>OX123191.2:69200852-71855883 GCA_944739405.2 Euclidia mi
GCCTTTGTACGGGAGTTGGCTTATTACTGTAATCAATTGAAACTCGATAGCGTGTACATTGTACAGAGTAATGAAAACATTGAGTTAATAAAAGATTTAATTAATAGCATAAATATTACACCTAATTGGTCCGGACCACGCTTATATGTGTTAAAAGGTGTAAGAGTTATAAGTGATCACGATACAAAACGTATAATTTTAAATGACTACCACTTGTTACCGACTAGCGGTCACGCCGGTATACGACGCATGATAAATAATATAAAACGGCGTTATTTTTGGCCAAAATTAGAAAATGACGTCACAGAGTTTGTCAATCGCTGCGATAAATGCCAGCGTCAAAAACATTTTAGACATATAAAACAGCCAATGGTCCTGACGGATACAGGTCATTCGGCTTTTGATAGAGTATTTTTAGATTTAGTTGGGCCCTTAGTTAAGGATAGTGATAATTACATGTATGTACTCACACTACAGTGTGATCTTAGCAAGTACGTAGAAGCTTATCCGCTTAGAAATAAAGATACAATTTCAGTGGCAACAGCTTTCATTAATAACTTTGTATTACGCTATGGCATTCCAAGAAACATAATATCTGATCGCGGTACGGAGTTCGTTTCGAAAGTTATGAATGAAGCATTTAAGATTCTAAATATAAACCAAATAACATCCACTGCATACCATCACCAGTCCATAGGAGGCTTAGAAAATACTCATAAAAATTTGCTTTCATTCCTTCGTATACAAACAGAAAACCAACCCCAAAATTGGAGTTTATGGCTTCCGTATTGGTGCTTTGCTTTTAATACGACCGTACACACAGAAACTAAATACACTCCCTATGAACTTGTATTTGGAAAATTGTGCAATTTACCGAGTAATTTAACTTCAGATATCGAACCGCTGTATAACCATTATGACTATCCAAAACAACTCAAGTACAAACTTCAAAAATCACAGTATGACGCAAGACAAAATTTAATTATTAGTAAACAGATTAGAAAATGTAGATATGATTCATATACAAATCCTGTTACGTATAGTACTGGTGACATGATACTACTTAAGAATGAACAAACTGTAAACAAATTTGATCCGTTATATATAGGACCATATGAAGTAATAGAAGATTGTAACCCTAATTTAAAAATATTGTATAAAGGTAAAGAATTAATTGTTCATAAAAATAGAACCAGACCATATATGAAGTGATTTTTTTGTTAGCTGTTGACATTGTTTCATAAGTTCATGTAACTTTCTATTATACTTTTTATTATAATGAATAATGTTTTCTTGTATGTAACAAAATACTACATTATTTTGTTTTTACTTGTCTTTCTTATATCGTTTGCTTATTGCATTATACAATATTATTGGATGCCTACAATATAACATAAAAATAAAAATAAATGTATCCATTATTTTTATTTAATTTTTCCGGTGGGCGTGTAGTGTGTATGACTTACGTATGTATGCATGTATCCTAATATTAAGAAGCAATAGTATATAAATCATTGTAATTCTATTATAGAGAGCAGTAATAAACATTAGTTCAATGCATATACTTGTATTACTCATCTCCCCGAACTCACAACCTTACAGTTAAGTGCGTATTAAATTGTTAATTATCGCTTGCCCCGTGCCTCGGAGCACCTTAAACCGTTGGTCCTGGCTGTCATGAAGATCTTTGATAGTTGTTACGGGGAGTCAGTATCCTCAAATAAACTGATACTTTTCTAAGCCATGGAATATCGCTATTCCTTTGGGTTGCGGATGTCAAACGGCAGTCGTTCTGTGGAAAAGTTGATATTCTGTCACATCTGGTTAGACCAGTAAGTGGACCTCGGGCTCTAAGACGTGTAAGTCTTGGATGCAACTGCCTTTTAAGAACAAGAATTTAATGGCAGCTCGATAAAAAATGTCCCATTTTCACAAAAAACACTCACTTCGACTTAATCGTATGGCTGTCAAACAGCAACTAACGGTACAATATAGCTGAAATTTTGGTGGGTAACTGCCACAAGAAGTACAATTACATCCACAACACTTTTTTTGACAAGTGCTGCTTCCTTCAGGTTGAGGTCGGCAACTTTTCAGACCACCCTAGTATGTTTTAATGCAAAGGAAAGTAATTTTTGTTTTACTTGCTTTTAGAAGATTTATAATAAGTAATTTATTTGATTTTATTTAATAATTATAATATTTTGTTGCCATATCTAATTCTGTTAATTTTGATATTGTAATTTTACGTTTATTTTTTTATATATACAATGTTACTACTTCAAATCCAGGCTTTTTTATTTCATGTGTGATCAATAATCAATGACAAAATTTCACAAATAAACTTTCACTAATAATGCCTAACTTTCGTGTTTAAATATTTCTTTAGTTTCAAAACTAAATAAGTGTACTTAGTTGACCCAAATTCATGTATTCACATTCATCTAATGTATGGGAAAACTGAATAACTACGAAAAAGAATTAGCTAAATATGATATGTTTGCAATATCTTGGTGTGGCACAATTGGATAACTTGGTTTTTTATTTTTATAATATTTTTGGTTCATGATAAAAGTTAGTTTAATCAAGCATAGAACCGACAGCAATCATACTTAAAGCTTATAAAATCGCCGACGGTAAAATTGTTCTCCGTTTCTTATTGATGTAAAAAAAAAATTGGGCAAGTGCGAGTCGGACTCGCGCACGAAGGGTTCCGTACCATCATGTATAAAAGAAAATCACGTTCGTTGTATGTATACTTAAATACTTTATAAGTTTCTACCTGCTTATTAAGATCGAGTAACAAATTGCTTAAAAATTACGTTTGTTGTATGGGAGCTCCCCTTTATTATTTACTTTTTTTAAATTTAATTTTGAAATGTAATGTACAACTTCATATTCTGTAAAAATTTAAAGCGTCTACCTGTTACAGTTAGTAATTTTGAGCAAAAAATTCGAAAAAAAACACGTTTTTTGTATGGGACCCCCCTTAATATTTACATTTTTTTATTTTTAGTATTTGTTGTTATAGCGGCAACCGAAATACATAATTTGTGAAAATTTCAGCTTTCTAGCTATCATGCTTTATGAGATACAGCCTGGTGACAGACAGACAGACAGACAGCGGAGGCTTAGTAATAGGGTTCCGTTTTTTACCTTTTAGGTACGGAACCCTAAAAAGTGTCAAAAAACAGTAAATCGCGATTATCTCGAAACTTGAAATTTTGAGTTATTCAGTTCTTCCATTATACCCACGATATGTTGACTATCAGTAGGTAAACATATCTTCATTATGATATATTTTATTTAATATGAAACATATTTACATATTGAAGAAAATATATTAGCTCAGTTTAGTAATCCAACATTTTATACCTAAAATTTAAAGTAATACTTCTAACGAATCGTATAGGAAGTCTTGAATATTGAGTATATTGATAAATAAATGCAACCATTGCATTTCGTTTTGCAATGGGCAATGCTAAATAATAATTTGGCCGCAAAATTAACACAGCTCATACTTGGTATCGGCTAAACATTATTTTGGAATATATCCAGTAGTAGACGAAAGGCTGTTTGATAGAACCTTTTCAAGTGCATACGAACCATATTCTAAAACGAGGATTAGAAAATGTCACCACTCTGTTTCCAAACATCGAAAACGTAGTAGGATCGATTAGCTGATCCTATATCAGGAGTAAGTTATACGACAATAGCGGCGACAAATCTCGGACCGGCGACTGCGATCGACCCAGGAAAGTAATTAATCCCTACATGAACGATATGTCCGCTGAGTAGCGAGAACAGGTACAAACGACTCACTCGTTACTTAATCCGGTAAAGGACCTACTTGTACTACAGAAAAGTCTGGTTTTTTGGTTCGGGTTGACTTTTAGGTTCGGGTGTGGTGTAAAATTTAAATATAAACGTTTGAAGCCAAACATAAAAAACTCTAATCCGGCAGCGGGCTCGTTAAAAAATCGTAAAGTTAGCGGACTCATCGCGACAAATGAATAATGGACTCAATCAATCAGTCTTCTAATCTTTCCGCTTCAAACTTTTGATGTTTGCGAAGTACATACATAGGTTCGGGAACTTTCTCGAACGTCCTATTGTGCGGTCTTCCAGTTTATTCCTGACATGCCAAAATAGCAGTCTTAGAATTTGTGTAAAATTAGACTTTCATTGCGGTTATCTGAAATATTAAAGAAAGAGAAATACATACCTTTGTTTGCCATTAATAAAACCAAGTAAAACAGCAAATCTAATTGTAAAAATGGATAACTAAGCAACTTAAATCTAAGCATAAAAACAATATCAACAATACTACTAAACACAAATAAAAACAAAAATAAACTTTTATTTTTGGTTAGTATAGAAAATAATAATTACACGTCGCTTTTTCAGCTGGTCCTTCTTGGAAGGCCTTTGTTATGCTCCCTTAAAGACTGTGTTTGTAAGTGTAGGGTTCAAATGTGCGGGGCGCTCTACTGACTTTTCAAAGTTCTTGTACTTATGCCCATTTTAAATTGTCAATTAACGCTTGCCTCGTGCTTGGGAGTGCACGTCAAACCATCGGTCCCAGCTATCATGAAGACCTGTGACAGTCATTAAGGTGGATCAGTAGCCTTAAATTTGCAGACATTTGGTCTAAGCCATGGGATATCGGTATCAGACGAAAGTCTTTCTGGAAAAATGCTAGTATTTTGTCAAGTCTGGTGAGATTAGAAAGCGCTCCACGGGTTGTACGATCCTGGATGCAATAGGAATAACGTTAGGAGGATAATGGTACTAAGAACGCCTTAAAGAGAAAAGAGAGCCGGGTGGAGTGATATTGAAGTGTCATGCACCCACCCACAAACCACTACAAATCAATTTCATGCTATAGTTTGTAAAAATACTGAAATCACCACTATTATTCTGCAGACAAAATTAATTTTGCACGAGAGCTTCCCATTACCGTAGCTCTCAAATACCTGTCAAACTAAACGGTCCACTTGATCGGCCATTGATTTCCAGCATCGCACTAAACAATGCCAAATGTACGATCCATAGCCCCTGACTGCTGACTACTGCCGAATAGATCGTCGCAATAGCCCATAAACGGATGAATAATACCTACTTAACCAAAAATGTGATTTGCGAACCTCATTTACATAATTAAATATGTGGTCGGACACCCGCTACATTCGGCTTAATTAATCACATTGTCATTATTCGGTTGCAGTTTATCATGAAGCGAAAAATGTTTAGTAATTGTGATTATAATTAAAATAATTACATATTTTAAGCGTGTAATGTAACAACAAACCGATTTCGAACTACCAACGTGTATAATCAAATCCAAGTTATTAGGTATATAAATCGTACTATAATTATATAAATAGTTAACCAAAGTTCACACATTGAGCATTGTTTCAGCTCCTTCACACAGCTAAGTTTGCGACTTTACTATGAGAACGATATATCCAGTGCCTTCATCGATATATGCATTGGTTCGCCAAAGCAGCGTTTAGCTCGCCTCGCATCGTTTCTCGCTAGGTTAGTCCGAAACCCGCCCGTCCTATAGTGTGAACCTTGCCACGTGTAGCAGTTATTTAGGCAAAAGGATTAGTAGTCTACATTTTTAGTAATACGATCGGCGTATAAAACATTAAATACAGTTTAATTGCTTTACTTTTAAAAAATAGATTAAATATATTATGACATTGTTTATCTTTTTAAAAGGGCATCTCTATATCTCTATAAATAAAAATTACAAGAAGTAAAAGGGATTTCAAACCAGATGACACCTTTGGCCATTTTACAATTAACCATATCAATGATTAAATGTTTTTTTCTTATTGCTGTGGGATTTCATGTCAAAGTACTTGTAATTTTCATTTAGATTGGAAATCAGTCGTGAAAACGTCAAATACCTGGGTTGCTTTAAAACTATAGGGACGTTGTCGGTCATTCTCCAATTAGGCGTTCTTCGCCTAATTACCGTACCCTTTTTTAATTTTCACTGATTTAACATTAAACACATTAGAATATGAAACGCATCAAAGATACGAATTCAATAGTTAATGAGGCATTTAACTATTAGTGGTGGTTTTCTAGATAATGAGACTTAAATTTTTTATGTGTATGGTAATTAGATAAGTTGAATTTTTGATGCAACGGTAATTAGAACATAATTATCATCAAGTCCATGTAACATATTAAAAATGATAAAATCACTCATTCGACATGCATTAATCATGTATATTTGTACACAATCATAATAAATTAATAGCATTAGAATTACCAATGTACCTCATATCCAATCGTAAAAAAATACACTTTACCATTGCTATCGTTTATTAAAACCTAGAGGATGCCCGCGGTTACACCCGCGTTATTTAAGACTATTGCTCCGCTCCAGTCGCTCATAGCGCAATGTTATATAGCCTATAGTCTTCCTTGATAAATGGGCTATCTAACACTGAAAGACTTTTTCAAATCGGACCAGTAGTTCCTGAGATTAGTGCGTTCAACCAAACAAACAAACTCTTCAGCTTTATATTAGACACTTTCAATGAAAACCAGCTAAAAACAAAGTAAAAAAATATTATGTCTTAATTTTATTGGTATTAATATCTTAAATGTAAGTAGGATGGAACTTATAGGACTACTATTCTTAATTATCTTGGAAAATAAGGATATATCTAGCTTAAAGCTACTTACAGCTCTTTTAAAATTTCCGTTTATTAGTATCACTGAGAACTTATATTAAATTAATCATCATAATTATACCGACTAGTACCTATGTCATACAGTTGAATCAGTCTTAACCTAATGGAAGGAAAGAGGAACCCACTACGCACCCTCGGATTGACCACCCCAACTATTGCAATAGACAAAGGTTGACAATACCGAACTCCTCTAAAAGGATAAGGGATATAGGAATGGTATGGGTTCCAGGAAAATACCTGACTGGCAGTATTCCGCTATATGCGCCGACTATTCTTCGACACGTGTTTCGCCTCTGCACGAGGCATCCTCAGGAGCGATGGGCAACGACTGAGCCTCAGTCGTTGCCCATCGCTCCTGAGCCAAAATGAATCTGGCAGGCGGGGAAATTTCAGGCTCTCCTTTTTTTTTAAAAGAAGTCGACTGTAGACAAGTCTCTTTTTGCTGATTAACTTCTTTTTTGAGTTGGCATTTTCAGAAAATGTTTGTAAAGATACAGTTTTAGAGTAAGTTTTTGAGCGCAGCGAGTATGACGAATCATTGTGATGTAATGGTATTGACAGAGTTTCAAGAGGATCTGTTATACTGTTATCAAGCACATCTGCATCTACGACTACTTCTTCCTCAATTGTTTCCATCCATCCTTTTGTCTTTTATAGTGAGCTCCGAAATTTTCCCTATTCCTTTTTTGAGTTCTCTTCCGGTTTTTTGGTGACCTTCCGCAGATAGGAAGTATTTTTAATCTCTGTTTCTTTTATTATAGCTTTCTTTCTCTTTTTCTTTTGATTGTTTATACAAAACAGGGTCATTTTTAATTCCATCTCGGCGTGGTCGTGCGGGTAGCCTTCTCTTTTCTTTAACTTCCTCTTTGGTCTTTTTGTGTTTTCCCATCCTACAAATTAAATAACTTGATTAATGGTGAGCATATAAACGTACTTAATAATATTCTACGAAAACTTTCTATTAATACGACGCAGCAACATCGCGGCTACTGTTAGTAAACAAGTATTAATTTTTCATACAACGGTAATTATTAACATACGGTAATTAGTATACGGTAATTAGAAAACGATAGACTTTTTTCAAAATTTCGAAAACCAACACAGTATGCAAATACTGGCTTATCACAACGTACGGCGGCTAAAGTACTGTTCCATTTACATTAACAATTAGGGTTTAACTTAAAATATCAAGTATTTATAGAAGTACAACGGTAATTAGAAAAGTTTTTAACCAAGGCTACGGTAATTATATACTCACGTGCTTCGTTGGCGGTACACAAACGTAAGAGACGTGCAAATGCTGATGGGCCGCGGCACACACTGAGGAAATCCGATACGTGCGATAGTGATGTCCCAAATACCTTTATTTAGAGATGTGCACCCGAGAACAGAAAATGTCACGGCAATTATAACTTTCGATTGGACATGCGGGTATTTAATGATAATGATTTACAGACTGGTTCTATTAAGCCGATATTTTTTTATGCGATTCACGTTGCTTACTATCGTTTAAAACATTGAATGGATCAAAGTAAATCGGTACGTTTTAGAAATTACAAGCAAATTTTAACATTAAGTTGGTGTGCGGACACGCCACGGTAATTAGAGAATAGAGGTTCTTTGAACAGAGGTTAAATTAATTTAGTCTAAACTAATTAAAAACAGAACGCATTATTTTGTTTACAGGAGCGTTACGATAACAAATACCAAACTAACAAACAAACTCTTCAGCTGTATATATTAGCAATAGATTAGATTCGAGAATGTAAATACAAGCACAGCGTTGTTATCTTCTCGAAAACAAACCATCGTAGACTGCACGGATGGCGTAGGATGCGCCGAGTATCGTGGATTCGATTCTCATACGCGACAAGACTTTTTGTGATCTAAAAATTGTGGTTTTGAATCTCATTGTTCTTGGCGTCTGTTGATTAAATACACCTCGACACAAGATTCAGTCCTAGTTCGAGATTTGTATTTATCAAAAATGGAAGATAAAGAAATCTCCTGGACTTAGTTGGTCGACAGTAATTACTTTCTTACTTTTTATACGTAGACATAAATTTAGCTAACAAATATCAGAACTAAAAGGCACTCTAATCCCTATATTTTTTCCTGTGCAGTAATTGCTTTGGTAGTGTAAAGGAAATAAAAAACGTCGCCTTAATAGACCGGGGATGAATCTTTGCGGCACGCGTCGACAATCTAAGGAAAAATGCTGATTGGATTTCAAAGCACGCCAGTGTGACGTCATATATTGATTGAAAGCTCATTGTGGGACGAGACCTCACAAACAAAGGACCCGCCACTCAAACCACACAAGGAAGTTCACGTCATAATTGTTAGAGAACCGTCCAACTTTTTTGGACATCCCTATTTGGTTCCATCCAAGACTTCCACGCCTTGGAGCCCGAGGTCCGCTTACTGGTCTAACCAGATATGACAGAGTATCAACTTTTCCACAGAGCGACTGTCATCTGACCTCCGCAACCCAAAGGGAAAGCGATATTCCATGGTTTAGACCAGTATCAGTTTATTTGAGGATACTGACTCCCCGTTACGACTGTCAAAGATTTTTATGACAGCCGGGATCGACAGTTTAACGTGCTCTCCGAGGCACGGGCCAAGCGGTGATTAAAAATTTAATACGCACATAACTTTGAAAAGTCATTGGCGCGCGCCGTGCATTCGAACCCGATACCCTCTGCATGGCAGTCCGTTGGTATCTCCACTAGGCTATCACTGCCTCTCAAGATATTATGCAACTTTATTAAATTTTTTTAAGGCGATCCCTTAACGAATAATGGATCCTGTGTCACATGGATTTTTAATAACATCCAACCAATGGACACAAAGAAAACCCAGACCCATACAACAATTGGTGGATCATATGATGTAATAGAGGATGAATGCAGCTACAAACGCACATTTTTTTTAAATTCACCTGTTTTTGCCCGATCACGGGAATTCCAGGAAATCCCTTCTCAGTGCACACCTACGGTCCCCAAGGAACACACATGCCAAATTTCAGTTTACTGCGCGTAATATTTTTGGCTGAAGCTTGTCTGTCAGTCAGTCAGTAACGCAAGAGTTTTATATATACAGATTGTCCTATGTAGGGATCGCACTCACTGCACATGGCGTAGTGAAACCACAGAGCAGCCGTTTTTATAATACTAATTCAGTACCATGTTCTCAGTATAGAGGATGTCATCGAAAAATATATCTTAAGTGCAATTGGCCCGGTTACGTTTGCTGCATACCAGATGAGATTCGAGCTACAAGGAATAATCATAGACTAAGCTACTGCGATGTGATTGATCTTTGGTCAGTAATAAAACTTAAGCTGAATTATAAAAATTGTGATAAAATGCCGATTTCTCAGATTTCTTTATTAGAAAAAAATATAAATCATTTCACATTTATTTATTCACAAACAAGCTAATTACAAGATATGTTTAATCTCGCTTGAGAACGCAAACATTTAAGGCTCAATAATGGAAAAGTATTAAAACGCTTTTAAAACAGAGTAGAAAAGGTTACTGCGGAGATTGAACGATTATTCCCGGTGTCCACCCCCTGCTTGTCCACCGCGGGTGGACAGAGACACAAATATTTAAAAAAATTCTCGCTGTGCACCCCTGGGGGACAGCGAGAATTTTTTTAAATATTTGATTTTTAATAAACTAAGTTGACGGAGCCCTGCTTCGCAGGGCTCCTATTTTTGGGTTAAGGGTCAAAAGAGAACCTAACATAACCTATCTACCCGAATCAGAAGTGATGAAAAAACTCGTGTCTTTGTCCACCCGGGGTGGCCAGCGAAAATAATTTAAAATTAATTCTCGCTGTCCCCCAGGGGTGCACAGCGAGAATTTTTTTAAATATTTGTGTCTCTGTCCACCCGCGGTGGACAAGCAGGGGGTGGACACCGGGAATAATCAAGATTGAAAGGCTTTCAATTGAAAATGTAAAATTGGTGCTTATAAACAAAAAATAATTACAAATCGTGAAACAGAGAGGCGGCGATAGCCCAGTGGTGTACGTAACGGACTGGGGAGACGATGGTCTCGGGTTCGATCCCCAGGTACCCCGGGCAGACACCTCTGACTTTTCGAAGTTATGTGTGTATTAAATTAATAATGTTAATGATCGCTCGCTTAATAATGTGCCCGGTAGATCCTCCTCCTCCTCATCCTCGCCCCCTATTACATTAGGACCAAAACATAACTGGCGAAAAGTGGGTGTGTAATACACCTCTGCCTAGCCTTTCGGGGATAAAAGGCGTGAAGTTATGTTATGTCGTGATACATTTTAAACACATGATTATTAATGAACATATGCCAAATACCTGGAGCTAAAGCTCGATTTCTAATTTGATTGAGAACACATACATTAGTTTTCATTAAGTTCTCTATCCTACCGATGTTATGACGTATTTTATACTAAGGGTTATTTTGATAAAGATGGGTTGACTTTGATAACTATCAACGCTCTAGCATTTTAAATGTTCGATTTTATGTAAATTGCTTGATCAAGAAACTCGGGCCAAATCGCTCCGACGTAAATATTTATCGGCCAGTAAAGCCTTCTAGCAAAGATTGTTATGAAATTCGCCTTGAGAAAAATAAATAAGTTCCTGTATACATATTTCTAACCAGATTTATGTTTTAGCTCTGTTCTTTGTTTGAGATCAATACAGGCTTCGATAATATATATTATAATAAAATAATACAGTTATGTACAGTCAGCCAGTACAGTGAAGCCGCGATAGCCGAGTGGAGATACTGATAGACTGTTATGCAGAGACTCTCGGTTTCGAATCCACGGCACGCACCAATGACTTTTCGAAGTTAATTGCATATTAAATTGTTAATTATCGCTTGCTTATCGGTGAAGGAAAACATCGTGAGGAAACCTGCATGTCTGAGAGTTCTCCATAATGTTCTCGAAAGTCATGTGAAGTCTGCCAACCTGCACTTGGCCAGCGTGGTGGACTATGGCCTTAACTTTTCTTATAGTGAGAAGAGGCTAAAGATGTGAAGTACAGTCAACTTTGACTCATTCAATCTTCACAGATGGCGGGTGAATATAGTTTTATATATATTCACTCATTGAAAATACATAGACATTTACCTCAGTTATATACATTTCACGGCGTATTCACGTATTTAAATATTGTAGTTGGTAGATCTATCGCGGATCGGTAAGTACAGTTTTACTGTAATGTGTCTTTTTCTCCTTAACCATAAATTAACTGCTTATTTAAGTCTGTACCATATACCTAAAACTCTGCTTTACTTTACTCCAACAAATTCCCTAGTAACACTCAAAACAGTGAACGCTACGATTTCACAGTATCCATTTCGAAATGCACATTATCGGTGTACTGTTCACTTGATTGCCTCGACTCACGCCATTGAAAATTCTACAGCAGAGTGGTACGTGTTTCTACGTACTGCCAGCTTTAGGCGAGCAGTGCACACCCAGTTTGAATGCAGAAAGTATACGTTCAGACAACAAAGATGCTTGTGTACTTTGTGTGATGTCTGATTAGACTAGAAAGTGGCCACGTGGTCCAGGGGGGTCTTGGCTGCAACGGATATCTACATGTATCCATAATAATCAATCTGTACAAAGATGATTGCCTTAACACGGCTAATTAACCGTAGTTGTTCATACAAAAATGTACAGTGCTTTAGAGTGTAGGAGTAACTTTGGTGCTTGTTGCAAGTCACTGGTGTGAGCGGGCGCGGCAGCGGTGGTGGGTGCGGTAGTAAGCGCGGTGCCAAGCGTGGTATCAACATCCTTCGCAATTTTGATTCATCGTTAGCTACAAGGGGTTTATGCGATTGCACATATTGCAATGACTATTCTTATTTGACAGTTTGAACCGGTAAGGTCGTTTGTTTAATGTGATACATACATACTCTGATACAATTTCATATTTAAGGTATTATTTACAACGCCAGCAGCACCCGCGCTACCACATAATCTCAAGCTCTACTTCCACCGTACCTGAGTTTCATAAGTGAAAAGCTGCTTGTACCTACTACATAATGCACGATATAATCGCGACCGCGTCTTCGCCCGCCATCGCGTATACAAGTTAATGTGAACAAGCACCCAGCCCCTCAGTTTTCAATAAAGTTTCACAATTAACTTAACAACTTGTTTCGAATTCTTGTCGGATAGTCTGGTGTAGTGTTTAGTAAGCTTTTGACACTTCTAGATTACTTTTCTATAAGTTAGGTTGACACATACTGTGTAATGTAACGTTGTAAGTAAAGCTGGAATATTGCATTTAGTCGATATAAGCTAATATTCTGTCAGATCTGGTTTGACTATTAAGGGGGGCCCCGACGCCAAGGCGAAAAGTCTTGGATGCAATTGGGATAACATTATTAGAGGTGATGATTCGATTTATAGAAGTCGATAAATATCATCATCTTGGCATTATCCTAGCATTCGGCATCCGCTTGCTGATCTAACCGGATTTGAATTAATTAGCTTTTCCACAGAGAAACTGCCGTCTGTGTTCCACAACTCAAGGGGATAGCGATATTCCATGGCATAGACTAGTCTCATTTTATTCAGAGGTACTGACTCCCTATACCGAGTGTCAAAGATTTTCATGACAGTCGTAACCGACGACTCATCAGGCTCTCCGAGGCACGAGGTACCTAAGTGATAATTAAAAAACTAGTCAATGAATATAATAATGAATAATTACTCACTGCCTAGTATCCTCTCATCTGACAAATTAGTTTACGTTGTAAGCAAATTTAGAATTGACATTATGCTTTGGAATTTAAATCCTTGTCTGTCTTAACGTTACTGATTTCAATTAATCTTGATTATATTGTCTGATAATCAAAGCGCTAATTGTAAAGGCTCTATTCCTTATTGAGCGAGTGACTCTTAGGAATCTTTTGTCTGTTTTGATCGGCCAAGTGACAACAAATTGGTCACTGGTATACTGTCTTTGAATTAATAATTTTATACTGCCCTGGTGCAATCAGTTCTAGGTTACTGCGTAACAGTCTGGGGTGGCGCAACAAAAATAAAATTCTTGGATTTGGAGAGAGCTCAGAGATCTATGCTAAAAGTAATGTTTTTCAAGCCATATAGGTTTTCTACCGAATGTCTATACCTGACTGCAGATCTCCTATCAGTAAGAAAACTGTATATATTACAACTACTTCTTAAAAAACACAAATCTCTGCCCTACGACCCATCAAAAATGTACACTAGACGGAAATATTTAGTTGCTCCCCCCGTTGTAATCAAGTCAACGTTTGCATCGCGACAGTACCCACATCAATCCTCGCACATATACAATCTTATAAACAAAGATTTAATCATATACCCCCAATCATATACAGACTGTAAGAAAACCCTAACTAGATGGCTGAAATCACTGAGCTACGATCATGTCGAAAAGATCTTACGATGACTGAACTAGGGCTCTACACAGATCTCTATGCACACACACACACACACACACACACACACACACACACACACACCCTAACGTAAATTCTAATTTTTATCTTTGTAAGTTGTTTATGAATAGATTTAGGTAAATATTAAATATTAAGTACAAGGTGGCGGTTCGTTTGAAGAGCGAAGCCACCTATAACAAGCATATTGTCTTTGCTTACAAGGTGACTTCAACTACCCAATTTGTTGTACTTATTGTTAATGAAATAAACATTTATTATTATTATTATTATTATAATTTACGGCAGCTCTTTATACCTTCGAAGAAGTGAGGTCCTTATTTCAATCATATAAAATTATATGAATTTACTGCTTAACAAATAATCCGCAGGCGCAAAGAAGTAGTTGCCCGAAATTTCTACGAGATAGGGCAAAAACAGATAAATTAAAAATAATGTGTGGGCGTAGCTGCGGGCATCGTCTAGTTAATAATAAAACAACATGATAAATGATATCCTTGCCTAATTCCACGTATTTGAATACCTAATTCATTAACTCAAGCTATCTGTAGTTTGAAGTAATTATACTTACGGAATATATTTGGGTTTTCCTCAACTTGTTCAACCATTGTTGCAAACAAACGACCCGTGTAGTGTGCCGCCTATTGTTTTACCTCACCCTAAGTACTAAGTAACTTCATAATAATAACCGTTAATAATATGTAAAGGCCCGGTTTGTAATAACTGCTTATATTTGTAGAATCATTGTATTATTACATGTGTAAACGTCTACGGACCTTTATAAAAATATATCAAAATATCTATCTCGGTGTTTCTTCATCGATAATAAAGTGAAATCGTACTTGTTTTGGGTACGAGTTCTACAGGAGGCAACATTTGTGAGAGCTAAAAATAGCTATTTCTAGGCTGGGTGATCTTCATATCCATTATTTTATGTTTGTTAAGTTCTTTACGATCCAAAATTTTGAATACTCTTTAAATGCTTTGCCAAATACGTATACTACTGCTGTATACACAGCTGGTATCTACAAGTCTCACTGATCAAAACTTTTATGGAATACACTCAATGCCGTCTATAACACACGTCTTGGCACATTTTGAGTACCCGTCTCCGAAAATAAACCCGTAACGCCATAATAACTCCCTTCATTGCTCTAAGACTCTCAGTAAATACTCAGACTCTTCCGAACAACCCAAGTTGAGTTATAATATAATCCATTTCAATTCCTGCATATGAATGTGCTCTACCAAAAGCGCATTGAATTTTGAACGATTACTGCCGATTTTTCCATTATCCACGAGCTTTGTGGCCTTTGCCAGGTGAGCGACAAAAAGCTCGCAATCCCTTTGATTACATTGGAACCATACCTATGTATACTGGCGTACACAATGAGGGCCCATGTTCGAATATGTAGAACAATAATTTGAGCTTTAATGCGTAATAACCAATAAAATATAATAAAAAAATTAAAACACATATTCTAAAAATCTTTCTCTAAAACGGGAAATAGAGATATGAAGTAAAGTGCTATTTATGTATGAATTCGCATTCAAATAGAGAACTTACGTAAATTCAATTTATTTGACGATCTTGCTAAGTCCTTAGTGTTCAAAGTTTGTAATATTTTTGTTTTCTTATATAGGAAATTGTAAAGCATGGTGGTTGTCATCTTAAACATACTCCAGGAACGTACGTTAAAAATAACAAGGCTCGAAAACATTAGGTTATCGACTTCTGACTTCAGATTTAATCAAATATTGCTGTTTACAGTGCAAAGATGGTAATTTAATCTGCCAAACCAGCAGTGAATAATTAAATACTCAACTGGCATGATTGCGAGATCTTATCGAGTTATTCATTGTTGCTAAGACATTGTCCAACATTGTTTTATTTCAATAACAGCATGGCTCTTCATAGTCAAAGTTTTTAATACTGTTATGGAACTTTTCATCGTAGAGTAAATTTATATAAACATAACATAAACATAACATAACATATCGTCACGCCTTTTATCCCCGAAGGGGTAGGCAGAGGTGTATTTCTACACCCACTTTTCGCCAGATATACTTTAGTCCCACGTAATAAGGGGCGAGCCTATTGCCGTACCGGGCACATTTCCAGACTCCGTGCTGCTACTGAGAATTTCGTGACAGAAAAACCCAATAACACTGCCCGACCCAGGAATCGAACCCGGGACCTCCCGATTCCACGCGCACATTTATGCCGCGAGACCAACGAGGCAGTCGTATAGGGTTTGATGTCGAGTTTTCCGTCTCTACGCAAAGATGGTATTTGCATCGTGTTATCCCTTAGTCGCCTCTTACGACACCCACGGGAAGATAGGGGGTGGTGACACTTGTATTCTATGCCGTCAACCACACGGCATTTATATTTGCTTTATTTATATGAAACTAGACGTTGCCAGCGGCTTTGCCCGCGTCAATTATACATATAAACCTTCCTCTTGAATCATTTTATCTATTAAAAAAAACCGTATTAAAATTCATTGCGTAGTTTTTAAGATTTAAGCATACATACGGATAGACAGACAGAAGACAGGCTTTGTTTTATACTATGTAGTGATGTTTATAAACTTTACTCGCTACTGCTGAATGTCAGCGTAAAAATGCACAACAAAAATATATGAACATGGAAAGTAAAAATAGTGCATATTAATATTTGTTTTACTAACATAAAGGTGAAATACCAACCGTATTTGGCCCGACGTTTCGAGGTGTGTTACATCAGTCGTGATCACTTGATAATTGCTTTATATATATATATATATATATATATATATATTAGTATTTGTACAAATTACGTAGGTTGAAAATGAACCAGTAAGTAAAAAAATGCGTAAATCAGACAAGAATGTCCACATAACCAAGAACTGTGACCAACGAGAATCCGTAGCCTTTAAGGAATCTAGAGTCCACAGATAGTAGACGTCTAACTAATGTTAATTGTTTTAACAATCAGCGCTCGAAACTAAAAGGCTTTTGTATATAAAATATGTAGTTAATTGTCGTTTGCTCCGTGACTCGTTTAGGTCCGAGCTGTCATGAATATCTTTATGAGTCCATTATTCAGACAATGTCTTAGCATTGCGAAGGTCAGACTGCGGTCGCTTCGTAGAAAATATTTTATTCTGTCAAAGCTGGCTAGACTAAACGGCTGTCCCCATATTAAAAAACGAGTCTTAGTTACTACTAAAATAACGCTGACTTGATTTCTATATATTACCTTAAAAACCAAAGTAAACATGTTCCCTTTAATATGAAAGTAAAACCGATTACTTAACGGTCAACCCAACAACAATTTTCGGTCACCTTTGCTTGTGCCTCCAACTTAATACTCGGACCTTACAATGGATCACCGCTTGTCCTATTACCCGGAAACATTTACAGAACTATAAGCACATCCTCGTAAAAGGATAGGTTACCTTTCGTTGGGACTATGTCTGACCTCTATAACAATAACATTAGATTGTACGAGGTTACATCGAGGTTAGGAAGCGCCAATGTTCGGCCCGCAAATGAGACCGAAAAGAGGGGTCACATGCCTGAATCCTGAGTGAAATAAAATAGCCAGAGACTTTTGAAGTTGGAGTACTAAAATTTTTGTATTCAATTAGCACCTCCGCCTGCTTGAATTCCACTTAAACCTTTCTCAGGAACCACACTATCTAGTGGTGAAAACCGTACCTGTACGTACCTGTCCGGTACATTTTTAGTTGTAGATTATCGCGTTCATCTAGAATCTAGACAGACAGGGCGCAGCAAGGACTTAATTTTATAATAGGTACGTATAAATAGATCTTCTAATAAATTATTTCCTGAATGTGGAAGCGTATCCGGGTTACAAAGTATTGTAATAATTACTAATAATACGATCCTTTTTAAGAATATATATCGATAAGTCTAGCATGAGTCCAAATAAACCAATAAAGTACAATAAACCTTTAAACCAATAAAGTAGTCCGTAAGCTCTGGGATCTTATTATGTTCTAAATTTTTACTGAATGAATCCAGCCATCTGTCCCATTTTATATGTTAATTTGTATTTCAACCATCGTCTATCCAATTTCCAGCACTAACGAGATTTACTGCAGCCGGATGGTTGCGTCAAACATAATTATTATCATCGTTTTGTAGAAACGCTGTTACGAGCAACGCAAACGGAGTCACTAAACGAATAGTGCAAGCCCCCTATTACGTGGGACCCAAAAAATAATGGCGAAATGTGAGTGTAATATTACACCTCTCCCTACCCCTTCGGGGATACAGGCGTGAGTCTACAAATAAAAAAATATATAAAAATAAATATAATATTTTTGTGTTGGATGGCCGATTTATTAAGGAAGGCTATATGCTATATAACATCACGTGTCATCAGTGCGGCAATAGTTCGAAATAACGTTCTAACTAAGCGGAGTCTCAGTAAGTCAAATATATTGGTGATGACCGCTCGCATTAAGTCTTATTATATTCTTGTTTGCAATAGCCAATTATAACATGAATGAACTCATAAAGAACCTTACTTCCTCGCTATATAATTGGCAGGGGAGAGTGGCGAACGGGGCGATGATAGCTCATTTTATTAGCCACACCGTTCACCGCACCCACTGTTCCTATTAGTCCGGTTAATTTAGATATCCGAGGGTACAAAAATTCGTATCCAGCCGAAAATTAGTAGGATTGTTCAGAATACCATCAGAAATGAAATAGTAAAGGTACTCATCTATCCGACACATGGAAAAAGTATACAACAAAGTCAGATTAACACACCATTGATATCCAAATTTTTTTATACCAGCTTGTCCCGTGGTCTTTATTAATTTATATGTCATCGGAAAATAAAAAGAACCGCAAATTTATAAATTTCCTAGGAAAGTGATTGACAGAAAGCTCGACACTTCAGATGTGTCTCGTTGTATAAGTAAGGAATTTCAATCTGTTGCCATATCTAAGTTGTACTAGACTATGTTAATAACTTAGCACTTGGCATCAGGAAGTAACTATTTAGTAATCTGTGGCATCAGTTTCCACGAGTAGGCAATTATATTGATATGAGGTTTCGTACACAGTACACAAGAAATGTATATCGGTTTCTTTAAATTATACTATTAGGGTACTAGGTATGTTGTATTTATGGATTTTACAGATAAGTATGAAACCTTATCGGGGCAAATATTAAGAATATTGCAACTTAGATTACCTACGTGAAAAATCGTTGCCTTAGGACGATTGAATATATTCGATTAGGAAGTGACAACATATGAAACAGTTTAAACCCTCTGTAGTTAATTAATTCTATCGTTTGTACAGGTGGATAAGTACTCGCGTACCATACGAGTCGGATTCATTTACGTTTTATACGTTATACCGCTATACCTAGGCAGTTATAGCACCTAGCTATACTCCTAATATATTCACATAACCGTCACATGGTTATTTCCGCCCGCAATAGTAGGTAAACTTTTATGTAGCTACCTACTTATTAAATTATTATTTCTGCAACTATCATAGTTGTCTTATAAATCTCATATTTCAATCAACTTTTATTTCCTCAGCTCTAAAGTGTTGCCTACTTAGCCCACTTAGGTAAAATAATAGGTACATTAGACATTCTTATTTTGTTTCGGTCTCATTAGCTTATACTTACGTAAGCATGTCACAACAAAAGAAGTCACGCGTGTCGGAAGACAAAGAGATGACAATCTTAGAAGCGAAACGCAATATTTTATTTGAGCGCATTCAAAATATCTATGAAAGATCAAAAACCGCATCGATGTCTGAAGGTAATAGCGAAGCATTTCTCACTTATTGTATAACAGTAGATAGTATTCGAACAGATTTTCATAAGTTGTTAGACGATTATAACGCAAGATTACTTTCTATCAATCCTGATGAAAAACCGAACTATCAGGCGTATACCTCATTCGAAGATCTTTATTGTATTATTAAGCGTATACAATCGCAATTGGAGGGTAAATGTTCAGCAGAGCCCGTTGCCCGCAAACCGAGATTACCGCCAATCGAGATTATGTCGTTTGACGGAGATATACGAAATTGACCGTTATTCTATGCAAGTTTTAAGTCTACAGTGCACGATAATGGTTCTCTGACAGATGCTGACAGGTTGTACTATTTAATAGGTAAACTGTCACCGAAGGCCCAGTCCGTATTTGCAGGTGTCACACCCAGTGCTGAGAATTATCAGGTCATATTTCAGTCACTACTTGACAGATATCAAGACACGCGCGTCCTAGCGTCTACGTACTTTGACCAAGCTTTAAATCTCAAACTGTCCGCCAACACGTCTGTCTCGAATTTCCAGCTGTTTATTGATAACTTTGTTACCGCAGTTAATTCTCTTAGGAATTTAAAATTAGAAGATCTTTCCGACTTTATGTTGCTTCAACTCGCTTTAAAAAAGTTTGACACTGATACAATTCGCGCATTCGAGATGACGGAACGCAATAATAAAATACCTACACTAGATAGTTTTATTTCGTTCATTAAAGATCAGTGTCGAATATTTCATAATACGCAGTCTGGTTCACCTGGCCCGTCTAACACTAACAACAACAAACAAAGGTTGAATAAATCGCGAAATAGTAATAATAACTCAGTCCCTAATCCACAATCTTACGTAACATGTTCGGAATCTAATAGTAATAATTCACAGAAGTGTCTGTGCAGTAATATAGTGCACGACCATTACTATAAGTGTCCTACCTTTAATGATTTAAATCCAATTGCTCGTTTTAAATGCGCAAAAGATAACAAAGCTTGCATTAATTGCTTAAGCATAAAATATAAAACGAGTAATTGTTCCAGTAGAACGAGATGTCGCACGTGTAAACAAAAGCATCATACACTGTTACATTTGGATAAAAATAACCGGTTGTCAAGCCGAGCCGCTAACCTTGACACACTTACGAGTACGTCGCAAGTGCAGAACACGGTAGCTGCGCCTTCCGCGTCTGAGGGCGAAGAAGTATCGTTGTGTATGACATCCATTGCGCGGGCTGCGCACGCGAGGACGGCACTCGCGCATCTATAATGATCCGCGCAGGGCCAAAACGCAGAGTACGGCGTCTAACACGGTACTGTTAGCGACAGCGCAAGTTATCGTATACGATGTTAATGGGTCGCCGCACATGGTACGTTGTCTGCTAGATAGCGCATCTCAGACCAATCTAATAACATCGGAATGCTTCAAACGCCTCGGATTATGGAATAACTTTAAAAATACTAACTCAACCGTCAAAGGGATAGGCGGATCAGAAAGGCATTGCAGGGGTTCCGTAGATGTTAAAATACATTCGCGTTTTGATAGGAACATTAATTTTAACATTTCTTCGCTTATCGTGGAGCGTATCACGGACGCATTGCCGAACGCTAATGTAGACGTAGCATCACTCACTCATCTCGAATCATTGCCGCTAGCCGACGCGGAGTTTGCGAATCCGGCAGGCATTGATCTTTTGATCGGAGCTTCAATATTTCCGCACTTGCTACTAACTAAAATAGTACGTAGTGAGCGATATCATTTACCGCCCGCTATTGAGACGGTACTTGGGTATGTGATTATGGGTACCGTACCTACGTTACATACTTCTCATTGTATTACGTCTTGTTGTTGTTCTGCTCTTCAAGAGATCAAGGTGGGTGCTAAAACTGTGTGTAAGATAAAGCACTAATTAGCTATGCTATGCTATGCTATCCTATGCTATGCTACGCCATGCTATGCTACGCTATGCTATGCTAAGCTATGCTACGCTATACTATGCTAAGCTACGCTACGCTACACTATACTATACTACACTTCCGCTTTGTATATGGATGACCTTGCCTGTAGTGTCATACCCGCTCCGCTAGAAATTTCGCTTTGTGAAGAGCTTATTCAGCTTTTCAAGCGAGGCCAAACTGATCTTGTCAAATGGACAAGCAACTCTAAGGAGGTTCTCGCACGCCTACCAGATTCTCATAAAGCTACCGCATAAGGTTCTCGGTTTACGCTGGGACAAATCCTGCGATAGTTTTCGGTTTGACGTCTCACCGCCAGATGATAAGTGCGCCAAACGCACTATGCTGTCCACAGTGGCTCGACTATGGGACATAATGGGTTTTGTGGCTCCCACAATTTTGTACGCCAAGCTCTTGATCAAAGAGCTTTGGCTATCAAAGTGTGAGTGGGATGAAACACCCCCTGACCATATTGTCGCCGCTTGGGGCCAGTTTTGTATTGAGCTTGCCGCGCTCAATCAAATTACTATTCCGCGTCATCTTGGGTTGGTAGATGGATGTACCATCAACTTAATAGGTTTCGCTGACGCCAGCGAGCGTGCTTACGGTGGAGTCGTATATCTGCAAGTCCGCATTGGTTCTAACTACTTAGTGCAGTTAGTTTGTGCCAAGTCTAAGGTCTCGCCTGTTAAAACCATTTCGGTTGCGAGACTGGAGTTGTGCGCGGCCCTTCTGCTGTCTCAGTTGCTCCGCAAGGTTCAAGACACAGTTTTGCACCACTACCCCATTAATAAATATACGCATTTTCCGACTCCAAAGTAGTGCTCGCTTGGATTTATTCATCTCCTCACCGCTGGCAGACTTTTGTCGCCAACCGCGTTAGTAAATTGATTGAACTTGTTCCCGCTACTTGTTTCAATCACGTCGCGGGTTATCGTACTCGTCTTCAGGAAGAACTTTCCATAGATCATATTGACTGGAAGTTTATTCCACCAGCATCACCACATTTCGGTGGATGTTGGGCAAGCATGGTCAAAGTAATTAAAACGCATCTCTTCAAAGTTATAGGTCAACAGATCCTCTCTTACGAAGAGCCTTTAACTGTCCTTGCACAAGTCGAGGCACTGATCAACTCGCGTCCGCTTCCAACTCAGTGAGATCTAGCCTTAAGTTGGACCTACCTCTTAGTTTAAGTATTTAGTTAGTAGTTTTCGCTATTATTGCGTTTGTAGTTTTCGCTAAAGTTAGTTTAGATTAATTTTATTGTCATATCGCTGTCTTAGCCTATTGATGGGTTATGCGGTAGTACACCCAACATAGCTAAGTTCAATTCTATTTTTTTTAAAGGTAACCCTTTAGGGCCGGGGGGATATGGTAGCGCCATCTACCTTCCTATATATAACTAATCGCATCAACATGAATCGTTCCACGCTTGTCTAGTGCGAGCGATATCATATTTCCGTCCCTCTCTTTCCCTCCCCCTGGAAGAGGCACTGCCTTGCGCCTGATTCGTCGACGCGATACGTCGACGCGAGTGACAGTCTCGAACATTCCGCTCGCTAAGAACGCCGTCTCGATACCGCTCCGCGCCGCGCCGCTGTATGTGATTTATCGCTTCCACCAAGGAAAACCCGCTCGTGAGTGCTAGTGGAAACAAGCAGCTGCATCGCGAAACCACCAGGAGGACAAGAAACGAAGAAGGCTGAATAAGGTAAGTGCCTTCCATCCTGGAAATATCCTATACCCACTCAATCACCTCCTCCGCCCTTATTCCTTTCTAGGCGACCCAGAACTCGCCCTAATACAGTCCATTTCCTTTTCCAAGTCGCCTAGAACCCTACCCCACGGTTTCGGCACCACGCCATACCACCTTAAGTAAATTTATCCTCAGATGTGATCTACCATCTGAATTGACTGAAGAACAAAACGGCGCGACTATCGGATCAAATGATTGCCTACTTGCACTCAGTCGGGAAACTCCCTCTAGTGGTTTGTAACATTTCTGCATTTATTCTACAATACAACGATGTTTTCTTAGAGAATATATTTTCTTGTAGAAGTTTAAATCAAAGTTTTATTGCTCTGTTGAGAAAATAAAGATGGGAATACTTGTTTGGTTACTTTGTGATCTGTGATGTAGAAAGTACTTTGTTACATGTTAATGTTAACGTTAATAACTTGTTTACAATATACACGATTGAAGATGGTGTTTACGAAATATATAAAAATATTTCACCTGTAATTTATTATCAAGAAAATTGTCTGGAAGATATTGCTTTCCGCGAAAAGGGTGCCTATTGCACATTTCTGAATTTAAATTTGCATCTTATGGGTGTGCCGGTTGTCTTGTTTGCTAATTTATTCAACCATATATTTTACCATATACACAAAACAAAACACCATCTAGTTCCAAACTAAGCAGACCTTGTACTGTGGGTATTAAGGCTGCTACACACAGTGCCGGCGGCACGGGCCGCCGGTAGTGTGTGTGTAAGAGCCTTTAGACAATAGGTACACATAAATACATACTTATTATTAGTAAATACATAGACATTATACATATCATCCCGTGGGTGTCGTAAGACCCGACAGAGGGAGCATATTATGCAGAGAACAGCACTGTAAGAGAAGGAAAACTTGATACAAACCCTATACCAACCCGTTTGGCCAGCGTGGTATAGTAGGCCAATTCCTCCTTTCAAAGGAGAGGCCTAGTCCAGCAGTGGACTATAAAAGGCTGATGATGAGACATTATACGTAGAAACACCCAGACCAACATAAACATCCATGTTCACGCACACAGATTTTTGACTCAAGCGGAAATCGAACCTGGGGTCTTCGTCGTGGCAATCTGTTATACTCCCGCTACGCCACCGGATTGTCAAATAAGCAAATACGTCAACTCCAAACGACTCAAAACTATAACTGCTAATAGGGTTACCGCATTAGCGCCCTTTAAGTGTCCCCACCGAAGTATCGTGGATGCAGTGATACCTAGCATGTCGACGTAGATCGAAATCTATACTAAATATGGTACCACGTTAAATACCGGTAAGAACCAAAAGCCTGTAACGGGTTCTGGTAGTAGTAAAACGCGGCAAGGGTTCTATGCGTTTATTTGCCGAGTATTGTCTCACTTCCCTTGCCACGAGTATGACCGACCAACAACACGACACTGGCCTGAACACTAAGGGCTGCAGTCTCCCACGCTGTTCCCTCCGGTAGTGTGTAGGCAGGCTGCTCGAAGGCTGCGCGTAGCGGTAGATCCTCGCAGGCCGTTGGTTCAGCGGCAGACGCCGGCGGTGCGAGTACGATGAACAGGGCAGGTCAGACTCTTCGGCAGAAGTGACGCCGAAGGCGATGCAGGAAGTGTAGCGGTCTAGGAGCGTAGCCGAAGTCTTAAGGTGAACCTGGAACCTGAAGGAAGCAGCATTAGGAGAGCCACAACCAATAGAGTCAGGCAGGCGGCGTCAGCCGGCCTCAGCTAGCAGGTAGAGAGATGGGCAAATGTAGTGCTTACCCGTAGCTGGGACCAGGATACACGTAAATACGACGTAGGGTCAGTAGGTACGCTTAGTTATAGTAGAAGCGATGTTAGAGTAGCGGTGCCGGCCTCTCTGTCGGCCCCTTTATATACCGGGCCCTCCATCAGGCTGAGAGTCCGTTTATGACCATATTTGGTCAGGCTTTGCGAGTGCGGACGATGGCTTTCTCTGATTGGCCGAGCGTATGGGCGGTACTGTGACGCAACGCGGTAAGTACCGGACATACGTTACAATATACCGCCCGCCTTAGGAGAGGATTTTACGTGGCTAACAAGGAAAATCCGACTAGCTGCGTTAGGTCTATGAGTCCGCTACTGTCCAAGCTAAGACGGCATATAGAGAGAAGGAAGGGAAAGTCTTCTACGGTTTGAAACAAATAGTTAGGCACCATAGTGTATAAGTTTTAGGTCCTTAATGTGCCAAAACCCAATAGAATTTCCAGACGCGTCCGACAACTCGTAAACGAGAGGCGACTGTTTATTAATCACTGTGCACTTCACGAATTTAGGGGCTAGTTTCTTACAGAAGGACTTATCCTTGTCGCTCTGATAAAAAGTCCGTTTCCACACAGTATCTCCCACATTAAACTCAGCTGGTTTACGGCGTAAATTATACGTTTGGGAATTCCTAGCATGAGCTTGAATGAGGAGTGCCTGAACTTTGTCAAATATGCCTGATAAGTGACCTATGTTTTCTGCGTAATCGTCCCTAGGTATGTATACTATATCATCAGCGTCTGTGTCGACATAGTGTGAGCCGCATGGAACTAGTTCACGTCCATAGACTAAAATACTAAAGTATTTAATGCAAACTGCACCTTAGGTACGAGAGTGTCCCATAATCTCTGGTCATTTCCTACAAACGCCGCCAAGGTAGAACCAATGGTTTTATTAAAGCGTTCGACCGTATTGACATGTGGGGAATATTTAGGAGTATAATGAAGATTAGGGATTTTGTACTTGCGCAACATAGCTTTTAAAGTAGCACTGACAAACTGTTTACCATTGTCCAATATAATTGTAGATGGTATACCATGAACTAAAAATATTTTTTCTTCCAAAATATTAGTTATTATTTCAGCAGTTGCGCGCCTGATAGGAAAAAGTAGACAGTATTTACTAAAACAACAAGTTACTACGAAGATGTAGGCGTTTTGTTTTCTTGTGACGGGTAGTGGCCCCACCAAATCTACACTAATGGTTTGGAAGGGTCGTGAACACACTTTGGGTCGTCCCATGGTTCCCAATGGTGCGTGGTTCTGATGTTTGTGAGCGATACAAGTGTCGCAAGAATTTATGAACTTAACTACGTCATCGCGCATTTTGGGCCAATAGTAACGCAGTGCTAAGCGCTTGTAAGTTTTAAATATACCGAAATGCCCCGAAGTGGGTTCGGCATGGTTCTCTAATATGGCATTATTTCGATCAGAAGAAGGTAGTACTTCTTTCCATTCGAACTCCTTACGTAGCATACACCTAGATTTAATCAAACGATATAATTTATTATTTTTAATAGAATAGTCTGGATAGTCATTAGGCGAAGATAAACAACCATTGTAGGTGGCTGAATACCATTGATCAGTGTTAACATTAGGGTCATTCACGTTATTATTATTCGCGTTAATTATATTTACAGGTAGAGATCGTGATAACGCATCGGCTATAATATTATCCGCACCGCGCCGATGCTTTATTTCGAAGTTGAAGGCTGACAGACGAACCGACCACCGAGCTAATCTACCAGTCGGGTTGCTCAAGTTTAGGAACCATTTCAGTGCGGAATGGTCAGTATACACAACAAACTTTAACCCGTTATCTAAATAACAGCGCCAATATTCGAGGGCTGTTAGAGCTGCTAATGTCTCCCGTTCTGTTATACTGTAGTTTTGTTCCTGTGCATTTAGTGACCTACTCATGTAAGCGATAGGTAGTTCCACGCCATCTATTTCTTGTGTAAGTAACCCACCGATGCCGCTCGCACTCGCATCTGTGTGAACTTGAAAAGGTTTCTCGTAATCGGGACACGATAATATTGGTGCGGAGCTTAACAATTGTTTTAGTTTACAAAACGAGTCATCAGCTTCCACCGACCACTGAAATGGTGCGGCTTTCTTACCGGTAGAGGTAAGTTTGTTCAGAGGACCGGCAAATAGTACTAAAATTAGGTATAAATCGCCGATACCATGATGCAATGCCTAAGAACCTTTTGACTTGTTTTTTATTCTTAGGCGTAGCATATTGAAGAATGGCTTCCACCTTACATGGGTCTACTTGTAATCCTTTAGAGTTTACTACGTAGCCCAAGTACTTCAATTCATCACGGAAGAATTTAGATTTTTCTTACTTGATGGTAAGGTTGGCCGATTTTAATTTTTCGTATACTTTATTTAATAGTGACACATGAGCATTAAAGGATGGCGATATACACACATCAACAAAGTCTAGGGATATCTTAATCCTAAATTATTTACGAGTTTATAGTTTAGAACCTTGTTAGTTTCCACAAAAAGTTTATATACAGATTAAAACCTCTTTTATTCTATTTTCAAAATTTGAACATGGAAAGAAAAAAAACAAAATAATAAACAAAATATGGCGGCAAATTTGCTAGTAATTCGTTACATTAAAGAAAGTTAAAACTGTTTTATTATAATTATTAATGAAAAGGGTTTTTAATTGTTTTTCTTTTTTAATTTAACGTGACGTACGAACTTTAAAAGTTATGTCACGTCGTCATTTGAGTCGAGATGAAATGTTACGAGCCGTGGGCATGTTAGAAAATGGTGCAATTCAACGCGTCGTTGCTGAGGCCCTACATACCAGTCAAAATGTGATATCAAGGTTGTGGTCACGTTATCGCAGTACTGGAGATGTGGCCGAACAGCACACAGGTAGATATCGTGTTACTACGCAGAGACAGGATCGATTTCTCCAAATGACCGCCAGAAGACAACCCAATATCACAGCGCTGCAACTAGTGCAAAGGCTCCAGGAGGACCACCAGCTGCTGGTAAGCGACCAAACCGTGCGAAGAAGGTTACATGAAGTTGATCTTCATGCTCGAAGACCATTGCGTGTTCCAGCATTGCGACGTGGCAATCGCGGTCGGCGGCTTTCGTGGGCTCGGGAGCATTTACCATGGAGTGACGAACAATGGTCTTTGGTGCTGTTCACCGATGAGTCCCGGTTTGGGTTTCACCCGGATTCACGAAGAACACGCGTTTGGAGAGCTCCAGGGAGAGTTAGCCGTCTACGGCACCCTCAGGAGGTCCACCCATACCAAGGCGGGACAATCATGGTGTGGGCAGGAATTCGTCTTGGCGGACGAACCCAACTCGTTTGGATCCAAGGCAGCATGACTGCACAAAAATACCACGAGGAGGTAGTAGAGCCCGTTATTGTCCCACACAGAACTCAAATAGGCCATGAATTTCTACTCATGCACGATAATGCTCCTTGCCATACGGCGCGGCTGGTATCGACCGCTCTCCGAGAGCACGATATTCAAGTTTTGGATTGGCCTGCACAGTCGCCCGACTTAAATCCTATCGAGCATGCCTGGGACATGTTACAACGAAAAGCTTTGAGAGATTTTCCACCAAATTTGACGACTGAACAACAACTTTACGAACACTTGCAAAGGAGATGGGACCTCATACCGCAGCAAGACATTGACAATTTAATTTTAAGTATTAACAATCGATGTCGATGTGTAATCAATGTAAGAGGTGGCAACACTGATTATTAATGATTAGATTTTACAAGATTTTTTCCATTTTTATTAAAATTAATAGTTTTTTAAGAAGAAATGTTTGTTGTTATCATACTATTTTTCCATGATGATTAAAAAAAAAATTTTTTTTATTTAAAACAAAAAAAAAACACGAAATGTTTTTTATTTTTATTAAAGACCTTAAAATAATCTATGATTCTTCTATTTACTGTATCAGAAAATTCTTCATAGATTTTTAGATATTTGATGAAATATAAAATATCCCTAGACTTTGTTGATGTGTGTAAGCACGATATCATCTAAAAAAACGAATACAGAGTTTTCGAACTCAGGACTGTTCGTAAACAAGTGATCCACCAAACGCTGTTGTGTCGCAGGCGCATTCGTTAAACCAAACGGCATAGTCACAAATCTAAATGTTCCTCTAGTAGGCACATAGAACGCAGTCTTATCACGATCACATTCGCGAAGAGGCGTCTGCCAAAAGGACTTAGATAAGTCTATACTACTTAGATATCTAGCGTTCCTAAGGTTGTCTAAAATTTCGGATACGTAAGGTAGTTTGTACGCGTCTTTTTTAGTAATAGAATTAAAGTTTCCGACTATCTAAACAAAACCTTAATTTACCGTCTTTCTTAGGCGTTAGTAAAATCGGTGACGACCACGGACTTTCGCATTTTTCTACCACTCCCAATGCAAGCATTTCGTCTAATTCGTCAATAATTATTTTTAATTTCGCCGGCGGTAACCTATAATATCTTTGGCGTATCGGCGCAGAATCGCCAGTGTCTATTGCATGTTCTATTAAGTGAGTTCGTCCTAAACCGGTTTTTTCAGTAGAAATCGACTCGTATTGCTTTATAATTAACTTAGCCGTTCTCTGTTGTGACTCACTCAACTCACTAAAAGATTGCAATACGTTCGTGTTACTTAGCTTATTTTCACCTAACACACTACACGGCAATGTTTTAGACATGCATATGGATGCGATATGGTTAGGCAGTAATTTAAATAGTTTCCAGAAATCGATGCCTAAAATTAAATTACTTGTAACTTCTGGAATAATATAAGCTTTCAATAAGTGGGTTTGATTATTAAAAGTAGTGGGTAAGTTGATAAAACCGCGCGGCAACAAGATATTTCCACCCGCGGACCGAATGGAATTAGTGTTGTGACACTGCTGTATTTCTAACCCGGTTTTAGTAATTATCTCCAGATGGGAGTTGTTACCTAGAATTGTAATGGCTGAACCGGAGTCGAGCAATCCACAAATACGTAAACTGTTAATCGTTACGTTAACATAGGGCCGTAGGTCATTTTTAGGTTTATTATCCAGGATCGAGGCGACGGAATAACTAGAGAAATACACTTTTAGAGTGTTTAGCCAATTTCTCCAATCATCTTTGTCAAAATTGGTTGAATAGGTTGTAGAACCTAATTTAGATTTTGACACGCCCCGACCCTGACCAACTAGTTTTTTGGTTTCGTCGATTTACAGTTCGGGCAGTTAGGGAATGTCACATCCCTACAGCCGCACTTGAAGCAAATTGCGAAGCGATCGCGTTTGCATTCATTCAAACTGTGATCATTGATACCGCAGCGCGGGCAGTACTTAGACGTGACTAGAGCGACAGAGCTAGGTTTAGACATAGGTTTGCTAGGTTCGTTGTTCACAGTGTATTCGGAATTACCCTCTATAGTAGCAACGGGATAATTATTGTAGGAATTATTATGCGCTCGGTTATTAGGTTTGTGACTGTAAGCTAGGTCTGGTGCCAACGTGTCGTTATTATAATACGGTTCGCGGAATTGAGCGACGGAGCTAGCACTAGTGAGTAGCATGGACGTATGTTATGCAATAGGATGTCTAACTATTCGCGTTCGGACAATCGCTTTGACGGAGACAGCCTAGCGAACAGCTGATTCATTATCGAGAGATAAATAATTATAGTTTCGGTAGCACCTTGAGTACGTCGGCGGATTTCATTTAATAACCGGTAGTCATAATCGTACGGTGTGAAATCGTCTATTAATTTAGTGGTGAGTTCTTCCCATGTAGTGAAATATTCTTTTAGGCCGCGGTACCAGTGAAGTGCGTTACCGGTGAAAATTTCGGAGGCATATGATAAAATTTTAGTGGAAGGTAGATTACGCGCGGTTTGGAATTCGGTTACGCGTTGTAGGAACGCTCGGACGCATCCCGTACCGTCGTATTTTAGCTTAGACAGTTCGCTAACTCTCAAATGCTCGCAATGAAATACTGGGGCTAACCCTGCCTGCGTCGAGGTAGCCCCTACATACGTTACAAGCCCAATTAAAATACACATTACATCAATAGCATGTATTGATTCTAAATCGAGGGCTGGTTATTATTCAGCGCATGTAGTTGATTTGATGCGATCTAAGCAAGTAGCTGGGTAGTACGTGTCGATTTATCTACGATGAGGCACGTGGGGAATTATTTGGAGAATACAGTGTACAAAATATATTGATATAATTTTGAGTTTCGGGTATTACTGACACTGCAAGATAGTGACCTTATAATAAAGCTTTTAATCATGAATGATTCCTGTGATATCTTCCAATTACATTATTGATCCAATATAAATAAATATATTTTTCTTCAGTTAAATAGTTGACGTCTCAAGATATGCATATTAGTTTTCTTTCACTTATTGAGATCAAAACAGACCTTGCTCGGTTTTCTAGAAAACTACACTAGCGTGTTCACTTACGATAAGTAAATGAACAATATGAAGGTCATACTCGCATAGCGAAATGAACGTCTGAACCACTTAGCTTAGCGTCTACTTGCAGTTAACTATGCCCTCTAAGGCTTACGGTCAGATTATACCAAACTTTTGGACTAAATTTACTTTACAGTTAGGAATTCTACGAAGTACAGTCTGTCACTTCAAATGTTAACCGAGTAGTAGATCGTGTCTTCTACGCCGTAGTCATTGTGCTACGAGAGCTACGTGATAATATCAAATGTTTCAATAAGGTATAGGTATCGCCAAATTTCTAGTTCCCTCTGAAGTTGCTGCATATACCTGCGCAGTAATAAAAAATTAGGTGTCAGTGGGACGAGGGCGGGCAGCGGGAGGGTACTTCGCGATATATAGTGGGCCTCGGCACTGTTCGGACGCATTCGGCTATGATCGGTTGCATTCGGATATGTTATATTCGTTTGTAATTTAAACCAAGAAAAGAAAGTAGTAACTATTAGAATAGTTTATATTCTATGCAACTAAATCGTTTTAGAAGGGTGAGGGAAACGAAACGTGCCAAAAAATATTGAAATATAATTACCCGTGTCTCAGTTGCGAAAGCGTCCGCCATTGTTGTGTTTTTTCCGCGATCTTTATAATAAAAGTTGTCTTGTGGAAGAAATCGGTGAATATTTTATAAAGATACTTATATAGATTTACTCAGAAATAAATAAATATTAATTGTGAAGTGACATTACTCGTGACAAAGACAAGAAATACAGTGATAAAAGGCAAAAAATTTTTAGAAGGGCTATTTCTGCTCTTGAAACTCGCTATTTTCGTAAGTGTTTTATGATAAATATTCTTTTAATAGTTATGAAAGACATAAAAGTACCCAGATTATTTATCTGAAAACATATTTTAGCAACTAAATACTAGCATTGTTGTACATTTTCACTGTTATCGTGTTTCAAATGGTAAATAATTCACAGCCACAGTGTTCGTTACAGTAACATGGCGGCCTGGCACGGCGAACTTTTTTTTACGCGTTCGGATTATAATTTTTTTAGTGGCGTTAGATTCGTTTGTTACAAACAAATAATGTATTGTGTGAAAACCTAAAGGTACATGTGATAATGTTTTTGTGTTTATGAACGAAACAAGTAATGAAATTCATTAATATGTGATAAAATGTTTGTGTGAACGAGTGAAAAAAAACAAACCTCTAAGTTTGTAAGCTTGTTTTGCCGGAAAGGTGAGTATTTAGTAGTAATTCATGTAATTATTATGATAGCTGATTTTATAACCAACATAATGATATGCAATTTATGTAATATAATTATATTAAGGTGTCATAAATAATTTTTTTCCGGGAACCTATGCCAATGAAAATTTGCAGCAACATGACCTTTCGCACTTGTGGCACTTTGCCTTTAGTTTGATCGCACCTCAAGGGTTAAGGACAAAGAGTCAAAAGTAGAGTCAAAAGTAAAGTACATTTGATCGCGCGCTTTCTTGTAGAGTGGACGTAAATAATTATTATCAAAATGAAGATCAAGCTCTGCGATACAGATTCATTTCCGAACAGAACCAGTAGTTTGGATACCTTGGTGCGCGCTTGGCAACGCGTTTTACGAGCGAGACCAAGGTATCCACTCTACTGGCTCAGTTCAGCAATGGACGTCTAAGTGATTGCTTGTGTGCTATTTTTTAAACGAGGGAAAATGACACCGCCAAGACAACATTTATAGGAAAGGTCAATAAATAACTATAGTCACCCAGCAACTTTTACTTTTCCACAATGTCCTCGCCATTACAGACATTCTCCTCCCAATCGAAGTAACTATTTAGTAATCTGTGTCCCAATTACGTTTTTTAATATTATAAGTTTATAATCAGAACTTTCCATGTGCCATATAGCTAGACGTTTTTGAATTTCGTCGATAAATAAGTCTCTATCGAAGTGATCGATCTCCATTTTGATTATTTTGTACGTCCACCCTGCAACAAAGCGCGCGATCAAATGTACGGCAAAATGGCGGTGCATGTATCAAGCGCGCAGCTGATGTCCACGCAGCGCGTTCTTAAAAATCTCTCAGCGCGCGTCTGAAGCGTGCTTGATCAGAAGCGTGCGCTTGTATGTGTACACGTTTGACTACGTCTGTCATCTCAAATATTGGCTGTGTAGCAAACCGTATGGTCTACGCCGTAGAGAGATTAGAGCCGCCTAGAGCTACGAGTGATCATAATTATATCGAATTATATATATTATGTTTTGATTAAGTATTTAAATTGCAAACACGAATTGTCTTGTTTTTAATGTTATTAATATTTTTGATGATTAAACAAATAACATTATGATCAAATGCCGAGAAAGATCTATTACGTATTGATAGAATTTTTTTTTCAAAAGGGGTTAGTAGATAGTAAGATAATACTAATATGGTGCGCCCGTTGCTATCTCTAAGCAAAGGGATAAATAGAAGAAGTTGAAAACGAAACTATCCCCAATGTCTTATTCCGAAACGCATTCCCCTTATGATGGCCCCCCGGGCCTTTGTTACAGGAAAGAAAGTGAGAGGATGGGAATCCTTAAAATCATCAAACAAAGCACAATCAGTGGTAATTTTACTACTTTGCCTCGATCTTTTATCGCCATCATCCTAGTGTTATCTCGGTCCGATTTTCATATCTCTGCTGTTCGTATTGTGTTGATTTCTGTGCGGGTGTGGTAGTGTTACGACTGACCTGGCCCAATCAAATTGATTCCCACAGGCACAAAGATATATTTATATACGTGGTTTGAGTACCTACTGTTATTATAGCTAAGCTCACAGCCTGATTTTCAGAACTATTTAATACGTATGTTGTATAAATGCTGCAGGAAAAGTTATCTTTTGACTTAAATATAAGATTCATTTTCAATATCATAGATGAAAACCTTAATGTCGTTTGTGATAAGTGTAGTATTAAATATCATTAGGTATAGATAATAATTTATTTATACTCAGTGTGGGAGGAAGGTGTAAGTCATAGATTTGTTTCGAGACGTGACCTTTTGGTATTCAACTAATGTACCAGTCGATAGGTCAGTGAAGTTTATTTATAGTATACTAGAGGACGCCAGCAGCTACGCCTGCATTTTTTTAAATTTACCCGTTTTGGCCGATCCCGTGGGAATTTCGGGACATCCCTTCTTAGTGCACCCCTACGGTCTCCAAGGAACATACATGCCAAATTTCAGCTTCCTGCGCCCTATAGTTTCGGCTGTAGCGTGTCTGTCAGTCAGTCAGTAACGCAAGGATTTTATATATTAAGATTTAATATTAAAGACAGTCTTTTTTTCAAGAAGTATAAACGACTCTAATGCGTAGGTATGAAAGTTCAGATTCAGAGTTCCATACCTCAAGCCGGCTTCTGTTGTATATTTATATGTTATTCTTTTTTTTTGTGTTTTGGCAACGGTTTCAATGATTTCGATGTGATTGATGATGATTTTCATTTAAATACTCTGTTCCTGAGGAGTTCATTGTAACGAAATAATGGCTTCAGTAACGAGGTTTGAGATAGGAAGGAAATCAAATGTCAGACGATAAGCAAATTTCAATCACAAAGACTTAACAGACAGATTAAAGTTATCAATATAATATGTTACTATTAAGTATATACAGCAGAATTTTAACGTTTTTCTCTTTAGTAGTGGTACAAAATCCAATTGGATTACTACAAATAACCTATGCGACATGCGCATATTGCAGATATTCGTATGATTGCAAATGCTTTAAACTACAAATCCTGTGAGCTGCCGACGAAATATTGAATCGAGATTTCTATTTTCCTTTATCTATTTGAACAAATGCTGCAATGCACCAAATGTAACTATTCCCAGTACGTAACTGGTGAAACACTGCAATGTAACCACAATAAAGCTTAAAGTTACAGTAACTTTTGACGGCAAAATTCTATACCACGTCTCGTAGATCGACTTAGAAGGTAATTATAGGTCTGAGGCCCAATTCTCCTAATTATATTTGTTTAAAATGCAGTTTTGGATTTAATGTCAGTGTCATACTTATGTGACACCACTAATGGTATTCTCTTAAAATAACTGATATTTGGATGAATGTTATCGTGACTAGATTATATATATATATATACCGCTATATATCACCACCGCTTGTGGTGCCTGAAGGATCGCAAGTAATATTCTGCTTAAGCTACAATTATTAATGCTTTTATTTACTTATTTAGCTAACCGATATCCGCAACCTATCTCAATTTCCCTAAACCGAATTTCGTCGTTACACGTCCGAAACATTCTCACGGGGTTTCAGCTAACTGTGATATGGAGTTCTCCACGGGAAGAGGGTTTCAATGTCGGTGACGGTTTGTGAACCTCTAGGGTATCACGCATGGTCGCCGGCATTCTCCGTAAGATCTGACTTTGTTTCATATATCCCACTCATCTAACAATTCCATACTTACATATAGACGTAGGGGTACATAACACAAGTATCTATTTTACTTATTTAATTAAATGTTGTGTAACAATTTACACTTGTTTTAATTAACAATTAATATTTTATTTTTTTAATTTTTTTTGTATGTGTGTGTGTGTGTGTGTGTGTGTGTGTGTGCGCGCGCGGGCGTGTGTGTCGTGTGTGTGTTTTTTTTTCAGAGGTTCGGGAAAATACATTTTGCGTATCATCAGACAGACCCTGATGTTGTGTCTGGTATGTCGGACTCGAATTCAATCCCTACCGACTAAAAACCAATCCTCTGCCTTCGGCCTCTTTATCCTCCGCGGGACTGCCGCTAAGCATTACTTCCCGGAGGGAGGGTCTAGCTACTGCTTCTTCATGTACTTGAAGTCAAGGCTTCCCTTCTAATATTTATAGTTTCACGGCTCAGAGCCCTACTTCGCTCGATACGACGGATCGTTTGCATGACTTCTGTAGCGAAAGAACTTGTCGCTTGCCAGGCTCCATCGGACGAGAGCATATCTCCTATTAGGGACTCTGGCTTAATTTTATGTTTAAGTACGGCTTCTAATGTATTGCGTAACGGCTCGAAGCGAGGACACCTAAAAAACACGTGCGCAGCATCTTCATTAACGCCGGAACAGTGGGGACATTCGGGTGAGGTGTCGTGTTTGTATTTATACAAATATTCTCGAAAGCACCCATGTCCTGATATCATTTGCGTCAAGTAATAATTGACCTCTCCATGATTGCGGTCTAACCAGACATCTAATTTTGGAATAAGACGGTACGTCCATCTGCCATTTCCTGAGTTATTCCATTTGGTTTGCCATCGTCGTATGCTGTTTTGGCGTTCCTCAGTTTTTATTTGATTGCTACTCGTGGCACTTGATCCTCGGCGCTGACGGAGGGCTTTACGTACTTCAGCAAGTATATCAATCGGTAGCATCCCCGCGATAATGCACACTGCGTCTTCAGACACCGTACGAAAAGCGCTGGCCACTCTCAACGCACTTAGTCGATATACCGACATGACCTTCCTCCTTGATTCCTGTATTTTAAGTGTGTCAGACCATATTGTGATCCCATATGTTAATACAGACGTAACTACCGTTGATAGTAGTGTCCTTCTCTTCTGCTTCGGGCCTCCCACGTTAGGCATAAGCCGTGTGTTGTGTGTGTGTGTGTGTGTGTGTGTGTGTGTGTGTTTGTATAGTTCTGTGTCATCTTAGCACTATATTTTAGGATGTATAGTTTTATTACAGATAGGAGTTTACTTTTACGGATAGGAGTTTGATTGGATTACTTTCAATAGACTCCGCTGTGCCCTCTCCACATCTATAAATCGTGTTTTAGCGGCGCCACCCTAGATTGTTATGCAATATACATACTATAACTGATTGCACCAAAGAAATGTAAATGTCCTTCAGTATATCTCGATTTGACTCACAAGACCCAGCAACTTCCCGCGGCACCACATGTCTTAATGACAAATGGGGGCAGTAGTATAATAATTGTCACGTAATGTTTGTTTGCTTTGTGGAAATATAAAATTGTGATTCACGAAATCCAGATTGTACTTTACGTCTACAAATTGGTTGCTTTTACTATCTATAAAAGTCAGTTGATAGTAGCCTAACTTCCTGATTAACTCTGTGATAGGCCTTAAATAACAACTCAGTTTCTTTGAGTGTCCTATATAGATACAGGCACTGCTTAGGGGCTTAAAGGTAAGCCTTTGGAGCTTTAAAATAATAAAAAAAATTTTATTTACCCTGCATTTTAAACCGATTGTTTCAGCTATTGCAAAAAGCAGCAAAAACCTATTTTACATACAAACGGCTTACAGATTGCCACGCTTTGTGTTGCAGTGTGCCAGCCAAGTTCATGAAGAAAAGTTTATTTTTAGGTAGCGGCTGGGCTATGTCTATGACATGGTCTATGGGCAGTGATTGCTGCTTACCATCACATGGGCCGTCAGTTCATCTTCTAAACTTAAACGAAGGAGGAACATCAGCCGTGTGATATAGGAAAAACATGAACCATTTTAGGATATTTTCTACTTTGCCGTAGTTTAAATTCTATTTGTCCGATACTGGCGCAGTATAAGTTTCTTTACTCACAATGATTTAGATTTAATTCTTAGTTTTGTATTCTTGTATAACGACTTCCATGGAGACGATGATCCCTCTGTGGTCTGAGCACGATGCCTCTTTCGAGACGTGCCATCCCTTGATGCGCTCAGCCACTCCTTCTGCTGCGAGAGTTAAGTCGATAATTGTCTGACTACGTATTGTGACGAAGGTGGGCTCCGTACCGGTGTTTAATAGGGTAAGATTAGTTGTGAATAGGTATTCAACCAGTGAATTACCTCTGTTGTTATTGCAGTTTATGCCCCACATTTGGTGGTGGGCATTGGAGTCCGTTCCTATTACGACCTCCGTATTGGTTCTCTCGCACTGGTTAACCAGACGCGTGAGGGCGAACGGAGGCGGGTCTTCGGCCTTGGGCATGTAGACCGATGCGAAAACAACCGTTATACTCCTTGGCTGCTGTGTTATTTCAATTTGTATCGCTGTGATGTCTCCTGAACAGAACTTTGTTAAAGCTTGGGCTCTGATGTTTTTAGTAGTTAGTATACAGGTACTTCGATATATGTGGTCAGTTGAAGAATAAATCTCACCCCCAGGCTGGAGAGGCCTCTAATAAGGCCACCCCTTATCCAAGGTTCCTGTATGAGCACGATGGCTGAATGTTGGACCTCCATCCATTTGCGCAGTTGCGCAGTAGCCGTTTGGCTGTGGTGGAGGTTGGTTTGAAGGCAGCTGAAGTTACTAGGCGGAGGGTTCATCTTTGGATGATGTCCCCTTCTCCCCGAACGTCAGCTGTGTTAGGCCAGCCAGGATGTCACCAGCCTCCACCCCATCGTCCAGCCGCTCTCATTTTTCGAGGTACCCACGGTTGATAGGCCAGCCCCCGAGCCAGACGCGGCCGGTTCTGACGGGCCGGGTTCTGCGTTGCACCCTGACTTTTTGTTTGAGTCCCGTGTGAAGTTGTCGTCGCATCCCGGAGGATGGTCGACAAACTTACCTGAGGTGTCCCGGAACCTGACGTAAACAGCACATACCCCCAACGCGAGGCGGCGCTCGTTCTTCATAAGGATCGGGACTTGTTCTTCTGGGACGCTCACCACCAGGAACCACCCACCTGACTGCCTATCGGAGTGCAGCATCGACGATTAGTCAACCTCCAACCAGGGGTTCTGAAACTCCAGAGCGCGACCTACGTCACGCACGCCGTCCAAGACCCCCTGTTCTTCGGGCACGACAATTCCGCACCGCACTCTCTTCGGTGTCTCTTTCTGGCCCCTGACCTCCAGTTCGAAGCCCGGTGGTGGGACCAGGAGAGAGCCCGCCTCCGTCAGCCAGGTACGCGTTGCCTCGTCGGCGCACCAGAGTTTGAGCACCCCGTCCGCGTGCACGGGTTTCCCGGTGAACGCTAGAGCGGAGCGTTTGGGTATTTTGGTCGACCAGGCATCACTCAGGATCTTCTTCTGGAGCTCCCGGAGTACCTGGTCCACCAACTCCTTCGGCAAGTTCCCCGTGCGTTTGCATGTTACTGCAACACCCAGGGACGCCTTGGAGGCCTGTGCGTAGGACTTACCTACTGTCGTCCTGGAGGAGTCGAGGCGGGGCTTCTTGTGGCTCCCCCGAGGCGAACTGTTCTCGTTGAGAGCACGTTTGGGCTCACTTCTGTCCTTGTTTCCGGCAGTTTTACCTGCTGTGTTGCTCGGTGGTGCAGTGGCTGGTTGTCGTCCGGGGTGACCAGCCCGCCGCTTGGCGGCAGGCGGCTTCCCCGTACTGCCTCCGGCCTTCATTCACCCCTCACTGCTGAGTGTGGGCTGCGCACTGGTCATATTGCTGGGACCTGCGACAGCAGCCTGCTCAGCTGTGTTTGTAGAGGCAGCACCGGCAGCAGCAGCGGTTTGTGCAGCCTTCTGCTTGGACGCCCTGCCCTGTCTCTTGTTTACGTTATTGGAAGAGGAAAAACGGACGGAGGGACGGCGGACGCTGAACAGAACCAGATACCCAGAGCATGCACGACTGAGTTCTGGAAATTACGTGCATATTTTTTAAAGGAACAAAGTAAGAAAATCTCGTGATTGTATCTGCATGTATGAGAGTTCTTCTTAATTTTTCTGCCGGGATATGTGAAGTCTGACAAACCGCAGTTGGCGTGCGCGGCAGACTATCATTTAATTCTTCTCATTATGAGAGGAGGGTTCTCGATAAAAGACAGGCACATATGAACAATATTTTTATTTATTTATTTATAGACTCACGCCTGTATCCCCGAAGGGGTAGGCAGAGGTGTAATATTACACCCACATTTGGCCATGAGTTTTTAGGTCCCATGTAATACGGGGCGGGCCTTTTGCCGTTACCGGACACATCTCCAGACTCCGTGCTGCTACTGAGAATTCGGAAAACCCAGTAACACTTTTTGCCCGACCGGGAATCGAACCCGGGACCTCCGATCAGCAGTCGCATACGCTATCCACCGGACCACGGAGACAGTAGTCTAATAAGAAATATATGTAATTTATATTCAACATTCAAGATAAAATCAACAGTCTGCCAGAGAGGGAGAGAGAAAGATTAATACTAGCGAATAAGACATAAGAACGTGTATTCCGAATTGAGTCAATCCAAAACTCTTCGTAACTATTTATAAACATTATTATTATGAAACAAAATACTGCATACCATATGGCTGTTCATGATGTTTTCGTGAGTGTATAAAGTTTATCAGGCCCCTGTTGGCCAGTCAGTTGGATAATATAGAAACCCTTTTATTTCGTGAAGAGGCCCGCAGTAGCAGTTCTACATCTTAATATATAAAATCCTTGCGTTACTGACTGACTGACAGACACGCTACAGCCGAAACTATTGGGCGCAGAAAGCTGAAATTTGGCATGTATGTTCCTTGGGGACCGCAGGGGTGCACTAAGAAGGGATTTCCCGAAATTCCCACGGGATCGGCCAAAACGGGTAAATTTACAAAAATTGCAGACGTAGCTGCTGGCGTCCTCTAGTAATTATATAAGGTAGTACTTAGCGTGGGCTATAGTCTTAGAAGTTTATTCAAAAAGCATATTATAGAAGCTCATAAGACACTTTATTTTGAATGGCGTACGCCGTTGTAATGAAAGAAGTAAGTACATTAAATATAAATTAATATTCTACCACATACTTACCTGCAACAGGTCCTGAACTAGGCAGGGCTTTTACATTTTATGGGTATCTAATTTAATTGTTAAAATGAAGTATAATATTGCGTGAAGATGTTGTACTTACTTTTAAGCTCATAACATAAAGCATGAAAACAGCTACATACAGCTAGAAAACATTAGTTTGGGTAATAAGCACCATACAAGTAGGTACTGAACTTCTACGTATAATGCATAGGCTTGGTGTAATTTAAAGTATGTTTTATATGTATGTTTTATATGTATATTTCAAGTATGCTTTATATGTACCTTTCAAATGGTCCTGTATTATTTTATGTGTAAGACTAGCTTCTGCCCGTGGCTTCGCCCGCGTGGAGGTCGCTTATTTGGACAAAAAGTAGGACGTGTACAAACATATAAAAGTATGTCTCTGCAGTGTCATCAAACTCTGTTCATTGGTTTTCTTGCATCCGTCCATCGATCCTTACAATTTTTCACTTTTATAAAAAAGTAATGACCTGCCCCGGCTTCGCACGGGTGCCATATTATTATGCATGTATTATACATATAAATCCTACTCCTGAATCACTCTATCTATTAAAACAAACCGCATCTAAATCGGTTGCGTAGTTTTAAAGGTTTAAGCACACATAGGGACAGACAGACAGAATACAGACTTTGTTTTGTACTATGTATTGCAGTCAGTAGTAATAAAAACATTTTTAAGTAGTTCAAACTTATAATTGACGTAGTACCTTAAATATCAACTCGCAATTACAGAAAGTTATGGGTCAAAATATTGTACTTATTCAAACGATCGGAGTGTAAGTACTTTGACGCCATTAAAAGTATGTAAAGGTGGTAAGTTGCCTTGAACAATCTTTCTTAAGTATTGTTTGTAAAATCTGTAAAGTTTTAGGGACAAGGGCGGGTCTCGTTCGCTTATAATGGGTCCTTGAAGGGGACTCTTAGTACTTACAGCTGTTAATATTTGATTAAACTTGTTGACTTGTGGAACTAACTACTTGGGTTGAGACACCTCGCTTGATAGGTAGAAACTACGTGGCCTAAAGCGTGTTAAAACATTTGGGTTAGGTAGCTTCGTCTAGTCGTATTTCGCATTATGTTACAGCAGTAACTAAATCCAGCAGACTTATGGAGCTTGAATACTAAAAATCGGTTTAGTACTTTGAATGTTTCTGCATTGCAGATCACCCATAATGAAAATAATAAATTTTTCTTTCTAGGTATAGTGTAAATAAAGATATGAATACCTGGTATATATCTTTTTGTATAAAGAAGCTGAGCGTTTGTGTGAAAATTATTATTAGGTCGTAATAACTGGTTTTCAGAGTTTGCACTATTATTTGTTTATCCGACAGATTATTTATTCAAAATACAGTAAAGATTATAATTATTCGAGCGTTCTAAATTCAAATGTAGAGCGCTCGAATGTAGCTTTGAATTTGTAATAATAAATTAGACTAATGAGGATTATAGCCATTTATCTTCCTCTAGTTGTAAATCCCAATGTTACAATACAAGATTATTGCGTTTACCGGGTGCTTTATCTATTGGGCCAACAGACAAGATAAACAGAATTGGCACAAAGGCGCCTAATTGAATCAGCGCTGGATAACGTTATGGATGACATTTATTTTATAAGTATTTTCTTCTATGTTTATAAAGTAGCTGTGTCTGTTTAGTAATCTATATTTATATTGCAAGTTGAAAACTGTTTGTATGGAGATATCTTATATTTACCACGGCAATAACGAATTAACCGATATTAATGTCTTTTAGCATACAATAGAGAACACGGACGTAGGCTTCCTATTGTAGATTGTTTTCAAAATTATTATATCTTCTGTACTTACTCATTTTTTAAACTCAGGGTTTCAAGGCAACAGATTGCTCGCAAAGGAACTTGGAACCCACAGCCCGCATTCACGCAACAAAGACTCTTTGAACTTAATGCGAATTTAATTATTTTGAATTGACCTTTTAAACCTTGCTTCGCAGGAGGCAGTCATAGCCTAGTGCAGATACCTCCTGACAGACTGCTATGCAAGAGTCTCGGGCTCGGTTAAGACCGTATTCAATTGTTAATTACCACCTGCTTAGCGGTTAAGCAAAACATCGTCAAGAAAAACTGCATTACTGAGAGAAATGTTCTTGAAAAGCTTTTGAATCCTGGCTAACCTGCACTTGGCCTGCGTGGTCCCACTACGCATGCCAAGTAAGGCCTTAGTCCTATGGCCTTACCCTTCTTATAATGAAAAGAGACCCAAACCTAGCAGTGGGCAGTGTATATATGGAGAGCTCTGATGATAATGATGATCTTGATATTCGCAGATCACGTTCAACCATCGGCCACGACTGTCCTGAAGATAAGGATACTCAGTTGGTAAGTTGCTATCCTAAAATGTCGTGGCACTGGTCTAAAGCAAAAAAATATAGTAAAGTAGCATTGATATATACCAAACAATGTTAAATAGGTATAATAATATGCCTCTGGCGTCAGTAGCTTTGTAGAAAAGCTAAAATTAATTCAAATATGGGTAGACTAAAAACGGCAACCTGGCTCTAAGACCTTAGATGTAACCGAGATAACGTTTACATAATGATGACAACTTCTTAAAACCCTCAGAAAATTTTCACCCCGATACCTTTGCCCTCTTTTAATCGATATGCACAAGCAACATAGCCGGTATACAGAATTATAAATACTTGTTCCGCCTCATGAATGCTTCAACATATTCAGGCTGGCAAAAGGTGAACTTGTAGTAAACAATTCGCTCGAATAACTGCTCATCAAAACAACATCCGGCCTTTCATATTCATAAACTCTAAGGAACAAAGTTCATATAAATATAATCAACGAGAAGAAATCTCGTTACAACGAGAAGAAATCTCGTTACAACGAGTTCAGAATTAGTTATGCTACTTAAGACAGTTTTAAAAGCAAACTCGTCTCGGTAATAAACTCGGGAACTTCATATAACCAGGTTAGAAGCGATATCGCTTTTTTGCATAACCAATTCCAGCATACAATGAACTAGCTCCAATAGGGACCTCATATACGCTTCAATGTTATGTAATAAAATAATTACTTGCGCACTGCCTGCTGCGAAGGTGATTTGCGTCGCTTGGAATATAAGTTAATCGTGGAGACAACGGTATTTACATTTAATAAAATTTTGTTGAAATTCACATATGATGTTAGTACCAGCGTGCGATCATTTGGAATATTATATTCCATTTGAACGAAACTTCTTTTATAAACACGACGTGCGTATTTGCGAATATTAAGTTTCATGATATGAACATGGAAAGAATTTCGTTATATGCTGAGATTTCTACATACTCATACTTATTGAATTAAGCTTCCACCCGAGCCCTTGGTCGCGTAAATAGAAAATGAGATAACGTTAGAAATGCAGCGTTTAGTACGGAGGGTGCGTGTCATAATCACAGCCGGCAGCAGAAAAATGTGGTCATGTTATATCATGCCAAGTTCATGGGACATATTTCAATAAATTTTTATTGATGTTTTCTATTAACTAAGTTAATAGTGGCCGCCTCGATAGTAAAAATGAATTTGATGTATTCGTATTTCTTAAAACTTTCTTGTGTCTCTCATAAAGAAAACTATTTTGTTGACCTCTAGGGAAATTTTATAAAAAGCGCATTTATTTTTTCAAGCTCTAGTATTCATTTAAACAAGTTTTATCACAACAATTATTATTAAAAATAATCCCTAGTATAATTACCTTGATTACCTTAAGTAACTTTATCCTCAGATTTGATCTACCATCTGAATTGGCTGAAGAACAAAACGGCGCGATTATCGGATCAAAGGATGGCCTAGTTTAGCACTGAGACTTGAAACTCCCTCGAGTGATCTGTACCATTTCTGCATTTATGCTACATAAAAAAGATGGTATCTTAGAGAATATATATTCTTGTGGCAGTTCGAATCAAAGTTTTATTGCTCTGTTGAAAAAATAAAGATGGGAATACTTGTTTGGTTACTTTGTGTTTTGATGTAGGAAGTACTTTTTTACATGTTTATGTTAAGGTTGATAATTTGTTTACAATATACACGATTGAAGATGGTGTTGAAGAAATTGCTTTCCGCGAAAATGCTGCCTATTGCACATTTCTGAATTTAAATTTGCATCTTATGCGTGTGCTCGTTGTCATCACCAGACAGACTTACGCAATCAATTGCTGGACTTAAGCCGCGTATCGACTTCGCGCTCCAAAAGGACGAACATTGGCGCGCGTTCCAGCCGCGTGAAATTGTTACCGTTTTGGAACGCGCGCCAATGTGTTTGTTGGAACGCTCGAACATGGAGCGCCCCGTTCCATCTAGAGTCGGTTTTTTACCGCGCATCAAAGGCAACTCAATTGTGGCGCGCGCGCTAGTTGAGACGGACGTAATATTATTTTGTGTGTTGATTACGTTTTTGTTACGTTGCATGTTGAACGACCGAACACTGGAACAGTTGCAGCGCGTGCCATGGCGCGCGGAGTTAATATCATTTAAATATTCGGAGCGCGTTCCGTGAACGCGCTCTCGGCGCGGGCGTTCATGGCGCGCGCGTCAGGAGCGCATAATGGATACGCAGCTTAGCGTTATCTGGAAGCATAATTAGCAGCCCTGTTGCTATTTTCCTATTTATTCTACAATATACTTTACAATATACACAAAACAAAACACCATCTAGTCCCAAACTAAGCAGACCTTGTACTGTGAGTGCTAAGGCTGCTACACACAGTGCCGGCGGCAGGGGCCGCCGGCTTTTGTCGCGCGGCTCGTGAAGCCAGCTCTGTCGCCGGCCGACCCGCCGGCCGTGCTGCCGGTACTGTGTGTGAGCCTTTAGGCAATGGATACACATAAACACATACTTTTTATTAGGAAATACGCAGACATTATACATACCTAGAAACACCGAGACGAACACAAACATCCATGTTCACGCACACATATTTTTGAGAGCGGAAATCGAACCTGGGGTCTTCGTCGTGGCAATCTGTTATACTTCCGCTACGCCACCAGATCGTCAAATAAGCAAATAGGTCGACTCCAAACGACTCAAAACTATAACTGCTAATAAGGTTACTGCATTAGCACCCTTTAAGTGTCCCCACCGAAGCACCGTGGATGCAGTGATACCTAGCAGATGTCGTCGGCACAGGGATGTCGACGTAGATCGAAATCTATACTAAATATGGTACCACGTTAAATACCGGTAAGAACCGAAAGCCCGACTAAAATACACATTAGATCAATAGCATGTATTGATTATAAATCGAGGGCTGGTTATTATTCAGCGCATGTAGTTGATTTGGTGCGATCTAAGCAAGTAGCTGGGTAGTACGTGTCGATTTATCTACGATGAGGCACGTAGGGAATTATTTCGAGAATACAGTGTACAAAATATATTGATTTTGAGTATCGGATATTACTGACACTGCAAGATAGTGACCTTATAATAAAGCTTTTAATCATGAATGATTCCTGTGATATCTTCCAATTACATTATTGATCCAATATAAATAAATATATTTTTCACCACAGCAGCTCAAACATGCCGCTTTTGCTGCGAGACAACAGTGAACAAAACGCGATTTTGATTCGAGCGTGAGGCAAAGTAGCTTTTTAATTTTTCAATCTTCAGTGCCACGAATTGACATTGTTCAGCCATAAATTTGAAACATTCGAATTTTACTGTGCTCTGTGTCTTTCACATGCATATAAAAAGTGAGTGAAAAAACAAACCCCTTCGAATTCGAAATTCGATTTTGGAATTCGACCTCAAAGAAAACACCTACGGCAACGCAAAAAAAAAGATATTTGTAATAAAGAAATTACTTTTTTTTATATGTTATTGTTTACATGTTTAATTTATTATTGGATTTTAATAAAAATAAGTCTAATTAATAGTATAAAATTAGTATTTAACCAATACATTTTTATTTAGAATTACAACAATGATACACTTGAAAAATAAACATCAGGGACGCGGTATTAAAACGCGATTTATAAAAGTAGCGGGAATAAAAATTTCGCTGATGTTGATACAGTAGGTATAGCGTAACGTGTTAAATTATATTAATAATTATATAAAATAATCTAAAAAGATGAGTGAAACTAGCGATGATGACTGTACTTTAACACCAGAAGAGTTAAATCAACAAGTGATTATGCAGAATTTAATCTATGCCTGTTCATTTCTATATCTCCTAAGTAATATGTGTTCTCACTGCTGTGGTGAAAAGTTATGTGTGCTACACGAGAGCAAAGTTTTTTGTATCTCGTGCTGTTGAGTCCCTCGCCACGCTCAGGATTCTAACTTTGATTCACTCGCTACGCTCGTGAATCAATCATAGAATCCTTCGCTTGCTCGGGACTCAAAATCAGCACTCGAAACAAAAAACAACTTTGCTCTCTTGTTGCACAAATAACTATTTCTTCAGTTAAATAGTTGACGTCTCAAGATATGCATATCAGTTTTCTTTCACTTATTGAGATCAAAACAGACCTTGCTCGGTTCTCTAGAAAGGTACACGAGCGTGTTCACTTACGATAAATAAATGAACAATATGAAGGTCATACTCGCATAGCGAAATGAACGTCTGAACCACTTAGCTTAGCGTCTACTTGCAGTTAACTATGCCCTCTAAGGCTTACGGTCAGATTATACCAAACTTTTGGACTAAATTTACTTTACAGTTAGGAATTCTACGAAGTACAGTCTGTCACTTCAAATGTTAGCCGAGTAGCAGATCGTATCTTCTACGCCGTAGTCATTGTGCTACGAGAGCTACGTGATCATATGAAATGTTTCAAAAAGGTATAAGTATCGTCAAATTTCTAGTTCCCTCTGAACTTGCTGCGCATAGCTGCGTAGTAATCGAAAATTATGTGGGACGGGGGCGGGCAGCAGGAGGGTACTTCGCGATACGTAGCGGGCCTCGGCACTGTTCGGACGCATTCGACTATGATCGGTTGCATTCGGATATGTTATAATCGTTTGTAATTTAAATTTGTGTTCAAATCTCCCGTAAAGTACAGTCACTAAGAAACGCTCCTCGCAACTTTATTTTATCTATTTGTTACATGTTGTGTTTTTATTCGCTCGTTGCTGTTTTAGTTAAATTGGTGATTGTTATTTTATACGTATATACTCTTATACGTCTATGATATTATCTTACTATTTTGAATGAAACTGCAAATTTTCTAATCAAAATAATATGTTTATAACTAAATACTATCATTGTTTATCAAATAAAACCTTTATCACCCTTAGAAGACAATCAGAGCCTTTACACCAGATAGGTTTCTACAAACATGCGGCAAAAGGAGCCAAAGTAACCCGAAATTGACGGTAATAATTTATTTATACCCAGTGTGGGAGGAAGGTGTAAGTCATAGATTTGTTTCGAGACATGAACTTTTGGTATTCAACTAATGTACCAGTCGATAGGTCAGTGAAGTTTATTTATAGTATATTTAATATTAAAAGTAGTTTTTTTCCTAGTAGTATTAGTGACTCTAATATGTAGGTATGAAAGTTAAGATTCAGTTTTCTATACTTTAACGCAGATTTGTCGTGTATATTTATTTGTAATTCTTATTTGCCAACGGTTTTAATAAAATCGGTGAGATTGAATATGATTTTCATTAAAACACTATGTTCCTGAGTAGTTCATTGTAATGAAATAATGGCCTCAGAACGGAGCTTTGAGACAGGAAGGAAATCAAATGTCAGATGACAAGCTGATTTCAATCACAAAGACCAAACAGACAGATTAAGGTTATTAATGTACCATTTTACTACTTAGTATAAAGCAAAATAGTACCATTTTATGGCCTCAGAATGGAGCTTTGAGATAGAAGGGAAAACAAATGTCAGATGACAAGCCAATTTCCATTATAAAGACCAAATAGATCAAAGTTATTTATATAACATTTAAGTATCAAGTATAAAGCAAAATAGTAAAGCTTTTCTCTTTAGCAGTGGTACAAAATCTAATCGGATTGCTACAAATAACGTATGCGACATGTGCATATTGCAGATATTCGTATTATGTCAAATGATTTAAATTACAAATCCTGTGAGCTGCCGACGAAATGTTGAATCGAGATTTCTGTTTTCTATTATCTATTTGAACAAATGCTGCAATGTCTTGCCACCATTTAACTGGTTCACCATTACACTTTTTTCTTACTTTCACAACACACTGCAATTGAACCACGATTAAACTTAAAGTAACAGTAACTGCACTCTTGTCGTAGTGGTGTAAGCGGCCACCTCACCGCTTGACACTCTGCCGAGCTTTGTGTGGTTCGATGCCCACACGAGACTGGGTGTAAGTACATTGTGTGGATTAGATAAATGTTTGTAAAGTCCCCCGCGGCACAGGCTTTAGCCCTAATGTGGGAGTTGCCTTCTTTAAAGAAAAAAAATTAAGAAAAGAAGAAAACTTGTGACAGGCAAATTCGATACCACGGCTCGTGTCACTTAGGAGGTTATTAGGTATAGTTCTGACGAGACTAAAGTCCTTGATCGCAGCTCGACAATTTTTATTTTTATTGAGTAGAGTTTTGTTTTTCCTTCTTTAAGGAGGCTCCCTAGCCCTCTAACACAGTAGGTTTTCGTTGTAGTTTGGGAAGCTTGTATAATATTTACACCTTACACTTCTTCTTTTCGTGTGAGTGTGTGGCCAACTCTGGTGTCGGAGTATTCAGACCGCCTTAAGGTCTCCGACATGGCCTAATGATCCTTGTCCTGAGACAAAAACGGGGCCGACAGTTTTACGTGCCCTCCGAAGCACGGTAGCGCTCTGATGTAGGTAAATGCCACACGCGGTCACCCATCCAAATGGAACCTGTAAACGCGACCTGTAAACGCGTTGCTTCACTTTGCCGATCTACTACGAACGAAGCCAAGTCTCGCTGTGAACGCTTCGCTGTAATTTTATAAACAAGTCATATGCGAGAACCACGTCTCTGTTGCACACGTTTATAAGTAAGTACCTATATAAGTAACACTGCATTAATCAGCGCCCTAATTAATTAACCATACAAATATTATCCAATCATGAAAAAACGTGTTTATTCTAAAACCCAACATTTTACAAAGTGATGAGGTTTTTATTAAATATTGTGAAAAGTTAGGTTAATATATACTACGACACTTAAGAAAGTGTCCTATTATTTTTTTAACTTTGTTTTATAATATTTTGATTATTGTAATTGGTTAATCTTAAGCGTTTCAATAAAATAAACAAATAACACAGTCGACGTGTTGACGGTGGAATTCACTTACTACTTCGTCCATGCAGTCATTCAACGGTCATTCCTCTTATATAAAAAGTATTTTTGAAGTCATTCCTCTCACATTTAATATGTGTTTCTTAAAAACATATTCTACTTTAAATTATTGACTATAGTCGGCATGTGGTGTTTCTCTAAAGACGGTTCGCTCGCCACCACGTCGCTTCGTCGCGACATCACGGCGCCGCCCGCCCACACAGAGCCTTGATCCTTTTATTATCTGCAGGGTAGATTGTAGTGATAATATACACTCATTTACTATACCAGTAATGATCTTGTTTTGGTTGGTTAAGTTGTTATGGGGAATATAATGATTATATGTTATAAAAATTGTACGAATACCATAATGATATTAACATATTTAGTTATGTATCGTTCAATTGATAGAACAAATTCCTAAGTAATAAACGAATTAACGTTTCCATAGGCTGATATATTGTTAGAAGAAAGCAATTTATTTAACAAGTTTCTATTTATACATACGTAGTATGGTTAGAAATATTACACGTGTGTTATATATAACGCAAGGATAGACAATATAGGAGTTTCGCGCTTCATACGCTTCTATCATTAATTTCGCTTTTGATATAAAAAAAGTATAGAAAAATGTGTGCAATCTACTTAATCTAATTACCACATCCATCACCGAGCCATAGAATGACACCATCTTTATAAAGATAGAACAAGTAATAAATTTTACAACCACTCTCATTATTTTCTGAAATTGGTTCCCGGTTAATTCCTTCATCATCCTGTTCAGATTAAAGATTAAGCACGTTTACGAAGAAAAGGTACTTGCTTCCCGAAATGAAATCCTTTGTACTTATTCCTTTGAATTACTCTAAATTGACGTTCAGTGTTAGGTCTGACAAGCTCCACGTGGACTTGGGATCGGCCATTTTGGTACATGATGCTGAAATGATTGTTTAAGTGACTTCACCTGACTAGTCAAAAGTGACCACCCATAACCAGAAATATTTGGATTACTCACTAACAAATATTGTTAGTTGATTAAATTTAATACCTCGTAAAAAGTATATAATTATGTTATCTAGATAAAGCATGACAAACGCACAATACTTATGAAATTGCGATCAAACCAGTACTTTTATGTTACTACGTTTTAGCTTGGATGAGAGGCATGTATTTGGCAGTTGCCTATTAGTGGCAGCCGATAACCAGCTGAAACAACGTTTTGCTACCCTCTACCAACAATCGCTTTGAACCTTAACAAAGCTGAAACAGCCTTAATCTTTCTAAACCGAACCCTGGAATTTACCGACTAATCAAGAGCAACGGAAAGCATCGCCGTCTAGATGCCAACATGCATTGTTTGGTGCATTGATAGCTTTATTTGCTTTAAATTTTTGTTGCATGGCTGCCACAGGCTAGTTATAAATTTTCAGGTGACAAAAATCGCACTCTGTCCGTCATCTCAGTCGTTCTTAATAATAATATTTTATACAGTATTTTTCATGAATTGTTTTAAAGTTATACATAAACAAAACATCTCTATGCAGATTAAAATAACTGCGCTGAAAATACTATTGAAAAGGAAGGTTGTAACGTTGCCAAAAAGCTTTTAGCAGTCGGAGCATCGCTTTGTATTCATACGTGGCCATATTCCACCACAAACCGAGCATCTGTGGAAACATGTTGGAATAATTTTAATAAAGAGCTTATTATCGGCCAGTGTTTGCGGGGTACGGTGGGCATCGCTCGCTCGGCGGCACATCAAAGGCGCGCCCGCTTTGATCTCGCCGGCACGGCTCGCCGCCTCCGATATTGTTCACCTACAGCCGGCACGTATGGGCTATCGATTTGTTAGTTAACGGCGGCCCTGTAAGTAGCTGACTCTTGTTTGATTGATAAAGTTCATGAATATTGATACTTTAATGAGGGCCATATTTAACATGGTGCGGCGTCATTATATTTATTTCCGTACTTTTTTAACCAAACTATATCTAATTAATATTTTAGCATGTACCTACCTAAAAGAGGAGGAAAATCGTCATACCCAGCAGTGAACTGAAAACACTGTATTATGACGAATTATTATTAAATATTCGTGATAATTAGGGAATGCTAATCTCGCGAGATTGGGGCTCAAGCGAGATCCCGCGTGTTTATGAATAACAATACTGCGAGATCTCGCCAATTTCGAGATCTCGTGAGATTGGCAGTTTCGTGTTTTTTTTTGCAAATAATCACAATATTTGAATAAATTCGTAAAAATGACAGCCTGGACCTACGGCTTAACGTGCTCTCCGAGGCACGGGGCTAGCGGTAGGTAATTTCCGAAAAGTCATCCGTGCGCACCGTGGATTCGAACCCGATATCCTCTGCATAGCAGTCTGTTGGTATCTGCACTAGGCTATCACTGCCTCTGTAGCTCCATAAGATATGACAGATTAAATAAGAAAACGCACAAGGAACGAAATCGACAGATTGCAACTCCGTCCGTGTTAGTCCGCGCTTCGAATAAGACGTTCTTATGCTCGAGTTCAGTCTCGTTAAACTCGCGAGATCTCGCCCTTTTTACGTCCGAAATTAATCTCGCTAAAAAAGGCGAGATCTCGCGAGAACGAGAGTTTTACTTATGAATGCTGAAAGTTTTACAAAGTTACTGTTGCGTTTGCGAGGAATGGAGCCTTTACAAAAGTAGCACTCTTCAATGGTGCTCCAGTTTACACCGCCAAACTCTTGGTTTCTACATAATTGTATAAATATAGGTATATCTTTTTCCGGCACTAGGATCGTCGGTTGAATATTACTAGTATTTCCACTTACCTCTCCAATCAAGCTAATGGGTGGGCTTGATATAAATTCACGTCAATAGCACAGGGAATGGTTGCATCGTTCAATTTCAACCATACTGGACATCATTCAATCGTGACTTCAGAGATGTTTTGCGTACACACGCATAGAACACACTCGTCGTAGGAACACTCTCCAGTCACACACCACCAGCGCACTGTGGCGGACCAGCTAAGGTTCGATTTCTGGCATCCGTCACATTTGTTGGTCACATTTGAATACTATTATCTTACCGTAGTTAGCTATGGCTATCTACGGTAAGATAATAGTATTAGCTATGGCTAACTACGGTAAGATAATAGTATTCGAATACCAAGATTACAAAAATTAAGAAGTAATTAGCTTTTTTATTTCACCCAAATTGGGTTTAGTCCCAAGGCAGCTTTATTAGCAAAATGTTCGGTCGACTCATTTAATCCTTGGAGTAAACCCCGATTTGCAAGATCCGATTTTACTAATCGCTTTCTTACTTTTAATGGTACGGTTACTATGATCAAATTAGGATAATGATTTTTCTTTCGTAGCATTTACTATAAGTAAAGAAATTCTAAACCAAAGTTCAGGTATAAAGTAAAGGTCAGAAATAATATACTAGACATAGCCTACGGCTCCGACCGCATGGCAGTCGGTTATCGTACCTCTAGACATAAAGATGATACCATAACATCGCTCAGTTTTAATAGAAGAGAAGATAACGAACAAACAAAGACATTTATAAAATATCAGCATGGAAGTATGCATTAGCAATAAGTAAATGTTAACTTACGAACGACAAGACAAGTTTACAAACTTGCAGATTGATCACTGTAATGAAACAAAACAGAAGTACGTTCGTTAAATTTTGTTCGTCATCGAATATCATTTCGTTGGTCACTCAAGTATATTTAAGTTAACTACAAGTTATACTAGCTTACTAATTAAGACTAGAACAGCTTTACTTTTCTATTTCTCGTTCCGTTAGTATATTTTTATTAAGCACGATCTTTTATTCTTTCTTAATTAAGAGTCGGTGGGTGACCGTATTCTGATAGCTTTACTGTTCCAACCTGGAGGTAAGGAGGTCATTATTAAAACCAGTTCTATTTATTCCCTAATAGAAGTAACAAAATGTAAAAAATCCTTTATTTATTTGGGTCACAATGTGACGCTTATGAACGTCAAAATAATAAACTTATAAAATAATTACTTAATGACTCTACATTTACATTTACTGCAACAAATTTTAAAACATAAGTAAAAATATGTCATACTCCTATGAATACAATATCACGCCATCATACAATATACTACTATTATTGTATTGTTACAGTAGTAGTATTTTGTATACCAAAGTTAAATTGTCTGTGTCAGGCAGATGAAAATGTCGACGCCGAGCAAATGTCGGAGCTAATATTCGATATCATTGAAGGTTGGTAATGAGGCGCGCTACAGCCTTCGTAACATTATTAACTGTCAACACGTCCATTTTTCTTGCTACAAAACACTGTTAAATTGAGTGCTTATGGCTGTTCGACGATCGAGCAATTTCGGTATAAATGTCTCAAATATTTTATATTTGTTACCGTTTTTAGGTTATCAAAGTTTCCAGCGGTCTGCGGCACAAGTTGTGGTTTTGTTGCTGCTAACGAGGTAGTTAGGTAGGTAATCATCACTTTCTGTAATCAACACTCTCTAAGAAAATGTTTGGAGCCGTCCTTGAAAATATTTTTCATAAAATGCGATCACTCTAACAACTTGTTTTTGCTTCGTACCTCGGTGAGCACAATTCTTTCTAAAATACACTCGGAATATAAAAGCATAATATACGAGTTATTATATTAAACAGTGTAAAACATTGTGACATTTGATTCTGCGCAATAGTGTGGAAATCAGAAGATAAAATAGTGTTTGTCATAATTAAGATACATTCGTATACCATCGTTAAATTTAGATAAGAGCAGTATTAACTGATTCTTTCCATTTCCTTGTTAGTCAGTATCTGGAATCTACTATCCTAACTCTAATATCACGCCTAAAAATCTCGTCTAGCAAATACCCTTTTAAATTAGTAAATTTTCCATATTTCTTGTAGTAATTAAGGCAATGTCCCTTCAAGCTTTATGTACCATTTTGTGGCAGTTAATATTTTCAAGGAATATTACAGGCAGCTTTCATAAAATTAATGGATGTTAGCTTACAGACCATATTTCTTACTAAAGAACTGTCATCGGTTCATTTGTTTATGTAAATGAAAGGAACGGACAGTTTCATTTAACTAAGTTGTACTCCCTAGATCAAATTGCTCCTGGAATGGACTATATGCTATCTAAACCATTCCAGAAACTAGGGATATAATAATGGAAAGAAAAGTTAGAATGGGGACGAAATAAATTGTGTTATGAACTTATGACTATGTCTATTTTGTTAATTTCTTCCAACAAAATCAATTTTAGAGTCTTACTAGCATTCAGGATAATAACATTTTTTTTTTGTATTTGGGCATTACATTAGCATTAGCATTATTAAAGTTTTTCAGTGTTAAGCTGCTCGTACCACGTTTTACCCGACTCTCAAAATGGAGTCTATACTTGTTTAAGTAAGTTTCTCGATTTTTTCGCCATTTGTGAAACGAATCGGTCTTTCAAAAAAACTATATTAAAAATATGTTTAACTTAAAAGAGCGTCCTTGAAATGTGGTTCCATTTCATTGTCAAAATTTACACAACTATAATACCAAACGAACACAATATTCGCGCCTAGGCCGTCGCAGACACGGCTGGCATTTGAGCCATCGAATAGTTAAATTGTAAGTTTAATGTGCTTTTTAATTCCGTCAAGCCATTTTATGATAGCGTTTGAAGTACTCGCCAGTTTAATGACCCTGGCCGGTATGGCGAAATGAACGTCTTAGTGAATAAACTCGTAATGATGGGCACTCTAATTATGCCAGTCAAGTTTTTATCGTAAATGTCTAGCTATGAGACAGTTGTCATTAAAAGTTGGCCTTTAATGTATATGTTGATTCTTAGAAAATTGCCTAAACATTTTCACTCAAAGGCTTGATATATGACGTTTATTTTATTGAATAAAGTTTTATATTTTATGTTATACTAGAAGACGCCAGGCAGCTACGCCTGCATTTTTTTTTAATTACCCGTTTTGGCCGATCCCGTAGGAATTTCGGGAAATCCCTTCTTAGTGCACCCCTACGGTCCCTAAGGAACATACATGCCAAATTTCAGCTTCCTGCGCCCAATAGTTTCGGCTGTAGCGTGTCTGTCAGTCAGTCAGTAACGCAAGGATTTTATATATTAAGATTATACTCAAGGATATTTCTAGGTATCGTTGACGGTAGACCAACGGCACAGCGGACGTGAATTATTGATACATAACTTCTTACTTTCCTTCAATTGTTATGACTTCCCGAACAAATTTCATTGAATAAAAGTTTAAATTGAATTCGGTGAATCAAATTCATAAGACGTTATACGGCGCTATTTTTATATTCACCGGTTTAAGGCCTTTTATACAATTTTTTTTGTGAGGAATACTTTATTTATTTAAAATTCATTTTCATATTTTGTTCAGGGAGGGATATAAAAGAAATTTTAAGTGGCGTCTCACCTGAACGGAAACATGTTTAAGAAATGTCGGTCAGTATCTCGTAGAATTGAATTACGTTATAAAACTTTGTGTGAGGGTTGTCAAATTCTAAGAAATATATTACTTTATGATTATATTGTACATATTTTGCAAGTTACGTTAATGCTGGCAACTTAGTAACTGTTAAACATATTTGTATATTCTTAAATGCATCAATTATATTATAGATATTTACACCGAGATCATTTATAGTGCTCATCACACAAAGAATTGCTTTAGATGGGAATTAAACTAAAGACCCCCTTGCCTAGCATTGTCCTCTATAACAACAAGCCATTCATCTTTATAGATGCAAGTGTCTTAAATCATTCAAAACAAAGTGCAAAGGTTTGATTAGTAGCGAGAAAGGTAAGGAAAAGAGTGCGGAGAAGCAGACATTGTAATCTAAACTTTGGAAGGAATCTTTCTTCAAGTTATTTATAGTCTTGGGCTCAATTCCCAAGACTGAAGGAAACATGCTTAACGTGGTTGAACATTAGGAAATATTATTCGATATTCTCGAAAGAAAATTACGTGTGTAACGATTTGTAGCTTGTACATTTTATGGTTTTACATTAACGGTAAATGCTTTGGCACATTTATAATAATTTATCCCTTGAACCGTAGTTTATTATTAGGTTTTAAATATTAACCCAGATTCATCTATGATATGCTTATTACATACTCTATAATATGAGGGTAATTTTGACCACATTTCGCAGTTTATTTTGCAGGGAATAATGAATACATAATAGTTGTGTACATTTGTAGATTATATTATATTGATTAACTATCGATATTCAAATTGCATAATTAATTTGTAACCGGACAGTTACAGTCGGTTGCCTCTTTTTTTCTCTCTCTCTTTTCCTCGTTCAGACCTTAAAATTCATCAAATTAACCCTAGAGGAAAGAGGAAAGAAACTGTAATTACTCTTGGTGTTTTTGCACCGTTTGAGGGTGACAAAGAAAGACAAAACGAAGGATTAGAATCGTGATGAATTTCGGGAATTCTTGCCCATTGTGGACAGTTATAATTGGGCCAATTTTCTAACAGCAAAATGTAGGTAGGTACGTGAAATGAATCAAATCGTTAATGTCTATAAATGTCTAATATTTCATTCTGAACACGTCATCTTCTTCATTTTATTATATTCCTCATATTCTTATTCATCATCATATCAGCCAAACGACGTCCACTGCTGGACATAGGCCTCCCCCAAAGTTCTCCACACAGACCGGTCTTGAGCCGCCCGCATCCAACCGCCTCCTTGCGGGGGGCCTACCTCTGCTGCGCCGTCCGGTACGTGGCCGCCACTCCAGAACCTTTCTGCCCCAACGGCCATCGGTTCTTCGAGTTATGTGCCCTGCCCACTGCCACTTCAGCTTGGCTATCCGGAGAGCTATGTCGGCGACTTGGAAGAAAACTAAAAAAAACAGATGAATTCTTCGGCGTCGGGACGTGACGACCCCACCGCCCACTGGGAGAGTTAATCTGACGAGTAGATACTCGTCATAGTATCTCCCCTAGCGCAAGCAGTCAACCGAAATATGGCGGTCAAACCATCCGAACCTGGCGGAAGAAAATCCCAAGATGCTAGATGGGCAGCAGCGTCCAGCACTAAAGACTTCCGCCACTGCGATCGCCAATACGCCTGCCAAGCGTGGCGATTATGGCAAATCCCCCCATATGAACCACACCTATAAAAACCGGCCCCTAGTCCCCGGCGGCCCCGCTAGTCCTGGTTATGGTAGCGGCCATGGTAACGGCGGGGCAAGGGGTGCGAAGAATCTCCGGAAGAGATCGGGCTACCACCACCAACGACAATTGGCCCTGGCAACACTGAACACGCGCACACTGCGGACCGACGAGAAGATTGTCCAGCTGGAAGAAGAATTGAGCAAGTTGCGATGGGATATCATAGGCCTATCCGAAGTCCTAAGACAGGGGGAGGACTCGATAGTTCTCAATTCCGGTAACTTGCTCTTCTACCGGGAGGGCGACCAACAGTCCCAAGGTGGTGTCGGGTTCATCGTCCACAAATCTCTCGTGACCAACGTGGTAAATATCGGGAGTGTGTCGAGCAGGGTAGCGTACCTTATACTCAGAATATCCAAGCCGTATTCGCTGAAGGTCATACAGGTATACGCTCCGACCTCGTCACACCCCGATGAGGAGGTGGAAGCCATGAACGAGGATATATCTCGGGCTATACATGGCTACAAAACCCATTACACCGTGGTCATGGGAGATTGCAACGCGAAACTGGGCAAACGCGACGGTGATGAGCTGAGAGTGGGGCAATTTGGTTATGGGCATCGGAATTCCCGGTGTCACTTGCTGGCTAGCTTTATGGAGAAGGAAGGACTCTATATGATGAACTCCTTCTTCAAGAAGCGAGAATGCCGCAAGTGGACCTGGGTAAGTCCAGACGGTGCAACCAAAAATGAGATCGACTTTATCATGTCGACGAAGAGGCAGATATTCAATGATGTCTCCGTGATCAATTCACTTAAAGTGGGGAGCGATCACCGAATGGTAAGAGGCACATTGAATATCTGTACAAGCCTCGAACGGTCGAGGTTGATATAGTCCACGCTCCGACCGGCACCGGTTCATATCCAAAACCCCGAGAGCTTTCAGCTCGAACTCAAGAACCGTTTCGAATGCCTGGGCGAATGCGTAGATGTAGACGTGTACAGTAACGGGTTCTGAATGCTGTCCTTCCCGTCCCGATTCTGCTATCCTCCGTGTTCAGCTTTGTCAGCTGACTCTGCCCAACAGACAGATCCCTCTGGAACACTTTGGAACCCTTATTCTGCTCGATCGCCTCACGAACACATTTTGTGTTGTATTGGCGGAGATCGCGAGTCAGAGACTTAGAGATCTGTCTGTTGAGGTGCCGATATTTCGGCATGTCGTCGGAGGATAGCAGAACCATCTTGCGCCTTTCCTCTAACAGCTCGAGGGTCGGATCCGAGATCTTGCTGGTTCTCTCTTCCATGTAATATTCTTATTACTTCCACATAAAATTAAAGTAGGTACTTATTAAATTATCAAAATATTTCTTAATAAAAGTGGCCAGAAAAATAAAATTACCTTAGGTTTCGATTCAATCAACTAATAAACTTTAAAATAATTAAATTATGACATATTTTAATGAGATTTAGTACGATAATCGTTCGACATTCCACGCCTTGTTACCATGATTGTGGATAAAAGGAGACAAGAAAAAAATATTTCTTATCTATACGATGCACAAAATAAATGTTTGTAAATTTTGATTTTCCTGTAACTTGAGAATCAATAGGTGTAAAAATTATATTAAAAAAGAGGTACCAATGGCACTGACATTTTTACAGAAGAAAAGTGAAGATTAGACATGGTGTACATTATTCTATCCTAAGAGGTTGCATGACGATAGCGACCTTCTGTCAAAAATGTATAAGAATATCAAACAAGTTCTAATGTTCAGTGAAGAGAGATAATCTAGTGAACTGTAAAAGAATTATCCAAATCAGTGGTGCGATGTAAACATTTATATTTTCCTTATTATCTGTATCCGAGATGTTGGTTCCGGCTGAGTAACAGATCGAATTTTTTGAAAAAAGTGATGTGTGTGCGAACCCACGCGGGAAAACACTTTGTGCGATGTATAAATGCAGTTCTTGATAAAATATTTGTAAAGGTACAGGCTTTATTCCCTAGTGGGGAATAAATTCCATAAAACACAATTTTACGTTTACCACCAAAGCTATAAAATACTATACATTTGACTTTCGGAGCTAAAACCTTCTTTTCATAGATAGAAAAAAGCGAAGCGATCTTCGCGTTGCAAATTTTCATCAAAATCCGTTCAATTGTTTATACTTAAAATAGTAATGTAGCGAGCAGCTACATTACACGGCGTCATTTACCCAATGACGACGGAACTTCTACGACACGACCCCACCGATCGAAGACGACGCGCCAAATTAAAAAATCCAGAGTCGCGCAAGCAACTTTCGCGAGCCAAGCAGCATATATTACTACAACTGCCAAAATACATATGTCCGTCGGCCTGCAGGCCACGAAGCACGACCACCCAGCTTGGTTAGAGGCTCTTCCCTCTAGTTGGAGGAACACCACACCTTTCTTCCTCCACAAGAAACATACATCTATGCTTCCATCGGTCCTCATAAAGCTTCACATTTATACTAGCAGTAAGATAAGAAACCATTTTACGTTGAACAATTAAAATACTATAAATCAGTTTATATTAATAGCTACTGAAACGCTACGTGTTCTCAAACTATTTGAATCAATGATTTGGTTCAAGTCGTACACAAGAGCTTGTCTAGGCGGCAAGTGCTCTAATCTATAGACAGAAAAGTATAATCCACTTTGATGGAATTTCTACTACATTATATAATACTTGAATTCAACATTGAAAATCAATAAAGGTGAACTGTACTTGGAATATTTGCAATGTTAATGTGGATTAGCTGAGTTGTAGTAAATATGTATATTGATTGCAGTAAGTAATTTTGCTTATTGCTCAGAAAATAGAGAAGACTAGGGTTATTGGCATATGTTTGAATATATGTTGACTATCAGTAGGTAAACATATCTTCATTATGATATATTTTATCTAATATGAAACATATTTACATATTGAAGAAAATATATTAAATAATGCTCAATTTACTACTCCAACATTTTATACAATTTAAAGTAATACTTCCAAAGAATCGTATAGGAAGTCTTGAATATTGAGTATATTGATAAATAAATTCAACCATTGCATTTCGTTTTGCAATGGGCAATGCTAAATAATAATTTGGCCGCAAAATTAACACAGCTCATACTTCGTTTCGGCTAAACGAATATATCCAGTAGTAGACGAAAGGCTGTTTGATAGAACCTTTTCAAGTGCATACGAACCATATTCTAAAACGAGGATTAGAAAATGTCACCACTCTATTTCCAAACATCGAAAACGTAGTAGGATCGATTAGCTGATCCTATATCAGGAGTAAGTTATACGACAATTGCGGCGACAAATCTCGGACCAGCGACTGCGACCGACCCAGGAAAGTAATTAATCCCTACATGAACGATATGTCCGCTGAGTAGCGAGAACAGGTACAAACGACTCACTCGTTACTTAATCCGGTAAAAGACCTACTTGTACTACAGAAAAGTCTGTTTTTTTGGTTCGGGTTGACTATTAGGTTCGGGTGTGGTGTAAAATTAAAATATAAACGTTTGAAGCCAAACAAATAAAACTCTAATCCGGCAGCGGGCTCGTTAAAAAATCGTAAAGTTAGCGGACTCATCGCGACAAATGAATAATGGACTCAATCAATCAGTCTTCTAATCTTTCCGCTTCAAACTTTTGATGTTTGAGATGTACATACATAGGTTCGGGAACTTTCTCGAACGACCTATTGTGCGGTCTTCCAGTTTATTCCTGACATGCCAAAATAGCAGTCTTAGAATTTGTGTAAAATTGGACTTTCATTGCGGTTATCTGAAATATTAAAGAAAGAGAAATACATACCTTTGTTTGACATTAATAAAACCAAGTAAAACAGCAAATCTAATTGTAAAAATGGATAATTAAGCAACTTAAATCTAAGCATAAAAACAATATCCACAATACTTGGAATTTTAACTGAACTCTGATATAAACAACTAAACACGAATAAAAACAAAAATAAACTTTTATTTTTGGTTAGTATAGAAAATAATAATTACACGTCGCTTTTTCAGCTGGTCCTTCTTGGAAGACCTTTGTTATGCTCCCTTAAAGACTGTGTTTGTAAGTGTAGGGTTCAAATGTGCGGGGCGCTCTACTGACTTTTCAAAGTTCTTGTACTTATGTCCATTTTAAATTGTCAATTAACGCTTGCCTCGTGCTTCGGAGAGCACGTCAAACCATCGGTCCCAGCTATCATGAAGATCTATGACAGTCGTTAAGGTGGATCAGTAGCCTTAAATTTGCAGACATTTGGTCTAAGCCATGGGATATCGGTATCAGACGAAAGTCTTTCTGGAAAAATGCTAGTATTTTGTCAAGTCTGGTGAGATTAGAAAGCGCTCCACGGGTTGTACGATCCTGGATGCAATAGGAATAACGTTAGGAGGATAATGGTACTAAGAACGCCTTAAAGAGAAAAGAGAGCCGGGTGGAGTGATATTGAAGTGTCATGCACCCACCCACAAACCACTACAAATCAATTTCATGCTATAGTTTGTAAAAATACTGAAATCACCACTATTATTCTGCAGACTAAATTAATTTTGCACGAGAGCTTCCCATTACCGTAGCTCTCAAATACCTGTCAAACTAAACGGTCAACTTGATCGGCCATTGATTTCCAGCATCGCACTAAACAATGCCAAATGTACGATCCATAGCCCCTGACTGCTGACTATCGTCGAATAGATCGTCGCAATAGCCCATAAACGGATGAATAATACCTACAAAACAAAAAATGTGATTTGCGAACCTCATTTACATAGTTAAATATGTGGTCGGACACCCGCTACATTCGGCTTAATTAATCACATTGTCATTATTCGGTTGCAGTTTATCATGAAGCGAAAAATGTTTAGTAATTGTGATTATAATTAAAATAATTACATATTTTAAGCGTGTAATGTAACAACAATTCGATTTCGAACTACCAACGAGTATAATCAAATCTAAGTTATTAGGTATATAAATCGTACTATAATTATATAAATAGTTAACCAAAGTTCACACATTGAGCATTGTTTCAGCTCCTTCACACAGCTAAGTTTGCGACTTTACTATGAGAACGATATATCCAGTGCCTTCATCGATATATGCATTGGTTCGCCAAAGCTGCGTTTAGCTCGCCTCGCATCGTTTCTCGCTAGGTTAGTCCGAAATCCGCCCGTCCTATAGTGTGAACCTTGCCACGTGTAGCAGTTATTTAGGCAAAAGGATTAGTAGTCTACATTTTTAGTAATACGATCGGCGTATAAAACATTAAATACAGTTTAATTGCTTTACTTTTAAAAAATAGATTAAATATATTATGACATTGTTTATCTTTTTAATAGGGCATCTCTATATCTCTATAAATAAAAATTACAAGAAGTAAAAGGGATTTCAAACCAGATGACACCTTTGGCCATTTTACAATTAACCATATCAATGATTAAATGTTTTTTTCTTATTGCTGTGGGATTTCATGTCAAAGTACTTGTAATTTTCATTTAGATTGGAAATCAGTCGTTCGTGAAAACGTCCAATACCTGGGTTGCTTTAAAACTATAGGGACGTTGTAATATGTGAGCTTTTAACGATTCGCATGGCTTCTATAGCATCCAGTGTGAAACAGATAGTTGTCATATAAACTACTAACGAATGGATTTTTCCGTTTCACCAATAGGTAGGGTGAATCCTGAGGAAGGGATAGGTGTATAATTTATATAGTCGGAGCTACGGGCGAAGTCTAGTATAAAATTTAATTTTATTCGCATGCTATCGAAATTATTTGTATAAGATACTAGATGAGCCCGCGGTTACACCCGCGTTATTTAAGACTACTGCTCCGCTCCCTTGGCTCATAGCGTGATGTTTTATAGCCTTCCTCGATAAATGACCTATCTAACACTGAAAGAATTTTTCAAATCGGACCGTTAGTTCCTGAGATTAGCGCGTTACGATAACAAATACCAAACTAACAAACAAACTCTTCAGCTGTATATATTAGCAATAGATTAAATTCGAGAATGTAAATACAAGCACAGCGTTGTTATCTTCTCGAAAACAAACCATCGTAGACTGCACGGATGGCGTAGGATGCGCCGAGTATCGTGGATTCGATTCTCATACGCGACAAGACTTTTTGTGATCTAAAAATTGTGGTTTTGAATCTCATTGTTCTTGTCGTCTGTTGATTGAATACACCTCGACACAAGATTCACTCCTAGTTCGAGATTTGTATTTATCAAAAATGGAAGATAAAGAAATCTCCTGGACTTAGTTGGTCGACAGTAATTACTTTCTTACTTTTTATACGTAGACATAAATTTAGCTAACAAATATCAGAACTAAAAGGCACTCTAATCCCTATATTTTTTCCTGTGCAGTAATTGCTTTGGTAGTGTAAACGAAATAAAAAACGTCGCCTTAATATGTAACGGGTTTGGCGGACTTGGCGAGGCAGCAAGGCAATGTGGAAGGCCTAGGGCGACGGTAGAGGGCTATAGAGACCGTGGGCCAGATACATCATCTGACTCTGTCTCCGGTCGTAGTGGCTCACCACTCCACTGGGCATAGATAGGGAAGGAAGAGTGCGTGCATCTGTGTTAGCGCGAACGCTTATGCACCTTAAAATACCCTTAAAATGCCCCCTCCCCGGCAGAGCGGGAAAAGCAGTGCCTCCCTAAAAAGGGCTCCTTTGTCACCCCGGGTGCTGCCGAATCCACACTGTCACCCCAATGCAGTGTAAAAGCGACCACGATGTTTCTACCCCCGGGACCGCCTACGTGCAGGAATCAGACAAAGCCTGGTGAGCATCACACCAGACCTCTCTACCTCAACCCATCGCCGCAGGACTTTGCTTCATCGGAGTCCAAAAATTCGGCAGCTGTCAGGTGCGCGATATTTTAAGGTGTATAAGCGTTCGCGCAAACACAGCTGCACGCACTCTTCCTTCCCTATCTATGTCCAGTGGAGTGGTGAGCCACTACGACCGGAGACAGAGTCAGATGATGTATCTGACCGACGGTCTCTATAGCCCTCTACCGTTGCCCTAGGCCTTCCACATTGCCTTGCTGCCTCGCTAAGTCCGCCAAACCCGTTACATATCTGCGGTGGGTTGCCTTCCTTGCCGAGACAGACTTCATGCACTGTGCGGGAGGGTACCGCTTTAAGCCTGCCACAAAGTAGCAAACCCCCTCTTCCAGGTTTAGCCCGCGAACCGACGCGGTTTACCGGAGTGTGGCCGCTGCGTGCACTGCAGACTCTTGGAGCCACTGAAAGAGAGTTTGTAAGGAATAACGCATTTTAACTAACACTATACGCTGTCAAGCCGGCTGTCACAATGCAGACGCTATTTCCCCACTACACCCCACAAGTGATATAGAAGGTGTAACAGTTGCAGCGCCATACAAAATGTAAATTATGTGTATTATACAAAACCTGGGGATGATAAAGAGTGACCGTGAGTTTTATTGACCGTTCTTTCTCATGGTTCTACATTTACATTTACTGCCACGTTCGCAAAGCAAGGGGCTTTGCGAACGTGGCAGTAAATGTAAATGTAGAGTCATTAAGTAATTATTTTATAAATTTATTATTTTGACGTTCATAAGCGTCACATTGTGACCCAAATGAATAAAGGATTTTGACTTTGACTTGTCTTGACAGTCGAAAGCTTTGTCCTCTAGAGTAGTTAACGTTACTGATTTCAATTAATCTTGATTATATTGTCTGATGAATAAAGCGCTAATTGTGAAGGCTCTATTCCTTATTGTGCGAGTGACTGTTAGGAATCCTTTGTCTGTTTTGATCGGTCAAGTGATGACAAATTGGTCACTGGTATACTGTATTTGAAGTAATAATTTACGGCAACTTTTTATACCTTCGAAGAAGTAACATCCTTATTTCTATCATATAAAATGACATGAATTTACTGCTCAACAAATAACCCGCCGATAGCACCAGTTTTCACAAAAAAGCAAATACCAAACGTAAAAGTCTAGACAACTTTTAGTAGATCCGAGAGTTATAATTTTACGTAACCAATGTCACTGGGTTCTTTACATTTTTTTTTGTCCTTTAAACTTAATCATGTATATATCCATTACGTGCGGGCGTAGCTGCGGGCAACATCTAGTTAAATATAAAACAATATGATAAATGATATTCTTGCCTTATCCCACGTACTTGAATACCTAATTCATATACTCAAGCTCACTGTAGTTTCAAGTAATCTACTTACGGAATATATTTGGGTTCTGCTCAACTTGTTCAACCATTGTTTCAAACAAACGACCCGTGTAGTATGCCGCCTATTGTTTTACCTCACCCTCAGTACTAAGTACCTTCATAATAATAACTGTTAATAATATGTAAAGGCCCGGTTTGTAATAACTGCTTATATTTGTAGAATCATTTTATTATTACATGTGTAAACGTCTACGGATCTTTATAAAAATATATCAAAATATCTATCTCGGTGTTTCTTCATCGATAACACAGTGATGGCCATCTCGCCTGCATGTGGAAATCGTACTTGTTTTGGGTACGAGTTCTACAGGAGGCAACATTTGTGAGAGCTAAAATAGCTATTTCTAGGCTGGGTAATCTTCATATCCATTATTTTATGTTTGTTAAGTTCTTTGCGATCCAAAATTCTGCATAATCTTTAAATGCTTTGCCAAATACGTATACTACTGTATACACAGCTGGTATCTACAAGTCTCACTCATCAAAACATTTATGAAGTACACCCAACTCAATGCCGTCTATAACACACGTCTTGGCACATTTTGAGTACCCGTCGCCGAAAATAAACCCGTAACGCCATAATAACTCCCTTCATTGCTCTAAGACTCTCAGTAAATAGTCAGACTCTTCCGAATAACCCAAGTTGAGTTATAATATAATCCATTTAATTCCTGCATATGAATGTGCTCTACCAAAAGCGCATTGAATTTGGAACGATTACTGCCGATTTTTTCCATTATCCACGAGCTTTGTGGCCTTTGCCAGGTGAGCGACAAAAAGCTCGCAACCCCTTTGATTACATTGGAACCATACCTAAGTATACTGGCGTACACAATGAGGGCCCATGTTCGAATATGTAGAACAATGTTTTGAGCTTTAATGCGTAATAACCAATCAAATATAATAAAAAAACACATATTCTAAAAATCTTTCTCTAAAACGGGAAATAGAGATATGAAGTAAAGGGCTATTTATGTATCAATTCGCATCTGAAATGGTTATATACAATCGATTAAATATTTAACGTATATCAAATAGAGAGCTTACGTAAATTCATTTTATTTGACGATCTTGCTAAGTCCTTAGTGTTGAAAGTTTGTAATATTTTTGTTTTCTTATGTAGGTAATTGTAAAGCATGGTGGTTGTCATCTTAAACATACTCCAGGAACGTACGTTAAAAATAACAAAGCTCGAAAACATTAAATTATCGACTTCTGACTTCAGATTTAATCAAATATTGCTGTTTACAGTGCAAAGATGGTAATTTAATCTGCCAAACCAGCAGTGAATAATTAAATACTCAACTGGCATGATTGCGAGATCTTATCGAGTTATTAATTGTTGCTAAGACATTGTTCAACATTGTTTTATTTCAATAACAGCATGGCTCTTTATAGTCTTTTTAGTAAGTTTTTAATACTGTTATGGAACTTTTCATCGTAGAGTAAATTTATATTTGCTTTATTTATATGAAACTAGACGTTGCCAGCGGCTTTGCCCGCGTCAATTATACATATAAACCTTCCTCTTGAATCATTTTATCTATTAAAAAAAGCGTATTAAAATCCGTTGCGTAGTTTTTAAGATTTAAGCATACAAAGGGATAGACAGACAGAAGACAGGCTTTTTAATAAAGAACTTACATTTGTTCACCATGTTAGCGACTGTTAAAAGAACTATGCGTGCTCAATATGTCAATCAATTATGTCATCAAAAATGTAAAACCTCTCTGTTGTACAAGAGCTTCTTTGGCATAGCTCCTCGAATATATAACAAAATCCCTAATTCAATAAAAACAATGCCAATAAATAAACTAAAACCTGTACTTCAAAAAATGTTGATTGACAAATGTTATTATACTGTTGACGAATTTTTAAATGATACATTATAATTATTAAGTTTAATTACATTTTTGTACTATTGCTACTAAGTTTCACAATCATAATAATTGTAAAATCTTTCTAATTTTGACAATTTATTATTTCCCTATTGAATACATTTGGCATTTCGCATTATTGACGAGTTCTTTAACGATAAATTAAATTTTTATACTTAAATGTTAAATAATGTCGATTACTATTGTGTTGCTATTGATTTACGAATTTCACAATTAAAATTATCATAATATGTATTTAATTTGACATCTTATATTGATTATTTTCTTGTTAATTAAATTGGTATCTGCCTAATATTTGTTGTCTAAATGACAAAACATAGCGTACTATTATATGTGTCTCCAACTATTGTAAACCTATGTTTAACAAATAAAATTTGATTTGATTTGATTTGATTTGTTTTATACTATGTAGTGATGTTTATAAACTTTACTCGCTACTGCTGAATGTCAGCGTAAACATGCACAACAAAAATATATGAACATGGAAAGTAAAAATAGTGCATATTAATATTTGTTTTACTAACATAAAGGTGAAATACCAACCGTATTTGCCCCGACGTTTCGAGGTGTGTTACATCAGTCGTGGTCACTTGATAATTGCTTTATATATATTAGTCTTTGTACAAATTACGTAGGTTTGAAAATGAACCAGTAAGTTAAAAAATGCGTAAATCAGTCAAGAATGTCTAGGTGACTATTTTCAAAGACATGTTATATCGCTAAAAATGTAACGAGATTGAATAAATCAAGACAGATAACCAAGAACTGTGACCAACGAGAATCCGTAGCCTTTAAGAAATCAAGAGTCCACAGATAGTAGACGTCTAACTAATGTTAATTGTTTTAACAATCAGCGCTCGAAACTAAAAGGCTTTTGTATATAAAATATGTAGTTAATTGTCGTTTGCCCCGTGACTCGTTTAGGTCCGAGCTGTCATGAATATCTTTATGAGTCCATTATTCAGACAATGTCTTAGCATTACGAAGGTCAGACTTCGGTCGCTTCGTAGAAAATATTTTATTCTGTCAAATCTGGCTAGACTAAACGGCTGTCCCCATATTAAAAAACGAGTCTTAGTTACTACTAAAATAACGCTGACTTGATTTCTATATATCACCTTAAAAACAAAAGTAAACATGTTCCCTTTAACATGAAAGTAAAACCGATTAACCTAGAGCCTTAACGGTCAACCCAACAACAATTTTCGGTCACCTTTGCTTGTGCCTCCAACTTAATACTCGGACCTTACAATGGATCACCGCTTGCCCTATTACCCGTAAACATTTACAGAACTATAAGCACATCCTCGTAAAAGGATAGGTTACCTTTCGTTGGGACTATGTCTGACCGCTATAACAATAACGGTAGATTGTACGAGGTTTCATCGAGGCTAGGAAGTGCCAATGTTTGGACCGCAAATAAGACCAAAAAGTGCGGTCACATTACTGAATCCTAAGTGAAATAAAATAGCCAAAGACTTTTGAAGTTGGAGTACTAAAATCTTTGTATTCAATTCGCACCTCCGCCCGCGTGAATTCCATTTAAACTTTTCTCAGGAACCATACTATCTAGTGGTGAAAACCGTATTTAACTCTGTCTGGTAGATTTTTCGTTGTAGATTATTGCGTTCATATAGACAGACAGAGCGCAGCAAGGACTTAATTTTATAATAGGTACGTATAGATAGATCTTCTAATAAATTATTTTCTGAATGAGGAAGCGTATCCGGGTTACAAAGTATCGTAATCTTAATATATAAAATCCTTGCGTTACTGACTGACTGACAGACACGCTACAGCCGAAACTATTAGGCGCAGGAAGCTGAAATTTGGCATGTATGTTCCTTGGGCACCGTAGGGGTGCACTAAGAAGGGATTTCCAGAAATTCCCTCGGGATCGGCCAAAACGGTTAAATTTAAAAAAAATGCAGGCGTAGCTGCTGGCGTCCTCTAATAATTAATAATAATACAATCCTTTTTAAGAATCGATCGATAAGCATAGTATGAGTTCAAATATTACATAACATAACTTCACGCCTTTTATTCCCGAAGGGGTAGACATAGGTGTATTACACACCTACTTTTCGCTAGTTATGTTTCGGTCCCAATGTAATAGGGGGCGAGCCTATTGTCATCTACCGGGCACATGATTAAGCAAGCGATAATTAAATCGTCTCGAGAGCAAGCTGGACGACTTCCAGCCTCCCGAACAAGCCGGTTTCCGTAAAAGCTATAGTACCATAGACCACATACATATGCTGCGGCAGGATATACAGAAGTCCGAGGAGTATAACCAGCCCCTCTGCTTGGCGTTTGTGGACTATGAGAAAGCCTTCGATTCGATCGAAACCTGGGCGGTGCGACAGTCTCTCCAACGGTGACGGATTGACTACCGATATATCGAAGTGCTGAACTGTTTGTACGAAAACGCCACTATGTCAGTCCGCCTCCAGGACCAGAGTTCGAAACCTATTCAACTCCAGCGAGGGGTGAGACAGGGGGATGTCATATCCCCGAAACTGTTTACCACTGCGCTGGAGGATGTTTTCAAGCTTGTGGACCGGAATGGACTCGGCATCAACATCAACGGCGAGTACATCACTCACCTTCGAATCGCAGACGATATCGTAGTCATGGCTAGGCTAGGCGAAAGACCTAGGCACAATGCTCGATGGCCTCTATAGAGTCTCCCAACAAGTAGGTCTTAAGATGAACATGGACAAGACGAAAATCATGTCGAACGTCCATGTTGTACCTGCTCCTATTCAGGTTGGGAACTCTACGCTCGAAGTTGTCGACAAGTATATCTACCTGGGACAAGTAGGCCAATTAGGTAGGTCCAACTTCGAGAAGAAGGTCAATCGTCGAATCCAACTCGGTTGGGCAGCATTCGGAAAGCCACGACATATCATCTCGTCCGATATCCCGCAGTGTCTCAAGACGAAAGTCTTTGACCAGTGTGTGTTGCCAGTGATGACTTACGGATCAGAAACGTGGTCGCTCCCTATGGGTCTTATCAGAAGGCCACTCAGAGGGCGATGGAGAGAGCTATGCTTGGAGTTTCCCTGCGAGATCGAATCAGAAATGAGGAGATCCGCAGTAGAACCAAAGTCGCCGACATAGCTCTCCGGATAGCCAAGCTGAAGTGGCAGTGGGCAGGGCACATAGCTCGAAGAACCGATGGCCGTTGGGGCAGAAAGGTTCTGGAGTGGCGGCCACGTACCGGACGACGCAGCAGAGGTAGGCCCCCCGCAAGGTGGACCGACGATCTTGTCAAGATTGCGGAAGGAGGTTGGATGCGGGCGGCTCAAGACCGGTCTGTGTGGAGAACCTTGTGGGAGGCCTATCTCCAGCAGTGGACGTCGTTTGGCTGATATGATGATAATTAACGTTCAAACGAGTTCAAATATTGTGTCCCTTAAACCAATAACGTAGTCCGTAAGCTTTGGGATCTTATTGTTGGGATGTTCTTAGTTTTGACTGAATTAATCCAGTCATCTGTCCCTTTTTATCTGTTAATTTGTATTCCAACTATCGTTTTTCCTTTTTCCAGCACTAACGAGATTTACTGCAGCCGGAGGGTTGCGTCAAACATATTATCATCGTTTTGTAGAAACGCTGTTACGAGCAGCGCAAACGGAGTCACTAAACGAATAGTGCAAGCTGGACTAGATAATAATTAAAACTAGATACGGTTAGTAGTAAGTACCAGTATTTATGACTTTGCAAAGTACCTATGGACTTCTGTATGTATTTTTTCTACATGACATATTGTCTATTTTTATTTCATAAGTTACTAGCTGACCCGGCAAACGTTGTTTTGCAAAATATTTTTTATTTTTGAAAAATAGATGTTGGCCGATTCTCATATGTAGATACCGGATAAGCACAAAAAATTTCATCAAAATCGGTCAAGCCGTTTTGGAGGAGTATGGGAACGAAAACTGTGACACGAGAATTTTATATATTAGAATAGGTACTAATAATAAAAAGCTAAACAGTTTATTTGTTTGTTTGATTGTACGCGCTCATTTCAGGCACTACTGATTTAATTCGAATCATATAATATTTTGTGTTGGATGGCTCATTTATTAAGGTAGGCTATATGCTATATAACATCACGCTATAAGCCAAGAGTGCGGCAATAGTTCGAAATAACGTTCTAACTAAGCGTAGTCTCAGTAAGTCAAATATATTAGTGATGACCGCTCGCATTAAGTTTTATCATATTCTTGTTTGCAATAGCCAATAATAACATGAATGAAATCAAAAAGAACCTTACTTCCTCGCTATATAATTGGCAGGGGGCGTGGCGAACGGGGCGACAGTAGCTCTTTTTGTTAGCCACACCGTTCACCGCACCCACTATTGCTATTCATCATCAGCCTTTAACAGTCCACTGCTGGACTAGGCCTCTCCTTTGAAAGGAGGAATTGGCCTACTATACCACGCTGGCCAAACGGGTTGGTATAGGGTTTGCATCAAGTTTTCCTTCTCTTGCAGTGCTGTTCTCTGCATAATATGTTCCCTCTGTCGGCTCTTACGACACCCATGGGATGATATGGGGTGGTGACATTCCGTATTCTTAATCCGTCACCACACGGACTCCGGTCCGTGTGGTGACGGTCCGGAGTCCGGTTAATTTAGATATCTGAGGGTACAAAAATTCGTACCCAGCTGAAAATTAGTAGGATTGTTCAGAGTACCATCAGAAATGAAATACTAAAGGTACTCATCGATCCGACACATGGAAAAAGTATACAACAAAGTCATTTTTTTTTACCAGCTTGTCCCGTCGTCTTTATTAGTTTATATGTCATCGGTAAATAAAAAGAACCGCAAATTTATAAATTTCCTAGGAAATTGATTGACAGAAAGCTCGACACTTCAGATGTGTCTCGTTTGATAAGTAAGGAATTTCAATCTGTTGCCATACCTAAGTTGTACTAGACTATGTTAATAACTTAGCACTTGGCATCAGGAAGTAACTATTTAGTAATCTGTGGCATCAGTTTCCACGAGTAGGCAATTACATTGTTATGAGGTTTCGTACACAGTACACAAGAAATATATATCGGTTTCTTTAAATGATACTATGACTGTACTAGGTATGTTGTATTTATGGATTTTACAGATAAGTATGAAACCTTATCGGGGCAAATATTAGGAATATTGCAACTAAGATTACCTACGTGAACAATCGTTGCCTTAGGACGATTGAATATAGAATAAAGATTAGGAAGTGACAACATATGAAACAGTTTAAACCCTCTGTAGTTAATTAATTCTACGAGAGTAAGTAATATGGACGCCTATTTGGACATTCATTATACTTTATTGGATGAATTTAATGGTTTTAGCGGTTACCTCATTGTAACACTGCAAGTCTGCTGCATCGAGTGTTTTGGGTTCGATTCCCACACATTGTGTAATCCACAATAATTCTACCTCTAGTCTTGTAGTTGTATACTTCTACTACATCGTTTGAATGTTTGTAAAGATCCCCAGTGAAGCTAGATTTGTTCGTAATGCGACAGACTTCACAAAATTGGTCTAATTCTACTTAACTATTATTATTGCTGTTACAGGCTATATTAGTAATTTTACTGCAGATGTTCAAAGTTATAGTATTAAGCTTCTGCCATTATTCCCGTTTTATCTCTACCCTTCAAAAGCAATCAAAACAGTTACATTTATGTTAATACATTCTCAGAGCTAATTCTAACGACTGTATTAAAAGCCCTCAGTGATTCACTGAAACGAAAGTACTTCAAACAAGCTACTTACGTAGTCAAGGCTCTTTGCAGACGAAACGAGCCTGTCTGCTATTGTTTGTACAGGTGGATATGTACTCGCGGTAATATTCGTTAGACTAAAATATATTATATCTATAAAATTGGCACAAGGCTGTATAAAACATGTATAAAAGCCCTATGGCTATCACACTCGAACATTTGCAGTTCTATAATTAGAGAGAATAGAGATTCATATACGATTTCTACTCTTTTTAAAATGCTCTCTCCATATATATTTGCTCCTTGCTTACGCCTATCTGTCATCTATGACAGACATTTTGTACGCCTATCCAATGATTGCGAAAACCCAAAAAGGTATTGTTCAATGGTGTGAAAACGCCCAGTGAAAATAAACTTGTGATTTTTTCAAAGATTTGACTCTCGCTATAAAAGCATCGTTAATAAATCTTCACCTTCAGGTTTACTGGTATATTTTTATTACCAGTTTTACAAGTTTATATCGAAGAATAATTTCCTGCTGCGGGGATTGAATTGTGGCTGTGAGGAGTGCTTACTGACAAGATGTTGCCTTCAAGTATGATTTCTAAAAATTACTATACAAACAATAAAATTATACAATAATCTCTATACTTAAATCTATAATATAAAAATAAATCGCTGAATGTGTTTCTACGCGCAAATCTCGAGAGCAGCTGAACCGATTCCACTAATTCTTTTTTTAATATATTCCTTGAAATACGAAGAAGGTTCTTAAGGTGAGAAAAATTGAAAAAAAACGGTAGAAAATCGACTGTTATGTGGCCTGAAGATCACCGGATTTTTCCTTTATCTGTGCTATAAGACGTTGCTTCGTGCCAAATTTCAAGATTCTGAGTTCAAGGGAAGTACCCTGTAGGTTTTGATTCCCTTGCGAGTAGTTGCGAGTTTGAAAATATGCTTAAATTGCTGTTTCTGTTGATTGCTTTGTTATAGAAGTTTGATTTTGTTACAGCTTCACGGTGTTATAGGCTTTAGTATATTATGATACGAATTTCAATTTAATAACTCTACGCGCTCATGAGGAAAGAGGTAGTTAATTTAAAATTAATTCAAATATTTTTTTATATGATGTAACTAAAAATGTACAATATTTGCAATTTTTCTTTTATTTGTGCTATAAGACATTCAAGATCAAGATTCTAAGTTCACGGGAAGTACCCTGTAGGTTTTGATTCCCTTGCGAGTTTGTAAAATTGCGGAAATTTGCAGCATAAACGGCTCTATCTTTTAATTGCGTTGGTTTAGAAGTTTGATTTTTTCACAGCTTCATGGGACAGTAGACTTGACTATTTGATATAAATTTCAGCTTGATACCTTCACGCGTATCTGAGAAAATGGGTCTTGACAGACGGACGGACAACAAAGTGATCCAATAAGGGTTCCGTTTTTTTCTTTCGAGGTACGGAACCCTAAAAATGACAACGAAAATTTTTATTTCTTAACATTTAAGCCATAAAGCCACTATTTTGTGAGGCTAAACTCATGTACCTAATTATGTATGCTCTGATGTATATACCTACGTTTGGAATCGTATCTTAATATATACAACCATTTCCATACACGTGTAACCTTTCGCTTCCCTTTCCTACTTTCCACTTGATCGAAAACATTATGAGTACCTAGGTGAACAGATTTATCAACCTTATAATTCTCTTCAAATGTAGTTTTAAACCACTCACAGAGACACAGTAACAGATTTCTTCCACTCAATTCAGCGAAATAAACCATGACTAAAAGTCACAAAAATATTCTTATTTTCTTACTTATTTTCCGAGAGATCTCTACAAAAGGTGAAATGACTTACTCATGTTAGCAATTTGGTAAACAAAGAATGCTCGAGACACTCTCAAGATGGCTGACACATTAATTGTGACATTCAGTCCCAAATAAACCTACTAAGATTTTTACTTTGACTTTCGAATAAGTATTTGTGTTTGGCCAAATGTAATTTATAATGCCCACTGTTAACATTGGACCAATACGCTGGGCCAGCACGTTGGGCCAACGTGTAGAGAGCTACTTGGCGGTATGTTGGTTTAATTGGTGTAGTTGGCGGCAACTTTGGCCGGCCAACCGAATAGTGTCGGTTTTTTGTGCACACCTCAAAGGATCTTGGCGCGCTCCGCCAACAGCGTTCACACGTTGGCCTCTTTTTCATTTCGTTGTCGCTCTTCAGCGAAGACAGTACTGTTGCGCGTGAATGATATTTACGTTCCTAAGTTCCTATAGCGATGGCGGCGACGGCTTGGAGCAGCAATGCGGGTTTACAATTTATAGGGTGCATAGGGTTCCCACCAAGAACTTAGGGTCCCAAGCCAACCTCACCTGCAAGTGGTGCACCTGCCGATCAACGGACGAGGCTCTGGCAAACAAAATGTCCCAATAAGCGGGAATAGGCACGCCACCTATTACGCGGGATCAAAACACTGGCGAAAAGTGGGCGTTTAATATGCCTCTGCCTACCCCTTCGCGGAAACAGGCGTGAGTCTATATATGTATCTACAATTTATAGAATTGTACCAAAATAAAACAATAATATGAAATTCACGGCATAAACAACATAAAAATAAAAACAAATAATGTTGAAAACACATATTTATTACAACATTGTTATCTTCTAGACTTGGTAGTTGGGGTAGGATATTTTAGCAAAATACCCATAAGTAATAATAAACTACGTATTTTATGTATGGATGAGATAGGATGCGTAGAGCCATATGGCGGCTAAGATTAATATTCCTAGTAATAATATTTTATAATTAATATATTCAACTCTTAATATTTCCCAATATAATAATTAACAAATTGAAAACGAAAAATAATAATTAATGACAACATTTAGAATGCATAACACTCTACTTTGGTAGACATGTACATAATAATTAAGCGCTCTGTATAAATACATAGCCGCGGCTGCAAGTGCTTCTACGTCCATCTTTGTCTAAACACTAATGCAGAATAATCCGTAAACCAATGTGTAAATAGCAATCTTGGTGTCGTATCATTGTGGTCCAACATGCTGGCCCAGCGTATTGGCACAATGTGTACAGGAGCTTTTAGGTTATATCAAAATAAGGACCGCTTTAATTACTGAGTTCAGAGAGGCAGGTAACGCTAAGCTATTTTGGTGAAATAGTTAGATATTATATTAGAGAACTGGTCAAGGAATAGTTGTGGATAATAGTTATATATATTTTTTTTTACTGCCGAACAAATTGACTCCATGCTGCCTGATGTTAAGCAGTCAGTGAAGTCCCATAGTGATGGCCATCAGCCTAGCGGCCAGCATGGCATTATGACATCTATAATCGTATTTATAATTTTATATACTTCTGTTTAAGCTTTGTAAACTAAAACTTCTGGGTAAACTATCTAGCACTTATTCACAATAATCCTATTTTATGTGAGAATACCACATACATATACATACAGTGTGGTGTTCTTACATAAAGCTTGATCGCTATCTTCAGCAGCTAGTATGTCACAGCCAGTCTGCTTTAATTTCTACTGAACTGAATCTTTTTAACATGATTATTTTTACATGTGGTCGCTACTTGATTAGTCTAGTAGTCTACCAGGGTGGGATCAGTCAGGATAAATAAAAGTTGATACTTGTGTGTTTTTTTTTTCATTTATTATTGGCATAGTTTCTACCTAATTGTCCCGTTATTTACGCAGATATAGACACTAATACCGTACAAATTCCTGGTCTCCTTTCAAATTGCAAACAAACTGAACCACATTATCACACGTCGAAAACCAACGCGTACGGAAAGTGGGTCACAAAACCATAACAAAACTAATGTTTTGAACGTTTATCCTGCTTTGAACCACTGCGGTAGTTTAACGACATTTACACGTATCTACAACAAATATAATGACGAGCTTACGGAAATCGCCCTCAGTGATGCCTGCACAGGCGAAATCAAACTGACGTTTGCATAGACAACATGTTGCACCATCTGACGACTTTTCTCCACAACGTACACAGATCAACATAATATTTAAATTGTCGCGACCCGCGTTTGACAATCACCGACAAACGGACGAGCGATGCGAGCGTTCTGAGTGCTATCTATTCTGGGCTTCTACTGCGTACTGCGTAACAACGGTGGATAATAGATACATAGATTCACGCCTATTTCCCGAAGGGGTAGGCAGAGATTACTGAAAGCCATTTGCAATGATCCTGACATGAGATATGTCTTGCCTCATTCGCTCCTATCAAATTTCTCATGCATGCTCATTTTATATAAATGAACATATAAGGTTATTTCTTCGAAGGTATAAGAAAAATCTATCATGAATTATTACTTCGATGACAGTATGACCAATTTGTTGTCATTTGACCGATCAAAACAGATAAAGGATTCCAAAGAGTCACTCGCACAATAAGGAATAGAGCCTTTACAATTAGCGCTTTGATCATCGGACAATATAATCAAGATTAATTGAAATCAGTAACGTTAACTACTTAGAGGAAAAAGCTTTGGACTGTCAGGACAAGGATTTAAATACCGCTTATTGGTAGTTGTATTTTTCGCTGTTTGTTTGTTCGACGTATTTGCTTATTTGAGGACTCGGGTTGCTCGGGCGCGTAGCAGGAGTGTAACCGACTGCCACGACGAAGGTTGCGAGTTTGAATCCGGCTCATTCGCGTGAACATGGATGTGTGACTACTAGGTGTGTTTATGTATAACTAGCTGACCCGGCGAACCTTGTACCGCCTGACAGTCGATTCTATACCTTTTTATTTTTATGTTTTAAATTTTCTCTCCGTAAGAACCATCCTCGTACTTCAAGTTATATAAAAAAAAGAATTAGCAAAATCGGTTTAACTGCTATCGAGATTTGCGCTTAGCAACACATTGCGTGATTCTTTTTTTTTATAGACTCACGCCTGTATCGCCGAAGGGGTAGGCAGAGGTGTAACATTTCACCACGATTTTTTTAGGTCCCATGTAATAGGGGGCGAGTCTATTGCCGTACCGGGCACATTACGAGACTCCGTGCTGCTACTGAGAATTTCCTAACGGAAAAACCCAATAACACTATGCCCGAACCGGGAATCAAACCCGAGACCTCCCAATCCCACGCGCACATTTATTTCTTTTTTATATTATAGATATGCATGTTTTTCCAAAAAATAAGTAAATATTTATGTGTATTCGTTGCCTAGTACTTATAGTTCAAGCTCTGCTTAGTTTGGAACTGGATGGTATATATGGTAAAATATATTAAGGTAGAATAAACGAAGCGAAATCAGCTTCCAGAAGACTCTAGGTTCGGCTGTGGATTGCGTAAGGCTGTATGGAGATGACACGCCATAAAATTAAATTTAAAAAATTTAGAGTAGGTAGGTGACTCTATATCTTAAGGCTTCTTCCTGGTAACTTAATTGATGAAAAAAGTCAGACAGTGACGTATTTCTATACATTTGGTAAAAAGTGTCCTCTTTCAGATACATTTTTAACAAAACATTGACATGTAGTGCACTACTTCCCGCTTCGGACAATAAAGTAACCAAACAAGTATTCCCATCTTTATTTCCTCAACAGAGCAATAAAACTTTGATTCAAACTTCTTCAAGAAAATATATTCTCTAAGAAAACATCGTTATAGTGTAGTATAAATGCAGAAATGGTACAAACCACTCGAGGGAGTTTCACGTCTCAGTGCCAAAGTAGGCCATCATTTGATCCGATAATCGCGCCGTTTAGTTCTTCAGCCAGAAATAACCTTTTTTATTAAATTTTCTTAGAAGACAACAAAATAGAGTATTTCAAGAAAGACGAAAGAGGGTTCCACTAAATACGTAAACACCAATGTCATATTTAATATCTAGACGGTCTTTGATGTCCTAGTTTACAGGAAACTGCAAAAGAATTTATTGCAGTATATCCTATAAACTTTACCTATAAATTGGCATTATACAACATGACTATCTCGCGGCATAAATGTGCGCGTGGGATTGGGAGGTCTCGGGTTCGATTCCCGGGTCGGGCAAAGGGTTATTGCGTTTTTCGTTATAAAATCCTCAGTAGCAGCACGGAGTCTGGTAATGTGCCCGGTACGGCAATAGGCTCGCCCCCTATTACGTGGGACCTAAAAATTAATGGCGAAATGTGGGTGTAATGTTACACATCTGCCTACCCCTTCGGGGATACAGGCGTGAGACTATATAAAAAAAAACTACATTTGTATGCTGCTTCTTGTGATTATGTCACGCGCCCTCCGTACTAAACGCTTTCTTAGGTTATCTCATTTTCTCTTTACCCTACCAAGGTCTCGGGTGGAAGCTAAATTCAATAAGTATGAGTATGTAGGAATCTCGGCATATAACGAAATTCTTTCCATGTTCATAGTATGAAACTTAATATTCAGAAATACGCACGTCGTGTTTATAAAGGAAATTTAGTTCAAATGGAGTATAATATTCTAAATGATCGCACGCTGGTACTAACATCATATTATTATGAGAATTTCAACAAAATTAAATTAAATGTAAACACCATTGTCTCCACGATTAACTTATATTCCAAGCGGCGCAAATCACCGTAGCACCAGGCAGTGCGCAAGTAATTACATTACATTGAAGCGTATATGAGATCTCTATTGGAGCTAGTGTTACAAGGACCCGTTACCACCACAAGCACGCCATTTAAATAAGACCCAACTTATTAATTATCTACTTTATCTTAACTTAACTTAATAGACTCTAATATTATATACCATTATTTATATCTTAATGGGTAATATTATAGTAATTAATCACATTAGTTTATCAAATGTAACGACCTCCTTTATTTAGTTGTTGGACGTTACTGGCCATATTGGCCGAATGACAGGTGACAATAAAAAACAAAAGCCTGCCCGGCTTTTGTTTTTCTTGGAGAGGCGAATAAGTGATATACTAGTCGACCAAGCCAACTAGACGAATGTCAACGTGACAAAATTCAACATAATTCAACAATTATAATCCAGAAATTATTTATCGTAACGTGCGAACGCGGCGTGTGAACGTACAATGCGCCTACAATCGGTACTAGGAATTTCTGGATTATAATTATTGAATAATGTTGAATTTTGTCACGTTGACATTCATCTAGTTGGCTTGGTCGACTAGTAGAATGGAGGATGCGAATAAACATTGTAAATAAGTACACTGAAGTTTAATTATATTCGTCGTCCTGTCGCCTTGCTGCTCGATATCGTACGCCTTGATTTCATCTCAGAAGTGGGATAGAGCATCATGCTTGAACCATACTTCCGTGGGCTGGGAAAAACAAGAAAGAGTCTCAGCGTCACCTTGTTGGACGGAGATGTATCCGGAAAAGTCAAGTTTTTTTTTCCTCACACGCTGCTAAATCTGCCAACGCTTGGGCTACGCTTCCACCGCTTGCTGGTATGGCACGAGTCGGTCTGTTGGTGGCGCGACCTTCCAGAAACTACACAGGTACGTCAACTTACCTACATCTACTACTTTTGATAACCTATCAGATGTGTATAGAAAATATTATGTTACTGTTAATGCAGTTAACAATATTACATTAAAGACAGCCGAATGCTTATAGCTAAAAGTTTTACACTGAAAAATTTTGATGAGATGTTTTGGTGGTTCACAAACGATGATATTATATTGTTCACAAACATTGACATAAGTATATATTACTGCGTAAGAACTGGGCGGACCGCATGTTACAATGACGCCTCGAAGTTGATCCTAAAATGGTCTTCCCTATATCGAGGTGAACTAGGACGCATACCTACGTAGTAGGTATCCCTATAGTCTGTGTAGGACGCGACGCGATCAGCTGTCATCGGGAGCGGTCGTAAATTTTACGAACAAAAATGCCAAGTTGTGCCGTGAAAGGTTGCGTGAACTACGACAAAAAAAAGCATAATAAAAACTATGATAACATTTCATGTCACCGGTAACTTAAAAATATGTCATTAAATCAATTTCTAACATTATATATATAATATAGCAATTTTCTTTCATATTGGTAAAAACGGCGCGACGCCGCGTAAAAGTGCGACATAACTTTGCAGCAGCGGGCGTTGTAGCCGATGAAATGAAAAGATTTAATGATATTACTTTATGATTAAATAATGTACAAAATTATTTTTAATTGATTCTTAAAATTTAAAGATACACCAACGTCATAAAACATTACGAATCCAAAATGTTAAATGTATATTTTTTGTATCTCGAAAAATACCGCACCCCGCTCTTACAAGGTTTTGTCTAGGAACTAGGAACAGAGCGCGCCGTTTTACATCGTACCTAGTTCATACTAGTTTTTAATAGATGGCGTTATTTTTTTTTGTAGGGTGACTGACTGACTGCGTCCGTCAAATATTCGCTCGAACGTATCTTTACTATTTAAATCAATGTTCACAAATGTCTTCGTTGGGTAGAGCACAGTTCAATTTGCGCATATACGAGATATTTTATTGATAGTGATGCTAAAGTAACTTACACAGACATAAAATTTAATAATCAAATTTGATAATAGGCCAACCAATTATAGGTAAACAAATCAAAGCTAACACGTTGCTAATTCTGAACCTTTTCTTGTAATCTGTGTTCTAAACATGTCAAGCTAAATTGAGAACAACACGCGATACAGACAGACAACCTACGACCTAACTAATATTAAATTATCTGCGAATGACTTCATAGAAACGGTCCCGTTATTTTTATCAAATAATATATCATTGCAGCTAGGAAATACTTGTTAATGCATACATTACGAACGAAATACCTACACAAAGACAGTAGGTATACTAATAACCTGATCCATTATTTTCGATTTTGGTAATGCGTCATATTTTATACCACAATCTACTTACCTATTTTGAAGATATGGCAATTATTGTTTAAAAATAACCAATTTGGGTGAATCCTGTATTAGCTGGTGGGCAGGCTGATTTGTATTTGATCAAGCTGACGTTTTTATGCCTTCGATCCGTTCATATCCCAGAAGGCCAATTCTCGTATTTAAAACTATAACGTAAACTATATTTTGAACGAATGAGATTATATTTTGCATTTATCGGAATCGATATCCTACTAATTTTATGTCGTTTAATTTGACGTCAAGGTTATATAGTTCAACGTTGACACGTAGTTTAATTTACGATCTAGTCACCATACATATCATTCCACTACCATTCAAATACCTATCAGTTAATTTAGTAGAATACCATGTGTAACATGAGTTGGTATGACACTGACATTCTATCCTAACTGCATTATAAACAAGTATAATTAGGAGAATTGGGCCTCGGGATGTAAATATGCGTTTATTAACAGAAAATATACTTACTTGTCATTGCGGACGTCAAAATGGGAGATTAAATACCACACTGGAGATCACATGCGACATATTGATGCCTTTTAAGTCGCAACCCAATGATAGATACAGCCGTTGTACGAAGCATGGTCAAGGAAAATTGGGGCATAACCCTACAAATTCAAGACGCACATATTCAAAGTATAAAATTAAATTATAAAACAGTTAAAAGAAGGCCAACGAAACTCAAATACATTCTTAATAGGTAGGTAATTACGAAGTGGTGGACGATTGCTTATAAATCGCAAAAATTGCTTATAAATGTCAAAGTGGAGACTATTGCATAATATCACGATCATGTTGGGTACTTGGTACTTGGCACCTACTTAGTACCACGGGCTGTTTCCGCAACTCCACGTCTTGGCGTGTATTTTGCGTGCGGGTGGGAATGGTCTTGTCACTAGAGCCACCCCCGAGCCATCAAGTTAGGTATCTGGGATTTAATAGGTGTGAATTGAGAATCAAATCCTAATGATGGTTCGTAGGAGTGACTAGGTTTATCAGAAATCTTGCAATGCGCATATTCCAAGTGCAACTACGGTAAACAGAAGAGCGAGCTACACCCTATAGAAAAGCCACAAATTCCTATGCATACTTTCCATGTCGATCACTAGGGGCCGTTCCTTAAAACACGCGTGATAATATCTACCTCCCTGTAGTTATTGCCTCGTTTACGAAGTTTGTTTTCGCTAAAATAATAACTGACCGTAGAGTCGCATTCACAAGTAGATATTTTACATGGAGAAGCAAATAAAACATGTCCCGAATGCGATTGCCTTTGCAAGATGAAACCCTCAAGTTGATACTACAGCAAAAAGAAGTGCACTTGGGACCAAATAATTAACTGATATCGTATGGGGAAATAGCATGCGGTAACCGGATATACACATTTAATTTAATGTTTGCACACACTAACACTTTTTTCTCTGCTTATACTGCGACTCGTAGTGACTTAACTTCGGTTAAACAGTTTGGAGAACGTAGACAGAAGGCTAAATTACGTACTGATAGGCAGATTATGATAATGAAAGATCACTTTGTACATTTAAGCTGCAAGAAATACGAGGAAGGCGATCTAGTCTTATGGAAAGAAGGAATATCCCGTGATCAGACCACAGGTGTTATTAAAATATTAGGTACTCACTCACTATACGGGACCATGTAAAATTTTCAAGGCTGATCATTCTATCGACCCCTACACTATAAACAGCTTATAGCGTATTAAAGGGTACAATAAATTCAGTGTTTTGTTCCTGGCGATGCCTAACGGACGTATAAGTCATCTGTTCAATCTAACAGAGAAGTAGACAGAGATCCCTACTGCTAGATCCCTGTAGATATATTTAAAATCTAGTACCTAACTAAATTAATCTAGATCTTTGTGCCTAATATGTACATAAATCAATAATAAAATCTAGCAATAACAGCTAGATCTATGTGCCTGATGCTGAATCAGAAATAAATAAAATCTAACAATAATAAGTTAGATCTGTGTGATAATAAAATCTAGCGATAACAGCTAGATCTGTGTGACTGATGCTGAATCAGAAATAAATAAAATCTAACAGTTATAAGTTAGATCTGTGTGATAATAAAATCTAGCGATAACAGCTAGATCTGTGTGACTGATGCTGAATCAGAAATAAATAAAATCTAACAGTTATAAGTTAGATCTGTGTGATAATAAAATCTAGCGATAACAGCTAGATCTGTGTGACTGATGCTGAATCAGAAATAAATAAAATCTAACAGTTATAAGTTAGATCTGCGTGATAATAAAATCTAGCGATAACAGCTAGATCTGTGTGACTGATGCTGAATCAGAAATAAATAAAATCTAACAATTATAAGTTAGATCTGTGTGATAATAAAATCTAGCGATAACAGCTAGATCTGTGTGACTGATGCTGAATCAGAAATAAATAAAATCTAACAGTTATAAGTTAGATCTGCGTGATAATAAAATCTAGCGATAACAGCTAGATCTGTGTGACTGATGCTGAATCAGAAATAAATAAAATCTAACAATTATAAGTTAGATCTGTGTGATAATAAAATCTAGCGATAACAGCTAGATCTGTGTGACTGATGCTGAATCAGAAATAAATAAAATCTAACAGTTATAAGTTAGATCTGCGTGATAATAAAATCTAGCGATAACAGCTAGATCTGTGTGACTGATGCTGAATCAGAAATAAATAAAATCTAACAATTATAAGTTAGATCTGTGTGATAATAAAATCTAGCGATAACAGCTAGATCTGTGTGATTATAGCTAGATTATTGTGCCTAATAATATACCTATCTAAAATAAGAAGTATCTAGCAATTGTAAGTAAAATCCTTCTGACTTTAAAATCCAGCAGGCTAGATCTGTGTGCCTGTTTAATATCTGCCAATAATGAAATATCTAGCAATTATAAGTTAGATCCGAGTGACTCTAAAATCTAGCTTTAAAGTTTAAGCTAGATGAACGTGCCTGGAATATATACTTATACTATTACATGTCTCTATGTATTAATATTTACCATAATCTAAAACATCAGGTTGATTTATATTGTGACTACAGACTATTAGACAGCGTATATCATAATAATTGGATACACAGCAATTAAAGAAATTAACATAACTACTCCTCTAGGTACTCTACATAAAGTGCAACATACTTATGTAAGGTCACCCGAGGGTTGGACTATATTATAGCGCTTTATTTATAACAAATGTTAAAACAAAGAACATTTACTGTTTAGTCCTTTTATTTTTTCAGGGGCCGAAGAATTCTGAAAATAGTCAAGATCGCCGTGGGACACGGCTCATGCAGGATGGCCGAATGTTAGAAGGACCCGTTACCACCACAAGCACGCCATTTAAATAAGACCCAACTTATTAATTATCTACGTTATCTTAACTTAACTTAATAGACTCTAATGTTATATACAATTATTTATATCTTAATGGGTAATATTATAATAATTAATCACATTAGTTTATCAAATGTAACGACCTCCTTTATTTAGTTGTTGGACGTTACTGGCCATATTGGCCGAATGACAGGTGACAATAAAAAACAAAAGCCTGCCCGGCTTTTGTTTTTCTTGGAGAGGCGAATAAGTGATATAGAATGGAGGATGCGAATAAACATTGTAAATAAGCACACTGAAGTTTAATTATATTCGTCGTCCTGTCGCCTTTCTGCTCGATATCGTACGCCTTGATTTCACTAGTTCATTGTATGCTAGAATTGGTTATGCAACAAAGCGATCGTTGCTAACCTGGTTAAATGAAGCTCCCGAGTTTATTACCGAGGCGAGTTTGCTTAAACTTTCTTCAGTTGCATGACTGATTATGAACTCGTTGTAACGAGATTTCTTCCCGTTGATTATACTTATATGAACTTTGTTTCCTCAAACAAGTTTATGAATATGAAAGACCGGATGTTGTTTCTATGAACAGTTATTCGAGCGAATAGTTTACTGCAAGTTCGCCTTTTGCTAGCCTGAATTCAATAATATAAAATATAATTATGTTTAAGCATTCATAAGGCGGAACAAGTATTTATAATTCCGTATACCGCTTATGTTGCTTGTGCATATCGATTAAAAGAGGGCAAAGGTATTGATTGCGTGAAAATCTTCAGCCGGTTTAAAGATGTTATCATCATTATGCTAGCGTTATCTCGGTTACATTTGAGACTTTCACCTTGGAGCCGGGTTGCTGCTTCTTAGTATACCCAGATTTGAATAAGTTTTGGCTTTTTGCTTTGACGTAAGAAGCATAACTATATTTTTTGTTTTACCAATGTCACGACATTTGAGGATACTAACTTACCGTTATAACCTTAACTTCATGACAGCCGTGAGCGACGGCGTGATCTGCGTAGCAAGATCATCATCATCAGCCCCATATCTATGTATACTCTCCCACTGCTGGGCATGGTGTCTTCTCTTTATGAGAAGCGTAAAGCCATAGTTCACCACGCTGACCAAGTGAAACAAAAGATCAATTAAAATTGTTTAATTCGCACAAGTTAAAAGAGTCTTTGGTGTACTATTAAGTATAGAAGATAACCAAGTACTTATGGATAATTTAGAAAAAAGACCTCGAAAGATAGCCAACCGTCATAAAATCTATTTGTAAGCTTGACTATAAATTCAGTGAAAAAGAGAACATATCTCCACACAAACTCAGTCCTGCATTTATAATATTAGTAAAGATTACTAAATACGTACAGATCCATTGTAAAGATAAAAGAAAACACCTCTCCAATAAATGTTATCCATTACGTTATCCAGCGCTGATTCAATTAGGCGCCTTTGTGCCAATTCTGTTTATCTTGTCTGTTAGTCCAATAGATAAAGCACCCGGTAAACGCAATAATCTTGTATTGTGACATAGGGATTTACAACTAGAGGAAGATAAATGGATGTAATCCTCATTAGTCTAATTTATTATGACAAATTCGACGCTACGTTCGAACGGTCGACTTTTGAATTCAAAGTAAGTTTTTAAATGAAAGGCTAGGTCTTAAAGAGGTTGTTGGGTGGTTAGGCTAATTATGGTTTAAAAATAATTGTCTTTTGTATGGATTGGCCTTAACAAATTTAAAAAATCACTAGATAGACAAAGGTTGTCAATATACATACATACATAGTCTTACGCCTATATCCCCGAAGAGGTAGGCAGAGGTATATTGCTACACCCACTTTCCACCAGATCTATTTTAGTCCCACGTAACAGGAGGTGAGCAGCGATAGCTGAGTGGAGAGACCGACAGACTGCTATGCAGAGGGTCTCGGGTTCGAATCCACGGCACGCACCAATGACTTTTCGGAGTTAAATGCGTATTAAATTGTTAATTATCGCTTGCTAAACGGTGAAGGAAAACATCGTGAGGAAACCTGCATGTCTGACAGTTCTCCATAATGTTCTCGATAGACATGTGAAGTCTGCCAACCCGCACTTGGCCAGCGTGGTGGACTATGGCCTTACCCTCTTATAGTGAGAAGAGACCCGTGCCCAGCAGTGGGACAGTATAAAGGGCTGAGCCACATTACCAGACTCCGTGCTGCTACTGAGAATTTCCTAATGGGGAAAAAAACAATAACACTTTGCCCGACCCGGGGATCGAACCCAAAACCTCCCAATCCCACGCGCACATCTATGCCGCGAGCACCAACGAGGCAGTCCAGTCCAGTAAGGTCAATATACAGTTACAACATAAACATAACATAACTTGTCGCCTTTCTCCCCAAAGGGGTAGGCAGAGGTGTATTTCACACCCACACTTCGCCAGTTAGGTTTCGGTCCCAATGTAATAGGGGGTCAGCCTATTGCCATTTACCGGGCACATTGTGAAGCGAGCAATAATTATCATTTTCCTACAATTTTACTAAAACGGGTCTAATTCGCGATATTTAATTCATTTAAGGTATAAATACCAATGTTTTACCGACGTTTCGGCCGTCTTACAACAGCCTTGGTCGCGGCAGGACTGATGTCATCACAGCGTCGTCCTTGTGAAGCGCGGGTTTCGGCAGCTACCTTTACTTGTTTTTTATTTTTATCCGAACTGTCGGTACGTTGACACACAACACTAATTATGACGTCTACACACTGATGAGCTGTGTTACTGCGGCTTAAAATTATAAAAAATTCAACCGGGAGGATGGATACAGACAGACTGTCTGCAACTTGGAATCCGGTAATCAACAAATGTAAACCCCGCCGCAGTAACACAGCTCATCAGTGTGTAGACGTCATAAGTGTTGTGTGTCAACGTACCGACAGTTCGGATAAAAATAAAAATAAAAAGACAAGTGAAGGTAGCTGCCGAAACCAGAGAGGTTGGACTAGGTTTAATCTTAATATATATATTTCTTGTGTGCGTGTGTATGTCACTGAAATCTTCCTAAACGACAGGACCGATCATGATGAAATTTTTTGTGTGTGTTCGTGTGGCACTTGAAAATAGTTTAGATTCACAATTTAGTCCACTGAAAAATGTTCTTTTACTTAATTTTTCAGTAGTTGTGGATTTTGGAATGTTCCACATTGGAACCGACGGACTGCGCTGCTATCGCAGTGTCAAATCTTATATTAATAATTTCGTCAAGGAGTACCTACATCGAAAACTTGCCTGAATAATAAAACATTAAAAAATAAAGATTCCGAGTCGACAACATATATCCGCAAAATTCGGATTGTTGAGTATTTTGTTAAATTCTAATGGTTCTGACAGATAAATCGCAGTCGCCATATTGGCCACTCTAGAGAAACGTCACTGAAACCGGATAACATTTTGAGTACCTACTACCAATGAATACAGATGATTTACATTAAAGAAGCTTATTTCTTAAGGATGTCATGTGCCGATTAAAGTTGGCGTATTGACGGTTGTCATTAGTGTAGTTCGTAGTTGGCGCCGTTGGCGGCGCTAGCGTCTTTCGCCATCTGTCTTGCATTGCTTTGGCGTAAGAAATAGACAGCTGTTGCACTGACACTCACGCGACTGTTACGCCGCCAAGCGGCAATTTGGGTCGCAGAAAGTTTGTCTTAAAAGCGGCAATAAGAAAAACATCTCTATAAATAAATATCTATGCTCTATGCTACTACTAAGTCTTAGTACTAAGTAGTTTGTATGCGTAAATACTGTTTGCTGTTATATTTCTTAAACAGTTAAAACGACAATATTATAAAAGTATCCGCCCAATAAATGAGATTTGTGCTACCCCGAACATAATATAGATGATATACTATAACTGGAGAACCCCGAATTTACGCGAGCGAAGCCGCGGGCAAAAGCTAGTAAGGTTATATTTCTTTGGCCGAAACCCGCGCTTCACAAGGACGACGCTGAGATGACATCAGACCTGCCGCGACCAACGCTGTTGTAAGACGGCCGAAACGTCGGTAAAATATAGGTATTTATACCTTAAATTAATTAAATATCGCGAATAAGACCCGTTTTAGTAAAATTGTATGATATATACAAATCGCGAAAGTTTAAAATCGATTAATTAACATTTTTAATGCCCATATAACTTCGGAGGTGTGTGCCCGTGGTACCTACCTGGGGATTGAACACGAGACCATCGTCTCGGCCGTCCGTTACGTACATCTCTGGGTCCGGTACGTATACAGTTACACTTATTTTATTTTTTCTTACAAACGCTAAGCTTTCTTAAGCAAATATTATTATGTTAAGTACGACCTTTTCTCATCTTTACTTACACTATACTCTTATAATACTGCCTCCGTGGTCCAGTCGATAGCGAATGCGACTGCTGATCGGAGGTCCCGGGTTCGATTCCCGTGTCGGGCAAAAGTGTTACTGGGTTTTTTCGAATTCTCAGTAGCAGCACGGAGTCTGGTGATTCCCGGTAACGGCAATAGTCTCGCACACTATTACGTGAGACCTAAAAAATCATGGTGAAATTTGGGTGTAATATTACACCTCTGCCTACCGCTTCGTGGATACAGGCGCGAGTCTATATAAAAAAAGTTTTTTTTTATTTTGTTATAGAAAAAGTAAAAAGTACTCATATAAAACCTGTTCTTATAGTTATGTTCTTAATTGATCGTGGTGCAATGCAACGAGCACTCCCAATGTGAGGTTGGCCTTAAACTACCGATTTTAATAATTATTTTTTATTAGAAAGCTCCACAATTCTGCTGAATTTAAGTTACTGCTGTAACATAGATGAAAACGAGTAGACGAAGCTTCAACTTTACTTCAAATAAACTGCTGAAACCAAACCTTACCCAAATGATTTGTCACAAAGGTAAGTTAATTAAATCATCAAGTGTTAGCCTTAGGACACGTGGTTTCTGCCTATTAAGCGAGGTAACTCAAGCCAAGTAGTTAGTTCCACAAGTCAACAAGTTTAATCAAATATTAACAGCTGTAAGTAGGTACTAAAGTGTTTTCAAGGACCCATTATAAGCAAACGAGACCCGCCCTTGTCCCTAAAATTTTACAGATTTTACAAACAGTACTTAAGAAAGATAGTTCAAGTTGACTTACCACCTTTACATACTTTTAATGGCGTCAAAGTACTTACACTCCGATCGTTTGAATAAGTACCTACAATATTTTGACCCATAACTTTCTGCAATGGCCAGTTGACATTTTAGGTACTACGTCAATTATAAGTTATAAATAATACATTGCAATACGTTTTTATTACTTCTTACTTCTATTGTAAAAGTGGAAGATGGATAGATATATGGATCTTTATATTTATGTTTATAATGTTCATACCAAAACGACTGAAAAGATTTGATAACACTTTACAAAAACACAGCTAATACATTAGAATACCACATGTGCTACATTTTGTCTCGGGCCGAAGGTAGTCTTATATATTTGAGAATACTTAAAATATACACAAAAAGCGTTCCATATTGTTAATAATGAATACCTACTGCTTAAAGTTTACCATCCCTTTAATACTTCTCCACATGTTCATTACTTTATCCAATTATTGATATTGCTTAGTATTATATGGCGTATGGGACGCATTTTACATAAAGTCTGTATATGATACGTACACATTTTAAACTGGTGTGCATAATAACCACACTAACGTTTTCTCAGCTGTATGTAACTGTAATAATACTTAATTTATTTTATAAGTTTAAAAGTAAGTACATAAACTTTCGCGCACCTTTAATTTTAACAAATAAATTAGATACCCATAATACCCAGTGCACAACTGATTTGAATCATATCTAAGAAATAGAGAACAATATGTAGAAATAGAAACTTATGACCCAAACCATAACGAAATTTCTAACATAAGATCTGACAGAAAAATCGTAAACGCGTCAATACCACAACTACTTTTTCTAATCTATATCACCGATCTCCCAAAAATCACAAAGGAACCCTGTGTGTTATTCGCGGAAGACATATCACTGCTTACTTCATGCAAAAACGTGATTGGATTAAATGAACGTCTCAAAAACATATTTCATATAATTGCAGAATGGATGAAAGAACACAATCTTCAAATCAACTACGAGAAACATAAAATAATGACCTTCTACCCGTACCAAAAAACTCCCTTAGAAATAGATTTTAAAACCAACGGTTCTCAATAAAAGACAGACAAATATAAACAAGGCTGATGTTATTGTTATTATTAGGTAGGTCTGTACCTAATGGCAATAAAGGACAAGTTTGCACGTAGCACTGATGAAAGCATGTTAATATTATAGGACGGGCTTCAAAGGAAAGAAAGTTTAATTAATAGTTCAACTGTCCTTTGAAAGGAGCATGTCACCCTATAATTCAAATATATTTGAATTAATACTATCGCAATCTACGTGACCAAATTACAGAACAAGTATGGACCGTCAAACTTGGAAGCTAAAAGTTAGCTCTCTGGATTGGGCAAGTGACCCTCATGTGCGGTTGTTAGTTCTAAAACTAATATGAGCTTCACGCAATGTTTCTACGGTTTTTCTTAGTAATACATTCATTTTTCAACAAGTACCAAAAACTCCCTTAGAAATAGATTTTAAAACCAACGGAATAAAAATAGAAAGCGCCAAAGTTTCACTCTATTAGGAATAACTATTGATACACATCTAAATTGGAAAATTCATGGCAAAAACATTAGCTCAAAAATATCTAGATTTTCTTATGTTCTCCGGGAAATTAAGAACACTACTGACTTTCATACAGCATTAACTACATATTATGCCTACGCATATTCTTGGCTTAGCTACGGAATTATTTTTTGGGGTCATAGCACTGACACACCTTCTCTTTTCATTCTCCAAAAAAAACTAATCCGCATCCTAACTAACATAAACCAAGCCGATAGTTGCCAACCGTACTTTATAAATTATAAACCACAAAATACTTACTTTACCATGTATCTATATTCTGGAAATATGTAAATTCGTGAGAAACAATATTACCTTCTTAACTAAACGTGGAGACAAGCATACAAATAGATCATTAAGACACAAAATCCGATTAATGTTACCTAATTCTAACATGACTCTCCATGCCAATAGCCCATATGTTATGTCAATCAAAATTTATAACAAACTTCCAGAAGCCCTAAAAGAAGAACCTAGAAATATAACATTTACACATATATGCAATGTAAATTTATGAGTAATGAATATAGATATTTAAATACTCACAAAAAGACTGAGAATAAATAATTTAATTTAACTGCATGCATACCTAATAGTACGTATGATGACTACAGTCAAATTATCTATGAAGTATTCAGAGTTTCTATTTTAAACAGCTGTAATACAATGAGAGGTTCTTATAGTTCACGGGTTTTATTGTAGGCGATTATAAACTTATTGTTTTTTGGTAGCATCTCAATATGAATGATTCGGTGAACCAGATAACTGACACCGTCTCAGAATATAATTTTTTTTCTTGATAAATAATTTGATTTAGTGTCCATACAACAAGTTTATACCTCAGCATAGCGAATACATCGTTTCATAAGAATACTGTAATAAGCAATATTAGTAATTTAAATTCAACATTTAAGATAAAATCAACTGTCTGGCAGACTGTGCAAAGGAGAGACAAAGGTTTCGACTAGCGAGTAAAGCAGAAAAGACGTATTCAAAATTGAGTCAATATATAGCTCTTTGTAACTATTAATAAAAATTATTATAATGAAACAATATATTGCATACCTGAAGGCTGTTCATAACGTTTGCGTGAGTGTATAAAGTTTAACAAGCCCCAGTTGGCCAGTCAGTTGGATAATGGTGAAACCCTTTTATTTCGGGAAGAGCCCCGCGGTAGCAGTTCTAAATATAAGGTAGTAGGTACTTAGCAAGGGACATAGTCTTAGAAGTTTATTAAAAAAACACGTCATAGAAGCCCAAATGGCACTTTATTTTGAATGGTTTACATCTTTATAATGAAAGAAGTAAGTTACAATAATTTAATATTGTATCACATACATACGACACATCCAAGACCCGAACTAAGCAGAGCTAGTACATATGGGTACTCAATACTCAATATTTTATTACACTCCATAAGTTGCATAAGGTGTTATAATATGACAATATAAGATACATTATGGACCCTTTAGAGCACTGCTATTTTTTTACTTTATTATAGTACAAAATATTCTATTTAAATTTAATATTGGACTGTTTTATCCATTATTTTTAGAATAATAATTATATTTATTCATTTCAATATATTGTATTATTACTCATAAATCTTAATTGCGTAATTATGTACTTATCATATATATATATATATATATGTGTGTGTGTGTGTGTGTGTGTGTGTGTGTGTGTGTGTGTGTGTGTGTGTGTGTGTGTGTGTGTGTGTGTGTGTGTGTGTGTGTGTATATATATAGCAAATAAAATATGATATGTGTAATATAACTTACTATTAGGTATGCATGCAGTTCAATTAAATTATTTATTCTCAGTCTTTTTGTGAGTATTTAAATATCTATTTTCATGTATAATATGTATGTATTTACAAAAAAAAAAGTATATATGTATGTTTATCCATTATCTAGTACCCATAGTACAAGCTCTGCTTAGTTTGGGACTAGATGGTGTTGTGTGAATGTGGTAGAATATTATTATTATTATGGTCAACATTTCTTTTTCTCAGCATTGTAAGAATGCTGGTGATTTAATGAAACCACGGGCCTAAGCCAAGTGAGATTCATTTAGGGGGCTCAATTGAGCATTTGTGTCTTCTTGTAAAAATTTTCGTACTATTCTACACGTGTTTAATATGGCTGCTTTTTGCATAGTTATGTATGTGTATGTAGGCAATTCAATTTGGTGTAAGTAATGATGCAGGTGTGTCGGTATTATGCCAGTGCTAGATAGCACAAGAGGCACAATAAATACTCTGTTCATCTTCCATATTCTGATTATTTCCTGTTTTAGATCTGTGTACTTATGTATTTTTTCAGTTATTGTCTTTTGTAGGTTGTGTGTGTTAGGAACTGCTATGTCTATAATGTATGCGTGTTTATTTTGTTTATCAATCATGGTTATATCTGGTCTATTGTTGTGTATTGTTTTATCAGTAAGTATTGCTCTGTCGTAATATATCTTGTGATTCTGATTCTCCAGGACTGGCTTAGGTACATATTGATAGTATGGTACAGCTTTAGGTGGCAAAAGGTTATGTTTTATCGCTAACTTCTGATGAATTATATGGGTAACTTGATTGTGTCTGTGGGTATAATCGGTTTGAGCTAAGTTTGGACATGCACTAGTGATGTGTTGAATAGTTTCTGGTGACCGTTGACATTTCCTGCATTTGTCATTCTGTACAGTTGAATCCTTTAGTATATGTTTTTTGTAATTGTAAGTATTTATAACCTGGTCCTGAATCGCAATCATAAAGCCTTCAGTCTCTGGAAACAGTGAACCTAATTTTAACCACTTATTCGAGGCATCTAGGTCTACATGAGGCTGCTCTAAATCATGCAAATGCCTTCCATGTAGTTCTTTGGAGCGCCATTTATTAAATTTGTCGGTAAAATGATTTTGTGGGTTTTTATTATTATTATTATTATTATTATTATTATTACTCATAAATTTACATTGCATATATGTGTAAATGTTATATTTCTAGGTTCTTCTTTTAGGGCTTCTGGAAGTTTGTTATAAATTTTGATTGACATAACATATGGGCTATTGGCATGGAGAGTCATGTTACAATTAGGTAACATTAATCGGATTTTGTGTCTTAATGATCTATTTGTATGCTTGTCTCCACGTTTAGTAAAGAAGGTAATATTGTTTCTCACGAATTTACATATTTCCAGAATATAGATACATGGTAAAGTAAGTATTTTGTGGTTTATAATTTATAAAGTACGGTTGGCAACTATCGGCTTGGTTTATGTTAGTTAGGATGCGGATTAGTTTTTTTTTGGAGAATGAAAAGAGAAGGTGTGTCAGTGCTATGACCCCAAAAAATAATTCCGTAGCTAAGCCAAGAATATGCGTAGGCATAATATGTAGTTAATGCTGTATGAAAGTCAGTAGTGTTCTTAATTTCCCGGAGAACATAAGAAAATCTAGATATTTTTGAGCTAATGTTTTTGCCATGAATTTTCCAATTTAGATGTGTATCAATAGTTATTCCTAATAGAGTGAAACTTTGGCGCTTTCTATTTTTATTCCGTTGGTTTTAAAATCTATTTCTAAGGGAGTTTTTGGTACTTGTTGAAAAATGAATGTATTACTAAGAAAAACCGTAGAAACATTGCGTGAAGCTCATATTAGTTTTAGAACTAACAACCGCACATGAGGGTCACTTGCCCAATCCAGAGAGCTAACTTTTAGCTTCCAAGTTTGACGGTCCATACTTGTTCTGTAATTTGGTCACGTAGATTGCGATAGTATTAATTCAAATATATTTGAATTATAGGGTGACATGCTCCTTTCAAAGGACAGTTGAACTATTAATTAAACTTTCTTTCCTTTGAAGCCCGTCCTATAATATTAACATGCTTTCATCAGTGCTACGTGCAAACTTGTCCTTTATTGCCATTAGGTACAGACCTACCTAATAATAACAATAACATCAGCCTTGTTTATATTTGTCTGTCTTTTATTGAGAACCGTCCTCTCATAATGAGAAGAATTAGATCATAGTCTCCCGCGCACGCCAACTGCGGTTTGTTAGACTCCACATATCCCGGCAGAACAATTATGAAGAACTCTCATACATGCAGATACAATCACGAGATTTTCTTACATTGTAAAAAAATATATGCACCTAATTTCCAGAACTCAGTCGTGCATGCTGTGGGTATAAACCCGATAATCTTCTTCGTACAAGTCAGTCAGTCTCTCGACTAGACGCTGTCTTTTTGGACTCGGTCACAATAAAATTTATTAAATTTGTGACTGTTTTTAGTATTCAAAAAAGCTACAACCATGACACAATATCTCAAAACTTTGTATTCAAAAGAACAACAAGAAAGGTCATCGCGTGAGGCCTTTACCCTAAAATACAGAATTAACATTTTCTTCGCGAACAATGGCAACACTTCTTTTGTACAGCGAGTGATATTTTAATCTTGACATAATGTACTCTTGCTTTGAATTATGAAACGAAGTTTGAAGTTCTTTGTTGGAAGATTACAAACTTGAAAGCACTGGTCTTTTCTTAAATACCTATTCAGTTAAGTACACGAATGTTTAACAGGCGCTTGTACATGGGTAGCATTACACAACTATGTAATGCTCGTTATCAACAGCGAATAACGAGCGAAACTGTATCGACTTTGAGATTTATTGCATACTAGCTTTTACCTTCAGCTTTGCATTCGCATGTAAGATTAAAATTATAATAATAGCCCAAATAAAAATACATAATACTGTATTCCTTACAATTACAAACATCATCATCATCAGCCCCTTATACTGTCCCACTGCTGGGCACGGGCATCTTCCCATTATGAGAAGGGTAAGGCCATAGTCCACCACGCTGGCCAAGTGCGGGTTGGCAGACTTCACATGTCTTTTGAGAACATGATGGAGAACTCTCAGACATCCAGGTTTCCTCATGATGTTTTCCTTCACCGATAAGCAAGCGATAATTAACAATTTAATACGCACTTAACTTCGAAAAGTCATTGGTGCGTGCCGTGGATTCGAACCCGAGACACTTTGCGTAGCAGTCTGTAGGTCTCTCCACTCGGCTATCGTTGCTTTTATTAATTAATACAAACATAGTTATCGAAAATAAATATTTTTGTGTTCATAACTAAATTAATATTAGTTTCTCGTAGTAGTATTTTCTCCCTTATTATAATACTATACCCATCCTTTTTTTCACAGGTTCAAGTAGCCTATGTACACTTTGAACTTTTTTAAGAATCTACTATCACGGCGAATAATACTTGTTGGTATAGTCGGCAGTGAAGAAAAATACATCCAGAACTACTTAGCTTTCGAAATTGTATAAAACAGGTCTACATAACGAAGTTTATTGAAAATAAAGGTGTTACCTCTTATTTTTCCCAACGTTTCGGCGTGAGTTACATCAGCCGTGGTCACGGGTTGGAGTCCACACGTTACATAAATATTAGCTATGTGTACCAATTCTGAAAGTCTGGAAATACTGAAGCCTATGAAAAATCTTCATAATAAAATTATGACATTAAAAACAGGAAGAAAATTTGTTGCGTAATCAACAAATAACAGAGCGAGGTCAAATAATTTCGTAATGTTTAAGATAGAAGAAATAAAATAATAATACAATAACCATTAGTAAAATCAACATACCTTTACCTTCCAATTTGCATAAAAATCCAATCACATTACTGTTTGACTATATTACACGTACTATCCTTTGACGTGCGGCAAAACCGCGAATGTGTACAAATGTTAATGTTTAATTCATCTAGTTAGGCGAGATTACACGCTATCAAAGGGCTCACAAACACCATGTCGCGTCCATGAATATTTCATTAATGTAGGTTGGCCCTAGTAACTGCTTGGTAATGTGTTTGTGCGATTATGAGTACAAGTTGGATGGAGACTGGACGATAAATATACCAAAGTAAATATAAATGTTTGCTTATAAATTTTTTGCAAAACAAATGTACCTACTAAAATTAGCAGCTAATTTTATTTTGAAGACAAGTAGGAAAATCTGTGCCCACGCTTGCATCAAATACTAGACCGATGGGATCAAATTAGACAAAAAGTTCTCTCTCTATTCTATACTTGGTAATTCTAAAAAGGACAACAAGGTAAATTAAAATGGTCAAATAATGCGAAAATACACACACAAGAATTGACTGTTCCTCTGGTTATTTTCCTCCTCTCCTTACTCACATCTCATCACCTATCTTTTCCAATTATTAAATTAGATACCAAATATTTATGTATTTTTTATTTTATTTTACTTTGTAAGATTTCGGGATAGTAGGCGCGGCACAGAATTAGCTGACCCAGCGAACTTCGTACCACCCAACAGTCGACCCTTTAATTTCTTTTTTTACTTTTCCTTTTTTTCTCTCCGTAAGAACCATCCTCGTACTTCAAGGAATATTATAAAAAAGAATTAACGAAATCGGTTTAGCTGCTCTTGGGATTTGCGCTTAGCAACATATTCAGCGATTCATTTTTATATTATATAAATATAAGGAAATACTAAACAACAGAAATTACTCTTAGAATGAGAGCTTTTTCAAAAAAACAAATTTATGTTGAAGTAATAGGATGCATCGTATACGCACAGAGTCGAGTAACCTTGCCATTTCAGAAATGTTGATGGCACATATTAATATTTTATTTTATTAGCTATAGATTTTTATTTACAGAGATCATAAACGAAAAATATCTTGAAAATTTTACACAGGTTAAAAGTGTAAAAAGTGTGAGTGAAATTTAAAAATGGGGTTAGAGTAGGGTTTGAGTGTTCGTCTTTTTTGCGAGATGTATGGAAACGCTTACTTGACTCGCTTACTTTGAGACTTGATCTATTCTTTATTCTAAGAATCAGTATTGCCTTTTGTAACCTACGCTCGTAGCTTATTAACCTACCCCCAGTATCACAAGATGATTTGGACTTGAAAACAATAAGTAACTTTCATAGATAGCCTACTAATGTTTATATGTCTATGTTCACTTTATTTAAAAATATTTTTGACTAAATCGTACCCAGGTAGGTTGGCTGTGTACGTTTTTGTCAAAAATATTTTTACCTCGCTCTCGGAAATTCCATTTTAAACTGTTCGAAATCCCTACGTTTGTTTTGAAACAGTTTGTGTTACAGTATATTACATTTCCAAACAGCCGACTATGGACATTCATACTGCCAGAGTTGGATTATTTGTGTATCCAAAATTCTAGTTGAAAGTTTTATATAAGTGTGAACAAAGGCCAAGTTCATATAAAATTACATTTAATAGAGTTACTAGGCAAGAATTCTTCCAAATTATTTCGAAACTAAGAACTTGAGCCAAATGTTATATTAGGTAGGTATATGTTACTGTAAAAGCCCGAAGTAAGGTAAATCTTAAAATCGCCCTGTAAATCCTAAGATTTACCAGCATGAATTTTTAAATTAAAAAAAAACTAAGTTGACGGAGACCTGCCCAAGCTCATATTTTTGGATTAAGGGTGACCGGGAACCCAAAAATATGAGCTAGTAACTAGATTATGTTAACTAGAGTTACAGTCTCACCTAACGTTACTAAAAACTGTTGAAAAGTTGACTTTTGGATTTACTGGGGAATCTTAAGATTTACTGCACTTTGGGCTTTTACAGTAACATATACACCAAATAAACTGACACCATTTTTTTAATTTCTTGGCATTATTCTACTACATTTACGAGAATATTCAAGCCTATATACATATGATGAGATGTCAATACTGATACCAAAACTAAGAATTAGTTCTAAATCATTCTGAGTAAAGAAACTTATACTGCGCCAGTATCGGACAAATAGAATTTAAACTACGGCAAAGTATAAAATATCCTAAAATGGTTCATGTTTTTCCGATAGCCGAGTGGATATACCAACAGACTGCCATGCAGAGGGTATCGGGTTCGAATCCACGGCGCGCACCAATGACTTTTCGGAGTTATGTGCGTATTGAATTGTTAATTATCGCTTGTCCCGTGCCTCGGAGAGCACGTTAAGCCGTCGGTCCCGGTTGTCATGAAGATATTTGACAATCGTTACAGGGCGTCAGTACCTTCTAAATAAAACTGACACTAGTCTAAACCATGGAATATCGCTATCCCTTCGGGTTACGGAGGTCAGACAGGCAGTCGCTCCGTTGAAAAGCTAATATTCAGTCAAATCCGGTTAGACTAGAAAGCGGACCTCAGATTGAAACTGGGATAACGCTAAGAGAAAGAAGAAGAGGTTCATGTTTTTCCAATATCACACGGTAGATGTTCCTCCTTCGTTTAAGTTTAGAAGATGAACTGACGGCCCATGTGATGGTAAGCAGCAATCACTGCCCATAGACCACGTCATAGACACAGCCAAGCCGCTACCTAAAAATAAACTTTTCTTCATGAACTTGGCTGGCACACTGCAACACAAAGCGTGGCAATCTGTAAGCCGTTTGTATAGAAAATAGGTTTTTGCTGCTTTTTGCAATAGCTGAAACAATCGGTTTAAAATGCAGGGTAAATAAAAAAGATTGTATTATTTTTAAGCTCCAAAGGCTTACCTTTAAGCCCTAAGCAGTGCCTGTATCTATTTAGGACACTCAAAGAAACTGAGTTGTTATTTAAGGCCTATCACAGAGTTAATCAAGAAGTTAGGCTACTATCAACTGACTTTTATAGATAGTAAAAGCAACCAATCTGTAGACGTAAAGTCCAATCTGGATTTCGTGAATCACAATTTTATATTTCCACAAAGCAAACAAACATTAGGTACGTGACAATTATTATACTACTGCCCCCATTTGACATTAAAACATGTGGTGCCGCGGGAAGTTGCTGGGTCTTGTGAGTCAAATCGAGATATATTGAAGGAAATTTACATTTCTTTGGTGCAATCAGTTATAGTATGTATATTGCATAACAATCTGGGGTGGCGCCGCTAAAACACGATTTATAGATGTGGAGAGGGCACAGCGGAGTCTATTGAAAGTAATTTACTTCAAAAGAAAAAGATTCTCCACTGACGAACTATATAAAACTGCGAAACTCCTATCCGTAAGAAAACTATACATCCTAAATATAGTGATAAGATGACACAGAACTCTACAAACACACACACACACACGACACATACACATATACACGACACACACGCCCGCGTCCAAAAATAGAAGGGATATATGAAACAAAGTCAGATCTTACGGAGAATACCGGTGGCCATGCGTTGTACCCTAGAAGTTCACAAACCGTCACCGACATTGAAACCCTCTTCCCGTGGAGAACTCCATATCACAGTTAGCTGAAACCCCGTGAGAATGTTTCGGACGTGTAACGACGAAATTCGGTTTAGGGAAATTGAGATAGGTTACGGATATCGGTTAGCTAAATAAGTAAATAAAGGCATTAATAATTGTAGCTTAAGCAGAATATTAGGCGCTACTATTCCTTTTTAAAAGGTCGGCAACGCACTTGTGATCCTTCAGGCATCACAAGCGGTGGTGATATATAGCGGTATATATATATACTTAATCTAGTCGCGATAACATTCATCCAAATATCAGTTATTTTAAGAGATTACCATTAGTGACATAAGTATGGCACTGACATTAAATCTAAAACTGCATTTTTAACAAATATAATTAGGAGAATTGGTCCTCAGACCTATAATTACCTTCTAAGTCGATCTACGAGACGTGGCATAGAATTTTGCCGTCACAAGTTACTGTACGTTTAAGCTTAATTTACTTTAGCTTCGGTTACATTGCAATGTTTCACCAGTTACGTATTGGGAATAGTTACATTTGGTGCATTGCAGCATTTGTTCTAATAGATAAAGGAAAATAGAAATCTCGATTCAATATTTCGTCGGCAGCTCACAGGATTTGTAGTTTAAAGCATTTGAAATCATACGAATATCTGCAATATGCGCATGTCACATAGGTTATTTGTAGTAATCCAATTGGATTTTGTACCACTACTAAAAAGAAAAACGTTAATATTCTGCTGTATATACTTAATAGTAACATATTATATTGATAAATTTAATCTGTCTGTTTAGTCTTTGTGATTGAAATTTGCTTATCATCTGACATTTGATTTCCTTTCTATCTCAAACCCCGTTACTGAGGCCATTATTTCGTTACAATGAACTCCTCAGGAACAGAGTATTGAAATTAAAATCATAATCAATCACATCGAAATTATTGAAACCGTTGCCAAAAAAACAAAAAAATAATAATTACATATAAATATACAACAAAAGCTGGCTTGAGGTATGGAACTCTGAATCTGAACTTTCATACCTACGCATTAGAGTCGTTTATACTTCTTGAAAAAAAGACTGTCTTTAATATTAAATGTACTATAAATAAACTTCACTGACCTATCGACTGGTACGTTAGTTGAATACCAAAAGGTCACGTCACGAAACAAATCTATGACTTACACCTTCCTCCCACACTGAGTATAAATAAATTATTATCTATACCTAATGATATTTAATACTACACTTATCACAAACGACATTAAGGTTTTCATCTATAATATTGAAAATGAATCTTATATTGAAGTCAAAAGATTACTTTTCCTGCAGCATTTATACAACATACGTATTAAATAGTTCTGAAAAGTAGGCTGTGAGCTTAGCTATAATAACAGTACTCAAACTACGTACCTATATAAATATATCTTTGTGCCTGTGGGAATCAATTTGATTGGGCCAGGTCAATCATAACACTGCCACACCCGTACAGAAATCAACACAATACGAATAGCAGAGATATGAAAATCGGACTGGGATAACACTAGGATGATGGCGATAAAAGATCGAGGCAAAGTTGTAAAATTACCACTGATTGTGCATTGTTTGATGATTTTGAGGATTCCCATCCTCTCACTTTCTTTCCTGTAGCAAAGGCTACAGGACTAGCAAAGGCAAATGGTAAAAGGAATGCCTTTCGGAATAAGACATTGGGCATAGTTTCGTCTTCAACTTCTTCTATTTATCCCTTTGCTTAGAGATAGCAACGCGCGCACCATATTAGTATTATCTTACTACCTACTAACCCCTTTTGAAAAAATTTACTATCAATACGTCTACTGAAGATGATATATTTTTGTCTGCTAATAATTCTTTGGCTTCATCTGCTGATGACAATTTTTCGTCAATTACCGATGTAACACTAGGCGACTTTATCCGTAACACATTTAACCACAATGTCAATAAATTACTGAACGTGTGTCACATCAACGCTCTAAGTGTGGCGAGTCACTATAGTGATCTCCTTGAAGCGTTCTCTGACGCAGATGTTCATGCCGTCCTAATTTCTGAGAGCTGGCTCAAACCTCAATTTCTTTCAACTACATACCCTCTGCCGGGATACACTCTTATTCGGAGTGATCGTATAGGTAAACGTGGTGGTGGTGTAGCAATTTATTTGCGAAGCGACTACTTTTACAAAATTCTTGCTTCTTCTTCTTGTAATACTGTCAGTTCTGCTGAATTTCTTTTCTTAGAGGTTTGGGTCAGGAGGACTAAGATTGTCCTTGGAGTAGTGTATTGTCCCCCTGCAGTCGATTATTTCACCGATTTGGAAATGGTAATAGAATCTTTAGGGTCTGAGTACGAACACCATGTTATTATGGGTGATTTCAACACCAATCTTCTATCTCTCCAGTCTCCTCGCAGTCAAAAACTCCTTCACATCCTGAAGTCAGCCAACCTTAATGTTTTGCCACTTCAGGCCACTCACCATAACATCAATGGTGATGATACCTGGCTCGACTTGATGTTAACCTCCAATCCTTCTCTAGTTGTTTCCCACGGTCAACATCCCGCTCCTGGCTTTTCCCATCATGACCTTCTTTTCCTTACATACGCCCTTAAACCCCCTAAACCTCACCCTAAAGTGTTGCACAGGCGTTGCTTTGGTAGGATGAATGAGGAGAGGCTCCGCTCGGATGCCTCATCTATCGATTGGGCACCTTTGATGGCGGCAGTTTCTATAGATAACAAAGTTGATATATTCAATAAAGCTGTTATACAGCTTTACGATAACCACGCCCCCATAAGGAAAATAAAATTGAAACGTCCACCAGCACCATGGATGACCAGATGGCGATGAGGAGAAGAGATCGTGCTTTCCGAACGTTTAAAAGAAATCGTTCCGATGACAACTGGTCTTATTACAAGGCTGCAAGAAATCGCTGCAATCAGATGATACGCAATGCCAAACGCCGACATATCATTAGTAATATTGACTCCGGATCGCCAGGTGATATCTGGAGATTCCTGGGGACTCTAGGAATAGGCAGATCGAAGCGATGCAATCTTCCGCCGGCTATTGGGTTGGACGATATAAATAAACATTTCATCACCTCGAATACTTTAGATCGTCTAACCCTGCGTCAAACGGTTGATTTCATTACTCGACTGCCTTCTCTAAATATTGATTCGTTCAATTTTTCTCCCGTTTCCTCAGGTGAAATTAAAAAATCTATCGTATCCATCAAGTCAAAGGCAGTGGGCTACGATAAGATCAATCGTCGCATGATCACCACTGTCCTCGACCAACTCCTTCCCGCTATCTCCCATATCATCAACTTCTCTTTGACCTCCCGCCAATATCCCAACGTGTGGCGTTAAGCTTACGTTCTTCCTCTTCCCAAAGTCTCCAATCCCACTATGCCGAACCACTATAGACCCATATCCATCCTCCCATTCCTATCTAAAATCCTAGAGGCTTGTGTTCACAAGCAGCTTTCCAAATTTATCCTTTCCAACAATATCCTTAGTCCTCTCCAATCCGGGTTTCGGCCTGGGCACAGTACTGTTTCCGCTCTACTCAAAGTGACTGACGATATTGGGGTGGGCGTGGAGAAAGCTGAGTTAACAGTGTTAGCTTTGGTTGACTTCTCAAACGCCTTTAATACCGTCAGTCACGATGTTCTCCTGGCTATCCTTTCACACTTTAATATTTCGCCTGAGGCTCGGGATTGGTTCTCTTCATATCTTCGTGGACGCCAGCAGTCGGTTCGCATTGATGAAACTTCGTCGAGTTGGTGTGATCTGGATGTTGGGGTTCCACAAGGCGGTATTCTCTCTCCACTTCTATTTTCATTGTTTATTAATCTCATAACTCGTGAACTTCAGTGTGCGTATCACCTGTATGCTGACGACTTGCAGCTTTACTCTCAGGCACGGGTAGACAAGCTGTCAGATGCAATCGACAAAGTTAACCAGGACTTACATGCAATAAAGATGTGGTCTGATCGATTCGGTCTTTGCGTGAATCCATCCAAATGCCAGGCTATCGTTGTGGGAAGCTCGCGCATGATTGCTAGAGTTGACTACACGAGTCTGTCACCTGTTATCTTCGATGGATGTGTAATACCATTTACCATTACCGTAAAAAATCTTGGTTTGCACATAGATACTACCCTTGACTGGCGGACTCAAATTGCAGCAGTTAGCCAGAAAGTTTTCGGGACTCTTCGCTCTCATTATCGCCTTAAAAACTTTCTCCCCTCAAAAACTAAAGCAATGCTTGTGCAAACTTTAATCTTCCCCGTAATTGACTATGGTGATGTGTGTTATCTCGACCTGAATGCAGACCTGCTCAATAAACTTGACCGACTTCTCAATTATTGCATTCGGTTCGTTTTCAATCTTCGTAAGTTCGATCATGTCTCGAAATTCCGTAGTGAATTGAAATGGTTACCAATTCGTCAGCGACGAAATTTGCATACGTTGACTACATTATACTCGCTTCTCCACTCCGCTAATGCCCCGTCTTATCTAATGCCTTGTTTTCAATACCTTTGCTCCAACCATGTTAAGAACTTACGATCATCTAATAACCTTCTACTTCTTTGTCCATCCCACACTTCTAGTTCATTCTTCTTTTTACATTCAATCTATCTTACTTTGGAACGCTCTCCCTCCTGAAATTAGGATGGCCAATACACGTTCAAGTTCAAGGTTCGTCAGTTATATTTTGGACAATCGAAAACTTCTCAGTAGCAGCACTCACTTATTATCGATGTATTAGCAGATTACACTTTTGCAATATTAATTATATGTTTATATATAATATATATTTATATATGTCATATATATATTTATTTATATATAATTAAACATTTATATTTATTCATATTATTATGTACCTATGTATGTTATATTATGTACGTATGTATAGGCATTCTCTGTTCGCAAATATGTATTACCTTGTATAATCTATTATTATATTTAGTTTTCTTGTTTTATTTTCTAAAACACACCTGCCACTATCATCTCTGCATCACCCTAAGGTTGACTGGTAGAAAATGCCTTTGGCATTAAGTCCACCTTGTGCAAATTGTATTGCAGGAAGTTTAAAAATAAAAAATAAAAATAAATACGTAATAGATCTTTCTCGGTTTGATCATAATGTTATTGTTGTTATTTGTTTAATCATCAAAAATATTAATAACATTAATAACAATACAATTTCGTGTTTGCAATTTAAATACTTTATTGAAACATAATATATATATAATTCAATATAATTATAATCACTCGTAGCTCTAGGCGGCTCTAATCTCTCTACGGGCGGCGTAGACCATACGGTTTGCTACACAGCCAACATTTGAGATGACAGACTGTAGGTCTGAGTGAGTACACATTAGTCGGCTGCCAAAGCGCGTGCTTCAAATGCACGCGCTTTGGTAACGCGGGTTTTAAGAACAAAGCGGTAGTCAATCGTGTACATTTTGCCGTACATTTGATCGCGCGCTTTGTTGCAGGGTGGATGTACATAATAATCAAAATGGAGATCGATCACTTCGATAGAGACTTATTTATCGACAAAATTCAAAAACTTCTAGCTATATGGGACATGGAAAGTTCTGATTATAAAATTATAATATTTTAAAAACGTAATTGGGAGGAGATTGTCGAAATTTTCTGTAATGGTGAGGACATTGTGGAAAAGTAAAAGTTGCTGGGTGACTATAGTTATTTATTGCCGATTCCTATAAATATTGTCGTGCCTGTGTAATTTTCCCTCGTTTAAAAAATAACACACAAGCAATCATTTCGACGTCCATTGCCGAACTGAGCCAGTAGTGTGGATACCTTGATCTCGCTCGTAAAACGCGTTGCCAAGCGCGCACCAAGGTATCCAAACTACTGACTCATTTCGGAAATGGGTCTGTATCGAAGAGCTTGATCTCCATTTTGATAATTATTAACGTCCACTCTACAAGAAAGCGCGCGATCAAATGTACTTTACTTTTGACTCTACTTTTGACTCTTTGTCCTTAAAACACGCGTTACCAAAGCGCGTGCTTCAAAATGCCTAATGTGTACTCGCTCTAACTGTAAACCAAATTTAGTCCAAAAGTTAGGTATAATCTGACAATAAGCTTAAGAGGGGATAGTTAGCATCTACTTGAGATGCTAAGCTAAGTGGTTCAGATGTACAGTTCAGTTCGCTTGGCAAGTATGACATTAAAACATTGCTATACATACCTTCACATAATTTATATACTTGTTGTAAGTGAACATGCACGTGTAACTCCCAAGAAGAGCAAAGTTTGTTTTGATGACGAGAATCAAAAGAAAACTGATGTGCATATCAAAGGACGTCTTCTATTTAATTGAAGAAAATACATATACATACATAGACTCACGCCTGCTTCCCGAAGGGGTAGGCAGAGACTACGGAACCCCATTTGCAACAATCCTGACATATCTCTCTTGCTTCATTCACTCCCATCAAGTTTCTCATGCATGCTCTTCGGTTAAGAGTACTTCTAACCTTCTCGCCCGCGGGCGATTTTTCGACCGGGCGAGTTGTCGTCTAACCCGAAAAATTAGGCAGTGACGTATTACTATACATTTAGTAAAAAGTGTACTCTATTAGGACATTTTTAACAAAACATTGACATGTAATGCACTATTGCCCGCTTCGGACCATAAAGTAACCAAACAAGTCATCATCATCATCAGCCTTTATCAGTCCACTGCTGGACTAGGCCTCTCCTTTGAAAGGAGGAATTGGTCTACTATACCACGCTGGCCAAACGGGTTGGTATAGGGTTTGTATCAAGTTTTCCTTCTCTTACAGTGCTGTTTTCTGCATAATATGCTCCCTCTGTCGGCTCTTACGACACCCATGGGATGATATGGGGTGGTGACAATCCGTATTCTTAATCCGTCACCACACGGATAAACCACACAAGTATTCTCATCTTTATTTCCTCAACAGAGCAATAAAATTTTGATTCAAACTTCTACAAGAAAATGTATTCTCTAAGAAAACATCGTTATATGGTAGTATAAATGCAGAAATGGTACAAACCACAAGAGAGAGTTTCCCGACTGAGTGCTAAAATAGGCCATCATTTGATCCAATAATCGCGCCGTTTTATTCTTCAGCCAATTCAGATGGTCGATCAAATCTTTGGATGAAGTTACTTTAGGTAATCAAGTTAATAATGCTAGATATTTGTTTTATAACTATTGAGATAAAACTTGGTTGCCTAAATACTTTTCTTTTTTAAAGCTCTAGCTTTAAAAAAGAAATAACCTTTTTTATTACATTTTCTTAGAAGACAACAAAATAGAGTATTTCAAGAAAGACGCAAGAGGGTTCCAAGAAATACGTAAGTACCAAAGTCATATTTAATATCTAGACGGTCTTTGGTATCCTAGTTTACAGGAAAGTGCAAAAGAATTTATTGCTATATATCATATAAACTAATAACTTGCCTTATCTATAAATTTATTGGCATTATATAACATGACTACATTTTATGCTGCTCGTTGTGATTATGTCACGCGCCCTCCGTACTAAACGCTGCATTTCTAACGTTATCTCATTTTCTATTTACCCGACCAAGGTCTCGGGTGGAAGCTAAATTCAATAAGTATAAGTATGTAGGAATCTCGGAATTAAACGTAATTCTTTCCATGTTCATAATATGAAACTTAATATTTGGAAATACGCACGTCGTGTTTATAAAGGAAATTTTGTCAAATGGAGTATAATATTCCAAATGATTCCGTCATATGAAAATTTCAACAAAGTTTAATTAAATGTAAACACCGTTGTTTCCACGATTAACTCATATTCCAAGCGGCGCAAATCACCGTAGCAGAAGGCAGTTTACAAGTAATTACATTACATTGAAGCGTATATGAGGTCTCTATTGGAGCTAGTTCATTGTATGCTAGAATTTTATTGGTTATGCAACAAAGCGATCGCTTCTTACCAGGTTAAATGAAGCTCCCGAGTTTATTACCGAGGCAAGTTTGGTTTAAAAACTTTCTTTAGTAGCATGACTGATTCTGAACTCGTTGTAACGAGATTTCTTCCCGTTGATTATACTTACATGAACTTTGTTTCTTCAAACGAGTTTATGAATATGAAAGGCCGGATGTTGTTTCGATGAACAGTTATTCGAGCGAATAGTTTACTGCAAGTTCGCCTTTTGCCAGCCTGAATATGTTTAAGCATTCATGAGGTGGAACAAGTATTTATAATTCCGTTTACCGCCTATGTTGCTTGTGCATATCGATTAAAAGAGGGCAAATGTATTAGCGTGAAAATCTTCAGGGGTTTTAAAAAAGTTATCATCATTATGCTAGCGTTATCTCGGTTACATTTGAGACTTTCGCCTTGAAGCCGGGTTGCTGTTTCTTAGCATACCCAGATTTGAATAACTTTTGGCTTTTTGCTTTGACGTAAGAAAGTAACGTAACTATATTTTTTGTTTTACCAATGTCACGACATTTGAGGATACCAACTTACCGTTATAACCTTAACTTCATGATAGCCGTGAGCGACGGCGTGATCTGCGTAGCAAGATCATTATTATCAGCCCCGTATCTATGTATACTCTCCCACTGCTGGGCATGGTATCTTCTCTTTATGAGAAGGGTAAAGCCATAGTCCACCAAGCTGACCAAGTGCGGGTTGGCAGTCTATACATGTCTCCTGAGAACATTGCTCTCAGACATGCAGGTTTCCTCGCAATGTTTCTCTTCACCATTAAACAAGCAATATATCACTTCGGAGAACCATTGATGCGCGCCGTGAATTCGAACACGAGACTCCTGCAGTCTGTCAGTCTCCAACTAGGCTATCACAGCCTCCTGCGAAGCAAGAAACAAAAGATCAATTGAAATAATTTGATTCGCGTAGAGTCTTTGATGTGTGCTGTGCAAAAAGCTATTAAGTTTAGAAGATAACTAATTACTTATGGATAATTTAGAAAAAATACCTCGAAAGATAGCCAACCGTCTTAAAAATCTATTTGAACGCTTGACTATAAATTCAGTGAAAAAGAGAACATTTGTCCACACAAACTCAGTCCTGCATTTATAATATAAGTAAAGATTACAAAATACTTACAGATCCATTGTAGAGATAAAAGAAAACACTTGTCTAATAAATGTCATCCATTACATTATCCAGAGCTGATTCAATTAGGCGCCTTTGTGCCAATTCAGTTTATCTTGTCTGTTGGCCCAATAGATAAAGCACCCGGTAAACGCAATAATCTTGTATTGTGACATTGGGATTTACAACTAGAGGAAGATAAATGGCTGTAATCCTCATTAGTCTAATTTATTGTTACTAATTCAAAGCTACGTTCGAGCGGTCGACTTTTGAATTTAAAGTACGTTTTTGAATGAAATGCTAGGTCTTAAGAAGTTGCTGGGTTGCTAGGCTAATTATTGTGTAAAAATATTATCTTAATATATAAAATCCTTGCGTTACTGACTGACTGACAGACACGCTACAGCCGAAACTATTGGGCGCAGGAAGCTGAAATTTGGCATGTATGTTCCTTGGGGACCGTAGGGGTGCACTAAGAAGGGATTTCTCAAAATTCCCACGGGATCGGCCAAAATGGATAAATTAAACAAAAATGCAGGCGTAGCTGCTGGCGTCCTCTAGTTTATTCATAAAAGTTAAACAGATAATAGCGCAAACTCAGAAAATCAGTAAAAGCGACTTACTAACAAGCTCTCGATTGATAAAGATAGTCTATATTTACATATATCGATCAGCGATAGAATCCGTACACCGTAGTTTTATTTCATACATTCTCGTAATCCCGAGAAGAGATTTAAGATTAAAAAGCTCTATGATACTGCTAGAATTAAGATACTCCTGTAACATAGTATAATATGAGTATACGAAGCCACAAATTTAGTTAAACTGCTGAAACCAAACCAAACATTTTGACACAAAGGTAACCCAAATCAAATCATTAAGTGTAAGCTTTAGGCCACGTAGTTTCTACCTATCAAGCGAGTTGTCTCAACCCAAGAAGTTAGTTCCACAAGTCAACAATTTTAATCAAATATTAACAGCTGTAAGTACTAAGAGTCCCCTTTCAAGGACCAATTATAAGCGAACGAGACCCGCTCTTGTCCCTAAAACTTTACAGATTTTACAAACAGTACTTAAGAAAGATTGTTCAAGGTGACTTACCACCTTTATATACTTTTAATGGCGTCAAAGTACTTATACTACTATCGTTTGGATAAGTACAATATTTTGGTTTGGCGACCCATAACTTTTCTGTAATGGCGATTTGACATTTTAGGTATTACGTCAATTATAAGTTTTAACTGTAAATTATGCTTTCAAATGTTTTTCTGACTTCTGTTATTAACGTGAAAGTTTGTAAAGATAGATGGATGGATGTATGACTGCTTGTTACTCTTTCACGCAAAAAATACTGATGAACTGCTTAAAGATAGCGTAAAAATAGGTGTATTTTAATAATACCTTTTGTGTGCACATGTGCTACCTTTTGTGTGGTAACCGACCTCCACACAGGCGAAGCCGAGTGCAGAAGCTATTATATTATAATTATGTAGAACTGCTACTTACCGCAGGCCTCTGCACGAAATAAAAGGGTTTCTCCATTATCCAAATAACTGACCAACAGGGGCTTGTTAAACTTTATCTACTCACGAAAGCTTTATGAACATAAGGTATGCAGTATTTTGTTTTTATTTTTGTAATAATGTTTATGAATAGTAACAATGAGCTTTGGATTTTCTAAATTGTGAATACGTTATTTTTCTGTGTTACCCGTGGTCCAGTGGAAAGCGTATGCGACTGCTGATCGGAGGTCCCGGGTTCGATTCCAAAGGACCATGGGCAAAGATGTATAAAGCCTGGGCTCACCCACCAACAGAGATGAGACCAGTTTGAATATACTTGTAAAGCACTAAATATAAAGATATAAACTCATTTTTGCGAAAAATCCATGGAGTTATTTTGCTATAAATATTTTCTCCTACCATAAATAAACTATAATCCTGCAAACAAAGTAATGCTGTTATGGCATTGTAGTTTTTGTTGTTTTACATCTTTAACTAGTTTTAATTCCATGTGCAAAGAATACATAAAAAATAAAACAGCTGCTAACAGTAAAAAATATTTTTATTAACATTTCAATCAATATCGATGATAATATCGTTTAGGTGACCTGCCGGTGGATTAAATTGTATGTGCCGAGAGGAAAGACGAAAACACACAGATAACATACATACATAGACTCACGCCTGTTTCCCGGAGGGGTAGGCAGAGACTACGGAACGCCATTTGCAACGATTCTGACATATCTCTTTTTTTTATTCCTCATGCGTGCTCTTCGGTTCAAAGTTCTTCTAACCTGTCCTGTTTTAGGACACACACAGATAAAACCGTGAGAATCAAGAGTCGACTGACTGAGAGCAAACGGGCGCCCGGGCAGGCGTCCGAGAGGTGTGAGAGGGAAGAAGAGTGTTGTAAATCACACGGGCGCAAGCGCATCTATTGTTGACCATTATTTTAAACAGTTTTTTTGGTCTCTGGCGTGTTGCCAGAGACCAAAAAAACTGTTGGTACTAAGACGTAAAACTGTGCTTCTCCCAATATTTATTTAATTTTATCTGATTTAATTAACTTTATTAGGTATTATTTGTGTTTTAAGCTCTTATTAGTGTGTGATATTAATAATTAACTATATAATTTCATAATTAGAAGTGAATGTTGGTGAATAACATATAGTAAAAGTTTTGCAAAGTCATCTGTCAAACAAACGAACTATTTAATTTAAAATACTTTGCATTACTTTTCTAATATTCGAGCAGTTGAGGTAAGTTTACGTAATATCGAACATTTAAACTATTTACATAAGTAGTAAACACCTAGTGAACATATCTCGATTAGCCAGCTCATCTTGGTTGGTGCCTTACACAAACCTAAGTGTCATACTTACAATAGTAACAAGTAATTATTATTTCTGTCTTTTGTTAATAAGTTTCTTGCGATCTTTTTAATCTATTAACAAGATGATGACCAGGAGGGCGCGTCCAGAGGAGGAAAAATTTCAATTAACGCTTATAGAACTTAAGAAATACAAGGCTTTGTGTGAGACACTACAAAGCGAGCATGATGATAATGAGAGGGAGATGTTACAGGTTTTAGAGAAAAATTCTCAACTAAGAACTGAGATGGCAGAAATTCATTCTCATTTGATTACATCTTTAGATGAACGCGATAGGTTACAATCAATAGTAAACAATTTTGACAGTTGTAGTAATGAGTTTGAGACCGCTCTCAAGCGCATCACCCAGTTAGAGGGCCTCCTAAGTGAGGCTAATAATCATATTAATAGATTGGAGTGTGCAGACCGGTCCATCAAAGCAGCCACTTCACAATCACTGTTTGATGAGCTGGTTGGTAGCGCTCCATCTATGGTTTCTGACAACTCAAACAATGAAGGTAACAAAGTTATTACAATTGACGTAACTAATGACAATTCAATTATTCAATCAAGTAAAACCATAAACTCATCCAATAAACTGAAAAAGTATGTAAAGTTGAATAAACAAATTAAGAAAAAGGAAAAATTGTTAAGAAAAATTCAAAATCAAATGTCAATTATTGCCGCAAGTATATAGCTCTAAAGGAAGATATGTCTATTTGTATTACTCAACTGGATAATAATCTTTTAAAATATGATACTGATATTCATTGCCTGCAGACAGAGATTGATCGCTTATAGGATTCTTTACTTAACATGACAAAGAAATATCAATTATCACAAAGTCAAATTAATGAACATATCTTGGCGATGGATGACTTAGTGGATTTGTGTAAATACAATGAGCAAAGGCTCCTATCACTTACTACTAATAATCAGATCAGTGAACCTAGCTTGAAACCACAAAGTTGTTCTCAGCCTACCATTTTGAATGATAGTTCTGCAATGTTATCTCAGTCAGCGGTGATGAGTAACAGCTTCATTAATGATAGCACCTCCTTCTCACATCACAATACAAAGACAAACACCAACAATTTAGTAATGTTTAGTGATGAGATAGGTAGGAACATGAGCCAATTGTTGAGACAAAGGACAGGTCAAACCGTTACCAACGTTTGTATGCCTGGAGCAAGTTTTTCACATATTTTACAAAACATCTTGAGTAGAACATACTGTCCTAATTCAACAATAGTCATATTTATTGGGAGAAGGGGTAATGCAAATCTTAATACTATTAAAAGGTATTTCGACCAATTTTCACACCTAAAAGTTAGAAAAATTATTTTACTTGCATTTCCCTACAGTAAGTTGTTGCCACAGGCCGAAAATGACTATAGATATAAATTAAATTGTAAATTACATACATTGACATTATACAATGATTTTATTGACTTTATTGACTCTAATGCTTTCATTAGAAGTTTTTATTTGACATGTGATAGTTGCTATCTATCTCAATATATTCGAAGACAAATAGCATCATCGCTAGCATATTATATTAATAACACAGCCAAAAATTTGGCTAATAACACTGCTTTTATTGAGCAGTCTAACTTGACATTGAATATAAGCTTGGAATCTGTTCCAAATCCTTTAAATTAAGTTATGAGACAATAGAGTCAATCTCTGGCAATAACATAGACAAGACATTGACAAATTTAAATATAAGTAATAAAAACACACTTTCATCAACCACACATTGTACAAAAAATAATTTAAAAAATTGTATTAACCTGGTGCATCAAAATATACAAGGGTTGATGGGTAAGGAGTTAGAGTTGGAATTGTTCATGAACTGTAACAATATTGATATTTTATGTATTACAGAACATTGGCTAAAAAGCCACCAGTTCATTTTCAATTTCAACAACCACCAGGTTGCAAGCTCATTCAGCAGAGAAAAATTTATTCGAGGAGGCTCGTTAATTATAATAAATAAACTTTTAAAATTTAAAGAAAGGTCTGATATTGTGAGCCTCTCTGTTGAACGAGTTATAGAGATATCTTGTGTCGAATTTGATCAGTTCATTGTTATGAGTGTATACAAGCCTCCATGTGCACATTTTGAAAGTTTTCTAGTAATTATGGAGGATGCCCTAAGCAAAGTTAATAATTGCCATAAAACGGTTGCTATTTGTGGTGACTTCAACATTAACATTTTAGAGAAATGTTCTTTATCAATTGATTTCTTAAATCTATTTAAATCTTACAATTTAAGTCATACTTTTTTAGAACCAACTAGAGTGACTGCCACAAGTGCTACCTGTATTGATAATATATTTATTAACACTAAGCCTTTACAAAAATCCTTAATTAATATGTTACAGTCTGATCACTGTGGGCAGTTAGTCTGTTGTCCAAGAAAAAGCCCTAAGATTCAGAGTAAAATTATTAATTTTATACCTATAAATGAAAACCGATTAGAACTTTTTAAAAATAATCTATCAAATAAAATGCGTTGGTTGCCTATTCATGACCATCCGGATCAGTTATATAATTCATTATTTAAATTGATTAATGATGAATTTTCTACTGTATTTAAACCTAAAAAATTAAATGTAACTGACCGTCTGATGTTTAGTGATTGGGCAACTGAAGGCATTCATAAAAGTCGGATTAGGTTATATGAACTTTATAATGAAAAAACTTTTAATAATAGTCCAGCCTTTATTAATTATGTAAAAAAATACTCAAAAACATTTAGACAAGCTTGTTATGCTGCAAAATCAAATTATTTGAAAAATAAAATAAAAAGCGCTTGTTTTTTTTTTTTTTTTTAAGCGCTGAAAATACCATAAAAGCAACTTGGAATGTGATCAATAGCGAAACTGGTAGAGCCAAAACACGCAATCGCGACTACCTAGCGAAGGAATTTGAAAAGTTTTTTGCTAATATACCCATTGTAACTACAGCGTCACTCAAATCGTCTTCCATGTCTGCTGAAATGCTGCTTAAAGACTGCGTGCCGGAATGTGTTACAGCCTTTGAATTTGTTGCTGTTACTACAGATGATGTTCTTAAACAATTTAAAACTATTAATATGAAAAAGACAAAGGATCTGTGGGGATTGTCAGTAAAGACTGTTTCGTCTATTATTACATTAATTGCTCCACATCTTGCAACAGTGTTCAATGGTTGTGTCACTTCTGGAACATTTCCAGATTTAATGAAGTATAGCAAAATAACACCTTTATTTAAATCTGGTGACACATCAGACCCCTCAAATTTTCGACCTATTTCTGTATTGCCAACACTTAGCAAAATTTTTGAGAAACTAGTTCTTAGTCAGCTACTTAGTCATTTCAATAGACATAATCTTCTTCACAAGAAACAGTTCGGATTTACGAGGGGTTGTTCAACTAATGACGCAGCAGTTGAGTTACTGAAAATTATTTTTGCAGCTTGGGAGAAGTCGCAAGATGCGTTAGGTATATTTTGCGACTTGTCTAAAGCCTTTGATTGTGTTCATCATGATACTCTTATCAGGAAACTATATCATTACGGCATTAAAAATAAAGCTCTCAATCTCCTGACTTCTTATTTGGGCAACAGAATCCAGAAGGTCGAGGTTAATGGTAAGACATCTCCAGGCTCTGCTTTGAAAAGGGTGTCCCGCAGGGTTCAATTCTCGGACCATTTCTATTCTTGAAATATATTAACGATTTACCTTATTACGTTAAGAATAATCATGAGATTGTATTGTTCGCTGATGATACCTCTTTGATGTTTAATATTAAACGACGTCAGAGTAACTTTGACGAAGTAAACAATGCACTCTCTAAAGTTGTCAATTGGTTTAATGTTAATAATCTATTACTTAATAATAAGAAAACTAAACTTTTAAGATTTTCAATGCCCAATGTTAAACATATGCCAACCAATGTACAACTTAATGAATCTAGGATTGAGCCCGTCGAGACAACCATGTTTTTAGGTATTATGCTGGACACCAAACTACAATGGGGTCCACATATAGAAAGGCTTTCGGGCAAACTCAGTTCTGCAGCTTTTGCAGTTAAGACAATTAGACGACTCACAGATTTAGAAACAGCTAGAATGGTTTATTTCAGTTACTTTCATAGCTTAATGTCGTATGGGATTCTTCTCTGGGGGAATGCTGCAGACCTAAATACAATATTTGTTCTGCAGAAAAGAGCTGTAAGGGGAATTTATAACCTCAGTCCAAGAGTTTCTCTAAGAGAAAAGTTCAAAGAAATAAACATTCTAACTGTTGTATCACAATATATTTATGAAAATCTGCTATATGTACATAAAAATATTAACAAATTTTGTAAAAAATGTGATATACATTCTGTAAATACAAGACACAGGAATAATCTCGTAGTTCATAGCACTCGTCTCCACAAAATAAGTAGCTGTTTTATGGGGCAATGTATACGCTTTTATAACAAGCTCCCTTATTATATAAGAGACCTATCTATAAATAAGTTCAAAATATTTGTAAAAGCGAAATTGTGTTCAAAAGCCTATTATAAAATATCTGACTATAAAGACGACCAAAACGCTTGGGACTGAACTGTTCTAATTCGACACACAAAAATAATTGTATTAAATATTTCTTTTAAATGACGTTTCGTAAGTACTTACAAAGTTTACACGAAATAAAGAAGTATTTCATTTCATTTCATTTCAGTGGCGTAGGAAGGGAGAGGGGGCGACGGGGGCGGTCCGCCCCGGATGTCACCCTTTTTGGGTTGCCACCCCAAACTCGACTTTAAGAACAATGTACAAACATAAAAAACATAGGCACTAGCTCAGCACTACGATTCGGGGGCAGTCAGCCCGTAATTGTTAGGTATCGACTAAAAAATAAAGAAAAGGGTCGACCGCCAACTACCGTCCCAGGTGCCAACCAAGCTAGCTACGCCACTGATTTTAATATATGAATATATTGTTACTATAACAGTTTTATGACTAATAATTGTATTTTTCTACAAAATCTATTTAAGTGCATATCTTTTTTCTGCAATGGAATTGAAGGTGGTGCTGATAGTAACAATTTTAGTACGAACGAAATCCTTTACAATGGCATAATTATGCCATAACTCTGTTGGACACCGTGGATGATAGAGGATGCCGTGTGGTTGACGGCATAGAATACAAGTGTCACCACCCCCTATCTTCCCGTGGGTGTCGTAAGAGGCGACTAAGGGATAACATGACGCAAATACCATCTTTGCGTAGAGACGGAAAACTCGACATCAAACCCTATACGACTGCCTCGTTGGTCTCGCGGCCTAAATGTGCGCGTGGGATCGGGAGGTCCCGGGTTCGATTCCTGGGTCGGGCAGTGTTATTGGGTTTTTCTGTCACGAAATTCTCAGTAGCAGCACGGAGTCTGGAAATGTGCCCGGTACGGCAATAGGCTCGCCCCTTATTACGTGGGACTAAAGTATATCTGGCGAAGAGTGGGTGTAGAAATGCACCTCTGCCTACCCCTTCGGGGATAGAAGGCGTGACGTTATGTATGTATGTATGTCTGTTGGACACTGAGCCCAATTTGACGCATGGTCCTTTGTTTAGATTTCGTTTAGAACACTTATGTAAGTAAAATAAGTGTTACATCCCATTTGGATAGATTGATGGCTATATACAAACCCAGAAGAAACAAGTACACCAGATGACAATATTAGCTGCCCTCAAAGTAGTAATAAAAAATGATGAGAGCATGAGATAAAAACTGAAAACTTCAGTCTCCAAGTTAAAAAAAAACAATATCGTGGCTGCGCTACTAACTGTAGTAACTAATAAAATTGCAACAAAAATACTACCACCACCATCATACGAACCTCTAATTGTGTTATGACAGTTTAAATTTGAATTTCTGAATAATTCATAGATAATTCGACGCTAAACGCAAAGAGCCAACGTAAACGTGCCAGGAGGTAGCTCAATACGGCGAAACCAGCCAAAGTTACGGGCAACACATTGTGTACAGAGCTCTTTCAATTATTATAAGTTGATATACGTTGTTATTGTGAATGAATATGCCCTTTACTTGTTTGATATACAGGCAAACCAATTATAATATTAAGCGTATAGAAGAGTAATACATACGTGTGTATTTTACGAAATTAAAGAGGCTGGAAGACGTTGCAGCACAATTGCCAAGGTAATTAGTCACTCGATCATAAGGTCAAAGGTTAGAGTCCTACTCATTAAACTAACGACCGTCAACTCACTCTTCACAAACGAAGCAAAGAAAGATTGGTAGAGACAGAACTTTTAATAAAAAAACATAAAATCTTAACAGTTAAATTGTTTTGGAAACCAACACAGTAAACTTATTTTATATATTTAATCTTAGAATTTTCTAGAATGTTTTATATACTTGTTGAAAACAAACTATATTTTAAAAAGAAAATCCGTAGATACATTGCGTGAAGCTCATATTAGTTTTAGAACTAACAACCGCACATGAGGGTCACTTACCCAATCCAAAGAGCTAACTTTTAGCTTCAAAATTTGACGGTCCATACTTGTTCTGTAATTTGGTCACGTAGTTTGCGATAGTATTTATTCAAATATATTTGAATTATAGGGCGGTATGCTCCCTTCTAAGGGCAGTTAAACTATTAATTTAAATCTCTTGGCTTTGAAAGCCCGACCTAATAATTAAAAACGCCCGTCCTAATAAATATTAACATGCTTTCTCTCAATCACGAGATTTTCTTTCTTTGTAAAAAAAAAATATGCATCTAATTTCCAGAACTCAGTCGTGCATGCTGTGGGTAAAAACCCGACAATCCTCTTCGTACAAGTCAGTCAGTCAGTCTCTCGACTAGGCGCTGTCTTTTTGGACTCAGTCACAATAACATTTATTAAATTTGTGACTGTTTTTAGTATTCAAAAAAGCTACAACCATGACACAATATCTCAAAACCTTGTATTCGAAAGTACAACAAGAAGCAAAGGTCATCGCGTGAGTCCTTTACCCTGAAATACAGAATTAAACATTTTCTTCGCGAACAATTGCAACACTTCTTTTGTACAGCAAGTGATATTTTAATCTTGACATAATGTACTCTTGCTTTGAATTATGAAACGAAACGAGGTTGGTTATTTCAGTTGTTTCTTTAATCTTTGTTGGATGATAACAAACTTGAAAGTACTACTAGCCTTTTCTTAAATACCTATTCAGTTAAGTACATGAATGTTTAACTGGCGCTTGTACATGTTTAGCATTACATTACCATGTAATGTTCGTTATCAAGTGCAAATAAAGAGCGAATTTGTTGGCTTTGAGATTAATTGCATACTAGCTTTTGCTTTCGGCTTCGCATTCGCATGTAAGAATAAAATTAATTAACCTAATAAAAAACATAATATTATTGTATTCCTAACAATGAGATACTTATTGAATATATTATATTTATATTACAACTTAAAAATTAATATTAGTTTCTCATAGTATTTGTTTCCTCATCATACCCGGTCAAGTTTTATTTTCACAGGACTAAGTAACCTATTTACGCTCCAAAGACGCTTTTCTATTTCTATAGCCCTTCTCTAATCATCAAAATCGATTCAGCCGCAAACCAAACATTCTCACTTAGCAAAGATGGCGTTCAGTAAGTAAATTGCCTTTCTTCCTTGAGTAATAATGTGTTTCTAGAACTGTATTAATAACACGCATTTATCACGGGGAATATAACTTGTTGGCTTACGGCCATTTTCAATATTCGAACTATAGATAGATCTGTAGATTTTAGACTCGTGTTTGACATATTTTGTATGGAGCTTATTAGTATTTGTATACTCTTTGGAGCTTATGTCAAAAACTGTCAAAAAAGAATCTAAAATCTACAGATCTATCTAAAATTCGAATATTGAATTCCGTAGTTAGGGTGCTTGTACACGGTGCATGTAGCTGGAGCAAGTCAAGGTGCGGGTTACATGCGTGAGTAATATGCGCAAGCTACTTGTTCAAGTTACCCGCTTGTTCTTGTACATGGTGCAAATAACTGGAGCATGTAAAGACGCGGGCTACTTGCGCAAGCTGTATGTACATGTTATTTGTTCGTGCTCAAGAGCTACATGTGCATGCTATTCGCGCGGTAGCTTTACGACTTGAATCGCGTCAAAATGTCTCAACGAACGAAAACTCTTTTAAAATCATATGTTAAAAATGTAATTGTAACAAGTAACATGCACGAGTGACCCACGCGCGCCGCAGAGCACGCAAGTTAGTTGCGCGGGTGGCCCGCTTTGGTACATGCTCGAGTCGCTGGACCCGCACATTTGTTTAAACGATATGTTTACCATACATATAACCCGCGCAAGTGCCTCAACATGCTCAAGCTACATGCACCGTGTAGAAGCACCCTTAGTCAGCAAGCGGACAGTGACGAAAAATATCTAAAACTACAAAACCTAAAATTTTTTTTATAACGGGTCTATATCGCTTAATTTATTGAAAATAAAGGTAGAGACTCGTATGTGCTCTGTGCACGTTTCGGCGTGAGTTACACCAGATATGTCCAAGGGTGGTGTCAAACCGCAACATAAATATTAACATGGCATGTGCACTAATGTTTGAAAATCTTTACACGTAGGTACCTACGAAAAATCTTAGTAAGTACTAAAATTATTACTGTAGTAAAAACAGTTGTCCGTGTGGTGACGGATTAGGAATACGGATTGTCACCACCCCATATCATCCCATGGGTGTCGTAAGAGCCGACAGAGGGAGCATATTATGCAGAGAACAGCACTGTAAGAGAAGGAAAACTTGATTCAAACCCTAGTTATAGTTGGTCGTGGATTTTCCGTACTTAGCCACTTATTTGGGCCATTGTGCGTATGTGGCGACTTCATTGACGCCGACTACTCATACCACCTTAGTTCCTTCCAGAAAGCCATTAGTTGGCTTGTGTCGTTTAAAGCTTCACTCATGGTTCTGGGATTGTTCAGCAGCTTTGCCCGTTGATCGCTCACGCTTGCACAGTGCAGAATGACGTGAGCGGGTGTTTCTTCGGTTTCCATGCAGCCCCTGCACAGTGGGCTGTCCGTAACGCCTATGTTGAATAGGTGCTTGTTGAGTGGACAGTGGCCGGTTATTATGCCCGTCAGATGCTTTAGTGTTTTCCTATTAGAATGCAGCAGCTTGTGTGAGAGTCGCTTGTTCAAGCAGGGGATAGCATCTTTTGTTTGTCTGCATTCTTTTATGTTTGCCCACTGTTTTTCGTGTTCATGTGCGGTTCTCTCGCGTAGCCACGTTTTGATTTGGCTTGCTGGTATCGGTACAATCGGCTCGGGTCCCATTATCATTGTGTCCGAACCTTGCCGTGCCAGTTGGTCTGCGGCGTCATTGCCTGCGGAGTTGCTGTGGCCTTTAATCCATTGCAGCGTAACCCGATTCTTCTCTGCAATCTTTTGCAGCTCTAGGTGGCATTCCATGATGAGGCCGCTGTTAAAGCAGTTGCTGCCGAGAGCTTATAGTACAGAGGCACTGTCCGTGATAATGCGTATAGCCAGGTCACTTACGTTCCTAGACGCGATTGCTGTTGCGGCTCTTGTTATCCCACACTCGGCTTGGAATATGGTGTTATGGGTGCCAAGGGATGTTGAGATGTTGATATTTAAGTCATGGGAGAATACACCCGCACCCGTCCCATACTTCGTTTTTGAGCCGTCTGTGTATACTCTGACTTCGTGTATACCAGAGCTGTCTTTGTGTTCCTCCTGCAATTGTATGCGATATTTTTTGTCAAAGACAAAAGTTTTAGGGATGAGATCGCAAGCGGCCTCTAGCATCGGGATCTCTTTGGTTAAGGTCCCTTTTAGGCGTGCGTGAGTAATTCGATCATCCTTTCTCCATAGCCCGAGCTTGTCTAGACGGATTGCTGCAGCGCCAGCTTCCTGCTGGATCTGGAAAACTTGATTCAAACCCTAGTTATAGTTGGTCGTGGGTTTTCCGCACTTAGCCACTTATTTGGGCCATTGTGCGTATGTGGCGACTTTTAGGCGTGCGTGAGTAATTCGATCATCCTTTCTCCATAGCCCGAGCTTGTCTAGACGGATTGCTGCAGCGCCAGCTTCCTGCTGGATCATTAGGTGCAGCGGTCTTAGGTCCAGTAGTATCTCCAAGGCGGCTGTTGGGGTGCTCTTCATGCAGCCTGTTGTGGCCAAGCAGGCTAGGCGTTGAAGGCTCTGTAGCTTTTTTGTGATTGTGCTTAGTTGCGTGCGTGGCCACCACACTACTGCACCATATGTAAGCATGGGGCGTATAATGGCAGTGTAGATCCACAGGGTAATTGATGGTTTGAGACCCCATTTTTTGCCTATGATTCTCCGACATTGCCAGAAGATTGTGCATGCTTTTGTTGTTTTTGTGCTGATGTGCTTGCCCCAGTGTAGCTTATGGTCAAGTATTACGCCCAAGTACTTGACTTCATTCGATAGGGTAAGCTCCGTTCCAAAGAGTTTTGGTGTTTTGCACATATGGGTTTTCCTTTTGTTGGTAAAAAGATTCAAACCCTATACCAACCCGTTTGGCCAGCGTGGTATAGTAGGCCAATTCCTCCTTTCAAAGGAGAGGCCTAGTCCAGCAGTGGACTGTTTAAGGCTGATGATGAAATGAAAAACAGTATGATAGTTTGTAGTCAGCAAATTACAGAGCGAAATCAACTTACTAATATTTAGAAGTGCCTAATGTAATGATTATACAATACCCATAAGTAAAATCAACATACCTTTACCTTCCAATTTGCATAAAAAACCAATCACTTTGACTATGTTACACGCGCACTCTTCTATCCTTTAAGGTGAGGCAAGACCGCGAATGAGTACAAACGTTAATGTTTAATTCATCTAGTTAGGCGCGATTACACGCTATCTAAGGGCTCACAAACACCATGTCGCGTCCATGAATATTTCATTAATCTAGACACGCACTAGTAGCTGCTTGGTAACGTGTTTGTGCGATTATGAATACGGGTTGGATAGAGACTGGACGATAAATATACCAAAGTTAATAGAAATGTTTGCTTATATAAGTTTGCTGGAAAACAAATATACTACTTGGTTTAGCATTGATTTGATTATATCTAGCAGCTATTTTTAAGACGAATAGGTAAGTCCGTGCCAACGCTTCCAAATAGGTAAATACTAGCCCAATGGGATGAAATTAGAATAATCGGATCTAGTGGTACTAAAAAGGACAACTAGATAAATTTGAATTGTCAAAAGTAGCTAGTAATCAATAAAAAATGTAGTTTCTAGGTCAATCGGCTTACATGTAATAAATAAGTAAAACGAATACAACGCGATAAAATCCGTAAACTGTAGTTTAATTACTAATACAAGACGTATTAAGTGTTTCTCTGGTTATTTTCTTTCTTACATCTCGACACCTATCTAATCTAATTATTAATATACCCCACGAGTGGATACTAAACGACACAAAATATTTAACATTATTTAGTTTTTCCTTTTGTAAGATTTCGGTATCGTAAACACGTACAGAAAGTTATAATAGAAAATACTAAACAACTAATATTACTCTTAGAATGAGTACCCTTTTCACATCCGTCATCACAAATTTATGTTGTAGTAATACGACGCATCGTAAACGCACAGAGCCGAGTAACCTTGCCATTTCAGAACTGTTTATGCCACAAATTAATATTTTATTTTATTACCTATATATTTTTTATTTAAAGAGATCATAAACGAAATGTATTTTGGAGAGTTTACACTGCTTGGATTAAAATGTGTGAGTGAAATATAAAAATAGGGTAGCAAAGGGTCTGAGTTCATCTTTTATTGCGATGTGGTTAAACGGCGTCTCACTTGCTGATCTATTTTTCATTCGAGGAATCAGTATTGCGTATAGAGCGTGGTAATGCTGCCAACCTTCAGGTTTGTGAAAGGAATTCTACGACATCTGAAACAGTACTAGTAAATACTTTTTAATGCTTACTAGTTTTACTTGTAAAATTTATTGAGTTGTACATATAAAATAGCGACAGGGACCCGTTTGTCTACGTGCTTGTACATTTACCGCTGGATTCATAACCCGTGAATAGATTATAATATTAGGACCGACCGCTAGCCCTGGGGGATCACCATATCACGTAGAGCAATTAGTTCAAATAAAGCCTTCATTGTTGCCATATGCAATCTTGGGGATGGCATCCTAATTGTATTACCTGCCCACGAAGCTTATTAGCCTCGCTCTAGCAACACAAGATGATTGGAACTTGAAAGCAATAGGACCCTTCTTTATAAAGGCCTACCTGCGTACATTTTGTAAGTACAATTTGTATGTCGCATTCGGAAAATAGATTTTAAACTGTTCAAAACCCTGTGTTTGTTTGAAACGGTTGTGTTACAGTATATTTCGTTTTCAAACGACTGAATGTGCTGGACATTCATGCGGCGGAAGCCGGACTATAGGTGTATTCAAAATTCTAGTAAATACATAAGAGTAGAAAAAGGCCTAGTTCAGAAAAAAATATTTAAAAGGCAAGACTAGGTAAGATATCTTTTAATTTATCTAGAAACTCAGAACATGAGCCAATAGACCAGGGTAGATAATTTCTGAAACGATAAAAAATTATAGTAGGATGAAACCACGATGAAACCCATTGGAAAAGAAAGAGAATAAAGCAAAAATTTAAGGAAAAATAAATTACGGGCGATCTGAGGTCGGGAAGTGGATGGGGTTGCGATTTTAAGGGTAAAAAAGGGTTTATCTCGATTGCCAGCAAAACTACAAGTCCTACGGGAAAAACGTCAATGGCAAAGTTGTAGGTAATAAAAAGATCTAGTTACAACTTTTGTATTTACACTTTATTCACACAACGTCTTAATTTATATGAAAAATTCAAATAACCAAGTTTTTGGTTTTTTATTTTAAACTTTTACAATAGTTTTTTTCTTTTACACGAAATTTGGTGAAAACTTGCCTTTTTATGTTCCAAACACACTGTAAATGTTTTTTATTTAAAATATTTATTTTTACGCCTTATTTTGACTTAATATCGAAATAAAACCCTAATGTTCAATTAAAATTCTCACGTCAAAATATCAGCTTTCCTTTTTAAATTGTTCGGCATTTTGTTCGTTGAAATCTCTACTTTCTGATAGTGTGAATAAAATATACATTTCTAAGTTAAAGGTTCTCAGAAAATGCAAAGAAATGAAACACACTCGAGACCGATTTTTTTATCATAATGTGCAATTTTGAGATATTTATTAAAATTAATACTTTAATTACTCGAAATGCCGTGTGGTTGACGGCATAGAATACAAGCATAGTAAAAACAGAATAGTAAGATAGCTTCATACAAATCGGCCGCCGCGCTGCCGCGCTGGTTTGAATGTATGCGTGAGTCGCCGGCGCCGTGTACGCACGCACTTTTCACGCACACAATCTCACGAGCGCGGCAAGCTCGGCGCGGATTCAGTACGGGATGCGCCGCGCGTCTGATCGAGCGCATTCATGTAGGTACTTCACTGCTCGCCCGCTTGAATTGTTTATATACATTCAGTTTTGTAATAAAGGTTATTAATAATATACAATGTGTTAAACGACAGTAAATTTAACTTGTTACTTTTTCTCATTAAAAAAGGCATTTAGATAGTAATATAACGCTTAGGTAGTCAGTAGGTATTTGAGAAAAATAAATTCAAGCTTAAATTGTGAAGTATTCAGCGCGATCACTTAAAAAAGCGGCGAAAAAGCGCGAGCGCCGACAAAGCCGGCGCCGCGGTGTAAACAAGTGACAACCCGTGCGTCAACGCAAGAGTAGGCATTTAACTCGCCGAGCGGCCTTAGCTAACCTACTATTCTGTTTTTACTATGATACAAGTGTCACCACCCCCTAATCTTCCCGTGGGTGTCGTAAGAGGCGACTAAGGGATAACACGATGCAAATACCATCTTTGCGTAGAGACGGAAAACTCGACATCAAACCCTATACGACTGCCTCGTTGGTCTCGCGGCATAAATGTGCGCGTGGGATCGGGAGGTCCCGGGTTCGATTCCTGGGTCGGGTAGTGTTATTGGGTTTTTCATTCACGAAATTCTCAGTAGCAGCACGGAGTCTGGAAATGTGCCCGGTACGGCAATAGGCTCGCCCCTTATTACGTGGGACTAAAGTATATCTGGCGAAAAGTGGGTGTAGAAATACACCTCTGCCTACCCCTTCGGGGATAAAAGGCGTGACGATATGTATGTATGTATGTATGTATGTATGTATGTATGTATGTAATTACTCGAAAAACGTAAGATTCCATGCTACATTGATAAATAAGAACTTAAAAATCGATATATACAACTAAAATTAGCAACCAAATAAGTTAATATTTAATAAGACATCTACGATATTTTGAGAAAGTTATAGAATCTTCTTTAAATTATAGCGTAGACTTCTATTTATTGCTATTTTAAGATAATGTATATACCTGAGTGACCCACAAAAAGTTTTAGCCCATCATTAGTTATTTTATAGAGAAAAGGGGAAGGGCTAGGTGGATCTGGGCCTTACTGTCTGTTATTTCGTATCAGCTGTAAAACAATTAGTCAGTATTCGACATACAGAACAGTGAACAACATTGATCATAAAAATACATGTCAGGGCTGGGATCCACCTAGCCCTTCCCCACTTCTCTATAAACTAACTATTGATGGGCTCAAATTGTCTGTGGGTCACTCAGGTATATACATTATCTTAAAATAGCAATAAATAGGAGTCTACGCTATAATTTAAAGAAGATTTTATAACTTTCTCCAAATATTGTAGATGTCTTATTAAATATTAACTTATTTGGTTGCTAATTTTAGTTGTATATATCGATTTTTAGTTCTTATTTGTCAATGTAGCATGGAATCGTACGTTTTTCGAGTAATTAAAGTATTAATTTTAATAAATATCTCAAAATTGTACATTATGAATAAAAAGATCGGTCTCGTGTTTGTTTCATTTCTTTGCATTTTCTGAAAACGTTGACCTTAGTAATGTATATTTTATTCACACCATCAGAAAGTAGAGATTTCAACGAACAAAATGCCGACAATTTAAAAAAAAAAGCTGATATTTTGACGTGAGAATTTTCAATTGAAACTTAGGGTTTTATTTCGATATTAAGTCAAAATAAGGCGTAAAAATAAATAATTTAAATAAAAACATTTACAGTGTGTTTGGAACATAAAAAGGCAAGTTTTCACCAAATTTCGTGTAAAAGAAAAAACTATTGTAAAAGTTAAAAATAAAAAACCAAAAACTTGGTTATTTGATTTTTCACATAAATTATGACGTTGTATGAATAAAGTGTGAATACAAAAGTTGTAGATCTTTTTATTACCTACAACTTTGCCATTGACGTTTTCCCGTAGGACTTGTAATTTTGCTGGCAATCGAGATAAACCCTTTTTTACCCTTAAAATCGCAACCCCATCCACTTCCCGACCTCGGATCGCCCGTAATTTATTTTTCCTTTAATGATCGCTATATTCTCTTCCTTCTCCAATGGGTTTCATCCTACTGTAATTTTATTTTACTTTTTACCGTTTTCTAACGTATCTGCACTGGTCTACAAATGTTATATTTGATGTAACTAATAAACTATAAGACATCATAAAATATTAAAATTCATTGATAGATATATATTTTATTCTTATATTCAAGCCTAAAAGGATGCCAATACCATTATTAAAACCACGTATTAATTCTAAATCATTGAGATTAAAATTACTTACGTTTTAAAAAGAAACTTATGTTGGACCCAATGATATTACAAAAAGGTAGATATGTTACCTACATAGTAATTAATTTGCAAAAACGGGATACTAACGCACACATCGAAAATAACTTATTGCAATATCACACCACATTACGATTAGACGTATAAGTAGGATGGCATGATTAAAATATCGCGAGGTAAAAAGAGACAGTTCATTCATTTGCTATGATGTGACAGAACATGTCTTGTGGTAGTGAAATGCTACAGAATAATTAACCAGATACGACACTTTAAATTACTATGATTTGTGCCTAACATGCAGTTCCATCACCAATTCATATAGTAGTAACAATGCAATAAAAGTATGTGAATTTGAATAAAAAAATATTCATATTAAAACCATATAATATTAAACTAAAATGCTGAGATAAATATATGTTGTATATACCTTGAATTGCTTTTTCTTGAGTCAAACTTTAATAGGAGAAAACACGTAAGTGAAGGTTTCAATTAAAACTATCTTCACTCGTTTTAAGAAACTGTCGCAATATATAAAAATGCCGAAACGCAGTCTTCTCTTAGAAAAGCCAGGTGTATACAAAATTTACTGCAGCTGTGAAAGTTCCTTTATAGGGCAAACTAGACAGGTATCTAGCAGACGAGCTAGTGGCCCACCTTATGGTAAGCAGCAACCGCCGCCCATAGAATTTGGCCATGTCAGAGACACAGCCAAGCCGCTGGCTAAAAATAACTTTTTTATTCATGAACTTGGCTGGCACACTGCAACACAAAGCGTGGCAATCTGTAAGCCATTTGTATAGAAAATAGGCTTTTGATACTTTTTGTAATAGCTGAAACAATCAGTTTAAAATGCAGGGTAAATAAAAAATAATTTTAAAGCTCCAAAGGCTTTCCTTTAAGCACCTAATCAGTGTCTGTATCTATTTTGGACACTCAAAGAAACTGACTTATTCATCATGAAGTTAATCAGGAAATTAGGCTACTGTCAAGTGACAATCTGTTCTCATGAAACACAATCTGGATTTAGAAATCACAATTTTACACTTCCACAAAAGAAACAGACATTACGTGACAATTATTATACAACGATGTGATATTATACAAATCATTTGGCCATTTCGAATCAGAACAACACCTTCCAAGGAAAAACACATACATACATACATCCTATTTACGACGTGTTAAAAGATCTGCTAATTATCGCTTGTTTATCGGTGGACGGAAACGTCGTGAACAAACCCCCAAGCCTGAGAGTTCTCCATAAAGATCTCGAAAGTAATTTGGCGTCCGCCAACCAGCACTTATGCCAGCGTGCAGCGTGGTGAACTATGGCCATTACCCTTCTTATTCTTAATACAGGGCTGATGGTACATAAAAACAATTGATTGCTGACTAAAAATTATTTGCTAGGTAACGCGTCTCATTGCGGCAAAGAGCTCAAACGGGTAATCAACAATTTAAATTTTATCTTTAACTCATTTATACACCACTATTTTTTAATTAGTACAAAAAATTTAACGGGGCACTAAGTATCTTTAACTGATCATATTTATGTAGTTAAAAAATAAAAACACTAAGTCCCAAAACTGTCCACAAAAATATGTAATAATTGGTTAATGCATAACTAGTAACAGTAGTAAACTATTTCATTGATAAATTCCCCCCTGTCCCTCTGCGCGCGCGCCTCCGCGCTCCGATGCTACAAACAGTACTAAATTGCTAGCGGACGTGAGCGTATCGATTGTTTCTGCTGCAACAGTTAATTGTTTTTCTACGTTTTCCCGACGCGATGGCTTATCAGTTCATAATAACACGAGAGTATGTAGCTATGTTTCGTGCGTACTTTTTGAGAGGAGGAATCGCGAGTGCAGCTGTGTACCCATGGACATCATTTTGTGAGTGTACAAAAGTAAGCCGGTTAGTGTCGAACAATTAAAACAGTATTGGACGCTTTTGACGAAGTGAAAAGACTGTTATTTGCGTATTGACAATGGTGGTGGACATTTCGAAGGACAATGGAAATACTTGTAAGTTTAGTAAATACCTAAGTAATACCTACTTAAGTAAATAATAATTTGAGGCGGGCGGCTCAAAATCGGTCTGTGTGGAGAACCTTGAGGGAGGCCTATGTCCAGCAGTGGTCGTCTCTAGGCTGACGTGATGCTGATAAAATAATTTGTAAATAGCAGATAATTTTAACTTCATAAATACGCCAAAATTACTCTTTTCTTTTATTACAGAATACCTTCTTTTATTTTGATATGTGTTTGCTTTCAAATTACATACCTCCGTATTTAATTACTTGCAAACGGTAAATTTTGCCGGTCCTAAGCCCGGATAAACTATGAAGGAGAGGGTAGAATTAAGAAAATTAAAAAGTAACTACCTACACTGATTATTTTATTGTCTAAGGCTACCTACATTAATAAGTGCGATGGAAAGAATGCGTAAGAGTAGGACGGAAAGTAAGTACTATTAATGAAGTAGTGAATGGATTGTAAAATATGTCTATGATTTAAGTGAGATTTTCTACAAAAACCAAATGATTATAACTTGGCTATTTATAGATATTATGAAATTCGTATGTCACCTATATGATAATAATGTCTTTGCTAATATGTCCTTAAAGTTTTTGTACTAATTAAAAAATAGTGGTATAATATATAATAATATCTCTTAAACCCTTTTCCATAACCCTTCCAACAAATATGACGTTATCAAACAATATACCCAAAGTCCAAAAATAGAAGGGATATATGAAACAAAGTCAGATCTTACGGAGAATGCCGGCGGCAATGCGTGATACCCTAGAGGTTCACAAACCGTCATCGATATTGAAACCCTCTTCCCGAGGAAGGCTCCATATCACAGTTAGCTGAAGCCCCAGAGAATGTTTCGGACGTGTAACGACAAAATTCGGTTTAGGAAATATGAGATAGGTTGTGGATGGATGCCTAAAGAAGAAAATAACGCATTAATTGTAGCTTAAATAAAACATTCGATGATGTTATTTGATTGCTAATTTACCTATTTGGGCAAAAAAGTCTTCTATAGCCAATATATCAGTTTTTTATATTCATAAATAAGTTTATACTAGTTGGCAAGTTTGGGTTGCCAACGAGGCAGAAAAATATTTGCGAACTACTTTGAAAGAGCTGCCTAAACTGCTGGGTACAGTAGAATCAGTAGATTGTTCTATCACTTATTTCTTGGGAAATCGTTGCAAAGTGTAGTCGTCAATATATGCAATATTATTGCGTAACTGACTGACTGACATATAATCCACAGTCGAAACTCCTGGGAACAAGAATCTGAAAGGACTATGGACAGAAATGTTTCCAACACACATGGAACTGATGCCAATGTGTACCTTAAGTATCCACTACTTGATTAAAATCCTTTTTTTACTTAAATCCCTGGCATATATCAATAAAAAACAATTTATTATTATAAATTAATCTATATTTTCATTTTACATTCATAAGTTATTTTAACATTATGGTTATATTACAGTACAAAACATGATTCAGTAACTATACAAAATAAAAACTAATGTATTTTTAAACATAAACATTTAAACGATTATGAATGAATAATTAGAAAATAAAAAAATATTAAGAAAAATGACTAAAGTTGAAGATGTGGGAAAAAGGCTACTTGCTTTAAATGGAACTGGGCGGGCCATGTCAGCCGTATATACTTGAGGATCGTTGGGCGAAAATCTCGACACTGTGGGTGCCAGAAAATTGTCGTTGTCGCCAAGGTCGGCCCCGAAAACGGTGGCGAGATGACTTAGACGCCTACCACAAGAGATGGCTTGAGATTGCAGGCGATAAGAGAGCGTGGAAAGATTTGGGGGAGCCCTTTGCCCAGCAGTGGGAGAGTACAGCCTAAAGAAAAAAAAAGAGAAAATAACGAATATAAATTAATGAATCATTTGAATTCATTGTCTTCTAATTGTTCGTTCCAACAATGATCATAGTAGGCAAATAACAATAGTGAGTGTTAATATTACTGATCTATTATAACACTGTTTAACAGCTGCGCTGGCAGATTGAAATCTGTATGACGACCTATCCCCATGTATTATACAATCGATATAATAATGGGTGCATAGGGTTCCCACCAAGATCTTAGGGTCCCAAGCCAACCTCACCTGCAAGTGGTGCACCTGCCAATCAACGGACGAGGCTCTGGCAAAAAAAATATCCCGATAAGCGGCAATAGGCTCGCCAGCTATTACGTGGGATCAAAACACTGGCGAAAAGTGGGCGTTTAATATGCCTCTGCCTTCCCCTTCGGGGAAACAGGCGTGAGACTATGTATGTATAATATGTGCACAACTTCCTATAATAGATAAATGAGTAGGTGTTTTACAATTAATCGTCAATAATACGTAAAAGAAATATTTGTTTAAACGTTAATTACTATGACAACCCAATGCATTTGGACAACGTCCCCATAGTAAAAAAATATAATCTTGCCTAGATGTGTCAATTGAGCTACATTAAATTTCTGTTGATGGGTGGGGACGATTCCGCCCATTGTCCTTTGTAATGTATGTTACTTGGTAAGCGCGGGCTTGCACCCCTGCGGATGCACTATGAACAGATTTCCCGAAATTACCACGGGATCGGGAAGAAAAAACAAAATAAAAAATGTTGTATGCGATCTTAGCTGCGGACATCATGCGTAGTGACCACCAAAAATAAACATTAACGTTACATTAACTTTGCTTCACTACTTCAATTTGCGTGTTCAAATGTCAGTGTCGATAAATAGCTCAGGGGTGGAAACTACCTAAATCAATAAAACATAAATCGTGACGTTAATCTGGTAGAAATTGATGTCCAATCAAGATTGAATAAAATGTCACATATTAATGATCTCCTGTATTCAGATACGGGAGATGGGAGATCATGGGAGACAACCCGCACTTGGCCAGCATGGTGGACTATGGCCTTACCCTTCTCATAGTGAGATGAGGCCCGTGCCCAGCAGTGGGACAGTATAAGGGGCTGATGATGATGATGTATCTGAAAGGGGGAAGATGGGGATGGGAATATACATAATAAAATTATACTTCTTGTAATTACAAATATAATAATTATAGTCGATTAAATTTTTTCCACATGATTCATATGGACTACATACGGCACTTTTCCAAATTCTATGCTAAATCAGAGGGAAAACGTTACAGGTAAAACTATCAACATTATGCGTTTCGTGACACCTCATTAGTATCGCAGCATCATCCACTATTAAGAGGCAAATTAGAATAAAATAATGAACTTAATGATATGCTACCGGCTACTGAAAGGCAACCTTTTATTTTCAATCAAGCGAGAACTCGTCGACACGTGTATATTGCACCCCCTACGGTGTCCAAACAAGGTCCCTGGCTACAGAATAGATAGTACTTACATACCCTGGCGAAAATTTTGAAGTCTCAATTGAAGATTTGCTACAGGCCTATTGAACGTAGTATTCTCGATGTAAAAAGGACATACCATGACACTATTCTAAATTCCGAAATACGCATAGCTGACGTTGGCATAATATCTGCCAGACTGAATTGGAACTGGGCTGGATACGTCTGCCGTATGCACCCAGAAAGCAGAAAGTTTACTTCGCTTGGGTATCCTATGATAGTTGACGACGACGCGGAATACCCTAAAGGAAATGTTGGGACGTCTTGGAGGCATTCGGCAGCCTTTATTAGGTTAGTAAAAAAAATAATGCATAAGTGTTATAATATTAATAGGTACTATCACTGTGTATGTAAATATCATCAGAATAACCTTTTTATTACAAATACTTACTACTACAAACAACACTACAAACAACATAAGCTATATTGCCATTACTAAGTAAATTACTTTCGCCATAAATCACTAAACTAACCTTTAAGTTTGTTTACGAAAATATCTTCTGAATACAAAACAAATCTGCCAATACTCTAACGCTTTCTATCTCGTTCAACAATATGTAGTGCCATCCTTGTCTCCCGACGGAGTCATCCCCAAGCCCGCCAAACTGGCGCTGAGTTGGCGCCCTTTAGTCTGGACATTAGAACAACAAACAATAATACAAGAAAGCAACTCAGAACAACCTTATATCCGACAACACAAAGTTGATATTCCTTTAAATAAAACGCGTAAAAGTTCCCCTGTCAAGGGAGCGCAGGATTACGTCGTGCTATATCTTGCCAGGTCATATCCAACCATTATAACATGACCTACCGATCACACTATTCCATTAAAAATGGCAGTTCCTATAAAATAGTTAAGACTCTTTTATGAAAATGGGCCCAAGGTTGCGTTCCACTTGTATGGAACAATAATGTCATTTGGAGGTTGAATAAAACCAGATCGGCTAGTAGTTCAACACTGGAGACCTTGAGCTACTGTACTGCATTATACTCTAGCTTATATTTTTAATGCTCCGGAGGAAATTCGTTTTCTCTAGACTCTCCTCAGAAAATAGCTTCAGAACGATGAGTAATTTGTTTAAGAAAAATCTGCAAATACTAATTTATATTATTTAGGTACAGAATTCTTAGCACTATAGCTTAGTTTTGCATAGAATTTTCCTACTACTTACACCACGGATCTGAAATATAGCTGATGAAAGGGAAGGCTACGTTTCACTTTTAAAGTTGACCAAGTACCTACTACATAAGGTGCAACGTCATGTACCACTCATATATCATCATCATCCTGGCGCTACCCCGGGTTCACCTGCCGCTTTGAAGTCTAATCAGATTTGACAAAAAATTTCCTTGCCCACAGTATTAGCGACTGTTGTCTGACCTCCGTAACCCAAAAGGATAGCGATATTTCATTCCTTCATATTATGAGAAATAAAAACGACCCTCCATAAAAACAAGAAAAATGCCATTACGTCAGAGACTACTCATCATTTTTAACAGACATAAAAACTGTACCAACTTATCAAATAAATTTCCGACAGCCATCTTGGGAACTAAAAAGTATTTAAGAGGGTGAGGACTTATCCTAAAACAACAATAATTTTACGTTAAGTACTCAAGCCGTCGACAATAAGCCGAACTTCTATGGAATAATGAGGTGACTTAATGTTCTGTGGTGAGACTTCTACTTAAGTTTTTTAGAAGAACAGGTTTGTTTCGAAGAATTATTATATCTTTGTAAGAAACTTTTAGCATGGTCCAGTTGTCGAGAAATTGTGAGAAGGGTCACATCAACCACCAATAGCGATGACCATGACTGCTTTATCGTGACTTCAAGATCGGCCCGACTGGGAAGATAGAGAAACTTTTACATAACAATGTGATATCAGTTAGCCGTGGATGAAGGTTAATAAAAGTCTCTAGATACCAATAGAATAAGAATTGTGTTCAAAAATATGTAACTATACATTATATAAACCAAATCTCTTGTAATTATAATTAGATCATTTTCGATAAGATTAGTTTCATAATACATTTATACTAATAAGTAAGTATATACGTTTATTCAAAAATACAGTAAATATTATAATAATTTATAATAGTATAACAGCATTTTAAAGGTTCACACAGTATACCAGCGTTGTATTGTACCTATCTGTCACAGACTAATATCACACTAATAGGTATTATGTTCGTTGCCTGTGAAAACTAAATAGTTTTTCTTTCTTCTTTCTATAATTTAGCCACGTGAAGGTATGAAAATATAAGTTTTTTACCGCATCATGACAGCTCTTACGTAAACACGAAAACCACAGGGCCATCTGCCGTACAATTTCTGTATCCAAAAAAGTGATACCTCAATATAAATAGTAAGCATCTGCTAACAAAAGCACGGCTTGTAATAAAAGCGCAGCGTCGTGTTTCAATGAGGCTGGTTCAGTGCAACGCCGACGCCGAACAATGTGCGTGATGAGCCCGCCTGTTTCACGCGCCCACAAAAGATAACCTACATACCGTATGAACTGATTTCAGTCGAAATTTTGAGACTGCTTGTATTATTGAAAATATCATTTGATGGCTCTCATTTTAACTTGTGTGAAATGCCTAGTGTATGCGTGGAAATTATTAATTGCCGAAGAAAGCAAAGCAGAACGGACTGGGGTGTTGACTTACGGCCGGTTTTGACCAATATTCGACCTAACCATGTATTTAGAGATTAGAGATACACGACTGACATATTTTATATGGAGCTTATGTCAAATATGCATCTCTATTCATGGATTCCCAAATCCATGGATGGATCGGATATTGATTTCGACGGTTAGTGGTTAGACTTTGCTGGCGATCATGGATTTGATTCCACCCAAGACAAAACTTTATGTGATGAGCACGATTATATGTTCTGTGTCTGGGTGTTATTAAAAGTATACCTTTGTTATAAGTATATTTAACTTTAATTTTTTGCCATAGTACAAGATTTGTTTCTTTTGGGATCAGATGACCATTTGTAAGAAAAAACAACATGAGGTATTTATTTTTAAAATAAGAATCTTATAAATCTACCCTTTCTTTTCACTTTGGTTTAAAATAATATGTAGGAGTATACTAGGCGTCTGAAGCCTACAGGCATATACGGTTTGTCTTTACTGTCATTATGCAGTAAAGTATGTGCCTAATACAGTATTACTGTAATATGGTATTATTACCTATCTAAGTTTATTCCATTAATAATAGACTAAAATATTCTACTCAGTTCACATACTTCATCAATATGTAGTCCATAAACATTTGTATATTTATCTTAGACTATATTTACTTCCTTACTTTAAGTTATTTATGTTACACATAGTAACATCACAAAAGCATTCATCCACATGCAAATATTACAATTTGTGAATATTTCGGTCGTGTAATATTTTATTCATAATATGATATAATTATATTTGATGCTGTCCGCTTTGTTTGAATTTTCAATATGACAGTGTGTCTGTTACTACAATGCTGCTACATATGACGGCTATGCGTTATATTTCATTGTGAAACTATCGCAATATTCATAAAATACAATGGAAAAATATACATGATACATATGTAAATTTAACATACGTACCGTACGTAGTACATATGTATTCTTCTTCCTCTTCTTAGCGTATCACTGGCAAACTCTTATATTTTAGAGGCCCAGAAAGTAGCCACGCTATCTGCATGGTCAGAGGCAGTCATAAGTTCCTCCTGCGTGCAAGTTTTCGGGCACGCAGGGCACGATGTAAGATGGGACATCGTTTGTCTTGCTCCGCACGAACAAGCCAAATCGGTACCGTCCGAGAGTCCCCACCTAAACATGTTTACTTTGCCTCGGCTGACCTGGGTTCGGAGTCTATTCAACGACTTCCAGACAGACCATGGCAAGCCATGCCCAGGTGGAAGACTCTCGGCAGGTGACACGAAAGGAGATGGTAGGAGGGTCTTTTTGCGCCATAGATCGCATGTCGCCTTTGATGGCTTATGGTTCAAAGGATGGACACTTTTGACAAAGTTGCAGCGGCTCTTCAGGTTTGTGTGCACTGGAATGTGACCATGCAATGAGTGGCGTGGATCACAGTCCAATTTGGATCTCTCTGCCGAGCTCGCCACGGCCCTACGAACATACGGAGGTGCGATGCCAGCAAGCGGATACAGCAGCTTTACCGGGGTTGGTTTTAAGCAACCAGTGATAACTCGGCAAGTTTAGTTAAGTGCTGTATCCACTGACCTTGCATGCGCGGATCGACTCCACACAGGGCATCCGTATTCGCTTGCTGAAAACGCTAGCGCCAGGACAGAAGTTCGCATTACTCGCGGAGCAGCTCCCCACTTGAGTAAGGACCTTATTTTTTAATAATTCACAGTTCCTTCTGTAGGTGAGAGCCCTATCAAGAGTAATGCCTAGGTATTTGGGATGTGGGTTGTGAACTATAGGTATTCCCTGCGACTCTATTTTACGTTCTCGACCCGCTTGGCTATTACGCAGATGGAATGCACATGACTCAGTTTTAGTTGGGTTGAGTTTAAGTGCGTTTGCCTCATAGTAGATACTCAAGATGCTAAGAGCCTTAGTGAGATTTGCTTCTAATTCTTCGAAGTTTGTAGCTTGCGATTTTAGGGCAAGATCGTCCGCGTAAATAAATTGGGAGGTGTTTGGGCAGGCGGGTTGGTCATTTGTGTAGAGATTGAAAAGAAGCGGTGCCAGAACACTTCCTTGGGGCAGCCCATTTTTTTTGAGATCTCCAGATCTTATTAGATAGAAGATGGACCTGATAGCGGCAGCTATGGAGAAGCTCCCAGAGTATCATAACAAATTTGTGATCGCCAGTCATGGTTTCGACCTTCCACAACAGCCGCCTGAAGTTCACTGAGTCGTAGGCTGCAGATAGATCCACAAAAATGGCGCCAGTTATTTTACGCTGTTCAAACCCGTCCTCTATGTACTGCGTGAGTTTTAGTTTCTGGTTGCAATATGACTTCACCGGTCTGAAACCTGCTTGCTCTGGAATCAAAACCGGCTCGACCAAGTTCGTGAGCCTGTCCTGCAGTAATCGCTCGAACAATTTGTAAGTATGGCACAGGAATGATGTAGGCCAGAAGTTTTTTGGATTATCTGCTGGCTTGCCTGGCTTTAGTATAGCCATAACTTTTGATTTTCGCCAGAGGCGAGGTATTGAAGCGGATTCCAGACAGTTATTAAAAAGAAGCAGCAACAACGAGGCAGCAGCTGGGCCTAGATGTTTTATTTGCTCCACTGAAATATTATCCATTCCCGAGGCGTTGCCGCTCTTGAAGCCGTTTATTGAAGAGACTAGGTCGGTCAGGCTGAAGGGCTTACTTATTTGGTCAGTCGAACTAGTACAGCTAATTAGGTCTGGAACTGTTTTAAGGCGACACGATGACTTGCCGTTAAAAAGAAGTTGATGGACAATTTGGTTTGCGGTAACAAGACTAGGGGAGGTTGGTGAAGGCGGGTCGTTGGTCAACTTCTGGATGGTATTCCATGCCTTCTTACTGTTGTAAGTCAAGTGTATGCTAGTAATAGTGTCAATCCACCTCTTCTGATTCGAGTCAACGCGACAACAGCTCTTCGCCGACCAAAGTGGTTTCCTCGGAGAATGGGTCTAGACTGTATAAGGACTCATACTTTTTCAATAGGTCCGCAGAATCTTTCGAAAGCCCTGGAATGTAGGAAGTTCGACAGCCCCTAGGTATGCACTTGCGCAATATTTTTGCAATAATATCGACAAATCTATCGTAGTTCTATGGAGTTGGTGGAATATTCAGTAGTGCTTCATCTATGGACTGTCAGAACTGCGTCCAGTTAGCCTTGGAGTAGTTGCATCGGCGCTTTAACGGGAAGCTTACAGGTCTTACAACGGGCTGAATTGTACACATGATCGGTCAATGCTGTGTACGGGGTATTGGGGTGCATACGGTCTTGACGCACTGTGAGCTTATGGTGTCACTGACAAAGAGAAGGTCTGAATTATAACCACGCTTCCATCGGCCACTGTTAAAGGAAACTGGTTGTTTAGCGTTGTGAATCAGCACCAAATCATTTGCTTCAGCCAACTCCTCAACTGCTTGACCGCTAAAGTCCGTAGAGTTATTGCCCGAGCTTGTATTGTGGCTGTTAAAGTCACCGAGGACAACGCTTACGGGCTGGGCGTTGAAATTACCCGGGGCAGCAAATTGGAATGGAATATGAGGTGGCTTAAAAAGAGAGGTTCTAGGTAGTAGAGCCTTGCTGATTTCAGCATGAATGAGCCGGCTCGACCGGGGAAGTACTACCCTCTCACAGAAAATCGACGTAAAGTAACAGTACCTAAACTGTTGCGTTTCGTTCGGTAAGTGAGAGTGCCGGAGGCCCTATCCCCTATTCCTTCTCCCTCATCCCACTCCTTATCCTATCCTAATAATTTCGATTCCATTCTGGATCGTATATTCAGCTGATTTTATGCTTACGCCGGGAGCAGCAAACACTGCATAACCGTGTTTCAGGTGACAGATCTCGGCGATAAGCGTAAGTCCAGGAATGTATGGCCGACTTTTTTATGCATCTCTGTGGGTTTCTTGAACACACAGAACATCGCAGCCTGTGGTACGGCACAGTTCTGATTGTGTCTGATTTTTCGATGGAGAAACCTTCGATGTTGACAGATACTACATGCAGAGCCGGTTTTAGAGCTGGACTGATGGTGTCTGCCATCGTGGTGAAAGGATTGGCCAATCAGCGTGTGAGGCTCGCTGATTGTTACCAGGGTGCGCCGGACGTACGGGGTTCTGTAAATACACGTCACTCGTGGAGGCTCCTGTCATGCACCCCTTAATGTGTGATGAATATATGTGTTTATTAACTACAATGTTAAAAAATATATATAAGACATTAAACATACATACTTTATAAAATATGACTAAATATGGTTGAAAGTTTATTTCTGACATCGCCTGTAAATTATGCGGATGCTAATTCTAAATTATTATACGGTATCTCTGATTTCTTTAAAGTTAATGTCAGAAATGATTAAGACGACTTTCTTTCATAGATCATTTCGAATAATAGTGTAAACCTAGAACTAAATCTTGGTTTTAGGCTTCTACATTTTTAAGAAGTACTTATAGGTAGCATAGAAATGATAGATTCAAGAAATACCTGTCTGGTATGTTAAAAATATACTTATGATGGATATATGTACAACATATAGTATAACATGACGTTACGGTAATTCTTACATAATTATCTAGTTTAAAACAGTGTTTAAAATTAGCCCTGAGCACACAATTTAGACTTTTAGAGCCATCGAGGGAAATAACTTTTTCTTAACAACCCTATGTAAACTGACGGCAACTGGCCTGGTACCCATTTGAACATTTTAATTTAAAATCTCTTATTATCGTGCTAGATTTTCTCCAAGGTTTATTGTACGAGAAAGTCTAATTAACCGTTAGGTAAAGATACGACTCACTTCAGATTTTGCGATGACGTAAGTATATTTATTTCATAAATATAAATATAACTAGTTTAATTATACAATATTTATGTCAGCAACAAGTGACGGCATTAGTGATGCGGATTTGAGTGCGAATCAATCTGCCACATCGTCGCAGAATAACCTAGTGCGCTGCCCAGCATGTTCCCAGGCTCGTTTTTTCAAAGGTAAGCGGGGCTTGAAAGTACATTTTGGCAAAGTTCATAAAATTCAAAATGTGCTTCCTGGCCCCAGTACTATTTTACATCCTGTTCTTACTCAAATTCCTTTTTGGCAATACTTAGGTACATTAAAAAATTCAATTCCGGTTTTAAAGAGAGTTCCACGCGGTGCGAGACCATTAGTAGCTCACAATTTAGCTCAATGCATTGGTCTCGTTGTGCGTGAAAACTCCAAAACGGCTTGGGAACAGTTACTCACCTTTCCCTATAGGATTCTACACATTCAAAGTAGCCAAGCAACATCAAAATCTTTGACAGCCCAAATTAAAGACCACTGTAATCATTCTGCTCGCAATTTTGACCCTAAATTTAGTTTCCATAGATATAAGAAAACAATTTATCAATGTGTAGAATCCAAATTGAGGGAAGGTGACATTCAAGGGGCGTCGTTTAGTAGCGATGTGGTGGCGCCTTACTCTGCAGACACACTCGCAGGTCTGCAGAGTAAGCACCCAGCGCCAACTAATGACCTCTCCTTTCCCGACATGCAGGACGAAGATATTGACTGTCTGAATGTTTCAGCCAAGGACGTTTTTGAAGCCGTCTGTTCCTTTCGAAGTGGATCCGCTGGCGGTCTCGACGGCTTAACCCCCCAGCATTTGAAAGATCTTCTGGGTGCAAGTGCTGGAGAGGCTGGAGATGCACTTCTGAAGGCACTGACGGCTTTAACTAACCTTATGCTCTCCGACAATGTGGCCACAGATGTCACCGACTTATTGTACGGGGCCAACTTGTGTGCTCTGCGCAAAAAAGATGGTGGCATTCGGCCCATTGCCGTAGGGTGTACCTACAGACGTATGGCAGCCAAACTATGCTGTAAATATTACAGTGACATCTTGGCGGACAAATTTCAGCCAATCCAGCTTGGCTTTGGTTCCAAGGGAGGCTGTGAGGCTGCCATACATGCGCTGTCTACGTACCTTGGCTGCGGTAAAGGTGAGGTCGTTCTAAAGATTGATTTGAAGAATGCCTTCAACTCAGTGAACAGGGACACCTTGTTGACACAGGCTAAATTAGAAACTCCCAAAATTTTTAAATTCCTTTGGCAATGCTATAGACATCCATCAAAATTAATTTATAAAGACAACGTTTTGGAATCTGCTGTTGGTTGTCAACAAGGTGACCCTCTCGGGCCAGTCATTTTTAGTTTAGCCATTCACCCAATAATAAAACAAATAAATTCTAAATTTAACGTCTGGTATTTGGACGACGGGACCCTGGCAGGGGACGTTAACACTGTCTTACAAGACTTAGGGCTTATAAAAACTAAATTTAAAGCAATTGGTTTGGAACTAAATTCAGACAAATGTGAAATTTTTATTAATGACAATTTGGATAACCTTTCGATCTTAACAAAATTTAATTCTTTGGCGCCAAATATTAAAATCATCAATAAACGTTCCTTCCGCCTCCTTGGGTCCCCTATTTTCGACGACGCTTTTGGATCTTTTATAGATGAAAAACTACAAAAATTCTGTGAAACTTCAGAACGGCTTTACAAAATTAATATTCATTCGGCTTTCACGATTATTCGGCACTGCCTTTTTGTTCCAAAATTTACATATTACTTGCGGTCCTCTCCTTTTTGGAAACATTTATCCCTATTGGAAAACATTGATAATATTATTCGGCACACCTTGAGCAAAATTCTAAATCTTGACATGAACGACCGAGTGTGGCTTCAAGCGACTTTACCTGTTCGTTTGGGCGGCCTCGGCGTTCGCAAAATTACCGATGTAAGCCTCCCAGCGTTTTTGGCCTCGGTCCATGGCACTGAGGAATTGACCAGGAAAATTCTAGAACCCACACTGGTTAATTCTGAGGTGCCGTGCAAGACTGATGCCATTAACGTTTGGAAAATGGCTTGCCCGAGCTCTGACTTACCCCGATATCTATCTTCTCAGAGGCAATGGGACGGGCCGCTCTGCAGCAAGATGAGAGAATATCTTTTAAGTACTGCATCCAGTGTTGCAGAGCGCGCCCGTTTGTTGGCTGTGGGAGAGTGGGAATCGGGGCTATGGCTTCAAGCACTTCCATCGTCCAACATAGCTACTATGTTGGACGATACAACTTTCCGCATCGCTTCTTGCCTTCGCTTGGGAGCTGTTTGCAATTCTCCGCATCGCTGTCACTGCGGTGAAGCCGTCGACAGTCTTGGCCACCATGGCCTATCGTGCAGCAAGAGTGCTGGGCGTTTTTCCCGACATGCCCACATTAACGACATAATCCATCGAGCTCTTGTCACCGCCGGAGTACCAGCTCATCTTGAACCGAATGGGTTGGTGCGCGACGATGGGAAGAGACCAGACGGTATGTCCTTATTACCTTGGAAGATGGGCAGGCCTCTGGTATGGGACGCGACATGCGTCGATACCCTTGCGCCATCACATCTTCCAAGCACAGCTGGATCGGCTGGCGCTGCTGCTGCATCAGCGGAGTCCCTCAAACGGCGCAAATACGGAAACCTATCTGGTAATTACGTTTTTGAGCCGTTTGGGGTCGAAACGCTGGGGCCATGGGGGCCTAGTGCACGCGCTCTGTACAAAGAAATCGCTAAAAGGCTGATCGACGCTTCCCGTGACCAGAGGGCTGGTTTATATTTTGCAGAGAGAATAAGCATTGCCATACAACGTGGCAATGCTGCCAGCCTTCTGGGCACGCTACCAGCCGACAGCGTTGCGGAGGAAGTTTTTGACGCCGCGCAGTTTCTATTTTGTTATTTTTATTTATTTAGTTTTATTGGTTTAGTTTAGGATAGTTTAGTCGCATAAGTAGTTTTATTCTGTTGTATATATGTTATTTGTTACTTCAATAAAGTCATTACAGTTTTTTGGGCTAAAAAAAAAAATTCATAAAACGTTTCTTATCTTAATATATAAAATCCTTGCGTTACTGACTGACTGACAGACACGCTACAGCCGAAACTGTTGGGTGCAGGAAGCTTACGTACGAAGACCGTAGGGGTGCACTAAGAAGGGATTGCCCGAAATTCCCACGGGATCGGCCATAACAGGTAAATTAAAAAAAATGCAGGCGTAGCTGCTGGCGGCCTCTAGTGTCTATATAAATATGAAAGAACTCAAAATAAAATAAAATACCTAGAGCGTTGAAAACATAAGAGAATTATGAGCATACATAGTCTAAATTTAAGTAAGTAAGGTCACAAGCCTGATGACGACGACTCAGGAAGGGAGGAGTTCATATGTTTCTCACTTACTTTTGCCAGTTTAGTATCAGGCAAGGATCCTAGGAGGCAAGTACCAACTACTGCTTACCACGGTTTTACACAGTTGGGCGTTACAGACTAGTAAACTATCGGGTTCATTAAAAAATACAGACCAAATGTAGTTTGAAGTTTAGTCCTGGCCTTAACTGTGTTAAAGCTATTATATTATTTAGACTGAATTATTGTACAGTTTCCGGAAGCAGCTGTCTTTAGGTTTTTGTTTAAAACAATTCGAATTTGAAGGTTCGTTTGGACAAGGTCTGCTATGACATCAAGTGTCTGTAATATTTAACAGATTTTAATACAGGTACAAATCGTACCTGTGTCCATAACTCTGATGCCAATTGTATGTTAAGTCATATTGCGGTTACCAAACCGTGGTAAATAAACAGACACACAAACAATAACACCGACATATTTTTTATTTTTTTGCTCTCAAATTGTTCTCTCTATTAATTTATTTTCTGTATCAAACAGCAGAAACTTCGAGCACAATGTCGCAATAAACTCCTCATCATCAGCCTTTAACAGTCCACTGCTGGACTAGGCCTCTCCTTTGAAAGGAGGAATTGGCCTACTATACCACGCTGGCCAATTGGGTTGGTATAGGGTTTGTATCAAGTTTTCCTTCTCTTACAGTGCTGTTATTTGCATAATATTGTCGCACGAGTGATTGATTTCCACGGGGTAGCCGGGATCGATCACTCGCCGAGCAATTAAAGAGAGATAATTAGGTTGTCTTACGGGAAATAAATAAAAAATATCACCAGGAAGGTTTAAACTCGCGTTATATTCCAGTTACACAATGGTTTTAATTACACAAAAAAACTGACACTTGAGATTAACCGACGAGACAATTATCCAGGGCGTGGTGGTAGGTTGGCACTTCACAGGTCTTCAGATGGGGAACTCAGCTTTGGTCGTGTTGTCCCGGAGCAAAAAGGCCAAACCACGTGTGTCCCCGGTATATATAAGGCCGGCGAGCGGGAGGGGGCGAGCGGGGCTCCCCACTGCTGTGCGTCACTCGTAGCGAGGCTCGCGAGCGCCGGGGCACGACGTCACACACCCCCCCCGTTAGGCCGGGATTTTCCCTAAGGAAAATTCCATAGCCCAACGGGCGTAGCAGCCCTGAAGATACTCCCTGAAATTAGAGAAAACAAGGGCATGAGTACCTTGAACAAGTGACAACCCTATACGCTAATTAGGATACCTAAATAATAATGACCCACGCTTGCATTCTTCACGCGTACAACGGTAGTCTGAATTTGAACATAAACATTTATCATTCATAATTCATCACACATACCTACATGTAAATGCCAAGGCCAGTGTAATAGCTTAATATTAAAGATAACAATCTATGGAGAAGCGCTTAGGGTAATTATTAGGTAATAATGATTTGTAGATATAAGAAACTTGATCTAGCCCTACGACTTAAAAATCTTGGGTTCGGCCTTTGCCACTAGATAAGTAAACTTTTTGAATATAGTTAGGTGTAACAACAGATTTTTCGTAACGATGAACAAAAATAATATAAGCCGCAGACACGACCGGACCGCTCAATGTCAAAGGAAAGAAATTAATAAATATTTTGCTCCAATTAATAACTACAACACGACCAGTAAACACCTTTTGAATGCAAACAATGGTGAATCATTAGTTAGGCATTTATTTATCGGCGCGTCGCTGAGTGAACGCGCGTGCGTCATAACGACAACTAGGTAGATACGATCTAAATGGTAGGTACTATTCGACTGTTCCGAGCTCGCGACGCACTTTTAATCACCCTGAATGTTTATAAAGTACCTATAATATCAATTTATTATGTTAATTTATTATGGAATTTATACAGAATTAAGAATAACAACAGAACTTCAGAACAAGGCACGGCGAAAAACAATACGCCAATCAAGATGCATTTCAACAGTTAGATTTGTGGAAAGAAAATACACATGCGAGAATCGAACCACAGACCGATCCGACAACAACTTTTTAACCACTGAGCCATAACTGATAGTTAGATAAACAACAGATTCTTTGTAACAATATTACATGTAATAAACTTTATTACAATTTATAACTGAAACATTTATTCATTTTATGTTAGCATGTTTACATAAATCATCAACACAACACAATGCATTATCTTGTGAGCTTCGACTCGAAAACAAAAGAACCATTGTTGGCCTTCACAAATAATTATGCGGGCAATTATAACTCCGCATAGATATGCGTCTTACATTGTTGTTTTTATACATTTATTATTCTTTGTAATTAATCAACTTTAAATCCTTGATGTGCCATTCGCCTAAAGGTTTTCCGGCCATGTCGTTAAGTTTGTATACTAGAGGTGACTTTTTGAGGCAATCTTACATTTAATCAATTTAGGCGCCAATTTCTTGCTAAAGTATTTATCCTTGTCACTAAGTAGAAACGTTCTGCGCCAAACTATATCACCGACATTGAATTCTGCCGGTTTACGGCGAAGATTATAAGATGAACAATTTCGTTGGTGGGCCGACAACAGAGCTGAATGTACCTTCTCGAAAATAGAGGATAAGTAGCCTAAAGTTTCGGCATAGCCGTCCCGTGGTTCAAGCACTATATTGGAATTAAATTCCTTGTCAATATACTGAGAACCACATGTTATGACCTCCCTACCAAAAACAAGGAAATTAAGAGAATAACCAGTAACCTCACTAACTGCGCAGTTAAGGGCGAATTGAACTTTAGTGATTAAAGTGTCCCAGATTCGATGATCAGATTCTATGAAAGTTGAAATAGCTGTCATAATGGTTTTGTTGTAACGTTCAACTGAGTTAACGTGGGGAGTATACAACGGTGTAAAATGCAAATTTGGAATTTTATATTTTGACAACATACTTTTAAAGGTTGCGCTAATAAATTGTTTACCGTTATCCAAAACAATAGTAGATGGAATTCCATGCACCAAAAATTAATTTTCCGCGAGAATTTTTGTTATCACTTCTGCAGTTGCCCGTTTAATGGGGAAAAGCAAACAATATTTAGAGAAACAACAACTGACCACAAATATAAAAGTGTTTTGTTTTCTGCTGGGAGGCAATGGACCAATCAAATCAATACTAATCGTCTGAAAGGGCTTTTGACATGATTTGGGTTTTCCCATTAGACCTAAATTTGGGTGATTTTGGTGTTTATGGGTGATACAAGGTTCACATGAACTGACGAACTTGACAACATCGGAGTACATACCAGGCCAAAAGTAATTAAGTGCGAGACGTTTGTATTTCTTAAAAATACCCAGATGTCCAGCAGTGGGCGAAGAATGATTCTCCCTTAGAATGTCAATTCTTTGGTCAGACGGAATAACCTCTTTCCATTGAAATTCTCTAGTGAGAGGGTTTAATGTTTTTTTAAAACAATACAATTTATTGTTTATTACTTGATAGTTAACAAAGGAAGTCGGAGAACTTAAACAGCCTTTATAGATATTTAAATACCAAGGATCATTAGTAGAAACTGGTAAATTCTGATTAGAATTAATATCTATATTTATATCATTAGCAATAGCAGAAACGGGTAAAGAGCGAGACAGAAAATCAGGTAAAACGTTATCGGAACCCCGACGATGACGTATTTCGAAATTATAGGAAGATAAGCGAACTCCCCATCTGGCTAACCAGCCAGTAGGGTTATTTAAGGTCAAGAACCATTTCAAAGCAGCGTGATCAGTGTAAACAATAAACTTTTTACCATTTTCAACATAACAACGCCAGTGTTCTATAGCAGATAGAACAGCCAGGGCCTCGCGCTCTGTGGCACTGTAATTTTTTTTTTTGCTTAGTGAGTGATTTGCTATAGTACGCTATGACTCTTTCCTCACCATTTAACCTTTGACAGAGGATCGCGCCAAGACCAAAATCGCTAGCATCTGAGTGTATTTCAAACGGTTGCGAGTAGTCAGGACAAGCCAACACCGAGGAGGAAATCAAACGATTCTTTAGGTTATTAAACGCCTCATTAGCCTCTGTCGTCCAGCAGAATGGAGGTGCGTTTTTACTTTGAGATGTTAACTTATTTAAGGGTGCAGCAATAGAGCTAAAATTCGGTATAAAACGCCTGTACCACGAGGCTGCGCCTAAAAATCGACGTACTTCTTTTCTATTAGAAGGAGTGGGATAATTTTTCATTGAATTTACTTTATCCGGATCGGGATGCAATCCACTAGAGTCGACAACATAGCCTAAATATTTTAGTTTATCTCTAAAAAATTGACATTTTTCGAGATTAATTGTTAAATTAGCGCTTTTTAGTTTATCAAGAATGCGTAATAAAAGAGTAATATGCTCGTTGAAGCTGGACGTGATACAGATAATATCATCGATAAAACAGAAAACCTTATTTTCAAATTCTGGACCATAAAATAAAATATCAACTAATCGTTGTTGAGTAGCTGGCGCATTCGTAAGACCGAAGGGCATTCTTTTGAATTGAAATGTGCCACGCGTGGGTATATAAAAGGCTGTTTTGCAACGGTCCTCTTCTTTAATTAATGTTTGCCAAAAAGATTTAGACAGGTCTAAACTAGACAAGTATTTAGCATCTCTCAGATTATCTAAAAGAACAATGGTCGGTTCCCATACAAAGATGGACCAGAATTTCCTTTTTCACGTCTATTGCTGTGGAGTTATTTATCAATCTTTTTATGTTACTTTATTTAACTTTAGTATAGATATGAATTTTAAAAACTTGGGATTACCTTTTTTATTCTATAAAAAGTATGTTTGAGGTTATGAACTAAATTGTGTTTTTATTTAGTTTATTCGTAAAAATATTTACATTAAACTATTCTGGTACCTAATATATGTGTGTAGAAAAACATGTTCTTCTAACAAACAAACTAAAAAACTCAATTCATAGCAAGCGAGGAACGATTGACGTTGATGTACCGGGTATAACAGTGACATACCGAAATGGCGTATTTGTTCCATTTCACGTTATTCGCGTCAAATCTTAGATTTTTCATTAAAAAAAACGATTAATTACTATGTAATAAAAATATTTTTAATATTTTATATGTAACTAAAACACCTATTGATATTTTATTGTAAAAGTTATATTTTATTTTATTACAAAGTAACATAAATTCTTATTTATCACATCGTATAATGAAACGCATATTTTGACAATAAGGTTATGGCTGCGTTCATAACATTTCATTATTGTTTAGGGGTATAGTTTAAAAAATAAACTGTAAATACATTATTTCTTTCTCCCAAGTCCTAAAAATATGTATTTGCTTTGATCATAATATTTAAAAAATGTACTTTTTTTTGGTATAGGACTCATTATCAGACGTGCTAAAGGCCAAAGTGACCATTGTTCTTTCCGAAATATAAGGCAAGCTATAAGCATCTTTTTTTGTAACGGAATTTAATTTACGACTATCCAAACAGAAACGCAGTTCACCATTCTTCTTTGGGGTCAAAATGACCGGGTTTGACCACGGGCTTTTGGATCGTTCAACAACATCCTCTGAGAGCATGTCGTCAAGATGCTTTATTAAAATTCTTTGTTTATCGGGAGACATGCGATAAAATCTTTGCCGAATAGGGGGGCAATCACCTGTATCAATTGAATGAGAAATAATATTTGTGCAACCGAGACCCCGCTTCTCGTTTGAAATATCGGTAAATTTAGAAATAATGTTGTCAGCGGTAGCTCTCTGGTCGACTGTAAGATGATCGTAAGAAACAAGAAGTGTAGGGGGAACTGCCTGCAACTCCATTACTTGAGCTTCAGACTTGTTCACAATCAAAACAGACTCTAATTTGTTAGGAAATAGGCCGAAACTTCGCCAAAAATCCATGCCAAGGATAAGGGAATTTTGAATCCCAGGTACAACATGAACTTCTAAGTTAATCAATTTATCCTGAAACTCAAAGGGTAGAAACACCGATCCCAAAGACTCAAATCGTTCGCCGCCTGCTGTTATTAACCTTAAAGGTTTCGATTTATCCAAAACATTGTCTTTCAAAACTAAGTTATGCAAATTATTACCTAAAATTGTAACGCAAGATCCAGAATCTAAAAGACCAGTGGTAGGTATTCCGTTTAATTTTAGAGTAACGTAAGGTAAATATTCTACTTTAGAATTACGGATTGAGGAAATATGATAGCTATTAAAGAATTTTTTTAAAAAGTCCAACCAATTATTCCACTCTGTTATATTACAATTAGTTGTATAATTTGATTTTCCACAATCCTTGTTAACTAGTTTTTTGAAACTGTAGGGGTCGACTTAGATTTACAATTGGGGCAGTCTGACACCTTGAAACCATTTGTGCCGCACTTAAAACAGATTAGGTAGTGTGGCTGACGGCAATTACGTAATGAGTGCGAATTGCATCTACAACGCACGCAAAAAGTTTTATTTATATTAGAAGTACTCGATACGGCGTTGACTTGTGGTACAGACTTGTATCTTGATGTATCGGCGACAGAGTTATATTTATTGAAGTGATTATGATTGTAAACATTTTTGTTTGAAGAAAAATTAGAAAACGGATAATTATACGCTAGATCGGGTGCTACAGTATTCTTTGAAACTTTAGGGGGTTCAGAAAATTGCTTACTGCGACTTTGGTAATTTTCGAAAAGACGACAAACTTCGACCAGACTATCAACATCAACAACCTTTGCAGTGAGCAGACAATTAGTGTAACAAGGTCTAATATTATTTAGTAAAATTTCTAGCTTCTCCGAATCAGCGATAGGAGAACTAAGTCGCGAAAACAGACCGTGCATTTTTGCCACGTAAATAGTTATTGATTCGTTCTCGCCCTGTGAGCGCTGACGGATCTCCGTCATAAGCCGATAATCGTAGTTATGCGGACTAAAATCTCGTTTCAAAAGTTCGCAAAGTTCTAACCAGTAACTTTACATTATTTTTAACAGAACGATACCAAACTAATGCGTCACCCGAAAATATTTCAAAAGCGAAAGACAACATCTTGTCGTGTGGAATAGATCTACAGGACATAAATTCATCAATTTTTTCAATAAAAGATCTTACACATGATTTACCGTTAAATTTGAATTTACCTAATTCCAAAAAAAGCTTACGGTCGTAATTATAGGAAGTGTTTCCCTCTGCCACTGAGCAATCCGACCGCGAACTACGGCTCGTGATTAATTGTAATTTCGCATATAAGTCATTAAATTTATTCCACACAGACTCAATTTTTTTAATATCAAGACTGCCGGTATCCACCCTATTCAGTCGATGAAAACAATGGTGTAGCACGGTTTCGAAATTCTGTTGAAGCTCGGAAGTATAGTTTGTTTCCAACATAGATAAGTGTTTATTTGATCTTAATAACGACTTTTTCACTTCAGCCACATCCTCCTCTGGTGGGAAGGGTGAAGATAATATATCCTCCGAGGGAATTTTAACTGAAAGTTTAGCGATTTGTTTGCGGGGATCGTCAGGCTTTGAAACGCCGCGTATTGTGGTCTCATATTCTAATTCCGCTTTAGTTAATAATGAGAAATTTATAATGTAAGCCATTATTACAAAACAATAATAGAAAATCTAAGTATTTACGCCGGTACTAGAAAAAAAATTAAATATCGCCAGAAAATCGAATACCGTGCTAAAAAAAGCTGAAATACACTAAATTATACAATGGTGTGATGATTGGTAAAGGATTAAAAAAAAAAAATTCTTAAAGGTCACTCAAAGGTTGAATCACAATATTTTTTTCGCGAACATGAGGCACGTTAGTTCAACGGCTAAGCGGTTAGAACCGGTTGGCGGCTCGACACGCTGCCCGCGGTGGAACGTGATTTTAGACCGACGTTAATTAAATCACCGTTATGTTATTTACACAGTTAAATTGCTTATGGCCGACCAAAACAGATAGAAACTGTACCTGTACGCAATTCACCACACCAGAATATGTGCACACACAGGAGAAAAATATACAAGAGAAAAAGAAATTATTTCACTCACCTGTAAAGTGCCAACTTACGTTTTAAAAATATATTTAAAAATTCTATTGGGCGCCAATTTTGCACGAGTGATTGATTTTCACGGGGTAGCCGGGATCGATCACTCGCCGAGCAATTAAAGAGAGATAATTAGGTTGTCTTACGGGAAATAAATAAAAAATATCACCAGGAAGGTTTAAACTCGCGTTATATTCCAGTTACACAATGGCTTTAATTACACAAAAAAACTGACACTTGAGATTAACCGACGAGACAATTGTCCAGGGCGTGGTGGTAGGTTGGCACTTCACAGGTCTTCAGATGGGGTACTCAGCTTTGGTCGTGTTGTCCCGTAGCAAAAAGGCCAAACCACGTGTGTCCCCGGTATATATAAGGCCGGCGAGCGGGAGGGGGCGAGCGGGGCTCCCCACTGCTGTGCGTCACTCGTAGCGAGGCTCGCGAGCGCCGGGGTACGACGTCACAATATGCTCCATCTGACGGCTCTTACGACACCCATGGGATGATATGGGGTGGTGACATTCCGTATGCTTAATCCGTCACCACACGGACATAAATAATAAACTCCTATCGACTTTAAGCCCGGGGAGATTCTCAATAAAAAAACCCCCGGTAAACATCATAAACTAATAAGCCTTACACTTTTATAGTCCCTCTCAATCACCTCCTTCTCTTTCTCTCTCTATGGTGAAATAAATTCTCTAGTGAGATTCTTGAGATTCGTAGCAATGTTACCGCACGGCGCTTTTGAAGTTTTCAACTGGTGGTAGATCCGAAGCGAACCATCGCTATGGACACGTCAGTATTACCACGGACCCCTATTTTCGGTGCGTGGTGCGGGCTAATTCGCGTCTGCAAGCTAGCAAAAGAAAAATTGATTGTTGTAGAGAATCCTGCAACAGAGACTCAATCACAAAAATAAAAGTAGCCTAAAATTAAAGAAGGAAAAGACGAAATTTATATGTAGGTATGACGCAGGACAACCTACCCTCGCACGGGTATACCTACGTTTAGAGTGTAAGTTTATATGTATAATCTGTAGGTGTAGATATTATACACGTATTTCTGAGGGATTATAATTATTAATTCAAATTAATTCAACTAGTTCTATAAGTGTTGAGATTGTTAATCTGTGATCTGTTGTTTTATGTAATGTTCCATATGTTTGGTATAATAATATAGCGAATTAGTTACTACTGTCAAATTCAGATTCAGACTCTTTATTTGCTTTCAATGTTGTTACAATAGTTGTTACAGTGATTTGTGTCTCAAACATTTAGTCACTGATGACATGCAAAAATATAACAAAATTACAAACTATATGAATTAAAATACTATGAATGTCCAATTATAATAATTACAAATCTCACAACAAATCCAATCGGTCAAATTATAAAAAAAGCTATAATCAAATAAGTAAATGTCAAAATATCATAAACTATGACTGTCTAATAATCATGTCAAAGCTAAAAAAATCATGTACTTATTAGATCTTCATAATTTCATTTCAATAAATTCTTTAACAGAGTAGAAACATTTATCACGTAACCAATTATGTAATTTACGTTGGAAGATATTTATAGGTAGTACAGTTAGAAATTCTGGCAACTTATTATGAATTCTTACAGTCATTTGGTTGCAGCTTTTACTGTTTAGGGCAGTTTTTGAGTGGGGCATACATAACCTGTCTGGGTACCTAGTGTTAAAATTATACTTGTCTTTAAAATTTTCAAATAAGTGCATATGGTTTTTTACGAAACAACTAATTTCAAATATGTACATGCAAGGGAGTGATAGCAATTTTAACTCTTGAAACAAAGGTTTACATGATGTTAATGGTTCTGCTCCGCAGATGGTCCGTATACATCGTTTTTGTATAACAAATACTCTATTTACATCGCTTGAGTTACCCCATAACATTAGACCATAACGTAAGATGGCTGCTACATGTCCGTGATAAGCTAACAATGCAGTTTTTCTATCACTTATATTCTTAATTCTGTATAAAGCATATACGAAACTATTGATTCGTTTACACACGTGTTCTATATGAGCAGTCCATGTACATAAGTTATCAAGTTTGATCCCAAGAAATGTAGCAACAGGTACTTCATCGACAGATTCGTTATTAAGAGTGATATGGGTTTGTGGTATCATCATTTTTTTATTTCTGAAGAGAGTATATTTAGTCTTTTTAATGTTTATTTGTAGATTATTATATTGCATCCATTCATTTATTTTATTTATTGTATAATTAATGTCAGTTTCAAATGTATTTTTGTCCTTGCAATTTATTATTACAAATATATCGTCTGCGAAAATTACGCACTTGTGATTGGTTATCTCAGGTAAATCATTAATGTATGCTAAAAATAATAGAGGTCCGAGAATGCTTCCTTGCGGCACCGCGTATGTATTTCTTTGATACGTAGATCTATACTGTATCAGATCTTTTTTAGTGTTAAGTTTACAGATTTCTACACATTGTGTTCGATTTTTCAAGTATGATTCAATCCAATCTTTAGCATTACCCCGTATGCCTAAATTTTCGCATTTATCTAAAAGTTTAGAGTGACAAACAAAATCGAACGGCTTAGACATATCAAAATAAACTACTGCAGCTGGTCGACCTTGATCTAGAATGCTAACTATGTCTTTCATTAATAAAAACGCTGCTACAATAAATTCAACGCTGTCAAAATATTAATTCAAATTATATATTTTCATCAAAAAGCAAAAGTCTGTCTTCTTCAAAAATATATCTATTAAGTAGTTATCATAACATATACCTAGGTATGCAAAAAAATAAAACTAATTATACAACTAAACTGTCCTAAACTAAACTACAAAAACTAAATGAATAATAATAACAATAAAGTCATCATCATCATCAACCTGCCATTGTCTACTGCAGGATAGGCCTCTCCAATGGCACACTCCTGATCCAGATTTTCGGTTTTTCATGCCCAGACGCTACCAGCCACTTTGCGTATACCGTCGTCTAAACTGTTACAAGGGTGATGATTAATCACTAATTCTTTGTATCACGCGATGCAGTCACGTCGCGTCATTCAAGTCCTACGTATAATTGTTTAATTATCTCTTTACAGCACTTTACTTCTACCCATATCAGTAATGGTTAGTGTTTTCTGTAACGTAGTAGTTTCTTTCTTATTTTGTTTCTTTCTTAACATTATTGTTTCATTAGGTACATAACGGACGATGTCTCCATAATCATTAATACATACTTATTATTCATAAAGGCAAACTATTAGGCCATCAAAGTGACGGGACAATTGATGGTAATAATTTGTATGAGTAAGTGATTAAGAGTCAGTTTGTGTGGCGTCCCTGAGACGTCTGTCGCGCCAGCCTGTCGCTTTAGCGCCAGAAAGTCAGTGCCTGGCTGGTTCAAGGACGAACGGGCGTCTTTCAGTCTCAATACCAATAAACGTGGGAGATGCTATCGAGTAATATAATGCTATTACTTTCAGTTGACTATAAAATGCTGTATTTATTCTGCATACGAATGCATTCTTTGTCTGATTTCTTTATTATGGTGCACATAGTTTTGTTCTTCTTATAAGCAATTTAAGTGAATACTTGCCGAACTTTACAAGCCGTTTTGAAATTACCGCAGAAATCGGCTAATAAGCTGTACGCTCAATACAATCTCAAAGGAGAATACCGAAACCTGTACCAAGTGCTATAAAAAAATGATACTTATACCGTAAATACTTTGACACATTTTGAATGCCATTACTAAATTATGAAACATTATTAAATCCGCGTTTACGAAATATTATAAAAAAGTTGAACTAAGATCAACAACTTCCGAATGCATACATTGCCAGCACAAAAAAGTCGATTCCGAGCGACAAAAAATCGAGTGTAATAATATTCTCAACATTAAAGATTGCTTACACGATTAAATGATTTTGAATTCAATAGAAGGTACTATGATAGTGAAATAAAAAAACTGTGTTCTGTGTGATTTTATTAAATAGAAATACATACTTGGCTACTTAACCCTTTACACGCGACGGTATGTTTTTCCGAAATCATCTATGTCATGGCTTTTATAGCTTTCTTGGTAGTTTAAAGAGTTCAAATCTCAGGTTTACAGTTAATCCAGGAATTAACCCTCACGATCGTGAGTTTCAGGTACAACTTGACTACTCACGATCGTGAGGGTACTTTAAATTGAACGTTTGTTTTGAAACTTTAATAGGAAATGAAACCAATATTCAATTGTTTAGAAGCTTAATTCTTTAATCAGTCATTTTAGAGTCAGTCAACATTATAAAACTTACTATCTAATTCTTAATTCTTAAAAAATCTACATTTATAACAAAAGTCATAATTTTTCTCCATCATTCGTAACAAAAACAAAAAAAAATCTACAACTTAACCAATTTATATTCTTTTAAAACGAAAAGGAACTATTAAAATTATGGTTTTAGGTGATAAGATTTTAAACAGTATTTTCTAGGTGCAATGCATAAATATGTATCACATTTTTCGCATCGTATCTTCGTGCGGCTACCACAACTTTCATGTCGACACATCCATGGGGCTTTTATTTCGTCAACTGCTGACTTTCCCCTCGAGACATCCTAGCGTCGGTTTTTAAATTTAATTTTAGCACGATCAGGGATTCTTTGATTATTATCGTTTCAGTGCTGTGAAGATTTATCTTGTGCATCCCTTCAATCAATGCCACAGCAGTAAAATATCTATCATGGTAGATACAGCTTCCAAGTGGGACTCTCTTGCTCAACTGGACAACCACAGAAGGCCCTAGCCCAAGTGGTGAGTCCCAAACATGGTTTTAGCTCCCTGATAAATATCAAAATCGAGCATCAAGCCTTCATTTGTGGTCAGTACGAAGTTTCTTAGACCAACGGGGCGTGGTTTGTTTCTAACTACTTGACGAAGACTGCATCTACCAGCAAATGGCACCATCTGTTCATCAGTCAAGTAAAACCCGGGGACTCTTTCTAGTTTGTTGCAAGTAGTTTTTAATCTATTTATCATGGGCTGTACCTTCCACAAAGAATAGTTTTTTTAATTGGCGGAGCTTCGTCTGAATCTACAACGTGTAGTGCACTGCGGATAATTAAAAATTGGTCACGAGCCATTTGCTTACTAATAACATGCAATCTTAACCCTGCTCGCCTGTACATTGGAATTCAAGGGTAATGTATACATCCAATGATAATGTGGCTCGAAAACACTTTGACTATGTCAACTGCAGTAGTTTTTAGTTCCCGGCCTGTTTTTCTCAGATGATACAAGTTTGTGCATCTAGATCTCTTCAAAAAAATCTTTATCAAAGTAGTCAGAAAAATATTCCAGTAGATACTGGCAGTGAAAAATAATCATGAGAAAAATCTTGGAATGGTATCTGTTTCCAAACACGCGTGCTGGACGCATAGCTCTTCGGCACTCAGCTGTTGAAGGTACGGGAGTGACAGGGCGAGGGCTTGGCTCAGGATCCAACTCAGATTCTTCATTGTTTTCTATTCCGGAAAACTATTTCGTTGAAATTCAGTTCCGCCGAGACATTTGGTTGGAAATGATCATCATCTTCATCAAAATCGTGAATTTCGGACAGGTTTCCATCGCCCAAGATTTACAAAACTTGATCGTCGTTTAAGTCCCGTCCTAAAAACCAGAAAAAAAATATTATTTTAACTTAGATCCAGGCAAAAATCAATAAACGGCAGGTACGTTGTTTTAAATTCATTCCTTGCACGCACAACCGAAGCCACACGATCGTAGCAGTCAAATTTTACGACTAAATTCTATCAAAATTACAAAGAAAACTTTCAAACTAAAATAATTTACGTATTAAGTGTTCATTTAACTTGTAATTCACCAAAGAACATAATACATGTCTAAACAAATAATACGCGCAACAAGTACTTACCTGTGACACTGCGGAGTCAAAAAACACCGCCATCTCTCAATGAGGCTCACAGGACACTGGTCACCCGCTCCCGCCCCGCAATTTATTAAGCGTATCGAGCGATATCCTTACGCTCGATCGGTGCCGGTTGCGTTCGCAAAAAGTAAACTGTTTGGCGCCAGAATCTTTTAAAAGTGAAACTCACGCTCGTTACAGCCCGGGTGTAAAGGGTTAACTTGATTTCAGTCTTTGGTTGAGCAATTTTTCATTAATCGATTGTTTTTAGGTGATATCGATTTATGATATAATTGAATCGAGATAGCAACAGTTGCAGGGTAACATTTGATAACTTGAGCAACTGTCAAAAGTGTAAAATGTCAACCCTACACAACATCGCCTACACATCGATCGTGTTTGTTTGTGTTATTATTTTGTTTTTATCCGTTGCGTTGAAGTTTGTTCCTCTGGGTCGTGGTCAAGGACAAATTCCTTCTTTTGCAATATTTGTGGCGGATTTCTTAAAATATGGTTGTGTGAAAATCTCAGAACTGCGGATTCGAAAACAAAAACGCTTCATGCCTACGGTAATATTAAACAATAAGCTGGCTAAAAATGTTCATTTCATGAAAAAACAAACGGTACAGGCTTCCATACAAAATCGGCATTCTCCTTTGTTTAGATTTCGTTTAGAACACTTATATAAGTAAAATAAATGTTACATCCCATTTGGATAGATTGAAGGCTATATACAAACCCAGAAGAAACAAGTACACCAGAGGACAATATTAGCTGCCCTCAAAGTTGTAATAAAAAATGATGAGAGCATGAGCTAAAAACTGAAAACTTCATTCTCCGAGTTAAAAAAAAACAATATCGTGGCTGCGCTTACTAACTGTAGTAACTAATAAAATTGCAACAAAAAAAACTACCAAGTACGATAAAATCCCACAATAATACGAACCTCTAATTGTGTTATGATTATGACAGTTTAAATCTGAATTTCTGAATAATTCATAGATAATTCGACGCTAAACGCAAATAGCCAACGTAAACGTGCCAGGAGGTAGCTCAATATACGGCGAAACCAGCCAAAGTTACGGGCAACACATTGTGTACAGAGCTCTTTCAATTATAAGTTGAAATACGTTGTTATTGTGAATGAATATGCCCTTTACTTGTTTGATATACAGGCAAAACCAATTATAATATTAAGCGTATAGAAGAGTAATACATACGTGTGTATTTTACGAAATTAAAGAGGCTGGAAGACGTTGTAGCACAATAGCCAAGGTAATTATTCATTCGATCATAAGGTCAAAGGTTAGAGTCCTACTCATTACACTAACGACGTCAACTCACTCTTCACAAACGAGGCAAGCAAAGATTGGTAAAAACAGGAATATAAAGAAATTGAAATCCTATTTACAGTGAACTTTTAATAAAAAAAACATAAAATCTTAACAGTTATATTGTTTTGGAAACCAACACAGTAAACTTATTTTATATATTTAATATTAGAATTTTCTAGAATGTTTTACATGCTTGTTGAAAACAAACTATATTTTCAAAATAAAACCCGTAGATACATTGCGTGAAGCTCATATTAGTTTTAGAACTAACAAACGCACATGAGGGCCACTTGCCCAATCCAAAGAGCTAACTTTTAACTTCCAAGTTTGACGGTCCATACTTGTTCTGTAATTTGGTCACGTAGTTTGCGATAGTATTTATTCAAATATATTTGAATTATAGGGCGGTATGCTCCCTTCTAAAGGCAGTTAAACTATTAATTTAAATTTCTTGCCTTTGAAGCCCGTCCTATAATATTAACATGCTTTCATCAGTGCTACGTGCAAACTTGTCTTTTATTGCCATTAGGTACAGACCTACCTAATAATAACAATAACATCAACCTTGTTTATATTTGCCTGTCTTTTATCGAGACCCTCCTTTCATAATGAGAAAAATTAGATCATAGTCTCCCGCGTACGCCAACTGCGGTTTGTCAGACTCCACATATCCCGGCAGAACAATTATGAAGAACTCTCATACATGCAGTCACGAGATTTTCTTTCTTTGTAAAAAAAAAATATGCACCTAATTTCCAGAACTCAGTCGTGCATGCTGTGGGTATAAACCCGACAATCCTCTTCGTACAAGTCAGTCAGTCAGTCTTTCGACTAGGCGCTGTCTTTTTGGACTCAGTCACAATAACATTTATTAAATTTGTGACTGTTTTTAGTATTCAAAAAAGCTACAACCATGACACAATATCTCAAAACCTTGTATTCAAAAGTATAACAAGAAGCAAAGGTCATCACGTGAGTCCTTTACCCTGAAATACAGAATTAAACATTTTCTTCGCGAACAATGGCAACACTTCTTTTGTACAGCGAGTGATATTTTAATCTTGACATAATGTACTCTTGCTTTGAATTATGAAACGAAACGAGGTTGGTTATTTCCACAGAACAATTAAAGGGGTTATTTCAGTTGTTTCTTTAATCTTTGTTGGATGATAACAAACTTGAAAGTACTACTGGCCTTTTCTTAAATACCTATTCAGCTAAGTACATGACTGTTTAACAGGCGCTTGTACATGTTTAGCATTACATTACCATGTAATGTTCGTTATCAAGTGCAAATAAAGAGCGAATTTGTTGGCTTTGAGATTAATTGCATACTAGCTTTTGCTTTCGGCTTCGCATTCGCATGTAAGAATAAAATTATATTAATTAACCTAATAAAAAAAACATAATATTATTGTATTCCTAACAATGAGATACTTATTGAATATATTATATATATATTACAACTTAAAAATTAATATTAGTTTCTCATAGTATTTGTTTCCTCATCATACCCAGTCAAGTTTTATTTTCACAGGACTGACATAAAGACATAAAGACATATTTATTTCTGCATTTTGGTTGTTTACAACACTTTTACATGTCAAAACCCTATTCTAGATGAAGCCGGCTTTTCCTAGCTAAATGACTTCTTGAGAAGAAAGGCCGAAACAAACTCAGAGTCATTGCTTTTTTTGTCATTTCATCTCTTCATTTATATTCTTTTGAAGTCCAGACATAATAGGTTTAGATGCGAGTACAATGCAGGATATCATCTGACGCTTATAACTGACTTAGCCCGCTGATGGCCCGCATTCAACAGCCATCGTACGGCTCAACTTTGATAGAGGGAGCCAGCACGACCTGAATCATTATGCCTCCACGCCATCAGTAGGTGTATGCATAAGCATGCCAGCCTAAGCCACCAGACAGGTTGCCACTAATATTAGTTGAAAAGTTTACTAATTCCCGCATTGTACTTGCTCCTTACATTTTATCATAAGGTTGAGTACATGTTGTAAACAATAATATTAAAATAATAAAAATTATACAATAAAATGTCATCTAATTAAATGTCACTAAATAAATAATAATAATTAAATTGTCAATTTGAAAATGTCAAAAAAAAAGAAATTGTAATTATATAAAATTATTAAATGTCACTTAAGTTATTGGAAATGTCAAACATAAATAAAATAATTGAATGTCAATTTGGAAATGTCAAAAGCATAATACAATAATTACTATTAAAGTAAATAAAAATAATCTGATGTCATTTTAGAATGTCAGAATATAAATAATAACAAAATAGATAAATTACAAATGTCAAATATTCATAATTTTATACTATTTACATGACATTTTAGCCTGCGTGTAAATTGGAGAAACTCAACCCCAGGCATTTTTGTCTTCTAAGTAATCTTTTACTGAGTAGTACGCTTTGGAACACAAACTCTGCTTAACAAATACTTTGAACTTATTTAAACTTAATGCCTGAATACTGCCTGGAATTTTGTTGTAGAAGCGTATACTTTGACACTTATACGAGTTACTGATTTTTTGCAGTCTAGCTAAAGGTAGCACTAGTTTATTTTTATTTCGTGTATTTATACTATGCATGTCGCTTATTTTCGAAAACATATTTATATTTTTCCTAACGTATATCAAGTTTTCATAAATATATTGAGATGCGACAGTCATTATTTTAATTTCCTTAAATTTTTCCCTCAGAGAATGCCTTGATCCAAGACTGTAAATTGCACAAATAGCTCGCTTCTGCAGTACAAACACTGTTTGAATGTCAGCTGCATTGCCCCATAATAAAATGCCGTATGACATTATACTGTGAAAATAACTGAAATATACTATTCTGGCTGTATCTATATCAGCTAACTGACGAATCTTATAAACCGCGTACGCCGCAGAGCTAAGTCTATTCGACAACTTACTTATATGTGGGCCCCACTGTAACTTAGAATCTAAAGTTATGCCTAAGAAAACGGTGTTATCTATAAGATCCAACTCTTCTCCATTCATCCGTATATTGGTTTCAACTTGTTTTACGTTAGGTGTGGAAAATCTAATACATTTTGTTTTTCTTTCGTTTAAAAGTAAATTATTAGCACTAAACCAATTAACTACTTCAGAGAGAGCGTCATTTACATCGTCATTAGTTGATTGCTGTCGTCTTAGCTTAAATATAAGTGATGTATCATCAGCAAATAACACTATCTCTTCATTGTTTTTCATAATATATGGCAGATCATTAATATATATAAGAAAAAGGAATGGACCAAGAATTGAACCTTGCGGCACTCCCATTGTGACCACTGAACCCATAGAACGTTTTCCATTAACATCTACTCTCTGTATCCTGTTACTTAAATACGAAATTAAAAGATCTAAAGCAGTGTTCTTAACTCCATAGTGATGTAATTTCCTGATCAATGTTTCATGAAAAACACAATCAAATGCCTTAGATAAGTCGCAAAAAACTCCTAGAGCATCATGCGACTCCTCCCAAGCATCGAAAATACTATTTAAAAGCTCAACACCAGCATCGGTAGTTGAGCGACCCCTAGTAAAACCAAATTGTTTACTGTGAAGCAGTTTATTATTATTAAAATGAATTTGGAGCTGGTCTAGAATTAACTTTTCAAAAATTTTACTAAAAGTGGGTAGCACAGATATTGGCCGATAATTAGTGGGGTCAGATGTGCTACCTGATTTAAATAATGGAATTATTTTACTAATTTTCATTAGATCAGGAAAAACACCACAGTCAATGCATCTATTGAAAATTATTGCAAGTACAGGTGCTACTGAATTGATTATGGATTTCGTAATCACAACAGAGTTACCCCAAAAATCACTTGTTTTCTTAAAATTAAGTGTATTAAAAGTTTTAACAATATCTCTTTCGGTAATATAAGTAAAACTAAATCCTATGGTACACATTTTGACATTTTGTTTTAATAGAAGTTCGGCATCATTAGGAGACGAGTTCAGGGACTTTGTAATTGAGACTGGAATGTCTGTAAAGAAATTTTCGAATGCTGTGGCAACCTCAAAATCTGATTTGAATACTTTGTTATCAAAGTGAAGAATGTAGTCCTTATTTTTATTCTTGACTCTTCCAGTCTCATTGTTAACAATGTCCCATGTTGCTTTTATTTTATTTAACTGAGTAACCTATTTACGCTCCAAAGACGCTTTTCTATTTCTATAGCCCTTCTCTAATCATCGAAATCGATTCAGCCGCAAACCAAACATTCTCACTTAACAAAGATGGCGTTCAGTAAGTAAATTGCCTTGCCTCCTTGAGTAATAATGTGTTTCTAGAACTGTATTAATAACACGCATTTATCACGGGGAATATAACTTGTTGGCTTAGTCAGCAAGCGGACAGTGACGAAAAATATCTAAAACTACAAAGCCTACGAACATTTTTATAACGGGTCTATGTCGCTTAATTTATTAAAAATAAAGGTGAAGACTCTTATGTGCTCTGTGCACGTTTCGGCGTGAGTTACACCAGTTATGGTGAGGGGATGGTGTCAAACGATTTCATAAATATTAGCTTGACATGTGTACAAATCCTGAATGTTTGAAAATCTTTACACGTACGGAAAATCTTAATACTAAAATTATTACAGTAAAAACAGTATGATTGTGAAGTCAGCAAATCAAAGAGCAAAGTGTGCTTACTAATGTTTAGAAGTGCCTAATATAATGATTATACAATACCCATAAGTAAAATCAACATACCTTTACCTTCTAATTTACATAGAAAACCAGTCACATTACACTTTGCCTATATTACACGCACACTCTTCTACCCTTTGATGTTCGGCAAAACTGTGAATGTGTACAAATGTTAATGTTTAATTCATCTAGTTAGGCGAGATTACACGCTATCAAAGGGCTCACAAACACTATGTCGCGTCCATGAATATTTCATTAATGTAGACACGCCCTAGTAACTGCTTGGTAACGTGTTTGTGCGATTATGAATGTGGGTTGGATGGAGACTGGACGATAAATATACCAAAGCCCGGTAATTTACCGTGACCAAAGTAAAAACAAATATTTACGTACGGAGGTTAAAAGTTTGTTGCAAAACAAATATACCTGCTAAAGTTAGCAGCTATTTTTATTTTGAAGACGAGTAGGAAAATCTGTGCCAACGCCTGCATCAAATACTAGACCGATGTGATGAAATTAGACAAATCGGTTCTATTGGTTCTAAAAAGGACAACAAGGTAAATTAAAATGGTCAAATTCATCATCATTCATCACACAAGAAATTGACTGTTCCTCTGGTTATTTTCCTCTTCTCCTTCCTCACATCTCATCCAATTATTAGAGTAGATACAAAATATTTATATATTTTTTATTTTATTTCATTTTGGAAGATTTCGGGATAGTAGGCGCGGCACGTAGGTACAGAAATTTATACATAATATAAATATAAGGAAATACTAAACAACAGAAATTACTCTCAGAATGAATTTTCACATTCGTCATCACAAATTTATGTTGAAGTAATACGACGCATCGGAAACGCGCAGAGTCGAGTTACCTTGCCATTTCAGAAATGTTGATGGCACAAATTAATATTTTATTTTATTACCTATACCTACAGAGTATAAACAGACCCATCACGAAGGCGAAGTCTACTCGTTTTGCACATCATGCCAAGTCATACTACGCGAAAATAATACCTGGGAAACGAAATTTTTACTTGAAAAGCGCGCGAAATGCATTGTGCCTACTACACCGGCGGTATCTACCTACAGCGTGAGCCGCGGCTGGAACCAAAGGGCCGGTTTCAGATTAGCGTATTTTTCTGCGTGTATACGGTCGTTTCAGCATACGCGCTTACACGTGCGCTTACATTACGCGCTTCAAAAAACCGGACTCGCGTAAACGGGTAGATAAATTTCGGCATGTTCGCTCGAAATGGTAGTGACATCGTGTCAGTGTCAACATGGACTCTGACGGCTCAAGCTTATACGAGCTTAGAAGCGCATCAGCGCTCGTACGAGTTGAGTGTGTGCCAAAAGGCGCGCCTATACACGCCTTCATGCGCTTTCAAAAACGAGCTTATACGCGCGTATAAAACGCTGATCTAAAACCGCCCTAACGGCGGCAGTTTATGATCACGTGGTCGCACGGCCAAGGGCAATGCCCTCGCCACGGTAATATAATCTAACAGTATTGTAACTCGGCCGTCTTCGTGAGTTATATACCTACAGACACGCCGTACGCAAACCAGCGGTAGGGCTGCCCGCCTTAAGTATTTTAATTACATCTACCTACTTGACGTTTTTTTCTGGTTTTGTGATTGTTCATATTACTTATATTTTTATTCAAACAAATGAAAATCGAATGAATGAAATAGTAAACTGCAGTCGCCGTAGGTTACAAAACATAAATTTTTACTTCAACACCTACCTACTGAGCCAAAATGCAAGTACCTACGTCCTTAATAACTGACGAGTATAATTATAACTTTTCATCGTAAATTAATGTCTCTATTACTAACAGCACAGAGCAACTCGAAATAACAGTTATTTGGTCACCCATCCGATGTCCAACCGCTTTGAACATTACTTAACATCAACCATCTAATTGCGTATGCGCTACTTACAGTAATATCTATTCATTGCCAACTGGTTCGATAGCACTACATAAAATCTACCTTATCATTTTAATTTCATAACGATATTACGTTTAATTCAATATGTATTTCCAAAATCCTATAGCTCGGGGTGCTTTAAAATTAAGCGAAAAATAATGTACTTAGCTAAGTAAGTACCCTAAGAAATTACCTATTGGTTATGTAATAAGCAGATTTCCATTGGCTTCCATTTTGAAAATTACCCTGTAGGTATTACTAATCATAGACAACAATGAAATAATACATTGTCCATAACGCAGGTAAAAGTGTCCTGCTAGTAGGTATACGTTATAACCGCAATATGTTTTAAAAATAATAAACATACTAATAGAATGCTAATAGATTAAGCTAATCAAATTACGACTTTATCACGCTAAAGTTAATTACCGTGTCAGAAAGTAGGTGTGAAAAGCGTAGTTTTCATTTAAAATAAGGTAGTAGTATAGTACTAGAACTAGCAGCAACCATCGTAATTTGTAAAAAAAAAACATTAGTATTACCTTACAGAGTTTACAGGTAATTTAAAAAAATCTTTTAGTTGGGTGAGTTATCGAAGAATTTAAACAACCAAAAACAGCACAATATAATCTATTCGTTTTCGCCATAATAATTATTTGAATATCACAACACTGGTACAAAAATCATCACCGTCTGTTCGTCACTGCGACACGGTGCGAGCTGCGGCACGAGCACAGACTAATTAGAGATGCTAACGCGGCACGAGCGACCGCGGCTGTGGGTACTTTACGCTCAGTCTAAATGGGTACTGTGCTCGAGGCGCGTAGGTATAACTCGAGTTTCGTGCGTTTGTATGGAGTTACAATACTGTTAGATATTATTACCGTGCCCTCGCCCACAGCGCAGCTGATTACTAATAGCAATGTATGCGACATTGCATTTATGGAACTTTAAAGCCGTTTATTTTAGAGCAATATTGAAAATTTTGTTTATGTTTATTTGGAAGAAAGTTTACAGAACCTTTTAAACACTCGCGTTGCATGTTTATGAATATATATATATACATACACGGGCATTCACGCGAACATGCATTACATAGGTATTTACATACCTTATTTTGCTTGACGTTTCGAGACGGTTGCACTTCTCGTGGTCGCAAGCTGACAGGTGTAGCGATGTCACGTCACATGAGTAAACAAACCGAACAGAGAGACAGCTTCTTAAGAGCTTGTAAAGGAGAAGTTGCAACTTCCATATAAAACTACCCCACGTCCGACAGCTGAGATAAATATCTCAAATAATAGATAAAATTGAGTATTAATAAATTGCATACCTCTGATTGTCATCCTTACTGGCTATCATACTTAGAAATTGCTCCAAATATTGTTTCAAGCGCAGTATTAAGTGCTTATCTTAAAAGTATTTTACTTTCAATCATGACAATACCTACTACTCTAACAACCATAAAAAAAGAAGGGAAATAAAGATTAAACAAATGAACATATTTTTTTATAGACTCTAGCCTGTATCCCCGCATACATTTTCTATAAGCGCCCCTAACGGAGAGTAGCGATCGATAGAGTCCGCTAGGGGGCGCATTTAGAAAATGTATGGAAATTGTTCCCGACGACTACGCTATCGTTCACTGTGACGATCGAGTGCAAACTCGTACTAGACCCTCTGATATCATAATTAATTCCTCATGTCTCGGAAAGTCATATTAACATCTTCGCTAGTTGCTTCCAACCTCGAAAAGGGAACTCTGCTGGTTAAGATTATGTTCTTCGACATAATCTGCTAACAAGTTTGGTTTAAGCATATTTAGTCTTATTGTTTGACAAAACTCTTCATTATATGTGCTTTGTTACTAGCCTAGTATAATAACTATTATCAAACGTGAGTTATTACAGTGTTTAATTGCTTTTTAATCCTATTCTAAAACTAAAATCAGAAGTTAGTATATTACAGGTTTTCTACTCCTGAATTAATATTTAGAGCAATTTTTTTATGTGCTAGCCAGTAAAGATCATAACCGGAAGTATATAATTTTTTTATACTGATTTTTAGCGATTTTTTGAGATACTTATCTTTGCAGTCGGAAGTGGGGCATTTTTGCTACTTCTTCTTTGTTACCTATTTTAGTAGGGTTGTCACAATAGGTTAAGACAAATCGCTTGTTCGGTATACGACAGATTCTGGATTGGACAGATTCGTGATTTGGCAGATTCCCAACTCGACAGATTCGTGGATTGGGCAGATTCTTGGACTCGACGGATTCGCTATACGGCAGAAGTACAGCTGTTGTAAATAAAATAGCGAGTGGAACCAAAAAAGGCATGCACCTGAAACTTTTAAAAGCACGGAATAAAAATATACATTTGTTACCAAGGACAAGACGTGATTTATTTGACATTCCCAACGATACCACTAATAGTGTTGAATATTTTCTGGTAATATGATCTATTTTGCAAATAAACATAGGAATCTCCTTTAGCTATTATGGCCACTAGTTTTACCACGGGGATAGGTATCTAAAATAAGTTTAAAAAGAAATTGTGTAAGACAAATGAACGTCTACAAAACAAATGCCTAAATGATCAATCATCGATTGGGCTTACAAAAGACAGGTGCATGCGATTTTCGACCTTATTGACAATTCATGACAGACTTTTTTTTGGTATTTTCTTGCTTTCTGAGATTGATACGTTATTAAAATTATAAATTCTGAGTTACGTCAATAAGGTCGAAAATCGCATGCACCTGTTTTTTGTAATCCCTATCGATGGCTGATCACTTTCTGATAGTCATTGGTTTTGTAAATATTAATTGCTTTTACACAATTTCACAACTAATGAGTTGTTAAGTATTTCTATGCCAACATTGACAATATTTATTTCAAGATCGAAATATTCGCGAAACTTTTGCTCGAGCAATTAAACAAATGCGACAAAATTATCAGAAGTCATACCTAATTAAAAAACCTAATTGTACGTTACCATTGTTAAAATCTTTATAATGATTTAATTATTTCATCTAGTATTATTCATACACACAGTACAATAAACAACCATTATTAATAATAAAACACCACTTTTTTACATTAAAATTAAAACTTGCAACGTACAAAACAAACAACGTGCGTCGTAATAACCCTAAGATTGTCAACTGCCTGTGCCTACGTAAACCGGTTCTTTCCACTCTCGCCGCGTACACGACAAGCAGCCAGTGGTCACGCACACATAAGCCGCGTGCTCGTAGTAGTGCAACCGATTCGCGCTGTTGTATGAAGCTGTGTCTCTGTTCCGTTTATCTACTCATGTGGTCACATCTCCGAGGGCGAGGTAGAAGTTTCTATTTATATTTCTACCCCCGGGTCGTTGATTTTCGAAGTACCGGCGCAAAACACACTAACCGTATCTGTATTGTTAGCCGAATCACTGGATTCCACGCCGATCAAAATTTTAAGCCCTCTTCCCGATTGAAATTTTTTTGTTTTCTGATTTCGATCGCTTCACGCACAACTCTTGGGTAAAAGTGGCGTTCCGTGGAGAGGACTTGGGACGATGAAATTCAATCCAGTGATTGGTGCCCGATTGAAGTAAATAATAATAATTTTAGAAAAGTACGCTTGATAGAGAAACACATAATAATAATAAAAATGTTTTATCAATTTCTCTGTCACACAGAATAGTTAACAATCAGGTCTTAAATTAAATGTTACATAATCAAGTAGCTGAACCTGTGTGAGAGACTGGTATCTGAACTAGGAGAACTAAATAGACATGCTGGAGCTTAAGTGTAACTACATTGATTGGTAAGTAATATTTTTGTAAATGAGTTAGAAAAAACAATTTATACAAGAAAAACGTTTTATGCGCATGTGTGTGTGTGTGTGTGTATATGTGTTTGTGTGTGTGTTTGTGTGTGTGTGTGTGTGTGTGTGTGTGTGTGTGTGTGTGTGTATGTGTATGTGTGTGTGTGTATGTGTGTGTGCGTGCGTGCGCGTATGTGTATATGTGTGTGTGTGTGTGTGTGTGTGTTTTAGTGTTTATATTGAGTGTGTGATTATATGCTATATGTATGCATATACATATAGCATTTACATGTGCTGACCCTACGACAATGTTGAAGTATCAACTTGGGATCAGATATAGCTGAAGCTAGTAACTCTGTTTGCTGTGTATAAACATACTTAAATTTATAGTAATTAATAGTAATAATTAGGAAGCTTTTCCAGGCTCAAATGTGCATGCATTAATCTTCTAAGATAGTAGATGAGAAGTGCTATCGAGATTTTTGAATATTGTAAAATTCTTTATTGACATAAAATCATTTTTAACCAACATTAGTACATTACATAATTATATTAGTTTGCATCGCACAAAGACAGTACTGTAGACGCCTCTGTTACTTTAAGTTCTTTAAGCTTAATCGTGGTTACATTGCAGCGTTTCACCAGTCACATACTGCAAGAGTTACATTTGGTGCATTGCAGCATTTGTTCACATAGATAATGGAAAAGAGAAATCTCGATTCAACATTTCGTGGGCAGTTCACAGGATTTGTAGTTTAAAACATTTGAAATCATACGAATATCTACAATATGCGCATGTCGTATAGGTTATTTGTAGTAATCCAATTGGATTTTGTACCACAACTATAGAGGAAAACCTCACAATTCTGCTTTATACTTAGAGTAAATTTTTATTTATTTTATTTTTATAGACTCACGCCTGTATCCCCGAAGGAGTAGGCAGAGGTGTAATATTACACCCACATTTCGCCAGGAATTGCTAGGTCCCACGTAATAGGGGGCGAGCCTATTGCCGTACCGGGCACATTACCATACTCCGTGCTGCTACTGAGAATTTCCTAACGGAAAAACCCAATAACATTTTGCCCGACCCGGGTATCGAACGCGAGATCCCACGCGCACATTTATGCCGCGAGACCAACGAGGCAGTCAGAGTTAAATGTTTTATTAATTAATTTAATCTGTCTTTGTTTGCTGCTTGATGCAGTTGTGGATGACAAGATTGGGACTTTGAGATATCAAAGCCCAGTTCTGAGACTATAAAACGTTACTATTTTGCTTTATACTAAGTAGTAAAATGGTATATTATTAACTTTAATCTGTCTGTTTGATCTTTTTAATTGAAATTGGCTTGTCATCTGACATTTGATTTTCTTCCTGTCTCAAAGCCCCGTTCTGAAGCCATTATTTCATTACAATGAACTCCTCAGGAACAGAATATTTTAATTGTTTGTTTTGTTTTTCGTGTGAGCGTGTGGCCAACTCTAGTGTCGGAGTTTTCAGACCGCCCGAAGGCCTCCGACATGGCCTAACGATCCTTATCCTTGGACAAGAACCGGGACCGACAGCTTTACGTGCCCTCCGAAGCACGGTAGCGCTCAGATGTAAATGCCCCACACGGTCACCCATCCAAGTGGTAACCTGTGCAAGCGTTGCTTAACTTTGCCGATCTGTTACGAACGGCAAGCCAAGTCTCGCTACGAGCGCTACACGTTTTTTTCATTAATATTTTAATGAAAAACATATTCAATCTCACCGATATTATTGAAACCGTTGGCAAAAAGGAATTACAAATAAATATACACAACAAATCAGCCTTAAGGTATAGAAAACCGAATCTGAACTTGCATACCTACATATAAGAGTCACTAATACTACTAGGAAAAAACTACCTTTAATATTAATTATACTATAAATAAACTTTATTGTCCTATCGATTGGTATATTAGTTGAATACCAAAAGGTTACGTCTCGAAACAAATCTATGACTTACACCTTCCTTCCACACTGGGTATAAATAAATTATTACCGTCCATTTCGGGTTACTTTGGCTGATATTTGGATAGGTGAAGATAAAGGATATGTTAAGTGTTAAGGCTGATGCTAGTAATTAATAAACGAACAATCTTGGAGTTGAAGCAATAAAGATCAAATAATTAGATTAAGTGCGAGTCCCGTAAGGGTCCCGTAGTTCAGGTATCCACTTAACATTTTCTTTATCTTCACTTAACCAAATATCACGATCACTTTTTCATCACCAAAAATAACTTTGTTTTCCATAGTGTTTGTATACACGACAAAGTTATATTTGCGGTTGATTAAAATTACTTAAATTTAAAATAACTATGAGCACTTTTTTGAGAGGCAAATTATTATAGGCATATTTGTTTATAAATTATATTACATAAAACATACGTCTCATCTGGTTATCAGATCGGTGTAGGTCGATGTTCCACGTCTCCTCTATTACTATATCTTACTGAAACATCGCTTTATATTAAAAAAAAAACCGATACTCAAAATTATATCAATATATTTTGCACACTGTATTCTCCATATAATTACCCACCAGATCGCGCCAAATCAACTACACGAGCTGAATAATAACCAGCCCTCGATTTATAATCGATACAGGCTATTGATCTAACGTATATTTTAGTTGGGCTTAGTTTGGTTCTTACCGGTATTTAAGGTGGTACCATATTTGGAATAGATTTCGATCTGCGTCGACGTCCCTGTGCCGACACTTAAAAGGCGCTAATGCGGTTGGTTACCTTAGTAGCAGTTGTAGTTTTGAGTCGTTTGGAGTCGACCTATTTGCTTATTTGACGATTCGGTGGCGTAGCGGGAGTATAACAGATTGCCACGATGAAGACCTCAGGTTCGATTTCTGCTCGGGTCAAAAATTTGTTCGCGTGAACATGGATGTTTGTGTTGGTCTGGGTGTTTCTATGTATAATGTCTATGTATTGCCTAATAATAAGTATGTATTTATGTGTATCCATTGACTAAAGGCTCCTATACACAGTGCCAGCGGCACGGCCGCCGGCCAAGTTGCGTGAACCCGGCGGCATACAAAGCCGCTGGCCTTGCCGCACGAAGGAGCCGCCGGCATGGTCGCCAGGGTAGGCCGGCGGGCCGCGCGGGTTGCAACTTGCTACTTGTGTGTGGTCGTTCTATACAACTGGAATGATGCCCGGCGGGTTTCTGCGGCTGTTGCCGGCGGCACCGTTGCCCGACAAAAGCCGGCACCACGAGCCGCGCGACAAAAGCCGGCGGCCCGTGCCGCCGGCACTTTGTGTAGCAGTCTTCATACCCATAGTAGGTACAAGGTCTGCTTAGTTTGGGACTAGATGGTGTTTTGTTTTGTGTATATGGTAGAATAAATAGCAAAAGGGCTGATTTATGCTTCCAGAGAACGCTACGTCCAGCAATTGATTGCGTAAGGCTATCTGATGATGACAACGGGTACACGCATAAGATGCAAATTTAAATTCAGAAATGTGCAAGACGCGACCTTTTCGCGGAAAGCAATTTCTTCCAGGCAATTTTCTTGATAATGAAATTCAGGTGAAGTATTTTTATATATTTAGTAAACACCATCTTCAATCGTGTACATTGTAAACACGGTATTAACATTAACATGAAAAAAATACTTCCCACATCAGACCACAAAGTAACCAAACAAGTATTCCCATCTTTATTTTCTCAACAGAACAATAAAAATTTGGTTCAAACTTCTACAAGAAATATATTCTCTAAGAAAACATCATTATATTGTAGTATAAATTCAGAAATGTTACCACAAGAGGGAGTTTTCCGACTGAGTGCTAAAGTAGGCTTTCATTTGAGCCGATAATCGCGCCGTTTTGTTCTTCAGCTATCGCAGTTATCAAGTTAATAATGCTAGGGATTCTTTTTAATAATTGTTGTGATAAAACTTGTTTAAATGAATACTACAGCTTGAAAAATAAAGGCGCTTTTTATAAAAAATTCTTAGAGGACAACAAAATAGCTTTCTTTATGAGAGACACAAGAAAGTTCTAAGAAATACGTATACATCAAATTCATATTTATTATCGATGGCCTTTATTATCTTTGTTCATAGTAAACTTTCATTAGAATTTATTGAAATATGTCCCATGAACTTGGCATGATATAACATTGACCACATTTTTCTGCTGTCGGCTGTGATGAAGTCACGCGCCCTTCGTACTCAACGCTGCATTTCTAACGTTATCTCATTTACTATTTACGCGACCAAGGTCTCGGGTGGAAGCTAAATTCAATAAGTATGAGTATGTAGGAATCTCGGAATATAACGTAATTCTTTCCATGTTCATGTTATGAAACTTTATATTCGCAAATACGCACGTCGTCTTTATAAAAGAAACTTCGTTCAAATGGAGTATAATATTCCAAATGATTGCACGCTGGTACTAACATCATATATGAATTTCAACAAAGTTTAATTAAATGTAAACACCGTTGTCTCCACGATTAACTCATATTCCAAGCGGCGCAAATCACTGTAGCAGCAGGCGGTGCGTAAGTAATTACATTACATTGAAGCGTATATGTGGTCTCTATTGGAGCTAGTTCATTGTATGCAAGAATTGGTTATGCAACAAAGCGATCGCTTCTAACCTAATAAAGCTCCCGAGTTTATTACCAAGGTGAGTTTACTTTAAAAACTTTCTTCAGTAGCATGACTGATTCTGAACTCGTTGTAACGAGATTTTTCCCCGTTGATTATACTCCCCGTTGAACTTTGTTTCTTCAAACGAGTTTATGAATATGAAAGGCCGGTTGTTATTCTGATGAACAGTTTTTCGAGCGAATTGTTTACTGCAAGTTCGCCTTTTGCCAGCCTGAATATGTTTAAGCATTCATGAGGTGGAATAAGTATTTATAATTCCGTATACCGCCTATTTCGCTTCTACATATCGATTAAAAGGGGGAAAAGGTATCGGGGTGAAAATCTTCTGCGGGTTTTAAGAAGTTGTCATCATTTTGTAAAGTATGTAAACGTTATCTCGGTTACATCTAAGGTCTTAGAGCCGTGTTGCCGTTTTAGTCTACCCAAATTTAAGCTTTTCTATAAAGCTGCTGACGCCAGAGGCATATAATTATACCTATTTAACATTGTTTGGTATATATCAATCCTACTTAACTATATTTTTTTACTTTAGACCAGTGCCACGACATTTTAGGATAGCAACTTACCAACTGATTATCCTTATCTTCAGGACAGCCGTGGCCGATTGTTTAACGTGATCTGCGAACTTCAAGATCATCATTATCATCAGAGCTCTCCATATATACACTGCGCACTGCTAGGTTTGGGTCTCTTTTCATTATAAGAAGGGTAAGGCCATAGGACTATGGCAAGGACAACCTAGCTTGACTGAGGCCTTACTTGACATGCGTAGTGGGCACCACGCAGGTCAAGTGCGGGTTGGCCAGAATTCAAATGTTTTACAAGAACATTTATCTCAGTAATGCGGGTTTTCTTGACGATGTTTTGCTTAACCGCTAAGCAAGTAATAATTAACAATTGAATACGTCCTTAACCCGAGACTCCTGCATAGCAGTCTGTCAGGAGGTATCTCCACTAGGGTGTGACTGCCTCCTGCGAAACAAGATATAAAAGGTCAATTCTAAATAATTAAATTCGCATAAGTTCAAAGAGTCTTTGGTGCGTAAATGCGGGCTGTGGCTTCTAAGGTCCTTTGCGAGGCAGTCTGTTACCTTGAAACCCTGAATTTTAAAAATGATTACGTACAGAAGATATAATAATTTTGAAAAAGAAACTACAAAAGTTAGCCTACGTCCGTGTTCGAAATCTATTTGTATGCTAAAAGACATTAACTTCGGTTGATTCGTTATTGCCATGGTAAATAAATCATACGAGGGTCAAACTGAAAGTTCTTAGAACTGGCCACTTATAAACAATATAATAAAAAAAATATTCTAAAATTTGAAAATAGAACTCTTTGCCAATATTACTGAGTATATATTTCATTCATTTGTCATTTGTTTTACGATTTGGCGGCAAATTGAAAATTGTCTGTGTCACGTCAACATGAATTTAACACGAGAAAATTTTCGTGCAATGATTTTTTATGACTTTCGATGTCATTTAAGTCAACAAGAAAGTTATGACAGACTACGATTGGCCTTTCACGATGAAGCCCCATCTCGTGCGACTGTTTACAACTGGTTTAATGAGTTTAAACGTGGTCGCACTAATCTCACTGATGATGTACGTGAGGGACGGCCTTCTACGGCGACGACTGAAAATAACATCTGTGTTGTGCGGCGTATGATAGAGACTGACAAAAGAGTGACCTATCAGCAGATTCGGACAAGCTTAGGCATCGGTATCAGTCAAGTGCACAAAATCCTCCACGAACATTTAGCGGTCAGGAAGCTTTGCGCCCGGTGGATACCTCATAATTTGACTAAGGCTCAAAAACTCCATCGTGTGGATTGGTGCCGTAAAATGATTGAAAGATTTAACGGAGGTGACTCAAATGCTGTGTTCGACATACTAACAGGTGACGAAAGCTGGATTTACTGTTACGATCCTGAAACCAAAAGACAATCTGCTCAGTGGGTGTTTCCTTTCGAGGAGTTGCCAACTAAAGTGAAGAGAGATCGAAGTGCGGGAAAAAAAATGGTGGCCTCGTTCTTTGGAAGGATAGGTCAGTTCGCAACAATTGTGTTAGAGGATCAAAAAACAGTTTCTGCAGAATGGTACACTACCAATTGTTTGCCACTTGTCTTGGAAAAAGTTCGAGAGAAACGACCTCGCAGTAGGATCCTCCTTCACCACGACAACGCCTCGTCGCACACCGCCAAGCGAACGATCGACTATTTGGCGACATCAAACGTTGAATTACTGGGTCACCCGCCGTATAGCCCCGACCTCGCGCCTTGTGATTTTTATTTATTTCCAAAAATTAAAGAAAAACTTAAAGGAAAGCGGTTTATGAATGCTGAAGAAGCGGTGGCTGCGTATCGCGATGCCATTGAAGAGACCCCTAAGGACGAGTGGGCAAAGTGCTTTTCCCAGTGGTTCCATCGCATGCAGCGGTGTATTGACGTCAATGGACAATATTTTGAAAAGATATAATAAAACTAATAACTGGCTAATGTAATCAGTTTTTGATTTTCTAAGAACTTTCAGTTTGACCCTCGTATCTCCATACAAACACAGTTTTGAATTTGCAATATAAAAATTGATTTCGAAACAGACACAGATACATAATAAAGAAATAAGAAAACACTTGTAAAATAAATGTTATCCATTACGTTATCCAGAGCTGATTCAATGAGGCGCCTTTGTGCCGATTCTGTTTAAATTGTCTGTTAGCCCAATAGATAAAGCACCCGGTAAATGCAATCTTGTATTGTGACATTGGGGTTTACAACTAGAGGAAGATAAACGTGTTGGGCAATTGTAAGTACAGTGAGCAGTTGTAAATATAAATAAATAAATAAATGAATAAATAAAGAAATAAATGGATAAATAAATAAATAAATGGATAAAGAAATAAATAAATGAATAAAGAAATAAAGAAAAATTAATAAGTAAAAAATTAAATAAATGAATAAATGAATAAATGAATAAATGAATAAATGAATAAATGAATAAATGAATAAATGAATAAATGAATAAATGAATAAATGAATAAATGAATAAATGAATAAATGAATAAATGAATAAATGAATAAATGAATAAATGAATAAATGAATAAATGAATAAATGAATAAATGAATAAATGAATAAATGAATAAATGAATAAATGAATAAATGAATAAATGAATAAATGAATAAATGAATAAATGAATAAATAAATAAATGAATAAATGAATAGGTGGCCAGGAGCCTTTATATGAAAAAGCGTGCTAAGTGGCTGCCGCTGACCACCAGTGGCTGTGCTCGGTGGCCCATTTGTGCCGACCCTAAATAATGCGGAGTCAAAGTATACGAATCCACGACTTTAGTTCAAATAAACTGCTGAAACCAAACTTTACTCAAGTGATTTGACACAAAGGTAACGTAAATTAAATCATAAAGTGTTAGCCTTAGGCCACGTGGTTTCTGCCTATTTAGCGAGGTGTCTCAACCCAAGACGTTAGTTCCACAAGTAAACAAGTTTAATTAAATATTAACAGCTGTAAGTACTAAGAGTCCCGTTTCAAGGATCCATTATAAGCGAACGAGACCCGCCCTTGTCCTTAAAACTTTACAGATTTTACAAACAGTACTTAAGAAAGATTGTTCAAGGTAACTTACCACCTTTACATACTTTTAATGGCGTCAAAGTATTTACACTCTGATCGTTTGAATAAGTACAATATCTTGACCCATAACTTTCTGTAATGGCGAGTTGACATTTTAGGTACTACGTCAATTATAAGTTTGAATTATAAATTATACTATTTAAAAAAGTTTTTATTACTTCTTAATTTTGTTATAAACGTGAAACATTGTAAGGATCGATGGACGGATGCAAGAAAACTAATGAACAGAGTTTGATGACACTGTAGAGACATACTTTTATATGTTTGCGCACGATCTACTTTTTGTCCAAATAAGCGACCTCCACGCGGGCGAAGCCACGGGCAGAAGCTAGTCTTACACATAAAATAATACAAGACCATTTGAAATATACATATAAAGCGCATTAACCTACAATGACATTATTAATACAATGAATGCTGCATGAACTTAATAATCCCTTTAATACCTCTTCGAATATTCATGAGTATATCCAATTATCGTTCCATATTGCTAAGTATTAAACTGTGTATGGGAAGCATTATAATATTACACCAAGTCTATACGTAGTAGTAGTCCGTGTGGTGACGGATTAAGAATACGAATTGTCACCACCCCATATCATCCCGTGGGTGTCGTAAGAACCGACAGAGGGAGCATATTATGCAGAGAACAGCACTGTAAGAGAAGGAAAACTTGATACAAACCCTATACCAACCCGTTTGGCCAGCGTGGTATAGTAGGCCAATTCCTCCTTTCAAAGGAGAGGCCCAGTCCAGTAGTGGACTGTTAAAGGCTGATTATGATGATGATGATACGTAGTAGTTCAGTACTTGTATGGTGCTTATTGCCCAGACGAATGTTTTCTAGCTGTATGTAGCTGTTATCATGATTTATGTTAGGAGCTTAAAAGTATCGTATCGTAAAGTTATCTTTTGACGTAATATTATACTTAATTTCGACAATTAAATTAGATTAATGGCCCATATGTACCGGCTCAGAGAAAGGCACTGTAAGAGAAGGAAAACTTGATACAAACCCTATACCAACCCGTTTGGCCAGCGTGGTATAGTAGGCCAATTCCTCCTTTCTAAGGAGAGGCCTAGTCCAGCAGTGGACTGTTAAAGGCTGATGATGATGATATAATTACCTACAATAAAACCCGTAAACCATAAGAACCTCTCATTGTATTACAGCTGTTTAAAATAGAAACTCTGAATAATTCATAGATAATTTGACGCTAAACGCAAATAGCCAACGTAAACGTGCCATGAGGTAATTCCACATACGAAACCACAAAGTTTCGAGCACACATTCAGTACCGAGCTCTTTCAATTGTAAGTTGAAATATGTTGTAATTGTAAATGAATGTGCCCTTTACTTGTTTGATGTACAGTCAAACCAATTATAATTATAATTTTATATAAAAGAGTAATACACACATGTGTATTTTATGAAATGAAAGAGGCTGGAAGACGTTGTAGCGCAATTGCTAAGGTAAAGTCACTCGATGATAAGGTCGAAAGTTAGAGTTCTACTCATTACACTAACGACCTAACTTACTCTTCACAAACGTAAAAGCAAAACTTGGTAGAGACAAGAATATAAAGAAATTGATATTTATATTATATGTACCTTATTTTAGATTTTTCTAGAATGTTTTAGTACTTGTTGAAAAATTAATATATGACTGAGAAAACCCTTAGATACATTGCGTGAAGCTCGTATTAGGTTTAAAACTAACAACCGCACATGAGGGTCACTTCCCCAGTTCCAAAGAGCTAAAACCCTTGGCTTCCAAGTTTGACGGTCCAAACTCATTCTGTAATTTGGTCACGTAGTTTGCCATAGTATTTATTCAAATTTATTTGTATTATAGTGTGGTATGCACCCTTCAAAGGACAGTTGAACTATTAATTTAAACTTGGCTTTGAAGCGCGGCTTATAATATTCACATGATGTCATTACTGCTACCTGCGAACTTGTCTTTTATTACCATTATGTAAAGACGTTACCCAATATTAACAATAAAATCAGCCCTGTTCGTAGTTGACCTCCGCTGGGCACGATTCTTATGCATTATGTCTTATTCTTGAGAAGAGGCCTATTCTCAATATGAGAAGAATTAGATAATAGTCCTCCGTGCTCGCCAACTGCGGTTTTTCAGACTCCACATATCCCGGCAGAACAATTATGAAGAACTGTCATACATGCAGATACAATCACGAGATTTTCTTACTTTGTAAAAAAAAACATGCACCTAATTTCCAGAACTCAGTCGTGCATGCTGTGGGTATAAACCCGATAATCCTCTACGTACAAGTGAGTCAGTCTCGCCACTAGACTCCGACGTCTTTTTGTATTTAGTTACAATACAATTTAATAAATTCGTAACTGATTTTTCTTTTATAGACTCACCCCTGTATCCCCGAAGGGGTAGGCAGAGGTGTAATATTACACCCACATTTTGTCATGAATTTTTAGGTCCCACGTAATAGGGGGCGAGCCTGTTACCGTACCGGGCACATTACCAGACTCCGTGCTGCTACTAAGAATTTCCTGACGGAAAATCCCAATAACAATGCTCGACCCGGGAATCGAAACCGAGACCTCCCAATCCCACGCGCACATTTATGCCGCGAGACCAAGGAGGCAGTCAGTCAACTGATTTTAGAATTCAGAAAAGCTACAACCATGACACAATATCTCAAAACCTTGTATTCAAAAGTACAACAAGAAAAGGTCATCGCGTGAAGCCTTACCCTGAAATACAGAATTCAACATTTTCTTCGCAAACAATTGCAACACTTCTTTTGTACAGCGAGTGATATTTTAATCTTGACATAATGTACTGTTGCTATGAATTATGAAACGAAATGAGGATGGTTATTTCAGTTGTTTCTATAATCTTTGTTGGAAGATTACAAACTTGAAAGTACTGGCCTTTTCTTAAATACCTATTCAGTGAAGTACATGAATGTTTAACAGGCGCTTGTACATGTTTAGCATTACATTACCATGTAATGTTTGTTATCAACTGCAAATAAAGAGCGAATTTGTTACGGCTACTTCGAGATTTATTGCATACTAGCTTTTGCTTTCGGCTTCGCATTCGCGTGTCAGAATTAAATTATATTAATTAACTTAATCAAATAAAAAAACATAATATTATTGTATTCCTAACAACGAGATACTTATTGATTACTAGATGAGCCCGCGGTTACACCGGCGTTATTTAAGGCTACTGCTCCGCTCCCGTGGCTCATAGCGTGATGTTATATAGCCTTTGGCCTTCCTCGATAAATGGGCTATCTAACACTGAAATTATTTTTCAAATCGGACTAGTAGTGCCTGAGATTAGCGCGTTCAACCAAACAAACAAACTCTTCAGCTTTACATATTAGTATAAGATTAATATCTTATTTACATTACAACTTAAAAAAATATTACTTTCTCATAGTATTTCTTTCCTCTTCATACCTATTCAAGTTTTATTTTCACAGGTCCAAGTAACCTATGTACGCTCCAAAGACGTATTTCTATTTCTATAGCCCTTCTCTAATAATCGAAATCAATTCAGCCGCAAACCAAACATTCTCACTTAGCAAAGATGGCGTTCAGTTAGTAAATTGCCTTGCCTCCTTGAGCAATCACGTGTTTCTAGAACTGTATTAATAACACGCATTTATCACGGCGAATAAAACTTGTTGGCTTAGTCAACAAGCGGACAGTGGCGCAAAATAGCTAAAACTACAAAACCTACGAGAATTTTTATGACGAGTCTATGTCGCTTAATTGATTGAAAATAAAGGTAAAGGCTCTTATGTGCTCTGTGCACATTTCGGCGTGAGTTACACCAGATATGGCCAGGGGATGGTGTCAAACCGTTACATGGCATGTCTACTAATGTTTGAAAATCTACTTAATACTAAAATTATTACTGTAGTAAAAACCGTATGATTGTGTAGTCAGCAAATTACAGACCGAGATCAAGTTACTAATGTTTAGAAGTGCCAAATATAATGATTATACAATATCCATAAGTAAAATCAACATACCTTTACCTTCCAATTTGCATTAAAAAAACCAATCACTTTGACTATGTTACACACGCACTCTTCTATCCTTTGAGGTGCGGTAAAACCGCGAATGTGTACCGACGTTAATGTTTAATTCATCTAGTTAGGCGAGATTACACGGTATCAAAGGGCTCACAAACAGTATGTCGCGTCCATGAATATTTCATTAATGTAGACACGCCCTAGTAACTGCTTGGTAACGTGTTTGTGCGATTATGAATACGGGTTGGATGGAGACTGGACGATAAATATACGGAAATAATAGAAATCTTTGCATATGTTTGTTGAAAAACAAATAGGTATACTATTTGGCTTGGCGTTGATTTGAATAAAGCTAGCAGATATTTTTCTTGTGAAGACGAATAGGTAGTAAGTTTTGCCAACGCTTCCAAATAAATACTAGCCCAATGGGATGAAATTAGATTCATCGGATCTAGTGATACTAAAAAAGACAACGAGGTAGATAAATTAAAATTGTACAAAGTATCTACCTAGTAATAAATTAAAAATGTAAATGTTGTAACTAAGTGTAACCAATAAAACGCGATTAAATCCGTAAACTGTAGTTTAATTAGAAATACAAGAATTATGTGTTCGTCTGGTTATTTTCTTCCTCGCATCTCGTCACCTACATATTCTATCTAATTATAAATATAAACCGCGAGTAGATACTAAACGAAACAAAATATTTTTACATAGTAGTTTTTCCTTTTGTAAGAGATCGGTATCGTAGGCACGTACAGAAAGTTACAAATATATAATATGGAAGTACTAAAGAACTAAAATAGGGTATTTTACCCCATGCGAAAAAAAATATAATAACGTTTATTTAAGATAGTATTACCGGAGAATACACGGAATATACTTATTATATATAAAATGAATAAATAGAATTTTAAAACCATTTTAAAGAATTCCGTTTTAGTATCTGTGATTTAATCACGCAAAACGGCAGCCGCCATGACGAATGTCATTAACGTCAAATGACGTCATAAACTTAGTAGACTTTTAAACAACTAAACCACGTGACTGTCTAAAATGGAAGCACTATACGTTGTTTACTAATATGTTGCGTAAACAAGATGGCTTCCAACGTTTTTGTCTGATAAACCGCGAACATTTAAAATGTAAATTTAAAAGTTGTTTAAAAACTACTTATCAACTGTATATTTTTTGTAATTTTTCTACTACTTTCTTAAAGTCATAGAATCATCTTGTGACACTTTTCAAAAAATGGTGTAATACCCTATTACTCTTGCGATAAGTACCCTTTTCACATCCGTCATCACATGTTGAAGTAATACGACGCATCGTAAACGCACAGAGCCGAGTAAACTTGCCATTTCAGAAATGTTTATGGTGCAAATTAATATTTTATTTTATTACCTATATATTTTTTTATTTACAGAGAAGATCATAAACGAAATTTATTTTGGAGATTTTACGCTGCTTGGATTAAAATGTGTGAATGAAATATAAAAATAGGGTAGTGAAGGGTCTAAGTGTTCATCTTTTATTCCGACATGTTTAAACATCGTCTCACATGCTGATCTATTCTTCATTCAAGGAATCAGTATTGCCATAGAGCGTGGTAATGCTGCCAGCCTTCAGGGTTTGTGAAAGGAATTCTACGACATCTGAAACATTACTAATAAATACATTTTAATACTTACTTACTTTACTTGTAAAAATTATTGAGTTGTACGTATAAACTAGCAGGGACAGGGGAGTTTGTCTACGTGCTTATACATTTACCGCTGATTTCATAACACATGAATGGATCATAATATTGGGACCAACCGTTAGCCCTGGGGGATCACCATGTCACGTAGTGCAATTAGTTCTAATAAAGCCTTCATTGTTGCCATATGCAATCCTGTGGATGGCATCCTAATTTTATTTCCTGCCCACGAAGCTTATTAGCCTCGCTCTAGCAACACAAGATGATTTGAACATGAAAGCAATAGGACACTTCTTTATAAAGGCCTACCTGCGTAGATTTTGTAAATATAATTTTTATTTCGCATTCGGAAAATACATTTTAAACTGTTCAAAAACCCTCTGTTTGTTTGACGGTTGTGTTACAGTATATTCCGTTTTCAAACGACTGAATGTGCTGGACATTCATGCGGCGGAAGCCGGACTATAGGTGTATTCAAAATTCTAGTAAATACATAAGAGTGGAAAAAGGCCAAGTTCAGAAAAAAAAAAAAATAATGGGCAAGACTAGGCAAGATATCTTTTAATTTATCTAGAAACTCAGAACATGAGCCAAATGTTATATTTGATGTAAGTAATCTTAATATATAAAATCCTTGCGTTACTGACTGACTGACAGACACGCTACAGCCGAAACTACTCGGCGCAAAAAGCTGAAATTTAGCATGTATGTTCCTTGGGGACCGTAGGGGTGCACTAAGACGGGATTTCTCGAAATTCCCACGGGATCGGGCAAAACGGGAAATTCGAAAATATGTGCGTGCGAAGCTGCTGGCGTCCTCTAGTAAACTATAAGACGTCATAAAATATTGAAATTCATTGATAGATTTATATTTTATTCTTATATTCAAGCCTAAAAGGATGCCAATACCATTATTAAAAACACAAATTAGTTCTAAATCATTGAGATTAAAATTGCTTACGTATTAAAAAGAAACTTATGTTGGATCCAATGATAGTACAAAAATGTTACCTACATAGTAATTAATTTGCAAAAACGAGACACTAACGCACACATCGAAAACAACTTATTGCAATATCACACCACATTACGATTAGACGTATAAATAGAATGGCATGATTAAAATATCGCGAGATAAAAAGAGACAGTTCATTCATTTGCTATGATGCGACAGAACATGTCTTGTGGTAGTGAAATGCTACAGAATAATTAACCTGATACGACACTTTAAAGTACTATGATTTGTGCCTAACATGCAGTTCAATCACCAATTCATATAGTAGTTACAATGCATTGAAAGTATGTGAATTTTAATTTTTGGGTTCCGTACCTCGAAATTAAAAAACGGAACCCTTATAGGATCACTTTGTTGTCTGTCAAGACCCTTTTTCTCAGGAATGCGTGGAGGTATCAAACTGAAATTTATACTAAATACTCGAATCTACGGTTTCATAGAGCTGTAAAAAAATCAAACTTCTAATCCAACGCAATCAAAAGATACAGCTGTATATGCTGCAAATTGCAGCATATTTTCAAAATCGCATTTGAATCAAAACCTACAGGGTACTTCGCGTGAACTCAGAATCTTGAAATTTGGTACGAAGCAACGTCTTACATCACTTATAAAGGAAAAATTGCGAAAACCGTAAAGTTTTAGTTACAGCATATAAAAAAATATTTTTAATAAATTTAAAGTTACTACCCCTTTCTCTTGAACACGTGGAGGTATTAAATTGAAATTCATAACAAATACTCAGATATATAACACCGTAAGGCTGCAACAAAATCAAGCTTCTAAGTCAACGCAATCAAAAGAAAAAGCAATATAAGCATATTTTCAAACTCGCGTCTACTCGCAAGTGAATCAAAACCTACAGGGTACTTCCCGTGAACCCAAAATCTTGAAATTTGGTACAAAGTAATGTCTTATATCACATATGAAGGAAAAATGGCGAAAACCGTAAATTTTTAGTTACAGCATATAAAAAAATATCTATCTATACAATAATAAAAATGTAGAGGTGAAAAAGACATTGAAGATATTTTGACGAAAATTAGCTAAAAAATCTAGGAAAATGCTAAAAAGCAATACTTGATAATTTTTAGAATTTATGTCTGTCTGTCTGTCCGACGTCTTTCCCTATGTTGCTAAAGATCTCTTAAATGGCGAAATTGATTTCAATAAAACTTACACCCATGTACAAAGGATACTCAAACCTATAAAATAGTATATGTTACATCACAATCGGTTGAGTGGTTTTCGGTGTACAGCTTGACCTCTCCTTTGTACGTAGTCCCAACAAAACAGGGATCATCCAAAACTGGATATAGGTATATGTGATGCCATCTATGATAATTATAAGTTTGTTAGTAAAAGTATAGTTAGTCTTAAAAGGTACCTTCGAAGTGTTTTATGGCTATTTACCCGACTTAAAAAAAAAACCGGTCAAGTGCGAGTCGGACTCGCGCACCGAGGGTTCCGTACAAACCTGTAGGTATATAAGTAAAAGATCACCAGTCATAGTTATGGTATTTTTATTGCCAAATGAAATCCATAACAGTACAGTATGGAAAGCTGGAGGAGCATAAATTAAATAAAAAGGGGTCTTTGTCGTTTGTAATCAGATATCCTTTATATTATGTTAACATATATCGTTTATTTTATAAAATAACTTAAATACCTATACCAGCCTTGCAGCAACCTTGCAAAAGTCTGCTGATGAATGATGGTAAGATTGTTTATCAAAGTTATTGATTTACAAAGTTTTAGTGACTATTAGAAATCTGTTACAAAAATACTTATAAAGTACAGAATAATTAGCAAAAAGCTTTGAAGACTATGTAATTATTTGAAATCTCAATCTCAATCAGCCTATCGCAGTCCACTGCTGGACATAGGCCTCTCCCAACACGCACCACAGCACACGGTCCTAAGCCTTCCGCATCCGCATCGCGCCTTTATCTGGGCTATAAGACGTTGCTTCGTACCAAATTTCAAGATTTTGTGTTCACGGGAAGTTCCCTGTAGGTTTTGATTCCCTTGCGAGTAGTCGCGAGTTTAAAAATATGATTAAATTGCTCTTTCTTTTGATTGCCTAGACATAGAAGTTTGATTTTGTTACAGCCTAACGGTGTTATATACCTGAGTATTTGATATGAATTTCAATTTAATACCTCTACGCGTTCAAGAGGAAGGGGTAGTAACTTTAAATTTATTAAAAATAGATTTTTATATGCTGAAACTAAAAAAATACGGTTTTCGCAATGTTTCCTTTGTAAGTGATATAAGACGTTGCTTCGTACCAAATTTCAAGATTCTGAGTTCACCGGAAGTACCCTGTAGGTTTTGATTCACTTGCGAGTAGGCGCGAGTTTGAAAATATGCTTATATTGCTCTTTTTTTTTATTGCGTTGACATAGAAGCTTGATTTTGTTGCAGCCTTACGGTGTTATATATTTGAGTATTTGATATGAATTTCAATTTAATACCTCCACGCGTTCAAGAGAAAGGGGTAGTAACTTTAAATTTATAAAAAATAGATTTTTATATGCTGTAACTAAAAAAATACGGTTTTCGCAATTTTTCCTTTGTAAGTGATATAAAACGTTGCTTTGTACCAAATTTCAAGATTTTGAGTTCACGGGAAGTACCCTGTAGGTTTTGATTCCCTTGCGAGTAGTCGCGAGTTTAAAAATATGATTAAATTGCTCTTTCTTTTGATTGCGTAGACATAGAAGTTTGATTTCGTTACAGCCTAACGGTGTTATATACCTGAGTATTTGATATGAATTTCAATTTAATACCTCTACGCGTTCAAGAGAAAGGGGTAGTAACTTTAAATTTATTAAAAATAGATTTTTATATGCTGTAACTAAAAAAATACGGTTTTCGCAATTTTTCCTTTGTAAGTGATATAAGACGTTGCTTCGTACCAAATTTCAAGATTCTGAGTTCACCGGAAGTACCCTGTAGGTTTTGATTCACTTGCGAGTAGGCGCGAGTTTGAAAATATGCTTATATTGCTCTTTCTTTTGATTACGTTGACATAGAAGCTTGATTTTGTTGCAGCCTTACGGTGTTACATACCTGAGTATTTGATATGAATTTCAATTTAATACCTCCACGCGTTCAAGAGAAAGGGGTAGTAATTTTAAATTTATTAAAAAATATTTTTTTAAATGCTGTAACAAAAAAATTACGATTTTTGCAATTTTTCCTTTATAAGTGATATAAGACGTTGCTTCGTACCAAATTTCAAGATTCTGAGTTCACGGGAAGTACCCTGTAGGTTTTGATTCCAATGCGAGTTTGAAAATATGCTGCAATTTGCAGCATATACAGCTGTATCTTTTGATTGCGTTGGATAAGAAGTTTGATTTTTTTACAGCTCTATGGAACCGTAGATTGGAGTATTTAGTATAAATTTCAGTTTGATACCTCCACGCATTCCTGAGGAAAAGGGTCTTGACAGACGGACGGACAACAAAGTGATCCTATAAGGGTTCCGTTTTTTGCTTTCGAGGTACGGAACCCTAAAAAGGAGGTGATTCTTAATTTCGTCAGTATATTTTTACGTATTTTCGATAAATAAATACTGGAACCGAGGATATTTATAGTTATCCTTCCGACCGATAGATGTCAATATTTTCAAATAATTTTCTAGCATAATAAATGTTTCTTGCAAAAAAGACAATAATTATGTGTCAGGTATCTTTCTGTTATTAAAAAAATAATAGAGTATAATATTCGGCACTTTCACAAAAAGTCTCTGTGTCAAAATTTATTACAATGTCCACTTAATTTAAACGGTCAATCTCATTTATTTAAAATTATTATGTTTATATAATAGTTATATAATCATTTCAATTTATTTTAAATGATAAAAATAATTACTATAGATCCTTTTTTCAATAAATTGTCGATTAGTCCATATTAATTTCTATCTCGGTCGGTTTGTATATGTAAACATAGATGGCATTTTCTGAATGGCGGTGTTAAGATTCGCCGTGGATTGATGAGGTTCTCGGTTAATTTTCTTTCGTTTTCGTCGGATTGGTGTTTTAGTCGTTTCTTTTGAATAATGAATGTGGATGTGTTTCTTTGATTTCTTTCGTTCATTCGTATTCTGTACTTATACAGGTGTCTCATTATTCCCAAATTCCCACACCTCACGTACGTGGGAATCCGTGGGGAGACTGAGGCCTGAATTCAGATAAATAATGTTGTGTATAAGGAAAGTCTCTAATGATATCCCTACTATCACTACTTCCCTTCTAATATTATAAATTCGAAAGTGTGTATGTATGTATGTATGTTCCGTTTTCACGCTAAAACGGCTGAACCGATTTTGTTGAAATTTAATCCTATTAATATTATAATTGTGAAAGCTTGTGAATATGTATGTATAGATGGATAAATGGATGGATGGATGGATGTATGGATGGATGTATGGATGGATGTTAGTTACTCTTTCACGCAAAAACTACTGAACGGATGAAACTTTAGAGTACCTAATATAGTTTATACATCAGAATAACAGATAGGCTACAATTTATAAAGATTTTGTATAATGTTGCCATAATATAAGGCAAAGTATCAACTAAGTCGGCAAAAATCCTGAACGCTGAAAGCTGTCTTCGCGTGCGTTGCCTAAACCGTAAAAGTTACTTGAGGATAATGTACGGTGAAATTGTTTATCATAGAGGCTCACTATAAAAAATCCAAGATGGCTGTCGCCGCAAAATGGCGGATTACATATTTGCCACAAATACCTCAATATGGGTATCGAATGAAAGGGCTTGATTGGTAGAATAGGCTCACTATGAAAAATCCAATATGGCTGCCGCCACAAAATGGCTGATTACATATTTTCCACAAATACCTCAATATGGGAATCAAATGAAAGGGCTTGATTGGTAGAATTGACCTTACTATTAAAAATCCAAGATGGCCACCGCCACAAAATAGCGGAAAACTTATTTTCCAAAAATACCTCAATATGGGAATCGAATGAAAGGGCTTGATTGGTAGAATAGACCTCACGATGAAAACAGAATGAGAAGTATTAACAAACAAAACTAAAAACTTGAAAATAAAATAAACTAAAAAAACTTTTATTTTAATTTTGGGCGTAGCGTATCCAGAATAAACATTATGATAGAAATTTCACTTGCCCAACGATTTTATATTTGTCTGATCAATACCCCAGATTGATGAGAAGTTTGGTGCGATCTGGCAGCTAGGACTTACCGAATTACTTTTTAGCTTTTGGTACAAAACCTAACTAGATCATGTTTATTGTAATAAAACAGTGTACCTAACACAAAAAATATGTTTTTTACAATGCTCATTCTAGAGTAGTGTAGTTATCAAATTGTTTTCAAAATTGATAGATTTATTGCCTTTAGTATTTAATGTAGATGAACTTTGTCTTTACAGTAAGTGGTTTGAACGAATAGTTTAAAAGTTATCACGATATAATTGATATAAGCGCAGCGTCATTCAAAGCGCTTACAGAGGGGCGGTCTGATTATGTAGGTACCTACTTGTGGTAATGCTTTCAGTTTTCACTTCTGCTGCTATTCTATTCAGTAGATACATAAGCTCTTCAATAACTTTAATAATATACCTACATACTAATCTTTACCTAAAGTTTGACGACTATGAAAACAAAAGTAATTTGAAGTAGGTATTATTTGTTTATATCTATGCTACACGGCTAATGTGCAGATCCGTTTGTGATGAAATTTGATGAAACCTGGGGAACTACAAAGGCTACTCTTTATTAAAATTTCATGCGGGCGAAGCCGCGGGCGAAAGCTAGTTTTTAATAAATTTAAAGTTTCTACTCTTTTCTCTTGAACGCGTGGAGGTATTAAATTGAAATTCATATTAAATACTCAAGTATATAAGACCGTTAGGCTGCAACAAAATCAAACTTCTATGTAAACGCAATCAAAATAAAGAGCAATATAAGCATATTTTCAAACTCGTGACTACTCGCAAGGGAATCAAAACCTACAGGGTACTTCCCGTGAACCCAGAATCTTGAAATTTGGTACGAAGTAATGTCTTATATCGCATATGAAAGAAAAATGGCGAAAACCGTAAATTTTTAGTTACAGCATATAAAAAAATATTTTTAATAAATTTAAAGTTACTACCCCTTTCTCTTGAACGCGTGGTGGTATTAAATTGAAATTCATATTAAATACTCAAATATATAACACCGTTAGGCTGCAACAAAATCAAACTTCTATGTCAACGCAATCAAAAGAAAGAGCAATATAAGCATATTTTCAAACTCGCGACTACTCGCAAGGGAATCAAAACCTACAGGGTACTTCCCGTGAACTCAAAATCTTGAAATTTGGTACGAAGCAACTTCTTATATCACATATAAAGGAAAAATTGCGAAGACCATTTTTAGTTACATCATATAAGAAAAATATTTTTAATAAATTTAAAGTTACTACCCCTTTCTCTTGAACGCGTGGTGGTATTAAATTGAAATTCATATTAAATACTCAAATATATAACACCGTTAGGCTGCAACAAAATCAAACTTCTATGTCAACGCAATCAAAAGAAAGAGCAATATAAGCATATTTTCAAACTCGCGACTACTCGCAAGGGAAGCAAAACCTACAGGGTACTTCCCGTGAACTCAAAATCTTGAAATTTGGTACGAAGCAACTTCTTATATCACTTATAAAGGAAAAATTGCGAAAACCGTACTACTCTTTTCTCTTGAACGGTGTATTCCTGTTGTCCCACTGAAGCTGTCCCCACGATGGGGACAGCGGGATGTCATATTATTTTTTTCCCGTTGTCCCCATTGACGCTTTTTCCTTATGGGGACAATGGGAAGTCATAAAATGACCTTCCTGTTGTCCCCATTGATGTTTTCTCGTTATGGGGACAACAAAAGCTTTTGGTTGGTTAGGTGCGACTGTGTGTAATTCAAGTAACTAAATAGGTTATGTTAGGTTCTCTTTTGACCCTGAACCCAAAAATAGGAGCCCTGCGAAGCAGGGCTCCGTCAACTTAGTTTATATTATATTATATCACACATATAATATGTAGGTAAGTAGACATTATGTACAATTAAATAGTTTTTAATAAACTTGTTAACTGTTATGGATTTCATTTGGCAATAAAAATACCATAACTATGACTGGTCAACTTTTACTTATATACCTACAGGTTTGTACGGAACCCTCGGTGCGTGAGTCCGACTCGCACTTGACCGGCTTTTTTTTTCTTGAGTCATACTTTAATAGGCAAAAAAAGTAAGTGAAGGTTTTAATTAAAACTATCTTCACTCGTTTTAAGAAACGGTCGCAATATATACATAAGAATGCCGAAACGCAGTGTTCCCTTAGAAAAGCCAGGTATACAAAACGCCCCATTTCTTGCCGGATAACGGAGCACATCAGGACAGTCAAAATAATGAACCACACAAGTCAGCCATAAGCCTACGAGGTGTTGAGCTATGGCTGACTTGGCAACCGACCACTGGATTGAGTTACACAACTCTCAGGTGCTTTTGCCAGACCGCCACTACATACCTCGAATGGTTTGGGAGGCTATTGAAATTGAAAAGTTCAAAATTTCAATAGAGAGGATGGGTTTCAACTCTAGCGTATCTGGCAGCCAGTGGTACGTCTATGTAAAACCCGTGAAAAGAAAAAAGTCAAACCGCGAGCTGACTTAGTGAGTGTAGTATGTCCTGATCGGGTACAGTGCGGTAGTGAAAACAGTTGTAGTGGTGTTGTACCAACGACAACCCAGCCTACTAGACACCTAATGTTTTCATTTCTACAAACAAACAATTCTGTCAAAGCGGTGAGGTATTCGGGGCGAAAGGGGCTACAACAATGCATTCTAATTGGCTGGTTCAAATTTTCGGTACGTCATAATTCATAACTAGTGTTGGGATTGGTCATAAGTAAGACGTATAAGTCTAACGTGTTGCCAGAAAGTGTTCGCCTTACGTTTGCCATCTAGTAGGCTGGGTTGTCGTTGTGTTGTACGCAAAAAACGAGTAAGAAAGCGGATAGACCGTTATACTTGTTTGTAACATTTATCCACCAGCAATACACTTGGTACATCCGTGAACATGGCGCTTGCAACAGTGCTGGGATATCGATTGCCGTACTCTAACCAACCCGTTTGGCCAGCGTAGCATAGTAGGCCAATTCCTCCTTTCAGAGGAGGGGCCTAGTCCAGCAGTGGACTGTTAAAGACTGATGATGACTCTAACCAAAGGTACGTGGTATATTTATATCCCGAAAGACAATTTAAAATAAGCTTACATTTTCTAAAAAACACAATATATTGTATTTGAATTGTAATAATATAATTAACTTATCCTTTTTTATCATAACAAACGTACCTTTGTACCTATATTAAGACAACTAACTTGTCTGTAATTTTAATCTTTGATCGGTTATCATTGTTTTTTTCTATCGCAATATTTTACGAATATATTGTGACGGCCAATGTCATGTCAAACCGTCGTCACGAAACACAATAATTAGCAAAGAGGTTTGAAGACTATTTTATTATTTGGAAATGAGTTTTTAATTCGATGACGTATACATTTTGTCAAGTGTTCGCCAAATTCAGCATCCGTTGACAATAAGGCGATGGCCGTGCGGATAACGCATCCCGTTCACGTTCTGATGGCGTGGGTTCAAATCCCAGTCATAACAGTTATGTGGATTTTGGTTTTTATGAAATTTGGAAAATGTTTATAAATATTTGGCAAATATTTAAAAAAAGATTATTTAAATATTTCGAATAAAAATTAGAAAATTCTAGAAAGTTCAGGAAGGAATGGAAAGGTTAAAAAGAGACAGGAGATAGAAAAACAATTGAATAACGAAAAGACAATCGAAATTAGTAGATCTAGAACATTCCTAGGGGTATATAAGGCGGTGTAGACGTGCTAAGCGCCAGTTTAAGTTGAAAAGTGGTAAAGTGAAGAAGAAGAAGGAAGAAGTAAAAGGAAGAAAGAAGAAGTAGTAAAAAAGTGAAGTGAAAGTATAGTGCAGTAAAGTGCAGTGAAGTGCAGTGAAAAGTGCAGTGCAAAAGACGCTAGTGTTGGTGCTGTCTGCGTCGAAATTAAACGGCGTGTCGTGTGTGAAGTCGAATAAAGTGTCATCAGTGCTACTCGGTGTTTCCTTCCAATCCCGTTACCCCGTCCGTAACAATATTATTTGATTGTGAAAAAGTTAACATAAAAGTTATATATAGTTACGAGTGGTATGTGATACCTTGAGATTTAAAAGTTTTGATGTAATAATTTGTGCAATATGTTATTACACACGATGGCATTTTCAATTGACAAGATATGTCAGTTTCACGTTTGATGCCGGCGAGCGACGTCACACTCACACATAAGTAAGCCTGACTAACTATTTTCCAACTGGCATTACTTTCACGTCCTGGTTTTGGTACGCCTACAGCATATCAACACCTTTTTGTAATATCATTGGTTGGACTAGTATCAGTCAAATAGAATTGAAGTTAAAGCGAAGTCGAAAATAACCTAAAATATTTTATCTACATATCACACTGGTGATGTTCAACCTTTTTTTTAGTCAGGTATCTAGCAGACGAGCTAGTGGCCCACCTGATGGTAAGCAGCAATCGCTGCCCATAGACTTTGGTCAAGTCAGAGACACAGCCAAGCCGCTGGCTAAAAATAAACTTTTTGTCATGAACTTGGCTGGCACACTGCAACATAAAGCGTGGCAATCTGTAAGCCGTTTGTATAGAAAATAGGCTTTTGATGCTTTTTGCAATAGCAGAAACAATCGGTTTAAAATGCAGGGCAAATGAAAAATAATTTTAAAGCTGAAAAGGCTTCTTTCCTTAAAGCACCTAATCAGTGTCTGTATGTATTTTGGACACTCAAAGAAACTGAGTTGTTCATCATGAAATTTATCAGGAACTTAGGCTACTATCAACTGACAATCTGTAGTCATAAAGTACAATTTGGATTTCGTAATACACAATTTCATACTTCCTCAAAATAAACAAACATTACGTGACAATTATCATACTACTGCCCACATTTGGCCATTTCGAATCAGAACACCTTCCAAGAAAAAAACACACTCGGAACATTCCAGCATTGACAGCATATTACGTCAAGGAGACGTTCTACATACTCCTAATCGTATTTACGACGTGTAAAAAGATCAGTTAATTATCGCTTGTTTATCGGTGAAGGAAAACGTCGTGAAGAAACCCACAAGCCTGAGAGTTCTCCATAAAGATCTTGAAAGTAATTTGGCGTCCGCCAATCAGCACTTATGCTAGCGGGGTGAACTATGGCCATTACCCTTCTTATTCTTTATACGGGGCTGATGGTACATAAAGACAATTGATTGCCGACTAAAAATTGGTTAGGTAACGCGACCGATTGTGGCAAAGAGCTCAAACGGGTAATCAACAATTTACGTTTAATATTTAACTCATTTATATAATATATAAAAATATCTCTTAAACCCTTTTCCATAACCCTTCCAGCAAATATGACGTTATGAAACAATATACTCTACCCAAAGTTCAAAAATAGAAGGGATATATGAAACAAAGTCAGTTCTTACGGAGAATACCGGCGGCCATGCGTTATACCCTAGAGGTTCACAAGCCGTCACCGACATTGAAACCCTCTTCTCGTGGAGGACTCGATATTACAGTTAGCTAAAGCCACCAGAGAATGTTTCGGACGTGTAACGACAAAATTCGGTTTACGGAAATTGAGATAGGTTTTGGATGGATACCTAAAGAAGAAAAATAACGCATTAAATGTAGCTTAAACAAAACATTCGGTGATGTTATTTGAAATTTGCTAATTTACCTTTTTGGGTAAAAAAGTGTTCTATTGCCAATACATCAGTTTTTTATATTCATAAATAAGTTTATACTAGTTGGCAAGTTTGGGTTGCCAACGAGGCAGAAAAATATTTGCGAACTACTTTGAAAGAGCTGCCTATACTGCTGGGTACAGTAGAATCAGTAGATTTTTCTATCACTTATTTCTTGGGAAATCGTTGTAAAGTGTAGTCGTCAATATATAAGTAACTGTGTAAGTAACTGACTGACTGACATATAACCGACAGTCGAAACTCCTGGGAACAAGAATCTGAAATTTGTAATGTATGTTACTTGGTAAGCGCGGGCTTGCACCCCTGCGGATTCACTACGAACAGATTTCCCGAAATTCCCACGAGATCGGGAAGAAAACATAAAATAAAAAATGTTGTGTGCGAGCTTAGCTGCGGGCATCCTCGAGTCTATTATAAAAATAGAAGTATGCGTAGTCACCACCAAAAATAAACATTAACGTTAAATTAACTTTGCTTCACTACATCAATTTGCGTGTTCAACTGTCAGTGTCGATAAACGATAAATAGCTCAGGCTAGGAAACTACCTAAATCAATAAAACATAAATCGTGACGTTAATGTGGTAGAAATTGATGTCCAATCAAGATGGAATTAAATTTCACATATTTATAATCTCCCATGTGTCTGAAAGGGGGAAGATAGGGTGGGAATATACATAAACAATTATACTTCTTGTAATTACAAACATAATTGTAGTCGATTAAATAATTTCTACATGATTCATATAGATTTCATACGGCACTTTTTTTTAATTCTATGCTAGGTCAGAGGGAAAACGTTACAGGTAAAACTATTAACATTATGTGTTTCTTGATGGTGTGATACTAATAAGGTTATTAGTATCACAGCATCATCCAATATTAAGAGGCAAATTAGAATAAAATAATGAACTTAATCATATGCTACCGGCTACTGAAAGGCAACCGTTTATTGCCAATCAAGCGAGAACTCGTCGACACGTGTATAAGATTAGAAGTCCAAATTGAAGATTTGCTACAGGGCTTGTAGGAAGGTTACAGGTGTTGTGGAAAATACGCATAGCTGACGTTGGCATATCTACCAGACTGAATTGGGACTGGGCTGGATACGTCTGCCGTATGCACCCAGAAAGCCTCAGAAAGGTGAGTGTACTTCGCTTGGGTGTCTTATGATAGCTGACGACGACGCGGAATACCCTAAAGGAAATGGTGGGACGTCTTAGAGGCATTCGGCAGCCTTTATTAGGTTAATAAAAAAAAATAATGCATAAGTGTAATAATATTTATAGGTATAGTACCTATAAATACACTGTGTATGTAAATATCGTCAGAATAACCTTTTTACTACAAATACTTGTACTCAAAACTACACACAACATAAGTTATATTGCCATTACTAAGTAAATTACTTTCGCCATAAATCACTAAACTAACCTTTAACTTTGTTTACGAAAATCTCTTCTGAATACAAAACAAATCTGCCAATACTCTAACGCTTTCTATCGCGTTAAACAATATGTAGTGCCATCCTTGTCTCCCGACTGAGTCATCCCAAGCCCGCCATACCGGCGCTGAGTTGGCGCCCTATAGTCTGGACATTAGAACAACAAACAATAATACAAGAAAGCAACTCAGAACAACCTTATATCTTACAACACAAAGTTGATATTCCTTTAAATAAAACACCTAAAAGTTCCCCTGTCAAGGGAGCGCAGGATTACGTCATGCTACATCTTGCCAGGTCATATCCAACCATTATAACATGACCTACCGATTACAGTATTTCATTAAAAATGGTAGTTCCTATAAAATAGTTGAGGCTCTTTTCTGAAAACGGGCCCAAGGTTGTGTTCCACTTGTATGAAACAATAATGTCATTTGGAGGTTGAATAAAACCAGATCGGCTAGAAGTTCAACACTGGAGACCTTGAGCTACTGTACTGCATTATACTCCAGCTTATATTATTAATGCTCCGGAGCAAATCGTTTTCTCTAGACTCTCACCAGAAAACCCGTGTGGTTGACGGCATAGAATACAAGTGTCACCAGCCCTATCTTCCCGTGGGTGTCGCAAGAGGCGACTAAGGGATAACACGATGCAAATACCATCTTTGCGTAGAGACGGAAAACTCGACATCAAACCCTATACGACTGCCTCGTTGGTTTCGCGGCTTAAATGTGCGCGTGGGATCGGGAGGTCCCTGGTTCGATTCTTGGGTCGGGCAGTGTTATTGGGTTTTTCTGTCACGAAAATCTCAGTAGCAGCACGGAGTCTGGAAATGTGCCCGATACGGCAATAGGCTCGCCCCTTATTACGTGGGACTAAAATATATCTGGCGAATACACCTCACACACAGTAGAAATACACCTCTGCCTACCCCTTCGGGGATAAAAGGCGTGACGATATGTTATGTTATGTATGTTGTCTCACCAGAAAATCGCTTCAGAACGATGAGTAATTTGTTTAAGAAAAATCTGCAAATACTACTTAAGTTAGATTATTATTATTAGGTACAGAATTCTTAGCACCATAGCTTAGTTTTGCATAGATTTTTCCTACTACTTAGACCACGGATCTGAAATATAGCTGATGAAAGGGAAGGCTACGTTTCACTTTTAAAGTTGACCAAGTACCTACTACATAAGGTGCAATGTCATGTACTACTCGTATATCATCATCATCATCATCATCCTGGCGTTACCCCGGTTCCACCGGCCGCTTTTTGAAGGCTAATCAGATTTGACAGAAAATTTCGTTGCCCACAGTATTAGCGACTGTTGTCTGACCTCCGTAACCCAAAAGGATAGCGATATTTCATTCCTTCATATTATGACAAGTAAAAACGTCCCTCCATAAAAACAAGAAAAACGCCATTACGTCAGAGACTACTCATCATTTTTAACAGCCACAAAAAGTGTGCCAACTTATCAAATAAATTTCCGACATCCAACTTGGGAACTTAAGAGTATTTAAGAGGGTGAAGACTATTCTTGAAACAACAATAATTTTAAGTTGAATACTCAAGCCGTCGACAATAAGCCGAACTTCTAGGATGAAATAATGAGGTGACTTAATGTTCTGTGGTGAGACTTCTACTTAAAAAGTATTTTAGAGGTTTTAGAAGAACAGGTTTGTTTCGAAGTAATATGATACCTATCTTTGTAAGGAGCTTTTCCAGTTGTCGAGAAATTGTGAGAAGGGTCACATCAACCATCAATAGCGATGACCATGACTGCTTTATCGAGACTTCAAGATCGGCCCGACTGGGAAGATGGGAGACTTTTATATAACCGAGTAATATCAATTAGCCGTAGATGAAGGTTAATAAAAGTCTCTAGATACCAATAGAATGAGAATTGTGTTAAAAAATATGTAACTATACATTATATAAACCAAATCTCTTGTAATTATTATTAGATAATTTTCGACAAGGTTAGTTTCATAATACCAGAGACTAGTAAAGAATATAGACTGACAAAGTCAAACAAAAAAATGTAACTCGGAAAAAGCTCAAATAGCGTGCTATATCCAGAAGGCGCTGATCAAATAGCACGCGACGTTAATTACAGCTAGACAAGTCATAAAACATTTATTATTTCTTCAGTAAGAGCCGTTGAAGTCGTTTAAGTATTTTTTAGAATTAGTAATAAAAAAGGTTGCCTGGTAGAAATCGCTTTTAGCGATAAGGCCGCCCATTGTACTGTATCTTACATATGTAAATTTCTTTAACATATTTGTAAAAGTGTACAATAATATTGCTCATATAAGCTAATTTATCTATTTCATTTTACGCGAATATTTTATTACTTTTGAATGCGTACTAATAGATGGCGTAGTAAAAACACGAAGGGTAATGTACAACGGTTTAGATTGAATTTTCACTAGATGACGCTTAAACCAAAATAAAATTACCAATTTAGATGGGATGGGTATATAGGTATTAAAGGTAGATACACTTATTTCGTAACAATTCCTAAACAACCATCTACGAACTAGTTCTATGTATGCCTCAAGGTCGCACGCACGAACTCAAACCATGAGTGATACCTGTCGGCTGAATATTATTTATAAACTACTTTGTATGAGAAGATGCAAAAAGCCACTAAACCGAGAATCAAACCCGGTACCACAATAGGTAGTATCGTAGTATCATAATTATCATCTAGGTGTAAAGTGTTCCTCAAGAAAAATCAATCGAGCCCAAACTCGGTAGGGTTACGTCGTTTTATCTATACTTACTTATATAATAAAGCGGAAGAGTTTATTTGTTTGTTTGAACGCGCCAATCTCAGGAACTACAGGTCGGATCTGAAAAAAATCTTTATTCACCCCTATTTTCGGGTTAAAGGTCAAAAGAGAACCTAACATAACCTATTTACTTACTTATTACCATAGAGATATAAGAATAGAGTGGCAGAGTGGGGCCAATTCGTGTCCGCCGGTGGGAGAGAGAACGCAACAGTTAAAGGCCCCCTGCATCTCTCTCTAACAGTACATGCACAACATCAACATAACGCAATGGCGTGCTACCTGTAACTATTATTTATATCAGTTTATTAGTAATCAATAGTTTATAAGTTGTTTTTATTGATACACGAAGATAGTTTGAAGTGACAAAAAGGTTTATATATTTTTAAACTATTGATTACTGATAAACTGATATAAATAATAGTTACAGGTAGCACGCCATTGCGCAATGTTGATGTTGTGCATACTGTTAGAGAGAGATGCAGGGGGCTTTTAACTGTTGCGTTCTCTCCCCCACCGGCGGACACGACACAGTATTGAGTTAGGTACTATTCTGCGGTCTGCCACTCTATCCTTTATATCTCTATGCTTATTTTATTACAGTCGCACCTAACACTAGGCACTCGAAAGCAATGACGCTTACGACGTACAAATTTGACATAAGCTGTCAATAGCCACCAATACCCTCAAATTCAGGCGACGCGTTTCGAAACCCGACCCCTCATTCAATATTATATAAAAATTTGTTTGTTCATAATTTATAGACTCTGAAATGATAAGAGATTAAGCGCTATATCAATGGTAACTTTTTGGAGAAGGGGCTTGGAAAAAAGGCGAGAGTTCGCTGAGTCAGCTAGTAACAAATATGCTGTGGCCACCTTCCAGCTCCATCATCAGACCCTGGATATCATCTAGGTGTAATTGCTTCTCAAGACAAATCAATCGAGCCCAAACTCGGTCGGGTTATGTCGTTTTATCACAGAAATGCCGTGGCCACCTTCCAGCTCCATCATCAGATCCTGGATATCATCTAGGTGTAAAGTGCTTCTCAAGACAAATCAATCGAGCCCAAACTCGGTCGGGTTATGTCGTTTTATCACAGAGATGCCGTGGTCACCTTCCAGCATCATAATCAGACCCCGGATATCATGGAGGTATATAAAGTGCTCTTTAAAACAAATCAATCGAGCCCAAGCTCGGTGGGCTTACGTCACGTGGCCATCTGCCAGCTTTATTATCAGACCAGCAAAATAATATAGTGCAACATTTCATTGCAATTTTAGACCTTATAGTACTTACACCATACTAAATATTCGAAAATTAAAATTGAAAGAGTTGAACGGTAGCATTATTGATTGTACCGTAGGTACTTAGGTAGGTTGAGCACCCTTGAGGGCCTCAACTCTCGAATGACCTTGCACAAGGGCTCTACCTGTTGTCGTTTTTCGTCCACGTTAATAAATTTAAGACAAGTATGCAATCAATTGAATATAACGCCATCTAGTGATGTTATGAACCATTAAGCAGCAGCACAAGTGACGTCACATGTCATCTGCTCTAATTATTTTTCGATTCGATACGCGTAGCGACATCTTTCGTCATTTATGTTAACGAATTATCGAGTCACATTTTTTTGTTCGACTTTGTCAGTCTATATTCTTTACTAGTCTCTGATAATACATTAATACTGATAAGCGTTTATGCAAAAATACGGTAAATATTATAGTAATTTATAATAGGAAGCCAGCAGCTACGCCTGCATTTTTTTTAATTTACCTGTTTTGGCCGATCCCGTGGGAATTTCGGGCAATCCCATCTTAGTGCACCCCTTCGGTCGCCAAGGAACATACATGCCAAATTTCAGCTTCCTGCGCCCAATAGTTTCGGCTGTAGCGTCATAGCGTGTCTGTCAGTCAGTCAGTAACGCAAGGATTTTATATATTAAGATAACAGCATTTTAAAGGTTCACACAGTATACCAGCGTTGTATTGTACCTATCTGTCACAGACTAATATTATGTTCGTTGTCTGTGAAATCTAAATAGTTTTTCTTTCTTCTTTCTATAATTAAGCCACGTGAAGGTATGAAAATATAAGTTTTTCACCGCATCATGACAGCTTTTACGTAAACACGAAAACCACAGGGCCATCTGCCGTACAATTTCTGTATCCAAAAAAGTGATATCTCAATAATATAAACAGTAAGCATCTGCTAACAAAAGCACGGCTGTTATAAAAGCGCAGCATGGTGTTCCAATCAGGCTGGTTCAGTGTGATGCCAGACAATGTGCGTGATGAGCCCGCCTGTTTCACGCGCCCACAAAAGATAACCTACATACCATATGAACTAATTTCAGCCGAAATTTTGAGACTGCTTGTATTATTGAAAATATCTTTTGATAGGGCTTTGGACATCATGACTTGTGTGAAGTGACTAGAGTATACTGGAAAAGTATTTATCGAATTTGTCTGTTGCTCTAGTAGTTAGAGTCCCTGACTATTAAGCAGAATTAGGACGTGTCTTCGGTTCCCACGCAGGAAAAATCTTTGGGTAGTGAGCACGATTATTTGTTGTGTCTAGGGTTGCCAAAAATAAAGTATAAAACGAGTTGAATAGGACAAAAATAAAGTATTTGGGAGGAAAAAAGAAAAAAGGAAATTTTTGCCCATCAATTGTTATTTTATAGAGAAGTGGGGCAGGGTTAGGTTGATCCCTGACATGTATTTTATGAATCATGTTGTTTTCTGTTCTGTATTTCGAATACTGACTAACTGAACTGTTTTTACAGCTGATGCGAAATAACAGGTAGTTAGGCCCAGATCCACCTAGGCCTTCCCCACTTCTCTATAAAATAACTATTGATGGGCTAAAATTGTTTGTGGGTTGATGAAAGACAAAATAGAGAAAGTACTAGAAGAAAAGATTTACCATCCACAATACAGCCAAAGGTTGATGTGGTTAAACGCAGCTCTAGGGTCCAATCAGTGTTTCTATATAATACATTACCTACAGAACTTAAACTATATATAGCACAAACTTATTTAAAAATAAACTAAAGGTATATTTGTTGAGGAAAAGCTATTATAGTGTAGATGAATTTATAAATGACAAACAGTGTGCATCTTATAGGACATAGGTACTCTAATAACTAATGACATAAATATTTATTGCATGTGTATTATTGTAATGTTATTATTCTAATTGATGTAATTAATTAATGTAATGAATTAATGTAATGTTATGTTTGGATTTAGATTTGATAATTATAAAATTATATTTTCAACACAATGTATATTGTTCTGAAATAAATTAATTGAATTGGGTCACTCAGGTATATACATGCATTATCTTAAAATAGCAATAAATAAGAGTCTACGCTATAATTTAAAGAAGATTCTAATAACTTTCTCAAAATATTGTACATTTCTTATATATAAATATTAACTTATTTGGTTGTTAATTTTAATTGTATATTTCGATTTGCAAGTTCCTTTTTATCAATGTAGTGTTACGAGCTGGGGTTCGACGATAAATTATAACTCACTATGCCACTTAAACTGAACTTTATTTATACACAAACACTATACACACTTATTTACACAACTAGTAAAAACACACTTATTTCACACTTTTCCACTTCACTAATAAAAACACCACTAAACACTTCCGAATTACTTCCCTTCGCTTCTTGTTTATCGCTCCTCTATTCAATTGTTACTGTCCTGACTCGCGCGTCTGCCTGGTATTTATACAGGCCAGACAGGCAACGAGATCTTTCTAGCATATTCCCGAACATTCCCGCTAGGCCGCTACAGACGAAACATTCTAGTAAGTCGGGAACAGTCGACATAGTCCAACGCCATCTAGTACAGAATAGCTGAATTACCTTTAAACCACCGATACATTCAATCTCTTCTAGTTCCCCCCATTCACCGATAGATGGCGTAACACTGCCCCCCTCTTAAACGTGTTCGTCTCGAACATCGTTGGACCCATAGTAACGAGCCAACCGGTCCACATGAACTATCTTCGGTGCACCTCGCGACCCCTTCTGGATTCGATAGGTGACGTCGTTCATCCTGATAATTATGCGATATGGCCGTCCCACCTGGCTTGTAACTTAGGCGATTTACCGTTGCTTCGTACTGGGTTATGAAGCCACACCAATGATCCCTCATCGGAGCCTTTGTTGTTTGCCTGCCGGTCGTAGCGAGTCTTCATCTTCTCAGACATCTGTTGTCCAGATTCCCCTGGAGCTCCTACATTGTACACCTTTAATGCACCTTTGCTACGAGTGTGTGGCCTCTTGACAGCCGCACAACTTGTGCATTTGCGGCACCAATCCTCGACGTCGTTCCGACAGTGGAGCCAATAAAACTGCTCTCGGACCTTAATAAGCGTCTCCTTAACACCCCTGTGACCTCCCGAAGCACCATTGTGATAGAGCCGCAGTACTTCCGGCACCTTAGTCTTGGGCACTACCATTTGCAGATGGCTTTGGTTACCTCGAGCGTTTTCCCATTTGCGGCACAGAACTCCATCCTGGACAACCAAGCTTGCCCACTGTGCCCAATAACTCTTGGTGATAGGGCTCATTGCTGCGATATCAATCCATTTGGGCTTAGGAGCGTCTGATTTCTTCCATTCGAGAATCGGCTGTATGTCCTTGTCGTCTTGCTGAGCACTCTGCAAAGCTTCTTTCCATCCGTCGCTCAGATCCGTCTTCAACATTCTCACTAGCGCTGCCGGCTTCGCTTCCTGTCTTGCACAGTGTTTGCGTTGGTCGGGGTAAGCCCTACCTGTCGGAGCATCTGCGCTACGTTGCTCTTGCCGCCAGACAGGTACGTCAGGTGACCCCTTTGGTGGAGACAGGGTACCAACGTGCCGCTTACGCTTTGGGTAGCTCAAGCAGATATGGCCTCTTTCCCCGCAGTTGTAGCACCGTGGTGAAGAAACAACTTCTCTGATACGGTAAGGTCGATCCTCGTGACGCGCTGCTTCCACCTCCAGAGCGTAGGCCAAGGCTGCCTTCAGGGACCTGAAGTGCCCAAGTCTTACCGCTGCTCTAACTTCCAGGTCCCGGATCCCATCCGTAAACGCTTGTACGAGGTTCCCGTCAATGAGCGCAGGCGACGACTGGTATGCCTTCCTGACCAGCCTTTCCACCTCTAGAGCCTACTGCTGCAGAGTTTCTCCGGTGCGTTGTATCCTGTCCTTCAGCTGAACACGATACACATGTTTGAGGTGCGCGTCTCCGTACCTCGCCTCCAACGCCTTCAGAAGCTTCTCGTAGGTCACGTCTTGCCCGAGTGCCTCTAACACCGTCAAGGCCTGATCACGAAGGCCCAAGGTTAGGACATTGGTCTCAAGCCCACGCAATCTCCTCTCCACTTCAGCGACACAGGTCTCGTGATAGTCGTGTACACGCTTCTCTATAGAGGCGACGCGAGTCTCAAGCTGGTCGTGTACGAGCTTCTCCACGTCGCTGATACGAGCCTCGTGCTGCTGGAGCTCCTCCTTTACCACCTTCAGGTCCTTTCCTACAGCGGCGCTGAGGTCTTTCATCACCACCAGCTGTTCCTCCAAACGGCGGGCCTGCTCCTCCTTTTCGTGCTGTAGTTGTTCCTCCAGGCGGCGCGCGTGCTCCTCTTGACGGCGAGCCTGCTCCTCCTTGTCGCGCTGTAGCTGTTCCTCCAGGCGGCGCGCATGCTGCTGCATGAACGTCATCAGAGCCGCGATGTCGGGCACCGCCACGGAGTGTGCGCTTGTAGGCTCCACTGCATCCGCGGAGTCGCCTGGTCCACCAGACGATAGAGAAGGAACGTCTCCGAAGCGTCTCTGGTCCAGGTCTTGCTGGCGCTGGTTCCTGGTACGCACACCTTCAGTTTCTTCCTTCGGCATAACCGGCATAATTTATCCCTTTCTTCTGACACCAATTTGTTACGAGCTGGGGTTCGACGATAAATTATAACTCACTATGCCACTTAAACTGAACTTTATTTATACACAAACACTATACACACTTATTTACACAACTAGTAAAAACACACTTATTTCACACTTTTCCACTTCACTAATAAAAACACCACTAAACACTTCCGAATTACTTCCCTTCGCTTCTTGTTTATCGCTCCTCTATTCAATTGTTACTGTCCTGACTCGCGCGTCTGCCTGGTATTTATACCGGCCGGACAGGCAACGAGATCTTTCTAGTATATTCCCGAACATCCCGCTAGGCCGCTACAGACGAAACATTCTAGTAAGTCGGGAACAGTCGGCATAGTCCAACGCCATCTAGTACAGAATAGCTGAATTACCTTTAAACCACCGATACATTCAATCTCTTCTAGTACCCCCATTCACCACATTCATGGCGTAACAGTAGCATGGAATCTTACATTTTTAGATTAATTAAAGTGTTAATTTTAATATTATTTATTAAAATTAACACTTTATTGAAATTTTGAGTTATCTCAAAATTGTACTTATTGATAAAAAATTTGTTCTCGAGGCGAAATTAGTTTCGTTTCTTTGCATTTTCTGAGTACGTCTTCCGTAGTAATGTATATTTTATTTACTTTATCAGAAAGTAGAGATTTCAACAAACAAAACACCGACCATCTTTTAAAAAAAGCTGATATTTTGACGTGAGAATTTTCGATTGAAAATTAGGGTATTTTTCTAATAACAAGTCAAAATAAGGTGTAAAAATAAATATTTTAAATAAAAAAACATTTACAGTGTGTTTGGAACATAAAAAGGTAAGTTTTCACCAAATTTCGTGAAAAAGAAAAAACTATTGTAAAAGATAAAAATAAAAAAAAAACAAAAACTTGGTCTTTTGAATTTTTCACATAAATGTTGACGTAATGTGAATAATGTGTAAATACAAAAGTTGTAGATCTTTTTACTACCTACAACTTTACCATTGACATCTTTTCCGTAGGACTTGAAGTTTTGCTGGCAATCGAGATAAACCCTTTTTTAACCTTAAAATCGCAACCCCATCCACTTTCTGACCTCAGATCGCGCGTTATTTATTTTCCTTTAATTTTTGCTATATTCTCTTCCTTCTCCAATGGGTTTCATCCTACTATAATTTTATTTCGTTTCAAAAATTATATACCCTGGTCTATGTATCGTTACATGACGATCTGCCAGTAACTCTCACCTAGGGAATGCAATCTCGTTCTGGCGAGATCTCGATCTCGCGAGATCTCGGCCTTTTTTAGCGAGACTGATCTCGGTCGAAAAAAGAACGACATCTTGCGAGATTAACAAGATTTCACTTGAGCATAAAAACGGCTTATTCGAAGCGCGGACTGACCCGGACGTAGTTACAATCTATCGGTATCGGCATCAATCAAAAATGAAATGAATAAACGAGTCCGGAGGATTAAACGGCAAACTTTTACAGTTCGTGGATGTCTGCCTGAGATCTGCGGTTCCAACTAGCATTGAATCCGAAAGGGCCTTCTCAACGGCTGGTTATCTAGCCAACAAAAAAGAAAGCCGTTTAGCAGACGATTTTGTGCTTCTGAAGGAGCTACTTTCAAATTATTTCGTAATAATGGCATATGATTTGAACTAAACAAATCTTTCATTTGATTGGTATATTCTGTTAATTAATCTGTAATTTCTAATAGTCTTTCTAATTGGTATATTTTGTTAATTAATCTGTAATATCTAATGGATCTACTTAGTAAGTAGATATAGTTTTATTTCATTGATAATAATATCTCAGTTTAATAGTCAACTTAACATAGATAATAAGTTTAACCTTTTTTCACTTCTCGTTGTTTTCTTTTGTTATAAAAGAAATGTAGTAATCAATACTAAAAGATTTTTGTTTGAAATTAGAAGCGAAGACTGGTTGTTTTTATCATTTTTATTTGATAGATCCGTCCGTAAAAGCTTACCTACTACTTAGAATAACTAACTACTACTAATATTTAAAAAAAATTTAGAGATACGTTAAACAATGTTTGATGCATAAAAGTCTATTGAAAAATCGTGAAAATAAATGTTTATCTTCTAATACTGAAAATGGTTGTTACTTTTGTCCTAATTTATTCAAATATGGCGTTTATTTGCAAAAAAAACATACAAAACTGCCAATCTCGCGAGATCCCAAATTTGGCGAGATCTCGCAGTATTGTTATTCATAATCTCGCGAGATCTCGCTTGAGCCCGAATCTCGCGAGATTTGCATTCCCTACTCTCACCGCAGAAAATTAAATAATTTCGTTCCATTAGGTAACTGTCGCTTTGATTTATTAATACAACCTTTATGTATTTAGGACAATAATTACGTATCACAAATTACTGTTCGATTGTCACACGGAGCCGTGTTAAAAATTCTTTGATAACAATCTGTCCGTAATACGTTTCGGTTTTATGGAAACAGGGAGCGTGCTCGTTTTATTTATTCCTATAATCTGACTAGCGTAAGCAGAGTGTGAAATTATTGTAAGTAGCACCTGTAGTGCAATAATATTTGCGATCGTGCAGGTAAATTGTTGCTTAGCTGTGGAGAAAGTAATTTTATGTAGCTACGTATGTAGCTTTTTATTAGTAGTTAGTAGTTATAAGTAGTTAGTCTCAACACTGCCACACGACGTGCTTTATTTATAGGTCAAGGTTTAAATCTTGTTAAATTAAAGTTAACTGGTGGCGGGTCATTGTCGGTTTGCGTGGAAAATCTTTAAGATTGGATAATCTTTTAAACAGCGGCTTTTCTTTGGAAAAGAAAAGCCGCTGTTTAACACAATGTTTTGGCTGAAACTATGATTTGAATAGCTACTTTAGATTTTAATAGCTATTCGGCTAAGTTAATCTCTGTAATGCATTATAGTTTAATTTCTGCGACTATATACACACAACACCATCTAGTTTCGAATTGAACAAAGCTTGTACTATGAGTATAAGACAATGGATTAACAGTCTAGACAATGGATAGTCTTTTTTTTTAATTCATGCATACGTATTATACATAGAAAGACCTAATCCACGACAAACATTTACGTTCGCAAACTCGAATGTTTTACTTGAGTGGGAATAGAAACCGCGACCTTCGGCGTGGCAATCGCTTTACGAAGACTATTTTCCGGGATAGAAATAATGACTACGCATGAAATATTTATTATTGTATTGCCGTTGAAATAGTAAAATATATATTTTAACCACATAAGCAAAGTCGTGGGCAAAGCAAGTATAAACTTTTGTAGCACTTTATTTCGAAAGGAAAAGGAAAACAGAGGCCTTTATTATTGCTCCTTGGGCCTTTGAAATTTGCCGTTCTCCAAATTCGAAATTCAAGCGTATTTGTAAATTGGAAGCATGGCAAACTCTCGTACTTTCCAAAGGAGGTACAACTGAATACTAATAGTCCTCTTATGTTATCTACAGGATGTGAAGCCAATTCTAAGATGACAGTGCCACTAAGAAAGTTTATCATGAAAAGATAAAATTAAACAATGCCAATGGCTTGCAATTTTTATGCACATACTTTTATAAAAAATACAGTGTTTACGAGAACAAGGAAAGCCCCTTCTTTCGATCTTGAACCAAAACCGAATCCATTTCGTAGCAATCACCTTAAGAGTTTATATTTGATTGTTAATGTGTGAAATCCATGGTGCTAGTAAACCGATGCATAAAAGAAAATAAAGGACATTTGATGATGATAGTGATGACAACGTTACTTATTCTAGGATTATCTTTTCTTAAACTCAACCTGTATTATGGCTGGTAGTAGTCGAAATACGTACCTTTTAAATAAAAACTACCCAGACGTTATTTAATGAAACGTTTTTCAGGAGGCATTAAACTCCGCAGTGTTTATGAACCTCTTTTATACGAGCTCTATGAAAAATTGAGCTTTCGATACTGAGGAGAAAGGCTGAGAAAGTTTTGTATGATAAGCGTTTTCGTCTTTAGAACTACTGAATCTGAAGTTTATTTACCTATGTGTATTTTTATCCTATGAATTTACATTTTTAGGTATTTTTATAGACTCACGCCTGTATTCCCGAAGGGGTAGGCAGAGGTGTAATATTACATCCACATTTCGCCATGAACTTTTAGGTCCCACGAATATAGGGGGCGAGCCTATTGCCGTAACCGGGCACATCAGCAGAATCCGTGCTGTTAATGAGAATTCAGAAAAACTTTGTAACACATTTGCCTGCCCCGGGCATCAAACCCGGGACCTCCAAGCAGACGCATACGCTATCCACTGGACCACGGAGGCAGACTTAGAGGATATTTTTAGGTATTTACCATTATATACAAAACTAGATGGAAATCCTCCAACTGCAATGAAAACTGTTTTTATCTTTACTCACAAAAAAATGAAATCTATCAGTTCACCTGATAATATGGCTCCATCTCGATAGTTAATTTTATGTTGTACATCAAATACCGACCCCTGGCTGCCTGCCAAACACTACTCTTATTGATGAACAAGATATCGTAAGCTCTTTGGATGTAAAGTAAGTCCTTTGTGTCGACATCAATAATAGGAATATCCTTCGGGTCAGATTTAGGCTGCCCAAATATTGGACGAACGAACTTGAAGAATATAATACACAAAATATAACATCTATTTATTTATAGATCACAAATAATGTGTTTTATTCAGCTGTAGATCTCACAATATTTTGTAATCTCTCCATTAAGTCGCACGTAGTGATAGTTTAAAGATCAGCGGATTTTCAAACAGCCTTCAATGCCTATTTTTTCCTTAAGAAATATTACGAACACAGCGTAGGTATTCACTTACGTCTTATAAGGAATCCACGTCCAAATTTGATCTTTATAGCTTCGGTAATTTAAGCTCTGCGATGATGTGGCAGGCAGGACTATTTTATAGATCATATCTCTCTATATATTTTCAGAAGAGAGATTTTGATGCTGAACGCATGGTCTCGCGTTTAAAATCCAAGCGCACAAAAGACTCATAAGTTAATTTTCACTTGCTCTAGGCCTTGGTGGGCACGTTTTCTGTCGGTTTCTCTTCATGAAGATCTTTGACAATTGTAGCAGAGAATCAACACCCTGAAATAAATTGTTACTGATCCAAGCCATAGACAAGCCCTTTAGCTTGCGGACCTTGGTCCTCAAAAGAGAAGCCTGGCCAACATTATCATCATCAACCGGCCATAGACCACTGCTGGATATAGGCCTCTTCAATGGCACGTCAATCAGCCTGACATTTAGTTTTTCGTGTCCAGCCGCTGCCAGCCACTTTGCGTATCTCGAGGTCCTAACTGACACAACGGTGATAATGAATCCTTAATTCTTCATATCACCAAGCAGTCACGCCGCGTCATTCAAACTCTTCGTATAGTTGTTTGATGATCTTTTTAAAGCACTTAAATTGCTCCTGACAATTCACTCTTCCATCCACGTCCTGAGATATAATTGCTAGAGTATTTGTCTCTTAGGTATATTTTAATTTTTTGTGTTTTATTCCTTAACGTCATCGTCTTATTTAATTGCGGAAGATGTCTCCATAATCAATAATGCATAGTATGTATTATTATTCATATTATACCCAATATCCAAACTATTAGGCCATTCCAGTGACGAGACAATTGCTGGTAACAATTTGTGTGAGTAAGTGATTAAGAGTCAGTTTGTGTGGCGTCCCTGAGACGTCTGTCGCGCCAGCCTGTCGCCTAAGCGCCAGAACGTCGGTCCCTAGCTGGTCTAAGGACGCACGGGCGCCTTTCAGTCTCAATACCGATAAACGTGGGAGATGCTATCGAGTAATATACTGCTAGTACTTTCAGTTGACTATAAAATGCTGTATTTATTTTGCATACGAGTGCATTCTTTGTCTGATTTCTTAATTATGGTGGACAAAGTCTTGTTCTTCTTATAAGCAATTTAAGTGAATACTTGCCGTACTATACAAACCGTTCTGAAATTACCGCAGAAATCGGCAAAAAAGCTGTACGCTCAATACAATATCAACTTTGTTTGTCTGATTTTTTTAATCTTGTTTTTATGTTTATTAAATTGTTCTATTTCATAAGCAACGGTGGTTTCGATGCACGACTCGCCATTTTCATAGCGGACCCCGGGCTCAAAGACCGAAGGTCTTGGTTCGCGACCGAGACAACGCTAGGATGATAATGATGACGTATCGCCATCTTATGAAAGCAACTCTCTAAGCCATGTACCTAGTTTTTAACTGTATAGAAGGTTGCTTAGATATATTTATTTTCTTTTTAACATATGGCAGAATATCTTATTTTAGGATGATATCAGGTCTGGATAAGAATAGTAGCGATAAAAACATTTATTTTATACAGCTCTTTGTCATAACGGCCCACGCTCAAAACTTCTAACATAAAATTATTTAGTAACAAGATTTTCACTGTCGTAAACAAGTGTCAAAAGGCACTTTCACAATTTTATTTTCGGGAAATTATTTTGTTTGTACGCTTTCTTTTTTGGATATTTTATACAAAACATTGAAAGACAACATCTAACCGACATTCAATAAATAGTCAATTGCCGTTCCATCGGAAACGAGCATGAAACAAGTAAGTAAACTTCAATTTCCTTCCCATTTCGTTTTATTTTACTTCAACTCCTAGTGACTTGGGACATGACAAGCCTCTTTATCCGAATAGTCGACTGTTACACAACGTCTTTATTTGTAAATTCGCTACACATACCACGAAACATTCTATTCATACTGGATATAAAGAAGTTAATCTTATAGGATAACTAAATGCTCTACATGTTATCTGTATCTATGATGTAAGGTCAATTAAACGGATCACAGATATTGATACAGATGGAATTATTCGTGTGGGTGACCTTTTCCTTTTTTTCATAGTGTTCTTGCCTTTAATTAATAATTCTGCTCGTTGAATCGATATTCTGAATATACTGCCACTGCTCTAAGCTATTAGTTTTATCTTCGGGTTGCGGAGGTCAGAGAACAGTCACTCTGAGGCAGAGATAATAATACATTCTGTCGAATCTGGTTCGGTTAGGTTAGACTAGATAGTGAACCCCAGGCTCTAAGACATAAAGACTTGATGGCAACCGGGCTAATTCTGGAAAGTCTTTTAAATTCAACATAAATAACTTTTCTAGGACTTCTAATCAGTACCAGTTTCTTACAGCAGTTCGCAACTAGCACTTTAAAAAAGTTTACACGGAATAAAGAGACATGTCATTTCAAATGTTAATCCAAGGTAGACTTAAAACTGCTAGTAGGTCCATATTTATATATTTTACTGCATTGAATGATTGTCACTAGGCAGGAACAACATCCAGGCTTTAGATACGTTTCAATGTAGAATAGTTTTTGTTACAATGCGTCCATCAATACGGCTGACAGTCATGTAACTTCTGATAAAATATTTTTGATAGACTGCCGCATGGTGCTGTCATACATTTGAAAGCTTTTGTTATAAATGCTTTATGTACAGAGTTTTAGAGTCATAGTCAATTTATAGGGTTTTTTTTCCCTGACTCATCCCTTGTCTCATGGGGCAGGCAGTGGCAGTATGTGTGACCTTCGCCTACAGGCTTTCGGAGACTACCTATTAGTATCGCCGCGGTGGTCTTCGACGTCCCGTAGCGACGAGTCCACAGTTATCAGACTTTCGTGCAACCCCGCCGCGTAATCTATAGGGATATAATTAAGCTGTGTAATTTGTTGCAACACAATCTACTGCTGAAATCCAATTTCATCTGTCCTTTTACTGTGATGGATTAAGAATACAATATATAACACCTCATTTCATTCCGACGGTGTCCCCTCACGACACCTACAAATAAGTAATAATAAGTAAGGTCTGGTGGCCTTGGGATCTTTGACTAAAAAGATAATAATTATACGAAGTAAATAACATCTTAGTGAAGAGCCGGAAATCTTGAACCGTCTGGCCCGCACAGGCTCAATTCTCCAACTGACATACAATATTACACATACATCAATACTAAGGTTTAGCAGCTAGAGGGAGGGACACTTTGCAATTGGTCATTTTTCCTAAATATTTCGCAAACGGATCCTTAACTACTATTCAAATATACCCCTAGTGTTTTTGAAATACCTCAAACGATACCCCATACATTATGTTGTAGAAAATAAAGAAAAATCGCTTCTGGTTTAGTTGCATGACTGCTACCTAAAATATTTTATTTTATATTACAATTTTGTCCGCATGGTTATAATTTATAAGTATGCCAAATTTCAACTTTCTAGTGCTTATAGGTTCCGTGTAAAATCGCGCACGGACATACATAGAGAGACTATGAAGGTTCCTTGTAGGTTACTACGGAATCCTAAAAGGGGTATAATAATAGTAACCTTTATTTCTCCTCAGAAACATAATACTTTTACGAATGGCGATATTTGAAAATAACGCCATCTATCGGTGAATGAGAGAACTAAAAGAGAGTGGATGTATCGGTGGTTTTAAAGCGTTTCATCTACTCTCTACTAGATGGCGTTGCTGTTTTTTTCTAGCGAACGTTCGACTGTTCCCGACTGTTACGAGAACATTGTCGTGAAGACTAGAACATACTAGTTATGTTTCCGGCCAGTATAAATACCGCGTGGACGGGCGAGTCAAGAGAGTATAGTTGAATACTCGGAGCGATCAAGAAGCGGAAGAGTGCGAAGGTTAAGGAAGTTGGAAGTGTTTTCTAGTATTTTAATTGATGTTTTTATTAGTGTGTAATTAAGGGTGTAATAAATAAAGTACAGTTTAGTGGCATAGTGCATTTAATTTATCACCGAACCCCAGCTCGTAACAAATTGGTGTCAGAAGTGGGATAAATTATGCCGGTTATGCCGAAGGAAGAAACTGAATGAGTGCGTACCAGGAACCAGCGTGAGCAAGACCTGGACCAGAGACAGAAAAGGGTCGCCTGAGGTGCCTGCCAGGCATCGAGAGCAGGGGAACGAGTAGAAGTCAGGACTGCGGGGCGGATGCTGGCTGGTAATGGAAGAGCCCCAAGTATCTCGATCTCGCAATCATGTGACGGGAATAGCCTGATCATCGAAGGCGAAATTAACAGAACACCATGCAAGCTGACATTGGACACGGGTGCTTCTCGGACCGTCGTCGGTTTCCATCTGGCAAGACGGGTTCTTAGGGGCTGCTTCAGGAACAATAAATGTGTGAATCTGAGAACAGCTACCGGTCAGCACATAACCGTCCGAGGTGAAAAGGAGGTGGATCCGAAGTAAGGCAGCAAAGTTTATCGTCAAAAGTCATCGTTGCCGACATAGTGAACGACTGCATCTTGGGCCTAGACTTCATGCGGAAGCATCGCTGCGAGATCGATGTTAGCTATGGAGTGTTGAAGTGTGGCTCAGAAGACGTCTTCATGGAAGGTGCAACTTCAGGAAAAGTGTACTGCCTGAAGAATGTCATTCTTCACCCACGGTCGGAAACGGTTGTACCAGTTTGTCTACTAGGGAATTCGGGTCAGGGGAACCGTTGCGTACTTATCGAAGGCCTAGAGAAAGATACCTCATGGAAGATTGCTCGAAACTTGGTAAGGGGTACCAAAGTTTCATCAGTACGCCCACTAAATGCAAGTGACAAGGAAGTGTTGCTCAAGAAAGGCACGGAATTAGGCACCTATGAAGGTGCGGCTTGGATGCGTAGATATCAAGAGCAACCTACCAGCGCCAAGGTTCAGGGTGCAAGATTCGACGTGTCGTCACTTTTAGAGGACTGCCAAAGCACCCTGTCGGAAGAAGAGAAGACCAAGGCTAAGAAGATGCTAAACCGGTTCGCCGATATTTTCTCGACCAGTGATGCCAACATAGGGAAAACAGCACTAGTCCAGCACAAAATAAACATGGGAAGTGAAGCACCGATTCGCCAGCGGCCAAGACGTGTGCCAGTGGCACTAGAACGTGAAGTGGAAGCTATGATCGACGCTATGGTGAAAGAAGAGACCGTCGTACGAAATTGAACGAAAGCAGACGCTTATAAACTTGTTCTTCAAAAATAATTCTATAAAGTGTGCTAAATAGTAACTAATTGCTATAAATGTGTGTGCGGCTATTCGCGTGCTTCAATTTGATATAAAAAACAAACAAAAGTGATGAAAACTAAGTGAGAAATTAACAAAATACCAAACTAAATCGTTAAATTTTATTCAAACATTAGTTAACGACCAGTGTTGATGATCTTGACGTGCTGTGCGTGGTCATTGAACTCATCCCTTCTACTAATATACGATATTATCATTTAGTACTTCATCATACGAACGATACCAGTATTTCAATCACAACTGTAACTGTTCCGATGGCGTGGAGGTGTACGGCGTCGCAGTGACCATAATGATTAGTTGAGTGAGGGATCAAATCCTCAGTATTAGAAAGTCTTTTTGTGATATTTCAAAAATTCGTTTAATAAAAACTCTTAAAATAAACATCTATAGAACAGAAACAAGTTACCTATACTAACTAAAAAGTTATAAAATGAACAAAAAAGAGTCTGCAGAAAATAATAACATAACATTCCGAAAATTACAACGAACTAACTCATTGAATAATGTGTCTCTGGATTCTACATCGTTCGATACAACGTTGCAACCAGGTAGTCCATTAAATGATACCGAATATACCAAAGAATTATCTGAACAAATAACACAGCTCAAAGGAGAACTACTGATAGTCGCTATCAGTAGTTCAAGAAATTGATAACCTAAATTATGAAAACACTTCCTTAAAACATGAGTTAGATAAGTACAAGCAATTAATTGAAATATACAAAAAAGTTGGATCATCAGAAAACATTATTAATACTTCACGTACACCAACTTCTAAAAAGAACTCGTAAGTCAAATAATATACTTCCGAAATCAAGCCTTATAGAAACAGAAACAAAAGCAGAAAAAAACGTGTTACAAAATCATGATTCACTTGAAAGCTTAGTAGGTATGTGTACAAGAATATCCTATTGAATCTACAAAGATAAAATCGAACAGTAAAAAATTTAAGTATCACGAGAGACAAAAGAAAGAAAAGAAGATATTTATTCTGGCTGATCAGCAGGGACGTATGGTGCGAAAGATACTACAAACATTAATTGGATCGGAATACTCTGTCGTCTGTATGTGGAAACCAGGAGCAAGACTTCGAGATATATTGACCTCATTCAAAAGTGAAGTATCTACACTAACTCATGACGATTACGTTATTATAGCAGGAGGAATTAATGACATGTATCCATATGAATTTCAATTTAATGTAATGAAATATCTTGAATCTCAATGTAATACCAATATTATAATGACTGAAATACCATACAATAGATATTTAAATGTAAACAAACTAAATTACGAATTAAAATTTGCATGTAACAAATTTGACCATGTAAGCTATTTAGATTTAGATTTTTATAGATATATACCAAGAGGAGCACAATTCAGTCATTACTTATGTAGATCGTGGCTAAGAGAAATACTACGCATCAGTGGCGTAGCGTGGGTTTTCGCCGCCCGGGGCCGATCGGAAATTTGCCGCCCCTTCTTCTTTAGGTACCCCACTACATCTGCCAGAAGTGTAACGTTTTTCGGGTGTAGGTATGTTTGTATGTTCATTAGTTTGGCTTTACACTCCAAACAACTTGATCGATTTGAACAAGTTATCATTTTATTCATCTCAATTTTAATATCATAACGCATTGAGTATAATATTTTTAAGGGAGAAATTTGGAGGCTCTGCGCGGTATTCATATGTCGCGCAGGGTCGCGGCCGTTTCTCGGCTCCAATATATGTATGTATAGCTTAGTCTAGGTTTTGACGGCTTGTAGGATTTTCGTAAATAAAATTTGTATAGGGTGCATAGGGTTCCCACCAAGAACTTAGGGTCCCAAGCCAACCTCACCTGCAAGTGGTGCAATGGCAATAGGCTCGCCACCTATTACGTAGGATCAAAACACTGGCGAAAAGTGGGCGTTTAACATGCCTCTGCCTACCCCTTCGGGAAAACAGGCGTGAGTCTATGTATGTATGTAAATTTGTATGGGTTTTAATCAATAAAAAAATAGATCTATCATCATTCATCACAGAGTGCTTTGTGTTACTTTTACATTCTTCTATGGGATATACCTAATATACCATATACTTTTGCAGAGTTTGTAGAGTACGTCCGTGAACATAGCGCTTGCAGCAGTGCCGAAATATCGGTTACTCAAAACAAAGGTTCGTGGTATAATAATATACCCCAAAGGGAAATGTATAAGTCCTATGTACCCGCCCGGCCTCGCTCTGGTCGACATCCGGGATGTCTTCGGTGTTGTGGCGCATCAGTGAGGCTCTGTGGTCGTGAGGACTAGGCCCAATAGGGCTGTTTTCGCACGAGGCATACAATTGTGGATAAAAATTTTCAACCTCCTCGATAATCTCGAACTTTGAGTTGAGGATGCGGCCATCTGCAGTTCTTAGTTTCGTTAGATCGAAGACTTATGATCCCCGGTTTTCTTCGATCCCACTGATCCCAGCCACCATGGTTCGGGTGTTAGTATTGAAAGTCACGTCGCATTAGCTTTCGTATTTGTTGGTTTACGGCCCGGCCCTCCCATCCAGCGAAGACAGCTGACAGGACGGCAACTCGCGTCCTTTCCTCATCAGTCCGAGAGTCTCGGAAAGTTTACGCTCCTTGATTTTCTGAAGGGGGAGGAAATTTTTTGACTGATCTCCTAGTACCGTGACCACTGTGTATGTCTTCTGATCAATGCTGTCGGTGGTTTCTAAATGATTGAAAGGATTCTGCAGTTCTAGCTGGAACTGCAGTTTAGACTTCATTTACTGGGCTCTTTCAGTTATAATTTTGATATTTAGAGAGCCTCGTACTAGTTGGTGAACGCATCAGATGTTTAACCTATTGATCACCGAGATGTCTATATGTGTTTTCGGTCCTCTGCCTGAGAGGCCTTCTTCTTGAAAAAGGATTTAATTAAAAAGAGCGCCTGCTTCAAGGAAAATAACTAGCATTTGACTCTTACGATTCTTGTGAATTTATTTTCGTTGGATCCCAGTTTATACATACCGTATGTATGCTCTACCGTATTTTCGTTTCACTGCGTCCTGCTTCCACTTTGGCATTGAAGTCCCTCATGACAAATTGTACTGAGCTTTGGTCGTACTGTGTACTGCCTTAGCAATGCACTCCTACATGGCCTCAAATATCTCGTCAGGGTGAGTTGAGGTCGGCGCATATACCTACGTGTATCACCTTTAGCCAACGCCAATTGCTGAGTTAAGCACGTGGTAGTTACGCTACCTGGGTCGACACACTATATACCGACTTCCACAACGTTGTTGCAAAGTTTCCTCCGGACCAGGAACCCGACACCACCCAACCCAAGAGTGTAGGTCGCCTTCCTGAAGGTAGAACAAGTCACCTGACTCTAAGAGTTACCATGTTCTTCTCCTGTGACGATCTTCTGATAACACCAGTATTAGACCTAATTCTACCTCGGGCTCGGCAAGTCTTCTGTTCATTCGTTGTAGGTCGCGAGGTATTATTGATTTTGGTAGCCTGTCGTAGCCCGGTGATGTTACAGACCCCATGCATCGCCGTTACCGCAACCGCATCCTTGGCCAGGAATAACGTAGGTGCCGGGAACTGAAGGCCTTAGTTTATGGCAATTAATTTTGGAGGGACTGCTGCTTTTATCTCTGACTACGGCCTGCTATGGTCTATTTATAGCAGTCCGTATTCAGAGATAAAAACAGCAGTTTGTGTGCGTTATGAAGGGCGTAGCTTCTCGCACCGGTGACGTTGCTGCCCGTCACCAGTATATGGCATTTACCGACTCCTTGTTCTCGCAAAATTAAGGAGTTGAGAGGCAAAATCTGTAAGTTTTAGGCTTTGTTTTTAACGCAAATATCATAAATATTAGGGTCAAAGTTCAATTATCGTATATTTAAACCGCAGGTGTGACTATTGTCTTAGGAGACCTGTACCTGTTTACTTCCCTATTAAACTATAAAGATTATGTTGTATTTTGAAGCAAATCAAAAATAATTTCAATAATTAACGCTGGCATTTCATCTGACAGGCGGCGCCCCTATTGCCCTGGCGCCTATGTGCGCCAGGGCGCCACGGCAATAGGGGCGTAACACATCACACACAAGGGCGGCTCGGCCCTGATACATGGATTAATAAATTACCTACTGATGCAATGATTTGAGAACTAATAAACACGAACTACGGACATAAGCAAGTCTTCACGTAATGACAATCAGGATGATTTGTTTTGGATTGTTGTTCTTTCTACTGCGCCCGCGCCGTCCTTCTGGGATCGTGTCAGTGCGCGCGCCAAGTATTTTAAAATTTGTCTGGTTTTTATTTTATTTTTCGCAGCGGCTTTTGCCGCCCCCTTAAATGTGCCGCCCGGGGCCATGGCCCCCCCGGCCCCCCCCACGCTACGCCACTGCTACGCATACAATACAAGTTGAATTTCAAAGTCCATAATAACAAAACTATTTTAACTAAAATGGACACTGCAGAAAAGTCCACACAAACAGACATTGGAAACGTCACTGAAAATAAGGTTAAAATTGTTAATAGTACTGATAAAATGTCTGAATCAAATAATGTACAGGTTTTTCGTTAGCAAGCAAAATAATAACTTGTATTTAATTCATCAAAATATACATGGTGTACTGTCAAAGAAAGAACTTATAGAAATAACATTAGTAAATATCAAGAGTCAAATTAATCCAGACGTTATATGCTTTACGGAGACATTTGTTAAGGCGGGCACTGAAAAAAATATTAGTTTTACAAATTATGAAGTAGCATCATATTATTCTAGACAGAATAAAAGGGGAGGGGTTTGTATTCTGATTAGGAGGGGAATTACATATAAAAAATTCACTTGTTTTGACGAACTTCAACTGATACACCACTTTGAATTTTGTGCCATACAGGTAACTGTAAATAATGTTATAATAATCAGTATATATCGAATACCGTCAAAAAGGAAATTACATCTTGATTGTTTCTTTGAACACTTGGATATATTGTTGCACAAATATGTAACTAAACATAATAAAAAGAAAATAATTTTAGCTGGTGATATGAATATTAATGTTCTTGACACAAACATCCACACAGAGCGTTTAATGGATATTTTCAAAAAATACAATCTCACAGTACACATATCAGAACCGACCAGGGGAAAATCTTGTTTAGATTTAATTATCAGTAATATAGATAATGCAAGAGGTACAATATTGCCATTAGGTCTATCTGACCATGAAACAGCTCAGGCATTAAGTTGCCCAGTAAACTTTAAAAACGTTGCCCCAAAATACATATTTAAGTTCAGGAGATGTTACTCAAAAGAAAATATTGAGAAGTTTAAGCAATATTTACCAAGTATAAACTATTTAAAACTAGAACTGCGAACTGACTTCAATTTAGCTTTTGATGATTTTTATACTTATTTTTGTCTTCTCTATAGACTTTGCTTCCCTGTAAATAAAATAAAGGTAAATATATCTAGGCAATCAAACTGGTTGTCAAAAGGGCTCAAAATTGGGTGCAGACATAAGCGAGACCTACGTTACATATTTTATTCTACAAAATCTAGTCATGATAAAACGATATATGTGAATTATACTAGATTGTTACGAAAGTGTATTTTATGCGCCAAAAAACAAATGAATCAAAAATATGTGGCAAACAGTAAAAATAAATGCAAAGCTACGTGGAACATTATAAAAACTGAGACAAATGACTTACCATACAATAACTACATATCAAAAATATGCACATCAGATTTAACAATTACCGATCCATCTGCAATTGCAACAGCGTTCAATGAACATTTTATATCAACTACCAATGTATTAAATCATGAGCTGATATTAACAAATAGTAAAACCCAAGTACAACATTCTATGTTTCTAACACCAGTCGATGAAAAGTACATAAAAAAATAATAACTTCATTAGCTAATACGACAGCAGAAGGGTATGACTCTATAAATACGGGTATTATTAAAGCCTGCAAAGACCAGCTCTGTCCAATACTAGCTTTTCTCATCAATCTATCCTTAGAATGTGGTGAGTTCCCAGAAAAGCTTAAATACGCAATTGTAAAGCCTATACATAAAAAAGGAGATAAACAGGACATCTGTAATTATCGACCAGTGACATTAGTACCCATATTTTCAAAAATTTTTGAAAAGGTTATGCATGACAAACTAGTGTCATTCGTTAATAAAAATAATATAATAAAGGATCATCAATTTGGCTTCCAAAAAAATAAGTCCACTAGAGACGCGGCTTTCAATCTTTTAAATGATATCCTATGGAGTGTAAATGATAAAAAATATACTACTGCCACAGAATAATGAATAGTACTAACGTACTACTGCCTTGTTTTTGGATATGTCGAAAGCTTTTGATTTTGTATCGCATGATCAATTGCTTAAAAAGCTAGAACACAATGGTATTAGAGGACTGCCCCTAAATTGGTTGGCAACATATCTAAGGGATAGATACCAGTGCGTTCATTTGACGCGGCTGGATTCAAACACAATTCAAATTTACAAATTGGAGTACCAGCGTAATGAATTTGGTGTACCCCAGGGTAGCGTGCTAGGCCCTTTGCTGTTTCTTGTATATGTAAACGATTTGCCTGAAGTTACAGAACACAAAACAATACTTTTTGCCGATGATGTATCAATTATTGTAACATCGAATAAATCAGTAACGTTAGAGAATCATAAACTTGACATTAATAATACTTTGACATCGATTATAAAATGGTTAAATCATAATAATTTACAAATAAATTTAATAAAAATAAATTTAATGAATTTTAATAATTATAAAAATAAATCTATTGACATAAATTATGAAGAACATGTTCTGAAAAACTCTAATAATGTAATTTTCTTAGGACTTACAATTGACACACATTTAAAAGCGTAAGCGCGAGTGTAAGCGACTGCTACGCCGATGGTCGCGGGTTCGATTCCCGCTCAAGTCAAACATTTGTGTGCATGAACATGGATGTTTGGCTTGGTCTGGGTGTTCCTATGTATAATATGTATGTATTTACAAAAAAAAACAAAAGAGTATATATGTATGTTTATCCATTATCTAGCACCCATAGTACAAGCTCTGCTTAGTTAGGGACTAGATGGTGTTGTGTGTAAAAAAAAAAAAAAAAAAAAGAAATGGAAAGAACAGATTCATAAGGTTTGTGGAAAAATTAATAGGTTCGCATTTGCGCTTCATAAGCTTACACTCGTGTAACTCGGGGGTTCAAGGGAGTGTCAAGCGCAATACATGAGTTCTACCAAGAAGGGCTCACTAGCCTATGTCACTTCAACTCCACTCTCACCTTCACGCGGTGAACCCTGTTACGTTGAGCAACTCTATGGAAGATTGGGTCTCAATCCCAGTGGGAAGTAGAGTCAACAAACAGACGAGAGATGGGGGGATCAATGGGGCAATAATCATTTGGCTCATTGGTCTAGTGGTCTTCAGAGGAGGGGGATCACTCAGGGTAGGTGGCGGATGAATCTTCTAGAGCAAGATCAACGGCAGCACCCAAAGTCCTAGTCAGCTGGATTACTTCTCACTCGTCAGGACGTTCTGGGCAGGCGGACGAGTTAAATGTCTAAACCCTTCAATCGATATGGAAGTACAGCACAAGAAACGGCCCCGAGTTCCCAGCGGACAGGCAAAACTCAGCAATGGCAGCAGCGTGGGTTCCAGTTCTAGCCTGTTCAGGGGTGCTAAGAATCCCTGGGAGTATCAAAGCTGCCGACAGAATAGTTTACAACATTCAACTTTATATATTGCTACCTACAATGCACGGACACTTAGTGAAGACTATAGGATGGAAGAGCTGCACCACGAGTTGGATAAAATCAAATGGGACGTTCTAGGACTCTCAGAGGTAAGACAACCTGGTGAGGGGTGTTTGAAGTTGCGAACGGGTCACACCTTCTATTACAGAGGAAAGGATAGCGGCAAGCGGGAACATGGTGTCGGGATTCTTATTCACAAAAGACTGGAACATCAAATAGGCTCTCTGGGATCTGTATCCGAAAGAGTTTTATATGCCATTTTGAACATATCTAAGAAAGTTACAATCAAAGTGATCCAAGTATATGCTCCAACATCATCGGCACCATTAGATCAGGTTGATATTCTATATGATGACATAAGGACTGCCATGAATACAACGAAGACCACATACATCCATCGGAGACAGTAATGGGTAATTTCGGATACGGAGAAAGAAACGATCGAGGTACCTCGATGATCAATTTCTTACAAGAATGCAAACTATACCATCTAAACTCACATTTTCAAAAGCGACCTATGAGAAAATGGACGTGGCTTTCACCACGAAAGTTCAAAAATGAGATAGATCATATAATGTGTAGTCACAAGTGTATTGTTCACGACCTTAATGTGCTAAATAACTTCTACACTGGGAGCGACCATCGACTCGTACGTGCGAAAGTGGTCATCAACTCTAAGTTGCAGAGATACTTATCCTTGAAAAAGACTAAATCTAGTAAAGTGGACACACTGAAACTTAGAGCGAACGCAGACATCTATCGAATAAAGCTCCAAGAAAATCTTGCAGACATTAATTGCGTGGAGTCTAGTGTCGACCAACTCAGCCAACATATTACAAACGCCACCTTGGAAGCAGCGTATACTGTGGCGAGGAAAGATAAAAACCAGAGGGGGAAACTGTCAACAGAAACTAAAATCCTACTAGACCAGAGGCGTGAAATGATAAGAAATGGAGAAAATGACACGGAAGACTTCAAAAAACTCTGCAAGAAAGCAAGGGAAACGCTGAAACGAGACATAGATGACTACAAGGAAAGGACAGTGGAAACATTTGTCAATAAATACAGAGGGCCGAAGATATTTAACAGGGCACTTCTTTCTGGCAATCAGCAAATAACAAAACTCAAAGATAAACAAGGACGCTTGACCGAAGACAGAGCTAAAATTCTAAAGGTTATAGAAGAATATTACGGTAAGCTCTACTCACCTACAACGCTGGAACCTAGCACTAAAAACAGCTTAAAAATATTGAACGTAGGATCGGAGGATATTCCTGACATAACAGCCGAGGAAATATGGGCAGCCTTGTCTAAGGTTAAGAATGAGAAAGCCGGTGGAGAAGATCAAATCTTGCCCGAAATGTTAAAAGAGGGAGATTTCACACTTATAAACTGTTTAGCTACGCTATTTAACAAATGTCTTTGTACCTGTGAAATACCTAAGGAATGGGATAGTGCCATTGTAATACTTTTATTCAAAAAAGGCTGTAAGGCGGACTTGAATAATTATAGGCCCATCAGTTTATTATCTCAGATATATAAGCTATTTTCGAAGATTATAACAACCCGCATTACCACCAAACTGGACTTCTATCAACCAAAAGAACAAGCTGGGTTTAGAAGTGGGTTCGGTACCATGGACCACATCCACACTATGAGAACTCTTATAGAAAAGTCCACTGAATATCAGATGCCACTATGGTTAGCCTATATCGACTTCAAAAAGGCATTTGATAGTGTGGAGACCTGGGCCGTACACAACTCTTTGAAAAATGCAAGGGTAGATCACAGATATAATGATCTAATAGCCGCTATTTACAAAAAGGCTACGATGAAGGTGTCGATACCGATACCGCAACTAACAAACCCTATTAACATCAGACGGGGCGTCAGACAAGGAGACACTTTGTCGCCGAAACTCTTTACACTGGTCCTTGAGGATGTATTCAAAAAGCTGGATTGGCATGATAAGGGTGTCTTAATATCTGGTGCACGATTGTCCAACTTGAGGTTTGCGGACGATATTGTGCTGTTTTCTAGTAGACCCGAAGAACTGCAAAACATGATTTCCGAAGTACACAGAGCATCATTGGAAGTAGGGCTTGAAATGAATCTAGCAAAGACTAAAATCATGACCACCGAAACCGAGGATGACACGACGATCTCTGTGGGAGGTACCACTATTGAAAGGGTGGATAAATACGTGTACCTAGGTCAGGAGATCCGTATGGGGAAGGACAACCAGTGTAACGAGGTTGACAGGAGAATTAGGTTGGGGTGGGCAGCTTTTTCCAAGCTAGAATTCGTATTTAAAATGAATCTGTCATCCCGCCAAAAAGCCCGACTATTTAACCAGTGCGTTCTACCAGTTTTGACATATGGAGCCGAAACTTGGGTCACAACGAAGGAAGTAATTCACAGACTTCAAGTGGCGCAAAGGGCTATGGAAAGGAAATTGGTAGGAATAACACTGAGAGACCGAAAAACCAACACTTGGCTCCGTAACAAGAGCAAAGTTGTGGACGTCGGAAAAAGGGTGGCAGACTTAAAGTGGAAATGGGCTGGTCACGTAGCCCGACAGACAGACTCGTGGTGCAAGACGCTTTTAGAATGGAAGCCATGGGGGCAGAAAAGAACCAGGGGAAGACCTCAAATGAGGTGGAAAGATGATATAAAGACTATAGCAGGAAAAAATTGGATCCAAACTGCACAGGATAGAGAAGAATGGAGGAAATTGAAGGAGGCCTACACTACAAAAGTAGTCGAGAACGGCTGAAAGAAGAAGCTTACACTCGTTGCAAACAAAGAGACAGCTATAACAGCTTATCATGCTTATGTTGAGTCAGTGCTCAGATATGGGCTGTTAGTCTGGGGTAATGAAACAAACCTAAATAAAGCATTTGTTGCTCAAAAACACTGTTTACGACCCCCTGATGTATCTTGTCGACCCTACTTTAAATCTTTAAATATATTACCATTGCCTTGCTTATATATACTGGAAATTGGCAAATTTGTAAAACAGAATTCAGATATGTTCAAACAAGCCAAAGATGTCACAAAGCGAGCTAACATTAGAAACCCAAATAGATTGGTAATGGAATCTGTTCCAAAAAGTACAAAATTACAGAAAAATTGCTATTACATGTGTAAGACAGTTTATAATAAGATACCAGAAGAGATAAAACTACTACCATTTAAATAATTCTTATATGCACTAAAAAAATGGCTTTTAGAAAAAACCTTCTACTCAATTAAAGAGTTCTTAGATTCTAAATGAGTAGGTACATTATATAAGAATACTATTTGTGCTCTGTTGTAAAAATGAAAGACAATAAAAATGTATAATAATCGTGGTACCTACTACAACAATACTAATCTAAAACTAGAAATTGATGATGATTAAATAACGTATCAATATTATGTATATGTAATGAAGATTAGCAAGTTTTTGTTTTTATTATTTCTAATTTTATAAATATTATTTAATGAATTGTTATCTCATCCATGACTTGCATGCTATTAATATTATAGTTAAATAGGCCTGACCTGTATTAATACTGTACTGTAACACCAATGTTAAATAACCCTATTTACTGCAAATAAAGATAATTTTAATTAAAGATAATTTGAAAAGAAGGCGAAATCGTGCCTTCGTCCAGCCCGTGGTGCTCTCCGGTGGTGTCACTTTGAATGCCCTATTCAATTTATCACCGAACCCCAGCTCGTAACAATACTTTGACATATACTTACAAAGCTTGTTCTATAATTGCTTGTCGAACAGGCGTATAGATGTGAGGAGCCGGTGAAATAGGCAACGCATATAACATATCGCACATGTCATCGGGTCTTCACTCTACTATTACAAAACATTCCCGCATATAATGGGTAGGGGTGCACTAAGAAGGGATTTTCTGAAATTCCCACGGGATCGGCCAAAACGGGTAAATTTAAAAGTAATGCAGGCGTAGTTGCTGGCGTCCTCTAGTACAACATATTATTATTACGCAGCTACGCAATGAACTGCTACGGTATTGAATTCGGTAGCGTGTGTGTGCGTGTGAGTACGTGTGTGTGTCCGTGTTTTTATGCGTGAGAGTTTAAAATTATAATCAAATTTTTGTTAGGTTTTTTTTGTTTACATTATAGGTAGAAGAATCTTGCTGATTTCAGCATGAATGGGCCGGCTCGACCGGGGAAGTACTACCCTCTCACAGAAAATCGACGTAAAGTAACAGTACCTAAACTGTTGCGTTTCGTTCGGTGAGTGAGAGTGCCGGAGGCACTATCCCCTATTCCTTCTCCCTCGTCCGAGTGGGATCATCCTATCCCTTTTCCCAACCTCAAGGGGCGGCAAAGCACTTGTGACTCCTATGGTGTTGCTTGTTTCCATGGGCGGTGGTAATTGCGTACCATCAGGCGATCCGTCTGCTCGTTTGCCGCCTATTACCATAAAAAAAAATAAAAAAAATAATAGAGATAGACTAGTAAAAGAAACTACTATTTTAACATTTATTTATAATAAAAATAAATCATGTGAAGCAAACAAACTAAGAGGAAATATCCATAGATTTGTTTTGCAAAATTTTTTAAACGGTTTCGCAACACCATTGGCGCCATCAATTAATTTGTGAGGTTTTGCGGTGTCCTTTTCTTTTTTAACTACAGGTATTATATGGCACTCATTTAAAAATCTTCGTGACCAAGAAAATCACTTTATACATCAAACTCTAAAACTTTTCCTCATAAATGGAATACAGGGCTGAGTAACTTATTAAGAAATTATTTAATTAATAATAATTTTACCCTCAATATTACACTTTATTGTATCAGGTGAGGTTGAAACTTTTAATTAAACTTAACTGATAGGAGGAGATGGTTGAGTGATAATATCAAAGTTTTGAGCTAAGATAATAAAAATATACAAACTTCTTAGTTTCTATACCATACGTCAAAAACTTTATTGCAATGAGCCAAATAGCATACACCAATTTTATATCCCGTGCAAACTAAAAATTAGGAGAACACTAAATTACTAGTACTCAGAATTAGGTGAACATAGAATTCGGAATTAAGAAATCAAAATGTTTTACTCCAGCAAGTAAATAAATAATTTCTCCTATCCTTTTAGAGGAGTTCGATATTGTCAACCTTTTTCTATTGCAATAGTTGGGGTGGTCAATTCGAGGGTGCGTGGTGGGTTCCTCTTTCCTTCCAGTTACAATGGAGTTCCGCCAAGTAACGCCTGATTCAATCAACTATATAAATAATTTCAGTTTCGAGCACAACAAAAGGTTCTCGTATAGAGAACTGAGTACATACATATACAAAATCTACATAAATATTTTATTGTGTGTATCGCATATTACGTGGATAAAAGTATCCACGTACCACTGCAAACAAATTCAGTACGCCGATGTATACATAAGCCCTATACGCCTTAGTACAATTTGTGAAGATACGCCGCCAGCATGTTCATAACATTGTCGTTACGTCATCGATACGAACAATTCAGCGTGTTCCCCGACTTCACTGAAGAGACAGTATTTGTTATATATTCGCACAAAGTACGCTTAAGAATTAAGTTTCTACAGGAATATGATGAAAAATCCCTTCATCGCATTCTTTAGACTAGATTTTTATGTATTGGTGACATGAAACTTAAGTTTGACTGCACATAACATAGTATTCTTAAGGGCAAGCGATAAAAATATATAAAAATAGTAATGAACAATCGAATAGGCAGCCTGTGTCAGCACTATTTTATTTTAAGTGCCTACTTGTAGTAGGTATACAACAGTATTTATTTGTAAGATATTCAATCTAAAGCTGGCTTTCCACTAGCTTTGCCAAGAGCGCTACAACAACTGACTGTATAAAAATATAATCTGAAGGGCTCTCGCGGAAACAGGCAATTATATAGAAGTGTATGATATCAGGACATAGATATAAGAAGGATACTCTACGCCGCAGAGTCGTTAAAATGACTTACAAGTTTACCTCGGCGCATAGATCTTTTCGAATCAGTTATATCACTCATTCAGAATCCTAAGGGCTAGCGCATACAAACAATTTTTAATTGAACAACTATTTTGTTGTGTATCATATGTCTAAAAGAATATATTGAAGCTCACATACTATCAACTCGATAGTTGCTCGATAAAAAAGTCAAAAATGCTTATCGATTTGCTTTTGATTTAAAAGTTGGACAACTATCGATCAAGCGCTCAATTTGTATTGCATTGTATTGATGTGCGCAGACCATCATCATAATCTGTATGTATTCTTGTAGACTACCCTCTCCTGTCTCCACTAACTAGCAGCACTGAAGGCCGAGTGCAGAGGCCGACAGACTGCTACGCAGAGGGTCTCGAGTTCGAATCCACGGCATGCACCAATGACTTTTATAAGTCAAGTGCGTATTGAATTGTTAATAATCGCTTGCTTATCGGTGAAGGAAAACATCGTGAGAAAACCTGTATATCTGAGAGTTCTCCATAATGTTCTCAAAAGACATGTGAAGTCTGCACTTGGCCAGCGTGGTGGACTATGGCCTTACCCTTTTCATAGAGAGAAGAGGCCCGTGGCCAGCAGTGGGACACTATATATAGAAGGCTGATGATGATGATCCTCTCCACTAAATGCTATGGTTCGATTTTCCTTTGAATATAGTCGTTTAATACATTTTTGCTATTTAAGTGTTACAAAGTTTTTCTAAGTGCATATACCTTTGTAACAAAGGAAGTGACAAACTAAACCCACGTAAGCAACGCATGCAATGCAACTTGGGAGAGATAATGCGCACACTTGACTTACGCTTACAACGTATATTGACATCAGACGTTGTTGTAATATACGCTGGGTACATTTTTTTAAGAGTCTGATAATGAATTTAAGGACCCTTTATTACATTTGTTACTTTTATATTGATTTCCGTGCCAATATAATGGAAGACGAAAGGGTGGCTACAGTTTTTTTATATTTATTTAATTAAATCGTTAAATAGCTCTATCATATTGAAATATTCGACTTCAAATTAGATATGCGGGTTCACGCAAATTTCATAAATGTATCGCTATTTTTCTCGGTTGTAATCGCGCCCTTATCGTCTCCACACTGAAATGAAACACGACGTGTATGTAATATGTTTGTGTTAAATAACGTCTTTGCTCTTTGGAAATTTCCTCGAGTTTCTTCTCAGAAGTTTGCATAAATGGCCTCTAAAAGGGGCTGAGAAAACAGAGAAAATGTAAAAGCGTGTACCAATCAAGAAATTTTTCTTTGTTTCCACGAAATGTTATTTATGTAGATTGCGCTTAGAATTATTACTCAGATGAGTAAGTATTTGTTATAACAGGCTTGAGGGTAAGATGAGTTGAGTAGCGGCTTTTTCAAGACAGACCTTGAGTTTTTGAATATCAATGTTGGGTATACCTTATTTTTCTTGCATTTAAGGACATAGCATCCAACCATAAAACATGGAAACTAAATTAAAATAAAGCATTATTTTCGTTTTACAATTCGGTGTTTTATTTAAATTAAAGACTTAGAATTACGTTATCAATTCAAATCAAACTACGGTTTTTGTACGGATTCTATCGGTTCCTGTAAAGAAACTGAAACGTCGTCTAGTAATAATAAAAGATATAGTTCTAGATCACTCGGTTGAAATGTTATGTATCTAAAATTATTATTCAAATCCTAAGAAAATATCACATCATCCAACCCAAGAAAATATTATATTATCAATGTTTTGAACCGTTTCGATTGCTATAAAAAAAGTCGTGAAAAGACTGAGTTGCCAATCGTCGTTAGGAATACGTTGAGTATAGTTTCAATAAACAAAAGAAAATACAAATACAAAAGCAAAATAAACCTGCCAAAATATGGGCATGTAAACATGTGTCATGTTAAATAATATAAGGTACTTTAACTACATACAAACTAATACGACATTAGCTTGAAAAAAGCCTTGTTTAATAGCAAGTCTAAACCAGCCATTATTCTTTATTACTCCATGGGGAAATTTCCTGCTGACCGCTTTACACTTTAAAAATGTACAGCCTTTTTTATTTTGAAAAGATATTCACAACTCCGCTTTAGGGGCCAATGTCCTAAAAGAATTTATGCAGATATAAATTTAATTTTATCTCTGCATCGCTAGATCGCTAAATAATTCGTTTTGGACGCATGGGGAATTTCTTTCGCAAAATTTGGGGCGATTCGAAACGTGTTTCGAAACGTGTTTCGCCTCTGCACGAGGCATCCTCAGGAGCGATGCGTGTGGGTGCCAGTGCGTGGTGGGTTCCTCTTTCCTTCCATTAGGTTACTATGGAGTTCCGTTAAGTAACAACTGATTCAATCAACTACTACAGTGGATAGCGTCATGCGACTGCTGATCGGAGGTCCCGGGTTCGATTCCCGGGTCGGGCAAAAGTGTTACTGGGTTTGTCCGAATTCTCAGTAGCAGCACGGAGTCTGGTGATGTGCCCAGTAACGGCAATAGGCTCGCCCCCTATTACGTGAGACCTAAAAATGTATGGCGAAATGTGGGTGTAATATTAGGCCTCTGCCTACCCCTTCGGGGATACAGGCGTGAGTCTATAAATAAAAAAAAATATAGCTTTTTAGAAACATTAGGAGCTCATTAAAACACTTTTCCTTAAGGCAACCATTGAATCCCCATAACCTCATAAGTAACAACCACACTCACTATTTGTTGAGTTACTTAAAATTGTAAATAACTAGCTTTTGCCCGCGGCTTCGCGCGCGTTAAATTCGAGGTTACACAAAACTACTTTCAGTCTCAAGTTGTGTGAAGACACTCCTGATGATTCTGAAGAGTTCGGAAACTCTATAGGGTACAAAATAACTCGGTTAGTATCCATGACATTATCTACCAATGACTAGCGAAAGGATAACATCGCATTACATACAGTCAAATGTCAAAGCCATGTCCAATATATACCTATCTATAAACACTTTCGCATTTTATAATATTAGTAGACAATATCGTTTCAGCCGTTTAAGCGTAGTAGTATATTATTAGTTTATATATGCGGGCAATGTAATGACCGTGCACAATATGACAATATGTATGATGTGACAGTACTGACAGACAGCACATGCGCAGCACCCATTATTATAACGCATGCGTTCTTACTTCCAAGAGGTTTTGTGCCGTACAAACTTCTACCTTCCCTGCAATCACTCACAGTTTAATTTTTGCAATTTATAGTAGCCTATGTCCGTCTCCATTGTCCAATATATTTCTATATTAAATTTCAACAAAATCTGTTCAGCCGTTTTAGCGTGAAAACGGAACATACATACATACATACACACTTTCGAATTTATACTATTAGTAGGGAAGTAGGGGTTAGTAGGGATAGGGATAACTTCATTAAAATAAATTATTATTATGAATATTGCCGCAAATTCAGTCTTAAAGAACTATCAGAGTAGGTAATTGGGGCATACACACAGAAAACTTATACTAAGAGAGAGGCAGATACCATTTTTCATCCACAAATCTCATCTTATAATAATACATCAACATGCAGCTCAATAGAAGGGTATCAGTTTCCTATTTAAAACTATTATTAATTAATTTCTCTACGGGCCTCTGGCTGTTGTATCAATGTCTCCTTGTAAGCCTCCCATAGGACAGGGTATCGTTATAATGTTGTCAAAAGTTGGAATAATACCCATGACGGAGAAACATAACTATAAATATGATAAAAGGTAATTATATTCTGATTGAGTACACGTAAGGGTGGTAACTACGGTACCCAAACTTTTGCGTGACCCAACACGCGATGGATCAGGTTTATCTTTGTGTTAGCTACAAGTTCTTATTTACACTTGTAAGTATTTACATTAAACGGTTTATAGCATTTGCTGAATGATGCTCAGTACCAGACTTTAGAAACAAATGAACCTACCACTATCTTTGATAATAAAGAATTGATAGTGATATTTTCGTGCAAATGTTACCTAATGGAAATCGTCTTTAGCGATAAAACCAAGCTTTGCTCCTTGATCCTCAAACGTTTATAAATAATGATGTACAATAAAACATAATTAATAAGTTTGATCGATATTTAGGCAACTAAGGATATTGAAAAAATAAGTCATATATATTCACATCCTCGTCGAATTCTGTCTCGGTAAAGATACTACGAACAATTCGCTTGAACCGACCGGAGATCGAAGACACCGTGGTGGTTTTCGCCAGGAGACCCCAACGGGACATCTTTAAAAGAACGTCTCACATACCTCCTCCGCTTGCCCTTAGCTCGGCCCGCAGAGCGTACGACATGAAATAGGATATCACCGATAACAAAAAAAGTTTATGCGTATATTTATCCAATTTCCAGCCAAATCCGTCAAAAACCAATTACTGCATTCTGACATCTGTATCCATATTATCTGTGGCGTAGGCCTGCTGCTGTCGAATATAAAAAATGTTATACTTTTTACGAGCCCGTGTTGTTTCCATAGTAAAACTTGTCTAGTTCGGTGTGTAAATCTTTACCCTTTATTCATAAGAATATAAACTGAACAACCTTTTTCGTTTGATAGGTTTTCTTTTATCTTGGCGTGTATTTTTTTAAATAAAGTTTAGGGAAGGAAGCCTGTTTCGTATAAATATAATTTATACTAGAGCATTAGTGACGTATTAACATACCTAAAACATACATATTTGTTTTCTTATCTGATGGTTGCCCGTTTGAAAAAAAATCTTACTTATTCTAACCATCTCTGCTAATCATAAGCTATCGCGTCAACCAGCAACAATCACAATTATGTTTATGGATATATTGAACCGGTTGGCGATGAATTACCTAGACAATTTCATATTTAGTGACCCGTAATGGCAGGCAAATGTACTCATAATGTTATTAGGTACCTATATTATTTATAAAGATGACATGTTTTTCAGAAAAAGAAAAAAAACGAAAGGGAAAACCAACGAAGTGTTTAAAAATGTATAAATAGGTAAAATCACGGCTTCTGCAGCTATTTGTTAATGCTGTTTTTATACTATATCTAATAGACTTTCTGCTCGCTTATAAAGGTTGTTATTAACACTCCATTCCGACTAATCTTTAGCTTATTTCCTAAAGTCAAACAAAGCTTACACCGGCAAATATTCGCAACAATGAAAAGCACTACACTTCATGATTCTCTAAAATCCATTTGGCCAAGTAACATTCAAACATTTGCCACGAGTAAGACGATCTCGTGAATAATTCATGAAAGTTCTTGAATGTTCTGTGTCCCATCCGTCCGAGTACGACGGACTTCTCAATACTCCACGTTCACAACTATATTACCACATGACAATTTGATATACTGCTAGTACGAGAAAATGCTGATGTGGAAATAACGGAATATCATACTTAATACATAGTTCAACACCGTGCGCGGAATGTTGAGCTTAGTAAATCTAATATATTACCTACTGGCGAAATATACCCTTTTGTGGTCAAATAATTTTACACGGGGTTTCATATAATAATAGATTTAATAATTTGCTTGCGTAGCATCGTTTATTGAAATTAATATCATTGAAAGAATTTGTCCGTGATGTATACAGTACTGTTGATATCAAATGTAATAGACGAATAAAAAATCATCATCGCATTTAGGTTAGCATTATGGCAGCTGGCAATAAACACTTAACACCACATTTTTTACAGACTTGAAATATCTTATGGTTACCGAAGTACATTTTTTATTTACTGACCTCAGTAGTAGCCTGAGATTATAGGAAGTATTTAGCATAAAACATTTACTATGTAGTTCATGTAGCGTATGGCATCATGAACGGTTATATCAGCCAAAGTAGGGACTTAGGCATGCCTGTATGCAACATGTCGAGTTGGCACTCGTTGGCAGTCATCCCGAACAAACTTCATAGATATTTTGTAAAACGCACTTATACAACATGGTAACCTGATACCGGGACTTTCCTTTTCCTAAAAAGGGAAACAGAATAGAAAAGACAATATTGTTCACATTGTTCCTCGGAATCCACTTTCTGTTGTAACAGCAAAAAAAAAGTCCATGATAAAGAACCCCAAAAATAACTATACTCTCAAAAAACACATATATATTTTTATCACAACAAGTCGTATAACAATTTTGTTTTATATGTAGGGTATAAATACCTATGTTTTCCCGCCGTTTTAGTAAACTTGCAACGGCGGTGATGGTCGTGGAGACGGACTGACCCGTTAAATAATTTAGTATGTTAATAAATATTTGTTTCAGGCAAAGACTCTCCCCAAGAAATACAAAAGCTTCAGAATAATACACAAACAAATATAAAACGCATTACTACAAGTAGGTACTATGCAGTTCTAGATGGCGCTCTCAGCGCAAGATCTACGAGGTCAGCTACGCGGCGCACTATTGCAGCATTTACTACGAAAACACCTACAACACCTATCGATTAATACTCTTCAATGAGAAATGGATCCAAAATGGTAAATAATAAGGTATGGTTCAAAATGTTGAGAAACAGGTTTGCTTTTAAATATTTACACCACTCATAACGACTTCTTCAATAAGTATTCTAAAACCTATCAGAATATCGCTTTCATTGTTAAGGCACCGGGCCTTACATTTCAGAGCAGCGGGGTCACGGCCTATGAATGAAACGGAACCAATAACCTAATCGTGAAGCCTAATCCTATCATTCAATTTGTTGCCAACGTTCATATTTGAACAAATATTGCTTTTTGTACATACCTCTAAAAGAGCGTGAAAATGTTCCGATGACAGTAGACAGGATATAAAACACAAATTTAACGTATATCGCCATGAGCCAATCGATCAAAAGTTTGTTCAGACAAATATATTTCATATTTAATTTTACTATTAGATCTAATAATGTGAATGAGATTAATCTGGTAGTTTTGTGGCTTTTTCTTTATTTGTAGAAGCCAAGAAAACACTACCAACCAATTTCAATTTATGTAGTTAGCTGAAGCGTGGCAGAGATGTCTTAATAAATGCCATTAAGGCGCTGTTATACCTGAGAAGCCATGAAACTTCTAATTTTTCGTCGCGCATCTAGCCATAACGGTACATATTACAAACTTACAAAAATTAGAGCTTTAAGTCAAAAGTCTGAACAAAAGACTTTTGAAAGAATTTTTCATGTACGTAAAATAGAATCACGGTAAAAAAATCACAAAATCGAGGCAGAAAATAATCTTTCGTCTCACTGTTTGCAATATTTTGATCGTAAGCTGTCGTATTTTTTTTGATAATATTGTAGGAAATCTAATGAACTAAAGAATTACCATATTTATTTTCATATTATACCTGTATATTTTGTAAAATTAAATAAAATCTGCCAAACGTCTATGATTTTGACGCTCGGTAGATCCCATCAATATCAAACGCTTCAGCAATTTAAACCTTATTAGCATAAGCGGTGTACTGAGTGTCAGTTGCTAGTTTACGCCCCGCCCAGACCTCATCATTCGGCTATGAGCCCTGTGAGAGATAGGTCATGTCGCTTGCGTCTCCGCTGCACGAAATTTTACGTAAACCTGTTTGTTATTATAATACGCCGATTTGAGTTCGTAATATCATGTTTTATGTTATAGACTGAATACTTTGAATCAAATAGGCTTTTCATGTAACTATGGGCACATATAATTAGGACCTAAGTTTATACTCTAGTTGCGTTTAATGTGTTATTGTTTCTGTGCTTATAAATATATAATTAGAAGAATAAAATATGGACAATTAGAGAAATGAAGTTCTACGAAGGATTTGTACAAGAAAGCGTCGTAATAAAATAGAAATACATCCATGGTCAAGTGATTATGAAATATGTAACATTTTTACACAAATTATTTTCATAAGAGTCTTTTATGACTAACTATGTTACTTATATATTATCGATTATGCATAATATAATTATATAAATTATTCTCACAATACATAGCTGCCACAGTTTTCAATTTTTGAAAGAGTAATAACATAAAATCGAATCATTTTATGTACCTATATTTCAAATTCATTAGCTTGTCAGAGCGCCTGGAGCGCTAAGATGCCGCCACGGCGAACAATAATGATGACAGCGCTAATATGGCGCTCCGCAATCCGCACACAAGCGGTAACGAATGTTGTATTATTGTGTTTTGAACATAAACCTTTTTAGGTACATCGGGTAAAACTTTGATTATTCATAAACTATTAGGTATGTCTCAGTACATCTAATATCTTTTTAATTTCTAAAATCAATCATTAATAAGTAAGAAGGTGACTTCTCTGTTGGCTATAACACAACATATAGTATTTTTTTAATAATAAAGTACGTTACTAATTATCATTATTGTAATTACAGTGAAGTTAAAGATAACAGTTCTGCAACGTTTTACACACATTTGACTTCAGTCATTCCTAACACGATCTGTTCAACAGCTAGCCAAGAAATGCCAAACAATTTTTTTGACAAATTTGACTCAAATTCAGTAATTCAGTAATTCAGTAATTCAGTAATTCCGTAGTGATAAGCAAAAATTACAAGAGGGATAGCAGTGACTGGTTCGAATTGCGTAAAAATATGTTGGCAGATTGAAATTTTTGTATAGTGGTAAAAAAGAAGAGATAACAGCAGTAAAGCCAACTTAGTAAAAAATAAATGCAATGTAAAATCAGTTGCGCATGGAATCTAAAATGAACAACTGGCTTTGCAACAACTGGCGAAGCAAGAAAATGTAACAATCGAGCCTTGTGGATTATTCGATTATTGGTGCCACGCCAGATGGATTAATAGGTCCAAACACGATTGTGAAAATGTAATGTTCTAAAGTTGCATATAAGAATGGCCTGGAGAATAGTATAAGAGCAAATAGAATACAAATATGGAAACATGATAAAAAAGTGAACTGACTAGTCTAAACAAATATTGTAATTGTTATTACGTACCAAATTCAGGGGCAACGCCACGTTACACGCAAACAAAAGTGTTTATTTGCTGTGTGGAGTGGCGAAAGTATACCACTAAAAATAGAAATTATAGAAAGAGATGATGTTTTCTGGGAGAAGCTTGTGGCGTTTTATATGAATTGGCAGTTGCCTGAAATTGTTGATTCTCGTCAAGCTCAAGGGATGGCATTGCGAGATCACGGAGAGGAAAATGTTTCATCAGTGCTTGAAATTTCTACAATACCAAGCCGTAAAAGGAAAGTAAATGAAACTGTGCCTCGTGAGCAACAGCAAATAATAAGTCTTATCACCTCACACACTGCCTTTAACATTCGATGAGAATAAAGAAAACCTGCCGGGTTGTAGCAGACAGCTAACTTTTGATGAGCTGTAAACTCTGTATTTCGTTAATAAATTATAAATGAATATAAATAAATATCTTTTAATATTTATTTTCTTTGAAACAACACATATTTGAAGCGAAAGAAATTTTTTATATTTTTCCATACAGACATGTATGACGAGAGCTAACGAAAAAGTAGTAACTCAAATTCTAATTCTATAATTTTCTAAGCGACATAACAGTATCTCATGAATAAGGTATATCCACATATGTTTTTGATGTTTCATCTATTTTGAAAAATAATAATGGGTTGGGTATCGTAACAAGTCGCCTGAATTTGAGGGTATTGGTAGTGTAAGGGGCTTAAGGGAGTTCGTTTTAATCACCTAATAGTAATTTTGGCTGCCAGAGTTGAGTCTAAGGGCCGGAACATACCTGACGGAAGATCCGTCGCGTTTTATCGGTTGCGTAACGCCAATACATACAAATGTATAGAAAAACGTTCAACCATTCACACCTGACCGATAATCCGTTAGTACGTCGAGCGTACTAACGGATTATCCGTCGACGTCGCGCGCACCACGCACCACGTGAATTTTGACCTTTGAGTAAGGAATAAAAATGGAGAGGGCAAATAGTAGGTACATATAGAAAAATTACATTATTCACATAATATATTATTATATTTTATATTTGTATAGACTCACGGCTGTATCCCCGGAGGGGTAGGCAGAGGTGTAATATTACACCCACATTTCGCCATGATGTTTTTATACACATATATACGAAACCGACATAAAGCCACCAAACATAGTGTTGTTTCGTTTTGTCTTAGGGATATCTCTGTCAAAAAAAAGAGATAGCCATAGTTTACTGAATAAATTGATCATGACGATATTTTATTAGAAATGTCATTCGTGCCATTATCGCTATATTTTTCGCCAAGGTTTGTGGTACATCTGCTGTGAAATCGTTATCTATCGAACACAGTAATTTTGTTTTTGTGCATAAATATGTCTAAAAGTCCAATTTTGGCTCTCAGAGAATATTTTGTTACATGTTTCATACAAGAGTCGTCTTTCGCTTTGTCATGTTCGCCCACATTTGCATTATGGAATAAACTAATCTGGCAAAAGATTTAAACTAACAAAGGTAACTCACTACAAAAATGTATTATTCTCCTCTAACCGGCTCCATATCGATATCGATTACATTCTGGAGAACAATTTGCATTGCATTTGGGCAAAGCCATTTTATTTGCCCAACGTTTCGTAGGTGTGCACGCTAATTTCGTAGGTGTGCACGCTAAATTCGTAGGTATTGGACATACCATATCCATGTCATTCCTAGATCGGTGATTTTAAGATCGTAAGATTCCAGGGCCGCCAGACCTTACTTATTTTTTCAGAAACGAAATGTGTAGAATAATGTAGTGTTAGTACTATGTGCTATGAGTGTACGCATATTTGCTAGCTTGGATCGAGGGCCAATTTTTGGGTATGAGGTGCTTAAGGTCCACGGGAACAATTTCCATACATACCTATAGAGAAAACATTTTGTGTCTTGCTCTGCAACTGTACCTAGTCTGTAACCCCTTCTATATCATTTGTATAAGTTTTGTGAAAAACCGTAACCAAATCGTATTATCGTCTTTTATTTTTGAACCTCCATACCTAAATAGGATATATATTCGAATAACGCTTGTTGGCTACTATAAAAAATCTTCGAAGTCTGACATATTTTTAATAGTCAAACTCGAATTGCAATAAAAATAACTACAGAACTTCAGTGACTACATAAACGTCAGGGAACACGAAAAATGGTTAGGTAAAAGAATATGACAGTAAAATATTGAGCTGCCCTGAGTACGGCCCTGCACGAACAAACTTATATGTGTGCATAATAGCCACGCTTTCAGCGAATGTGTGCAGATACGCTCGACGCATTTTCCGTCAGATGTGTACCGATTCATTTGACGGAATAGACGCGACCGAAGATACGTTCGACGCATCTTCGGTCAGGTATGTTCCGCCCCTAAATATTTTTAAACAATTTCCAAAATTTCATTAATACTTCGACAATTATACAAAACGGAACGTAGTTTTAATACTTTAGTACAGTTTTACAAATGTCTATTTTATGTTTTATGTGAAAAACGTGAAACGAAACGCAAAACTGCCATCTTGGAATGATCATATTGACAGCTAATGTCAAATTTGTGCGTCATTGCTTTCGAGTGCCTAGGGTTAGGTGCGACTGAAATAAGAAACCAAATAGGTTATGTTAGGTTCTCTTTTGACCCTTAATCCGAAAATAGGAGCCCTTCGCAGGGCTCCGTCAACCTTAGTTTATTAAACTAGTGTGATGAATGAAGTTGGCAGTGCCATGACACCGATCTTTGGAGATTTTTTTTTCAGAGGAAACCAAGTATTTCCGGCAAGTGAAAATGGTGAGGGGGGTTTCAAGACCTCCCCTCCTCTCTCTCCAATCACTCACAACCCCTAAAAACGGCGACGTATTTCGAAACCTTTACCATAATAATTATACCTATAATAACAATAAACATCCATAAATAAAAGAAATCAACTTTCAACTTTTTCTCAAGGTAGTAGAGCCTTGCTGATTTCAGCATGAATGGGCCGGCTCGACCGGGGAAGTACTACCCTCTCACAGAAAATCGACGTAAAGTAACAGTACCTAAACTGTTGCGTTTCGTTCGGTGAGTGAGAGTGCCGGAGGCCCAATCCCCTATCCCTTCTCCCTGATCCCACTCCTTATCCTATCCCTTTTCCCAACCCCAAGGGGTGGCAACGCACTTGTGACCCGTGTGGTGTTGCTTGTGTCCATGGGCGGCGGTAATTGCTTACCATCAGGCAATCCGTCTGCTCGTTTGCCGCCTATTACCATAAAAAAAAAAAAAAACTTTTACTAAACTTCAATTATCTCGTAACTTGCTTTAGTTGAGATACGGCTTTTGCGCTTAGTAGAGCAGTATTGTGTTTTTTAGGGTACCGTAGCCAAAAATTTTAAAAACGGAACCCTTATAGATTCGCAATGTCTGTCTGTCTGTCCGCCCGTATGTCACAGCCAATTTATTGCAAAACAGATTTGAAAACTGGCAGGAATGGAATAAGATGTAGGTATTCTATGAACTGCTTCACTATTTTTATACAAAAACAAAACAAACATAATAATGGCCTCTCCATACATGGAACTGACTTAATTATTTTGAACATATTACGGCACGTAGGTATTTACCTACTTTTGTCAACTATTAATACCTATAACGTCTAATGTAAACCAGTTTTGCTCATGGCTGCACTGAGAACAAAAATTGCGCTATGCCTATATTGTACAAACAGATTGATGTATGTAATATAAATTTTAAGATCAGTATCTCAATTCAATATGCTAAAACGTTTTGCTTGCGATTTTGAAATATTGGAATACGGATGTCGCCAGAATACGGCCGCACACGACGAGAATGAAGGGGGGCGCCCCGCAGTAGACGGAGCTAAGCTCCCTTCACCTCCCCTGCTTCACCCCCTCATTTACCAAACAGTCGCTTAGCACAGCGATGGTACCATATTTAACAAACAGGTGCTATCCTTGATAACGTACCCTATCAAATATTTTAAATGTGAAATTTAGGATGTCTATACTACATTAACATGTTTATTACTCAATCATGCAAAAGCGGCTGAGCCGATATTAATACAATATCGCACACAATATCGTTTATTAGTTAGGGATTTGAATTATCATATTTATTCATTTCCATCAACATGCAGAATAGATTGCATAAAACACAATAAGTCGGCGTAGGGGTTTAAGCGGTCGCCTCGCCACTTGACACTGCGCCGAGTGTTGTGGGTTCGATCCCCGCAGGAGACAACACTTTGTGTGATCTACAAATTGTTGTTTCGAGTCTGGGTGTACTTTGTGTCCGTTAATTGTATATTTGTAAAGTCCTGCGCATCACAGGATTTATTCCTAGTGCGTGAAACAACAATCGAGACTTTATTAACTAACTAAGAATTATTCAATACTCATACACAAGTAAATGTAAGTAAACTGAAATAGGTTCCACCAGGCCAATTACTCTTGATTCTTTTTATCTAAAAATTACCCACTTCCTTCAAATCAAACCTCAGTCATATTTTATTTACAGACTGGCTTTGAATGTTATAAAATACTGCCATGCCCGACACTACTATCATAAATTACGTTTTGAACGTGAACTTTTACGCAGAACCAATTTACAATATTTTAGTTTTATCAAGGAACTGTCACTCGTTTCGCGGTACGGAAATAGGTTTTATTTTACGTTGGCTTACTGGCAAACGTGAATCATTTTTATTACATTACCATTCATCAACGTTTCACTTATAACTTGATTAAGCAATGGACGGAGATGGCTGGAGACAAATTATCAGTGTCCCAGTAACAAAATGTCACTTTATAATAATATTTTACTGGTTATAGCTATAATATCAGCTGGTTACTTATGTGTTAACTATTATGGAAGATATAAGAAAGTATCGATACGGTAATATAGATGACAGTACTGTGGTATCAAGTTCAAAGGCATGGCATGCACCAGACGGACTTTTCGAAGTTACGTACTTTTAATTTTTTTACGGCTTACGCTGTGAATCGGTTAGCACTGTTGAGTCGTCGCGTCCGTGCATATACCTCATATCTGACAGTCATTATGGGGAGACAGTATCCTGGAATATACTGGACAAAACCATGAAATAAATATCGTGATTCCTTTGGGATGCACAGCAATCGCTCAGAAAACTAATATTCTATTACATCTGGATAGACTGGTGCGCTACCAACTTTTGGATGCAACTGAGATTACGATAAGACAATGGGGATTGTACGCCTTAATGGTACCTGTACGAAATAAGCCGGCTAACTCAAGATGAAGTTTTGAAAAAATATTCACAAAACGTAAATATTAAGACAGCAAAATAATTCAGGGTCTTCATCAAACATCTAACAAAAAATACAAAATTTTTCTTATCGACGATAATGAGGAATAACGGAGAGACATTCTGTTCTTTTACCCTTAAATTTTGTTAGAAAACACATGTAGAACAAGCGGACCCTTGTCATGGAGCCAACAGTGATATGAGTGAGATATAAAAAAAAAAAAAAAAAATCTACATCGATTTTTGAAAAGGCTACAGTATAGATTTAATAACGTTAACATACCAACACAAACACTAAGGTTGAGGCGTGAGCACAAAGATCAAGTATTATTGTTTAAAATTATAAATAACTTAATCGATTCTCCTTTCCTTCTAAGTCGCATATTATTTAAATGTCCTAGGTCCAGTTAGTCGCTCCAAAGCTGTATTTACCGTGCCTTCTTGCAGAACAAATTATTCAAGAAATAGATTTTTGGTAAGGGCTTGCAACACGCATAACGCTCGATATGCTCATATTGATATATTCAACTGTAAGCTTACCGGTTTTAATACTTCCATAAAACAAGATGTTAGTTCTGATTGATTGTTTTTTGAAATTTGTAATATTTTGCTTTTTTGATGTCTGCGATGGCTGAGATAAATTTATTATTATCTCAGCCATCGAAGCCATTGCTTTAGATAGATAAGTACCTAGTTTTTAAAACTCAGTATGCTCAAATATAGTGTGTACTAGAATAATTTACTGCGTCTATACCTAACATTGTACAAATTGTTCCTTTTCTATAGTCTTCGCTATGTAATTTTTATCGTTGGAGACTGTTTTGGCTAAAGTAATATGTAAACACTCTTGTATATGTGTATTATCAAAGCTGTTTGTTTCCTTGAAATAAATAAATAAATAAATAAATATTCAAAGAAATATTGCTCACGGCATGAAATGACATAACCTAAGGGTTATTTCATGAGCTGGCTGCGACCAGGAAACAATGTAAACAGGGGTTCCTTATAAATTGGCTTAGTTAAATTTAGATGGTTTCATAATTGCAGGCACTAGAGGATGCCCACAGCGACTCCCACATATTTTATTTTAATTGAACTATATCTGCCTAATCCTGTAGGAATTTTCATTCTTAGTGCACTTCTACGGTCACTAAGGAATATACATTTCAAACTTCAGCTTCCTACGCCTAATAGTTTTGGCTGTGCGTTGTCTGTCACCACTCAGATTCCCACATGATCAGACAGAAACAGTTAAATTAAAAAATAATGTATCGGCGTGTCCTGAGAGAAGAAACTTGACCAACAGCTTTGCTTTCCCTCCGAAGCAACGTAACGCTCTGATGTAAATGCCACACGCGGTCTCCCATGCATGTGGTAGTCTATGCAAGCGTTGCTTAACCCTGCCAACCTATTGCGGGCACTACGCTACGAAAACATGGTGTAAAAAGAATAAAAGGTTTTATCAGCGCAAAAACCTTCAACGATGTAAGCTTATTAAGCTGTCCGCAAGCCTGTGAAATGTTCTCTATTCGAGTTGTATCCCGAGTCATTTATAAAATGGCTGTGTCACTCTCAACGCAACCTAAATTCATTGCAGACGAATACGCCAGTCATCCCCGCCATCAACATTTTGACTAATCTATTGGCAGATAAATCAACTGCAAACGTTTCAATTTTACTTTTATGTTACATCAATTTAAAGGATCCTAGAGGAGATTTTTACGTTTATTTTAGACTTTTTGAACTAATTTATCTCTGTACCATACGTGACTAACTCAGCTCGCTGTTACACATGCGTTATTGAGGGCTACTGCTCCGCACCCTTGACCCATAGCCCATGGCGTGATATTACAGCCTTCCTAGATAAATGGGCTATCCAACACAAAAATAATTATTCAAATCGAACCCGTAGTTATTGGGAACTTACGAATATAGTATTTAATACAATCATGTTTAAATTGCAAGAATTAATCAGACAATTAGATAAAATTTGTATGACAGATTCTCATTAATTATATATGCGGTGCTACTACACCTTCATAAACAGCCTTATATCTACAAAGCCAGTCTAAGACAATTAATAACAAATACGAAAAGAGGCCAGTTACGTCCATTTCCCGGAAATAGATGTTCTCGCACAATAATTCTTCCATTGTAAACTCAATCGTCTCAAGCAAACTATATAAAACTGACATGATATATTGACACTTCCAGTCCTAACTTGTCCCCGTTCTGGGTAATTAGCAACGAGCCTCGCTTGCAAATATTGTCGAAGTTGACATACCATTTGACATACCATTCACCTTAGGGTCGTCCTAATGAGAAACGTACCGGCGCTATTTGGTAAACGTAGCGAGATTTACGAGTTGGCCGTCGATGAATGATGAAATGGCGAATCTGTGAATACCCCGGAATAACGAAGAGGAAGGAAGCGCCAATAATTAGCCCTGCCGCATTCATATATATACCAGTGGTCGTGTTTGATGAATGGGTTTGCTGAGAGGCTTGTTGTAGCCAACATTTTTATCATAAAATAAACGACTTCACACAAATTAAATGGAAGACTTGCGTTCTACATACCTCATTTCCTTCTTTCTTTCAATTTGTTTTTCGGCATATTTAACTGATTCATAATAAACGATAAACCCTCGAACTATAATTTGCTTTAGTCACTGCTCTGAGAATTGGTTAACTAAATATTATAAGTAACCGAACTAATATGATTTTATTGCGAGAGATAAATGCATTTTGCTGTGGAAATATTATAGGAATTTAAATGTCAAATTCTTACGGTCAATATATCTAGTTCTATCAAGACCTTCGTCGGCGATGCGACTTATATTTTCCGATCCGTCGGAATACTTTTAGAAGCCAATATCACGGAAACAAAGATTCCCAATAGCACTATAATACATACATATATTTGTTTAAGTGCTTATAAAATGTAGTGCCATTTTCTTCGGTTTATTTTGTTTTAATTCTGGATCGAATACCGAACTAATTGATGTCTGCCTCGGGCATAATTGATGGGTGACTGCTCCAACTCTTGAGTTTGCGTAACTTGTTTTGACAAGACAACTTGGCATTAACTTTCGGAGGCGACCGGCGACGGTTTTTATAACTTTCTTATGTCTTGGCTTAGTCGTTTGTAGGCCAAAAGTAATTTAGTCATCGGATAGTTCATCGCATAAATAATGTTGAAGTATAAAAATCTTAAACCTCGATCCCATTTTGTTTCGTGATGATTTACAAGTACTTTTTAGTACGGCTTTAAGCTCTATTTCATCCAGATTAATAAGATGTTGTTTTGGGTTTGTGTTTTTTTCTTTTGGGCAACGATTATCTTATAAAAAAAAAATAAGACAAAAAGATGCCTGCCATTGTTGCAAAACATAAACGAAGTATGAATTAAATGGTAAGTATAGAGAAAAACAATCCGTATGCACATAAAAAAATAAAAAGATGGACGCTGAAACTGCGGTGAAACGCTAAATGCTGATATAAGGCAGGTTAATAATATTTACTTAGACAGGCAACATGTTTAGGACAGTATTTCAATAGCTTCTTTGCTGTAGATCAGAATTGCAAAATATCCATCCTTAAATAAAATAGTTACTTACATCCAACCAAACTTTACGTACGCACACTCTTAACTACTTATCAGACGTAAGTGAAGCGAATATACTAAAGTTTTAATGAAATCAAGTCAAAGTTCGATCTCGCAAGTTCTGGTATTGTGGTCGGACAATCTGAGTTAATGGCTTCACTTCAGACCCAATTTAAAAAACTGCTCTAAGAAGCAATGTTATAAATTGTGACTACCTCCGTGGTCCAGTGGATAACGTATGCGACTGCTGATTGGAGGTACCGGGCTCGAATCCCGGGTCGGGCAAAGATGTTGCTGGGTTTTTCCGAATTCTCACTAGCAGCACGGAGTCTGGTGATTTGCCCAGTAACGGCAATCTGCATACCTCTTCGGGGATACAGGTGCGTCAGTTTTTTTTTAATTATACACTATTTATAGCAGCTGTGGCTGTGTGCAGTTTGTAGCGCATTATATGCACGAGTAATTGTGAAGCATTTACTGCACTCAAAACTTAATCGTGGTGCAATTTACAATAATTCCATCAATTAACACAAAAGCACAGCCACACTTAGACGAAACAACAATTTGTGGATCACCCAAAATATTGTGTCGTGTGGAGATCAAACCTACAACGCCCTGTATAGTTCAAAACGGCGAGGGGACGCTTAAACCACTATGTTATAATATGTGCAGTCCAATTTTACGGGTGCTGCTTCAAATTGCAATCAGTCTGTAAGAAAATGCGTGTAATAGGTATACTACTTCATATGCGCTAATATGACGTTTCATATAGCTTCTATAAGCATTGCACAATTTTACATAAAACAGATAGCAAAGCACCATCGCCCACGCCTGCATATCCTACTCACCTTCTTACCAACTCCAGGCCTACCAATTTTTTTTATAGGATTTGGTGGCAAACTAGCAGACGGATCACCTGATGGTAAGCAATTATCGCCACTCATGGACACAAGCAACATCACAGGAGTCACAAGTGCGTTGCCGCCCCTTTGGGACGGGAAAAGGGATAGGATTAGGAGTGAGATGCCCTCATCCCACTCACATAGAAGGAATAGGGGATAGGGCCTCCGGCACTCTCACTCACCGAACGAAACTCAACAGTTTAAGTACTGTTACTTTACGTCGATATTCTGTGGGAGAGTAGTACTTCCTCGGTCGAACCAGCCCATACATGCTGAAATCAGTAAGGCTCTACTACCTGTATATAAGTTTCGACACTTCGACGTTTTACATTTGCAACGTACCTTTTCTACAGAATAGTTTTGTGTTCTACAAGATCAAACACCTAAGTAATTTTGGCTATTCAATTGCCTGTTTATCTAGTCCATCCATTTTTGGGCCTGCCATTACCGAGGCATTTTGAAAGGTCGTTTGCTGAAATGTTCTACTTTCATATCTGCAAAAGATTTTAGTGGGTTGTTTGCGAATGCACTTAGTGTGTTGATAGCTGATGGAACGTTTAATAAGTCGTAATATAGAGACAAGTGGTTTGTTATAGTGTGGCCATTAGTGCTGTGCACTCCCTGAGGTATGCGCGGCGAGGTGGGAGGCGAAGAAAAATGTGCATGAGTTCACATGAGATCGATACATGTCGGACAGATCTTACGATATCAGTTTGCATTTCTAAGGCAAGACTTGTGGCGGGACGATGGTCGGAGGCTATCTATCTGTAATATATTATACTTACTTAGTTGATTAAAATGTAACCCAAATATACTCATATTTTATTAAAAATATGTGGTAGGTGATAAATAAGAACTAAACTTATAATTCAAAGCAGGACTTGTTTTATTGAACATTTTTTATATTTACAAACAATTATATACATACATAGACTCACGCCTGTTTCCCCGAAGGGGTAGGCAGAGACATATTAAACGCCCACTTTTCGCCAGTGTTTTGATCCCACGTAATAGGTGGCGAGCCTATTGCCGCTTATCGGGATATATTGTTTGCCAGAGCCTCGTCCGTCGATCGGCAGGTGCACCACTTGCAGGTGAGGTTGGCTTGGGACCCTAAGTTCTTGGTGGGAACCCTATGCACAATTATATATTCTAACGAAAGTTATTCTGACATCGATTCTGTTTCAACTTCATCTTCCATTTCGTCATCATCTTCATCTTCCACTTCGCCACCGGAACTTGAATCAGAGTCTTGCAAATTTATTATGAATGAATCGATAACATTATCGAACCTACTATCGCGAATCCAGTAATCATTTTCATTTTTCTGGACATGATCGTCGCATCTCTGCCATTTTTCCGTCGTGAATTCCGAAAACAATTTATCCAATAAGATTATCTTTTCGTCTAGAGATGAATTAATATAGTTTTGGGCTATGTTGTTTTTAATATCAGCCCAGATCAACTCAATTGGATTTAAATCTGGATGGTACGGAGGTAAACGAAGAACAGTGTGTCCACTGGCTTTCAGGAGTTCGTCAATTCTATACACGGTTTCTTTTTGTGTATTTTTGATAAGAAGTAGGAGTTGAGCCTTTGACATGGTTCCTGAAAATTCTACATTATGGCGTAGCAATTAGTTCTGCATTTCACTTTTGAGGCTTGATATAGTTGGTTTCTTCTCAATCTGAACGCTGTGGTAAGAAGCGTTGTCCATTACAACCACAGAATTTGGCAGCAACTGATCTTTTAACTTTTCATCTACCTATTTATAAAAAGTAGGTCCGCTCATATCTCCATGATAGTCACCGGTTCTAGCATCTGATTTGAATATAGTCAATGCATCATCCACTAAGCCATTTCGACAACCAGCGTGGAGAATTACCAATCGCCGTCCTTTCCCAATATCAGCATGAATTCCGGGTTCTGTCGATGATTGCCAACATTTGCTGGCATGGTGACTGGCGTTGATGTATGGTTCATCAAGAAAATATATGTTGCGGTTTTGCGTTCTGTAATTTCTGATTTGTGTAAGATATTTTTTCCGCCACACTGTAATATTAGGCTGCTCTATAAGGAGATGTCTCTTTGATTTGCATTTTTTGAAACGGTAGCCCATTTTGTGTAAAAGCTGTCTTAAATATTCCCGTCCACAATTCAAAATGCCAACCTGTCAAACTTGATAGTAACTTACGGACACTTGGTATTTTGTTTTTCAACTTCGTAAAGCTGATGAATTTTTCTTCTGATAACTCCAAGGTCAAAATCATCCACAACGTGTTTTTTCTTTAGAACTTTTGGTTTTTTTGGCGATTGAAATTTTAATTGGCTTGAATTTTCAATTGATAAATAACTCGCAGAAATCACATTATGCACGGTTCTTTTGCTGTACCCCGTAGCCTCCGCAACGATTTTAGCAATATTCACGTCATTTTTAAATTCAAAGCTTTCTTTGACTGTTTTTCTTTTCTTAAAATATTCAGCCACCTTAAAAATTACAGTCTTCATATCACGAGATAACGCACGACCCATCTTTGAATATTTATCTCATGTGCGTCTGACATTGACAGTCCGATACATGCGTCGGAATCTTGCCTATATTAATGTAAAATCATTGAAACTAGCTCCCTCTTTATTCTTCGCACGTAACTAAATTCGTTCCTGAATGTTCGTGAGTACATGGATTTCGATACATTGTTGATGAAAAATAAACATAGCAATAGTCTTGCACCTGCTGCGGCTAATCCGTGACTACACTTAATAGTGCAGTTATAGAGGCTCCTCAGTAGGTGTCCCATCACATTCTAGATTAAAACTCTCAAAGGGCCTCTGCGCGTTGGACCTGTCTCCGTGTACGCCTACCAATGGGCCGGTTTTTCTTCTTACATCATAAGTTTGAAGAATAACCGAGAAAGAGAAACAAAAAAAAATAATAATAAATAATACCCCTCTGGGGCAGTCGTTATCTCACCATGAGACTAACGCAATCTCAGTGGGCAGAGTAACAGCTTTCAAATATCACCTTCATCCTGCGATATAAACAAAAAATGTATTACAAGCTGAAAAGAAAGCTTACAAACTCGATTTTTTCAGTTTAGTCAAATAACACCTTTGTCCACTTACCCCTTCAATTAGTTTCCATAAAAGTAGCAATAGTCCCTCACCTGTTGCGGCTAATCCGTGACTGTACTTAATAGTGCAGTTATAGAGGCTCCTAAGTAGGTGTCCCATCACATTCTAGATTAAAACTCTCAAAGGGCATCTGCGCGTTGGACCTATGTCTCCAAGTACGCCTGCCAAAGGGCCAATTATTGTTCTAACAAGAATAATACCCGTGAAAGAGAAACAAATATAAATAACATATATATTTTAAGCTTTGCTAAATTAACACAAATTTTATGAAATTTTCGAAACTATGATATTATAATTATAAAATATAGTACGAACCGGAACCAGTGTCTGCCATTAAGTTTTTCTTTAAAAAATATATATATATATATATATATATATATATATATATATATATATATATATATATATATATATTTTACTTTAAGTATCAAAACGGCAGACATGCTGTGAACACGTTTTGAAAGTCGATTTTTATGCTTTTCGACTTCTGGACACGCCTAAAGGAACCCTCTGTTGGAATAGTGAACCCCCATTTGATCTACGGCAGATGAATTAGTACAACTAGCATTAATATGAACTTTGCTACTATACCGTAAGTCTGCGGAACACTGGCTCTTAGACTAATACAAAACAAATTAAATAAATGATTAAAGTTAAATAAATAAAATAATAAACAAATTAATAAATGGGTATATCATTTTTTTTATTTGGTGATTATTTATATTATTTTATTTATATTTCTAAAATAATTTTGACTATAATTATAATACTTGACTAACATAAACAACCTCTAGCGGCAATTTTTGTAAAACAGACGGCAAAAAGTAGCCTGTAAGTTAAAAAGGTAGCGCTTGCGTCGCCTAAAATGTCAAAGTTGCCAGTCTATTTCCAGTTATAATATATAAGTCTATGGTTGACAGCGCACTGACAGAGCGCAGCAGCCGATTCCCCCCCCCCCCCCGTCTCGCCGCGCGCATACCTCAGGGAGTGCACAGCACTAATGGCCACAGTATAGTGCAGCGCGCTGTAACCATAAAGTGTGTTTAGTGAAGAGTAGGTATCACTTGTGCACAATTGTACCATACGATTGTGACAAATAGTAACGACATTTTATTACATAAACCTTATTTTTCAACGCCAATATTAGGATTACTTTGCGGACGCGGCGGCTAATCAGTTTATGCCAATCTGTCCCAAATTACGTCTTTCTTGTAGTGATATTTAATAAGTCTAGTCTAAGTCTTTGTGAGGTAAATATGTCCCTGCCAGAGGGAAGATCGTGTTGAAGATCGATAAGTAATGACCCTTGAAGTTATTAATAACTGATTTGCAAGCAGAACAGAAGTTGCCGAGAAGATTGGAAGGCTCGTGGATTACGCTAAGGGCTGAAGGCTCTATCAATCAAGTAAGATAAGATAAGAAGATAAGAATATACTTTATTGTACACCAAAATAAATGTTTACAATATAGGCTTAAAAACTACGAGTAATGCACAATCGGCGGCCTTATCGCTAAGTGCGATCTCTTCCAGGCAACCTTTGGATGGACAGGAATGATGTTAGCGTTTTATGAGGCGATGGTGTAGTTAATAAGTAGAATTCGCAATAAAAAAGATTTACATAATATACATACATACATTTACATATCACATATAAATACTTACACATACATAGATTAAGTATATACATGATACATACATACAATATAAATTATATATGAATATATATAAATATACATATATAACAAACATGATAGATACATTGTAATACATACCTAGAACTCGAGTAAAAGTAAACTACATAAATAAATTTAAATACGTTAAGAATTTAAGTAGTGTTTGTATAACAAATTTTTAAAAATAGTCAATGATGTTGCTCTTCGAATTTGTAATGGCAATGCATTCCACAGACGCACTGCCTGAACAGAAAAGGATTTATCAAAATAATTTGTGGAATGCCTTGGCATCTCCAGAGTCAGATCCTCAGACGACCTCAAAGACCTTATATGTGTGTCATGAAGGAACTTGAAACGTTCTTTGAGATAGGAGGGAGAACAAGGATTAAATAGAACATTATATAATAATGTAAGAATGTGAGTATTCCTGCGAAGACGAATTGGGAGCCACTTGAGTTTGTTGCGAAAATCTGAAACGTGATCATATTTGCGCAGACCAAATATAAATCTTATGCAAAAGTTTTGGAGACGCTCAAGTTTATCCATCTGCTCCTCTGTGGGGTCAAGATAGCTGACATCAGCATAGTCAATTATGGGCAGAAGCAAAGACTGGGCGAGCGCAATTTTAGTAGCAGTTGGAAGGAAGTTGCGTAACCTACGCAACGAACCTGCCGATGCAAAAAGCTTGCGACTTGTCTCTTGCACTTGAGATTTCCAGGACAAATTTTCATCCAAAGTGATCCCCAAGTTTTTCACCGTTTTACTGAAAAGGAGATTTTGTCCATCAAAATAGATTTGTGCAGTACGTAAGAGTTGTGGCACTTAGTAAGTAGGTAGTTAGGTACACGGGGTGCGGGTCGTGATCGTATTCTATTAGTAATGATTGATAGCGTGTGGTCAAACTGAAATAGAATAGGTTTATTAATCTTTGTAGTCAATGTAAGAAACTAAATCCAATAAGCACGTAGGTAGGTTTGATGGATTGATTTTTTCTTGGCAGTAGTTACGCTAAGAACAAAACATGCTCATTGACCATTTTATTTTCTATAACATTTTTTTATATTTAAGAATGTTCATAATATTATTTAGGTACTAATAAGTTTAGTACAAACATAAATCTTAAAATACTTTTCTAAGAAATATATGAAGAAGAATAAACAAAACAGAAAAGAAAATAATTTAGAGGGCGTCATTAAAAGTCCTCCACATCGCCGACGACTGGGAGCGTGCCCAGTATGGCAATGCTAAATTTTTGACCCAGTAACCAGTCTCTTTGCGAGATCTCTAAAAAGAGATCTCGCACTTGAACCCCATGGCCTCAATGTTTCGAGCCCAAACGGCTCAAATACGTAATCCCCTACTGAGTTTACGTATTTGCAAGGTTTGAAGGTCTCCGCTGTAACTGTAGCAGCGCCCGCACAACCCGCTGTGTCAGGAATATGAGATGGCACACCAAAGGCCTACCCAACATCCATGGCAGTAAAGACATACTGTCTGGTCTTTTGCCATCGTAATTTGCCAGCCAGGAACGCCAGCGGTGACGAGAGCCTGATTGACCTGTTCAATTACAAATAGGTACGTTATTATTATACACATATTCTATAGTGCAGGTTGATTGCAGTTACGGTCTACTCATACGAGTATTAGCAATTGTGTTGCTCAATTCGTATACAAAAAAAATTGCGTAATAGGTATTGGGAATTTGATAATATTCAAAGGCAGGTAAAGGTGATCATTACAAAGCTTGGAGCCTTTTTACAAGACAAAAAATATTTAAAATACGTAGGTAGATAGCGAAAAGTGGGCGTTTAATATGCCACTGCCTACCCCTTCGGGGAAACAGGCGTGAGTCTATGTATGTATGTATATGTCGGCAATACGCCAGGGTTATGGTGTCCAGACTCCATAATAAAAACACTCACGTAATATTACTTGGTTTAGTATCAGTTGATTTCTAGCACACAATTGAATTAAAATGTGATCTACAGTCCTTTTTATACACTAACCGTCATTACACATAAATGTTTAACAACTGCCACTTCCTTTTCAACATATAATTGAAATTACTGTACAATCAATTATAAACTAATCAAAAATCGACATTAATATTGTAATGAATTTTGCACAACACCAAATGATTTATTTTACACAAATAACAAATTTATTTATTAACCAAACGCTGCTTTACAACATTGTCAACAGATGGCGCTATCAACAGGATGCAAATATAAACGCATGTTATTTATTACCGTAAAAATAAGTGTCAGAATAATGTTATTTAGTACTAATTGATTTTACTTTGAAAGTTTCTGGAGTTATCTTAATAACTAAGCGATAAATTAAATACCCAATCTTTGTAAAACAGTTAAGCAGCCAATACAGTGTCTAATATTGTAAAGTAGCGAAGTTCTCAGTTCTGTGTTCACAAATAGTTATTTAAATATCAATCTTAAATATTATTAACATTTTCGTAACAATATAATCATTATATATTAATTTGCGCCCATACGGCCATTCTGATCCAGCGCGCTCCTTGCGCTGATAATTTAACGGTTACAGAATAAATAGCATAACAAACAAAAATAAGGAATATAAAATTTACATAAATAAGCGTTTATCATACAGAATGAACTAAAAGTTATTTACAAGGCTTCACCTAGTTATAGGATCTTAGCCTGAGGCATGCGTCACCCATCACGGGATCTAACAAACAATGCTTCACCCATGGCTAAGCCGATTACGGCATCACCGATTACGGGATCTAGCGCACACAGGCATCACCCACATAGGGATCTAGCCCACAAACGGCATCACCCACATAGGGATCTAGCCCACAAACGGCATCACCCACATAGGCTCGATTTAGCCCACGCGGCATCACCCATCACGGGATCTAGCCAACACATGGCATCACCCATCACGGGATCTAGCCAACACACGGCATTACCCATCACAGGATCTAGCCAACACACGGCATCACCCATCACGGGATCTAGCCAACACATGGCATCACCCATCACGGGATCTAGCCAACACACGGCATCACCCATCACGGGATCTAGCCAATAAGACCAGGATCAAGGATACGCATGGTGGCCAGCCAGCGTTTTGGGAAGGATGTTGGATAGGAAAAATAAAATTTTACTCAAACACATAAATGCAAAATTTGCCTCATAAACACATCAATGCATATACATAAAATAATGATCATCGTTCGTCATGATCAGTTATATCAATACAATGCAATTACATAGGTCCAACAGCGACAGTGGAGGAGGTAGAGGACCCCCCACGTAAATCGGTATCTGACGAATCCTCCGCCCATACGGTCAAGCTGCTCATACAGTTGTTGATGTTGATCAACAAAGGTTAGCAAACAATGCTTGACTCCAGCTCAGTACAGCACTCATGCGGTATGTGTGCGCGTAGCCCACACACAAAACCACTGACGTCAAAAGGGTGGGCCACCGTCATCCATACATACCAATCAGTAAAGGACCGCTCGTCCATCCGCTCTTCACACCAAGGTCAGGTCATCTGCCAGGATGTCATCACCAACCTGCAACACTCAAAAGACAGGTGGTGGGCAACATTTCCCACCCAAATATTAGTTCCATTAACCTTCGTAACTGTAGATGAAATAAAATTCGACTCTTACAAAGTGGTCCGGTCTATTAAGCTATATCTATATATCAGGCATGTTCAACCTTACTTATCTTAGCTATAACAGTGTTGGAGCCCATATTTTACGCATAAGGTAAAATACAAAAGACACTGAATTTTCTCAGGTTCTGTCTGACAGTGCCATTTTAGATAGTCAAATATAAAGTTATCAGGATACCTATATTTTGCAGTTTCGATAAAATAGTTAAAACTCAATATATTCGAAACTAGTTTTATCCACATCAAACAGGAAAACAAAATGGCAAGAACAAAGAGAGGCCTATGTTCAGCCGTGAACAGTCGGACTGTGTGTGATAAATATAAAATGATTTCAAACCATGCAAATCCAAGGGTTTTTAAAATACTAGTGCTACTATAATTATTATTCATGTAAGAACATGTTTAATCCAATATTGAATATTTTTAGGCATAGTGCAAGCTGTGAAATTGTTTAACTGTTTGCCAACTGAGCCATAAAAGAGAAATTTACAAGCTACCAATATTACAAAGCAAGATTAGTGCCGTCTTATTTCTAAAAATGATTCCACTCAGTTTGTATAGTTAATATGGTGGTGAGTTTATATCAATGGTTTTATTTGACTTTATATATTTTAAGGGAATTTTCTAAATAATGTTAATATTTATTTTAAACTATTAACATGTGGTGTTAATGTAATTCTTATTAATTCATACACAATTAATAATTGTTTATCTGAATAAATGAACTTAAACTGACCAATCACAACTGACTTAGAAATAAAGCATGAGTAGTCCATACAATTACTTTTACTTGCTAAGAATAAATACTGCTAAATGGGAAAAGAGATAATATGGATTTTCTCACCATGTTCTTTACACCCACTTACCATTATCCTAATAATCATATTCCTAACTGTCTTGTATCCCACAAGAGCTAGGCAATAAGGTTGGCACTAAATTTTTTTGGTTTATCACTGGTTGTCATCTTGAATATAGATGCAACTAACTTTGCAAATGAACTCACAAATAAAATAAATTGTATTTACCACGTATAACTAAAGCTAAGGCTTGGTGTTCATAAAAGATTAGCAGTCACCTGCCTTAAGACTTTCAACCTAAAATGCTTAGAGGTGGACTATTATAGAACCTAAGTGAGTGCATATGTCCATAAAGAAATCTACTGTCCAGATCTCATGTTTCTAGCTTCAGTAGTTTGAGTTAAGCAAGGACTTATCATGGTCGGAACAAATCATTCTATACAGGTATAAAATTAAACGACAAATATTAAGATATGTCGGGTTCCCTTGTCTTATTATATAACCTTAACTTGAGCTGCAAGTTGACAGTAACAATTTCAACATAATGTTAAAATGAAATCATGTAGGCATCTACAGAGCCCACAAATATATAATAAAACCTATTTTGTAACTTTACAAATATTAGCTTTAAACACATATTATCACAAATTTATTTTTATATCTACCTTCTCAATATATATCTGTACTAATATAATAAAACTGAAGTTTGTTTTATTGAATGCACTTATCTGTGAAACTACTGGTTTTATGCAAATAATTATTTTTGTGGTGGATAGTCATTTATCAAGAGAGGCTTCATATAATCGCGCCGTGAGCACTAGCCATAAGTAATGCAGTTAGTTAGCCTTATGTAATGTGTAACCAAGGGCTATAAATAATGTTTTGATTCCTTTAAAGTTTTACTATTGGGATAACCTATTGACTACCAACTGAATTCATATTCACTACATCAATTAGCTTATTTAAACTGAAAGCAAATAATGTAATTTATACAATGGATCTATATCAGAGCTTCAACCTGAAAAGGGCAGTTATACCGTTCTTTACTAATAATTATATTAGTAGAATCACATAACAACAAAGCATTTTTGTCTTTCTTGTGTAGGTAAGTAAGTTTTACAGAGAGTTTCCGACATGGCCTAACGATTAATAAACAGACAAGAGCCCCAGCCGACGGCATAACATGACTATAAGCACAGTAGCACTGCTATGTACTAAACGTGGATAAACAACAGTTACCTATAAGTTCTATTTGGGGTGTAACGTTCGTAATTTTGACTGTATAATGTTTATCTGGTAATCCTTACGGGGACAGTAAATAATCGTGTAAGCACCATAATTTATAAAATAAGGATGTTTCTCAAAAACTCTAATCAAATCAGATCTGGATAAATACCTCTAGTCAGTGCATCAACAACCCGCATCTGCAACCTCTGGTAGCACTCAGAGCAGAACAGCGTTCACGCCACAGCACACCCCGGTGCGTGCAACCCGTCGTAGTCGCTCTGTCACTCTCGCTCGCACGTGGCCTCTCGTGGAGTGTAGACGTGCTCGATGTGCCATAACTCCGACACACCGTGCGGTCTCCGATCAGGGTTGACTAGCGCCAACCACGGCTTCCAAGCGCTTGTCGCATCAGTCTTCAGGTCATCAAGAGACCCATCACTCTCGCGCCAACCGTAGATCCCGAAGTCTCTTAAGGGGCGTTTATCCCACCCGCTGCTGTCGGCGATACGCCAGGGTTATGGTGTCCAGACTCCATAATAAAAACACTCACGTAATATTACTTGGTTTAGTATCAGTTGATTTCTAGCACAGAATTGAATTAAAATGTGACCTACAGCCCTTTTTATACACTAACCGTCATTACACTTAAATGTTTAACAACTGCCACTTCCTTTTCAACATATAATTGAAATTACTGTACAATCAATTATAAACTAATCAAAAATCGACATTAATATTGTAATGAATTTTGCACAACACCAAATGATTTATTTTACACGAATTTATTTTATTAACCAAACGCTGCTTTACAACATTGTCAACAGATGGCGCTATCAACAGGATGCAAATATAAACGCATGTTATTTATTACCGTAAAAATAAGTGTCAGAATAATGTTATTTAATACTAATTGATTTTACTTTGAAAGTTTCTGGAGTTATCTTAATAACTAAGCGATAAATTAAATACCTAATCTTTGTAAAGCAGTTAAGCAGCCAATACAGTGTCATATATTGTAAAGTAGCGAAGTTCTCAGTTCTGTGTTCACAAATAGTTATTTAAATATCAATCTTAAATATTATTAACATTTTCGTAACAATATAATCATTATATATTAATTTGCGCCCATATATACATACATACATAGACTCACGCCTGTTTCCCCGAAGGGGTAGGCAGAGGCATCTTAAACGCCCACTTTTCGCTAGTGTTTTGATCCCACGTAATAGGTGTTGAGCCTATTGCCGCCATGTATGTATGTATGTAGATATTAAGAAATATATAAACTTTTTATGTAAGTATATCAGGTAGTGAAATTATTAATATGCCCCTAAAGTGCAAATCTATCTTGTTTCAAGTTCAAGAAGAATGATGAAGAGAAGAAACATCATCAGCCTTTAACAGTCCACCGCTGGACTAGGCCTCTCCTTTGGAAGGAGGAATTGGCCTACTATACCACGCTGACCAAACGGGTTGGTATAGGGTTTGTATCAAGTTTTCCTTCTCTTACAGTGCTGTTCTCTGCATAATATGCTCCCTCTGTCGGCTCTTACGACACCCATGGGATGATATGGGGTGGTGACATTTCGTATTCTTAATCCGTCATCACACGAGAGAGAAGAAGAATGTGGTTAATTAAAGGAGCTGAATATACTTCATTATATTTTTACGTGAAAGGATTTCCTTCCGTTCACCATCCGCAATAAAAATTTACTCATATCAATTCTTATACCAAAGTCTTCAGTACAAAGAGAACTGTAGAACTTTTAATTGGCAGTAAACTTTCTTTGTCAATAAAAGTACCCGCTACTAGCAAACTCACTAACACTTTGCAGTAAATATTTTTCAACAAAACTTTTCACAAACTATTTTGCTAACGAATAATCTCTAGATGCAATTTAAAAGCTTTTAAGCTTAGATAAATCGCTTAATGGTTCTATGCAAACATTTAATACGAATTAAATTCAATAAGAAAATTAGTTAAATTTCAACTGCGTTAAGAAATTTTAATGAATTCTGTTCCTACGAGATAAATTTGATAAACGATAGTAAATACTATCGTTTTCGAGACACGATCCATAAATTGTCACAAATGGTTCGGCAGACATGTTTAAATAAGTGAATAAAAATGTTTATAAATTAAACACTTTCAATGAGTATTTATTTAGGTACATATTAAGATTTGTTTTCTATGTGCGTCTGGTGTCTGGAGACGGCTTCACCTTGAAATATACTTACCGTTTTCTCAAAACCAATTATTTAGGCTTCTAAAATTATATTTAGTATTTCTAAGCAATAAGGTACATTTAAATGAGTACATTATGAAATAAGTAACTGTACGTAATTAGTTCGAAATTTTGAAAATAAATATTCAAATTAATTTTATTTTTATTTGAATTCATTTAGAACATTAGGTATGAAATGCTATGATCTTTAAATATTATATGATAAAATGTCTTAGAACATAATAGTAAATTGATATGAAAAATGCAATTGAGTACTTCCTACAATCTTCGTTTCTTAGGAGGAGATGGCCCGCTGTGTTCCTAGTGCGAAAAATTATTCTAAATATACTTACGAAAAGTAAAAGTAGAATCTTTACTTTCTTTGTTTAAAATAAGCTAAGAAGTCAATCAGCCAGCCAGATAGAACCCGCTTACTTGTGTAACCGGATTTAACTGAATATTAGCTTTTCCACAGAGCGACTGCTGTCTGACCTCCGCAATCCAAGGGGATAGCTAAATTCCATGATTTAAAATAGTGTCAGTTTATTTATAGGTATATACTGACATATACAGTTTGTAATTTTTTTTATTTAAGATAGAACATTAAAGTAACATAATTTATAAGTAGTATATATATAAGTGAAGCTTAATCTAATCTAATACAAAACCATAAAAACAAATTAAGAAAGTGAAAATATTTACATGGTTTAGGCGTCGTAAAATGCATCCGCATCAATGTATTCGGGTAACGTGCCCAGAAGGCTGGCAGCATTGCCATGCTGAATGACAATGCTGATTTTATACATATACAGTATATAACGACTGTCAAAGAACTTCATGACAGATGTTTAACGTGCTCTCCGAGGCACGGGTAAACGCTAATTTACAATTTTTACAAGCTAATGAGTCAAGAAACCAAATAAATACACATACGTATATCCTAATATACACGTTTGTGTGAACCATGACGTTTCTATCACAGTGAACTGGAACCAAAGTTATACCACGAGAAAATAGGCCATAATTGTGAACTCATCACAATAACACAGGGCGCATAAAGGCCAATTGTACCCGTCTATGTTCAGTACACGGCAATTAGGTGGACTATCTATACGAGTATTTTTGATAATAGTAACTGGCTTGTTTATGTTGCGAAAAATATCGAATTTATGAATCCTTTTATCTATTAACTGAAGTTAGCTTTCGATTATTTTTATGAATAAGTTCTGAAGAGTATCAAAAAAGATTCTGACAGCTAAAATATGTCTGAAGCTAATTAAACAACGATGACTTGATGCTCTTTATCAAAAGATATACATTGTATAGTAAACATTCTGTTTCAGATTAGTTCTGAATTTAACATCATCAGCCCTACAGGTATACCTGTATAGTCTATACCTATATAGACTGGTGTATAGGGTTCCCACCAAGAACATAGGGTCCCAAGCCAACCTCACCTGCAAGTGGTGCACCTGCCGATCAACGGACGAGGCTCTGGCAAACAAAATATCCCGATAAGCGGCAATAGGCTCGCCACCTATTACGTGGGATCAAAACACTGGCGAAAAGTGGGCGTTTAATATGCCTCTACCTACCCCTTCAGGGAAACAGGCGTGAGTCTATGTATGTATGTATATAGACTGAGCACAGTCTTCTTCTCATTAAGATACTCATACTCCACGATGCGGTTGTCAAACTACATAATTATAGGCTATATATTTCGTACACATACTCAAGTCTCAGATATGCAGGTATTCTCTCTATGTTTTCTTCATAGTTCTTCATCTTTCGTTTCGGACATCTCGAGAAACGGTCAAATATGTCATAGGTATTTCCCAGCTACCACTAAGTCATACAACCCGAGGCAACTCTATTGAACCACTCCGCCGCAGAGAATTGCCTAAAATCCCGATAAAACTTGGTCAGATATCAATTCGCAAATGCCCTAACATCGGAAAATCCTATATACATTGACTAAGACCAATTGGTAAAAACCATTTCTAACAATCAATAAAATAATATGTTCCATTGCCACGGAGTTAGAAACAAGGTAGGGGAGCGGGGGGCACGTTGTTACAGGGGTAAGTAGTTACACGCGTTTTTTACCGGGATTTCAAACTCTTTGATGGACATAATTGGACTCATTCCTTTTCTTATAACATCGTGCATTAAATAAAAACAATCAGTGACCCACCAAGCGCTGAGCTGCTAGGTTGTGTGCGTGTGTCCCGATTTCAACCAAGTAAGTAAAAAATTCCTTTACGAAATTTTTGATTCCTGATGACTATATCTTTTATTTTGTCAAAATGTTTAACCTTGAACGTTCATAATATATCTACCTTTAATTTACAATATTGTTTTAATCTACTATCGATATCCATTAATAATGACTTCAATTTATATTAAAATACGTGCCATGGGGCAAGTAGTTACAATTGTTTGGGGTAAGTTGTTACGTGTAACAACCCACCCCAAAAATATTACCATATCTGTTATTGTAGAATTTTTAAAATAAGAAAACGAACGGTTCGTTTTCTTGTTTAAAAATTTTACATATTCTTTGTTTTTTCCAGAATGAGAAACTATAAAAGAAAAGAGGTACAACTAGTAAAGACTTTTATGAATCTGCTGCAGCAGAAGTACTTCAGAATAAAACGAGCATTCGTAAAGCAAGCGAGATGTTTAATTTGTGTCCGATGTACTTATCCAGGTATACCAAAAACAACGAAGGTTGCTCATTGGGTTACGTTAAACCTAGATTAACGTAACCCAATGATTATAAGATTTAAAAATGTTACTGCCAAAGTGATTTTCTACAAAACAAACTTAAATAATTACCATAATAGATATTATAATTACTCATAAATGTTAGAAGACTGTATAAATTGATCTCTATTGTTTATTTTGTTTTGAAATACTAATAAAAATATGTATCACTGATGATTTCGTTTATTTATCTACCGTAACATCGTGCCCCGATGATGTAACAACTAGCCCCAATTCCGGGGCTAGTTGTTACAGTCTACTTGTGTAGTTAAATTCGCCATTGTGAAAAAAATACATAAATTTTAATAATTTTTCAGTCATATTTTAATAGCTAAATAGACATACTAACATTACAAGTAATGAAATGTATAATATATTTGATAGCTTTTGTCATATTAACAACTATCTAAAAATTGTAACAACGTGCCCCCCGCTCCCCTACTAGGGTCGGGTAATATTAAACCGGCATGTTACACCTTTAGAAGGTTGGAGACCACTCGCCCGAAATATAACAACTAACAACATGCCTACAATGTAACCTACAATGTTAATGTGGCAGGGTGTATTCTGTGGCGACAGCAAGTAGTAATATCCATGGCATACTTTGCCTTGGTGCGCAGCAAACTCGAATAGGTATAGGGTGATGATTGAATGAGTTTAACGCAAATTCGCAAGGGCATTGTATAGGAAGCTATATAGATATTAGCCGTATTTATACCCGTCTTTGTTCGTGTCAGGCATGGTGGGTATTGATACTCTCGAGTTAAGACGTAAGTTAGCAGTAATGGTACACTATTTCTTATTGCTCAACGGTGAAATAGATGATCCTGATACTCTCAGACGTTGTGGATTTTCAGTTCTAAACCAATACAACAGGCTGCGCTCGCACCGTCTGCTGGCGGCCCCGCCTTTCCGCACCTGTACCTCGCAGTACGCGCCTGCCAATCGAGCCATATTGCAATGCTTAATGCTATGATTGCTCAACAGCCAAATGTTGACATATTTTATGATAAGTTTTCGCAATTTACGCAACATGTCCAAGATTTTTTATTTCGTCTGTAAGTAAATTTATTTATGTGTAGATTAATAACAATTTTAATAATACTGGTTTTTCTATTATTGTCGCTTGGGAATATGATATAAATTTTATTAATGTAATATGACAATTTTGATAGATGTATATTTTAAAATTTTATTTGAATATTAATAATTATTATGACAAATTTGATTTATATTTTGTTTGACTTTTATAATTGTTATGACATTTATGTAGATACTATTGAATATTAATGCGCTTTAATGAAAGATTTAGATTTAAGTTATTAAATGTAGGAATAATATCATAACTGTATATTATTAGCGTGAAAATGTATATTAATTGCAATGTTTTATGTGATCTAAAATAATATTACCTTAGCTCTCGTTACGTGTTGGGTGACTGTAAGTAGTGAGAGTAACTGTATTAAATAAATAAATAAAAATAAATAATGGCTAAGTCATGGCTTGGCTGTTAGAAGTCCGTCGGTCATCCGCCCAACTCGTAAACGTTTCCATGTCCCAATGTTTCCTTGCCGGGCCTTACAATAAATATTTCACTGAAATCTTGTCCACAATTTAATGAGTCACCACTTTTACGTAACAGTACGTTATATTGAGATTTAATATCGCGTTATTATCTGAGCTTTTCAAAGAAATGCATATTTTTTTGTTTAATATAATGTTCCATGTTGGGTACTCTTCATCTATTATTAAAATAATTAATATTCTTTCTTTCTTCATTTCTAAAGTTTTAAGTCATGGCTTGCCATATTTAATTTAGTTGTAAATAAGTATTAAAATTGTCACCAATATTAACAAAATTTCATCAAAGTTGCAATCAGTTGTGTATGTATAGCAAACTAACATTACTTTATCTTTTATACACACATACCTACAATGTGTAGCTTAATCTACTTCTTAAAACAACAACAAAAACAACCAAGACTTCGTTTCTAACTTAAGCTTTGCTCTGTTACTACTTTTTAGGGTTCCGTACCTCGAAAGGAAAAAACGGAACCTTTATAGGATCACTTTGCTGTCCGTCCGTCTGTCAAGACCCTTTTTCTCAGGAATGCGTCGAGGTATCAAACTGAAATTTATACTAAATACTCGAATCTACGGTTCCATGGAGCTGTAATAAAATCAAACTTCTAATCCAACACAATCAAAAGATACAGCCGTTTATGCTGCAAATTGCAGCATATTTTCAAACTCGCATTGGAATCAAAACCTACAGGTTACTTCCCGTGAACTCAGAATCTTGAAATTTGGTACGAAGCAATGTCTTATTCACATATAAAGGAAAAATTGCGAAAACCGTAAATTTTTTGTTACAGCATATAAAAATGTATTTTTTAATAAATTTAAAGTTACTACCCATTTCTCTTGAACGCGTGGAGGTATTAAATTGAAATTCATATCAAATACTCAGGTATATAACACCATTAGGCTGCAACAAAATCAAGCTTCTATGTCAACGCAATCAAAAGAAACAGCAATATAAGCATATTTTCAAACACGCGCCTACTTGCAAGTGAATCAAAATCTACAGGGTACATCCCGTGAACTCAGAATCTTGAAATTTGGTACGAAGCATCGTCTTATATTACATATAAAGGGAAAATTGCGAAAACCGTAAATTTTTAGTTACAGCATATAAAAATATATTTTTAATAAATTGAAAGTTACTACCCCTTTCTCTTAAACGCGTGGAGGTATTAAATTGAAATTCATATCTAATACTCAAGTATATAACACCGTTAGGCTGCAACAAAATCAAGCTTCTATGTCAACGCAATCAAAAGAAACAGCAATATAAGCATATTTTCAAACACGCGCCTACTCTTAAGTGAATCAAAACCTACAGGGTACTTCCCGTGAACTCAGAATCTTGAAATTTGGGACGAAGCAACGCTTTATAGCACATATAAAGGAAAAATTGCAAAAACCGTAATTTTTTAGTTACATCATATAAGAAAAATATTTTTAATAAATTTAAAGTTACTACCCCTTTCTCTTGAACGCATGGAGGTATTAAATTAAAATTCATATCAAATAGTCAAGTATGTAATACCGTTAGGCTGTAAAAAAATCAAACTTCTATGTCTACGCAATCAAAAGAAAGAGCAATATAATCATATTTTCAAACTCACGACTACTCGCAAGGGAATCAAAACCTACAGGGTACTTCCCGTGAACTCAAAATCTTGAAATTTGGTACGAAGCAACGTCTTATAGCCCAGATAAAGAATGCGGAAGGCTGAGGACCGTGAAAATACTATTTTACATAGTATAATACCTATGCCTCCCGATGGAAGTTGTTTATTTCATGCAATAACGTTCTCTATTTATAATACCACTAATTTTGAACAAACACAAATACTAAGGACCACAATAGTTGTTTATATTTATAATAACTGGGACGAGTTTTATTTGTATACAAGCGATGCCCGGAGAGATCCTTTCTCTTCACGACATGAGTACAAAGCTACGATGCTCCAATCCTCTAGCTATGGCGGTACTGCTGAGGTGAAGGCAGCAGGATGATTGTATCCAGCGAGGTTTGAAGTGTATGAACGCAATACGGGTATTCTGAGGGGTGTATTTGGCAGAGAAGGATATGCAACAAAGCGTTTACTTCTTTCAGGCAATTTATCATCCGGTCATTATGATTTTTGTTTGCCAATTGTGTCCGAAGGATTTCGAAATAATACATACAATAATATTAAGGTAAGCTTGGTAAAAAAACACTAGATTCAAAGGTTGGTCGTCCAAAACGCAATAAAGGTGGTCGTCCTAAAAAGTCTGAAATGTACCGCTCAGAACAAGAACGGCCAGCTGTAGCGTATCATACGGCGACGGACCTCGAGGAATCTCAAGGTCAAAATCTTCAAGTCAATATACAAGATTCAAATGTTGGTCGTCCTAAACGTAACAAAGGTGATTGTCCTAACAAGTCTGAAAAGTTCCACTCAGAAGAAGTACTTAATGCTAAACAAAAATACAAGCAAAATCATCCTAAAATTAATAGGCTAGCTGTAGCATATCATACAGCGACGGGCCTCGAGGAATCTCAAGATCAACATCTTCAGATCAATAATGAACTCTTAATCCCTGATACTTTAGTGTATTTCATGACATATACACCTAAGTCATCTACACACGCTGCGTCTTTACTAGATTCTGAGTCTGTTGATACACTTTCTCAAAAACTCTTTCTGTCCCTCGGAAACGAAAATCGTCAGAAGACCTTAAAAAATATAATGAAGATAAAAAAAACGTGTGTCGAAAAACAAAGAAGACGTTAAAATTAAGGAGAAAATAAAAAACAGACTATCAAAGAGATTACAGAGGTCACAAGAATCTACAAGGAAACATGGTAATGTACGTGTTCGTAACTCGGCTGCACGTTGTATGTTACGAGAGGACCCAATATACAGGGATCAAGAGCAAACCCATAATACAATGGAACATCAATTAAATAGGCAGGATTCAGATTATGTTGCACGTGAGAAAGAGACGCGTAATTTTAGAAAAAATACTTATCTATGTGATTGGATGGCCGTACTTACGTCAAACATTTTTTGATAATATTGCAGATGGTCACACAAATAGCTGTTTCTGTTGCGGTCGTTTATGGCACAAATATCCGCTTAGAGTTATGAAAAAAGATCAGTTGCAACATTTTCAGATCAAAACCTAAGTGATTTATTTCTAATCAATACTTCTGGTAAGTATGATTCATTTTGTTACACGTGTCAAAAATATCTAAAGAATGCAAAATACCACGGCTCGCCATGTATAATGGTCTAACTTATCCTGTAATTAAAGATAAAAATTTTTCGAACTTCAATATTCAATTCATACCTTTTTCATTCACCATTTACAGATCTGGTTCAAATTTGATACTTAATGCCATACTTTAAAATTTTTATTTCCTTTTCTATGACTTTTTTTAATTTTACATAATATATCATAACTTCACGCCTTTTTATCCCCGAAGGGGTATGCAGAGGTGTATTACACACCCACACTTCGCCAGTTATGTTTCAGTCCCAATGTAATAGAAGGCGAGCCTATAGCCATCTACAGCACATTACTAAGCGGGCGATAATGAACATTTTAAACACACACATATGTAACTCCGAAAAGTCAGTGATGTGTGCCCGGGGTACCTGGGAATCGAACCCGAGATGATCGTCTCGGCAGTCTGTTACGTAAACCACTGGGCTATCGCCGCTTACTTATTTTTGTTATTTAATTTTTTGAATAAGAATATTAATTATTGTTTTATTTTATATAGTGCAAATAGCACCTAGTAATAGTTTTATTTGCATCGCAAATAAATACTATAATATTATTAAAAATACTTTATAAGTATTTTTGTAACAGATTTCTAATAGTCACTAAAAACTTTGTAAATCAATAACTTTGATAAAAAATCTTACCATCATTAATCAGCAGACTTTTGCAAGGCTGCTGCAAAGCTAGTATAGGTATTTAAGTTATATTATTAAATAAGCGACAGGTATACGTTAATATAAAATATAGGATGACTTATTTATTACAAACGGCAAAGACACCTTTTTCTTTAATTTATGCTCCTCCAGCTTTCCATACTGTAATGTTATGGATTTCATTTGGCAATAAAAATACCATAACTATGACTGGTGAATTTTTACTTATATACCTACAGGTTTGTACGGAACCCTCGGTGCGCGAGTCCGACTCGCACTTGACCGGTTCTTTCTTTGAAGGCTAGGTGCGCTCATTATAAATGTATTGGAGAGGCTATAATCGGCTTAAGAGCTACAAGAATCACCGGTTCATTTTCTGTGAGTAAGGCTGAAGCTCACGTAATTTTGCCAGCATATTGGCTAGTATTGGCATCATACATACCTACCCTAGCGTAGTAAGTACGTGTAGGAATATACGTCGAATTACATTTGTTTTTCGACTATTGTTGTACCTCCAGTTTAATCAGTAATCTCACTAATGTACGATATTCGATATCCAAGAATATGTAATAAAACGAAATTTGTTATTAACCTATTTTAAATTGTCTTTCGGGATATATACCACGTACCTTTGTTTGGAGTAACCTTAAGTTTAAATTCCTATATTGTTATTAACTACCCTATAGTCAGAAAGAACAAAGTATGATGTTTCTTTATAATTGTATGGGTTACACCTCTGCTTACCCCTAAGGGTATACAGGCGTGAGTCTATAAAATAAAATGATGGTTCTTAAAACATCAGAGATTTGGCATAGTTATACTTAGTTTTCTTTCAGTAGCTACCTTTCTCGTCGTGTTGAGTTTATTACACTATATTTTATCTCTACATTTTATCTGCCGTTGCGCCGAGTTTCCGCGAATAATTTATTTATTAAGTAAAACTCAGAAAATACAAATTATTCTAAGATCATCGTCAGAATAATATTAAAATCTTTTAAACTCACCACACATGACACACAACAAAAAAGATAAGCTCATATGGTTAGCTCACACTTTCGACTCTACAAACCACCGAGCGAAACTTACTGTAAGTAAGGTACACGAAAAGAAGGTGCACCGTCGATGCAGGATGCCGATAAGTCTTTCATCTGAGCTTCACTAAACGTCATCCGACGTCGATCGTACCGCATCGCAGTGACGGAGACCCGTCGATAAATCTGTCCCGGCTTTCATGTTTTTGTTGATATGGTGATACTAAGTTGGGTGCTAGAATATTAAGGAGCTTACCTCCTTGGTTATTTTTTAACCTTGGTATAATTACTCATAGATTTCATTTTAATTCTAGAATGTTTATATAAACTTACTAGTACTAGAGGGAGCGCTAAATCTGATTTTTTTATTTGATTTGTCTGGGTATAACTTTTTGAGGTGTTTAGCGACTTTTGTTGTTAACTGTACATAACAATGTCTCAATAGTACTTAACCACATATCTACTTAAATTCACTAAAGTAGGTACGAGTGCCCATACTGCGGCGTACACGAATGGACTACGATAAGATTGCATAGATACCTTGATAAACTGCTTTAAAAAAAAGTAGCTACCTAATTATACCCTCTCCACAAAATGTTATGGGTATATCTTTTTCATAGGAGAGAGCCATATGCACTCGTCGTGACGTGAAACTGTTTTTGGTTGGGATTATGTATATTCGTAGTACACAAATAACAATACCCAAATACTTCAACTTTGCGTGTTCTAACTGCTTGAGCAATTTTCACTGCGTGTAATCCCGCCCTTACCGACTCCACTCTGAAATAAAACACGCCGTGTATGTAATACGTTTATGTTAAATAACGTCTTTGCTCTTTTAAAATTTCCTCAAGTTGCAGAAGAATTGCCTCAGAAGTTTGCTAAGGCTCTAAAAGGTGCTGGGAAAACAGAGAAAATATTAAAGCGTGTAGCAATCTTTCTTTCTTTCCACCAAACGTTATTTATGTAGGTTACCCTCAGATTATCTATATCATTACTAAAAGTATCATTAGTAAGTAAGTGTTTGTCGACATTTTCAAGAAAGAACTTGAGTTTTTGAATTTAATACCAATGTTGGGTATAATTTTTTTTCTTGCATTGAAGGACATAGCATCCAACCGTGAAACAATTTAAATTAAAAACTAATTTAAATTAAAGCATTATTTTCGTTTTACAAATCGGTATCTTATTTAAATTAAAAGACTTAGAATTACGTTATCAATTGAAATCAAGCTACGGTTTTGATACGGATTCTACAACGTGTAATGGAAATAATGCACATCCTCAGACACCCCAATTAGAAAACCTTGTTGAAATCATAATGCATGCATTGAAATATTTTTTTTTATTTGCGTAAATAATGTTTTTTAAAGAAAGTATTAACTCAATTAAAAGTGAAAATCGTGGTCACTCTAAATCTAAACAAGTAAAGTAAAGTAAAGTAAACAAACAACAGCGATCTGATAGGGACGAAACACGATACGATATAACAAAATGTATGAAATTCAGTCTGTAAACCACACTCTGATACAGTGGGGTTTACAAAAATGATGTTTGAAAAATTTGTCGGCCACTGTTGATTTAGATGGTGGATTACCAAAGATATTATGAGTATTTCTTTCCATCACACTTTTAGGCTATGGAGTGGACAATCGAATCATTTATTGTTTGTTATTAATATGCACGATCTATTGTTTCTGAACATCGTAAGTGACTATTGTGACTATCTTAACTTAATCATACATAGTTAGCATTATTGATCGATAAAGTAAAAGAATATCAATGAGAGAAATAAACAAGAACGGCGTGTTTAAAGTTGTCTTGTGAATCTAAATACTTACAATAATAGAATAATAAAATAACTTACAGGCTTAAATCACATTGCTTTAGTCCACGTAGCACTGCACTATTTCCTCATAAATCACATCTTTTCACTGTTTCAAAAGCAGCTAGTATCTTAATTAATTAACTACTCGGCACTTTTTCTCTCGTCACAATAAACTGGTGATTTAATTATTTCTCCACAATGAGAAAGTGCAGGGGTGTCAAGTCAACATCATGATGATGTTGAACTTTCCACACCGGCACCGGCTTGTTGATAATTATTAAATTATACACCATTACACATTTTGTAAACATGTGAACTTTTAAAAAGGTTTACACAGCACTCACTGAAAGAATCAGATAGATATTCCCGGTTGTACTTGTCATAACATGTCTTTAAAGCGCATCGCCCGCTGCGCTTGTCATGTGCCAGCGCGAGCGAGACATTACGTCTCGCTCTTGCCCGTTGTTTATTACCTACGTTAGTGATAGACATTTTGGTGGTCAATTGTGTGCTATTGTCTTTTGCCGTCTATTGTGCTGTATTAATGTGTGCGTTTGTGTAAGTCAACGTGGAAACATTTAACAAATGCATTTAAAAATAAGCCGTTCTGCTTTGATTTAAGGTTTATTTTCGAATAGCTCAATTTTTAAAAAAAATGTGTTGTATTAATGTGTGCGTTTGTGTAAGTCAACGTGGAACCATTTAACAAATGCATTTAAAAATAAGCCGTTCTGCTTTGATTTAAGGTTTATTTTCGAAAAGCTCAATTTTTTAAAAAAATGAGTGACTACCATTTACGTTATTTTAATTATTTTAAGACTAAAAATAAACAACATTAAAAATGACGGAAATGGATTCAGTGGCCGATTCTGAACAAAGTACTTTCAGGATGTGCATTTAAACTTGTTGCATGTTGTATAGGTTCCGGTAAAGAAACTGAAACGTCGGCTATTATAAAAAAATCTTTCTAGATCACTCGGTTTAAATGTAATGTATCTCAAACCAATAAATCGGGATAGAAACCGTAAACCGTACTTTGATTTCAATGTGTAGAAAATATTATATTATCAATGTCTTTAAAAGTGCCGATTGCTTTAAAAAAATCGTGAAAAGACTGAGGGGCATATCGTCGTTATACCTTGAGTATAGTTTCAATAAGCAAAAGGAAATATAAGTACAGAATCAAAATAAACCTGCAAACATATGGGCATGTAATCATGTGATATAATATTACTATAACTAAATACAAACTAATACGACATTAGCTTGAAAAGCAAGCCGTGTTTAATAGCAAGTCTAAACAAGCTATTATCCTTTAATACTCCATGGGGAAATTGCCTCCTAACCTTTTTACAATTTAAAAATGTACAGCCCTTTTTTTTTAAAGATATTCACACTCCGCTACAGTCTTGCTACAGTGGTCAATGACCAAAAAGAAATTATACAAATATAAATTTAATTGTTGCCTCGTTGGTCTCGCGGCATAAATGTGCGCGTGGGATTGGGAGGTCTCGGGTTCGATTCCCGGGTCGGGCAAAGTGTTATTGGGTTTTTCCGTTAGGAAACTCTCAGTAGCAGCTCGGAGCCTGGTAATGTGCCCGGTACGGCAATAGGCTCGCCCCCTATTACGTGGGACCTAAAAAAATTCATGGCAAAATGTGGGTGTTATATCACACCTCTGCCTACCCCTTCGGGGATACAGGCGTGAGTCTATAAATAAAAAATAAAAAATAATTTTATCTCTGCATCGCTACATACTTCGTTTTTGACGCATGGGTAATATATAGGGGAAATCTTGTATTTTTGATAAATGATAACAATTTTTCACATCACCGTGTGCATTTACAGCATGTTTGGGTTCTGTGAAAACATACCTACAAAGAACCTTTTTGTAAAGGTTCTTTGTAGGTAGGTATGTACACTTTAGCTAGGTACTAATTATTAATAATTTGATAAGTACATAAATATAACTTATTGGAAATAGTTTTTATTTTAGGTCCAATTCTGGTAAGTAATATTTCATTCGCCTGTTACACTGTGTGAATACCCTATTTAATTTTATATGTTTTAAGCTCTTTTAGAAACATTAGGTGCTCGCTAAAACACAGGAAAACACATTAATTCACATAATTCGTGAATGTATGGGTAATAGTCCCCTAACTAAAAATTATAAATACTTAGTAATTTTATTAAAATTAATATTATTATAATACTTAATATTTCTGCACTTATCTTAGGGCTAAACTATGAAAGAAGTTGGGGCTGACACACAGAACACTTATAGATACTTAAAGAGAAGAATGCAACTAGGTAACGCTAATTACTCAGAGCGGGGCAGACGCCATTTTTCATTCATAAAGCTCATCTTACATCAATACATCAAACACACATCTGAATAGATAGATAGATACCCTTCTAGTGTCTGATTTCTATTTATAACTATTATATTTACAAATATATTATATTATATTTACAAATATATACACTCCATAGATTACGAGGGCGCCTAAGAGCGTCACCATCTATTGTTCTTAGCAAGCGCTTTTACTTATTTAACTTGTAGTAATAGCATAGATTTTAAACCAATTTTTAATTCGAACGATGCGAATAGTTCTCTACAATATTTTATAAGCTCAGTACAAGATGCAGTAACAAAACATACGTCACTGATACATACGTCTCGAAAATATACTAACATAAAACCATGGATTACTCCCAGCTTGGTTCATTGCATAAGACATCGAGATAAACTCCATCAAAAACTAAAATTGGCACCTGGCAATGAAATACTCTCCGTATCATATAAAAGATACAGAAACTTCTAATGGAGTGCTTGTCTCCACGTTGATGTATGGAAGTGAGAGTTGGGTATGGCAGAAAAGGCATAAAAGTAGAATTAACGCAGTTGAGATGCGATCACTGCGTAGTATGTGTGGGGTGAGACTGATCGATAGAATGCCGAATGTAACTAAACGAGAGAACAGTGGTCTGAAAGAAGATGTCGTGACTAGGATTGAGAAAGGAATGCTGAAGTGGTTTGGACACGTGGAGCGAATGAGTGAAGAAAGAATGACGAATCAGATTTATAGGGCAAATGTGTGTGGGCAAGTCGGTCGCGGCAGACCTCGTCGGACATTCCTCGATCCAATTGGGGACGTCCTAAAAAACGGCAAGGTCCGAAGTACCCGAAACCGGCGAGCATGTATGAAGAGAGTAATGAGTGCGGAGAAAGCGCGTGAGGCGTTGTAAGGATAGAAGCAAGTGGCGTTCTGTTGTCTCTGCCTACCCCGACGGGAAAAAGGCGTGAGTATATGTATGTATGTATGTAAACTTCTGCAACAATCTTTTAAAAAAATTAAAAATTCAATACGACAAAAATCAATTGCAAAAGGCAGGAAAAACAGTAAGCTCGTCTGGCAATTTATAAAGAAAAATACATTTATTTGTAAAAACTCAGAAGCACCAATCGACCTTCTGTCAACAGACAGAACTCCAACATCAGCAATTGATAAGATAAACGATAATTTCATTTACGTCGGTAGAACATTAACGGAAAATACGCCTAAATCTAGTAGCTTTCCGTCTCAAACTAGCCATTCACCAACCCTAAATTCGTTTGTATTGCTGGATACGGACGTTCATGAAGTAATAAGTATCATAAGTGGTTTGAAAGAGGTGTGTGCAGTTGGGTGGGCTAATATACCAAACAATATTATCAAACAATTCAAACACATATTTGCGCCGGTGTTAACACATATTTTTAATTTATGTTTCCACGATGGAATTTTCCCTCGCTTATTTAAAAAATCAGTAGTTACTCCTATTTTTAAATCCGGTGACAAAAAATGTATATGAAACTATAGGCCAATCTCAGTCTTAACGGGCCTTTCTAAGATCTTAGAGAAAATAATAAGAAGATAATAAGCTGCTTTCAGATAACCAATTTGGCTTCAGGCCAAAAAAGTCCACTAACCAAGCAGTCCACCAGCTTACGACGCACATAACCGATAGTCTAGATAAGAGCATGCACTCCATGGGAATCGTTTTAGACCTTTCCAAGGAGTTTGATACAATATCCTGCTCCATACTGTTGCGCAAGCTCGAGACATTCGGTATAAGGGGTACACAACTTGAATTGTTTTCTGACTATCTTAGCGATCGCTATCAATGTGTAAAAATTGGTAAATATTTATTTATTTATTCTTCATATACACAAAGTATATAGGCGGACTTAATGCCATAGGCATTATCAACCAGTCTACCTTAGAGTGGTGCAGAGAGATAGAAGTAGGTGTATTATATGATGTAGGTTACGAAAAGTTACTAATTATTGAATTATTGGTAAATTTATTGGTCCTAATAATTATACATACTTACATAAATATATATTATAATAAAAATACATAAACGTAATACATACACATTAAATTCAAATATATATACAAATAATATACATAAATACATAAACATAAGTATGATACATGTTAATATACATATATAAACATAAACATATACCTGGTTAAGATAGTGGCTTAGAATACATTCGCGGACTCAGCTAACAAGAGTTCCTTTACTTTGGACTTGAATTTGAATTTAGTTTTGGCCATTCTGATCTCAGGAGGTAGAGCATTCCATAGGAGAATAGACTGAATGGTGAAAGAAGAGTGAAGAAAATCGGATCTGTGAGAAGGTACCATGAGTTGAAGATTAGTGGAGGAGCGAAGATTGCGTTCATGGTTAGAACATAAGTATTGGAAGTAAGGAGTCATATACTGAGGAGAAGTAGGAGATGTGAGAATAGTGTATAGAGTAGTGAGAGCACGCAAACTACGGCGCTGACGTATAGGGAGCCACTTTAGTTGGGAACGATAAGTAGACACATGGTCATACTTACGAAGGTTAAACACGAATCGAATGCAGTTATTCAGAAGACGGTCAAGTTTATTGAGGAGATCTGCATTCAGGTCAAAGTAACATACATCACCATAGTCGATCAGTGGGAAAATCAAAGTTTGCACAAGCATTGTTTTAGTCTTGGAAGGGAGTAAGTTTTTAAGGCGATAGAGAGCGCGCAATGTGCCGGTGACCTTCTGACTAACCTGTGTCACCTGAGCCTCCCAATTCAGCCTGGAATCCATGTGTAGCCCAAGATTTTTTACTGTAGGGTAAAGATCGACCAAAGTGCCAGTAAATCTGCAAGTCGTCGGCATACAAATGGTAAGCGCATTGAAGATGTTGAGTTAGGAGATTAATGAAAATAGAAAATAAAAGAGGAGAGAGGATGCCGCCTTGAGGAACGCCAGATGTGATGTCATACCACCCCGATGATGACTCATCGAGGCGAACAGACTGTTGACGACCTCGAAGATAACGTCCCCGTAGAGCGAAAAATAACTAAGTGACACTTTTAGGTAAAATGAGATAATAATGCCACGCTGATCACAATTTTTTTCTTTATTTTTGTATGTAACCCCCATAATTCTATTTATTTAAATAACAAAGTTAGCTTATGTCAGAAATCACTAAAACACAATAATGTAATGCAAGTACCAGGCCTAATTTAATTATAATATGTTAGTGATTTTTGTACTTACTGTTCTTAACTAAAAATAAAACTCAAGCGCACTTAATTATTTTTACTCCAAAATATCCGAATCAATTTGCACTTACTTACAGAACAGAATTTCATTAAATGGTTCTGGTTAAAGGATTTTGTAAAAAAGGACAGAGCAAAAAATAACTAAGTCGCTTTAGTGAGATTACGCCCTCAAATTTATTTAATTTGACATCGTATTTTATAGTAATAAATAACTATTATCTTTTAGTGAGTTTACGTACATAATTTTATGATAAATACGTTTATTTCAACGTAACTAAAATCCTTAAGTTATTTGTAATTCATCGGAATGAGACAAACTTCTTAAAAATGTAACGGCGTACGCGACTTAGGTAGTTATTACTTGGGACCGTGTCAATCATTCCTGTTTCGTTTTACGATTCATGCGCATGTGATTTCGATGTTCTCTTGTTTCTTCTTTAAATATTTAGTAAATAAGGTAGTAAAGTGTATTATCTTTTGATATTGACCTAACTGGGTAGAAAATGGATCGTGGAAGATACATTTTACAATTGTTGCATACAAAAGAGAAAGAAGCTGCTGAGGTAAGTTTTAGATTGTACTGTGCTTATGAACTTTATTGTCCGTTAGTGCTTTATTTTTGTCAAAAATAAAATTATTGGTATACAATTACTTCGTTAGTTACCGGGTTTGATTCCCGATCAACGCTAAGTGTATTAATTTTTTCTGCAGTAAAGAGTCCACTGTCAGTAACAGCACCGGAATGATTAAAATCTTATATGATGCATACCTACTACTACATTTTATACATTGAATATTTTATTGTTATTTTAGGATAGCGATGACAGTATAACTTTTATAGTACATTTGGATTTAAATAAGTAAAGTTGAAATTAATTTACTATAAATTATGCTACTATTTACTGTTGTTACAAAAGGAATGAGAATGCACTGCATGAACGCACTATTTTAACTGATATAATTTGTGTTCTTGAATATCGCTACAGCTGTATATCGTACGGCTCGAAGGGCTGGGGGCTTTTGGGAAATAATAATATACTTAGTCATAAATATTGTGAAGGTATGCTATTTAAATAATCTAAAGGGTGTTAATGAGCTTTATTAATACTATTTTATCTGAACTGTGACTTTGTAATAGCACTTACAATTGTGGTTGCGCTACTAGTTTTTGTTCAATATTTTTATATTGCTTATCATAGTTTTGAGATTTAGTTTATTTTATTTCGCAGGCAGTACAAAATAATGGCAACAAGGAACCCAATAGCGTTAACTGGGTATTTGAGGACAGAAGCGTATGTTAAACCGCTTCCCAATCTGTGATTACGGATCACAAGGGCATATCTAGCATGGAACCGCCAAATTCAGCACCTCAACTAACCAACATTCCAAATGATTTGTTTACTCTGCAAGACGTAGTGGCAGAAACTTTGCAAAACTATCCATCATGCAGCAATAACAATGTTTCTCCAAGTCAATCGTCACATATAAGTGGTATAGAGCGGCTGAGTGCTTCCCCACAGCCGGATCTATATGCCGATGACTCGAGTGACTCGTGGATTCCCAATAGCGATGAAGAACCCTATGTGAGGATCCGGACATTATTAATATCGACTTCATCGAATGATAGTTTTGATAGCCAAGAACCTAAAAATGCTACGCCTACACACGCTGTATTTGAAGATTTACCTCCTCCTCCTCCTCAAACTAACCATGACATTGAAGATTCACCTCCTACTTCTCAAACTAACCATGGCATTGAAGATTTAACTCCTCTTCCTCAAACTGACCATGACGTGGAACCTAATCCAAAACGGTGGAAAAAGTGATCCAAGTAAATGGAAGAAAAACGTGTCAAAAATAAACATGTATAACTGCTTGCCATATGAAAATAAGACAGGCAAAATAATGAGAGCTAAACTTCCAAAGCCAGTAAAATGCGACATAAAATGCCGATACAAATGCACGAGCATATTCGACGAGGCAGACCGTATGCAAATATTGGAATTTATACAGTTTTTCGGTACAGAGAAAGTTTTTGCCGTCTAAAATCACAACAATACCCATAAAGAGAATTAAAGTTGGCATTCCTAACAACAAACATAGGTCGATTAGTTACGTATATTACTTTGAAAAAGATAATACAAAGCACCGAGTGTGCAAAGATTTTTTTATTAAGACCTTGAGCATCTCTAACTATGGGCCAACCAATGAGGCGTTGAAGTACCAGTATATCTGCATAATCTATGCGTGGAAGCATCGAGACCAAGTTGATAACTATATCGGACAAGATAAACGTGGCAATTAAACGCCTATTAATAAAACAAATCCGGACACAGACACGCCAAATAGTGGATCACATCAACAGCTTTCCGCGACTAGAGTCGCACTATTGCAGGAAGAAGTCCAAAAGACAATACTTAGACTGCAAATTATCTATAGTTAAAATGTATCAGTTATATAAAGAAAAGCTTGAGTCTGAAAACAAAGAACCATGTAGGCTTATTTAAATGCTCTTCCAATATCTGAAGCCAAGAAAAAAGACCTCATAAGCCTTTGCAAGAAAGGAATAATTCCCCATGAGCTGCATCATTGGTACAACTCCCTCCCCACAAATAAAGCAGCTATTGACAGAATTAGCCAACCTGACACGGAACATGATGGGGAGTACTGCGAAGAACTTTTATAGATTTTAAGTAAACAATTTATTTTTAATGTGGTGATTAATAATATTTTAACAATTACGTAATGATTGTGGACCATTTTATAAAGAAATGTTAATTGTTTTTTAAGTAGGTAAACAACTTTTTTTTTGTTCAATGATGATAATGATTGTGGCATACCTATTTTATAAAAATTACCTGATTTTACTGTATTTTATAATACATTTTAATTTAACAATGTTTATTTATGTTTAGTTCAATGGTAACAATTATTGTGGCACTTTTTTATAAAAAAGTATTGATATTAATGTGGTTTTTCTTAATAATTATTCTTCTTTTTAGTTAAGTACCTTGAATAAAACACATAATTTGAAATATAATAACTACTAGTAAATCACCAACTCACTTTAGATACTTCAATTAGTACTCACATTTTAAGTAACATTCCATTAAAGGCATTTAAGTTAGTCTCATAACATATTTAACAGTGCGAAAACTAACTAACTCGAATTTTACCAAATTACTCATTAATTATAATAAAAAAATCTTTTTTTTAATACCTATTACAAAGGTATTAGCAACTTTTTTTTAAACTCAGTCAAAGAATTTTAATATTCATTTAACTTTTGAAAATACATTTTTTTCTTTTTTTCGAAACTTTAAACGCTCGTATCTCAAAAGTAGTGCTATGTCAGTTAGTTATTTTTCGCTCTACGGGGACGATAAGTTGAGAACCAATCCAGGGCCCCAACCGAGACCTTGAGATGGGAGAGGATAGATAAAAGGACATCGTGACTGACGGTATTGAAAGCATTTGAAAAATCGATCAACACTAAAACAGTGAGTTCGGTGTTTTCCATAGCCTCTCGAATATCGCCAGTCACTTTGAGGAGGGCAGAGGTAGTGCTATGACCAGGCCTGAAGCCTGACTGAAGTGGACTTAACAAGTTATTGTGGTAGACAAAACGAGACAATTGTTTGTTCACACAGGCCTCAAGCACTTTGGATAGGAAGGGTAAGATGGAGATAGGCCGGAAATGTTGAGGAAGAGTAGGATTGGGGATTTTGGGTAGAGGAATTATGTGGGCTTTGCGCCACAAGGAAGGAAAGGTACCAGAGGTAAGTGAAAAGTTTATGATGTGGGATATTGCCGACAGGAGCTGATCTAGGATTGTTGTAATCATACGACGACTAATGTTGTCACATCCCACAGCATTAGACCTTATGGAGAGGATTATCTTTTTGATCTCGGCTGGAGAAAAGAAAAAAGATTCTATTTTGGGTTGAGGTAACCCGGCTAAGTAGTTGACAGTGAGACTCGTAGTTTGGTGATCCAGCGAATCAGTAGAGGTGAAATGTTTGTTGATATCATCCAAACTAAGAGTCCCATGGTAGTCAACACGCCGCTGTTTACCAATACCTAGAGTTCCAAGGAACTTCCAGATATTAGCTGCTGATGAAGAGCTGATATTATCGAGAATATGTCGGCGTTTAGCGTTGCGTACCATCTGGTTGCACCGATTCCTTGCAGACTTAAAAAGTGCCCAGTTTTCCTCACTACGGTCCTTTTTGTATCTCCGATATGCTCGGTTTCTACGGCGCATTGCCATCCGAACACCCGTAGTAATCCAGGGTGCTGGAGGGCGCCTTATCTTCACCCGTCTTACTGGAGCATGTACATCGTAGAGACTGCAAACCGCCTCATTGAAGAAGTTAACCTTTTCGTCCACCGTTGAGGCAGATAACATGCTGTCCCAGTTCAACCCAGAAGCGTCCTCACTGAGTTTATTCACAATATATTGGTGCTGAACGTAAAAATAGTGGTTTTCGCATACCACAGGGCAGTATTTTGGGGCCAACTTTGTTCCTTATCTACATAAACGACATTTACAGCTTAAATGTTGAAAACGGTATATTAATATCATATGCTGACAACACAGCGCTTTTATTCTCGGCCAATACATACCCTGAGCTATATGACCGTGCGCAAAATGCTTTTAATATTGTTTCAAATTGGTTACACCAAAATCTGTTAACCATGAATATAGGCAAAACGAAATACATGTTATTTAGAATGAGAAATACTAATCCATCACCTGCTAACCTGCACAATTATGCACACAACTGTAGAATGCACGCTGACATAGCATGGACTTGTCCTAAAACTGACAATAATTATTAAATATCTAGGTATAACACTCGACACAAATCTAAATTTGCGTAAACACATTGATATTGTATGCGCGAGAACGCGTAAATTAATTTATATTTTCAACAAACTACGTAACATAGCCGATTACAAATTAATAAAACAGGTTTATTTAGCTTTGTGTCAATCCATACTAACATATTACATTACAACATGGGGTGGCGCGGCAAAATCAGTTCTATTGCCGCTAGAACGAGCAAAAAGAGCAATTCTTAAAGTTGCTACATTTTGTCCTTTTAAATTCCCTACGCACCAACTCTACTTGTCATGCAACGTGCTAACAGTGCGCCAACTATTTATACTCATCATTATACTAAAACAGCACACCGAAATCCATTTTTCTCCTATGCCTTTTGAAAGAAGAAGAAAGGACCTAGTTTGTACAATACCTCACACGAATCATGTCTTTGTTAATAGATTTTACACATTTCTAGGCCCGTTCTTGTATAATAATAATAATTTTAATAAATTACTCAATATATATAGTCATAGTTATAAAATGTGCAGTACAACATTATCAGAATATTTACAAAAGCTTAATTATGACGACACAGAAAAATTACTAGAAATTTTAAAATGAACTTTATCAATATTGTCAGAATATTATTTTTATTTTTACATACATACATACATAAACTCACGCCTTTTTCCCGTCGGGGTAGGCAGAGACAACGAAACGCCACTTGCATCTATCCTTACAAACCTCACGCGCTTCCTCTACTTACATTCATTACTCTGTTCATACATGCTCGCCGGTTCCGGGTGCTTAGGACCTTCCCGTTTTTCAGAACGTCACCAATTTGGTCGACAAATGTCCTACGAGGTCGGCCGCGACCGGCTTGCCCATACACGTTAGCCTCATATATTTGGTGCGTCATTCTTTCTTCACTCATTCGCTCCACGTGCCCAAACCATTTCAGCATTCCTTTCTCAATCCTTGTCACGACATCTTCTTTCAGGCCACATCGCTCTCGTATTACTGCATTCGGAATTCTATCAATCAGTCTTACCCCACACATACTACGCAGTGACCGCATCTCAACTGCGTTAATTCTGCTTTCATGCCATTTTAATTTTTATTTTTACGTGTTGTTTTTTTATTTTTACGTGTGGTTTTGCATTGATAAATTTAATTACTAACTGATCTGAAATGTTAAATTGTATGAGTATTTACATACATACATACATAGTCTCACGCCTGTAACCCCGAAGAGGTAGGCAGAGGTGTATTTCTACACCCACTTTTCGCCAGATATACTTTAGTCCCACGTAATAAGGGGCGAGCCTTTTGCCGTACCAGGCACATTTCCAGACTCCGTGCTGCTACAGATAATTTCGTGACAGAAAAACCCAATAACACTGCCCGACCCAGGAATCGAACCCGGGACCCCGGTATGAGTATTTGTATTATTATTTTTAACTAAATTAGTCTTTAAAGTTTTACTATAAATCTTAATAAGTTTAATTACTTACAGAATATCTTTTAATGTTTGCATACAACAAAATATTATTGTCGATTGTATCGTTGTGTAATAATCAAGCGTCAGCTCGAAACACAGGTATAACATAGTTCGAGCAGGTAGCCGATGTATTATTATAACACAATCTTTGTTTTTTGCCAAAAGTGCAAATAGATATTTTTTTGCCTTATGTAGACGATTGTTTTTCAGACATGTATGATATTATGAAAAACTAAATATAAGACTAGGCTAGTTAAGGTGATTTTCCACCAGAGTGGCGAGACGAGACTAGGCGAGAAAAGAATAAATTATTGAAATCGCACTGACCCTTTTCCACTAAAAATTGCCATCGCGAGCTCGCGCGTGACCGCCGCGCCGCCCGTAGGCTTCATTAGATAAAGATATAGGTACATTGCTGTTTGAGTTCGTTTTGCAATACACACACAATTTCTATCGCGAGAAGCGTGTTTCTGTTGCAAAGTTAATTTATACTCCATGTTGGAAGCAATACGGTTCATTTTTACACAAACAAATATTTCAATTCACGCCTCGCATATTCTCGCCAATCCACACTGTTTCCACCAAAGATGCGCTGGGAGAGAATTGAAAATTTGCCATACAAATTTCAATTCTCTCCTCGCCTCGCCTCGTCTCGCCACTCTGGTGGAAAATCAGCTTTATACCAATTAAACTAATTTAAGGCTAATTGTAGTGTACCTTTTATTATTTTTGAGGATAAATAAATAATTATTATTATTAACTCCTTTATTTATTATTTTTCTAATTAAAATTACATTTTTAAATATATTATTTACCCAAAAAAAAAACACATTTAAAAATATAAAAATAACCGTGGGGTCCCACCAGCATCGGGCACAGGGTCCAAGCTGCCGGTGGTTAGGGCTCCAGAGACAGGAACTTCCTCACAATACGTGACGTGTCCAGAAGTACTGCCTTCTACATCAGACCCTTGACCCAAGCACCCAACGCGAGCCTCTTAAGGTGACGGTCGAGGCTCTTGGCTATTAGACCATTAGCGGTCACGACTATCGGCACAATAATTGCTGAGTTCACATCCCACATGTCGACAATCTCGTGAGCCAAGTCCAGATATTTAATCTGTTTTTCCTTTTCGGCTTTCACGAGATTCTCGTCATGAGGAATAGTGACATCAACAATTATTGCGAGGCGCTCTGATCAATCTATCAACACGATATCAGGCTTGTTGGCTACAACAGTCCTGTCCGTGATGATAGATCGATCCCAGTACAATGTGATATGGCCATTTTCGAGAACTGGCTCTGCTACATACCTGTAGTACGGCACCTCGATGTCTACAAGTTTGTATTTCAGAGCAAGTTGCTGGTGAATGATTCTGGCTACTTGGTTATGTCTGTGCAAGTACTCGCCGTTAGCAAGACGTGAACAACCGGAAACAATATGCCTGAGGGATTCACCGGGCTGGTGACATGCACGGCAAATATCACTAGTGCCATCCCTCAGGATATATTTCCGGTAGTTATTCGTCTTGATAACCTCATCACGGATGAACGTGGATGATGCATACGATACACCGTCAACAATGTGCGAACTCTTCTGTCCAGGGCGTCCAATTCAGACTAAGTCCACTTGAGTATGCCAAAGGAGTATACAAGAAGTGGCATGACCCAAGCGTTGCAAGCACGAACCTTGTTGCCACCTGATAAAAGACTTTTCAGTACTTTTTTCAGGCGGCCAAAGAAACGCTCTTGCAACGATTGCTTCATGACATACCCAAGTACTTATAGGTATCAGTTAAGAGAAGCGTTCTTAGGTTAATGGAATCTGAGAGTTGGATCCCCACAGTTTCCACCATCCTTCCCTGCTTCACATATAGTTAGTTACACGATTCTAAGTCCAAAACAACCCTTTTTAACACTTTTGTCTGTCTATCCGTCTTTGACTTTTAAAAACAACTATTAACCTCGTCAACGTGATCAAATTTAAATTATTTATATCCAAAAAGGGTTTACACAGTCATGTAATTCGACTTGATGTTTTTCAAATCTAATAGATGACGCTGCTTTAAAATTGTCTTGATACTACTTATATTTATTTAATTATGTTTATCGGCCTAAGTTACTTATATTGCATGATTCTTATAGTGTGAAGCTAGGTTATAGCATGGTTAACATAATAACAACATTCAAATATGCGTCGTTAGATTACACGTTGTAACAGAATGCGTTGAAGAAATAAAGGTTCACTGCTGTTTCCCCGTAGGTCATAGCGTGATAATATGTAGCTTATATGTTGATCCGTCCTTTTAATAATATTCGTGCCAAATTTGAAGTAAATCCATGCAGTAATTTTTGAGTTTATCATGGATATAAGGACAAACAGACAAACAGACAAAAATTCTAAAAACTATATTTTTGGCTTCGGTATCGATTGTAGATCATACCCCAACTATTATTTAAAAAAAATATTCAATGTACAGTTTTGACTTGCCTACCATTTGATTATATGTATAGATATTTTATCTCTACATTTTATCTGCCGGTGAGCCGAGTTTCTGCGAATAATTTATTTATTAAGTAGGTGTGCGTTGATAAGCCTAAACTCAGAAAACACAGATTATTCTAAGATCATCGTCAGTATAAGTTTAAAATATTTTCAACTCACCACACATGACACACATAACATAAAAGATTAGCTCATATGGTTAGCTCACACTTTCAACTCTACAAACCACCGAGCGAAACTTGCACTGTAACTGTAAGTAAGGTAAACAAAAAGAGGGTGCACCGTCGTTGCGGGATGCTGATAAGTCTTTCATCTGAGCTTCACTAAACGTTATCCGACGTCGATCGCACCGCATCGCAGTGACGGAGACCCGTCGATAAATCTGTCTCGGCTTTCATGTTTTTGTTGATATGGTGATACTCGTACTATGTTGGATGCTAGAATATTAAGGAGCTTACCTACTAGATGGCTTAGTTCTTTTTTTAAATGAGCTACCTTGGTATAATTACTCATAGGTTTAGTTTTAATTTTAGAATTTTTATATCAACTTACTAGTACTGGAGGGAGCGCTAAATTTGATTTTTAAATTTGATTTGTCTGGGTAAAACTTTTTGAGGTATGTAGCGACGTTTGTTGTTAACTGTACATAACAATGTCTCAATAGTACTTAACCACATATCTACTTAAATTCACTAAAGTAGATACGAGTGCCCTAGACCTTCTGCGGCGTACACGAATGGACTACGATAAGATTGCATAGATACCTTGCTAAACTGCTTTAAAAAAAGTAGCTACCAATATGAGGTAGATACCTAATTATACCCTCTCTACTAAATGTTATGGGTTCAAATCCCTTTTAAAATTATTTGGCTGGTGGAGTTAGGGCGTGTAGATCTAGAAACTTTGCTCTACATGTGATCTGATACCTTTTTTATAAGGGAAAGCCATAATATGCACTCGTCTTGACAACATTTTACGTGAAACTGTTTTTGGTTTTGACAGGTTGGGATCATGTATATTCGTAGTTCACAAATAACAATACCCAAATACTTCAACTTTGCGTGTTCTAACTGCTTGAGCAATTTTCACTGCGTGTAATCCCGCCCTTACCGTCTCCACACTAAAATAAAACACGCCGTGTATGTAATACGTTTATGTTAAATAACATCTTTGCTCCTTTGAAATTTCCTCGAGTTGCAGAAGAATTGCCTCAGAAGTTTGCATAAATGGCCTCTAAAAGGGGCTGGGAAAACAGAGAAAATATTAAAGGGTGTAGCAATCTTTCTTCCTTTCCACCAAACGTTATTTATGTAGGTTACTCTCAGATTATCTATATCATTACTAAAATGAGTAAGTGTTTGTGGACACTTTCAAGAAAGAGCTTGAGTTTTTGAATTTAATACCAATGTTGGCTATACTTTTTTTTCTTGCATTGCAAAACATGGAAACTAATTTGAATTAAAGCATTATTTTCGTTTTACAATTCGTTACTGTATTTAAATTAAAAGACTTATAATTACATTATCAATTGAAATCAAACTACGATTTTGATACGGATTCTATCGGTTCCGGCAAAGAAACTGAAACGTCGGCTATTAATAATAAAAAAAGTTCTAGATCACTCGGTTTAAATGTAATATATCTCAAACCAATAAATCGCGATAGAAACCGTAAAACGTAGTTTGATTTCAATGTATAGAAAATATTATATTATCAATATCTTTCGTTCCGATTGCTTTAAAAAAATCGTGGAAAGACTGAGGTGCATATCGTAGTTATACATTGATTATAGTTTCAATAAACTAAAAGAAATAAGTACATGTACAAAAGCAAAATAAACCTGCCAACATATGGGTATGTAATCATGTTATATATTATTACTTTAACTAGATACAAACGAATACGACATTAGCTTGAAAAAAGCCGTGTTCAATAGCCAGTCTAAACAAGCTATTATCCTTTAATACTCCATGGGGAAATTGCCTGCTAACCTCTTTACAATTTAAAAATGTACAGCCTTTTTTTAAAAAAAAAAGATATTGCTATATTCACTCAAGATATTCACACTCCGCTATCTTACGTAGTATTTGTATACTCTTTGCTCCGCTACAGTCTTTTGCTTGCTACAGTGGTCAATGTCCAAAAAGAATTTATACAGATATAAATTTAATTTTATCTATGCATCGCTACATACATATAGTCCGTTCACAGTTATTTTACCTCTAGCTGTTAGATTGGCCAACCTGGGCGTTGTGTTGCTATATTTGGTATATAATACTCCCATTTTAAATATACATTATTGCTAAAAATGCACTTATTTTTTTATTACCTAAGTGATCGTATTAAATATTTGGAAGTAATGTTTATAACAAAACCTCTTGATATTGGCATGGCTATATGCATGTACATTTATTTTCTTACGAAATAACTAATTTCCTATGAAGATTAGTAGTTATAATAATAATGTTGTCTATTTAATATATAAAGGAAACGCATCATAACTACGCCAACGTGAGAAAACTAAAAAACAAAACTGAAACTGCAAATTTAATTTTCATATTTATTTTGAATAGGAATGATGTGGGTGTAATATTACACCTCTGCCTACCCCTGCATGGAAACAGGCGTGAGTCTATAAGAATGATCCATGTGGACTGCCAATGTTATGATGATTCGTAATTGCTGTCATATTCTGTATCAGACTCAGAATTTAATTCTATTATGAACCTGTCCATTTCAGCATCCTTAGACCCATCTGTTTCACGATGCTTGTCTTCAATGTGGCGCTCATGTTTGCATTGTTTTTGTCAGTCTTCTGCAGTGATAGATTGAAAAGCTTCTTCAGCTAAATTCACAATGTTGGTTGCCTCTTGTCCTAAATTTTTGCTTGTGACTCGCCTTTAATGAGACTCCACATAAGTTGAATTGCGTTTAGCTCGCAGTGTTATGGCGGTAATCTAACCACTTTGCGTTCATGAGCTTCAAGCATTTGAATTTTTGAAGCATTTCCACTAATATTGGGTAAAATGTTATGCACGGGTAACCCTATTTTACATTTCTGTCATCACAGAGTACAATTCCAACATAAAGAAAATAAACACCGACATCTGTCAGAGGTAAAATAACTGTGAACGGACTGTACAGTCCGTTCACAGTTATTTTACCTCTGACGCAATCCATTCGACGCATCCAATACCTTAAACGCAATTGAACTTATGTGGAGTCTCATTAAAAGGCGAGTCACAAGCAAAAATTTAGGACAAGAGGCAACCAACATTGTGAATTTAGCTGAAGAAGCTTTTCAATCTATCACTGCAGAAGACTGACAAAAACAATGCCAACATGAGCGCCATATTGAAGACAAGCTTCGTGAAACAGATGGGTCTACGGATGCTGAAATGGACAGGTTCATAATAGAATTAAATTCTGAGTCTGATACAGAATATGACAGCAGTTACGAATCATCATAACATTGGCAGTCAACATATCATTCTTATAGACTCACGCCTGTGTCCATGCAGGGGTAGGCAGAGGTGTAATATTACACCCACATCATTCTTATTCAAAATAAATATGAAAATTAAATTTGCAGTTTTTGTATTTGATAATTAGAACCTCACGTTGGCGTAGTTATGATGCGTTTACCTTTATATATTAGATAGACAACATTTTTATTATAACTACTTATCTTCATAGGAAATTAGATATTTCGTAAGAAAATAAATGTACATGCATATAGCCATGCCAATATCAAGAGGTTTTGTTACAAACATTACTTCCAAATATTTAATACGATCGCTTAGGCAATAAAAAAATAAGTACATTTTTAGCAATAATGTATATTTAAAATGGGAGTATTATATACCAAATATAGCAACACAACGCCCAGGTTGGCCAATCTAACAGCTAGAGGTAAAATAACTGTGAACGGACTATAATTCGTTTTTGACGCATGGGGAATTTCTTTCGCAAAATGGCGGACGATTCCCTTGATTCCCGCCTTTTGTCGGCAACAGAATGATAAATATCTTATAGGTAAGGTGAAGCGAGAATATAGGATAAATCTTGTATTCTTGATAAATGATAACAATTTTTCACATCATCGTGTGCATTTTCAGCATGTTAGGGTTCTGTGAAAACATACAAAGAACCTTTGTGTAAAGGTTCTTTGTAGGTAGGTATGTACACTTTAGCTAGGTACTAAATATTAATAATTTGATAAGTACCTAAGTATAACTTATTGAAAATGGTTTTTATTTTAGGTTCAATTCTGGTAAGTAATATTTCATTCGTCTGTTACACTGTGTGAATGCCCCATTTAATTTTATATGTATTTACCTCTTTTAGAAACATTAGGTGCTCGCTAAAACACAGAAAAACACATTAATTCACATAATTCGTGAATGTATGGGTAAAAGTCCCCTAACAAAAATTATAAATACTTAGTAATTTTATTATAATAAAACTATGAAAGAAGTTGGGGCTGATACACACTTATAGATACATAAAGAGAAGAATGCAACTAACGCTAGTTATCAGTGGTCGGAGTAGGTAGAGCTGTTTTTGCTACTTGCGACATGCGGACATAACATGGATATGCCAAATATTTAATATTTAATTTATAAGCCGAAACAAGAGAGTGAGTGAAGCCCGCTGTACTGTACCTGTATCTGTGTAAGTGAGATAGCTAATACTTTGGACGTTTTAAGATAGAAAGAGACAAAAAATAAGCGACGAAAACAGCGCGTACGACGGGTTGGCAACATGGAGCACAAACATATAAAAATAAAAGAGAGATAAATTGCTTTGTTAGAGAAGGACAGAAAACATTTTCTAAATATTAACTACAAGAAAAATAGTATGTATATGTAATTAAAAAAGTGGTCAATAAAAATTTCTTCTCTTTGTTTAAATAAAAAAATATAATAAAATTCTTTACATCCTTTTTTATACTTTTTGTGTAGGCATTTAATATTTCCTTGTGCAGTACAGTATATTTAGTATTGTTTCTAACAGTTTTACTTAATTAATTCATATTTCACGAAGCTACCTCTAACAACATTCCAGGATCCCTGTGTGTGTATATAAGTAAGTATATTCTGTTTGGGTGCTAATCTACTACTTGCTCATAACTGCCCACTTACCCATATTAACTTACTTAAATCAATCGACAATTTCAAAATCCCGGGATTTCAGAGGCATACCCATGTTAACATCAATGTTTGCGGTCATTCACCCCTAACAGCTCTACCTACCTTTTCATTCATAAAGCTCATCTTACATCAATACATCAAACACACATCTGAATAGATAGATAGATACCCTTCTAGTGTCTGATTTCTATGTATAACTATTATTAATTAAATTATCTACAGGCCTCTGTTGTATTGATACAACAGAGGCCTGTCCTCGTGTAAGCCTGCCATAGGGCTGAGTATTATTTTAATGGCAAAACGTTGAATAATACCCGAAAAGGAGAAACATAACGATAAATATGGCAAAAGGTAATAATATTGTGATTGAGTACATGTAAGGACAACTACGGAACCCAAACTTTTGCGTGACCCAACACGCGGTGGATAAGTTTTTGTTTGTGTTAGCTACAAGTTCTTCTTTACACTTGTAAGTATTTACATTGAATAAATTATAGCATTTGATGAATGATACTTGGAACCGACTTTAGAAACAAATAGCTTTTATTGGAAATCAGAGTATAGTACAGCTACAAGGACCTAAATAAGAAGTGACAGTAATATCTTCGTCCAAATGTTACCTAGTGGAAATCGCCTTTAACGATAAGACCACGCTTTGCACCTTGCTCCTTGATCTGCTAAACGTTTATAAATAATTATGTACCAAAAAATTAATTCATAAATAAGTTTAATCGATTCTAAACAAAAAAAAACCGGTCAGGTGCGAGTCGAACTCGCGCACCGAGGGTTCCGTACGAACCTGTAGGTATATATAATTATTTAAAAAAAATACGTGATGTAACTAAAATTTTTTTTAATTATTTTATTTTATTACTTCATATACACAGAGTATATAGACGAACTTAATGCCATTGGCATTATCTACCAGTCTACCTTAGAGTGGTGCAGAGAGATAAGCAGTAGTTGTTTTTCGATTTTTTTTCTATGTGATATAAAACGTTGGTTTATGCCAAATTTCAAGATTCTATATCGACTGGAAGTACCCTTTAGTTTTGACTTGAGCATTTGATATGAATTTCAATATTATATCTCTACGGGTTCATGAGGAACCGGGTAGTACCTTTAAAATTATTAAAAATATTTTAATTATATGATGTAACTAAAAGTTTACGGTTTTTGCAATTTTTCCTTTATCTGTGCTATAAAACGTTGCTTCGTGCCAAATTTCAAGATTCTGAGTTCAAGGAAAGTACCCTGTAGGTTTTGATTTCCTTGCGAGTAGTTGCGAGTTTGAAAATATGCTTAAATTGCTGTTTCTGTTGATTGCATTGACATAGAAGTTTGATTTTATTACAGCGTCACGGTGTTATACACCTTAGTATTTGATATGAATTTCAATTTAATAACTCTACGCGTTCATGAGGAAAGAAGTAGAACTTTAAAATTAAAAATAAATATTATTGGTATGATGTAACTAAACATTTACACTTTTGGAAAAAAAAACCTTAATCTGTGCTATGAGAAGTTGCCTCAGACGGAATTTCAAAATTCTAAGTTCATGGGAAGTACCCTGTAGGTTTTGATTCCCTTGTGAGTTTCGAAAATTAGGGAGAATTTGCGGCATAAACAGCTGTATCTTTTGATTACGTTGGCTTAGAAGTTTGATTTTATTACAGCTTAAAGATATTATAGACCAGAGTATTTGATATGAATTTCAATTTAATACCTCTACAAATTCATAAGGAAAGGGCTAGTAACTTTAAAATTATTATTATTTTTTTATTACATAATGTAACTAAACATTTGCAATATTCGCAATTTTTCCTTTATTTGTGCTATACGACGTTAGTTTGTACCAAATTTCAAGAATCTGAGTTTACGGGAAGTACCCTGTAGGCTTTGATTCCCTTGCCAGCAGTTGCGAGTTTGAAAATATGCTCAAATTGCTGTTTCTTGAGATAGAAGTTTGATTTTGTAGCAGCTTAAAGTTCTTATAGATTCAAATATTTGATATGAATTTCAATGTAATAACTTTACGCGTTCATGAGGAAAGGGGTAGTAACTCTAAAATTAATACAAATATTTTGTTATATGATGTAACTAAAAATTTATGGTTTTTGCAATTTTTCCTTTATTTGTGCTACAAGATATTGCTTCGTACCAAATTTCAAGATTCTGAGTTAACGGGAAGTACCTACCCTGTAGGTTTTGATCCCTTGCGAGTAGTTGCGAGAAAATATGCGGCTTAATTGGCTGTTTCTTTTTATTGCTTTGACATAGAAGTTTGATTTCGGTACAGCTTAAAGGTATTATACACCTGAGTATTTGATATGAATTTCAATTTAATACCTCTACGCATTCATGAGAAAATGGTAACTTTAAAATTACTAAAAATATTTTTATGATATGATGTAACAAGAATTTTACGGTTTTCGCATTTTTTCCTTTATCTGTACTGTTAGAAATTGCTTCGTACCAAATTTCAAGATTCTGAGTTCATGAAAAGTGTCCTGTAGGTTTTGATTGCCTTGCGAGTTTCGAAAATTGCGGAAATTTGCAGCCTAAACGGCTGTATCTATTGATTGCGTTGGTTTAGAAGTTTGATTTTGTAACAGCTTCATGGGACAGTAGATTTAACTATTTGATATAAATTTCAATTTGATACCTTCACGCGTTTTTGAGAAAATGGGTCTTGACAGACGGACGGACGACAAAGTGATCCTATAAGGGTTCCGTTTTTTCATTTCGAGGTACGGAACCCTAAAAACATAAAAAATCTTTACCCCTTTATTCATAAGAACATAAACTCAACAACCCTTTTCGCTTGATAGGTTTTCTTTTGTCTTGACGGGTAGTTTTTAAATAAAGAGTAGGAGGAGAGATCCTGTGAGACATAAACAATTTAGGAGATTTTTTAGTATATATGTCTACATGCATATAAAAACATTATTATGTCATTATTATTGTGGTAAAATGTTATTATACCCTACGGTTAACCGGTTGCCCGTTTGAAAAGTTTTTACTTATTCTAACCATCTCTGTCAATCATAAGCTAGCACATCAGTCAGTGTCGATCACAATTATGTTTATGGATATAATGAACCGCCTAGACAATTACATTTTTAGTAACCTATAAGGGCAGCCAAATGTACCCATAATGTTATTATGTATATTATTTATAAAGTTGACGTCTCCTGTATCAATAATTCTGTAAAACAAAAGCTAGTAAGCTTTTGGTCTAGGTTTGTAAAAAGAAAAGAACGAAAGGGCAAACCAACTGATTCTTTTAAAATTCGTAGACAGCTTCGATCTCAGCAGTTATTTGTTAATGCTATTTTAATACTGTATCTAATAGACTTTCTGCTCGCTTATAAAGGTTGTTATTAACACTCCATTTCACCTAACCTTTGAGATTATTTCTGAAGACAAACAAAACTTCCACCTGCAAATCTTCGCAACAATGAAAAGCGCTACACTTCATGATTCTCTGAAATCCATTGGTGAAGTAACATTAAAACATTTACCACGGAGTAAGACGAGCTCGTGAATAATTCATGAAAGTTCTCGAACGTTCTGTGTCACCATCCGTCCGAGTACAACGGACTTCACCATACTCCACGTTCACAACTTTATTACCACATGACAATATATTGATAATACGAGAAAGTACTGAATGAGGAAATAACGGTATATCATACTTCAACGCCGCGCGCGGAATGTTGAGCTTAGTAAATCTAATATATTACCTACTGGCGAAATATACGCTTTTGTGCTCAAATAATTTTTCACGGGGTTTCATATAATAATAGATTTAATCATTTGGTTGCGTATTTAGGTGTATAGCAGCGGGAAATAAACACTTAACACCACAGTTTTACAGACTGGTTTCTTACAAATACCTACGGAAGCAAAATATTGATTTACTTACCTCAGAAGTAAGTATTTAATTTATCATGTAGCATAAACATGCAGCTTTAATCATCATGAACGTTCACAACAGCCAAAGTTGGGATTAAAAGATGCAGTACCATTAAATTCCTTTACTTGCGTGATGCACTCGTTGGCAGTCACCCGCTACGAACGTGATAGACTCATTGTAAAACATGCTGATACTACACTGTAACATGACCCTGTATTTCTCTTTTCAAAGGGAAACGGAGTAGAAAAGACAATATTGTTCACATTGTTCCACGGAATCCACTTTGTATTGTAACAGCAAAAACGATTACTAAGCCATCTATCCGTGATAAAAGGCCCCAAAATAACTACACTCTCACAAAATATGTACGAGCGAACGAAATGAAGTACCTGATCTTTCTATCACATTTTTTTTTCACAACAAGTCGTATAACATTGTTGTTGTACAAAAATTCTCTTCTTTTGTCATTGAGCTTTTGTCTCTCCGGTGTGGCACAGCGACTTCATCTATTTTATGCTATAACTGTTGTGATTGTACCGGATTATGGTGCTCTATCCCCTATTTGCCAGTTATAAGAGTGGATCACCATTATTCTTGCTTATAGATCCTGTTAATAACACACGATTTGGAAAAGGGAAGAACGAAATAATAATTTCGATATTAATTAAATGCCTCCTTTGTACTCATAATATACATACATTTAATAATAATAACCATTTGTTTCTGGTAAAGGTTCAGCAAAATATAATAGTTACAGACCAATATACTAACAAATATCAAACTTATAACTAGGAAAATACTACGCGGTTAATGATCGCTCGTTCAGCGCATTATTTGATGGATGGAACGGCACCAATAACCTAATCCTGAAGCCTAATCCTATCAATCAATTTGTAACCAACGTTGATATTTGATCAAATATTGGTTATTATGGTACCTAACCCTAAAAGTGCGTGAAAATGATCCGATGATACTACACAGAACATAAAATATAAATGTTAACTTATATGGCGTTATGCCAATCTACCTCTATCTATATGTAGGTTTGCTCAGACAAATATAATTTTCATATTTTATTTTAATGTTGGATCTAATAATGTGAATGATATTAGTCCGGTATTTTTATGGATTGCTTTTTTTAAAATGTGAATGATATTATTCCAGTATTTTTATGGATTGCTTTTTTTTTTGTTTCTATTAGCCAAGAAAATACTACCAAACGATTTTAATTTATGTAGTTGGCTAAAGCGTGAGAGAGATGTCTTTATAAATGTTACGGTACATAAGATTTCGTTGCCCAGAAGGCAGCCAATGTGTTAATCCATAGATTTTGTTCAAGTCTAATTAATAACTGCTGCGATTGCATAAAAACGCGATAAGTGCGTAAAATAACTATTGGTTTTTTATTAACTTACAAAACTTACTACACGTTACGCGCACTACTACAACTTACTAACTTAAGTTTACCAATAAATCTGATGAAGAATACTTAATTCAATACTCATACACAACTAAATATTACTGAAAAGTTTCGCACCTATTTTACCCAGCTCCTTATTATAAAACCTCAATCGCATTTCATTTACAGATTGTCTTTGAACGTTATAAAATACTACCTCTCCCGACACTACTATCATAAATTACGTTTTGAACGTGAACCATTACGCAGAAACAATTTACAATATTAGTTTTATCAAGGGCCTGTCACTCGTTTCGCGGCACGAAAAAAGGTTTTATTTTATTTTACGTTGGCTTACTGGCAAACGTGAATCACTTTTATTACATTATCAGTCATCGACGTTTCACTTATAACTTAATGAAGCAATGCACGGAGATTGCTGGAGAGAAATATTCTGTGTTCCAATAATAAATGTCACTTTATGGTAGTATTTTATTGGCTATAACCATAATTATGGTTTAAGTCATATTGAGGCAGTGATGGCCTTCTGGAGATACCAATAGTCTACCATATAGGAGGTAATATTGAAGTCATAACCGTGGTATCGAGTTCAAACCCATAACGTGCATCAAACTGACTTTTCATAGTTATGTACGTACTCATTTGTTGTGAATTGGAAAGCACATTAAACTGTCGATCCAGGCTGTCATAAAGATCTCTGGCTGTCGTATTGTAGAATCAGCAATCTCGCTATCTCTTTGGGTAACAGTGGTCAGACAGCAGTCGCTCAAAAGGTAGGCTAATATTTTAACAAATCTGGATAGACTCGGACACCGGACTACAACTTTTGTATGCAACTGGGATAAGGCTAGGTGACAGTGCACTGTTAATGGTAAACGAAACAAGCTGGTTTGCTCTCGATGTACTTTTACAAACGTATTCTCAAAATATAATTACATAATATATTAAGACATCAAAATAATATAGGCTCTTTAGTTTCACCGAAAATAAATCGTTTTTCATCGACAAATGCAAGGAAAAAGGAGAGACATTCTGTTACCCTTAAATTTTGTTATAAAACACATCTAGAACAAGCGGACCTTGTCATGGTGCTAACAGTGTGATATGAGTGAGATATCAAAGAAATATCGCTCACGACATGAAATGCCATAACCTAAGGGTTATTTCATGAGCTAGTGGCGAGAAGAAAGCAATGTTAACAGTGTTTTTTTATAAATTGGCTTAGTTAATATTAATTATTACATGGCACATTATGGAGAAGCTGTAACGGCACCGCAACAGCCCGGTGGTTAACTTGTCATTTCAGTTTGAAATTGTACCTACGGGTAGTCTTGATATTCGATCCAGATCTGTCCAGATGGTAGACAAGTGCAAAATTTTACTTAATTGTCCTAACGAAGTTTACAAACGACTCGCCTAGGTAAGGTACGAGGTACAGCGAACCAGCAGCATGTACACAAAAATAAAAGATTTAAAAAATCCATAGGTACCGTCAGCCTAGAACGTGGTTTGTAAGTTTTGACAAAACTTTTATTTTCATCAAAATAACCGTCAGAATATTATTTCAAAGAAAATCAATCTTTTTTTTTCTTGTAAAAAAGACAACTCCCGCACTAGGACAAAATCCTGTGTCGTGGGGGACTTTACATACATACAACTAACGGACACAATGAACACCCAGACTCGAAACAACAATTTATGAATCACACAAAGTGTTGCCTCGTGTGGGGATCGAACCCACAACACTCGGCGTAGTGTCAAGCGGCGAGGCGGCCGCTTAAACTACTACGCCAACCGTGCAGTTTGTTGTTTAATGATTTTTAATAGGTCTCGACTCTATAGTTGAACACCCTATGATGACTACATCACTTTTTTGGCCGGCTGTACACGATTTTATTCTCCGTTAGATACAATAAAATACTTTTCCATTTTCTATGTCCTAAGGGAGCAGTCTATTCTCACATATCGACTATGACTTTCATGTTGTATTTTATATAAGTAGACGCGTTTTTAGACAAATTCTACAAATGCTAGCTGTGGAAGCGTGCTGGGCCCATAACCCAGAGGTCCGTAGATCGAAACTACGCTCTGCTACCAGGGTCCGGAATGGTTGAGTCGACCAGAAATTGATTGGCCTCGAACGCCAGTTTTGAATACTTCTAATTTGCCGGGTCTACGAACACTCGCTCTTGAGAAGGTAGAATGCGCCTTCGACCCCGATTTCCTGTTGAATCGTTACAGCTCCCTCGACAAGTTGTTAGGTGTTACTGCTTGGATAAAGCGTTTTGTTTTTAATTTTAGGCACCCACAACAGAAACGTCTGACACCGTTTCTCTCACCACAGGAACGACAGGAGTCCCTCACCTTTTGGGTTCGTTCTGTGCAATTGGCGCATTTTGAAAAGGAGATTGCTATCCTTAAATCAGGGAGATCGAAACTATCGGGAGCTGTCTCTAAATTGAACCCCTTTTTGGACGAAACGGGTCTCTTGCGCGTTGGAGGGCGTCTCAAGAACGCCAACCTCCCTTACGGAGCACGTCACCCCCTTTTGTTACCTAAGGACGGTCATTTGGTACGCTTGTTGGTAACTGACCGTCATCGCGTCACCTTAAAAATTCGCATGCTGGTTGTAATGCGCTCTTGGCCATTTTGCAACGCGAGTTTTGGATTTTGTCGGCCCGAAGAATTATTCGGAGTGTAGTCTTTCGCTGCATCCCTTGCTATATGCTCAAGGCTTCTACCATGCAGCCCTTGATGGGGGACTTACCGGCAGATCGCGTAACTGAGAGCAGGACATTTGACGGTGTTGGCATGGACTTCGCTGGTCCCTTTTTGGTAAAAACGTCGACACTTCGAAACAGCAAGACTGTCAAGGCCTACTTGTGTGTTTTTGTTTGTCTTTCCACAAAGGCCGTACATTTGGAACTGGTCTCCTCGCTTACGACCGAGGCGTTTGTAGCCACGTTTGACAGATTTGTATCCCGCAGAGGGCTGCCTTCCTTGATCCGTTCTGATTGCGGCACTAACTTCAAGGGCACTTATAATTATTTGAATGACGTTGTTAATTTCCTTGAAACCAACAATTATATAGGTGATAGGCTAGCCCGACGTGGGATAAATTGGTTGTTTTCCCCACCAAATTGTCCACACTGGGGTGGTATATTTGAGGCCGCCGTAAAATCGGCCAAAACACACTTGTGCAGGACAATCGGTGAGTCTGTCCTTACATTTGAGGAACTCGCAACTGTGTTTTGTAAGATTGAGGCCGTTTTGAACTCTCGGCCATTGTGCCCGATCTCCTGAGATCCGAATGATTTGGAGGCCCTTACGCCGGGCCATTTTTTGATTGGTCGCCCACTTGTCGCCTTGCCTGAGTACCCCTACATTGATACGAGACCTGGTCGTCTTTCGCGCTTTGAATTGGTACGCCAGATTACTCAGAGCTTTTGGAAACGCTGGAATTTGGAATATTTGCACATACTCCAGCAACGCGTTAAGTGGACCGACAAGACCGATCCACCCAAGATTGGTGACCTCGTTTTGATCAAGGAGGCTAACCTTCCGCCACTCAGATGGCGCAGGGGGCGCATCCTTCGTTTGGTAACTGGGGCTGATGGAGTTCCCCGATTTGCTGAGGTCTTGGTGGACGGTTCGATTCTGAGGAGAGCGGTTGCAACATTGTCACGTCTACCAACCGATTAGCGGACCGGTAGGCCGGTCCGGGGCGGGTGGATGTTTGAAATAGAATTCGTTTTTATTATAAGTCAAATCGATTAGATCGATTGAGTAATATTTTGTTTAGTCTATTGAAAATTTCTGACAATGGTCACACTGAACTGTCACTTCCTTCCCTTAAAAAAATTAACTCACCGGTTGTCGTCTCGTACTTAAAATATCGCCTTTTGAATTAACCCGAATTGAATTAAAATGAGTAAACCGTCTTGAATGCCGCCTGATCTAGTGCTGGCAACGGTAAATTGATTGTGAACTATTGATTGACATTTGTGAAAATTGTGAATCCGGTATCGAGTCCACGTGCCAACGTGTCCTGAAAACGTCGCGTTTGAAGCTTAATAGCTAAGTATAAGATACTTCATTCATTTATTTTGGCCAATATACTTGTATGAATGTGTCTAATTTAGCTCAAGCCTGACATCAGCAAGGATAGCGGGTAAGTGAAATATAATATTGATATTCATTGATTTCAATTCATCACTGTGCAACGCAGTGCAATGTGTCTGGATCATTGTCTATCGTGGTCAGGTAGATGTATTACATCTTCCACTGCGCACTTCTGATACACCTTCCTGCCTGGCTACGGTAATTCTAGACACTAGCCATGAATAGTGGCTACCAAGAAGCCAGTGATGCCTACATTTCGTTGAATGCCGGCGCTATCACATGCCATACTCCAGACCAGGTAAAAATATGAAGTGAAAATGCAAGCTAGATTGTCAAAGATTCAGGCCGAAAACGTTTCGGTAAACGAATGTAATACGACATACTTTCGTGCAACAGTAGCTCTACTACTCTGCTTTTTATTGCGATGCTCAGTATAGAGGACTTACCTACTCAATTAGGAGATTTTTTTGATACTAGGCCCGTAAGAAGCAGAAAGCCACCTGCCCAAATTCACTCTCTCGGCAAAAATTGCTAAGTGAACGTCAAATTAAGCTGCGGACCCCAGATTGAAACTGGGATAACGCTAAGAGGATGAGGTACACAAAAAATATTAAATATAGGCGATAGCCCAGTGGTGTACGTAACGGATTGCCGAGATGATGGTCTCGGGTTCGATCCCCAGGTACTCCGGGCACACACCTCTGACTTTTTGAAGTTTCGTGCGTATTTAAAATGTTAATTATCGCTCGTAAATGGGAATAGGCTCGCCGCCTATTACATTGAAACTGAAACATAACTGGCGAAGTGTGGGTGTATAAATAAAAGGCGTGCAGTTATGTATGTATATACCTATATTATGAAGCACAATTTTATTATAATAAACTGTTACAATAGTAAACCTCGTTGGTCTCGCGGCATAAATGTGCGCGTGGGATTGGGAGGTCTCGGGTTCGATTCCCGGGTCGGGCAGTGTTATTGGGATTTTCCGTTAGAAAATTCTCAGTAGCAGCACGGAGTCTGGTAATGTGCCCGGTACGGCAATAGGCTCGCCCCCTATTACGTGGGACCTTCAAAATTCATATCGAAATGTGGGTGTAATATTACACCTATGCCTACCCCTTCGGGGATACAGGCGTGAGACTATAAATAAAAAAAAATAAAGTTGTGTTGTACAGTTTTTTATTTTTATATTTAAAACAATGTTTGCCTTTCTAATTACACTACCGGATACCATTAGCGCTGAGCAAATTAATTAAATTTGGTTCATTAGTATTACGAGCGTGCCATAAGATGTTTTAGTAATTCTGACTTTTGTTCTTACCTTAAATAGGGTGTCGTTTCGCTAGAAATCTGAAAGTTAAGCTACGTAACTTTGTGACCGTTTTCACTGAAAGCTATGAAACGGGTCGAGAAAGATGACACTATGTCGCTTGTGTTAAATACTTCATAATTTAAGTACCTAATACTATCTCAGCTCAGCTTAATATAGATAATATCCACGAAATATTAACATAGAAGTTAACATCACAAGTCAAGGAAATGGGTATAAGATGTGCGCTTTAAAACATGTTTTTTTCGTCCGTGTGTTTACAATAACTCTGGTTTCGGAGGTTTTAGACCACCCGTAGGCCTAAAAGATGGCCCCGCGATGTTTGTCCTGAGAAAAGAACTGTGAACTACAGTTCTACGTTCCCTCCGAGGAACGGTAGCGCTCTGATGTAAATGCCACACGTGGTCACCCATCCATGTGATGGCTTGTGCAAGCGTTGTTAATCTTTGCCGACAAGCGAACGGCAAGCTATGTCATGCTGTAAGCGCTACGATACGACAAAAATGTGTAAACAGAATAAAAAGGTTTTATCAGCGCAAAAACCTTCAACGATGTGAGCTTATTAAGCTGTCCGAAAGCCTGTGAAATCTTCTCTATTCGAGTTGTATCCCGAGTCATTTACTATATGGCTGTGCAACTCTCAACGCAACCTAAATTCATTCACATTGAAGACGAATACGCCAGTCATCCCCGCCAACATTTTGACTAATCTATTGGCAGATAAATCAACTGTAAACGTTTCAATTTTACTTTTATGTTACATTAGCTGTAATGTGCCTGTAGAAATTTCACGTGTATTTAAATTTTTCAAATTATTAATCTTATCTCTGTAGACGAAATTAGCTCAGCCCACGGTTACACCCGCGTTATTTAGGGTTCTTGCTCCCTCTGCACCCGTGACTCATGGCGTGATGTTATACGTGTAATGAGCTATCTATCATCATCATCAGCCCTGTATATAAACTGTCCCGCTGCTGGGCACGGGCCTCTTCTCACTATCAGAAAGGGTAAGTGCATAGTCCACCACGCTGGCCAAATGCGGGTTGGCAGACTTCACATGTCTTTCGAGAACTTTATGGAGAACTCTCAGACATGCAGGTTTCCTCACGATGTTTTCCTTCACCGTCAAGCAAGCGATAATTAACAATTCAAGGCTCACATAACTTCGAAAAGTCATTGGTGTGCGCCGTGGATTCGAACACGAGACCCTCTCCGTAGCAGTCCGTCGGTTTCTCTACTAGGCTATCGCTGCGGATTATCCAACACAAAAAATATATTCAAATCGAACCCGTAGTTCCTGAGATTGGCGCTTTCAACCAAACAAACTCGTCAGGTTTATTATATTAAAGTATAGATTGATTTTGAAAGGTGAAAATCCACTTTTATTAATGAAAACAAATATTATAATATACACTTACTTTCCGAATCTAAAAATATTATGGAATCTTTATCGTTCTATTATCGTTTTCTCTCGAACACATATACAGAAAGTATAAAAAGTTTCCATCTCAAAGAAAGTATCCTACGACCCTTTTCAGAAGGGTAGACAATGAATTATAATCGGTGTAAGGACATCGATAACATAATTATGTCAAAGTTTTGCTAAACAAAACATTTGTGTAATGTTTATTGCTCGTATAGTGGTGTTTGGAATTATAATTAATTTTGTTTCAAACTATCCATCCTAATTATTATGAAAACTGTGGATTAAGGCAGAGATTAAACAATTAGCATGAAAATCGGCTGCTACAAAAAACAATAGTCTGCGAGACCTTACGAATATAGTATTTCATTTAAATTTCAATGACTAATCAGACAATTATATAACATTTGCTTGAACCATTCTCATTATTTATTAATATGCGGAGCTACTACACCTACACAAACTTTCTTGTACGATAAGTACAAGAAAGTTTGAGTAGGTGTAGTAGCTCCGTATAGTATTGTATCTACAAAACCCAGAGAGGTTGGACTATGACTTAATAAAGTTATATGTCTTTGACAAAACCAGCCTAAAAATATTCATAACAAATATGAAAAGAGGCCAGTTACGTCCATTTTCCGGACGTAGATGTTCTGCCACAAAATTCTTTTAATATAAAACACAATCGTCTCAAGCAAACTATATAGAACTGACATGATAGATTGACATTTCCAGCCCTAACTTGCCCTCGTTCTAGGTAATTAGCAAAGAGCCTCGTTTGCAAATATTGTCGAAGTTAACATACCATTAAATACCTTTGGGTCGTCCTAATGAGAAACGTACCGGCGCTATTTGGTAAACGCAGGGAGATTTACGAGTTTGGCGACGGACGATGAAATGGCGAATCGGTGAATACTTAATACACGTATATAATAATAAACGACGAGGAAGGAAGCGCCAATGATTAGCCCTGCCGCGTTCATAATATATTATATGGTATATATTATGTATAGTATAACTGGTAGGTACCAGTGGTGGTGATTGATGAATCGGTTTGATGAGAGGCTAGTTGTAACCAACATATTTTTATCATATTAAGAACTTCACACAAATAAAATGGTATACTTGTGTTCTGCGTAGTTATTTCCTTCTTTCCTTTAATTTATCTTTCGGCATTTTTAACTCATTTCTAATAAACGATAGAATTTTGTAAAACAGTCAGCTATGACAATAACTTTTCCCGTGAGTTCTATGCTATTATTTGCTTTAGTCACTGCTCTGAGATTTCCTTGATTAAGTACATTTTATAAGAACCTGCACGAATATAATTTTATTGCGAGAGACAATTAATGCATTTTATTGTGGAAATCATATAGAAATTCAAACGTCATAATCTTACGGTCAAGATATCTAGTTCTATCAAGTCCTTCGTCTGTGAAACGCCTCATATTTTCCAAAACGTCGGAAAGAAACCAATATCAGAGAGACAAATATTCCCAATAGAATTATAATACACACCTACATATAAAATTTATTTAAATGCTTATAAAATGTAGCGCCATTTTCTTCGGTTTGTTTTATTATAATTCCGTGGCGAATACCGAACTAATTGATGTCTGCCGAGGACATAATTGATGGGTGACTGCCCCAACTCCTGAGTTTGCGTAACTTATATTGACAAGACAACTTGGAATTAACTTTCGGGGGCGACCGGCGACGGTTTTTATAACTTTCTTATGTGTTGGCTTAGTCGTTTGTAGACCAAAAGTAATTTAGTCATCGGGAAGTTCATCGCATAAAAAACGTTGAAGTATAAAAATGTTAAACCTCGAAACCATTGTGTTTTGTGATATACAAGTATATTTTTTTATACTGAGGCTTTAATCTCTATTTCAGTCAGATTAATAAGATGTTGTTTTGGATTTATTATGTTTAGTTCTTTGGCAACGATCATCTGATAAAACGGAAATAGGTGCAAAACATAAACGAGGTATGGTTTAAAAGGTATGGAGAAAAACGATCCGTATGCACATAACAAAATAAAAAGATAGACGCTGAAACTGCGGTGAAACGCTAAATGCTAATTTAAAAGATTTAAGGTAGGTCAATAATACTTACTCAGACAGGCAACATGTTTAGGCCAATATTTCAATAGCTTCTTTGCTGTAGATCAGAATTGCAAAATGGCCATCCTTAAATAAAATAGTTACCTACATCCAACCAAACTTCACGTAGGCACACTCTTAACTACTTAACAAACGTAAGTAAAGCGAATATCCTAAAGTTTTAATGGAATCAAATCAAAGTTCGATCTCACAAGTTCTGGTATTGTGGTCGGCCAATCTGAGTTAATGGCTTCACTTCACACACAATTATAAATCTTTCTCAGAAGCAATAGATGTTTAAAATGAAGATGTTATCTATAGCGCATTATATGGAAACGTACTTTTTTAAGACATTTCCCGCTCTCCTAACAAATGTTGTATCGTAGTGAACATTACAAATATTCTATCAATGGACACCAAAAGTACCTACACGCAGACTCAAAACAACAATTTGTGAATCACAACAGACTGTTGTCTCGTGGGGATTGAACACAACACTTGGTGCAGTTGCGCAGTCAAAATTTACAAGTGCTTCTTCATATTGATCGCCTATATGAAAATATGGGCAGTAGGCACCTTCACTAGTTCATATGCGTTAATATACGGATTCAAATTGCTTACCACAGATGTGAGAAGTATCAGATGTAACGCGCGGCACAGTTGCGTGCGGCCACTAAAGCAAATACAAAATTGAAAAGCGAACACAAACTCGTCTCAGTGCGCTACGAAGCATCGTACAGTTCACGCGTCACGATCACGTCAACTTTTAAATTCTCAAAATGCCGTCTTGTGTTCTTAAACACTGTAAAAGTTGTTCCTAAAAACAAAAACAGGAAAATGGAATATCTTTTCACAGGTAACTATTGATAATTTGACTGTTTCCTAATTTAATTTCGATAAAATTCGTATTTGTGCAAGAAATATGTAAGTGTTGCCAGTTTTTGTCGACGCCGTTCTGCCTGAATAAGGGAAAATACACTTGTCAATTGATTATGTGATAATGATTGTCATGTTAATGAAAAATACATTACCGTATTATAAAAGTATATTGTAGATATACCTTCTTTCTGATAAATATAGTAATAGAATTTCAATTTCCATTAGTATATACCTTACATAATATTGTTTTGAGTTCGATCCCCAAACGATCCAAATGTTCGTGTACACCCTGCTACTCGTCCAGCTTATACACTTTGTCCTTTGCACCGTTCTTATGGCGTAAAGAATAAGTATCAAAATCGTACAGCAACTGTTTAGCTTGACTTGGCGCCGTGTGTACATACATACTTATGGCGTAGGAAATAAGTATCAAAATCGTACAGGAACTGTTTAGCTTGACTTGGCGCCGTGTGTACATACATACTTATGACGTAGGGAATAAGTATCGAAATCGTACAGCAACTGTTTAGCTTGACTTGGTGCCGTGTGTACATACATACTTATGACGTAGGGAATAAGTATCAAAATCATACAGCAACTGTTTAGCTTGACTTGGCGCCGTGTGTGCATACATACTTATGGCGTAGGGAATAAGTATCAAAATCGTACAGCAACTGTTTAGCTTGACTTGGTGCCGTGTGTACATACATACTATTTATTTCTCAACTAATCGACGCCAGCGGCTTCGCACGCACATATCTTCGCATTTCTCGTTTTGCCCGATCCCGTGGGTATTTCGAGAAATCCCGCACAATCTTGGTGCACCCCTACGGTTCCCAAGAAACATACATGCTAAATTTCAGCTTCATGCGCCGAGTAGTTTCGGCTGTAGCTTGTCTGTCAGTCAGTCAGTAACGCAAGGATTTTATATATACAGATTTACGAAGTAGTTAAAACTTAACTCGGTACCTACATTTAAGAAATGTATTTATAAAAGCATTAATTAAATCCATGGTAAATTCTTCAAAACCGCAAATTAATATAAGAATATTACATAACTATATGCAAAATACTGGGAGATTATTCATAATCTGGCAACTTTTCACACACATAGACGCGCGTGTCCGTACAGTGCCAGTCGCCAAAGGTCACGCACACATAGCTGTCAACGTGCCACGCTTAGTTGGACGAATGCGCTCTATCTGATACTACTTCTCATATCTGTGTTGCTTACATGTATTTTGACCAATTTTACACAAAAGAGATAGCAAACGACCATCCCTCACGCCTGCATATCTTACTCACCTTCTTACCAACTCCAGGCCTACCAAGTTTCGACACTTCGACGTTTTACATTTGCTGTCTTTTCAATTCGGTGCCCTTTATTTTGCTATTCAATTTCAAATTTAACACAGATCAAAAACCGTTCTATTTGCAGTAAGAATAACGTACCTTTTTCAGCAGAATAGTTTTATGTTCCACAAGATTAAACACCTAAGTAATTTTGGCTATTCAGTACCCTGTTTATCTACCTAGTCCATCCATTTGTTGGGCCTGCCATTACCGAGACATTTTGAAGGGTCGTTTGCAGCTTTCAAATCTGCAAAATATTTTAGTGGGCTGTTTGCGAATGTACTTAGTGTGTTGATAACTGATAGAACGTTTAAAAAGTCGTAATAGAGAGACAAGTTGTTTGTTAGTGCAGCGCGCTGTAACCATAAAGTGTGTTTAGTGTAGAGTATCATTTGTGCGCATGCAAAATTGTACCTACACCATACGAGTGTGACGATAGCTACATATGCTAATGACATGAATAATTACAATATAATCACATTTTACTACATAAGGTATCAATGTGATGATCAATGCCAATATTAGGTTTACTTTGCGAACACCTTAGCTAATCAGTCTATGACAATGTGCCCTAAATTACGTCTTTGTGAGGTAAATATGTCCATGCTAAAGAGAAGATCGATATACAACGAACCTTGAAGTTATTTAATAACTACTTTGCAAGCAGGAACAGAAGTTGCCGAGAAGATTGGACGGCGATTGGATTACGCGAAGGGCTGGAGGCTCTATCAATCAAGTAACTGCGTACGAGTTGTGGCACTTAGTAAGTAGGTACCTAGTTAGGAGCACTGGTCGTGATCATATTCTATTAGTAATGATTGATCGCATGTGGTCAAACTGAAATAGAATAGAGTTGTTATTCGTTGTAGTCTAAATATAATAACTAAGAACGTAAAACTGAACACGAGCGTTGAAGGATTGGTTTTTCTGGACAGTAGTTACGCTACGAACAAAACATGCTCATTGACCTGTTAAATGACAAATACGTTTTTATATCCATATTCCATAGGGTAGGTTAATTTTGTTGTGGTAACGGACTACTCGTATTAGTGTATACAATAATATCATACTGGTCATTTGATACCTAATATTTAATGGTGATCGTAAAGTAAAAGTGTAGCATTTCCACTAATACAGTTACACGATTATGATTGCTACTAACCGAATCCAAGGAAATATATAAAGTACTGTAAAGATTTTATAATATCTACCAGAGGATGCAGCTACGCTCGTTTTGGCTGTACACTAGTATATCTGTAGCCACAGATAATATAATACTATTATCTGTGGCTGTACGTTGTCTGTTAGTCAGTCAGTAACGCAAGAGTTTTATTTAACAGATAGCAGGCATTATAGGCCTCTTAAAATACAAATTGATCTATTTTCACATTAAAGAAGAAAGACAGGGAGAAGAAGCGTGGAATTGATTAAAGGAGCTAAGCTTTTTTTTTTCTTAATCATTGTCAACCATAAATACCATAAAACTAATATTTACTTATCCCAATGCTTATACCAATCAACCAACAATATCCATCATATATTTTAGTACAAAGAGAACTATAGAACTTTTAATTTTAACTTTCTTTGCCTCAATAAAAGTTGTGAAAACTTTTAAGCTTATATTAATCGCTTAATAGTTAAATGTAAACATCCAACACGAATAAAACTCAATACGAAAATTAGTTGGAGTTTAAGTCCTTTTAGAAGTTTCAATAAATTCTGTTCATATGAGATACATTTGTTATATTTATCGTTTTCGAGACACGATCGATCGTTTGGCATGAATGCTTCGGCAGACATGTATAACTAAGTGAATAAAAATGTTTGTAAATGAAACTCTTTCAATCTGTATTTACTTATTAGAAATTATTCTCTAAGTGCGTGTGGACGGCTTCACCTTGAAATATACCTACCGTTTTCTCAAAACCAATTAGGTTTCTAAATTTATACTTACTTAGTATTTCTAGGCAATCAGCTTCTTCTGAAAAGAAATCACTTAACTGTTATAATTACATTTAAATGAGAATTCTGAAATTATATAGCGTATGACTAATCTTAATATATAAAATCCTTGCGTTACTGACTGACTGACAGACACGCTACAGCCGAAACTATTGGGCGCAGGAAGCTGAAATTTGGCATGTATATTCCTAGGGGACCGTAGGGGTGCACTAAAAAGGGATTTCCCGAAATTCCCACGCGATCGGCCAAAACGGGTAAATTTAAAAAAATGCAGGCGTAGCTGCTGGCGTCCTCTAGTCGTTTATAAATATTTGAATTAATTTTAGTTTTATTCGAATCTAATAAGACGATACATTATGAAATGCCAAGTATATAGTTATCTGATTAAAACTCAATAAACATACAATAATATATTAAGGTGAAAAGTAACTAAGTACTACAATCATCGTTTCTTAGGAGGAAATGGACCGCACCTGTATTGCAAGAGCAAAAACTATTCTGAATATACTTTGCAAAAGTTAAAGTAGAACCTATACTTCTTTTGTTTAAAACAATATCGATAACTTATTAATCACTTAACTAAAAGTAAATAAACCAAATAAATATACCTATGAAATTCAATATAGAGATATGTGTGACCCATGTATTATAAGAATATAGTCATTGGTACCTCATTCTTATCCTCATCTCTATATCACAGTAAACTGGAACCAAAGTTATACCACGAGAAAATAGACAATAACTTAGAACTCATCACAATAACACAAGCTGTACAAAGGGCAATTGTGCCCGTCTATGTTCAGTACACAGCAATTAGGTGGACAATCTATAGAGCACGCCGCTCTATGCCCAGCCAGATCGAGCCCGCGGATTACGCAGCTTTGTCTCCCAACCGCGCATTGTTTAAAACATTTTACGGTTAACATTTTGTAAATTCACTCCCTCCGACGATAATAGTAACAGGCTTATTTATATTACGAAAAATATCGAATTCACGAACCCTTTTAGCTATTAATAATGAAGTTTACTTTCGATTATTTTCATGCTTGGATAAATTACGAAGAGAATAATATCAACAAAGATTTCGATATTTAAAATAGGTATATTTGAAGCTAATTAGACATCGATTGCTATTTGTTAATAAAATAAAAATTTGTGCGTGAAAATTGTGTTGTAGGTTACTCCTGAAGTAAAAATTATAATTCATCATTATGGCATTGTATATAAACTGTGCAACTGATGACACGGGCCTCGTCTTACTTAAAAAAATGGGACAGCCATAAAGACCTCGGCTTCTGCAGATATTTGTTAATATAATGCTATTTTAATACTAAGTAGATCTAATAGACTTGCTGGCTTATAAAGGTTGTTTTTTTTTCTGAAGTCAAACAAAACTTCCACCGGCAAATCTTCGCAACAATGAAAAGCGCTACCCTTCATGATTCTCTAAAATCCATTGGCGAAGTAACATTAAAAATTTAACACGGAGTAAGACGAGCTCGTGAATAATTCATGAAAGTTCTCGAACGTTCTGTGTCACCGTCAGTCCGAGTACAACGGACTTCTCCATACTCCACGTTCACAACTTTATTACCACATGACAATATATTGATAGTACGAGAATGTACTGAATGTGGAAAAAAAAACCTACATCGTTCACCACCTACTGGCGAAATATATGCTTTTGTGCTCAAATCATTTTTCACGGGGTTTCATATAATAATAGATTTAATCATTTAATTGGTTTCGGAGCGACTTCGTTTATTGAAATGAATATCTTTGAAAGAATTTCTTCGTAACGTAGATTACGAAAGTACTGTTGATGTCAAATGTAATAGACGAATACAAAATAAAAATTGGGCAAGTGCGAGTCGGACTCGCGCACGAAGGGTTCCGTACCATCATCTATAAAAGAAAACCACGTTCGTTGTATGTATACTTAAATACTTTATAAGTTTCTACCTGTTTATTAAGATCGAGTAACAAATTGCTTAAAAATTACGTTTGTTGTATGGGAGCCCCCCTTTATTATTTACTTTTTTTTAATTTAATTATTTATTTTGAAAGGTAATATACAACTACATATTCTGTGAAAATTTAAAGCGTCTACCTGTTACAGTTAGTAATTTTGAGCAAAAAATACGAAAAAAAACACGTTTTTTGTATGGGACCCCACCTTAATATTTTCATTTTTTTTATTTTTAGTATTTGTTGTTATAGCGGCAACCGAAATACATAATTTGTGAAAATTTTAGCTTTCTAGCTATCGTGGTTTATGAGATACAGCCTGGTGACAGACAGACAGACAGACAGACAGACAGACAGACAGACAGCGGAGGCTTAGTAATAGGGTTCCGTTTTTTACCTTTTAGGTCCGGAACCCTAAAAACATCATCGCATTTTCTAGGTGTATCATATGGCAGCTGGAAATAAACACTTAACACTTCAGTTTTACACACTGGAAATTTCTTACGGTTACGAAGATAAATATTTATTTACTTAGCTCAATAATATCTAAGTATATGACTTATCATATGTATATATAAAATTCTTGCGTTACTGACTGATAGACAAGCTACAGCCAAAACTATTAGGCGCAAGAAGCTGTTTGGCATGTTTCTTACTTGGAGACCGTAGGGGTGTACTAAGAAGGGATTTCCCGAAATTCTCATGGGAACGAACAGAAACAGATAAATTAAAAAAGTCCAGGCGAGCACCCTCTAGTGTAACATAAAACATTTCGTAGTTCATGCAGCGTAAAACATCATGAACGTTCATAACAGTCAAAGTAGGGACATAGAGATGCAGTACCCACCATTAAATTCCTTTACTTGCGCGATGCAGAGTTGGCCGTCACAACGTGCGGACGTTGTACTCATTGTAAAACATGCTGACACTACACCGTAACCTGATGCCGTACTTTAGAAAAGACAATATTGTTCACACTGTTCCACAGAATCCACTTTGTTTTGTAACAGCAAAAAATATTACTAAGCCATCTGTCCCAATTTCCTAGGGAAATCCAACGGTGCTGAGATTGGAACCACCTTAGTTCAACAATAAAACACCAGGGTATAGATGAAGCACATTTATTGCATTAAAACACTCACTATTTATATGTGTCGCGGTAACCAAACCATACCTCGAATTAAAATCGATGAGTGCCATCTATCGGCACTAAATGTAACTACAAAAATCCCCAAAACTAATGTCATTGTGAACGAAACCATACCTCGAATTTAAACCGATAAGCTCCCTCTATCGGTCCCCTTTGTAATTAACAATTAAATACATTAAAATAATAATATTGTAATAAAAACTAATATAAATGAGTAAAAACCATTTTGCTATAAAATCCTGAACATACCCGCCCACTAAGGACAATAGTCCTTAACATTTTCCATATGCTATACATATACACAGTAACGCCAAAAAATATACACATTAAACATCATTAAATCTTTAATACCGTGCGCTTAAAGTGATAGCTCTAGTAACATTATCCACACCAGTGTGTTTTTTAACTATTCCCATTAACCATCTGGCGGGTGGTAAATCAGTTTCCCTAACCAAGACGATGTCACCTGTATCTGGTTACGATAGCAATTTAAACCATTTGTGCCTGTGCTGTGCATCAAACCAAAGTCTAAGCCAAATGTGATTTTACACCAAATGTGTTATAACCGTCCACCAACACGAAGTATACCTGATTCAGAATATGATTCAATGAGGTAAGTTTACTTTCTTTTTACGCTTATCATTGCTAATATTATTTATTGCTTGCTTGAAATATTTACTTTGACTTCTTTATGCCATTATATGTAATTCCTTATGTATTTCCTCTTTCAGAAGGTAAGTATGCTTTGCTATTTTATATCTTTCTTTTTTCAGGAATCTTCTGCAATAGGCCACTACAGCGCCGTAGGTCAAATTATATGCATCGTAATATCCATGAAGTCTTACTAGCCAGAAATTAGGTTTACATTGCATCCAGCGTTTCAACTGAAAGTTAGTCATATCATTCAACGCTTCACGGTAAGTATCCCATTAATAAAGTAATTTTTGTGGCAGTTCTTCATCCCAACCTAGTCCAGACAACCATTACCTATGAATGCATATTATTGTGATTATAATACTCGATGCCAGCCATCTCAGTGGATCATATAAACAAGATCTATGGTATAAATTCTTCCTTTTAGACGCAGGTACCGGCATGGCAGGCAGTATCTTAACATATTTAAAGCGGTCTCTAGCCCCATTCCAGGTAAGTCCAGTTATCTTATTGGTTCCTTCTATTTTTTCTTTAAGCTCTTTGCTTTCTTCTGTCTCCTTAATCTTTTCATCCTTGGCATTAATCTTATCTATTGCTGTTTCGCTGTTGCCGTCCCATTTTTGTAGTTCAAACCCGCCTTTATTTAACACAATAAAATTACGTGATCAATTATTTAAATAATTGATCACGTAATTTTATTGCTTTATTGTCATCATCACACCCATTTCTATCTTCATCACAATCCATGTATAAATCTCCTTTGACCTTTTCTACTGGTTTCTCTTCTATAAAAGGTACTACATCACAGCCACTTTCATCATGTGTAGTAGTAGAAGTGTGAATGTTTTCGCAGCTCTGTTCTACTCCTTCAGACAAGACTTTTTCAATACTTTGTGGTTTGTTTTCCACCCGAAAATTGTTTCTTGAGCTAGCAACGAGCCCGATGGTCATTTATGGAACCCTTTTCGTAATATGTTGCCGTAAACATCAGATCCCAACAACATATCTATCTTGTTGGGTGAATTAAAATTTGGATCAGCTAATTTGATGTTTTCTATAACTGACCAAGGTTCCAGTAATATTTCCCTTGGTAGCAGGAACCCGGTCAATTTGTCTAATACATAAGTGGTAACATGAACAACGCAGCCTGGATTGTGCAATGAATGAAGACAAACTTGTGTCTTTGATTTAGAAACTACCTGCAATTCACTGCCCAATCCCGAAAAATTACCCATGACTGCGGTGCTGTTTAAACCCAACAAATGAACCGCTGCTTGTATTATAAAAGAAATGTGTGACCCCTGGTCTATTAACGCGCGTAGGGGTATCACACCTCTTCTTGACTGAACATTAACAATTGCTGTTGGTAATAACGAAACTTGTGCAAACCCTTTTGTAATGTGTGCGCTTCCCGTGGTAACTTCATCTGATCCCTGGTGTGATGCTACAGGCTCCAATGGTGATTTAGTCTCAGCACTACTGGAATGTAATAATGAGAGATGTCGTCTTTTACAAATTTGGCAAGAAGTTGTGATACGACAATACTTAACACTGTGATTATTCCCCAAACAGTTGTAACATAAGCGATTGTCTTTTACAAATATACGTCATGTGTTGCTGTCTAATTTAACAAAATCTTTACAAAAACATATTTTATGATCACCCTTGCAATAACAGCAGGTCACTTGCGAACAATTCTGTGCTTGCGAAGTATGAAAACTGTTACTGAAATGAGGTTTGGCCATTTGCTTGTGATGTTTATCATTACTTTTTGCATCCAAAAATTCCAAAGAATGAAACCTATTTTGTAAAAATATCTGAAATTGTTCAAAATCTGGTAATACGTTACAATTAAATGTTATTTCACTAACTTTAGCTTCCCACTGTTTCCTCGTTTCAGTATCAAATTTCTGTGATACAATATAAATAATAATTGCATCCCACGAAGTTGTGTCTATACCCAAACCCTTTAATCCATGCAACATGTCTGTAGTGTTGACTAATAATTGTTTCAGATTTGTTGCAGATTCTGACGTTATATTACGCTGTGAGAAAAATCTTGAAAATATATTGTTTGCCAGAAATTGTTTATTATTGAACATTTTCTCCAGTAAGCTCCAACACTGCTGATAATTTTCGGTGGTAATAGGTATGTGACGTAATAACTGCTCCGCTTCTCCCGTCAAGTGTCCCTTTAGATAGTGAAGCTTCTGAACACTATCAATGTTTTCGTTGTTATGGATCAATACAAACAAATCCCTAAAAGTAATCCATTCTGTGTAACGACCCGAAAACGTTGGTATCGTAATCTTTGGTAGCTTTATGGGTGAGAAAGTCTTGAAGAACTTTGGTTCATTGTTACTAGAATGACCACATTTTTCTGTACTATTACCGCTTATTTTGTCTAATAAATCCGTCAATTCCGAAATAAAATCCAAATAAAATTCCTCGACTTCATTAAATATATCCTCTTTAAAATAAGCAGACCTTTTTGCATCTTGACATTATATAATCATAGAGTGATTAAGAAAAAACTCTTTCCATTTACTTTTGACATTGTCAATTCTCTTTGAAATTAATTTTAGATTTCTGTAATTGTAGCCAAATGTCTTCTTGAATGCCGATAAGTTCCATTTTGATGTGCCGTAAATTTACTTTCAAATATTTACTAAGTCAATATGTTTAAGATGATGAATTTGTCTAAGTGTTTTTCCTTTGCCAATCTATGCGAAATCGGGCATAGGTTCCCCGTAGTAACACTTTTTCACAAACTATTCTAAGGTGATTCTAAGTCCTAAGCTAACAATTTGAAATTCTACAAGTCCTAATATTTTTCTAAGTCCCTATTCTAATAATGACTTTAAAGTACTCACAGTTTTTTGGTCCACACAACACAACACTATTTACACCTGCCCGCTTTGTCCGTCCAGTGATACTCCTCACTCCTGGTGCAGCCAATTCCGTGTATTCGCCGAGATGTCGTTGTCTTGGGTACTCTCGCTCCCTGTACCCAAGTGCCTGAGATCCTCAACGACAATCAGTCGCCCTTAATCTCGGGTTGAGCCTTGCAGCTCTGGGCGGACAAAGTCAACTTCTAACCTGAATTAAATCCGGTTTCGAAGGACCATGTCCCAATTTCCTAGGGAAATCCAAAGGTGCTGAGATTGGAACCACCTTAGTTCAACAATAAAACACCAGGGTATAGATGAAGCACATTTATTAAAAACTTAAACTAAGTCGGTAGGTGCACAATTATGTTGTTAAGGCGTCCCCGCGTGAGCGTGATGTGACGCACACGGAATTTATGATTCGCGAGACCCGAGCGCTGCGAGAAACGACGTCCACTCGCTACGACGGCCGGCGGGCTAAGCACATTTATTGCATTAAATCACTCACTATTTATATGTGTCGCGGTAACCAAACCATACCTCGAATTAAAATCGATGAGTGCCATCTATCGGCACTAAATGTAATTACAAAAATCCCCAAAACTAATGTCATTGTGAACGAAACCATACCTCGAATTTAAACCGATAAGCTCCCTCTATCGGTCCCCTTTGTAATTAACAATTAAATACATTAAAATAATAATATTGTAATAAAAACTAATATAAATGAGTAAAAACCATTTTGCTATAAAATCCTGAACACCATCTGTCCGTGATAAACATACCTACGTACATACATACATACATAGGCTCACGCCTGTTGCCCGTAGAAGCAGAGACCACGGACAGCCTTGCTGACTGATAATCGACGTCGCATTCGCTTGGCGGCGCAGTTCGACGGTTCGTAATCCCACCACGTCACACGATGCATTCCTCGAGGTAGGTTCTAGTGTTGCGACGCGACCCCTCCCGCCGACCTCCAGTGATGTCCAGGGTCGCAACGAATTTTAACTATTATAGACTTTGTAAGTGTCCAATACATTGTGATGTCTGTAACAATAATATTTTAGATGTTTATATTTTTATGTGTTTATTTAGATTAAGGAAATCTTATGGTGCATTCGTTAAATGTTTAAAGTGCGTACACAACGTATGTCCCAAGTATCTATGTACAATAAGTAAGTCTAAGGAAACATCTTGACCAAATAACTGTTTGTTAATATCGTAAGATTATGAATCCTGTTTATTTTAATTGACTAACTCTATTTTTTAACATTTATACTAGTACTACTGAGTAGTTCGTGATGTGCTTTCGTCTGTCCCTGTTACCTGTCGAACCGACAGTAAAATTGGTTAGAGTTTATGATTCACGTTCGTATAACGACCTAAAATCTAATCATTTTTATCTTTGTTTTTACCTTTTGACATTTTATTTGTATTATTTTTCTTAGGTTTATAATTTTTCATGGCTCTTCACGTAGCAAATGACTGAAAGAAGCTTCAAATGATACTCTTAAGGTACTTATAAGTTTTAAAAGATGTCTACTTCCAGTGTAGTTATGTACGTAAGTGGTGGGTACGTAACGATACTGGCGCTTTACGATCGTTCTTAAAACACAAAGCACTAAAGTGTACATATCATTGATTTGAGGCTCAAAATATGTTAAGAATAGTTGCTAAGTTTTAAGGAACAGCTGCGCACTTGTAACATTTTCCGGATGCCCACATGAAGTACAATGATCATACAACATGTTGATTCTTGTCTAGAGTTTTATCTTTATATTTCGGCCACGAATCTATTTGCATGTAACTTGCCTGTGTATCGTTTCAAATGTTGTCTAATGTTATTGTGCAGACGAATTTAATTTCTCGTTGGTAGGTATATCACATTCGAATTTATGTAATTTTAGATAACATTTACATTCAATTTAAAGTCTTTTTATGAATTACGTAATTAAATGCGCCAGTTATTTTATGAATCTCACTTTTGCGAACTGGCCTTAATGACTTGTGTCAATTAAACGTTCAAAATGTTTTTTATAAGAGTATTGAATGAATGTAGGTGTAGGTGATATTGCTTTGATAGAATATGCTCGTGCCTAACGTGCTAAAGTTAAATCTCCTAGTTCCACATACACGCCGTGGAAAGACCCAGGCCTAATTTCCAATTACTTAACACGCATTTAAATGATTATATTTTTATTGAATGTATAAATTTGAATAATGTCGCAAAGTACAATTATTTGCGAACAAATATTATAAATCTTTTTGTAAATGGAAGTTATTACCTCTCGTCTTGAAGCATTGTGTCGTTTTATTTATTAGTACCTTTGTTTATTTTTGTACATCAAAATCTAGTGAGATTGGCACGTCTGACATATGTTTTAAACGACTGCCACCTCACAATTAGTCGGTAGTAATATTTTATTTAGTTAATATAATTTGAATTAATGAATGAATAGTATTATCAGATTTATTTAAATATAAATATATTGGGAACGAGATGAGCTAATGAAAATGTAAATAATCATGTGATTTTAGTCTTATACGCTAAGGCATTACCACTGTGATACTTCTGTGAACGCCATTTGCAACGATCCTGACATATCTCTCTTGCTTCATTCACTCCCATCAGAATTCTCATGCATGCTCTTCTGTTCAGGGTACTTCTTGTCCTGTTTTTAGGATGTCTCCAATGTGGCCAAAGAACGTCCGCCTGGGTCTTCCCCTTCGTCCTGTGCCATTCACACTTGCCTTATATATCTGCTTGGTCAGTCTTTCGTCATCTATTCTCTCCATGTATCCAAACCATTTTAGCATACCTTTCTCAATCGTTGTCACTACATCTTCTTTTACCCCACAACACTCTCTTATCACACAATTCTTTATTCTGTCGTTTAAAGACACACCACACATACTTTTCAGTGCTTCATTTCAGCAGCATTTATTCTACATTCATGTCTCTTCTGCCATACCCAACTCTCACTACCACACATACGTGTAGGTACTAACACTCCTCTATGCATAGCCAAACGTGCCTTTTTGGACACGTTTTGAGTGTTCATAAAAGCCTTCAAATGAGCCTGCGTTCATTCACCCTATTACCTGCGTTAACTCTTCTTTCAATATCTTCTTCATTCTTACCATTCCTAGTAAACAGCGTACCTAAATATACAAACTAAAGCTGATTTTCCACCAGAGTGGCGAGACGAGGCGAGGCGAGGAGAGAATTGAAATTTGTATGGCAAATTTTCAATTCTCTCCCAGCGCATCTTTGGTGGAAACAGTGTGGATTGACGAGAATATGCGAGGCGTGAATTGAAATATTTGTTTGTGTAAAAATGAACCGTATTGCTTCCGACATAGAGTATAAATTAACTTTGCAACAGAAACACGCCTACGGGCGGCGCGGCGGTCACGCGCGTGCTCGCACGAGTTCGCGCGAGCTCGCGATGGCTATTTTTAGTGGAAAAGGGTCAGTGCGATTTCAATTCTCTTCTCGCCTTTATTCACTTGCTCCACTCGTTGTCCCTCGATCATAACATAACAAGCCGTAATACATTCCTCCTTTTCAAAAACCATAACTTTCGTCTTGCTCACATTCACTTTCATTCCTTTCCTCCCTAAAACATCATGCATGATTGTTACCATCTCCTGCAACTCCTCCGCTGAAGACGCAAGTATTACCTGATCATCAGCATAAAGGAGGCATTTGACAAATATCTAATTTATTCATCCTTAATCCACAGTCACTATGTTGCAAATCTTGCAAACAACTGTCCATGAACAGGTTAAACAGCCACGGCGATGCTACACATGCCGTACTAAAGGACCCCAAAAATAAGTACACTCTCACAAAACATGTACGGGCGAACGAAATGAAGTACCTGATCTTTCTATCACATATATTTTTATCACAACAAGTCGTTTAACAATTTTGTTATACAAGTGTTCTCTTTTTTTGTCATCGAGCTTTTGCCTCACCGGTGTGGAACAGCGAATTCTTCTATTTCATGCTACAAATATTATTATGGTATTGGATTATGGTCCTCTATTTGCTATATGCTGGATGTGACTGACAGAGAACCATTATTGTGGGCTAAAAGACTTTAGAAATCACACACGACTTGGAATATAGAAGAACGCAAAAATATAAACAATAAAAACAAATCTTTGTTTTACTATAATAAAACATAATAACCATTTGTTTTAGGCAACAAGGCCCAGGGAAATACAATAGTTATGGTCTACAAACAATTAAATATTAAACTACAAGAACCTACAACATAGTTCACGAAGGCGCGGACAAACTAGGCTGCATCATAATGCCAAACTTACTAAGAAAACACCTACAACAGTTGTGTCCATCAGTACTTCAGTGAGTGACGTCTTAAATACCTAGTAAGTCGATGCCTGACCTTCTTTTTTCTTTTGGTGTCGGGTTAGAAAATCCTCATGGAGTCCCTCCGCCCTGAGGGAAGGGCGAAGGGAATTGTCAGATTCTTACTGACTAAAAACCAACCCGTGTTCCTCATGTACCCGTGTGTCGGAGGGTCGGGTATCGCCGAAGCATTCGTCGCTACTCCCCGATGGGTACTGGCCCGCCCCGAACAAAACCCCCTTGGCGGCGGATGAAGGTGTTGGGCTCCGCCGCCAAAACACCCAGCGGCCACAGAGGATAGGGATGACGGCAACCTGAACACCGCATCTCCTCTTCCTCTGCGGCCCCACCGCGACGCACCAATGGTGCGCCCCCTATTTGGTCGCGGGAGATAGGGCGCGCGGCAACGCAACACCGACACGCCTCTCCTCCCGCGACCGCGCCCGACTGCGAGGGACAGACAGAACTGTCCCCCGCAACCAGACCTTTGGACGCATCCTGCGCAGGTCCCTCCAAGCCCACGCGGATCCACTCCCGGGATCTCTCTTAGCTTCACCGCGGGTGTGCAAGCCACGGTTACTTAGCCCTCCCACCACGACAGGGTGGAGATCCCACGGAAGGGGGAAGTCAATGCCTGACCTACGAACGATTGGGTTATTCCAAATACCATTGTTCTCACAATTTATAATGTTCATACATTGATTCAATTGCGCTCCAAGAATTTTTTGAAACAAAATAATATTTCAATATTTTAGTTACACCGCGCTCCAAGAAATTTTTACATCTCTATAGGGTTTGGTTCAAAATGTTAAGTAACTTTTACATTAGGTTTGTTTTACACTTATATGCTTGTCACGTATATTTCAATAGGTAAGAATTCTACGCATGTCAATATATTGCTTTCATTGTTACAGGTGCCGTACAATTCAGAGCAGCGGGGTCACGGCCGTGACTGAAACGGTACCAATAATCTAATCCTGAAGCCTAATCCTATCAATCAATTTGTTGCCAACGTTGATATTTGAGTATTATATATAACTTATTTTTTTACATACCTCTAAAAGAGCGTGAAAATGTTTCGATTACAGTAGGCAGAACATAAAACATAAATGTTAACTTATATGCCGTTATGCCAATCTACCTCTATCTATGTATATGTAAGTTAATTCAGACTTTCAGACAAATAATTTTCATATTTAATTTTACTGTTGGATCTAATAATGTGAATGGTATTAAGCCGGTATTTTTATGGATTGGTTTTTCGTTTCTAGAAGCCAAGAAAACACTGCCAACCAATTCAATTTATGTAGTTGGCTGAAGCGTGGCAGAGATGTTTTAATAAATGGTAAGTACGTTACATAGTATTTCATTGGCTACGTGATAGCCAAAGTGTTAATCCATAGGTAGGCTTTGTTCAAGTATTAATGACTGCTAAATAGACTGTGGTGACGGATTAAGAATACGAATTGTCACCACCCCATATCATCCCATGGGTGTCGTAAGAGCCGACAGAGGGAGCATATTATGCAGAGAACAGCACTGTAAGAGAAGGAAAACTTGATACAAACCCTATACCAACCCGCTTGGCCAGCGTGGTATAGTAGGCCAATTCCTCCTTTCAAAGGATAGGCCTAGTCCAGCAGTGGACTATTAAAGGCTGATGATGATGAATAGACTGCATAAAACACGATAAGTACGAGAAACAACTAGATACCGGGTTTTAATGAACTTACTAAACTTATTACACGCTACGCTCAATACTACAATTTACTAACTTAGTATTTCAACAAAACTGGTAAAGGATACCTAATTCAATACTCATACACAAGTAATTATTACTGAAAAGTTTCACGCCTATTTCCCCAGCTCCTTGAAATCAGACCTCAATCACATTTCATTTACAGATTGGCTTTGAATATTACAAAATATTTCCACACCCGACACTTACGTTTTGAACGTGAACTTTTACGCAGAACCAATTTACAATATTAGTTTTATCAAGGGACTGTCACTCGTTTCGCGGCATGGAAAAAGGTTTTATTTTATTTTACATTGGCTTGCTGGCAAACGTGAATCACTTTTATTACATTATCAGTCATCGACGTTTCACTTATAACTTGATTAAGCAATGGACGGAGATTGCTGGAGAGAAATATTCAGTGTTCCAATAATAAATATCAGTTTATGATATTATTTTACTAATTATAGCTATAATATCGATATGGTTACTTACGTGTAAACTATTAAGAAAGAAATATCAACAGACTTCCATACATAAGGTATCGACACGGTGATATATCTTTACCGTGGTATCGAGTTCAAACCCATGGCTTGCACCAGACTGCAGACTTTTCTTGACTTTTGTGAATTGCACGTTAAGCTTTTGGTCCTGGCTGTCATGAAGATCTCTGATCTACTGATGCTAGTCTAGACCATGAAATATCGCTTTCCCTTTGGGTTGTACAGGTCAGACAGCAGTCGCCCAGAAAGCTAATATTCTATTAAATGTGGATAGACTAGTGCGCGGTCGCCGCGCACCGGGCTTCAACTTGATGTAACTGGTATAACGGTAGAACAATGGTAATTTTACACCAATGGTGCCAATGCAAAAGCCGGTTAAATCAAGATGTCTTTTTTAATTTATTCTCCAAATTAACATATTAAGACAGAAAAATAAGACGGGCTTTTTATCATCTAACAAAAAATACAAAAATCATTCTTATTAACAACTAGTCGACGCCAGCGGCTTCGCACGCACATATTTTCCAATTTCCCGTTTTGCCCGATCCCGTGGGAATTTCGGGCAATCCCGTCTTAGTGCACCCCTACGGTCCCCAAGGAACATACATGCTAAATTTGAGCTTCTTGCACCGAGTAGTTTCGGCTGTAGCTTGTCTGTCAGTCAGTCAGTAACGCAAGGATTTTATATATTAAGAAGATAACAAAGAAAAAAGGAGAGACATTCTGTTACCCTAAAATTTTGTTATAAAACACATGTAGCAGACCCTTGTCATGGTGCTAACAGTGTGATATGAGAGAGATATCCAAAGAAATATCGCTCACGAAATGAAATGACATAACCTAAGGGTTATTTTATGAGCTGACGGCAAGAAGGGAAACAATGTAAACAGTGTTTTTTTTATTAATTGGCTTAGTTAACTCTGCATGGCACATTATGGAGAAGCTGTAACGGCAATGCAAGTGGTTAACTTGTCATTTCTGTTTGAAATTGTACAGGTAGTCTTGATATTCGATCCAGACTTGTCCAAATAGTAGACAAGTGGCCAAACGCACTTTACAAATGACTCGCCTAAGTACGAGGTACAGCGAACCAGCAGCATGTACACAAAAAGAAAATATTCAGAAAATCTATGGGTACCGTCAGAAAAGAACGAAGTTTCTAAGTTTAAGCAAAACTTTCACTGTCATCACAATAACTTAACCGTCAAAATATTTTTTCAAAGAAAACCAACCTTGTCGTTTAATGTCGTTTAAATTAGCTTCGACTCTACAGTCGAACACCCTAACGGCCCGGTCACGGCCTTGCCGCTCTGAGCGGCGGCTTAGCGCGGGGCGGCGAGCGGTAAGATCAAATGTATGAAAACGTTCGAAGCACGCCACGAGCCGCCGCTCACAGCGAAAACGTGAGCGGTTTTATTGGCGCGAATGGTTACGCGGCGAGCGGTGCGGCGGGCGGTGTGGCGAGCGGCGGGAACAAACGTACTGCGACCGAGTCCGACGCCATGACTGCGAGGGGCACAGACAGCGCGCAGCGGTACGCGAGGGACGAACTAGGCGGTGAAACTATTTGTTAAATATTTTGTGGCGGTAATGAATACGAAGACATTTAAAGTCGAAATTTTAAAACGGTCGCGTGTATAGATAGCAACACATCCGCTGAATAAATACAAAAATGTTAATAAAACGTTGCGAGATGTCATGAAACAATGATTTACAGAATATAATGGTAGGTTTTAATATAAATCGCAAACATTAAAACATTGTGTAATGTATGTGCCTATCTAGGTACAGTCACCGCAACTATAGAAGTCAAAAGGTGGTTTACTTACGTAACGTAGCCTACCCAAGTAGGTACCTATTCAACGCCTCATTAATTGCGAATATGTATTATTTCTTTGATATAAAATACTTATAAGAAATGAACATCCAATGTCGACAATATTGTAGGTAAACCGTATACACAAAGATATTTTAGTTATCGCCATATTTATGGGTAACTCCGTCGGCCCAAATACGTCCACCTGTGCCGCTGCGTTTACCACTGCGATTTGTTCGTGGCGTGCACGACGTTCTGCCGTGCCGCCCGCCGCGCCGCTCGCCGGTTAGACCGATCTCGTGACCAGGCCGTAAGGCGGTAGATGACTTTTTATGCCGGCTGTACACGATTTTATTCTCCGTTAGATACAATAAAATACATTTCCATTTTCTATGTCCTAAGGGAGCAGTCTATTCTCACATATCGACTCAGACAATATTTAAAGATAGATCTGGTTTTTCATGTTGTATTTTATATAAGTAGACGCGTTTTTATACAAATTCTACAAATGCTAGCCATGAATAGTGGCTACAAGTAGCCGGTGATGCCTACATTTCGTTGAATGCAGGCGCTATCACATGCCATACTCCAGACCAGGTAAAAATATGAAGTGAATATGCAAGCTAGATTGTCAAAGATTCAGGCTGAAAACGTTTCGATAAACGAATGTAACACGACATACTTTCGTGCAACAGTAGCTCTACTAGCTACTGAAATTAAGTGCTTTTTATTGCAATGCTCAGTACAGAGGACTTACCTATTCATTGCTGGTCCTGCATTAGGACATTTTCTTAATACTAGGCCCGTAAGAAGCAGAAAGCCACCTGCCCAAATTCACTCTCTCGCCAACAATTGCTCGGTGAACGTCAAATTAAGACTCCAATTCAAATAGCCCTTAAAATTATAGCAATAACATATTTCGATATTATAAAAGTTGGTACCTACCTACTCATTTTAATATTTCAATAATCAATCTAACTAACAAATAAAACCCAACAATAGAGATATTAGAATGTATGAAAACGACGGGAAATCTAAAAGATTCTTTACAAAGCATCTGACAGTCGCTTAGCGGCCTAAAGTTTCCTCATTTATCACGCCTTTCACTGGTGAAAACCGCATGAAAATCAGTTCAGTAGTGTTCGAGTTTATTGCGAACAGACGGACAGCTGCCCGGTACTAGTTAAGTATATAATTGTTTTTTATGAAATAGGTACACAAAAAATATTAAATATAGGCGATAGCCCAGTGGTGTACGTAACGGATTGCCGAGATGATGGTCTTGGGTTCAATCCCCAGGTACTCCGGGCACACACCTCTGACTTTTCGAAGTTTCGTGCGTATTTAAACTGTTAATTATCGCTCGTAGATGGGAATAGGCTCGCCGCCTATTACATTGAGACTGAAACATAACTGGCGAAGTGTGGGTGTATAAATAAAAGGCGTGCAGTTATGTATGTATGTACCTATATTACTTATGAAGTACAATTTTATTGTAATAAACTGTTACAATAAAGTTGTGCTGTACAGTACTTATATTTTAAACAATGCTTGCCTTTCTAAATAAATTAAACTTGGTTCATAGGTATTACGAGCGTGCCATAAGATTTTTTAGTGATTCTGCCTTTTGTTCTTACCTTAAATAGGTTTCCGTTCATTTGTCTGTTTCACTAGAAATGTGAAAGCTAAGCTACGTAACTTTGTGACCGTTTTCACTGAAAGCTATGAAACGGGTCGAGAAAGATGCCACTATGTCGCTTGTGTTAAATATTTCATAGTTTAAGTAATACTATCTCAGCTCAGCTTAACGTAGATAATATCCACGAAAATAAAAGTTGACATCACAAGTCAAGGAAATGAGCATAAGATATGCGATTTAAACCATGTTTCTTTCATCCGTGTGTTTACAATTACTCTGGTTTCGGACGTTTTAGACCACCCGTAGGCATCCGACATGATCCGACGAGTTTTGTCCTGAGAGAAGAACTGTGACCCACAGCTCTACGTTCCCTCAGAGGAACGGTAGCGCTCTGATGTAAATGCCACACGCGGTCACCCATCCATGTGACGGCTTGTGCAAGCGTTGCTAATCTTTGCCGACAAGCGAACGGCAAGCTATGTCATGCTGTAAGCGCTACGATACGACAAAAATGTGTAAAAAGAATAAAAAGGTTTTATCAGCACAAAAACTTTCAACGATGTAAGCATATTAAGCTGTCCGCAAGCCTGTGAAATCTTCTCTATTCGAGTTGTATCCCGAGTCATTTATAAAATGGCTGTGTCACTCTCAACGCAACCTAAATTCATTTACATTGGAGACGAATACGCCAGTCATCCCCGCCACCAACATTTTGACTAGTCTATTGGCAGATAAATCAACTGTAAACGTTTCAAATTTACTTTTACGTTACATCAGCTGTAATGGGCATGTAGAAATTTTACGTGTATTTTAATTTTTCGAATTATTAATCTAATATCTGTAGATGGCACTATAGTCGTATTTTTTATTAGACGAAGCTAACTGACGTTTACTGTGTTGTCAGTTTATGATGAAATAAAAATAGAGTTGTGACAAAGTGAATGATTGAAAAAACTCTTGAATGAATGAAATTGCCTCGATTGTCTAGTGAATAGTTAGTGTGCCGAACGGCCGATATCGGGTACGGTGTTCGAGTTTTCGAAGACTATGTTCCTATAGTATTTACCTATACTGAATACCGAGTGTTTTAAAAATTAAGGCAAACATTGCGAGGAAACTTGTAAAACTGTTCTATTTTCAATACATCATGTAGTTGAAACTATAGATGTATAAAATATAACAATTTATAGGTAGATTATGAAAATAAAAACATCGCTTACTACATAATTTGCTTTTATTCATCATCAGATAAATAAACATCACTATCGCTTGCGGTGACATTAATTATAAATCTGTCTGAAACATAGTCGATCATTTCATCAGTTGTCGAGACCATACATTTTGTCTTCTTCTTTAATTATATGAGACACGCAGCTACTCCATTTTTCAGGTGTGATATGTTGAAGTCCTACTTCAAAAAGTTTTTTACTTCTGTCACTTAGAAGGTTTTGTTATTTCTTGCAACATATCATTTAGCCTGCGCCCATACCAACTCAATGGAATTAAGCTCACGGTGGTATGGAGGCAGACGTTTTTACGTCTGCCTCCATACCACCGTGAGCTAAATTGCTAAATTGTTTTCAATTATCCCATGCTGCGCTGCCATCTCGTCCACAACATACATATGTACGAAACAATATAGCATCAAATAAACACAACAATTTCCACAAACACAACGTAACGGAAAACTTAACAAAAACAATAACTAAATACTAAACAGCGTGAGCGCAGAAAAAACATTCTTGCTATCAGACCAGAGGTTAGAAGCCGAATGAATATCAAACAAAATGGCGACCGACGCGCGCCGCGCTTTGTAATAAGCCGTCAATATACTGATGTAACTACTTACATAACTATTAGTAACTTATATCAGAGAACTTTTATTGTAAAATAGAAATAATATTATTTTATTCTTTGAAATGATTAACTATTCACACTCATTGTTCGTTCATCTGATTGAACGAGAACTAAACGCATCACTATTACTTTAAATATGACAACATTATTTTACAAAGTGACATTAGCTACTGTCAGTTGGCTTCGTCTAATTAAAAATACGACTATAGGTCAGCCCACGGTTACACCGCGTTATTTACGGCTACTGCTCCCTCCGCACCCATGACCCATGGCGTGATGTTATACCTGTATTACAGCCTTCGTCAATAAATATAAATGAGCTATCCATCATCATCATCATCAGCCCTGTATAACGGCCCTGTCACGACCTTGCCGCTCTGAGCGGCGGCTTAGCGCGGGGCGGCTAGCGGCAAGATCAAATGTATGAAGACGTTCGAAGCACGCCACGAGCCGCCGCGCACAGCGATAACGCGCGCGTATTTTTTGGCGCGATTGGCTGCGCGGCGAGCGGCGCGGCGTGCGGTGCGGCGAGCGGCGGGAACAAATGTACTGCGACCGAGTCCGACGCCACGACTCCGAGCGGCACAGACAGCGTTACGCGAGGGACGAACTAGGCGGTTAAACTATTTGTTAAATATTTTGTGGCGGTAATTAATACGGAGACATTTAAAGTCGAAATTTTTAAACGGTCGCGTGTGTGGATAGCAACACATCCGCTGTATAAATACAAAAATGTTAATAAAACGTTGCGAGATGTAATGAAACAATGTTTTACAGAATGTAATGGTAGGTTTTAATATAAATCGCAAACATTAAAACATTGAGTAATGTACATATGTACCTATTTAGGTACAGACGCAGCTACTATGAAAGTTAAAAGGTGATTTACCTACCTACTTAACGTAGGTAATCTACGTTGTGTAGGTACCTATTCAACGCCTCATTAATTGCGAATATGTATTATTCCTTTGATATAAAATACTTGTAAGAAATGAAGATCCAATGTCGACAATTTTGTAGGTATACCGTATAGTTACACAAAGATATTTTGGTTATCGCCATATTTATGGGTAACTCCGTCGGCCCAAATACGTCCACATTTGCCGCTGCGTTTACCGCTGCTGTAGGGTCGTGGCGTGCACGACGCTCTGCCGCGCCGCCCGCCGCGACACGCGCCGCTTAGACCGATCTCGTGAACAGGCCCTATAAACTGTCTCGCTGCTGGGCACGGGCGTCTTCTTACTATCAGAAGGGTAGGGTAGGGTTGCCAACCGTACTATAATATATAGTATTGTACTGTATTTAGAGACACCATACTATATACTGTTAAAGAAATATATAGTACGCGAAAATACTATATTTCAGCCATTGATTTACTACTAACGATTTGCGAGTACAATATATCACTCATGATATCGATGTTTTTGAACGCGCCTTTCCTTCGATGTAGGTATGCATGTAACCGAAACTGAACGCATCCCTGTCATAAATCGCGCCTAAACCCACGTCAATACCAAAACAAAAGTCTAGCTAATGTTTAGAACCACATCCCAAAAATGGCAACATATTTAAAAAATACAGATAATAAGCAAAACTTAGTATTAATTAAAATGGATGAACTTTATTCAGAAATAAATAAACTGAACGAAATATTTGCCAAAGTAAAGGATGCAAGTGATTTTATTGACAGAACCACATCCCAAAAATGGCAACATATTTTAAAAAATACAGATAATAAGTTACCGAATTTGTTTAAGAGTATATCATTTCTGCTCTCTATTCCTGCTACTTCAGCCTTTACAGAAAGGATATTTTCTAAACTTAATTTGAAATGGCGTGAAGAGAGAAATAGATCAAGCATTTCTTTAATCAAAAATAATTTGCCTGTAATAAGGCTTATGACAGCTTTATTGCAGAGAAAAAAATATTAAACAAAACCAGAAGTGCACAAAAATATAGTTTTAAAAGAAATAAATGAGTAAAAATTTATTTAGTCTATTTTTATTGTACCCTAATTAAATACTATATTTTTTGAAGGGTACTATATTTTTACAGCTTTTTTATAAATATACTATATTCAAACAAAAAAATGTTGGCAACCCTAGGGTAGGGGCATGGTCAGGGGCGGCTGTACCTAAGTGCGCTCGTGGGCTGAACTACCAGTTTTTAAAAGGTCTATGAATAAACAAAGTATATAATAGGTATTAATCTATAAGTACTAATATTATACAACATTAAGGAAATAATGACAAAACAATTTAAACTCTTTACCAATGTATTTAAGACATGTTTTACATCGTCACAAATAGTCCCCGTGCGATCGACGCAGCGCACGCCGCACGCTCATACAATTTCTACGAGATACGGGCGAAACGCCTGGCGCGTGAGACAGAGATAGTTCAATACAAAATGTACCGTGAAATAACACCTTCCCCAGAGAGGTTGGACGTGACTTAAGGTTATATTTCTTTGCACCTTCCTGTGCGGCGCACAGGGCGACCCGAAAACTCTCGAAAGCGGGCGAGGTTCGACGAAGTTCGTTTTGCTTTGTTTACATTTTGGCATTCTGAAAGGATTTTTGATAGGTATATACACCTATGTGTTAAGTGTTAACAAAGTTGTGATTTAGTAAGTTTGAGTAAATTACTTTGAAAATTAGTAATAAATTATAACGTTGACTCAATTCGATCAATTAGATAGATATTAAATAGGCAGTGTCAAGCACTCAAGCGCACCATTTTGATAATTTGAAACTAGAGTGTAAGTACAAAACGCGACGTTTTATGACGGAAGTTAAAGAAATGTTTGTGATTAATTTACCAACCACAGATGAGAGAATTATCAGATGGAACGCGCGGCACTTTTGCGTGCGGCCACTAAAGCAAATACAAAATTGAAAAGCGAATACAAACTCGTCTCAGTGCGCTAATAATCTATGTGCGCTACGAAGCATCGTACAGTTCACACGTCACGATCACTTCAACTTTTAAATACTCAAAATGCCGTCTTGTGTTCTTAAACACTGTAAAAGTTGTTCCTAAAAACAAAAACAGGAAAATGGAATATCGTTTCACAGGTAACTATTGATAATTTGACTGTTTCCTAATTTAATTTCGATAAAATTCGTATTTGTGCAAGAAATATGTAAGTGTTGCCAGTTTTTGTCGGCGCCGTTCTGCCTGAATTAGGGAAAATGCACTTGTCAATTGATTATGAGATAATGATTGTCATGTTAATGAAAAATACATTACCGTATTATAAAAGTATATTGTAGATATATCTTCTTTCTCATAAATATAGTAATAGAATTTCAATTTCCATTAGTATATACCTTACATAATATTGTTTTGAGTTCGATCCCCAAACGATCCAAATATTCGTGTACACCCTGCTACTCGTCAAGCTTATACACTTTGACCTTTGCACCGTTCTTATGGCGTAAAGAATAAGTATCAAAATCGTACAGCAAATGTTTAGCTTGACTTGGTGCCGTGTGTACATACATACTTATGGCGTAGGGAATAAGTATCAAAATCGTACAGCAACTGTTTAGCTTGACTTGGTGCCGTGTGTACATACATACTTATGGCGTAGGGAATAAGTATCAAAATCGTACAGCAACTGTTTAGCTTGACTTGGCGCCGTGTGTACATACATACTTATGGCGTAGGGAATAAGTATCAAAATCGTACAGCAACTGTTTAGCTTGACTTGGTGCCGTGTGTACATACATACTTATGGCGTAGGGAATAAGTATCAAAATCGTACAGCAACTGTTTAGCTTGACTTGGCGCCGTGTGTACATACATACTTATGGCGTAGGGAATAAGTATCAAAATCGTACAGCAACTGTTTAGCTTGACTTGGTGCCGTGTGTACATACATACTATTTATTTCTCAACTAATCGACGCCAGCGGCTTCGCACGCACATATTTTCTTATTTCTCGTTTTGCCCGATCCCCTGGGAATTTCGAGAAATCCCGTCTTGGTGCACCCTTACGGTTCCCAAGAAACATACATGCTAAATTTCAGCTTCATGCGCCGAGTAGTTTCGGCTGTAGCTTGTCTGTCAGTCAGTCAGTAACGCAAGGATTTTATATATACAGATTTACGAAGTAGTTAAAACTTAACTCGGTACCTACATTTAAGAAATGTATTTATAAAAGCATTAATTAAATCCATGGTAAATTCTTCAAAACCGCAAATGAATATAAGAATATTACATAACTATATGCAAAATACTGGGAGATTATTCATAATCTGGCAACTTTTCACACACATAGACGCGCGTGTCCGTACAGTGCCAGTCGCCAAAGGTCACGCACACATAGCTGTCAACGTGCCACGCTTAGTTGGACGAATACGCTACATCTGATTCTTGTTAATAAATCTATGTTACCAACATTAAATTATTATTTTCTTTGCGTATTAATTGAATGTATTTAAATACTTTCAATAGGTAAGTAAGTACTTAAGTAGGTTCCTAGTTTGTAGCTGGTATAGATAAAATGTCGTTTTACTTTATCTTAGAAATCGAATAGGTATTTATAACTTAGGCCCAGCTTCACCGCTGTCGTACATATAAGTATGCCTATAAATTAGTTACAACAAACTTCCAACGTTAATTTATCTGGAAAGTAGTCCGATCCATGGGCGGCTACACGGGGCTTCAGGGTGCTGGTAAAGTGCACCACCACTCCTCTGACCCAAGAGCCGCCACTGGGCATGGTCCACCACGCTGGCCAAGTGCGGGTTGGCAGACTTCACATGTCTTTCGAGAACTTTATGGAGAACTCTCAGACATGCAGGTTTCCTCACGATGTTTTCCTTCACCGTCAAGCATGCGATAATTAAGAATTTAGTAGTAGCAGTCCGTCGATCTCTCCACTAGGCTATCGCTGCGGGTTATCCAACTCAAAAAATTGGCGCGTTCAACCAAAATAACTCGTCATCGTTATTATATTAAAGTATAGATTGATTTGAAAAGTGAAAATGCACTTTTATGAAAGGAAACAAATATGTATACATACTTACTTTCCGAATCTTTACTCTCGAACACAAATATATTGAAAGTTTTAAAAGTTTCCATCCCAAAGTAAGTATCCTACGACCCTTTTCAGATGGTTAGAGAGTGAATTATAAACGGTGTAAGGACACCGATAACATATGTCAAAGTTTTGCTAAACAAAACATTAGTGAAATGTTTATTGCTCGTATGATGGTGTTTGGAATTCTAATTCATTTTGTTTCAAACTATTCATCCCAATTATTATGAAAACTGTGGGTTAAGGCAGAGGTTAAACAATTAGCTTGATAATCTTCTGCTACAAAAAACAATGACTGCGAGACCTTACGAATATAGTATTTCATTCAAGTATTTCATTAAATTTACTAATTAATACCTACCAGTTGTAGCCAACATATTTTTATCATATTAAGAACTTTTTTTTTTCTGCCGAACAAATTGACTCCATGCTGCCTGATGTTAAGCAGTCAGTGAAGTCCCATAGTGATGGCCATCATCCCACCAGCCAGCATGGTATTATAGTATGATGGCCCTCACCTTGACGGCCTTGAGAAAAGCTTTTTCACGCCCCGCTTAAAGGGCCCAGGATCATAAGTGGAGGGAAACACGTGGGCTGGCAAAGAGTTCCACCTTAATGGTACGGCAGAGATAAGAGACACCGAACCGTTTGGTGCGTGACAGTATCTGTTCTACCGTGTAAGAGTGGCACCTCAACCCAGCACGTGTCGTTCAGGATAGGAAAGGAGAGAGAGGGATTAGTTGAAAGAGCTCTTCGGAGCACTCACCGTGATAGATGCGGTAGAAGACAGCCATTGAGGCCACGTCTCTGCGTAATTGCAGTGACTCAAGAGTCTTAGTGGCCTCTGGATCCCCAATGATACGGACAGCACGCCGCTGCAACCTATCGAGGCCGTCCAATAAGTACTGAGCGGAGCCATTCCAAAGGCGAGAGCAGTATTCCACGCAGGAGCGAACCTGGGTTTTGTATAATAGACACAACTGCACCGGCGTGAAAAACCTCCTCACCTTGTTCAGGACTCCGAGTTTCCGAGATGCGGATTTAATGACACCCTCGATGTAGTTCTTCTGGTTGAGATTTCTGCGTCTGTCCATACCTAGGATATTGAGGCTGTCTTGAATCGGTAGTGGAGTGTCCAGGAGAGAGGGATGGGGAAGGGGAAGGGGAAGTTGAAGGAATGGAGAATACAAATAAAATGGTATACTTGTGTTCTACGTAGTTATTTCCTTCTTTCCTTCAATTTATCTTTCGGAATTTTATACCTCATTTATAATAAACGATAGAATTTCGTAAAACAGTCAGTTATGATAATAACTTTTTCCGTGAATTCTGTGCTATTATTTGCTTTAGTCACTGCTCTGAGATTTGCCTGATTAGGTACATTTTATAAGAACTTGCACGAATATAATTTTATTGCGAGAGACAAAAGCATTTTGTTGTGGAAATCCATTGAGGTAACATTTAGGAAATCATATAGAAATTCAAACGTCAAATTCTTACGGTCAAGATATCTAGTTCTATCAAGTCCTTCGTCTGTGAAACGCCTCATATTTTCCAAAACGTCGGAATACTTTAAGAAACCAATGTCAGAGAGACGAAGATTCCCAATAGAATTATAATACATACATATAATATTTATTTAAATGCTTATAAAGTGTAGCGCCATTTTCTTCGGTTTGTTTTATTATAATCCCGGGGCGAATACCGAACTAATTGATGTCTGCCGAGGGCATAATTGATGGGTGACTGCTCCAACTCCTGAGTTTGCGTAACTTATTTTGACAAGACAACTTGGAATTAACTTTCGGGGGCGACCGGCGACGGTTTTTATAACTTTCTTATGTCTTGGCTTAGTCGTTTGTAGACCAAAAGTAATTTAGTCATCGGGAAGTTCGTCGCTTAAATAACGTTGAAGTATAAAAATGAAACTAAACCTCGAAACCATTGTGTTTTGTGATACCTATACAAGTATATTTTTTACTGAGGCTTTAATCTCTATTTCAGTCAGATTATTAAGATGTTGTTTTGGATTTATTATGTTTTGTTCTTTTAGGCAACGATCATCTGATGAAAAATCTAAATCCGGAAATAGGTGCAAAACATAAACGAGGTATGGCTTAAAAGGTATGGAGAAAAAACGATCCGTATGCATGCACATAACAAAATAAAAAGATGGACGCTGAAACTGCGGCGAAACGCTAAATGCTAATTTAAGGTAGGTCAATAATATTTATTAAGACAGGCAACATGTTTAGGCCAATATTTCAAAAGCTTTTTTGCTGTAGATCAGAATTGCAAAATGTCCATCTTTTAATAAAAAAATTACATATCCAACCAAACTTTACGTAGGCACACTCTTAACTACTTAACAAATGCAAAGTGAAGTGAATATCCTGAAGTTTTAATGGAATCAAGTCAAAGTTCGATCTCACAAGTTCTGGTATTGTGGTCGGCCAATCCGAGTTAATGGCTTCACTTCACACACAATTATAAATCTTTCTGAAGCAATAGATGTTTAAAATGAAGATGTTATCTATAGCGCATTACATGGAAACGTACTTTTTTAAGACATTTCCCGCTCTCCTAATACCTTTTGTATCGTAGTGAACATTACAAATATTCCATCAATGTACACCAAAAGTACACTCACACTCAAAACAATTTGTGGATCACAACAGACTGTTGTCTCGTGAGGATTGAACACAACACTTGGTGCAGTTGTGCAGTCAAAATTTACAAGCGCTTCTTCATATTGAAGATCATAGTCTGTATAAAAATACGTGCAGTAGGCACCTTCACTAGTTCATATGCCTTAATATACCGATTCAAATTGCTTTCATGTATTTTGACCAATTTTACACAAAAGAGATGGCAAACGACCATCCCCCATGCCTGCATATCTTACTCGCCTTCTTGCCAACTCCAGGCCTACAAAGTTTCGAAACTTCGACGTTTTACATTTGCTGTCTTTTCAATTCGGCGCCCTTTATTATGCTATTCAATTTCTACGCAGGTCAAAAACAGTTATATTTGCAGTAAGAATAACGTACCTCTTTCAGCAGAATAGTTTTATGTTCTAAAAGATTAAACACCTAAGTAATTTTGGCTATTCAGTAGCCTGTTTATCTACATACCTAGTCCATCCATTTGTTGGGCCTGCATTTACCGAGGCATTTTGAAGAATTAAACACAAAAAAAAACAACACCGAAAATGTTTCTAGGACTAATTTGTAAATTCGCACGTTTTAAGTTGACATAGAGTCCGACCCAGAGTCATAACCCCACTCCCGCTTGCCCACTCGCTGCCCGCTAGTGCATTCGACAATTCGAATGCCCCAGAATTGCGATCAGCCAATCTTATTTTACAAAAAAGAACCGGTCAAGTGCGAGTGGGACTCGCGCACCGAGGGTTCCGTACAAACCTGTAGGTATATACCATTGGTGTTCAAAATTTTGTCCTATGTGCTATAAAACGTTATTTTATGCCAAACTTCAAGTTTCTAAATCGACTCCCCTTGTCGTGGTGGGGGGGCTCAGTAACCGTGGGTTTGAGGTACACCCGGGGTGAAGCTAAGCGGGATCCCGGGAGAGGACGCTCCACGTGGGCTTGGGTGAGGCCTGCATAGGATGCCTCCAAAGTGCGGGTGTGGGGGACAGTTCTGTCTATCCCTCGCAGTCGAGTGCGGTCGCGGGAGGATAGACGTGTCGGTGTTGCGTTGCCGCGCGCCCTATCTCCTGCGACCAAATGGGGGCGCACCATTGCTGCGTCGCGGTGGGGCCGCAGAGGAAGAGAAGATGCGGTGTTGCGTTGCCGTCCTCCCTATCCTCTGCGGCTACTTGGTGTTTTGGCGGCGGAGCCCAAAACTTTCATCCGCCGCCAAGGGGGTTTCGTTCGGGGCCCGCCTGACCATCTGGCGGGCCAATACCCGTCGGGGGGTAGCGAGGAATGCTTTGGTGAAACCCTACCCTCCGACACATGGGTACATGAGGAGCACGGGTTGGTTTTTAGTCAGTAAGAGTCTGTCAGTCCCCTTCGTCCTTCCCCCGCAGAGCGGAGGGACTCCATGAGGATTTTCCAACCTGAATCCAAAAAAAAAAAATTCTAAATCTACTGGAAGTACCCTTTAGGTTTGACTTGATATGACTTGAGCACTTGATATGAATTTCAATTTTATACATCTACGGGTTCATGAGGAAAGGGGTAGTACCTTTAAAATTATTAATACCTATTGTTTTTATTATATGATGTAACTAAAAATTTACACTTTTGGAATTTTTCCATAATCTGTGCTATAAGAAGTTGCTTCGTACCAAATTTCATTATTCAAAGTTCACGGGAAGTACCCTGTAGGTTTTGATTCCCTTGTGAACAGTTGCGAGAAAATATGCGGCTTAAATTGCTTTTTATTATTGCGTTGCCATAGAAGTTTGATTTTGTTACAGCTTAAAGGTATGATATACCCGAGTATTTGATATGAATTTCAATTTAATAACTTTACGCGTTCATGAGGAAAAGGGTAGTAACTTTAAAATTATAAAAAATATTTTTATGATATGATGTAACTAAAAATTTACGGTTTTCGCAATTTTTCCTTTAACTGTGCTATAAGACATTGCTTCGTACCAAATTTCAAAATTCTGAGTTCATGGGAAGTACCCTGTAAGTTTTGATTCCCTTGCGAGTTTCGAAATATGCGGAATTTTGCAGCATCAACGGCTGTAGATATATTTTGATTGCGTTGGCTTAGAAGTTTGATTTTTTCACAGCTTCAAGGGATTTAACTATTTGATATAAATTTCAGTTTGATACCTCAATGCGTTTCCGAGAAAAAGGGTCTTGACTGACGGACGGACAACAAAGTGATCCTATAAGGGTGCCGTTTTTTCATTTCGAGGTACGGAACCCTATAAACTAATGTTTTTAGGCGGTAAAGGTTTAAAGACCGATTCTAGTTGACATACGGATAGGGGGGCCCACAGGCATGAATTGCTTAGGGCATCAAGTAGTCTTAATCCGTCACTGACCTCAGCTAATCAGTCTATGACAATGTGCCCCAAATTACGTCTTTGTGAGGTAAATATGTCCATGCCAAAAAGAGAAGATCAATATACAACGAACCTTGAAGTTTTTTAATAACTACTTTGCAAGCAGGAACAGAAGTTGCCGAGAAGATTGGACGGTGATTGGATTACGCTAAGAGCTGGAGGCTCTATCAATCAAGTAACTACGTACGAGTTGTGGCACTTAGTAAGTAGGTAGTTAGGAGCACGGGTCGTGATCAGATTCTTTTAGTAATGATAGATCGCGTGTGGTCAAACTGAAATAGAATAGGGTTATTATTCGTTGTAGTCTAAATATAGGAACTAAGAACGTAAATCTGACCACGTGCGTTGAAGGATTGATTTTATTCCGGACAGTAGTTACGCTACGAACAAAACATGCTCATTGACCTGTTAAATGACAAATACCCCAAGTAGCATTTTTGGGCTGTATAGAATTTGTCTAATGGTTCACATTTACTCTACAAGCTGTACTTGTTAGCTGTATAAGGACTGTATAGCTTACTATACAGCTGATATACGACCAGTTTGGGCACAAATTAGACAGCTTTAAGTTTAAATGGCTGCACAGTAGCTGTATAATAGCGTTACATCAGCAGTACAAGAGGTAACCGTGAACTCAAAGATGATTAATGGCGCCATAGAGGACTACTAGTGAGCAATAATGAGTACTTAACAAGTGAGTAATAACGAGTAACAAGTGACTAATTATAAAGGCTTAATAGTAATAATTGCTTACAAAAACAGAATGAAGTAGCTTTCAAACCACGCGTACCCTAAACTATTGCTATAACCAAGCTAATAATCATAAAATCACAAAGTTATTAATAGTCGTCGCAGAAACTCTATCTCTATTTATAAATGAGGATTTTATGTTAAAAAGTGGTAATAATGACCTGTATTTACAAATGCTAACAGTGTTATCCATATGGGAATGTAACTTTACTGAGAAATATATACATATTGACTGTTAAAAACTCACGCGCCTCATGAGAAATGCTTTGAATACTTTAAAAACATTTAAAATTGGCAGGGGGAAAGAAGTCGGTTTTCTTAGTTTGTTATTTTATGGTATCAAGTTAGACTAGAAGTCATTTTATTACATTTAATTTGTAACATGAAACAAAAAATGTAACAGGAATACACTGTAGTATTTTATAAAACTATCGTTATATGAAATATTTTAGTTAATATTTAGGTTATAATAAAATAAAATGGTGGACATCTGTGTGAACCATTGTAACACCAAATTACAATTGTGACCTACATGGTGGTTCACATGTGTAGGTACCATAATACCAATAATACTGCAGAGTTCTGCATTAAGACTCACGTGTGTGGTATAAAAATGTTGTTATCTTCATAAAGGTTCACATATGTACCACCACCTTCATAATTGTTCACATGTGGTCTATTAAAAGGCCAGCAATATAATATGACACAGGTAGACCGCTAGACAGCAAATGCCATAATATGTGGTCTTTTAAAATGTTCTTAATCAGCCTATTAAATGAAAGCTGACTAGAAAGGTATTAGTGGTATTAGTGTCGTATTATAATGCTGACAGCCGTAAGACAGGCTACCTACTTTTATATGCCTGTACAGCCCATAAACAGCTTAAAGAGTAGTGTTTGCATTTAAACAGCTTACACATCACACGTGAAGCAAAATAAGAATTTATAAACGCTTGAAGTCCACCAGTGAACCGAATGTAAACTCTTAAAAAGCATCAAAACCGACCGGTTAATTTTGTTGTGGTAACGGACTACTCGTATTAGTGTATACAATAATATCATAGTGGTCATTTGATACCTAATATTTAAAGGTGATCATTAAGTAAAAGTGTAGCATTTCCACATATACAGTTACACGTTTATGATTGCTACTAACCGAATCCAAGGAAATATATAAAGTACTGTAAAGATTTTATAATATCTACTAGCGGATGCAGCTACGCCAGTTTTGTCTGTACACTAGTATATCTGTAGCCACAGATAATATAATACTATTATCTGTGGCTGTACGTTGTCTGTTAGTCAGTCAGTAATGCAAGAGTTTTATTTAAACAGATAGCAGGCATTATTGGCCTCTTAAAATACAAATTGATCTATTTTCACGTTAAAAAAGAAAGACAAGGAGAAGAAGCGTGGCATTCATTAAAGGAGCAAATTTTTTTTTTTTCCTTAATCAGCGTCAATCCGTGTGGTGACGGATTAAGAATACGGAATGTCACCACCCCATATCATCCCATGGGTGTCGTAAGAGCCGACAAAGGGAGCATATTATGCAGAGAACAGCACTGTAAGAGAAGGAAAACTTGATACAAACCCTATACCAAGTTTGGCCAGCGTGGTATAGTAGGCCAATTCCTCCTTTCAAAGGAGAGGCCTAGTCCAGCAGTGGACTGTTAAAGGCTGATGATGATGATGATGAATTAGCGTCAACCGTAAATACCATAAAACTAATATTTACTTATCCCAATGCTTATACAAATCAACCAACAATATCCATCATATATTTTAGTACAAAGAGAACTATAGAACTTTTAATTGCCAGTAAACTTGCTTTGCCTCAATAAAAGTTGTGAAACTTTTAAGCTTATATTAATCGCATAATAGTTAAATGTAAAATAAAACTCAATACGAAAATTAGTTGGAGTTTAAGTGCTTTTAGAAGTTTGAATGAATTCTGTTCGTATGAGATACATTTGTTATATTTATTTTATCGTTTTCGAGACACGATCGATCGTTTGGCATTAATGCTTCGGCAGACATGTTTAACTAAGTGAATAAAAATGTTTGTAAATTAAACACTTTCAATCTGTAAGTGTTTACTTGTTAGAAATTGTTCTCTAAGTGCGTGTGGACGGCATCACCTTGAAATATACCTACCGTTTTCTCAAAACCAATTAGGATTTCTAGGCAATCAGTTTCTTCTGAAAAGAAATCACTTAACTGTTATAACTACATTTAAATGCGAATTCTGAAATTATATAGCTTATGACTAATCGTCGTTTATAAATATTTGAATTAATTTTGGTTTTATTCGAATCTAATAAAAAGATACATTATGAAATGCCAAGTATATAGTTATCTGATTAAAACTCAATAAACATACAATAATATATTAAGGTGAAAAGTAGCTAAGTACTACAATCATCGTTTCTTAGGAGGAAATGGACCGCACCTGTATTGCAAGAGCAAAAACTATTCCGAATATACTTTCCAAAAGTTAAAGTTGAACCTGTACTTCTTTAGTTTAAAACAATATCGATAACTTATTAATCACTTAACTAAAAGTAAATAAATCAAATAAATATACCTATGAAATTAAATATAGAGATATGTGTGACCCACAGCCATGGTACCTCATTCTTATCATCAACTCTATATCACAATGAGCTGGAACCAAAGTTATATCACGAGATAATAGATAATAATTTTGAACTCATCACAATAACACAGGCTGTATGAAGGCCAATAATTGTGCCCGTCTATGTTCAGTACACAGCAATTAGGTGGAGTCTATAGAGCACGCCGCTCTATGCCAGCCAGACCGAGCCCGCAGATTACACAGCTTTGTCTCCCAACCGCGCATTGTTTAAAACGGTTTACTATTGTTTGACAAAAAACGTATGACAAAACATCATTTTACAAACAACGTTTGAAAAACTAATCATTTGACAAACTTTCATTTTGCTAACATATTACTTTAAAAACAATCATTTGACATAATACAGGTTTCGCAAATGTTTTACTTAGAAAATAATTCAAATGTTAAATAATTATTTTAAAAATAATCATTTGACTAAATAATTTTTTTGCCAAATTGGTGATTGTACAAAAAGTTAGAAGAAAAATTATTAGTTTTTAAAAATATCTAATTTCTAACCAATACTTACGCGAAATTTTGAAAATATTTAATTGCGTGGTTGCAATTTTCATCTTGGACAGATTATTTATAGGCAAGTAATAATTTTGTATTAATACTAATTCCATAGAAACATAATTCTTTAAAAAAATACACACTGCCTGAATTAAGCGAAATAAGTAGAATTCGGTTCTGGCACTCGCCGGCCGCTGCCGCGGCACGCTCGCTTCACTCGCTCGGCTCGTGCGTTGTTGTCGCAGTTCTAACCAAACCTAACCAGCCATTGTTTCAGTTGACCCTACACAAAGATTGTTGTGTTAACGTAGAAAAACGTTTAGTTAATAAAATACTTACCAAGCAATGCATTTTGTCAAATGTTATTTATGCTTTACGTTGTTTTGCCAAATAACATGTTTAAAAAATAATCAATTTGTAAATTAATGTTTTAGCATAATAACTTTTTTATTGTAAATATATTGTGTAAAGAGTAGTTTATTAAACAATAGTTTGTAAAATAATAAATTTATCAAGTATAATTTTGTCAAATGTTATTTGTCAAATGAAAATTTTTCATTTGTTTTTTGTCAAATGATCGGACACCGTTTAAAACATTTTAAGGGTTAACATAAATGACATGTAAATTTTCTCTCTCCGGCGATAATAGTAACTGGCTTGTCAATGTTGCATAAAATATCTATTAACCTAAGTTGCTTACGATTATTTTCATGCTTGGATAAATTTTGAAGAGATATCAATAAAGATTTGTACAGCTAAAATATGTCTGAAGCTAATTAAACAACGATGGCTTGATGCTTTTTATCTAAAGATAGAAATGTTTGAGTATAATTTTCAAGGAGCAAGTATATACCTTTCAGGTTAATACTGAATTTAACATAGGGGAGAAGGAGGTAAGACGGGGCAGCGGGTAAGACGGGGTACCCAGCTAAATTCACAGTTCAAACTGACCTATCACGCTCGTTCATTCATCGTTCGATGCGCCACAATGGTACTTGTCAGTCACCCGGTGGTTAATGGTGCGCAAGTGCACACATGTCGAAAAAATTCAAAAAAGTGTTTTACTGCAAATTGTTTCTCACATTTTCTTTTAGTTTGACACGTGATTGCCGTTTGTTAAATAACGCTAACTGGTGAGGTGTTTCTGTAATTAACGCTTAGACTAACCTATAATAAGGTAAGCATTTTGTTTCCTTAAAATTGTTAACTGTTTTTTTGTTTTGTTTTTATTGCTAGAAAATGGCTCTGCAGGCAAGATGGGGTAACTGGTAGTCCTTCTTGCCTCCCAATGAGGAAAAATTTGGTTTTGCTTGATTTTCGTAAAAATTCTTTTGTTTTTGTGTGCTTGTTACAGTTTTTTTTTTAGAATGGTTCGTGACTACAAACGCACCACTAACAGGGACACGCCATGTATGTTTTGTCAGGAAGTATATTCCGTTTCCATTGAAGGGTATGTCATGCTCACTATGTGGAAGATGGTCTCATAATAGCTGCGCGGGAATAGATGATGATGATGATGACGCAGTCATCCATATCTGCGAGTTCTGCCGACCCAAATAATGATCTTTTTCTGTAATCATTCTCATCACCCCATCTTACCTCAGGGGCGGTGCCCCATCTTACCTCCACCATGGGGCAAGACGGGGCAAAATACCTTTTTTTATTTTATTTTTTCTCTTAAATGTGTAACATAATAATAATGATAAGCATTTATTTCAGATATAGATCCATAAAATTGTTACAAGTTCCATTACAAAAAAATTTCATATCTATAAAACAACAATTATTCAATGTCATGTCAAAAATAAACAGTTAGTCAATGTCAATAAAAATTTCAAAAGAAATAGCATCAAAATATGTCACGGTAACTAAAAGTGCCTAATGGCACCAAATATTAGAAAAGTAATAATAAGTTGTTAGTAAAAAAATAAATATAATTGTTTAACTATGTATTCTTTTATATTATTGACCTTTAAAGCTTAAGTACCCCATCTTGCCACCCTCTACCCTACCACTGGGTAACCCATTTTGCAGTTTGTCAACACAAATTGGTGAACTTTGGGCTACCAAAGTCCACCAATTTGGGTTGACAAACTGCAAAATCTTTCGCAAACACTATAGAAAACTCTCAGATTTATGCAGGTATTTTCACTATGTTTCCTTCACGGTTCTTCATCTTTGGTTTGGAGCATCTCAAGAAACGGTCGAGGATGTATAGGTATTTCCTTAGGTACCACATGTAACACAAGGCGAATCTATTGATGTATACCTAGCATATTTTACCATTCCACCGCGAATAGCATAATCGACATCGATTCGCAATCGCCCTAACATCGTAAAATCCTATATAAACACTGAATAGAGCTCCATATGTTTGAGTTTCCCGCGTCGCGCCCGCACCCGCGCCCGCCTTTCACTGTGGCCGAGCACTGAGTAAAGCCAATTGGTAAAAACAATTACTAACAAGCAATGCAATAATAATACATATGTTCCATTACCACGGGTTTAGAAAACAAGGTACTAGTGAGCAACATACAAAGAGTTATACGGTATCCATGGCGGGTTGTATTCTGTAGGGACAGCAAAGCGCTGGAGTTGTAGAACCAATAGAGCATGCCATGGATACGAAATATCCCGTCGTAGTCGCCTGTTGTAGCCTAATATCCATGGCTCGGTCATGACTTGGTTAGAACAGTTTGAATCCCGTCGTTATATCGCATTATTATCTAAGTCTTTCAAACTTTTGTTCTTTGTCTTTTCGTCTTTATTAAATCACTAGACGATGCCCGCGGTTACACACGCATTATTTAAGGCTACTGCTCTGCTCACGTCGCTCATAGCGTGATGTTATATAGCCTATAGCCTTCCTCGATAAATGGGCTATTTAGCACTGAAAGAATTTTTCAAATCGGGCCAGCAGTTCCTGAGATTAGCGCGTTCATCCAAACAAACAAACTCTTCAGCTTTATATATTAGTATAAGATTTAATTTCTTTCTTTTCTTCATATAATGCTTTTATTGCTTGATTTATTAAAAAAAAACTAGATATGTACATATTTATATAACACATTTCATCAAAATTCTGTTCAGTTGTCTAGCAATGTGTAGCAAAGAAACGTTACTTTAGCGTTTTTACTTTTTTTACAAACACATAAAAGTAGGTACTTATAACTTAATCTACTTACTTCTTATAAAAACAACAAAAAACAAGCAAGAATTCGTTTCTAATTTACGCCTTACTCGATTACTACTTTTTCCTTTGAAGACCAGGTGCGCTCATTTTAAATGTATTGGAGAGGCTATAATCGGCTTAAGAGCTTCAAGAATCACCTGTTCATTTTCTTTAAGTAAGGCTGACGTAATTTTGCCAGCATATTGGCTAGTATTGGCAACTTACATTATACGTACATATGTATGTACCTACTGTAGCGTACGTAGAATTCCATTTGCTTTTCAACTGTTATTGTGTTCTTTATTGAGTAATCTTAGTAATGTACCTATGCGATATCAAAAAAATATGAAACTAGACTAGTAGTAGAGCCTTGCTGATTTCAGCATGAATGGGCCGGCTCGTCCGGGGAAGTACTACCGTCTCACAGAAAATCGACGTAAAGTAACAGTACTTAAACTGTTGCGTTTCGTTCGGTGAGTGAGAGTGCCGGAGGCCCTATCCCCTTTTCCTTCTCCCTCATCCCACTCCTCATCCTATCCCTTTTCCCAACCCCAAAGGGCGGCAACGCACTTGTGACTCCTGTGGTGTTGCTTGTGTCAATGGGCGGAGGTAATTGCTTACCATCCATCAGGCGATCCGTCTGCTCGTTTGCCGCCTATTACAAATTTAAAGAAAAAAAAATTGGAATGTCCAGTTATCAACTATCCAATAGTCAGAAAAGTTCCTACACAGTAATTTTCAGATTTCTTGATTTTCCGACGTATTGAGTTTATGTCAGTCTATCTCAAGGCTGGCCAAATCCAGACCCGCGGGCCACGAAGTGGCCCGCCAAGGCTTTTAAATGTGCCCGCCAACGACGTTGATTTGAAGGCTGGCCAAAAGTAGGTAATATCAACATCAGATAGTAGAAGTACCTATTGATAAATTTGTATCAGAAAAACCTCTTCATAAATCACATCAAACATGATATTGGTTTCATTATATTAGATTGTAGAATCTGTCATATAGATATATATAATACCTAGATATAAATATAATAATCTTATTTTTGTATAATATTTTATTAGTAGTTCGTTACCTCTAAAAAGTACTTAGTGGCCCGGCGGCGCCGCTTTGATATAAATAATTTTGCTCGCTTAGTAAATCCATCGGCCAGCCTTGCTCTATCTCTACATTTTATCCGCTGTTTAGCAGGGCTGTTGTTAGTAATTTATTTATTTATTATGTAGATACGACTAATAAAACTAAACTCAGAATATACAGATGCTTCTAAGATCTTCGTCAGTAACACCAAAATCTTTTCAACTCGCCAAACACGACACACATCGTTACTATAAAAAGTTAACCTCACACTTCCCAGCCCTACAAACCACCGAACGATTGTATTTGTAAGCTGTAAGTAAGTACAGAAAAAGAGGGTGCACCGTCGTTGTAGGATGCCGATAAGACTTTCATCTGAGCTTCACTAAACGTTATCCGACGTCGATCGCACCGCATCGCAGTGACGGGGACCCGTCGATAAATCTGTCCCCGCTTTCATGTTTTTGTTGATATGGTGATATTATGTTGGGTGCTAGAATATTAAGGAGCTTACTTGATAGGTGGTTGAGTTTTTTTACAAGGGAGCTTAATTGGTATACTTTCTTATGGGTTTAGTTTTCATGTCTGGATGATCGAATGTTGTACGTACCTACTGCTTCCCTCGGCTCTCTAACTCTAGAAAGAACTATTTGTAGATCAGACAGTATTGTGCCTTATACTATAGGAATTGAACACTGGGTGCAGTGCTACAATTTGAGGCAGTCGTTTATGAAACTTCACCAACCGTGTAGACTTGTACCTAGTGAAGGCATTTGAATTTCCGATTAATGGATGGTTATATCGTCCGGCTAATTCTGATTCTCAATATGTTTAAGGATTTTTAGACAAAGCAAAGTTACCTTAATCATAATTTATAGATTTAGAACTACGGTCGAAGAGTTTTAATTCATTAGTCTCGGCAAAGATTTCGAGGTGAGCAGCTATTTTTGATGTTGACTGTAAATAACAGTGCTCTTAAAGTAGGTAGGTACTTAACAACATACCTACATAAATACACTAAAGTACAAACCATGGCCTAGAACTACTAAGTCACGAATGCATCACAATATGATTGCATAGATGCTAAACAACTTTATAGTAGGCTAACTTGACAATACCACCTTAAAACATTGTAGAGCCATTCCGTGAAAAATTGTACCGTTACTAAGGGGACAAAACGGACAATTTTTAAATTTAATTGTTTTGTTTTGTTTATGAATCGATGCGGCATTTATCATAGTTTAAGAAAAATATATAGTTTATAGCTAAATAATAAACAGTTTAAAAAAAGGGCTTTCAAACGTGATCCATGACAAGAACCTGTCCATTTAGTAACGGTCACTAACATAATATTTTATCAGCAATGTAAACTATAATTTACAAATTCTTAACGATGTTTAGTTAAAATACATATACTCTTTTTGAAATCAATTTCGCTTACCCTATTTGAAATATATTTCTAGCTTTAAATCACATATTAAAATACTTTCGTCACGTTTTAGGTCTGTGTGTTTTATATTTTCAACTTTATAGTTAATTTGGCTCCTTGAAAATGCTTTAAATTATTTTAAATGAAAGTCAGCACCATATTCTGTTATATTTCATCCCAAAATAAACCATTACTAGTAATAAATTCCACTTTATAGCCTAAAACTTGGAATATAAAATTGTGACAGTGACTTAGTAGGAAATGTCATTGTGACTAAATTGAAACATAAGCGGTGTTCATAACAAGTTTAATAATAAAAAAAGCAAACCTTAATAAACTTTTAACCTTAGAGCCATGCATTGACCGATTTCCGATTAAGCTATACTTTTGCCGTGGATGACTCGTGGGTGTCTGACTATACCTTACCTAAGTAATCTAGCGAGAGGCTTTCCTTTACAAAATAATCTAAGCCTTAATCAAAATAACAAACTGTCGTTGCGACTTTAAGTTTAGTTGTGTAAAGTTATCTTCAAAATTATTAAAATAATTGTTAGTCACAACTCAACTTATGATATAACAAATTCAAATAAAACACTTTAATTTTTCTTAGATAAACTTTATTTTGTAAAGTTTACATTTATAACGAGGAGTAGCAAAATTCGCATTCATCGGTTGGATAGTGATCGTAAAGACAAGAGTTGCAAAAAATACCTACACCAAATGTATGGTGATTTCAATAAAAACTGAATATCTTGTCTATTCATAGTTAAAGAGAAAAGTATCAATCATAAACATTCTGCAGCAACTGCGTTTTTGCATACAAAAATAAAATGGTTTTTCTCAAGGCCATTGAAGTCCATCATCAAAGCATTTTATAAGATCATTTTATAGATAAAACTGTCAATATCCACCAATATTCCCATTATTTATAAGTTCACGTAGTAACTCTGAAAGGGAAACAAATACAAAAAAAAATCCTAATTGAATGGTTTTAAGAGTTTACCTATAATAATCTAAGCCAATCTGTTCCGTAAATAAAACGATAGTAAAAGTCAACTAAGATAGTCAAAAATAGACCATCTATTATGATTAATATAATTAAACAGAAACACATAACTCCATCTTAGTTGTTGTCGCTAAAACATACACCACGTAAACTTAGCCTTATGTGTCCATTTCGTCACAATTATTGTTCCCCTAATATGTCACGACACTAAATAGACGCGACGAACTCCGCTTACTAATAGTAATGACGACAACACTCAATATTCTTTGTTCTTTAAGAGAAAATCATTATTTCACGACATACACACATACATTAGGCATAATTCGCAAATAAAATAATGTTTTAAGAATTTACTGGTATCTAGTTATCGCTGTGACTATAGTGGACTTCTTATTCGACTATGTGTTAAAAACACCGCTTTCGTCACCGATTACAGCGTCACAACTGCACGATGGTTAAATATAAATGGCTAATCTACTACAATATTGTTACTATGATAATAAAATAACTTGTATTGGTAGTTTTTTCAAACAGAAAGCAAATAAAACAGCAGTGACTAAAGTGGAATGTCCACCTTGGTGCTAATTTGATTATCACTTAATTCATGAATTTTGTTGTAATACAATAATATTTATGAGTGAAATTGATGTTTTATGTAAGAAAAAGCAATATTCTATAAAAGCTCCTAAGAAACGCCGATGTATGTATAAAAAATACATTAATTTCGAATGGTTAAAGTTAGGGACAGGCGGTGTGACACGCTAAAATGTTCTATTTTGCTTCTTATTTTTAATTTTTAATCGGTTAAATTATCAACAATTGATTCCATTATATATATTTTTTTTTAAAGATAATGATCTATACTGTACATTAAAAAAAATTCTATTCAATAGAGCATGAGATAGTCTTGTAAACTGTTTGTAAAATGATGTGACAGTACTTTTTTCTTCCGTTCAATTTTTCACGGAATGGCTCTGTAGCATAAAATTAAAGGGTGTGTTTACAGTAGCAGCAGTAACATCTATCAACAACAGCAGAATTTTAAAAGGTTTATGAGGTAAAATTTGTGAGTAGGTACCTACCTATTGAGAAAGATTTAAAAAATGTTTATTATGTTGTAGTGTTGTGCACCTCGACCCCATTGTTAGTATACCTACAGGTTTAAGCATTGCATTTATTAGGTACACACTCAATAAACGACAGTCGAACGCAACACTTGTTTCACTTACACTCCCGTCGCCCATCTCACATTGCAATGTACATCTATCTATATTGCTCTATATAATTAAAGCAATTATTGCCAGTAACAAAAACTCAGTAAGTATATAGCGTTCAGGGTGGTTCAAGGCTACTACTAATCCAAAAAGGCCGTACCTATTATAAAAATAATGATTCCTGTAGAAAGTTACTTATGTATATCTCCAAAATTAACTGGTGAGGTGTGATCCCTAAATATTATTTAGTGGTAGAAGAATTTATTTGTAAAAGATATGGAGTAGGTATATGTAAGGCATTCTCAGCCTCGGAATGGTATTGCGGTGTCAGACGCTACGATTAATAAACAAGACCCAGTACCTAGGTACCTATTGTGTTTGAGACACACACATTATCTTATGAAATCGTTAAAGATTTAGATATCTAATTTGAAAATTATTATATGGGTACCTATGTATGTATTTTCACACAAATTATTCTACGTGCATCTGTTAAATTATAATGGTACAGGTTTTATTAATAAATTCAAAAAGCTCTAAAAATACTTAATATGAAAGACATAATATTTGGGCACGTGGAGAGGATGGATTTCGAAAGACTGATCAAGCAGATATATAAGACACCCCCCCGTGGGATCTCCACCTTGTCGTGGTGGAGGGGCTCAGTAACCGTGGCTTGGACACCCGCGGTGAAGCTAAGAGAGATCCCGGGAGCGCTCCGCGTGGGCTCGGAGGGGCCTGCGCAGGATGGCGTCCAAAGTGCGGATGCGGGGGATAGTTCTGTCTGTCCCTCGCAGTCGGGCGCGGTCGCGGGAGGAGAGGCGTGTCTGTATTGTGTTGCCGCGCGCCCTATCTCCCGACCAAATGGAGGCGCACCATTGTTGCGTCGCGGTGGGGCCGCAGAGGAAGAGGAGATGCGGTGTTGCGTTGCCGTCCTCCCTATCTTCTGCGGCCGCTGGGTGTTTTTTACCCGTCGGGGGGTAGCGACGAATGCTTTGGCGATGCCCGACCCTCCGACACACGGGTACATGAGGAACACGTGTTGGTTTTTAGTCAGTAAGAGTCTGACAGTCCCCTTCGCCCTTCCCCAGGGAGGAGGGACTCCATGACGATTTTCCAACCCGACACCAAAAAAAAAAGATATATAAGGCAAGTGTGAATGGGACAGGACGAAGGGGAAGAGGTCTTCCCCTTCGCCTATCGCCTAGGTAGGCGGACGTTCTCTGACCAGATACGAGACATCCTAAAAACAGGACAGGTTACAAGTACCTACCCTGAACAGAAGAGCATGCATGAGAAATCTGATGGGAGTGAATGAAGCAAGAGAGATATGTCAGGATCGTTGCAAATGGCGTTCCGTAGTCTCTGCCTATCCCTCCGGGCAACAGGCGTGAGTCTATGTATGTATGTATATTTAATAGTAGTATGAAAGTTACATGTACATAGGTATGCCTCCGTCCTTAGACTCACGTTTACATCAAGTAATAAATCAACGGATAAAAACTCGTTAGAAGCCGACGAACTTTCTGCGTATCAAAGCGGCAACCCCGAGGGATGGTGCAAAGCTTGTCAAAGACAAAGATAGAACTCTCCCTCAGCCGTTTAGTCCAGGAGTGCCGCACTGAGGCGCCTCGGGGTATTACAAAAGCCACTTTGTGATTGTGAGCAACGTTCACCATAATCGAATCCAATGAATGTTATAATTTTATTCTGTTTTACTTTTCATTTTACATTAAATATTTATTAAATAGGTAAGTAGCCGTGTTAGAGCAGTTCTGCAAATGTTAGCTACTTCTATAGGTACCTAGATAAATATGGTGCAATCCACGTTTCATGTTCATGTCATCTATATAGGTATTAACTTTACATAAAAGGTAAGTGAAAATAATAATAATATTTAAATGTGTCTCTGTTACACGGCTATTCTTATAACATTTGGTACATACATACATACATACATACATACATATGCTCACGCCTTTTTCCCGTCGGGGTAGGCAGAGACAACAGATCGCCACTTGCTTCTATCCTTGCAAACCTCACGTGCTTCCTCTACATTCATTATTCTTTTCATACATGCTCGCCGGTTGCGGGTGCTTCGGACTTTTCCGTTTTTCAAGACGTCCCCAATTTGGTCCACGAACGTCTTACGAGGTCTGCCGCAACCGGCTTGTCCATACACCTCTGCCATATATATAATTTGGTGTTAAGTTAAAATAATCAGAGATGTGACATTTTAAAGATAACAGTATTTAAAATGCAAAATACTAAATAAAAAATACCTATTTCCATTTTGTATTTAAATACTTTTTTTAGAAAAGCATTTTATATTTTATTTGAAATACCTTTTAGGACATATTTTGTATTTGCAAAATGTAAAATACTTTTTGCTAAGTTTTGTAAACATCAAAGAATTAATAATTAATGTGATGAAGAAAGTTTTTTTTTCTTACTATGGCTTACTACTTTTGAATTAAAATGGATGCCAAAAGGAAATAGAGAACATATAAAGGAGCTATTCATTGCAGAAGTAAGAAAACTAAAAATGATAATATATCTCAATCAGCACACAAGAAAGAAAAAAATGAATCGTAAGTACCTACTAGGTACATGTTTTATGATGATTCGGATTCCTCACTAGCTAGTGATAGTGCAAATGCAAACACCACTATTGACCTGGAATCTTTGCAATATTTGAATGATGTCAGTCTGCAATCATTAAATAAATACCCTACAGTAAATGTTATTCTTGAAATATAATACCTGCTTGCCGAGCTAGGCGCAGGTGCACTGATAGAAAGTTAGAAACGCTTTTTTCTTATGGCGGCATGATTATGAGGCCTCACAGCAGAAAGATGAGCGACAGTGCATTTGAGCACATTATTTTATTAAAATCTGTTAATTTAATTTAAGTAAGTTATCAAAGTAAATTAAACAGCCTGTAAGCTGGCCAAAATAAATAAACATCCTGACAAAATAAAAAATAGTTAAAAATTTAAGTATTTTATTTTAATAAAGCATTTTGTAAATACGTATTTTGCATTAAGTATTATAAATATAAATTGAAAAACTATTTTGTATTTGAAATAGCAAAATACAAAAAGTATTTGCATTTTGCATTTAAATGCATTTTATAAGTAACCTATTTTGCACATCTCTGAAAATAATAATCGGACCTTTGAAAGGCTTACACGGGGATATGAATCCAACGTGCAGAGGCCCGTAGAGAGCTTTAAACTGGGATAGGTCATAGGACACATGCCGCAGAGAGAGCCTCCATGATTGCACTACTGAGTACCTACCTACCTACCTACAGCTGCTATGGACTAGCCGTACCTAGCACATGTAAGTAGGTCTATTGCTATAACGTGCAGCCTAATTTAATTTAATTGGGTTATAGGGAATGAGTGTTTAATGGACTGGTAATATGATGACTATGGATGAAAAACGGCACCTGCCAGTAATTTATATTATAAATATAGGGGAGCGGGGGGTAGCCCCGGCCGGCGGGTAGCCTCGGCCACCGCTAATACTAGTGAATCGCGTGATGTTACCCACACGTACGTGTTATGTCTGTGTGTGTTTATTCGCCATTCGACAGATACTGACATTTGAAGTTACCTGACCGCGGCGCTCGGACGCAAATTGAGTGTATTTTGTTTTTGGCGGACTGGTTGCGCGGGATATCAATTGTTTCGGAGGCTATATTTATTGGATAAACGTAGGTAATAATTTATATTATATTTTTTACATATTTCAATACATTTCTATTTCATAAATTTAAGTTTATCTGAATGTGAAATAATATGCTTTTGAGTAAGATTTTTTTTTTTGATGAAAGTCGTGTCGGGTAACCCCGTCCATCGCTGTTGGGGGTATCTCCGGCCACAGGAGCTGATGCTATTATTCCCCATAAATTTAAATCTAACACCTAAAATTAATTTATTGCAGTGGTAAAATGCCTAAATTTAAAAATAGGACTACAATTCGCGGAGACTGGAGTGAAGAGAATATGAAAAAAGCAATTCAAGCCGTCCTTGATAAAAAATATTCTGAAAGAGCAGCCGCAGACCGATACGAAGTTCCACGTACTTCTCTGCAAGATCGTATTAAAGGTAGCTGCGCCGTTAGCAGCTTTACAAGAAGCAGCACCAAGTGCAAGGGTTGATGTTGTGCTTCAGGATTTGTCACCTCTTCCGGATGCCTCAAAAAAACGACTGACAGCCCGGAGAAGAAGAACACAAAAAAAGTGAAATTTTGACGTCTTCGCCTTATAAAAAGGAATTAATGGAGAAGGCCAAAGACACCAAAGCTGAGGCAAAGGTCAAGATGAACATGAAAACTGGAGTAAAAGTTAAGAAGGTTTTATCTCAGCCAGATTTGAAACATCAGGAGACGGAATGCATTATTTGCGGTGAAACATTCGCTGAGGACTGGATCCAATGCAAAATATGTGAGGACTGGGCTCACGAAGCATGTGTGGATATAAATCCATCTCATTTGTATTATTACTGTGATGTATGTGTCGCAAAAAAAAGGATTAATCTTTAAATACATAGGTGGCCGGGGCTACCCGCGACTTTTAAGAGATGCCAAAATTTGATTGATATTTCAAGTGGCTTTAATTACAGAGTTATTATGTTGTTGTCTAAGTTTTTGATTTTTATCTTAAATAAATATAACGTTGATTATTTTTTATAGTTTTATTTATATCTTTCTTAATAAATATAGTCATAATATCGAAAACAAAAAAATGGCCGCGGCTACCCCCCTCTCCCCTAATTATTTTATGCATGGTGGTGAGAGCACGCCGCTCAAGAAAAGCGACGACGTACCACGTTCGATGTCGCTTGCGCGTCCTGCCTAAATAGTAATTCTATAGTAACTATCTTACCTACCTATCCAAAAATGTTCATCAATAGGACGGTGTAACTTTCAATAAATTTCATAATAATGCCGCATTTACACATTCGTGCGAATAACGAGGCGAATGACGAGGCGAATAACGAACACGCATGTGTAAACACTGCATTCGCTATTCGCCTCGTGATTCGATTCGTGATTCGTGTGTTCGCGTTGAGAGCGGTTTTTCGGACGCGAATCAAAGGGCACGAATGGCGAACACGAACTTACTGTTTACACATTCGTCTGCATTCAGTTGACAGCTAGCGCCCGACCCAACCGGACGTGTTGTCAAAATGGAGTGGAGTGAAGCGCGAATTATAGAGTTCCTTGAACTACTTATTTCAAAAGGAAGAGCTCATTTGGAACCCAAAACATCAGAAAGATAAACGGTGCTTGGAACCGTATATCTGCTAGTATGGAGTTGCCATTATGTTAGCACATTAAATATAAAAAAAATCATACTTTGGCTAAAACAAAATTGATTATCAACAAACATAGTACCTAAAAGATATTACTGCCTTGTTGGTCTCGCGGCATAAATGTGCGCGTGGGATTGGGAGGTCTCGGGTTCGATTCCCGGGTCTGGCAGTGTTATTGGGTTTTTCCTTTGGGAAATTCTCAGTAGCAGCACGGAGTCTGGTAATGTGCCCGGTACGGCAATAGGCCCGCCCCCTATTACGTGGGACCTAAAAATTCATGGCGAAATGTGGGTGTAATATTTACACCTCTGCCTACCCCTTCTGGGATACAGGCGTGAGTCTATAAATAAAAATAAAAAAATGAATTACTTATATGAGTAATTCTCAAAGTAATTTAATAATTTACATGCTCAAAAAAGAAATCGTCTGTGACGATAGCTTTTTTTTTACTTTTTTACGCAGGATACCTATCTAAATAATTATATAATTTCATTAAATGTAGCGCGCACGCTGCGATTATTTTCACGTCCTCCATGTTCGTGTGCGAATTTCAAATGATTCACTCCGCGAATGTGTGAACAGTAGTTCGCGACTGCATTCGTATACGAATGTTTCGACGAATATTCGTGGAGTGTCGAGGCGAATGACGAACACGCATGTGTAAATGCGGTATTATATTTATAGATGCCAGAAACACTTAAAGGCCTTGCCACACGGCACAATTTTACCACCGATCAAATTTTCAATCGCATTGGCTTTGCCCATCTACACGACACAATCAAATCACTGATTTACATTCCGTCCACCCGATTGGTTAAAATCTGGTGGTACCGCCCACCCGATGAACTTGAGTTGGACGACTAGCGTCTACACGTCACGATGTCATCAAGTGATTTAGTCAAGTTGGACATAAAATTGTGCCGTGTGGTAAGGCCTTTACGTCTTGGCATTTGTTTAGCCTGGTATTGTCTTATCTGTGGTTTAGCTAAGCGACATCTAGTCTCGCTGCGGGGACTGCGCGCCCCGCAGCGCGACCACTGTGCCTTTAATATAGCAGTTCACACAATAATGTAACAGATGGCAGTATTCAACCCGGTATTTGTTTTTTTTGTAAATAATGAATCGCGTCCTCGGGATAAAAGAATTTATTTATTTTATTAACGGGATCTAATTCTGCTATTTAAATTAAGTATGGTAATCTGTAAACTAATCTAACCTATCAGCTCATGATTTGCTTATTCATGTTTATTCATAATCATTATTTTCGTTAAAGTATATACGGTCAATGGGCATTTTCATAAAAACATGTACATCCTGAAATTTTGGTTGTCCCATGTTTTTTTTTTTTTTAACTGAAGTCAATGCATCTTTAATAACTGCAACTTCTTGTATATATTTGAACGACCTTCCGGACATTCGTTTACCATACATAAAATATAACATTTATTGATTAAAAGACATGAAAATTAATTTCAAAGTTTGTCAAATATTCTATACAGTACTGTCCCATTTCTACTAAACTACTTTTGAGTTGCCAATTTCGATGATTTTTTCTATAAATGCTTTATAATTTCTAACTTTTCTATGGCAAAATAAATTTCTATTAAATAAAAAACACATTAATGCAGTTTTATGTCTTAATTATAATTTATTTTCTAATTTTAAATATTGTCCCATCGTTTTATTGATAACGGACATGTCCTGCATTGTTACCGAAGTTTAAGCAATTTAAAAATAGTTTCTATATATTACGTTGAGTTTTATTAAAATGGTAACACCAAAATCGAAGCTGTCATTCGCTGTCGGCCATTTTAGCACCGTGTCAGGAGCCGGCCGGAGCTTTACAGCAGGCGATCCCTCGTTTTCCTATCCGATTGTCCGGTAAGTAATCACGATTTTACCAAACAATCACTATCACCCTCAGTTTGATATGTATTGTACCATACAGGTTAGTTAATTCTACAGCAAGATACATTATTCATTATAAGAAAACAAAACAACATTTTTGATTATTAATAAAGTTTTGCTAAGTATTGTGATTCCGTTACGTCCTGTCTGATACCATACGAAAGGTAACGTATAAGCCGGACCAAAAAAGTAACGAACATGATCGCATAAAGTTGCGACACACAAGAAGCTAAGTGCCCATGGGCCATGGTGCCACGGTGGATGTTTGATGGATTTTGAATCAACGAAATAATTCTAATTTAAATGAATCGTATCTTCTTAGGTTTACGCGAATGTTACACATTGAAATTAAACTACAGTTTACGGATTTTATCGCGTTGTATTGGTTTCACTAAGTTATTACATTTGAAACTAAAGATCTAGAAACTATATTTTTAATTTATTACTCGCCGACGTTTCGAATTCTTTACAGAATTCATGTTCACGGCAGACTGAGGTGATAGTTGTCTTTTTCTTGAATGTATAAGTTATCTCAAAATACCCGAACATTTTTCAACTACTGGTGTTACTATTTACGCAGAATGAGGTCACAGTGTCCTGTCCACAGTGTCACCAGAAGACCTAAAGATACTACTAGATATTATGCTATGTTAGATAGTAAAAAGCAAAAATAATTTTTGCGTTACTTCTAAAATGTCGAAGTGTGATCTCAACTTTACTGTGTCCTGTTTGTTACGGGTAGGTCAGGTAACGTTACTGTCCCTTACGAAAGTTTACTGTATTTGTTGATTATTTCCTATTTTTATTAAGGTATTCCAACTTATTTCTGTATGTATAGAATTAATAGCTTAGTAAATACTAATAAACAAAAAATTGGATTTTTACGTACAGTAATTTATTGAATACATTAAAGTAAAATATTGTGATCCAACAATAAGTAACGGTAAGGACGCATTTATTGCAAAAATGTTAATTAAATATTTTGCTATAAAACAGTTATTCATTATTAATTGACTAACATCATAGTTACAAATTATTGAAATAATTAAAATGTCAAACGAACATTTCGTTTTATTTTATCAACAGTGCTTTTATGAGTAACGAACATGACAAAATTAACTGCACTAAATTCCTTTTAATTCAATTAAAATAAAAGTAACTGAAATTCATCAGTATTCTATGTTTTAAATCAAAGATTATAAAAACGAGCGTGCAAATTCATAAAAAATATATTATTTACTAAAGTTTTGGTCCAATCATGCATTTTTGAAATTTTGTACATGTTCTGACGAAAATGCCCCAATACCAGGATTTAAAGTAAAAAATATCACATTTGGTGAGATCTCAAGTCAATAATTTTAAATATTCCTTGAACTTAAAATAAACATAGACAAGCAAGTAGAACCTAATATTATTTTTTTGGGAACAACTGGCAACATCTGAAGATTTTGAAGTTTGTTTTGTGAGTTTTGTCTATAGTCTCATCACATGACCCTTTTATTTTGTTCCCGTGATCAAATTGTGGAAATTCAAAAATAATTACGCGCAATGGCTAAAGTGGAAATTGACGTTGATGACATGCACGAAAATTCACTTGATAACAGGTAATATACTCATAAAATCATTGTTATTTGTATAGTGCATTATATAATTGCGATTTAGGCTACCGAAGGTCACTGCTTTATAGTTTTGCAACTTGGCAGGCGACGCAGTGTTTCTCAATTTAGATTTATTTTTCTAGTGTTGTATTTTAATTTATTTACCGCTATTGTTTGCAGTGCAGACAGTGAATATTTGGGCATGGTCGATGAAGGATCTTACGGTACGTCAATAACTTTTGATAATAATAATAACATCATAAATAGCCATCAATAAAGTCCCAATAATTTGTTTACTTTACACATCAATCGTAGACTGTAATCCACTGATACAACATACAATTTAATTATCTGGTACTGTCATTTATTTAATTAAGGAAATTTAATTATGATAACATTTCAGAAAGCAATGAAGATAGATCTCAATTAGTGTCACAGCAGTCTTTCCTGGATACCAACGACAATAGTGCTTCCTACAATTTCAAAGATATATGTAAGTATCTATTTTATTCATCACACCCCAGTGGTTCTTAAAGCAAAAAATAATATTATGATAGTTCCCTGCCTTAATTAGCTTATTACTATGTGATTAAAATTTAGCTTTTGTGGGCTACCAGTGGCGTTATTAATCCATTGGTTGCACAAAGAAAAAAGTAATAATTTATTTTTAGGAATTTAAACTTTTGTGGTCATTTAAAATTAATTTAAATTGTCTTTTGGGATATATACCACGTACCTTTGTTTGCAGTAACTGATATTTCAGCACTGTTGCAAGCGCCATGTTCACGGATGTGAACATGATAAATTAAATTTATTTTTAAACCACATCTCATTCATACAAAAAATTATATGGAACAATAGTAAGGATTTGTTCATGTGTTTGAGTTTTATTGATACCAAATATTCATACAGTTTATTTGTAACAGCTGGACCAGTCACATACAAATTGATAACAATGACAGGAGAAGAAGGAACAACCAATGTTGCTCATTCACCGTCCCATGGTATGTAATATTAAAAGCCTTTTGTTAATTATTGAGTATTTTATCCTTAGGCAGCTTTGTAATTAACATACTTCTTTACTCAAAGCAAAACATGTTCAATCTCTCATAATGCCCAAAGGAAGCTTTCACATACTTAATTATATACTTATAACAACTTTGAGCATTGCTAATGAACATTGATATACAAATACCCAAGATGCACAGTCTTGAACTAGAGTGACGTTTAAAACGATTTATGTTAATGATCATATTATTTTGTAAATACAACCATATAACAATATACTTTACTTAAAGTTGTATTTATTTTGGCATGTAAAACCTGTGCCGTGCAACGAACAGTACCATACTATTTGAAAAACATGCAATTTGCATGTATTTCTTCTGGACAGTTTTAGTGAGACACTGTTTATCTAGGGTATTTGTATATCAATTCTAATTAATCAAACGGTTGATGAAACTGCATCACCATGTGAAATCTTTTTATATATGCTTGTTTGCATGTATTTAGAAAGTAAATCATTTATCTTTGTTTTGATAGTAATCATTAAAATATATAAACAGAGTATGCTAAGCCGATACTTTTCCATTTGAACAATATTTTACAGCTATAACTAATAATTATTTTCAGGTATGCAAGAGGCAGAATACTTTGTAATAAGCAATCCTGGAGAGATGTTTGGTGTTACAAGTCCACCAAAGAAAACTAGAGGTAGAAATGTCCTACAAGCAAGAGCAGCTAACGCAAAAAAGGTAACCATTGAAAAATCTATCAACATTATGTCAGCTCAAATCATCATCACTATCCTAGCGTTATCCCAGTTGCATCCAAGACTTGCGCTGTGAAGCCCGGGGTATGCATACCTGCAATACCAACCAGATATGACAGAACATCAGCTGCCGTTTGACCTCCGTAACCCAAAGGGATAGCTATATTTCATGGCTTAGACCAGTATCAGTTTATTTGAGGGTACTGACTACGGGTAACAACTTTCAAAGATCTTCACGAAAGTTTTGCCAGTTTTTCATTTTTATTTTCTGTCATAAGGTTCTTTCACTTTGCAAATTCTGAGTAAAAAATGTTTGAATATTTATATAGTTTATGGATGGTATAAATTGTGAATAACATTTAGAGCATGTGCAACTGTTAATGTCATAAGTATGTTAAACGCAAAGTCCTCAGTAATAACCCTGTCTATTGGTAGAAAGCGTACAAAAATCTGTTTGATAGTATTTGAGTTTACCATGTTTATATAAACAGGAACAAACAGGGACTTCATTTTATAATATGTATATAGATAAGTTAGTTTAGATTTACATTTATTTGGGGCAATAATTTATTGTAATAATTTATCATTATCATAATTTGCAGCGCGACGACAAAAGGCGAGCAACACACAACGAAGTCGAAAGACGTCGCCGGGATAAAATCAACGCTTGGATCTCCAAACTAGCCAATCTTATTCCCAACTCTGGCCTGCCAGACTCAGCAAGCAAGGGAGGCATTCTAGCTAAAGCTTGTGACCACATTACGGATCTTACAGAGAAACAAAAGAGGTATGTGATTAACTGTTTTAAGTAGATATTGCTAACTTCTTACAATTTAAACTTTTGTGTTTTAAGAAAATATAAGTAGAAATTGCTGAGTTAGGACTTTATCAAAAAATGTCCTAGAGCAATATTATAGTGTAATTTTTCGAACAAAAAGCCAGCTTCAGAAGTATCTGAACCTGTTGTGATAACATATAGAAAGACAAAAGGGGAATCCTGTAAGGCAGTGGCTTTTGGGTAACCAAATATTTGGCAGAGCCCTAAAATAAAACAAAGCCGAGTCCTAAGTGCACTTTTAAACCATTTATTTTTCTGACATACACCTTCATAGAGCTCCTAAAGATGCTTCATGGAGACCTGGAGCTCCGCGGAGCATACTTTGAGAATGGCTGCTGTAAGGCAATAACATTGCTTTAGAGATGAACCAATATTATTAGGGAAGGAGTTGAAACTAGCTGAGGTTTCTTTAGATAACACCCTTTTAACATGAATCCATGATAAACAATCTTCAACATTCAACAATAAATATACACATTGAAGGCAAATTGTACAAAAACACAATTACAGGTCAAAGATATTTAAAATTTCTCTGTTGATTTTGAGTGAGTTTTACCAATTTGCTATTTTTGACTCCAATTGGTTCCTGCAATGTAATTACTTTATTTAATTTTAATCTTAAAAATATATTTGCAACAAATTTTTAAAAGTATTAAAGAGTGGAAGGAGTCGAAATAAACTACGATGATTAATGAATTAATGATAATATTTGTTGTAAGTTTGATTGATAATTACACATTTATCTACATTATAATACGATAATACAGAACAAACAAACAAATACCTATGTGGATGATTAAATCATAATCTAATAATCATATAATGCGTGTAACTGGCAAATACTGTAGAAATTGGCTTCGAAAATTTCATCATTGTAGGTGAGATGAGACTTTTATTGATACTTACCACATACTTACCACATTTTAGATTAATGCTTAAATATTGTTTAGGTAACTATTAAAAAATATAATATGTAAAAATTGTTAAAATGTTGGTAATCTAAAACATTACATCTGACATTCTCCCTTTATGATTGCATATGAGTATTTGTTATTACATGGCAGTTTCCATACTTCTTATATCTATGTTGATTGAAAATCATGCAAAAAAACACATAGATTTTTTAAATTTCATATTATAAGCAATCACAGTGCAGCAATTAGTAAACAGGTTTTCTTACAATATTTCCCATATAAAAAGAAGCAATTATCCACTCCAATACAAGAGACTAACAATATTAATAAAATAATATTTTCTTTTTCAGATTAGAAAAAATGGAAGTTGAGAACGAGAAATTAATGCTAGAAATAATAAGACTCAACCAGGAGCTATCTGAAGTTCGCAAGGAGAACAGTTCTATGCGCAACCAGTTAGCTGACAACTGTATAGTAATACAACAAAGGCCAAAGGGTCAGAAATCTTAGTCAGAGATATAGTAAAGTGTAAAGTGCAGTGTTTAATTGACTGTGTGAACTGAGGTGCTTGAATACTGTGAATGTGTGATGTTACACCGTCATACCAACCACTGAGCGTTTTAGCGTAAGCATGTTAGAGCTATACTGTCTTTGCGGAAAGTTATAGTCACCAATTTATTTAGGGTTATTGTTTGCGAAAGGCTAGGAGTTGGCTTGCCCAAAGTTTGGGATATGGTAGCCAGGATTAGGATTTTCTTGGAAAGCAAGGGGCTCGATCGTTATCTGAAGATATTTTTTTTTACGCGATTTGTACACATTACTATTATTCACAAAAGGCCGCGTTCGGCGTGTCGTGATAACAGATTGTCGTGCCGTGGCTTATTTTATAGAGGTGTTCACATATAGGACAACAAGAGTACCTATGTCACAGTACCATTTTTGCTGGGACAGTAAAAGCTAGAGACAATAATCTCGTCACTCTAAAGCTGGCTTCCCACGGTGCGTAATTTTGCGGTCGTGCACCCATCTTTGATGTCCATGGATGCGTCAGTCGATCACGGGATGACAGTGACCTCATGTTCCATTATTGTAATATTAAATGTGTACAAATAACAAGTGAAAAGTACTCTTTAGAAAGTGTTTCGTCACTGTTTTGAACTTGGAGACCATGACATATTGGTCCTCTTATAGACTATAGAACTGAGGCTTAGTTAGTGACTACAATGAGGTTACTTATTATATCAAAATTTACATTGTATCAGTCATTGTGATTATTTTATCATTTATAATATTTATGTTTTCTTTTTTGTATCAGAAATATGTTAAACATTTTGTGATGAGTGCAATACTTTTTTATTTTTATTAATCATTTTCATTGCAATATTTTTCTGTTTTTCATATCTTTGGTTTCCATTTGCAAGTAATTTAACTGTATTCCAAGTCTTTTTGCACTATTCTTGTCTGTATGGAGACCACAGGCATGTGTAACAACTTCAATATAATAAAGTATTGTGCAGAGAGTATTGTGTAGAGGGCAGAGGTCTTAATCCCAGTTGATGTAATTTTTTTAATTTGGGGTGAGGTATCTGTTCAGAAATATTCCTAGTGTGATTTTAAACATAGAAAAATTTTATTGAAAGCTTTCTACTTAATTCATTCACTGTCCAGTGAGAGAAACAATAAAAAAACAATTTTTATTAATTATAAATATATGATACATAGAGTATGTGATATTTTCAATCTTAGGTATGTAATTTTGTTGATGTTACCACAAGTTCTTACCTAGTGAGCTACAGAAAGAAAAACGTGAAAACACAATATGAAGAGTATCGGTTTCTATCAGAGAGGTTGGACTACGTTTAGACTAGAGAGAACATGCTCGTTATATTTCCTTATACAGAACGTGCAACATGTAATGTCAGTTGGTCTTAGGGCGGTTTCAGATGAGCGTTTTATACGCGCATATAAGATCGTTTTTGGGAGCGCATGTAGGCGCGTATAGACGCGCCGTTTGGCACACGCGCAACTCGTACGAGCGTTGACGCGACGAGTCGTCAGAATCCATGTTGACACTCACAAGATGTCACTGCTGTTTCGAGCGAACACGCCGTAATATGCCCGTTTACGCGAGTCCGGTTTTCTGAAGCGCGTAATGTAGCGAGCGTGTAAGCGCATACGCTGAATCTACCGTATACGCGCTGAAAAATGCGCTAATCTGAAACCGCCCTTAGTGTCATGCGGATTTGCTCACGCACGCGGGATTGGCCCGCCTGCGTAAACCCCGCAAATGTCATTTTGCCAAAGCCTGCCGCATTTGCCAAACTGGTATAATTCGTACAATACCTAATCTAAGTGACAGTTTCTTAGCACTGTCTGTCTGGCAAGTCTTTGCAAAGCACTGTCAGGCGTCGACAGCAAAAACTACAATTTCAATATTTTAGTTGTTTACTTCTGCGGCTTAAATATATCGACACATACTAAAGTTAGACATTTGACCAAAAATATTTATCGATAAATCATCACTGTTACGAACAACACTCGGTTTCCTAACTCTGTTTTGTCTACTGTCTGGCTACCACAAGACTGCTATAAGATCGTGCTGCTAAACCTATCGATAGCTCTTTCTATCATACTGCATGTGCCATTAGAAAGAATATATCAATCGTAGCAACCGCTGTTGTTATCATAATCGCTGTTATATTTGTTTGGTTTCTATACTAAACTTGTCCTAAGTTAACGTGGTCATCTTCAACGACGCATACTGTCGAATTGATGTCTGACGATTAACTGACTGTCAATCTCTTGTTTGATTGCTTCGCATTGTATCAAATCATATCGCACACGCAAGACAATGCATTCTATCTTCTATATACACATAGCATCACAATATATTATTTGAAAAGTCAATGCGGCTAGTTCCTAGTAAGCAACAAAACTAGAGGTTTAAATTTTGTTCAAATAGGTTTTTATTTAGTTTCCTGTTATTGTAAATATTGTACAATCAAGGCAGCTCAGACAGTATTTCTCTGAATGTGAATCAGTGTTTATTTTTATTTACCTATTTTATTTTAGTTATCCACTGCAACTTGCAGTAATAAAACATTGTTGTTATTATTTTCGTTTTATGAATATAATTATTAGTGTTTAATTATTGTGCTTGTGAATGTTATAATGTTGCCAAATTGTGACATTTTAATCATTTTCTTTTTGTTTTGTTAAATCACTGTGTAACATTTATTTGTGTTGAAAAATTATGAAGTAAGAATGTAGTCACTACACATCAAATATATTAAAAGAAAGTGACAACATGGCACTAAATTTGAGTAGAAAAATAACGCCTAAGTATTTAGAAGTAAGAGAATCCAAAAATATAGATTTGAAATTGTATACAATATTAATATGGTAAATTAATGATATAAATTCGTTGTTAAGATGAAATGAACAAATAATGATAAAGAGAATGGCATTTGTTGTGAAATGCATAAGTTATATAGCAAATGGTTAAACAAGCACTGGTTGAAACTTTGAACAAGTCTATTTAGCTGGGCACCCATTCGCACTGAATAAAGTAATTTATAGACATTAAAACCTAATATTTATTTACTATTTTCATGTGCTGATGGGTCCAATAAATCTGTGTGAATGTTCTAAAATAAATATGTTGTTCTAATTATACATTTTTATATGATACTAGTTGTAAAACTTACATGACTGTGAGTGCATAGTTCTAAAATTAGGGTATGTTAGCTTTAAGAGATGATTTGTTCATTATTTAACAATTGGCTTACACAATTGACTGCATTTAAATCCACTATCACATACGAACCAAATATACTGGTAATACAGGAGCAATTGGTTACAATATTTTTATGTAGCACAGACCTATTTGAATATAATCAGGTGTTGTTGAAATATTGTGTTTTATTATTACGGTCATTTACTCATTTGTCTCGACGTTTTAAAGATTTGATTTGTCACCTATGGTGCGTAGGCAGTAATCAACGGAATTAAACCCTTTTATAAGTACCACTACAGTCCCTGAATTTCGTCACAAGCACAACCGCTACATTGCTCTCCCACCGATTGACCGCTGAATTAAATATTCGGTCTATCCATTTCTTTTTAATTTTAGATTTCATACGAAATATGTCATTAGGTGGGTCCACACAGACCGAGCAGCTTCGCGAGGCATTTGCCGCGCGAGGAAACAGTCCCCGAACGAGCGAGGCCATAGAATAAAGCTGCGTTCACATTTATCTGACGTGATCTCTCGTGACGGTCTCTGTCGTAATTACTTACCGTTCACATTTGTCTGTCGCCGTCTGTCGCGATCTGACACAATTTTAAATCAGTTCTGTCTTGACTCTCGTGGAGTTCACACTTCCGCAATGTTTTTGATGAATTATCCGATTCAGATTAAGTAGATATCCAATTATATCCATAAATTATTTACATAGGATTATATTATTTCGTATTCAATTAGCTCATCTATAGGTACTGTATACGAATAATATTATAAAAAGGAAGTCAATTAGTTCGTCGTCCATTGCGCACAATTGCAAACGCGCGTCTGACGCTTTACGACAGACAGTGGCGCGTCCACATTAGTCTGACGAGTTGTGTCGCGCGAGTTAACTGTACAGAACCCAACAATGTTAGCTTCGTCAGCTCATCTCTCCCCACCAAATTATCAAGATAATCCTATTGTCATCTTAGCATTAATTTATTATAAATACCTTTGTAGATCTAACATTAGCGATTACTATTTTATATTTGAAATATACTGTTATAATTAAATAAATGTTTTTTTACAATTAATCTGAGTCCAATCTCTTAATTCGCGCTGTACCGTCCCCACACCCCTCCCCCCTCTCTGTCGCAGACCGGGACATTGTCTGTCGCGACACGACAGACGACGTCACGACAGATTACATCAGACAAATGTGAACGCGGCCTAGAGCGCGGCAGCCTCGGCACCGTAGGAAAAAACAAAATTGTAGTTGTCATAAAGTTTGAATTCAGAACATGAAAATATACAGTCCGTTCACAGTTATTTTACCTCTGACAGATGTCGGTGTTTATTTTCTTTATGTTGGAATTGTACTCTGTGATGACAGGAAAGTAAAATAGGGTTACTCGTGCATAACATTTTACCCAATATTAGTGGAAATGCTTCAAAAATTCAAATGCTTGAAGCTCATGGCCGCAAAGTGGTTAGATTACCGCCATACCACTGCGAGCTAAACGCAATTGAACTTATGTGGAGTCTCATTAAAAGGCGAGTCACAAGCAAAAATTTAGGACAAGAGGCAACCAACATTGTGAATTTAGCTGAAGAAGCTTTTCAATCTATCACTGCAGAAGACTGACAACAACAATGCAAACATGAGCGCCACATTGAAGACAAGCTTCGTGAAACAGACGGGTCTACGGATGCTGAAATGGACAGGTTCATAATAGAATTAAATTCTGAGTCTGATACAGAATATGACAGCAGTTACGAATCATCATAACATTGGCAGTCCACATGGATCATTCTTATAGACTCACGCCTGTTTCCATGCAGGGGTAGGCAGAGGTGTAATATGACACCCACATCATTCTTATTCAAAATAAATATGAAAATTAAATTTACAGTTTTTGTATTTGATAATTAGAACCTCACGTTGGCGTAATTATGATGCGTTTACCTGTATATATTAAATAGACAACATTTTTATTATAACTACTTATCTTCATAGGAAATTAGTTATTTCGTAAGAAAATAAATGTACATGCATATAGCCATGCCAATATCAAGAGGTTTTGTTACAAACATTACTTCCAAATATTTAATACGATCGCTTAGGCAATAAAAAAATAAGTACATTTTAGCAATAATGTATATTTAAAATGGGAGTATTATATACCAAATATAGCAACACAACGCCCAGGTTGGCCAATCTAACAGCTAGAGGTAAAATAACTGTGAACGGACTATAGTTGAAAACTATTATGTATTGCGCATGTATCAAATTGTCGACTTGTGAATTATATCTATCTACTATCGGTCTACGTATCAATGTGAGATTGTTGGTCTCTCCTCTCTCTTATTTTAAAATTTTGTTTATAAATATAGTACTTGGAAATGGTCATACTGCAATAGGGTTGTGGCATGTGTTTTTACTAGCCGGCTGCCTGACTGACGCCAATTGCTGTACCTACTTTGGGTACTAGACAATGGTAATAATGGGCCATAATATACATATTTACTTATACTTACTTTTTTTGTAAATATATACATAGAAACACCCAGACCAAGACAAACATTCATGTTCATGCACACAAATGTTTGACATGAGCGGGAATCGAACCCGCGACCTTCGGCGTTGTAGTCGCTTACACTCCCGCTTTGCCAACCGGTCGTCGATTATTGTTATACCTAAAGGATGGAATAGGTAGACATGGAAAAAAATATAGAATGAATTATAGGAAATGAATATCTGTAGGCAAGGATACTGTAACCGAAGCCCAGACTGAAGGATTACTATTCGTACAATAAATAGCGTCAAAGATGAGAATGTTATGATGAATGTATCCTCCGTCATTCAGTGACCAGTGGATAGGGTATGCGACTGCTGAGCGGAGGTCCCGGGTTCGATTCCCTGGTCGGGCAAAAGTGTTACTGGGTTTTCCCGAATTCTCAGAAGCAGCATGAATCTGCTGATGTGCCCGTTAACGGCAATAGGCTCGTCCCCTATTACGTGGGACCTAAACATTTCATGGTGAAATGTGGATGTAATAATATTATAACTCTGCCTATCCTTACGCGGATACAGACGTGAGTCTATAAAAAATATGTCCAACATACAAACACACTTGCAAATTTATATTATTAGTAAGGATTATTATGTTCGAGCGAGGCACGAAACAGCGTACAGACCGCGGCAAAACAAAAATCCAAACTCGATGGCTCGGCTGCTCGGTCGCTCGCCCGCGGCGGCACACGCGCTTGCCTCGGCCGCGGCACGTCCACACAGAGCGCGCAGCCTCGCGCGCCAATTCCTCGCGAGGCTGCGCGCTCTGTGTGGACGTGTCTAATTCGGTAGCTCGGGCGCACGCTAAGCTCGGCCGCGGCGCCACATGCGTTTTCCTCGACCGAGCCACGTCCACACAGACCGAGCAGCCTCGCGAAGCATTTTCCTCGCGAGGCTGCTCGGTCTATGTGGACCCGCCTAATCACGAATCTCGAATCTCAAAATCCATGGATAGATCGAATATTGAAACCGGCCATTAATGAAGTCTGTAGCTATTCACAATGAGCCAGAACCTGCTGCGTTTCCACCGAGTGAGTCTCCTAGTGTAACTTGCCATCGAATCGCCCTTTTGCCTACCTATTGCCCACGCCTCTAGATAGAGTGCCAATCGATTGTTATAATAATGCGATATTCCGGGTTGCGGCTAACTTCTGCCAAATTAGCCCCGACATGATAGCCCTTGCCCACCGCACTCTGGGGCCCAATTCCGCTAAATAAATATAGTCGCAATATCATGTCAGTGTCATACTTACGTCACAAATAGCGTTTTCTTCAAATTATATAATATTTGAATGAAATTGTAACGAGATCGTATGTGACAACGACGAACTGTTTATTTTAAATTATACGAAAATGACATTAGGTTATCAGAATACCGCTTTTAAATCCATTCAAAATATGATATCAATGTCACATAAAAATAGCAGAATTGGCCCCTGATGCCCAATCCTTGACACTTATTATATTATGTAAGTAAGTAGGTCCTGCGGGAAGATCAGTGTTGTAGTCTCACCTGATTCTGCAACTTATACTGACGCAGGTACCTTATCTGCGATCCAATAACTGTTTCTCTTTGTTCCATCTCTCACTATATTGTTGTTACTACTGCATTGGAGTTGCAAATAAAAAACAATTTCATTCATTTATATTTCTTCATAAGTGGTATGGCGGCTGACCTGATTATATATTCCAACCTCAAGAGAATGGCTTGCTCATGAGTCTCGTCTGTTATTTAGCAGGTGTACCGACTTGCAGGTAAGGTTGACTTGGGTCCTAAAGGCTGGTAGGGGCGACAACCAAAAATGCGGACGAGCTATGAGGCCAACGACAAAACAGCCTACTAGACACCTAATGTTTTCATTTCTACAAACAAAAAATTCTGTCAAAGCGGTGAGGTATGCGGGGCAAGGGGGGGCGACAAAAATGCATTCTAATTGGCCGGTTCAAATTTGCGGAACGTCATAATTCATATCTAGTGTTGGGATTGGTCCAAATTGGTCTTATATAGGTAAGACGTACAAGTCTACTGTGTTGTCCGAAAGTGTTCGCCTTACATGCGGCGTTTAGTAGGTTGGGTTGTCGTTGTATGAGGCATATTCCCCTTTTTTTTAACGTATGTGGGACTCGACGGCTGGAATGCAAGGCCGTAATACCCACTTAAACCACACCTCATACTTCAACGCCATTTTGGGGCGCCAGGGAGTCGCGTTAGCATTCTACCCTGACACCCTGGCGGATAGCCCGAAGGCCACAACTTCCTTGGCGGCGGATGAAGGTGTTGGGCTCCACCGCCAAAACACCCAGCGGCCGCAGAGGATAGGGAGGACGGCAACCTGACCACACCGCATCTCCTCTTCCTCTACGGCCCCAACGCGACGCAACAATGGTGCGCCCCCATTTGGTCGCGGGAGATAGGGCGCGCGGCAACGCAACACCGACACGCCTCTCCTCCCGCGACCGCGCCCGACTGCGAGCTGTCCCCCGCACCCGCACCTTTGGACGCATCCTGCGCAGGCCCCCTCCAAGCCCACGCGCAGCGTCCACTCCCGATATCTTCACCGCGGGTGTCCAAGCCACGGTTACTAAGCCCCTCCACCACGACAAGGTGGAGATCCCACGGGGGGAGGCATATTTTCCTACTCTATATCGATTGGTCGATTCCAAATTTCTTTTTTCTCACTTCTGAATAGAATCGGTCAAACAAAATGCTCTGAAATGTCAGGGACTTTTTTGAACAGTGGACAGTTGGACGTCTTGGTAATATACCTACCACTTAGCGTACACATATTATAGTGTACATTCATAAAATAATGTAAACTACAATATCATCAGGCAAATACATTTAATTGCTCATTTCTGTATCTATATACGGCAGTTGGATACTTAGATCTAGAACATTAGCATTACTCTCTGTATTCATCTCACTATTCTCATCGTTTTCTTCCTCTATAACTTCTTCGGCCAGAGTATTTTCTTTTACGACCAGAGTATTTTCTTTTACGATGTCACCGTTGAAATCGGCGCGCTGTTTTTTGCACTTTATAGCTACTCTATAGTGAACATTTAGTTGACTGTTATTGATGAAACTGGCGTCACAATATTTACATTGGAAAGGTCTGTCACCTGAAAAAATATTAAAAAAACAACAGTAAAAATATGTGAGCAAATAAAAAAAGAGAGAAGTGGCATTTGTTTGTACAATCTGCCACTGTGTAATCCAGCCAAATCAATGGATAAATCAAATATTGAAACTGGCATTTGGAGACCAGGATGGTCTCTATCTAATTATGCATGCGTTATTTCTGTACATTCAATAATATGGTGTATCAAACTGTAGTACTTCATAATCATTTGAGGCCATGAGAACCATAGTGGCCTAACTACATTTTTTACAATATTGAGTTTATGATCTTTTCCAGTTCAAATTGATCATTTTGATAGAACCAGAGTGGCCTAAAAGTGATACAACGAATATTCACTAGATGGCAACATAATCACTGTTACCGTTTTTAGTCTGCGATCTAAACTTGAAGTGCCATACTGGCCTAAATAAGATAGGCCACTATGGCTTAAGCCCTCTAAAACTTCACTGTCATGATGAAATTAGTTAGGCTACTTTTTGACAGTCTGTTCATGATAAACGTCATTATTCATACACTTCAGCTTGTTAATTCTTTGAGCTATTTCGATTAACTTGATTCTCTGTCGGATCACTTCATTACGAATTCGATCCTTCAGAGAAACTCCGAGCATAGCCCTCTCCATAGCTCGCTGAGCGACCTTAAATTGGTGGACCAGTCGCACCGTTAGTGTCCACGTCTCGGCCCCGTAAGTCATAACGGGTAGGAGGCACTTGTTGAAGACCTTGGTCTTAAGGCTTTGCGGTAGGGGTGACGAAAAGACGTGACTGAGTTTCCTATATGGTGCCCAGCCCAGTCGTATATCTTCTGCCAGCCTCCTTCTCGAAGATGTTTCTACCCAAATGCACGGTTTGTCCCCGGTAGACGTACTCCTGAACAACTTCGAGAGGGATCCCATTTAGGATAATCGATTCCGATGGGACATGTTCATTGAACATTATCTTGGTTTTGTCCAAGTTCATCCGAAGACCGATGCGACCAGAAGAATCAGCTAGGCTGCTCAGCATATACTGCAAGTCCTGCACGCTTACAGCCACGATAACGATATCGTCTGCAAATCTTAGGTGTGAGAGGTCCTTTCCAGTGCAGCGTCTTGAACATATTCTTCATAGTATTTATGTACAATTTGGGGGAAATAACATCCCCTTGTCTCACACCTCGATGCAGATGGATAGGTTCAGACTGCCGGTTCTTTACTTGGACGGTCATAGTCGCGGCATCATACAGACCTCTCAGCACTTGGACATATCGCCAATCGACTTGGCACTGTTGCAAGGACTCCAGAACAGACCAGGTTTTAATGGAGTAAAAGGCCTTCTCATAGTACACAAACGTGAAACACAGGGACAGATTATACCCCTCTGTCTTCTGTGTCGTATCCTCCTAAAAAACCGGCCAGTTCGGGCGGCAGAAATTCGTAAAGTCTACGCGCGAATCGGTTCGTAATGACCATTGAGAACAGCTTATAGTCGTGGCTCAAGAGCGAGATAGGTCGATAGTTCTTCAAAGAAGTTTTGTCTCCCTTTTGGAAGAACAAAACGACAATGCTTTTGCTATTCCCTTGGAGTTCTCTCCGAGAAGAGGACAAAATTAAATATGCGCTCCAACGCATATTTGATTCTATCCTCTGCAGCTCCAGCTGCACAAGTATATGTTTCCCACCTGCCTTTAGCAGCTCCGTCGTAATTCCATCATCCCCGGGGGCTTTCCCATTTTTGAGCTGCCTTAGGGCCACCACGATTACGTCCTAGGTGGCATCTGGCAACTCTTCCGTGAAATGGCGGGTTAAAGTGGCTCTGGGATACGCGGAAAAGGGACTTTACAGATTTGACTGGTATTAAGCTGGATCGTTAATACCCTGATGGAAAACCCATCAGCTGTGAGAAAAAAAGGACTTATTAGATCTTTTGCCCTTTTTACCTCCAGTGCATCACAGCTTTTATATCAGTATCAAAGATAATGTGTCAGTTCTTAGAAATGATCAAATAACATAGATGTTGAGGATGACAATGATAGTAGCTAAGAATACTTTTATTGTTACGTGCACTTGCTGCTTATGTTGTTTTGTTTTATTTTTGAGCTGTTGTGTTTAATAAACAATTGGCCTAATAACCGCTTTATTCTTATCTATTTCTAAAAACCTACTGCCAAAGTGGCCTATCTGTGTATAAAATGTAGAAAAATAGCAATAAAGCTATTTTGTCACTACTAAAATCATAAATTAGTACTTTAATAGGTCAAATAAAACAAAACAGTAATAAAAAGTATGTATTCTGAAGAGTGCTAGATGATTAAAAAAATACTGTGTTTATTTTCTATGGTACTCAAAAAGCTTGCCTATTGAATTAGGCCACTATGGTTCTCATGGGGCCTCATTTATAGTCGGTGAAACAAACTGGAGACTTACCAATATGATATTTGATATGTTTAGTCAAACCGTCTCTTCGTGAGAATGACCGCTCGCAATATTTGCAAGAAAACGGCCTTTCTCCCGTGTGGTACCTGCAAATAAAGAGTTTTTATTTAGGTCAATGCTGTGACGGATTAAGGATATTGTTCACGAAGGGGATCTCATTTTGACTTGGTGTTGAACCTGATGAAGGATGGTTTCGTCCAGGGTAACACTGACTTGGTCTAACTTAAGCCCCTAGTAGTAAGTATATACGGGGTATAAAAAGACCCTTAGGCTCAGTTCACACCGAAATGGCAGCGGCTGGAAGCGACGCGCAGCGGCCGGCATCGAAGAGAAGGCTCGCGGCTGCCCGCGACTGCTCGCGCCTGCCCGCGACTGCTCGCGCCTGCCCGCGACTGCTCGCGCCCGCCCGCGACTGCTCGCGGCCGCGCGCAGCTCACGTCACGGCTCAGGCTCACGCTATTGCTATGCGCAGTTTATATTCTACATATAACGAGGAAACACGTGTGTAATTAGCTATGAAAATTAGTATTTTGGATTTAATAGTTATTGCACGTATAATTGAAGAAGAAGAAGAGGAAACGCGGATTCTTGGATACACGGCTGCCCGCGCCCTTTCGCGCTTGCACGCGGCCGCCCGCGCCTTCCCGCGCATGCTTGCGGCCGCCCACGCCTTCCCGCGCATGCTCGCGCCTGCCAGAGCGGTCGCGCGCCGACGCGGCGCGGATTGTCAAGTGATTCTATGTATTATAGTCATGGTGATAAAGACTAAAATTATATGACACTGAAACTGCTCTCCGCTTCGCTTCCGGCCGCTGCCATTTCGGTGTGAACTGAGCCTTAAGCCTCAGCACTGATGCAGCAATGATGTGCAGAACGAGTAGACTTTGACTTGGTGATGGGGCTTTTGACACCCTGTATATTGGCTGAGAGCCTTTACCTCGTAGGACATTCATCGACTAATTGGGGACGTTTTGAAAAACGGAAAGGTCCTAAACATCCCATACATCCCCGCCGCAGCCGGGCTGCGGCGGGGATGTATGAAAAGCGCAATTAATGTAGAGGAAGCGCGTGAGGTTTGTAAGTATATAAGCAAGTGGCGTTCCGTTGTCTCCGTCTACCCCAACGGAAGGGAACAAGGCGTGAATATACGTATATATATTATTATGTAAGGTATTTGCTATAAAATTAATTAAATCGTACCGTTCATGGACAGTTAAGTCTGATTTCCTATAGAATCCTTTTCCACATTTGTCACACTTGTGTTTATAATCATTTGTGTGTCTCCTCTGGTGCAGTCTAAAGTTTCCTATTGTTGTACTGGTTGCCCCACAGACTGTACAAACAAACTGAAACAAAATACCCAATGAAAACTGCTCAATAGAACCTTTTTCTTCAGGAAAATAGAGTCAGTAACAAGGTTTAACATTAAAAGCGAAAGTGATATTACTTTTCAGCTCATTACTTTTATTTAAATGATTAATTTATTGATTACATACCTTTCCAGGTCCTTTCTCTGGACGATTACCAAAGTGGCAAGACTTATGTGCATCTAACTTAGGTTGCGATGTGAACTCCAAAGTACAGACATCACACTTAAAAAGTTTGTCGACCTTTTGCTTTTCTTTTGTTTCTCGTGCCTAAAAACAAAAAAATATATAGTAAATATATGAATAAATGTTTATAATATATCTCAAAATAAGAAAACATAAAATTATATTTGTTTTAAAACACAAAAAGAATAATTCCGATACCGGGAATCGAACCCGAGCCTCCTGGGTGAGAGCCAGGTATCCTAGCCACTAGACCATATCGGATGTTACTAATACGCCCAAATAAGCACTTAATTTGAAAACGTTCTTAAACCAATACTAATAATACGTGAGAATAAACAAAAATTATAACACTGGAAAATTTGCCAAGTGTGGCAAGCTAATAAAGAATAATCCAAATAGCTCATAATAAATGTTTCACTCGAACATGTAATTAAATTCTAAATATTTACACTACTTTGGTAGTAAATATTCAAAAGAGGTTATGGTAGAGGCTTTAATCACATTTTTTTGTGGGCTGTTTGACCTAATCAAGCTTTTTTTTTCAAATAAATGCATGAGCGTGTATAACACTATCACGTATTTCCTAACTAATCGTGAATTAATGTTTCTATGTATAATATGTATGTATTTACAAAAAAAAAAAGTATATATGTATGTTTATCCATTGTCTAGTACCCATAGTACAAGCTCTGCTTAGTTTGGGACTAGATGGTGTTGTGTGAATGTGGTAGAATATTATAAAAAAAGAAAAAAAGAAAAAGAATTGTACCAGTTGCCTGTAAAAGTACATATTTCAACAATTTTTATTCATAGAAAGTTGCCATAGAAAAAGCAAAGCCAAAAATAATAGTATGCAGACTCACATCATGCCTTTTCAAATGCCTATGAAAGTTTTGTAAATCTCTAAATTCCCGTCCACAAATATTACATATTCTAGGCTTAAACTTATAATCTTTCTTTCTTGGTCTTATTATTCTTATTTTGTGTTTTTTAACAAGATGCATAGACAATGATTTCTGGTTGCCAAATTCTCTGTCGCACATATAACAGAAGGTAGTTTCTAAATCAAATTGTCCATCATCAAAGATAGACGGAATAGGTTCAGTTTTTACTATTGGGTCAGTGCCTGCATCAACTTCGGCCTTAGATAATTCGTCTAAGGCTTCTTCGAAATCCATAGTTCTATCTTCCTTGATATATATTTTTTCTTCTTCCTTTAATTCATCTGTTTTGGCATCATTTTGAAAGAATTCATTTAATATTTCATTATGATCTATATCATCCACATATTTTTCTGTGATGTTATCTTTTTTATCATCATTTAATGTAAGTTTTTCACCAAATAGTATATTAGTTATAGTGGGTGTCGAAGCAGCTGACGCCCCAGGGTAGACTGAAATAATATGAGTAAAAATATGTAAATATCGCCAATTTCATAATTATGTATGTCAAATTATTTCTCTGGAAATAACATACATAATACAACCTTACATATTGACAAAACTATATTTCCCAAGAAACTTATACAGTAAACGCCTAATTATACCTTTAGGTGCATCCAGTAAATCATCCAAAGAGATTTCTTTATTATTGTCTTCCAATGCTTTCTCTAAATTCTTATCAATAATGCATGGTTTATCCATCCTTTGAATTTCCTTACCATCTACTATTCTTTCTATTTCTTCACTTGTAGTTACATAATCTGTACCATCATTAGATACATAAAAGTTTTTCACATTTAGACATTGATTTTTGTCATCACCGTCAATCATTGGAAAATCCAAATTACTAATTGGTCTTTCATTTTCAAAGCTAGGTAAACTTGGTAAATCTAAATTACTGATTGATTTCTCACTGTCAAAGCTTGGTATATCTAAATTATTGAGTGATTTTTCATTATCATTCATTGATATATCCAAGCTTGTTAATTTCAAACTGTCAATGCTTGGTATATCCAAATTATTCATTGATTTATCATTATCAATCATTGGTAAATCTAAATTATTCGCTAACTTTTCGCTATCAATGCTAGGTATATCAAAATTGGCTAGAGATTGCTCATCATTAATTGAAGGTAAATCAAAATTGTTTCTTGTTTCTGTCTCGACAATGGGCATATCAAAAGTATCCACATATTCTTCATGAACTATTTCATCTGTATCTGTGGCACATAACTCTTTTTCACTATGATTGTTTTTAATAATGTCTGTAAAATCATTAACAGCAATGTGATGTTTTGCAGGACTTATAGAAGTAAAATACTTTTTTAATTGTGCTGGTTCTTCTCCCTGGTCTTGGAATATCTTTGGTGTGTAGCAGTGATCATTATGTACAGAGTGAGGAGTTGCGAAGGGGCTGAAACTGTAATATTTGTGTAGCAAAGATAAAGATCTTGTAAATAAAAAAATCTTTAACAGTTCAAAATTCTAACTGTTTCATATTGTATATTGAAGAATTACCTATTTCAAATTGTTTGTTTTGTTTTTCGTGTGAGAGTGTGGCCAAACTCACACGAAAAACAAATATAATTATTTGTTTAATTAATTATAAGTGAATTTGAAAGAAACTATTGAAATCTCACTATGATAGTTTCAGTGAGTAGAAATTCCAAACTTCAAACTTCTTCAGGGGAGGTTTGCCTGCCCAAACAATAGATAAATTACCACACTACCTACTTCTTACCATCTATTGACTGCTATGTAACCTGCAGTAGTTTAACTACATCACTGAAAGTCTTATTCAAAAACAATAAATATACATGACCAATGAAACATTAATGTACTTACCTAAAATCTAGTCTAGAGTCATTATCAATAGAAGCATCATCTTGAAGCCAATGGGAATCCAGTGAATCATCGAGAACATCCGCCTCTTCTTCAATGACTTCTCGGATGATCTGAGCTTCTGTGTCTGGCACCTCTTGGCCTTCCAAGATATCAGTCATGAAGTTGTGGATGCTTGTGCATGTTGATTCTGGAAATTCGATATTAAGATTGTGTTAGATGTTGAAATTTCATATTTGTTGGTATATCTTGTTTAGCATTAGCGTCAGACAGGAAGAATTAAGAATAGAGAAAACTTACAGCTATGAATGATATAATAATATTGGAAGTGAGATCTTTCTGTCAAAGTCAAATTTTGTCTAGAAGAGTTCTTTACATGAAGGCATCCCATTTGATTATAAATTTCATTTTGCTCTGAAGACAAACCATATTATTGACAATAATATACAATATAATTATGGAGAATATTCTTTTTCTTCAGTCTCTTATCCTAGTTTTTAGGGTTAGGTTTCCACTCATACATACATTATTGAACATACTAGTATGTTATTATTATTATTTATTTGTCTCCAACAATACAAATATCTTTACAGGTGAACACAAAGCGATATTGTACTACAGTTTAAAAAACATTTTACAATTAATACATCGTTGCAAGCAATTCGGTCAATTTCTCCAGTAACATATCTGGTACAGGGCTATCCTTGTGAATTCACACAGTCTACAACAGAATATGTCCAGGTCATTATCCGCTTGACCGCTAGCGCCAATTCACCGAATTCACTTGACCGCTCACGTTCTAAACAAAATGTCGCGCCGCCGCTCGCCAGATGGGCGCGCTAACATAAACATTTATTGTTGATAAGTCGGTAACATGAGTAAGTTGAAGTGATGTTTTTCTTCAACCTTATAAATGACTCTTTCAAGTCGTATGAATTCTTTGTTGATATTTACTTTCTAATTTATTATACTTAGCAGCGAACATTGACTATCGTTGAAAAAAACACTTTGTGTATTTTAAACAGGATTATTTTAAAAAGTAAATCGATGACATACATATTTTATGAGTTTTAACTGTAGAGGGATTCTATCTACACCGAATTAAATAAAATAAAACATGTATCATAGTATGAAAATATTTAATTACACGCATACGATAAGCACGTAATCACGGAGCGCGCGAAACAAAGAGTGGCATTTGACATTATTTTTTCGTTCCGGGTTAACGATTTTAAGACTCGCTTCGTATTTTTAGCATGAAGAAATGTTCAATGATTTTAATAGAACAGAGAAAAATAATTTAAAACATTACGTAATAGAAAGAAACAGTAAATTCAGACCGAGTATAGCGCTGTAACCAAAAAGGGAAAATAGTCACTTGTGCGCGGTCTACGGCATTTCGAAAAAGGGAGAATAGTCACTTGTGCACGGTCAAGCGGTTAGCTATGAGGTTGAGGGTTGTTCAAATTAATCTAATTCATTTACATACCATTGTCATCTTCTCTAGCTTTATGATTGGCTGGAGTACTAGCGCCACACATTAAGGGTAATCTGAAAACACATACATTGCCAAATGTATTAAAAATATATGTATTAGTACAGACAGATAGCTTTAAGCATAGCAGGAGAAAACAATTTAAAATAAAAAAATTGGGTAGTTCAAATAACTAGTGGAAGTAGCTGTTTATAGAATTAAAAATAATTATGTCAAGGGTTTTAATGTCTTGCCTACTGTTCGGTATTGGCTTCTTCTCTTTATGAGAAGGGGTTAGACCTGGACTATGGCCTTGGCCATGCTGCCCAAGAGTGAGTTTGCAGACTTCTCATGTCAATTATCTCAAGTCTCAGTCTCATTTCAGACTTGTAACCTACTGTGTATGGCCTTTTTTATGATCCACAGAATCATTTTGTTAAATAAACAGTGTTCTTGGTATCTTTATTAGGTTGGATGCTTTGTGAAGTCCTTCACAATAGAAAAATATACCTCAAATGTTTTTTTAAAGAAAATATTAATATTATTGTGAGTGTCTGTTAAACTGTAATAATATGTAAGACTATAATTTACCCATTATTATTTGTTTTAACCATGGTAAAAAATAATTAAATAAGGAAAATTTAAAAAAATCCCTAGGAATAAATATCAGTCTCACTCAGAGTTTGATATTTTGGTTGTATCAATTGACTACTATATGTCTATCTGCTAAGTGTGCCTCTTGGCAAAGACCTCCTCCAGTAGCATCTCCTGCATTCTACCCAGTGCAGCAGTTACATTTAACCATTCATCATTATCTTGCCCTGATTCCAATTTATTTGGGGTCAGCGCAGTATGTCCTTCACTTGCATACTTCTCTGTCACTAGTCATCCAATTGTTTACCCCTTTTTCTTTCATATCCATCCAAACACAGTCCATCCATCTTTTCTTTGGCCTTTTCATCCTTCCACATGCATATTCATCACTTTTTTACCTTCTTACATCTTATCTCTCTGCATAACATGTCTAATTTACCCATTAATGTATTCAAATAAAGTAAAGCTTACTTACCGGAATGTCATAGTATCATCACTGTTTTTAAGAAATGTGCAGAAGTCCACTCCATCACCCACATCTTTGAGAGCTAGATAGCTTTTAAATTTCTTATCTGAGCTCCGACACATCTTTTTGAATTTGCATGCAGCCTTCATGTTCAAGAAGCAGTCTTTACATAGTTGGAATGTTATTGTGTCATTTCTCTTCACCTGGAATTTTAAGTTGTTTAAATATTGAGACTAGATTACAATAAAACAATTATCACTCAGCAAATAATAAACGGGGGAAATATATGAATTATATTAAAAAAGTAATTGAAAATTAGTGCTCTTTCTTTACCGCTCATCACCTTTTTTATTGGAAAAATAGGATAAACATTTTACCTTTATTTATAAATTTTAAACGGTTTTAGTGACTGCACTGAAGGTAGAGTCTATCTAGCAGACACTACATTTAGTGCAGAGCTACCGTTACGAAATAGATTATGGTGTTGAATGCTTACTTGTAAACCAGTAGAATACACAAATAATCTTCTGTATTTTTCAGTATACTGAAGTAGATCCATTGGATCGTTATATTTTATAAGACAGCCTCTGCAGAATCCGTCCATCTTAATTATGTGGTATAAGCTATATCTTACATTATTACTTATAATTTGTGTATTTCGTTGGTGAATTCATGATTTATTTACAACTTATATGTCTTCAAACTATATAAATGAAATAAAATGCAAATGACATTATTGACAGAATTGACAATTTGCTCCTTGGAGTCCTTGGTACATAGAGATATTAGAATAGAGTGGCAGAACAGTACCTAACTCAATACTGTGTCGTGTCTGTCGGTGCGAGAGAGAACACAACATTAAAGGCCCCCTGCATCTCTCTCTAACAATACATGCACAGCATCAACATTACGCAGTGGCGTGCTACCTGTAACTATTATTTATATCAGTTTATCAGTAATCAATAGTTTAAAAATATATAAACATTTTTGTCACTTCAAACTATCTTCGTGTATCAATAAAAACAACTTTTAAACTATTGATTGCTAATAAACTGATTTCAATAATAGTTACAGGTAGCACGCCACTGCGTAATGTTGATGTTGTGCATGTATTGTTAGTATTTGTTAGAGAGAGATGCAGGGGGCCTCTAATGTTGCGTTCTCTCTCCCACCGGCGGACACGAATAGGCCCCACTCTGCCACTCTATTCTTAATATCTCTATGCCTTGGTAGCGATGGGCGTTCAATGAACGAACTAGTTGATTCAACGGATTCAACCGTCTACATTCGATGAATGAATCGACGGTAGCGATGGGCATGAAGTTATAGATAAACGTGGAGACCGCACTTCGAATACCTACTTGAAGCATGAAGGTATAGATAAACATGGAGGCCACAGCTGGAACAAAGCCTTGAGTCAAATACCTACATTTCTCTATCTCACTCTCTGTGGTCTGACCTCTCATTTTAGCGTGGATTTAGTATTGCTATCCTCTTATTAAAATCTCCGAGTAAGCTCTTAAAAAGAGCCGACATATTAAGCAAATCAGAAGTTTACACGGTCAATTAATGTGTATTTAAATCAAGAGTTGAAATCCAATCACTTGTTAAAACTCCCAATATTGTAGGTCTCGAACGCTTATAATCATGGTTGGCGAGACAGTGAATTATAATCCCATTTCCTAAGGATTTGGTAATGTGGCAACATTGGCCACCATATGTCAAGTAAATCTTGTCAATATGGCAGTGGTTGGTTGAAAAGAGATGGTATGACCACAGTGAGCGAGATAGCGATACATCATTTGAGCTTCAAGTAGGTATTCGGAGTGCGGTCTCCATGTTTATCTATAACTTCATGACTTGAAGCTCAAATGATGTATCGCTATCTCACTCACTGTGGTCATACCATCTCTTTTCAACCAACCACTGCCATATTGACAAGATTTACTTGACATATGGTGGCCAATGTTGCCACATTACCAAATCCTTAGGAAATGGGATTATAATTCACTGTCTCGCCAACCATGATTATAAGCGTTCGAGACCTACAATATTGGGAGTTTTAACAAGTGATTGGATTTCAACTCTTGATTTAAATACACATTAATTGACCGTGTAAACTTCTGATTTGCTTAATATGTCGGCTCTTTTCAGAGCTTACTCGGAGATTTTAATAAGAAGATAGCAATACTAAATCCACGCTAAAATGAGAGGTCAGACCACAGAGAGTGAGATAGAGAAATGTAGGTATTTGACTCAAGGCTTTGTTCCAGCTGTGGCCTCCATGTTTATCTATACCTTCATGGCGATGGGCGTTCAATGAACGAACTATAGTATTTTCGCTGTATGATGAATTGCATGACAGTTCTCATTTTACATGTCACGCATACTACTTTCAACTTATGAAAATAAATTGGCAAATAAAAACAATTGTAAAAAAAAATATCTATTAAAATTACAAATTAAATTGATACTAGTATGTCTCTCTCTATATTTATAATTATTATTAACTGTAAATAAATTATTTAAATATAATCCTGAAAATGTCAGATGCATGAAACGGAACCTCTGTCAGTAGAGATTGACACCATTGAATCGACATGAACTCGATTAATAGGAGCGGCCATCTTGTGATCGAAAACGTCAGTACGAGTGCATCTGCCTTGTATTTCGTTTGTGTTTCTTTCTGTTTGGCGTGTTATTTTTTATTTTTTTGTTGTGTTTTATTTGGTATGTACAATGTCGAAAACAACAAAAAAGATCGTTTTAAACTCTCAAAGCCGTGAGTTAGTGCTTCGTTTGAGGTCCTTCTTTGAACGAGAGCGCGAAAACGGGGGCCCGGTAATACCAATTGACAGGGTTGTGGACAGAGTTGCGGCAGCCCTGGACATCGGCAAAACTACAGTTTCTCGAATAACGAAAGAAAAATTCGGAGATACTGGTTTTGAAGACAAGAAGCTGTCCTCCCCGAAGAAACGTGTGCGTAACGCTTCAGTAACTGACAAAGATAGTTTCGATGTGGTGGCAATCCGAAACCATATTTATGGGTATTATGAGAGAAATGAGTTCCCTACATTGGTAAAATTAATCAAATCACTAAAAGAGGCTGAGCTGTTTACTGGAGGTGTTACATCATTATGGCATGTGTTGCACAAAGTGGGATTTAGCTGGACAAAAGTTAATAAAAGGAAAATAATAATGGAAAGGGGAGATGTTGCGCTTGCGCGAGTTACGTTTTTAGAGGCTGCAAAACAAATTCAAAACTGGGACAATGTAATATTCCTCGATGAGACTTGGCTGAACGCTAATCACACTGTGGGTAAAACGTGGACAGACAATACCGCTCATTCCTCTACCAAAGTACCAGAGGGCAAAGGCGAGAGGCTTATCATATGTCACGCCGGGAACGCAAAAGGATTTATACCTCACGCTCTTCTTGCCTTTAAATCAAATAAAACAGGAGACTATCATGAGGAGATGAATGGCGATAAATTTGAAGGATGGTTTGTAAATTTATTAAACAATTTAACAGAACCGAGCATTATAGTAATGGACAACGCGAAGTACCATTCCCGGCAACTCAATAAACCACCTACTTCGCAAAATAATAAAGCTGTGCTCGTAGAGTGGTTGAAAAAAAATAACGTGGATGCCGACATGACAATGTTAAAAGAAAAAATAGTACATTTGGTAAAATTACACAAGCCTCCAATGCCCACCTACAAACTAGATGAGATGGCCAAGGAACGTGGACATCAAGTTTTAAGATTGCCGCCATATCACTGTCAGTACAATGCCATAGAATTAATTTGGGCTCAAATAAAAGGTGCGTACTTTCTGGTTCATGGATGAAAACATAACGACATTTACAGAGCCTGTTTGAGAAAAAGTATTTGCTCGGATACACCTAGTTATAATTATTTTGAATGGCTGTGTAACCAATATTCTATGCTACCGAGGATACAGTATTTTTTAAGATTCATTCATCATTGTTTTCTTTTTATTATTTTCAGGTTATGCAGCCAAAAATAACATGACTCCGCCGTTTACGGCTAATAAGATATTGAAATTGCTGGAGGAGGCCTGCCAAAATGTAACTGCAGAAAATTGGAGGAAAGTCGTAGAAAAAACACAGTCAGCAATATCTACCGACTGGGATAAATATGTCCACCTCGACCGAATTCGAGATCAGCAGTTAATTATTTCAGTCGGAGAAGATTCCGATTGGGATATGAGTTTTATTTCGAGTGACAGTGAGGAATAATAAAAATATATATATATATTATGTACTGCGTTTTATTTCTGAATGTATTTGCCAAAACACTTTTAATATGAATTTATTTCGAAGATCTAAAATCGGTAACTACGATTCAATGTCCTTTACTAATTAATTCGATATTTATAAATAATCGCTTAAATTTTCTTAGGTTACATCATTATAATTGTCAGTCATGAACTGTCATGCAATTCATCATACAGCGAAAATACTATAGTTGATTCAACCGTCTACATTCGATGAATGAATCGACGGTTCACCATCGAGCGATGGACTAGTTGAATCCGTAGACGATTAAATTCAAAATAACTAAACGTGCTTTAGTACTGACAACGCGAAGACGACGCTTGTACATAGACGGGTAATACACGTTGATACGTCCATCGTTCATACAAACAAATTTGAACTTTAAAAGTGCTCCTATAAGTTGATATTAAATTTCTTTGGGTATGGACTAGAACATGAACGAGTAATACACGTTGAGACGTCCATCGTTCATACAAACAAATTTGAACTTTAAATGTGCAGCTATAAGTTGATATTTCTTTGAATATGGACTAGATGGCGTCAAATAGACGTGATGTTTATATAGACCATCTATGAAATGAAGTTTACAGGTAGATGACGTAGACCGGTCCACGAATTCAACTAGTCCATCGACGCGTCGACGAACGGGAATGGACGGTCTAGTTTCGTTAACGAAAAAAGCGTCGACGACCCATCACTAGTCCTTGGTTCGTTCGAGTCATAAAAGTCATAGTACCTAAGGTTGACGGCAAGCCAATTAAAAGTCTCTGGCTCGTATCTATAACGACGCAAATCTGTTGGTCGGTTAGATCATCCAGATCGATCCAACGTGACTCAAACGATTTGCAGTCGACATCGACTTCGACTCACTTCGTCCCCAGACTTTGGGTAAATACCCATTTTTACCAACCCATTTTTTATTTATACTGAGTAAAAATTAAAATCAGTTTAATTTAAAATATTTGTTGTATTTTTTTAATAAATACTGACCTGTATGTAAGTATGTAACGTAATACTACACGTATTGCGTTATAATATCTCGCAGGCGCTTAACGCCAGCTTAGCCAGACATCGTTCGCAATATTACCAAATATGGTCATATTCACTAGCCAAAGGCAGTTGTGAGTCATAGGTTTATGCCTATATAAGATGGGTGCGCGTTGTAGAATGGTCACTTTCCCTAGACATTGGAACGCTGCCGCTACACCTCGCGATTATTCTACATTCTACTTCCTATCTACTGTCCCGCTGGGGGTAAGCATATTCTAGTTGTCTGTGTGCCTATATGTTCTGTCTGTAGTATCTGTGTCTCCTAAGCATAACAGCCGATCTAGGGACAGCCTGTTCCTGACCGGTTGTTGTGTATTCTCTATGCTGTTTCCAGTTCACCCTACGAGCTCACTGCACCTGACGTTCTTCCTACGGGCTACGTTCTTCCTACGGGCTACGTTCTTCCTACGGGCTACAAGCCACGAGCTGCTGGCGCCGTGCCGCTACTAGCCAGCTGCCACCCAAGCCTCCGTTCCTGCCTACGAGCTCCTACAGCCAGGCCACGGACGCCTGAGCCTGACCGCTCGACCCACATCGGCTGCACCGCCTGAGACCCGCTCAGCCTGAACATCGACCACAGAGCTGCCTGCGCAGCGCACCTTGGCCAGCTCATCGGCGACCCTTCGAGCAGCTACCCTGCGAGCGTCGGAGAGCAGCAGGAGTCTACACTCCAGCCAGCTCAGGCCAGTGCTTACCTAGTTCGGTCATACTGTATGTAAGCGGTAGTGAGACATAATAAAGAACCTGTTCAGCCTAGCAGTGTTTCTCTCGAACCCCGACATCCTACCTGAGATCCTCCGTCTCAGTGGCGCCCAACTCTATTTGTCTCACTTCCAATTACTGCAGTTGTTCTTGTTTAGGAGGTCAGTCTTTGTAAACGAGGAGGTGCAGACATCAGCGAACCGGTACGTACTATTTAACTTGTGTATATCTGTGTTTTGCTGTCTATCTTTAATTTCTATTCTTGTATAACTATTATGTGTTATCTTACTATTGCCTAATTCAAACAACTACCGATTCCCTACGTAACTGTTCGCAATTTGAAATAACCGTTTTTTGTTTTTGCAAGTCACTTATCTATTGTCTACATTTTTACACCGAATCGTCGTAGTTTCTTTGTAAAGCAGAACGATTGCACACAGAGGGCTGTAATATACTTAAGTTCTTTTCTATCATACTTATTTTATATCATCATGAGCACTAACCCTATCAAGTACTTCCTACTTAATAAAAATGAATTGGCCTACGAGGTCGCTATTCGCGGAGAGGAGCCGGCTACCTCTGTTTTAGGTTTACGGAAGCAGCTACCTAAACTACTCGAGCTGATTCCGAATGACGAAATCCTAGAGTCAGGCCTAGACATAGCAGACGACTTCAAGGGAGCTAGCCTGTCAGTTGCCGATTTAGATTCGCGAATCTCTTCCCTTAAGGAGCTATACGACCACAACTTGGCTAAGCGAACTACGGCTTTGCACAACCAGGTCTACCACAGATTGGGCAGATTAGACAAATCCGAACCTAAATACGGCAAGAAAATATCCGACCTGACTGAACGCTTTCGGATGCTGTCGGCAGAGCTATCTAAGATAGAACACTCGAATGTTCCGTCGGCGGAAGTCGGAGTCACGATGACTTGCACGGATTCAACCCCTGCACAGGCAGCGTCGACTCCGGTAACTGTCCACTGTGAGCATTTGAGGGTTGGCGAACTATCGAAACTCAAATTCGACGGAACAGGCTGCGTTCGCGAATTTCTACAACGCGTGACGGAATTTAGGACGGTTATAAATCTACCTGCCAATAGATTATTCGATTACGCGTCCGAAATTTTTACGGGTAATGCGTTACACTGGTTTCGCGGTGTTAAAGATTCTATTTCTACATGGGACGAACTAGCTAGTAAACTCACAGCTGATTTTACACCGTACGACTATGATTATAAACTTTTAGCCGAGATTCGTAATCGTACTCAAGGGCAAACTGAAGGTATAATCATCTATTTATCAATTATGTTCCAACTTTTTGCGCGATTGTCACCGAACACGGTACTAACCGAACATGAAAAACTAAATATATTGCTTCACAATATTAGACCGTGTTATTCTACAGTACTAGCTTCATGTACTACGGCTATAGACACTATAGACACTCTAAAAACACTATGTCTAAACTATGAGAGGTTCCAGTGTTTAAGTGCACAATTTCACGAACCTAGTTACCCTACGTCTAACACAGTAGCACCTGATTTAGCTTACATAAATAAAAAGGACACGCACGGTCACTATAATAATTCACAGTACTGTAAACCGTCTAAACTAAAAAGCTACGCTTCTGTCGCATCTATAAATGTCGAACCGAACGATACACCTGTGCCTAACCTACAACACTATAATGTCAACATGATATCTAAATCAGCTGTTCCTACAAAAATAACTAATAAGAGGTGTGTATTTTGCCCGCGCTGCCGTTCAACTGATCACTCACTAGGGACGTGCAAGCGAGAACGTTATCCGATATGTTTTAAGTGTGGCCTTAGGGATGTCACATTCGTAAATTGTCCTACCTGTAAAAATAAATCATTTTCAAAAAACTAATTTACTCGGATCGTAGTTCGTCAAATAAGATGACAAACCCTACCGTTTGTACATCTTCTAAACCTAAATATTTTGACAAGGAAGACTGGAAAAATTGGCTGAACACTCTAAAAGTGTATTTTTCTAGTCATTCTGTGGCTGCGACCCGAGATCAAAAACCTAATACTGGTTTTTGACCCTATGTTAATGTAACCATTAAGAATCTACCTCTTACTGGGTTACTTGACTCAGGTTCTGCCGTGACTATATTGGGCAATAATTCTCATGAAAAAATTATTTCTAAAACTAATCTCCCTTTGAATAAGTGTGACAACCCTACTATATTTTTTCGATCGGCGGGTGGTCATCGTTTGACACCGATCGGCTATATCAACCTACCCACCACTTTTGAAAATAAAACTTATATCTTAAAAGCGTACGTAATTCCAGAAGTCACTAGTTCGTTAATTTTAGGTATTGACTTCTGGAAAAGATTTAAATTGTTACCAAACTATATTAACTCTGTTTCTTTATCTAATAATTACTCTCGTAGTAATTCCTTGCCTAATAAAGTTAATGCTACCGTGTCAGCTATTGATACTAACACTGATAACGAGACTACTATAACCTCGGATCAGTGGTATACTACAATCTACAATGGCTGTAAAAACTCACCTACATCTTTCCCTAATTATTCTATGAGGAATGATAAATTGTACAGATATATGGTATCTAAATGTCCATTGCGTAAAGTATTCGATTGGAGAGAGGTCCTACATACCTCGTATAGAACTACCGCCATTAAAGAATACCATTCGGAACTCGCTGCGGGTCATTTAGGTATTTTTGAAACGTATAAACGTTTAGCGCAGCGTTATTATTGGCCTGGTATGCACGCTGACATTATTGAGTTTATATCTTCGTGTGATACTTGTGTCGCACGTAAACACCAAAACAATGGTACTTTATATACACACACATACAACTTACGTCGTAAACCGGCTGGGGTTAACGTGGGTGATACTGTGTGGAAAAGAACCTACGACAAATCATTTGGCAAAAAACTAGCTCCTAAGTTTACCAAGTGTACTATTATTGCTAAAAAGTCACTACTAGTATACGAATTAGCGGATTCGTCGGGTAAATCTATTTGCAGTTGGCATATTAAAGATTTAAAACTAATTAACTACACTGATTCCTAACCTAACTAGATTCTTTCATTGTACCTACCTGCAGTTTGAGTTTCATAGTCACTATCTACTTAGCACTGTCTACAGAAGTTCGGAGGACTTAGTTAGACGGATTTTTCTTGTCTAGACACGAAAAATCCTGCTGTACAGAGCGGGGTATTGTAACGTAATACTACACGTATTGCGTTATAATATCTCGCAGGCGCTTAACGCCAGCTTAGCCAGACATCGTTCGCAATATTACCAAATATGGTCATATTCACTAGCCAAAGGCAGTTGTGAGTCATAGGTTTATGCCTATATAAGATGGGTGCGCGTTGTAGAATGGTCACTTTCCCTAGACATCGGAACGCTGCCGCTACACCTCGCGATTATTCTACATTCTACTTCCTATCTACTGTCCCGCTGGGGGTAAGCATATTCTAGTTGTCTGTGTGCCTATATGTTCTGTCTGTAGTATCTGTGTCTCCTAAGCATAACAGCCGATCTAGGGACAGCCTGTTCCTGACCGGTTGTTGTGTATTCTCTATGCTGTTTCCAGTTCACCCTACGAGCTCACTGCACCTGACGTTCTTCCTACGGGCTACGTTCTTCCTACGGGCTACAAGCCACGAGCTGCTGGCGCCGTGCCGCTACTAGCCAGCTGCCACCCAAGCCTCCGTTCCTGCCTACGAGCTCCTACAGCCAGGCCACGGACGCCTGAGCCTGACCGCTCGACCCACATCGGCTGCACCGCCTGAGACCCGCCCAGCCTGAACATCGACCACAGAGCTGCCTGCGCAGCGCACCTTGGCCAGCTCATCGGCGACCCTTCGAGCAGCTACCCTGCGAGCGTCGGAGAGCAGCAGGAGTCTACACTCCAGCCAGCTCAGGCCAGTGCTTACCTAGTTCGGTCATACTGTATGTAAGCGGTAGTGAGACATAATAAAGAACCTGTTCAGCCTAGCAGTGTTTCTGTCGAACCCCGACATCCTACCTGAGATCCTCCGTCTCAAGTATCTATAAAAAAATACAACAATTATTTTATAATTTATTTTATTTGCGACCGTCGTCAGCACAACATACGCGAACATTGTTTTCTCATTAGAACAAGAGAAGAGTTATAGCACTATGACTGTCCTATGAGGGATTCAAATGAATTGTGCAGTTTTGATATTTTAATTTCACTGTCTAGGTTGCATTGTAATTATTGAACTGAAACGAAAAATCTAAGTGTAGTGTATGTAGTATGTAATCTTAATACATAAAATCCTTGCGTTACTGACTGACTGACAGACATGCTACAGCCGAAACTATTGGGCGCAGGAAGCTGAAATTTGGCATGTATGTTCCTTGGGGACCGTAGGGGTGCACTAAGAAGGGATTTCTCGAAATTCCCACGGGATCGGCCAAAACGGGTAAATTTAAAAATAATGCAGGCGTAGCTGCTGGCGTCCTCTAGTTAAATAATAAGGCTCTTTATGATAATATAGTTTACTTTACAATAACACATTAATTATATAATCTCACAAACGAATATTCCTAAACTGGCTTTTGTTTTACGGTCGCCATCGTAGTCATAGAGAGATAGAGCTATATCGCCTTCGTGTAGTCCAGACGATGCCAACTAAAGAGTATTGTGACTAACACTAAGTAATTGTTACTCATTTATTTGTTTTGAAATGTTTTCAAGATATACCTATGTGTCAACATATCAGCCTAGATACGTCCACTGCTGGACATAGGCCTACCCCAAGGTTCTCCACACAGACCGATGTTGAACCACCCGCATCCAACCGCGCACCGTGATCTTAACCAGATCGTCGGTCCACGTTGCGGGAGGCCGCTGCTGCGTCGTCCGGTACGTGGTCGCCACTCCAGGACCCGCCTGCTCCAACGGCCAACGGTTCTTCGTGCTATGTAACCTTGCCCACTGGCACTTCAGCCTGGATATTCGGAGACCTATGTCGGTGACTTTGATTCTCCTGTGGATCTTCTCATTTTTGATTCGATCTCGCAGGGAAACTCCGAGCATAGCTCTCTCCATCGCCCTCTGAGTGACCCTGAGCTTTGGGATAAGGCCCATAGTTAGCGACCACGTTTTAAGCGCCGTAGATTATTACTGGCAACACACACTGGTCAAAGACTTTCGTCTTGAGACTCTGCGGGATATCGGACGTGAAGATATGCCGTGACTTCCCGAACGCCGCCCAACCGAGTTGGATTCGATGAATGACCTCTTTTTCGAAGTTGGACCTACCTAATTGGGTCATTTGTCCCAGGTAGACGTACTTGTCGACAACTTCGTGTGTGGAGTTCCCAACCTGGATAGGAGCAGGTACGACATGGACGTTAGATATGGTTTTACGTCTTGTCCATGTTAATTTTAAGACCTACTTGTTGAGAGACTACAGAGGCCATCGAGCGTTGTGCTGAGGTCTTCTATGGTCTCAGCCATGGAATACAGAAGTCAGCCATGACTAGGATATCATCAGCAAATTGAAGGTTAGTGATGTACTTGCCGTTGATGTTGATGCCGAGTCCCTCGCAGTCCAGAAGCTTGAAAACGTCTTCCAGCGCAACGGTGAAGAGTTTCGGAGATATAACATCTCCCTGACTCACCCCGCGCTGTAGCCGAATAGTTTTTGAGCTCAGGCCCTGGAGGCGGACTGACATGATGGCGTTTTCGTACAAACACTTCAGCACTTCGAAATATCGATAGTCAATTTGGCACCATTGGAGAGACTGCAGCACTGTCCAGGTTTCGATCGAATCAAAGGCTTTTTCACAGTCCACAAACGCCAAGCATAGAGGCTGGTTATACTCTTCGGACTTCTGTATAATCTGCCGCACCGTACGTATGTGGTATATGGTACTATAGCCTTTACGGAATCCGGCTTGTTCGGGAAGCTGGAAGTCGTCTAGCTTGCTCTCGAGACGATTTGTGATGACCTTAGGAAACAACTTATAAACGTGTCTCAGAAGTGAAATGGGTCAGTAGTTCTTCAAAAGGGTTTCATCGCCCTTTTTGAAGAAAACCACCCTTCTGTGCCATGCCTGTGGCGTTTTGCCCTTGAGTATGATGGAATTGAATAGCTTCCGAGCATTTCCACGGTAGGTGTGCCACCAGCTTTCAGAAGCTCTGTAGTTATGCCGTCATCACCTGGTGCCTTGTTATTTTTAGTTGTTCTAGGGCTACACTAATCTCGTGCATGCTGACGTCCGGGATATCTTCGGTATAGTGTCGAGTCAATCCAGCTCTAGGGTCTGTGGCTGGAGTAAAAACAGGTGTTCGTGTAGTCGTGTGTAGCGGCCAGCTACATAACACCCGCACAACGCCATCTAGCCAATGACGAAAGAACTACCTCGACACTCGCCACCTAACAACGCGGGAAAAATTCAAAAATCCTGAACCGCGATATCAACTTTCGCGAGCCAAGCGGCATATATACAACTTCGAAAGTATGTCCTTCGGCCTGCAGGCCACCAAGCACGACCACCCGGCTTGGTTAGAGGCTCCTCCCTCTAGTTGGAGGAACACCACACCTTTATCCTCCACATTGGTGACCCCGACGTGATCTGAAGAAACCCTCACCGGTCAGATCCGCAACAGCAGCATCGTCCTCATCTCCACCTCCCCTCACTCCGCACTTCACCTGATGGTCAGCAATCAAGTCGCCGCCAGCCAGCATCTTCGGCCAGGGTCCCACCGTAGGCTATGCAGACTTGCATGCCTGGTCTTCCCTGCAGCCTCTCCAGCGCCAAGGCACGCCTCACTGCACACACGGTCCTCCTAAGCAGCGCACATCGCTCCCGTACACGCAGCAGTGCCACTACGCAACCGCTTCGCAGCAACTACGCAGCAACTACGCAGCCACGACGCAGCCACTACGCAACAACTCCCCGACTCACTGTGGGTCACTCACTGCTCAACGCTCACTGCTCATCGCCTACTGCTCATCACCGACTGCACATCACCTTTGCAACCTCTCCCCGACTCACCGTGGGACTTGCGAAGCACACTGCGGCAAGCGACTACAGATTCCACTGGCACTCGACAACTGACCCCATCAGCTTCAAGAACGACCTCCGGTCTTGGGGGGGAGTGATGTAGCGGCCAGCTACATAACACCCGCACAACGCCATCTAGCCAATGATGAAAGAACTACCTCGACACTCGGCACCTAACGCGGGAAAAATTCAAAAATCCTGAACCGCAATATCAACTTTCGCGAGCTAAGCGGCACATATAGGTACAACTTTGAAAGTATGTCCGTCGGCCTGCAGGCCACCAAGCGGGGAGTGATGTAGCAGCCAGCTACACGTGTATAGCTGTCCATAGAACCGTTCGATCTCCTCCAGGAGCTGAGGTTTGGATGAGACAATTCTGCCATCTACGGCCGTGCCGCTTTTTTGCTCTACTTGGTGGGGGCACTGCCGTGCCCCCAGATGCGTTGGAGCTGCACAAGTATAGGTTTCCCACCTGCCTTTAGCAGCTCCGTCGTAATTCCATCTTCCCCGGGGACTTTTCCATATTTAAGGCGCTGTGTACAGTACACTGAGTTCAGCTGTTGCTGTCACTGTTGGATTGTATACATAAGAAAGAGAAGCGCGATGACGACGGGACGTTCAGAACGAGTTGTTTATCATTAAATACATTAATCCTTACAAATATCTTATTCCAATCGATAAATAAAAACAACAGTTCCCCTTATTATAATATATTACATCACTGTTATTAATATTATCAAGATTTGTTTATAAATAATACAGTTACAATTGCTACAATTTCAATTTTAATGGTTATTTTATGGTTTTTTTTTTATCGAGAAAATTTACCGAAAACGTGTTTTGAACACAATGGTCCCCCCATAAATATGATCAAGATTAACATATATTTTTTTAGCTGCTCTAAAATGTATACATTTGGCTTAAAAACTGTTTTGTGAAGCCTATTTTGACTAGGTACAGCGCCTTAAGCTGCCTCAGGGCTACCACGATTTCGTTTTTGCTAACGTCTGGCAACTCTTTCATGAAGTGGCGTGTTAAAGTGGCTTTTGGAATTGGGGACGGGACGCTTTCGAAGTGTTGCGGTTGCCGTAGAAGCTCTGAGCAATAATCTCCGGCGTAGCAGTGGCGACTTTCCCGTCTGACATGGTCAGCTTCGTCAGATGACTTAGACCTAAATGCTGAGTAAAAACTTTCGACCCCCAATTTTCGCTCAATTGCATCTTGAATAGAGCGTGTATTGGAGCTACGGAGATCACGTCTTACCAGCTTGAAGATCCTTTTATTTAGATCTGACGAAGTGCCTTTCGGGTTTCCTCGTCGCGTCTCAATTAGCTGCAGAGATTCTCGCGAAAATTGAGATCTCCTACCGGTGTGATGCGTCTTAAAGTGTTTCGTCCGCTCTTCCTGCAGGATTTCCTCCACTTGATCGAGTTCCTGGTCCGTATAAGCGTCTATTGCGGTTTCCAAGGCAGCGAACCGGTTTTCCAGTTTTAGCTGGGATGTTTCAGATCCAACCACGGATTGGAGGAAATTTGGCCGGAGCGTAGACTTCATAAGGCCAACGCGTTCAAGCTTATTGTCGATATTTAGAGTGCCTCATATAAGTCAGTGATCACTTCCGGTGTTGAACCTAGTCATCACGGAGACATCCCTAAATATTCGCCTTGTGTCCGCCATAATGGTCTATCTATCTCATTTTTGTCACAGTGTCGGGGCTTCGCTACGTCCACTTCCTTTGAGGCTGCTTCTTAAAGAATGACTTCATTAAGAACAGCCCCTCCTTCTCTAAGAAGTTGACGAGCAGATGCTCGTCAACTTCTTAGGGAAGGAGGGGCAGATGCCCCCTATGATTTCTCCTACCAAATTCATGTGGTCCTACTACCGATTCGCCGCAAGTATGTAATATATGCCTAAGTAAGGGACAACTCCAACTCCTTGTTGCGTAAGTCCCTGGAAATGTCTTCGTACATTTCCTCTACTTCATCATCCGAGTAGGACGAAGTCGATGCACACACTTGGATAACTTTAAAAGTATAATATCTCTTGGTGAGTCTGATCACAAGGTCCAATTACCCCTTTCGACACATTGGAGATTTCGAAAATGTTGTCAGAGAGAACCTTATGGACCAGGAACCCAACACCGCCTTGGGATGGCTGGTCTCCCGCCCTGAATTATAAGATGGCCTGAATCTAGAGTAACGGTATCCTCCCCCTCTCTCCGGACCTCGCATAATCCCAAAACATGCCAACTTATGTACTTCAGTTCCTCTTCTAGTTGTGCCAGATGTTCGTCGAGCCGTAGCATACGTCCGTTATACGTAGCCATGGTCAGTCGGTGTTGCGGCCTACCGTAACCCGGGGATGCTTCGCACCCCCTGCCCCGCCTTTACAATGTCCGCCGCCTTGGCCAAGAATAGCGGGGTGACCGGGCTGGGACTGGGAGCCGCTGCGTAGGCGCATGCACCATTTGAGGTTTTTGCCCGTAATCACCACGCTGGGTATGCGTGTTGGTGATCGCAGGGCATAGCTTCTCGCGCCGGTGTCGCTGCTGCCCATCACCGATCTACTATATTTAGCTACGCCTATTTGCCACGGTTATACCTTAGTTCGTCGGTCGCCAGAGCTTCGTTCGCTGGTCGGCAGGATGCAACACGGGCAGGTGAGGTTGGCTGGGAGCTTTAAGATGTTGTTGCACTCACATGCATCCCCATCCATGATTAGGGTATATTGTGGGTAATCCCCATCCATGATTAGGGTATATTGTGGGTCATTAGCAAAGATTTATAATGCACTGTCCACACCTGCTTAGTGTTCATCAACACATCACTACTAATGTATAAATAGTTACCTTTTCTCTGCAGTTCGTTGAAATTAAACTTGAAAATACGAAAAAATACTTTTTTTTTTATTGCTGCTAGTGGCAAACGAGCGAACGGCCCATCTGATGGTAAACGGTAACCGCTGCTCATGGACTTCGCTAATACTTCAATAGGCGGGTCCACACAGACCGAGCAGCCTCACGCGGAAAATGCTTCGCGAGGCTGCTCGGTCTGTGTAGACGTGGCTCGGTCGAGGAAAACTCATGTGCAGCCGCGGCCGATCTTACCGTGCGCCCGAGCTACCGAATTAGACACGTCCACACAGAGCGCGCAGCCTAGCGAGGAATTGGCGCGCGAGGCTGCGCGCTCTGTGTGGACGTGCCCCGGCCGAGGCAAGCGCGTGTACCGCCGCGGACGAGCGACCGAGCGGCCGAGCCATCGAGTTCGGTTTTTTGTTATGCCGCGGTCTGGACGCTGTTTCGTGCCTCGCTCGAACACAGTAATCCGTACTAATAATATAAATTCGAAAGTGTGTTTGTATGTTGGACATTTTTTTTATAGACTCACGTCTGTACCGCCGAAGGCATAGGCAAAGGTACACCTTTGCCTATGCCTTCGGGGGCATTTCATGGCAAAATGTGGATGTAATAATACTACAGTATTATTACATCCACATTTTGCCATGAAATGTTTAGGTCCCACGTAATAGGGGACGAGCCTATTGCCGTTACCGGGTACATCAGCACACTCCGTGCTGCTTCTGAGAATTCGGGAAAACTCAGTAACACTTTTGCCCGACCCGGGAATCGAACCCGGGACCTCCGATCAGCAGTCGCATACGTTATCCACTGGTCACTGGATCACGAAGGATATCTACATCCATCATAACATTCTCATCTTTGACGCAATTTATTGTACCAATAATAATCCTTCAGTCTGTGCTTCGGTTACAGTATCCTTGCGTACAGACATTAATTTCCTATAATTCATTCTATTTTTTTCCATGTCTACCTATTCTTCATCCTTTAGGTATAACGATAATTGACGACCGGTTGGCAAAGCGGGAGTGTAAGCGACTGCAACGCCGAAGGTCGCGGGTTCGATTCCCGATCAAGTCAAACATTTGCGTGCATGAACATGAATGTTTGTCTTGGTCAGGGTGTTTCTATGTATATTTATTGTATATATTTACAAAAAAAGTAAGTATAAGCAAATATGTATGTTTAACCATTGTCTAGTATAGGTCGGTTCACGAAAGATGACCACTGCGCAGAAATCATTTTTTAGGTCCCCGTGGAGGTGCGGGGTGAGGCGCGGGTGGAGTGCCAATGGCGTGGCTCCGTTCTTGACGCATTCCCTAAATGCGTCAAGGATGGAGCAACGCCATTGATGCACGAATGTACATATGCGCGACGGCCGCCATTTGTGGTCAACTTTCGTGAATTTACCTATACCCAAAGTACAGCAATTGGCGTCAGTCAGGCAGCCGGCTAGTAAAAACACATGCCACAAGGTACTGCAGTATGACAATTTCCAAGTAGGTACTATATTTATAAACAAAATTTAAAAATAAGAGAGAGAGAGAGACGATAACGATCTTACATTGATACGTAGACCGATAGATGGCAAAATGTACTATTTCACTCTAATTCACAAGTCGACAATTTGATACATGCGCAATTAATACAATACATAATAGATTTTCAACTATTATTTTCATGTTCTGAATTCAAACTTTATGACAACTACAATTTTGTTTTTTCTTACGATTATTTATAAAAAGATGTTGCCGAGGCTGCCGCGCTTTAGGCCGCGTTCACATTTATCTGACGTGATCCGTCGTGACGCGACAGAGAGCAATCGGTTTCATTCATTTTATACAAGAGCGTGCACATTAACCTGATGTATTATCTATCGTGACGGCGTCTGTCGTATCGCAACAGACGATATCCCGGTCTGCGACAAAGAGGGTGGGGTGCGGGGGTGGTACAGCGTGCGACACGACTCGTCAGACAAATGTACACGCGCCACTGTCTGTCGTAAAGCGTCAGACGCGCGTATGCAATTGTGCGCTATGGACGACGAACTAATTGACTTCCTTTTTATAATATTATTCTTATACAGTACCTATAGATGAGCTAATTGAATACGAAATTATATAATCCTATGTAAATAATTTATGGATATAATTGGATATCTACTTAATCTGAATCGGATAATTTATCAAAAACATTGTGACTCCCCGATCGTCAAGACAGAACTGATTAAAACTTGCGTCAGATCGCGACAGACGGCGACAGACAAATGTCAACGGTAAGTAATTACGACAGAGACCGTCACGAGAGATCACGTCAGATAAATGTGAAAGCAGCTTTATTCTATGGCCGCGCTCGTTCGGGGACCGTTTCCTCGCGCAGCAAATGCCTCGCGAGGCTTCTCGCTCTGTGTGGACCCGCCTAATAAAACTTTCAACACACACAATCTCACAAATGTCTCAGCGATTATTCACAGCATTATATTATTTATAAACCTTACCTTGGTAGTTAATTAATCATAGTTAAATCAACTTCACTTATATTTTTATAAATCAACAAAAGTTTCAACACATCATCGGCATACGAACGGCCACCATAGTCGCGCGCGAACCTGTGCCGATTTAGACACACTTTTTTAAATTATATTATTTAACTTTATTTGGCACGCTGCACCGGAACGCAGCCACAGAAGAATAACTAAAACGCAGCAAAGCAGCAAAAAAGCAGCACTTGCTTCATGCTTGACAGATTTGACATTAATGACAAATGACAATACGTCTTGAAAGTTCGAAATAGAAATCAACAAAGCCGTCGACGTAAATATTTACTTGTAAAATAAAATGGAGAATAAATCCGAAACGCAGTTGACTATCAATAAGCCTACGAAAGTTCTGCATTTCAGTGATGGTGTTGACGAGGAAATTGAAGAGGAAGATGCAAATGAACTAACGAGTAATCCTCCAGAACCGAATGTAGATCCGGTGAGTTACATACGATTTTATTGTTTCTACTTTACGGTTAATTTTAGACCTTGACATAATGCTGCTATTAATATCGATGATTACTATCAGGATTTCATTTATACGTAGCAAATTAGATATTAAATTATTACTATTATATTGAGCAATGACATGTAATAAAATATGTGCAAGTGGCAAGTTAATGTTAATATTAGTTCGTAATAGATATATTGCCTAAACTGATGTTCTTTGACAAAGTTTCTTTGTAATCAAAGAATATTTGCAATGTTTCGGTATTGATTACAGACCTTTAAGATATATTAAAAGTGTAGTAATGATTAATCAATGAAGTGAATAATAAATAAAAAAATCTTCTATTTCAGAAATCATTGACATGGGGTCCATGGTTCTCCCATTATGCATGGAAATCAGGTTCTAAAGTTTTGAACGCAGTTGACTATGCTGGTGAATCACTTGCAGGTTTCTTTGGAATCACTACACCTAAGTATCAGCTAGAAATTAGTGAACATGAAAGACTGCAGGAAGAGAAAAAGAAAATGGAGGATGAATCTGCAGGATGGGTGCCCAAAAATGGAGGAGGAGATATTCCTTTAGTTCTAAATGAGCCTATGAAAATAATAGATTCTAATCCCGCACAGGTGTGAATCTAAAATGTGAATTTATTTTTCTATTAATCTCACAGTATTACTAGTCTTTTTCCAAATACAAAGATGCGTAATTGAAAGTCACACCAAAAAAAAACATCAACAAAAGAAATAAAAATATGATTGGCAGAATGCTTCATTGCTACAGGCTTGACTTGTTACAGGGTAATTGCAAATTGTTTTCTATTTGTGGCACCACTGAAAAATGCCAAACACTGACCTAACTTTAATGAAAATGTATTTCATACATTATCACTATTAATATAACATCTTGATAAAAATATACTTACCTAATCATTATTAATATAAGTGGTGATTAATATACTAACTAGCCTTATTAATTATAATAAACTTTTCTACTGAAATGTCAGTATTCTCTACTTATGTATTGGTCTCAGATGACACCCAACAGATTTTTTACTGTCTCCCACTCCCAATACAATATCATGTCACTGTAAACTAAATTATTTTTACATAATAATATGAATAAATTTAGAATATAATTAGGAAACTGCAGATTTTGCAAATAAAGTTGCTCTGCTGTCATTAGGAGTGTTTTAGGAATGTATACCACTCCCATGCTTATGATTTGTTTCTTTGTATGTAAAGTAAGTTTATACCACACTGTTCAACATTTCTAAAGATTTTAATGCTGGTTTTTAAGTATTTGCCAGTGAACTGAAAAGAGCTTTATTTTATATGTAAATTAGATTTTTCTCTTTTAATTATTCAGAAATGTTTTATTTGAAATGTTACTTCTTAGAAACCTACTGTTATCAATTCCATAATGTATTTATTTTATTTAAGTGTTATTTTAACAAGGCATGTATTACACATAATACATATAATTTTATTATGTTTCAATGATATGCCTATTAACTTAGTAATAAATAAATACTTTATAATCTGCTGTTCTTATTTATTATTTTTCTTATTGGAATTAGGCTTAATTTGAAAGACGAAACTGCTATTTCAGCCGTAATTCTTTACAATTCTGGAAAAAATCTTTATTTCCTTTGATCTTATTTCTCAAAATTAGAAATTACAATAAAGATATAATCCATTGGTACTGTATTGTAGTTTCAGGATACATTTAAAACAGTGACATCTACTGTGCAATAGCCGACATAAATCTCATAATGTGATTTCGAAGTCGTTAGTGTTCTTTTCGCTAGATGTCACCACCTGAAGGAAATTATTTACAAAACACCTTGTAAATAGAAAAGTATTAGCTGTAGCTGTTTGAGTAAGATTAACCATGAGAGAAGCTGTTTTTTTTTTTATAAAAGAAAACTCGACAGAGAATAAGTAAGTAATCGTTGTATCAATTATTTAAATGGACGTCCTTTGTTTAAAACCGTTATATTACATAGATATATGAAAATAATCTTATTTCTAAAGGCCTAAACGGTAATTAAATAATTTGTATTGTCCGTCTTAAATTAAAATTAATATATTTTCTTGACCATCTACCTTAACTGTTCAACGTAAGGTTCACTTTGGCCTGGCAAACTTACACATTATAAATTACACCCCTTTTGAGATCATGAAAGTCTTATGTGCTAAGAAATTAGCTATTTTAATTTGAACTTTATAGTAATCGGAATAGGGTTTAAATTTCATTGATCGCTGACCATATGTTATTGTTTGTCGGTGTTTAGCATGTGATATGTCGAAATGTAAACGGTTCGAGCGGTGTCCGCAGATCAATATGCGTGTTGCGCGGGCTGTGAGGGTGTTCGCCCCGTGCGATTGGCCGGCGTGTGTGGGGCGGGGCGAGCGTGTGTGAGGCGGCGCGCATTCTCGCACGCCACGCGCCGTTTTGGCGCCAAATTGGGCAATAGACATTCCATTTTCAAGTTTTGCGAATGAGTACGGCCTACACAGGCAGGCCACTAAGATAAGCTAAGGTCGTAGACTAGGGCAATACTTTTTGAATTTTATGGTCTATGATACGACTTAGAATCGGTGCTAAGGGAGCTATTGAGAACTTTGTTTTATCAAATACAAGCCTTTAATGATTTTTATTTGGTTTTTATAGCTGTGAAATATTTATTTATTTATGAAAATAGCTGTACCTAACAAAAGTCCTTAGGTACCTACATACCTACTTTTTGTAAGTGTTGAGGGTTAGACAGGTCACCAGTACCAGTAGGTAACATAGGTACCTACCTACCTAGGTATAGGTACCTAGGTAGGTACCTGGGTATACCTATTCATGACTAAATTACTTTTATCCACGGGGAATTTTTCATAAAATCATTGATAGATGTGGGTGTAGGTACTTAGGTAGGTACCTAAGTATTAAGCTGCTTATTAGGTACCTACATAGATAACAAGGTAAGTCTTAGTACCTAAGTAGGTACCAAGATGGCTGCAGGCTGTACATTCCACTGCTGGACAGGCCTCTCCTTTGAAAGGAGAAATTGGCCTACTATAGGTAGGTACCTACCTACCTACCACGCTGGCCAAACGGGTTGGTTGGTATCAAGTTTTCCTTCTCTTACAGTGCTGTTCTCTCCATAATATGCTCCCTCTGTCGGCTCTTACGACACCTACCTATGGAATGATATGGGGTGGTGACATTCCGTATTCTTAATCCGTCACCACACGGAATGCTGTAGGTACCTACCTAGGAATAAACCTACCAATAAAATTTGTATCTATACCTACCTGTGCTTTAGCTCAATAACATCTTTTAAAAATATAAAAGAATAATAAAATTAGGTGGCAAGGTAAAAATCATATACTTACCTATAGGTAGGTATCTACCTTATTAAGTCTGACTGTCTTCATTTTGTTTCAGTTAATAACCAACCGGTCCTACTCTGTCAGCAGTGGCGGATCTACGGGGGGCTAACCGGGGTACATGCCCCGGGCGGCAGCTTCATGGGGGCGCCAAAATCATGTCACAACTTAGAGCGAAAATTCAAACTGGTGGAAAACAGTTGGGAGGGGGCCCCATTATCGAGATTTCCCGTTTCGAACAAAACGTAGATCTGGTACGTACTGATGTCAGGTCTTTCCATGAAAGATGACTGGTAGGTAGGTACCTGCGTACTTACCTGCCTTAATAACTTAAGCCGATTAGGCACTTACCTTTCCATACACAAAAAAAGGATTAGGTAGGCCATTAGGGTAGGATTAGGCTACGGCTTTGCTCTGTTCGACGTCTAAAAAGTCTAAAAAGCCAGTGACGTGTGCCAATGCGATGACCAACAGACTGCTACGTGGAAAATCGGGTATCAAATTTGAACCCACAGGTCTCTGATACCTCGGTACCCAAAATACTGATATTGCACAATGTTATGCCTACCTGTATATCGCTGCTCTTCACATAACATTACCTAGGTATGAACTTGTTAAGTACGACTGCCTACATGAATGGTACCTACTAATTAGGATTACATAATGGTAATACTTAATTAGATTTTTTTTGGGTTCCATGGAGGAATAGATATCTCTTTATCCACATAAATAGTAAAATATCATTGCTGCACTGCACCATGCAACACCACTGTTTTCGCTGAAGAATATCAATGAACTCAATATGATGCCGATGTGGGGTAAATTGGTAATGGTAACAGATATATTGTAGGTACCTACAGAATAAATAGCTACCTAGCTCGGCAGGTAGGTAGTTACCTACCCTATCTGCCTACCCACCTATCTAGTTATAACAAAAGGTACAATACCAATACTGCGGCTATCAACAATGATAAAACATGAAATATGACCATTCTACACAATTAGAAAGAAAATTTACGACGGACGCGTATAATTATTAACTAATTCAATAATTCGTTAACAGCGTAGGTCATTCCGGACAATGTGGCTGGCACAAAAGACACGCACCAAAGTTGCCAGTGAAAAAAAATATTGCAAATTAAAAAAGGCGCGTGGTCTAACCCGTTGGACGACTGCATGAACTTGAAATTCTGGTTTTCGCGCCGTGCGGGCATTGTGTAAAAATTTTGCGTGAATTTGCTAAACATAATGATTTTGTATGCTTTTGATTTTTAATTCGAACTAGTTTTCGCTATTTCATGTTTCTTTTTATATCGTTGATAATCCGTAACGATCGTGGATTGTGGGTAAGTGCACATAGAAAATAATATTTACCGGCTAGTGTTACTGGGTTTTTTTGAATATTCTGCAGTAGAGGCCGGAGTCTGGTGATGTGCCCGGTAACGGCAATAGGCTCGCCCCCTGTTACGTGGGACCTAAAAATTCATGGCGAAATGTGAGTGTAATATTTACACCTCTGCCTACCCCTTCGGGGATACAGGCGTGAGACTATAAATAAATAAATATAAAAATACCGGCTGTTAAATTAAATGTAGAGTGCAGCAACGTAAATACATAGGTACATATGAAATGAAAGAATATTGTAGGTAAACTAAGTAGGTACCTACAGTATTTTTGCTCCTTTGATAAGAACTTTTAACTCTTTTGTTAAATACAAGCGATGATTTGTTTACTTTTCAACAAGAGATGTTGAAATGTTTCCTTTTAATGAAAAAAACTAAGTAGATAGGTTCAAAATATAGAGGCAGTAGAATTTTGAAGAAGGGTTGCTGGATATTGTAATGTAAGTCATATTGAATATATTACATTGGCTATTAGGTAGTATTTACTGCAATGCCTTTTCTCTTATCTTTGATTATAAACTTGAATATAATCACAGTCTCTTATCTTATGTACCTACTTATATAACGCTAAAGAGTTTGTTTGTTTGGTTGGTTGAACGCGCTAATCTCAGTAACTACTGGTCCGATTTGAAAAATTCTTTCAGTGTTAGATAGCCCATTTGCCGAGGAAGGCTATAGGCTTTATAACATCACGCTATGAGCCACGCGAGCAGAGCAGTAGCCATAAATAACGCGGGTGTAACCGCGGGCTCATCTAGTCTACTATACAGCAGACTAGGCGTCGGTTGCTTACTAACTTAAGAAACGTTTCTTTCGGCCTAGATAAGCTGCTCATGATACCATTCGATACGTTTTCAATTCTAATATTAGATATCTATCTAAACATGGAGATAGAAAAAGTATGTATGATATAGAATAGACTTATAGAGCCATCGATAAGCGGAGACGTTCCAAGTTACGACGGTAACATTATTTTTATGACACAACTTTAAAGTAACGACGGGCTGTTGTGATAACAGCGGATAACCTATTTTTATAAAAACTGTTTTATATAGGTGCCTCCTTAAAGTTACTTGTGATGTAGGTATGTAGGTATATTTGTAAGATTCAAGTGAAGACTTCTGAGATGGGAACTAGGTAGGTACCTACTTACCTACTTACCCATTTAGTTATGATGCATCCACCCATTTTTAGTTGGGCAATATATAGAAAGCCGGCATCACCCAATAACTTTATGGTATCAATTTTAAGTATTTTGGAGTTACCCCGAGTGTTTCGATAAAGAATGTTAATACTCTGGAAAACTGAAACAAAAATTAACTGTCGCGTTGATGCACTATAAGATTACACTTATTGTGGATTTGATCCCGAATATTTGTGTAATTTACAAATAAATATACATATTTCGAGTGTGAGTTAACATTTGTAGAGACTGTCGCAGTCGTGTGAGTCTGCCGCATTGAGCATAATATATTCAGAGCATCTGAAATCTTTCTTTATAGGGACACCCATAGCGCTGGAGCGCTACACTTTATAATTCACATTGCTCTTTATAAATGGAAACATAAGGAACCAAAAAAGCTCAGGCTCTACGTAGGTAAAGGATTTGTGATTTACACAGTTCTGTAGGAAAACAGTTTATTGTATGAAAAGGCCAGTGAAGCCATTACAGCTGGCATCACATTTGTAACTTACTAGTAGTTTGTAGAGATACTAAAAGAAATCAAAGCCATCTTCAATTTATTTTCTCATCAGACAAACATCTTGGATGGAAATCGAACCTACGACCGGCAGCTTAGCAATCAGAGGGTCTAGTACGAGTTTTACACTCGATTGTCACGGTGACGATAGCCTAGTCTACGGGAACAATTTCCATACATTTTCTTAAAGCGCCCCTAACGGACAGTAGCGATGGATAGAGTCAGTGCATTAAGACTGCAATACCTAAGCGTGGCTCTACCACTCGATAAAAGTGCTTAGTTAGGTATCAATAGACCTTTTTATTCTTTATTTACAAAACGGACTAAGAGAAAATAGGTACTCCATTTTGTACGAAATCGGTAATTTCTGTTTGAGGATTGCTAGAAAGCGAAACGAAAACGACAACCAATGCAATGCTGACTCTACATAGGTATAAAACACGTACCTTTCTACCGTCGCGTCGCATCGTGGGTGCGGGAATTAAGTATGACAGTTTGGTCTTAGGCTACACATTCTTTCAGTCAGTATTAAAACACTTAGGTATCTTGGACTTAATAGTCATGTTGCGAAGGATCACGACCATGATTCCGAGTAAGATTGGTACTTGAGTTCAGCGACGCTTATAAATCTTCTGTTGTGAATAACTGACCGGCTCAGCAGTGCTTAGTATCGCAACGATAGATTTTTTCGTCAGCAACAAATGTTCAGCTAAAACCTAACTATTCTGTAACTCTGTAGTAGTCATAAGCACGATATTTAGCGCCGAATTTATTTTACAGTGAAGTTTTACTTGCTGATTGAATATCAACCCTAAATAATAATATTTGATCTATGCAGGTAGGACATAATGCAACACTAATTCTATCGATATTCAAATTTTTGCATGCGGCCTTCAACCCCACAGCAGATGTTCTATTTTTAACTTTGCAAGCATTCGCAATGTTGTTTATTAAAAAAATCTTTTGTGGCCATTTAAAAAATAAAGCTTGCATCACAATACCTCATGCAAATTAGAAAGTAAACTGAAATTGTAAAATCTTATGTGAAAGAAATTGATTTGCCATTTTAGACCTTGTTATTGGGAAAAAGCATTCAATTTAAATTGCATAATGTAGGGCTTTTTGCTGCAGTTAAAGCATAAAGGAAATTGATCCTTAAGGCAATGCATTTATGCTGAAATTCTATTGCGCAGTAGTGATTAGGAAATAAATTTGCATAAACGACGCACACCTTTCTGTTGATCCTTTCTATGCGTTTTGACTGACAGCTTTCGTTGAATGCTGATATTATTAGAATATTATGTACCTAACCGTGCTATGTATTTCTAATTTGATGCAGTTTGTGTAGGTAGGTATACGGTTTAAGTTTTATTACCTACTAGTTTTGCAGAATTTATTTTATTTATTTGGTGGGTGAGATAGTTAAAATTTAACTAATATTTTCAACAATATCACGTACCTACATAAGTAGGCATACCTAATAGAGATAAGGACTATTAAGGGCAGTAACAGATTGTGCAGTAGGATTATGCGACTTCTGGACAGAAAACCTGTTAGATTCTTCCTTCCTTCTCCCATACCTATAACAGTATGCTTGAAAGATATCATCATCATCATCAGCCCTTTATACTGACCCACTGCTGGGCACGGGCCTCTTCTCACTATGAGAAGTCCACCACGCTGGCCAAGTGCGGGGACTTCACATGTCTTTCGAGAACATTATGGAGAACTCTCAGACATGCAAGTTTCCTCACGATGTTTTCCTTCACTGATTAGCAAGCGATAATTAACAATCGAAAAGTCATTGGTGCGTGCCGTGGATTCGAACCCGAGACCCTCTGCATAGCAGTCTGTCGATCTCTCCACTCAGCTATCGCTGCTCATAAATTTGAAAGATATAGCAGTATATCATTGGTACCTTTCCCTAATGTCTGGTTAAACTTAAAAGTGGTTTGCGGGCTCCAAAGCGAAAATCTTGGATGCAATCGGGATAACGCAAGAACTTTTATTCTAGGATAATCTGATAGGTACCTAACTACGAGTTTGTTTAAATTTTGCTCCATCAAAGAGCTTTACCTTAGTCTATTGCTGGACGTAAGCCTCTCCTCATATGCGCCACAATACCATTATGAGTCAATAAGATATTGGTTTGTATTCTAGAAATATTTAGATAGGTAGGTACTACTATTTAGATTTACTTGAACATGTTCGTGTGGTAAAGGATTAAGAATACAAATGTCACTACCTCATTTCATAAGTAGTATCCATATCATTCCGTGAGTGTCCTAAGAGACGACTAAGAAAAATACATACATACATACATAGACTCGCCTGTTTCCCGGAGGGGTAGGCAGAGACTACGGAACGTCATTTACAACGATCCTGACATACCTCTCTTGCTTAATTCACTCTCATCAAGTTTCTCATGCATACTCTTCTGTTAAGGGTACCTACTTCTGACATGTCCTTTTTTCAGGATGTCTCCAATCTGGTCAAAGAACATCCGCCTAGGTCTTCCCCTTCGTCCTGTCCCTTCCACACTTGCCTTATATATCTGCTTGGTCAGTCTTTCGTCATCCATCCTCTCCACGTCCCCAAACCATCTTAGCATACCTTTCTCGATGCTTGTGACTTGTCACTTCATCTTCTTTTACCCCACAACACTCTCTAAGAAAAATAGACGAAGCAAATAATACCTTTGCAAAGAGATGGAAAACTAGACATCAAAGCCTATAAGTATCTACTCGTCTGATCAGTGTTGTATAGCAGGCCAAATCATCCTATTCACTCACAGAGATACTGTTGAGTAAATTGAGAGGGGTTAAGCTTCAGAAGTGGACTGCGATAGTCTGTAGGTAAAGGAAAGAAGGATAAAGGAATATACAAGACAACTCTCTAAGCCTATATTAACATTATTTTAGGTCAAACTAACACGTCTATACAAATTACAGCGTCGTTCAAGCGCACTAAGTAATGCGCGGGTCCTTGAGTCGTCCAACTTTGGCCCACGGCTCATCCAAGATGCACATGTGTGGCAACACTAGTGACGCACTAGGGGAACATTTCCTGTGCATAAATAATAACAATAAATTGTTAACTATTAGAGGGGTGTGTTGTATGCAAAATAGTTTTGCATTCGATTTTACGTCATGCACCGGGTTGGTTTTATTGTGGATTGAATAAGGTTTGATTGCAGCTTTGGTCTACCTACTTTGTATGAGGTAGAGCACATTCTCATCCTACCTATAGGTATTATTATAAATGCGAAAGTTTATGAAGATGGAAGTCATGGAAGGATGTTTGTTACTCTTTCACACAAAAAATACCAAAAGAATTTTGTAGTTAGGAACATAACTTAGGTATCTACACAAAAAGACTAACATTAGTAGCGATACAAAGGTGTGTATGGGTACAACTTAGCTCTAATACCTACCTACTAAGTCTCTGCTGTTGGTGAGTCGGATATGACGAATCTAATTGATAGAATGATAAAAAATAAAATTTATCAATTTATATTAAATCCCAAGATGGCGGCATTCAAAATAGGCGCTATGCAAATATTTATCTTTGAAATTGCATTTCACTAACAGCACTATCAAGGTAATTCAAAATACGAACTTCATATAATAATATTTGGTGCGGACAAACTGTTATCTAAAATCGCCAAAACCGGTTTCGACCGCTGTCCAAAAAAGCTCGCAAATGCAAAATTTGCAAACCAGTTTCGCAAACCCTAAACTGCTGCGGGGACACTTAAAAACTTTTAATACAAACACAATGGTCACCGGAGGTATAACGGGTGGGCAGTGTCCATACAATGGACATACGAGCCGATTAATTCGCTACACAATGACCAGGGGCTAGGCAGAGGTCATATTTAGGTAGAGGGGTTAAGGGTCAGTAGGGGTTATTGGTAAATAGGAGCGTATGGATGAATGCCGAGGGAGTGACGGCGGCAGGCCAGTTGGACAACATGTCGCCGATGGGGCAGATTTATGTTTGGTTTGTATTTTGGATTTTAATGAAAATATAGTTGTATTTATTTGTTAAATTGATAACTATTGTTGGCAATGGAGCGGCGGTAGCGAAAGACTTACCGTCGAGTGGCTGTGTAAGTGTGCATTCAGTTGAATTTAATCTAATATTAAAGTGAGCTTGGAAGAGTTAACAAGACTACTATACACTCATACATACATATTCACTCATATTTCCAGCTTCTTATGTTTCGAAAGTTTTTTTTTTTTTATTAGGTTCACCAACAACTATGAGTACTATGACACTTGTATTTAACACATTATGTTACATGTAGGTACATACTTAAATAAATAGCATAATAGTTACTTCTAGGTAAACACAGCACATGCAATACAAATCAAGAATTTATGAGTTCAAGATGAACACGTTACCTGTTATTATTTTCAAAATCGCAATGCATGATGATTTTATCTATTTAAACTATTTAGTTAGAATTATCCACTTTAGCTCTCGTTGTCGCCATTTCACGTACACGTCGAATGCGGCTTAAAAAAAGCAATGGCGAAAATTCATTTTGTCCTCGTATTTTACGTAGAGTGTGATTAACGATCAGATATTCGAAAATTCAATTTGTAGCGCAGTGAGAGGACTGCGATCTACTATTTAAATTTGTAATAGATGTATTCATTTAAGTCGTTATAATACACTTATCTAGAACGTTTAAAATCCATAGCCGTTAGATATATTTCTAAAGAGTACAGAGTAGAAAAGTACATATACAAAATATCGCTTAGCTTTATTTTCCTGTTGGCAGCCTTAGATTTTTTGTTGATTCATTAAGTTTTATTGTGATTTCACCAAACTTTAGAGAATTTATTTGAAGATTAGACTGAGCCTGCGGGCCGCTCCTGTGGAACATATTACCCCCTTAGGAGGAGAAATAAAAAACTAAAACGGAAGAACATACATGGAAAATTTCAGCTAATTACGACAAGTAGTTTCGGCTGTGCCTTGTCTGTCAGTAACGCAATAATTTGATATCTACAGATGTTGTAAGAGATGTTCTTACAACATCTGTACCTAGATATTAAATTTTGCATCATAATGCAATAAATGAATAACTTTACATCGTGCATCGGTAGGTTAAGTCACAAACTCTTCTCAAAAGGCTTTTTTGCTAAAAAGGTCTTATTGTGTGCATACTTGCGAGACTGATAGATTGCTACGCAGAAGGTCTCGAGTTCAAATCCACGACGCGCACTAATGACTTTTCGAAGTTAAGTACGTATTTAAGTCTTAAGGTTGTGGGTATCGGGAAAGGTTTTCTTGTAATTTAACCTATAAACCGAGACTTTGTTTGCAGGTCAATGGTATGAATAATTAATTGTTGTATATTACTTTAATGCCGTGCATCGCCAGGCTAAGCGACATTTTTTTCTTAAAATCATCAGACATTGTGGTCTGATGACCAGAAGGTCGTCAGACCGCAATATATACATAAAATCCTTGAGGTAAATATTTTATGTTGATTTTATATTATGGTAAGTAGATATAAGTAAATAAAATAAATTTAAATTAATCATAATTATAAAATCACGAAAGAGTCAACGAGGCACTTCAACATAATGTCGTCATATGAAATCGGAGCGATACTTATCGCACTAAATAAAGCACTCTTATGTCAAATTGAAAAAAAGAATAATGTGACGTCAAAAGTGCCAAGTGTGAAATTGTTGATGGTATCTGTTGGAACTATTGTCAGACAGGCTGTGTGGGTACAATAGGCCACAGTAGCGTTGTTCAAAGGGTTAGTGGTACACTTTAAAAGAGATGAATTTATTAGACGTTCGGGTTCGATCATTATCTTTTTTTTTTGGTATCAACGAAGAACTCATGACGTGTTAATTCTGTTCATAGATTTTGTTGAATTAAAGTACAACATTTGGGCATTGACTAACCGATACAAAATCAATTTGACTGTACTGATGGTAGCGTGCTATTGGCTTATTTACCTTATAGCAACTGTAACTGTCATATCAATCAAAAATGTTGTGCATAATATTCATAAAAATATCTTTTAGTAGCTAAAACAAAAATCTGTACTTACATTAATTAAATCAGGAAAAATTAAATTCGGAAAGAAAATTACTTCATCAATCAGAAATGTTATTAATTACAACAAACATCTAATTTGACAGCATTGGCAATACTTATTAACATATCGATTAAAAACCTCTGCAATATTTAAGTACATCTAATCCCATAAAAAACGCTGTGATTGCAAACGCAAATTCAACTTTAACACCGATATAACGAACCGTCACGAACCGCATGCACAGGGTTAACTCTTTGTACCTCACATTAAAAAAACCTATTCAATGCACTACAGACGTATCTAACCCTTTCGCTGCACACAAAAAGACCAATTTTATATGCGTACCCGAGAGTCCCGGTGTCTCATTTCAATAATAAAAAAAGATAAAATATTTTTTACCCACGATTCTTTGGGGTCACATTTTTTTAGGGTAGACAATCTTTAATTTGCAACAAGGTGCATCGCAGGCAAAGTAGGGTGCATCGATAGATTTAAATGAGTTCTATGGTGAAAAAGTCGATGGGGTTTGTGCTTCTATAATGTTCCCATAACCTGTGACAAAAGATATTATGGTATTTGACATTGATGTGTCGATAACGCTAATAATATTGACCTATGCATTCTCATGATCTGTTTCGTAATGGTTTTTAGAAGAAAGGGTTGAGCGCCTTTGAATATGATTTAGGAACTGCGATTTTGACAGGTCTTTTGTACCAAGATGAGAACCCAGAGATCGCAGTTGGTAATGTTCAAATCGTTGCGCATTTTAAAGAAATGAGAGCATGGTGTTAGTTGTCTTCAGAAAATAAACCATCTTATCTTCGTCTTTTCATGTCCGTAGCTCTACCTACTTAACAACAACGCGATCCGAACAACCTGTAAAAAGCTTTCCAGAATGATATTATTATTGACCGACCATTATTTGGTCGGCTTACATCGGTCGTGGTCGCAGTTAGATACTATAGACTCTATAGTATAGAGTATATCTTTAGAGTATAGTAGTATAAAAGTTCATGGAGGGACCAGAGGCCATAGGGCTCTATGCACTTTTTATCTCTTAGCTATTGCCATTGCATACTGGTAAATAAATAATTATGTGTACTTGCCCGATAATTTCACCAAGTTTGGTCCAAGCATTAAGCTCGATACCACGGATACACATAATTATGGCACTTAGTACAGGAATATACACAAGCCCTCTCTTCGATCTCAGAGATATTTCTCTATATACAAGGCAGTATGGGTTGTGATGCCATTTACGTAATTATCTATGTACGTACCTCGGTTTCAGGATTACCTATTCATAGCGTACGTCTTATATTATTAACGTACCCATTACTGGTGATCAATCAATACGGCTTTGAATTTTGAGCTCAGTGTCACCGTTGTAGTAACAAGTCGACGCTTGTGCGATAGTGGGTTTTAATGCAGGTGTAGGTATATGATATAGAAATAATTATTTACTACTACGTAATGTACCTATGTCTCAAAAAATAATAAATAAACATACGATATTTTCTTTCAATATTTTGGAAGTCTCGTAACTGCCTCTCTCAGTTTTCTTTAATGTTTTTTGAAAAAGCTTTGTCTATACCCATCGCCATAAATATTGAGAGGTTTTACCACCATGGCTTCGACTATAGAACGTGTTTTCAAGAACATATAAGGACATATGACTGCACGGTTGGCGTAGTGGTTTAAGCGGCAGCCTCATCGCTCGACACTGCTCCGAAGTGTTGTAGGTTCGATCCCCACACGAGACAACACTTTGTGTGATTCATAAATTGTTGTTTCGAGTCTGGGTGTCCATTGTGTCCGTTAGTTGTATGTTTGTAAAGTCCCCCGCGACACAGGATTTAGTCCTAATGCGAAAGTTGTCTTTTTTTTAACGCCTATGGACCATAAACAAATAAGAGAAAGTAATTTATCTTAGATGCATATCATGATTCTGTGATCATGATATGCTTTTATTATTATTTTATGATAATATTCTTGGAGCTTGTCACAGTGTCGAAATATTACGGTACGTGGATTAAACAGATGTAGCACCAAAATCAGTTAAAATATAGTGTAAAAGGTATTTCACATAAGATAGACTGCCAAACCTGCCTGCAGTTCATTTCCAAAAGATACACGAAGAACAAACTATGTGCTAAATATATTTTCTCGGATAATCTACCTGCGCCTCATAATCCCGTAGATACCTGCGTAGCGTCGCAGGGTGGGCAATTTTAGAGCTCTGTCCTGTACGGGATTTCCCTTTGCGACGTGTGCCTTCAAACAGGAAAACGTTACCCCCATACACCCGTTGAAACACCCCCACCCTGCTTAGTTGACGAATAAAAGACGGTGCAAGTGATAAGCGCGTAGCGAACGATAGAGCCTGAAAATTGACAGAGTTATATCCTTCGCAAATATTGTTTGCCTATGCTGTGGATAACATATTGATAATATGATACAATGTAAAGCATGATAATTTCAAAAACAGTCACTCTTTTTTTTCTGGTGGGGACTGTCAGACTCTTACTGACTAAAAACCAACCCGTGTTCCTCATGTACCTACCCGTGTGTCGGCGGGTCGGGTATCGCCGAAGCATTCCTCGCAACCGTCGACGGGTATTGGCCCGCCAGATGGTCCTCCCGCGACCGCGCCCGACTGCGAGGGACAGAAGAACTGTCCCTCGCACCCTCACCTTTGGACGCATCCGGCGTAGGCCTGCGTCAAGCCCACGCGGAGCGTCCACTCCCAGGACCTCGCTTAGCTTCACCGTGAGTGACCTAACCACGGTTACTGAGTCCCCCCCACCACGACAAGGTGGATATCCCACGGGGAGATCATACTATGATCTGCCGACAGTCTTATAACTTGTTTGCACTGACTTACCGACATATTAGGTGTAATACATCTATATAAACTAACGTGTCTTATTATAAACTAGACGATGCCCGCGGTTACACCCGCGTTATTTAAGCCTACTGATCCGCTCCCGTCGCTCATAGCGTGATGTTATATAGCCTATAGCCTTCCTCGATAAATGGGCTATCTAACACTGAAATAATTTTTCAAATCGGACCATTAGTTCCTGAGATTAGCGCGTTCAACCAAACAAACTCTTTAGCTTTATATATTAGTATAAGATGTCTGTGAATACTTAGTTTATAATATTTAGATGACGTAATCGTACTATGTTCATCCTTCACAATTACGAACATAACTCAAGTGGTTGACCATAACACATATAAACTTTATACTTTTGAGGCCAAATGTGAAGCTGCTACAAAATGCTTTCCCTTTTGCACACCCACATTGCGTGCACTAGCCATGTGAATAGATACTCATTACCTACGTATCTCTAATTTTACTGTCTATTTATTTATTTATATATAGACTCACGCCTGTATCCCCGAAGGGGTAGGCAGAGGTGTAATATTACACCCACAATTCGAGCGAGCGAGTCTATTGCCGTACCGGGCACATTACCAGACTCCGTGCTGCTACTGAGAATTTCCTAACGGAAAAATCCAATAACACTTTGTCCGACCCGGGAAGCGAACCCGAGACCTCCCAATCCCACGCACACATTTATGCCGCGAGACCAATTTTTAGACTTTTACTGTCTCTTATTTAATAATATACCTACAATTATACTTATTTAAACTGCTTACAGGACATACCAATTCGCAGTCACTGTAGCTGATGCCAGTATGAAAACAGGTAGCCGAATTCGGTGTTTTTCTGGCCATAACACCCACACCTTCACAAAAATATAGCTGAGTGCCTATGAGTTGTACCACAGGCCTAAACATGCGTTACAGAGCCACCCTGCTTAGGCGACCAAACAGCGGGGTGGTCTATGTACCGCCATCGCATGATATATAGTGCCCCTTAAACTTAAACGGATTACCTTTGATATATTACGTGGATTCGCAATTCAATCTCGGCTAGTCGATCTCTTTGCGCTTAGATGTGATTGCTTTTTGAAACACAGTTCGTAATTACGAAGTATGTGCTCGGGATGTGAATAGACGATATTTATTAAGATGCATGCTTTGGATATTGAAGTGAATAGATGGAGTCTCAATAGAGACTTTTTGTATAACTTATAAATATTTTTTGCGTGAATATTAATAAATATTTGGTTGATATTTTTGATCGTAGACAAAGAACTACGAGATACGTTTTTACTGTTGTATTAGGTGCCTACTATTACAAATCCTAATCTTTATTTTCTTTAACGGCGTGCTAATATTATAAAAAGAACCCAATGTCAAATTTCATGTATCTAGTTTAAGTATTTGAGCTCAGCTATGATAATTATGTCAGTCTGGACACTTTTACACGCTTATATTATGATGACAATATTCCGAAAAAAATACCATAACTGTCTAGTTCCTAGAACTCTAGACTTTAAAGCTTTGCAGTGAAAGCTTACAAACAGCGCTGGTCACTTTGCCAAATTTTACTTTTGCAACATTTTCTTCAAATAATTTTCACGAATGTGTTACGCAGTTTCCTCATGCGTTAGGTATATGCCAACTCAATTTCCTCGTAACGATCACACATGAGTAACCTCTTTGTGCTCACAAAGGACCATTGAAATTAGAAAATAATCTAGGAGACTCATCTTGGTAAGTGCGTTTTATTTTATTTCTTCACCGAGTTCATTTACTTGAGGACAATATTCACTGTTAAGAATATTAACCGGTTCTCATACCTAATTAATTTAATTTAGTTTACTATTTATTAATATCAAAAGACCGAAGACTGAATAGAAAATTCATTTACGCTTATCATCATCATCAGCCCTTTATACTGTCCCACTGCTAGGCCATAGTCCACCACGCTGACCAAGTGCGGGTTGGCCGACTTCACATGTCTTTTGAGAACGTTATGGAGAACTCTGAGACATGCAGGTTTCCTCACGATGTTTTCCTTCACCGAATAGCAAGTGATAATCAACAATTTAATACGCACTTACCTTAGAAAAGCCATTGGTGCGTGCCGTGGATTCGAACCCGAAACCCTCTGCTTAGCAGTCTGTCGGTCTCTCCACTCAGCTATCGCTGCTGCACGCTTATGATTAATGGTAATATAGGAATACTAAAGGAGGCCAGCAGCTACGCCTGCAACTTTTTTAAATTTACCCGTTTTGGTCGATCCCGTGGGAATTTCGGGAAATCCCTTCTTAGTGCACCCCTACGGTCCCCTAGGAACATACATGTCAAATTTCAGCTTCCTGCGCCCAATAGTTTAGGCTGTAGCGTGTCTGCCAGTCAGTAAGTAACGCAAGGATTTTATATACATAATTTAAGATGACCCACTATGTTCTAACGTATTCAGAAAGATGATGATTGTTTCGGCTGGCGGATTTAAAAGAACAGAGTGATACTGGGCTTGTCTTCATTTTATGAAATTTACCTTAGGTACATTCTTTCGGTCCTTTGTAACTAACTATTGACAGTCAGTTAGTAGCGAAAGAGCGTAATTTAGTGGCGTCACAGGTAGCGTTTTCAATATAGAGTCGTATTCCGATGATGATACAATAGTTATTACGTATTCAAGCCGCCTGCAATTGCCTTGTTTCAAGAAAACTTAATATGGCTCTTAGACGGTTATGTTTCTAATTAAAAATCACACAAGCTTTTCTCGCATTTCGAGTTATTAGTAACAAGGGGAGTTTTTATACTTACTCATACATACATATGCGCTGATCAATCTTAAGCACGTACTTTTTAAATTAAAAACAAACGAGCACAGGTGAGGGTTCCCATGGCGGTTTCTCCCTGCGAAGGTTGGTTGCTGGGAGACAAGCCACAATGGAGGGTACGCATCACACATCCTTTCATCACTTGCCAAGGAGCGAAGGGCATGCGTGTAAGGAATGCGAAGGGATCGGGTTGGATGCGGCGTGTCGGTCGTTTAAGAGGTATGGATTTCGTTTTCGGAATATAAACTAAAGTTATTTGTGGATAACTAAAATCATAGTTAAACTATGACGACGTTTTGACTGTCTAGTTAAGTCTTAGTCGCGCGGTGGCCATTGCGGTGTAACGTAAGCAGTGCTATGGCTGCGAACGATTTGGCTATGGCCGTTGCGAAGCTCTGTTTAAACCGAGATTTCGTGTCTTCGAATTAGACGCATTGCGTTATGAACGTGAACGTGCTCCTTAATAATTTGAAACATAGTTAGTATCTGTGCTTCAGTCAACTTAGTTTAAAGGTTGTACACTATTCGAATCACGAAAGTTTTCAAGATTTTATTACAAATTGCATTTTTCTACGGGCTTTATGCGATTACCGATAACCACAGACGCGCGAAGTCGTGTGCAGAATTTAGCCATTATTTATGAGGACGGCTAGCTTACCAGATGCCCTCTCCAAGAGCGCAGTGTGAAGTGTTGGTGGCTGGTGGTCTCGATAGGGCGTGTACACACTCGGGGTGCGGGGGGCGGCGCGTGGACAGGCATTCGAAATGAAGAGTGCTCCACAACTACGTCTGCCCTCTGTCGGCTTATTGTGTGGAAACAGACCTTACATAATATGTGCGCTTGAACAGAGAATCCTTTTTATTAAGTACTATCATAGAGCATAGATATTTAAATAGAGGCACATTTCTTATAGGCGCTCTGTAGACAAACTTTCTGTGGCCAGTGTGACCCATATTGGCGCTTGGCGGCGTGGCAGTCACGCTGTGACAGCTGACTCTACGAGTGCAAGAGAGACGAAAGTTTCTCCTATGTATCTTAACTACGAGAGCAAGAGAGAAGGAGAACGACGCCAGCCGGCAGCGCCGCCAACGGCGCCAACTATTTATTTTTGATTTTTGCATAAAAATAATAATAAGAATTTTCGGCTACAAACTGCTAGTAGACGTTTTTTTGTTGCTCCGCGACGTGAATGTTATTTCTAGGAATACAACGATAATCGTTGCAGAAAATGAGACCTATGAATTTCCAATTACAAATCACTTCTGTGCGAGAAAATTAAAAAATTACGTTACATTTATAGTATATCTGAAGAGCTATTCGGCCGGTTTCTGAATTGAGAATTTCGCGTTGAAAACAATATAAACACAAATTATCTCATACCTAATCAGTTTTCCGTTTCACAAAAAATAGTTGACCACATTTTGAGTATTTGTGCTTGTAATATCTCAAATTTGACGTAACATATGATCAAACTCCATCTCAACTCTATATTCCCGTTTCTGAATACATTTGACATTATTTTGTTAAACCTTACTTAGCTCTCATAATTGAGAAATATTTAATTAAACTACTTTGGCCTTTTTACCCGTGATCACGAGTAATATGACGGCCAGTATGTTAAACTGTCCACACAACGGTTGTCAAGCAGCGGCTACGTCATACTGACGTCTACACAACAAGAAGGTCGTCAAACAGAATTAATAGAAAAAAGGTTCAAAGACTATTAAATATTTGGAACTACGATTAAAATTCTAGTCATTTAAGTCTAGTCTAGTAGTTTAAATTGGCAGCTGGATGTAGTTTTGATGACAATACAATAATATGGTACTGTCGAAGTGATCTGATGATGGAGCCGGAAGATATGAACTGGAACTCGACATGTATGTAACTATGTAATGCAATCTAAGGTGACTAATTTAACCATCTTCCAAGGGTCGTAGCGTAATGAAAATTGGCAGCTAGAGATAGTTCTGGTGACAATACAATAATATGATATCATAGCATAGTTTTGGATTTCTTAGAAAAGTCTTGTAATGGATTTTGACCACGATTAGGTTTCAAGGTCTGATGATGAAGTCGGAAGATAGGCACTGGCATCCCATGATGGAATATCGTATCATAGTCGTGTTTGCACTTGTGAGAAAGGCCACGTAATGGACTTTGAACACGATCAGGTTTCAAGGTTATAACAAACCAATTATATATTGTAGACCACGCAGTGGTGTACTTAGGGTCCCGTGCTTTTGCGGCTGGATAGGCGTATGTGGCGCTGAGTAGAGTAAAATCACTTAGTGGTCTCCAGATTGAAGAGCTAGATTGTTCTAAGCTGACAGATAAAACACGTACTGGCGGAGATGGAGAGGATGTGGGCTCATTCGCATACTTAAAATAAATGTATAAATGTTAAAAATATTTCGCTATCAAAGACAAAAAAGTATAAAATAAATTAATAGTTTAAAAGACACTAGAAAAACACGCTTTTTCAAATGCGCGTAAAAATAAAAAAATTATTATGGTTCGTTCAAGTTGTCTCTATTTCTGGGCTGAAGTGTAAGTAAACTATAACAAGCGTGGGGCGCTGGAACAGGAAAGACGTTCTAGTTTAACATGTTGAAAAATTAAGTGAACAGATGTTACGGGCAGCAGGTTACACAGATTGGCGCTCTAACTGGAGTTGTAGCACGACTAGGAGGTGGCTCTACATTAAACAGTCTGTTCAAAGTACCAATTTGTCGAACTCTGGAAAAACATGCGCCAGCAGCGAGGAGAGACGACATTTACCGACATTTTTAACGCCTCTTCTTTCAAGAAATTAAGTACATACCTAAGGGTAATGCGTCAACAGTGCCAAAATGTCTTGTTCGTGGACGAGATATCTATTGGTTCCCTTTGGTAACCTTTTGGTGGCATAAACGTTATGCTCTTGTGCGACCTCATGCAGCTTCCGCCAGGTAGTAAGTATTAAAATTTGTTAATAAGAAAGTATTTTCTGTTCCAGCGCCTCACGCTTTTACAATCAAATATTATAATCAAAAGCACATAGTTTACACTTCAGCCCAGAAATAGAGACAACTTAAACGATCCATAATATTTTTTTTGTTTTTACGCGCATTTACAAAAGCGTGTTTTCTAGTGTTTTTCAAACTATTAATTTATTAAATCAACGTTTTTAGCTCTACGTACCTATAGATACTTATTCGTGCGTATCTTAAAAGCAGCAGAATTAGTTAAGTAAGTAGCTATTCTCAGAATATCATCAGATGCCAAGATGGTAGTCACATTCATATTAATATTATCTATGGTAGTCACAGTAACGCCATACTTCAGTATGCTTACGATTAAAGCAGCATAGAAGCGATTTGGTAAACGAAAGTAAAAACGTAGCATTCAATTTTAAACTTTCGCGATTTGTATACATCATTCACATCATACAAAATAATTTAACGAGTCTCTCCGCGACCACGCTCGGTGCAAGACGAGCGAAACGTCGGAAACAAATAGGTATAGGTACCTTAAATAAGTTAAGTTAACGCGTTTAAGACCCGCTAAATTGTTTTGTAAAACGTTGCATGTCAACCTACCGTTAACGTTAACCATTTGAACCTTACTTCATTGCACTACAGTGCAATGAAGTAAGGTTCAAATTCGGAAAACATGGGTTAGCGCCGCGGATGACTACATGTTTAAATCTATGCCACTGTTGGATGATAAGAGTTAGGACATTGCCCACCGTGCTTTTCAAATGTGGTTCCGTAGACTTAACATGTATTTCAAGAACACTATGCAGAACCCTCAGATTTGGACCCGGCTTCACCATTTAATAAGCGATCGGTTTAAACTCATGACTCTATCTCCGAACTTAACTTATTAATAACGTATATCATCATCATATATAATAGGTATATATCATGCTATAATCGCCGTGATTTATCACCTTCTTCAGATTCAAGTTTAATATAATAAGATGATAATATATAGAGACGTCATTGCTGAAACTGGTAGGTAAACACATGAGCACTGCACCAATTGACTCCGAAGATTTAGCGGCCAATAATCATGGTGAGACAACAATACCAAACCATACTTATAATTCTGCCCGATCTCGTGAGAATTTACGGAAATCCCTCAGTAGTGCACACTTACGGTCCCCAAAAAACATACATGTCAAATTTCAGCTTCTTGCAGTGTCTTGCACCCAGTAGCAAAGAGCTCAGATATTTACATAGAGGCGCATTTCCTATGGGCGCCCTGAAGACAAACTTTCTGCGACCCAAATTGCCGCTTGACGGCGTGGCAGTCGCGCTGCGACAGCTGTCTCTCTCCTCCAGTGTATCTTAACTACGAGAGCAAAAGACACGGAGAACGACGCCAGCGTCGCCAACGACGCCAACTACGAACTAAATTGGGGCCAGTCCCCACTTGGAATCGGCACACGAAATCCTCAAGGGCTGCGGTTCTATGTACAAATCTGTATTCATTGTCAGTAGTTTCGGCTGTGCCTTGTCTGTCAGTCAGTCAGTAACGCAAGAATTTTATTTAAATAGATTCGTGGTCCGTCTCCATACTATTGTGCCTCGCGAGGGTAGCACACTCATATCTGGAGCCACGTCTCTCGCCTGTTAATGGCGTCCACCGTTTATATTGAAATACTCCATCGAATTGTTATATCCACTACTGGAATCCCATGATGGAGGACGATGCACTCACTTCTCTCGGTTTTAATAGTGAAGCTGCTTCTGCATACAGCTGCGGTTATAGAAATTGAAAAATTATTTAATTTTATTTATTTATAGACTCACGCCCGTGTCCCCGAAGGAGTAGGCATACATACATATCGTCACGCCTTCCATCCCCGAAGGGGTAGGCAGAGGTGTATCTCTACACCCACTTTTCGCCAGATATACTTTAGTCCCACGTAATAAGGGGCGAGCCTATTGCCGTACCGGGCACATTATCAGACTCCGTGCTGCTACTGACAATTTTCTAACGGAAAAACCCAATAACACTTCCCGACCCGGGAATCGAACCCGAGTCCTCTCAATCCCACGCGCACATTTATGCCGTGAGACCAACGAAGCAGTGAAAAATTGGATGAAAATAAAACGAAAAATTAATTAATTGCTTATTGTGTTTATTGTGCAAACTTGGACATATGTATGTACAATTTTATTGTTAAAATAAAGTCTAAGAAAGTAAAAATAAACAATCTCTTATATTTATGAAATAGTGTAATAAAGTATCTACATTGACTGGTTTTGTAGGTAGGTAAGTAACATGAAGTTGTAAGTTTTTCTAATTTTGTTTCTTCCTGTATATTTTTGCCAGAGTACCTACAGTTAAATTGTAAAAAAAAATTGTTTGTTGTATGTTGTAAAGTAAAAGGCTATGAAAAAATTGGCACATGCTACAATTACTTAGTAGAAACTTATCTACGATGTGTAGACAAGCTTGCTTACATTAGCTACGAAAATGAAAACTGTAGAGCTTTTAACCCGTGGCACGTGTAAGTGAAAAAGCAACGAAACTATTTGCTTCTTACCAAGCATTAAGTTTATTCTTATCCTTTTAAAATTAAGAAGACTACGTGGATCTAGTGCTGTTTGATACTAAAGAGAAATACTATAAACATACATACATACATACATACATATCGTCACGCCTTTTATCCCCGAAGGGGTAGGCAGAGGTGTATTTCTTCACCCACTTTTCGCCAGATATACTTTAGTCCCACGTAATAAGGGGCGAGCCTATTGCCGTACCGGGCACATTTCCAGACTCCGTGCTGCTACTGAGAATTTCGTGAGTTCGTGACAGAAAAACTCAATAACACTGCCCGACCCAGGAATCGAACCCGGGACCTCCCGATCCCACGCGCACATTTATGCCGCGAGACCAACGAGGCAGTCGTATAGGGTTTGATGTCGAGTTTTCCGTCTCTACGCAAAGATGGTATTTGCATCGTGTTATCCCTTAGTCGCCTCTTACGACACCCACGGGAAGATAGGGGGTGGTGACACGTGTATTCTATGCCGTCAACCACACGGTAAATACTATAAACAATAAGACACAAAGTTTACCCTAGTGAGAAAAAAAACGACGTAATTAGTCGTTTAGCAAGTATGCTAAACCTCGAACGATTCATCAGTACAACACATGCAATACTCATAAACAAGGCAGGTATTTACAATTCAGGTGGTGAGCAGACAATTCGCGGCCGGTTGCCATGGCTACGACAAGATGGCGGACGTCTGCTGCGGTCTCAAACTTCGCCTCTAGTTCCAAATTGTTCCAAGAGTATTTTAGAGCGAGCGTATATGTACGAACGTGCATAATTACATTATGTGCGCCCGGCTATATACCTCGGTCCCACTAATTACTGGTACCGTCTGCATATTACGCTTCAGCTATCGGGTATTTAGTTTAGTGGAGGGTATTGATTTGAGAAACCAGTTCGGTCTTAGTGATTTGTTCGTTTGTATGAGACTTTTAATAGAGGCTTGGATAGCTTAGTGAAGATACTACAGAATGCCACGCAGAGGGTAACGAACGAAATAAGTTTAAAACCACGACAGCTACCACTAACTTTTCGGAGTGACTAAATTAATGATTAATTATGATAATAGCTTACCCCGTGCCTCTATCGTAGCACATCAGTTACAGAAAGTCAGTCCTCTTAAATGTACTGATATCTACTGGTCTAAGTCCGTGCAAAAGGTTAATCCCCTGTCTTGCGAAGGTCAGACAGCAAGCAATTTTGACTAGAAACTGAACCATATTGCGGGCTTCAAGATGAAGAAGATCTTGGATGCAACTGAGATAACGCTGGAACATATTCGATACCGGTACTGAGAGTTTCAGTGTAAAATAATAATATGTGCAAATAACAAAAGTATGATATTCATCGTCCTAGCATTATCCCGGTTGCGCTCAATAATCACAAAAAATCAAATATACTATTACTAAAAAGAAAAATAAAACTCCAACGTATTTTCCACACATTCTCGTGCAACCAGTACCTCCCCTGAAGGATTAGTTAAGGAGGATTTAATAAGAGTTCCTTAGATAAGTGTAGCGAGCTCTTCTATCTAATGCTCATCAACTTGAACACCTACCGAGGACGGGCCTTGCGCGCTGTACGGTCACCTTGTTGTACAGCTTTTACTGAAACATACAGGCCTTATACTTACGATACGAGCTGCTTAGTGGTAAAACGTTTTTGATGGAATATTGGTAAAGTTGTATTGGTTTTGTGTGATAAATTGGGTTGAGAGCTGGTAAATTTTACGATAGAAGCTTAGTGTTCGAACATTTTGGTAGATAATGCATTAGGGTGTATTTATTGGTTGCCTGTAAAGATGGTAACTTGTACTACTTTTATAAGGGTGAGTGATTGTTTAAGATGATGTAAAAAGTCTTTGTGAGTCTACGTTTTAGGTTGTCAATCAGGTTATAATTCAATCTAGGAAAGCATACACTTATCAAACCATAAGATGTTTATAAATATGTTGTCAATATTATAGGTAAAGCATTTGACTGTTTACCTGACTGGACTCACAAAATAATTGTTGTACTGAAAAAGTTACCATTAAAATACGATCACTGGACTGAATCCTTTCAAGTATAAATCGTCTCGAATACAAAATTGAACCAAAATCTTCTATTCTTACAAAACGGGCAAAGTAAATAAAAAGAACATTCGTACTTCATCAATAATACATTTAATATCAATAAACATACACATGAAACAAGTTACATGATGAAAACAACGATAAAATCTGCATGGTTTCTTGATGCGACAGTAAATCATACAATGTTGGTGTACCAGGCAACCATAAAGTAGGTTTTATAGTCCTATGGAGCTCAAGGTACTGCGGACCAAAGAGAATGATGGATAAGGATGGTAACGAGGTTTGAACTGTCAGTCTGTCTTGCTCGGAAGATAAATTGGCGGGAAGACCAATGGCTACGTTAGATTATTTTCGTGTGGTTTGGAAAAGAGGGAATTTATAGGAGAATTTTAACCGCGATGTTTTTTCGTATTATGTTACTGGGTGGGTAATTGTTAAGAACGTATTCAGATTATTAATATACATTATAGTCTGCCAGTTTTTATCGTCACTCAATAATTAATTAAATAATAAACTATAAAAAATCGCTAATTGCGATTTTTTTAGAGTTTGCCGTTGTACTACTAGTCGCAAAGCATATTATCATTAAGGTAGTATTTAAGCAGTATGTTCTTAATTCCGTATTTCTATCTATCTATCAACTTGTATATCCAGCCAGGTAATACTAGGTAAGTAGATAGGTAGCAGAAATTAGTTAGTATGTGTTCGGTAATCGATAAATAGCTCCGTACCCCGATGATTTCCTTCTCATTGATTTCTTAGAATGATATAGGTCTGCTTATCCCTTAGTCAGTACAGTCTTGAATCTTTGTATGACAATAGTTGCATAGGATATAATTTTAGAGAAATAGGAAGCTCTAGTTGTTAATTCTTGGAAATTTCAGTATGAATGCTTCAGGGAATAGCATAATGACAATGTTGCAACAAATTTGCATGTGTGGGTTTCTACTGTTCAAAGTTGAGTGTGTATATGAAGGAGATAACTTTTGTACCTACTAGTGTGGATTTACTGCATTAGCTTTTTATCTATAAATTTTGCTTATTTTAATATCATAGGGATATAAAAATACTTACTCTACGTGGCATAAAAATTGATTTACCTACATACCATCTTTATCATCATGAGCTCCATAATGTGTGCTCTTCTAACGATGGATAATACAATTTAAACGTGGTGACGAATTTAATTTACTATGGCCGAGGGCCCTAAATGACATCAGGGCAAAACATGTATTCACTTCTTTTAAATAATAATTGGATACCATAAATTTATATTGTACCTGTTAAAAAAAGTCTCGCCAAAGTGATACTTTACTTTTTTATTAAATTCATTTACTTAACTGATATGCTCTTAAACTACTATACTTTAATTAATACTAGAACCTCTTCAATGTCTTGTAAAATATATAAATCCACTTACGTAGCGTGAAAAAAGATCTGCAATACTGAATGAAAAGTACAAAAAACTAAGTTATTATTACGAAACGATTCAATAAAGCAGTTCAATTATGGACAGTTCAGAAGTTGTTCGTAAAAGTGGACAAAAGTTTTAATCCATCGGCCATTTGGTTTCCGCTCAAAGTTTTTGAATAATAATAATACTGACACTTCGTTATTTTTAATAATAGGCGTGTTATGTAAACATTTTAGATTTTTTACAGTGACGTTAATTATATACACGATACACTTACTCATTGGCAATATGACTCTTAACAGTTACTTTTAGATTATGAAGTCTTTCTCATATTATCGATGTCTAATGTACATATATAGGTATTATGATGATTGGTAGTAAAAGGCATAAATATATAGATTTTGAATAAAGTTCAACTTGATCTCTAGTTATATGTAAGTCAAAACTCCTTATACCCATATGATGTTCTGACTTACATACGTAGAGGTGATCTGTAACATTGGAATGATTAACTAGTTTTTAGGGCTAAGTGCAAATATCTATACATTTGTAATGTGGAGATGTGCTTATACCTATTGCAGCATTGGGCTCTTACGCCCGGCGCGCATATTGCGGAGCGCATCTTATTTGATTTGGGACATTATTTAATTTTTTTTTATAGTCTCACGCCTGTATCCCCGAAGGGGTAGGCAGAGGTGTAAATATGTATTACACCCACATTTCGCCATGAATTTTTAGGTCCCACGTAAAAGGGGGCGAGCCTATTGCCGTTACCGGGCACATCACTAGACTCCGGGCTGCTACTGAGTATTCAGAAAAACCCAGTAACACTTTTGCCCGACCCGGGACCTCCCATCAGCAGTCGCATACGCTATCCACTGGACCACGGAGGCAGTCACACACATTATTTAATATGAGAACAATGTCGAGAAATGTTTAACAGTGAAAAATATGCTGCGCTGCGCGTCGCTAAATGGGCGTAGGTCTTTTTCGTTGCCCATTATAATTATGTTACTTATCTAAAAATCTCGTATATTGTTTATAGTTTTCGTAAATATGTGCATATGTACTCATGCATATAAATTATATAATCTGTAGATCAGACATTTAAAAGACAAACTTTTTTCTAAGTGAAATAAAGCTTTCAGTTTTATTGCAGGTGCCGTCTTCTTTTATTGTGAATAGCCTGATCGTAAAAATGCTCGCGAGCTGAGGTCATCAAACGTGCATAGAAAATGCACAGATAGTGTACTCAAGTTCTTGGAGATAAAAAACCTTACCTCTCTATACTACGGAATAATATATCCATAACTGCAGTAGAGTCGAAATGGTTTGATGCTTCAGATTCTGACCTTTGAGCCTCAGAAGGTTGTTGATAAACCTAACAAGCTGCCATCTGGTTACTCCGGTTATCCTAAAAGAGGTTTTCAGGCTCGAAAGCAAAATTATTAAATGCAACCGCGATGACACTAGGATGATTACTTCGAGACTCAGAAGGCTTTTATTCCAGAACTAACATAAATGAAAATTAGTTTTAATCCGTAATTTGCATTATTATATCCCCTCTATGAAACAACATTGTTACTTTTCAACAAACATTTGGTTAGAGACAGATGTAATGTATGTATCATTAAAAATTACCGTAGAGAATATTTTTTACATAACAACGTTCAGTCCTTATGTCGTAAAAAGAGCCAAAAGATAAACTTCTCATTACAAAATTAGGACTAAATATAATTGCAGGTTTTGAATACAACGAGAACTTTTAAATAGATTTTGATGAAGATACTTACCTAATTATTTAGTTTATTGGAAATACTTCAAATCTATATTTAGGCTACCTAAAACCAACGTACCAAACCTTGTTTTACTTTTAATACACGCTTACTAGACGTACAACAGTGTTTGCTCGCCTTAAGCTGAAAAGAAACCATTTACTTTTTTTTTATAGTTTCACGCCTGTATCCCCGAAAGGGCAGGCAGAGGTGTAAATATTTCACCCACATTTCGCCATGAATTTTTAGGTCCCACGTAATAGGAGGCGAGCCTATTGCCGTTTACTTACCAAAAGCAAAACGTAAAAGACACTAATTGACTTTTTGGTAGATTCCATTCATGAACTCAAAATATCACACATTTTCCGTTCATAATATTAAAAAGTCGGTTAAACAAAATATTTATAACCCTTTTAAGCAGTAATACATTCGGTACGTACCTAATTAGTTCGTCATGGCCCTCCAAAAGAGGGTATTAAAGCACCTTTTTTAAGTGACGACTACGTTTTACGCGGGAAAACGTAATTAGTTGAGAATGTGTTATTTTCCGTAATTCTCATTTAATTTGTATGGCCACATTAGACTGCTATTAAGGACTTGTGAAGTGTATTTGACTTCGTAAATGTTCATTGAAATGTGTACCTTTTGGAAGAATGTTTGAATTTTGCATGGGTGTAAATTATATAACTTTAAAAACGTATAATATGAAGATATTTCAGGATTATTTATTAAACTAAACTAAACGTGTAAGTAATGTTCTCGAAAGACATGTGAAGCCTGCCAACCCGCAGTAGGCCAGCGTGATGGACTATGGCCTTACCCTTCTCATAGTGAGAAGAGGCTCGTGCCCAGAAGTGGGACAGTTTATATACAGGGATGACGATGAAACATGTAAGTAAAGTAAACTTGATGTTTGTTTTGAACTGATTATTTCTGTAGGTAATAATGGCGGCAATACTTTTGTATCACGGGAGACTCGTACCTAGGTACCTACAGATCGAGCATGTACATTATGGCATTATTTCTGTAACGAAGGGGACATGTGTCTTCTTATTGAAAAGGTAATGCTAGTACTTGTTTACCCTTAGCTATATACATATAGAAATATTGATATACCAAGGTACATGTAACGCTTCTTAAAACAATCTAAGCTATGCCCAAGTTATAACTAAAATCAATACATATAAATCAAAGGCTCAGCGTGTATAGGCGGAGACATAACCGGATATTAATAAGCTGGTTATCCGGCAATCGCCCCGGGTTTGCCCGGGTACTTGCGTCATACGTGTGTGACGCTCGCGGATATTGTACGGCCTTTGATATTGACGGGTGTTTCATTACATTTATATGTATGTATGTATATAGGCTGTTATATACAGGTCGTGTCTCGTGTTTAAGTATTCAGAGGTATGTAATAGATGTGAATGTGTGCTAATCTGCTATGTATGAATGCTCACTGTGTAATGCGTATAGAGTTTGCTGTTTGTTGTGTTGAAGTAGTTTTTTTTAATATTGCATATTTAGAGAATCGGTTTATGTGCCTAACTGCATTTTGACCTAATTGGTGAAGGTTCCTAGATAAAAGAAATCCAAAGAGACAGAAATTAGTTGATTTAGAATTTATGATGTCAAAGAGTAACGTCAAGTTAAGGCCGTATCCTTACTTTAATGCACCTGCTACATCTGCGTCTTAACGCGTCAATTAGCGCGTTAATTTAGGCGGTACGTAAATGTGGCCAACGTTTTAACGCGTTAAAATACTAATTTCCAATGCGAATTTTTTAACGCGTTAACTAACGCGTTATTGGTAATTGCCATTAACGTTAATGCTAACGCAGGTGTAGCAGTAGCATAAGAGTTAAGGAGTCAGAAAGGGATCTGAACAGTATCAATTTCTATGTCTTCAACGCTGTAAATTCTACTTATGTGGTCCTTTTAGGTCCTATGAGAACTGGTTTATGATTACTAGACCCGTCCAACGGTTTCGCCTATATGAATTACACTTCTAAGCATTCCTTAGGTATCCTACTATCGATAAGTGAAAACCGTAGGTATAGAAATATGTAAGTTCGGTAGTTATTTTAAGCTTATCGCGCTCATACAGACTGGCCGCGGTGGACACTTATAATTTTATGATATGTACCTATAGACAAATAGATGCATAAATTGGTATGAGCAACTAACTATCGGCTACCAAATATGACCACAACGCCTACTGATAGCTGATAAATAGATATCGTTTTATCTAAGTTCCACACTACACACACTACACGTTGGGAATATGTTTTCGCCTTACGTGTTAACAAAAACTTCTTTGCTAGTCCAATATCATTATAACTACGTATACTTTACTAATCTGGCGATAGCCCAGTGGTGTATGTAACGGACTGCCGAGACGATGGTCTCGGGTTCGATCCCCAGGTACCCCGGGCACACACCTCTGACTTTTCGAAGTTATGTGTGCATTATAAATTAATTATCGCTCGCTTAATAAAGTGCCTGGTAGATGGCAATAGGCTCGCCCCCTATTACATTGGGACCGAAACATAACTGGCGAAGTGTGGGTGTGTAATACACCTCTGCCTACCCCTTCGGGGATAAAAAGGCGTGAAGTCATGTGTTGTAATCCCCACCCTTTCCTATTATCCACACACAACAAAGGCGCCTCAAAGCCTCCAACAATCGCAGGTACGATAATTGGCAAGTTCACATAACAATATCAATTATAATCAAACAGGGAACGCCATATACAACGGAACACAATTACTGCTAAGCACAACCGGTCTCACCACAAAGGCTCGCCTAAACGCCGAATTTTCCCGACACACTCCCTCGCACCCACAAGGGGAGAGGCGGTTTAGGTGCCCCCCTTTTCCCGAGCTCACACGTCTATCCATTTGCCAGCTAGTTCCGAGCTAAATTAATTTCAAAGCTCCTTATGTTACGTGCCTTGCGGCTTTACCTTCCATGTGTGTGTACACGTCTCAGTGTTGAAGCTACTTTCGGAAGGCTTAACTGAATATATATAGTGTTTATGTGTGCGTGTGTTATATACTGTAGTTCACGGATACGGTCTTGTTAAGGCTCGAATTAGAAGTAACAAATTAGTTTGTAGATTGCTGTTTTATGTATCGGGCGGCGATTATGTAATTAAGGTAAATTATTGTTGGTATGTTCTTTAAAGTTCGTTTAATCCAGTTGGAAGCGAAATAGATTTACTTATTTAAATATTAGACACATAAACTGTATACCTACGCTCCATAAATCATATTAAAGTCGGCGTATTTTCAACAAGTTACGTCGTAAAATCTGGTCACAATTATTTAATGAAATACTTACAACAGAAATCTAGGTGTTCAATTAACCTACGTTTATTTATTTCATTAGTTCTCAATCTTATTAATCCAAGCGAATAAAACCAAGCAATTCAACAAGAAAGCGTCCATAAAATACAATACAATCCGAATCCGTTGCCAAACACTTTCTTAGGATCAGAAAAAACAGTTATTGAGTTTATTCAGGTGACTCACAGTATTATATAAAAACGCTCGATGTATTCATTTCACTAAGAATCCACAGTAAATCACAGCTAGTTTTCCTAGAACGCTATCTACCGTATTTCCTCCCTAAAGCTCGATTCGGTACATAGCCCTGTAGTGATATTTTATCTGTGCCATTTGACGTTCCCTCCACTTCACATGTTGCCATATAAATAAACTGACAGACACGCTACGATACCGACAGGATATTGCCTCGGCCTACAGTCTCCTTAATAACTTGTGTAGCCGACATGGATGTTCATAATATAATATTGCTACATACGTACCTATTTCTTTAGATTATGTTGAAGTAAATACTTACGTGTAAAAATGTGTTTTGATATTTGATTATTAGAGGTACTTTATTACAGAAATTAGCCTATGAGCTATTATGTTGTATCATCTAAGTTACAGCAAAGTTTCATCAAAATGAATACATTAGGTAAGTAGTTTTTAAAAGAGTAAAATAAACACATCCATCCTCACAACCTTTCACGTTTACCTATAACTGTAGTAGGTAAGATAGAAACAGAATAGATTAGGTGTTTAAAAATAAAACGATCACTATCATTGTGTCATAGCGTGGTTCGTATTTATAACTCTTACCTTACAGTTAATACAGGTGTGAACAGTAGTAAAATCTCACACTCATGTTATCTGTCATTTAAAACTCTTTATCATTCTGATTTAGATGGTAGTTTGTTAATGTCATTCACTCGATGATAAAATTATGCTGAGTGATATCATTTATACTTCCTTTGCGTAAATGATTTGCCAGTTATGCCAGTTATCATTATCGTTTTGATGGATGCGAAAGAAAGTAAAATCTAATTAAATCTTTATCAGCGTCAAAATATAATATTTCCAATACCCCAACATCACAAATAGGTCTCTATTTGCGAAACATCATTATTGCTTTATACACAAAGAAGTTGAATTTTTGTGTAAGTTATTATTGTAGGCTAAATGATATTCCATTTTAAAATCGCTATTACTGTTCGAACAAAAACCAGTCTGTCATCTTGAATACTTTACAACAGTTGACCTCTATGTCAAATATGCATTCCACATTCAAATACACTACAAAAACGTTCCATTTACATATCCATCACAGTTAGTTGACAGCCTTTATTCCAAATATCGCGATCAAAGAAATAAACGGAGATTAATTCGCGCCCTGCGAAAACAATGAAGGATCTCGCCCTAACAAAGGGTTACGACAAAGGCCAAATGGAGTTTAGTCTATAACTCTGCATGTGACTTCAAAACTTATTGTTTTAACTTTTGTGAAACGAAAACAATGCTAGAGAATTAATTCGATGCATTGTGTGTACTAGTTCAGAAACGAATATAAAAAATATTCGTTTCTGAACGTACCTACTATTTTAATTAGAGCTTGATTTTAATTTTGGACGATCTTGTTTTTTATTTTACACGAGTTCGGTTTGGATTCGACTGTTTTTAGATTGAAGTGTATTTGTCAACATATATAAGTAAAAGAAGTAATAATTTTTTTATCGAAATATTACTCAATATGATAAATTAAAGGAAATGCCGAATATAGCTGCAAAACAAAAATAAATTCCTCAATTTCAAGTAGGTAATATTTATCCTAATTATACATACTTAAAATCAAATAAAAAAGTAAATCAGATATGAACTCTAAAGTAAACAAACATAAAAAATACATTGCTTCAACCGAGTCCAATAAATCGAAATTCGAAAAAACAGCTGTACAATGAAAAACATAAATACTAACTAGACATGATTTAAAAAATGACGGCAATTTCTTTCTTTTTTTTCTCTGCCGATGAATTGCAGACTTCGGTGTAGCTTCAAAAAGTCTATCAGAGCGGAATATTCAGTTCGTCAAATGGTAATCAGAGGGAGGCATTATACGTTATGGTTCAAATATCACAGGCGTAGGTTGTATGAGATTTTTACGAGAAAATAAGAACCTATATATAGGCAACTTTGATTGAAGGTAATACTTACTTTAGTATTTTTATTATATACGTAGAAGATATACAATTTTGATGGAAAAAGAAAGTGTATTACATGTCATGAAAAACACATTTTCTCATCAAGGGAAAAACTTTCAGTTCCCAGGCACGTAAGCCTACTCGAAATTATTTTATTTGTGTACAGAGGTAGTTGGTTCTTATTATTTGGATTGTAGGGTTGAGATTCGTTTGGGTGGGTGTCGACAAAGAGTTAAAGGTTTAATACACGTGACTGTGAGAACGCTAGTTGTTACGGTCGTAACAAGGCGAGCGCATCAAAGGACGTTTTTCAAAGAGAACGTGATTCTCGACCGATGCTCTAACAAGTCCGCCCCCGGGTGACTCGGGGGAAACTCGACAATATATTTTTAAGAATTACAATTTTATTTGAAGGATTGTGTATGGGCATTATTTTATGCAATGCATGCTGAAAGTTGTCTCGGCGAGAACATTTTATTTATGAAGCTGATTTTGATATAACGAATTGTGCTTGTTGGTGCTTTCTGAGAAAGAAAAAGAGGTCCACTTGGAAGAATAACTAAGATTATAAGCGTGTTGTTAGTTTGTGTTATTCTATGTACTTTCATTTGAGAAATGAGTACTGTTTGTAATATTCTTACGGGCATTCACAATATGACATATTATAGGTATAGCTAATACCTAGAAGAAAAGGTGAAATCAATTTCGTTAATAACTCTAATATGACTCAATCTTACTCTATGATTTGTGATGTAAGTACCTACTTAATGTGTTGTTTAAAAGTCGTATAGATAACAGTTTAATATCTACTGTTTAATTTGTCCTTTTAATACCGAATCAGAGACTTACAAGCATAATGACTTTAACATTGCGTTATCTATCTATTCTATAAATAATTCTAAATAATTATGTAAATGTATCATGATTTTTTAAGTACCTGAGTAGCAATGACGATGATTATGTATCTAAAATTAAAATAATATCACTAATATTACTAGATAAGATGAATGTTGTTATTATTCGACTAAAAGATAATATCGCCATCAGAAACGACAATTTTAATTAATGAATTCTGTTGCAAAATTATCTCATGAGCGGAATCGTGACTGAATTAATATGAGTTTGAAAGCATATCTATGGCAAAAATCAATTCTGACTGGCCATAACCGACCATCGTTTGATTACATAAAGAGTAAAAAATCAGTAGGTATAAAAAAATAAAAACTAGTTCGAATTTAGAACATTACAATTCGTCACAGGCCCGCGGCAGCTCAAGCGCCTCGAAGCAATCCAGATAGTTTCGATAGTTCGGCTGGGATTAAAGCGGGAACGGATAACATGCCCATATGTCTCTGACGTCACCGTCTATAGTTCACGTCGACAAAGGTGGGACTGATTGAAAATCCGAGAGCGCTGCGGTACTGTATTAGGCTTAATGCCTTGGAATTCTAGGTGTATGTTATGTGAAGAGTCTTTGTTCTTTACGAATAGGTATATCGTTTTTATTTTGTTGGTCCTGTAATCAGTTTCTAACTAGTATGTATAGGAGACATATTTTATAGACATTAAAAATATAGCTAAGATTAATCACTACATAGTATAAAACAAAGTCCGTCTTCTGTCTGTCTGTCCCTATGTATGCTTAAATCCTAAAAACTACGCAACGGATTTTAATGCGTTTTTTTTAATAGATAGAACGATTCAAGGGGAAGGTTTATATGTATAATTGACGCAGGCGAAGCCGCTGGCGACGTCTAGTAATCTTAATATATAAAATCCTTGCGTTACTGACTGACTGACAGACACGCTACAGCCAAAACTATTGGAGGCAGGTAGCTGAAATTTGGCATGTATGTTCTTTGGGGACCGTAGGGGTGCACTAAGAAGGGATTTCCCGAAATTCCCACGGGATCGACCAAAACGGGTAAATTTAAAAAAAAATGCAGGCGTAGCTGCTGGCGTCCTCTAGTTAAATATAAGAAGAATATTTTTTAATCTGTTTTCTTTTAAAAGTAATAATATTAGATATGATTGTTATAGAATACATCCCATTTACTAAAAATCATAGAAATTCGAGATTTAATTTTATTGAGTAATAATTTAGTTTCGGGGCGTCGTCGCCGCTTGTCAATATATAGAAATGATACGAGAGATTCAGTAGCTAAGTAACTCTATGACGACGTGGCATGTAGTCGATTAGCTGTAATTCTTGTATTAAGAAAGCTTTATCATTCATTCATACACAGATGGTGTTATTTTTGAGTTTAGAGGATTTTGTGCTCTGTTGGATAAGTATGATAAAAATACACATTAATCACAAAGCGAGATCTTGCTTTCATCAATTTTAGGATTAAGTAATAGTAGCATATACCTAATCTATAGAGATTATACAACAATAATTTGTCGTGTTCTAGACATGAGCAAATAAAAATGAAAATACAAAATGCGACTAAGAATTTATTGACACAAAATGATTTCACAAACGAGTAAATATCATTAAGGGGTTTACAAGCAATATCAACAGTTTGATCTTAGTGTGATAAGTTACTACTAGAATAAGATTGATATGTATGACTTTTTTCTATATCCTTCAAAGACTGAATAGAAGTTACTCCGGCAGTACTATTACTTGGAAGATATTTTTTTTGAATAAATACCAGCCATTAGCAAACAACCTTCTTCTAAACAGTTTATTCTGGCCAGTAACATTTTTTGAGCCTTCAAAACAGGTCTCGTACATAGAGAATACCTTCGCGGTAATATATTTTTGCCACAAGCTGTACTCACAGGTACCACGGCTAGAGGATTTGTCTCTGTTTTTGTGACAGAGATTTATTGTGTAGCATTCGGCCAAAACTCTCTAAGATGGCTGTGTATTGAATTTGCCAGCCTACATTTTTATCACAACATATTAACATGGCTGGCTGTAACATAGTGTACATAAATGTCCTTTACTACTGATTAAAAAAAAAAATTACTTAAAAATAATCAATTAAAAAAAAAACAACTTAAAAATAAACAATTTAATTTAAACTATTTACAAAATAAACAAATGAATTTAAACTATTTACAAAATAAACAATTTAAATATAACTATAAAAAAAAAAGAAAAAAACGACAAGCAATGCGGACAACCACATTATTTTATATATATACGGAAGTACCGGTTCCTCATCGCCGCCCGCCAGCGGCCGCGCGCCGCGCGCGCACCTAGCTATCACAGGCAGTCCGTAGCCGAACCTCTCGAGGCACGAACGCTGTCGTCTTGACTAATTTTCTCACTGGTTAACCGTCATTACGAAATATCAATTTGAACGTAAAGTTATTTACGAATATTTTAAAACTTTAATATCAACTTAACAGTGGATTGCCTTTCTCCATATACTTAAAACAGGTGTAATTATTAATTTAGTGACCGTGATTCCCAAACTTGGGAATTACGTCACGGTTCAACTGACGTAACCGGATTCCCAGTCTCCTTCATCGCCTGAGTGGAGTGTCCGAGCTGACCTGGACTACGCCTGGAGGACGGGACCTCGCCAGGGAAGTGTGGAAGGCTAGACAAGTGCGCAACGACCTAGGCCGAACCTTAAATTTTTTTAATATACCTTAATTTTTTTTTTAATTTCAAAACTTAGTTTTATTTCTTCCAATTTCTTTGTTCACGTCCTATAAATGTGACAATGGCGCCCAACGTGGGGCTCACCAATTGTTTGAACCAATCCACGCTAGAGAAGGTTAAGGCTAATCTGGATGCCTTAAAACTTAACTTTGATGAATCTCTTTTTAATAGAACTAAGTCTCTTCTACATAATTTATATTATAGGCTTCAACGTATTGAAAGCCCCGCTTCTGCTTAGACAGTCGTAAACTTAATGCTGTGACAAAGAAGGACGCATATAAGCTGCCATATGTGTCTGAAATATTGGATAATCTAAAAGATGCGCGTTATCTTACCAGCATTGATTTATCTAAAGCTTTTTGGCAGATATTAATTGATGAAAAGGACAGAGAGAAGACTGCGTTTTATGTTCCTGGTCGAGGAACTTTTATGTTCAAAGTCACAGCTTTTGGACTTACCAATGCCCCTGCTACGCAACAGAGACTTGTTGATCTCTTGTTCGGGCCTGAATTCGAGCTCAAAGTCTTTGCTTATTTAGATGATGTAATTATCATTAGCAGAACTTTCGAGGAACACGTAGAACAGCTTCAGAAGGTTTTCCAACAATTACGTTCCGCTAATCTCACTGTCAACCTGGACAAGTGTCACTTCTTCCGAAGTCATTTACGTTATCTTGGCTACATTGTGGATGCTCATGGCTTAAGGACTGACCCAGATAAGGTCAAAGCCATATTAGACTTCCCCACTCCTACTAACAGGAAGGAGGTTAAACGTTTTCTGGGTACAGCGTCTTGGTATAGGCGTTTTATTCCACATTTCAGTACCGTAGCAGGTCCTCTAATTAAGCTTACTTTTAATAAAAAGAATGCCTCTGCGTTTCAATGGAACCCGGATGCTGACAAGGCTTTTCTAGAATTAAAATCCAAACTAGTTCAAGCACCTGTCCTTGCTTGTCCTGACTTTAACCTTCCTTTTGAGGTACACACTGATGCTAGCAATTTTGGTATCGGTGCAATGTTAGCTCAAACTATTGATGGTGTGGAACATCCAATTGCGTACATGAGCCGTTCTTTAAGTAAACCGGAGAGGAACTACAGCACAACAGAACGGGAGGCTCCTGCCGTTCTTACTGCTCTTGAATACTGGCGCTGTTACCTTGAGACCGACAAAACCTTCTTAGTCTACACTGACCATTCTTCGCTTAAATGGTTTATGTCTCTCACTAATCCAACTGGTCGGCTTGCAAGGTGGGGAGTTCGCCTTTCTTCTTTTAATTTTGAAATAAGACACCGCCGTGGAAAGGAAAATATTATCCCGGACGCCCTTTCTAGATGTGTTCCAGTTGACGTTATTTCAAACGGCGATGTTTCCGCGGCTTTAGGCCCCGATACTCAGGATTCTTGGTATCTGAAGATCTTCCAGGGCTGCCAGTCTAATCCCATAAATTTCCCAAATTACAAGGTGGAAAATAATGAATTATATAGGCACATGAAAACTAAGGTTGACCTTACGGTTGAATTTGCTTGGAAGAAGGTTATTCCTAAAGAACAACAAGCAGACATTTTAATTCAGTGCCACTCTGAACCTATTTCTGGTCATTTCGGCGTGTTTAAGACATATAAGCGCTTAGCACTTCGTTTTTATTGGCCCGGTATGTATTCTAGCGTAGTTCAATTTGTTTCTAACTGTGAAACGTGTCTAGCTCATAAGCATTCTACCCATGGTGTCTCTGGAAAAATGGGTAGGCCTAAAGACGTTTCTCGTCCCTTTCAGGTTCTATCAATCGACTTGGTTGGTCCATGCCTTCTTCTCGGAAACAGACTCAGTTTATTTTCGTTGTGACTTGCTGCTTTTCTAAATATTGCCTTCTTTTTCCACTTCGTCGAGCTACTTCAAATTTGTGATTCCCAAACTAGGGAATTACGTCACGGTTCAACTGACGTAACCGGATTCCCAGTCTCTTTCATCGCCTGAGTGGAGTGTCCGAGCTGACCTGGACTACGCCTGGAGGACGGGACCTCGCCAGGGAAGTGTGGAAGGCCAGACAAGTGCGCAACGACCTAGGCCGAACCTTACAATTTTTTAATATACCTTAATTTTTTTTTTAATTTCAAAACTTAGTTTTATTTCTTCCAATTTCTTTGTTCACGTCCTATAAATGTGACATGGCAGCCATGTTAATATGCTGTGATAAAAATGTATCTAGTTCAACCAGCCGTATAAAAAAATACTTAATAAAATTGTTATTAGCATTTCATCGTCACAATAAATCTAATTAGGCTAGGCGGCTCACACTTTGGTATAAGTATAATACGAAAATTTTAATGGCCTCATATAACATAATAAATTGGTATAAAATAAAAGTTACAAAACATATACTTTCAATTCACATTTATTAAATATTTACATTCCAATAATACACCTATTTGAGCACACTAACGTATCTCTATCACTAATTAATATAATATAATAATAATGTACTATTCTACGACATTCACACAACACCATCTAGTCCCAAACTAAGCAGAGCTTGTACTATGGTACTAGATAATGGATAAACATACATATATACTGTTTTTGTAAATACATACATATTATACATATATTATAATTAGTACCTAATTATAATATATGTTTAATATGTATATAACGAAAGGTAGAATACTTTTATATAAATAAAGGGTGCATAGGGTTCCCACCAAGAACTTAGGGTCCCAAGCCAACCTCACCTGCAAGTGGTGCACCTGCCAATCAACGGACGAGGCTCTGGCAAACAAAATATCCCGATAAGCGGCAATAGGCTCGCCACCTATTACGTGGGATCGAAACACTGGCGAAAAGTGGGCGTTTAATATACCTCTGCCTACCCCTTCGGGGAAACAGGCGTGAGCCTATGTATGTATGTAGAATACTTTTATTTAACCCGACGTTACGGCACGTATCACACTAGTAAGGATCTCAGATAACAGAATTGAAAATGCTCACTTTAAAAATAAAATAATTGACTCTTGATTATAGAGCTTTAAAAACCTCACGCAATCTTTTAACATATTTTAGACTCTTTTTCACCAAAATACATACGTGACAATATTGGTAAAAATACATCCACATTACATCAAACATTTGTAACCAACTACCGAAAGCTTGAGTTAATTTTACGCAACATAAAATAAAGGGTACGATGTATGACTAGCAAATGAAGCGGCCAAACAGTTATGGGGTCGAAAGAGCCAAATATATGTGTTTAGGGGGTCTATAGCAATAGGTAATGGGAAGGGGGGTTAGTTCTAAGATTAATGCCTTGTTTGTATTGGGGTGTATGGTGGAATTAAGTGAAGGAACGTGGATGAAGTAAATATGGGCCCGGATTAATGTTGGTGTTTTGGGTGAATTGTATTTTGGACAGTGAGGGTTTTATGAAGGATTAAATGGTATATTGATGTAAATGATTCGTAAAGATGATATATTTTTATCATGAATGAGATAGTGACATTTTTAGCAGACTTACGTCTAATGTAATAAGTAAGGCGAAACTAATGCACACTGCGGCCAGTACACAATACCTACCTTTTTAGTTACAAGGTAAAAAGATAACATCATTCAACTTTTAAAATGAATCTTAGATTGGTATATATATCACAATTTCTTTTACAACTTGGGTTGTGAAAATACATACATAATATGAAGTTGAACGTTATATACACAAAAACTTAAAATTAAAGCTTACTTATGTTCACAGTTAATCCAAAACATTTATTACAAAACTTAATAAAAGCTAGTATTTTATACAAAGTGTTCTCTTTTGACAAAAACGCGTACGTACAGCATTTTATTTAAAGAGACCCAATTTAAAGGCTTTGAAGCGTAGGGAGGCCTCTATATCACATATAGGGTAAAACGCCCACTCAAACACACGCGTAGATATTATTATGCGTATGTAGAGAGCATATAGCCTGGGGGCCCGTCAAACGCCCTGAAAGTCACGTATGCCTGGTGGCCTCGCAATGTTATTATCCTACACTTACGCACGAACATACACTCACGCATCATCTATACGTCTGTGTGCGTATACATGTGTTGGTAGGCCGTAGCCCGGGCAGCTCACAGCCCACACGACCCCGACCGAAGGGACAAAGCGAAACGGGTTTGTCCCAAGGGAAATTCAATATTCGGGACTAAACCTTAACTCCCCCTTAAGACACCCCGTCTACCACCCCCGGAATGCTTATATGGCCACGACGTGTATCGATTTTCTTGCCAAATGGAAGATTGGTGTCGAACCGTTCTCGGCGGACGAATGAATGATGTATTGGAGTGGCGAGTGAATACTTCAAGTGTGTGTGTGCTGCCACCTTCGGGGTTTTGTGTTTAGCCACCGTATCGGCTCTGATGGAAATCTCTTTCGGAAATTGACGTGAATTTTTTATTTCGGTAATGCATTGCGGGCTGGTAGATGGGTGGCTCGGTAACCGCGCTCTTTGAACGAGACGCCAATTATATCTGAAATGCTCTTTGAGGTGACTGATTGGATCGCAACCGTTGCTTTTAGGGCTCTCTATCTTACAGTTATGATTATTCAGATACTTACACTCGTATACCTACCTACTATAGATATTCATAAGCTACGTTGTACATAAGTACATCCATTAGTATAAGCTAATGGATGTATATTAATAAATAGGTTATTAATTGACGTGTGTACTTAGGTTGCATATTATATTTGTGGAGTTTCATGTAGAGTTAGTTTCAAAAGCTTGGCTGTTTAATGTTCCATAGATTAAATAGAGTTTACACTAACGTGTTCTATAATCGATGTGTTCCAATAATTCAAATCTCAATATATTCGAATTATGTTCGAATTCTGAATGCAGTTTCTGAGAGTTAGATCTTTTTTAAATACATAAAATACATTATGTATCATAAAAAAGAGGTTTAATTCAATCTTCATTTTAAACATTAAAAAAACTATGCGTTACACATGCAATGTACGTAGTGACGGTATAAAGGGAAACAAGTATGACGCTCTAACTTATTCAGAACCGAATCCTTTAAGGGGAAATCTCGACTTTTATGTGCGTAACATGCTATAAACCGTTGCCATAAACTTTCCTCGTAAAGTACGCTACAACCAAATTATAAATATTTACTCTATATCTTTATTGCTTATAACGACGAAGATCAACTTAAGTAACAATATTGGCACTCGCGTTTTGGAAATAGAACTGTTGATATTGGTGCCATGAGACATTATTTATACGTAGAAGGATATTCTATAGGGATTTATTTTATGTATCTATTATTTTAGCATTGATTGCTTGCTTTTCGGTAACCTGTTTATTTTATCCCAGAACTTATTTTAATAGAGTAATGGCTTGATGATAAATATTGCGTTATTATTCTGCCTTAGCGTAATTATCATAAATATACAGGATGTCACAAAACCCATCACCAAGCCGAAGTCTACTCGTTGTGGACATCATGCCAAGTCATACTAACCAAAAATACTACCTGGGAAACGACTTTCTTTTTTAAGTTTTCACATTTTTTAAACCGCAATTAAAAGCGCGCACGTGCAATTCTCGAAATAACTACTTATCCACGGGGTCATAGGGCATCTAAAGAACATATTGGCGGGGTAAAAGCATCGATTTTTTACCTAATTAGAAAAATTCCATACTAACTTTGAGCCTCAATATCTCCTGAACCAGTAATTTCCCAGGTATGGTGCCGAAGTAAAAAAAAATCGTAGTGATTGGTACAACATGGGATTTCAGTTTTCGTTAAGGGTCTTTTTACACCCTGTGTATTTTATGCATGTGGCATTATGTGCGTATGGTCAATTTAAATACGCATGATACCAAATATTGACCTCTATACGAAACCTCATCATAGAGTTGCTCTGCAGCTGGATTTTTTATAGTCATTCAAATCAATCGGCAAGCGGCGACACCTTTTACGCGATGTAAGAATGTTTCTCAGATATCCATTAGAAACATTGGCAAACATTTAACCTATTACTAGACCAAACATTGGCAAATCTGAGTGTTATATTAAATCTTTACACTTTACAGTATTTTATGCTGTCAAACCGTTTGTGCACTGGATTTGTGCATTTTTTTACATGTGTGAAGAAAGTTTTCTATATATATAAAATCCTTGCGTTACTGACTGACTGACATACACGCTATAGCCGAAACTATTGGGCGCAGGAAGCTGAAATTTGGCATGTATGTTCCTTGGGGACCGTAGGGGTGCACTAAGAAGGGATTTCCCGAAATTCCCACGGGATCGGCCAAAACGGGTAAATTAAAAAAAAATGCAGGCGTAGCTGCTGGCGTCCTCTAGTATTGTATAAAATAATGATACATTTTATAGCCTCATTTAACTAAGTTTATAATAAGGTATAGATCTTCTTATTTTAATTATTAATGTTTGATTTTAAAAGAAGTGTAACATAGTTAAATGAAATTATTTTAGCTGAAACAAATTAATAACTAGACAAAATTATAGACACATATAATTGGATAGGTATTTTATAATACCGATATCCATTGGATTTAATGTATGCCCAAGACCATGATTTCTCTTTTACTTTTACCTAGTCACCTAATTTCCTTTTCAGCAAGTACGGTAATGAGATCTCTTTTATGACTAAATTGTAAGGAAGGGATAGGAACCCTTTGGTGTAATTTCAATTCTATTCAGAGCCGTTCTTTTATTACGGTTCTTAGTCGCAATATGAAGTATTTAATAAAGTGAGGCAATTTTATGTAATCTGCAACTATTTCTTTTTATTTATTTATAGACTCACGCCTGTATCCCCGCAGGGGTAGGCAGAGGTATAATATTACAGCCACATTTCGCCAGGAATTTTTAGGTCCCACATAATAGGGGGCGAGCCTATTGCCGTACCGGGCAATAGGCTCGCCCCCTATTATGTGCTGCTACTGAGAATTTCCTAACGGAAAAACCCAATGACACTTTGCCCGACTCGGGAATCAAACCCGAAACAGATCCCACGCGCACATTTATGCCGCGAGACCAACGAGGCACTCTGTAACTGTTAGTTTAGTTATTATGGGAATTTAGGCTAGATACATACATTTTTGTACCTAAATGTATTATATAATTAGCAAAATTGTTAAGCCACCGTTTTCTGATCAAGAGATAAATGTGCTAACATCTAACATCTATGTGTATATTAAAGTGGATTTTTCAATATAAGTTGATTTTGAAGCTGTCTATAGTTGAAAGTTGTATTGAAAGTAGATACGTATTATAGTAGGTAATACCTACAATTGATTATAGATATATTGTATTTTTTATTAAATATTGAGTAGATGTCTAGCCTAGTCAATACTGAATAAGAAATATCATCTATATAGATTAAAGTGAATTGAAAGTTGAGTTAAAATTATTCAAATAATCTGTAACGTTACATGTATAAAATAAACATTTACAACAATCAAAAAGTGCGTACTCATTACGTAAAAAACAAAACACAGAAAAACAAATGAAAAACAAATTGAGCGCAAACAATTTAAATCTCGCAACCTGTGTGTTCTACATTAAACACACACATGCATACACCTACACACACACGTTCATACGTAGAGGACATTAGTATTAGTGGGTTTCGGCCTTTCAAAGGCCCCTTAGATCGAGGGGGCATGTTTGGGGTAAGATTGAGCGTGGGTGGGACGCGGGGGAGGGGAAAATTCCAAGATGGCGCATGACCGTGCCGGCCATAAGGGTAAAATAGGAGCCTTTATATATTTATATGTAGTTTATACTTGTATTGGTCAGGCCTCTCGGATTTGTTATCGATTTCAGTTTATTTCTGTTGCGGTGAACGGAGTTGGATTCTGCAGCTTTGAGAGCGAAGTGTTACTTCTGTGTATTGGTACTATTACATTGTAGACTGTTACCTACATATTTAAGTATGTTTTGACCGTGTAGTAGATACATTATTATCATTTGTAAGTAGTACTTAATGTGTAGTAAGAAATAAAAGTTTAATTCGAAGAAGCCGAAAGTAACTTTTTAATTAGGTATCTAGGTATTATTTGGTTTGATGCAAAACGTTTTATACTTAGTATATATTCGGTATAGTATACTTTTGGGAAGTTATATTATGGAACAAATAATACTATAAGTACTTCTAATAATTTAATCATAAATATTATTACAGCGCTACATTGACAGTTGACACATCATGTCATCCAAAGTGGTATAGAAAGTTCGTCAAACTATTTTAATTTATAATCACAATCAAAATAAAGTACTTACTAATAAATAAGTTAAAGAACCAATAGAATAAGAAAACAAAATGAACAAAATTAAAGAATTGGATCTGCGGTTAGCCTTTTCAAAGTAAATAAAATGCCTATAAAAACTTGGCAGATCTCATTATCAAGTGGCGGGAAGTTTTTTTTTCTTTACGCACCAGGCTGAGTTAAGACTAACTTTGTGAATATTTATTCGGAACGTTAAGATAACATTTCTTATATTTATTGGGCGTTACTTCATATGTGGAAAGTTTGTTTTTAGATTGATATGTATGTTATTTTATAGAGTGTTAGACTGGGTAGGTGATTTGTATAGACTTGAATACTGATGATCTTATAATTATGTGTTTATTATCAAATAGATAATTACGCGACGGAGGCCCGTTAGATATAAATAGTGGAGTCTGTAAGAACCTATTGATAATTTTTAGTTTAAGAGGTCCGCGGTACTTGAATAGTTGGTTGGCCCTACAATAGTTTCTAATCTTTTGTAAACAACGTAGTCAATTTTGCTTTCAAGTTTGTATACGGTAAATTTTTCTTTTGGTATACAGCTATCTCTTTACTAGGAATGTAAAGATTTAGCTTATACGTATAACACAATAAAAAATATCAGACAAGTTTTTCCTATGTATTGTCCAGTGTTTATTACGATTAAATACGAATATTTAAACAGCGTGTTTCCTTTTCTTAATAAGTTTGTTGATTTTCGACGTAACAGTAAACAAGTCTCCGACTTAGGTAGGTAGACTTGAAAAGTGTAAGTTCTCCGTAGTAGAGTAGAAACTTACTTACTTATTTGTACACACTCTAATACATAGAAACTGCAGCTTTTATAAAAATAATTTATATTCGTAGAAAATTGTCGATAATACCAGTGATATCTCCTTTATATGTAGAGCATTTTCATATTTTAAAGGCAACGCTCGCAATAGGAATACCTATATCCACAGTTGCCAGACATACGTCCAACGGACATAAAGAACATCCAAAAGCAAAAGTAACAATTTTTAGATCACACTATGTGCCCTGGAGGCTTATACCGCGTTTATTAATTGATCGCTTTAGATTCGTTCGTGCATTTTAATAAAAATCCATACTTAAAAGCCACATGGAGAAGGCAGCGATAGCCTAGTGGAGATACCAACAGGTTCGGGTTCGAATCCACGGCGCGCACCAATGACTTTTCGGAGTCATGTGCGTATTGAATTGTTGATTATCGCTTGTCCCGTGCCTCGGAGAGCACTTTAAGCCGTCGGTCCTGGTTGTCATGAAGATCTTTGACAATCGTTACAGGGCGTCAGTACCTTCTAAAATAAACTGATACTAGTCTAAACCATGGAATATCGCTATCCCTTCGGGTTGCAGAGGTTAGGCAGGCAGTCGCTGTGTGGAAAAGCTAATATTCAGCCAAATCCGGTTAGACTAGGAAGCGGACCCCAGATTGAAACTGGGATAACGCTAAGAGGATGATGACTTAAAAGCCACATGGAACCCATAACAGACTAGTAAAAGATGAGAGCTATGATGCATTGTTACCGTATAATGTACTTATGTCTAACTAAACGAATGTCAATTTACTGAAGACTACTTTCTTTAAATATAAATTGTAAAATGACAGCACGATTTTATTACGACATGATTTAATTGCTAAAATGATTTGTTAAATGGCTGATGCCAGTGTTTAATCCAAGATTGAGTATACATTTTAATAAGTTGAAATAGACATTGGATCGCATTAAGTTCAGACTCAGATTTTATTTAGTCAATATTAATACAACTTTGACGTATCTTGACGCGTTTAATTAGTTACCTGCTGATACACACAAGTTTAATTCAATTTGTTTCCATAAGAATGAATTTTTTTGTGTATAAAACGTTCGATAGTAAACAGTTATAAAAAGCCTATTTAAAAAAAGAAACTGTTCAATGAGTTAAGTTAGTTATTCTTTTCAGAGCATCCACCCATTTTTATACAAGACCTGCCAAGAAGACATGTCACCTTTATCCCTATGGAAATTAATAATGCAATATCCATTTCAGAAATGGCCTCTCACTGTCCATTAGGGCCGCCGTAATACATAATTCAATCAGCTACCTACATAACAAAAGTACCTAACTCTAAACCGGGTCCATCCGGAGAAGGGTTCTACTAGGTGTCATAAATTACAGCCCTGTTTATCGGCCCGTACAGGGGGAGGAGGAGGGACGCCCTCCCGCGGTTTTACAGTTTATCGTCCCTCTGTATGGGCCCTCCGTAGGGCGAAGGGTAGTGAATTACAGAACTGTTACTCAGCGGAATGTACCCCCTGAAAGTTTGAGAAAAAAGGGCCCCTTAAGACTGTCCATTGCGTGGAATGGTATTTTTGTGTTTACAAATTGTACTGCTCTTATTTTGAATTTTATCCTTTCAAAATAAGAAATAGATGTTACATTTGTTATGACGAAAAAAATTAAATGCATTTTTAAAACGTTTCATATTATTATTCGGTGTCATTGTACTAGTACTTACAAGAAGGTAATTTAATTTTCTAATATATTTAGCTATACCTAGGTCCCGTCTACCTTAATGCTCAGTTTGCTTGTTATGATAAATCGAAGTGCTCGCTGTAGACAATTTATTTTACTACATTATGAACACGTGACCAAACATACACTAGATTGCACTTATCTAACTATGACCAAAGTTTAGACGAACCAGACTGTTATTATATACATAATATCCAAAACTAGTTTTTAATGCAGTACTAAACACACACTGCATTAAAAAACTATGAACGATTGTTAAGTTACAATAATTTCTTGAGTTTTGAAAATCCAGTCATAGTTAATACCACTATAAAGACTAATTTAAATACATTTATTTTAAATTCAATTAAAAGATAAACAAAAAATACATTTAACATAGATCAAAAAATTGTTCTTGATACTTCTGTAACTTCTACAATATATAAAATTTATTGTAGAAGTTGCAAAAGTATCAAGTTTGTTCGGTCGGCGTCGCTGCGCCTTCCATACGCGCGGTCAAGCGGATTTCGACTCACAGAACGTTGACTTGTATAGAAAAGGCAAAAAAAAAAAATTTGAACAAAGGTGTTGCAGGCTTTGTAAAATCTGTAGTGGAAATGGGAATAGTACCTAGTGTTTTGTGTGTGATATGCTAGTTATTAATGATTTATATTATAAAAAAGAATGTATCTTTTTTAATTTAGTTTAACTTAAATAAACATTTGAACTTCTATTGAATTAATGACGTTTGATATTATATTGAAAATATGCTATTTTATTGTAATTATTTATTTAGATTACTATTTCATTAAAACCATAAAAAATCTCATTGAATTTTGTTAGTAGGTAGGTATATAAGAAAATTTTGTTATAAATTATACTTTCAGTTTTTTCGGGTAAAGCAATGATTTTTTTATTGAAAATGGTAAATATATTTTGTAAATGTCTGTATAAGATTTTCAATAACACAAATTGTAGGCTAATCCCGTAATATGAGTGGGTATATTATTATGTTTGTCACTATAAGTAGATCATTTTTCGTGAAAATATATTCTGAGACCAAACAATAGAGGTAATAAGTAATACTTGCGTGAAATGAGCTCTGGAGCCTAGCCATACCACTAATACGAGTGCGTACCATCCACAATAATATGCATATTAAGTAAGATGAGAACTGAGACACATCTCACAAACATATTGTAGCGTTAAGCACATGGCCATAACAATTTTGGGAGGTCTAAATTACTCTGTGGTAGTTGACAATGTAGGTGGAGGCGTGCGGTTTGTGGGGCGCGGGGGGAGCCCGGGACGACAGGGAGGGGGGGTAGTGACACAGGCTACCGGTCACCACCGCTCGTATTGATTTGTTGTATCGCTCGTCCTGCAACACCCATCCCTTTCTTGCACACCTACATTATATTATTTCCATCTCTCTTTCACACGTGTCCCTCCCGCGCACACGTGGGCACATACGGCGCGTATGTGGATGCTGGTATGTGTGCGTGGATTACTATGTGTTTCACGAGTGTGTGTGTTGGGGTCCGAATATTATATACCTACGCATTTTCGACAGTGTTTTCCTTCTACTGTTTTACGGACACCGTCTATTCGCTCTTCAAATTGAGGAAATCTTTCCGTCATTTTGATGTTTACTTATACATCAAAATGACGGAAAGATTTCCTTGGATATAAAAGTAGTATGATAAAGTTCTGTAATTCATTCGTCTTAACTTTATTTTATCTTAAACTTATCCTTTGTTGCAAATTCTTAGCTTATCTGAAGCCGTTGCCATTTATGAAGATTATCCCAGTTGATCGCATTTGAAATTCATAATCGTTAGCCACGGAATGTCAGCATTAGGTATATAGTCACTACAATTACTTAGTCAGCCCTGAGCAAATAAATGATCTGTGACTTAAAAGTTTTGTCTACTGTATAAATAATAACTAAACAGTTAAACTACCAAAGAGTAAGTAATCAGTCAGTAAATTAAAAAAAACAACTAAGATCACTAAAAAGACAACGATTCAAAAGAATACAATCCAAAATTCATATTCCGAACTTTGAACCACATCTATGAAAAAGTATGATGAAACATATTCCAAGTTTGAAAACGATTTCAGTACCAGTGTGGCCATAGCTAGGTTCGCATAATCATATAAAATGTAATAGGGGGGCGTGACACACGCTTGTGTTCGTCACTTTGTACCCTCAGAGGTCAGGTCAAACTTATGTACTTCATTACACGCGAGTTACGCAGAAAAGGGCAGAAATACTACAATCGTACTGTAGAAAGTCACGTAGCTTTTTCTTCAGTCAAAGTGTAAAATATAGAAGAATCTTGACGTATAGGACAAGTTTTATGTAAAGCATAATTAAAACTTAAGTATTTTGCTTTCACGATTTTTTATTGCAGTACCTATGTGAGCGCATTTAGAAATATTCCTTATTATATATTTTTTTATATTACACGGACCAAATATATTTTGAAGTTTTGTACGATCATATCTGTGTATTTAAAATTTGCAAAACGCGGCTATATATAGGTAACATTGGTTAAACAAAGGCTGAGTTGAAATAAAGAACGATCTTATTAATTTGATAGATCAATAGTGCAAATCGAGGAGGTCTGGTATTTTTAAATAGGTAGGGTACCTGCCAAATCATGACACTGCTGAGTAACTAGCAAAATCTTGTGATAAAGTTTATCTATAGGTAAGTTAATTTGAATAAATAAATATATGAATAAACTAGTTGTTTCTCTACAAAACTACTTACTTAGTTGAGGAAAGGGTTTATACTTTCTGCCTTTCAACCGTTTCTGAGATTATTGCAAACAAACTCTTTGCATTTTTAAAAGTCATATTATCATATTATTTCATCCCATTATTCCCTTTCTTAATCTCAAAATGAGTTTGATATATAATAATACCTATGTAATTTATCAGAGTGTACATACGAAACATCAGGGCAACATAGGGCGTATGTGCTAATTACGCGACACGGCCGCCGCATACTAACTAGCCCCCGAATGTACCCTGCATACTAAACATATTACACTTAATTGCTTAGGTAACGGCTATGTACAAGCTTATGTACAGACAGATGTCAAAGTTTTGCACCGATTGTGTAAATATGAAACGATACGTGTTATCCCGACAGATATTTTAAAACTAAAGTTAGTCGCCACAAATTTTCAATTCCTATGGAGAGCAAGTAAATAGCGTCTATAGTACTCGATTAAATACTCATGTTTTGTTATTTAACCTATCGACTAATGACGGTTTATTAAGAGTGCGGAGGGGATAATATAATTACCAGAAAACATTATTAAGATTTAAGCCGCATTACAGGAGTTACATGTTTAAAAAATCTCTATCTGAAGTTCTATTTTGAATCCAATATTTGGTTACTTACGTTATTATCTTACACCTAAATTTATTGGTAAGGACACAGAATATAAGTACTTATTGTAGAATAATTATTGTAAGTACTTATTTCTTTACTGCTGACGTGGAAGGTAGGTACAGCTACGGTTTAATGGTGATGATTTCGAGAGCCTCATTATTTTTTTTTTATAAACGTATCAATGTACCTAAAGAACATTGATACTGCAACCACTCTTCGTTATTGCTAGCAAAAAGATAGCACCTCTTTTTGCTTTGGGGTTGGTATGATTTAAAAATAAAAAGCACTTTCTAAACACCGCAATGTCACGGCAAAGCATCAAAATAATCTCGGTATTAGAGTTCGTTGCACGACACACCTAAGAAATTGTTGCGAACCCCACATTTTTACATAACTAGTGTAAAAGTAAACAATGTAACGCGGAGAGGGAAAGTTTCCTCGTTTTTCATGCTGAGGGACCCTCCCGGAGGGCCGTAGCTCAAATTTCCGACAAAATAATAGCGTTTGAATTTAATTTCAATCTCACTTTCTATCGTATGTGAGTTGAAAATAAACCACTTTGCAACATAGGTAGGTACATAAAATAATACTAGTTTACTTTTCATTATCCAAATTTATACGAAAATTGTTCTTATTTCAGCAGAAATAAAGATTAAAGTCGTTATTAGTCACGATCACGGCACGCTTCGCTTGTCTGGAATACTTTTTACAACGATCTTGAAGAAACGCACTGGTTTGAACTTATAACCTTTTCACCTTTCAAAAGAACACACGTGCGTTTAAGAATTATAAATTAAACGTAAAATTTTCAATAAAATTTAACCCTCGGGTAAACCGGTCTAGGACACCCAAGCTGCGAAAATATTAAAAGTTTTGTACATAATGTAGAAACACGAGGGTCATTCAGCCAATCGGTCCCCTTCGAATGACCGACGGCGACCCGAACGCGCGCCGGTCAACTACGAATAATGAAATTCAAAAAAGAAACAGGCCCGCCAATAAACAAACCGTATATCATTCGTTATTCAAATATATTTTGGTGAATGGTTGACCCAAGCCCACGCGACCATTTGATGGTTAAATATTTTCAGTGGGCAACACTGACCGCTCACGTAATTTATGACTTGTGAATTTGGAATAAATATGTAACCTTTTTAGTATTGATTAATACGGGACATGTTTTACACGAATATATTGTAATAAAAGTGAGCTAATAAATTACTGGTTGGGTACCAAAAATGTAGAGAATGATTAGTATTTATTACTTAAGTAAAAAATGTAAGTGTACAAATCGTAAAAAGTAATCGACCTAATTGTAACGATCTGGTTTATTAATAAAATGACTTGTAATCAGGTGGGGGAGAAAAAGGCGGGAAAATTGTATTACTTTGCCTTTTAACACGAGGAAACAGTGTTTTTACTCCCCCACAATCATAATTGTATTAATTGTTGAGACTGATGCCTTTTTAATTTATTTCTGAGAGGTCTTAAGGTATTATGTTCTTGGTTTTCAGATTTTAATGCAGTTGATGATTTTAATGTTGTATTAATGAGTTAAAGGGTTGTTAGTTTTTGATATTTGTCGTGTTTTGCACTTTATTTTTAAATATATCATAATGTTTATTGCCCAACCTATTTCATATGCAAAATATTGCTAGACTTACGATTTTATTTACTTACTCATCATCTTTACAGTTCTATAAAATTCGAAAAAAAAATAATAATCTTGTCTATGATATATAGACAGCCAGTATTCTATATTATTTAAAAACCGAATAAAGAAGGAACGGGCATTCACATTCAGACTGATATACACCAAACTATGTTCCGTCGGCACAAATTGTCGACAGCGAATGGGGACAGTACGGAACATAAATTTCAAATATTACCTATATTGAACCGGGTAGGATTGTAAAATTTAATTTTGCATGCAGAATGCTAAAACTGAGGGGACATTTTATTTCGTAGGCGTATATAATTTTATTGCAAGGACCAATGGCTTGAAAAACATGACGGGCGTATCTATATTGTAATTTGTTAGGACAGTTTGATTTTATTGTATTGTTATTAGAATGTATTGTTTAGAATTGCCTAAGGTTATATATGTTTGTTGCATAAAAAAAATTCTAAGTTTGTGACGACCTGTTGAAGATTTTGCGGATTCTGGCAATCACCAAAATAAATTTTCTTAATTGGTAACGTGCGTAAAATGTATACTTTATAAATGTTTCGTATAGTAACTGTAACCATTTATATCTTACGAGACGAATATTGTCTAATTAGCCAACTATCGGACTCGCTACTTTTGCTACTTTCAATATCCACCATCATAGGGATAATCAGCGAAGGATAAAGTATAGTTCGTCAATTATAATCTAAATAGTAAGTAAGGCTGTAGAGATCTAACAATAAAAATCCATTTAAATGTACTTACCTAATGTTAGTAAAACAATATATCGCGATTGAATCCGTTAACAGTAATTTCATTTCAATAACTATAAAAATTCGCCGAATTGCATCCTACGTCTCTGAAGTTGTATTTTTTAAATAATTTACCTAAGGTCTTTATTCAAATGATATAGCAAAAAGTACTGGTATGAACAAAGATGCTAGCAAACAGATGCTACAGAAACCAATTACTTCCAAGATATGACTAAGAAACTCGTTCCCAAAGGAACATTCTCAAAACCCTTGTCACAAAAACATCCAACCGAAAATCTAATGTCCGTCGTACATAGCCGGTGTACGTAGGTATATAGTCATAGCCCGGGGCGGGGGTGTCACCCCAGATACAGGGTGATTTACCTCGGGTCTACGAGACCCTTATCGGGCGTCGTTATGACCATGTGAGGGTGAAGTTATTGTACAGTTACCGGAGAGGGAGGGAGTAACACCCTGTACTTTGAAGGGACATAATATGTTATTATTTTTAGAGTGCTTCATGTGATGTTTGCTTTCGATTTTCTTTGCATCGTGAGGTATTATGGTAATGCTGATACAATGTTCAGTAAGCTGCCAAACATGCGTACATATCTGATCTTCAAGAAATGTGTTTAACTCTCTCAAACATTTAGTCTTTGCGAGTTAGCATGACAAAAATATACTAATGATGGACCCTGACATGTATTTAGTACCTATGCACTGAATGATATAATTATTTTAAATTATTTGGCTACTATGAACCTTGTTAAACATACCAAGTAGTTTCTGTGTTCTACATAGTTTTAAGTTTGTCCTTCCTATTCTCCTATTAGTTTTGATAAGTAACTAGAGGACGCAAGCAGCTACGCCTGCATTTTTTTTTAATTTACCCGTTTTGGCCGATCCCGTGGGAATTTCGGGAAATCCCTTCTTAGTGCACCCCTACGGTCCCCAAGGAACATACATGCCAAATTTCAGCTTCCTGCGCCCAATAGTTTCGGCTGTAGCGTGTCTGTCAGTCAGTCAGTACCGCAAGGATTTTATATATTAAGATTAGTATTTTATAAAACCATAGAATGCATGTTAGACTCATCTAAATAAAGCAATACGTGGCTATGAAATCCACGACTATTTGGTCTCCGAAGCCATAGACAATTTACATACATAGACTCACGCCTGTTGCCCGAAGAGGTAGGTAGAGACTACATAAGACAATTTCCATGATTCAATAACAGGGCAAGTAAAACCGCCATTGCCGTAGATACCTGAGACGCTATATTTCAATTTATTATGCTTACGTCAGTCAGCAACAAACATGAATTTAATTAATTCTATATCCATTACGATCTGTCACAACGGCATACACGGCTATACGCTTCTCGGTAACAAAGGGAGGCAGCGTTTGCTATCGACGGCTCTCAAGACCTTGTGAAACATTGTACATGAGTAATGAGCGTGAATTTGTATGTCACTCAGGACAAGGTATTCTATAAGTATCACTTCGAATGTGAATTGAGCCTTGATAGTATATAAGGTATTTGTAGACAATAATGCGCTAAAAATGTAACTCACTTTGATAGAAAAATAACTATTTAATAGTAAAATGGTGACGATTTTAAGCTATAACCAATGACGTATTATCATATAGACGCGCCATACTCCCACAAAGCGGCTCTGAAAAACGGCTACAAATACCAAATAATATCTTGAATGAATAAAGAAAGAGAAAGTAAATAAATACTACTATAGGGGACACCTGTTGTTAAAGAGAGATAATTTAAGTTGTTTTTTAAAATTTTCAAACACAAATTATTGTTACGGAGCGTACTATCCTATAACTAAACGGAATGGCGGCAATTGCCTTCATTTCAGTTTGCCATTTCAGTGTGCGGGCAACGCATCTATAGTTTTTATATATCTTTGGCTATAACCTTATAAATCAAGTTCGTGTTAAGGTTATTAAAAATATAGCTTTCGCCTTGGTTTAAAAATAGAGTTTGATAAAATAAATATCAGTACAAAAATGACTGCAGCGTGTCTAAGCATGAAAAGCTGTAGGTAAACCGCGTGTAACAGACTTTTAAATGGGAACGACAAACAAACATCTAGTGTTTAATATTTATGCTTATCCAGACTTACATAAACATGGCTGATGAAATGTGTGGTTTTTGAAGGAACATAGTTATACATGTATATTATTTAGCAGTTTCAATAATGGTCAATTGAAGTCGTTAGTCATAACGATCCACGTTCCATCACAGACAAACTGCATAATATGACGCTTGTTGGTGTCGACAGTGGAAATAGCCAGAGATGCTTACCTTTAGAATAAAATAAACCAAGGATGAAGTTTCGAATACTGTTAACTAAAAACTAAATCACTTATACCAAAGACATTATAGTAACATTTACGGACTGTAAACATTTCAGTGCCAGTTTGAAAACAAATGTGTCTACAAGTGTCCCTAATTCTTAAAACGACAGACACCACGCAATCCATAAAAACACACAACACACATTAAAGATTAATGTCTAAACAAAAATCAGAACTGACGGCCCCTTCAGGAAAATAAAAATATCTTAGAGGAAGGCTTTCCCTCGAGGAAACTGGCGAGTCTAATGTTTTCTTTTTATTCCATCACGCGGGTTGACGGCATAATCCATCAGGGATAGGCAGTACTGAGGGGGGAGGGTGATCGATTTTCTATACGAAAGGGACCCCGTAAAACTATGGTTATTGGATATTTCGGCCCAACATCATCTTGGGACGCACTTGTTTGGTTTATGCGCTGGGCTGCCTGCGATACAAGAGCGGTGGAGTCGCTTGCGTTTGATTTTATTTGGTTGCCTATTCTGTTGTTATTTATAAACATCCAGGCTTTATAGATATTGGATGGTAATCTGATTTTATGATAAGCGCTGCCTCCGTGGTCCAGTGGATAGCGTATGCGACTGCTGATCGGAGCTCCCGGGTTCGATTCCCGGATCGGGATAAAGTGTTACTGGGTTATTCCGAATACTCAGTAACAGCCCGGAGTCTGGTGATGTGCCCGGTAACGGCAATAGGCTCGCCCCCTATTACGTGGGACCTAAAAATTCATGGCCAAATTGTGGGTGTAATATTTACACCTCTGCCTACCCCTTCGGGGATACAGGCGTGAGACCATAAATAAAATAAAAAATGTTAAGCGCATGAGCCCAGGTTAGCCAGCCAGGTTGTCCCAAGAGAAAGATGACAATGATAATAAAAATAAGATATTGTACTGTTATCTTTGGTGAATCATTTTGAAATGGAATTTACGCATGTATATGTGACGTAACGATGGCTGAGGAATGTCTAGCCCACTGATCCTACAAGACAATGCTTGATAGCACACTGCATGGCAGACGATTCCTAAAGTAGAGGAATTGAAACTAAAAGCTCGCTACCTTTCCTACTAAAGGCCCATCCGCTTGATAATTTTTATAACACAGCTGAATATTGAAAAATTAGTCATCATCATCATCATCATCATCAGCCCTTTATACTGTCCCCCTGCTGGGCACGGGGCTCTTCTCACTATGAGAAGGGTTGCGAGTTGGCAGACATCACAGTCATGTCTTTGGAGAAGATTGTGGAGAACTCTCAGACATGCAGGTTTCCTCACGATGTTTTCTTTCACCGTTTAGCAAGCGATAATTGACAATTTAATACGCACATAACTTCGAAAAGTCATTGGTGCGTGCCGTGGATTCGAACCCGAGACCTGCATAGCAGTCAGTCGGTCTCTCCACTCGGCTATCGCTGCCTAATTAGGCATATATCGATAATAATGGTTGCTATGCTATCTATACATATTATAAAATGAAGTTCCCTTTCCTTATCGTTGGTATTTGTACGGTGTTTGCCAAAAGACAGTATGATCCCTAAGGAAGACTTAGGTGTATAATTCACGCGAGCGGAGCCGTGGCCGAAGTCTAGTAAGTACACCTATAAATTTAAATTTTTTTGATATTTTTTTTTATAGACTCACGCCTATATCTCCGAAGGGGTAGACAGGTGTGTAATATTACACCCACATTGCGCCATGAATTTTTAGGTCCCACGTAATAGGGGGTGAGCCTATTGCCGTTACCGGGCACATCACCAGACTCCGTGCTGCTACTGAGAATTTGGAAAAACCGACTATACATATACACACATAATCGGCTATGGTGATGTGTGTTATTTCGACCTGAATGCAGACCTTCTCAATAAACTTGACCGTCTTCTCAATAACTGCATTCGATTCGTCTTTAATCTTCGCAAGTATGACCATGTGTCTACTTATCGCTCCCGTTTGAAATGGTTACCTATCCGTCAACGCCGTAGTATGCGTGCCCTCACAACACTATACTCTATCCTCATGTGTCACTCCTAACCCACCTACCTATTTAACCCCTTATTTTAAGTATCTACATTCCAACCACGACAGAACGTTACGTTCTTCTAATAATCTACTTCTTCTCTGTCCGACACATAACTCTGATTTCCTTCATTCTTCTTTTCCTGTGCAATCTATTCTTCTGTGGAATGCCCTCCCTCTGGAAATCAGGATGGTACTAGCCGACATACATTTAAATTGAAAGTGCGGCAACTACTGCAGAACGAGTAGGCAGGATCATCACAGAGTTGACATCTCTATTCAATTGTAGTTATTATTATATATTTTCTATATATATGTATATAATTATATTTATATAATGTATATATCAATATACCTATATATAAGTGCGTGTGTGTATGTATATAGCGTATTCTTATTTATGAATATTATTTATATGTTTATATATTTTTAGCATAAATTATCTTTATGTATACCTATATATTATCTTGATTAGTTTTACTTAATACGAAGAATTGTCCTTCTCTACTTATAGTAACTTAAATTTACACCTACTTTGTTCAATCTCTGCACCACCCAAAAGGTAGACTGGTAGAGAATGCCTTAGGCATTAAGTCCGCCTATACATATATCTCTATAGTGTATGTATGAAGTTTAATAAATAAAAATAAAAATACCCAGTAAGTAACACTTTGCCCGACCCGGGAATCGAACCCGGCACCTCTGATCAGCAGTCGCATAAGCTATCCACTGGACCACGGAGGCAGTCAGTTATTTTTATCTAAATACGCCAATTATAACAATACAGCAATATTATATGAAAGGACCAATAAGAAAATAATAGCAACAACAACCAGAGTCAGAACTAATCAACATTTCACAAAGTATTTAAATATTTGTAAATTATAATTTAAACATTCATTTACCAATTTAAAAACAGTATTTCAAACAAACTGCCCAAAATTTTCCTAACAAGGACATCTTCACGGTTTTCTATGCGCGTTAGCGTTCGCTCCAAAATGGGGTGGATTTATGTTAGCAGGAAGTGGCCCGACGAAATGGCGTCCTAAGCCTTCAGATACGGTTTATGTACCGCATGTACAATACACCGTGTGCTGTAAACTCGTACACAAGAACAAATTAATTTTGTAATACATATAGAGTGTGGAACTTGTGTGTAGAAAGAATGAATAGAAGCAGCATAGAGGTGATAGATTTGGGTAATAAGTTATAAGAAAATCGACTTTGAAAACGGGGAGTTATCACAGTTGCAACAAGGAGTTGCTGTTTTCCAGTTTAACCAAATTTGACAGAATAGAAACTTTTCCACAAAGCTGTCTAATTTTAGCAACTAAAAGTTATAGTAAAATTGTATGGTATCTACATCTACACTAATATTATAAAGAGGAAAAATTTGTATTTTTGTTTGTTTGTTTGGAATGGATAAACTCAAAAACTACTGGACCGATTTTAAAAATTCTTTCACCTTTAAAAAGCTACATTATCTGCGAGTAACATAGGCTATATTTTATTTTAGAAAAAGTAGGGGTCCGTAAGATATTTGGGTTTTTCGGGTACGCGAAGTAGTTGCCTCAGGGCGCGAGTGTAACCGCGGGCAACGGCTAGTAGGTAAATAATCCTACTGTTAATTGAGGTTACTGACTCCCCCTTTCATAGATGTTGATGAAGTTAGAACTGACAATTGAAAATGTTCTTCGAGGTATGAGCAAGTGCAACTTTTAGTGACTGTTCACCTACCTAAGGACCAGACAGTGACGAACGCGCTTAACTAAAATATAAACCAAGTTGTTATATTATTTCGACAGGAAGATTACTAGGACAAGGCAAATTTTCAATAAATCCCGTTTTCTGAGAAATTATATTTATATTCTGTTTACAAGCAATTTTTAATCCAGCTGAAGCAGATCTGACGGATTTGCTTATTATTTGGTAAGGTCCTTCTTAGATAAGTAGGTACACTAATAAGCCGATTTATTTTTCTAGGGAAACAATTAAGTTGTTAAGCAGTTTGCCCACCTACCTTTTTTCTGGCAAACAATTTAAGCAGTATCCTGTTTTGATCAATAAATAAATATTCCTCAAATTATACAATGGAAGATCGAGCTTTGCACGGTATTTTATTTTGTTAAAACGTGTTTTCTAAAAATTAAGCGGACCCCGGGTTCCAAGGCTTGGAGCACGACCGGGATATCGCTAGAATGATGGTGAAAAGAGTAATGAATGTACAGGAAGCGCGTGAGGTTTGCAAGGATAGAAGCAAGTGGCGTTCTGTTGTCTCTGCCTACCCCGACGGGAAAAAGGCGTGAGCATATGTATGTATGATGATGAAGTGTTTTCTTAAATTGAATTCTAGTTAGATCGATTTATTGCTCTCGTAACTGGCATTCAAAATTTAATGAAAATCGTTAGAACCTTTACCGAGATTTAGATTTAAACAAAAATGGTTTTAGTAAAGGTATTATTGTAATAGTATTGGTAGGTAAGATTTCGCATTATTTTCAGTAGCAGAATAAATATTAGAAATAATTATCTTGTATATCTAGTACTTACTACGAAATTAATACTGAGTTGCGACTTGATCTCATGAAAATAGATTTTATTTGGGGCTAGAATAACTAAGACAATTGGTTTAAATACTCACAATTCATTAATTTTTACAATCCGCTCAAGTGAGTCGTGTTACCAACCGATGTTTGTAAAGCTGTGATAAAAAAATATTACTTTTTATGTCACCTTTTTAAGTAGGTAATATCACAAAATTCAAACATGTCTTACCTACGCTTACAGAAACAGACTTAACTGAATATTAGCTATACCTTGCAGCGATTGCTATTTGACCTTCGCAACCCAAAGGGATAGCAATATTCCATGGTTTTGACTAGTGTCAATTAATTCAGAGGTAATGACTCCCCATCATCATCATCAGCCTTTAACAGTCCACTGCTGGACTAGGCCTCTCCTTTGAAAGGAGGAATTGGCCTACAATACCACGCTGGCCAAACGGGTTGGTATAGGGATTGTATCAAATTTTCCTTCTCTTACAGCCCAGTTCTCTGCATAATATGCTCCCTCTGTCGGCTCTTACGACACCCATGGGATGATATGGGGTGGTAAAATTCCGTATTTTTAATCCGTCACCACACGGACTACTGACTCTCCATAGCTACTGTTAAAGATCTTCATGACAGGCATCGACGGCTTAAAGAGCTCTTTGAGCCACTAGCCAAGTGATAATGAAAAAAAAATACATACATAACTTCGAAAACTCAGTGGGTTTGATCTACTAGGCTATCACTACTTACACAGACGTGGTCCACACTTCGGAATACAATTTAAAACTAATCCTATATAATGAAACCCCAATGCTAACCTACACCAGTGCTCATAATATTTGTACATAAAAAAAAACGTCCAGCCATCATCTCCAGTACATACATGACATGTATGAACGTCTGATTTTTATGGCCGCTAGATCGTTTAAGCCCAAGGTTATCCGCCCCGCCGTTACAGGATGTGCTAAAAACTGATATGCCATGTACAGGGGGTACTCCGCTCGTTATGGCCTCCTACGGGTTGTTTGGATGATATTTATAAAAGAATTGCTGGAGGAATGTGGAGTGTATGTGTTTTTGGGTATTTGCGATTAATTCTGGTATATAATTTGAATACAGTGTGTATATAATTGAACGCTCATATATCGAGGTGGAGCGATGATCTGGTCAAGTTTACGAGTGGTTGAAGATCGGTTTCTGTGGAGAACCTTAGGAGAAGGCCTCTGTCCTGCAGTGAACATCTCTAAGTTGGGATGAAGATGAAACCGAAGTGAAGGTCATCTTATACTAATATATAAAGCTGAAGAGTTTGTTTGGTTGAACGCGCTAATCTCAGGAATTACTGGACCGATTTCAAAAATTCTTTCAGTGTTAGATAGCCCATTTATCGAGGAAGGCTATAGGCTATATAACATCACGCTATGAGCCACGGCAGCAGAGCAGTGGCCTTAAATAACGCGGGTGTAACCGCGGGCTCATCTAGTAAATTATAATTACAGTCGTCATTATCCTATAGGCGTTAAAATTAAGACTAACTTATTGCCCGTAGGTCACGGAATTTAGGTCAATGAAAGTAACAAAGCAGACTTTGGACATTGGCAAAAATTTCCTTATTGGAAATACCTACTCAATATCATCATCATGGCCACGGTGACCTCACATAAATGTGAAATATACTGTTCTTTATAGGAATTTAAACTTTCGTGGTCATTTAAACTTATTTTAAATTGTTTTTCGGGATATATACCACGTACCTTTGTTTGGAGTAACCGATATTTCGGCACTGTTGCAACGGATGTACATCAGTAGGTACATCCGTGAACATGGCGCTTGCAACAGTGCCGAAATATCGGTTACTCCAAACAAAGGTACGTGGTATATACTGTTATTTATGTCAACAACGATGAAATAATGAGTATAATGAACAACGTTATAATTTATCCTGCATAGTGACGACCGGTTGGCGCACGAGTAGTGTGAGCGACTGCCACGCCGAAGGTCGCGGGTTCGATTCCCGCTCAAGTCAAACATTTGTGTGCGTGAACATGGATGTTTGTCTTGGTCTGGGTGTTTCTGTTTATATCATTATATCATATTATATATGTATGTATTTACAAAAAGAAAACGTATATAAGTATGGTTATCCATTATCTAGTACCTATAGTGTGGTAAAATATTATTTTTATAGTTATTATTAGTGTATTAAGCAATAACTTTATCAGGATTATTTATACAAATTCACAATATTTAAAACGGTTTCAGACTGAAGAGCAATTGCAAAATATAATTGTAATTTCAAACCATATACTAATGAAAGTCATAATTTTTTTCATTTGACACTTGTTCCAACAACATTTAAATATTTGTTTCAATGATTTAGTCTAAAACGTACTACTACTTCCTAAACTCCGAACTATATATTTAGCTCATGTATTCTAAGGCTGTCAAATGTTGAAAAGATTCTCAACGTTTGGGTGGTCCTAGCAAGGAAATAAAATGTAGGGAGACAATTAGTAATGCCACGCACTTAGTCTAAGTGTGATGCAAGGTATGTGAGTTTTGACAGACGAATTGGTTTGGACAAAAGAGTTTGTATTCAAAAAAAATCAAAATCAAAATCATTTATTCATCTAGGTCACAATGTGACGCTTATGAACGTTAATTTTAAAATTAAATTACTTAATGCTTCTACATTTACATTTACTGCCTCGTTCGCAAAGCAATAGGTAGAGCCACGAGAAAGAACGGGCAATAAAACTCGAGGCCACTCTTTTAAATCGCCAATATTATGGTACATATTTTCATTTTTGTAAGAAAAAATTGACAGAAGAGCTGGTACTGGCTACAAAAAAAAACTTCAAGGATATGGAATTAATAGGAAATAGGAATACGTATAGCTTCCATAGTAATATCCTCCAGTCTATTGAGGTTAATAGGCTAGTGGACCAAAAAAAATTTATAATTCCGCCCTTTAGATTATTCAAAAATAAGCGATACGTATTTTTTTATTTGTAAATTAAACCAAAAATGACCAAAATTATTTGTAAATTAAACCAAAAAAATGCAGCACGGTGTGACGTTATACGTAGGTAACTTTAATGAGCTATTCATTAAAGTTACGTATAACGTCACACCGTGCTGCATTTTTTCGCACTAGATGACGTCACACGTAAGTTTAATGGGCAATATCTTTGTTATTTTTTATTTAATCGAAAAAATAAAAAAAAAAGTGTCCATTATATTTTTATAATCAAAAATACGGACTAAATAATTTGTAAGACATCTAACAATCAGAAATGGAGTCCGAAAGTCAATACCTGCGTACAAAGAGAGATTAATATATTATAAAATGAAGAGTCTAAAAGACAGGCGTGACATCTCGGATTTATTGATTCTTCACAAGATAATCAAAGGAGCAATAGACGCACCACTCATTAACAACTTCCGACTCAAAATTAACCCACGCGCTATGCGCAATCCACGTGTATTTGACGTACCCATGTGCACCTTGAACATCAGCTATAATAGTCCACTGACGCGTATGGCTCGGTTGTACAATGAAAGAGTTGTCAAGTCTAACAGCACGATCGACATCTTCTCGATGGAATTTAGACCATACAGGCATTTCCTCCTACAATAGGGACACTGATCTGAATTAAGACTTTTGATGTTTAATATTACTTAATTTATTTTAGATATTTTTGGATTGCATTGTTTGGGCACTGTGCCTATCTTTTGTTTGTTTTCAATAACTTTATTTTTAATAATCTAGTATGGCTTGCATGAAAATGTATAATCCCTTTTATGTGAAATATTTCCGCAATGTTATGCATACTTATTACCTGTGTAATTACTCTTAATTTAGACATAAGAATGCTGTGTACAATGTTTCTTGTAATTATACTGTTAGTGTGCTTTAAAATAAAAAAATAAAATAAAAATAAAAATAAAATGTAATTATTTTGACCCTGGAAACTACCCTATTGAGTAGGTACAATGCTTGACTGCATACGGTTACTTAATTTTTATCAGCTGTTCACTTGCAGTTTTATAATAAGCTGATACAATTCTGTCCAACTCAGGCCCCAAACTCAAGTCAGCACACACGATAGTAGATCATTACGATGTTGAATAAATGAGGTCACCCAGCTTTAGACATAGGTACAGTTAAAAAACCTGACACCAATCAAGAGTAACCAGTCTTGAGACACACACCTTACACTTAATATCCCAAAAATACCACATTTTCTTAATTCACAACACAGCACTGTAAACAAAACGACTTATCTTAGCAAACGTCAAAATCACACTAATCTTTGTAGTACACGCAAAAGTTAATAAATGCATAGCTCTCTATTGAAACTGTGAATAAATCTAACCCCTTCGCTACGTCGGTGCGCGCGCGCATGGAAATTAGATCAGTAGGTAGCGATCGTTGAACAGTGCTTCCCAAAGTGCATACATTTTTGTACTATAAATTTGTACGTAGGTATTTGTACTTTGTTTAAATTGGTATTATTTAAATATGAGATTTTGAAATTGTAAGTACTCTAAGTATATTGCAATAAAGATCCAACATTTTTTTATGTAGAATATTTTTTATATCTTTATGTTTGTTTCAGCACTGTAAGAGAAGAAAAACTTGATACACACCCTATACCAACCCGTTTGGCCAGCGTGCAGTGGCGGCGCTAGACCACATGTGGACGTCGGCGACATCAAGTTCGCGAGGCCCTTTAAATCGATGGCAAGGCCCCGTTTACTTCGTAGTAAAAAAACCGTAATTTTTTCAAGGTAGTAGAGCCTTGCTGACTACAGCATGAATGGGCCGGCTCGACCGGGGAAGTACTACCCTCTCACAGAAAATCGACGTAAAGTAACAGTACCTAAACTGTTGCGTTTCGTTCGGTGAGTGAGAGTGCCGGAGGCCCTATCCCCTATTCCTTCTCCTTCATCCCACTCCTCATCCTATCCCTTTTCCCCACCCCAAGGGGCGGCAACGCACTTGTGACTCCTGTGGTGTTGCTTGTGTCCATGGGCGGCGGTAATTGCTTACCATCAGGCAATCCGTCTGCTCGTTTGCCGCCTATTAACATAAAAAAGTGAGCTAAATTATAAAATAATGTATGAATAAATAAATGACGATTCAAAAATTTTCACCCAACACAGAACAGTGTCACGCACGTGTTCGAAAATAATTAAAGTCATTATCATCTGCTTAGCTTTTTCCCGAATTGTTCGGTGTCGGCTACCTAAGCCAGGATGATAGGCGAAATGAAATTAAGTATGTAACTTGTAAAACTTTTTGCGAGGCCCCCTCAGGCGCGAGGCTGTCGGCGGTCGCCGACGTCGCCGACGCCTAGCGCCGCCACTGCCAGCGTGGTATAGTAGGCCAATTCCTCCTTTCAAAGAAGAGGCCTAGTCCAGCAGTGGACTGTTGAAGGCTGATGAGGAATGATGTTTGTGTTTGGCAGTGACTTAATCTAAAGACTATTTAAATATTTAAATGAATAATAAAATATATCATTCTTATTTATTACATACAAATTACATTATATTAGGCTTAGTAGATTAAACACCTATACCTACGTAACAAAATGTACTAATTAAGACTTAATTTTTATAAAGATCTCGCTATCATAGAGGATTTATAGACTTAATATTTCTTTAAATTTTCACTTAGAATTTTCCTATATATGTACTTATTTACAACAACCCATTATCTGTAGAGCGATATACGAATAGTTACATTGGTTTACAGTGCCTCAACGGCGCAGTAACGTTTTCCGTTACCGAAAATAAAATATTGTAACCCATTTCTTACCTGCACAACTTTGAGGACCGCTAAAACTGATCGTATGTCACGATTGTGCAACATTTTTTGCAGGCGCTCATTAATTTGGAGTTGTATGTACAGACAATAGTAACCCTTCCGGTGTGCGCGCGGTCTTAGCAGCCATTGTGGCATTATCACTGCATTTGTGTTTCCGGACGCTTCTTTTTATTATGTAGATTAGGGGCTTTATCAACCCCGGTTTTAGATAATGCTGCATTTGCGTTTCTAAGCTTCGGATTCGCATACAAAATTCGCGCATTTAACAGCTACTTTTATGCTGCATTTTATATTACATTTTTAGTACAGCTATGCGGGTTGGGTTGTATATTTAGATTTTAAATTAAATATACTGCTAACCCTCATGTTGTATAAAATCGAATAATAAACACTAACTGCCAATCGACATGACCAATCATGCGTAACGGGAGATCAATGGGAAAACAGCAGTCAAATAAATCTAACGAGGACTCTTACATCTGCATGTCATTGGAATAAATCAAATCACTTTTGAATGCATCCGTAAAATATTTTTGAACTATTTTGAATGTACTATACGTAAAAAACCGTCCCTCGTAAGTCAACCCGTTCACTGACACGTATTGAACGGATATAAAAAAGTTACACCCATATTTTGCACTTCCCGATGTCGAATAATAGGGTCTATTTATGCATTCTCAATAAATGAAGAGTATTTTTTTACATCTATTATAAATCAAAATGTATTATTTATCTTTAGAGAATCAAAATCTGCATCCTATTGTTATTCGGGATATGCGGTGTGTCAAGGGTGTAATGTTTTTATGGATCATCGTAACTTTTATGTAATAATAATAAACGAACCGATTACAGTAATATCGAAAGCAATAAAACTGCATCCGAATAAAACGAAAATATATAAACGCCACACTAGTGCATGCAGATTTTATCGCTCGCTTAAATTCAAAGGAGATTTGGTCGGCCATTTTGAATATTTGAAGGACCGAGGGTGTATTCGACCGTAGGGCAGTAATTACTTGATTGAAGTCAAGAGGTGGCATGCCGAGATACCGGCCGAGCAGCATTGTTGTTACCGCGCCTTCGCGGGACTCGAGTGCCGCGTTTAAGTGTTTTATAAAATGTACGGCATGTCAGATTCACACCTACAGCGTTCGAGGGTTAACCGTCTGCTAAAAGCGCTTTAAAATACCATTCTGGAATAAAATTTATTATTTATTTTTTTACAATAGTAAATTATTTTTATAGTTGTAAAAATATAATTTGCATAATTTATTCTGGCTCACAAAAGAATTTTCGTACTAAATGTAACCCTGATCGTGACTACAATAAATCGGCTTATCAATTAGTAAAATATCGGTAACATACAGCTTGCGCTACCAATGCATATTATTAAACCCTAAATGTACCTATTGAGTGAGTAAAAAAGTTTAAAAAGCATCTGACACTGGCAAGGTGACGGCGATTGTAAAAAACGTCACGCACAGAAATTCTGGGGCCCGTAATCCGTTCTATTATGCATATAATTATTATTTCCGATACTCTATCAAAGAAAATAACAGTCCTTTTTGCATATGCGTTTTTGACGGAAGTGTGAATAAAAAATGTCACCCTCAGGTAGTGGAAGGGTGACCCGGAGTGTTTTTTGTAAGCGTAATTCGAGATCGAACGTATTGGAGAGTTTTATAAGATGATTATTATGCATGCATTCTCAGGAAGATTTAGTCGACACTTTGCCTCAGGCATGTGTGAAGCACTTCCTTAGGGTCTGAACTTGTGGGGTAAGCTGTCAAGGGTTAACGGCGAAATTTTACGGAACGGCTTTCTATATTTATTACGTATGCAGAAAATATTTTACTGGCGATTATAAAAGTATGAATTCCACATGCATTTTAAATTTTATTTTATGCACAATACAAATTATATTTTGGGTTGTATGTCACATTTTATCAAATTCAGAGTTTACTTCTAAATAGTTATATGGGGTTCGAGTTTCAGGCACCTTTAAAATACTCCAATATTGTCATTGGATTGGAGAAATATTTTTTTTTCGAATTCGTTTAATCGTGAGTTTCGACTTCAGAAATTAACCATATAAATATTCAAGACAATCTAAGTGGTGAAAACCATATGCATTAATTAGGAATTCTCCTAATATATTTAAAAAATAACGTATGAAAATAGTCACCATCAAACTGCAATAGTAAAGCCACAAATATATTTTTTCTAACAACATTTGCGTAACGTTCCCAAATACTATAATATCATAAGATACTCTTTCGAAGCATCTCTTCATTCATGATTTTTTTCTTACCAAAAAAAAATCGTCCCACCTTTCATTTGAGGGTTAACCATTGTGCTACTGTTTGTTTGGTTTATTTTTTATGGGTTTTAGTCCAGGTAATCCTGTGTCCTCTCATGGAATAGGACGTGACGTATAAAAGGATTATTTTTTAATAGATAATTAATGATGTCGTTCGGTTTGGCTGTATTTGATGTGTCCTTTGCATGATTTGATGGCGGTGATTAAGTTTGATGTATTGTAGCAAATAGTTCGATTTTTAACGGTTGCGTTTTCTCGTTACAATTTACTACGAATGTTTAGATAAAATATATTAATATTATTTATTATGACTATGTAAATATGTAAGTTGTGTAGTTTAATTGCCCCTGGCATCCAATTTTTATGATTATGTATCAACTAAAGTTTTACGATGAACTAAAATTAAAAACTCTGCAAAGTGTTCATCTAATTCAACTAAAATGTACCATGTACCTACTGCTACTGATACAGTATTTTAATAATTATTAACATTGAAAGATGTAATACTTATATTCATCTACACAGAATTTGGTCACACAATTTCAAGCCCGTATGTAGAATCGAATCGACAATAAGCACTTTCTGAACTATTATTAGCACCTGTGGTAATTTTTCTCAATTATAAATAAGAGAATATCATTACTCTTCGATGGTTATCCAAATAATAATAATATGAAGATTTTTTTAAGGGATTTTGAAGTCAAATCATAATTTATATATTGTCAAACCTTACTAGTCTTGTCACAAGTCTCTTTCCTATAAGTAAGTAGGTAACATACTTTCCTACTATCATCTCCCTTTAAATAAAAAAATACATAAGAGATATCTATTGGCTAAAACTAGTTCTGGAAATCTCTGTGCTTCTCTTCACTTCATAACAAAGTGACGAAAGCCATACAGCCTCTACATTTTCCCATCAATAAATCGGTAGCTGCACAGGTCTCTCAACCGCCAAGGTCGTATCGTAAAACACCAGAACCCGGTGTCGCGAATGACACAAAAACAAAAGACAGCTGAGCTGAAAGTTCATCGACCTACGGCAACGTGGCCGTAACTTTCATTCTTAAAGCGTACCAAGTTAGTAACCTACTTTTCATTAATAAGGCAAGCTAAAAAAATGCAAGAAGAAAGTATCAAAGATTGAGCGAACGCGAACTTTGCTGGCGGCGAAAGATATGAGCGGATACGACGACTATTTTCAGGGAAAAACTACGCTGCGAAAAAATTATTTATCTTTTTAACTTTTTTGATAGATAATTTTCAGTTTATCTTTTTATTAATCTGTGCATTTAAATCTATATTAGGATCATGAAGTCAAAGAGTTTTTAATTTTAGCTCGTTAATTTGTTAAAATTACTCCCTTGAATTGATTATTTTTTTATGTGATAGTTACATTCATAAGGACAGCTATAGAACTATGAAACATCACGCTGCAACCTGACGGAGCTGAACAAACAGAAAAATACCAGGAGATGGAAATCATAGCACTGACGAATAATGCGGTCGTCAATCCGCTGCAACGACGTCAACATATAAATACGATTTTGATGGTGAACTGAGTCTTTAGAAAGTATTAATTTAATAGTCTTTAAGCACTTTTGAAATATGAAACTGATGAGATTTACCTACAACAAAAAGAAAAAGGAAAGTGCCCAGGAATAACCCAATTAAAACCAAATTAGTAGCGCCAATGAAAAGCTTAATATTACCTAACAATTTATGTTATCAATTTATGAATTTCATAATTTATTACAATCACTCAAACAAAAAAAAAAAAAACAAACAATTCGCCAGAGCACATCCGCCATGTTCCTATCGTCAATTTTTCCCGCCGTTCCCGCCAGACGTCGAGACGCTGGAAAAAAAATAATTAAAACGACCGGCGGCGAAAGTGAAAGCGCGCCGTCTGCCACGTAATTAGTACAATGGAGTTTCCTGACTTTGAACTCAGCGATATCATTTTTGTTCATCTTTAAATTATCGTTCTACACTTTAAATATTGTTCCATATTTTTCAGCAACAAGTTAGAAGGATTTGTTTTAGGATGATGATGTTTCGGTGGGTTTGTGTAAACATGCACGCGTGCGTATGTGTGAGTGTTGTATGCTGTACATGCAAGGGCGTGATGCATTGTAGATTAATAATTAAGTATCATCATAAGCAAATCAAAATGCAAAGAATATACAGTTAGACTGAGGTGTAGTCATAATTACATAGGAATAATTTTTACCTATAAGATCGACTGTATCGTTGGTCTCACGGCATAAATGTGCGCGTGGGATTGGGCGGTCTCGGGTTCGATTCCCGGGTCGGGTAAAGTGTGTTTCCGTTAGGAAATTCTCAGTAGCTGCACGGAGTCTGGTAATGTGCCCGGTACGGCAATAGGCTCGCCCCCTATTACGTGGGACCTAAAAATTCATGGCGAAATGTGGGTGTAATATTACACCTCTGCCTACCCCTTCGGGGATACAGGCGTGAGTCTATAAATAAAAAAATAAATAAATAAAAATAAATATAAAATTAATCAAAGGCCACACGCAAAACATACTTACGACTAGACTACTAAGTTTGACATTTTAGTGTAGTCCTTTAAAATAGGTGAACGTAAAATCACGCTAGTTGGCTATTTTGAATACTTGCCATTCAACCAGTCTTACGAATGGAGTCAGTAGAAAAATTGCGATTATAATTTACTTATAATCGTAATTTTTCTTCGGAGGAAATATCGATAATACTGACCAAATTCATTTGAAATTGTGACAGGAATATCGAATATTAAGGAAAGTATCTTATAAAATGTGTAAGTATACCTAATAACGAAGAGACGGCACCCCTTTCGATATTAAATAGAATCAGCAGAGAGGGTTAGCTTCAATCCAATACAGTTTTACTCAACCAAGGAGTATAAGTGTGCTCATTCAATACTGAAGATAGGTGGAAAATTGAATGTTCTAGACTAGACTAAATTACTACTTATTGTTGCCATTTAAATTCAGAACGTTTTGAATGTGTTTACAAAACTAGAGCTGGTTAGTTGCTGTTAAACGTAGAATATTATAACCATTAGGACGCCCCATTTATGTTCTTTTATTTACTAAACGCATGGCATTTGATTGACATTATGTCACATAAATGAGGTTTAATCTGCTATAATTACGAAAATAAAAAAAAATTATATTCAAATTTTTTGATGTCAAAACATATTTCATCTATTCATAAAAAAATATTCGGTGGTTTATAAATACATGCATTTTACAAACCGCCGGGTGACACGATATTAATAATTTAGTTAATAGTCGTCTCAAAACTTTTGTTCCATTTAGTATGCTATCTACGATCGGGTACCATCTCTGATGATTGATTTCTTTGGTCAGATACACGGGAATGAATATTTTTTTTATGTCTTTATATTTATTATCTGCATCTTATCCTTAATTGATCTTGTCAATCAATAACCACATAATGCATTTGTCGGCAACTTTCAAATAATTTCAGTGTTTGTTACTGAATTTGGATTGAAAATGTATCGAAATATGAAGTCAAAGAAAGTGAAATTTTATAAATCGTAGGGGTGAATATCATTATAATAAGCATCCATGCGACAGATGAATTTTATTGTTCTAAACTTTCCTTCATTGAAAAATTCTAAGTATTCGCGAGGCTAAAGGGTAATAACAACTTACCTAAAGTATTATTGGTGTAAACCAATAATACTTAAAGTTCTGTTACTGGAATCACGGGGCAAGCGAGAAACACCAAAAACATACAAATCGTAAATGAATAATATATTTTCCAATTTTGATATTGATAACCTCTATAAAAATCAACAACGGCTGAGCCACAGGCTTATACCAATTCCACGAGTCGATCTGGTATGAATGTCACAGAAGCCTTACTCGCCCCTAATTTGCCTAGGAAGCCACATGAATAACCATACGGCCCACATCGCAGCCAATTTTTCCTCTCTATATTGAAAACTTGAAAATTAATTCCAACATCTAATTTCCCGACGTGAAATATGAGGCCATGTTCCGACGCACACACCCGTGCGTGACGCAAATTTCGTTACGTCGCCATAGGGTTGCCGAAACTACCCCCCGCCTCTCCGTGGCATCAATCTTCACCCCCGCGCCACCTACGATCGTATAATACAATAATATATGTCTAACTTTCGGACCGGCCCTGTAGGTAGCTCCGTCTTTGTTGCACTGCAAGGATAAGCGAATGCCAGAGAGGGATGGATATGGGTGTGGGGGCGTCCTAAAGGGTGTAGGGAGTATGTAGGGGGTGCTATTGAAATTGAAGCGGGGTTTAGGCGCGGATGACGCCTGGCTGGAGAATGGATGGAAATTTCCTCAATTTAGCGTTTTCGCCAACAAAGGACGTTGTTTAATTTTTGGTTTTTGTCAGACATTGAGGTGTGCTGATTGTTGTGTGGGCCAGGTGGATAGATAACAATGGGGAAGTATTTAATTTTAATTCTCTGTGTGGAAAAAACTTGATCTTGTTTCACATTTTTTGCTCGGATAATTTTGTTTTGTTACGAATTTTGTTTCTAGTGAGGTCAAACGAATTACTTTTATTAAATATATTCTTATTGCCTCTCCTTTATTTGTATTTTTGTATTATAATTCAATTTATGTTATACTTATCACTAAATATAATCTTTACAAAATATTTTTTTACTTTGTCGACTTGGGTCATAAATGTAATATACGCCTCGCATAAAACACTCGGTCCTGATAGGTACGTACAAATTGTGGACATACTTGGGTACCAAATTCTCGCTAAAATTCGTATAGGTACAAAATAAACAATTTTGGTAAACCGTGGCTCAAATAGGACAATAAATATTATATACGTTGACTTTAGTTTATATCTGATTATACCTATTATAAAATTTTAAAAGGTTTATAGATTTATTTATTCAAAGTGTGGTTTAAATGCAAAACATACTTACTGTGACAGGACTTTAATGTGTTTTAGGTATAAGACCGATGAAACGAGGATTAAAATAATACAAACCTTACCTACTCTTGAATTTCGAATAAAGCAGCTAAGTAGTTATTTATATTGGCTCGACATTTGCCCAAAGAATTTTAGAGAGAAGTTTTGCAGAAATGTATTTGAAATCTACGAGTGTGTAATATTTAGTCCATGTTTTATAAAAAAAACGTTTCAGTTGAAACCAACACCTACCAATTATACAAACATTTACTTGAGTAAACATTAAACATTACTTTCATATTCGCACAAACTATATGAAATTTTGACAGCAGCAAAAACAAGGCAGTATACTCACTGGCTATACGTACCCCCGTAATCCGAACGCAATTAATTAAGCCGCACAAAGTTTAACAACACCGATTTATATTCTGGCCGGGTACCATCTATTTGTGTACCTTTGGAGCCTTTATCGTAGACCCCTCGCGAACTAGCGGGGACAATTATCGGGCGTACTGTAAGTCTTGTTCGCGAGTGTGTTTTGTGCCTAAGTTTCAGTTTTATGAGATTGGGTGTTAAGGAAACTGGAGGGAATGTTCAGTTACGCTACACGTTTGTGCAAACTTTGGTTAATAGTATTAGATATAAAATATTATTATGTCTGTTTTAATAAAGAAATGTGCAATAACTGCATATATGTATTTATTTGTAATATGATTGATTTACGGACACTAACTGGTTCGTAGTTTTGTAAACAAAATACTCAAATACTAATCTACTAATTGTTCTGAACGTCACTTCAATTTTATTTAAGTTCAAAAGTAACTTTAGAAAATGAACGAAATATTTTTGGCAGTAAATTTACGCTGGTACATACATACATACATAGACTCACGCCTGTTTCCCCGAAGGGGTAGGCAGAGGCATATTTACGCTGGTAATCTTTCAATTAATAAATTTCAAGGTGAGGCCCATGGATGGACTCTCAAACAACAAGGTTATATGTAGTTAAATAAACTCATTTACAATTTAAAATTGAACACTATTTTATTTAGGAAAAAGTGCGGACTATATGGAACTGTAATAGAAATTTAAATATGGTATTTATTCTCATAAAACAAATTTACCGATTTATTTAACAGCTACTTACTTGAATCTAAGAACAGCATGTGTAGTGACGAAGTGAGGATACGAAACATCCTTACCTACCCCATTAACTCATTCTGTGAGTGTTGTAGGAGGCGACTAAGGAAAATATACGAGGTAAATAATATTCCTCCTATTGACACACAATATTATTTTGATTTAAATTCAGAGGGCTAGGCCTCTTTGAATTTTAGCTATGGACTGCTAAACGCTGTTTGGTGACAGATCTGAGAGATAGGTACCTGATATAATGTAGCTCACTCAAGTACAATTATTGTTATGACAACTAGACTTTAAAAAAAAAAAAAATTGAAATCGAGCAAAAGTTTTAGTGTTTGTTTTCCCCCGCAGACATGGCATACTTTCTCACGTAAACTTTTACTATCTGAAACCATCAACTGATACGAAACTTCTCTCTCGGGGAAGATAACCAATGTTCCGAAAAAATGAACCGGCCTCGCATATTACCTAGCGTACACAGCCTCTCTGTTAAACAACATGTACATGTACAGTAAGGATATGACGATAATATTGGAGCTTCGTTGCGAAAACTGAAACGAAGTCTTTTTAGTTCAAAAAAGTAAAAGAGTATGACCTCTACGTAAAGATATTCTTGAGTATTGAATGAACTTTATAGAGTAACTTAATTTTTGGCGGGAAATATTCTCTTCTTAAAAATGGTTAAGTTAATTATTGAAATTACACTATTACCTACGGATTTTAATAGTTATTAAATGTAAATCAATTCTTGTCATTTTCTCTATCTTATAAAGTAATTAATTCAAAATGATAAGTCCTAGTTTTGATACGTTAATTAGACGTTGCTCTGAAGAACAAGATTTGTGGTCACTAACTAATTACCCGCTAATTTCGATGTGTAACGTTCTATACCATATTCTATACCAATATATAATAATATAATATTAATGGATAAACATACATATATACTTTTTTTTTGTATATACATACATATTATACATAGAAACAGCCAGACCTAGACAAACATCCATGTTCATGCTCACAAATGTTTGACTTGAGCGGGAATCGAACCCGCGACCTTCGGCGTAGCAGTCGGTTACACTCCCGCTAAACACATTGAAATTAATTCAATTTATTACTATGATCAAGTTAATTTCAAATAACCTATTATGTTTCTTGACTTTTCTTATTTCAAAGTACCTGAATAAGAGCGCTTTCCGGTGCCTTTTTATAGTTCTATCAACATTTTTTTAAATAATAGTTGATATTATTTATTTATTTATTCTTTATATACACAAAGTATATAGACGGATTTAATGTCTTAATATTAGTAGGCTACTAATAAGTATAGTTTCATTGCATTGCCTTTTCTGTAATTCCACACGAGACGAAGCCTCTATCAATTAAAACGCCGCCCTAACCTAATATGTATTAAGCGCATAAACTAGCTCAAAGCGATACTCGCAATTCCATTCCTTTATCGCCCTGATCAACGACGCACATACTAACGTACACTACACCTATTCAAGTACACAAGTATATATAAGTACATAGGGAACGTTATCTCCCGCGTCAGCCTATACTTAAGCTCGAAGGGTAACTTGAAATAGGAATAGTCGCATTAGGCCCAAAATTACAGGCGACCGTCACTGCCTAACGTGGTAAAATTGCCCAGCCACCTGGGGGGGTTTAACCCTCTAACACCCTCTTACTTTAGCGTCGACTTGGGACTTTAAAGACGAGATGATACAAGCCAAAACCTACTCTATACTATGGTATATAAAGTCCCTTTCTTGTTGTATGTTTTGATAAGATCTTGGACTTGAGAGTTGTGAGTAAACGTTAGCATTTGACCCCACTTCGCATTTCGGTCCGCGACGAGGTAGGAGGGTTGTTTTAGTCATCAATAATGTTAGAAGGTAAGCTTTAGTGGATACGTGTGCTATTCGTTGTGTTGAACTACTTTATGTGGAATGAATGTGCTCAAACGTAGGTGGAACGGCTACATTATTTAAGACTTGGATATGTATGGAATGGGATATTTGTCTTTGTTTTATTTGAATAATATATCAACGTATAATCTAAGCAGAAAAAGAAACAGGAGGCAAATGTGATCAATTGAGACTTGAAATTATTGTTTTGCAAGATATGTGAATATCCTTTGTTGATGGAACAATATAAAACTTACTTTGATCAATAAATACATATATTTGAAGTAACACGGGTCGACGATGCTAGGTGTCAAATGTTAAAAAATAATGATAATTTTTTGTTCTGTATACAGCTATCCCTTTATCAACTACTTTCAGTAACTAAATGTTGTTACTAAGTTATACTCCAACGTTTTGGTAATCTTTCAAAGATCCAGATTTGATATTCTATCTAAATTCGCTACTTGCAAAGGCAAAAGATCAAATTACAAATAAGGTTGTAAAGATACCAAGGAAATATATCATATTCGGCGTAACTAGACAATAATTATCTCACCATCAATTTTAATGTAATGCTCATTTAATTCAAATCAAAACATATATTTAAACATACATACATACATACATGCATACATACATACATACATACATACATAGACTCACGCCTGTTTCCCGGAGGGGTAGGCAGAGACTACGGAACGCCATTTGCAACGATCCTGACATATCCCTCTTGCTTCATTCACTCCCATCAGATTCCTTATGCATGCTCTTCTGTTCAGGGTACTTCTAACCTGTCCTGTTTTTAGGATGTCTCCAATCTGGCCAGAGAACGTCCGCCTAGGTCTTCCCCTTCATCCTGTCTCATTCACACTTGCCTTGTATATCTGCTTGGTCAATCTTTCGTCATCCATCCTCTCCACGTGCCCAAACCATCTTAGCATACCTTTCTCGATGCTTGTCACTACATCTTCTTTTACCCCACAACACTCTCTTATCACACATATCTTTACTCTGTCAGTCAAAGAAACACCACACATACTTCTCAGTGCTCTCATTTCTACAGCATTTATTCTACTTTCATGAATCTTCTGCCATACCCAACTATTACTTCTTTACCCAACTATCACGTCGCGTATCTTCACTACCGTGAAACGTAACAAAACATCCAAATTTGTTCTCTGTGTCCGTTGGTTAATTTTTTTTAAACTCCCAAGCGACACAGGATTCAGTCTTAGTGCGAGCGTTTTAAAAAAACATTCACACTTGACCAATAATCTATCCGTTCCTGTAACCATTTTTTGGTTAGAAAACTAAAGATATACTATTGATATTCTTTTGTAGGAACAATGCTGGGCTCAGGTAGTTACGCAATCTTAAGGAAAAACCACGTAACGCCAACCATCTCTCGGAGAGCGGCTTATCTATCACTGTTGATAGAAAGCCCAGCCCGTGGGGACTTCAATTTGGAGGCACGCAGTCGCAGACGAAATAATACAAAATCCTATTACTTACTGAATAGATACCTACATTCGATATTGAGAAGGTATAATCCAATTTTTTTTTAAAAGATCTATAATGCCTACTCGTAGTAGGTACACATGTACTGTCTTATTAGTAAATGCATGCACTTATATATAGGTCGCGGGCTATGCAAAGATGAAATTATCTATCTTGTTGATGCTAAAGCTAGGTTTCTACTAAATACTCTACTAATCCACGATCTGTAATTTCAGAGGGTCTAGTCCGAGTTTGCACTCGATCGTCACGATCGACGATAGAATTGTCGCCGGGAACAATTTCCATACATTTTCCAAAAGCGCCACCTAACGGAGTGTTGCGATCGATAGAGACCGCTAGGGGGCGCATTTAGAAAATGTATGGAAATTGTTCCCGTCGACTAGCTATCGTCGATCGTGACGATCGAGTGCAAACTCGGACTAGACCCTCAGAAGATGTGCTACGACGTAGCTTCGTAGACACTGGTAATACATGATTATGAATATTATCGTAAGGAAATTAAAGCAATATCAATGGGTATTTTTAATTTTTTTTGTTAAAAATTATATTTTATCCATGTATTACAAAGCACTTGGTGCATTTACTAAAATATGACTACTCAAATTACAAAATCAATATTATACCGCCATCTACTTAAGCGAACGTGAAATATAATGTTTATTTTTTATTCTATTCGACAACAGATGTCACTGCAAGCGATTTATCGATCTTATAAGATTTATCGTAAGCCGATTAGAAAATTACTGACGTAATTCCAGTTAGATTTTTATCGAAGCAAACCTATCAGAATACATTTATTTTTCTTATTAGATACATGAGTATTAAATACTTTGTACCCACTTGCAGTATACTGTAAGTGGATAAAATAAACATTTTTTTGCGAAATACGACACAACGAATAATTTATATTACCATAGGTAGAGTCAGAGTTCTCGCCCTATTTACTGTCTGACATTTAACTATTTTTATGGAAATGCGTAGTTCTTATAATATTTTTTATTAATAGTTAGTGTCAGTGGCGGCGCTGGGCGTCGGCGACGTCGGCGACCGCCGACGGCCTCGCGCCTAAGGGGGCCTCGCAACCTTAAAACTTTTGGTTTCGCCACTCAGCCTGGCTTAGGTGGCTACCTAAGTCTCGGGGTCGGCTGACCCCGAACATTTCGGAAAAAACCTAGCAAATGGTAATGCCTTTTATTATTTTCGAACACATTCGTGATGGAAGTGAGTAGTAATTTCGGCTATTCGGCCTATTCGAGGAGCACGATGAGCCAAGACAGACTATCTAAGCTTAAATAGCGGCTAATCTTGGCTACGACACAATCCTGAAAAAAAAAACAGTGAGGCTAAAAGCAGAATAGACCTCCCCGCACAGAGAGGAAACAAGGAGTCTAAACTTTAAGCCGAGACTCTCGAACTAAAGATGAAAAGACGCGAGATGCCATATTTTCATGTGTCTTCGCCTGATAGAAGAGCCAAAAAATACGGAAGCTAATGCGTTGTGACATCCGACGCTTTAATACTTGCACAATAAAGGCTGCGATCGAGGAAAACCGGGGTCAAAAGTCTTCACTAAGCAGTTGAAGCAGCCCCAACTGACGAAAATAAAAACTGCGAATGGCCACACCGTCAACTCAAAGTTCGAGATTCTCGAGGACGTTGAAAGTTTCTATCGACACTTGTATACCTCGCGGGTAGACAGACAAACTGGACCTAGTATTTACTACCACAGAGTCCCATTGACGCGCCACTTTACCGAAGACATCCCGGATGTCGACCAGAGGGAGGTCCGGGGTGCCCTTGAGCAACTTAGGAAGAAGAAAGCGCCTGTTGATGTCGGTATCACTGCAGAAATCCTCAGAGAGCTAGCAAGTCTCCTCAATGCGTCATCCACGAAACTTCAACACACAGAGCATGGAGCGGGCGTGTGGTGGCTCTTTTCTTCAAAAAAGGCGACAACATTTTATTGAAGAATTACAGATCTGTTTCACTCCTGAGCCATATCTACAAGTTATTCTCGAAGGGTTTTTACAAACCGTGTCGCTTGAAGACTCGATGACTTCTAGCCATCAGAGCAAGCCGGGTTTCGAAAAGGCTACAGCACCGTGAACCAAAATATGAACAACCAATATATGGATGTCCATACTGTTCGGCAGATTGTCAGCTGCTGAGTATGGCATTCGTGGACTACGAGAACGCTTACGACTCTATCGAAACCTGGGCAGTTCTTGACAGCAAACCGCGACCATTACCAAGACAGAAAGACAACCACCATAGATTTGCGTAGGGGACTGCGGCAAGGGGCCAAGCTGTTCACCAACTCACTTGAGTATGTCTCCAAGACCCTGAATATCAACGGCGAGTACATCTCACACCTTCGGTTTGCTGACGACATTGTCCTAATAGCAGAGATGTCGGAAGAGTCAAAATGCTGTACGACCTTTATGAAGCCTACCGGCCGATTGGTTTCGGCATGAACCTGTAGAAAACGAAGGTCATGTTCAATGAACACGTCGTGTCGAGAGCGATCTGCATTTACGGTTCCTAGCTCGAAGTTGTGCAACAGTATGTCTGCCTGGAGCAAGTAATACAGTTGGGTAGACAGCTTCGAGAAGGCAATCGAAAGGAGGATTTATTTAAAACGGGCAGCATTCGGTAAGCTACGTCGGGTCTTCATGTCGCTTATTCCGCGGAGCTTTAAGGCAAAAGTTTTCGACCAATGCGTACTACCAGTAATCACATACGGTGCCGAAACCTGGACACTGATGGTTGGGCTGTTCCATAGGTTTAAAGTCGCTCACCGTGCCATGAAACAAGCTATGATATAATTCGCAACAAGGTCATTCGGAATAGAACTAGAGTAACCGACATAGCTCGCCGTATAAGCAGGCTGAAGTGGGACGCTCCCCGTCTAGATGATCCGGCGACTTAAAATAGGTGGCTGGGGTGGGCTGGATGCGGAAAGCAGAGGACGGGTAATAGTGGCGCATGTTGGGAGGGGCGTATATCCAGCAGTGGACTGCAATAGGCTGATTGATAGAGTAAAAAAGCCGTTAAATGACGAAAAAAAAAGACGACGAAGTAAAGAAGAGGTAGAAGGGGGGACTCGAGTAAGTAGTAAGTAAAAGGGGCCTCGCGAACTTGATGTCGCCGACGTCCACATGTGGTCTAGCGCCGCCACTGACTTAGTGTAGTGTCAACTTGAAAAGCGCCATAATAAACGCCACGAAATTGTACTTTTGTGAGGTCAAGAATAATTACTGTCCGCAATATTATAACGGTTGTTAAAAAAAAAACAATAGGCAAATCAAATTAAGGACGATGTGCAAGTAGCCATGTATTCACCGAGAGTCCTAAAGTATCTAATAAGCAAACCTGCCTAAAATTGCAGTGTATTATACAACCCCATGCAATAAGATCACCGGTAAATCTCAAATTGCTTGTTTCGGCGTGCTTTATAACAGTTACGTTGTAGCTATATTAACCCATTAAGCGCCAAAATGAAACTAGCAGCATATTTTACTCAAATCATTTATTTTCTAATTATCGGTGATACAATTAAATACAAATGAAAGAAAAAAGTTATGATTTTGTATTTTGAAAAGTTTTAGAGGGGTGTACTCGCGCGAGTACAGCGGCCACTTAGCGGTGAAAAATTTCGAAACATTATTTTTGTACGCAGAATGTTTTCAGGCAAGTTTTACATCGCCACCGCACTCAAGCATGATAAATCACACAACGCAATTGTTTTTCTATTTGGTGAGGATAGTGTCCTGAACCACTCAATGCTAGTCCTGATACTGTTGATGATGCATGGCGGTTTTTACTTTGAGTCGTTTGACGTAAATAACGCTTGGCAAGATTCCGCCTAGGCAACAACTGGTCCATACGATCAGTAAGGCTAAGAAAATGCAAACGCCAGGCATTTGCTATAGCCATGTCAATCATGTAGGTAAAGAGAACCCACCACCACTTTTTGCCGTGAATGGCAATCCTGTAAAGAGATATAGATTGGTAATGTTCGCCTACTTCACCCACTCCTTTATTACAGTTTTGAAATAAACGAGGAATGCCAACATTGACTTTTTCGCCCTTTATACGGCACCACCTCTTTACCACGCCTAGTGGCTGAACGCTGTTATCTTTCCGTGAGGTTTTACTTGGAGTATTTTATCGCTTGTTGACGTTACTTGATCATTATTGGTCAAATGAAGATTTCTTTTTATGTCGCGGCATCTCTGTCTTGTCATAGTTTTCGAAACAAAGAGGATACCCACGTCTTCGTCTAAAGACCAACATGAACTCGCCCGAGGTAGTTTATGATATCCAGACAATACCAAAATACCAATAAACGTTTTCAGTTCATTTGCGTCCAACTGGAATGAGTGCCTGTTATTTTGTTTCGCGTATAAATTACGCGTATTGGAAATAATAAGCTCAATGACATCCTCATCAAATAGTTTTTTGAATATCGGGATAGGATTCAGATCTTTGAGTGCCACTTTGACGATTTATTTTCTATGATTAATCTCGGACATTTCTTTAGGTGTTGTAGAATACGATGGTTCACACTTACACCAACATGGGTTTCCCTCCTGTTGATCACGTAGAAGTCGTTTTGTGGCCAACGATTCATCGTCAGAGCTGTCATCATCACTGTTATAATTATTGTTTACAAACAGTTCAATATTCCGGGGAACATCTTGAGGAAGCGAAGAAGTCACCAAATGTCCATCAGCTCCTTCATCTTCATCCGTCACAATACTAGGAGGTGGTGGTATGATGGCTACGTCATAGTCAGCATCAGAGTCACTGTCCTCAAAAATAGCTTGAATAGCTTCCTCTAACCCCTCATAGTGTTTTACAGACGTAACACGTTTTGAAGACTTTGTTAGGAAACTGTAACAAAAATAAAGGTTTTTCTTATATGTATGTCGCCGCTGTACTCGGCCGAGTACAGCAATGTTTGCTCCAAAAAAAAAAGTTACTTATTCATACAAATTACTTACACAATGTTAATAATTTTATAAAATGGTGAATACTAAAAATAAATATTTAAGTTGAATAACTTGGAAATGACATTTGCTTATTGTTAACAGTGATAATATACTCTTATCCGCAGCAGCGTGCTGTTGCGTTGATATGTGATGCTCACGTCGACACAATTTTAAATCTAACCTCACAAGATATTAATATTTTTTTAAAGTAATCTCTTGACAATTATAATTACCCTCCAAAACTGATAAAACTGTTTAAATTTAAAATCTATGTTACAAAAACTTACTGTACTCAAGCGAGTACGGCGGCGCTAAATGGGTTAAGCTTAAATACACAGTAGGTACCTACGTACAGAAGGCATTCGGTACAATTTACCCCGTCGGGGTGTTTCCCGCAGGTGAATGCCGACTGTCAGCGTTTCAGATGGACGGGTAGGGGAGGGTGGGGTAGAAAGTACCTATTTGTCTTGCGGGAGACATGTGATCGTGAGTCGTGTTTGTTTATTTGTGCTTAGTATGGGTTTTGTTGGTTTTAGTACCTACGTTTAAGTGCATGTAGTTACTGGTTAAATAAAGCGACTGTCATGAAATGTCTTTAAATAGCTTCTATGTTGCTAGAATTAGATAGGATTGCAAAACAAATATGGTTTGCAGACATCTAGATCTTATCATAAACGATAGGAATTTTGTAAAAAATGGTATTTAACTATTTATTGGATATGTCAAAGAAAATTTTATCCGAAATAGAAATCAAAACTTAAAGCCATGTGAATTATAGTACCTAAACCAATAAGAATGCTGTTTGAGAGAAGATTTTTTCCTACAAATTCAGAACCATTAAATGTCTTAAAACACATCTTGGTTTTACGGCGCATGTATATACTTACCTACACTATAATTAAGTACGGCTGCAATTGCATAAATCATCCAAAACAGTAGTACTCTCGCTAATAAACAGTGGCAGCAGTGCCAACCGGAGCTACACAAGCTGTTGCTCATTACAACGTAACCCGGTACATAACTTACCTGCGAACGATAACTGCCTAAGTTTGTTGAGCAAAAACCACGGCGTGCCGACTGCCGAGTGTAAACTATAGTTACTTATGATTCCATATTAGAGAAACTAGATGGTAGTATCATTTCAATTATACGATTGATTTAGAGGCTCTTTGAGACTGAACGAAATATATTTTATATTATAAGTTGTGTCGATAAGAAATGCTCCTTTTCGCTGCAGCTTAGTATTTTTCTGTAGGGTTTACAGTATTGTCTCGGAACAGAATCACATTCGGACTACAAAAAATGGTCATAGACTACGGGATTCGTCTAAGATTTCAGAGAGTGAGTTTACCTAAGTGTGGGTTAACAGATTCTCAGTATCAATATCAACCATCGCTTTTTAATAAAGCACACAAGATGTTTATGTCGGACTTACGAAGATTTATTACTCATTTAAAAGCAGACATGTCTCGGCCAAATGAAACGTACAAAAATAGTTTTCGAGTCCGAAATTTCTTTTAGGATAACTTTACAGAACAATCATAAGTTGTAGTTTGGACGATTTTCCTCATGAACGTATGAAACTGAAGAAATAATATGTGAGATAAATAACGAAATTATAGGAACCCAAGATTTTGCTGATAAGTACCTATTTATATCAATGTTGGTAGATATACATGTTTCTAATAAATGTGACTATGAATAGTTTTCTATATAAACTGATTATATACATTTTATACCGCCGATAAACTGAACATTACAAATATGAACATTCTAGGGACCTGTGTACAATATTTCGTAGGCTTACAAAATATACCAAGTACTCTTTTGAGTAACAATCGTGACTGAACGAAGTGACACTCCATTATCTTCACGTACAGCTGAGACGAGAGACAGATAGTGCCAAAATATGATTGATACAAAACACTATCCAGCCTTGAGCTTTCATGTTTCACATTGTTTATACGAGTGAAATATTGTGGTTTTTGTGTAATAGATTATTGGAAATCGGTGACAAGTTTTGGATATGACAAGTTTTAACGATGGCATTTGTTGTTTGGTGTGAGGTGGTGTGCTGTATCAATTACAGCTAGGTAACAAATATTGATTTGCTACGACCTTAGCAGATATTCATTATTTAATAATAATAATAATATTCTACCACATTCACACAACACCATCTAGTCCCAAACTAAGCAGAGCTTGTACTATGGGTACTAGACAATGGATAAACATACATATATACTTTTTTTTTGTAAATACATACATATTATACATAGAAATACCCAGACCAAGACAAACATCCATGTTCATTTCTTAAATCACATCAGTTTAAAGTATAATAGTTAATAATTGAATACTATAATTATCTACTACTCTACTTTACATACTCTGCCGTTTTCGTCTAATCAGCTATACTGACCCGAAAGTACTCTTAATACTATTGCCATTTACTTAAATTTCTATGTCGAAAATATTAATAATAACAGAATCTCATATGTCACGAAAAGATATAGATGTAAAATTTTAAAATATAAGGGATTGGCTTCCCGGCTGCACAGCGACACCGATATATGGGCGAACAGCCTTATGCCGACGTAATCCGGATCATCTCGGGCAAATACCACGGTTACCTGGAACGGATATCTTGTAAAGAACGCTCTACAGATCTATCTACTAACAGGTAAAGGTTTATATTCAATGCAGTTCAATTAATTGAATTGAATATTAGCTGTTAGATAATTAGGATAAGATAATGAATAAGACGATGATTGCAACAGAAATATGGCAATACATTAAATGTTCTGATAGACTATTCTAAAATACATATCTTTTAGGGATCAGTCAGCTAATTCAAGATTTGGCTAGGTAGCTTCACGTTTGTAGACCCTATGCATATTAAGTCAAGCTTACATAGTTATAGCTGACAAAGGTACCTAACATTTCCCCGCCCCCCCGTTGGATCTCCACCTTGTCGTGGTGGGGGGGCTTAGTAACCGTGGATTTGATTTTCTCCCACGGTGAAGCTAAGCGGGATCCCGGGAGGGGACGTTCCACGTGGGCTTGCGTGAGGCCTGCGTAGGATGCGTCCATAGGTGCGGGTGCGGGGGACAGTTCTGTCTGTCCCTCGCAGTCGGGTGCGGTCGCGGGAGGAGAGGCGTGTCGGTGTTGCGTTGCCGCGCGCCCTATCTCCCGCGACCAAATGGGGGCGCACCATCGTTGCGTCGCGGTGGGGCCGCAGAGGAAGAGGAGATGCGGTGTTGCGTTGCCGTCCTCCCTATCCTCTGCGGATTCGCGGATTCGGGGCCCGCCTGACCATCTGGCGGGCCAATACCCGTCGGGGGTAGCGAGGAATGCTTAGGTGAAACCCTACCCTCCGACACATGGGTACATGAGGAGCACGGGTTGGTTTTTAGTCAGTAAGAGTCTGACAGTCCCCTTCGTCCTTCCCCCCCAGGGCGAAGGGACTCCATGAGGATTTTCCAACCCGACACCAAAAAAAAGGTACCTAACATTTTCAAATCTTTATTCAAATATTTTTTTTCATTTGCGAGAATCTGAGAATGACATCTTCGTAATAGGTATATGTGTACTCATTTAATCTCCCACATAGTAATTTCCTAACTAGTTTGAAAATCTTCTAATTATTTGCTCAACAAACCGTAATGCCAGCTTAATTAAATTCCCAACCACACATCCGGATCAAAGAGACAGTTTTTGCCCATTCTCCCCTATAATTGGACCGCGGGCGAGCGAAGTTCCTTCATCAAGATACGCCTCGCGTTAGTTTAGTCTTAGTTTAATGTATGCACATTATCTAAGCAAGTTCGGCACGCTTCCATTTCACCCCAACCTCCCCTTCGTTACGTGTGCTCAATTTAGTTGCCTTACGTACATACTGTTGTGTAGATAATACTATGTGTTATACTGGGATCATGGAGAAGTGAAGGTGGGTGGATTGATTAAGGTTACTCAACGTGCCTGGTGTGCTATTTTCTATCATAGAAATTGAATACTTTGTGTCCTATAGGTATAAAAAAATCCCAAATACTCGAACTTCTTAGTTAAGCAGTGCTCCATTAGTATATAGAAATCTTTGTACCTACTAGCACAACATTGGTTCAGTTGATCCTCTTGAAAAAGGTGAAACATTTCAAGGAACAATAGATTTCTGTCCTAACAATTAAAAATATGTATATCTAGCACTAATATATAAAGCTGAAGAGTTTGTTTGTTTGTTTGGTTGAACGTGCTAATCTCAGAAACTACTGCTCAGATTTGAAAAATTCTTTCAGTGTTAGATAGCCCATTTGCCGACGAAGGCTATATAGGTTATATAACATCACGTTATGAGCCACGGGAGTGGAGCAGTAGCCTTAAATAACGCGGGTGTAGCCGCGGTCTCCTCTAGTTTATTCATAAAATTAGAGGTGTTTCGTTAATCTTTTCTAGTGTTAAATAACTACTTCCCAACAGGTAGATGTAAAAGCTAAAGTTATAACACACACACTTTTTTTATCTAGGTCAATTTTGAATTTCCCTCCTCAATTCTGTAATACTTGTGTAGCCAAATGCAGCAGTAGAAGCCATTGAAGACAAATAATTTTGACAATCAAATTCATTCGTAAATCAGATTAAAGGGTTTTGGAATCAGCAACGAAGTCAAATGTAGGCAAAGTAATACTTTTTTATACTGTCCATAAATTTAAAAGTATTATAAGCTTTGTCAATTTTAACACATACTTACATTATCTATATACTATATTCAAGCATTATCGGGTTAATATCGAGTAATTTATTGAAGACTAGAGGACGCCAGCAGCTACGCCTGCATTTTTTTTAAATTTACCCGTTTTTGCCGATCCCGTGGGAATTTCGGGAAATCCCTTCTTAGTGCACCCCTAAGGTCCCCAAGGAACATACATGCCAAATTTCAGCTTCCTGCGCCCAATAGTTTCGGCTGTAGCGTGTCTGTCAGTCAGTCAGTAACGCAAGGATTTTATATATTAAGATAAGAGTAAATTCCTGTAATTCTATCTCTTTTTCTCGGATACCTCGTGATCATGGCTCGTCTAAGGCCCTTCTCTCACGAAGCGACTCTCAAACGATTTGTGTTTTGTACCCGTATCCTACGCGTCGCTTGTGAGTAGCCGCCATACATATTAAGCTAATTTCGCACACGACGAGACGCTATGACGACGCGTTTGCTCGTCTTGCTGGTCGCACGCTACCCGAGTAGTATATGCCTCGCATTACAAAATGGCGGCGGAACAAACTTTTAATATTATTTTTGTGCAGGAGGTAGAAAATTTTCCATGTTTGTATAATTATAAGCTGCCAGAGTACGTAAGCAAAAATGTTACATACTAGGCGTGGATTGAAATTTAGAAAAAAACAATATAACAGGTCATTTATAGGTATACATTGAATTTATACACAATAATTTTATTGCCAAGGAAGCAAAGCAGTGGGGTTATTATTTAGATAGTTGGCAAGATAATTTCTCAGATAAAGATTCAAATAATAATATGATTCTATTGACATTCTATAATAATGACGACTCGTCCCTCGACAAATGCCCTACAATTGATATTTTTTTCCATATACGGGTGCACCCAGAATCTTCTTTTATATGTTCGTTTATTCTTGTAATATAAATACAGAAGAAACTTGTCTTCATGGCTAGAGTCACTAGACATCGTCGTTCAAATGTTGTTCTTTAAATGATAAAATATAGTCTCTTTAGCGTAGCACCGTGTGCGGTAAAGAGTAGTATACCAGTATTCGATCATGGTTTGCATCTCAGTCCCATAGCATTTGAATAGCTTCGTGAGAGAAGGGCCTAAGTGTCAGCCACGCTGAAACGTTGGGGCCAATACAGAGAATGTCCCTTCCATTTTTTATAATTACGCAAATACCGATCCTTTACATAAATATAACTACTACATACATATCTATATACTTGACACGTACATATGTAAGTTTATACCATAGGGAGGTCGTTATAACAACTAGTTACCTCCATCATTCACACATAGTGGCAGTTCAGAGAGCAATCGGAATTCACTTTACGTGACAATAGTTCTGGCTCTTATTATCGTAAACGCTAGAGAATTATGATTCTACTGCTGAGCTATGATGAATGTCGTGAGATAAATTGATTCAGTTTTGAATGAGCTTTATGTTATAAGTACAGTAGGCAATAAGAGGTTTCAGGTCCTGAAACAATACTAAAAATTTTACGAAATATAGGTGCATGGTTACCAGTGATGAACCAGATATCCCTAAAGGTTTTAAACATATTTGAGGTACATAAAGCAAGTGGGAGACCAAGGAAAAGATAGATGGATTTTGTGAAGGGTGACATAAATGAAAAGGGAGTGAATGTTTAGATGACGTCTGATTGGAGAGAATGGAAGAGAAAGACATTCTGCGACGACCCAGGTACTCAGGCTTCTGCCTGCCCTTTTCTCATATTATCTGGGAAGAAGAGGGGCTGTTTTTTACTAAGAAGGGTTACTTCTTGCAATTTTACAGATCGCCATCATACTTACGTATGTTTGCAAACAAAAACATGAGTTAAGAACTGAAAGATTTAATGTTCTAGTTGTATAGGGCAAAATTTGCCAGCTAGAAAACTCTGTAAACCTGGTCATCATACAGCGTTTGGCTGTCCGCTGCTGGAAGTCGGCCACTCCCAATTTCAGTCACAATATTATTGTGAGTCAATAGGAGAATTTGGCTTACTATACAACACTGCAAAATCATCGTCGGCCTCTGTATCGGCCTCATTGTCGGGCACTTTTTAGGGTTCCGTACCTAAAAGGTAAAAAACGGGACCCTATTACTAAGCCTCCGCTGTCTGTCTGTCTGTCCGTCTGTCCGTCTGTCCGTCTGTCTGTCTGTCACCAAGCTGTATCTCATAAACCGTGATAGCTAGAAAGCTGAAATTTTCACAAATGATGTATTTCGGTTGCCGCTATAACAACAAATACTAAAAATAAAAATATTAAGGGGAGGTCCCATACAAAAAACGTGTTTTTTTTCGTATTTTTTGCTCAAAATTACTAACTGTAATAGGTAGACGCTTTAAATTTTCACAGAATATGTAGTTGTATATTACCTTTACAAATAAATAATTAAATAAAAAAAAGTTAATAATAAAGGGGGGCTCCCATACAACAAAGGTAATTTTTAAGCAATTTGTTACTCGATCTTAATAAACAGGTAGAAACTTAAAAAGTATTTAAGTATACATACAACAAACGTGATTTTCTTTTATAGATGATGGTACGGAACCCTTCCTGCGCGAGTTCGACTCGCACTTGCCCAATTCGTTCATTACGAGAAGGCTAAGGCCATAAGTCCACCACGCTGGCCAAGTGCGGGTTGTCAATTTATGTCGGAAGAAGTGGAGTGAATTTATGTGGAAAATTGTTGGAAGAAAATAATCTTTCAAGAAACTTACGACCCTTTATAAGTGATCAATTGTTTAATTAAACAATATTTTGTTACGTATAGTTTTATTTTGTGTACCTTGGTATAATTTAGGCTTACAACTAGGCATTTCGTAAGTCAACTTTAAATGTTAATTGTCAACATAAGAACCACTTTGTTTGTGTTAAATATATCATTTTGTTAACGAGCGTGTAATTAGTTTAACATGTCGCATAGGGAGGTCAGAGTGCGTCTTTAAGTTCACCCTCTTTTGATATGTAACCCACGGCAATTTCTCATTGTGAACGGGCCCAACCCTTCCAAGATTTTCTTAGTATGAGATTTAGTTGCTAAGAAAATATATATTCAGTTTAGTATTACGTCTTATACGTTTCTGGGCAAGCCAATATGTTTTTAAGATTTTTTAAAATGTTATAATTGTACTTTTAGTTTTATAGTGAGATCTATTCTGTCTATTATCGTCCTCTTTTTAAAACGAGAATGAAATAGTTGCCGTTAATGTTAATGATATGGTTTGGAATAAATCCATCAACAATTCGTGGATCATACAGAGTGTTGTCCTATAATCTAACAGCAAATCAAAGCAGTACTAAATGGAGCGACAGGCGTTTAAATCTTAAGCCATTTGAGCAGTCAAAAAAAGGAAAGTGTCTTGGAAAATTCTGATGAACAATGTTTATGGGTCCATGACCTAATCAATTAACCAGGAGCAATGAATCTAAATGTCGAGTTATGTTCATAATAGTGTACACTTCGCAGATGACACAAATTACTTGAAACTATTACCTAACTATGTTGCCGTCCTCCTGTAATTTTGGCGGCGTTTTGATCTCTGAGGGGAGCTACCGTTTGAAACGGTGAATAAACACGGGAATTACAATTAGTTTGCTGTATATTTCATTAGGTATAGTTGTTCATAGTATATAATTGTAATTATGTATATTAGTAGAGGAGACGTGGAACATCGACCTTCACCGATCTGATAACCAGATGAGACGTATTTTTTATGTAATATCATTTATAAACAAATATGCATATAATAACTTGCCTATCAAAAAGTGCTCATAAGCTATTTTAAATTTAAGTTAATTGTAATCAATCGCAAATATAACTTTGTCGTTTATACAAACACTATGGAAAACAAAGTTATTTTTGGTAAATGAAAAAGTGATAGTGATATTTGGATAGGTGAAGATAAAGGGTATGTTATGTGTTAAGGCTTATGCTAGTAATTAATAAACGAACACGGAAGCAATATAGCAATAAAGATCAAACAATTAGATTAAGTGCGAGCCCCGTAAGGTTCCCGTAGTTCAGGTATCCACATAACATACCCTTTATCTTCACTTAACCAAATATCACGATCGCTTTTTCATCACCAAAAATAACTTTGTTTTCCATAGTGTTTGTATAAACGACAAAGTTATATTTGCGGTTGATTACAATTAACTTAAATTTAAAATAGCTTATGAGCACTTTTTGATAGGCAAGTTATTATATGCGTATTAGTTTATAAATTATATTACATAAAAAATACGTCTCATCTGGTTATCAGATCGGTGAAGGTCGATGTTCTACGTCTCTTCTACTAATAAAATTACTTGTCATGACTGACGTATCATTGCACAGCCTAAACTACTGAAGCTCAAAATATAAAATTTGGACGGTTGGCACCTTATACACGTAGGTGCTTGCTAAAATAAGGAAGGATTTTTTTAAATGGCCTTCCAAAGGATGACCACCGAACGTGACCGAACGCCGTATTTATTTTATTCTATGTTCGAATTTTGAAAAAGACAATGGGCAAAAATGTATGGAACCTGGGACCACCCTCCAATAGTAATAAAGTGTATGTCATTGGATAGGCATTTTTAATAGAAACAACTTTTTTATGACACTTTTGTTGTAACAGTTGTCCGTTCCAAGATATATGACATACAAGTTTCGATAAAAGTATGTTGAAAAAAGCGTTTATTATAGTGCTTGATACTATATAATGCTTTATTTTGCAAACTGACTCGTCCTCGTGCCTGCCCAAGCGCTTAGGAACAGTGCGGGGTGCCCCACCAAACCGATTACTTGGAGCTGCGCCGAACGACGCCCGCCATGCGGTGGTAGTTATAGAATTGGGACATAAGTATATATTTTAGTATTATGACGTTCGAAAAGAGCTTAGATTTATACATACATACATATCGTCACGCCTTTTATCCCCGAAGGGGCAGGCAGAGGTGTATTTCTACACCCACTTTTCGCCAGATATACTTTAGTCCCACGTAATAAGGGGCGGGCCTATTGCTGTACCGGGCACATTTCCAGACTCCGTGCTGCTACTGAGAATTTCGTGACAAAAACCCAATAACACTGCCCGACCCAGGAATCGAACCCGGGACCTCCCGATCCCACGCGAACATTTATGCCGCGAGACCAATGAGGCAGTCGTATAGGGTTTGATGTCGAGTTTTCCGTCTCTACGCAAAGATGGTATTTGCATCGTGTTATCCTTTAGTCGCCTCTTACGACACCCACGAGAAGATAGGGGGTGGTGACACTTGTATTCTATGCCGTCAACCACACGGCATTTTTATCTTTATTTTATCTTTACTTTTCAACTAACTACTCACAAAACATAATTACATAATACTTATTGCTTTGTTGCGACGTGAAGGGCAGATAAGAAAACAGACTTTCGCATTTATAATATTAGTATTGATAACCCTTTAGTTTCCTAAAAGTTGCACCACGCACCGTACCAACTGCTTGGGCAGACGCGAAGATAAGTCAGTTTGCAAAATAAAGCATAGTAATAAAATAAAAGTACTCATCATCATCAGCCTTTAAAAGTCCACTGTTGGACTAGGCCTCTCCTTTGAAAGGAGGAATTGGTCTATTATACCACGCTGGCCAAACGGGTTGGTATAGGGTTTGTATCAAGTTTTCCTTCTCTTACAGTGCTGTTCTCTGCATAATATGCTCCCTCATCGGCTCTTACGACACCCATGGGATGATATAGGATGGTGACATTCCGTATTCTTAATCCGTCACCACGCGGGTGATAATAAAAGTACTAAGCACCATAAAAAGAACGCTTTTTTCAACATATTTTTATCGAAACTTGTATGTCATATATCTTGGAACGGACAACTGTGACAACAAAGCCGTCACAATAAAAGTTGTTTCTATTAAAAAGAACTATCTAATGACATAAAGCTTATTGCTATTGGAAGGTGGTCCCAATCTGCCCATCCTCCTTTACAGCTAGTTAACAGACATGTATATCTTTGATTAAGCTATGGCCAATAACAAGTTTTCACTTTTAGTATATATGTACAAAACTTTGTCGATGGTGAAACGGCTATAAAAAGAACCAGAGGCCAAAGGACTTTAAAATTCGTGACTGTAAAATTCGTGTCGGCATATAGACGCTGCGTGATGTTGAGTTCTTGAATTAAGGAAGATTGGTAGCATGTACACAGCGTTGAATAGAATAAGAAGTTTCTATGCACCTAGAGCAATAACGTATTAGATGGCTTATATATTAATTAAGTCCAGATACTTTTACTACTCACCGGAGCTGCGGCTGTGTTCTGATTACAGAAGTAATGTTATCGAAACTCAGCAAAGTTTCAAGAAAAACCCTAGCAGGAAGGATGCTGAAGGTTGGTGTCGTTGGTGAGGGAGTTCTTAGTGCGCATACGATATTACAACACTCGAACATAAATTAGATATCAACATTCAAAGATTTCGTTTGTGAATAGTCAAACTAAAATTAGCTAACAACGGATGCAATATTATGCTTGTAATACAACAAAGCGATAAATTATTACATAAGCCGAAGCGTGGCAGATGTACTATGTACATAGCTGTGCGTATGTACAACACGGTTTGCAGACAAGTCCGCGACGGAATACATAATGTAAGGGTAACAAAGCCTCGTATGTATGTACCTATTGCCCACCGAATTCTAACTCTTGACGTGGTCTAAGTTAAAAGCGGAAGCGAGTACACTTCAAGGCAATATTGGTTTTCAATTATTTTATGTGAATTACGTTGATTACCATTCGAATTTATTTTTATAAAAAAAATGGGTTTTGGTAGAGTTAGTTTGGATAAGAATAAGTCTCATAGTCAAAACTGCATTGGTTATTTGCTTGATTTTTAACTACACAGTAAGACATAATAAAAATTATATACTTTTTACATTTATCTGTATTTTGGAGGGTCAGTCATTACTTAAAATGTTCCTCGTTAATAGCAATAACAATATAGTTCTAAGAACGTAATAATGGTTCCGATGTTTTGAAGACCTTCACCATGTGCCTGAGTTCCTTTTTAACTAGGTTATTAGACTGACAAACCAAAGTACATTGCTTGACTTGTAACAATGTTAAAGCAAAATGTAGGTGCCTATAAAGTCACATCAAACTATTAGTATTGATTCTTCATTTCATAAAGTATAACGTGTATCATTCGTTTTTCAAAGGGTGTAGTTCCTCCGCTACCGCTTCCTCTCATGACTTGTAACGCGGACCCTTGGAACGCGGGTGGGTAAGCAACAAAGGCGGAATTTCGCCAGAACCAGCCACCCACAAACAAACAGCCAGCCGCTTCGCATTCCGTCCACTGAAGGCTCGTGTGACGAGCCGAATTCAACCCTGTGATCTTCACTCTAGTACCTTTACGTTATGTGTATGTCTTCGTATCTATGGTGATATGGATCGTAGTGACGTACAGATAGGCAAACTTTGAGTAGGGATTTTGGCGTTTATGTTTCTTGAGTAGTGCTTGCTATCTATATATCGGCAAGAGATAGCTGATACGGGAAAATCGGATAATGCCAAAAATGGCTTCATCCGATTTTCCTACATCACAACAACTGCTCTTTCATATAAAGAAATAAGCTATGCTTCTACAAGCTAAAAATGCAAGTAATCGCATCCATGCGTAGGTCTAAATTAGGCTAGGTAATTATTATCAAGGCAGACAAGACAAATATATTTGATCTGTGCATGATAGAGAGCGAGCCTATTATTTATTTATCTACCCCAGAACACATTATAAACAACAAACCTTCTTCCAATTCTGAAATTGAGCCCTGAAATCGATAGTTGAGTAGTGTTACCGAGCTTTAATCCGGATAGATGAAGAGTGGTTTGGTTGGCCGAGAATTTGCACTGCAAAATTTCTATTCATATCTCTGGGATAAAATATTTGTCAAAAGATGAGGCTGAGGGCGTGAAACGAGATTTAAAATGTTTGTTTGTAATATTTCAACTTTAGTACTGAATGAAGTAAGTATTTTACAAAGAAATAAACTTTGTGAAATGGATTCACAAATAGCTTGAAATTAGGAATCCTCATAGGAGGTGAGATTTAGATATGCATTTTAATAATACATTACTTCAAAATTAAGTATTCATTTTGTGAAACAGAAGCACTTATCTTTATAGTTTGGAGGAATGGAGTCATGGCCATAAGCCATGTACGGTACAAAAGGATCACAATGATTTCAATTCACATCAGCAAAGGAAGGATTCCTTTGCTTAATCGACGCATTTATATAAGTAACTTTAGAAATTATGAAATTCTATTTCAATAATCTTCTCACTATTTTGTCACACATTTTTAATGCATAATTCTAATAGAAACAATGCCATGGAAAATGGGTAGGTCTTTGGTGCGGCAACCTGAGTAGACACCCTCTCGCCATCTCTGTTCCAAGCACGGGAGGCCATGCTGGCGCCACTGCTGCAACCGCGGAAACCCTCAAACGGCGCAAATACCTTATTTAACTAAATAATTACGTATTTGAGGCGTTTGGGGTGGAAACTCTTGGCTCGTCGGGTCCGAGCGCTTGATTTTTATTTCGAGATATATCTTAACGTGACCAGAAGGCAGGTTTATTCTTTGCTCAAAGATTCAGCATCAGCCTTCTGGGCACTTTACCAGATGACATTGATGCGGCGGTATTCTACGACGCCTTAACTGTGTAATTATTTTCAGTTTTGAATTGTATTGTTCTTGGTTTATGTACATACATATTTTTAAAGATAATGATTATTTAGTAGAAAGGAATTATATACGGATCGGTCAAATTTATCCTTAAACGGGGTGATTATTTTCATTGCATGACTTAGGCACCTAAGAAAGTATGTCCATATTCCACATAAGGCTTTGAAGTTAGTTTGGAGATCCGCTGATTTCGTAACGAACTTTAAAAAAGCAAGAAATAAAATATTTAATTTTATACATATAGGTAGTAAGTATGGCGATTTTTCGATACGTTGTGTATCATAGTTATCATCGTGATAAAATAAAAGAGTTTCATCGAGTTCTTATCTCATTTGTGTAGTCTGAAGTTGAAGGTGTGCTGAATCACGATGCTATTCGCCATTTATGAAGTGACGTTGGACTTGTGCCAACAAAAATCGAGGCTTGATCGTGTTTGTTCTTTATCTGAAACTGAGTACTGTTTTGATAATGAGTACATACCCATAAGTACAGTTCTTGCTGGGTTTTGATACGTTAACTACGTGTATGTAGGCCCTGAGCATGCGGCAAAATCTAATTCAAGCCAGAAATTAAAATCCGTCATTGCCGGGTTGAATTCGATTTAACAATTGTTTTCTTCTATTTTCACTTTTACAAAACGAGTAATTGAGGCTTGGTTTTGATCTCCACATAAATATTTTATAGTTGGTAATAGTTATTCCAAGTTACCAGTTCATTTTGTATCTTCTTGCCAACAAAAATTGATAGCTGATATCTAGAAAACTTTCGGGACAAGATGTACAGTTTTATGTTCTTATCCGAAAATTCTGCTAAAGATGTGGACAAACATTTTTGCCACATAAAATGTGGTTTATATTTATGTTTTTGTAGTATTTGAATATGATTTAGAGATCTTAAAGTGAAGACTATTTGGAGTATCCTCGCAAGTAGTCGTACAAAAGCTCCTAAGTAGGTACCACTGTCTACAAAAAATGTGTTGAAATTGTATTTTAATATCATTTGAAAATTATAGCAGTTATTACCAAAGACAGTTGATCAGATTCTTATATTTAAAATCATAATTTCTTGAATAAAATTGGCATTGAGTGTTTAACAGAAATAGTAGGTAGTGAAGATATTAGAAAATATATTATATCAACGCAGGAATAGGGTAGTTTCCAGGGTCAAAATAATTACATTTTATTTAGTCCGTATTTTAGATTATAAAAAAATATTCGACACATTTTTTATTTTTTCGATTAAATAAAAAATAACAAAGATATAGTCCATTAAAGTTACGTGTGACGTCATCTAGTGCGAAAAAATGCAGCACTGCGTGACGTTATACGTAACTTTAATGAGCTATATCTTGGTAATTTTTAGTTTAATTTACAAATAAAAAAATACGTATCGCTTATTTTTGAATAATCTAAAGGACGGACTTATAACATTTTTTTCGTCAACTAGCCTATTGTTTAAATAATATAAGAAATATTAACTTCTTTGAGATTTCTACGGCACTCAGACCTTTTTGTAAAAATGCCGTTTTAAGAAAGAACCAAAAAGGTTACAGATTATAAAAAACAAATTTTAAGGATTTTATTATGACACGATAAGATGCTATGCGTAAGATTATATAAATCCATGAACATTGTCCTTTAGCAATCATTTAAGGAAATAGGTATCTGTATATGTCGAGGCCATGTTGGTATCAACTCGTATGTATCTGAACATGTAGGTAGATAGCGCGGGGTTATTTACCCAACGTATTTGCCCCGGGCGGGCGGCCGACGGGTTACAAACGTTTGCATTACCAACTGGATATCGTGTAGGGTTGGACGAATGTCGATACGCATCACATCACACAGCGATGAACACAAAATTGGTGAATTATTTTTGAAATGGACATCTATTCACTATGTATGTATGTTGCAGTCAGTCTGAATGGGTGGAGAACATATTGAAGCAATCATCATGTCAGCCTAGAGACGTCCACTGCTGGACATAGGCCTCCCCCAAGGTTCTCCACACAGACCGATTTTGAGCCGCCCGCATCCTACCGCTTCCCGCGATATTAAACAGATCGTCGGTTCACCTTGCGGGAGGTCTACCTCTGCTGCGTCGTCCGGTACGTGGTCGCCACTCTAGGACCCGCCTGCCCCAACGGCCATCGGTTCTTCGAGCTATGTGCCCTGCTCATTGCACTTCAGCCTGGCTATTCGGAGAGCTATGTCGGTGACTTGGTTCTCCTGCGGATCTCCTCATTTCTGATACGATCTCGCAGTAGCAACTGAAGCAATACAAATGATTAAATTAGAATTCACAGCGGCGTGGAAACTCTCCTGAAGACATCAAAAATACGATCATCATTATCATCAGCTGATCGTTGTAATCTGTCTCACTGCTGGCTTCTCACAATGAGAAAGGTTACACCACAGACTACCACACTGGCCAAGTCCGGGTTAGCAGACTTCAAAGTTCCCAGTCATGTCCCTTGAGAACATCATGAAGAACTAACAGTGCCAGCAAATCTGGTATTATGCTGAACGGGGTCCTATTACTGCCACAACCTGGCCTTAGCATGTTAGTGTGTAGCTGTTAACGTTGTTTGATTTTATTTTTTTATATACCTTTTTTATTTTATTGTGTAAGTACTTGTGTCTGGTTGTGGCGGCAATAAATCATTTTTCATTTCATATCAGTTATGCAGGTTTCCTCACTATGTTTTCCTTTACCAACGAAGCGCAAATTGCAATTTTTGTTCTTTTTTATAAAGACAACTCATGCATTAGGACTAAATCCTGTGTCGAGGGGGACATTACAAACATTCAACTAACGGACACAATGAACACCCAGACTCGAAACAACAATTTATGAATTACACAAAGTGTTGTCTCGTGTGGGAATCGAACCCACAACACTCGCGCAGTGTCAAGCAGCGAGGCGGCCGCTTAAACCACTACGCCAACCGTGCAGTCAAATTAAAAAAAAAAAATCGCACTTATGTAGCTTCAAAAAGTCAGCGATTTGCAACGTAGGCTTAAACTCTTAGCAGGCTTGCTAACAAAGGGTCTCGAGTCTCTCCGATGGAATCTCTCCACTAGGCAATAAACTGCTTCTGAAAAAAAAAATACTAGTCAGTCTGAGAAGAGCCGAGCTTATGACTATATATCTCTACTCTTCTATGGGGTTCATATTAGAAATTCTGTTATTGAGTCTCTTTCAGGTCGATTAGGTACTAATTATGAATTAACAATATATTTTAATAACGCAGGATATTACTAGAAGATTACGTAGTTGAAAGAAAATACACGATCTGTGGATTTCTCAGCACCTACTTTTTACATTGCGGTTAGGTGTGGCTGGAAATTTAATGGCATTCAAGTTTTCAGTATTTTAGCGTTGATTAAATACAAATCACATGAAAACCAACACTAACATATCTATTCCATAGAACACAAGCAGCAGAACATAATACGTTAACTTGGTAACGTTAAATCGATGCAGCAACTTCCCAACCCTATCGTCGGCATAGCCCGTGGTGCTTGCGGGGCGAAACCGAATTTCCGAAACGTCTAATAAGTTGGATGTTAAGCTGACAGCACCATGTACTATGTACATGACAACACCGATTCACCAAGATCCCCCCACCCTCCTCCGCCCGTATATTCAACTACGTTGTTAAAGGGGGTCGGTGGGAAATGATAGGTCATCTTAAGCTGGTCGGTTTTAGCGTGTGAGTCTCATTTGCCAGCGTTAGTTACTATGTAGTTGAAGATTCAAAATTAGGAAATGTTTAGTTAGACGTTGCAAAGGGTGAGGTTTGTACACATTGCATTTGGGAAAATAATTGCTCGCTCTTATTTACGGTCGCGTGTTTAGGAGAAATATGAGACAATTATACACACTTCAGGCATACTGGAGACCTCATTACGAGATGCTTCAGATGGCTACGTAATTCAATAATTTAGTACAAAAATTGGAACGCTAGACGTTTGTAACCAGAGTAATGTCAGTCTTCTTGAAATATATTTTACTTGTTCAATTATGTGGAATGGTGTAGGTCATTATAATATAATTTGGAGCAAAAATATACCAAACCATTTTCATATAAAATATTTTTTAGCATTAGGTTAATACCTAACGTTAGAAATAAATTTAAATAATAATAGTTTAAATTATCATTTTCATTTATTTCTAACGTAAGGACATGAATTAATTATTTGTGTGTAACGGTGGCCGCTACTAATGAACCGTTACTATTTCTTTACTTAATTTATCACTTAACGTAAAAAAGGATCAAGCAACGAATTGTTTTATTGTTTGTTTATTTTTGATTCACTTGTTTATTATTATTAAACTTACTTACATTTTCTTTTTGAAGCATTTATCAAAGGAAATTAATACATAATTATGCCCTAATGGTTGAACTGCATCAAAATAATTAATCTATTTCTTTAGAAATTCTTGCATTAAAAATATTGATGTGTCGCAGAGGAGAGACTACAATGCGAAACAGTTGCAGCTCCTTACAAAAATAAAATGTACAACCATTATATTTGATTGAAAAGAGTGGCCATGAGTTTTATTGCCTGTTCTTTCTCGTGGTTTATGCATTGCGAACGTGGCAGTAAATGTAAATGTAGAATGATTAAGAAATTAACTTAAATGTTGACGTTCATAAGCGTCACTATGTGGCCTAGATGCATAAATGATTTTGACTTAGACTTTGACTTTGAGGATTTTAAAAACCTTCAATGTCACGAAGTACACCCAAACTCGAAAAAAAAATGTGGTTAAACAAATATTTGTGGATCACCCAAAGTATTGTCTCGTGTGGGGATCAAACCCACAGCATTTAGAGCAGTTTTAAACGACGAGGAGACTGATTAAACCACAATGTCATACGTACAACCAGGCTCGGGTTTTACGTTGTCTTTACTTTTAAGCTGAAATCCGTTCTAGTAACCATCATCATCCTCTTAGCGTTATCCCAGTTTCAATCTGGGGTCCGCTTACTAGTCTAACCGGATTTGGCGGAATTAGCTTTTCCACAGAGCGACTGCCTGCCTGACCTCCGCAACCCGAAGGGATAGCAATATTCCATGGTTTAGACTAGTGTCAGTTTATAGATCTTCACGACAACCGGGACGGACGGCTTAACGTTCTCTCCGAGGCACGGGACAAGCGTTAACTAAGAATTCAATACGCACATAACTCCGAAAAGTCATTGGTGCGCGCCGTGGATTCGAACCCGATTCCCTGTGCATGGCAGTCTGTTGGTATCTCCACTAGGCTATCGCTGCTTTTCTTTCCCGTTCTAGTAACCAATGAAGATGAATTAATATTTGAATAAACAAAATTATATTGTGATTGTCAAATACAAACGTTATGATGATTTTTTTATACATAATTGCATAATTTAAGTAGGAATGTTACTCAGGTATACATTTATTTTCACTTTAGAAGAAGGTTTGATACATTGTTGGGTTACAAGATTTCTGCTATATACCGTATTTTCCTTTTAGTATGTGAAAGATGGACATCATCATTATCAGCGTCTTAAGGTTATGCTGGTCCACCGAAACTGAGAGATACGTATGTCGGTTGGTTCCGTTGGTTCGGTTTATTAAGAAGATTCACGGTTTATTAAGAAGATATGCAATAGGAATGTGCGTGAGCTAAGAGTAAAGAAGATTAGCAAGAATGTTTGCATTGATGTATTGTAGTAGCAGTCAACAAGCAGTAGATATTAAAAAAAATGTATATATGTATGTTTGGGGTATGGAAACCATGGGAATGAAAAACGTATTTTATATGCACTCTTTTTCTTCTGTCTGCCCCTTTTTTATATTACTTGGAGGCAGCGCAGAATGACTTTCTCTACCATCATCATCATCATCTCCCTAGCGTTATCCCAGTTGCATCCAAGATTTTCACGCCTTGGAGCCCGAGGTCCGCTTACAGAATATCAACTGTCTTTGTCTACCATTCGCCCTTATTAGACGTTATCTACAAAATATATGTATTATAAAGACCGCAAAATACCGTAGAAGACTGAAAAAATATTCTCAAATATCGGTATAACCAAACCTCTACTGCCCATTCATTCTAAAACAATTTCACCCAGTGTCTAATTCGATAAAATATTTAGCATAAAAACACGAGAATTCAACAAGTGTTACGAACAAGAATCGGGTGTCGAACGCTAATGAGAGCGCCCGCGGATTAATGGGCTAATTACGGAAAACCGGGAGAAAAACTCTGCGGGCGTCTCGTAGACGATTCGCTTTCACTTTGAGGCAGGTCCGGGACCATTTTTACGTCAGTTTTCAGTCTTCTTCGGTGCAGTAGGGACGCTAGTATTGGTCGTGTTTCAGGGTATTTTATTTTCTTTTTAGATAAGATAATATGTAATATTCATATATAAAAATGTACGTAATGGTTAAAATGATATTAAAGTAATAGTTTAATTCTGACTATTCGTTTATTTTAATGTCTTTATTTACTAATGATTATTATCATCCCAACGAAACTTGCTGAATTACAAACATGTTTTTATTCACAAATAATTGCTTTAAACTGATTTTTGTTTCGTTTCGACTTAGTCGTATAAAAATATCAGTCTTAACATTTTCTTCATCAGCAAAATTGCAGACGGTATAGTATACCTAGTCTTGTATCGTGATTTTTTTTTCGTTTTATAGTACGGAAAATATAATAAATGAAAATAGATATCCTATGATTGTTTATAACACACGAAATGCGTTTCTTAATTCTAATGAGAAGTCAATTTACAAGTAAACTTTTTTAAATGTGTTAAGTTATCTAACAGCCCGTTCCTTAGAAACATTTAAAAGTTTTTTTTAAATTAAATTTGTTAATTCAAATAAACTGTACGAAAATATGATGCGTCGTAGCGCGTCTACGCCAAGACGAAGCATCGCGACTGTCCGTATTCTCGCGAACATTGCCGCGTTGAGCAATCATAATGAATATTTTATTTTATCATAGCGGCCCCGCGCCTCGCGCCCGCCCGCCCGCGCCAGCCATGAACTTGACACCGAGCGAAAAATTAGTTCACAAGGCGAAAGTGAACTTTGTACAGAGTTTGCACTTTTTGAGCGAACCTAGACTGAGATAAAAGAAGTTGGAGCCGCCACTTTGCGCCGAGTTCGTGCCGCTTCCACCTCATCTACCGCCTTCGTCGAATTAGACAAACTATACTTTCGTCATTTCACTTACAGTTTCGAGTACATAATTCAACGCTAATTAACCTCTCAAAGCTCAAAGTTATCAAATAAGCCTTATCCGGCACCCCTTTTTAAACAGTTCAAAAACATAGAGTGCAGGCTACTTGTAAATTAACATACTTTACTCAAAGCTACCAAACTAACCGCGTATGAGAAAAAAAATTTAACGTATTTCACGCATTCACTCAGTGTATGAGGCTAATTAAAAAAGTACAGAGGTTGGTTTCGCGAGTGGCGTAGTTCCGCTACTCTCCGGTAGGTAGCGCTTTTCGCTTTGACGAGTCTTGGGGGGTTTTTGTGGGCTTATGGCATGTTTGTGAGGTTTCATTTTTTAATGAGGTCGTGTATTCGGGGTTGAGCGGCGGGGATTGCGGTGGCCGCACCGTGCTTTGTGCGCCGATAAGCGCCGAGCGGCGGCGTCGTGCGGGCTCCGCCACGCAAAGGCCCTCTGTGGCCTATTTGAACGTGTGTGCGTTCATGAAAGAGTTACATTAAGCTTCGCTGTTCACTTATTCATAGTCCGCACATGGAAAGGTTATAAGAACGGGACGCCGCATTGTAGCTAGTAGCGTGCCACCGTTTCTAGGTTTTACTAAGTAGGTACGTTTACCCAACACCCAGGCGGAGTACGCAGGCCAAGTCATGAATGAAAATCAGGGCCGGATAGGTAGTGTGTTTCAAAATAAGCAATATTCGACTATTGAACAATATTATTTGCAGACATTTTTATATTGTTTCGGCGACATTGTATGTAACCTATAGGTAGAATCACACCTTGCCTAGCAGATGGTAATCTGGAAAATAAGATAAAGGTTACCTACAATATGCTACCATTTTAGATTTTGTCGAATCTAGGTGGTCTTATAGGCCTACCATATTATTATACCATTTTCAAGATACTCATAGATTTAATGATATATTTGTACTTAGAATAAAATACTAACTAGGTTATTTATTATCGTCACCACACTAATTTTATTTAACAGCGATGACTTATTTTAGTGTAAAAAAAGGTTTATGTCATTAAGTCCTCAGAGACAAATGCCGCGCTATTTGCTCTCTCTCTCATTAAACAAAGCACAACAGAAGAGATTCAAATATTGTTTTACTTTCATATTTTGTAAAAATATAGGTAGGTACGACTAAATCTCTTGAGAGAGCCGAATCATATTGACAGCATGGCTTTACCACCTAAAAATAAAATAAGACTGTATTTAATTTGGTAGAGAATACGTAGAAAATGCTTTATAGCATTATCATCATCATCATGTCAGCCCAGAGACGTCCACTGCTGGACATAGGCCTCCCCCAAGGTTATCCACACAGACCGATTTTGAGCCGCCCGCATCCAACCGCTTCCCGCGATCTTATAGCATTAACTTTGTAATAGGTACATACAATTTAATCAAATCAAGAAGAAAATATATTTTTCGTCATCGCTTAGAAATCGACATATCCTAGTATATATAAATAAACGAACCTCTATATTATGGATAATATAGAGGTTCGTTTATTTATCCGTCACAAAGGTTGTTAGTAATACAATACACGGATGTCAAATCTCTCTCCTTTGTGAGCGACTGTGTCTGTTATAGGTAGAATCTAAGACACATAATATGCTAATCTTATATTTATCCTTATTTTATAGTGCCTCTCTATTAGTGGAGCTTCACAACAGCTCGTTGAATATTTTCTTATCCAGGGTGAGTAGCAAAATCTGATCTACGGTAAAGTATTCATTACAAATAAATTTCTTTATTTACTAAATCAGGTTAGCAATGATGGCACATTTAGCAAAAGTGTCACTGTATTTTACCATATTTTTATAATTGGCATGAAAATGTTACACATTTTCATTCGATTCAGTAAATAAACAGCTGATACAAGTATAGCAAAAAAAGAGAAAAGTTATCAAAACTTTACAATACTCTTAAATTCATTAATCTAGTATCTGTCGACTTCCTGATGCTACAGAGTTACGGCATCTTCTGTCTTGCAACTTTTGTTTGCCAGTCTGTTATTGTGTCCATTTAAATGTTCTGCAGAAGAACATAATATGTTGGTTCCAGAGAATTAGACTGAGATAGGTATTATTCTCCATTATAGACCTCCGGCTTGTAACTCTACATTGAAATTAAACATTCTTCAAACAAGTTTAAGTGAAAAGACAGAATGACTATTATAATTTTTAACGTAAGTATACTAGCTTTGTAATTCAGTTTGCCTAAGCCTGAAGAAGTGAATAGGTAGCCTTTATTCTAATCCTGTTGTTCAAACGTAGGTATTCTATGTTTCATTAAAATTCATGCAGTGAAAACTTAGTGAACAGTGAGATAGAGTTACTTGTCCGTTAAAAATATTAATATGGATAGACATTTAAATATATTTTTTAATTCGTCAAAGCAAATTAATCCAGGTTCGGAGATGTATACACAGGGTTATCAGAAGAAACTTTAGAAAATATATTTTGCACAATTATTAAAACCTACTCAGTACTTAAGTATCTACCCGCCTATTCGTATTGAAATTAATGCTTGGTATTAACCATTGTGAGATAGTTGGTGTCTGACAACGAAAATATAACAAAAGGTGTTGAAATCATGGCCATCATCAGACCTGCGTATTGTGAACTGTCACACTATTGGACTCAGACCTCATCGCACTGTGGGAAGGGAAAGGTTGTAGGCCTCAACGCTGGCCAAGAGCAGGTTGGAAGTTATCTTTTGATAACATTTTGGAGAACTCTCAGATATGCAAGTCTCTCACGATGTTTCCTTTACCGTTTAGCAAGCAATTATCAACAATTTGATAGGTACGTGTACATAACTTCAAAAAGTGAATGGTGCACAAAGCGGGTTTTTTACCGAGCGACTCTACATAGCCGTCTGCTGGTCTCGTCACTAGGATATTGCTGCTTTAATCTTATCACACTACAGAAATTGTAAGCATACTAAATACATAAAAATATCTACACCAATTGAAGACACTCAAGTTATCCTTTTGCATTTTACTATAAATTATTAAGGGCTCGTTCCAATAAGGGTCATAGATAATGACATAACATAATATGCCAAACGAATTTTATTTGAAGATTTTCATAATAATTATTAACTCGAATAAAGCTACACATATAAGGCATAGGGAAATAATATTTAAAGACTGACTTTTAAGACTTGCCATAGAGAGATGGAAAGGTAGATCACATTATTGAGTCCTTTAAAATCGTAATTTAAAAATCTTATTAGATTTTGAAATATAGACTTCTAGGTGCTATTCTAATAAAAACTTACGAAGATATAATATTATTAAAAAATCTATACTAGGTGGTATGTTAAATGCACCTACCACACTTATCTCTCCACCACCCAGGTTGACTGGTAGATAATGCCATAAGGCATTAAGTCCGCCTATGTACTTTGCTTTTGTGCATAAAGAAATAAAAAAAATATATATATAATTATACCATTAATGTATTTTGTTACTTGTATCTATTGCGTATGTTTATTTTTATATTTAACTAGAGGACGCCAGCAGCTTCGCCTGCATTTTTTTTTAATTTTACCCGTTTTGGCCGATCCCGTGGGAATTTCGGGAATTCCTTCCTTCCTCTTCTTAGTGCACCTCTACGGTCCCCAAGGAACATACATGCCAAATTTCAGCTTCCTGCGCCCAATAGTTTCGGCTGTAACGTGTCTGTCAGTCAGTCAGTCAGTAACGCAAGGATTTTATATATTAAGATAAAGATTTTAAATTGGATTCTGTGCTACGAAAATATTAAAGATTTCAAATAAATAATATTTATTTTTGCTTTTTTGCCTAACTACCAACCAATATTGCTTATGTAAACTTGAGTTACCATTCGTAGTCCATAGACCCTACTTATGTATAGTTTTAATTGCTTACTTGTCATACTTGATAAATTTACGTCTGCCCTGCTACTAAGTGGCCAAAGGAAAGGTATCTAGGTACAGCTATTTATATAACCTGCTCAAAATTTATTTTAGAATGCTGACGGTTTGTACGTATTTTGTAGTTATTATTTTCACAGTCCATCCCTCCTTACCTTGTGCAGTTTGTATCCATTTTTTACCTGCTACCGTTTTAGTATCGTCTTTCCATGTCATTTGTCGATGTCTCCTTGTTATTTTCTGCCCCATGGCATCCATTCTAGAAGTGTCTTGCACCACAAATCCGTATTTCTTCCTACGTTGAAGGTTGAAGGAGGTCTAATACTACAAAAGTGGTGTTGTTAAACACTTTTTGGCTGAAAGAGAAAGAGAATATTCAATCATTGATATAATATTTACATGTTATACTTAACCAGCGCAATAAATGACGGTCCTATTACCTGCATAAAGTAGTTTGGTACGTTTCATATAGAGTAGAATAATTTATCTTATTATTATAGAGCAGAATCTTCCTCAATTTATTACTGATTTCTACTTCAAAATACTTATACCTAATGCGTATATTTTAGTAGAAATCAGGAATAAATATTCCGTCAAAAATAATAATTGTGCTCCAAAAATATGCCCACTAAAATATTTTATAACAAATACTTACCCGTCTTACAATTTACCTACTGTCAGTGTGTTGCTATTTAGTATTGATTTCACTTTATATCTTCATACATTAGCACATTTTCAGAATAAAGTAAATATTTGATTGTTAACAATAACGTTTTAGAAAATTATACCTACATTTAATCTTATTAGAATGAAGCATTTGATAAAAGCGCCATCTGTCCGCGAGTAGCTAGTTTTAAATGTCACCACTAGATGTCTGATAAGCGTTCACGTTGTAGCCTACAGAAAATACAAACGTTGTCATCACAAAGTGTTAATATTTAATTGCTATAAATTTATATAATAATTATGAACATATTTAGTTGATTCAGTTTTGATGTAAATAAATAACTAAAAAAGTTTTCGTTTTACATTGTGGTACGCTAGCATAAAAGTCTATGCCAAAAGCTTCAAATAATGCCAGAAAAAAGAAAGAAAAAGTTCCAAACACGAAATTCTGTCGAAATAGGCTGTCAGATACAAAATTCTTGATCACCTTACACAACTGTCAGGATAATAATTTTTCGGTAATTAAAAAAAGGAAAATGACAAATCCAGTGTGTGGGTGTGCGTAGTGGATGTTTTGTTTTGGCCAAGTGGTACTTTAGTGAGATGGTGCGGTGGAGGTGCGCCTTGGTGTTGGCCATGCTGCTGCTAATGCCGGCGAGGATCGGCTCCAAACTTGAAGAGGACGACGGAGACGAGGAGTAAGTTTCAACTCCATGACTATTCTGCTCTAAGAAGAACGAAAATGCCAAAGTAAAGTGGTTGCAAGTATCAGGTGGTATGAAGTCCCGTTTCATAGACGGTGATAGACGTAGCTTGTGAGATATGTCAGTCAGACTCCAGCAGTCCTTTTCCGATAGGATACCAAAATATTGCAACATCCCAGAGACATAGATCCATCGTACATGCCTTCATAGTTTTGTACTTTTATTTTTGAACTTTAGGTATAGTTTTTCAAAAGCCGTTAATTATACATGCAGCTAGGCGATTGTCTGTGCTGAAGTCTATTTTATATGTTCATGCATCACGGACATTATCTGTTAAAAATTGTTGACTACCACAATTTTACTTGACTCACTTTGACATCAGGAGAAGTGTCGATTTATTTTGAAGTTTATTTTCTTTTCAAGTAGAAGGGGTGAAGAAGGAGAGGAAGACGACGATGACGATGAGGAAGAGGAAGATGAGGAGGCAGCAGGAGGAAACAAAGATGAGAGGGTGACTGTTGTCCGGCGACCGCCCCTAGTACCCACTGCTAAGACGATATCGGTCACAAGGACCGTCAAGAAACGACCCCTAGAGTGCTACGTATGCGCGTACAAGTCTGAAACGCCTCTCAGAGCGTGTTTGGATCCTACTAAATATAGGTAAATATCTTGAAATATTTTAACTAATATTTCGAGACTAGTAGTTAACACATGATAACTAACACCATTTTAACGTATAATTTATGACGCAAATAAACTAAACAAATCGAAAATAGAGAGTTTTGGGAGCACATCATTATTGCTGTTTACCTACAATGTGTAGTAACGTGGATACCGAAGATCTAGGCTAAAGTCTTTACCTTTGACATGACAACTCCTTTATTAAAAACACGTGAGCTACAGGCGGTTAATAACTTACAACGGCTGCTTGGGTAGGCCGTTTGCTTTTTGGCCAATGGACGTACCGTTAGCAATATGGAGACAAGTAATTACGTCCAGGAAGAGTTGGACTCTTAGGGGTGGAACATATCTGACGGAAGATGTGTCGCGTATTATCGGTCGCCTTACGCAAAAACATACAAATATATAGAAAAACATTCAACCTTTCACACCTGACCGATGATCCGTTAGTACGTCGAGCGTACAGCTTCTGTTTCGTTTCCGTCAACGCATTATCGGTCGACGTCGCGCGCACCACGCACCTCGTGAATTTTGACTGACGCGTTGGGCGACGTTTTAAAATTAAATATCATACATAGCAACCGCACTGTAGTTGCTGAACGCAGAAGTCGACAAGGCGCGTAATGTAGCATGTCTAATTTGACGGAATAGACGCTAACGACGTAGATATGCTTGACGCATTTTCCGTCAGATGTGTACCGACTCATTTGACGGAATAGACGCGACCGAAGATACATTCGACGCATCTTCCGTCAGATATGTGCCGACCCTTAGAACAAACAGATTTAAGTTGTACAAAATAAATACACTTACTAATGTCAAAGTAACTGTGAAATTACTATTTCAAGACAATGTTTCTGAAAAGGCCTTATTAAAAAAGACATTCATCTTTATAGGTTATCCCTAACTTTTGACACGTTGAAGCTTATTTCGTACCTAATTTGATTATGAACAGCTGCAGTTCAGGCTTCATGAGCGCTATCGTCGAATAAATGGATTTTTGGTTAATTCCTGACTCTGACAGACTTCTGAGTGTATTGTCCATATTCGTCTCCAGTTCGGTTTTCATCATCAACCTCATATCAGCCGACAGACGTCCACCTGGACATAGGCCTCCCCCAAGGATCTCCTCAATTACCGATCCTGAGCCACCCGCATCCATCAACTACCCGCGATCCCAATAAGATCGTCGTTCGGTCTTCATTCTTTCTTAAAATGAACTACATAGTGAAAAGTTAGATCCAACTGTTCCGTATTTTCGGACACGTGACCAAGCAACGGGCCGTTATTTTTGCGACGGTGTCCTCTCTGCGATCCACTGGGCAGACACCGACTCGCCAAGATCTCCCGGCGGCAATACAACTACCTACGGAAGCTAGTCGGCACGTATATGCGCGATAAGTATGTTGTTTTAAATACAGACCTTCTTGAATAGGTAGCATAAACCAGTAATACGTTTTAAAGTTCGGCAACAGCTGGATTTTTTTGGACTTGGCTGGGATCTGAAGATGTACCTACATAGGTCATATGTTCGCAAATAACTAATATTCCGATTGGCAAAACACATACCCATTTCTTTCGAAGGCTACCTTTACATAAAGGCTACCTTTACATAAAGTTTAAGAGAGTATTTTAGATTAGAAAACGATGGATGTGTCCAATATTGTCCATAATAAAAATAGCGACAGTCCTGTAGAGATACCAATAGACACTTGTCTTAGGATTGAATCTACACGCATTTATATTTAACTTGCCTTGTGCTTGTGAATCCGGTGGCGAATGCCATGGATATATTTGACAGTCGTTACGGAGAGTCAGTACTACTTATACAGCTGCAGCATATGGAAAACCTAGTGTTATGTTTGGTTGGATAGATTAAAAGAGATTTTGTTGGACTAGAAAGCTTACTCTGGGCTGCAAGGTGAACATTTCGCATGACTACTCTACGCAGTAACAATTGCTTTCATTTATGATTGTAAAAGTCTTTTATTCGTTTTATATAAATTGTGTATTAGCAGATAGTCAGTTCAAAAGGCTTAGATATATAATATATTACAAATCTATTTCAAACTTTCGCGATTTGTATACATTGTTTGGTATAAAAAATATAACGGGTGGCGCAAAAGTAATGACCCTATTTGGTTCAGCTACAACTTCGTTTCTAAACTAGAAAACTAGAATTAGTTTTTAAATATATATATTTGCCATGAAATTTAGTTGCATTATGATTTAAATATGATGTCTATCAAATGTTGACCTCAAGAGTTGAAGCACATTTGAGCCCTATTTATGACATTTTCCATAACTAGCCGTGACATTTCCTGTTTGCGATATGTTTCTTATTTCTTGATGTATGTTTTCTTTTAAAGCTGCGAGAGTCTGTGGTTTGTTCACATACACCCGAGATTTCAAATAACCACAAATTAATTAATTTTGAAGAAAAATTATCCTCTTCAAAGTTGAGGTCTATGACGCGTCATAAACCTCAACCTTGATCCCAACCGAGATCGTCTAGAGTACACTCTAGACGATCTCGGTGATCAGTAGGCAGCAGCTGATGAGTCATGTCAGTTTTATACGGAAACATCTTCAATTCTTTGACCAAAATACGCTGCAGAGTCAAATTCACGTTGTGTTTTTATCACTGATGACACGATTATTCCACGTTCTTGGGGAGTAAAGCGGTCCATGATTATTTTTAGTGAATTTTACATTTGATTACTACCAAATTTTCAATATCAGAATGTCAGATGTCATAAAAAAAATATAAGGAACTTCTATAGGGTCATTATTTTTGCGCCACCCTGTATTTTTAAGCCTCCAGGCCTAAGGTACATGCATACATGCGTAATTGCGTATGCATGTACCTTTATAGCCTTTTGATAGCTTATTTCGCAAGGGCTTTGAAACGAGTGCGAAAATATGTTCTCGTATTTAGTTCTGATGATAGGTTGTCGGTAGCTACAGCTATGAGGAGCATGCGATCGCTTTCGATGGTCGGAATATTTTTAAGATACTTTACAGGGTAACCGTGTCTATTTATTATGATCGATCCAAGCATATAACTTGTTGTATGTTTGTATGTCTTTTATGTTGTGAAAGCCTTATATAAGAGATTCTTAGGAATTTCTCCATGATCCGCGATCCAACCGGTTAAAACAGACAGTAGACTGTTTCCAATTTAAGGGACATCTTGGGCATTTGAGGTTCGCTATCTGGCAGAAGTGAAGGTGAAGTTCATAGATATCTCGATGCGATGACATCATGATATGTCGATGACATTCCTGGGAATCCGGATTCACTTAAGTGGGCGCAGGGAAGGCGAAATTCTTAGGTCGCGACCGATACAGTGTTGCTAGGATGATGATGATCACTAATGTATTGAAGTCAGTTCACTCTTCGTCAGAGTACACACGATCACGTGCCACAGCGCTGAGGATAGGTGCTTCACGTCTGTCATATCGAAGGGCAGCACGTACGAGGCGGTGGTGCGAGGCTGCCGCTCCGGCTGCGTCGGCTCACCAGAGACCACGTGTTGTGAGGTAACAGTACCTACCTATTGAAATATTTAAGGAAGTAGAAATTGCGGTGATGCTCTGAAACAAATCACCTCTGCCCATACCGGTTCTACAAAATGACGACAATGACCGCTCTGTCAAGAGCGCAACGGATATGAAGAAGATTGTAGGTAGCAGACCTTTGCTGATAACAGCACGAATGGACCGACTCGACCGGGGAAGTATGACCCTCTCACAGAAAATCGACGTAAGGTAACAGTGTCCTTACTGTTGTGTTTCGTTCGGCGAGTAAAAGTGACTCCATCTGCTTTTCCTTTTCTGTCATCCTACTCCTTTTCTTATTCCTTTTTCCGTAATTGTGATAAGGAGCGGCTTGGTTGTGTTTTCGCACACAACCATGTGTATGAGTCGGGGTCGCCAAATACTTCTTAATTTTAAATGTGTTGCTTGCCACTGGTGCTCTCTAAAATGGCAAACAAACAATAATTCAAATTTTAATCTTAGACCTGGGCCAAAAGTATCAAGTCGTTTTGCTCATTTACTTTTCTCGTATAGAGCGAAAATATCAATTATGAGCATGTTATTTATTGAATCTGAAATCCATGCGGTTTACACATATTTCGCCGAAAAGCAACTCTCTTATATTATAAGTAGACTATGCAGTTATATATTGCGTATTATATTGATGAAACAGCTTCAACTGTACGTTTTTCTTCCAGTTGAATCGCTGCAACAACCAGGCGTTTGCGATGCCGGTGATAGCACCTCGGTCACTCACCACCAGCAAATCTAACAAGTCGATACAGCCCACCATATTGTTTTTCGTCACCGTGTTGTTAGTTCTTCAAACGGTAGTTAAAGTCGCCATCGTATAACACAGAGCCCTATCATGAGACACCCTACACACGAAAATCCATCATTTATTTTTTCAAATTTTTGTCATTTTTCGAAAGTGAGTTTCTCACTCACTTTTCGCCCTTACCATGCAACCACAAGTACCAGTAGCTAAGCAAACTACCCTCTAGTTTTAAAAGTGTTATGTTTTTGGTACGTTTATTTTTGTGTTTCTAGGATAATTCACGGTAGGGGCTCTACACACTACTATTGTAAGATTAATTTTCATGATATGTACCTAATATTAAACCATGTCTTGGATAAATTTACGAGATACGGACACTTGGATTGTGAGTGGTGAAGATTTGTGATGAATTTATACAATACTGTTTTTGTAACATTTTTTGTATTTTTTTTTGGAAGTTTGTATAAAATTTTATGCCATATTTTGTTTTGGTTTATTACATTTATCCTTCTGATCTAGTCCTTCTACCACCACCGAGGACAACATTCTCTAGATCCGACGTGAGAAAGATGATACTTGCTTCTACTGAGCACCCTGCGTTATAGCGCCTGTTTTAGAAGCTGAGGAAGGTTTGGTGGCACAATCAAATAAGGTTATCATATTGTTGCGTGGTTTGAGGATGGCAACACTTTTTGACATAAAATTCAGAGTAAAACACTACAAAGCATTATTGGCTGTCAGCTTACTAACGGTAGTTTAAACTGGAAGAGTTTAAAGAGTGGATTGCACCACATCACCGGTTAAAGTAAAAGCTAAAGTCAAATTTAACAATAACTTTAACAGTAAACTTGACGGCTGCCGCAAAATGTGTTGCACCAACGTTTTTACTGCTAATGTTAAAGTTAACAGGATTGCTAGAAAAATGAGGCGTAATCTACCCCGATTCGCTGAGGGAACTATTTTTAAGTCCGGCAATACTAGAGCTTCGCTGTTATTGATAATGTCAAGATGTCAATTGTCAAATATTATATCGAACGTCAAACGAATTGAACGCGCTGAACGCGCATCATTTTAAGATTTTAATTATCTTTCTTGTTTATACTACACCTATTACGAGTTCAAGTTTTACGAAGTGTAGAAGATATTAATGGCATCAAATACAAAAAGCTTGTACGTACACAGCCAAACAATGTAAGTATGCACAACTAATTCTGTTGCCCATAACACTTGCGTGTTATTCTTTTTACAGCACACAAACTTATACCTATCTTTACGTTAAATTCTGTATATTTCAGGGAAAGAAGCGTAAACTGTACCCGAGCTGAAGTCGATAGACTTCAATCGTTAATACCCAAACATCAAAATGTATTATTTTGTAAGAAAACCGATGCTATAAGTAGTAAGCAAAAGGATAGCGTGTGGACTTTAATAGAAAGCGAATTTAATGCCCTTGGAGAGATCCCGCGCACTGTGAAGCAGCTCAAATACAAATTTGAGAATATCAAGAGAGTGGCATAAAGGTACATAAATAGATACAATGATAAATATCTTGAAGGGCCTGGTGCTCAAAATTTCATACTTATTTATTCTTCACGACAGACATTAAAACACTCTATAGTGAATAGTGTATTCGAAACCGCGAGTGAAAATCGTGTAAAAATAGTGCTATCCAATCGTGCGGTAGGTATACCGGGTTCGGTTCCCGGACGCGTCAAAGTGATAACGCTAGAATAGTGAAAACTCGCAAATCGGTAATAAGTAGTGCCGTGTAGTGTATAAGCATTAAATTTATACTTGTGCTAACCGTAGGGACTTAGATATCGATCATAAATAGTGTTATCAGTTGTAATAGATAAGAACTAATAGCTGATAAACAGCTGTTTTGTTTATATAGTAGTTTTATAAGTGTATTTTAGCTTTGAATACGCTTGAAATCATGTTTAAATAGTTTCTTATTGCTAGTTTTTGGTTTAAATAGTCGAAATAATCGTAATAATAATTATTTGCATGTTTATCATAAACTTTGTTTATGTACGATAGTGTTTTCTTAATAAAATTTGTATTTTTACTTATGCATCGTAGGTTTTATTATGTTATCTTAGAATTGAATAAAGCTATTTTCATGGCGTTTGTTTTATTAGATGCTCCATATAGTTGCACACATCGGCCCACCAAAATTACATACATAACTATAGTATTTCATAGCTTTTTTATAGAAAATATAGTGGGCGGATCCTTGTGCGACAGCATTTTTCGATAATTTTTCTTGAATAACTTAGTGATGCAAACAGTTAGGTTTATGTATTGTATACCGTTCGATGGAACTTTTTGAGACCTATCTAGCTATGTATAGAACATATATGCATGTATCATAGTATCTAAGATAATTACATGTATCACAAATAAAGATTTGTTGTGCATATGTTTGGTGCGGTGGTCGGCGTTAAGGTAAAATTTCGAAGTAGCTAAGCGACCATACTTTTGGCCAGTTTGTTGACGTCCCAACCACCATGTTGTAACCAAGTAACTATATGTAGCCATCCAGCACCGAACACCTGAACAGCATCGCTCTCAATGTATGAAGATGTTTTATTTCTGAAGCCCCGAATAGATCGAAGCCATACAGTCCACTTGGACGTAGAAGATGATCGTCGTAGGAACACTCGCCAGTCACACACCACTAGCGCGCTGTGGCGGACCAGCTAAGATTCGATTCCTGGCATCGTCACATTTATCTTTTCAACTGTTATTATTTTCATTTCTACCTAATAAAATTTCAGGTAGCTAGCACAGAGAGTGTTCCGACCGTTGAGCTAGCCACCGCGCTACATTTTTGGAGACTCGAAATCTAGCCAAGAATGATTTGTTGTCCCATTTTGAAACTCGATCGGTTCTGGAGAAATACACTTTTCTTTTCCTAGGCTTTACACTTACATACATACATACATAGACTCACGCCTGTTTCCCGGAGGGGTAGGCAGAGACTACGGAATGCCATTTGCAACGATCCTGACATACCTCACTTGCTTCACTCACTCCCATCAAGTTTCTCATGCATGCTCTTCTGTTAAGGGTACTTCTGACTTGTCCTTTTTTCAGGATGTCTCCAATCTGGTCAGAGAACGTCCGCCTAGGTCTTCCCCTTTGTCCTGTTCCATTCACACTTGCCTTATATATCTTCTTTGTCAGTCTATCGTCATCCATCCTCTCCATGTGCCCAAACCATCTTAACTTGCCTTTCTCAATGCTTGTCACTACATTTTTTACCCCACACCACTCTCGTATCACACAATTCTTTACTCTGTCGGTCAAAGACACACCACACATACTTCTCAGTGCTCTCATTTCTACAGCATTTATTTTACTTTCCAATCTCTTCTGCCATACCCAACTTTCACTACCATACATAAGGGTAGGCACTAACACGCCTCTATGTACAGCCAAACATGCCTTTTTGGACACGTTTTGACTGTTCATAAACGCTTTCAGAGCTCCATTCACACTATTACCTGCATTAACTCTCCTTTCAATATCTTCTTCATTCTTACCATCTCTTGTAAACAACGTACCTAAGTAAACAAACTCATTCACCTTACACTTATCGGGTCTAAATCACATTCGTCTTCAGAATAACTAGTTTCTGCGAGTATTTCTCGAAGCAGTGACATTTTTGGTGGTTATATTCGATACGTATCAATAATAGAACAATAGAACTGACTTTAATAATAACATTAACCGGCCAACATCGGGCGGTTACAGTTAACGTAAAATGATGACGTCATTTTAACAATTGTCAAGTGGTGCAACTAATTTTTTGCTTACCCGGTACTTTGACAGATGTTGCGATCTTTGTCATTGTTAAAGTAAGATGATGCAACCCAGTCTAAATGTCTAATATACATACCTACTAGCTTTTGCCCGCAGATCACTCGCGTAAATTCGGGTTTCTCTAGTTATAGTATATCATCTATGTTCGGATAATTCAGTAATCTGTGGTTCGGGGTAACAGAAATCTCCTTTATTGGGCGGATACTTCCGTAATTGTCGTTTTAACTGTTTAAGAAATATAACTGCAAAAAGTATTTACACATACGAACTACTTGAACTACCTACTCGTAAGACTTACAAAATGTTATCCGGTATCTATGACGTTTCGCTAGAGTGCCAATATGGCGACTTTGATTTGTCTGTCAGAACCAAACAAAATACTCGACAGTCCGAATTTTGCGGATATGTGTTGTCGACTCGAAATCTTTATTTTTAATGTTTTATTATTCAGGTAAGGTTTCTATGTACTTCTTGACGAAATTATTAATATAAGATTTGACACTGCGATAGCAGCGCAGTCGGTCGGTTCCAATGTGAAATATTCCAAAATCCACAACTACTTACAAATTAAAAATTAAGTAAAAAAACATTTTTCTAGTGGACTAAATTGTGAATCTAAACCATTCCCAAGAAGTCCCATAAAAGTCAAGTCCCCTTGAACACAAAAAAAAAATTCATCAAGATCGGTCCAATCGTTTAGGAGGAGTTCAGTGACATACACACGCACACAAGAAATATATATATATTAAGATGTGACCTATGCTGATACCACGCCCGGTAGATATCTTGGACATTTAAAAACAAAAACAGAGATTATAGGCTAGGGTGTATCAGCTCTGTAGCAAACAAAATACATTTTTGTACACCGCTTTAATTAAAAATCCCTTTGAAGATAAAGCATACAATTCACAACGCTACTAAAAAGTGGTTTCAGTCAGTAATTACAAAACGTTTTTAACTGCTAATTTCAGCATTTAAACATTTTTTTATAACACCAAAAATAGAACCACGCAAGCCAATTGCGGGGCACATAATTGTACAAAGTTCCTCGAATTCCTTTAAAGGCCCTCTTGAAAGCCGCCCTTGTAAAGGGCTTATGATTGAAAGGCGCAAGGGAAGGGTCACTCGACCTCCGCGGTCAAGCCGCCCTTCCGCCCAATTGAGCGCTTCCGCCCGCCCCGGGCCGTGATGTGCGAATGGAATGAATTATTCACGATATATTATCAGAAATATTTTTTAGGGAATAATGTTCGGCTACAAGATAGCTGCTCTGACAGCGGCGAAAGTTTGTTTCATTTTATTTATTAGATTCACCAACGCTTGAATACTCTGGCTAATTATTATATTATTTGTTTTTACTTTGCTTATTATTATTTGGTATATAGACCAGTTAATAGGATTAAGAGATTTTGAATGATCCAGATTAGCCCGTATTATCTTTATTTTTTCTTAATTATAATATTTACTACAACATAACATCTTTTAGGTATTATTGTCTCATTACATTTCCATAGGGCAATACAAAATGGGCTTATACAATATATCGTAAGAAGTAAATTATCTACTAGTAAAGCGCTGACTTCTAGATCACGATTAGTCTATTAAGCTTATTATTAAATTGTATTAAAGTTTACTGCTTTATTTGGTACGACGAACCATTCACTACTGAATTTAAGTACACCGTACAACTGCAATATTCAACCAACAGTCTTCACATTTTTATTTTTACCCGACTACGGCGTAGCCAAAAGGAAGAGTAGGTAATGTTTTTGGCAGTCTATGTATGTATGCATGTATGTATGTATGTTTTTATGTATGTTTGTATGTTCCACCGTAGCGCCTAAGCTACTGAACCAATTTTAATGAATGGGGAGTCAATAGATTCGTAATAATGGCCCGGGTGACGACATGACGACAATAGGTGCGACCACGGCTCTAGCTTGAGCATTTCTATACTTATACATTTGTGTGGATTTATATCTCAATGAGCTAGTTTCTTATTCAAAGCCAATATTTCTTTATTATGCAAGAGTCAGTTGTGGTTTTTACACTAAAAGTTGTGATATAAATTATATTCCAGGAAAAATCTCGCAGTCTATTTTTCGCAGACATTTTAATGACTTTCAATGCCACCCGCACCCTTTTGGTCACAAATGCAATTTGTCGAGGTGTCGAAACCCAAACGTATATTGACTTTCATAAACTCGACCCCTAAGCGACTCGCCGCGTGTGAAGTAGCCCATAGGAAATTCCAATAAACACGATCATTTCCCCTCCAAGTACCCTCAATTTGGGGTGTCCAGTTAAGAAGCTAGTTCACTTGTCTTCAACATATGGACTCAATCACTTGAAACGGAGAAGCGGTGATACCAAGTTAACGTGCGGTTACTCTATACCTTTACTTCATAAATATATGGGTGATTTTTGTATGTTTTTGTTATGAAGAAAACTTGGCAGGTACGTTAAATTTTTAGGGTGAGAAAACTCGATATCCGCACCGGACTTGGGTGATTTTTATTGGTTATTTATAAACAGGGGTCTGGCGTGTTAGCCGTGATTCGGGTCGTGTGAAGTTTGGTCAGACAATATGTGAGGGTGTCACCTTGTTTGTGGTTTGATTTGAAAGTTAAGAAGGATGTTTCTTGTGACTTTCGGACAAGGTTTCATTTGTGTTGGGACTCTTTGTATTGTTCTTTTTCGTTTTGTGTTTCTTTTGTCTTTTACGTGTGGTATTGTCAAAGGGTATTGTTAAGTAAGTGATCATACATTGTTTTGTTTTATATTTTTGGTTCTGCCTTTTTCGGTATCCGACAGCTCTGTGACAATCGTGCTAGAATATTATTTATGTTAGGTGTACGTACCGTTTATAGTATCAGTAAACAGTCACATTTTAAAAACATACGAGTAGAAAACAAAGAATACATTTAAAAAGAAACATAGAATACATTCGCTATCTTAATGTCAATTCCATTATAGATAGGCACAAACCAAAACAGCCAAGTATAGAATAAAAGGATAAACTCAGCAACTTTGGATTATTGAGGACTTCAGTAACAACCAAATGACGACGTCAAAATCCAAAACTTGAAATTATGACATAACATAACATAACTTCACGCCTTTTATCCCCGAAGGGGTAGGCAGAGGTGTATTACACACCCACTTTTCGCCAGTTATGTTTCGGTCAATGTAATAGGGGGCGAGCCTATTCCCATCTACCGGGCACATTATTAAGCGAGCGATAATTAACGGTTTTAATACACACATCACTTCGAAAAGTCAGAGGTGTGTGCCCGGGGTATCTGGGGATCGAACCCGAGACCATCGTCTCGGCAGTCCGTTACATACACCACGAGGCTAAAGCCGCTTTTTTGAAATTATGATACTAATGATATCCTGATATTTTGATTTCGTCTGCGGAATGTATTCACGATACCTGTTGTAGCGATACTTATCACTTAACCTACTTTTTCATCCTTGAAGATCGACTAATATTATGTACTAAAATCAATAAGAGGCTATTGGAATGTAAACAACTAAACATACTATCTAGCTGTATGTTCGTATTCTACGCTCAAGCTTACAAAATTACTGCGCTCATAATTGAGCATAATGAGCACTTCATCAACATGCCTTGTGTTGGTAGCGCTACAAACTCTATTAACATACGAGATTGTACTGCACTTGTACAAATGGCTAGATTGCTTGTCGTCTAAACCAATTTGTGCAATGAGTTCTTATTATGAGGTATTAGGGTGGAGCTTTATAGATTTTAAGCTACTTATTATAATACGAATAATACAGGGCTATTAGTTATAGAGGGATGCGTTTCTGTTTCAAACACTGCATCACCTGTGTAGGTACCATGTATATATGAAACACGCCTGTATGGAATAGGCGTATGGAATACCTCTTACTCGCTTGCCGCCCAACAAGAGATTACACATTCCAGCCTCGATTTCGTGTATCATCATTTGGTTATATAAAAGTAAAACACATCGACATTTAGTCAATAGGAGTTCTATTGACTATCTATCGGCGAATAGGAATAAAAAATATGCTCACTCCTTGAATTACTTACTCGTACGTCTGATTTCACACTCAACATCTGCAAACAGCACGTTCTTGTCATAAAAATTGTAAAAATTACTTTGACTTATTTAGTACCGGTAGCTGTAGAACACCTGGTAAGGCAAGGAGCTTATGTCAAGGGACCGTAGGGATATACGAACAATAGTGCGGCGCAATGATCGATCATGTCATTTGGCACGCTCCATCGGTCAACACTGAGATTTGCGGAATACTGGAATATGTACGTACGTAGTGAGGTTCGTTGTCGATAAAATTGGTATTGCTTTTAACACTCAGCATTAAAACAATACAAAAATATCTGAAATTTAAGATAAATATATTACTTTTAATAAGTAGTTTTCATCTAGGACTTATGTGATTGCAGTTTCGTTTGACGAAAGTGCACGGTGGGTGAAGACTAAGTTCGTAAAGTTTTCTAGAAGGCTAAGTATAAGGATACATTTTCAATGTAAAACGTAAATGTAGAAATATAAATGACCTGAGAAACTATAGCAAGCACGTCCTCGGCTAACTTCACTTCTCATTGCTGCTGTGAAAAAGCTAGCGTTTGAACTAGCTGCCACAAATTGTAGTATTTTTTTGCGGTACTCCACTCATAGTACGCAACTACGCACTCGGATAACTTAGCTTTCCCAATTTTCGTATCTGGAATCAAGATAAACTGGAAATATCGTCGGGATATTAATACGGTTTATTCCATATGTCCAAGAAAACTAAGCCGTTTAAGTCGTACTCTATTACAGTGAAACCTGGTTAATTGGGATCTCAAGGGACCAAGGATTTTGTACCATTTAAAGAGGTATTCATTTATCCAGTTTTCCAATTAGATAGGTTTAAAATTTAGTTGTTTCATATACAGCGCCCCCGCATATAGAGGTCGAAATGTACCGTTATTCCATTTATAAAGATGAAAATGTTGATAAAAATGCGTATTTTTGGTGTTATGATTTAAGTGTAGGTATCTATTTATAGGTATGTATAAAAGCTGCGATAGCCGAGTGGGAGACCAACAGATTGCTACGCAGAGGGTCTCGGGTTCAAATCCACGGCGCGCACCAATGACTTTTCAAAGTTAAGTGCGAATTAAATTGTTAATTATCGCTTGCTAAACTGTGAAGGAAAACATCGTGAGAAAACCTGCATGTCTGAAAGTTCTCCATAATGTTCTCGAAAGACATGTGAAGTCTGCCAACCCGCACTTGGCCAGCGTGGTGGACTATGGCCTTACCCTTCTCATAAGTGAGAAGAGGCCCGTGCCCAGCAGGACAGTATAAAGGGCTGATGATGATGATGATGTATTTATTATATAAACAAACAATACCAAACAGTAAAGTTATGTTTGTTTGTATGTATTTCGGTAGGCAAACTTAATTATAGGACCGAAAAACAGCTATGGTTTCCACGGTGGTCATAAAAGTATATCAGTCCCCAGCAGTAATACGAAAGTCCCGATCAGGCAGTTAAGAAATCTATTAATACTTTTTGTTTATTATGACGAATTTGACGACCAGTTGGCACAGCGGGAGTGTATGCGACTGCTACGCCGAAGGTCGCGGGTTCGATTCCCGCTCAAGTCAAAAATTAGTGTGCATGAACATGGATGTTTGTCTTGGTTCTATGTATAATATGTATGTAATCACAAAAAAGAAACTACCTATGTTTATCTACCCATAACACAAGCTCTGCTTAGCTTAGGACTAGATGGTGATGTGTGTACGTTGTAGAATATAGAATATGCAATCTTCAATCGATATCGATAAAGTAAGCAGAAGTGACTTCACCACACAACATTGACAACTTTTAATACGCATTATTGGCCGAATGACGAATGATCCCCGCATATTTGGATCAATAAAATTATGCAAAATCATCGTGTCATTGTGTAAAGTTGACCGTTTTACTTTATTATAGAAAATATTGCGTATTATGTGTAATAGTCGTGTCCGGACTCCTTGTTCGTGTTGTATTATGGTGGTGTATTGCTGCGTCATGGGAGAAACGGTTGCATATCAATGTCGGCTACTTAGTGATAAGTTCTACATCCCATAAAAACAATACTTGTCAAAAATACCAAGTCTCGCGACCGTAAAAGTTATGAGATCCATGTAATACCAAGTCGGTTAATTAAAAATCTTTAATGTTTTAAATAAATAGATTGACTCGGCCATCGCATGAAAACAAAATATATCTCATAAGTAATACATATATATATTAGATTGTTTAATGCGATTGCCAAGTCAATATATTTATTTGAAACATTTAAGATTTTTAATTAACCGACTTGGATCTCACAACTTTTTACGGTCGCGAGACTTGTTATTTTTGACAAGTATTGTTTTTATGGGATCTCATTTCTTTTTGTAGATAGTCTTACTTTTGTCGTTTCCGGTAAGTGCTTCTTGTTCACCAACAACGAATTTTCTTAATTAAAACTCTAACTGCAAAAGTAATTTTGTAATTCTTTATATTTATATGAGATTACAAAGTTTAATTTAATTTAATTTATTTTTTACCCAAAAGATACACAATAAAAATACACATAAATTATAAAAATCTTAAAATATAGGTACAATAATTTTGTTGATCACTGGTACCGGTATTTATACAGTTGATGTATCTCGAAAACTGGACAGAAATTGAAAAGTATTTGATTTTTTTCTTGATTCATATACTAAACACTAATCGTTCTCTAAATTTGAAGCTTCTATGTCTGCTAGAAGTGCCTTAGACTTTTGATGATCGGTCAGTGAGTGACAAAATCAAGAATTTCGACTCGTTATAATTCTTAATCTACTAGTTCAAATTGAATGAAATTTGAAATACACCATGTTTATACAATGCCTGCATGGTTACTAAGAAATAAAGCTTCTAGTTTTATCCACAATGAAGTTATAGGGGGTCGAAAATGGTCTGAATTGCTTCGAGAAAAGGATGGTACCACCGTGCCGCTTTTTTGCTCGACTTGGTATATTACGTTGGCGACCAATTTTGCGTGGGCCAATTTTGCCAGTTTCACCAAAATATAATACAATATAATATATCAGACATCGTTTTCTTCTATGGTTCCTGTTGTAGAACCTGGCGATACTAGGGCTAGAGTTGTAGGAAAGCGGGTAAAACTAGACTAAATTAAAGTAGAATGTTGCCATTGTGTGCGTATTAAATAATGTTTATTAATTTAATAAATAAAATGTGTGAATATCGAACAGCAAAAGGGGTTCGCTGAAGTGTAACAATCTGTGTTCCTGAAGGCTATCATCAAAAGCAGATTATAATCAGGACAAGAAAAAGATTATTTTATTGTAAAATAGTCTTTTTTCACGTATACGTATCTTTGTGATCAATAATAAAAACATTTTTTCATTACTGTTGTTTTACGTGGTACATATTCTGAAAGACAATTAAAAACAAATTTTAACGAAATTTAAAAAATCTGGATTTAAGCGTGTTTCCACTCGGTTAATTATCAGATATTTTCTTTATAGCAAGTGCATCTAATTCTCCAGACGGTAGTAAAACACAATAAAAGCTGAAGATGGAAGCAATTCCGAGACGTTTCGTTTTACCAACAACGTGCCGAGACAAAGAGTGCAATCCAATCGACTGCGCTTTTACAATACGTGGTAAATGCATTTTGTAATTTAATAGTTTATTATTGAAACTACTGCTTGGCTTTTGCTTAGATTAGCCTCAGATATCAATAATTTAGTGAATAAGTTGTCGGAGCAATTTGGAGGCATATCACTTTTCCTTCGATATAATGCGGTTGAGACTCGTTACATTAATTTTTGAATAACTAATACAACATAACAAATTGCGAATATCCTGAAAACTGATGTGTTGACCACGACCTCTCTGCTGAGTATGGGCTTACGAAGAAAGAAGACTACCTTTCTGGTGGTCCATAGCTGATCAAAGAGCCATCAAGAGCTTTCACATATAAAGGTGGGTCCATATCCTTGCCGATCTCTATATTAACCTCTTGTATGCCGGAATGCCAGACACAATTAAAAAGCTATTGTGTCTCGCGTAGATCTGCGTTCCGGCATACAAGGGGTTAATAGAGATCGGCAATGACACCTTTGATGTCTTAGACTTTAGCAGTTCTCGTGAGGCGGGGCAGAGATATGGACCCACCTTTATATGGAGGAATCTCTTGACTGCAGCAATTCAAATCTAATGAATTACCGAAATTTCAAACAATGAGTATTAAAAGTATTATGTTTCCCAATGTTTAATCCTGTTTCACAGTCGACTGCTGGACTTAAGTCTCTTCTAATTTGCTTCACATAAGGACTATGAATCAATAGAAGTATTTGATCTTCTATATATATGTACCTTGTCTGTGTGGTGACGGATTAAAAATACGGATTGTCACCACCCCATATTATCCCAAGGCAGGGTGTCGTAAGAGCCGACGGAGGGAGCATAGTATGCAGAGAACAGCATTGTAAGAGAAGGAAAACTTGATACAAACCCTATACCAACCCGTTTGGCCAGCGTGGTATAGTAGGCCAATTCCTCCTTTCAAAGGAGAGGCCTAGTCCAGCAGTGGACTGTTAAAGGCTGATGATGATATATATGTACCTACCACGCTGGCCACATGGGATGGTAGGTTATACTGGTTATAGTGGTACCTATATAGTTTTCCGTCTCTTCGCAAAGATTCTGTTTGCTTTGTATGTTTATGGATAAGTAGTGATATTTTGCATTGCTTTCTCATCACTATACGGATAAATTTATGAATATTTTATTTTTATATTTAATTCGTTTCCACATTCTAAACGAGTGCAGTGCGGGTGACTAAGTGAAATACTTTCGCGTTTGTTGGCCGGCGGCGGTGACCGGCGGGCGGACGGACGCGCGGACGGATGGACAAACATTGGGTGTTTGTGCGTTTTTTGTTGGCGTCTCGCCAGGTGACCGCCACCGATGTGTTATCTGCTTGTATACAGGCAGTAACGTAATTTGATTAAGTATGTTTCGTCTGAAGAGTAGAACGTAAGAAATCATAGGACATGTGAGGATCTTGGCTATCTGATTCCTAATAAGGAAGCGCATAGGCAATTTGATTAACCACAGGGACCGACCACTTTAGGAAGGAGGCAGATTTCAGACGGTGCATGTTAACATTTTTGTGTACGATGCATTTTCACATAACCGTTTTTCCCACACTTTGAATTTCCTCCTTAGGATGAGTTAAGGGCGAAATTAGTAAAATCCTTCCTATTTTAAATTTGTGTTACTACTGTCTGGGCACTAGGTATAAGAATCAGCCGAAAAAAAAGAATATCTCAGTAACAAACCTACCACGATCATTTCTAGTCCAGTGGATAGCGTATGCGACTGCTGATCGGAGGTCCCAGGTTCGATTCCCGGGTCGGGCAAAAACTGGTACCTACTGGGTTTTTCCGAATTCTCAGTAGCAGCACGGAGTCTGGTGATGTGCCCGGTAACGGCAATAGGCTCGCCCTCTATAACGTGGGACCTGAAAATTCATGGCGAAATGTGGGTGTCATATTACACCTCTGCCTACCCCTTCGGGGATACATCCGTGAGTCTATAAATAAATAAAATAAATAAATAAATCAAAATTAACTAGCAAGAAATTGTCTGAAACATTAAGTTCATCTTGTGCAATTTCAGCGCAGCAAGTTTTAATAATAAATAAATATATCACTATGCAATTTCATAAAAAGCAACCCACTGTGTCTCCACAAAGTGCATTAGCATCGTCCGAAATGTGTAGGTATTTTTGTTCGCACGATAAATAGCCGGAATTGCACCGAGTTGTTAAATATTTGCTGATAACTCACACCAACGAACCATTTATGAGCCACTGTTATTTTTGTTTGCAGCCAAACGGTACAGCGATATTTTCGGAAGATATTTTGTTATTTGACCAAGACAAAGGTAACCTAAATTTGTCAGTTTTAACAACTTTCTCAAGGAGTAACTGCATTTTATTATGTTTGCCTTGCGATTTCTACTTCTACCAAATAAATATGACTGATTGATTGATACATTTTTAATACATAAACTGTAACATCAGTACCGTTTGCTACACAATATAATAATTTTGCTACTTTTTAGACACTTAACAATAATATGGTTTACCTTAGGCGTAGCTTGTCCGAGCAAAAAATAAAAACTTTCCATTAAAAACAGACTGCAGAAATACAATATTAACTTTCCGAATGCTGGCCGAAAAGACAAAGCATGAGTTATAAATCAAAAGGAGGTTACTAAGTTATTCAGAGATGTTTAAGAAGTTGTGAAGGTCTTGATGCGGGCACTAGCTGTGTCCAAGTAGAACGAGTACAAAGCATCGCCGCCGTGGATAGTGGCAGATAATAAATTCACTTATCTCGCCTCGCTCACACGACCAAGTTTTTTGACTTAAGATCTTAGTTACCGCTAGTTTGTACAAGGCTGGCTGGTGTGGAAGCTGCGTGTTTTATGTGTTCTGAAAAAAGAGGCTAGAAAGGAGAATGTCCATAAAATGGTTTTGGAATGAGTCCGTGTCTGGAGGTTTTTGTAGTCTACTGAAATCACTTTGTCAGCAAAGATTGGCGTTTTACAACTTTTGAGGTAGACTTGTACCTACGCTGAAAAGGTTAATGCAAAGTTCTACTATAATGATTTTAAATATGATAAAGTAGTATCTTATACCACGGATGTTATAACCGTGGGTTTTGACACGTTGTTTGTGGGGATCAACAACAATGGTGTTACGTTATGTAACCTCACTGGAATAATTCCAAGGTGTGAAGGCACAAAGAAGTCAGTACTAAAAATACAACGACTAAATACAGCCAGTAGAGTGCTTGTACTTGTGTAGGACTACACTGAAATATATTTATAAAATTGAGTTGGTGGTTGATGTGATAACATTTCATCTATCTGTCTATTTTTAAATTTTGTTTCTTTCACTTTATTTATTTAGGCAACATGGATCCATAAAAAAATGCTAGTACATAAGTCGATTTTTATTGAATTAATGTTATTATTCTCAAGATAAACACAAAAAAGAACATCATAATTATGAGCTGCTAGTTCCTCTCTACATGAATGCCTGCAAAAATTCTAGTCGTACATGAGCGTTTCGATAAATTCACAGGGAACATTTTGATCATAGTCATTCAATGTTCTATTTTAAACAAATGTTTTAGAGCTATAGACCAGCACTGCTGGTCAGTGCTGGTAAATCAATAATAATTAAATAGGTAAGGTATATCTACGGTTTTATTTATTTATTTATTTAATTTATTTAATCTTTATATACACAGCGTATACAGGCGGACTTAATGCCATGGGCATTATCTCCCAGTCTACCTTAGAGTGGTGCAGAGAGAAAAGAAGTAGGTGTACTATAATGAAAATGAATTTGAAATAACACAAATATTGTAGATCTAAAGATACATACAAATATATATATATATATACATAAGTTACAAATAAACATACATAATATAGATGTATTATAAAACTACATACATACATACACACATGAATATATAAATACATATATAAATATATACACGTACATAAGGTATATATATACATATTAAACACATATGAAATTTAAACGACTTAGGACACAATCGCCGACTCAGCCAATAGAAGTTCCTTCACCTTGAACTTGAAAGTAATTTTAGTCTTAGCCATCCTGATTTCAAGAGGGAGGGCATTCCAGAGAAGGATAGATTGGACAGTAAAAGAGAAATGAAGAAAGTTAGAGTTATGAGAGGGTACAGTGAGTAGAAGATTATTGGATGAACGGAGATTTCGTTCATGGTTACAGCATAAGTATTGAAAATAGGAAGATAAATACTGGGGAGAAGTTGAAGATGTAAGAATAGTATAGAGGGTAGTGAGAACACGCAGACTACGGCGTTGACGTATGGGAAGCCACTTTAATTGGGAACGATAAGTAGACACATGATCATACTTGCGAAGGTTGAAAATGAATCGAATGCAGTTATTTAGAAGACGGTCAAGTTTATCAAGGAGATCTGCATTCAGGTCAAAGTAACATACATCACCATAGTCGATGAGGGGGAAAATCAAAGTCTGCACAAGCATTGTCTTAATCTCAGGTGGTAAAATGTTCCGGAGGCGGTAGAGAGCACGCAGCGTACCGGTGACCTTTTGACTTACCTGGGTTACCTGGACTTGCCAATTCAGCGTCGTATCTATGTGTAGCCCAAGGTTTTTGACAGCAGGATTCAAATTGATGGTGGTCCCATTAAAGGTTATAGGCGGCAGGGATGATAAGTCTAGTCGTTTTAACAACCATTGACTACCCACAATGATAGCTTGGGTCTTGCCAGGGTTTACGGTTAGCCCAAACTTCTGGCACCAGGACAATATAGCAGTCAAATCCCTGTTGATTTTGACGATCGCCTCATTGACGTGTTCCACACTTATTTGGGAGTAAATCTGCAAGTCATCGGCTTACAAATGGTAAGCGCACTGAAGATTTCGAGTTAGAAGATTTATAAAAATCTATACTATAATAAAACTGTAGAGGTGAAAAAGTCTGTACATTAAAGATATTTTGACGAAAATTAGCTAAAAAATCTAGGAAAATGCTAAAAAGCAATACTTGATAATTTTTAGAATTTATGTCTGTCTGTCCGTCTGTCCGACGTCTTTTCCTATGTTGCTAAAGATCTCTGAAATGCAGAAATTGATTTCAATAAAACTTACACTCATGTACAAAGGATGCTCAAACCTATAAAATAGTATATGTTATATCACAATCGGTTGAGTGGTTTTCGGTGTACAGCTTGACGTCTCCTTTGTACGTAGTCCCAAACAAAACAGGGATCATCCAAAACTGGTTATATATGCGGTGCCATCTATGATCATTATAAGTTTGTCAGTAAAAGTATAGTTAGTTTAAACAGGTACCTTCAAAGTGTTTTATGGCTATTTACCGACTGATAGATGTCACTATTTTCAAATAATTTCCCAGCAAAATAAATGTTCCTTGCAAAAAAGGCAATTATTATGTGGCGGATATCTTTCTGTTATTAAAAAAATAATAGAGTATAATATTCGGCACTTTCATAAACAAAAAGTATCTGTGTCAAAATGTATTACAATGTCCACTTAATTTAAACGGTCAATCTCATTTATTTGAAACTAGAGGACGCCAGCAGCTACGCCAGCATTTTTTTTAAAGTTACCCGTTTTAGCCGATCCCGTGGGAATTTCGGGAAATCCCTGCTTAGTGCACCCCTACGGTCCCCAAGGAACATACATGCCAAATTTCAGCTTCCTGCGCCCAATAGTTTAGCTGTAGCGTGTCTGTCAGTCAGTCAGTAACGCAAGGTTTTTATATATTAAGATTATTATGTTTATATAATAGTTATCTAATCATTTCATTTTATTTTAAATGATAAAACAATTACTATAGATCCTTTTTTCAATAAATTGTCGATTAGTCCATATTATTTTCCATCTCGGTCGGTTTGTATGTGTAAACATAGATGGCGTTTTCTGAATGGCGGTGTTAAGATTCTCCGTGGATTGATGAGGTTCTCGGTTAATTTTCTTTCGTTTTCTATGGATTGGTGTCTTAGTCGTTTATTTTGAATAATGAATGTGGATGTGTTTCTTTGATTTCTTTCGATCGTTCGTGTTCTCTACGTATACAGGTGTCTCATTATTCCCAAATTCCAACACCTCACGTACGTGGGAATCCGTGGGTGGGAGACTGAGGCCTGAATTCAGATACCTCTTGAGTAACTCAACAGGGCTATCTTACTTTCGGCAGGGCTGGATATTCGTAGCCCTGTGTGTATTTTCTAAATAAATCGCAGGGACAGACTTGAAACAGCTGGAATCGACCCCCGAACATGTTGATTTTTCACATGGTCAGTTATATGTGGCATGCTCACAAGTAAGCGGTAAAAATAATTTACATGTTCTATATGAAGGTGATAAAACAGTTAGATAATGTTGTGTATAAAGAAAGTCTCTAATGCTATCCCTACTAATCTAGGTATATATATAAGAAAGTCGTGTTAGTTACACTATTTATAACTCAAGAACAGTTGAACCGATTTGGCTGAATATTGGTGGGTAGGTAGCTCAAAACCAGGAAAAACACATAGGATACAATAAAATGCAAAACATAATCTGGAAGGGATTTACGGAGGGTCGAAGTTTGTAGGGACAAACCTCCTATCTATTGACAGTAAGAACGCATGCGCTGTAATAATTGACTACTGCGCATGTGCTATCTGTCAGTACTGTCACATTATACATTGCCTTGACATTGCCATATTATGGTGCACTGTCATTACTTCGTTCGCTTACTTAAATAAACTAATAGTTATTGAAAATGCCTAGGCCTGCCTACTAATATAAGGTATAAATGCGAAAATGTACCAATTTCACGCTAAACCGGCTCGGCTGAACCAATATTCTCTACTCATAAATGCGAAAGTGTGTATAGAGATATATCGGACCATGGCTTTGAAATTTGACTGTATTACGGTAGGTAATGTCATGAATACTGGCCAAGTTTCTTCGTTCCCCATAGAGTGTCTGAACTCCTTACAATTATCAGGAGTATGGAATACCTTCACGTAACTTGAGACTGATCGTTGGTGTTCCAGTCCTGTTAATGCGAAATCTTAATGCACCAAAGCTTTGTAATGGCAAACGGCTACGAATAACACCTAGGAGGAAACATTATAAAAGCTATTCGCTATGAAGGTTTCCGTAGTGGAGGTATCCACTTACCATAGCCATTATCTTTGACTAAATATTAATAGTATTTGTATAAACGATAAAGCTATATTTGCGGTTTTTATGATGTGCTTTATTTCAAAAACTGCTTATTTATTATAAATAAAAAAATTTCGTTGGAGGTTTTTATAACGATCATGCATGTATTTTTTTTAGATTTGTCCCTCTCTTACTTTAAAAGTTAGAGGGGTTAGTCACACACACCCATTTTACTATTTTGGAACCGTATTATCTTTCAAACGATTGACTTTGAGAAACAATAGTTTTAGGAACCTCAAAATAATTTTTAACGACCCATTTTCTACATCAGTTCCATGTATGCAAAACCTTAATATTCAATATTTTTTATTTTCTATATCGTCGTAAAGCGGTTCACAGAATACGCCTAGCTACCAATTTTCAAATGTGTAAACTGAATAGTTTCTGCATAAAGGGGCTATGATATTATACGGATAGACTGACAGACATAACGCGTCAATAAGGATTCCATTTTGGATTCCATGTTTAGCCATTTTTGACTACGAAACTCTAAAAATACTGTTTACAAAAATGTTTTAAATACTTCTTACGGTTCTATTTCTTATTAGTTCCTATGAACAGAATTAAAACGAAAATTACTATCGAACGATGAAGGAGATTTGTGTTACCCCGAATTTAACGTGAGCGAAGCCGCGGGCAAAAGCTAGTAGAAAATAAAAGAGGAGAAAGAATGCCGCCTTGCGGAACGCCCGCAGTAGTATCAAACCATCTCGACGATAACTCGTTGACGTGGATCGACTGCTGGCGACCTCGAAGATAATTTGAGAACCAATCCAAAGCTCCAGCCGAGACCTTGAGGTGGGAGAGGATAGATAACAGGATATCGTGACTGACGGTATTGAAGGCATTTGAAAAATCAATTAACACCAGGACAGTGATTTTGGTGTTTTCCATGCCTTCACGAATATCGCCAGTCACTTTAAGGAGGGCAGAAGTTATGCTATGACCAGGCCTGAAGCCTGATTGGAGAGGACTCAACAACTTGTTGTGTTGGATAAAATGAGACAGTTGCTTGTGCGCACAGGCCTCTGGCACTTTAGAAATAAAGGGTAGGATAGAAATGGGACGGAAGTGTTCAGGGAGGGTGGGACTTTGGATTTTGGGCAAAGGTATTATATAGGCCTTGCGCCACAGGGAGGGAAAGGTACCAGAGACTAAGGAAAAATTAATGATGTGGGATATCGCCGACAGTAGATGATCCAGGATCGTCGTAATCATACGACGACTAATATTGTCACATCCCACAGCATTAGATTTTATGGATAGGATGACCTTTCTGATATCGTCGGGAGACTCTGGAGAAAAGCAAAAAGAATCAATGTTGGGTTGAGGTAACCCCGCTAAATAATTAACAGTGTGACTCATGACTTACTTTTACATGGTTTTACTTACCTGATTCTTTAAAACTTACACGAGTATTCAAGTCGGTACACTTTCGTTAAAACTGAAGAATTCTTATCATTATCTACATATTATTGTTTGCGCAATGTCTACTCAGAGGATCAAAGCATGATTTTAATTAAATTCGATTAAATATTATACTTTAATATAGAGACATAGGTTTTTTATTATCTTGAAACAGAAGATACTGTAAAAAAATGGTCCTATTCCATACAACGAATAGAGCGGGCAGTCGCTAGGCCGCGAACTACCCTCCGAACCGTATAGGGGTCTGATTGAAAAGTTGTTTAAACCTCAAGTTTTCAAGTAGTGCGCGAATACGGGAAGTTCACAAGTCCACCATAGTACGTGGACTTTTGAACTGACTGGCGCTTTGTTTGAAATTCATGACGAGTTTCAAGAACACTTTCTACTTACAGAAACAGTCGTGTTTAGACCACGTAAGAAGTTCCTGAATTGTTAGATTTATCGGGCTTGGTATTGTTCTTATTTCAACGTATGTGTTGATGTGCTTCTTAATCAGCTTGCTGGTTTAGAAGAACTTAAGTTTTACGCTTAAACCAAGTTTCATATACCTACTTAAGCTTTTTATGTAACAAATATTTTTTTATTTCTTGATATGGTTCATTTTAAAACTGAAAACATATTCAGACAACATTTTATTATAAATAATTTTGTTATGTTTACTTAACTTGCCGCATTTAGATTTATTACGAGATATCTACACTAATATTATAAAGAGGAAAAATTTGTATTTTTGTTTGTTTGTTTGTTTGTAATGGATAAACTTAAAAACTACTGGACTGATTTTTTAAATTCTTTCACCATTAGAAGGCTACATTATCTGCAAGTAACATAGGCTATATTTTATTTTAGAAAAAAAAATAGAGGACTGTAAGATATTTGGGTTTTTCGGACCCAAGGTGTAAAAAATCATCCAAAAAGTTTCTTATATGGCGTACGCCGCCTAAACTATAAAAGATAGAACCCATAAAATGTCCTATTTAATTAAATACCTTAAAAATATCTACAAAATAGTCCGCGACACGATGTAACAAATATTTTTTTATTTCTTGATATGGTTCATTTTAAAGCTGAAAACATATTCAGACAACATTTTATTATAAATAATTTTGTTATGTTTACTTAACTTGCCGCATTTAGATTTATTACGAGATATCTACACTAATATTATAAAGAGGAAAAAATTGTATTTTTGTTTGTTTGTAATGGATAAACTTAAAAACTACTGGACTGATTTTTTAAATTCTTTCACCATTAGAAGGCTACATTATCTGCAACTAACATAGGCTATATTTTATTTTAGAAAAAAAAAATAGAGGACCGTAAGATATTTGGGTTTTTCGGACCCAAGGTGTAAAAAATCATCCAAAAAGTTTCTTATATGGCGTACGCCGCCTAAACTATAAAAGATAGAACCATAAAATGTTCTATTTAATTAAATACCTTAAAAATATCTACAAAATAGTCCGCGACACACTATAACTATCTATATCGAGTTAAGCACAAGAACCATACATACATACATACATAGACTCACGCCTGTTTCCCCGAAGGCCCACTTCTCGCCAGTGTTTTGATCCCACGTAATAGGTGGCGAGCCTATTGCCGCTTTTCGGAATATTTTGTTTGCCAGAGGCTCGTCCGTTGATCGGCAGGTGCACCACTTGCAGGTGAGGTTGGCTTGGGACCCTAAGTTCTTGGTGGGAACCCTACAAGAACCAGTTTTTATTTAAAAATCTTGAATTTTAAGGACTTCATTTAAACGCATTTATTTTACACATGTCATTACTCCTTATCAAAATAAACTATTTTGTCACAAAGTACTGTTTATTTAGATAATATTTAGTCTTTAATTAATTAAAATTGGACGTTTGGTTTGAAAGTTATGGCAAAATCAATCTATAAACATAAATAAAATTGGAGTGTCTGTTTGTAATATTAAGATAACCGCTTTTTAGGGTTCCGTACCTAAAAGGTAAAAAACGGGACCCTATTTGACTGTGCTATTACTAAGCCTGCGCTGTCTGTCTGCCTGTCACCATGCTGTATCTCATAAACCGTGATAGCTAGAAGGCTGACATTTTCACAAATTATATATTTCGGTTGCCGCTATATATTAAGGGGGGTCCCATACCATAAACGTGTTTTTCTTTCGTATTTTTTGCTCAAAATTACTAACGGTAACAGGTAGACGCTTAAAATTTTCACAGAATATGTATTTGTATATTACCTTTCAAAATAAATAATTAAATAAAAAAAAGGTTTATAATAAAGGGTATACATACACCCATACAACAATAGTTATTTGTGCAACAAGAGAGCAAAGTTGTTTTTTGTTTCGAGTGCTGATTTTGAGTCCCGAGCAAGCGAAGGATTCTATGATTGATTCACGAGCGTAGCGAGTGAATCTAAGTTAGAATCCTGAGCGTGGTGAGGGACTCAACAGCACGACATGCAAAAAGCTTTGCTCTCGTGTAGCACACATAACTTTTCACCTCAGCAGTGAGAACACATATTACTTAGGAGACATAAAAATTAACAGGAATAAATTGAAATCAAAATTCTGCATTAATTTCTTGTTGTTTTAACTCTTCTGGTGTTAAAGTACAGTCATCATCGCTAGTTTCACTCATCTTTTTAGATTAAGTATTTATATTAATATAATTTACACGTTACGCTTTACGCTATCAGCATCGGCGAAATGTAATGTTTACATTATACCCGCTATTTTTTTAAATCGCGTTTTTACCTGATGTTTATTTTTCAAATGTATCATTGTTTAAATTCCAAATAAAAATGTATTGGTAAAATATCAATTTTATACTATTAATTAGACTTATTTTTATTAAAACCCAATAATATATTAAACATATAAACAATAACATTTAAAAAACAACATAATTTCTTTATATATAAAGATATTTGTATATCTTTAAATTTTAGGGTATAACGCTTTCTTTGAGTTCTTTTTTTTTTGAGGTCGAATTCCAAAATCGAATTTCGAAGGAGTTTGTTTTTTTTACTCGCTTTTTTATATGCATGTGAAAAAGACAGAGCACAGTAAAATTCGAATGTTTCAAGGAGAAATACCAAAGACGGCCTGTAGCGGCCAGAAAGTTGTGAATCGTTGAAATTAAACATATAATTTTAAAAATTTATACATCGGTTTCGTTTCTTGATAGAACTTCGGTGAAAGATTTTAGTTTTTAAAGATTATTATATTGAATAGGCTATGGTAATAGCGGATGAATGTCTTATGTTGCCAACATTAAAAATAAAATGAAGTATGGTAGGCAGAAATTGTTTCAAGGAAATAATATATTTATTATTATATTAGAAAACAATATCTTTTATTTACTTTATAAATATATTTGTAAAAAGAGTCAAGAAATATATAATTTATTATTTACTCCATAATTATTAATCGGTAAAAATCGTTTTGGTTTTTAATCGATAGTGTAATTTACCATTTGCAACACATTTTTTATCTGTTATGTCATTCGTGTTGCTACTGCGCATCGTGAATATTTTGCTAAGTATTATACTAGGTATTATACTTATGTTATCTAGGTATTATACTTATGTTATCTAGGTATTATACTTATGTTAAAATTCAATTTTGAGGTTTATTTAGTTGTGGAATAATTTCCATTTCAAATATCTCGTATCTTATTTCCACCAAGTGTTATTTAAAAAAAATATATACAGGGTAATAGAGTAGTCATTTATCTTCAAAACACACATGGTTTCGTGTTTGTCCTTGCCAGGCCCATAATGTATGGCCAAATGGTACATCTCCTTTGTGGCTGAACAATGTCAATTCGTGGCACTGAAGATTGAAAAATTAAAAAGCTACTTTTACTCACGCTCGAATCAAAATCGCGTTTTGTTCACTGTTGTCTCGCAGCAAAAGCAGCATGTTTGAGCTGCTGTGGTGAAAACGTAATTTTTAAGCAATTTGTTACTCGATCTTAATAAACAGGCAGAAACTTAAAAAATATTTAAGTACGGAACCCTTCGTGCGCAAGTCCGACTCGCACTTGGCCAATTTTTACTAAATGCATATGGATGTATACACGGTACATAGACCGAAATGACATTTTTTTTAAAATTTTTGTCTGTCTGTCTGTTTGTTCTCGCTATTCTCTGGAACGGCTGGACCGATTTTGACGGGACTTTCACTGGCGGATAGCTGATGTACCGAGGAGTAACTTAGGGTATAACTTAACCGCGAAGGTACGAAGGCGCGGTACGCGAAGTAGTTCCCTCAGGACGCGGGTGAAACCGCGGGAAACAGCTAGTCAAAAATAATTCGGTTATTTGTAGAATCGAAATCAATCGAACCTACCTAATAAAGTTTTACAAGTAATACATCATTGATGTAATTAAACCTAACTATTCAAAATTAATAATTGTATGTCAACGCAAATGCAATGTATTCAAATCGAAAATAAATGTTGCCAGCTAATATCATTAATAATATACCTGCCATTATTACAATAATTAGATAATAAACTTCGGTGGACAGTGGGTAGGCAGGTAAACAATGCACAATTATTAATGTATTGCCAGCTCAATATATTAGACGTTGTAATTCGAACCGTGAGCGCTGTCAGGGGACAACTATATACTAATTGTTGGTTGTGCAATACCGTACAATAGCATGAATGAATTATCATTCAGAATTAACAGGATTGTTGACATTAGAATATGTTTAGAAAAGATAATGATAATTATATTTTCTTTTTTATTTATTCCTTTTATACTTAAAAATAGAAAAGAAAAACATTTCCCTCGCCAAGCTACAAAAGCTTTTGGCGCTAAGTAATCAATATGTAACTAAATCATTTCATTTGTTGTCTCTTTCTTTGTATTGCCGCCGCTTGTCTTAGGCACCTGTAACAAATAAAATATATTATTACGTAAAATGGTATATGTATAATATCTAGAAATAATTCACATAGTCTTATTTATTTCGAACTAGGCAGAGTAGTAGCCAGATCACCTATATGTATTTTATTTTATTGTTTAAAAATACATACATAAAATAAACAAACTGAGGTCACCGTTCCAAAATATTTATAAGGATTTTTTTTGACGAAAATATTACGTACCAACGACATACCATTTATTATTATAGTACAGTAAATTATGCATTTTGTAAAGTTAATCAGAAACACACGCATTTTATTAACAATATTTTTGACGTACATATCTTATGGAAAATTCTACAGGTTATGGTAAAAAAATTGAAATGATCACAACTTTGTTTACCTGCCGTAATCCTTGTTGTAAAAGTAAGAACACATGGATTAATTCTGTTTTCGGGAGAAATAGGACACAGAAAGTTCTGGCAAGCATCGTAAATTTTGTTACGATTTTATGTGAAGATCAATGTCCATTAGACATGAGTTTTCCCTGACTTGCAACAAAAGGAGCTACATGTGAAAATAGTTGCAGAATTAATATATTTGCCTTTCATTTGTTTTTTTGAAACTCCTAATTATACTGCGTAGATCGCAAAAAAATATATTATGCCTTTTCTGTAACACTAACGATGGGTATGCCATTTCGTGATTTTCTGGGCACTGTAGGAGGGATTAAAAGTTTAAAAAATTAAAGAAGAAACGACGTCACTTTCGCATATTACAAGAGCAGTTGATCATAGTGGGTAAGGAACTGAAAGTTAAAAATTAATTATTTTAGTTTTTAAATTATATCATTGGCATTAAGATATTTTGCGCATCCGACGTAGAATAATTTCTCGACGGCGCGGCGCAGGGTCGTGTAAGCCATGCCACAAGTGAATTCAATTGACTTCGATACTAACCGAGGTTACCGACGACACCACCGTGGTTTGCAGTACGTGCCCCACGTATAAAAACCCACTTATCATAAGAGTCACACATATGTACCAAGCTCAAAACTCATCTTGGAGTGTGAGAAGAGTCTCAATTTTGAGAAGTGGAGAGAACCCTTTCCAAGTTCTTTTCACTGTAATACCAATAAAAGAAACAAAAATCGAAAATATACGTCTTCATAAATCTCTTTGTATATTTTTCAAAGTATAGTCTGTTACATTCGTAGCTCACAAACAGCAATCATCGGCTGCAATGTATTATCGCTGGAATCTAGACAATGCGTCGGTCACAGGCCGCGGGAGCAGTAAATCCGTTTGATCAACGGTTATCGCCACTCAGCCTGGTCACTACAAAACCTGCCATATTATTTTACTCAATATTAACCTAATTTGACCAGCGGACTGGGTGATAACAGCTGTTTATAGTCGTTGTTTCGACTGCTGGGTCGACGTTTATCCGCCGTAACTTACCAAACTATATTGTTGGTTTTGAGGTCCAGTGTCATTGTTTCACTGATATGTTTGATTTCCTGGCTGCCATAGGCTTAGAGCAGAGGAAGGAGTGCCATCATCTAACAAAAAAAAGTAAAGTAAAAGTATAATTTTATTAGTTAATCGCTGCCTATAATTATCTATTGGACGACCGGTTGGCGCCGCGGGAGTGTAAGCGACTGCTGCGCCGAAGGTCGCGGGTTCGATTCCCGCTCAAGTCAAACATTTGTGTGCATGAACATGGATGTTTGTCTTGGTCTGGGTGTTTCTATGTATAATATGTATGTATTTACAAAAAAAATAGTATATATGTATGTTTATCCATTATCTAGTACCCATAGTACAAGCTTCTGCTTAGTTTGGGGCTAGATGGTGTTGTGTGAATGTGAAAAAAAAATCTATAACATTACTTACTATCAGACAGGTTTTAAATAATGGAAGCTCATACAGTCAGTCTTTGACTACACGGACGGCGCAGCGGCTTAGCTAGCGGGCGGCGGCCTTGCAGACAACACTGCGGCGAGTGTTGTGAGCTCGATCAACACTTTGTGTTATCCACATTGATGAATTGGTTCAATGCTGGGTATTCTTTGTGTCCGTTAGTTGAATGCTTTTCATCCTTCGCTATATAATACATGTGTGGTCCTCGTAGAAGTAGAAGTAAAGGTTATTCGAATGGGTTAGCTGAAGGAGGTTAGACTAAGGACAATACGTCTTAGCATCTGCAGAGAGGCACCTTCGCTTTTATAATTTGCTCGTCGCTGGCACCCAGTGTGATCGTGGATTTATCACCAAGGAAAGACAAGCTATGGACAGTGAAATCCACCTCAGCATACCACTCCCAAAACCAGCAGGTCTCCCGGACACTGCCCCACGCATACCCAACATGCCCAGAACGCATACGCATATTAAAACATTATTCAGCGAGTGATTACCATAATAAATGTTAATAAAGTCACCGTACATGCGCATTAGCCGGCACTAAATCATTTGCGGCTCGCTATTGGTTTTTAGCATCGGCCTGTATCAATTATGGCACGGACTATGGAGAGCGTTTATGTGTAGAATGCAGAGAAAGTAGCTCTAGTTTTTAAAAACATTAGTATTAAAAAATGTAAAACTTCACTTTTTAGTCCTTCCTTATTCTGAAAAAACAGACATTTCTTTTTGTGAACATTTTATTATTATAGCTGAAAAGGTGAGCTGTAGCAGATAGAGAAGTGAAAATGTCATATCTACAGTTTGTAACATGCGTCGCAGTTAATAAGCAATTGCGATGTAGTAACATGTTATTATGTTATCACTGAAGTTATACTTATGGCAGTCTGGAGGCAGAGCTCTAGTTTTTTGCTATAGATAGCAGAAAACTAAAACATTTCGAGTATTTTAAATCAGCGACTACGATTTTATTTTATAGTTTATGAAACGCTAATACACACAGGTATTCATCAATGTATGTACAAATCGTAGTATGCTACTATAGCTGATATTTTATTGTGATATATGCTTTTCTAGAAGTGAAATTCTTGGTTGTATTATAACGATATGCATAGCATAGCATAGCCTGATATGAACTATGGTTACTAAAAATACTAGAAACTCAGACCAAGTAGGAAATAGTAAAGTTACAGACATACATACATAGACTCACGCCTGTTTCCCGGAGGGGTAGGCAGAGCTTACGGAACGCCATTTGCAACGATCCTGACATATCTCTCTTGCTTCATTCACTCCCATCAGATTCCTCATGCATGCTCTTCTGTTCAGGGTACTTCTAACCTGTCCTGTTTTTAGGATGTCTCCAATCTGGTCAGAGAACGTCCGCCTAGGTCTTCCTCTGCGTCCTGTCCCTTCCAAACTTGCCTTATATATCTGTTTGGTCAGTCTTTCGTCATCCATCCTCTCCACGTGCCCAAACCATCTTAGCATACCTTTCTTGATGCTTGTCACTACATCTTCTTTAACCCCACAACACTCTCTTATCACACAATTATTTACTCTATTAGTCAAAAAAACACCACACATACTTCTCAGTGCTCTCATTTCTACAGCATTTATTCTACTTTCATGACTCTTCTGCCATACCCAACTATCACTACCATACATAAGAGTAGACCGGTACTAACATACATAAGAGTAGGTACTAAATATAAAGTTCGAGTGTTGTATCTTTCTTACTTGATTTGAAACTATTTAAACCATGAAAAGTCAGTATTGCAGGTAGGTAGAGCATTATACTTGTCGTTCGCATTACAGTATCGCGGGCGTACATAATCGCAGACCTTACGACTCGGCGCCCACGTGAGACTGTCCTGCAGGACGAACGGCTAAGGGCTCCTACACACCAGACACTTACAAGCTTTCATTCATGCTGGTTTGCCCTCAGGCTAGCTGCACATTGTACTTACTTTCTATTTCCTTTCTCTATTTCATCATCATCATCAGCCTTTAACAGTCCACTGCTGGACTAGGCCTCTCCTTTGAAAGGAGGAATTAGCCTACTATACCACGCTGGCCAAACGGGTTGGTATAGGGTTTGTATCAAGTTTTCCTTCTCTTACAGTGTTGTTCTCTGCATAATTGCTCGCTTTGTCGGCTCTTACGACACCCTTGGGATGATATGGGGTGGTGACATTTCGTATTCTTAATCCGTCACCACACGGACATTTAGGATTTCATTTTTTTTTTCATTGATCAGACATTCTCTATTTAGGATAGTTATAAAAATGTGATCTTCGTGAACCTGTTGAACAGCTGTCTGGTTTCAAACTATCAGTAAAGTCATTCAGTGACGGCTATTATATCTGGTAAAGTAAATCTGGAATGGTCGTCCCATCTTGATACCTATACATCAATGGAATCGATGGACTTTTTTTAAACAAAATTGTCACTTTTTGATATTCTATAACATTCCAATCCTTTTTTTTAACGGATTCGTTCGTTTTGGATTTAATTTGAAAAATAAAATGTGAAGTCGCAACGGTTTCTATATTCTTTGAAGCGAATAATAATTAAACACTAGATAAATTATTTAGTTAAGACGCTGACAACAGTCAAATGGCAAGAAAGGCTTGTCTCAAACAATTTTTTTGCTAAATCTATAAAGTTTGTGACGGCGGAAAAAATACATGTTAATCTTGAACATATTTCTGAGAACCCTGTTGTATTCAAAACACGTTTTTGAAAAGTTTTCTCGATACAAAAAATAGTAAACAAACCTCTTAAAATTATCTTAGGACAAAAATATCTGTATTAGTTATCAACGTACGTTAGTAAAATTTATAACAATATAGTATTATATTTAAATACAGAACTTGGTTGTTTTTTAGTGTTCCGTACCTAAAAGGTAAAAAACGGGACCCTATTACTAAGCCTCCGCTGTCTGTCTGTCTGTCACCAGGATGTACCTCATAAACCGTGATAGCTAGAAAGCTGAAATTTTCACAAATTATGTATTTTGCCGCTATAACAACAAATACTAAAAATAAAAAAAAATGAAAATATTAAGGGGGGTCCCATACAATAAACGTGTTTTTTTTCGTATTTTTGGCTCAAAATTACTAACTGTAACAGGTAGACACTTTAAATTTTTACAGAATATGTAGTTGTATATTACCTTTCAAAATAAATAATTAAATTTAAAAAAAGTAAATAATAAAGGTTAAGTAAATAATAAGGGTCCCATACAACAAACGTAATTTTTAAGCAATTTGTTACTTGATCTTAATAAACAGGTAGAAACTTATAAAGTATTTAAGTAAATATACATACAACGAACGTGATTTTCTTTTATATATGATGGTACGGAACCCATCGTGCGCGAGTCAACTTTTATGTTTCGTCCTGCAAACTACTACCACCACTACATATAACGTCTTTGACAAGACGTGTAGAATGAGTTTCTTTGACGTTTTTCACTATTATTTCACGCAAGTAAATGCAGATACCATATCTTAATATATAAAATCCTTGCGTTACTGACTGACAGACACGCTACAGCCGAAACTATTGGACGCAGGAAGCTGAAATTTGGCATGTATGTTCCTTGGGGACCGTAGGGGTGCACTAAGAAGGGATTTACCGAATTTCCCACGGGATCGGCCAAAACGGATAAATATAAAAAAATGCAGGCGTAGCTGCTGGCGTCCTCTAGTTAACTATAATATTTAAGACTTTTTATGGAATATAAACCAAGATTACTATTGTCTCTTGGACAGGACATAAGACCAATTGTATCAGACGATCTACAAAAAGGTCGTGCCCTATCCTGTTGGCGTGTGGCCTGCTCCTAACAATTGAACAACACTCGTAGTCTTATTGTGTTTGTATGAATATTCAGGAACTGTTTAATGTTTATCCGTTTTAAACGAGTTATGGATTTGTTGTTCGACGCGTTCAAATGTACGATTTAATGGACTTAGTACTAGCAGCTGTCCGTTTCTGAGTTTGGTCAAAGTATGATTAGTACCTACTATTTCCTTTAAGATTCCAGTGTCTTGTAAACAATCTTTATTTGTGCCTAATGCCGTATACGAATGCAAAAATATTTAAAGAAATAGAAATAATAATCATAAATTGAAAAATATGCAACAAGCAAAACAAACATAATTTAACTGTACCACCTTAACAGGTGGTTCTCTTGCTTCTACATGACGTTCCTTGGGATCGATAATACTTAATAAAACAATTTTTGAGTGTTTTTAATTTTCACTCTAACCAACTTCATATTTTATGACTAGGTATATGTCCACGTCACCATTCCTTTAACAAGTTTGTCAAAAATATCAGCATTTAAAACCTACATTTATCTTACACTAAAACATTGTTGAATAAACAAGGCATTGCGTCCGTTTAGTTTACGTTCAGCGTGTCTAAGGTGAATTATAAATCAATAATTTACATAGAAAAGAATCCTTTACTACCAAAACACGATCACAAAAAATATAAGCAAGCCGTCAGAGCAGTGAGTACAAAGTGCAATGAGTTCACGGCGCGACCCGTTCCCATAGTAACCCCTGGTGGTGCAAGCAGCTGATTTGGGCCGTAGAAGGCCGCAGTCGTTATCGGTCAGCCGGCGACCTTTGCGAAGATGCCTCCGCTTGCACAATCCGTTTTACGTGCGAAACGAAATGCGCGCAAAAGTATTGATCGGGACTTACTTTGATTGGAATGTAATTGTTGCAGAAAGATGATCTTATGTTGTACTCATTTATTTATAATATTATTTCATAAAAGATAAAAAATAAGATGAAAATATAAGCCAGAGACACGGCTTTGTATTACACTCGAATTATTATTTTACGTATGTATTATATTTTATTACGTATGTATTGACCTTTTAATTTTATTAATGAATGCCAAATACAATACTATAAGCGTTTTGTGACCTTTTTATTTTATTGAGTCAAATAAGTAGGGATGTCTGCCAGTATAAATATAAAAAGGGTATAATTGTTTATGCTAAACTGAGAGTCAAAAATAAAAACAATATTCCAGCTAAATGCGTAATTATATTATTCCGACTAAGCTTATTATCTTGGCATAAGTAATTATTCCCTAAACACAGAATTGTTTCTAATCAAATTGTGTATTATTTCAAATTAACACTATTTCACGATAGGCTGGATGCCTATAACGAACTAGTGTTAATTTACATGCATATTATCTGCATAATATACACATGATATTATCTATGTACATAAACATAAATAGACAATATTATCATGTGTATATGCATAACTGGAAACTGCAATTAAATGCTGCATATAACTGAAAATACGACATTATGGTCAATCTTAGTTAAGCAGATAAACTTTGCAAAAAACATTAAAAAGAAAACAAACAAATGAAAATGCTGCAATGTAGCTGTTAGATCAGAATTAGACCGGTACAGACCATTCACAATAAAATATTTAGCAACTCACTAGTACCTAATCCAAAGTAACTGTATGTCATAATCAACCTTCGACCAAATCGTAGTATCACGAGCGTCCCATCCGGCTGGGACGGTGCGGTGGTACGGTGACATTTGTGCGACCCGCGCAGGCCGCTTGACCTATACCGAACATCGGATCCTCTACTGCTGACTCACTTACCTCTGATTGTCATCAGGATAGCTGAACTTGGATGGAAACTTGGGAAATCGCGGAGTGTGTCATTATATAAATGTAAAATTTGATGTACCTACTTTATTTAATTTAGGTCAAGTATAATTTTTGAAAGACGAAAGAAATTTAATATCCAGGTTAAGATAGATGACTGCCTCCGTGGTCCAGGACTGCCGCCGTGGTCCAGTGGATAGCGTATGCGACTGCTGATCGGAGGTCCCAGGTCGAGCATAAGTGTTACTGAGTTTTTCGGAATTCTCAGTAGCAGCACGGAGTCTGGTGATGTGCCCGGTAACGGCAATAGGCAATAATAATTGCTTTACTAAAAGCCAAATTGTTTCATTAGTGCAAATCTCTATAAGTTATAGGCAAACGACTCTATGTTTTTTTGGAGGAGTAACTTCTTCGTGATTATCATGCAAAAGGAGACAACTAGACTTCTACGCCCTTGCTTTGCGAACGTGGCAGTAAATGTAAATGTAGAAGCATACAGTAATGATGTTTAAATTTGACGTTCATAAGTGTCACTTTGTGATCTAAATGAATAAAGGATTTTGAGTTTGAGTTTGACCTCGTAAGCTATACATCTAAGATTTTAAGAATATGTTTTAGTTCTTAGATACAAACCTTGGAAACAAACCTCAGTCCAAATTAGTAAGCCTCTTACCTCAAAATGTCCAGATTTACGTAGCAAAGTAACTTAGTTTCAAATGTCTACGAGTTCATTAGGCGATTTCAAATGTTACGGACACGTTCATATATTGATTATATTCGTGCTTAGCATGTAATATTCTCACCATTGGAATTGTGTTGCATACCATATTGAGATGTAGCTCTAAGCTACACCATCTGTTAGTACCTATAAGACAGGGATGGCAAACCTAAGGTAGTTGTGCAAATCGTGGTACTCGACATTATTAGGTACTAGACTTACGCCCGTGGCTCCACCCGCGTGAATTTTACATCTAAATCTTCCTCATTAATCACTCTATAGTACCTTACTGGTGAAATCCGTACAAAATCCTTTTTGAGTTTATTACGTTCATACAGACCGACGGGAAGAAAAGTGGACTTAATTTGGTAATAAGTATAGATTAGGGCACTTCACAATGTCCTTTATCAAATGCAGTCAAATATCTAAAATAAATATTTTGCAACTGCTATCGAACAATAGAAATCACACCGAACTTTTATTAACGTAATTGTAGAGATGAGATCAATCTTGAATATGAAAAGTATAAGAAAACACGATTGTATAAAAATACAATCATTACTTAAAAATTTATTATAAAAACATTTATTATTAAAAAAGGTGTACGTTATTGAAATAATTAAACAAACACAACCTGTTGTTGCGAATACGCATTAGATTATTTATGTATAAATCCTATAAAAATTGATATTAACGTATAAATCAGCGTGCTCATAAGGGTTGGCTATCTCTGGCATAAGAGATTTTAATAACTGGCCTTTGGATGTTTGCCTAAGTCTATAATTATTGTCAGTCTCACAATATAACAGTAAATGAATCCTGCAAAACATTTTACAACACATTTGAAGTATAGTAATTGTCTTATTAATATGTGTTTAACGAGTGAAATATGTGAAATCAATGCTAAGAATTTAATGAATGAAAATCTTGAGCGCACCCTTTGCATTGTGGCTTATGTGTTCGCCTCGCTAGGTTCCAACCCCTATTCATGTTTGAGTCACTATTTTTCGCTTTGACTCTGTGAGTTCTATGTGTGTATTGTTTAAATTTGTATTTTTTATTTTTTTATAGACTCACGTCTGTATCCCCGAAGGGGTAGGCAGAGTTGTAATATTACGCCCACATTTCGGCATGAACTTTTAGGTCCCACGTAATAGGGGGCGGGCCTATTGCCGTACCGGGCACATTACCAGACACCGTGCTGCTACTGAGAATCCTAATGCAAAAACCCAATAACACTTTGCCCGACCCGGGAATCGAACCCGAGACCTCCTAGTCCCACGCGCACATTTATTTTATACCAAGAGACCAACGAGGCAGTCATTGTTTAAATATTTATGCAAATACCCGCGATACAAAGCCATTTCCTCGAAAAATATGAAATTAGTAATTAAAATTTAGAGGCATTTTGCTACTTTTTCGCTTTGTACTTCAACTTACCTTCTTTATGTCATATCAGTGTAAGCATGTCTGTAATACTCTAAGTTTGTTTATTTTGTTGAAGAAACATTTTTATTGAATAATAATGTCGGTGAGGTAGATAAATGTATTTCTTATTTTCAGCGGCTCACGAATATATGGACATCAGCCAATCAATAAAGTAAATTGCATCAAAACTACACAATAACATTACAAATCGTCGGCAGTCCGCTGACATTTAAGAATAGCCGCAAATCTATCATTGTTACAGCTAGCAGCACAAATTGGCGATCGGCATCCGATGCGTTTCGTTTTAAAACTCGTCTCACGAAACTACTGACCTTTGCACATTCACATAGTTATGAATAATATTCTAAATAACAAGGGAATCTTCAAATATGGTTGTATGAGACAATAGATTACCATTAAAATTCAATAAGCTGTACTTTAGTAATAAATCTTCATAGAAGGCTATCAGAATAGGAACTATCTGATCCAGAACAGAGACGGTCATGGGCGGCGGACCATTGTATCCGAACCTAAAGCTATTCAAATAGATGCCCATAGAGGGCTTCGGCAATTTGCGTCCGACCGAGAGTTTTGACACCTTCATACATAAACATTTTCACTGCTTAAAAATTGTCGCAGTGTTGCACTGTGTTGACATCCGTTTAAATTATTTACTTCAGATGAGATTCGTTAACTATCTGTGCTAGAAAGTGCTCTATAAGTCTTTTATGTTATTAAGTGTATATTTGTAGTCGATTGACTTATTTTTGACTCCTCCGAAATACCTTTAACCAATTTCGTTGCGTGTTTTAAGACAGATAAATTTTCCAGGACTTCAGTTATGTCGAAACTCGGTGTCTTCTATGGTCACAACTAATAATATAGCAGTGGATACTTTTAAAATAAATAATTTCGTAACCTAACTTCTTTTTACGAAAATTGTGTATCATGTCTTTATTTACTCCAAATATTACTCATAATGTTTCAAGGACCTCTTAACTCAAAAGTTTTCTGTCCCAGATAAATTATATAAAGTTTTCTTTTTGCATCACTAAATAATATCGTCCTTCTTCTATGAAATAAACGCAAAAATGCATTTATTTACTATGAAGGAATAAACACGAATGCTAAACCTATATTTTTACTTGTGCATACATGTCAATCATTATTTTGTCCTTGTATGGTATATCAAAATTTATTTAAAATATGAATTTTTGATGATTTCAAATTTTTGCGTATTTCATGCATTCTGCGATATTTTTCTCACGACTCTTGATGACACAGACAATTTAAATTTTAGAGCTTTTCAATTTTGTCGATTTAAGCCAAGCTGACATGTCGGGGAAACAGAGGTATATATTTCCCATAAAATAAGTATCCACGCAATTAAGTCCCGTCAACAAATATCCTACAATGAGAATTAAGTTTTTACAATTTTGGTTTATTTTGTGATACAATTTTGTTCAAATCAGTCGTAAGCTTAAACTATAGTTAAGCTGTTTGTGCGAGCGCGCCACAACGACATAATATATTTTCAGCCTCTATTGTGTGCAAGGTGAATGCTTATTATTCCTCGTGCTGCGGTCACCAGACGATTATTATTCTACTATTATCGTAATATAATAATATTATTGCTCTCCCAAGATGGGACGGCATAAGGATACGGATTGAGGAATTGCCTTATGATTTATTGACGTAAGCGGTTTTGTCGCGGGGCTACCGACTTCATCTTATTTTACTATGTTTGAAGAATTCTTTCTAGTTTTTAATGCGAGTGAGTTTACTGATATTAACAGAAATTTGACTAGGTACATTTTATTTTTGATATACTTTGACTTTTGTCTGCGTCTTTTGTCTTTTGTATGCTACATTTTATAAGTTTCTGCATGAGTATTGGCCTTTTGTGAATCAAGTTGTTATCAACAAAGGGTAAAGTTAGACCTAATGAACGCCTCCGAAAGTGTAGTAAGAGTGGCCACTCTTACTGGACACAGCCTGTACAGGGCGGATATGAAGAAACTTGTTCGAAAGGACTTATAATTGACACGAAAGAAGAAAAAGAAGATGGGTACGTTATAAATAATTGCAAATAATGGTGCCTATGCATAGTAAAGATATAAAGATGATGACAACAGCTTTTCTAATGGGTAGTATTTAACTCTCCCTCAATGTAATGTCTGATTTCTGCAAAAAATATCTTTGTTCCACCAAATATACTAATTGCACCACTAAAATACTTATATACCTACTCACTAAAATATATCATAACGAACACCTGTTTATTAACCGTTGCAAATCTCTAATATTAAAATTAATCCTTTTAGTTAAAGAAGTATTTCAAATTTTACTTTTACTCAACAACCAAATAATTTGATAAACTAAGTTCACAAAGCCCTGCTTCGCAGGGCTCCTATTTTTGGGTGCAGGGTCGCAAGAAAACCTAACATAACCTATTTAGTTTTCTGAGTGGATAAGTTTCCCAAGCGGACGAGATTTTTCATATCAAATGATATTTTATGGAAAGATTGAGGCATATTTTGTGTGCAATTAGTATTTTAGTGTTCGATTATTATTTTAGTGTGCTATTTTTGTAGATTATTATTGTAGAATAAAGATTTTTAGCGTAACGCACTCAGTGTGTTGCTTAATATTTTTGATGCACTGTTAAAAATATCCCTTTTCTAATTAACTACCAATTATTTCGGCGTGAATCCTTCTTTTCAAAAATAAAGTAACTACGGAACCCGACATTGTAGGCGATACACCTGACTAGACTTTTAAAACGTGTTTGCGGTTATGACTGCTTACCATTAATATGAAAAGCCTTTTCGATTGACTATATTATCTAAGACTTGTAAGAATGTAGTAATTTTCCACAAAAACTTTCCCGTTGAAAGTGTACATTTTCCTTGTGTTTATTTTAAGACTGTCTGTTCGTTTTACCAGTAGACAGTATAAGTGTTTATTACACGTAAAGTTATCGCAGACTGGTGTCGTAAAATTCCGATGTTGCCCACTTTCCCCTGTAAATAGCATTTTATTGTCAATGTTTGATTTTCTTCTTATTAAGGAGCTTTCTTTGTACGAAAGCATTGCTACGACTGCGCTATAAAATTGATGTCGCGGGGTTTAGGAACTTGTATTTACTCACTGTTCTTTTTCACCGGACGAAAAATAACTTAATATCTTTCCACCAGTAGGTTGGACTGTTCCTTTAAGCTCGTCGTATAGTTTGCATCTATTCTTGCGTGTCTTGCTAAATATTGTAGATATATTCATCATAGATTAACTTGGGTCGGGCCCAGGGCATTATCACGGGTTAAGAATAATTTAAAGCTGTGTGGTTGACAGCATAGAATACAAGTGTCACCACCCCCTATCTTCCCGTGGGTGTCGTTAGAGGCGACTAAGGGATAACACGATGCAAATACCATCTTTGCGTAGAGACGGAAAACTCGACATCAAACCCTATACGACTGCCTCGTTGGTCTCGCGGCATAAATGTACGCGTGGGATCGGGAGGTCCCGGGTTCGATTCCTGGGTCGGGCAGTGTTATTGGGTATTTCTGTCACGAAATTCTCAGTAGCAGCACGGAGTCTGGCAATGTGCCCGATACGGCAATAGGCTCGCCCCTTATTACGTGGGACTAAAGTATATCTGGCGAAAATTGGATGTAGAAATACACCTCTGCCTACCCCTTCGGGGTTATAGGCGTGAGACTATGTATGTAAGAATAATCTACCCTGTTTATATACAGGGTGTCACAAGACCCATTAACAAGCCGAAGCCTATTCGTTTTGGATCTCATGCCAAGTCATGCTAAGCTAAATCAAACGGAAACGATGTTTTTTTATTGTCCCATTTTTTAAACCCCAATTAAAAGTGCTTGCGTGCAATGATCGTAATACCTCTTTATCCATGGGTGCCTAAGACAACTATAAAAAAAGTTGGCGGGGTAAATGCATCGATTTTGTACCCAATTAGAAAAATTGTATGGCGACTTTGAGCCTCAAAAATATCTCCTGAACCCATAATTGCCCAGGTATGGTGCCGAAGTCAAAAATGTTCGTAATGATTGCTACAATATAGAACAATTGTATGGCGACTTTGAGCCTCAAAAATATCTCCTGAACCCATAATTGCCCAGGTATGGTGCCGAAGTCAAAAATGTTCGTAGTGATTGCTACAATATAGAAAAATTGTATGGCGACTTTGAGCCTCAAAAATATCTCCTGAACCCATAATTGCCCAGGTATGGTGCCGAAGTCAAAAATGTTCGTAATGATTGCTACAATATAGAAAAATTGTATGGCGACTTTGAGCCTCAAAAATATCTCCTGAACCCATAATTGCCCAGGTATGGTGCCGAAGTCAAAAATGTTCGTAATGATTGCTACAATATAGAAAAATTGTATGGCGACTTTGAGCCTCAAAAATATCTCCTGAACCCATAATTGCCCAGGTATGGTGCCGAAGTCAAAAATGTTCGTAATGATTGCTACAATATAGAAAAATTGTATGGCGACTTTGAGCCTCAAACACATCTCCTGAACCCGTAATTGCCCAGGTATGGTGCCGAAGTCAAAAATGTTCGTAATGATTGCTACAATATAGGTTTCCAGTTTTCATTAAGGGTCCTTTTACATCCATATTTTAAACTATTTAACCCAGATAAACATTGACATCCGAAAAATGTTTTTAATGTATACCTAATAGCTGATTAGATAAGTATCGCTGCGTACCAATTACTTTATATTCAAGTGGCTCATGGGTTTAGTTGCCAAGCAGCTTTACCTATCAGTGGTGTGTAAGGGAAATTTACCGATAAAAATTGTCCATTGCATGGTCATAAGACACACCCTTAGCATCATCACCAAACCGCTATCATCGCATAGCCTAAACTAAATCCTTTCTTCTTCTTTTGTAAATTGCCGTGCCCGTCAGGGACCATATTTGATCTATTTATGTATGTAACACCATGAAAACATATGGAGAGCAATAAAATATTTGAATTTGAATTAAAATTGAAACATGAAATTTAAACAGTGCCTAGGTACATTTTATGTTGTATGATTCTTCAAAGGAAGGGTTTCTTGATATTTCACCCCTAAGTAAATCAGGGGTTAAAAGTTTGTTTGATTAGCCACTTATTTTGAAACTGCTACCATGAAAATATGCGCATCAGCTTGTATCCTCTATATCCAGCATTTAAATTTTACATCATCTGCATATTCGACAAGTACAGATATTCCAACTGTGTCGCATTCCCAAGTGAACCGTTCAATAATTTTCCAATCACATTAAAGTCAAACGAATATATTATCATAGGTACACACCGTTACACCGATGGTAATGAACAAGACACAACATACGTAATTGTTCCTTCGACTGACGCAAATTTTAGGGCAAGGGCCAAACGAGACCCATAACTCATCTATATACCTTCAAATAACACTTGGCACACAGCCTGGGAGGACTCAAACAAACATATCTACGAAATTGCAGTATGCAAATGATACTGCATGTAATAAAATTATTCTGCGGCGCAACAATGTTCAAAACAAAACACTATTTCGTGTCACAGTATAAAGTTTTACCTACACCGTCGTCGGTCAGGGATAAGCCAGTAGGTTGATCAGAATGTATAGGACGTTTTTATTCTGTGTCCAACGTCACAATGTTTAAGGTCGGCGGTGAACACACGTCCCAAAGGCTGGATAGGTCAGCCGTGCGAGGGTTAAAGGTCAACTTGGGACCCAGGTCAATGTTATATTACATTGTTATGTAGATTTGTGACAATTGTATGACAAGCGTGTTTGTCGGGCACGGCATCGTACATAATACAAGTCGAAAAACAAGTTTATGTTCTGAATGAAAGCAAGGTAATTTGGATGAATGAAAAGCGAAAAAGTTTCGTAGACATTTACTCCTGTTTTTAATAGTCAGTCGGTGTTGGTGTTATTTGGTTTCTGGTGTACTAAAAAAATCCCCGTTAGTTAAAACATACATTTTTGTGTAATAATAGGGTTGTTTCCAACTAGTCCAATCAAGGACTTTTAATGAAATGTCAAAAACGACCTTTGCCAAGGGTTTTGTATGAAATATGACGTAGTGACGTCATAGTGTTTTGCAGTCAAGTAGAATACTTATTATCAATAAATTGACGATAAAAAAATTAAATAAAGTTTTAACATTAATTGATGAATGAAACTACTATTATTTTGACATGTTTCACAAGATTAAAATACTTGTATAATTTATTTCACTTGCAGGAAATTTCCCTATTGTAGGAGGTTCTGCCTAGCAGCAGGCCAGCGACAGCGAAATCTAGCGGCATGGACCATGGACACGATGTATTTGTGTCAAATTGGTTCTACCCTATCTTGCCTAGATGCTACATACTCCTTTGAATTCGTAAGCAATAAAATCAAACCCTTTAAATCCACTCTATAGCAGGCTTGACTACAACCGCTACCGTCAATACTCTAGGTTATAATGTAAGCGAGTCAACACTAAGAAAAGTTTTCAATGGTAGAGTATATAAAACTTGGGTCATAGGTACTTAAATGTTTTAATAATAAAATGAAGTGCGTGTCGGACTCGCGTAATATAATTTTTATTTTTGTATACACATCGTGAAGCGGTTCACAGAGTACATCTACCTACTCACCAATTTTCAAATCTGTAGTCTCAATAGATGCAGCATAACGTAGCTGTGACATACGGACTGACAGACATACATGGCGAATCTATAAGGGTGCCGTTTTTTGCCATTTTTGGCTACGGAACCCTAAAAAGTCATCGAAGCCTAGATATCCTGAAGAAATCTCACCGTTACTCGTTGCATTAGATGCTTGCGAACTTGTCAACTCTAACGTTCTTGCGGATACGAATCGTGGGCAATAGCTTGTTAAGAATATAATAAAAAGGTAATTATTTTGTCGTGGTCTAGGTAAAGGTATAAAGAATAATGTAGTATTTAAATTGTAAGTTAGAAGCGACAGCGAGTATTCAATTACTCATCTTCTAAGAAACTGGTATTTATCTTAAATTATCTCCTAAATAATAAGTTCTGTGCTACTTAAGTGCGTAATTGGGCATTGTAATTATAGAAACTGGGATGCTCGCATGGAATGGAAGCTTTAATAGTCTAGTGGAGATTCCAAACAGATTGCTACGCAGCGCGTTTCAGGTTCAAATCCACGGCACGCAGCATTGACTGTTCAGAGTTACATGCGTACACACATCATTGGCATGTTTCGCTTGCTAAACGCTAAAGTGTTTGTGAGAAATTCTGCATGTAACACAGTTCTCCATAATTTACTCGAAAGACATGTGAAGTCTGGCAACGTGGCCAGCGCGCTAGAGCTTGAGCTAAGCCTGGATATAGGCCTCTTCAAGTTATAAGAACCTATTGAGAAGAGGCCAATGCTTAGCAGTGAGACACATTGTAAATCAGGATGATTATGATGAATTATATTCTTTTTTATAAACTCACGCCTGTATCCCCAAAGGGTTAGGCAGAGGTGTAATATTACACCTACATTTCGCCATGAATTTTTAGGTCCCACGTAATAGGGGGCAAGCCTATTGCCGTACCGGGCACATTACCAAACTCCGTGCTGCTACTGAGAATTTCCTAACGGAAAAACCCAATAACACTTTGCCCAACCCGGGAACCGAACTCGAGACCTCCCGATCCCACGCACACATTTATGTTGCGAGACCATAGAGGCAGTTATGAATTATATTATCTGATCAATAAAAGCATTAGGTTGCTGTGCAACGAATCCTGTTCGCTACAGTTCGCGAGGCTCTAGTACCACGATGTAAAACCGAGCTGTCTTTGTCAGTTACCATTCAAGATCATTTCAATGTAGTATGAGGAATGTTAGGATTAAAAGAAATCTAAAGATGGAAAATAAACTTTAATTCTAGGTTGGATGGACGATTGTTGACACGCATACACTAATAATTACAAAAATACAGTAATGAAGCTTATACATTAGAATAGCACAGGCAGCGATAGCCGAGTGGAGATACCAACAGATTGCCATGCAGAGGGTATCGGGTTCGAATCCACGGCGCGCACCAATGACTTTTCGGAGTTATGTGCGTATTGAATTGTTAATTATCGCTTGTCTCGTGCCTCGGAGAGCACGTTAAGCCGTCGGTCCCGGTTGTCATGAAGATCTTTGACAGTCGTTACAGGGCGTCAGTACCTTCTAAATAAACTGACACTGGTCTAAACCATAGAGTATCGCTATCCCTTCGGGTTGCGGAGGTCAGACAGGCAGTCGCTCTGTGGAAAAGCTAATATTCAGCCAAATCTGGTTAGACTAGTAAGCGGACCCCAGACTGAAACTGGGATAACGCTAAGAGAATGATGATGACATTAGAACAGCACATGGGTTACCTTTTGTCTCGATAATCAACACCCACGCGGGTAAACCCGTGGCCAGAAGCTAGTCTACACTAATAATATTATAAAGAGGAAAAATTTGTATTTTTGTTTGTTTGTTTGTAATGGATAAACTCAGAAACTACTGGACCGATTTAAAAAATTCTTTCACCATTAGAAAGCTACATTATCTGCGAGTAACATCGTCTATATTTTATTTAAGAAAAAATAGGGGTCCGTAAGATATTTGGGATTTTCGGGTACGCGAAGTAGTTCCCTCAGGACACGAGTGAAACCTCGGGAAACGGCTGACAGACACGCTACAGCTGAAACTACTATTGGGGGGCGCAGAAACCTAAAATTTTGCATGTATGTTCCTTGGGGACCGTAGGGGTGCATTAAGAAGGGATTTCCCGAAATTCCCGCGGGGTCGACCAAAACGGGTAAATTTAAAAAAATGCAGGCGTAGCTGCTGGCGTTCTCTAGTCCGTTATAAAGCCAAAGAGTAGAAAATCATGATTGTGCTTATGAATTGCGTCGTGCGAATCCAACCGCAGTGTATTGTCACGTTAACCAAGATGTGGGTTGACATCGTGAAAGCTGATTGTCTGTCCGTCATCGTGACGTGGCTTACAACTTAATACGTGCTAGAACTTGTCACTGGAACCTAGGTTTTCTTCGAATACGTATTGAAGAAAGCAACCTGCTAGTCAGTTTTCTACGTTCATCTTTTATTAGGTAACAAATACTTGTGTCTAATGTTTTTCGTATTTTGCGAATAGTTCGATAAGTAGGTATAGTCAGTAATGTAGTAGGCGTAGACGACACGTCAAACAAACTGCCAGTGCAATTTAAAAACACTAGATTTGACAAGACGATTCGCAAATAAGGCAAATTATTCGGTTTTCTTACTAGATTTTCAGCCAGAACAATTATAAAATTATCTACGGAAAAGCTCTAGCAAAGCTTGATTCGGCTGTAACCATATGTAAGTATTAGTATACTCTATGTTATTCCAGTGCCAAACTTATGTTTCGGCAATAATTAATGAATGAAAAATATTGTAAAAAACTTGATCTTTCATCAGTAAATAATCTAGGTTTGTAGCCCTCCACAACATCCAACAATACCTGTATATTCTTATAAACCGTCGTAATTCGAATATTTATTTTCCTTATACAGATGAGAACATGACAAATTAGCGAGCCTTTCGAATACTGTTACTTCACACAAATCCTTCGTGAAGGATGCTCGGAAGTGGCGCGTCTGTTCGGAGCATGAGAACCGATGCTATCTGCGTCTCACTCGCGCACACGTCGTGATCCCAGCGATAATACGTGACATGCGAGAGGGCATGTGCTTGTCAATTTTTACTACGACTACCTCAATGTATGAGGATAATAGAAGGTGTAGACTTGCTTAAAAGTACGTCCCTTCGTCATAGCCTAAATTCTGTGTAAGTAAATATTCATTTAAGTAAAGAAATCAAATCTCTCATGTATAGGAGAAACTATTACGGCAGCGATGGACTAAGAATCGACCCTGACATGTCAAACAAAGACCAACCACACCATATTGAAAATGTCAGCACTTTGGGTGGCTCTAACCATTTCACCTTAGACAAGGCCAGTTCAATACAATAAGCAAACAAACCGTAAAATAGAGAGATCTCACTTCCCATTTCGACCTAACAAAATATACAGCTGCTACTTTTCTTAGATTTCTCATTAATGTCATATTAAGCTTTTCTAAAATAAATCGGTTAAAATCGAACGCTTCATATAGGCAGTAATCTTATCTCAGTGACCTAGAACTAATACCACAGATTAATAAGGCACTCTGGGTTCGCAACATTCCCGAATAAGGGCGCGGATTTGAAAATTTGAAATACATATTTGCTATAAGCTCCATACAAAATACGTCAAACATGTATCTCTAATCTCCAAATCCATCGATAGATCGAGCATTGAAACCGGCCGTAAGTCTGCCGACCCCTTTCGCACCATTCCCACACTATCATAACAGTGTATGAGTGTTATAAAAATATGAGCCGAGTTCAGGCATAAGTCGAAGAGTCCCACGATCAGTCGCGTGTTTCCTAATCTTTTCAATAACTTATTGGTTGTTTGTGGAAAGTGGTAAATTAGCGTAATTGCGAGCAGACCGAGTATATATTCTAATCGTGGTGGTACGTGCGATGCGTTATCTGTTAGTTCCCATGGTCGTGTTTGTAAATGACCGTGTTGGGGTCACCGATGCTACAGCCGATGGTCATCGCGGTACGACGGGACACTCGGCGGGAAATAATCCGCGTCTTGTTATCATTTTGTGAATTTGTATTTAAGTTGTCATATGTTGTTTTGAATTATGAAGCTTGTTTTGATATTTGACTGGTTGGTGTAGTCCTGATTCAGCCAGAGTTTTGATTTCCAGCCAGGACAAATCTTTGTGTGATTATCACGATGTATTTGTATATTTTTTTGTTTTATTGTGTGTGCATTTAGAAATAAAGACGTTTGTTTATCAATTCTTTCGATATTGTAATAATAGGATATGATGATCACCATGATTCGACGTTCGTCCCATAACAGTACTAAGCGGCTTACTAACTATGACCACATAAACACGAAATCAATGTTGCGTGCCGTTGTTTCATGTAGAGCAGCACTAAACGGAACCGTCAGTTGCTTGGGTTTCTGGTCTGACCATCGCGTGTATTTTCGGCATCTATATAAAAATATCAGATCGTAAAACAATCAAACCTTAAGCGTGACACCGTAAGGTTAAACCTGAATCCATCAACCGAAAAAATCAGTGCACGAACGGAACCTTCCGTCAATACTGCTCATAATTCATGCATGCGTGCGTGGCATATTCACTGACTTTTTAGTACTATTTACTTGGTCACCGTGTGTAAAAATACAAGCATTTAAACCCTCGTTATTGTCGCTAACTGTACTAGACGAGATGGCAGTTTTAGCGAGACTCTGAGATAAAACTGTTTTGTGAACATTATGTTGACGATTGTATTATCTTGGTTCGTGTGGTTGTTGGTTTTTTATTATGTACAGTAGACGGTAGCTATAGGTTTATTTTTTTGTTTACGAGCTTTTGCAATATTTTGCTAATATGCAAGCCCCGGCAGACCAAAAGATTGGCTAAGCTTGTAATGAAGAAGTTGAGATTTGGTTTAAAAAAATTAGCGCATAATGAACAAGAGTGCTTGTATTTAGACTATATTCGGCGTCTTAGGATTTTTGTAAGAGAAAAATTTTATGTTGACCTCATCGGGCATCATAAAATTTAAGATGTGAAAAAGTAATATATAAACAAACAAAAAAGATTACATTTGTAAATGTAATATTAGTATATCTCTAATGCATGCATGAGGAATCTGATGGGAGGTAATGAAGCAAAAGATATATGTCAGGATCGTTGCAAATGGCGTTCCGTAGTCTCTGCCTACCCCTCCAGGAAACAGGCGTGAGTCTCTGTATGTATGTATGTATGTATGTAATAAGCGCCTATAAGATGGACTATATTTCCCAGTATAGTTTGATTTAGATCTACCTATCACCCTCGTCGATTAGATAACTGAAGAATCTGATAGTTAACCTAAAAATACTTGGTATAGTTATGCTTAGGCTTGATTGTAAAGATCCTTTTAAGTATGTATTTAAGCGGCTATTATGGAACTTACAACTTGGCTGCATAATATTATGCGAAATATGAAGTAAAATGACTATCAAATTAAATTCATCACAACCAATAAACAGAGCAAATTATCCGACAAATCGAGTTAAACGGTACGGTAGCCCGCTGAGGCAGTGTGACCATAAGACCTGCGCTAGACACGTTACAAGCTTAAATTTGTTTAAAGTGTACAGGTAATTAGAGCCGTGTTTGTTTATTTACGAGATAGATGCCATCGCTTGTTCCACGCCAGTACAAACTTATGTTGATGAAGCTAAGAAAGGCATCAACAGTATAGAAGTTGATAGATTTCTTGTGGAAAGACTGCTTACATTTATACTTCACTTGAATTTCAATGATTTAATGTGTAGTATATTACATACACCGTTGTAGAGAAATACGTATACGGTTAGTTAATATTAATATTATATAATATACTAGCTTTTGCCCGCGGCTTCGCTCGCGTAAATTCGAGGTTCTCTAGTATTATCTATGTTCGGGTTAACACCAAACACAAATCTCTTTTATTGGGCGGATACTTCTCCAATTGTCGTTTTGTTTAAGAAATATAACTGCAAAAAGTATTGACACATTCAAACTATTTAGTCTTACGTAGTATTTGTATACTCTTTGCTACTTAGTACTAAGACTTAATAGTACTCAAAATGTTATCCGGTATATCTGTGACGTTTCGAGAGTCACATAGAGTGGCCAATATGGCGACTGTGATTTGTCTGTCAGAACCATTAGAATTTAACAAAATACTCGACAATCCGAATTTTGCGGATATATGGTTTCGACTCGAAATCTTTATCTTTTAATGTTTTCTTATTCAGGTAAGGTTTCGATGTACTCTTTGACGAAATTATTCATATAAGATTTGACACTGCGATAACAGCGCAGTCCGTCGGTTCCAATGTGAAACATTCCAAAATCCACAACTACTTACAAATAAAAAATTAAGTACTTAAACATTTTCCAGTGGACTAAATTGTGAATCTAAACCATTCTCAAGTCCCCTTGAACACACACAAAAAGTTTCATCAAGATCGGTCCAGTCGTTTAGGAGGAGTTCAGTGACATACACACGCACACAAGAAATATATATATTAAGATAATATTCATGTAGTTTAATTTCAATTTATTGACTCTTGGTAAAAAAATTACTGTCTCTATACTAACGATATCCGTGTGGTGACGGATTAAGAATACGGATTGTCACCACCCCATATCATCCCATGGGTGTCGTAAGAGCCGACAGTGGGAGCACATTATGCAGAGAACAGCACTGTAAAAGAAGGAAAACTTGATACAAACCCTATACCAACCCGTTTGGCCAGCGTGGTATAGTAGGCCAATTTCTCCTTTCAAAGGAGAGGCCTAGTCCAGCAGTGGACTGTTAAAGGCTGATGATGATGAATGTGTAGTATATTACATACACTATTGTAGAGAAATACGTATACGGTTAGTTAATATTTAAATATAATAAAATTCTGATGATCTTGTTAGTCATCTTAGTTTCTCTAGGTGTATATGAGAAACTAAAAAATTCAGTCTTACTTTGTAACATTTTGCAAAGTACAGAGTAACCCTTGAGAACGTAAATAAAAGTAAATTAACTACTCAACTTGATCAAATGTCAGACGCCGGTCTAACATATTCACATCATCCTACTAAACATCCAGATAAGTACACAGTGGTTATTGAATTACACCATGCAATGATAAATTAGGTAAACGATTAAATCTATTATAGGCCCTATTTATAAATCGCTGCCTACTAACACTATGACTCATATTACAAAATTTGCAAATCAACTCAAAACGTTTGACTGCTTAGACAAAATTACTTTTGCTGTTCTGAAAATTCATCTTAGAGAAAGATATGTCTTATTTCTGTAGCTATAAGATCATGAATTGGTTTTGAATGTGCTTAGAAAAGAAAATGATTGTGTCACTTTTCGATCGCTCAGAACAATGAGTGCGTGGGAGTAGTTTAAGTAATATTAGTAAAAATGTCAGATGATAATGAAATGTTTTATGAAAAATTATAGTTTTTAAATTCGGTTAAATGTTGGGTTTTCTAATAACCTTTTGGTGCGATATTGTGTAAGTTCTTGTGATGTATAAATTGCATAAGATTACCTACTGAGATTTTTTTTAAACAAATCTAAAGATTATCTTACAATGTCGCTCTTTGGTATTTGCAAGCATTGCCTGAAAATAATTTATTTGAAATGCAACCTATGGTATTAAATTCTTCAGATGAATGACTATCTATATAAAAGTTAACATAAACTGCAAATAAACAGCAAAATATTGGAGAGAAGTATTTATATTACACGCCGAAATCCGATCTCGTATTTCAATTTAGTCCGTAGGTGTTTATTGAGAAAATATATTGATCAATAAGTAAATGTGCCTGCTATGAATCATTCCCGGCTGATTAGCATGATAGCTACCTGAATTTAACAAGTCGTTTATAATGGAAATACAATTTGTTGGTATATTGAATAAGTGTTATGGTCAGAAGCAGTTGGCTTGAGAATAGATGTTTTGTGTTTGAGATTTGTATGGATAACAACAACACGCAACAGCTAGGATTGCAACTGTTTGCTGGTGCAGGAGTAGTTGGTTAATTTCATCTATGTTGTAAATAAGCTATGTTGTACGATGTATTGTGTCATAATTTGTACAAAACGTTATTTTGGTATAAAAAAAAAGCGGCGATAGCCCAGTGGTGTACGTAACGGAATGCCGAGACGATAGTCTCGGGTTCGATCCCTAGGTACCCCGGGCACACACCTCTGACTTTTCGAAGTTATGTGTGTATTAAAAACGTTAATTATCGCTCGCTTAATAATGTGCCCGGTAGATGGCAATAGGCTCGCCCCCTATTACATTGGGACCTAAACATAACTGGCGAAAAGTGGGTGTAATACACCTCTGCCTACCCCTTCGGGGAAAAAAAGGCGTGAAGTTATGTTATGTTATGTTATTTTGGTTGGCATATTGAAGTCAGATGGCCGCTTCACTTGACTTATTTAAAATTTGGTTTTTGGTATTAAAATAGATCTCCTGCGCTAGGAATAAATATTTTGCACAAACGGCCTGCATAACCCTTTATTCAACGGACACAGGTCACTAAGACTTAAAACAATAATTGGAGATCATACTCAGTGGTATCCCGTGTGTGAATCGTAACCCAATAAAACTAGGCGCAATAAGACAACGCAGGCGCACCACTGCACCTGCACAATTTGTTTAGTGTATGTGTATTAGTTGACACGAGAGTTCGATTTTTTACCCGACTGCGCGACGCAAAGGAGGGTAATGTGTTTATCAGTCTATGTATGCAGTCGGGGCCCCTTGGAAACATTTGATTAGTAAAATTTGAATGGGCCCCGACTGTGAGTCGTTCTGTTCTGCATTAGAATTCTAAACTACTAGCCTTGTTTCTTTCTTTTTAGTTTTTATTTAAGTTATTTTTGTCACGTATTTTTTTAAATTATTTTTTACGCAGTCGGGTTTTTTGTTTTTCTTTAAATATTTTTTTTTTGCAAAGGCTTGCGTATTATAGTCAAAGATTAAGATTAATTTAATTTGTCATAACAGACTGCTCACTTAGACTGTAAAATACGTAAATACTAAATTATAGTTAAATAACTAAAGTACAAAAGAGTGAAAGTAAAGTAAAAAACCTTATAAACTAGATGTATACATCTAGAATATTCCATAGTTTATAGCAGAGACATTCGCCGTATACACCGGCTGAGCCGGCGGGTCGCGTATAAATTATACGGCGACCAATTTGTGCATGGTAATTACTGTGGACAAATGAGCTCTTAGACACACTGTCTGTTTTACTCTGGTGTTGGTATAAACGACTGTTTTAGTACAAGGTGTTTCTTTTGAAGTGGAATATAACACGATGCAAATACCATCTTTGCGTAGAGACGGAAAACTCGACATAAAACCCTATACGACTGCCTCGTTGGTCTCGCGGCATATATGTGCGCGTGGGATCGGGAGGTCCCGGGTTCGATTCCTGGGTCGGGCAGTGTTATTGGGTTTTTCTGTCACGAAATTCTCAATAGCAACACGGAGTCTGGAAATGTGCCCGGTACGGCAATAGGCTCGCCCCTTATTACGTGGGACTAAAGTATATCTGGCGAAAAGTGGATGTAGAAATACACCTTTGCCCACCCCTTCGGGGATAAAAGGCGTGACGATATGTATGTATGTATGTATGGAATATTTGGTAAGTTATGATGCAACATAGTGTAGTGTGGTATTCATTGTAGTGTGGTCATCATACACGACGTGTTTAAAAAATAATAATTTGGGATAACCATTTTGTCATTTCATAACTGGCATTGACGCAATAAAGAGTTATGTTTTTTTCTAAAGTCTACGGGATATTCATTAATTTTGCCTGATATTTGCGTAGATTGCACTGGGTTTTTTCTTGAATCCTTGAGTTTAGATCGTTCTTTAGATTTTTTGTTAATAGGAATTTGCTGTCAGCTAACTACATAACACTCTGATACGTCTTAACACTTTCACGGACAGTAAACGAGACACAATTGAAGTTTTATTGTTATCAAGTCTATAGGCGTTTACTGTCCTTCAAAGTGTTAACCTTGCTGCTTTGGATCTGCATTAAACGACTTTATATTAAAGATTAAATTTGAATAGAATCATGATCTCGAGTACCAAAGGTGGCTCAAATTAGCTTCTATCATGGGAACCAAAAATAGCTACAGACATTTTGTCCACATAATTCGTACAAAAAATACTAAAAGAAGAAATTTTGGTCACGTATATTATTTTATCTCCATGGGATTAGTTATTCCCAATATCAAGTAGTCAACAGTTGAGTATACACCCTGTAACACAAGTAACCCGGCGGTAAAGCCTTACAATGGCACCACATCGTTCGCACAAGCAACGCGCCCACGTTACAGAATCCATTAGCCAGTGATTAACTTGTAAGTGTGGGCTGGACACAATCGCTTTTTGTCTTTCAATAGTGTTAGTTTAATTTTCATGTAGCGGAAATGATGATTCATATGTTGTAGTGTGATGGAAGTGGCGTGTTCATCCGTTTTTGGTGGAAGTATTTTATGAGAAATGGCGATAGCCTAGTGGACTAGGTTTCAATATTCAATCTATCCATGGTACTAGTGATACATATTTGACATATACTACTCAAAAATGTCCGTGTGGTGACGGATTAAGTATAAAGAAAGTCACCACTCCATATCATCCCATGGGTGTCGTAGCCGACAGAGGGAGCATCTTATGCAGAGAACAGCACTGTAAGAGAAGGAAAACCTGATACAAACCCTATACCTACCCGTTTGGCCAGCGTGGTATAGTAGGCCAATTCCTCCTTTCAAAGGAGAGGCCTAGTCCAGCAGTGGACTGTTAAAGGCTGATGATGTACACAAAAATATGTCAAATATGAATCTCTAGTAGCCAAATCCATGGATAGATTGAATATTGAAACCGGCTCTAAAAGACCAGGACTGGCTTTAAAATCCACGACTAGTACCAATTACTTTTTATAGTTATGTGCGAATTAATAAATAGAGACAAGAATGGAAAGATACTGAATAGTGAATCGTGCGTGCTGAAGAGATGGAAGGAGTATTTTAAAGGTTAATTTGAAAGAACGGCGATAGAGACATCGATCGACGAAATGATTGGTAATAACAGCAATGATGAAAGCGATATTGGCGTGGATGAGATTGTGAGGGCGCTGGGAAGTATGAAATTAGGTAAGGCTGCAGGATATTACAGGATTACAGTTGAAATGCTGACGGTTGGGCAGGGCATAATAGTTGGTCAGCTGCAGCGCTTATTTAACTTGTGCTGGAGTACCTGATGACTGGGCCACAGCTGTAGTTGTGCCTCTTTATAAGGGAAAAGGCTCGCAACAAGACTGCAAGAACTATAGAGGCATTAGCCTTCTCAGCATTGTTGGCAAATTGTATGCGAAGGTACTGATTGAAAGAGCTATGCAAGTAACCGACAAGAAAATATGGGATGTACAAGCGGGATTCTGAAAGGGTATGGGGTGCACGGATCAAGTCCTTTCCTTGCGGTCAAAAAGATCAAAAGATCTATTGCGCATTCGTGGATTTGGAAAAGGCTTACGATAAAGTGGTGAGGAATAAAACGTGGTCGGTACTATCGATGTATAGGGTGAACAGCAGCCTCATACGAGCTCTGAAATCCCTTTATGAAGATTCTAGAGCTTGCGTGAGGATAAATGGGTCGTACACTGATTGGTTTACCTTCGAGGCAGGTCATACAATATTATTTAGCGAGTCTTAGTCGCGATAATTGACTTATTTAAAGGTATAAATACCTCTGTTATTCTCCTACGCTTCTACAGGCTTGCAACGGTCGTGGTCGCGGAGGGACTGATGTCAGCTCAGCGCCGTCCTTGTGAAGCGCGGGTTTCGGTAGCTACTCTCACTTGTTTTATATTTTTGATTTTATCCGCATTGTCGGTATTTCGACAAACTACACTTATGACGTCTACACGCTGATGAGTTGTGTTACTGCGGCGTTGTTTGCACTTGTTGATAACTGGGTTCCAAGTGGTCGATAGTCTGTATCCGTCTAAATTTCTATGTTTTTTTATTTCAACCGCTTCACGTACTATCCTGGAGTAATAGTGACGATCGGTGGATAAGACTTGTGGTTGATGTACCTAATTCTATCCAGTGGTTTGGTCCAGATTCCAGCAAATGCTTAGCTATGGCAGATTTATTAACCTTGACCCTTTCAGCGATCGTTCGTTTGATCTGTCCGATATAGGAACTACCACAACTGCAATAGACCTTGTAAGTGCCTGGTGTTTGTAGAGGAATAACGTCCTTTGGGGTACGCAGAGTGTGTGCTACCTTGGAGAGCGGACTGTATACAGTCTTGATGGAGTATTTCTGTAGTACTGTTCCAACGTTGTCCGTCACTCCCTTGATATTAGGCATGTAAGCCAACACTCTGCTTACTTCAGGTTTGCGGTCCTTCCTCTTCCGACGGGGTATCTCCTTTTTGTATCCATTGCGCCTTAGTACCTCCTGAACATGTGTACACTCCTGAACAATTCACTGTTTAAGTGTTCAGGGTCACCGAGGTTATAAGCTCTGTTCACTAACGAGGTCACTACGGATTCCAAATGTCGCGGGTGATGATGCGAGCATGGTGTTGAGATACCTGTCAATGTGTGTCGGTTTTCTGTATATAGTGTGTCCAAGTGTACCATGAGCTCTCACCGTCACTTTGACGTCGGGAAAGGGTAACGATCCGTCTACCTCCATTTCAAATGTGAACCGGATGTTCGGATGTATGGAGTTCAATTTGTCTGCGAATTGTTCTATGTCTTGCTTGTTGCCCTATGAGATGCAGAATACATTGTCGACATACCTCTTCCATAGCTTTACATTTGAAGCCTGCATGTCTATGGATTCTTCAAAGTGTTCCATCCAGATATTGGCCATCACCGGTGCTACTGGGGTACCCATTACCACTCCGTCGATCTGGAGGTAATGTTGTCCACGATATAGATTTGCTTGGAGGATTTAAAATTGCTTGGAGGGTAACTACTTCACCTCCAAGCAATTCTTCAATAGAACGGCGTATTTGTTATACATACCGCTATCCCACCGTTTACCGTGTGGTTGACGGCATAGAATACAAGTGTCACCACCCCCTATCTTCCCGTGGGTGTCGTAAGAGGCGACTAAGGGATAACACGATGCAAATACCATCTTTGCGTAGAGACGGAAAACTCGACATCAAACCCTATACGACTGCCTCGTTGGTCTCGCGGCATTGACGTGAGCGTGGGATCGGGAGGTCCCGGGTTCGATTCCTGGGTCGGGCAGTGTTATTGGGTTTTTCTGTCACGAAATTCTCAGTAGCAGCACGGAGTCTGGAAATGTGCCCGGTACGGCAATAGGCTCGCCCCTTATTACGTGGGACTAAAGTATATCTGGCGAAAAGTGGGTGTAGAAATACACCTCTGCCTACCCCTTCGGGGATAAAAGGCGTGACGTTATGTATGTATGTACCGCTATCCCTTAATTTTCTCTCAACGATCTCAAGGCAATCCTGAACTGGAACATTGGTGAATAGTGACTCCACGTCAAAACTTACCATCACTTCGTCTGGTTCCTTTGTCACGCTCTTGATGATGTCGATAAAATGGCGAGAGTCCTTCACGAAAGATGCCGTCTTACCTACTAACGGTTGCAGTACCTTGCTGATGTGTTTCGCCAAACCATATGTCGGTGAATTTATTTGACTCACTATCGGCCGCACTGGTACGTTTGTCTTGTGGACTTTAGGCAAAAAAAATATAAAACACATAAACAGTGAGGGTAACTGCCGAAACCCGCGCTTTACAAGGACGCCGCAGTAACACAACTCATCAGTGTGTAGACGTCATAAGTGTAGTTTGTCGAAGTACCGACAGTGCGCATAAAATCAAATATATAAAACAAGTGAGAGTAGCTGCCGAAACCCGCGCTTCACAAGGACGGCGCTAAGCTGACATCAGCCCCTCCGCGACCACGACCGTTTCAAGCCGGTAGAAACGTAGGAAAACAACAGAGGTATCTATGCCTTTAAATAAGTCAATTATCGCGACTAAGACCCGCTAAATAATATTGTATGATGTAAGTATACAAATCGCGAAAGTTTAAAATCGATTATCGAGACAGGTGTTAGACAGGGATGTGTAGCGTCGCCGTGGCTGTTCAACCTCTTCATGGACAGTTGTTTGCAAGATTTGAAAATAGTGACTGTGGATTAAGGATGAATGAGTTTCTTGTCAAATGTCTCCTCTATGCTGATGATCAGGTAATACTTGCGTCTTCAGCGGAGGAGTTGCAGGAGATGGTAGCAATCATGCATGGTGCATTAGGGAGGAAAGGAATGAAAGTGAATGTGAGCAAGACGAAAGTTATGGTTTTTGAAAAGGAGGAATGTGTTACGGCTTGTAATGTTATGATCGATGGACAACGAGTAGAGCAAGTGAATGATTTTATATATTTAGGTACGCTGTTTATTAGGAATGAAAGCTAATATTCAGCCAAATCCGGTTAGATTAGATAGTGGACCCCAGACTGGGATAACGCTAGGAGGATGAGGATGATATTTACTAGCAATGGTAAGAATAAAGAAGATTTTGAAAGAAGTGTTAATGACGGTAATAGGGTGAATAGAGCTTTGAAGGCTTTTATGAACAGCCAAAACGTGTCCAAAAAGGCATGTTTGGCTGTACATAGAGGAGTGTTAGTACCTACACTTATGTATGGTAGTGAATGTTGGGTATGGCAGAATAGACATAAAAGTAGAATAAATGCTGTAGAAATGAGAGCACTGAGAAGTATGTGTGGAGTGTCTTTGACTGACAGACAAAGAATTGTGTGATAAGAGAGTGTTGTGGGGTAAAAGAAGATGTAGTGACAAGCCAATACTTGTCACTACATCTTAGCATACCTTTCTCAATAGAAAGGTATGCTAAGATGGTTTGGACACGTGGAGAGGATGGACGATGAAAGACTGACTAAGACGTTATATAAGGCAAGTGTGAATGGGACAAGAGGAGGGGAAAGACCTAGACGGACGTTCTCTAACCAGATTGGAGACATCCTAAAAAAAGGACAGGTTAGAAGTACCCTTAACCGCAGAGCATGCATGAGAAATTTGATGGGAGTGGAAGAAGCAAGACAGATATGTCAGGATCGTTGCAAATGGCGATCCGTAGTCTCTGCCTACCCCTCCGGGAAACAGGCGTGACTCTATGTAAGTATGTATGTCTTGTATGTATATGCTAATTAATTAGTTAATTATCGCTTTCTAAACGGTGAAAGGAAAACATCATGAGGAAACCTGAACGTACGAGAGTTGTCCATCTTCTTGTCGAAAGACATGTTGGCTCGTCGGGCCACATTTGGCCCAGCATGGTGGACTCAGGCCATATCCTTCTTACGAGAGAAAAGTTCCGTGCCCAGCAGTGGGCCGTTTAAATGCATAGCTGATGATGATGACGATGGTATTATAGAGAATTCATGTCGTCTTGTACTGTCTGACCGTTTACTTAGAGAATTGGGCAGAGATATTTTAAAACTATGTTTCCTTAATATTTATGCTGTGTAGTCCATTTTTACTTACAGCTAAAAGGTTTATATTTTATTCACGTTAATTCAGATGACTGCATTTTTAAGTTTGTTTTTTGTCGGACTCTACTTTATTTGGCTGCATAGGACCTTAATAGGAGCAATTACATCAAAATTCTTAAAAATTAAAACCAACATAAACTTATGAAGCAAGCACATCAAAATATAATAGATCAAAAACAACAAACAAGAGTAAACAGTAATAATTAGTCAAATGGGTATAAACAAGATGGATGTTGGTTGGAGCGTGCGTCCACTCACGCGCGCGGTGCGCATGCGCGGCCCCGCAACCCGCGCGCGCAAATACAATTTGTTATATCGCATCTAGAACTTTCTAGCGATTTGGCAATAGGTACCTTCACGAGATTGTTGTACGTTGGAAACACGTTTTCAGGTTGCTCGTAAAATTAAAAATATTATGAGGATTTAGGAGATTGCCAAATATTTCATGACTTATGTTACTGTGATATGACTTTTACTGAGTTATACTTGTAGATATGTCTAATAAGTGACATAGATAATATTTTGTGAAATCTGGTCAAACTAAAAAGAACATCTTCTTTGAGTGCCAAGCCTTCGTTTGCCAGCTATTTTGCTACTACAATGTTCTGCAGTACCTAGAACATATTGTTGGTGCCGGAAAATATAGGCATTCTTCCGCTGTCTAAATATCCGGATACCACATAAGGTCCTTGGTTACTATACGTATGACCCTAGTATGATGATGATGATCTTACATCACCGAAGAACTTACCCATACATGTTCATATACCTACCATTATTATAAATTTGACGTTATAATGTGTGTGGAGATGAAGAGAAAATGCGCATTTTCACATTGCGTGTGATACCTCAATTTATCAATTGTGCTCAAGGCACCTACAAGATGATCTGACACGATCAAGAAAGCGGTGGGCGGCAGCATGCAACGAGCTTTAGGTACATACGGCGTACAACCGCTCCTACTGGAAACAAATATGTGGTAGCGATCCTCAGCAGCGAGGGACCCAGGAAGAAGAAGTGATACCTACCTGAAATTAATGGTGTAAAGCGACGGTGGTTAACTTACCTTCCGGCCAGCTTTAGTTTAGCTGTGGGGTTTAAAATATGCTATCTGTGGCTTATCAACTTTGCATATAAATCAAATTCTCGGACGAAAGGCTAGCTGAATACATAAACCGCGCCATCTCGTCGCTTTCCTAAATCCACAACACAACATTTATCATCAATCTCACCGGATGAGGGTTATATTCAATGAAGCGGTTTGCCGATTAATTCAATACTATATGAATATGGAGATATATGAAGATATAGAATATTCCATACGTGTATCCTTTCCACTTTCACCTGACACTGATACCCTTTGATAATCTTCACTAAGAGAAGATGAGTAATTTAATAGAGGCGTGCTTATTGAAAATTATTGTGTCGAGCCGGCGCACGTTGCCTGTACAACGCCATCTATCAGCCGATAAATCCATCAACGTTATTATTTCGCGTGAGCTGTGTGTTTGCTTATGAAATTGATTTAAAGTATTTTTCTATATACTGTGTGTTTTTCCATATTTGTACGCAACTCATGGCAAGACATATAGCTTTTCCTTATATATCTGCATAATATGTACTATAATAAGGTTTTGATCGAACTACTTTTAAACTTTGGTTTTTAAAACCTGGGTAGTATTTGTCCCGACGTATTAGCATGAGTTGTCCGTGTGGTGACGGATTAAGAATACGGAACGTCACCACCCCATATCATCCCATGGGTGTCGTAAGAGCCGACAGAGGGAGCATATTATGAAGAGAACAGCACTGTAAGAGAAGGAAAACTTGATACAAACCCTATACCAACCCGTTTGGTCAGCGTGGTATAGTAGGCCAATTCCGCTTTTCAAAGGAGAGGCCTAGTCCAGCAGTGGACTGTTAAAGGCTGATGATGTTGATTAGCATGAGTTACAATATAAAAATAAACAATGATTTGTATATTTTTTGCTTTAGTTTGTTCCTACATACTTTTTGAATTTCAGCGTTTTGTGCTCCGAGTAATACATATCTATGTCATAGTCTCTATCGCTTCAGTATTCGAAATCAGAACAGTATTTGCCCAAATGTTTTGGCACGGGTTATACCATCTGAGGTCATGGGATGTATTACTCTTTATTTTCAAAGCATTTATTTAATATTTAAATCTTAATTGTTTCCTCGGAGTTACTCTGGTAGCGGGTTGGCAAACTAGCGCCATATCTATTTACATAGCCAGTAGTAAGTAGTTATGGTACCTTGTTGACGCTTGCAATACCAGTGAAGATGCCTGCACTCTGTTGACCTTTCACAAAACGACCTTAATTAAATAAACATTACTATCTTTTGTTCATATTCGTTTTGGTTATAGATTGCCTGGTAGTCCAGGCAATCTTTTTTGACCATTTAAAATTAAACATGCGTGCCTATAGTCGATGAAATATGAAAGTAATATAATATAAAACCAGCCGAGGATACCTACTCAATATGAGCATGACTTTATGCTTCCTAAAGGTTTTCTATTAACATTTATTAACTCTTAGTATTTTCTTGGGTTTACGCGAATGTTACACATTGAAATTAAACTACAGTTTACGGATTTTATCGCGTTATATTGGTTTCACTAGTTATTACATTTAAACCGAACGATCTAGAAACTACGCTTTTATTACTAGCCGACGCTTCGAATTCTTTACAGGATTCATGTTCACGGCAGACTGAGGTGGTCTTTTTCTTGAATTTATAAGTTATCTCAAAGTACCCGAACATTTTTCAACTATTTGTGTTACTATTAACGGAGAAAGTTTTGGAGAGCCCGGGGGATCTGTGACAAGAAACACCTGGACGCTGAGCTTCAATATGTCAGGCAAGTTCTGCAAGATAACAAGCTCCACCACCGCGCTACTGTCACAGATACCTGAAGAAAGAAAAACCAGCCACAGTAGAAAAATAACCTGCTGTCCTCGCATACATCAAGGGCGTGACCGACAAAATTGGCTACATTATGTAGTTTAATTTCAATTTATTGACTCTTGGTAACAAAATGACTGTCTCTATACATTACGAAACGTACTTAGCTGCACTTAGTCTGGTCAGGTCTAGACAAAGTTTCGCTATATATTTAAGGGATCTCTGTTTCCTCCGACGCCGACGTTTAAATAATATGAGTATTTTTTCAATTCATCGATTGAAATTCATCATTCGACAGGAGGACGAGGTGGGGGACATTATTCTATAATATAGATTACTACATACTATCATGGAAGGATTCTATAAACATATTTAATTAGTCTCCACGGGTCACACCATTATTTCTAAGAACTCGGTATACTTAGCCAGAGTCCAGCGTTATCTCTCACCAATGATGTTTCGCACTTAGAGCCTTCCTGACGATCACGATTCCGCACCCACCATAAATATGTACGGTACCGGCGATTGTGCCTTAATGCGAAATATTAATTTAAACATACGGCCCTTAGGATGCTTGTACACGACATTTTATTGCGAATATTTATTGTTTTAATTACTCTAATATTTATATTAGAATTAGTTGGTTTGCTACGTGCACAATATTGTAATCATCATCATCTTAGCGTTATCCCAGTTTCAATCTGGGGTCCGCTTACTAGTCTAACCGGATTTGGCTGAATATTAACTTTTCCACGGAGCGACTGCCTGTCTGACCTCCGCAACCCGAAGGGATAGCGATATTCCATGGTTTAGACTAGTGTCAGTTTATTAGACGGTACTGACGCCCTGTAACGATTGTCAAAGATCTTCATGACAACCGGGACCGACGGCTTAACGTGCTCTCCGAGGCACGGGACAAGCGATAATTAACAATCCAATACGCACATAACTCCGAAAAGTCATTGGTGCGCGCCGTGGATTCGAACCCGATACCCTCTGCATGGCAGTCTGTTGGTATCTCCACTATAGCCGCTGCCTTTTGTGCACAATATTGTAATAAACTACACAATAATTAGTTAACGTAACGTATGGCGTTGTGGTTTAAGACGCAGGCGCCGATTATCACTGAGACTGCGCCGAGTGGTTTGGATTCGATGCCCACACGAAACAACACTTTGTATCATCCACAAACTATTGGTCTACATTACGAATTTCCAAAATATGATTACTTATAAGTAAAAATAGGTACGTTCTAAATTCAAAACTTCCCTCCACATTTTTGGCGAGCTAATTAAATTACCGTGTCTCATTGAAAAGCGGATTTACGTCGAGAATATTTTCACGCTATGATTTGTGTAAGTGTCGCTTGAATCCGCTCTAATCGTACGATATACTTCAAATGGCATTCATGGATGAAGGCCCTTCTAAGGCAACCGTGTATCGTTGGTATAATGAATTTAAGCGCGGTCGACTAGCTTTGGGCATGAAGAAAGAAGTGGTCGCCCTTTGACGGCTGTTACGGAAGAAAACGTGCTAGCAGTAAAAAATTTGATCCAAGGCAATAGACAAGTGAAATACCAAGAGATTCAGCATATACTACAGATTGGATCAGGAAGGCTTCACGAGATTCTGCAGGTGCATCTACGGGTCCGGAGGATAGTTTCACGCTGGGGCCGCACAACCTCATCGATGTTCAGAAGCAGGCAAGGGTGAAATGGTACCATGATATGATAGACAAATTTGAAGCAGGCTCGTCTCGGGGTGTTTACGACATCGTCCCAGTTGATGAATCCTGGATTTATCAATACGATCCATAAACAAAGCGCAAGTCGACAGTTTGGGTGTTTCAAAACGAATCAACGCCTACCAAAGTAAAGCGACCTAGAAGCGGAGGGAAGATTTTGATCACGAGCTTTTTCAATTTGACTAGGTACTTGGTGTCAATTCCTTTACGAAACCAAAGAAGTATTAACGCCGAATGGTATACTACCAAATGCTTGGCAGAAGTTTTCTCTGTTGTGAGCAATAAGCGACCAAACACAGGGCTCCGCGGGCTACTGCTCCATCACGATAATGCGCCCGCCCACAGCGCAATCAAAACGAGGAACTTCCTAGACAGCACACCGGTCAAACGCCTGGGTCACCTGGGTCCAAGAACTCACACAGTGCTAGGTCAGGGCTGTGAGGAGTACAGCCCAGACCTAGCACCGTGTGACTTCTTCTTATTCCCAAAAATAAAAATCTGCTACAGGGGATAAAATTTTCGTCGCCGGATGATTTGAAAAATTGTCATGTTTAGGTATAATAACAGGATTCAGAAAAGTTCATTGTAAGTGAAGCTTCACTTTTAATACCAAGGATATTTTGTACCATCAAATTTGAATTTGCAATTACTAATCTGATAGCAATTTGTAGCCATCATGAAACTTTCGTAGCTTCGTGTTCTGTCATATGTCAGTCACAATTCAGTGCATTTGGCCAGTGAGTGACGTTTCCACTTTAGGTCGACTGACATGTGGTGGGCTTGAAGTGAGAAAGAGATAGCACATATCAACAAAAGTAAACATGCTTAATGTTGATGATTGCTGACAACTGCTGTTTGGTCACGCAGTACCATTTCGAATGTTTACTTAGATTAACGTGAAAGGTGTACTTGGTAATTATTAAATCAATAGAAGGACATTCTGTAATTAGACTTTACCAAATTTTTTAACGTATGTAAATTTTGTATTTTTATAATGATAAAGGTTTTGGTAGGTGTTAAAATTGTGTCAATCATACAGCACTTGTATTGCTTTCTAAATCCATCACTACACCAGCCAACTTATTAAGGTTATATAAACTGTATTGGCAGCATATAGGAAACTCCGTCAAGTCTTTTCGTCGCCCCTACCGCAAAGCCGTAAGACAAAGGTCTTCAACGAGTGCGTCCTACCCGTTATGACTTACGGAGCCGAGACGTGGACACTGACGGTGCGACTGGTCCACCAATTTAAGGTCGCTCAGCGAGCTATGGAGAGGGCTATGCTCGGAGTTTCTCTGAAGGATCGAATTCGTAATGAAGTGATCCGACAGAGAAGCAACGTAATCGACATGGCTCAAAGAATTAGCAAGCTGAAGTGGCAGTCGGCCGGCCACATAATTATGTCGAAGAACCGATAACCGTTGGAGTAGTCGTGTTCTAGAGTGGAGACCGCGCCTTGGCAAACGTAGTGTAGGACGTCCTCCGGCTAGGTGGAGTGACGATATAAGCAAAGTGGCTGGCAGCGGCTGGACACGAAAAGCCGAAAATCGGGCTTAGTGGCGTGCCATTGGAGAGGCCTATATCCAGCAGTGGACTCTTGCAGGCTGATGATGATGATGGTTTCATCATCATCATCAGCCGTCATTTACTTCTTCACAGCAGTCTATTCTCAATGATTTGAATCTTGACGGCACATAGGAATTTATTAAGTAATATTTTCACCATCGAGGAGGTACTGTTTGGTGGCAGAAGATCATTTGTGATCTGGCGCTCTTTTTTCAAATGAGCGGTCTTAAGAAGAAAATATCACTTGTATTTATGTTTTAGTAGAATAATTATTATTCTTTTAAAAACGTACCTACAGCTGCTCTCCCCAAAGACGATGTGTGCAGTTCCCCTAAAGGGTTAAGTAGCCTTACGTTTCCATAGCTCGTGTTTAAACGGCCAGTATTAGATGTGTATGTAGCATCGTCTATCACCGTCCTGCTCAGATACCACGCTCGTGATACTCCACTTGACGATTTTAAATACAAACCATTTATATTGTTTGATTATTGTATAAAATAGACTAAAAAGTAGGAATGGTAAAAGGAGGGAATGGATTTAAAAGGTCATGTCTAATCTTATCTTGCTGATTCGGTAGATACTTGTATAAGTAAAATCTTATATATACAGTGAGTGATTTATAAGCCCCATAAGCCGATTAGTTGAAATACAGAATAACACTAGCCTATTGAAAAGCTTCCTTTCCGACTATAATATTTTTAATTGTTTTGCTTACTGATCCCCATCATGCGTGTTTCCCCAACTGCTACACATATATACTTTAAAAAAGCTTGTCAGTTAGTTCGGCGATATAACAATCATGTATACAAAAAGGCAGAAACTGATATTTAAAAGATTTGAAATGTTGATTTTGTGTCGTGGTTGAAAATAATTACACTAGGAATATAGTAAATCCAAAGCCCTCCAACCTTTAAGAAACTTCGATGTTAGCAACTATAAAGACTTCTATAGAGTAGCAGAGCTAACTTATTTAACAGCTCAATATTTCGTAATAATAAAACGGCAAAAATCCTTCAACCTTTAAAAACCGTTGGCAATATTGAATGGAGTACCCAATTATGAACGTGTGAGAACAAAGATGTACCGCGAACGGATACAATTGAAGATCATCTTAGTATTCTGCACTTTAGCGCCTGTAATTGAGCGTATTTTATTTATAAGTCGAAAATTGCACTCGCGAGCATTTCATCGACAATCGTGGATTGTATGCAAGCGGGTTAGGATGCTGTTCTGTTGCAATTATCGGCGCTGCGAGAGATGATAATACCTCCTCCAGCTTTATACCGGTGGAAAACCTATTGCTGTTTGTCGCATGGAGTCGAAGGAGTTGTGTGAGTCTGCATCTAGTCGCGTTCGGAGCTTACTTACTAAAACCACCGCGGTGTCCTCAACGTCCCATAGTGGCGAGGTATCTTAGTATAGTGTAAGTCCCGGGGACATAGCTGACGATCAAATAAAAATCGGTTATTTTATCGATTTCTCGAAGTTTAGTATGTTGATACAGATAATTTGTTGTCACGGTAACGATCACATTCAGAACAAAACTCATAATTACGAGTATATTCACGAGCAAAGACGTTTTTATCTTACTAAGAAAATCATTTTATTATTTACCCCAAACAAACAGGTTGTGTCGGCTAAACGTTTCATGTGTTTTATATTATGTTGTAGAAAAAAGATAATTTCATAAATTGACTTACGTGGGTAGATGCTGCTATCTTCTATGAGTTTAAGTTATTTATAAAAGCGATCGACTTACATTGTGTTCTTACAAATATTTGATTTTTTTAGACTACTCCCGCTCTGGGAACAAATCCTAGGTCGCGGGCAAATTGTAACATTCGATCAACGGTGCAATGCTAGTTGAAACCAATCCAATGTCAGCCATTCCCAAAAACATGGACATACCTTAACGATACTAATCACACTGTCACCCCATCTCTATACAGTTCCATTCGTGACCGAGGCAAGCTAATGTGTGTAGCCGACGTAGTATGACCGCAGTGAAGATAGCTACGCCAGTATTAATTCATTGCGCCGGCACTGCGAACACGCCGACACTCATTATCTGCGCTTCCTGCGTGCTCCTAAAGGACTAACACCCTGCACTCGCACGGCACCTTAGATATTATCGATTGACATGCTTAATTAATATTATAGTTTGGTGTTATATTTTTCGTTTCTAGCTTTTGATTTGGTGACGGATTGAGAATTCAAAGTGTCACCACCCCATCTTATTTCTTAGATGTCGTAAAAGGCGAATAAGGAAAACTCACAAACCAAATAGTACATCTGGGAAGGGACGGGCAAATTAACATCATAATAATATAATATAGGTGCATAGGGTTCCCACCAAGAACTTAGGGTCCCAAGCCAACCTCGCCTGCAAGTGGTGCACCTGCCGATCAACGGACGAGGCTCTGGCAAACAAAATATCCCGATAAGCGGCAATAGGCTCGCCACCTATTACGTGGAATCAAAAAACTGGCGAAAAGTGGGCGTTTAATATGCCTCTGCCTACTCCTTCGGGGAAACAGGCGTGAGTGTATGTATGTATGTATGTAATAATATACTAATCATTATTTTTATTCTCAGGTATAAAAACCCATAAATACATACCTTAATGACTAACATACATACAATAATTTTATTATATATATTACTAGGATTTTATATATATTATATTTATATATCTTAATATATAAAATCCTTGCGTTACTGACTGACTGACAGACACGCTACAGCCGAAACTATTGGGTGCAGGAAGCTGAAATTTGGCATGTATATTCCTTGGGGACCGTAGGGGTGCACTAAGGAGGGATTTCCCGAAATTCCCACGGGATCGGCCAAAACGGGTAAATTAAAAAAAAAATGCAGGCGTAGCTGCTGGCGTCCTCTAGTATATTAATATAAAATCCTTGCGTTACTGACTGACTGACAGACAAGCTACAGCCAAAATTATTGGGCGCAGGTAGCTGAAATTTGGCATGTATGTTCCTTGGGGACCGTAGGGGTGCACTAAGAAGGGATTTCCCGAAATTCCCACGGGATCGGCCAAAACGGGTAAATTTAAAAAAATTGCAGGCGTAGCTGCTGGCGTCCTCTAGTTAAATAAAACACATGTTGTTGTTTACACTGTTTTCATGTTAGGCTGAATGTTATTTCGTAATTTTTTACGAAAACGCCGATATACAACACCCTTCGGCCAAAAGTCTTCCTTTAGGAAAGTCTCAAGATGTTGAGTCGGCACCCGAACCACGTCCGATTTGAAGTTAGTATTATGGCGATTCTCCAATCTTTCGACTCTCAAGGTCCAGTTGGTCTTCGTGTGTAGGTACTCCATGACCTCCTCGTCCTTGGTGGAGTGATGCAGCCGAGACACCTACTTCAGTGTGGTTGGTATTGCGGGACGCAGCAGCATGTTAGGTCCTGCTAACCCGGTACCACAATGATTTCGACAAGTAGGCTTCTTCTCTCTCCTCTCTACCGTGATGAAACCATCCTTGTCGCACGTTTCCTTTTCTGACTTTCAGTTTCACGACCTTGGTTTACGACGCTCCTGTTTACCCCCTGTTTACCCCTGTTTACCATCAAACCCTACTGGTCTACCTTACCCAGTCCCCTTGGTCAGGGTTGCCTAGCCCTCTTCCACATAAATCCGAAAAGTCATCGGTGCGCGCCGTGAATTCGAACCCGGACCCTCTGCGTAGCAGTCTGTTGGTCTCTCTACTAGGCTATCGCTGCTTAACGACAAAACCCAGCTAAATCTGGCAAATCTAATGTCCCACCAAACCGAAATTTCTCCACCACGGTAATTTCCCACGTATGACGTTCGCGACGTTTAACAATTGCCACACCGCCGCGGGCCGTTCGGGTCTATGCTGTATAGCATATCGGCACATGTTGCATATAGCCCCATATTGCATATACCCACATATTCGTGGAAGCTATTTGTACGAATCATTAGGTAGTGATGCGCCGCTGATATTTAGTCGTCCGTCGCTTGCGACACGCCGGTGACACGACCATGCAGTCGCTGCCGACTACACAATGTTAAACTTGGTTTAGCTAACACTTTATTTTCGGGCAGTAGATGCACTGAATGCAGAATCTGGTTTGACTCAAGCAGAGCTACCATTTCACAAAACAATAAAATTATAGTTATCGTATACCACTTGCTTTTTGTTCTGTGTGTAAGGACTAGACCAGACGGATTCAAAAAGAGACACCCCTAAGAGCCTTACAGGCTGCTTTTCTCCTCGATTGAAAACGTGCTATTATTTTAGATACCTGATTGGCATTAGTAGTATCAGTAAAGAATGGCGTCATAACATCATATCAGCAATGCCATAACTGTCTTGCCAGTTTTGTACCTTAATAAGATAATGTATGAATAATACATCTTAAAACAGAACTACTTATTTTTAATTCACTTACATACCTACATTGATTCTTTCTATTTTTTTTTACTCTATGTTACAGATATTGAAACGTGCTGGTAGTATTTTGCTTCACGCAAAAATATGTACTTACTAGTTATTTCAAAACTGTTAATTTTTAAAACTTTATGTAAAATGAGCTCATCATCTTCGTATGCAAAAACGAATATTTTGTTTGCTTGGTTGCTTCAAAAGATAAACATTTACAATAACGCTAACTCAATTAAACTAAGTTTAAGTTAATCCGTGTTTACAGTGCTACCCGCCGCGCGGCCTCTGCGGGCGGCAACTTCGTGTGGTCGTGTCCGCAGATTAAACTATTGCATTGCACCTCACCGACATTTTGGTCGCCATGGTAACCGAAAACACACGACTCTGTAATACACCACCTTCAAGCCAAAACCAACCTTAAACTGAAGGGGTACAGTTCAATTTCAAAGGGGAAGGTGGTCTCCTAAGTAAGTTTTCTTCGTGAGTTTATGAAATAGGCCGGTGATGCAGGTCCTGTCTGAGTTCGCACGAATTTATGCTCACTACGGCTGGTTAGGCGTGAAGAGTGTGAGATCGTTAGTATGAGCCATTAACGTTCATTTTCATGCAATGTATTGTAATAATATCAGTTTTGCTGATAATCTACGTATTTGGTCATAGGATTTCTTTCTATCTTGTTGTGGGCAGTGGGTTTAAATATTAAAGCCCTTAGTTATAACAATCATTTGTGAGTTACACGCATTGCTTAAGCCTTCGATGCATAATTAAGCTATGAGTCGAAATATAATTCTCTTTTGGTGTTACAAAGAATTTGTACGTTTTTCATCAGACTGTATTTTTTAGAAACAGCGAGGGATTGATAAACGGGAGCAATAAACTAGTTCCTAATTCTCTCCCTCTCTAGAAATAAGTCTCGTATTGCTGGGGACTTTATAAGCCACTGAAGTACACAAAATGCATCTAGACTCATAACGACAATAAGATAAATGATAAAGTATTGTCCTATGTGAGGATCGAACTCCCAACACCGTGTAGTCCGTAGTATCAAACGAAGAGGCAGCCGATAGAACATACGCCATCTAAAAAGCCTACTAATTACTGCCCATTTTAAGAGACCAGTAGCCAGCAAGCTATCTAGATCGTTTGGCAACAAATCATTACGTCCAACGTGTTTATAAACCACAATTCGCACGGACTTCGTGCTGCGGTGGTGACCAATTACTGCGCGTTTCTGTCATATAACCAAACTAGAGCCAAGCCAGTGTTGGCCATACAAGCTGATCTGTTATTGTATTAGTTCGTCGTTGAAAGATAGATCAGTTTATATTGGACGTGTGTTTGTAGTCTCTGAACAGCGTCCAAAATTTCTTGTTATCTTTTCGCTTAAGATAGATAATTATTACATATTTCTGTAATATTATACATGTGTTAGCTGTTAGCTTTGTTTGCCACAAATATGAGCTACTAATGCTTTTCCCAACTGGTAAGGGTATATAGCTTTTATGTGTACCTACAACAACACAACATTTGCCATTGCTTGGCAAACTGTTGATATTTTCACTAGGCTTTCGCCTAATAACACTAGATATTCATTACGTAAAATCAACCGGAAAATGTGAATGTAATAGGCATCTGTCATAGTATAAGTATATATAAATCTATAAAAATCAATAATTTCATTGAAAATGTTAACATACGTGATTATGTTTCTAAATTTTATATAAAAATCTTAACACATGATCCTAACATCAGTACCAACATCCAAGCGTCGGTTAGCTAATAAGTAAGTACCTAATACTAAAACTAAAATGTCAAACCCTTTCTCAAATCTCGAGTCGTTTCACACGCTCCTCCATCCGCAGCGGCCACCTTCGGCCGCGTCCGGCTTGTGACATTCACGAATATTGTAACTAGCGTAGACACGCGGTTTTACCTGTATTTAATTTTAAATATTGAATGATAATTAATTTTATTTACCCATGAAAGATAGATATGATCATCAAATCGTTATTGTTCAGAATATAAAGAAAGAGAGTTACAACTATACATGTTATAAAATGATGGCCCCACCGCGTCCTGCTTGTATCAGCGCGATTAACTTAAAAATTACCGAAAGGATTTGTGTACTGCCTTTGTGGTCCAGTGCATAGCGTATGCGACTGCTGATCGGAGGTCCCGGGTTCGATTCCCGGGTCGGGCAAAAGTGTTAGTGCGTTTTTTCGAATTCTCAGTAGCAGCTCGGAGTCTGGTGATGTGCTCGGTAACGGCAATAGGCTCGCCCCCTATTACGTGGGACCTAAAAATCATGGCAAAATGTGGGTGTAATATTACACCTCTGCCTACGCCTTCGGGGATACAGGCGTGAGCCTGCAACAAAAAAAAATGTGTACTATTTTCAGCAATCGATAGTATAATATGATTACTGCGGAAACTATTGATGTGTGTATCACGTGCACCAACTTAAGTGCTGCTCATACCATCAGACGAATTGTAATTATATTAACAGCAATAATACTACTAAAATAAAATAACCTTGTAACCCAAGTGGTCCATCAGTTCAGTAATTTCAGATTTTAATTCTCAAAAACAGACAAGCAAATCCCTCTCTATTACAATAAATATATATTATTTAAATACATATTATTAGCAGGCTTCTGTTGGTATTTGATCTATGGCGGACGTGTGAAGTCTGTGTGTGGGCTGACCAGCTACCGGCTACAGCTCTTACGAATATTATAAGTAGACGGAAATTCACTTGAATACCATTTTGTGAATAATGTTTGGTTGGTACTGAATATTGCTAGGTAATGGCATATGCATGGTGCAGTGAGTACCATCGTATTTGTAAAGTTTTAAATGTTACAAGGGTTTGTTTTCTGTAAAAGTTTTATACTTATCGGTCAAAAGACCGATACTTATCGGCCTTTTGACCGATAAGTATCGGTAAAAGGTCAGACAGAAAACAGCTTCTAAAAATATGTTACGAAATAAGCTCTTGTCAGATTTTTGGCTATCAGGAACGGATTTTTATTAGTTATGCAAAACTTATGTATTTGAAGCTGTCACTTAACTTTTATGCCATAGAAGAAATGCTAGTAGTGACGAACACACATATTTTTTTTTTGTTTTTAAAAAGACAACTCCCGCATTAGGAATAAATCCTGTGTCGCGGGGGACTTTACAAACATACAACGAACAGACACAATGAACAGCCAGACTCAGAAATGTCTGTAATCTCGTGTGGGAATCGAACCCACGACACTCGGCGCAACGTCAAACGGCGAGTGTGGCCGGTGGCCGCTTAAACCACTACGCCAACCGTGCAGTCGATTATAATTTACAGTTTATCATTTACAGTTACCAACCGTTCCCTCAGGAATTTTGATAAATGCCGTCTTTGTGCATCCCTACGGTCTTTATGGAGCATACATGCCGAATTTCAGCTTCTAGCGATTCTCTCCGATTTGGCTGTGCGTTGCCGGTCATCATAGTTCCTTATTAAATAATTTACAGATAGCATTACACAAATTTTGTACTAATTTAGTACCTATTTGAATGACTTTTCGGAGTTATGTGCGTATTGAATTGTTAATTATCGCTTGTCCCGTGCCTCGGAGAGCACGTTAAACCGTCGGTCCCGGTTGTCATGAAGATCTTTGACCGTCGTTACAGGTCGTCAGTGCCTTCTAAATTAAATGACACTAGTCTAAATCTTAGAATATCGCTATCCCTTCGGGTTGCGGAGTTCAGACAGGCAGTCGCTTTGTGGAAAAGCTAATATTCAGCCAAATCCGGTTAGACTAGAAAGCGGACCCCAGATTGAAACTGGGATAACGCTAAGAGGATGGCGATTAGTACCTATTTGGAAGATGAATTGATGATGAAGATGTTTATCCAGTGTTGGTGAAATTGGCTTATAATATATTTTTTCATCGAGTATATTTTTGATTACCTAGTTATTGAAAGACCTGTAATTAAAAACTACCTATATTTCTGTTTTATTATTTCTATAATAATCTCATACAAACATTCTTACAGGTACATCTTTTGCTTGTTCAATTCGAAAAGGATTCCCCATAACCAGTTCAAGGTATCAAAATTACCCATTTAAATTCAACCTCATACCTGCGGTATGGAGCGGTACGTAACTACATATAGGTAGGAGTGGTACATATGTATATAGGTACCTATATAAGCTATCGTTTGACCTTTGGTAAGTTGTGGCATGTCAAGGTGCTGGCATGACGGATGTATTGCAAGTGTGTCGGTGACAGACCGAATTGTATCGGAGTGACATTGAGTGACTGCTGGGCAAATACTGCCTGCCTTGTTGATGTTTTGGTGGCAAACAGAATAAGTCAAAGGGTCAATCGGGCATTAGGCTTGAATTGTATGCATAGCACTACTGCCAAGAATCTATACTAATATAATAAAGCGGAAGAGTTTGTTTGTTTGTTTGTTTGTTTGTTTGTTTGTTTGTTTGTTTGTTTGAACGCGCTAATCTCAGGAACTACCGGTCGGATCTGAAAAATTCTTTTTGTATACGATAGCCCAGTTATTCCGGCAGGCTATAGGCTATATAACATAACGCTTCGACCCTTTGGGGCCGGGCAAAAGGCTAAAAAGGCTAAAACATAATGTCGGCTTATCTCAGGAACTAGCAGTCGGATTTTAAAAATTGTTATTGCCTATGATAGCCCAATTATTCCGAAAGGCTATAGGCTATATAAAATTACGCCACAACTTTTAGGGGCCGGACAAAAATAATAAAATGGTCAAACGAGAAGGGGGAGGGTTGGGTCAAAGGCAAAAAAAAGGCTAAACGAATAGGATACAATCTATATGGGTATCGTTTTCGAGATTTTCGGGACGCTGATTAATAATATGAAATTTATTTAGTGATCCAAGATGGCGGACGGGAAATCAAAGATGGCGGATGAGAAAATTTTAAATATCAATATGGGTATCGCCTTCGATATTTTAAGGGGTGGAGAATCGAAATACAACATCTATTTCGTGATCAAAGATGGCGGATGGGCAATCAAAGATGGCGGATGGGAAAATTTAAAAAATCAGTATTGGTATCGTCACCGATGTTTAAAGGGATGGGGAATCCAAATACAACATCTATTTCGTGATTCAAGATGGCGGATGGGAAATCAAAAATGGCGGATGGGAAAAATTTAAAAAATCAATATGGGTATCGTCTCTGATGACTTAAGGGATGGTGAATCCAAATACAACATCTATTTCGTGATCAAAGATGGCGGATAGGAAATCAAAGATGGCGGATGGGATTTTTTTAAAAGTCGATATGGGTATCGTCGCCGATATTTAAAGGGATGGGGAATCCAAATCCGACATCTATTTCGTGATCAAAGATGGCGGATGAGAAATCAAAGATGGCGGATGAGAAAGTTTAAAAAAATCAATATGGTTATCGTCTCCGATGTTTTAAGGGATGGCGAATCTAAATACAACATCTATTTCGTGATCAAAGATGGCGGATATGAAATCAAAGATGGCGGACGGGATTTTTTTAAAGTCGATACGGGTATCGTCTCCGATATTTTAAGGAATGGGGAATTCAAAAATACCATCTATTTCGTGATCAAAGATGGCGGATGGGATATTTTTTTAAAAATCAATATGGGTATCGTCTCCGAAGTTTGAAGGGATGGGGAATCCAAATACAACATCTATTTCGTGATTCAAGATGGCGGATGGGAAATCAAAAATGGCGGATGGGAAAAAATTTTAAAATCAATATGGGTATCGTCTCTGATGACTTAAGGGATGGTGAATCCAAATACAACATCTATTTCGTGATCAAAGATGGCGGATAGGAAATCAAAGATGGCGGATGGGATTTTTTTAAAGTCGATATGGGTATCGTCGCCGATATTTAAAGGGATGGGGAATCCAAATCCGACATCTATTTCGTGATCAAAGATGGCGGATGAGAAATCAAAGATGGCGGATGAGAAAGTTTTAAAAAATCAATATGGTTATCGTCTCCGATGTTTTAAGGGATGGCGAATCTAAATACAACATCTATTTCGTGATCAAAGATGGCGGATATGAAATCAAAGATGGCGGACGGGATTTTTTTAAAGTCGATATGGGTATCGTCGCCGATATTTAAAGGGATGGGGAATCCAAATCCGACATCTATTTCGTGATCAAAGATGGCGGATGAGAAATCACAGATGGCGGATGAGAAAGTTTAAAAAAATCAATATGGTTATCGTCTCCGATGTTTTAAGGGATGGCGAATCTAAATACAACATCTATTTCGTGATCAAAGATGGCGGATATGAAATCAAAGATGGCGGACGGGATTTTTTTAAAGTCGATATGGGTATCGTCTCCGATATTTTTAGGAATGGGGAATTCAAAAATACCATCTATTTCGTGATCAAAGATGGCGGATGGGATATTTTTTTAAAAATCAATATGGGTATCGTCTCCGATGTTTGAAGGGATGGTGAATCCAAATACAACATCTATTTCGTGATCAAAGATGGCGGATAGGAAATCAAAGATGGCGGACGGGATTTTTTTTTAAAGTCGTCTCTGATATTTTAAGGAATGGGGAATTCAATATTATATAAAAATCTATGTTTGTTTGTTCATCACTTATAGAGTCTGAAATGATAAGAGATTAAGCACTAAGTCAAGTAGCTTTGGAAAAGGCGCTTGGAAAAAAGGGAATTAAATAAAAACTCTTAAAAAAGCGATACGGAGTTCGCTGGGTCAGCTAGTTCATTGATAAAAGTATTATTACTAAAGTCAATAATTATGATGTTGATTTACAAAAATATTAGTAACACTAACAAAACAGCGGCGATAGCTCAGTGGGGTACGTAACGGACTGCCGAGAGCATGGTCTCGGTCTCTAGTTCGATCCCCAGGTACCTACCCCAAGCACACACCTCTGACCTTTCAAAGTTACCTATGTGCGCATTAAAAATGTTATTTATCGCTCGCTTAATAATATGCCCTGCAGATGGCAATAGGGTCGGCCTCTATTACATTAGGACCGAAATATTTTATAACTGGAGAAGTGTGAGTGTATAATACACCTCTGCCTACCCCTTCAGAGATAAAGGCGTGAAGTTATATATGATAATACGTAAATCAAAAAACTTTTAAAGGTATACATACAAAAAGCTATTTATGGCTTTCATAAAACTATTTCAATGCTATGTAATACTTAGTTAAGAACTCTATTTATTGCATTCGAGAAACAATAGCAACAATCCTGTTTTTAAATATAATTTATACGAATGACTCAATCGACGAAGTGACACCATTTTTATAAGAATGACAATAGCTTACTTTCAATACAGTATATTAGTCTTAAGCATACTTTTAGAATATAACAGGCCTTAATCATTATAAGATAAAGTTATAACTACGGAAACCGCCGCAACAGTTACGTGGTAAACAACCGATTATAAGATGCAAAGGTTAGATTCCTGCGCCGTGCAGAGTTAGTCTTCCTCGTTTAACAGAACTTAAAAATATCTCCATTGATTAGATAGCCTAGCAATAAGAACGGAGCATCTATGCCCTATTATTAGGCTTTATCGAAACATACACGTTGCTTGTTCTCTCGATGAGCATATCAAGTCGGCGTCGGCTGTCAACAATCTCTTGATTATTTTTTACGGAGAGTCAGCACCCTCAAATATACAAATCAAACCCAGGTCAAATATCAAACACAAGTCTAAACTACAATATATCGCTAACTCTGCGTTTCGGAGGTCTTAGGGCATTCACTGCGTCCAGATCTGGTTGACTAGAAATCGAACTTTGGACTCTAAGTCGAATGTGTTGGATTGCATTGCGACAGTTACTTATATGATTCTTCTGCCATCGTGTGCGCTGTTGTAACTGAGCCACATATTCCAAGGAGAATCTATTCCAGTAGTGTTGCTTAATTAATTCAACCCTCTTGAAGCGATCGAGGTGGCTGATGTTTCTGTCCTGGATTTAAGGTTCTGTTATAGACAAGTGTGGCCGTCAAATTAAGAAATGAGCAGGAGTAAGAGCAGAGAAATCATTGGGACCAGCAGAAATACAGGCCACTTTCATTTAACGTCCCCTAGGATCCTAAAATTTTTTGTATAAGTATTGCTGTTTGATGTTTTATTATTATGATTAGTTGTCTGTAAGAATTGTTTTATAATTTTCCGTCGCAATGCAATCTAACACATTCGGCTTAGAGTCCAGAGTTCATCGTGTGCGCTGTTGTAACTGAGCCACATATTCCAAGGAGAATCAGAGCACAGGTGATGATCAATAGTTTTAGGCACTTTTATGAGACAGGGTTACAGTCAAAATTGCATGAAACGAGTATAAAATTAATTTTATATATATACACACTTGATTCATATGTAGTTTGTGTGTCTCTTTAGGCGTGAGACTGTGATAGTTTTACGTTTTTACTATTTATACAATATGAAACTGTTTTTTTATTGTTTCTAGGCTATTAAATCTAAATTCCCAGTAGGCAACACGCAATAAATCTCTTGAGTACGTAGATCTGTGGGAGAGCTACCACAGGACAGGGCACAAGGAAGGGCGAACAAAGCCTCAGTATTAACCAGACAAGTCAATTAATTGAACGGAATGAGGAAAGCACCGTGTGATGATCGCCATACAATAACTGTCCACTCAGTAATGAGCGGCGCTTTCTCAGTTTCTTGCGGCGCCCATTGTGCGCTTTTCCTCGTGAAAAACTATACGGAGCACGAGTGGCACTGTGGGTTAAACGCGGTTTTGTAAAACGTTAGTTAAGGTGAAGTAATTTGGAAAATTTAAAATTATTGTGTGGTTTTGATGACATAAAACTGAACATCCGTGAACATGGTGCTTGCCGTACCGAAATATCGGTTACTCGAAACAAAGATATTAAAGTTAAAATTCTTTTAAAGTATGGTAATGGAAAACCTAAAAATATTTTAAGGACACTATAGTAAACTACAAGGAACATAGTTTATAACAAGTTATTTTAAATCCTTTATTTCGAAGCATGGAATAGTGTAGTGTTTCTCTGACTCCTCCTTTAAGCGATGCGTACCTATTGTAAACAAACATTTATAGTCTATGTAAATCCCAGTTGTTTTACCTTTATGTGATTACCATATACCATTTGAAGCAGTGATTACGACGAAGTCACGGCATTAAACTCACATTCGGTATCTGTTTAACTATCAATAAATCATTCTGTTTGTTTCCATAGTTTATTTTATTATAAGCAATGGCGTATTAATTGAAATTGAAGATTAACAAGACAGGTGGTCTATTAAAGCCACATTATAAGTTTACAAAGCGTGGTACATAAATGAACTATATTGAATGTTTTGTATAATTATTACTTTTAACATGTGGCATAGGATTCGTAATGATTAATGCATGCTAGTGTACAATGTAGTAGCAGAAAGATTTTAACGTCAATTAAACAGAAAGAGTAAAAATTATGTAGGATATAAAAGCAATTTACTAGGTATTTATTTTTTTTAAGTTAAGAAAAGACAACTCCCGCACTTGGAATAAATCCTGTGTCGCGGGGGACTTTACAGACACACAACCAACGGACACAATGAACACCCAGACTCGAAACAACAATTTATGGATCACACAAAGTGTTGTCTCGTGTGGGAATCAAACAACACTCGGCACAGTGTTAAACGGCGAGGCGACCGCTTAAACCACTACGCCAACCGTGCAACAATGCCATGTGCCTTTTTATTTTATGATAAAATTTCATTCCATATTCATATCAATCTATAGCGGCCATATAGCAATTTTCCTGGTGAGCGATAAATAAACATAGGTACTTATTTTACAGTGTTTAAATGCTTATACCTTTACAGATTACACCTGCTTAAAATAAACTTAAGTATGCGAAATATTATAGAAATGTTGATATAATTATACTACCCGATTAAACTGGTACCCTAAAAAAAGTAACATGTGCACAAATACGCGTCAAACTCTACTTAAGACGGTAAGTAGAGTTTGACGCGTTAATCAATGTTTAACTACAATCAAAGCGTCAGTGCAACCCTACCTTCTCATATCACCTAGTATATGAGTCGAGCGCGTAATTACGATCGACTAGCGCTCTTTCAACCGAAAAAAACAACCATCTCTCCATTGTTCCCGCCAATTTTCCCACATTTCGCCTTTTACAGTTACACTTTAGCTTCCTGATTTACTCGCAAAAAGTGTATAAATTGAATTCCTCATACATCAACTGCGCCGGGTACACTTCGAACTTTTTCTTTGGCCCGGAAAATATTGTCTTTGTTGTTAGATAATTCTTATTGTGTGATCTGCCCTTATTTTCTCAGTACTTGTGGACGCTCACGCAGTGGAATACGGACTTTTATTTAGAAATTACCTACAAAGATGTGACCTGCGCTAGAGAAAATAGTATTGCCAATGCTCGTGTCCATTATGCATATGAAATAATAATAAAGGTACTTACTACGGCGAAGCTACAATACGAAGTCTGTACTCAAAGCTACAACAGGCAAATGAACACCGCCAAATACGGTCAAAACAAAACTTTCTCACTAATTCAACGGCGGATCGTGCAAGGAAGATTCACATGCGAAACGACCACTGCATACACGTGAAACTATCAGTCAAACTACTACTTAAACATCTGCATAAGTCACGTCTCACGATTCTCTACGAGTAACAGTTTAATAATGTCCGCGCAAGTGACCCACCACGACCCCTGTGAAATACGGTTGAACGGACTTGGGGCCATATTTTCCCCCATGCATCGTACTAAAGTCGTGTCTTCCTTGGTGGAAATAAAACGCGAGGTCCATCTCTAGGGGCATCGGTGCCTCAGATGCGCTATTTTAGCCTCCATTCCTAAACATTTTATACACCCTAACTTGCTAAACAAATCTCATCCTTGTGCTTATCATCTAAGATTCAAATCAGATTGCATGGTATTAACATATAAGTGAAATCAAAGTAGGGTGTACGGATAATGTCATGGGAAGAGCTCAATGAACGTGCGGACAGCGCGTGGACTGCCGACCGGCGGATCTTCCCAAGTTATAACTCTCGTTGATTAAATGAAAATGTGTTTTATGTTAAATGCGATAAGGGTTATATTGGATGTAGGTTGCAACTATGTAAACTTGTAGGCTATATTGCCGTGGTCTTCCGTCTTAATAAGTGTAAATCTGTTAAGTGTCATCGCTTTAGTTTTAGTGAGTTTGTTTCCATTAGTGAGAATGGTCATTATGGTTGCTTTATGTAGAGTTGTATGATTTGTTGAGCCTCGTTTAATATGTACGATATTTTCTTTATTTAAAGTAAGAACAGTTATTATTTTTATTTGAGTGGCTTTGTTTGCAGTGTTTTGACAGATGTTCATAAACATTTTACTGTGTGATTTTGAGCAAACGATAAATTTAATTTTTCGTCTTTTACTGCTTTTGATAACATCAATTTGATAAACACACGTTTTTGTTACCCACAAATTATAAAAAGAAAACAGTAAAACATCCAACTGTCGTGTCTTATGCTGGTTTGTGACTGAGTGCTATGATAAAGTATTTTTTTTAATGCGACGGTATATTTAAAAAAAATGTGACTAATGTGATAGTAATGGCAAATCATTCAAATTTTGCATTCTATGTACTTACCTAATGGTATTTTTATTTCCATATATACATACCGACTTATTTATATAGGGATATTTTTCTATATTGGAATGATTATTTGTAAGTATATTTTATTCAAGTATCGAATTTACTAAAACACACACACTAAAGCTATGTTAGTAACTTACACACACGCACAACACAAAAAAACACAGAAAAAATTAAGCATGTGCTACTATCATCTTCATCTACACTAATATTATAAAGAGGAAAAATTTGTATTTTTGTTTGTTTGTTTGTTTGTAATGGATAAACTCAAAAACTACTGGACTGATTTTAAAAATTATATCACCATTAGAAAGCTAAATTATCTACAAGTAACATAAGCTATATTTTATTTTAGAAAAAATAGGGGTCCGTAAGATATTTGGGTTTTTCGGGTACGCGAAGTAATTGCCTCGGGACGCGGGCGAAACCGCGGGAAACGGCTAGTACATTAATAAATTTCAAATTCAAAGTTAGTATTACATCATGCTGGCTAATATCTATGTTCACACATTTGCACTCGAACCGCAGAAAAAAAAGGTAGCATGCGGTAATATCATCTTCATAAAGTTGCCGGTTGGATGACGTCTGCCCTTTCCTGCAGGAACCGTCGTGACTCACTGACCCATTGCCTCGCGCGGCCACGTTCAATCCTCTAGCTTTTACATATTCTACGTATGTTTGTACACATCTAATGGTCTACGAATCCGAGAGCTTGCTATTAGAGAACATGAGGTTTTGAAATTGAGAGTTGCTGGTATTATTATATTTGTGGTGTTGGACCGCTTGTGTGGGATTGGGAAATGGTGTAGCTGTTAAGAGTGTAGGCTTGATTGTGTAGATGTTGGTTTAGGTTGTCGAATGACTGACTGACTTACTATGTGTCTGGAGTGTGATTTTGACGTGAAAAAAAAATATGGTTGATAAATACATTTGATTTTGTTTGTTGTTTAAGAACGAAGCGAAAGGTGTAAGTTGTCTTAAAATAAGTACACATATTTTTGGTATGACATCTCTTTAAGAGAATCGATATAATAGATGTGACAAAGTACCCATTAAATCCATATTATCATCAAATTGGAAATAAAAGGAAATTGGTAATAATTTATTGAAAAATAAAATCAGCACAATACTTTGACGTACTTCAATATTTTTATAGAGTGAATGATGATATTAACTTCTAATAGGTTGCCCTGCAGGATTTTACATATTCCAGTAAGAAAATAAACGCCTCTCATACCTGAAATAAGCGACAGAGATAGCAAATCGGTTGTCCTAAGTTAAAGGTGACAAGTACTTGCCTCCAACAGTGAGCATGTACAAAAGACAATGTTGGTACTATCACAGGATGCCTGCATAAATCAATACGATGCACCGTGAAGCGTTTAACATCTAACAATTATTACCTTTAACCTTATTTTGACATTTGGTCGTGTCGCAATCGGCCGTGAATGTGCTAGGGATGCGGGCTATCTATGTTTCATCAGCACCCATGAAATGTTGCATAAAAATATAGTGAGTAGGTACTTTAAATGGTGTGATACTTGCTTCGTAGGTAGGCTGTGCTGATATTTTAGTGGTTAAAGCGGTCGCCTGGCTGCTTAGCACTGCGTTGAGTGTCGTGGGTTCGTTCGATTACCACACGAGACAACACCTTGAGTGATCCACAAAGGTTGCTTCGTTTAGGTTTTCTTTGGGTCTGTTGTTAAAAGCTTGTAAAGGGACGAACGATAATTTTATCTATTGAATGTGCATAAACCTTCGAAAAATGGTTTCAACCCAATTGTCTAAAGAAAAGTAATGGATTTTTACATGGAAAATGTTATTATTCAATTAACGAATTCAAGAAATAAAGGCGTTTGATATGTATGTATATTTTAAAAGTAATGTTATCGTTTGTTTATTCAGTTTCATATAATATATTTATTTTATTTTATTCTTTAGTCTCACGCCTGTATTCCCGAAGGGGTAGGCAGAGGTGTAAATATTACACCCACATTTCGCCATGAATTTTTAGGTCCCACGTAATAGGGGGCGAGCTTATTGCCGTTACCGGGCACATCACCAGACTCCAGGCTGCTACTGAGTTTTCGGAAAAAGCCAGTAACAGTTTTCATATAAATGTATGTACAAATTTATATTTATTTCAACATTAACCAACACATATGATTTGTGTAAAACTGATATTGCAGAATTTATTAAAAATACGTGGACTGTGAAAGGGCTGCACGCATTTTAAATATGTGGACGTATTTATAATACGTCCATTTAAAAAATGTAAATGTAAAATGTACATTTTGTATACGTATATTTAATGGTTTTGGACAGTTCAGGTAGGATTTCAAATAGCTCGGTTACTTTTAACCATTCTTAAATCAAAAGTAAATCTTCCTGTGCCTACAGGGTCAGTAGCCTTTCTCACAGCTTGTCGAAGAACCGTAAATCTAAAACCACGCAATTTATTAAACGACATAGAATTCCTTTAAATGTACCTTTTATTACTTCAGCTTATGATATTGCTGACATGGTTTTAGAACAACATTTACTTTGATTAAATTTAGTTTAAAAAAATAATGGACGCATGACTATTTGTTTTGCTTTGTTTTTCAGATTCGCATACTCGAGGCCAGAAAAAAATTCTAAGGTGCTTGGGTCTCAGTTTATCTAGGCTATCGGCGTGGATATTCGAGCATTACAAACTGAAGAACACCAAGGCATGGTAAAGGTAGTAGAGCCTTGCTGATTTTAGCATGAATGAGCCGGCTCGACCGGGGAAGTACTATCCTCTCACAGAAAATCGACGTAAATTAACAGTACCTAAACTGTTGCGTTTCGTTCGGTGAGTGAGAGTGCCGGAGGCCCTATCCCCTATCCCTTCTCCCTGATCCCACTCCTCATCCTATCCCTATTCCCAACCCCAAGGGGCGGCAACGCACTTGTGACTCCTGTGGTGTTGCTTGTGTTTATGGGCGGCGGTAATTGCTTACCATCAGGCAATCCGTCTGCTCGTTTGCCGCCTATTACCATAAAAAAAAAGTATCTACGCCAGTGAACCCTTATGACTGAATAATCTGTTGTAATCTAATATATTCTTATATCCAGTATGGTCTTTGAATAATAGAGTGATACTCACCTTCAAAGAACCCGTTCTTATTTATTGTTATAAAATAACATCATAGAACTCCTTTGATGACGAACTGTTCGGCATGGGAGTTCTCCGTATTATACAAGCTGTTGTCATCATCATCATCATGGCGGCCTGTCAGTAATCCAATATTGGATAAAGGCCTCTTCTCTCTTCTTCCATTCTTGGCGATCTTGTGCCCGACTCATCCAGTCTCGACCCCCGTGTCGTCGAATGTCGTCCACCCAGCGTTGCGGCGGCCTGCCGCTTCCTCTAGTGTCCGCTCTAGGTCTCCATTCAAGTACTCGTTTTGTGCAGCGGCTCTGGTCCATTCGCGCAATGTGTCCCGCCCACGTCCACTTTTTCTTCGCGATGACAACCATGACGTCTTTAACTTTGGTCTTATTTCGGACCCATTCATTGCGTTTCCGGTCACGTAAGGAGATCCCCAGCATCGCTCTCTCCATGTCCCTCTGCGCGACACGGGACTTCTCGGCAGACTTTTGTGTTAGAGTCATGGTTTCAGTGCCGTAGGTTAACACCGGCATGACACACAAGCTGTTGTATTCAACATAAAATATATTTTCGTGTGTGTTATGGACAAATCAGCGATGATTAAATGTATTTTTCCTGTAATTGTTTTTTCTGAATATCAATATCGTGTACAACTTGTAACAACTATACATGCCTATATGTTAACAAAACTCTTATTAAGCTTTATAACACTTAATCAACTTTTTTGCTACACTTAGCTAAAATGTGTTACGTTAAAACGCAACCTTTGGTTGGCGGGAACCTGCTTATACAAATCTAGAAGACCCGTTTTTCTCTTGACCCATTCGGGTTCAAATAATAGAACTAACGATGCAAGACAGACTGGACATCTCCTATTGATCTGTTGTGAGACCTCCAACTGTATGACCTTCACTTGGATTAGGTCAATTTGCTCATTCATTGTTTGTGTTACAGTCAAGTTATCTATTTGTCAATATTCACTTTGATTTACGCACGTAATTCAAAGTGAATATTGAAACCGTTGGCAATTATGGATCTTAATATACGTTTATTTATGCGAGAAAGTCGGATGTGGTATACTAGGCTTATCTTAATATGGTATAGAAAGATGGAGCCTAACTGTTCTTGTTGCTCGTACAGACAGACCGGAAGAAAAAGGGACTTAAATACTATGTATAGATGTTTAAAATTAATTTACACGTTGACTAATGCATACATTTTTGCATCTTTGTCTAAAAAAAACTGGTACAAATGTCATAATCATCATGGCCATATCATATATCGGATCATAAAATAAATTATGGTCTTCTTCTTCTGCCCGAGTCGATGGTACAGCAGACATCAAATGGCACCAGCCCAGTATGTGGCACAGCAACGGCATTGTCAGTGGCTCGGCATAGATCGGCGTCCGAACATCTGTGCGGACACTTAGGACACTCCAGAAGGTGGCTCATGGTTTGTACTGGAGCGCCACAGTCGCACTGTGTGTAGGCAGAGTCAATCATACCCCATTTCACTGGGTTGTCTCTGCAACGGCCGACCAGGCTTCGTAAACGATTCAAGGATCTCCATATGGCCCGTAGAAGTAGTAAATTAAATCAAAAGTTAATCGATGTGTCTCCATTTTGTTAATTTAGTGAGATAACTGTACTGGTGTCATGCTAGCTCAATAAAATGATATAGAGCAAAGCTTTGTTTAGGTAAAACGAAGTAAGCAAAACTAATTCCAACATACCTTGTTAACTCAGTCAATAAGAGTTTCGCCGAAAACAGCTCTACGACCGTAACATTACATTAAACAGATCCAACGAAGGCTGTATCATCAATTTCGGTTCAAATGACGCAATGGTACGAAACTTTCTTATCTGGCAAACCCATCAAAACAAAGTCGCTAGACCTTTGCGCTTTGGTTTAAATATTCGTTCGGAATATGGCAATAATTCGACTATATTGTAATTGTTTGTGGCTTATGCCGTGTCTGTCTGTCAATCAATTCACTTTCGAACCGTTTGTGATCTACATTGGACTTTGGACTGTGTTATGTTGAAGTGAACCATTAGTTATTATAATATAAATGTTTGGATACAGAACAATAATAAGGTTTTATTTTTGCGGTCGTATTTAATTTTTATTCCTTATAAAGACAAAGTGTAGGAGGTTTTATATTACAGCCATTATCTTTCTGTCTACTCTAAAGTAGTGCAGAGAGAAAATAGGTGTATTAGAGATTATTTTACTATTACCATCTTATATCCTGCATAGATCTCAACTACCTAATAAAATGTATTTTAACATAGGTAAGTATATTTACTTTACTTCTTTAACGATATTGCTATATATTTTTGCGAACTCGATGATTAACTAATACTAATTACTACTAAACAAATTTTCTTGCTATTTAAGTTACTGTCTCATTGTCGCATGGCATCGTCCCAGTTGCTCGCGGTTTGTCAATGCGGTGGGGAGACGCGAAATGCAAAGCGTGATCGATGGGATGGACGCTTGCGCAACCATTGCAGACGCGTGCGATCTCTGACGCCCCGCTGACGGAATACATGCTAACTGGTATATTTTATACCTAACGTTGTTCAGAATAATACCACGGTAATGTAACGTACAGTACTGCAAAGTTATTATATGTATGTAGGTAAGCAAGTGATGAATATGGAGGTAGAGGGATGAAAAGGGAGTGAGAGGCCAAGGATGGATGGATGGACTGTGTGGGGATGGATATGAAAGAGAAAGAGGTACATGATCAGATGAGGGGCAATAGAGAAGTACGGAAGCGAAGGCCGGACTGCGCCAACTCCAAATAAATTGGGACTAGGGCAAGAAGATGAATATGTTGATGAAGTTAATATACAGTACTAGAGGATGCCGGCAGCTACGCACATTTAAATTTAACCGTTTGTTCCTGATCCTGTGGGAATTTCGGGCAATCCCTTCTTAGTGCACCTCTACGGTCTCCAAGGATACATTTCAAATTTCAACTTCCCGTGCCCAATAGTTTTGGCTGTGCGTTGTCTGTCAGTTAGTCAGTAATGCAAGAATTTTATATAGGTATATATATTTTAACTTCATACAATGGTTAGACCTAAATGCATCGGGTTCCTACAGTTTAATATGAGTTAAAAAAACTGAATAGATAACATTACCGTGATAATACTCATGCATAAACTATAGAGAACTGTATTTATATTTAAATTTGACTATACTTCGTCCGCGGCTCCACCTGGTAGTCGGCTTTTGCGGCAAAAAGTAGCATTTGACTGACTCCGTGATCCAGTAAATAGCGTAAGCGTCAGCTGATCAGGATGGCCCGGGTGCGATTCCCGTGTCGGACAAAAGTGTTACTGGGTGTAACCGTATTCTTAGTAGCAGAACAGTGTCTAGCGAAGTGCCCGGTAACGGTAATGGACTCACCCCCTATTACGTGGGACCTACAAATTCATAACAACATAGCGAAATTTGGAAGTAAATACATTTTATACAGAGAAGGAGGTGTGAATTTATAAAAAAAAATACTAGACTTCCACGGCTCCATCTGGGTGTCGGTTATGACGACAAAAAGCAGCGTATGTCATTTTTCAGCCTCCATAGTATGTGCGGGGTCGCGGCAGTAATGCTAACGTAGTTCCCGTGACCCCGCCATTCAATGGGATCGGATAGAGGAACACCATGATGGTTTTAGTGGGTAGTCCCGGCGCTTCTCGTCGGGGAGTCCCACACTCTCCCTAGCCTGCTAGGGGCCCAGCCTGCTAGGGGGGGTTAGCCCGTAAATAGTTTGGTTTCCATCATGTGTCAAAAAGAAAAAAAAAAGCCTCCATAGTACATATGTTCATACAGTCTGAAGTCCGCACTAGCCTGTGTTTTGTCATAGTCGCAGACTATGACCTAATTATTTTCGTACTGACTCTTGTGAGGTGAGGCTTGTGTCCAACAGCAGCATAGTCTGTGACAGGGCTGATATTATTTTATGTGATATTTTTAACAATGCATCAAATATCTTAAGTAACACACTGAAGTGCGTTACGCTAAGAAACTTTATTATTTCACTAAAATACTGACTTGCACACTTAAATACTATTTGCACACCAAATATGCCAATCTTTCCATAAAGTATCATTTAATATGAAAAGTCTCGTTCGCTTGGGAAACTTAATAGGTTATGTTAGGTTTTCTTGTGACCCTGCACCAAAAAATAGGAGCCCTGCGAAGCAGGGCTCCGTGAACTTAGTTTATCTTAATACTACCAAATAACTTGTTATTTGGTTGTTGAGTAAAAGTAAAATTTGAAATACTTCTTTAACTAAAAGGATTAATTTTAATATTAGAGATTTGCAACGGTCGATAAACAGGTGTTCGTTATGATATATTTTAGTGAGTATATTTAGTGGTGCAATAAGTATATTTTCACCACAGCAGCTCAAACATGCCGCTTTTGCTGCGAGACAACAGTGAACAAAACGCGATTTTGATTCGAGCGCGAGTAAAAGTAGCTTTTTAATTTTTCAATCTTCAGTGTCACGAATTGACATTGTTCAGCCATAAATTTGAAACATTCGAATTTTGCTGTGCTCTGTCTCTTTCACATGCATATAAAAAGTGAGTGAAAAAACAAACCCCTTCGAATTCGAAATTCGATTTTGGAATTCGACCTCAAAGAAAGCACCTACGGCAACGCAAAAAAAAAAGATATTTGTAATAAAGAAATTACTTTTTTTTATATGTTATTGTTTACATGTTTAATTTATTATCGGATTTTAATAAAAATAAGTCTAATTAATAGTATAAAATTAGTATTTAACCAATACATTTTTATTTAGAATTACAACAATGATACATTTGGAAAATAAACATCAGGGACGGGGTATTAAAACGCGATTTAAAAAAGTAGCGGGAATAAAAATTTCGCTGATGCTGATACAGTAGGTATAGCGTAACGTGTTACATTATAATAATATATAAAATAATCTAAAAAGATGAGTGAAAGTAGCGCTGATGACTGTTCTTTAACACCAGAAGAGTTAAATCAACAAGTGATTATGCAGAATTCAATTTATTCCTGTTCATTTCTATGTCTCCTAAGTAATATGTGTTCTCACTGCTGTGGTGAAAAGTTATGTGTGCTACACGAGAGCAAAGTTTTTTGTATCTCGTTCTGTTGAGTCCCTCACCACGCTCAGGATTCTAACTTTGATTCACCCGCTACGCTCGTGAATCAATCATAGAATCCTACGCTTGCTCGGGACTCAAAATCAGCACTCGAAACAAAAAACAACTTTGCTCTCTTGTTGCACAAATAACTATTGGTGGAACAACGGTATTTTTTTTGTAGAAATCCGGGATTATATTGAGAGAGAGTTAAATACTACCCTTATTTTATCATTACAAAAAAAAAAATTGAGTAATGATCAATGCAAGCATATTTGCTCAAATAAAATGTATATTTTTTATAAAACACCGTTATAAGCTTTTAGCAGCTGAAACATCGCTCTTCACGAACCGGAAACTGGTACCTAAATCTTTTGTGGAGCTGCGTTTTACATTTTCTGACTCATATTTCTAACAAGAATAGCTTATTTTAAGTATAACGTTACTCTATAAGTATAAAATAATTAAATGGATCTATAAATGTGTCATAGAAATTCACTTCTAGATTTTCACAGCACGTGATTGCCATAACACTTTGTATCTGTAAGTATATTTTCTTTTTTTTATAAACCTATGTTGTCCCACTGCTAGTATAATTCAAGGGTTATGGTTAGGCAAAGCTTGGTGTATTGCAAGAATTACACCAAGCTTCTCTTGCCTGTGTCAAGTAAGGCCAGTTCTTATAGAAGTCATTTAAATCATTACGTCTTCATTGGAGGGGTTTGTCTCTATTCCGCCGTACGTAGTGCGGTACCCATTGCGTTGCGATCTTTAATTGCAGACTATGATGTTACCTATTAAAAAAAAAAAATAACACTTCACCGCATTTCAAAACTTACGACTACCTAAAGACATCAGCCAGCAACAGTAATATTGAATGAGAAAGACTGAATGCCAACCTTGGCTTGGCTTTTAAATGATGGCAGCAGGAGGCGCGCAGCCACGCTAGCACATTTTATTTCAGTGCTTTTGCTCGATCTCCTGCGAATTTCGGTAAAGCCCTTCTTAGTGTGCCCACACGTTTCTCAAGGAATATATATGCCCAGCTACCTGCACCCTATAGTTTTGGCTGTGCGCTGTATGTCTATCAGTCAGAAACGCAAGAGTTTTTTTTACAGATAACCAACTTCTAAAAGTTGTACTTTCGGTAAGTGCATTAGCTAAACACCGATATTTTCACACATCAGCATCCAACGACAACCTCCTCCATTTCTCATGCAGTTATATCCATAGTTAGGGCGTGTTGCCGTGAGAGCAAACCTCTGACGGACGTCACGACGCGAACGTGTGCGCCCGGCCTAACCTACATACGTGATATAATTATGTGAGACTGGGAAATAGTCTTAAGTGCCTATACTGTAATATGGTCCTGATGCCTCCTTTGGGAGGGGATAATATATGACCTCTTGTTACGGTATTAAAAATATTTAACAGAAAACCTTTCGTGACCATCATTTGAACATAATTAGAATTTTAAAATTAGAAAAATAAATAGGTACATTCATTTTCTAGATTAAAGTATATTTTGAACTAGAGGATGCCGGCGGTTACACCCGCGTTATTTAAGGCTTACTGCTCCGCTCCCGTTGCTCATAGCGTGATGTTATATAGCCTATAGCCTTCCTCGATAAATGGGCTATCTAACACTGAAAGAATTTTTCAAATCAGACGTAGACAGTAGTACCTGAGATTAGCGCGTTCAACCAAACAAACAAGCAAACAAACTCTTCAGCTTTGTATAAGATATAAGATAAGATTTGACAGGAAATAATTAGGATACTTTTTTTGGTCAATGACGAAGATAAACGGAAATGACTCCTAACTTCATTTACGATTACAAATCTATAACACCTCACACTTTCTACCAATTCAAATTCCCATTAATTAGCATAAGTACTTCAACGTGGTATCGGCAATAAGGTGATAAATCAAGTGGCACGTCCAGCTTGCGTGAGAACCAATCGACACGCGGTGGCCGTCGGCCCTCAGTCGAGAAACTAAATCATTGCGCGAGCACCGCTACTGGACGAACTGTTTATTGACTCACTTTGGGAAAATGGCTAATTTATTTACTTAGTTTGTCGTGAATATTAGGAGCTGAAATTGGTCACTTGTGTGGTAAATTAAATTCTAATTCAAATTAATTATTATTTAGGACAGGGTAACACTTATAAAAGTCAAAAATTTCATCAAGGTTCGTGATAGCAGGGCTATGATATACATAATATTGAGTGCTTTCGACTGTGAAGTTTATAAGTAAGACATTGTGTATAATTATATGACCAAATATCGACTTAATACCCTTTAAAGTCAAGTTCTAGCTTTAGTTAGGTCAAATTTATTTAATATTTGATTTGTGAAGCAAATTCAAATTAAAATAAACAACAATCTTTAAAAATATTTTCTAAAAGGATTAAATTAGAGACTACGTCCGGTGTCACATTCAAGCCTTGTTTCATAATAAGATTTTCATGACTAGTGCATTCTGATATATGGTCTTACAGACTTGTTATGTTTAAAATAAGGTAAGTATCTGGCTTAGTAAATAAAAAAGTAATCGAGCTTAGTGTTGTGCCATTCGAGAAGTCTATATCCAGCAGTGGACTACAGCAGGCTGATGACGATGAAGATGAAGCAGGTGTATAGAAGCACCGTTGAACGACAAAGTTCTTAAAAATGGAAAATACTACAGCGCTGCATCTTGCACTTGCAGGAAAAGCTAATGTTAAGATCTAGAAGAACTTAAACATGGTGTTGTGTTATGAGAGGCGACGAAAAAGGTGTGATCTATTGTTGATTGTTTTCTGCCGGATGTGCGCTGAGTCTTTTTTCTAGCATTGAGACGAGTTTAACGAAGTTGACTACTATGTGATCGGCCGAAAAAAGACCTATCTCGGGGGTAATATTTATTTATTTATTTATTCAAGACAACACAATCATAACAACACAATCAAATACCAACCTAATGTGATTGACATTGTTATAGACATATAATTACATGTACAAAGCAAAATTAGAACACTAAATAAAGAACAAGATAATGATATGATTTAGGTAATATCTCTTTGCTAAAAAGAAGAGTAGCAGTTAGCTGCATTAGTGAAGTTGGTTTAAGATGTTGCGTCGCCGCGTAACACGTGGATTCTACGAATTTCATGTCCACTCTGGAAAATCTTTGTGCGATCTACACAGATGCAGCATGTATTGCTTGATTGCTGTAATTCTTGTAATCGCCTTCAGATACAAAAACTATTTACTTTTTAGTGCCGGTTTACATCGGTACTGCAATGGAGCTCTCTCCTCTGCAACCAAATATTATTATATATAAAAAAAAATATATATTGATGATTGTGTCAAGCAGTCCAGTCACTCTACTCGTGGCAAGAGGATCGTAGATACATTTCTGGCAGATCAAAAATCTTTGAATAGATGAAGATCTTTTGTGCTTATCCGTCTACTGATTACAATAGCACTCGCCATCTAGTTTCGGTAAAATTTTAGTGTTTTCTCGGATTAGCCAGCCATTTTATTCTGAAACTTTTATAATAAACACACTTTGATGAGCTTTAAGATTCAATACAATATAATATGTACTCCCCAGTCATAGGTCGTTAAGCTTGTTACTTTCAAATCAAATCGCCGTGTAAATTCTTATTTGGTTTAGTATTGAGTGGCATCTGAAACCGCGGCAATAAATTAAGTAGAGTTCCATCCGTGAGAGTCCGATGGACCATTGCACGACGCGCACACACGACCGCCTCGACTGCTTTGTTATGTCACTGTGCCATCGTGGATTTATCGTCGTACTGTGTGTACCAATCATTAGCTTGCAGTACTCCGTGTTTTGGGAGCTCTGCTAATTTGTATGGGAATGTGGACTGCACTTGATGGCAAATTGAGGACGATGTTCGATGATCAGATCACCGATATCGGGATATGCCTTGGTGGTATAGCACTGGCCGGTTCTATATTTCAATATTTCTTTAAGTTGCTTAGATTGTCTCACAAAAATATGAAATTGTTTTTGTTTCTTTATTCGATTGTCTTGTTATTGTGCTGTCGTGGATTTATCGTCGTACTGTTTGTACCAATCATTAGCTTGCAGTACTCAGTGTTTTGGGAGCTCTGCTTTTGTATGGGAATGTGGACTGCGGTTGTTGGCAAATTGAGATCGATGTTCGATGATCAAATCGTGGATATCGAAAATTGTGCCTAAGCGGTTAACCTTTATGGACTTTTCTCATATGATGTATATTTGAGTTACTTGGCGAAGTCAATACAAACTATGGATGAGAAAATGCTTGCAGTAAACAATATCGAAGTAAAAAGATACCTCATGGACATATAGACAGAATTATAATATTTTACTTGAAAACCCATAATTATGTCAATATAATGGCAGTACCATAGAACGGTTTCAATGTCTTCTGAGTCAAATATAGTGGTTTCATAGTTCTGCTAATGATTTTGCGAAGGTGTCTGGTACTGAATGTATTAATCTGACTTAAGATTATGAATTAAGTTTTATGTTGCGCGGTAAACTAATACTGTACTGTAATATAAAACAGTGTAGGTATATTCGGCTTGATATGATCGGATATCTTCTGTTGATCATCTTGCAACATCAATAGTTTCGATATTAATGCTACTCTATAACATTGCTCTTTAAATCGTTATTACAAATATTGTGTTTCATCTCCAATTTGCTTTACTTAAATTGAGCAACTTGGAGCTGCAAGTAAAGAGCTAGCAACATAACTAAACTAAGAAAAGTGTAAGGGTCGGCGCAAACGAGCCACCGACCACAGCCACTGGTGGCCAGCGACCGCCACTTTTCATATATTTTACTTTTGTAGCGAGTGGTCGCCACCGGCCAAACGTGTGCGGCGCGTCTATACAAAATATATGAAAAAAGTGTGTTAAGTGGCTGTCGCTGGCCACCAGTGGCTGTAGCCGGTGGCACGTTTGCGCCGACCCTTATACGTGTATGCTTAACTTCGTTTAATTTTGCCGGTTATTTATGTACAATGTAAATAATATTGTTTCCAACATTTATAAAAACTCAATAATTCCAGTTGCTATCCGGAGACGGATGTCAATATAGTAACAAGAATAAGGAACTCACATCAACGCACAACAAAGCAAAACAGCTATGCTACCTTCACCAATAGCCGCAGTTATCGAAGACAATAAAGGAATTTGAAATATTCTAATGCAAACATAACATACAACACAATCAAAAGCTATCTAATAACCGCGCTATTTACGCAAAGGGTTGTCCCGATGCAATCGCGCGGCTTAACAACGCACCATAAACGCGCGTTTGCGTTTACGAGCGTTTTCGCTTTCGCGCCATTTGCAATAAATCAGCGACGCCACTGAGTGGGCGATGTGGTCCCGACGTGTCACACCGAATCATGGTCATACGAGACAATGTGTAGACAAGCTGTTTTTTACTTTGACGGTTAATGTTTGAATCAATTAAAAGCTATGACGTTTGAATCGGTTAAAAGCTATTTAAACATCGTATCTTAATATATAAAATGCGTATGCGTTACTGACTGACTGACAGACACGCTACAGCCGAAACTATTGGGCGCAGGAAGCTGAAATTTGGCATGTATGTTCCTTGAGGACCGTAGGGGTGCACTAAGAAGGCATTTCCCGAAATTCCCACGGGATCGGCCAAAACAGGTAAATTAGAAAAAAATGCAGGCGTAGCTGCTGGCGTCCTCTAGTTTTTAATAAGGTAAAATTATTTTGTTTTAAACTGACAATATCCAATAAACACTGAAAATTTTAATGGCCAGAAGTAGTACAGCGTAAAATCAATCTAATTACTAACGGCAAACTTAAGCAGAAACTTATGCCATGAGATGCATGATCATGTAAGTACGTTGATTATTTTGAGGATTTTGAAAATATGCATCACTTTTCTAGAGCGTAGCTTATATACGTAATTTGTGTCAAGTGACAAGTTGTTATTTGTGATTGGTTTCTTGTATAGTATTCCTAAAATTGTATTTGTCGGGAATTGAGTTATTATCAAAATTAAATAAAGAACTCGATTTGTAAATAAATATGGATGATGATCACAAATATCAACTTTCTTAGCTTATACTGACTCAGTTACCTTGTTTTAGATATTACATTTGCACTTTTATAAAGCGTCTGGACCGCAGCGTTTGCCCGCCAGTCTACACAGTCCCAGTAACGGGACAAATTTCACTCCGGCGCCGTCGACGCTCGTACGATTCCCCATTTTACTGTCAATTCATGTAAACGTCTCAATTTAGCGCACTCGATTGGTCCTAGTCAATACGTTATGGGCTGGGCCCGTAGTTCAAATAACTTGTAATATAAACTCTATTCAAAAACTGTAGTTGGCGATAGGAATGCGCGGATTTTTAAGTAGCTTTCCTCGTGTTCTGTTGGTATAAGATTTGTTCTGAGTTGTAAGATTTTTACTGTTGTGTGATTTTCTTGGCTAAGACGTACTGAGTGCTCTTCTTTGTTTATTACTTACTTGAATGTTCTTTTATAGGAAAAATTATAACGCTAGTACTAATGCAAGAATAGAATTTAAGCGTATCAAACGGCAAAATTAAGAGGTACTAAGTACCTAGTTTTGATCCATCGCTATCCGAGCATTATGATGGTTCAATGTAAGCCTTAGCCTAAATGGCTTGCTGTAAAGAGTAGTAAAGAGTAGATTGACAGAATACCTATCAGTTTTTCCATTGTGCGCCAACCAGCTGAAGTCTACAACCTGAAGGCATTGCCATATCCTATGGTAGTTTAGTTTGGTAGTTAGTGTTAGGATTTTCAAGAGACTGACCCAGCTTTACGTACTCTGCCAGGCAAAGAGAGAGAAAGATATGACCTTCGAAGTATATTAGTCACATGATTGAAAGCCTGTTATTCTGCCATTTTCTTCACATATCTTCAGGTAATACAAGTAACTCACACTGCTTTCAATGTTAACTAGCTACAAACAAATTCCATATCGACGGGTCAAATCTTAGTACCTTTGAGTTAAGAAGAGGATATTAGCAACAATGTAACGCAACATTTGTTTACAAAACATTTAGGATAACCCTAACAATGTCCCGTACCAAAAATAACCAAATAAAACGGACAATAGTAGTAAATTAGCGTTCCGCCAGCCAATTTGCGGTCTAAAGGGTACCGTACGCACCATAACAGGTTATCAAAGAGTCGTATGTTTTCATTAGGGTGGTTTACGCGTTTAAGGCACTTTCTATGGATTCTAGGAATATTCTGGACCAATTTTGCTGTTGGTAATTTTAAATTGTGTATGATTTTCGGTGAAATAAATACTGTTTGAATACTAGGTATATGGGCAAATTTAGTACCTGTTAATATAAGTAGAATTTTCCATTAGGGTATATAAATTATACCAATAAGACAAATTCTAACATCTTTTTGCTTTTGTAATTACATACATTTATTATACCCATGTTCATGAAATCAAATGCTTGACTTGAGCGGGAATCGAACCCGTGACCTTCACCGTGGCAGTTGTTTACACTCCCGCAACGTCACCAATATATTATGCTGGAATGTATTCAGGTAAGTTCTTTTGAGTAAACTAAAAGTTTAGATTTATTACATATTTCTTTAGATTTCGTTCCATAAATATATTATCGGGATATTTTAGAAAGCATAGACAGATTAGTCTTTAAATTAGGCCAGAACAGTTTTTCCAGTTTGTAATGTTTGACTTTTGTAGAATTTGTGGTTAACTTAATATACCTAATAAACGAGTTAAGAAAAGCCACACTATATGCTTAATTACTATTCAAAACATACTACAGATATATTTAATCCTGAAACAGAACATATAATTATATAAAGAGATGGCCTTGGTGGGTATCAAACCCACTGTCCCTAATTTAGCAAGATTCAATCATCACTAGAACAGGCCAGGCTAATTATGATTTACCTGTTATGGCGCTGATACACTTCAGCATTCACCTGTAACGAGCATTCTCGCGAATGTTACATAACAAATGAGCGTGTTTTAGCGAGCATCCTCACGAACATTCGGGCGAGAATATAGATAATACGTAGAATTCGCGCTACAATGGCGGTTAAACCCAATATAATTACTTCACTTTGACTTATGATTTTAATCTAGATAAGAATCTTCGTAGTTTGTCACTAATTTTAACTTGACTAGTGATAGGCTTAATCAGAATAAATACACACATAATCAATAAAATATCGATAATGTTTACAATAGATCTTTAGATTTGGTTTACTCAGAATTAATTTCAATTAAATAGAATGTTGATAATATATACATACGTTACACTCTCGATATCGATAAATAAATTTGAACGTAGGAACAGACACTTGTGTGATTTATTAAACCTGTTCAATTTTAAATCTGCATTTTATTATTTAGAAACGTCATTTGGTTATGTATCTTACTCTTACTCCAGAAATAATTCATAAGTGAAATTGAAGTAAACGTATTGGGTAAAACTGCTGTGTAGTGCGATTCTTATATTTTTCTATCTTCTATGGACTATTTGAATTTAGAGTGTTCGCTAGAATGATCGTGCAAATGTTCAGTTCGACAAAACAGAAAACGGCGAATGCTCGCTGTTCTGTTACAAGTGAATGCTCAGGTGTATCAGCGCCATTATAAATAAATATAAAAAAATATTTATGGATTTTACGACCAACTTAGTACATCTGTTATCGTCCACTTACACCAGATCAATATTCACCGCTGTGTCTACTAGTTTATCTGCCGATCGTTTATTAATTATGACGGATAGCCGGACCGACTGATTGCAGATTAGTGTGGACTTAACGGTTGAGGGCGAACCTTTATTGAATTTGTTTGGCGTGTTGACCCTTCGTGTTAGACAGATAAAAAATGTGCGCATTTGCGCGCAATTCAAGTTATTACATAAAGTTTTAGTAATAATAAGTGTGTAAATGCTATAATTAAAAAACAAATATGGAGTGGTGGCTCGCGGCGGGATTTCCTATCTATTCAAAGTCTTTTTAATAAAAATAACATTATTTACTTTCAGTAAAGGAAACGCAGCACAATGTGATGATCTTGAATAATGAATAGTTTTGTTGGGAGAGGATTAGACATAACATAACAATTCTAATCAGAATCAGAATAGTTTATTTGTAAACATAGGTAGATCACAATGGTATGAGATAGTACATATAACTTGTATCACTATGCTTTGCCAGGTGGCGTACAAATATCGAAAGTAGTAAAAATGTTATTAAACTTACAAATTGATACAGTTGACTAATATTTTGTCTTTGTGATGCAGATATACCTAATGTCAATTCCAGTATTTTGACCATTGTATATTTTTATGATGATTAAAATTAATAAATTAAAAATGTTCAAAGTAATTAAATTAAATACAAATAATTAGATGTCAGTCAGGAGTTATGTGTTTAAAATTGTCATTAGATATTTACATAATTATTGTCATCACTAAAGCAACACTAAACATCATTATATTATACATCAAGTCATATTGAAATAGAAATGTCATTAAGGTAGTCGTTAATAGAGTAATAACATTTTTGAATTAAAATAGAATGCAGAGTCTTTTTAAATTTTATCAAATCAAGTGTTTTGATTGCATCGAATCTGAAATCATCTTTGAATCCTGTGATGATCTTGAATAGTTCTGTTGGGAGAGGATTAGAGGAACTAAATAATTAAAAACTTCTTAGAATATTCTCTATTATGAGTTTAGAATTAGTTTTTGCCTCGGGTCGGCTATCGGGTGCAAATGTATAAACTACAGCAAATTTTATTAATAAACGTTCAGAAGCTTATGCGTGAATGAATACCAAACATCCGTATCATTCACAATCATTCACCATTTGTTGAACATCCATAATCTCAAATTAGGTATCACATTTATAACAATAAGTTAAAATATATTATACCTACTTGCTAAGCGTGATAAAATATACAGTTTTGCCAGTGTATTGAAGAACATTTTCTTAAAGTGTGCATGATATTATAAGCATGAATATTTGACGACTCTCAAGTATTCGATATTTGACGAATCCCTATTATTATTGCAACCTCAGAAGAGAAAATATACTTCCGTGATGGCAACCTTAACAATGATTCACTCTTGTCAGACAGAAGGCACATTTTCCATTTCAACCAATAAGAAAAACCTCTCTAGCCTTTATGAATTTCCCTACAAATCACAATAATTATTTTAAGTAAGTACGTACGTTCGTGCATAAAACCTTGTTGTTAAGCTTAAGACCCTTGGGCATTCATATTGTTTTGCCCCTCAGTATATCATCAGGTGTAGGATTGTTTCACTTTGATGAATACGTCTTTCTATCATGTTATTACTTGGCGCTGTGTTGGGTGGGCCCCTAATAGATTTATTGGCTACCTAGTGGGTATTGGACAATGGATGGTCTAATACATTCTCTGAAGTTGTTGAAGGCGATAGATTTTGGGGAGGTTGGTCTGGCGCCTGTAGTATTTCTTGCAAAGTTTAAAGTTCAAATATTTTATTTTAAATAAGTAATTATATATTCCTTCGAAATGTCATAACCCGTAGATGCAGATATAACAATGGGCGGTAGATTCGTGAAGACCTGACAAGAAACTCTGTATTTTTTTACCTAACTTAGGTATATACAGACTAGAGGACGCCAGCAGCTACGCCTGCATTTTTATTACATTTACCCGTTTTGGCCGATCCCGTGGGAATTTCGGGAAATTCCTTCTAAGTGCACCCCTAACGGTCCCCAAGGAACATACATGCCAAATTTCAGCTTCCTGCGCCCAATAGTTTCGGCTGTAGCGTGTCTGTCAGTCAGTAAGTAACGCAAGGATTTTATATATTAAGAAGATTACTTTGAAATAAAACTATTACCCTAGTTTAATAATATGGAAAAATAGAGAGAGAGAGTTGCCTGACCTACTACATAGTAAAACATGTATCATCGAAAATGTGTGAATTGTGATATTCCTGATTTTTGCTATCCACTGAAAAAGCTCCCAAAGATTTTAAAGATTTTAATAACTCAACAAGTTACTAGCTTATTTTAGAAACAGTTCATGGTTTACATCAGAAATATTTTTCATGTACATAAGCTAGTATTTGCTATGTGAAAAATAAACCGAGAATAGAGGTCACTTCCTTACTACTTATTAGCGCGATGTTATGATAAACGATCCGCGTGATAATATGATAGCAGGACGGCGGGCAGCGTCGCACAACAATTGCTACCAATAGGGTAATTGGCGACCGACCGCGCGCCAATGGTCGCACCATTATGTTGATACACTGTATTGCATAAAAATATAACCATTTTTATATGAGGTTTCATTGCGCTAGTAACTAATTTATTTTTTATTAAGTATATTACGTTAGTACCAAAATAATTTAAGAAAATGTAAACAACACATGATAAGAATGGCAATTTTAATTTAATATACATACATACATAGACTTACGCCTGTTTCCCGGAGGGGTAGGCAGAGACTACGGAACGCCATTTGCAACGACCCTGACATACCTCTCTTGCTTCATTCACTCCCATCAAGTTTCTCATGCATGCTCTTCTGTAATTTAATATATTATTTTTAATAGTATTCCAATTGGAATATTATTTAATTTTATGTCTTACTAGATTTAAACATATTATGCTTTGTCTCTGATATTCGCCATTCGGTTTATTTATTGTTCTTCTTTGCTTACAGAATGCACTTAAGCAGTGGCATGCTTGAGTTTTCTTACTTACTTCGCTAATACTTTGAAACCCCAGATATGTCATTAACGACCGTTATAACTTACTAACAGGCCAGGCTGATGAAAGAAATAAACAAGTATATTTATTTTTTTATTTGTAAATGAGCTTTGAAGCAGTTGAACAACTCTTATAGAATCCTCAATTATAGTTATTTTTTTATACTTAGTTGTAACGTAGTAAAATATTTGATATCGATGTCCTTAATGCTTCTTTATTTATGTCAACAATTTGTTGTCATATGTGATGGTAAAGCAAGATCGCAAAAACCATTGGCATTACCTGGATGGTTTAAACCATGTTAAATGTAAATAAATTTGTGTTCATGTTTATGTCCTGCAGTGTAACATGGACGCGGGCACGCGGTGTTATCAGGATGTCCCGTCAGAACGTGTCGGGTGACGACAACCTGTAATAGTGTCATGCATCGCGCTCATACGCAGCACTAAGGTGACTATTATCTAGCTGAAGGGCTACTCGATAAATGTATGGAGCCTTGCCTGTTGAAACTCGATCATATTCCATATGATTTCAAAAAGGACATACATACATACATAGACTCACGCCTGTTTCCCCAGAAGGGGTAGGCAGAGGCATATTAAACGCCCACTTTTCGCCAGTGTTTTGATCCCACGTAATAGGTGGCTAGAAAATTGCCGCTTATTGGGACATTTTGTTTGCCAGAGCTTCGTCCGTTGATCGGCAGGTGCACCACTTGCAGGTGAGGTTGGCTTGGGACCCTAAGTTCTTGGTGGGAACCCTATGCACCCTGGTAGCAGAGCGTGGTTAGGACAACTCCTTTTAATTCATTAAAATTCTTTATTTTACTACAGGGGCTATTTGCTCTTACTATATCATTTAAACGACTTGTATCTATGCCACTTTCATTGCACCATAAGTTTTTCATGGATGCTTGTGTAACAAAACAGTCCCGGAAGGCTCAGTGACTTCTTTTTAAAAAACTGGTAAAATATGGGTCCCTAATTACTTTTGCATACCCGGTGTTAAGACTTCAGTACTGATAAAAACAAGGATTGTTACGTTCTGTTTGTTTGTTTGACGATCATAAATTATCCAAGGTCTTGTACAAAAGACTTAAGTATATCTGATATTAAGCTTTTATCTTGTATAAATTATAATCATGTCAATTCAGAGAAGTAATTTTTTGCAATTGACTATAAGTCATAGACTGACTTTCTACTCATCATAACTGTCTTAGCGTGATCCTAGTTGAATTCAGGACTTTTTCCATGGAAACCGGGGTCTGCTTTCTAGTCTAAACAAATTTGACTTTAATATAAGCTTTTCCACAGAGCGAATACTATGAGCACCTTAAAGCTTTTCTAGATCAAGCGGGCCGCTTGGTCACCCTTGTCCTTCTTGGTTCAAAATAAGATTGCTTTTTATGGCTATTGGTTCCTTAATAAATAGCTTATTATAATTTTAGTCCGATATAATCTTATTGGTCAAACTTGACGATTACTTATCTGAATAAACTACACTCAGTAACTTTAGTAGTTCATTTGTATTTATTTCACTTGCTTCTCAACTTCGCAGTAAAATCAATCTCAAAGGAAGTTATCCATAACTACCGTCATTGATAACGCGAATAAGTGAAAGCTAAGATATTATTATTACACAGGTGTGCATCCTCTTGATAAAATCTTCAGTAAGCTTACGACATATCCATATGCGCAATTAAATATTAGTATTTTCGACCTTCGGAACATTGGTTATAGCATGGATATCGGTCAAGGCGTCCATCGACGCGAACTGTAATGAGTTAATACATCCCACGCCCCTTATTGTTCTAAGTCTGTCTGTCCGTTCCTCGCATCTACATTTTAATATGAATATATCTTGCAAACTTCCTCTTTCACTTACCAAACCCCCTGCTAAAGAAAATCCGTACCTATTCGTATTATTATAAGATGTAGGAGTTCAGTTCGTTGGGTATAAAAGGGTTGTAGAAATGTACAAATGAGCTCATTGTCAGAGCTACAAATTTGCATGAAGTATGAAAGTTGGGGCGTTATAAAGACGCAATAGATGATTTGTAAAATGATTTCTAATGAATTAGTCATCTGTTATTGTTATTCCAAATAGAGCATGAAATAGGAAACCCATGACCTGCGTCGGTATCTTTATGTTCGTATGTATGTATCAACAATTGGATTTCACTATTTAAGTACATATACTACAGAGGACATTCTTAGCATATAATCATCGTCCTGGACCTAGATCTATCCCGGGTGCATACAAGACTCCCACGTAGAAGCTCAAAGTACGATTTCCAGTCTTACCAGATTTGGCATAATATTAGGGTTTCCTCATAACGACAGCCGTGAGATCACCGCAACCCAAAGGGATAACGCCAATCAGGGTATTCTAACTGCCAGTCAGGACTGTCAGCGATATTTATGACAGCTGGGTCTGTCAGCATTACCAAAGAGCTCAGATACTTACATAGAGGCGCATTTCATATAGACCCTTTGAAGACAAACTTTCAGCGACTCAAATTGCCGCTTGGCGGCGTGGAAGTCACGCTGCGGCAGCTGTCTCTCTCTCCTCCAGTGTATCTTCACTACGAGAGCGAGAGAGACGGAGAACGCCGCCAGCGCTGCCACCGGCGCCAACTACGAACTAAACTGGAGACAGTCCCCATTTGGAATCGGCACACGAAATCCTTAAGAACGGCGCTTCTATGTAAATCTGTATTCATTGGCATTACGTACTCTTCGATGCACAGGGCAAGTGACAATTAAGTATGCCATTCATCATTCATACCATATACGTAATGCTTTATATTCTAATAAGTTGCTTTTTCATTTTTTTTAAACAGTTTGCGCCGCTTGCTTCCATCCGCTGAAGTAGAGATGGAGAGCCCAGGGGGAGGCCTATGTCCAGCAGTGGACGTTTAGCAGCCGATAAGATGATGATGAAGATGTTTTTGGCGTTATAGTAAACTTAATTTTCAAATTAAAGAACAGCACGCTTATTTTATTCAAAATGTTATGATATGTACTTGAATCTCACTGGACAACCCAGCAGCACAATTAAATAAAGGTGCCATTTCACTCTTCAAAAAACCTTCTTCTTTTACATATTACTTAGGGTCGGCGCAGAATGTCTTTCTCTTCCATTCTCTCCTATCAGCCGTCTTCTGATTATTCACTCCCTTTTCACTCTTCTAAGAACCATGAAACAAAAATAAATATAAATAATTCCCGACCGAAGCCACATACAATAGCTAGTTAAACTAATAAAGACACATAAACCTAGCCCATTCTAATAAGACGTACGCCTTACATTAAACTGTAGACCTATAAACTTCCAATTAGGCATCCTCCATCTGCAATAGTCCATTCATTATAACAAAGAAGCATAGATGTTGCCAATAAATAAATTTCGCGTCCGTCCGCCTACGAAGGCTTGCAACACATCTATTAAATTTTGATAGATCTCACTATGAGTCACTGATGCGCTTGGGCAAACTTAGACATATTAAATTATTCAGGGTTATTGAAATATTTAGTTGGATTTGCATATAAATAGGCTTAATTGTTATATCAATCAGGTTTGATGTATTGTGAATGAAATAATATTTGTTCGTTGAGAGGTGATGTGGGAAACTGTTATTTTGGTTTGGAATGTTGTAGAATTGTAGGCAAATGATGTGTCAAGTTATATAATCAGTACCTATGAAATCACCTACTGAAGCTATAAATAGGAAAAAATATGCACAATGGATTCTTTTCATGAAGTAGGCGCCCACTTACACACCACCCGGCAAGTATGTAAGAAAATAGGTAATGAATATTTGTTTGAAAATCTGTGACAACTAGTCTAGCGTATAATTTAAATAAGTTATTTAAATGAGTATTTCTCCAATAAGGAACATTAGGAAAAGCTCGATGCAGATGGCGCTACAGGCAAGTACAGGAAACAAAAACTTTCATGGTTACTAGGTGGTCATGCAGTCTATTGCAGTCCACTCCTGTCTAGGAGTCTCTAAATTTGCGTAACAATCGCGTTGAGAGTCAATACTTAGTCTTACAGCTCCCGAATAAACTGGTGTAGTGAGACTTTGTATTCTTAATACGTCACCAGTTTATAGGAAACCGCCAAAAATGTTCTCATACTAAAGTGTCATACATGTTATAGCGCATAACAAACTATCGGGCTTGGTACCTTCAAATGTCATTTTGTAGTACCTAGGTCTAATCTAACACTCGATGAAAATATTTCTACATTTGGGCTAGTGCTGCACTCTAGTGCCTCCTATTAGAATAAGGTACTAATACGTACTATCAAATTAGAATCAATTTTATTTTTTAATGTTGTCTTATTGGAAAACCTAAGTAAGTTACTAAGTAGGTATTCCATAAATGTACAATATGACTAGTAATTAATCTTGGTACAGGTGGCTAGAAAGCTATGCATAATTTTATTTTCAATCCTACTTTATAACGTATCATTATAAACTACTAGTAAATCTAAAAAATATTTTATGTCTGATCATAAACATATTTGTTACCATACGTGTACTGGAGTCAACAATAGCTTTGCTAAGTAAAATATATGGTAATAAAACTTGTTTAGAAGAAATAAAATTCCAGGAAAAGACCGAAAAAAGCACCTAAGAAACATAAGAGTAAATAAAACTATGAATTTTCTGCCTCTACGAATGTATATCTATGTTATAAGGTGGCTTTTAGATATAATATCTGAAGTGCATATTGGATCTGAGCTTCTATTATACAGCAAAATCATTCATAATTCTTTATTTCAATATAATTACAAAATGATCATCAATTACATAAATAAAATACTTACTCAAACTCAACGTCAGTACATCTGTCAACAACTTGATATATCACAAAAAAACTATAAATAACGGTACTCCATCATTACAACAAAACGTATAAAAATCGGACATCTGCGTGTGCGCATGCATTCGATATTCAAAAACTTGTGTTTTTTTCTAACAACAATGGTAACTTGACTACCACGAGATCGAATGACAAAGATTTCTCTATTCATTATTAGAAGAACATAATGGTTTTATTACTGCAATGGTATTTTATATAACGATATGCTTTCTATGTTAAAACACTAATATACATACAAACATAGACTCCAGCCTGTTTCCCAGAAGGGTGGGCAGAGACTACGAAACGCCATTTGCAATGATCCTGATACATCTCTCTTGCTTAATTCACTCCCATCAAATTTCTCATGCATGCTCTTCTGTTAAGGGTACTTCTGACCCTGACACTAATATAATATATCTTTAAGCAATCATCGCATAAATTCAACAAGTAGGTACTAAAAAAACTTAAAAACTTTATAACATTTACAATAAAGTTCATAATTCCGCTGCATAATAACAGAAAGTTCAAAACACAACTTAAAGAATTATTTTTAGTTTATTCTGACCGAAAAATATTGATCGCACAAAAAAAAGTTATAGGTCGATTTCATAATAAAGTTATTTCAAATTCGGAATAAGTACATTATTTGCAAAATGTTGGTTGCTTGCTTTTTATTTAAACAACTAGCAGTCGACCACAGTCCCACTAAGCTAAGCTTTCAAGCTTTATTTTAGGATGTGTACATTTTGGAGTGGCTTATTAAAAATCCTTGCTTAGTCGGTGCCATCAAACGAACCAGAGGTTCTTTATACTTAATATGTGTATGATAAATATAACAAATATTTCGTAATAACTAATCGAGGTATATATACCTAATTAGTGCGCATTTCACAGTAAGCTAGTAAATTATTTCTAAATTTTCAAATGTTCTGACAATTTTACAACAAAATTGCATCGATCCGTTATCGAGCACGAGAGCTCCATATCAAGACAGTTGTAATTGTTGTCCTTTGCGCTGACTGTATCTAATCTTTAGTATTAATTACTGCTTACTGTTATCTATGTAATTGTCGTGAATAAATGCATTGATTATTCGAACACTGAATAAGGTTATCTGAAATGAAGGAAGGTATCGATAATGGATCAAACCGTTACTTAAGTTCGTGGTAGATCTAATTTTTATGTTTCCCTGGATATAGTATGTTTTTGGGTTTACGAAATGTTACATATTGAAATCAAAGTAAATGTGTGTAAAACTAATAGGTATATCGCAATAGAATCAGTATCCTAATGGTTTCCTAGGGTATTTCATTTCACGCCTGTATCCCCGAAGGGGTATGCAGAGGCGTAATATTACACCCACATTTCGCCATGAATTTTTAGGTCCCCCGTAATAGAGGGTGAGCCTATTGCTGTTACCGGGCACATCACCAGACTCCGTGCTGCTACTGAGAATTTGGAAAAACCCAGTAACACTTGTCCCACCCGAGAATCTAACCCGGGACCTCCGATCAGCAGTCACATATGTACGCTGTCCACTGTATCACGGAGGCAGTCTTATTTTGTGTGACTTTCCAAGTTCGTGGTAGATCTTATTTTTATTGTTTCTTCACCTATTCTAAGTTCGTGGGATCAAGATCATATTTCTTGTAAGTGTGTCAGAATATGGTGTTAGCATAATTTTGCGATTTTGTCATAGATAATACATTCTTGCAGTCACAATTCAATGAATGAAAGTTACGAAAGATTGTCTTTTAATAATTATATTTTGTTACTTTGCTAATTTTTTTTTATTTTATATAAAATTAGGCGGCAAACGAGCAGACGGATTGCCTGATGGTAAGCAATTACCGCCCCCCATGGACACAAGTAACACCACAGGAGTCACAAGTGCGTTGCCGCCCCTTGGGGTTGGAAAAGGGGACAGGAGGAGGAATGGGATGAAGGAGAAGGAATAGGGGATGGGCCTCCGGCACTCTCACTCACCGAACGAAACGCAACAGTTTAGGTACTGTTACTTTACGTCGATTTTCTGTGAGAGGGTAGTACTTCCCCGGTCGAGCCGGCCCATTCGTGCTGAAATCAGCGAGGCTCTACTACCTGGAAATAAAATAAAATTACATGTCTTAGTTTTTCGTGTAATTTTTCATAGTGGTTTGGTAAATAGAGCAACAGGGGTAATTGAAGTATTTCTTGGCGCTCTCTCATAACCATACGTTTAGTAAATCACGCGGACAGCTATATACGTACTTACTAATATGTAGTGACTGTTTATCTCATAGTTATTTATAAAACGTAAATAAGTAAATAGCTTATTTTTGCCCCGATGTATGACTACGAAATTATGTGTACGAATTATGCTCACAGTAATTGCGTGACACCGCCACCGCAACTTGGGAACCTCGACGGTCACCGCGATAGCTTAATGTGAAGGATTGAATAGCTTTAGGGGAGAATCACACTCACCACCTCTGCCTACCGTAGGAGGTGGAAAATGAGGTTTCCATTGAGTATTGTAATAAAATTTGGAAATATGGCGGTAGATTGAAAGCTTTCCGCACGTATTTTTAGTAACACGTTTTCAAAGTCGTAGCAGTTTCGTCCAACGGTCACACGTCTGTTATTTCCTCAACAAATTCCAGAAAGCATAATGATGCGGGCTTAACAAGAAATAATCAACAATGAGGTAAATCTAAGTGACCTTTGGCTAACCGTAAATTGTTATCTGTTATGTCCTTACGCTCCGTGCATTTAAATACGGCACACCCGCATGCTACGTGTAAACATGGGATGGCTGGGCCAAATGCTTTACCTGTTTTGCGTAACTCATCCGTGACAAAAAAGCCGCGAACACAACATGAGTTTCTATTGTTGGTTAGATAACTGTTTGGTTGTTTGATTATTGGATCGTTATATGATATATGATTCGATATGTGATATCAGAATGGATTACAGGGTTTTAAAATAAGCTTTCTTACCCTAATTAAAAAGAGACTTACATAATAAAGAGTGGTTAATAACAGCTCTCGGTAGAGAAAGATGGAAAGAGGGTAGGGAGGCCTTTGCCCTGCTGTGGGAAAAGTTAGGCTGCAAATAAATAAATAATAATATGTAGTTACTGCAACTTTTGTCAAAAAAAAACAAAGATCTTTGCCATTTAGCCAGATAATATTTAATATATATTTCTTTCGTTGGAGGGTTGAGTTACTACTTTAGCTCATTCTTGATCTGAAATCCAAAAACTTTGCACCAAATCATTCGCTTGATACAGTTTTAGCTTATTTTTTATACGCATGGCAGTACATTTAATTATTAACTTTTTTATGTGACGGGTAAATCTGAAACTTAAGAAGTTACATCTGTTTGAAGTCCCATAAAAATGATGACAGGTAGGACCTATATATTATGTTTTTTGTAAAAAAAGTTGGTACTAATATACAATACGAATATATTATGACTACGCCATATTATCATTATTTATTTAAAAAGTCTTTAATACTTAATTGTGAGGAGACCGATCATAAAATAAAAAAAAATGCAGATGTTTATACCGTGAGAAAAAAAGCTGGCCTAAACAATTTGCAAATAGTAACTATGCATATTATTTCGTCCAGTGTATCCGCGTCTTAAAAAACTACTGTGGGGCCCAGGTTTTGTGCGTCACCCCTCATTTTTTTTATTTATTCAAATCGCAAGTAACCGTACCCTCAAGTTTTTTAACCCAAACAATAGCCTCCTTTCTTTGGCCAAGTAATTTATTTTTTTAACGGTCCAAGGATAGCCCCGGGTCATAGGTGAGGCTTAGGATAGTTCTCATGGTATTTTTTTATAGTTTCTTTTATCATTTCGCACATCTGCTGTATCTTGTTGCTAAAAAGATGGTCTATTCGCCTGGGAAACCGATATTTCGCGCATCTGTACTTCGTGTGTATTGATCTGTTAATAACGTGCGTGTTGATTTTTACTTTTTATACACAAACGTAAAAGCTAGCAACTTTATAAAATGTATGTTCTCTATACAATTGAAGGATAAAGTACGAATGAACTTATGGAATAATCCACTTCAAAGTAACCAAATATTGTATATTAAAATAGCAGCTTTTGAATCTAAAATTCTAACGGCAAACGAGCAATGAGCGAACACGTCCGCGCCCCCCGCCTCCCAGAGAACGACTAAAACAAAAACGCATTGTCCCATGACGTCACGGTGATAACTCATTTACGACTACCCGCATGCCGGCGAAAGAGGACAATATGAGGACAATCGATAATGCTAAACGCGAACACGTGTGCCGCGGACTGTGAGCAAGCCCATTGTTTTTGTTTTAACGTCGACTACATTGAAAACGGCGTTTAGCTGATGCCGCGATGCCCGCTTTAATATTAGTATAAAATTGTTCAGAAGTATTTGCTTATGTTGTAAGTACATACCAGATTATTCATTTCTGTAAATAAGATACTTGTATCTATATTTTGATATATTCGTAATAAGCGTTTCTATGGACTTGCAAAAAATACCTCAAGCAGGACAGCTGACACGAAGTAGCTTGAGGCTCTGAACTTTATATCAACAAAAATGTTTGATTGGGTTCACCATAAAAAAGCTTCCTCCTTTGCCAACAATAGATCAGTCCATGCGTTACACATGTCTACAGAATAGCCATGAAGCATCTCAAAGGATTAACCAAACCTTTCAACAACGACTACTGCAATTTTTTTATCTTTTCTTTTTTTAAACAACACCTGGTCGCCGATTTTTTAGCTATGTCATGTTGCACAGATAAAGTCAGCGGTTCGCAGATAAAAAATGGACCGCGAACCTTCTAAAGGAGTCGGCATATCGGGGCATTTCCAAAGGGTGCGAATTTTTAAATTGAATTTGATAAGTCTTTGAAAAGGTCCGAACAAAATAGGATGTGATTTGTGGGGTTAAAGATAAGATAGTGTATTGTTATGAATTGAAACTGACTTTAGGGTTTGATTTAGGGGTTATGATTAAAACTGCCGAGTATCTTGAGTATTACTACAGTAAAATGTTATAGAGAGCAGTAACTTAAAATCAGCTACAATATTGAAAGGGATTTTGTCTCGGATGAACTTGAATTTTACTTCTCATGATCAGATATTATTAAAAAGTTGATAAAATATTATTGTACGACCTATTATTATTCGATTCAATGCAAGGTCAGCAACTTCATTCAAACGAAAATGTACACCCAAGCATTCAAAGTGACTGTCAAAAATACTTAATCGTCGTGCGAATTTAAATATTCAATAGTTCGTTACATCGATACCGTAGCCAAAGCTAGCCAAACAAGTCATAGTGGCGACCCCTCACATTGAATAAAAAAATCTCACCCCAGGATTTTTTTCAACCCTTTTATGCATATCCTGTGTCATACGTGCAGTATTACAAGTCAAATTTAAATAATTTATGTCTTGGTGAGGTTCATTCGAGTCTGCATCTGCCTGGTCGTGTGAAGGCGTAGCTTAGAACAGAGATTTATATTTGACGTGATAGGGGTATTGAATAAAAGGTTTAATTGCGATGTATTAATGTATTTTACTTTTGTATTAAAGACATCAAATATGTTCGTTGAGCATATTCATAATAATGAATATGTGTAGGAATTATAATATTGCTTCGTAAACTTGTCTATAGATCAGGCTTTTATTGTATTTCTTTAGATAGATTTGTAATTTTTAAATTAAACTTTGAGCAAAATTAGGTAATTAATGCTTGAAATGTAAGGAAGAGATAACCATTCCAAAATCAATGACTTACTGATTAATACCATATTTTTGTATTCTTCTTATCTTATATTATTATATAATTATATGTATCTGGCTTTTGCACCTGAAGGTGACTAAAGTTTACAATGGCACATAATGCTGTCAAATCATACATTTTGTTGATAAACGCAACTAAGATGTATGATTTCATCATCAGCCCTGTATATAAAGTACACTACTGCTGGGCATTGTTCTGTAATCAATAATATTGCGTATAAACTGTATTTCAGTTCCATTTTGCTAGAAATCAAGATTTGAAGGTCAGAAAAAGATTTAAATTTAATCCTGCGCCTTCTCAATAGTAGGTTCAAACTTCAGAACAGATGGTCACAAAATTTCAAGTAGGTGGTTTTAAGGCTCAAACAAGGCTTAGGTCAAGACTAACGATGTATCATCGCCTAAATGGTTTTCTAGTGACGATGGCAAGCCCACAGTGCGATCAAATCAGCTCTATCTGATTCTCTGGCAATTCATGATGAGTACATATTAATTATATTAATCATAGTGCCGGCATGTTATCATGATTACCTTGTATATTTGCCTCTCATATATTTGACTGCCTCTGTGGTTCTGAGATAGTGTTAGCGACTGCGGATCACGAAGTCTCGGGTTCGATTCCCGGGTCGAACAAAAAGTGATATTGGATTTTTCTGTTAGGAATTATCCAATAGAAGTTCGGAGTCAGCGAGTTGGCGGTGTCACATCTCCGTGCCTCGGAAAGCACGTTAAGCCGTTGGTCCTGCGTCCAATATCTCTCCGGTCGTGTCGCTTGTGGCGTCCCATCGGACTATGAAAGTGAGGGAATAGAGAGTGCACACACACTTGGGCACTATAATATGCCTGTTTATGTGTTTATGTATGTTTATGTCTCATATATAGACTAGCCGCCGTGGCCGAAATCAGTCGGGAGGACATCATCATCATGTGAATGCAAAACAGTTGACTAGGTATAATGATCCAAGAGATTTTCCGAGACAGTCAATCTTTTTGGCTTTTTGTAGAGTTTTACTCTGGCAATAAACCGTTAAAGAAAAAGTATTTCTAACAATATGTAAGCTCAGTACGAAAGATATAACCTATATATACTTGTACTATAAAGTTTAGATTTATATGTCTATCTAACCTTTTCGTAGGACTGATAGTCCTCACTGCTAGCAAAATTTCTAGTGCAAGTGGTCGCCGACATCTTACGAAAGCCGAACCTACAAAGCTAGCGCGAACAATTCGGGTAACATGGAAGCTGCCACACCAAGATCACGATTAACCGCCACATTGCTAATCGCAACGAGGTCCAAGGATATTATTGAGGTGTGTGCGAAAGAACAATAAGAATATTTTAATATAAGACAAGTCAATCGACACGTGGTTCGTTGAAAGTGAAAGGGATGCTCCATTGTTCGACTGATTGTCGTTCAACTAAAGATCGTGTCATTCCCATTGCTCTGACGAAATAGAGCTATAGCGATAATGACGTTGAGGCAGCTCTTTTAATGGCGGCTTCGCTTGGCGAGGATTCGTGTCCCGCTAGCGCTGTGTATGGTCAAATTATGGAGACTATTTAGGATATTGAAAATAAACTAAACAGATTTAGTAACTGCACTGCGAATATTTAGCAGAATGTGGGGTGCTTTATACTTATGATTTACGTCTGTAAATTAGGTGCCAATTTACCAAAGTAGCAATTATGCTACTATGTCTTTGTATTTAAGTATGCAAATATGTATTTCGATTCGTATTGCCATTATAAACAGTAATAAATCAAAAGACACTTATATGTATGTATTATACTTTTTAACAACACTGCATTAAGTACCTTCCTATACTTAAAGAGCTTTAGCCTTTCCAATGTCTTGAAAGTATCGAAAGCAGTATCAAAGTAAAACAAAAAAGTTAGATAAGCTCTTGTGGTTGAAGATGCATTAAAGGTTTGTAACTTACGATCTCAATCGTAAGTTTGTATCTAGAAAATGTGGTGTAAATTGAGTGAAAGCGTAATAAACAAAATTTAGTGTGAAGACGTTTCATATGCATACATATTCCTGACTGCCTCCGTGGTCCAGTGGATAGTGTATGCGACTGCTGATCGGAGGTCCCGGGTTCGATTCCCGGATCGAGCAAAAGCGTTACTAGATTTTTCCGAATTCTCAGTAGCAGCACGGAGTCTGGTGATGTGCCCGGTAACGGCAATAGGCTCGCCCTCTTTTACGGGGGACCTAAAAATTCATGGCGAAATGTGGGTGTAATATTACACCTCTGCCTACCCCTAACGGGGATTACAGGCGTGAGTCTATAAACAAAAACATATTGCTGAATTTTAGTAAAGAAAAATCATGATTTAAGAGTTGAAAGTTGCTGATCAAATCAATATTAATCCAATATGCCAAGGGGATAAAATTTCGGACCTACTTAATAAAGATTTCTTAAATAATGTAGGTTATCGCAGCTAAAAATACGACTATATTTTACAAAAATAATCAGCATATTCCATACATACATGTATATTGTATAGGTACATATAATAAAAACTATGTAAGTGTAAATTAAGTATTATTTTTTAGAAAATTCCTCGGTGTGCAAAATATACATGAAAACAATAAAAAGTACAACCGTAGAAGCGATTAACAGCGTATTATTAAAAGTAATTACAATATAAAACACATAAATCTGCTTTAAAACAAAATTAACCGCTTGTCCCAAAGCCCAGTTAGCTTACGATAACAGGGCTACGGTTTTTGCCCCATTGTTTTACACACCCTTTCTAATTTTTTGTATTTTATTCACAGTAGCGACCCTTAGTTGTTTTTCAGACACTTTTTATGCACATTGGCTGTATTTTTGTCATCTAGTTTATATTAAATTACCGTTTTTATAACGTAATGAATATGCGGGATACTATTAAAATTATTATGCGTTTGTAAACTAATGAAAACGAGCGACCATTATCGCTGAGATTTTTTAAACAACGAACGGCTGCATTTGTTTTTTTTTTGTGGGAGTGGTTTTGTTACTCTTATTATTAGGTTACTTATGAAAATTAACTGTTATTAAAATATTTATTTATTTATTCTTCATATACACAAAGTATATTCAGCATACTACATACATAGAGAGATAAGAAGTAGGTGTATTATGTATGTTTAGAAAAATTACTAATTATTGAAATAAAATTATTGTTAATACTAGTTATACATACTTATATAAAAATATATTATAATAAAAATACATACCTAAACGTAATACATACATAAAAATACAAATGAAGTTAAAGTAATTATTATACTTACTGTTTGTTAAATAAGAAACCAATGTAGCCTAATTTAGAAATTTAATTCTAAGTAATATTGATGTTATTGTTCGATGAATTGTGGCTAAAATCTTCTACCCTTTTGACTTTTTCAGACACCACGCAACCGCTCTTAGATAGCAACAAAGTAAATAGTAGGTATCAATCTGACAGTGTCCTCTACAAATTTAATAAAAATATATTTTGCTGCGATCACTAGACCAAGCATAATTCAGAATATTAATCTAAATAATATCTACAATACTGCAGCTTCGAACATAACAATACTAAAAAACCGGATCGCCGGTGCATCTATTAAAATTCGACATTACCAAATCAATGCCATACGTGGAATCAACAAAAGCGATCGCGGATGTATCTACCCACAGATCTGTCCCTCAATAACTCTGCGTGAGAAAACTTAAAAAACACGCTCGCATATAAAAAAATGCACTTACACAATTATCAAAAAGCCCTTGAAGATGTCCCTTGCACAATGCAATATAACGCACCTTGGTTCTGCCAAAGATAGTCTCTTAAAAAATGTGCATATGTTTTTATAAACAACACCGCTCTCAGGATGTTTGAAAAATCCGTGGGGTGAGTCCTCTATACGGTTTGGAATGTGATTTGGTCAGTGGATGTCAATTTGTGCTTGTGAAAAGTATAAGGATGTTGGCAATTATTTTAGTGTAGGAAAATATGTAAGCTTTTATATAAAAACTAGAGGACGCCAGCAGCTACGCCTGCATTTTTTTAAATTTACTCGATTTGGCCGATCCCGTGGGAATTTCGGGAAATGCCTTCTTAGTGCACCCCTACGGTCCCCAAGGAACATACATGTCAAATTTCAGCTTCCTGCACTCAATAGTTTCGGTTGTAGCGTGTATGTCAGTCAGTCAGTAACGCAAGGATTTTATATATTAAATATAATTCTTATTTTGGAACAGACTTATCAAATTATTCTAGAGGTTTATCATTATAATAGCACTATCTCTTTACGATCCAAAACCTACTCCAATTTATTTATAAATTGATGTTTAGAAGAGCACTAACATATTCAAAATTGTATACCTATTTTTTTTATTCTTTACATCATCATTAGTAAATACCTACTACATTTACGGGCTAAATTAAAAGTAAATTTTATTCTTAATTAAAATACCTGTGAAGCATAAACCTAATTATCATTTAGTAAGTAAGTAAGTAAATCATTTATTGACACTTTTCTATATTTTTTATAATTTTTACAAATATTCAACACCTAAATATAATTGAAAACCTCCTTTCTGCCTATACTTATTGTCATGTTGAAAATAAAAAAATCTCGGTTGTAAAATGTTGAGCACCACAGTAGGTCTTGTTTTATTCGACGGTTTTCGATAAAACTTCTCTCGCGAGATTCGTGTTTTATGTTTTTTAAGCGGAAGCAAACAGTAAACCGCTTCCGGTCGATTTTTTACTAATTTTAGTGGCCGTTAGATTGAATTAGTATTTTATTCGAATAAATTAGTGTGAACCGTAAAGATTATTGATATGGTCATCATGATGATTGATTTTGAATATATTTTTTTGGATATTAGTATTGAAATTACATTCGGCTCGAATGAAAAAGTTTGGCATATTATTGTTGTTGATGATTACCTACATTAATATTATACGAGATTTTGAATTACATACATACATACATAGTCTCACGCCTAAATCCCCAAAGAGGTAGGCAGAGGTATATTGCTACACCCACTTTTCGCCAGGTTTATTTTAGTCTCACGTAATAGGGGGCGAGCCTATTGCCGTACCGGGCACATTACCAGACTCCGAGCTGCTACTGAGAATTTCCTAAAGGAAAAACCCAATAACACTTTGCCCGACCCGGGGATCGAACCCGAGACCTCCCAATCCCACACGCACATTTATGCCGCGAGACCAACGAGGCAGTCGAATTAAATTTTGAATTAAACACATGTTAATATATAATTTTGAAGCAAGACATTTTTTTAAAGCAGGTAATTAAATAAATTGATAATCTAGATCTCAGACACTAGACAAAGAATAGGTTATAGATTATTAAGAATATAATAGGTTATATATAATTTTATATCTTTATGTTAATGATCATTTTTGTAATTTTTTGTTCCATGCTCGCTAAATAATCAAATTTTAAATATTTCCTTTTCTTTACTATTACTTTCTATGATACGTAATTATAATAACTAGCCCATTCAACATGGTACGTTAAACGAACCTGTGAGCCGACCTAATTTTTTAAGAGGCTCCACTTTTTAATATGGCTCCCAGGTTGATAAATCTTTCATATAAATATCCGTCCATAAACTTTCTTGTATGTCACCTCTCATATTTACACTTACCACGTTTCCTGCCCCATACTTTTTTAAGATTGTTCCCACAACCATCCCTGTGTTTTTTAACTGTTATTTTTTTTCATGCAGATTAGACGTAACGGTAAAAATCTCCCCTAAGGATAGTTTAATTTATTTCTTTGGTTGCACAAGAGATGCGGTATTCTTTTGTTTGTCATGTCATGGTGTCAGTAAAAAGTTCTGGCGAATTGCAGTTCACTCATTTTTTCTCGAAATTTCTTCCGGAGATGCAGTTAGGTGTGATTGTTTATCGATTGAATGATACCGTGATTTTTCTGTTCAGGAAGATATTGTTGTGCTTCGTTATATTTTACTTTTATGTTACTGTGTGGCGTGAGAAATAAGAATACAAGAAAAATAATGTTCTGTAATAAAGAATTCGTAGATAGAAAATTTTATTTATTTTATACTGCAAACAATGTAATTATTAGTAAATATCACCATATTTTGAAATATCTGAGTAGGTATTGCCAATAATGGTGAAATTCAGTTTACGGCAATAGAGGTAGATAAAAATAAAAGCAGTTTGTTTTTTATCAAATGAAAGATATGCAACCGAAATATATAAATAACAATGCAATTATTTTTTGTGACAACCGTATACAAGGCGTTGTTTTTAACAAACAATGTAACACGCAAAAAAGTACAAAGATCAAACCCCAAAGGGTTCTTCAAATTAAACCGTCATTAGAAATTTTCTAGAAAAAAATTATGCTAACGTGAGAAAATTAAACCTGATTTTTTATGTGCAAAAACTGGCTGAATACAATATCGCGACGGTTGAAGGCCATTTGCATATATTTTTTTGAGTTCAAATTTATTTTTTATTCTCTTCTAGCCGTAGAGATTGGCAGCATATAATTATCGTTAAAAAAACGGCTGCCGCCTGTGTTAGGGTCTTTTATCTGTGGGTCAGGTAAAGTGCGTAAGTGTCGGATACAACAATGTGCTCCGGATTTCCTCTCTTTAATACAAGCACAGGCCTTCGCATCACGTGCAGATTTTGAATAAAAGTCCGACGATTTTCCATGGGCGTGATTGATTTTGGAGATAGTCTTCAGTTTTTTATTAACACAATTGGTCCGCCGGATGTATTGATATCGATTTGTTCCGGCAATTGAATTTAACATACGATCTCAATAATTATTATGTCTTCTTCATATGGCAGAAAGCATTTTTATTTACGAAATATATTGTATCGCAGGACTAAGAAAATAATAATTCCACGCAATAACCTATCTGTATATATCTAAATAAAAATTTAAAACTGCAACAGCCCCTGGCCCTGGTTATTTACGACACTCAGAACTTACTATTCAACCAAATATTTGACAAAGTATTCTAATCTATTCTAACATTAAACTAGATTCAAAATACTGTCAAAGTATCGCAGGACTAAGAAAATAATAATTCCACGCAATAACCTATCTGTATATATCTAAATAAAAATTTAAAACTGCAACAGCCCCTGGCCCTGGTTATTTACGACACTCAGAACTTACTATTCAACCAAATATTTGACAAAGTATTCTAATCTATTCTAACATTAAACTAGATTCAAAATACTGTCAAAGTATCAAAAACTAATTAAGTGTCGTAATTAAATAAAAACGACAAAGCGCAATAAAGTCAACAAAAGCATTCATAAATTGTGGAGATTATGCAACGGCACGGCTTTGCGTCCTCTTCCTGGCTTTGGGGCCATAAATTTCATTTAGCTGCAAGGTGGTCTGACAAATTTGCGGTCGACGGCTACTAACTGGTACTTTTACCTTATTAGAAATAGATAAAAAATTGTTTGAGCGTAGCCGAACAAAACGTGCAGTTAGTCAAAGGAGTAGCTTGGAATTATTGTAGACTGTGGTCTATCGATTATAGTGGGGGTGTCGACCATAAAAGTCTTTCTTTAGCTAATCTGTAGCTTTGAAAAAAGAACGGCGGGGGACGGTCCTGTGACAAAAAATGTTTGGGACACAATGTTAGTTTGCTGGACATCGATATATTTTTTTGCTGGACCCAGGGGCGTTGTAATTGCTGTGTAATTGTTTCGGAACAACAGATAAGTTGTTGTTGTATTTTGACTGGACTGACAATGAAACAGTAGTGGAGCTTTTAACAAGATTTGTAGACTTACTGACAGGTTCACTTTGACTTTATTTACTGTGTTTGTAGTTGTTCAGTTTTAGTGGTACTATTATCTATTTGGTTTTGTTTGTATTATTTAACTTTTTCTAGTGTCGTGTTTTTTTCTAAGTCGATTATTGATGTCTTTGTTACGTAATTTGTGTTACTACTTACTTGTCTTATGAATATATCGTCCCTTTATTGGTAAAACCGATTATCTACTGAAAACTAAACTTGTGGCAATAATGATTTAAAAGTTTGACAGAATAATTATGTAACTAAATTACATATATCTTACCTGCAATCATGTAATTATAATGAAAAAAATAATAAAGTATGTTTGTAGATCAGAAAAATAGAAGTACTTCATTGATAATGCTTGAAAAATGCCAAACACTATCTTCAGGGAGATCATTTAGTTGTTTTTTCCTGAATAACGACATAAGCATATATATCATTAATTAAATCACTTGGAGCTTATCTTATAGCTTCACCGTAACCTTTCGAAGAAAGTAATAAGATACCAAAAACAACTGCAAAAATAACACTCTGAAACATTCTACAAATTGAAATTTAAAGAATGATAATTGGTTTTGCTTGAGTAAAATTAAGAATTGTGGTAGACTATCTGCAAAATGTTCATACAACGAACTACAGCAAGCCTGGTCTATTTTTATAATTACAAAAATACCAAAAAATCATTACTTACATGAAAGTAAAAACTGAATAAAGTAGGAAAATAATAAGAATGATATATTAAAAATAATAAAACCCCTCTGGGGCAGTCGTTAACCTCGTCATGAGACTAACGCAATCTCAGAGTGCAGACTAACAGCTTTCAAACAACACCTTTATCTTGTGATTTATATATATTACAGGATAGAAAGACAGCTTACAAACCGCAGGGCAGCTTTGTGGCGAGCTGAATGTGTGTGGCGACACTGCGGTCCCGATTGCTTCAGAGGGTCGGTCAGCGCCTCGTCTCCGGCTTGCCTTTATTGGCTAGTTAGAGTGAATTACCAAGAGAGCCCGCAGGACCCTCGAGTCTGGCTTACCTTGGTCAGTAGGCCAGAGGGAAGCCGCAAGAGCTATTTGCTCGGGGGTGGAACCGTGGAAGTGTCATTGTCAAGGCGTTGTCACGAGGCCCGCGATGGCGAAACCGGTGCCACACCGCTCTACACCACTAGCCGCTCACACCGGTGTTGCCCTCTTTTTGCCTTTATGGTAGAGTTTGTTTGCCTTGGCGGCTATCTAGAGAGGGCCCATCCAGTGAGTTGGCGAGTCACCGCCTGCCCCTTTTCGACATACTATAAGAGTATTTAGTGTATTGGTGCCGTTTTCCATCCATAGTGTTCACCTAGACCAATCCATTAAACACCCATCCCAATAGCCCAGATTAATTAGGTTCCATACAAGTAGCAATAGTCTTGCACCTGCTGCAGCTAATCCGTGACTGCACTTAATAGTGCAGTTACGGAGGCGTCTCAGCAGGTATCCCATCTCATTCTAGATTAAAACTCTCAAAGGGCCTCTGCGCGTTGGACCTATGTCTCCGTGTAAGTCTGCCAAAGGGTGGTTATTCTTTTAATATCAAAGGTTAAAAGAATAGCCGTGATAGAAAAACAAATAATAATAATAATAATCATTTATTTCGGAAACAATCCATATTCATACAAATAAATTAGTAACAAAAACACAGAACAAAATACATTAGTGACCTTAACATTCGGAAATTAAATTAGCACTCTGCCTAATTCAAAAACCTTCCCTCGGCACCGGGACCGCAGCGATTTTTAAGGGATCAGTGCATCAGGAATGGAGAGTCTGGTTTCTCTGCAATATTTAGAAGGATGCTATTGGGGCTTCTACGCATTCTGCTCATCAAAGATGCAGTCCTCTTGCGTATGATCGCTTCAAAGCTTCAGCAAATATGCTTGACGCGCTACAAAACAGCGGAAGCCCCAATAGTGCCCGGACTGCGTTATTGTATTGCACGCGAAGAGCGTAGTAGGTTCTCTGCGTATATCTGAGCCACAGGCTGCAGGTGTAAAAAGTCTGGGAGTATGCCTTGAACAGAGTAATTTTAACTTCCTTAGTACACCTAGCAAACCTGCGGTCCAGCATATTGCATCGAACCGACAACGCCCTTCGTTCCCTCTCTACATCAATATCATCACCTAGGCCCTCATCCAAAAGGTGTCCTAGGTATTTAAACTGTGATACCCTTTTCAGTGCCACCCTATAAATGTAAACCGGTGGGACAGCCTCAGGTTTTCTGCAACTTATTCGAAAAACCATAGCCTCGCTTTTCCCGACATTGTAAAGTAGGCCATGAGCAGTGGCATATTGTTCACACACTGTAAGCAAACGTCTGAGTGTATCAACAGAGGAGCTCAGCAATGCCATGTCATCCGCGTAGCTAATACTCTTGATAGTCTAACCATCAACAGAGTATCCGCCACCAGTGCTACTGAGCTCCTCGATCAGCTGATCGATGTATAGACTGAAAAGCGCTGGGGACGTCACCCCTCCTTGCCTCACACAATGCACCCGACCACCTAACCTGATTTATTTGGTGACCATACCAGTACTGGAGGAGGCCGATAAGCTCATGATGGTATGTATGGATTTTTCCCGCAATTTTGACCATAAGATGTCATAATTAACCAGGTCAAAAGCCTTGGAGAGGTCCATAAAAGCAGCATACACAGGCGTGTTTCTATCTGTATAGTACCTAACAGTGTGTTAGAGTGCCAGAATAGCAGTTTCGGTCGATAACCCTGCTCTAAAGCCGAACTGAGAATCATGTGGTTTAAGCTGCTCAGTCATTCTACGCTCAATCACACAATCAAGAACCTGGCTATTACGGTCGCTATGGATATAGGCCTATAGTTATCCTTGTCTGCCTCATCCTTTTACTCTTGACTATTGGTAAAACTATTGTTCTCATCAGTTCCGTTGGTAAATAGGAATACCGCACACAAAAGTTAAATAGCATAGATAAAACCCTAAGCAGATGCAGATCAGCATGTTGTAGAATCTCCAGCACCTGATGCCATTATGTCCTGGAGATTTACCCCTGGTCATAGATTTAACAATGTTTTTTATTTCTTTTGCTGATATATTCAATGGAATTCCAGACATGATATCATGCGTGACACGTTCCTGACTGATGACAACTTGGCGCGGCGTTACCGTAAAATGACTTCTGAACATATCTCTCTTGGTCTTGGGTTTAATCTTTGAGTGGCTTTCCAGAAATTTGGAAATTCTTATTTTTATGCTCAGTTGCCTAAATTTTTCATTTTAATTTGCTCCTTATTGTTCTGGCAATATTTTGATATCTGCTTAAAAATCTTTCGCGTGTCTTTCATTTCTTCAACTATCAACCCAGTGCGAGGTTTACCATCCCACATTCAGTGCAGAAAAGCCCTTCTAGCATTACTATGAGCGGCTCAGACATATCTATTCCATCTTATGACAGTGCGTTGTTTTCTACCAACTCTCACTGTACTAAAACTGTGTACTGCTGCTTCCCAGAGCCGCACGAACCTTATTTATTTTCATATTCATAGATTGCAGCATAATCTCAACATTAGTCTTGGTTTTAGGTGAAAATATGAATGTAGAAATATCATCATACACTTCGGTGAAAAACTACTATTTAAGCATAGTTGTTTTTACTTGTATTTAAATCTAAACGATACGATCTCTGATGTTGTGGATAAACAAATAAAGCTGCTTAATCTCTTTTAATTGAATTAAAATCTACACAAGTGCGAAGGATTATGTTCTGTTAAAAGCAAGTAGAACTACTTACTTTCTTTTTAATGTGTAAGATTCTTTCCAATAATTCTGCAAACCCAGAACCATTTAAATTATTTTAATTTGTATTAGTACAATGCTACAGTATGTTCAAAGTGTAAGCAAATTGAACTAAAATAAGATATGAAACTGAATGTGTTTTTGATTGCAAGGCTTCAAAAAATTCGTACAGGTATAAGACTTTAGCTGTTATTGAATGCAGATGTTACCTAAAAGCTTATATTATAATTGTTTTTTTGCGTATCTATCTCGGAAACTATGCATCGTATCGAAAAATCGGTTTTACCTGTAGATAGTGCACAAAAAGTTGAGTAGATTGGTGTAAATAACTCATTTTTGAAAAAAAGTGTAGATAATCGGTTTTACCAATAAAGGGACGATATTTGTTATATTTAGAGTTAATTAGTTTAGCGCTATATATTCAATCCTTTGATAATATGCTTCATTTGAGACATTTTAATGGCAAAATTACTCTGTTAAAACTTATACAAACTTTATTGTCAGCTACAACGCAATTTTAGTTATCCTGCAAACCAAGGGAGTAGAATGTTGGTACACATCTTCTTTTCTAATAAATAATTACGTGTCTGAGAAACCTGCTAGAGACGCATTTGTATTTGAAGAATTTCATTTATTTCCCGCAATGTTCGTCCAAACACCAAACCATAAAATTTAAATTGAAAATATCATAAGTGAATATTTTCCCATCACTATTTGTACCTACTATAGACTCATATAAACGTGACGGGCTTACCACAGAGTATAATTGCGCTAGTAAGTCGGATGACCAAATATCCATCAGTCATGTCTATGGTCATTTCCACGGCGTGCGCAGTCATTTTTCCGTCGATATATTAGACGGGCCGTTATGATCTGTGGTCGGTTTCCCTTCGTGAGAACACCATCGTGCTCTATGGTTTCATGGTAATTGATGTCAAACCTGGTGATTGTGCGGTGGGCAGGCTGATGAAGTCCGCTATTGTGTATCTGATTGTTGAGTGTTATGATGGGTTTGTTTGTTTAGAAGCTATATGTTCTTCTGTGAAAGAATAAGAAAAATATTTTTTTTATTGATTTGTATTTTGCGTTTACTTATATTTGTATATTTAGATGCAAGATGCAACAGTTGCAGCTACATCAATCAATTAAAGTTTTGAAGCTCCTAACAAACTTAAAATTATTGTCCTCAATATTATTGTTTTTTTTTATGGTAATAGGCGGCAAACGAGCAGACGGATTGCCTGATGGTAAGCAATTACCGCCGCCCATGGACACAAGCAACACCACAGGAGTCATAAGTTTTGGCGATTAAAAATAGTGGACTTGAATTTTATGCCCGTTCTTTTTAATGGTTCTACTTTTAAATTGCAAACGGGGTACTTATTGCAAGTAAATATTTTTAAAGATAATATTGTTTTTAATTTGACATTCATTGGATTGTTAGATAGACAGATAGATGAAAACGGGATAAAACAAAACACAAGAATACAGTGATCAAATAATAACTTAAAACTAGTGGTACAAGGGCGGTCTTATCGCAAAATGCGATTTCTTCCAGACAACCAAGAATGGAATAAATGATTAAGTGACAGAGGGAATGGGTAGGTTATGGTGTACTTCATGGAATAGTTTATTCTTATGAGCTCAACAAAAACTAATAATATGTGCTCTTACCCTTATTACGTGGGACTAAAGTATATCTGGCGAAAAGTGGGTGTAGAAATACACCTCTAGCTACCCCTTCGGGGATAAAAGGCGTGACGTTATGTATGTTATGTATGTATGTGCTCTTACGGCCGGTTTCAATATACGATCTATCCATCGATTTTGAGATTCGAAATTCGTGTTTGACATATTTTGTATGGAGCTTATGTATGTCAATAACGAATCTAAAATCCCAAAAGATCTATCCTTTATAGATCATTGAATGCCGCGGTTAGTAAATAATTCGACTTTGAGGTTTGTCAACGTTCCAAATTTTGCTTGAAAAAATCTTTCTCTTATGTGGGGAAGCATTTCGTTACAGAGAAGTATTCTTATTAAGTAGTAGTATTTTGTTTTAGTATCTTCTAAGTATCTTTTTCGTCATTAGAACTAAAGTAAACAACAGTACGAAGAAAGCAACGATACCTTTGCGTACAAAACCGCAAGTGTAAGACGACAACTAATAATATTAGCGGTTTTCGTAGTATTCACTATCCGTTACGTTGTTTGTTTGTATTATTGTTTAGGTACACCACTTACTGTCGACTTGATTGAGGTGAGAGTTGAGGTACCTACAGACATAATTGTACCTAATTTTAAGTTAATGATATTGAAGACTAACCATCGAAGACCGTGCGAAGTGGAGAAGGTGTTGGAAGCAAGTGGACTCTTGGCTCTAAGTTCTAAGATGCAACCTGACTCGCAACTGGGAAAGCGTTGACATAACGATGATGATGTAGAAGAGTTGAAATACATGAGATTAGGATTGTCTCTTATTGAACAATCATCTAGTAACGAGCATTAAAATGACTGTTGACTAGACTATTAGTTTGGTGGTTAATGCCTCTAACGGCCATTTTCAATATTCGATCCATACCTACATGGATTTTGAGATTCGAGATTCGTGTTTGACATATTTTGTATGGAGCTTATGTCAAAAACGAATCTAAATTCTACAGATCTATCTATAGATCAAATGTTGAATTCCGTAGTAAAACTACTAAGCTGGCGGTCGTAAATTCAGTTCTCAACTAGAACAAAATAGTTTCGAATATAGTTTAATCTCATTGTGTAGGTAACATTCACATTAACCCAAACAAAAACTATGAAAGATTCCAAAATTTGATTTCAGTAGCCGATAAAGACAGAAACATAGTAGGTACCTACATGATTTTTTTATTCTTCTCACAAATATAAATCATTACCTAAATCATAACCTTCGAAATTTTCACATGTCTACCTACTACAAACGTAGCCAACGTAGGTAACTATTTCATCATTATGATTAATATTACAGAGTGATAAGTGAACAAAGCGTACAGTTTGTGTGTGGTCCGCGGTGATGTGCTCGACTAATATTTGTACTACACAGATACTGTTGGAAATTACCACGGGATGCGCGAACGCATGCGCTGAGCGATTTTATAAAATACTAAAACACATTATTTGTTTTTTTTATTTATTTCGTTTTTATTTTTTATAGCCTTTTTCCCCGAAGGGGTAGGCAGAGGTGTAACATTACACCCACATTTCGCCATGAATTTTTTAGGTCTCACGTAATAGGGCGCGAGGCTATTGCCGTTACCGGGCACATCACCAGACTCCGTGCTGCTACTGAGAATTCGGAAAAACCCAGTACCTAACACATTATTTGTTATTTATCCTTTTCTGCCCAAGCTCGTGGAAATGTCAGGCAATCTCTTATAAATGCACCCCCACGATCCCCAAGGAACTCACATGCCAAATTTCAGCTTCTTGCGCCTAATGGTTTAGGTTGTTTGCTCGGGTTTAGCTACAATATCAATTTTTGGGTTTTAAGTATTTGAATTATATATTTATTCATATAATTATAAATTACTTCTCATAATTTTTTATAATGATTGTAGCCTAATTTACTCCTTAAATCAATTAATTTTTAACAGTATTTCCTAAATGGATCAGCGGTTTTAAACATTAGCAGCAATAAATAGGCAGACAGGTAGAAATACAGTTAGGTACTAGGTACTGAATATGGGCTGTGTCGTGGCTCAAGTCGGTGACGTCTACTGCGATAAGTAGCCATATTTAGGAGCGTAATTTTTATTTTCGCATGATTGTGGCAGCCCAAACAGAAGCCCCGTTACGGTACACTTCAAATACGGTACCCTTAAGGTAAGAAATTTTTAACATACTGTTACCATGATTGGTCTAGAAAGTCCGTTTGGTGTAGAGATGTACCCGCATTTAAACACCGCCATTCTTCATCACCTGCTGCCACTTATGACCAAGTCACGACCCCAAACGAGACAAATTTACAGCCGGGCTTTCCATCACCCCAGCTCTCGCCTTCGGTCACCATATCCTTAATTAAATAGCGCAATGATATGCTTAATTACACAGTCCGATGTCACTGATAACATGGTTTGTCTTCCAAATGTAACACGCCAACATTCCATGAAGTATGCAGAGTTGAAATGGCCACTAGGAATGTTTTGAGACAAGTAATTTAAATATGTATTTTAAAATGTGCAGTACTTTGTAACATTTTATATTGTAAGCGATGGCGAAATTGAGCAGCGATAGCCTAGTGGCGATACCAACCGGCTGCCATGCAGAGAGTATCGGGTTCTAACTTCTAATCCACGGCGCGTACCATTGACTTTTCGGAGTTATATGCGTATTGAATTGTTAAGTATCTCTTGCCCCCTGACTCAGAGAGCACGTTAAGCCGTCGGTCCCGGTTGTCATGAAGATCTTTGACATAGGGTTGGACATAGGGCGTCAGTACCTAGTTTCTAAATAAACTGAAACTAGTCTAAACCATAGAATAACGCTATCCCTTCGGGTTGCGGATGTCAGACAGGCAGTCGCTCTGTGGAAAAGCTAATATTCAGCCAAATCCGGTTAGACTAGTAAGAGCACCCTAGGTTGAAACTTGGATAACGCTAGGATGATGATGATGATATTGTAAGCGATGCCGAGTAATGACGTTATACTCGCAGCGATGCCGAGTAATGACGTTATATTCGCAGGGTGGAAGATATTTGGGTTAGCATTTTGCCTAGCAATAATCGTGAGTCTCGTTTAAATCTTTGCGTCTGTTATCTACCGCCTGACTTGCCCCACAATGACCTCAAGGCATTTTACTTGAACAGCCAAAATAATATTATAAATTCTCACTTTAATGATTTACACCTTATCATAGGAGATTTTAATGTTCCGGGGTTGGTCTGGTCGCATTCATCTACAGGTTATAAATTACAACCAATGACTAGTGCAGCGGCCGATAGTAAAACTACTTTCTTATTAAACTTCTTATCTCTTTGTGACCTTTCTCAATTTAATCACGTACAAAACAAGAACCAAAGATTATTAGACCTAGTTCTATGCACATCTGATATCATTTGCGTCGAACAGGTTGAAGAGCCACTTACGCGACCAGATGGACATCACCCACCTCTCTCTATACAGGTTAAAGGCAACATACCGACCAAACAAATGAAGCTTAACTCGCACACTAAGCGATATAATTTTAACAGGTGTGATTACGCTAAGTTAAAGACAGCCATTTTAGAGAAAGACTGGTCTGTTGTTTTACAATCAGATGATATCAATCTTGCCACTCAGGAATTCTACGAGTTCCTTAATACTATAATTGGTAAATATACTCCCATGCATAAGGGAAATAATTGTAATTTCCCCCATTGGTACTCACCAGCATTAAAAAAGTGTCTCCTCGAGAAGAGAAAGTATCATAGCCGTTTTAAAAAATATAAAAATCCTAGAGACTATGATACTTTTTCGATGTTGAGAAGTAGATGTAAAAATCTAGAAAAAGAATGTTATCGGTCTTTTGTATCACGTACGGAGGAGAGTCTACCTAGTAATATTAAAAGCTTTTGGAAATTCGTCAATAATAGAAAAGGCTCTAAAGGATTACCACAAACAATGACATTCGATGGGATCATCACTTCTGATGGTCAACTTATCTCTGAGCTCTTCTCGAGGTTTTTTAGTTCTGTTTTTGAGAACCCTTCTCCTATTACCACTGGCGCCATAGAATACATTAACACAGAATGTAACAGCTCTCTGACTACAATCCGAATCGACCAAAGGCAAGTTCTTCGACAACTTAAGCAATTAGACCATAATAAGGGTGCTGGCCCAGACGGGATACCACCTATTTTTTTAATTATGTGTGCCGATGAGTTGTCTTTACCCCTTTCACATTTATTTAACCGATCACTTGAACTCGGTGAGTTTCCAAAAGTCTGGAAGACAGCCCACGTTGTCCCGATCCATAAAGATGGCGATAAGTCTGAATGTACTAATTATAGGCCCATTAGCTTACTATCTACAATGGCAAAACTTTTTGAAGCTGTTATTTACCAACATCTTTATTTTCACTTCAAACCATACATATCTGCGTGTCAACACGGTTTTATTAGGGGTAAATCGACGCTTACAAATCTATTGGAGTATAAAAATTTTCTATGTTCCACATTTGCCAGGGGAGGTCAAGTGGATTCCGTTTATACGGATTTTAGAAAGGCATTCGACAAGGTAAATCATGATATATTGCTATCAAAACTTATGTCCTATGGAATACATGGAAATTTATATCGTTGGATCCGATCCTATCTAGAGCATAGGAGTCAGTTGGTTTCTATTAGAGGATATTTGTCACAACCTGCACCCGTCACTTCTGGTATACCACAGGGGTCCCATTTGGGGCCTTTGTTCTTCTTAATGTACATCAACGATCTCGCAAAAACATTGAAATGTCCTTGTTTATTCTACGCTGACGACTTAAAACTTTTTACGTCCGTAGAGAGTACTGCCGACTGTGAATCCTTACAGCAGGATCTTCAATCTGTACAAAGATGGTGCACTCTTAACCGTATGTACTTAAACGTAAATAAATGCTTCGTCATTACGTTCACCAAAAAGCGTATCAAGACCATTTACGACTACAAAATTGAAAATCAAACACTCGACAGTAAATGTGTTGCAAGGGATCTGGGTGTATTTTTCGACGACCAACTGTCTTTTCGTGAGCATTATGCCGATATAACGAACAGACCTTTAAAACTCCTCGGCTTCATAGCCAGAATCACTAAAGGTTTTAAAAATCCGTACAGCTTTATACTACTGTACAATGCTCTGGTCAGAAGCACTCTGGAGTACTGTTCAGTGGTGTGGGCGCCTTTCTACGCAGTACATTCTGATATGATTGAAAGCGTACAGAAAAAGTGTGTTAGATGGATTTCATTTAGACATGGGCTATCAAGGAAACTTGCAACTTATACAGATCGTCTACTTAAGTTGAAAATTACACCTCTACATGTACGTCGTAAACAGCAGGACTTAATTAACCTTTACAAGATTCTCCATGGTACCATTGACTCTTCCACTTTGCTTTCTCTCATCAATATTAACACTCGACATAATACTAGAACACCAAAACCTTTTCTACTTAATATAATTATACAAAAACAACCCTTCCTACTACAACCCTATCATTAGAATGTCTCGTCTTTATAACGAAATAACGCGGGACAACACTTGTAACGTTGATATCTTTGATTCACGAGCTACCGTTTATAAAAGAAATATTCTGGCCTTATCACTTTAAAAGGAAGAAAAAACACATTGTATCACTGAATTTACTAAACGTAATTTGACTTCACTGTAACATTAACTTAAACTTCATGTACCTATATACAAATTCTGTTGTTTTGAGTTAACTAATAACTTTATAACATAAATCATGTTGTGTAATTGCGTTAGGGTACCAATCAGTACTAAACTAATATCATTGTAGAATCATCATGCTCTGTTTGTTACCTGTTGTAATTACCTAAATAAATAAATAAAAAAAAAAATACTAAATTAGTCATACATAAAATTCCACCAATAAACAGCGCAACGTGTACTTTAGTCACATAACTATACACAGAATAAATAAATTGTTTAATTTATTTCTTTTTATGTAGCCTGGTAGCAACGGATACATTTTCTATCGGATACATTTTGGAGAGTGCGCAGAGGAACTTCACAATCTGATTCATCCTTCCCCTTTCTTCCATCGGACGACCAGACTAACGAGTCAGCGTCACCGTTACATGGTGGATATCCCGCTTATACGCACGAAGCGCTTTGCTTCTTCCTATCTTATGCGTACCGCTAAGGTGTGGAACTCTTTACCCGAGTCTGTGTTTCCTGATGAGTACATCCTGGGTGTTTTCAAATCGCGAGTGAATAGGTACCTTCTAGGTAAGGGTGCTCCATTTTAGACCATATCATCGCTTAACATCAGGTGAGATCATGGTCAAACGCTAGCCTATCAGTAATAAAAAAAAAACGATTTTGGTAGAACTGTGTCTCAGCTTATGTCGAGCAAGTATTGCTTTCCATAAAAATATCTTAAGTTGCAACCCCTATGCTTGTATCTGTAATCATCGCCGCCATTCATCACACACACACCAAACCACCATTTATGGCTTAGTTTAAATGGACCTAGCAAGCCATGCCTTGGTGCTGAGGTTTTGCAGTCAGTATATTATTCTAAACTTATAATATGGTCAATTTTCCCCTTTTTGGTGACTGGAATTTCTTGGGTTAGAACAAAAATGAGTGTAAGAGGATTATTAGCCACCGCTTGTCGTTTCACAAGTGCAGTTTCAACATAATCGTTTCGTCTTACTGAGTTTAGTTTTAATTTCAATTTGCTTCGCTGTGTCCAGACACGACTCTAGGGAAGGCGGTGTCATAAAGCACAGTAGCTGAGTAAAATTTTATGTATTATGAGAACTTAAGTATAGTTGTAGTGCACATTTTAGGTGGTATATTGATTTAGAATTTAATTCAATCAAAATGGTGGTAAATAAATTACACTTAGGCTTGTTTTTTGAACAAGATTAAGTGCGTTTTAGGTATGTCAGGCAGTTTTTCGTTGCAGCACGGCGGAAAATATTCCTATTTCCTAGATATGCTAACATCACGGAACGTAGAACGGTCACAGAGATTTAGTTAGCTAATTTTCTCAGTATTATTTTTGGCACACACTAAGAGTAACAGTTTGCAAAATCTTTCTACGCTTGCGAAATAAGATGTAGGTATAAATTGTCAATAGTCGGAATTACTTCTTAAGTAAAATTGGTTTCAATTTAAGCAAAATGTACAATGCAACTTGCAATAAAAATAAACAGTATACCCACGCCCTAACATCTTAATATCACAAGTTAGGATGGACGCAATTAGCTTGCGGTTAGACTTGCAACATTTGAATTATCCAACAGTCTGTGCTAACTCTTACTCTATTACATAATATTGTATTTTTATATTTCTTCAGACTATGAGCTTTCTTTACGTTGTAAAAGTTTCGCTCTATTAGTGATTGCAAGAAGGAAACGTTTATGTGTTTCCAACATTTTGTATTGAAAGTCATTGCTTCTTCGAATTTTCATTACATTCATTTAATTTTCTGACGAAGCCGAAGCTACATAATATTCAGTTATGTTCTTGTCTTTAGGGTAGTCTTACTATTATTCAAATTACCACAGTCGCTACTTACACTGCATTTGATGTACCAAATCTGAAAGAAATGCTGAAAACATTGGTATCTTTTGTGTATATTAAACCCATTTAAATTACTATTTCCTTTTTCGTAATAGTTCACACAAACTATTACGAAAATTAAAATAAAAAAATTGATTTTATATTACATAACACTTGCAAATCCAGATCTCAGAATGTCGTGTTCAGCAGCACGACGTTAAAAGCACTACTATCTCCATATTATGGCAAATTATAATCCCCGACAATATATACTCTTACAAAACCCAATTTACTCCATAATACGTATAAACGTGAACACATTAAACGCTCTAAATAGATAACATTTTCAGTTCCACTGCAGGTGAAGTAAGGGACCAATAATATATGTATCTGGCCCATGGCGAGCCGGTTGTTTGAATTACGACGACCATTTTGCATGCCTAGCGCTCCAAATACAGCTAATTTTCTGATTATAATTAGCGTGGTTGACAGACTAGGTTCTGGTGTCATAATTATTCAACAGTGTATCTGGTTATCATTTTAAATGTTGTGGACGAACAATACCATTCATTTGAGAGATTGATACAAGTATTATACGAAATGACACTGATGCGGAGGCATTTTACGACGCCTAAACCTTGTCAATATTTTCAATTTTTAATTTCTTTTTACGGGTTTTTTTGTACATATACTACTTATACGAAATGTTGAAAATCTCTGCGATCTTTTCCTAACTAATTGTTGAGCTGACTTTGGTATAATTTGGCACAGAACTGGTATGTAGCTTTATGCAAAAGTTGAGGTTCACATAGGGGCTTGTAATATTATCTTAACATATAAAATCCTTGCGTTACTTACTGACTGACAGTCACGCTACAGCCGAAACTATTGGGCGCAGGATGCTGAAATTTGGCATGTATGTTCCTTGGGGACCGTAAGGGTGCACTAAGAAGGGATTTCCCGAAATACCGACGGGATCGGCCAAAACGGGTAAATTTAAAAAAAATGCAGGCGTAGCTGCTGGCGTCCTCTGAGTCAGGTCATAATAATGTCAAAAAATAACAGACGTCTATTGCACTTGTTGTTTATAGTTACTTCTTTCTGCGGTTAAAATAAAATTAAATAAATAAGTAACATGGTCAAGAACTCACAGTTTGTACAGATAAATTATACAATTATATCTTCAGTTAGATAATCACGACTTTAGATTTGAGTGTAGTACATTCTGATGTAGTTAATTAGTAATAGTTAGTCAGGATAACGGCCATTTGACCTTCCCAACGTGACTGCGACTCAAGCTTGTAGAGATACGATACAACCTTAAGGTTAGCTGGTTCACTTATCTGAATTTGTCAGGCTTTTGATAAACTAAGATATATTTGCATGACCTTCGATTGTGACGACAGTGTAAGTTGAATACCGTAGGGAATTTGAAGAGGAATGTATTATTACGACCAGTATAAATTGCATCAAAATAAATTCTATTAACTATATAAGTTTAGGAGATTTCGTCTACTGCATAGAGACCTAGCGCTTGCAGATGGGTTTTACATTTTATAAAATTAAATCATCGTATCTGACTGTAAACAGCAAACGAGGTATAAACATGCTCGATGGTAAACAGTGACGTAGTCTTTAGACGCCGAAAATGCAAACCATACAGTACTTTTAACCATACACATTCTCTCTTCTCCTTTACGCTTGGATTGGCAAGGGAGGCTTAGTCAGCGATAGCCTAGTGGAGAGACCGACGGACTGCTATGCAGTACGAGTCTCGGGTTCGAATCCACGGCGCGCGTCAATGACTTTTCAAAGTTATGTGGGTATTTAATTGTTAATAATCGCTTGCTAAACGGTGAAAGAAAACATCGTGAGGAAACTTGCATGTCATAGAGTTCTCCATAATGTTCTCGAAATACATGTGAAGTGTGCCAACCCGCACTTGGCCAGCGTGGTGGACTATGGCCTTACCCTTCTCATAGTGAGAAGAGGCCCGCGCCCAGCAGTGGGACAGTTTATATACCTACAGAGCCGATGAGGACGGTAAGGGAAAAAGGAGAGTAACTATCCGATTTCGAACTCTTTCCTCTTCACATCCTCTCCTCTTTACAATTGTAAAGTAAAACATAACAGCTGAAGAACAGTCGATTGCCTGTGTAAGGTTGAATTCTTATTCGGTCAGGTCGAACCTGTGACCAACTCCAAAAAGACTTGACTCAAAAAGAAAGATAACTTATAGTTAAGCAACAAGCGCAAGAAACAAATTGTACTAACAGACAACACAGCATCTTACTAAGGTACTGTGCTGATCATCATCGTCCTAGCATTATCCCGGTTGCATCCAAGACTTACACGTCTCGAAGCCAGGGGTCTGCTTACTGGTCTAACCAGATTTTGACATAATATCAGCTTTTCCACAGACCGCCTGACCTAAGCAAACCAAAGGGGTAGCGATATTCCATGGTTTAGACTAGTATCAGTTAATTTGAGGGTACTAACTCCCCGTAACGACTGTCAAAGATGTTCATGGCAGCCGGGACCGATAGTTTAACGTGCTCTCCGAGACACGGGTCACGCGAATTAACAATTTAATATACCCTGTACCTCGGAAAGTCAGTGGTGCACGCCGAGGATTTCAACCTGATACCCTCTGCATGGCAGTCTGTTGTATCTCCACTAGGCTATCGCTGCCCTTCTGAGGTGCTGGGACATTGATTTGAAAAAAACATCTTATTTTAAGGGCCATGGCCAACTGGATTTACTGAGGCAGAAAATATAAATGAGAATTTAGCTTTGCTCTATTTCTGTCTCTTTTATTTTTGATAATGACCTACAACATAAATTGTGTCACACGATATTAGATTATGTTTCGCTAAGACAGGAAGGCGTCGTCATAACAGATGGAAACTAATCGTTACACTGTCTGCAATCATTAATACGCATTGGTGTACGTCCGAGTGAGCAATAACATTGGCTACACCCCTTCATACAAATTTCTAACACAATACACGAACGCTACAGCCAAAAACCACCTTTAATACCTACACTATTAAGGTGAAATTTGAGAAAATATTGCTGGGGTTTATTTGCAAAAATGTTATCATCGGTTGTACTTATTATTGTCGATGTTGGACTATCATTAGCAGTATTGATATATCGACTGTGACGTCAGAGGATAAGTCAATTTTTTGGGACAAAACTTATTACAATTTTTGTAAACATTTGCTTCTTGTAATGACTGGGGGAGAGTTTCATTAGCCTAAATTTAATAAAGAAAATATTATGATTGACTGTAGTGATAGACGAAAGTAGTGATTTGAGTTTCGTCGAGTGAGCTGGTATCGAATTTGACTTCTATAGTTCGACGTTGACACATTGTTCAAATAAAAGATAAATCAAATATTAGATAACATTCCAATAACATTCAAATATCTGTTAATTTAGAAGAATGCCATTTGTGACATGAGTATGACACTGACATTAGACCGAAACTGCATTTTGAAAAATATAATTACTATAATTGGGCCTCTGTTGGTATTCAACTTCAGATTGAGTGCTAAGTTTGAGAAGATGAACTATTAACAGATGAAAAATGCCTTTTCTGTATTGAATTAAATTAAATTTATATACTTACTCATGAATTTATTTTTAGAGAGATTCTTTATCTCTATCAGTCTATTGGAACGTCTTCTTTAGATGACATAATATGACTCTATTATATTTAACATATTCGCCGAATAAAATGCAGCGAACAATTCCTTGCCTACGTTACACAGTTCACCAACTAACAACGTAACGTCAAGTAGGCTTTAGCACCAACACAAAGAGAAAAAAAACTCTTTTCGATAGTGCAATTGTACTACAACGAGTCTAAATACCCAAAAACCGCCAAAATTCACGATCGCATCATTACATTTGTTGTTTGCGAAAAAAAGAAACACCGGTGACGTAGGTGGTCTCAAGTTTATAGCGTAAAATAATAAGGGCACCTATGTGTTCCATTCTATATAATAATGGGGGTACTATTTCTTGGGCAGTATAATAAAGGTTGGTCGACTGGGTGGTCGGATTATAACGCAAAGCCATGGATTAAGCCACATCGACACGTGTGCCTTTTCTATGCCTTCGAGTGGCTTTAGGCGGTTGTGCGTGATTGTACTTTGATAAGGTAGCGTGTAAAGGCTCGTTTCGTTTGTATTGTTTTAAGATATTAATGACCACTTTTCACTTAATTTTGAAATTAGCTTGAAAGTTTATCGACGATTTTGACTATATCAGTGATCAAGGAATACATTAAAATTCAAATATAAATGAATTACGAAATGCTAAATATCCTTAATAACCTATGGAATATCATAGGTAATTGAAAATTTTATGATGCATTCTGATTAATAATTTAATTTGTGGCATAAGTTTTGAGTACCTAATGTGTTAGCTCTGCGCAATTCGGTTCGATTCCCGTGTCGGACTCTTTATATACTTTATTGGTTTTATAACCTATTATCAGGCGCAGCCCGGAATTTGGCAATGTGTCCAAAAGACAGTACCAAGTTTGCCTTCATTTACGTAGGTGGTTACTAGCAAAATGATTATTTAATGGATCTTAATTTAACTCCCCACGAACATCAGACACTCGTAAATAACAAAATATGTACAAACTAAAAATACGTTTTCTGTTTCATTTGTGATGCAAGTAGCATACTTTTTGTATGTGATACTGTGTGTTCAGCTGAACATACTGGGGCACTAATAAAAAACATTGACCAAATTTATTTGAACTAATTTTACATTGTATTGTGACCTGTATAAATACCAATTTCCACGGAAACCGCCGATAATTTTTATGTATAAAAATTCAAAGACCACAATGATTTCGGCTACCGTGAAGATGTAACGTGATTATTTTTTTAAAAGTTAACCACGATAATTTTGCATTCAAGATAATATCATACTTTTCGTATGGCCATACACTTAGGGTTCATATTGGTATGGCCTGGGTTTTGAAAACGGATTGTGAACTTTTGTATTGAACTGCAAAGTCCTTTTGAAAATGTGAAACGAACCGCGAAGTATTTCGGTAGCTCGCCGTGTTTGCTTAGCGGACATCGATTAAAAATAAAATTCCTTAACAAAATCTCGACCAAATAATAGTATTAAATTTTGGCTACCAGAATAATAGTGTTAAATTTCTTGGATCCATCTCAAAATATGATTGATCTGTCTGCGGTACTTTTGTTACGGTTTTTTACTTTGCAATATACGTGGTCCGCCAAAGAGATCCTTACGTACAAATTGTAAAGTGTACTTCTGTCGGCATACTTGATGATGAATTTGATATTTTGGACGTGATACTGTTGAGAGTTTCGGTAGATACTAGCGGTTCTGTTGACAGAATGATTGAGCTGTGTCAAATTAATTGTTTCCATATTTGGTTTAAGCCTGGCATTTACACATTTGTCAACTTGCTATTCTCTCAAGATCAATTGAATTGCCGATAAAACATACGAAAATACTTATAATTGTTGTTAATAATTTGGAAATAATACCCTTAAAAGTAATTAAATAGCGGCATTGGCAATCACTTTAATGTAGCTTGTATTAAAGATAGATTATTCTGCTAGAAACTCTAGAATTAAACGCTACTTGTGATACGGTTCTATTGACTCCACTTTTCGCAAAATCGACAGAACATCGACGCATGCTCTGCTAGTAACGCAGCCAATTTTAAATAGTATTATTTCGCTAAGGCAATCCTTACAGCGTCTTCATTTCAAACTAGCCGTGTTAACTTTTGTCAGCACTTCTGCCGCAGTTATCAAGTTTTACCAACAAAATGCCAGTACCTTCAGAGCGAGGGTCAACCACAACTCCATGATAATCATACTTGTGGTCATGAACGTGGTCTGCTCTGCGTTATGACACATTAGCGCGCATGTGTTGACAGCCCGCGCAATTTGCAATTAGCTATGGAAATAACACGCGCTCTATGGCACGGTCAACGTAGGGATGGGATCTATCGATGTTTATAGACTGCCTATCTTGTTGTAGTTGTTTGTACTTCTGAAAAAAATATGAGTAACTAACGTTAAATTTTTCATATGAAATATGTATATTATATAAGTAAATAATATCTATTTTATGTTTGCAGTTGCGCATGCATTATCTTGAAAATAGTTTCAGATCCGGCAAATGTAAAAGTTCGTTAGAATGCAGTTTATTTGGCGTTTAAAGAAAACTTCCCAGTTGTACCTTGAGTAGGTATGTGTATCAGGTCCTGTGCTTTTCAACTTGTGTCATCAATATTTTTATGAACCAATGCTGTTCATACGCATACCCATCACTAAACTTAACAGGTAATAGAGCCTTGCTGATTTCAGCATGAATGGGCCGACTCGACCGGGGAAGTACTACCCTCTCACAGAAAATCGACGTAAAGTAACAGTACCTAAACTGTTGCGTTTCGTTCGGTGAGTGAGAGTGCCGGAGGCCCTATCCCCTATTCCTTCTCCCTTATCCCACTCCTCATCCTATCCCTTTTGCCAACCCCAAGGGGCGGCAACGCACTTGTGACTCCTGTAGTGTTGCTTGTGTCCATGGGCGGCAGTAATTGCTTACCATCAGGCAATACGTCTGCTCGTTTGCCGCCTATTACTATAAAAAAAAAAAATTTGGTAAATAATTCCACTAAATAAGATGCGGTATTTTTTACTCACTGCATGTTGTTGAGTAGATGTCCTGAGTCACTTATAATTAAATGAATATTGAACAAGTATCCTTCGAACTGAATAGATATTTTTTATGTAATTTGTTTAAACGAAAATATTGCAGTTTATCAACAATATTTTCACATACAATTTACATATACATTGTTACATTAAAAGACCCAATAATATTATCGATAGATATGAAACTCATCACTAAAATTTTCTCGAGGTGAGGTGTCTCGTATTCACGAAATAGGTGATCATTATGTAATCTTGGGGCCATTCTGGGAACACAGGGTCATACGTAGCGATAGGATACTTCCATGTAGGTAAAATGCATAATCATAAATCTTCGGTGCAATGATCAAACTGAAGTGTTAATCTTCAAAATGTTGGAACAATCTTGGTGTTCCTGTGGAGATGTTATCCACAATATCTTTTAGAAATACAGTTATGATTCTTGCGGTTACAAGTTTAAAATAAGTATTACTAATTTAATTGTCTACCAAGTTCGACTATAGAAATGTCAATAAAGTTATTTTATTGTTAGTTGTTTTTTAACAGCCTCTGCGTTTAAAACTGTTGAGTAGAAAAACAGCATAACGTTCTACAGTGCAATGGAGATTTGATATTAATTCCATATATAAGTTGACTGCCTCCGTGGTCCAGTGGATAGCGTATGCGACTGCCTCCGTATGGATTGATGGTTTATTTATTGGCGACTTACAAACGACAGTCTTTATCATTTTAGAACTTCTATATTACGCAACGGTTTTAACTGTAAATTAAAATATTCCCATCAATAAAAATCGAATTCTAAGTTTATCAATTAGGTTGCCTACTTATAAACATTCTAAAAAAAACGTAGTTTGGTTACTTGGATCGTATTAAAATTATAGCTAAAGCAATACCTATAAAAAAACTCCAACGGAAAGAACAATCGACAAATAAAAACCTAAACTATTTTTCTGCGGAGAATTACTTACCAAAAATAAAGAAAACATGAGACTTATCAGGTTTCCACTAATTAAACTGCAAATATCTTAGCACTAAAGAAAAAGAAGGTTAAACAAAACCCGCTGGCTATCTTCGACCGGATATTTATCGTTCGACAAATTAATTACCGGTCTAGTGTCAGTATCATTAGCAGTTAGCACCATATTGGTGCCGTTCTTTCAGGTGGCCTTTATCTTATCTAAAGAGGACGTGCGGGCGGTATATAGGCTGCTTCATTGTTGGCGACTCCATCAATCCATTTTGTACTCTAACACTTACTATTAAAGTTTAAATTCGATTGTAATCATTCCATTTTTTCGGACGATTTTCTCCTGACTATAAATAACGGAAGTTGAACGTTGTGTTAAGTAGATAAGGTGGGTTTTGGCGTGTGGTTGTTCGATTTTTCCGGTAGCTTTACAAGTCGACTCGTGTCGAACGATAATGGGCAACTTGTGCCCTGATAGCCATGTAAATAAGTATGTAGATGGATGAGTGGTCACCGACCAGTTTGTTTGACATAGATAACGAAAATTGGTGGAGTGTTTTATATTTTCCCCCCACACAAAGGTTACTACCGGTCACAGAGTTACTGATAACGGAAAATAACTGGTTGTTGACAGTTAATTGGCTTATTCATGAAATATATCGGTATATAACACATTCGAATACTTGTTTCAGCGTATATTGAAACTCTTTATAAGTACTTATAAAGAGTTTGTCACATTAAGAACCTATTATGCAATCAGCGCTATCCGTATTAGCCAACAATTCTAGAAAGTGTCTTACAGTATCTTTTTTGGTATCTGAACCTAAGGTCTGAACAAAGTAATAAAATAGCCTGTTCTTTTATGCTTTACTAAAGGAGAAAGGTAGAGAGAATGGTAATTTGGGAAAGAATCCGAGGATACGTTTGTTTTCTTCTTTTCATACATAGGTACATACATAGACTCACGCCTGTTTCCCGGAGGGGTAGGCAGAGACTACGGAATGCCATTTGCAACGATCCTGACATACCTCTGTTGCTTCATTTAGGGTACTTCTGACCTGTCCTTTTTTTAGGATGTCTCTAATCTGGTCAGAGAACGTCCGCCTAGGTCTTACCCTTCGTCCTGTCCCATTCACACTTGCCTTATATATCTTCTTTGTCAGTCTTTCGTCACCCATCCTCTCCATGTGTTTCTTCTTCTCTTCCCCGGTAATTGCCATAATGCTTCTTTGTCATCACTTATTAAATCAAAACTGTATTTTATATGTGTTTTAATTAGATATTATTAATTCATGAAAGACACCTACTGGAAAAATTATTACACAAAATATTAAGAAAATACTTAGCGTATCACGCACTTGTCATTAATTGTGTGATGTAACTATGTACTTTAACAAAGTATACGATTTCGTATATAGACAAATTGTAATTACCTACTACATTATTTGTGATGAATTACAATAAGGTAGTAATATTTGTTGTAATAGGTACTTTAAACATAAACGAATAATAATAAAATATACATCTAATATCTAGTTTTAAAACATCTACTTTCCATTTGTCTAATTGTGGATTTCGTTTATTTATGTCAGTTAAGACTAACTATAATAAAAGGTTTGATCTAGTCTTTATTACTAATAAAAGATAAGTTAGTAATAGGTAAGGAAAATGAATGTCATCCGAAGAAAATGTTGAACTATAAAAATTTAAATTAAGCAAACTATACTATTAGATGTGCAACAAAATACAAAAATATTTTATATATTAGGCATAATTAATGATAATTTTATTCATCTAATTCACAACAGAATGACTGCCTCCGTGGTCCAGTGGATAACGTATGCGACTGCTGATCGGAGGTTCTGGGTTCGATTCCCGGGTCGGGCAAAAGTGTTACTGGGTTTTTCCGAATTCTCAGTAGCAGCACGGAGTCTGGTGATGTGCCCGGTAACGGCAATAGGCTCGCCCCCTATTACGTGGGACCTAAAAATTCATGGCGAAATGTGGGTGTAATATTACACCTCTGCTTTCTCCTTCGGGGATACAGGCGTGCGCCTATAAAAAAAATACAAATATTCAATTTACTTATTAAATTTGGATATTATTTTTAAACTAGTGTAGTATTTGTGTAAATAAATAACATGAAACATCACTAATGTAATGAAAAATCACATTAAGCCAAAATCCAAACCAATGCGAGACTTGTTTGCGATTCGAAAACCCTTAGAACGGTAACTGTCTTACAAAGTGCTTCGTAAAATTTGGCTTGTAGTTAAAATTAATTAAATTATTAGATTAAGGCTTTGATTGGATTGCGATGCGGCCGTCACTGACTTCCTCAAACAAAGTTTTGATTTTATGACGGTCGCTTTCGATGTTTGCTGTACTGAAATCGGCGGTTACCCTTTAGAAGGGCTTATGTTTAACTTACCACCAGATATAGTAACATATAACAGACAAAATAGTAAATGAGCACCAAAATGAAATCCGCATTTTAATGTAAAATTATAACCAAAGTTTTTTTGTTAGTCGTATGAAATATCAACACATAAATTGGATTTGGTTACACCACCTACTTTAATAAACTAAGTTGACGAAGCCCTGCTTCATCATTATCATCAGCCTTTAACAGTCCACTGCTGGACTAGGCCTCTCCTTTGAAAGGAGGAATTGGCCTACTATACCACGCTGGCCAAACGGGTTGGTATAGGGTTTCTATCAAGTTTTCCTTCTCTTACAGTGCTGTTCTCTGTATTATATGCTACCTCTGTCGGCTCTTACGACACCCATGGGATGATATGGGGTGGTGACATTCCGTATTCTTAATCCGTCACCACACGGACAGTGCTTCGCAGGGCTCCTATTTTTGAATTAAGGGTTACACGAGAACCTAAAATAACCTATTTATTTGGTAATCATTTACTACATTTGGTGTTCGAATACAATTTGAAGTGCAGTCGTGACTAAAATAGCTAGTACTATTGTAATTTTAGACTTTATTTTTCTGGTGCTAAGGCTATCAAAGCATTTTATGGTGGTCATTATATTTAACCCCTTTAGAAGTAATACATTTTATTGCAATACACACATATTTCAACTGTGAACTACATAATATGTTCACCTGCAATTAGCATAAATCATTTATACACCTCTCCCTCACAAATCACACCAAATGAAAACCGTGCAAAATCCGTTGTTTTGGAGTTTTGCGGGTTTAAACAGACGGGACACAGCGGAGACTTAATTTCATAATGATTATGTATACATAGATATATGTAACGAAGCTGTATCAGTGAAAAGTTTTATCAAAATGCGTGAAATAGATTTTGCGTCAGAAACTAATAACATTTTATCTACCCATAAAATGATTCGTAATTGTAGGTAGTAGAGTAGGAAACCAAAGGATCTTTACAGTATTACTTTCCTCTAAACAGCAGAAAATGCAACAACTACATAGTTGTTAGCAAATAATCATCTATAAGTACTTCATACTCGAGTTGAAATACATATAAGGTAGACCTAATCTTAATATATAAAATCCTTGCGTTACTGACTGACTGACAGACCCGCTGCAGCCGAAACTATTGGGCGCAGGAAGCTGAAATTTGGTATGTGTGTTCCTTGGGGACCTTAGCGGTGCACTAAGAAGGGATTTCCCGAAATTCCCACGGGATCGGCCAAAACGGGTAAATTTAAAAATATTGCAGGCGTAGCTGCCGGCGTTCTCTAGTATTTCATAAACGCCGTCTACCTTAGCGATTTAATTCATTGTGTTGCTTTTTCATTATGTGTCTTTCAATACTAAGTGTAGTTATTCAAACATGCACTGCCGCTTCAAATGCAGCTCAAAGCACCAGCTAAATATATCGCTTGCTAAAATTTTATTTGTCGTGTCTCTTACCATATCCCACGTTATTGTATTATTGAAGATAGCACTGTACGATATTAGAATTGTGCCAGTAATACCGCAAAGATTCGTATCGTAACAACCACCTATATCTAATTACATCCACTGTATTGTACAAAAGTATCCCCAAAAATATAACAAAGTCAAAATACACCTACATTCAAAAGCATTAGAGCTCAATTTCAGTAAACAGAACTGTACGAAAAAATGTTTTCTATGACTGGCGGGCAATATTAGCCATTATTAAAACGTTCCATTCGGTATGATTCAAGTCCATTGCGTGTTTTGGCTGTATTTATCAAAAAGTCTATGGTACAAGTAAAGTAATAGTTATGACGTAGTGATGTGGATTCGTAAGGTTGTAGGGAGGATGGGGTCCCAGCCCGTACCATTCGCGACTGACCGTCTTGTGCCCCACGCGACCTTTCACCTTAGGGGACTGGACTATAAAAGCAGTAGAGTCGTCACTATGTGGTATTTGTCCTTCACGTTGTTTAGTTACATTGGGGTTTCTAACAGTGGAAAAGTTTAAAGTAAGTAATAATACTATATTGTCGACACAGTATATTTGATTTAGTGCGTTATTTTAGCACTTCCATGCCTTTTAATCTCTGACTCAAATAATGATAAAGAGCATCATCATTAGTTGCTATCAGTTTAGATTTCTTATTAATCGTGAACATTTTATATGAATAATTCTGGGGAAAACTGGTCTTATAGATCCGTTTTTATTTTAGGCTTAAATCTTTTAGATGCAAAAATTACTGCCCCATGATCGAAATTAATCTCTCAATAACACAAGACATAATGCTGCCTTACAAACTATTACCATATCTACATTAAATAACTATTAAGTCCGTGATTTGAATAAAACTATAAAACAAGAATCTAACTTGCACATCACTCGTAAATATTTTTCGAATGTTCAAATGATAAATGACGAGACATCAAAAATAGTTATTAAGCATTGAAAAGTTTATTCACTTTTTCGACTCCACAGCTCCCATGTCCATAAATCGAGCAATATGAATAACTATCACAGATTATACTATTGATAAATGAATGTATGGCACCAGTCAATTGCAGGGCATGGCGAAAAAACCATGAATAACTTATACAGTTATTCTATATATAGTTTTATTGCACAAATCACGGTCGGTTGCTAATGGCTGACCATAGGGTCCGTTTTATTAGATTTTTTCGATAGACGATTATCGAAACGAGCCTACAGCTTCCGTAGGACAATAGGCACCATAAATTATGTTGGACAAACACAATCGTTATGCTTTTGATATGCATAGTAATATTATTGATGGATATTGATTTTTGTTGTATTAGTTTGGTCAGTGGATGCTTTAATAATAAAATGTATCGGTATAATCATGGTATCAGCTGATTACATTATTTTCATCTCGTTACTTAAAACTTCATAAGCGTGTATTTGAAGACGTTAATATTCATAATATTCAGCTTTTCTATGTACGTAACATTACACTTTGAATTCAAAAACTAAGAATTAAATCGCCCGTTTTCTGGAAATCAGAACGTTTCGGATGATAAAATAATAAACCGGTCAAGTGCGAGTCGAACTCGCGCTCCGAGGGTTCCATACAAACCTGTAGAGATATATAATTATTTAAAAATATATGTGATGTAACTAAAAATTTAAAGTTTTCGAAATTTTTCCTATGTGCTATAAAACGTTGCTTTATGCCAAATTTCAAGATTCTAGATCGACTGGAAGTACCCTTTAGTTTTGACTTGAGCATTAATTTTGATATGAATTTCAATTTTATATCTCTACGGGTTCATGAGGAACCTTACCTACCTTAAAAATTATTTAAAAAAAAATCTATATGATGTAACTAAAAATTTACGGTATTTTGCAATTTTTCCTTTATCTGTGCTATAAGACATTGCATCGTACCAAATTTGTTTCTGAGGTCACGGGAAGTAGCCTGTAGGTTTTGATTCCCTTGCGAGTTTCGAAAATTTGCGGAAATTTGCAGCATAAACGGCTGTATCTTCTGCGTTGGTTTAGAAGTTTGATTTTTTCACAGCTTCATGGGACAGTAGATTTAACTATTTGATATAAGTTTCAGTTTGATACCTTCACGCGTTTCTGAGAAAAACGGTCTTGACAGACGGACGTACAACAAAGTGATCCTATAAGGGTTCCGTTTTCTCATTTCGAGGTACGGAACCCTACAAAACAATCACAAACAACTATTTATTTTCCCAAAAACTTGAAGATGCTGAATTTTGTAACTAGTTTTGTCATTTCAAAAGTTAAGTTATCTATTAATTCGAATTTATGACAGTCGATATGCAACAACAACTATAGCATATTGAGCCAAAATTGAACCTAATATTTTTTGATGATTGCAAATCAGCTATAAATATTCACTTGTGGTAACATTTCAAGTTATATCATCCACCAATTCCAAATTCATATAGGCAGTACACAACTACGCAACACCCATGCAACGCATAAACAGGGTTAGCAATAAACATTTACCGAGCTACATAATATTATTATAAGGATATACGTCAAAGGACACTGAGGTTATAAAACGAGCAAACATAATTATGTAATCACACGGACGAGATACATAAATAAATAGAAGAGACACAATCATGCATTAAATAATAAAGCACGGCTTTACTAGCCTCGATAAATTACTATGTTATCTTGAAGGTGACAAACAAGAGAATGACAAAATCAAATAAGACAGAACGTTATCTCAAAGGTGTAATGAAAACGGACACAGGTCTCTACTGAACAAATAAGAGCTGTTAATTAGATAGCTGATATGAGAATATGCGTATAAGATTTCGTTTGTTGAGTGATGAAATGTCGAGAAATAAAAACTGTGTGGTAGAGGATTATTGTAATATTCGTGTTTCTTGATGGTTAAATGACTATTTGGTTGTTACATTCTGAAGAAAATGAAATGATGTCATGTAGAAGTACAGTTACTTACTATATTGTTGAAGTCTAGAGGCATTATAGAAATATTTCAACCAGATCTGCTAAGCGATGTCCCAGCTGCAACTTAGAGCCCAGGGCTTCCACATACAGGTTGTAAAAAGACCCATCACCAAGCCGAAGTCTACTCGTTGTGGACATCATGCCAAGTCATAATAACCAAAAATAATACCTGGAAAACGATTATTTTTTAAGTTTTCACATTATGTAAACCGCAATTAAAAACGCGCGCGTGCTCGAAATGCCTACTTATCCATGGGGTCACAGGGCATCTATAGAACATATTGGCGGAGTAAATGCATTGATTTTGTATCTAATTAGAAAAAGTCTATACTAGCTTTGAGCCTCAATATCTCCTGAACCAGTAATTTCCCAGGTATGGTGCCGAAGTAAAAAATGGTCGTAGTGATTGGTACAACATGGGATTTTAGAATCCGTTAAGGGTGTTTTACACCCTGTATATACTAGTCAGAGTGGGCGTAATATTAGCTTCTGTACTCGGCAGCTGCTGGCTCTACTGCATAGTAGATGCAGTAGAGCCAGTATGTATAAATATCAATGCTCAAATATTTCAACTAGTTGTCGTTGACGTTTACAATTTTTTTTGTTTCTACTCGCTACATGGGTGTTAAAGTTGCAGTAGTACGGGTAAGTACTTTAGGAAAACCACTAAGTAATAAATCCCAATTGACATAATAAATACGAGTGTAAATTTGCTTGTTTTTTTTTATCATTGCAATCAAGGCAAGACCTTTTATGATGCAATTTTGCAACCAATACTGTCATGTGTTCGAAATTCTGTGAAGCTGTTCTAATGAAGCTAGTAAGAAATACTTTTATGATATCTACCTAATCAAGTATGTAACAGAGACCTTTAATATTATGTATTAAAAAACTAGTCTCCTACTTTATTCTATTGTATACCGAAGTGATACGATCTCTGTCGTGAACCTCATGTAATACTTTAGCATACGTTTAACTCACTAGATTAAGTGGTCTATTAGGTACACGGATCTTTAAGCTCGTTGCAATAAGGATGTTGACCATACGGACACGCAATTTTATCGTGCTAGATTTTTGTGAGATAGTGTTGTTAATTTAGATTAAAATGTCATGGAGAATGATCTTAGTATACAGGATGTAACAAGACCCTTAACGAAAACTGAAATCGCATGTTGTACCAATCACTACGAACATTTTTTACTTCGGCACCATACCTGGGAAATGACTGGTTCAGGAGATATTGAAGCTCAAAGTTAGTATGGAATTTTTCTAATTAGGTACAAAATCGATGCATTTACTCCACCAATATGTTCTTTAGATGGCCTATGACTCCATGGTTAAGTAGGTATTTCGAACATTGCACGCGCGTGCTTTTAATTGCGGTTTAAAAAACGTGAAAACTTAAATAAAAAATAGTTTCCCAGGTATTATTTTTGGTTAGTATGACTTGGCATGATGTCCACAACGAGTAGACTTCGGCTTGGTGATGGGTCTTGTGACACCCTGTATAATATAATTGAATATGAATCTAAATAGGAAGAGTTTTTAAAGCCATCGTCACAACTTGTTGGTTTTGTACTATTACTTTGAGCTTATATTCGCGGCCTTCCCTAAGGTGTCACGCTGTAGTTCCCCGTACTGGACAAAGTGAATATCGTTATAAAGAATTTCTTAAACATAGTCCGTCAAAATAGTCTCATATTACGGAGAGCTTGTAGGCAAAAAGTAAGTGCATCATAATTTCAACAGCACTTGCTTTTTAAATTGCCTGCACAAGTTAAAAATGTCAATAACATAAAACTTCAAGGTGACCAAATCTTTGACGTTTTAAATCAATCTCTCATCACGTTAATTACAAACTTACATAATTCCGCAACGAGCACAATATGAGAGAACTAATTCTAAAATAAACTGAACACATATTTACATACCTGGTGATAAGTTTAATGTGAACAATCGTCGACTGTTCCCTACTAAGATAAAGGTATGATAAAACCTGTATCAATGTGGTCAAAGGAAACGCCGTGTTTGTTTTCTTATGTTTGATTTATGCTTTCCCGTCATTCGGTTTATGGCCCATTTATTTTATGTTGGCAAAGGTATTAGAATGTATGCTAGACGCATCTGACGATAGTGCATTTAATTACACTGTAATATCACGTATTCAATCTACAGAAATTATAACTTCATGATTCAACCGTCAAGTAAATTGAGAGGTTAAAAATACCAGCTGTTGAAAACATTTTATGACAATGACTGAAGATAATTCTCTTATCATCTACGTAAAAATTTAAGACTCAGAATTTTGTTGATCTCCGTGATAAGAGCATGTTGTAAAAGGACAGATTGCATGAAACGTAATTACGTGTTCTGACAGTTATTTTTGAATCTCACGTAACAACAAACCGAATCTTATCTTGAAGATATAGTTCTAGATTGCGAATGCTAAGACTTTCTTCAGAATAGCAATGACATTACCCTCGACATTGTACATTGACATTGAAAAGAAGAGTGCCAATTATTCTAGGGATTAATTACAATACTGGAACTTAATATGTTAAGTAAACCACATCATTGTCAGGCTATCGGTCGTCCTTTCACTAAGTTCCTATTCCAAAATCGACTTTGAGTGGATACTTGAAGAGGTGTACCGCTACTGGCGATTTTCACCGCTACACAAAAAATATCTACCACACATTTCATTTTGAACATCCTAACCGATCTTTTAGAAGATGTTTCTAGCCATCATCGTGCTTCAAGCAAGACCGCTAAAGAAGCTTTACATTCTTATCTCTTCAAGTCTTTTATTACAGACATTGTCACATACAATTTCCACATAACTGCAAAAGAAGTTATCTAGACGCGGAAGCAGTTGGACAGAGCACGGTAAGCAGTTCTATGCCAGAGAGCACCGGAGCAATGGTCGCTCAGATAATTTGAGGGGCAGCAAAGCGTTAAGATCGTTAACTTCAGCACATGACGTTTGTCATTTGGACGCAACGACTAATGTGTTGGTACTGAACCAAAACTGCGAGCGATTTTGCTCTGTTTAATGGCTACGGTTGGTATCTGTCGCTCGTTTTTTGATGTAATGCTGAAGAGTTCCACGTGTAGTTTTTGACTGCATGTTTGGTAATAGTATTTTAAGTGCTCACCTCGCTACTTAACAATGGTATGGCTGTGGTATGGCTTCGGTCACCATAAGGCCCAACACTATGGGTGAACCCAAATTGTTGTTTCGAGTCTGGGTGTTTTTGTGTCCGTTGGTTGAATGTTTGCAAAGTTTCCAAGAACACAGAACTATTCCTGTTAGTCAAATAGATATAGATCATCATCGCCCTAGCGTTATCCCGGTTTCCCGGTTGCATCCAAGACTTGCACGCCTTGGAACCCGAGGTCCGCTTACCGGTCCAATCAGATTTGACAGAACATCAACTTTTCCACAGAGCGACTGCCGTCTGACCTCCGCTACCCAAAGGGACACAGAACTATTCCTAATGTGTGAGCCATCAGTTCTAAATAATGTTGATAACATGTGTAGATAATTGCAACCAATAGCACTCAACGTAAGGAGATATACTATCAGAAAGCTCATTCCACATGATCAATAAATCATATATTTGATACCATTCTGTATATCCTGCCACCAACTATTCGATATAATCACTCTATTCGTAGGATAATAATTTACGGTAATAGTTTTTTAATCAGAAAATTTAAATAGGAACTTGCTGGTATCAAGTCTATAGTCAAAACGAACAATACTTACTTTATAGGGCGGTAAGAAAAGTCATATGCATTTTTAACCAGAAGATTGAGTAAGTATTAAAAATACATAAATAGTATACCGTTACGGTTTCGAAAGTAAATATTTTTTATTTTTGTCAAGTTGACTTTAATGACTTGTATTCATGGCCAAGCAACGGGCTAAGAGACAATGCAATGGACAGACTGTACCGTGTTACGTTTAGGGTTGCCAGTTTTTAAGAAAAGTAGATTAATATGAATGTAAAATAATTTTGGCAAGGGAAAGAGGATTTATAGTACACCAATATATATATACATAGACTCACGCAGAGACTACCGACCACCATTTCCAACGATCCTGACATATCTCTCTTCATTTATTCACATAAAATTTTTCAAAAATGTTATGTTAATTTGTGGGTGTAATATTTACACCTCTGCCTACCCCTTCGGGGATACAGGCGTGAGTCTATAAAATAATAAAAAATATTCTTTTCAAAAATGCTCTTCCGTTTAGGTTACTTCAACCAGTTCCTTTTTTTAGGATGTCTACAATCTGATCAGACAACGCCCGCCTAGGTTTTATTTGTCACCAGTAATGTATTCCATATATGTGTCAATGACAATTAGCCGTGTGGTTGACGGCATAGAATACAAGTGTCACCACCCCCTATCTTCCCGTGGGTGTCGTAAGAGGCGACTAAGGGATAACACGATGCAAATACCATCTTTGCGTAGAGACGGAAAACTCGACATCAAACCCTATACGACTGCCTCGTTGGTCTCGCGGCATAAATGTGCACGTGGGATCGGAAGGTCCCGGGTTCGATTCCTGGGTCGGGCAGTGTTATTGGGTTTTTCTGTCACGAAATTCTCAGTAGCAGCACGGAGTCTGGAAGTGTGCCCGGTACGGCAATAGGCTCGCTCCTTATTACGTGGGACTAAAGTATATCTGGCGAAAAGTGGGTGTAGAAATACACCTCTGCCTACCCCTTCGGGGATAAAAGGCGAGACGATATGTATGTATGTATGTATGTATGTATGTGTCAATCAATACCTATAGTAATCGATGTTCATTCCGATATTTCTATTTAATTAAAATTAGATTTTATCAAAACCTTGTGAGTGAGCGTAACTAGTTTGATTAGGACGAATGAATGTAAACACATTCAATGTAAGGTGCAGGGCAAAGTTTTATTTACTGATATTATTTTAGCAAAAAAGGGAGAGAAGTTTTGTAAACCTATTTAACTTACTGTGTTATATTCGAAATTGGGGATTAAAAATGCTTGATAACCGCGATGTATCGTATACTTAAAGGTTCTGGAGGAGCAGGCACGCACCGGAGGTAGCAGAGATAGGCCGCAAGATAGACTGACGACCTCGTTGGCATCGCGGGCAGTAAATGGGTGGCTCAACATCACTCCAGTAATGGACGTCTTTTGGCTGATATGATAATGATCGTATACTTTATTATTCAAGAGGTACTAAACTTTTGTTATCTAAATTACAAATTATAGTACGTTTAATGATTTTTTTTATGTACAGCATTGTTAATTTCAGCAGACCTGAAATAACCAAATTAATTATCCTCTAAACGTAGAAAATAAGTGAAAATAAGTAATAAGAAATAATCCAAATTCAATGAAGACGATGATATTAACTTGGAATATCGCTATCCACAGGGTTTCTGAGGTCGGATGCCAGTTACTCTGTGTTAAAGATAATGTTTCGCCAATCTGATACAACCAGTAAGCGAAAAGTCCTGGATGTAGCCAGTAGCGTTAGGACATCCTCATGTTCATAATCCTCATGCCTTGAACAGTCCACTGCTGGACTAGGCCTCTCCTTTAAAAGGAGGAATTGGCCTACTACACCCCGCTGGCCAAACGGGTTGGTATAGGGTTTGTATTAAGTTTTCCCTCTCTTACAGTGCTGTTCTCTGCATAGTATGCTCCCTCTGTCGGCTCTTACGACACCCATGGGTTGATAAGGGGTGGTGACATTCTGTATTCTTAATCCCTTAGGACAATAATAAATTTATGAATCTGTCCAAGTTGAGACTTTTAAATAAAATATGCTTTGTTTAACCAAGTAGCTTTCTGGGGGTGTTTTGACTTATTTTATACAAAAAATCTTTTTGAGGGTAGCACATATATTTGATAGTTATATCTTATTTCCTATTAATAAATGTGACAGCCCTTATTCCACATGTGACAGTAGAACTGAACGATTGTACTACATGACCGTTGGGCACGCGCGATCATCACGAACCGTGACGAAGCCTCTCAAACTATTTGGACAATTTGCTAACATCTATTTGTTATGTGTGTTGCCCGGAAGAAATGTTGGAAGACAACTATTTTTTGGAGCACTTATTTATTTGTAAAAGGCAGTAAATTCTCAGTTTCAGCTTGAAATTGCTAATGCTAATTGGTAGTTTATTAAATGGAGAGCTTAACGACTAGGAGATAGCAACAGCTTATTGGAGATACCAACTGACTGCCGTGCAGAGTATATCGGGTTCAAAACCAAAGTACACAACATGGACTTTTCGAAGTTACCTGCGTTTCTAATCTTTTCTATTTAAAACAATGGTTATGAAGTACCGAATATAGAACTTTGATTTAGGAGATTGGATGAGGTGAGGAATATTGATTCAACTGAATCTAATTTAAACGTATACTATGCTTTTAGGCAGCGATAGCCGAGTGGATATACCAACAGACTGCCATGCAGAGGGTATCGGGTTCGAATCCACGGCGCGCACCAATGACTTTTCGGAGTTATGTGCGTATTGAATTATAGTAATTTTGATGACTTACAAGTAAACTTGTGTCAAATGAAACATGAACCAGATGTTTTAATTCTAACGGAATGTAGACTCAACTACAAAAGGCAACTACCCTTACTTAATAATTATACTTCCTATTACACAAACAGCCAGTTAAATCAAAATGATGGAGTGGTCATTTATATTAAAAGTAACTACTCTGCCAGCGTAAAAGAAATTAAATTGATACATGCTTCTGCCATTCAGATATGTGTCTCTGACTACACCATAATAGGCATATATCGTTCCCCATCAAATACCTGTGCTGACAATTTTATAAACTCTCTAAACTTACATCTGGAGACCATTACAACTCATAAAAATATTCTATTACTAGGTGACATAAACATTAATTTAATACATAAAGAATCTGAAACAGCACAGCAACGCAGTAATAGACTGAATTACTTAAACATACTGGCGGGCCATGGCATTTTGCCGGGACATTGTCTGCCTACAAGAGAACAAAACTGCCTCGATCATGTGCTGTTAAGGATTGACACAACTAATAAGTTAGCGTTTGTCGCTATTTTAAACACCTCTATCACTGATCACGCTATGGTTATATTAAATATAACTAATAAAATGAACAGTAACATTATGAATAGTACGAGTAGAAAATATAAGTCTGTCACAGACTTTGAGAATGCATATAAACACCTCATAAACACGGACATAACATTCTTTAATAGTAATAACAATCCTGACATCCTAGCTGAAAGACTGATAGACATGATTAAGACGTCATTAATCAGCAACACAAAAGTCAGACTAGTTTCTGGAGGTAAGAGAACTTTGAAGCCTTGGGTGTCCTTGGGGGCTTTGCGTTGTATTAAACTTCGAAATAGGTTGCAACTCCAATCAAGACAAGAGCCTTACAACATTATACTCAAAATCACCTACAGACGTTACCGTAACTTTTGCACGAATTTACTTAAAAAATTAAAAAGGCAATATCAGCGGACCCAATTAGCTGACTCTATCAAAGATCCTAAGCAACTCTGGCAAAAAATAAATGAAATCACTCAATTCAAAAAGCCCAAATCCTCAAACATTTGTCTCTTACACATTACGCCTAACCCTCTAGACGCATTAAATCGTGTGAATCAGTTTTTTGTTAATATTGGCAAAGTTTTGGCTGAGGACATTAAAGTTTGTGGCTCTGATGCACCCCTAAATAACGTCGTTACACAATCTAGTGTCTCTTCATTCGTGTTACTTCAGACTGACCCACAGGAAGTGGACGGCATACTCATGAATCTTGACTCTTTGAGCTCACCCGGTTGGGATGGTATACCCACCAGGTTTTTGAAAATGGCTAGGGATTTCCTTGTCCCACTAATAAGCCAACTAGCTAATCTATGTTTCGAAACAGGTAAATTTCCTGCTGTGTTTAAGCGATCAATAGTGACCCCTGTTCATAAGGGTGGGGATGTGAACGAAGTCAATAACTACAGACCAATTTCCGTCTTACCTAGTATTGCCAAAATTTTAGAAAAATTGATAAACAATAGGCTCATAGGATATTTAAACAAATTCGAAATACTATCAAAGTCCCAATACGGATTCAGAAGGGGTATGTCCACGCAAGATGCTGTTACAGCGCTGACTACTGAGATAACGAACAAGGTAGACAAGGGTGACAAGTGCATAACAGTCTTTTTAGATCTAAAAAAGGCCTTTGACACCGTATCCGTCCCTATCCTTCTAAACAGACTTGAACAAATTGGCATTAGAGGTAAACCACTTTCTATCTTTAAAAGCTATTTACAAAACAGGACCCAGCAAGTTAAAATTGATAACCTCACAAGCCAAGGAGAGAATGTGGTCTACGGAGTCCCACAGGGAAGTGTGCTTGGCCCGACACTGTTCCTGATATATATAAATGACCTTTGTAATATCAGGTGCAGTGGCGGACGGATCTTTTCCTACGCAGATGACACCGCAGTAGTTTTTTCAGGAGGATCATGGCCTGCTGTACAGGAGGCCGCTGAACAAGGTTTGGCTGTAATAGCTGGCTGGCTCAATACAAATTTATTAACCCTAAATGTTTGTAAAACTAATTTTATTTGTTTCTCTCTAACTTCAAGGTTACAGCCGGATGCTAGTTTCGGAGTCGTGATTCATGGGTGTGACGGTTCACTTCGTCGTGACTGTGGATGTCGAAGTATCCAACGTGTTGGTTTTGTCAGGTATTTGGGTGTTATAGTAGACCAAAGATTATCTTGGCATCCTCATATTGAACTTCTCATGTCAAGAGTCAGAAAATTAATTTGGATTTTTAAAAGCCTACGTCACGTAACATCAGCGCAGCTACTAAATAAAATTTACATTGCCCTGGCACAGTCGGTCATAACATATTGTATACCAGTATGGGGTGGGGCCACGAAAACAAAATTTTTAGAACTTGAAAGAGCTCAGAGACTTATTATTAAAATAATGTATTTTAAATCATTTAGGTACTCTACCGATAACCTTTATAAGATAAGCAATCTACTTTCTGTAAGAAAACTGTATGTTTTACATATCAGTCTATGCCTGCATAAGACTCTGTCTTACATTCCACAGAATCAGGTTACACGTCGTAAACATAATGTGGCTTTTTCTCCGAAAATTCATACTGTCTTTGCCAGTCGCCAATATACCACACAATCAACGTATATTTATAATAAAATAAATTTAAAGTTAAATATATATCCTATGCAGCACCATGACTGCAAAAGAATCATCACAGAGTGGTTAAAAACTCTGACTTATGAGGAAACAGAAAAAATCCTAGCTAGAACATACTAAATTTAAAATATGTGCAATATATTGTATTGTAAATAAGTATACACAGACACACGCGCACACACACCCACGCATTACTCACATTAAACACACATAAGGCACACACACACACACACACATGCACAGACATACACAATAATACGTAAAACACACACAACATAATCATAAACTACTCTACAATCTGTAATAATTCTTAGAGCTGTCAGACACTACTTTTGTTATTATGTTCCTTTCTGATTTCATAATATGTTCACTTATTATTTTAATGTTATTTTTTACTCATATATTGTAACCTGGGAAGAAGCGAGGTAGCCTCAACACAAGTATTTTTATAACTTACTGGGGCAGCCTCATAACACTGTAACTAAAACTATGAGATTCAATAAAAACATTTTTTTTTTTTTTTTTTTTTTTTTTTTTATTGAATTGTTAATTATCGCCTGTCCCGTGCCTCGGAGAGCACGTTAAGCCGTCGGTCCCGGTTGTCATGAAGATCTTTGACAGTCGTTATAGGGCATCAGTACCTTCTAAAATAAACTGACACTAGTCTAAACCATGGAATAACGCTATCCCTTCGGGTTACGGAGGTCAGACAGGCAGTCGCTCCGTGGAAAAGCTAATATTCAGCCAAATCCGGTTAGACTAGAAAGCGGACCCCAGAATGAAACTGGGATAACGCTAAGAGGATGATGACTATGCTTTTAGGGAGAGCTTGAGCTGCCTGCCAATCTATAATGAAAAGCTTTACCAATACCTGTATAGGATAAACTTTCAGTCCTTTAGACTAAGCGTAAACTTACACCACTTTTGCCTCCTCAAACCAGAACACATAAGTAAATTGGAAGATCGTTTTACGGTATAGAAGATTAGTTCGCCCACCGATGTGCAGAGGGCGCGACCGGCCACTTTGCATTCACCTGTCGTATTTGCGTGACAACAACTATTTTGTTATTTTGGTTCTAAAAGTTTATGCTCTAGTGGCTTGAAATATAGGCGCTCGAATTGGAAAATTAGACCAAATTAAGCCGTTTTCTCCTAATTTTACAAAGTGGTATTTTATTTGCATATTGTTAAATAAGAGGATTATATTGCTGAAGTGAAAGTTAAGTTTTGTCTTCATGTCGTAATCAATCTCTGAAGTAATAATAATCCGTTAAGCATGTATGAAACGAATATCTTCAGAAAAAGTGGAAGACTACATATCCAAGAAGTAGGTATATATTTAATGTGGTAAGTAACATGATAAGTGTAGAAGGCGACAAACACAGTCCAGGCTCCTTAAATTCTTACTGAAAATAGCTATTTAATCTCTCTGCTGCTAATAGTTAATCCATTGCAAGGCACTAGGCTCTTCTTCACCATAAGAAGGGTTAGACAATGATGACGTAAATAACATCTATAATACCCAATTTCGATATCGAACTACAAATCTCACTCCTAATAGGTTTTTTGAAGCAGCATTATAACAACATAAAAACAGGGTGTAGTGTTGTTTCTTATTAGTTTTCTTTATTAAAAACCGTCAGGTGGTGGCTATCAATAAAGGAAAAATGCTTAAACTGTGGGCACGTGGTAATGTTTTTATGGATTAAGGGTTAAACAGGAACTAAGGTAAAAAATCGGTCAATGGGTTACTCTAAAAGCATAAGAATGAACCATATGTTATCTTACTGTTTAAGCGTCGTAGGATATCTTTGGCATTCATGTTTTATTATGAGGACAATTGAGACGTTTTCCTTTAGGAAAAGAGAGTTTTGAAATTTTACATGCAATTTATTTGCAAAGGCGCTTGTCAGAAACATGGAATGTAACTTGTCAACATCAACATAAAATGATAAATTAGGGGCCTGTTTCACAAAGTCCAATTAAAGTTCAGAGTAGCCTACTTCTAACTAAAACAGATAAAGTATCTCACGCGTTTCACAATCGTAAAGTAGGACTACTTAATAAGCACATAAACGACCGAATAACTTATAGATCGGTTGAAGTAGTAATTAACACGTTGTGTGAACAGTGTTTTAGTAAATCGTTACTTGCTTAACACATTCAATATGCTACGTTGTATTGAGTTTTCTATTTACATATTTATTTATTTGATCTTACAAGCTTATAGATGAGACATTCATAATAATTACAAGATTAATTTTGTATCTATTGAATTTTATCTTAATACTAGAGGACGCCAGCAGCTACGCCTGCAATTTTTTTTTTTAATTTACCCGTTTTGGCCGATCCCGTGGGAATTTCGAGAAGTCCCTTTTTAGTGCACCCCTACGCTCCCCAAGGAACATACATGCCATAATTTCAGCTTCCTGCGCCCAATAGTTTCGGCTGTAGCGTGTCTGTCAGTCAGTCAGTAACGCAAGGATTTTATATATTAAGATGTTGAACACGGTTTAAACATTTCGGATTATTTATAGTTATTTGGAGACAGCGATAGCCTAGTGGAGAGACCGACAGACTGCTACGCAGAGGGTCCGGGTTCGAATCCATGGCGCGCACCAATGACTTATCGGAGTTATGTGCGTATTAAATTGTGAATTATCGCTTGGTAAACGGTGACAGAAAACACCGTGAGGAAACCTGCATGTCTGAGACTTCTCCATAATGTTCTCGGAAGACATGTGAAGTCTGCTAACCCGCACTAGGCCAGCGTGGTGAACTATGGCCTTACCCTTCTCATAGTGAGAAGAGGTCCGTTCCCAGCAGTGGGAAAATTTATATACAAGGCTGATGCTGACGATGATTTGGAGACAGTTATGAAATTATGGCTAATGTTGTTCAGTGTCCTAAAAGTATAAATCTGGTATCGCATGTATTTCATTCTGCAGTCGAACCTCGTATACCTTTAAACCAACCCGTCTCTCTATAAAAAAAATAATTAATATGTTTTCCATCCATAAATTCATCCTCCCATGAGGATACAAGTTACTAGTTAGTCCTAAAAAAATTGGGCCCCAGTCAACGGAGTTAATTTAAAAAAAATATTGTAAATTACCATATAACGAGTTACCTTTATCTCGGGATCGGAGTCACAAGAAAAAAGTTGCAAAAGTTTGAGGGTGCAAATTTTGCATACTTATTTTTTTGCACACCATTAATCAGTTCTTTTTTACTTTTTGTTATTTTATTGAGACTTACTTACCGTGTAATTTACAGTTTGGTTTTTAGAAAAAAAAAACGTTACAAAACAAAAACCAGTTTCGTGGGTATGAAGTTTGGCGAATATGAAACTTTGTTTGAAAGAAACTATACTCTTACTTTGTTATATCTTTTTTAGTTTAAATTATATGTGATGTAATATAGAAGACGTCCAGACAAAAATCTAGAAAATAAAATTAAAATGGACTTCAAATTGTGCACATGATGTAGCTGCGATGAATATATTCGGGTTAGTCGTTGTTTCTATAGATTCTATAATACATACATCGCCTGCGTTGAAGACTATATGCATTAACTTCCTAAAACTATCGGATCGTATTTTTTTATTGAAATATATCATTATGATTTACAGTATAATTATTTTGAGCTGAAATAGTTATCTTACGAGATATAACTAACACAAATTTCTATATGGTGTATAATTAACAAATAAGACTAAGATGAAATTATGTTGAGACTTATGTCCCCTAAGTTATTAATCATTCTCAAGAATTATAATACGACTTAATAAACTACAAACCCTATAACAACCCGTTTGGCCAGCTTGGTATAGTAGGCCAATTCCTCCTTTCAAAGGAGAGGCCTAGTCCAGCAGTGGACTGTAAGGGGCTGATGATGATAATAAACTAAACTTAATAAACATCGAAGACCTTTATAAGTTGTTTATTGTATTGATGACTAAAATTTTAAACATTTCTATATACCCTATAGGTGGAGATCGCGTAAAGTGTTCACCAACACCACTTAGACCGTTACGCAACATGTTCCGTGCCAAGCCGAAATCAGAGCACTTGTGGTATCAAGTGGTCGTAGCCATGAGTCATGTCGTGTCGTGATGGTGGGCGGGCGAGGGCGGGAATAGCCACAGGCCACGCTCGCCGCCGCCGTCGCCGCCCCGCCTCACGTGGACACCCCCTTACCCCCTAACGAGGGTGCAACTGTATCGAGATAGTTTTGGAGGAGATAGTTAGCTGAAATTTTGTTTGCTGCTAGAAAAGATTAGTGTTAGGTGTGAAAATTTTAATAAAAATGATACGATAAGTTATGTAAAGTCGCAAAAAATAAAGGGCTTGGTCGTTACGTGGACAAGGAATTTATATTTTTGAAGATGCCTTCTTCAGTCTTTCTATAAGCGCAAAGGCTTTTTCCTATCGACCCTTATCCACCAGTAAGATAATTTTTAAACATGACTTGTTTGAGTTCTTATAGGTATAGTAAACTAACAACTACAAAGAATACTTAATCTAAGTATTAATATATAGTAAATTTTAATTCAAGCATAATTATTCTTATACCTTTGCGTATCTGAGTAACACGTGAACGTATTTAGGCGATGACGAACATGCTGTAGTTTAAAAGTCATATGAATAGCTGGACTAGCACTTAGAAAGAAGTAAACTGGACACGTTTGAGCGCAACACATTAGCAACCTTCTTAAAGCACGGTCATCATCAAGACTATGGTACCGTCATCATATGGTATCAAATATTGTCTCAAAAGTGGTCTGTTCTCACCCTCTAAAAGCCGAGACTATCGATCGGTGAGGCTATTGGGCTGGCGAGTAGCCCCAGGGTGGGGCGGCGATGTCCGTGCCAGGGCGTGTGACCTCTGGCCTGTGCCCATAGTGATACCCGTGCGGTACAACAGGGTGCGCCGTTCGAAGGTAAGGCGGAGATGCCAGATAGCTGTATAGGTTGAGGTTGTTTGTAAGATGACTGGTTATATGAAGGATGACTGTTCGCATTCGAAGTTACGTTGTGTTAGACATAGTGTGTAGTAGTGTATGTGTGCGGACGTATGCTACATGGATGCGGCATTTACCTCACACCACGACTGAGGTTTTGTGGGTTCAAATACTCCTCATTGTAGATGTAAAAAGCTTCTGAAGTAAACTCACTTCGTCACAGAATTTTAATCCCTGATTTTTAACTCAGGTTCTAGATTGAAATATCACAAAATACTCCCTGTATTTTATGCAGAAATTGACAGTCTATTTGAATCTAATTACATACATACATACATACAACCTGTTTCCTGGAGGGGTAGGCAGAGACTACGGAACGCCATTTGCAACGATCCTGACATACCTCACTTGCTTCACTCACTCCCATCAAGTTTCTCATGCATGCTCTTCTGTTAAGGGTACTTCTGACTTGTCCTTTCTAATTAAAACTCCAAAAGTATATTTCGATAATATGTTAAATGCGTAGCCGTAGAAGAAATCTACGATAATGTTACCAATTAAATCAACAGAAACGTTTAAAGAGCAATTAAAACAGTGAGACACGTTTGATTAAGATATAAAGTATTCCAAGTAAGTAAGTACTATTAAGTTATTGAAGATCACGATCATTTAGTTATCGCCAAGAATCATCCACTGCATAACCTCAACAGCATCAAGATATATTACTTCATTAAAGGTCAGCACTATAAAGATGTTTTTGTTACAAAGCAAATATTGTGAGTGAATCTGGCTTCACAGATAATACAATGTAGTTGTCCGAATTGAATAATTTGTTTGCTTCTGCATATGCAGTTGTTTTGTGTCTATCGCATAGGTTTAGTTTTCTATCTCCTTCTACAGTGTTCGTCAATCTGTCTTGGTACCTATTACATCTGCGAAAGTCTTCATTTGCCATTTATATGGTGCCAAAAACTATCATTGCGTTGCTTCGTATCGTATCGGTTTTGTTACCCACATAGAGCCAAGTGGCTGGTCATATAGGGGCAGATTTCGTGACAGATTCACCGACGGTAAAGATTCTTGGATATAATTCCCGAAGTTCTGATCATTTTCTCATCGCATAGCCTTTAGTGTCGTTTGCGGCGTGTCGCACGGAACGTTCCGATAAATACAAAAGCAAATGGCTCAGTGAGTCACGAAGGTCGACGGGAATGACATGCAACCGCCACCAAAATTTACCAACACTAACCATTATAAAACGGCGAAAAGCTAGCTTCTTTAGTGAGAGGAACTACTTAGTATTATTTAAGCGAAAGTTTGGTGACATCGTCGATTAAGGTTCTCGACGATTAGGTCAACACACTAGGTAGGCACATTAAGGTTTTGTAGATCTTTCATCATGTAGATTCATTCCTATTTGACGTTCATAAAACTTTGGATCTGAATACATGAAATAATAAAAATACAATTTATATGATGTTTGGTAAATCATCTATGCTTTTAATAACCGTCAAAAACAGAGTGCCATGATGCGATAGAGAAGTTTCGATAAAATTGCTATACTTATCTCTAAAATTGTGCATAGGGTTCCCACCAAGAACCTAGGGTCCCAAGCCAACCTCACCTGCAAGTGGTGCACCTGCCGATCAACGGACGAGGCTCTGGCAAACAAAATGTCCCAATAAGCGGCAATAGGCTCGCCACCTATTACGTGGAATCAAAACACTGGCGAAAAGTGGGCGTTTAATATGCCTCTGCCTACCCCTTCGGGGAAACAGGCGTGAGTCTATGTATGTATGTATGTATCTCTAAAATTTTAACACCAGTCAAAGAAACATGCCCTTTAACCCATTCCCATGAACCACATGTGGCTCAGGACAATTGAATTTCTATTGTGTCTGGCGGTCGGACAGTGAAAGTGTTAAGCATGTTTTATAATTTGACTTATTTTATCCTAAACTACTCTATGGATGACCGTTCTTTACGTATCCCGTGTTTTATATGTCACTATAATTGGATTTCACAATCTATCTGAAACATACATTCTTGGGATAGCCTTGTAACATGGGTAAAATAAAAAAAATAGAAAGGACGGTGGCAGAAACAAATTGTTACCACTAGCTAGGCTATAAATTATAAGTTTTAAAAAACCACAGTAGCAGCAACGCAAATATTCGCTTTCGCTGAAGTTCTTTTTAGGTCACGAAAACAGCATTTTGGATTTGCTACTTAAATACTTATTTGACAAATATTAGACATGTTTCTTCTATTTATTGATTTCGGTGGCAGTCAAGCTTGGTGCAGGTACCTGGGGGTAGTTTTAAGCGCGCAAATTATAAAAATTGCTATGATAAAGTCATTGCAGATTTGACGATAAGCTAATCAAAACCGTACATTTTAAGGAAAGAATAAAAGAGGAGCAGCTATTCTGGTCTTGTTTGCAGGTAAAGGGTAAGTACATTACGTCCTGCTAACAAAATAAGAAGTAATTATTATATTCTGAGAGAACTCACAGACGATCATTCGATCCCTCACTAGACGGCGGCGCCAGGTAACGAGATATTACATAGTATGTACAATAGTATGTACAATAATTTTGTATTTTTTTGTTCAGGCACATTTGCCAAGGTATTCTTCTTCGTATCAAATATCAGAAGTGGTAGGTAGACCATAAGCGCATGATGCGGCAGAAAACAGTGACCACCTGTTAGTGATCCTGTTATATCAAAATATCGCATGCTTGGCCCATTAATTATAATGAAATTTATACGTTAGGACAAATCGTCATGGTGTTCCTATCCAGAGATGTGTACGGTTGGCAAAACAAATCAATAAAGGTAGTTTACTAGAACAATATATTCATTTTAATTGGCTTTTAGTTCAGGAAAATTGTAGTCAGTAGGTGCTTACATACTTCAGTAGTATTTTATCATTGGTCTGCCAATTAAGAAAATCCGACGATAAAGTATTAAGTACTGCCACAAAATTATAACTTGGCAAATGTGTGTGGGCAAGTCGGTCGCGGCAAACCTCGTCGGACATTCCTCGATCAAATTGGGGACGACGTAAAAAACGGCAAGGTCTGAAGTACCCGAAACCGGCGAGCATGTATGAAAAGAGTAGGTAATGAGTGTAGAGGAAGCGCGTGAGGTTTTTAAGGATAGAAGCAAGTGGCGTTCTGTTGTCTCTGCCTACCCCGGCGGGAAAAAGGCGTGAGTATATGTATGTATGTACAAAATTATAACTTACGCAAGTAAGTTTCATACGAGACAAATCTAAAGATCATCATCATACACCGCTTCGCTGGCCACTGCTGCCTTTTCTATCACATTGGCCTCTCCTAATTTTCGTCACAATGACAGAATTTGTAAAAGTTCGATAAAAAAATTGCCTAATCAGCTTAGTAACGCGCAAACATTTCTACTTATACCCATTACCGCCCGATTATAAAGTTTCATATTATTTATATTCCTGGACTTTTTAAATCCAACCCCTATAGCCTTGTCAAAGTCAAAGTCAAAATCATTTATTCATTTAGGCCACAAAGTGACGCTTATGAACGTCAAAAATTAAAGTTAATTACTAGATGATTCTACATTTGCATTTACTGCCACATTCGCAATGCAATAGGTAGAACCACGAGAAAAACGGGCAATAAAACTCGTGGCCACTCTTTTTAACTGCCAGTATAATGGTTTTACATGTTATCTTTGTAAGGAGCTGCAACTGTTTCACATTGTGAGTTATCTACTATTGCAGAAGTTAATAGTTATTGATATCATACTCAAGCAATAAATTATGTTCATTTGGTAATCTTGCTAACCTTACTTGCGCAAGTCTGGCCAAGCATAGTTTTTTTGTCGCTAAACGCCAGGCCATCTGGCAAGGGGTTTTTTTGACAAAAAACAGTTGCCTGACCCTTTCTTACCTTGGCTGGCCCACGTTTTTTATTCTCGGACCCCTCACAATATGTTGAATTACCGTATTAGTAGATTTCTAAAGGCTCGATGAAATTTTGATTGAACCAAACGGATTGTCCTAACGGTTTCGTGTTGTGGAGCTTTTTTGTCTAAATTATTAGAAATTTAATAACCTATACAATTACTTTTTTATTTGTAATGTATGAACGGAAACTATTCAATCATCAGTTATTTGAAATTTACTTCAATATAATGAAATAGTGCTCTTCAGAAATATTATTTGGCCAGGTGATGACAGGGTTAACATTTTATTTACCGCGTCTCCATATTTGTTTGCCTATGAGGTGGTTCCAATTTACATATGTAGATAAATAAGTTAGCCGAAGATAGCATAAAAAAATTACCGTTTTATATTTTTTGTTATTTAAGTAGTTTCTACATAGTTCTCCTGTGTTTAGCAGTAGATTTTTGCACGCGGATGATACTTTATTATGTCGAAAATAAAACATCGAGTCAGCCAGTTTTATACAGTCGGTTCAAAAGTAAGAAAAGTAAAGAAAGTTAATTACTAAACGATTGATCAGGTGCTGAAATATTACGCCCTTACACCGACCGATAAAGAGCCAAACATCAATGGAGACCATTGATGTTTGGCGAGACCATAGATTGGCGTTTCCTCCATTACCAAGCTATTCAGGTAGGTACTCCCAAAAAGAGGAAAGAAAATTAATTTCTTATTATTATTTATATTTTTGAATGAAACCGTCGAAACCTCGCAATTACAAGCACAAAACGCACGCGTCAGACAACCATAACAAGACTCGAGATTATTAATATATTTTGAAAGGCATCGCTCCCAATTTAAGGGTATACAATCTGTCTTCATAATCAAAGCGACAGCCTGCAGAAATCGTAATTCTCAAGTTCAAAAGCTCGCCGACTCTAGTGCCAATCGAAGTGCTTGAAAATTATAAAAAATCTCCGGCTGGCGACCGAATGAGTGAATGAATGTAATATCGCGATGCGGATCTCTTTATTTATTGTATTAAATACATTCCACAATAGGTAAATGTAGTTCTTTGTTCGATATGCGGGGGTCGCGTTCTGTCGGAATGCAATGACGATTCTGCTTCATATCGCGAGGGGAAACATGTCGATTCAAACGTACGATTTCCCGATAAAATTCTTGTGGTTAACTGCATTACTCGTAACAGGTCTGAAGTTGACAAATGAATATGTTATAGCACAGGCGCTAATAAATGAGTTGAAGTCATATTTAGCGATAACCTAAAACTTTACTAAAGACTTTTGAAAAAATATTGACGTTTGTAGTCAATACACACCCACTGCTGAACATAGGCCTTCTCCAAAAGTCTTCACACAAACCCATCTGGAACCGGCCGCTACATTAAGTAGCTTGCAGTAAGTACTATTAGTCAAACCAAACGCTTTATCAGTGTTGTGTTGTAGCGCTCATAGCAAGACTTGGCTTACCGTTCGTAATAGATCGGCAAAGTTAAGCAACGCTTGCACAGGTTGCCACTTGGATGGGTGACCGTTTGTGGCATTTTCATCTGAGCGTTACCGTGCTTCGGAGGGCACGTAAAGCTGTCGGTCCCGGCTCTTGTCTAAGGATAAGGGTCGTTAGGCCATGTCGGAGGCCTTTGGGCGGTCTGAAAACTCCGACACCAGAGTTGGCCACACACTCACACGAAAAACAAACAAACATCAGTGTTTTCTGACTTTAGCTATAGCAAGAGCAAGAGCTTTGTGAGGAAATGCAAACGAATTTACAGATTAGTCTTCTTTCGTAATTTAATTATACTTGTCATGTCAAACCACTTTATCTATAATTTACGGTGTAAAGTACATGAAAGACGAAGACCGAGTAGGTATATCGCATTAGGCATTATCTTTAGTATAATACATGTGCAAACTGAAAACATACTCTATTAAATATACTTCAACAATTAATGTAGAGGGTCACCTCTATTTCAACAAGCGTTACGTAAATCCGCCCAACAATGGCGGCTAATATGTCAGCCATCTTAGAGCACGAAATTTGAATTAAACAAATTATAAATCATAGTTATACAGCCTTGTGAATAGCCTTCGTTGTACAGTTAAGTCCTTTGTGTGGTTATGAGTTCTCGTCTCTATCAAATGGGGCATTAAAAAGATATATTACTATATATAGTTGTGAATGGCGAATCCGGAGCGACATGAGCTTATGAGTGGTGAAACAAAGTCGTAAGTAGAAGTGACAATATTGACCTACTTGGTTGGTTTATTTGTAGCTCATCAGTTTTGGAGGTTTGAGAACTACGACTACAGTCAGTTTTTGGAACGCCAAAGGTACGCAAACTGTTGTAGTTGAGTTGGACTTATAAAACCGAGATGATACAATAAGAGTATTTAAAAAGCTATTAAGGTATATGAAAAAGCTAACTATTCTATCCAATGTGGTTAGATTAGAAAGTAAACACAGCATATAAGAAGAAAGTCTTGGATGCAACCAGAATAACGCGAGGATGAAGATGATGAATTTAAACTGAAATTAAGTTTGCCTTAATATGTTTTTTTTTTATATAAACTGAAAAGGCAAAAATATCGTCTTACTTTATCCTGTAGAAATAGTAATTAAATAGAAAAAGGAGGAGATTCAAAACTTATAGCACAGCTCTGGAACTTACAGTACGACGAAGGATAATAAAATAAAAGAACTGTTAATTCAGAGAAAGAGAAAGGACGAAATGCTTTATTGCTGACTTTACTGTGATGTGTTTATTCCTTTGACCTGTGTACGCACGTGTGATGAACGAAGATGGGTGTAGGCGGTGCATGATTCTTACTTAACGCATTTCGCTACCGAAAACAATAATTTCATTGTGTGTACATTTTTCGTCACTTTCATCTTGGCAGATAAGGTTACGGGTTGAACGCATGCGCGATAAACGCGTGATGGACGATCGCGTTAAACTGTGTTCTCACGCATGCTTTCAGAACGTATAGATATGGCAACACTAGAGTATTTTATTTTTCGACTAGAAAAAAGCTAGTTCTATGTGTATTACTTTCGCTAGTTACATGTGCAATATGTAGCAATTTTTATATTATTTATATAAAAGCAAATACTTATGTCAATCAAACCTGTATTGTATGCATTGCATTTACTCGAAACAACAATTTATGGATCACACAAAGTGTTGTTTTCATGTGGGAATCAAACTCACAACACTCGCTGGCGCAGTGTCAAGCGGCGAGGCGACCGCTTAAACCACTACGCCAACCGTGCAGTCAAAATTTTATCACATTTTGATACTTACCTACCAAGAAAAATATTTGTTTCAGTTCCTGATCTTCGAATAAATATAAATTTACCTATCTATAAAGCACACGGGTTTTGTGTGATCATTAATTTAGAAAAAATCTTAGTACTTCGAGATGTTCATCAAAATAACTACTTTGTCCTGTCTATACGTTCTATAGCGAAGCGTGTCAGAGGCGGATACAAACTGATAATGCGTCGCTCTCTGATGGAGATTGATCGTCAGCGGCGCTGCGTGTAAACACACCTTTATGTACGTGCGGGGGTGAGGCCACCGGACTTGGTTACGTGATAGATATGCACTATGTACAACTAGCTTTATTTACCTAGCATCTCAGATGAAGTAAAAAAAAAATATACTGCATGCCTCATAGAAAAGCCATGTCATGTCAAAAAGAGAAAGACCTCAAAGCAAATAACAGCCTAGTACTGTATGTGATATACTTATCGCTTCTAAACATTCAAAACACATCTTTAGTTCAGTATTGCTAAAGAAGGAAGTGTATTAATTATGTTTCAAAATGCTGTAATATATTTCTGATTGTTGTTGGATTTCATGGACTTCAGGAGTGTCATTTACCTACTGGTGTCTTATATAGTCTCTATTGCTGAACCTGGCTACAGCTGTGAAACAGTAGTATGAAGGATAGTAGAGTATACCTCAAAAATCTCTCTCTAGATACCAAAAATAGTCAACTGTTTTTGTAAGCTCATAATATAAAAATTAGTTGTAATGACTGCCTCCGTGGTCCAGTGCATTGCGTATGCGCCTGCTGAACGGAGGTCCCGGGTTCGATTCCCGGGTCGGGCAAAAGTGTTACTGGGTTTTTCCGAATTCTCAGTAGCAGCACATGAGTAAAGTTGTATCACAGTAGCAGCCCAGAGTCTGGTGATGTGCCCGGTAACGGCAATAGGCTCGACCCTATTACGTGGGACCTAAAAATTCATGGCGAAATGTGGGTGTACTTAATATTACACCTCTGCCTACCCCTTTGGGGATACAGGCGTGAGTATATAAAAAAATAGTAGGCGTTTTTGGGGTCCACATTGTAGGTTAACAGTGAAGTTCCTCTAAACCGTAAGAAGTAGATAAAGAAAATATCGGGAGTAAGTAACATAATTTACTGTTGACATAGAATTCGGCATGAAATAGCAGAATAGTAAAATTCATATTCTCAGATTTTCAGACGTTGAGGCCGGCTTGCATCAGTTTTGACTACAGTTTGACTTGTGAATATACATAGTTACGTATTTTATGACCCTCACGCCACATATTAATATGACACAGTGGCGACCATGAATGCACACTTTCCACAGTGAGATGTCACAGAATTTGGTTAGCGGTTGGCAATAAATATGTGACCTGAGACGTGACCGACGCGGGACACACACGTGATCAGCATACATGATGGATATTGTGCTATACATATATTATTACGTAGATATGGTGATTTACCTTGATGTATAATATGAGCTCTTTTAGAAACATCATCATCTTCAAAGCAGAGTTTTCATAGAAAGCTTCTTCTGATCTGATTTACAGTACTACTAAGCTACACTAGGGAAGCCTTGCGTAGTATACTTGATTTCTCTACACTATTCTAGTGTATACTGAGTAGAGTAGTGTACAGTGTTTGCTATGTCCATCGGCAAGCCGTACAAATCTGTATGTGTAAAACTGTAAAGGCACATAAATTGTCATGAACCTTTTTTAATAAAATAGACAGCTCCCATACTAGGAATATATCGTGTGTCGTAGAGGACTTCACAAACGTACAACCAACGGAAACAAAGAACATCCATAAAGTGACATCTTATTGTTAATTTAATCGAAAAATCTAATAATATTTCTATAAAATTTTTAGGCTTTCCGAGAACATTTTCTAAGTGTGCTAAAGCGGAGCAATGGAGCTTAACATCCAAAACCACCTCACAACGTTCCTCTAACTTGCTATTGAACACGAGACCTATGTGGCACAAACCACGGGCTATCGCTATTATTGAAGACAACTTAATATACTACAAATGAATAGAATAAATAATAAACTTGTTGTGTATATTTAATAAAAAGCTGTATTTAACGAATTCATTAAATCTGAACAACACTTTAAACACCCTTGCCCAGTCAACATCACACGTTTATAACTACCAAACAAAATAACTTAAGGGCCCACTAATACATAATCTAAACTTAATTAATAAACCAAAAGCGGCCAAACATCCGTTCAAACCAAACTTAGGACCGTCTACCAAAAAAACCTTCCAATCTTTCCCACATGTGGTTGCTCTAACCAACATAAGTTTACCATTCCAAAACTGAACAATGCAGCTTTATAGCCATTAAAATAAGAATGGTAATTGTCTGGCAGTTGAAGAGTAAGATGGTAAATAGAATTTGGTTTGCGACTAGGTTTTTTCGATGGCCGGATAAATAGGTCGCAGGTTATTTGCCGTTGCAAGGTGCAAGCGTCAGTAACGGAACATTCGGTGCTAAAATAAACGAAACGACAATATTTGACATACTCGTGCTAGAAGATAAGGGAAGCTTCGTTTTTATGATCAAAGCTGTGTTTGTGAGAATCGAAATTCGATAGGCGCCGCTAAGTCCAAGGAAGTTGTACGTGTTGTGATAACGGAACTTGGATCCCATGATGCAATATGATTATAATATGTTTACACAGCATCATCCTTTGTAGTTATATAACTACATAGCCTATACAGGGTACCTATTTATGTACCCAAAAGATAATTCTAAAGGAATCTACTGCAAATATTATTATTAAACTATAAAGAAAGCATAATGTGGGCTCCAAATATTCTGTGCGCAAGCGCACTTTCATATTCTTAAATGGGGTATGAAGGGCAATACATTATATTTGAAAGATGTCAAATCGAGAAGGCAATTTGCTTGTGCTAATTTCATGTTACTTTATATACCGTAATAATAAATAGACAGCTTTGAAATATAAATCCTACAGTCATCGAATGTACATAATATTATGCTAATGTTTAATCTTATAAACCAATAACACCTTTAGCAAAACTGTATATTTATACTCATTAGATTACGAGCACAATAAAGGCTATGTAAATCACAGAATACAACTTCAGTTTCTTTAAAACCTCAGCAGTCTTACTAAAATTGTTGTCCAATTTAATACAGCTATTGCATCTAACAAAGATATAATTAATATAATCTATAACGTATGTTAATCTATCACGTCCCATCTTGTAACACCATAGACCGAACAGTGTTTAAAAATAGTACCGTATGTGGGCAAAAAATAAGATGCCTCATATGGTCGACTTTACGCAATATGGTTTTTGACCCTTATAACCGGCGGATATTTATTTTATCATTGGCTTATGCTGAAAATATTTTCTTAGATATCATAGAGCTTAAACATTAGTAAATAATAATTAGTAGTTTAAACATTAGTAAAGAAATTAAGACTCAGGCTTTAGACGAGAGACGTTTAAAAAATCTTACTTTGAAATATAATCATAATTCAATCATACATGAAGCTATAAGATAATTATTAATTAACCTTTTTAAATACCTATTAGCCAAGAGTAATCAATGCATCTTCATGAATAATAAATAAAAGAAAGTAAACCTGACTTAAAATGCAGATGAGCTAAAAAGCACTATTTTTCATAGTTATATTAATAATTAATAAAAATTGAGAGAGAATTAGGTCCATTAAGTATTCTATGGTGGCATAAAAAAGGTTTCCCTTGAGCGGTTCCACAGCATTTCTTCCATACACTAGACGTGTTCTTCACGACATGCGAGGGTAATTATAAATTACATCTAATGCAGAACATTGTTAAACAAAGCCGATACACTCCTACGCTCCGTTTTTTTGTCCACGGTCGGGTCAGGCCGGGCGCACTGTGTAACGGTGTGCGCTAACGCAACGACATCCAGATGCGCCAGTTAGCGGTATTTCACCGTGATTTTTTGTCCACTGTCTTATGGTTTCGTGACAGTGTGCGGTCGGTGAGAAATGTAAATAGGCGCTTATGTGTCTACGCGGTCTAATTAATTTTATCTTTTTCGTCGTTTATTATATTAATAGTTTTACGTTCTGAGAAAACGTGACACAATATTTCAATAGCTTGTTTTTACTAAATACACTGTATGTGTTTTATAATTCGACGTACTTATCTTATAATAAATCCAAGCCTGGCAAGCTCGTGATTAAAATAGCAACGTTGTCAGTGGCTATAGCCATGGTATAGAATTTGACAAACATATAAATCCCAAGACGGACAAAGTATATGTACTACGGGCACCTCGCTTTTTAATATGGTCCTCACACAACAATACCTACTAAATGTTTGCCATCCAAAAATATAAAAAAGACTGCAATGCCTATAAAATTATTAATTAACCTACAAAGAACACTGCTATAATCACAAAGCAGCACACTCGCCTCCATCCGTCTATACAAGTAAGTATGTATAGCTTTACTAGACATTATATCGATATAGTAGCTATTACAAGTGCCAAATGTGGCACTATACTGTATTACATTAGTACGTCTACATGGATCATAAATTTGTTAGCAGTTAGTGACCCATCTGGTCAGAAGCAATAAAAAATGAAGTACTGGTCGTGAGTACACTTAACAACATATTTATTACACCACTTACTGAAAATTAATTTGAAATTCGTGCGTACGAAAACAAGAATACATAAGATGCAAGTATTTCAAAAGCTGACTAAGATAATTTGGTGGAGTAAAAAGTATGAAAGGCGTAAACTACCTATTTACAATAAAATAAATTGTGTTATAAATTGTACTTTTAATAATGAAAATATAGAAGAATTAAAAAATATATTAGTGAATTAGGATATGAACCAAGTATCTTGAGAGTAAGTAGATAAGGCAAAATTATTAGACCAATATCAGTAAGTTTATTTCGGTTGATCATGACAGTGTACGAACTAAAGCAAGAAACCGTAAGATTTACTACGAAATTCAATATTCGATCTATAGATAGATCTGTAGATTTTAGATTCGTTTTTGACATAAGCTCCATACAAAATATGTCAAACACGAATTTCGAATCTCAAAATCCATGTAACTATGGATCGAATATTGAAAATGGCCGTTGAAGAAGAAAGGTGTTAAGATCGTTTACACATGCGAATAGCATTAAAAATCTGTCACCAATTATTTGTTGACGCATCTCTAAAACTAGTCCATGGCATGACATATTTTTTATTAAAATAGGCATTAAATTCAGTACAGTTTTTACTTCAATGGTCATCCGAAAATATAAATTAAATTATTTATAGTCCTAAAAAAGTAACCCAATGTAAAAACTTGACAAAGCCAAAAAAAGTGTAAACCAATTTAAACACTTAACTAAAAACCGGACAAATGAAAACACAATGGACAAAAACTTTTAAAGAAAACAAAAGAGAATTCTTTACTTTCAAATAATTTGGCCTCAAACTAATATTCTTTAAATTATTCTTTAAACTTCCTCCATCTTAAAAATCAGTTATTTTACGTCGTAAATGTAGTAGCGACTGTCCGCATACATCACGGTACGTAAATTCTCATACACATCGTCGTGGACATCACATGTGGACACACATGTTGGTGAACACGTGTGCCTCCGCCCTCAGACACATAGTAGCGTAGAAAGCAAAAGAAATGGGTCTAGCGTTGACAGACTCCTCTCCAAAATATAAATACTATTTTCGGAAATAATTAGTTTGTTTTTAAAGAGCTTTGTCCAGTTACGTTGTTTTCTTGCCAGTGGGTTTTTTACTGTGAAGATTTCAATAGAAATAGGTAGTTGAGAGTTTAAAGTTTTGAGTTTGTATCATAAATCATAAACTTAGCTGTATATTTGGGTACAGATTTTATAGGTATGTGGCAGTTTACTTGTATACGCTGTATATGAAGTTTTAATAAATAACATAAATGTTATAAAAATCAAATTATAGCTGTCCTCCAACTGGACTTTTCTTAACAAAAACACCCTCAAATACTTACGTCAACCATAATGACTGTTTTAATAATAGCTATCAATTTTACGCTTTTTATCAGATCATAAAAATAAGAAAAAACAGTTTTTGTGTTAAAACGCGATGTCCATCGGATGACAAAGGCGCGAGGCGTGATGCCACGTTCAAAAACCTACAGCTGAAACGTTTCGTGACAGGTTCTATACCATAAATCACTTTGCTACGTGAGAATCGAAATATAAGATGACCCAACTTCTGACGAACTCCAAACTTAAGGTTTTAGAAAACACAATATTAATGTTAATAAAAACCGACATAGATTATACAAAAGTAAGTTATTATAGAAATAAAAATAGCCGTCAATTGCAATTGCATTGATAATGTCAAATTGATGTAGACCGATCAAAATAATTATGTCAACTCGAGAAAGATAAGACTGACAGGTACACTTGTAGTCAATTGTTTGCACATGAAATTCTGTAGTAACAAGATTGCAAACGTATGATTCTAAAAATAAGATTATATTTAGGTATTTCAGAATGCATATTTAACCAAATGTATTTGAAAATAGAACTAACTACCACAATTTAGTTTTAGCGCCTTATGCATTCATTTACGTAGGTGTAAGAGTGTAACAGACTGAAAAGTATTTACACTTCAAAAGTAACTTGAACTTGTTAACTTGAAAAGTATGTAGAGTCATCTTGTGACCATGCCGAAACGTCGGAAAAATTCAACGTGTGTATTTCGCCTTTATTTTAGTATAGTAAAATTAAGCGATTGAGACCCGTTCCATAAACATAATAATCTAGTTTCCAATCTCAATAAATGTTTAATATTTAATAAGAGTCTAGTTTCAAATCATAATAAATATTAAAAATTTCGCCATCTTCTCTTGCGGTTATCAGGCACAAAAATCAAAACATCCCTTCGGCATACATCGGTAGAGCATTTCAACCGAATTAGGTTTTTTCTTATCCCAAAATTCTGGTGAGACCAAAAAAGTTTACCGTTATGGACACACGTTTTGCATAAATCATCTCAAGTGGTTCTGTGTGGAGATTATTGCGTCCTTTTCACTGAACTGTGCGTGTTTAATGTGGACTGACTTGTGGAATAGTTTGGATTGAACGTGGTGTATTATGAATTAACTACGGAGGTTTACTCAATACTGTCGAGAAAGTGTCTCTGGATCTTGATTGAATTCTAATATGCCTTAGGTATAATTGCCTTATAATGTAAAAAATGTGCAATTCAAAGAAAACAATTGTTGCAATCAATCTAAAAAGTAACATAATTATCTTAGCACGACTACGAGAATGATGGATGGATGCTCGATACTTTTTAGCGCCAAACTCCTGAACTGATTTTGATGAAACTTTGTAATGGTATAGCTTAAACATCAAAATAAAGCCAAGGGTAGGTTTTGTCCGTCAAACCACTCGTGAAAAGTCACGGCCAGAATAGTTCTATTTATAAAAGAATAGTACAAATATGTTTTACTAAGCTAACTTTCCAGACATTCATTATTTTTCTTTTGGAATTAAAACCGCCACTCCGTCTGATTTAGTTCATTCTCCTGAAAACGTTGTAACAAATCAAGAGCTACTTTTTTACAAACCGCTTACCCGAAAACATGGTTAGTAGGTAAAGGTTTTTTACTGTGTTTTGAAATCATTAGTGTGCGCAACATGTGTTGCAATCTGTAGATACTATCTGGGATGAACAGGGGGTGATTAAAAATAATGTTTATAGACACCGATCTCTATGACAGGCAAAAAACACCGGCGGGACAAATTTTGAAATGACCACATCTCTGATTCGGAAGGCCGTAAAAATGCCGATAGGCTAAAATGATTGCTGTAAAAATGTCCATCTTGATTGTAACAAATTGATTTATTTCTATTTTCTTTTCTTTGTTAGACTGAAATGGACTAGTCATAATATTGATGTTAGTATAAATGAAGTAGGTAAGGTTAAAAAGAAATTTTTTTCATTTGTTTTTAATATGGAATAAAATATATTTTTTTGTGTGATGCTTGCATAGACTTCAAATGTTTACTAATTTATTATTCATTTTTGATTGTATATTACACAGTGTTTTTAAAAAAAATACTGCGTCTCTCTCTTTAGGCATTGACCTCATTGCTGAGGTCCATGTTTTCTTCTGACTCTGTCAACTAGCTGTGCCTATCAGTAGCTTTCCCTTGCCTTATGTGGGACAGTACAGTCTAATAGGCTTCACCGGTTGTAAATACTATAATACACTATGTACTAACCAAGAACTTCACATTACTTAAAATTAACTCAATTAGCACAGGCTATAAAAATTGCGTTCGACTGTTTTGGTATCCTTATACTTAAATATGTTTTGATACTTTTTATATACTTCACTGTCCTCAAATCAAATATCCATCTTTACAAAACACTATGTTTATTTATTCTTTTTAATCAATCTTGCCATCTATCAACTCGTTCCTATGACGTAACACAAAAAATAATGAAACTGGACAATGAGTCCCTGGGTCCATAACACTAAGGAGGTCTATCAAAAGGAGATTAGATCGATAACGGCCGACAATACCTGTGGGAGTTCAAAAATAGAACATATTAAAAAAAATAACTAAGAAACATGAAACGAGGAATTATTCGCATCGTTTCCTTTGAGATCTTATAAAACCGTTTTTCAACTTTTTCGTTGCAAAAAAGCATAAATGAGGGTGGATCATGAAAAAAGTGGACAAAGGCCGAGCACAAAGAGGTTTTTAAACACGGGGTTTTTTTATAACCCCGTATAGTTTTTCTATTCACATACCCACATGTAAAGCCTACCTGGTGAGGGCATTTGATAGAAACTCTATCACTCATTATTTACCAATAAACTTGATCAGAGCCCCTTATTTTACTATTATGCTCAAAGCTTGCTATCTTAGCTTTTAATAAGGTAGCGTGATAACGGAACTAATAATTCATATTTTTGCTCTGTATTTCTACGTGTTACTCAAATCATAAAGAATATGGTTAGATAACTTTCCCTGTGTGCTCCGTTACTGTAGTGGAATTTCTACTAGGTCAGCAACAACATGTTCTTTTATGTCGACCAATCGGACAACGATTTCATAAATTTTCGTCAGTGGATTGCATCAGTTGTACCAAAACTTCTAATGAGGGACTGGAACTTCTTTTAAACTAGAAAAATAAACTTGAGGCTATTTAAATCACTACATAGTATAAAACAAATTCTGTCTTCTGTCTGTCCCTATGTATGCTTAAATCTAAAAAACTACGCAACAGATTTTAATGCGGATTTTTTTAATAGATAGGATAGAATGATTCAAGAGGAAGATTTATATGTATAATTGACGCGGGCGAAGCCGCTTGCGACGTCTAGTTTGAAATATAATTATGTTTATTTCATTAATTTCACCTGCCTATTTAAAAGGTTACTACTTAAGTAGGTAAGTACTTTTCATACGCAACTCAAAATAAACTAAAACAATTACACAGAAAGAAAGTTACAAGCATCTGTCAACAAAGTACAGTCACCGACAAAATTGTCACCTATTTTCTTAAAACGCGTGTCGCAAGCGACCGAGTGTCGTACACAATAATTTGAGTTCGGAACAGGGTGGAGCGCCGACAGATTGCGCACGTCCGCTAATGACAGGCCGCCGATGCGCGTGTGTCCAGCCCGCGCTCATTCAATGCAAATCCACTTGTGGTACGTTTGACTCTCGAACGGTTAGACAAGACAAATACATGAAACAAAACTTGTCGCTCTACATTGACTAACTTAAACATATACTCCGATTTTGAACATCGTGTTCGAATTGATTGAGTCAATTTAATATAATATTTATAGCTGTTATGTTATGCTGATGTTACTGTGTTGTGTTTTTTATTATTTCTACGCCTTAGTTGTGTGTATTGTACTTCCTATTCCGTTTAAGGTGTTATTTTAATATGTATTAGCAATTTGGCAAAGAGTTTATTATAATAAATAAAATGAACTTTATGTCTTCCTTGTACATCAAAAGTTAGTATGTAGGCAGGTTTACGTTTTATACTTTGCAGATAAGTTTCCTTAAATGGTTAATAAAAAGTGTTGACATTTCTGCACATTTAAGGGCGTGTTATGATGCGGCATCGCTATCAGGACACAAGAATCTGTAAAAAGTACAAAGATAAGTTCCTCCCACAATAAAACACGACTGTTCTATAAAATGCTGGGGTCTTCATCTTCGCGTATACAATGACCTCTCGCGATGACAGGCCCTCTGCCCACGCACACGCTCATTCTAATCACACCTATCTCGACGCTTACACAGCCCGTCCATTCATACATATTTGGGCTGATTTTTTTTATTCAGTTTAAACGGCCACGAGTGGGCAGACGTTTTGTTTTGTACAACACCGTGATCATAATCGATTAACGAATTACAAAGTAATCTTCTAGTAAATCAATATTGTGAAGTTGTTTCGGCTTAATACTGACAAGTTTAACGCCTAATGTGATAATATTATCTTTCAAGTTATAAATCTTGATGATGGCTTTAAGCGTTAACCTGTTTTGTATTGTTATCTTTAGCACAAATAAACCACGGCAACAGTATGCCGCTCAAGGTATAAGTAGAGGTGTATAATACCTACGTCTTGCGAACAATTTAATTGAATAACGATATATAATTATGACATAGCCTCCTTATAATGAATTGAACATTATTTTCATATATTTTATGCCTATCTACACTATTTTTTGTGGTTTACTTAAATTATTACATATATTTTTTTGTATTATCATCACGTAAATATCATTGAATTTTAGTAATGTATTTTTCGAGACTATTGTCGCCATAACCTAAGACAACATCCGTGATGCTAACATATCATAATATTCATTAATATCAAGATCGCATACAATTGACCTTATAATCAGTAAATTACTAGAAATAAAAGCGTGTCTTGAAGTACCTCTTAGATTCTAATTGCAAAAACTCCGTACAAAAAAAATTTGGTTATGTGTACCAAGACTAGACGATTTGTGCAAAGTTCTTAGCAATTATAATAATAATATCTAATAATAATAATAATTTCATGTCACTTGACAAAAATGACACACCATAATCTCTACTCACTACACACTACATTTACTTGGTGTTTACCCGTAGATGTAGTTAAAACCAGCTAAAAGCTGAGAAAAAGAAAAGAAAACCGAAAATAATAATAATAATTATAATAATAATTTATTGTCTTCAATAGTGTAACAATTTCACATAATAAGTGATGGGAGCCTCCTTTTAAGCAAGAGATGCCTGTATTAGGAGGCTCCGCTCTTCCACAACATGATTATAACTCAATGATATGTATACACTCAGTTAATATAACAAATCTACTAATATAAAAACAAAAATAAAATATGTAATAAAAAAAAAGTAAAGTAAAAAAGAGAGACCTTACAATTATAAATTGCATGCAATTGGTGTGTGTGTGCGTTTGTGTGCGTTTGTGAGTCAGTGTGTATGTGTGTGTGAGTATGGGTGTGTGTGTTTGAATATGTGTATGCCTATACGTCTGTTAGTGTTAATATCTAGCAATAAATATCAAAACCTGCTATTTCAAAACGTTACAGTCAATACCCATGACGTGGAATTTTAGTCTACCAGATATCAATTAACTGCAAATGTAGGAATAATGTGACTGCATTCAATTTTAATTAGTTGCCTGAACATACAAACAACAATATCGCCGCGAGTGTCTTGAACCTCATCACTCAGTAAACTTCTCAGAATATATCTGGTAAAGCCAAGGACGAAAAATAATAAGCTTTATTCAACCCGCTGGACTCACAATGAGTGAAAGGCGTTTTAAAATTCAAATCTCGGTACTGACCAGTATGCTAATTTGTACAACAAAATGTCACTCTCAACCGCTGTCGATGACTGTACAGTTTTGTAGGCACACCCTTCGCTTGACGCTTACAAAACTTTCGGTCATCGTTCATAGGAAATCATTCATGTTTTGATTCTTTTTATTTTATAAACACTTTTGTTGGACATTGTACCTGAAGTTCATTCATGTTTGGAAGTTTGTTATGGTAATTTGAAATAGAATGAAACTGGTGCTGCTACTTTCCTATAATATTAAAATACCATATTTGTATCTGTTATACCACATCAACTTTTTACGTGCACTGAGAAGAGTGAGAAGTATGTGTGGTGTATCTTTGACCGACAGAGTAAAGAATTGTTTGATATGAGAGTGGTGTGGGGTAAAAGAAGACGTAGTGACAAGCATCGAGAAAGGCATGTTAAGATGGTTTGGGCACATGGAGAGGATGGATGGCGAAAGACTGACAAAGAAGATATACAAGGCAAGTGTGAATGGGACAGGACGAAGGGGAAGACCTAGGCGGACGTTCTCTGACCAGATTGGAGACATCCTAAAAAAGGACAGGTCAGAAGAACTCTAAACAAAAGAGCATGCATGAGAAACTCTCTTGCTTCATTCACTCTCCATCAGGAGTGAATGAGGCAAGAGAGGTATGTCAGGATCGTTGCAAATGGCGTTCCGTAGTCTCTGCCTACCCCTCCGGGAAACAAGCGTGAGTCTATTTATGTATGTATGTAACAAGCACTCATCGCACGCGTTCTCTTTAGCATTCCAATCATTGCATTTATTATCAATAAATCAGTTATTATCCACCATTGTAGTTATTATCAAGCAAATCATAAACTATCATTTCTTAGCTTATTCTAAGGTGTATGAAAACCCCATACAATATCTACGATCATTATTGTAAACAAGCATACAGTGGCATCATACTAAGCCATTATCGTGGTCTATGAAACATGTGAAATACATCGTGAGTTTTAGTGTTCAACAAATCTAGTCATTGAAACTGCGAAACATAAAATAAGTCATGACTTTGATAGAATAAGTGAGTGTCGATAAATTTCTTTTGCTCCTCGAACTATGAATGTCCACCACTTAATCATCTACCTCATCTCCGAAATTACCAATGTCAATCACTGAATTATATTATTACCATGTTTTGTATACATGGCTGACAAAAGCGTAACCAAAATACGGTACATCAGGCTGCCGCATAAATATCTTCTAGTTATCGTTTAAAAAAAAATGTTTCTACTGCAAGACTTGACTCACCTGTGTGTGTTCTGGCAGAAATATTGTTGATTTTATAAGGCATAGTTGAAGAAGAGTGAGAAAATTGCTAATTTCTAGGGCGTTTTTAGAAAATGCCATATACTCCTATCGACGAAAGATTAAATTGCGATCCAATGGTGTGCAGATTCGGACAATGCCCACTGTCAAACGTCATTTTTTATTTCGAATTTTCATTTTTTTTACTAGGATTTATTTCTCACTTATAAAAAGTTTTCCAGACCTGGACAATGTAATGTTAAAATAATATATTATATGCGTAATACTCTTAAAAGCACTCAAACACATCTAGTGAATTCCTACAATAATAATTACATTTTACTCTCTCACTCACAATCCGATAGTAAGCACTCATCCATTAATTTTAATTGATTAATTTGTGTTGTACAATATTTTTCTCCATTTAAATCTTCATTAATTACCTGTGAGAGAATAATATATGTAGCTCTTATTGCGATGTGGTAAAGTTTAATTTTCTACTTTTTAGTTGTATTGTGATCCGTTACTCTTGTCAATATGATGTGCAATAGTCAAAACGTGGGTGCCGAAGATTTAGGTACAGTCAACAACAAAAGTAATACGATTCTTAAGGCATCTAATATTTCATGTACGTACATTTACAAATTATTCTTAGACTCACGCCTGTACCCCCAAAGGGGTAGGCAGAGGTGTTATATTACACCTACATTTCTCCATGAATATTTAGGTAGTAAAGCCTATTGCCGTTACCGGGCACATCACCAGACTCTGTGCTGCTACTCAGAATTCGGAAAAACCCAGTAACACTTTTGCCCGACCCGAGAATCGAACCCGCTAACTACGCTATCCACTGGACCACGGAGGCAGATAATAATATAATCTCACCATCAATTATCGTGTATTTTTTGTTATCTAAATAAAGAAGTACTTTTTTAAATATAAGATCTGCTGTTTTCCAAGCTAATTGTTTAGAATACTGACCGACAAGTCTTTTTAACGGATGAAAAGTAATTGTAAGAAAAATCTTAAGTACGATTAATTTATTTTTCCTTAGTAGTTAACTCAACAAAAACAAATAACATAAAAATATATTTTTATATATTTAAAAAAACATTTCAGCTTTTGTTAGAATTACACGCTGTTTTCCAAAAACATTTACTAACGTGTCTGTACCGTACCTTACTCACAGTGACTTACTATCCTACGCAGCCAGTGGGCAGAGCACCACAAAGCTATCCACCGCTCATCACGACCTGTCATTAATTACACGCCGTTTACTTCTCATTATAAATAGACAAAACCAATTATCTCTAGACCAACGCTATTGTACCAACTTATGATTTATTTCAACTTTTTGTTTTGTGCCCGACTGTACTAAATGAGCGTAATTGAAAGTGTTTTGAATGGCGTTTTTACTTTTGGTCTACGTAACTGTACCGCTTTGTGTTTTATGCTTCGGATAAGATCTAATGCATCTTGAGGGCAGTGGTTGGTAGTCAAAAGATTGCGCAAAAGGGTACCTAGAAGTCCAACAGTATTTTTATTATGAAGATAAGGTGATAAGATTTTATGCTATAATATTTTTGATGTCCAGTAAATTACAAATTACACTAATATATTTTTTAATCTTTTAAATATTTTCAATCTTTCGCAACCAGCCGGGGTTTAAACACGATCCAAGTATCCTACGGTTTTTGCTACCTATGCTAAAACGTTGGAGGTATCACCGTGGCCGAAACCTCCAGGGGAAACTCGTGACCAAGGGTGGTGTAATAAGTTACACCGACATTAAAGCATAGGCCTTAATGTTGGGGCAATTTAAAGATAATTCACTTTTCTTTGCAAATGATTACGGGATGAAGACTCGTTATATAACTATTGGTAATATCCTTTAAGTTGTAATATGCCGGTTTTGACAACTGACTGCTTACCAGAATGTGATGGCATAAAATCTTATTAAGTTCGCTTAATAAGTAATGGCCATCATATTACCTGTGCTAGATTTGGTGTTTGATTACCTTTACAATCTTAATATATAAAATCCTTGCGTTACTGACTGACTGACAGACACGCTACAGCCGAAACTATTGGGCGCAGGAAGCTGAAATTTGGCATGTATGTTCCTTGGGGACCGTAGAGGTGCACTAAGAAGGATTTCCGAAATTCCCACGGGATCGGCCAAAACGGGTAAATTAAAAAAATATGCAGGCGTAGCTGCTGGCGTCCTCTAGTACGTCTATAAAAGTTCTTTGCTTGCGTTTATTTTAAGTATCAACATATTTAATGATCGATAAAAACGTCCTACTATGAGTTTTTAATAAACATCGTATTGATTTAAACTTTTAGGATCGCATTTTGAATAGTTCCTACACTAAGTTAGTAATTTACTTCAGCATATTGCCTTTCCATAGTTTTTCTCCTTTACCGGTATATTTTTTCATCATCATCAGCCTTTAACAGTCCACTGCTGGACTAGGCCTCTCCTTTGAAAGGAGGAATTGGCCTACTATACCACGCTGGCCAAACGGGTTGGTATAGGGTTTGTATGAAGTTTTCCTTCTCTTACAGTGCTGTTCTGTGCATATAATATGCTCCCTCTGTCGGCTCTTACGACACCCATGGGATGATATGGGTGGTGACATGCCGTATTCTTAATCCGTCACCACACGGATGATACGACAACGACGACGAGGTATATTTTTTACCTTTTATCTAATATTTACCTTTTATATAATTAGATAAAAATTGTGTGCTTGAAAGTGACTCCGTCATTCATTCAAAGCCATCTATCCGAACTTTAGCATCATCATTGACCACAACATATTTGGTTAAATGATCATTACAGTGTTTATGGGTAGTTTTGTATTAGCACAGCTTGTATTAGCAACAAATGTATATCTACACGACGTAAACAAAGTACCATACGATGAAGTAGTTATCAAATTGCAGGTTTTTCAGTCACCTGTCGTAAAATTGGCAAACCGACCGCACGACAGATGGGACGATGGACTGGCCATCACCTAAATACTCAATCTACATGGATCCAAGACCGCAATGCTCAAGTTAGAACTGAGCAAACAAACCACAGTTTTACCATATGGCTAATGGTTTTATAAGTGAAGGGTCAATTGCTTAGTTGCCTTGCGAAGAAATATTAAGCTTGTTGATTAGTAGAATTAATTCTTAATATTTTTTTTGAATGAAGCAAGAGAAATATGTCAGGATCGTTGCAAATAGCATTCCGTAGTCCCTGCCTACCCCTCCGGGAAACAGGCGTGAGTCTATGTATGTATGTATTTTTTTTGCACTTAGACTAAATCCTGTTAGGTTACAAACATTTAATCAACGGACACACAGAACACCTGAATCGAAGCAAAACTTTGTAAATCACACAAAGTATTGCCTCGCGTTTGGATGGAACCCAGTTTACCATAATGCATAATATATTTACTCATATGACATATATCCATATAAGCTTATACAGAAGTGTAGCGTGAATTGGAATGGTCGTGTGTCGACCGTCTGTCAAGGATACTGTGTGTGGTAATCACTCTATTGACAATGCAAAACGTATACTTGCCATGTCCGAGGATAATTTTGCTTGAGCAGAACAGCAGATGTATGGAGTGGCATGAGCTTTTAATTTTTTTGCGGCGTTTTTCTTACGATTCCATCAGCTAGTGTTAATAAGTGCTAGTGATAATGAAGGAGAACGTGCTATTTTATTATTATACCAAAATGGTTTTAGTATTTTTAGAAGCTTGCCATCTACTAAGCAGTGTGCATGTAGGTGCATATCATTGTACACTGATTTGGCACAGGTGGATAAGCGGAACGCATGGCAATCGAGAAGTGAACCGGCGTGGCATTTAGTTCCTAGGCAAATCTCTCTACTATACTATATCTAGTTAAAATAATCTTTCATAGATAGCAAAAAGCGAAAGACCTTTATAATAATAATATCTCAGGAGAACTCAAATACGGACTCAAATATTATTTGTCTTACTAATAAAAAAATATTACTCACACGTTTAACGTATGAATACTTACACAGCGTATAACGTCTGTATAGAAGTTATACAGGGTTTACACAACATCACTACTAATAAACGCAAAGACAAGCTTGTGTAACTACTCACGCTGTGTACACACAGCTACACATTAACCTAAACAAAACCAAGATTAGGCGAACTCCCTTAGTGTGACCAACCTGTTGTTGAGTAGTTCAGCTAATATTGGTTTTGTATAGGTTGATGTGTAGCTGTGTGTACGTCAAATATGCTGACAACCTTTTACGAAGTACGTTCAAAAACTTCAAATCGTAACTTCGTTTTAATAATTCAATTGTATTTTATAGTTTATATAGAATTTTACTAGCTAATTATATATTATTTGTATATATACCTATATTAGTTGTTATTTTCTGAAGGATCAATATGTTTTGATTTGTACTCATAGCTTCCGAACGCCTCAAAGAAATATAGCCTTCCTAGTCCAACCTCTCTGTCATAGATTGCGCACATAATCTAAGTAAAGTGACAACCTCAGCGTCCTCAGCTGGCCAAATAGCCGCCATTTTGCTCTTACGCACTCCTTATACAAGGGTGCAAGCGTGTGTAGAGCTTGTGTAAGTCTAAATAGATATTTTGATCCCTTATAACGCATTTATACACGCAATCTGTCAAAATATTTTTATTAGTTGCGTTTTTGTTACGCAATGCTTATAGTACTTGTTTACACTGTGTCGTAATTTTTATTAGTAAGACAGTATATATGTAAACTTATACCTTTTTAAATAAGTAGTTATATAACCAATCTTTATATTCGTATTGCTATAAAAGTGTATCATTTCTGAAAAAAAAATACTCTGTGAAGGAGTCTCCATAGTTTCCCTAGCCCGTGACCGCACGACAACATTTGGCTGAACCGCGAAAGTAGGATTGTTGGCATCATTGTTTGATACTTCACCTCATGTCATTATTGAATTCACATTATTTTTATTTTTCACTCAATATAATACACTGCCCACTGTACAAGTAACTCATTGTGCAGATAAAGACGTTTTGTTCGAATAAATTTCTTTATTGAATACTGTCAGCTGCTTTGCAATACAATCCTAATTATAGCAATCACAAAATATCTGTTTTCTGTATCTCATGTTTTAAACCCTGCTCAAAAGCTATATCTTTAAAAACTCGTATCTTTATTTCGCCGATGACATAGGCCGAAGCATAAAAGTTAATTATACTGAGCTGAAGAAAGAGTATGTCAGGACATACCTAAATGCATTCAAAAAGTTTAATTTTTAATCTGAGGGCCACTTACATAAACGAAATAGGGTATTTGACTAAAAAAATCGAATTAGTCCGTCAGATAGATTTCCAAAAAATATTGGACACGTATATTTTCTTTAGTTGCGTAAACAAAAATTAAGACGACAAACTTCGCTGAACGTCACTTGCCAGTACACTTTTTACTGGCAAGTAACGTTACAAGCCCCCACTCTTATACGTTTCTCCATCTTTGATGTGTTTTATCTCCGTAATTTTTTACTGATTCGATAAAACAAAAAATATGTATCCAATATTTTTTGATAATCAAACTGACGGACTAATTCGATTTTTTTAGTCAAATACCCTATTGTGCGAAATGAAACTTTTGTGCAGAGCAACTACCGCCACCTCAATTTGGATATTTGATCTGCGTACCTACTTAGTTAACTTCCTTTTCTTCTTCTTTCTTAGCCTAATAACATTCAACGTATTTCAATATAGATGGCGTCAAATTATTTGTATGATAAGTGTGAGTTTATTCGCTAGTTCCTGCACAACTTCTATAATTCTATAATATCTTAAACAATAACATTTGCGATCGTTCGTTCCCACTTTTTTCAGACGAAGCATAAAGTTTGTAACTCGTTGTTTTATTAATTGGTTCGTTGTTCATTACTGGATACTGGACATAGTTCACACTTCTTAAAATTTAAAAATCCTTAGACATACGTTTATTTTGTAAAATTCATCATCATCAGCCTTTAACAGCCCACTGCTGGACTAGGCCTCTCCTTTGAAAGGAGGAATTGGCCTACTATACCACGCTGGCCAAACGGGTTGGTATAGGATTTGTATCAAGTTTTCCTTCTCTTACAGTGCTGTTCTCTGCATAATATGCTCTCCCTCTGTCGGCTCTTACGACACCCATGGGATGCTATGGGGTGGTGACATTCCGTATTCTTAATCCGTCACCACACGGACAATCTAATTTTGCAAAATTAGATAAGATCTATTTAGTAATGCGAACATTGGACCTACCATGCCCGGGTGAAGAATTGAAAAAAAATGACTAACAATGATATTGTTCAATATTTATTCAATGTGATTTTAACAACAATCAACAAAATTTTCATACATAATAATAATAATATATTGAGTGATGGCGGTGTTACCAAATGCAAACGTAATTAAAATTTATTCTGTGTCCTTAATTTTGACAAGCAGATTACATAATTACGAAGCCCAATTAAAGGGGATTTCAAATTCGAAATTTAAATTTAAAACGCACATAACCTCCAACCCACATGGCCGGCCCACACCAGCCAGTCATTTGCGATTCGGACCGCGTATCCATTGTTTTACTTTTCGAACTTAGTACGTTTGATTATCTGTGGTATAGGTACCACCATGGTATTACCAATAATCCAGTTATACAGGGAAGGCCCTATATAATCTATGGAAAAGAAAATATAGCGGGATTTCTCAACATTTTACCTCTTCTTGTCAAAGTGGTAGGACCTACTATTTAACAAAAAAATATTGAGTCATTCTTCACTGGCTGTGATAGTACTTCTCTTTTCAGTTACGCGTATTTGTTGTCACCTGGTGCACCTTATTGATTGAGGGATGCTACGAGTAGTTGTGTATAGCGTATTTTGAAACGTATAATTAATAAGTAATGTAAGCAAGGCTTTTACGTATAAAAACGTAAAAGCCTTGCTTACATTAAAGACTTTGCTTTGAATAAAATAGGAAATAAGGTGAAAACAGTCTTACTGTGTACTTATTTTACCATTTTCTTTAGTTTTAGCAAATTTTTTGGCTAAGAGCGTTTTAAATAAAACAGTAACAAACAGGGGTAAAAAAACTATGCTGTTATTGTCCTGAGGACTCATAATGTTTCGTCATTTTGAAAGTGTCAATTTGACGAGACCCTGTGTTTACTGTTAACTTAAGTTTGTATATAGAAAACACAGGTCAAGTTAAAATGGTGGTTTTCTTTTTGTGGTCACTTGCGATTTTTACGAGACTTTCTCCTGTTTGAAGAATGCTTTGCAACATAGGTGTTTTGGCAATCGATCAAAAGACTCATGGGCAGAATGATCGGTGTCACCATTAATTTAACAATTTAAAAATAAAGTGTGTCTTCGCACGCTGCGTATTCTGAATTTAAAAATACTAGTCAGTTGACAGCTTCATGCACCTATACCTAACCTTTTTTTTTTTGTTTTACGAGGTGGAAAATCCCTTCGGATCTCCGACTCTTGGGGGAAATAAGAGCCGGAGTATGTGGTGTTTCCACTAAAAACCACCTCGACTTCCTCCATGTACCCGTGTGTCGGAGGGTAGGGTTTCACCAAAGCATTCCTCGCTACCCCCCGACGGGTATTGGCCCGCCAGATGGTCAGGCGGGCCCCGAACAAAACCCCCTTGGCGGCGGATGAAGGTGTTGGGCTCCGCCGCCAAAACACTCAGCGGCCGCAGAGGATAGGGAGGACGGCAACGCAACACCGCATCTCCTCTTCCTCTGCGGCCCCACCGCGACGCATCGAATGGTGCGCCCCCATTTGGTCGCGGGAGATAGGGCGCGCGGCAACGCAACACCGACACGCCTCTCCTCCCGCGACCGCACCCGACTGCGAGGGACAGAAGAACTGTCCCTCGCATCCGCCCCTTTGGACGCATCCTGCGCAGGCCTCCGTCAAGCCCACGCGGAGCGTCCCCTCCTGGATCCCTCTTAGCTTCACCGCGGGTCACCAATCCACGGTTACTAGGCCCCCCCACCACGACGAGGTGGAGATCCCACGGGGGGGACCTATACCTAACCTAAGTTTGTCCCATAACCACGACGTAACTACTTTTAGGCAGGTACAGCTATAATAATCAGAATTTTGCATGGCAGGGATAATTTTAAACACAAACAAAAAATAGGTAAGTACCATAGATTATAGAGTCGCAATACAGACACTTACTTTGACTATGGACAGGGATATCTGGACGATACACGGGATATTAATCGTAGTTATTTTTATTTAATGATTTTTATTCTAAAATTGTAAGTTAACTTTATATCACTGAAACGCAATACATCAACTACTAGCCGCCTCCTACAAAATTCAACAGCACATTAAAAAAAATCGTGTCTCACAAGGCATTACACAAAAAGTGACGTTTCCAATATTTTTTCAGTAGCCTATTCCGTCACTATTCATGTGGCAATTGTCCTTTAAGTAACTCAATATAGCGCAACGGACTTTTGTCAAAATATTTACTTTACCCAACACGAGTACAATAGGGCTCTTAACGCTAATAATGCTATTGGGCTCATTCAAATCCGAATCGGCGCGTAATTGTCATTTTAATTTCTTCAGTTCTCTGTATGGCATTTATTTTGTATGATAAAGACATTTGAGTATCGAACTTCGATAGATATCGATGGAGATATCGAGATAACGATGTATCGAGTTGCATGAGAATGGATGGTGACAGATGTGATGTGAAGTGCGAAATCTTAAGGCATGGAAATAATTGCAACGTCATTATAGTAGACTGGGTTGTTCGTCCAGTAGTATCGTCGTGTAAATGGATCCGAAATAATTGCCGGTTGCAGCAGACTGTGGTAAAAAAACGTATTTCCCGTCAAGAAATAATCTGTAGAAGCACGAAATCCTTAATAAATAACAATACTCTATCACAATGCTCAGCTCTAAAATATATTAAGTTGCATGTAGTGGTCGGCAAAAAAAACTAACTTGATTAGCAAGTAGGTAATGGCAAAGCTTATTTATTTTTTAATAAATTGAATATTTACAATCATAATACAAAATTCGGGTTAGCTGTAAAATTAATAATGAATTGTAAGAATGTAAGTTTGCGATTCTCAGAACGAATTGGCGTATTATTTTTGTAGAAAACAAAAGCCAATACAATATTCCATCAACATTAAAACTCGCGATGGGTTTTGTCCACAATTCTCGAAAATATACCCAACAAAGATAACTAACAATTATTTCCTAAAGCAATAAAAACGAAACACTCGATTCCAAACTTTAACTCGTTCCCTTAAGAACTATTATAATCATTTTATTTGTAAATCGTGTACGTGTTTTCGACAAAAACAGTGACCCCTACTGAACGGTTGGTCATTATTCAAGACGGGTGTTTGTATGTAAATTCTAGGCTTCATCTCACCTCTCCTTGACCCTGTATCATCAGGAATGAATTAGGAATCGAACTTGACCAAGGGTCAGGGGTCTAAGGTCTTCGCGTGATTGACACTCATGACGGTGACTACTGTTTTTGTGAATGCTTTGTTTCCGCACAGTTTAATGATTTGACGAAGTTTTGGCCTGTGTTGTTCAGAATTTAAATTCATTTCGTGTTTTTCTTTTGAATAGATTATTTATTCAAATAGTATAATCAGTTTCTGGTCATAACACGGATGAGGTTGGTGATTTCATTTCTAAATGCAATGTAATACGCCGTTTATGCATATGATAATGTGTCTTTGCATCACCCAAAGATCGAATGTAGAGCACTAGCACGCCTCAGGTAGCTTTTACTGTTTTCTATAGACTCACGCCTGTATCCCCGAAGGGGTGGCAGAGATGTAATATTTCACCCACATTCCGCCATGAATGTTAGGTCCCACGTAGCTTTTACATGTTAAGAAAACTTGCCGGGCCTATGCAAGAATTCGTGCCGTTTCTACACTCGAACTATTACTATGAACACTATTTTGGCACTGTCATTTGCAGCAGACACGCCGGAATTTATAAGTGTATACAAGCGCCCATAGACTATATTACAATTTACATTTACATTTCATTAGAATCTAATTGAGCTGCGGCGTTCGCCTGGTCTGTAGAAAATTACGTCAAATCTGATTCGAGAAGAAAATCGAGCCTCAGCTCAAAGATCTGAGACCACTATATAATGGGGCCAAGGCCTGAATTATATGATATGATTTAGACATCACTTGGGTACCTCAAAATAGTATACCTCTTAAAGCCAATACTGCCGAAGCTACAATCAATTTATCGGTATATTACACGATGAATACTAATTATTTCCCATACACCTGCCAATCGATGCCAATGTCCGCTCACCCTTGGCGACCGTGGACGATTAGCCGGTCAATATGTGGTGCCAGTTGGTGCCGTATACCTCACCTTCTTTAGCATTTTTAGGGTGCCAGTAGCCACGATACCTATTCTGTAGACCACTAACATCGTAGCCAAGGACAACGAGCCAATATTATTTTCTATTATTTTTTCAAACATCTAATAGAAATTATAATTTCAATCATGAAATTCCCGTCAATATAGGTATTTTGGCACAATGTTGACATCAAAACAAAATAATTAATTTTAAGAACGCAAACAGTTGAATTCAAATATTTAAAAACAAAACATGGCCATTCACCTGACGTATAAAAAACTGAAGTATTCATAAAATTCGTAGGAGAAACAAAAGGTATTGGCAGTTCAAAAGGTAGTTCCATATTTAAATGGTAGTATTCCACCTGAGCGAAGTGACCCGTTAGAGTGGGTAGGACGGCGGTCAATACCTCGTGCCTGCCGCCGCCACCCGCCAATGAGGGTACTAGCTGATTTCGTGATTAGATTAAAAAAATATTTTGAATTACGAAAATATAAATATACTTCGAGGCCATTAATGTTAAGTGAATGCAATTTAGTATAAAATTTACGAAATGGGAATGACTCAGTATGTTTCGAGATACATACGTCAGGTATACGACTTTACCTGGTTACGCCACTATTTGAAACATAGCTCTATGTATTATTAAGTAGGTTTTCTTATCTTCTTCCATAATTTCTAGCTTGCAGCGTTTTGGGCTTGAGATAACATAGAATGTCAGTCGTTAAAAAAGCTCTAAGAAACCAATAATATGTAATTAGTGGATTAATTATAATATTAATCCATTAATTAGAGATAAATGGTGGTGCGATATTTTTGTCTCTTACTATCGGACAGAACTTTACAACAGTTTGTAACAAATATTTATTAATATGTTCAAAGTGGTTTAAGGTTAAGCATTCCTAGTCACGGCTGAAACCTATATTAGTTAATGATTCAGTTTATAAAAGTTTCGTAAAATATGGCTCCATATTTTTCTTGGTTGTCGCATAAAAAATAAAACTACTAAAATAGTTGGATTATCGTTTTTAAAAGCACAGATAGAAGGTAATAATATATATTTTTACATTGTAATATTTCTACGTCAGACTAAGGTCAAAAGAGACAATGATGAAGAGCAAAAATTTATTTGCTGCTTGAATTATGAAACTCAGTGATCAGAATCCGAAATTACGATTTTCTTTTCTTCAAACTGTTATCCTGTTTTCTCCTGTGAAGCAGCAACGTCGTTTCGTTGGTTTTACTTCTACGGCCAAATGGCGAAATAGCCAAATGGCTAAATCCCTGCTTCATGGCCTAATGATTATTGCCCTAGTAGAAAATCAGTACCTAGCTTTACATATTCAGCAAATCGCAATAACGCTCCCTACAAGCGGTCTTCTATCAAAAATACTCTGCAAATTTTGGTTAACTTTGTAGATCTTTAAGAACTGCAGGTAAAAGCACACTATCTATTCGCCTGTCATCTGTCATGTGGTAATACAAATCAAGTATACAGCACATTCGAAAAATATGAATTACTCTATAGCCGAATCTATCAATAAGGAAATAGTGAAATAGGCTACCGATTACATTGAATACAAGTAAAATATGAGTAAAGGGTAGCCGATAGCATCAGTGGCTATCGCCCACACAATGTGGCCTGCTGAGTCGCCGGCCGCACGCGTCAGATGATTGTTCGCCCCGCCAGAGCTATTGTCTAAACACGCTTTTGTTTTTACGAGTAGGCCTGTGACACGGTAATATAATCTAACAGTATTGTAACTCGGCCGTCTTCGTGAGTTATATACCTACCAGACGCGCCGCATGCGAGCTGCGGCACGATAGCGGCTGCGGGTACTGTAGGTACAGTCCGCCCAGTCTAATGGGTACTCTGCTCTCGGCGCGTAGGTATAACTCGAGTTTCGTGCGTTTGTATGGAGTTACAATACTGTTAGATATTACCGTGCCTGTGATGACGTCAATGACTACATTCGAAATAGGGTTTTTGGAGTAGGAACTTTAAGAAGGAAATTAGTACAATATACTTAACTGCATCAATACGTTGGAGACGTGAGACGTGTCTATATTTTGGCTAGTGAACAATATGTTTTTACTTTCATATACTTTATAGTACCACTGGGTTCTAAGGTGTTTTTCATGTGATAAACTGTGCCTTACACTAAATCGATCTCTAATCCTATGTGTAATTCATTTCTAAGGCAGGGATATAGTTATAGATTGTCTTAATTTGCGGCAATTGTATATACGGGCTTATAAGCGAAAGAAGGGAAATTAGATAAATCGTATTATAGATAACCAAATCGAATGATAACGAAGATACGGAAAGGTTTCGAAAAGTGGCTTAGATCTAGCTTACTGTATACTCAATGATGGCCCTAAAATTGTATGCAGGCAAATTAAGGATGCAATAGAGCTCTATTTATTATATAAAATATGTCTGCCTTACCAGTAAAGACGCTTTAAAAAGGGTATCTAATAATATTAGATAGATACATGTGCGAGTTTCATAATTATTTAGCTATCTGACAGATTTATTAAACAATCGCTTTCTTCACCTTTCATTTTGAATATTAGAAACCTACTTAAGTTAAGAGGACCACTATTCAAAAGTTATGAAATGCACCCTAAAGTAACATACGAACTAGTAACTACCGTTGAACCATTAAAAGCCAACTAAAGAGCCGGTAGCCAGATTCCTATCAGACTAATATTCAAAGCGAAACTGGCCTTTGAATATCAAATTCCTCTCTTGAATAGTAAGTCATCGATACAGGATGCTCACTGCTAGACAATGTTGATTGTACTGAACCCACATAAATTGAACTAACTTAGCTTTTCAAGTATTAACTTTAATATACTTGCTTAGCCTCTGGCTTTGCTCGAGTGATTGATGCTTAAGACCTCAAATATGGGTGATTAAGAACGACCTTGTCTATGGTCTTGTTAGTTTTTATTGATAGTGATTTGAAAAAAGAACATGGGCTGTGGAGTCCGTATTTGTTTCGATCACGATATTTTGTAGTTAGAACAGCCTTGGATGGCAAATTTAAAACGGGCTTTAAAATAAAGAATATTAGTGCATTGAGTCACGAGGACTATTCAAGATTTCCTTTAGGTAAGTAGGTATAGAAATTAAGCGTAATTTTGATACAAACATAAATATTTATGTGAATAGTATTTACTTTTCAGACATATCTGTAATCAAATCTTCGTTATTACATATGTTTTTATTAAAACTAAATTATGCTGCGAAATATATTTTATTTTAGATAAACAATCATATATCAAATCTTTTAGAGTGGGCCTTGTCCATAAATCTACGCCACTTAATCTCAAATAATACGTAAAACAATTTCTCAATACACAAAGACATGCAAATTATTCACATATATATATAGCTTATTAACAAACTCAGTTATTGAGTGTTGCAATTGATGAGTAACGCTGTGAGAATATTGTAAGGCTCTCGCGTGGGCAGCAAGCGGTACTTAATAGAAGCTTATGGTTAGCCAACATGTCTTACCGAAGCTCGAAGGCGAAAAACTAATTAATGTAATATCACTTGTAATGAGATGTACTAGAGGCGACCCTCAAGGGAACTTGTATGTACGTAGATATATCATTGTGTTGGATTTGTACTAATACGCTGTTGGCGATTGTGCTTAGTTAAACAGGTTTTTAGTATTGAAATGTATTGTTTTACGCAATGATTTCGTAATTTTAGCATTGCCTAATTATTATGTTTGGTTCAATGATGTAGCATTGAAATCAAATGTTCATAAGTGTTTTGATGAGCAATTTAATTATCAATTGGCTAGTAGGTACTGGAGGAAAATATTTTGGATTTAGTGATGACATGAAAAAATTCTGCTCATTAATTTTCTGTGTTGAAGCTGAATAGGTATGTCAATGCTCTATTTGTCTACCAATATATAAGTTTGTTTGTTTTGTTTTTCGTGTGAGTGTGTGGCCAACTCTGGTGTCGGAGTATTCAGACCGCCCCGCGCCCTCTAAGGCCTCCGACATGGCCTAACGATCCTTATCCTTAGACAAGAACCGGGACCGACAGCTTTACGTGCCCTCCGAAGCACGGTAGCGCTCAGATGTAAATGCCAAACACGGTCACCCATCCAAGTGGCGACCTGTGCAAGCGTTGCTTAACTTTGCCGATCTGTTACGAATGGCAAGTCAAGTCTCGCTATGAGCGCTACGATATATAAGTACCAACCTACACTTTCTTCTATTTAATAAATAAGATGACTCTCTCCGTGGTCCAGTGGATAGCGTACCTATGCGACTGCTGATCGGAAGTCCCGGGTTCGATTTCCGGGTCGGGCAAAAGTGTTACTGGGTTTTTCCGAATACTCAGTAGCAGCCCGGACTCTGGTGATGTGCCCGGCAACGGCAATAGGCTCGCCCCCTATTACCTACGTGGGACCTAAAAATTCATGGCGAAATGTGGGTGTAATATTTACACCTCTGCCTACCCCTTCGGGGACACAGGCTTGAGACTATAAATAAATAATAAATAAGCTAGTGCTATACGTATATTATTTCCTTCAACGTAAGCACTGATCATCAATGCTTTGAAAAGCCCTTTACCAATCGAATAATTTTTCAGACAGAAAGGACAAAAAGTATTTTTAGTGATTGTTCCATCAGCAGAAGAAAAGCTTTCTTGTGAACCTTTAATAAAATGTAGCGTTGATGAATCATTCTTATCAGTGTGTTTTGGTGAGTTGATATTTAAGTAAAAGAAATGAAATGTTCTCAGATATAAGGGTTTGGTTTCATGACTAAGAATCTTTAAGAAGGGTTCTTTCCACCCATCTTCCAGAAAAATTAAGTCTTTTATTTTTAACAAAATATGTAATTATATAGAGTTGCTACTTGAAAGTATTGACATACTACAAATTCCAGGACACTAAGCGCCTGTTTCACCACTGTCCAGTAAGTTCTGGTTGAACTACTTGGCAAATAAATTCATACAAATTTCGTTCCAATTTTGAATTTACCTGGAAGGTAACACTTACTTAGAGATGGTGAAACAGGGTCTAAGAATAATAACTCACCTTAGGTATTATAACCAGCCTGTTTCATTGAACCATACAAGGCAAATTATCCTGAGATATGCCTTCAAATTTAGTTCTCGCAAGCAGGAAATAAAAGCTCGGAAGCATGAGCAGTCGTAAATAGTTCTCATTACCCCAGGAGCATGGCAGACGCATCCTACGCGCTTTGTAGCGATTCAGCACGGTTACTCATCCGTCACAGGCTCGTGTACCTAAGTAAGTAGGTTGGGAAAGCCTCGAAACAATTATGGTCATAGTACAACAGGCCTGTCGTATAAATATAATATCTAATAGAATTATCTTACTTCAACGAGAGGATGGGTTGATGTGAGGATGGATTTATATTTGTTAGCTTTTGATTAAGCTTTACAGTAATAAATCAGAATTACATAAAACTCAAAGTTTTCTTCTTTATCTGTTTTGTTTTTCCCTAAAACTTTTCGAACAGGTTAAACATTCTTTTTTACAGGTAGTAGACGACTTTGTTCTATGATAGTGGTTCTCAAGTTTGCATAATATTAAACAGGCTCAGTCGTTGCCCATCGCTCCTGAGGATGCCTCGTGCAGAGGCGAAACACGTGTCCAAGAATAGTCGGCGCATACAGCGGGATACTGCAAGTCAGGTATCTTCCTGGAACACCATTCCTATATACCTTATCCTTTTAGAGGAGTTCGGTATTGTCAACCTTTTTCTATTGCAATAGTTGGGGTAGTCAATCCGAGGGTGCGTGGTGGGTTCCTCTTTCCTTCCATTAGGTTACAATGGAGTTCCGCCAAGTAACGCCTGATTCAGTCAACTATAATATTAAACATTTTTTTATTGCTTACACATGATTGTTTATGTTATCTTCCGGCCAAAACAGAACTGACGATATAAATATGCTTATACAACTTACCCATGCTTACTCCAAAGTTAAATTGCATACAATAGTAACGACTTAGTACAAAATACCATAGCCAATCATAAATCGATATTTAAAGGTAATACTGATCTAGGGATTTACTCTAAAGGTAAGGTTGACATTTGATTCTCGATAACCTTTGACTTTCACAATCCTCGCGTATTTATATAAATAGAAAATGTTTTAAATACAACAAAAGAGTCGTTTTATAAGTACATACATACATAGACTCACGCCTGTTTCCCCGAAGGGGTAGGCAGAGGCATATTAAACGCCCACTTTTCGCCAGTGTTTTGATCCAACGTAATAGGTGGCGAGCCTATTGCCGCTTATCGGGATATTTTGTTTGAACACAAAGAAGAAGCTAGGCTACTAGCTGCAGAAGCTGAGGAGTAAGAGATTTTAAAGTACTATCAAAGAGATCTTCATATTATTATTTAAACTAGACGTGACTAGGAGATTCGGCATATCTTAAAAAAAATGGTTTACTGACAAGAAAACTCAACGAGTACATTCTGAAAAATCAATGTTGTGCCAATAGTGTAAGGAATCTGCTAGATTTTATCTAAACGATAATATGAGAAACCTCATCATATTTAATTAATTTGTACGCTTAGTGTATCTGTTAGGTACTTTTTTTTTAAATTTCATGTTAATTTTCAGAAAAATACCCGACAATGGCTACTTACTCATAACCTTTTATTTCTAAAATATTTAACATTTTAACCTTTATTTTTTTATTTATAATCTCACGCTTGTGTTTATAACGCAGTAAGGGGTAGGCAGAGGTGTAAATATTACACTCACATTTCACCATGATTTTTTTTTTAGGTCCCACGTAATAGGGGGCGAGTCTATTGCCGTTACCGGGCAAATCAACACACTCCGGGCTGCTGCTGAGTATTCGGGAACACCCATTAACACTTTTGCCCGACCTGGGAATCGAACCTGGGACCTCCGATCAGCAGTCGCATACGCCATCCACTGGACCACGGAGGCAGTCACATTTTAACCTATTTTTATTTAACAAGATTGCTAATTTTCATTTCCTTACTCAGTCTCTTTAAACAGTATTCAACAGCTTAGAACATGAAATACAAAGTTCAAAAGCAAGAGGCATAACCCTCAAGAAGGATAAAGGCGTAGATATGAAAAGTGATTATTTAGCGTATACCTGAGTGAGACAAGTTGCTAATTTGAAACTTAGTCGGTAATTGTAGGCAGAAAGGTCGCACGAGTGACTCTCGTGAATGAATGCGGAGTCTCCTCTGAATTTATAGCCACGTTGGCGGGTGCAGCACTGCTTAGCTACTGAGCTAAACTTTGGTGATGGGAAGTGTATCAATATGAAAGCTGTGAATGGAGAGGAATTTGTTAGATTGCCGTGGATTGTCACACGTGACCGCGAATTTTTAAATTAAAATATTATACTTTTCATTACTGATTATTTTTACCATTAATCATATTTTGTTCATGGTATCTATTCATCACCGAAAGAATATTTTTTTGCCGAATCTTTCGAACAATAGAAATTCATATAATTGACTCTACATGTTTTATGTTACACGTGATAATTATATCTATTCGTAGGTGTGTACCAATCCTTAAATCTCAGACTTTTAGGACTGTAATATACCTTAAGTTGATAGTCTCCTGATTATATCATATCGCTGTATCACATAGATTATTTTAGAAACTGATTTTCATAACCCAAAATATATGAATGAGCCAAAAACTTTAAGAAATTAAGGAAGAGTTAATTTGTACCAAATTAATCTAAAAGCTGAAATATTATTATTATATTTGATATAGCTGTACGTAGTGTATTTTTCTTATAATTATTTAAAAAAGCAATGGAATATCGTTATACCTTTGGGCCGTCGAGGTAAGTCGGCAGTCGCTCTGTGAAAAAACAAATTTTCTGTCAAGTCTGGTTAGACCAGGCTACCCCGGTTGGAACCGGTATAAAGCTAGCCCGATGATCATGATTTTAATCGTGATTATAAACTTATCGACACGCACCCAGCACATCACTAAACAAAAACCCGTTGACTTATTTGGCTCGGCAGTTGATTACGTGTACTGTCGTAGGCGCGTTCGCACCTCAGACATTCATCCTAATTAGAGACGTACATCGTTCATAAACAACATTATAATAACATACTGTAGCTAAATCACTGATAACGCACTCTTGTGTGGAGTGTAATGGCTATACAGAGAGTTAATCTGTATATCTTAATATATAAAATCCTTGCGTTACTGACTGACTGACAGACACGCTACAGCCGTAACTATTGAGCGCAGGAAGCTGAAATTTGGCATGTACCTATGTTCCTTGGGGACCGTAGGGGTGCACTAAGACGGGATTTCCCGAAATTCCCACGGGATCAGCCAAAACAGGCAATTCGAAAATATGTGCGTGCGAAGCCGCTGGCGTCGACTAGTTTTTTATATTATGGTTTTGTGTGGACGGCGTAAATGGCTAAATGTTGTAACTGTATAAGAAGTTTTGGGTCCAATCCTCACATGGATCTGAAATATACTATAATACACCCTTTTTACTGTTGTATTTACTGCACTATGAATAACTCATGTGCCGAGAGGAACTTTTTAAACCAATAACACCAATGAGCCCTATGAACACGAAAGATGCTTTATGAATCAGAGAAAGTGTTGTTTTTTCTGGGATCGCAATCCAAAACTACTGACACATTCATGCCATAAGTGTGTCATTTCTGCCAAACGTTCAAAAGGTCATGTATGTTTTCAATTTTTTTATAATAATTATTTAAGACAATCATCCAACTTACTTGGCTTAGTTTTGCCTGTGGATAAGTGTGCATGTAGTTGCAGGCAATATTTAGCATATTTCTGAAATTGAACAAGTATTGGAACAACTGCGTAGAACTTGCAATGAAAACGAGATATCTAATTAATGCGCATCTATATATATATGCTTCATTGCATAACTAAACAAATTACACCCGAACTCTCAGTAAATAAACATGCTCACAACACAAAAAATCTGGGTTCTAAATCGAACTCACGACCTGTTACTAACTACGGAATTCAATATTCGATATATAGATAGATCTGTAGATTTTTATTCGTTTTTGACATAAGCTTCATACAAAATAGGTCAAACACGAATCTCGAATCTCAAAATCCATGTATGGATCGAATATTGAAATGGCCGCAATCACGATCACCAAACAGTAGAACAACAGTCTAGCCCACATTTGCATAGTTGCACGTAAAATTAAGTGCGTCCCATATAAAAATAAGTGCGCGTCCATAAAGTGCTAAAATTAGAAATGTGCCCAATAAGTGGGTTTAGTTGTTGGCGACAAAAATAGAACGATGTTGGGGTGGGTCTAGTTCACACTTCAAATATAAAACGGTCACGGATCGAGAGGACTACGGTCGACATTATAATAAACAAAAATTGAGATATTTGTGTTTTGTGTGCGTTTGAGAGAAGTAGAGGTGAAAGGGTTGCTTTGTGTGAGATACTCGATTACAGTTAATAGTTATTTCAAACTAGCTGCGCCTGTGGACACACCAGCGTTCTTCAGAGCTACTGCTCCACTCTCGTGGCTCATAGCGAGATGAACTGATGATGTTATATAAACTTTTTTCTCGATAAATGGGCTATTCAACACAAAAATATTTTTTTCTGATCGGACCGGTAGTTCCTCAGATAAGAGCGTTAAACCAAACACTTTTTACTTTAAGTAATAATTAAAGATAAAACTTTTGCATTTTATCGGACTGGTAACAGATTCGGCGCTGCCATATAAATATATAGGTAACAGACTTAACCCTATAAATATGTACAGACTTAAAACATTGCTTGGTCTGAGAGTGGCCTCCAAGACGCAGTGCTCTGATAACATGATAATCGAATTCATTGAGAAATAGTAATCATTTGATAGTGAGTAAAATATTTTTTGGTAATTAACAAACGAAAGATATGTAAGTATTGTTAATTTTATTTTATTTTATAAGGCATCGTAGCGTTATGTCGTATCCAATACTGAGCGTCAGATCCCAAAACATGTTATCAGTCCATAATAAATAATTGTAATAATACATAATCTCATTATCAAATGACTGCACGGTTGGCGTAGTAGTTTAAGCGGCCGCCTCACCGCTTGACTGCGAGGAGTATTGTGGGTTCGATCCCCACACGAGACAACACTTTGTGTATCCACCAAATATTGTTTCGAGTCTGGGTGTTCATTGTGTCCGTTAGTTGTATGTTTGAAAAGTCCCTCGCGACACAGGATTTAGGCCTAATGCGGGAGTTGTCTTAAAAAAAAAAAAAAACAATCAAATCATACAACAGAGTCAGTACAATATTAAACTGTGTAAAGTATTAATATGCTTTTATGTAAAGAAGATGTTAGTATCAGCACGGACAGGAGAAAATCAATGCGTGACAAACAAAAGGCACAGGTAGAAATCAGTCCTGTCACATCGAATCCAAAAACACAGATATAACAAAAGTAGCCTCCATGAAGCTCGTATGTTCTCCGTAAGTATAAGCAAGCTTTCCAAGTCAAATTTTCGGACACACGTGTTCAAAATTTGATCCCACACCGGGACCCGCGAGACTCCAGTCTATTTTAGAACATGTCTACCGGAGGGTAGCTTGCGATAATTGAGGAAATAATTTATGACCATCCTTTAAATTATTGTCAAGTATATTTTTTATAAGCCGGTGTGCTGTTTAAGGAAAGAGGTGTACCGGTGGGGTAATGGTTTATAAGGAGAAGTTTTATAATAATCCTCCTTGTTTTTTTACAGTGTAAGCGATTACTGAATAGGGGCCATGATGATGTAAACATTAGCAGCCATGGCTAAAATTCAATCTAGAGTCATGATTATATGGATAACGCTAACTAAACGTATGCTATGATGTAGGCCTGATTTCAGCTCGTGAGAAATATGTAAAATATATAAATTCTTCTTGGTGTTCTTGGAGTTTGATTACAGGGGTTTACGTAAAGAGGTCTTAGTCTTAAACAGCTATCTACTTACTTTAATTTATTTTTATATTTAAGCTGTATAAGAAGAGGCAACACCTTTTAGGCTCTGTTTGAATCTCTACGCGGCTATTAAAAGTTAGATATAAAGTTTCTTGTCACAACGTTCTTTCATCTAACGTTTTAATTGCTGACCTACTTTTCAAATTCGCGATCCTAGTATCGCAATCGAGTTCTATTATATTATCATTCTTTATGAGTGGCCATTGAATATACACAGTTCTTGTTCTCCTTTATAAACACGTCACCATGAGTATCCAAGTTCGATGTTGGATAATTTATTCGATGACCTTTTAAGGTTTACGGTATTACCTTTTTGGTAGGAATACAATATATTGTCTACGGATAAAATATAAGTTGACTCAATTTCATTTTAATATTATGTTTAGTATTGGACTTAAGTATATTCTATTAATAATTCATTTTATCACTATATACCTACTTCAAGGATTTTATTTTAAAAGATTACGAGCTTTAAGCCTTAGGTTAAATGAAATTATTTTCAAAAGTAAAGCAGTTTTAGAAATTGTCTTTGCATTATCTGTGTGCCTATGTTATATTTTATCAAACAATTTATAAAAGATTTTCGATAGTAAAGTAAGTAGAGTCAATACACCGTGGCTATAAACAAAACAAGGCCCACCTGAATAGGGCTGCGTCATTAGAAGTCAAAACGTATCCAATAAAAAATCAGACGTCAACAGGAATAAGTGAATTCGATACTTTGGTATAACGTTACGTGTTTCAAATTGAGCAATTTTGCTGTATCCTGTCCCACATCTGTCACAGAAGAACATAGAAAAAAAAGTATCCGTTGAAATGTTCAATTATAGAACGTAACATTAAGTATCTATGCAAAAAATACTGGTGGGTTAAGAAATATACGACCTGCTTGGAAACGCACGGATTTTAAATTTAGAACGTTATTTTCTTCGCGCGGGAATCCTTTGGATTTTTCGTTTAATGCTTGTGTGCCTTGGTTGAAATAATTGAAAAGTAAGAAACTCATGAAAACCAAATCTGTGAAGACCATGGGATTTTTAGTGGTAGTTACTTATGCTGGGCATACCTAATAGTTGAGATTTTCTGGGCTCTAATACTGCTTTTAATGTGAGCTCAATTTAAAATGCTATGTTCGGCTAAGCGGGAGGCGCGTTACAAAAAACTAGTTACCTATAAATACGAAGCATACCTATCAACTAAAAAGTCCCGTACATCTGCCTCATAATGATTATTGCAGTGGCGTTTACGAGGATATTACGCTAACATATGCGTGCCTACTTTTCTCAAATAGAACATCTTAAGCAAATTTATCTTATTTTATTAAACTGCTTGTCACAGTGCCTACTCAATACACGATTAAATTTAGGCTCTACTCTTCTCGTAGTTATAAGTTCCTGACCATACATATTTAGAGAACCAATCCCCAATGGTTTATGATTGTATGGAGAATACATTACTCTAATATAGGGTAAATAGAACATTGTTATCGGCAATTCAAGATCATCATCCTCTTAGCGTTATCGGCCAGTTTCAATCTGGGGTCCGCTTACTAGTCTAACCGGCTTTGGCTGAATATTAGCTCTTCCACGGAGCGACTGCCTGTCTGACCTCCGCAACCCGAAGGGATAGTGATATTCCATGGTTTAGACTAGTGTCAGTTTATTTTAGAAGCTACTGACGCCATGTAACGATTGTCAAAGATCTTCATGACGACCGGGACCGACGGCTTAACGTGCTCTCCGAGGCATGGGACAAGCGATAATTAACAATTCAATACGCATATAACTCCGAAAAGTCATTGGGGAGCGCCGTGGATTCGAACCCGATACCCTCTGCATGGCAGTCTGTTAATATCTGCACTAGGCTATCGCTGCCTACGGTAATTCAAGATAAAAAGAAATATAATAGCAAGCAATTTGTAGATGTAACTAATACTTACTTAACGACAGCCCAGATTTATCCCCTTAGAACACTAAAGATCACATGCAAATTTGACTGACCTGTACTGAAATTATGTTTATAATATAGAAACAAGGTTACATAGATGTGCCAAATATAATGTTCACCATTTTAAAACTGAGGAAAATGTGAAAGTGCTAATCGGCATTTGCTTTGTCATCAAGGTACCTACAATTTATTGCACTTTAGTGGTATTTTCACGTAAAAGAATAGAAACAAATTAATGCGCCCGATTATAGATTAGTAATTACGAAATTAGTAAATTTAAACACTGTATCACGATTAAGAATACCTATAATTATATGTAATTTTACGTGACCTTTTATGTTAGATAAACACAATGTTAGGCAAATTGAGATATAACTTACTTAAACATTAAATTTATCTAAAATTATACCTACAAGGTTTTGCCTTATTTCTGCATAAACACCTTTATATTTAAATATGATTTAAAACTGGCATTTATCAAGCTTAAAACCTAACATTTGGAAATAAAAACCCTCTACACGATATTTCAACCCAGAAACGAACCACGGAATGGAGCTCACAATTTTCCACGCCGCCTAGCGTCGAGTAGCGTCGTGAAAACTCACCCCACATATCATTACTATACCCGCGTACACTACCATCCCTTTCCATACACCCACACACCCCTACACATGAACGAGATAGACATACATCGGTCATTATATCCAGATTTCCACTCGAGAAAACGGACAACCCTTTAGTTGTCTCTATTAACGCAGTCCGTGTGTGACAATTAGAAAGAGACGGTAATAATGCGAAGGTTTTGTACGGCTGGACATTTAGTGACCACAATTTTTAAAAGGTTTTCGGGTAGCCTATCACGAGATGTTTGGTCAAGTTATTACGGTCTTTAGGCTGGATACAGATTGTAAGTTTAACATTGATTAATATGAGAAAAATGCATGAGATGAATTAATAACCACAGAAATTTTCTTTATAGCTATGAAGTACTGTTTTCTTTAATATGGAAATTTTGTTCTTAATACATCAATGTTATTAATAACTTTGATTCTTGTATACGTTTAGTTTATTAGAAGAAATATATTACTTAACTTATAAAATTTTTTTTGTAAAACATCTATAATAACATATTAACGAACAGATGCGTTTTTTATACCTAAACAAATATGTCTTTCATGAAAAACAAACAACAAAAAAATAACGAAATCAATAAACAATCAATCACTTAGAACAATTTGAAATTTCAATAATCGAACGTCCCGCGAAGTTCGCGACTGAGTCGGGAAACAATTATGGAAAAGTTCTTTTTCGACGCCCGTTCTCGCGCCAGTTAAGTCCCGACTGACACTCATAAAACTTATTAAAGTCAAGGACCGACCGAGATAAGTTCCTCGCCGTCTTAAGTAAAATAACGGCGGCGAGGGAAAAAATGTGCCGCGAAACTTGCCGGCGAGAGTGAACATCTAGCTTTACGTGTTGCGCTTTGTTGAATTTTTCGGTAATGTAGTTTTATTTGCGCGTTCTCTTTTATATTTGAAAATAAAACTTTATATGGGAAATTGAATGAAATGAGTTTACGTAAATGAATGTTGCTTTCCTATTTAATTTTCACTGAGTTCTGATTGTACTCCATTCGTAAACGAGATGAGTAAAATTTGTGAGGTTCATAGTACACCATCATAACTCATTCATTCAGTATCATACAAAGTTGCCTCATTATTTTTCTTACTATTTACGCTACAGCGTGCTACGAGCGCGTAGCGTACGTAGCAGGTTGCTACACTTGTGTATTACTCAAGAGCGTTGTAAACTAACGTCATCTATTAATTACATGCATAACTATCAAAATAATTGTATACGATAATATTTTCCCTTGAATACACCACAGCCACAACATCCTGACTACACTCATTCAAAGTCATAAAAAAGACGTAAAGATTTTTTACTCGTTGTATCATAGAATACGTCTAAGAAAGTTAAACAAAAGAAAACTTTATAATTCCCTTTTATACTGGTTCTTAATTTTTAAAACCGCCTTGAAGCCGCTAGACTGACCGCGCTCGGGTCCATTCAATTAAAAATTCCATCTCCTAATCGAGTCATGAAATATGCAAGCAAATATTATCCCTTTTCTTTTGTACGCGCTGCATCTTCGCCCCACCCGCGCACGCACACCGACGCACGGCACTTATGATTTATGCCTGTCTCACTCTCACCCACGCGTCTGGGCGTAGAGCACGCGTGACACGGTCTCTGTCGAGCAGCCGAGGCGGCGGCGACCGCGAGTAACCCCTGGCCACTTCGTATGGACTCGCACGCGCCGTCGTCGGCCGGCCGAGCGAGACAGCGCGAATCGTGGACATGCGGAGGCCGCGGAGCCCTCGCGCAAAGGGACACAGGACAGACGCTCTCGGACATCGGGCGAGAGCGGGCGGCCGGCCGCGCACCTGCCTCGCACCGTTTCGCACGCGCGACGTGCTCGATCGCGAGACGCTACTTCGATATATCGTAAACACCAAACAACATTTTAAAATTTCGTTTGAATTTATTTTGGTTTAATTTTATCGCCGTTTACCTTGAAGAATAAATGCAGAATTTTCGTTGGAACAATTTAAATACAATTTTGTTAAATCGGACAGTGACTGAAATTTTGTTTGTTCGGACTGAAAAGTGAAGAAGTTTAAACAGATGCTATTAAATGGAGTGTGACCAAATGAATCGTTTACCGAATCATAGGAATCGCCACTAGGTGCGGACAGATTAGATAGGGCACTGAGACGCTCATTCAAGTGTTGATAAGGCCCTCTTTATGACCAGTCGATTTTGGCGAGCAAACATTCAACTGACGTGTGAACTGATTCAGCACAACATGAAAAGGAAAAAGTAAGATAAGAACCGGTTGAATTTCGATTTGTGAAACATGAAGAAATTAGGAAGATGACTAATATTACAATTGATGTTTACCGTCGGACATTCAAGGGGGGATTTGTGATAAGTCAACCTCCTTTATCAATAACGTTTTAGAAATAGGACGATAAGCCGCTGGACCGACGGCGGCACGTGTGAAGTGAGCTAAGAACTGTTATCAGATACCAAGATAAAGATTTCACAGGATAAAAGAAGTTGTTGAAGAACTAAAAATAGGTGACCAAATCAAGATGAGAATCAAGATGCCAGCTGTACGCATCGCGCAAGGTAAGAGTGTAAAATATTTTGATGACAATATTTTTCCCAGAAAAAATATTTGTACCTAGTTTTAATTTTATTAGTCTACCAAGTAGTCTGACAAAGTAAAGTTCTAGTCATAATTATCTGTGGTCACCTCGCTCATTCAAATTTAATGTTTGGTAATGTCAAATTTTGAGAAGCAAAATTTAAAAGATTGCAAAATGCAAGTAAATATTTTTTGTGTCCGTGTCCGTTGCGCGCTCCAACTAACGCCACACAAAACATCATCTAAATAAACAGACAGTCCACATGCACAATATGCGAGTGCCGGCGAGGCTCCATTCATACTACCAAGAAGCTACTTAATACCGGAGCTTGTGGCAATATTGACACGACGTCCGTGGTCATCACATGTCCGAAAGGGAAACATGAAAAGACTTTACTGAGTAGCCCTTTTCAAATATTCATACGACATCTACCTTGTCTCCACGATGTCGGACAGTCTGCTATTCAAAAATAAATTTGAGCAATCTTTTTACAGACAAACTTAGGTGCAAAAATGATCCGTCAGACTAGTATAGAATTTTAAAATTATCTATCTGTTCACGAGCTGACCATTATTTTTATGACAATGTAGCAAAAAGTATTCTTAGTAAAGATAAATGTATTTTACTTTGAGACGTATAATTTATATATATTAAACAAGTCAATTACGATCTAATTATCACCTGTTGTATCATTATCATGACCTTTACGGTCATGAATGTATTACTTTGTAATTAATTTGTATCATTAACTGCCCTAGGATAATTAAGGTCTTGAACATTGTTACCATTTTTAATTGTATCCACGTAAGATAGATTTAATATAACCATGTAAGAATGTTCAGAATATTTTTTATGCCAATTAAAAATAGTAACATTAAACATTAGAAACTGTTTTCTGAATACACATGCCATTTCCATTGTTTCTAGATTTGTTTCCCACTATCCGACAGTTAGGTGTATTAATTAAAAATTATAAGCAAAAGTGTAACCATCTTATATTTTCCCATGCTTTACTTAACTGACAATGGGATGACCAGTGAATTTGTAATTTTAGACCGCAGCTACTCTCATAGTTGCTGTTTTTGTTTCTTATTTGTAAAGTAGTTTCTCTGTTCAGTAGAGAACACACTTATTTTATTTGGATACCTTATTGCTCTCATTTTACATTATTGGAATTCCATACCCAGAATGTCTATTTTTATTTCGCCTTGTCATTGCTAAAATTAGATACATGTTAACTGTAATGTTTTCTTTGTTAGCTAAGAGTGGGTAATAAATATGTCCGTTTACAGGCCATCAATCACGTTCATTTGTTTGTAGAAATAAGTAAAATATCGTCAAATTATAATATTTAGCGAGTATGGCGTGTACAAGAGCGTTCCTTTGTAATATATGAGCCTGCGTCGGCCGTCGACTCTCGCGCACGGATTCCTCTCAAAACTAGCGTTATCGCACACATGGGCAATTAGTCCAAGTTGACCGGAGGCGACGGGCGAATACGATTGGTCGGTGGCAGAGTGACGTCACCAACGTCTGTGGCCGTCGCGCCCGATTGGTCGACACGCGTCATTTCGTCGATGACACGTTTGTTCTTATTTTGAAAGCAAGAAGTTGGAGGTACTTGGGTTTTGTTGTAAGTAACAAAGGGGCCCCCTTTTCATGTTACATGAAATTGGATGCCATTATGTGGTCGCTAGTGCATGTATGTATGCCTATCAAAACCAGTAATTATTATTGCTAATATTTAAGCCATGTTCCACTGTTTGTATCGCAGCGCTCATTATATTTGTGTCAAAACACTCATCACACCGTATAATCGCATTATCTTACCAAAACTGAGAGCAATTGCAAAATTAAAAATTTAAAAGGCCGTCAAGTTTTAACGCAATCCCAATTATGTCCAGGGGCAAAAACCTTCTGGCTTTTTAAAACCCTCCTCAAAAGTGTGAATTAGGGAATCGTAAAATTACTTTATCAGGTGCGAGGCCAGACAGACGGGGGATACCGCGAGCGTAACTTTTGAACAAACTTTTAAAAATCCAAGTTAACTTTCGTGCCGTGCTCGGCCGAGGTCTAAATAAAACATTAACAGAGGTACCGTTTTGTTTTTACTTCGCATTTGTCACTAATTGATATGGGTTTTGTGCCCTCTGTAGACTTTTTAATTGGTAATGCTTTGCTTTGTTCGAGAATTGCTACATATTCATTAATAATATTTTCATTGGTGATTTCAACGAACAACATTTTTGTTGTTCAACTCCAAAATTAATAAACTGGCCCATCGTTTGGTTTATTTTTATTGGTTGGTTTATTTAATTGTTTCGTTTATTTGCCATTGTATTTGATACAAAACTGAACGGATGCGGCATAAAAGGGCCGCACGTCAATTTAAACATTGCCTATATCTTGTCCTTTGCCGCTTAGCGATTCAATATGTCTTCATTAAGCGAATATCGAAGCATCGCATTTACAAACGGAACTCTCAATCTTGATCCTTGGCCAGGAATTATTGTACCGATTTTAATCCTTGTGTTACACGATGTAAGTACAATGGCAAAAATACTAGCATTGATCTAAGATAAACAGATGCTCAACGATTTAATTATCATATTATCTTGAGTTAATAAAATTAATGGTCAAGCAGTCTATTCTCACGCTTAAAATAGGCTCCATAGTTATCTTGTTCGTTGTAGGATTTATGACGGCGGATATTAAACAAAAGCAAGGCAATGCCTGTGATCACCTATTTAAAGTGCACGCATTCATAATGTATCCACGCGAACCAGAGCCGTGGGAAAGAATTCCCATCTCCAAGCACTTCTACTAATAAATTGAATTCGTCAAGACAACATATTTTAGCAATTGACGTCCCACGTCCATTAGAGCAGGATAAGAGAAAGCTACATCAGATAATTTATTTCGCAACATATTTAAATTGTGGGAATGAAGTTAATTTTCTTATTTAGAATAATGATTGTACGGACGGCCACCCGTTTTGAATTTCCAACTGGACCGGCCTGATTTAATTCTTGTTTTTTTCTGAGCGCATCGAACGGCGTTTTGTGTTTGTGATTCTGAAGATAAAGACGTATGGATTTACATATGTTATGTCAGCGGAGGTCCTGGTAACATTTAAATTGGATTTATTAGTCCGGCCCTATTAAACAACGCGAACAACGTTGGAGGCATTCTCGATATGAAACACAGCGTTTTAAAAATGAAAAATGCATTTTATTAATGCAAACGAGACAAAACTGAATGATATAAATTGGTTCTAAAAGATGTTAAAAAAATCTAAATCAGATATAATATTAGGAAAATTGAACAGGACGATATGATCAGCTGCTTTAAAGTGAGAGTAGATTTTGTGGACAAATTAAACAGAACGAAACGTTGTCTACAAAAACTTTTGTTACTGTTGTTCCTACAAACAATCCTTTTCATAGAAAAAGGATTATTGCAACTGACAATATGAATCTTGTTACAAACAGTAGCCCAAACATTGGACTTTTTTTTCGCGACTTAAGAATAATCTATGAGTTATTGATGAGTCTGCGAGATAACTCTTCGATATTTTGAAGCACACTTATCTTGTACAAGTAATCTATATTGTGTATCTTTTTCTAGTGTAATATTATTATTGGAATATAAATTTTGATCGTCATATTGATATTGTAAAACCCAAAAGGCTTGAGCACCAAATTGTAAACTTCAAGAGACAGTTAGCTGAAAATCTCTTAAACGATAAATCTTTTACTTTTGTGTCTCAATCTAAATCTGATTTTCATTTGTTTATAATAATATTAATCAACTAGCAAGATTAGGGATAATACGCCCGAGAACCTATTCATCTTCAATTCGGTTTTCTAAACTAAATCTCCTTTGACCAGCGTCCGCCTATTAAGGTCTATAACGGGCTTAAAATAAATACAGAGCTAAGATACAATAGAATAAAAAATGTTCATAACAAGTATTAATTTATTGTGAGCAGACCACGATCAATAGCCAGGGAGTGGGTGGACAGTTTCTCAAGAGTCCATCTTTGTCAGGCTTTGATACCAATTTGTTATTGTCGGCCTTTCAACGTTAGACGATTTAAAGTTTGGTAGGTGTTCGCTTTATTTAGATTAAAGACTTAACAAAGAACGTTTTACACTGGCGCGTTTAGCGTCTCGATCAGAAACACAATAATTAATACGAAGAAAATATCAAAATCTAAACAAAAACAGCGAGATTTTATCGAATGGGCCTGAACAACAGGTTGACAATGGATCAAAATTCGATAGAGGCACCTGAATCTCCAATATTTTCCCATGGTCAAACTTCGATAAACACCTTGACAAAAAATTCTATTCCTACCTTTGACAAACAATTGGTCAAAAGGTTTTTTTGGGCAAAACAGGCTCAGTCTGCACCCACATGAGTCGGATCGCCGATAGTATTAACAATACGGAATAGGGTTGGTATCCGAAGGCAAAATAACTATTGTGCATCATTATGTGACACCCTTTCATCAATTTTAGTAGAAAAGGGCTTACAAGTGTCACTTTCTTCATTTTTTTTCTGCAGTCCATGCTCTATTTTTATATAACAGTAGTATTATTTTTGGTATTATCAATACAAACGCATTATCTCGACATTTATATTTAAAATATTTTTTATTCTTTTTGAACAACATTTTGAAGCTACTGTACTGCACAGATGGCGCAAATAATTACAGCAGCCACTATACAATATTTAATTGCTTTGGATCTAATTTTAGGTAGATTTTTAATATACTTACAAATAGTTCTTTCAAGTCAATAAACTCTTTGTAGACATTATCTAAATTAATTAAAAGCCCTTTACATTAGATAAACTTTCCGAGGCAGTAATTATTATACCCATAGTACATATCTACGAAAAACATGGCTATAGTTACCGATAGTAATCAAATCATTTTGAAAAGCTGTTAAATTTGGTCAACATTCCGCATCGGCTAAGGACCCACAAAAATAACACAAAAGTAATGAGTCGGTTTGTCTCAAACATTTTGATTCTATTGAATGTCATATGAGCATGCAGGTACAGATCTAAAACTTGATTGAAGGGAAGATTGCTACGTGTCAGAATCTACCTGATCCCTCACATCAATTCATCGGGAACTGTCTGCGAATGAATGATTCCTTCGTGACCATTGTCCAATATCTTTTGATTCGTCAGTTTAAAACTCTCCGAATTTATTTTTTCATTCGCCATACGGCTTAGACGTAAGATTGGACAGGATTTTAATAGACCATAGCATTGTGCTATTGAATAAAACCTGATCGAGTTCTTTTTTGTGGTCCGAATTCGTATTTTTGTTTTTTTCCATTGCGGAAAATAGCAATTCTGTTTTGAGCATACTATTTCGTGAAGGAGGTACTGTTTAGTAACGAGGTCTATGATGTATTTAGCAACATTAGAAACAGCTATCCTCTAAATACAATCATCAAACACGAAATTATACCACTCAATCTAGTGCCACAGAGCTACAAAGTAACAGACAGGTCTATAGAAGGCTAACTCATCGGCAGTATGTTGCAATGTCTCAAAGGCTTATTGTTAAGATTAAGTGGGTGTTAAAAATCATAAGACACACAGCCAAAGGAGTGAAAGATGATAGTTCGATGTACGTTTATGATTTATATTGTGTTGTACCGCGTGTTGGGTATTGTTCTAGTCATCACGTGTGCCGCGTGGGCGTTCTCTCAGATTTATTACAGATAGCCCTTTAACTAAATACTATTAATGTTTAGCACGATCCGATATGCAGATATTGTTAACTGAATATGCTTGATAATTCATCATATCTAAATATACCATTATTATAATTGCGATTGACTATTTTACCAATTAAATTATCGGTGTAAATATCAAGAGCGTGTTTTAAGTATCAGTGCCGCCATCTGGCGTCACACGTAGGTGTCGGCGCAATACTGCATTTCCGGTTACCCAAGCAGTACCATCATAAGGTCGTATCTGCATTTGTATGCTGGGAGCTTTCCCATACCGGGCAGTTCGTGACCGCTCGCCTTGTTAACGCGATGACCCGACTTGAGATTATGCACTTACATCCGTTTGAATGATGACTGCTTAATTGCGGTCATGTGAAATGAGAAGGTTCGTTGGAGAATATTTTTTGCACATTGTTTACTAAGATCGTAGGCGGTAGTCACATAGCGTGGTCTAGATTCGTAATACTTGATACAATAAAATTACTGTTTAGTTCACACTTGATAGTTGTATGAAGCATCCCAATACATTTTTGGTAAGGCTGAATAAATTGGCAATTTATGTCTATATTAATACCTACTGTCGATCAAAAGTTTATTCGTGCAACGTTATTACGACTGTAAACATGCGTATAACAAAATCTTAAAATTATTTAAGCACTTGAAGTTTGTTAATCACACTGACCGTCGTAGTAGAATATCTTAACCCGTACTAAGTAACGGGCCTATGTGAGCACATATATATGTTTAGAAAAAAAGATTACATTTTATATTCGACCTTAAACTACAAAAACTGGCTAATATTAGCACCATAATCATTACATAATCAACTTTTGGAAACAACCAAACGTGATATTATTTCCAATCTCAAAATAGCACAAAACTTAAAACGAAATTCAATATTCAAATTATAGATAGATCTGTAGATTTTAGATTCGTTTTTGACAGTTTTTGACATAAGCTCCATACAAAATATGTCAAACACGAATCTAAAATCTGCAAATCTATCTATAGTTCGTATATTGAAAATGGCCGTTAATCTAAATGAATGCAAACCGCGCCCAAAGATGCATCGCCACAGACAAAGCAAGTAACAGTAAACGCAGAAGCGAAACACCGATAATTTGACGTAGCTGGAGATCGGCTTTCATATGTAGGTACCAAATTTTATAATAGACCACAAATATCCTAAAAAATATTGTACATAATATTTAGAAACAACCAAATGTGATATTAATTCTAATCCAATAGTGCATTATAGAAAATGAATGTATCATCATGAATCTATGTCGTCAAAGCTATGGTTAGAGCCCGATAATACTTTCCTACAACTAATTCGCATAGCTGGATGCAAATACAATGATGCACAAACTTAATCTAAATGAACGCAAACCGCACCCAAAGATGCATCGCCACAGACAAAGCAAGTAACAGTAAACGCAGAAGCGAAACACCGATAAATTTGACGTCGCTGGAGATCGACTTTCTTACCGATTCACTGATAACCGCCAAGTGACCCGCGTGCGAGCCGCTTCGCCTATTGTCTCTCAAACGTTACAGTAATACGTATGAATACGAAGTAAGCTAATTGTTTCGATTAACCTGTTTAGTTAAGTCGTTAAGTTTTATGTTTTTATGAGCGTGAAATGGGAATTTTTATATTTGTTCTGTTTTGCATAGATTTTGTTCTGATAAATAATGATTTTTTTTTAGATAATGTGTTGACAAAGTTGTGTCTGACGGAGATACAATTTTATCATTATTGATAATACATTTGTCTTATTATGATTTTTACGTAGTTTAAAATTGGTATATCTATGCGCAACTCTATCTAGCTTCTCGAAGCGTATTACCAGTAAAAGTCATAAAAATAGGTGTAATTTATAAAGAAGACTAAAACTGCGTTTAGAAAATTATGTCTCTTGCATGAATATTAAGCAATTGATAGCAAGATTGTTATAAAATTGTCAAAAGTAGGTAACACAAAACTACTAAACAAAATAATTAAAACACCTCTATACCTAAACAACTCTGTGACAAGAACGAAGCGAACCATTAAATTCACGCCACGAATAATTGGTTTCATCAATGTACCTTACCCGTAGAATACACCAATTTAACTTGACACCCCTCCTCTTCCCTCAACCTTCTAACTCACATGACAGCGGGTTGAATACACTGGGTGTTATAGATCTATATACGCTGGTTGCGTGTAAAGTATATTATGAGAATAAGTTCAGGCGACCTGTGTACTGTTTTTATGATGGAAGAAATCTGTATGTTCACGCGAAGTTTTCTTATCTTTACTTTTACAGTTCCTCAGTACAGGGACTATGGTACACGTATGTAAAACTACGTAACTCATAAAGCATGATACGGCCCAATGAACACGCTAACAAAAAATATTCCGCCATGACACACACACGTTTCATATGAGGACGAATATAAGAATGCCTAAAAATCTTGCTCATGAATACCCGATATTGATTGTGGGTACAAAAATATTAACAAATTACTAATAACCAATTTTGGAGAATCTATTAACAATGTGGTTAGCAATTAAAAACAATATCAATCGGTTCAGTTGTAAAAAACAAAATATTGATCTATTTGGATTTTCTTAAACATTTCATATTAACTATAACTTTAATTATTTCTCATATAAAAAAATATGTCAAAATACTTTTCCTATTTTTCAAAACAAAAGAAATCAAAAGTACTTACTTTACAAAGTCAGCTCAAAACCCTATAAACAAAGTATCAGCTTTTACTACAAGAATGTAAATCCATTATCAAATTCACCAACACTATCCTTTGGCTATCCCACGCTGTCAAGATTTTTTTTAATTCCAAGGTGCCATCCAATCCTTTTGGCATCCGTCATCAAAACACTTGACAATACTGTCCACAATGTGCGCTCTGACCAGAATCAGAGCACATTTGTGGGAAAAGACTTTTTATGTTCAATGATGGATGGTCATACTCCTTTCGATTTGAACCGAATTTGCGACGGAAACTGGCTACTTTGCAATTAAAATAAAGTATAATTTGCCTTATGTTAATTCGAAGTAGGTACACATGTTAAAGAATCCACTGTTCCGTTGTATTGGGCCTATATTTAGGTAAGGATTTAAAATCTAAAGTAAGTACTAGTTTCAGTTCCAACATTTACTTCTTTGTAAGTCAAAGTTTTTTTTTTATAGTCTCACGCCTGCATCCCCGTAGGGGTAGGCAGAGGTGTAATATTACACCCCCATTTTGCCATGAATTTTTATATTTAAGTTTTAAAAATAAATTAAATTTTATATTCTACACTATATATTCATAAATTTTAAATTTAAAAAAACACCACATCACCAGACTCCGTATTGCTACTGAGAATTCGGAAAAACCCAGTAACACTTTTGCATGACCCGGGAATCGAAACCAAGACCTCCGATCAGTAGTCGCATACGCTACCCACTGGACCACGGTGGCAGTCGCCAAGACGTTATTTATATGACGTTATATATATACATGAAAACTATTATTTTTTCTGAGTGAGTTCTCAGAACATTTCCTTTAATCCGATTTCTTGCGCCAAATCTAGTTCATAATTAGTAAAAAGTTAATTCAATGACATCCTAATCGTGTAATTTGCTTCTCACTACTGGCCGTTCTGATACTTATTTTAAATCTACGTTACATTCGTCTGGTCAAAATTTCCTTATATTTTGAATACCTTTAGACGTGTAACAGCAGTTGGAGTTGTACTTTATTACTTCTCAACCACAACAAAAAGGTACAGAATCTTGTTTCTTAAAAGACAAAAGTCTTCCACAATTAGAACAGTAACTCACAAAAGCTGTTGATCGCCGAAGAAACCGCGTACACTCCCGCGCATCACGCGTTTCATTGTCCATTCTATAATTACCGGGTCGGACGGAAGGCGGACCGCAAACACCTGTTCCGTTTTCACACGGCCGACAACAGGTAAGTTCACCCGAAAGTCTGAATCTCGGACAGTGTAACAGTATACGTTTTTGTTCTTCCGTCACGATTTTTTTGTTTGATATTGGAATATCGGGATATGAGTATCGGATTTAAATGCGAGCGGTTATGACGATGATTGCTTTGGGTACCTTTTTTGCTGCAACGCCTATAACGTTCATAAATAGTCGATTTAGTATTTAGACAAATGGTTAAACGGTAGGATAGTTTGTAGTGAAACATAATATATAGTATAGATAGTTTGTACAGAAAAAATTTAGTTATTTCAGATTAAGAAAGATGATCAGCTTTCATTTTCAGTGAGAGTTACAAGAACTTTTTCTATTTTTTTTTAATTATTTCCGCCGTCTTCTATATTATGTTACTCGTTGATATTGCTTTATGAGATAAACTCTTTTGATTAATTAAGATGGTCAAAGAATTAAAATCACAGTACCTTGACTTCAGTACATTCTATTTGACCCATACTACTACTCCAGTTTAAAACGCAATTTGTACCGGCATAATTTTGTCTATCCGTAAAACTATTTCTATGCAAAGATTATTTTTGAAGATTGTATTGACGGCATATTTTGCAGAATGAGAAAAAAAACCTGATGGAAATCGTTTGGATAAATTATCATCATCATCATCATTTAACAGTCCACTGCTGGACTAGGGCTCTCTTTGGAAAGGAGGAATTGGCCTACTATACCACGCTGGCCAAACGGGTTGGTATAGGGTTTGTATCAAGTTTTCATTCTCTTACAATGCTGTTCTCTGCATAATATGCTCCCTCTGTCGGCTCTTAAGACACCCAGAGGATGATATGGGGTGGTGACATTCCGTATTCTTAATCCGTTACCACACGGACGAGATAAATAAATTATGAGACGGATAAATTATAACATAGACTTAATACTACAGTAAACAATGCCATATTCAATCTACGGATATTTAGCGAAAAAAATTTCTGCCCGAACCATCATACGCAATTTGTCAGAAGCAAATCAAATTATATTATTTATCCCCCATTATTTGCGTCAGTCTACCAGATGTACACTCGATGTCAATCTTCCATGTTTGTTTACCTAGAAATAGCAAACATTATGCCGTAGGGTCACTGCTTTTGCACTATGGTCGACAAATTCGATTGCCGTAATTTTATTATTTCGTTTGTCTTTTGGTAAATCTGTGATATTTTCTCTAGCAATATGAGAAATATTGTTGCTAAGACTCGTTGTCTTGCCTACAATTTGTCTCTTCTACAGACTCTCTTTATAATCTCTTTTCTTCGATTATACACACTTATGTTATAGTGTGTAATATTCCTTTTTCAGTCTATGGAGAGCTTTTCACCCGAGATGAAAAGTAGGTATGGTAGAATTAAATAGGCAATATGTTTTGTGTTTGTATGTTTTGTAGAGTAAGCAACTGCTTCGGTGACCAGTTATGTATAATCCTATAAGAAAGCATTGAAATAATTATGTATGTGATATGATTATTATCATCATCATCACATGTAATTTTTATTCGACATCTGCGTCAAAAATTAAGCGTAAAACAATTTGGTCCAATAACATTTTTCTTATTACATAACATAACATAACTTCACGCCTTTTATCCCCGAAAGGGTAGGCAGAGGTGTATTACACACCCACTTTTCGCCAGTTATGTTTTGGTCGCAATGTAATAGGGGGCGAGCCTATTGCCATCTACCGGGCACATTATTAAGCGAGCGATAATTAACATTATTAATTTAATACACACATAACTTCGAAAAGTCAGAGGTGTGTGCCCGGGGTACCTGGGGATCAAACCCGAAACCATCGTCTCGGCAGTCTGTTACGTACACCACTGGGCTATTTCTTATTGTATACCTATAATATGTTATGTTACAAAATATACACAATATAATATTTTTCACGCGGTTTATACCTCGTCATTTAATCCGATGATGAGTGAACTATAGGCCTAAGATCAATTTAGCGGAATCAACCCATATAGACAGTTTTGTTAATAGTTTTTATCCGGAGCGGCATGGACATCGAGACGAGCCATAACACAAAAACCACGTCAAACCAATAATTCATGCTAAATATAACGCGATACAATTATAAGTCATCCATTCATTCTGATCTGTGCAAAATCATATTCATCCACTAATACCATTTTTGCAATGACATGCACTTTTTGCCATTCAAATGGGGGACAGTTGTATTTTTTTTGTATGTGACTGGAGAATCGAGACCCCATACTTTGGTGCTACGAACGATTACGCATATTTTTGCTCACACGTTATTAGGGGTGCCGTGTGTGAAAAAAATGTACTATTATAAATAAAAGGAGCCTAACAAAGGGATGGGAGAGCGATCGGGGTCACTAGGAAACGGCGGTTTTGATACGAGAATTTTTTTACCTGGCACTTTGGGGATCTTTTTTCATTAAAATTTCGGGCCTCGAACTTTATAGAGGTAGCCAGTCAGTCTGTGTTCATCTGCGAAGATGATCACATGCTTTATGACTTTGAACATCTTGGTGCAGTGGTCAGTGTACGTTGGACTTGGTTTAGTTTTAAAACTTTTTTAGTTTTAAGTTGACTTTTTATACTTTAAGACACTCGCAGTGAATAAGTGTATCGCTAAGAACAAACATGGATTTATCAACGAGGAGTAAGTCAAGATTTTTCGACTCTGGCATCGACTTAAGACGCAAAGGTATTTTCGATTTGTAAATTTTCCAACGCCGATGTTTATGTGATTGTGCTCCGGGAGTTAATAGAGGCTGTGCAGGGAGCAATAAACGGGACAATAACCAATACTAAAGACAAATTGGAAAGTAATAAGGCAGTGAAAATGATATCTGTCCCCGAAAGATATCTGTATATGAATCTGAACGAATCGGATGCCGTTCGCATTAACATATAAATGAGTGCGTAAGTGGACTGAACGTTATAGTGTATATCTCCCGACGATAGATCGACCCTGAGTTATAAGGGCTATATAAATTGATATGATTTAATTTGGGTATTATACTGAGATTAGATTGATTGCTGACTAAATAGAGATAAAATCGACTATAAGGCTTGTGGTTAGGATCGTCAACACAATAATTTATCTTCAATATTTATTTTGTATTTTTCTTGATGCCTTCATTTTTCTTTTTGATAAGTAAACCTAATTTTCATGAAATTATGATAAATATTGCCGCAGTCTCCACTAAATTTTAAATGAACTAATCCAATTCCGCCAAAGTTGCCAGTGTATCAACATAAACGGATATTTAAAAGTATATTTCAAATAAAACTGCATGCGTCCGCCGCATTGACCGCAAATACCCGCCGCGGAGGCTGTATGTCAAAATAATGACTCCGCGGGTAATGGACGGAGCCTTACTTTAGTTATTTCAACATCTTTGTTTTATTTCAAATAGGTATAAATATATGTTGGTTTAATGAAACTGTGAATGTGACTGAAGATCTATTTTTTGTAATTAAAATAAGATTTTTTTCCCAATGTGTATTGAGATCTGTTGTGTTTTTTTTTCTTAAGAAGAATCTTATTAGATTTTTAAACAAATTAAATTTTCTTTGGCCCGTTTTTGACCGCTATACCCTTATCCTGCCAATTGCAAAAACGCATCCTCGTAACAGCCTCTGCATTTAATTCTTAAACTTTTAATATAAAACAGTCCGTTCCCGTTTTTCATAATATACTTATTTATCGTTGTTTAAAAACAACATTTCGCTTACAAAAGTGCATGTAGAGTTAGTCAATACTGGCACCAGTCCCGACCGGACGAGGTTTTATGACCTCACTTTTATTGCTTTAGGAAAAACTATATTTCTTATTCTGCATATGGTTATGCATGGTCTCTGCTTGTTTTTCGTCTGCGAAGCCTGATATGATATGATAATTTTATTTGTAGCTGAAATTCATTCGCAATCATGCATGTCGTTCTTTGATATCGTCGTTGTTAATATATCAACTTACGACAACTACAAAAAGTGTAAACTAAAAGTTTACATAACTTGAGTCTTGATATTTTTTTTTTCATTTGAATTATGTTCAAAGAAATTCAAATGACAATTTGAAACTAAAAATAATTTTAAACTAAAGACGTATATAAGTTACAAAATTTACCTAATGTTAGCATTTTTTTAGTATGCATTATTGACAAAAGTATGCTTAAAATCTATCGGTGAATCCCCTTAGCTCTATGTAAACATCAGAACATGTCTTATCATATCTGAGCGTCAAATCTAGCTAGCACACATCAATTGTCTTCAATCTATAAGCACAATCAATAAGGGAAATTGAATAACAACAAGTTATTCAATTTCCCTTAGCTCGATTTTACCAAAGATCGGTTAAAATATCGAATCTCTATAGTATCAGTAAATAAGGCTAAGAGTATTAGACGCACTTGTAGTAATAAATACAGTCGGCGGCAATAATTAGTGGCCGGCAGTTAACGGCAGTGCCGTACTGGAATTAAGATTTTTGCCATAAATGCCCGGCTCCAGATAAAACTGCCGCGCTAAGGATTAGGGGTTAAGTGTCCGCTTTAACGGGTATCGCTTAGTGCTGGGAATTATCGATGTCGATAATTTGAGAGTATCTTACTCTAAAGATTCGCTAGGCAAAATGGATTTAACGCTATTGAGTTACAAAAAGTGCAATGAAGAAACTTTATTAGTTCTCTTGTTATTTTTATTAAATAACTTACAGACTAATAAACAATGTTTTTTTTATTGAAACCATCCGCGGAACAAATTCGATATCACCTGTGTAACTAGGTTCAGAAGCAATTAACATAAGCAATGAAGATAACGGCAAAAAGCATGTATTGAAATTTTATTGTAATAAATTGATAACTCATTTGATAACTGACGATAATACTTTTATTATTGCCAACATGCTTGGCTAATTTGGCTATCGAATCGACTTCGTCCGGTCGCGGTGGCATGTGAATAGTAGATTTGCAATCTAAGATGACATCAAAAAGAAATCAGCTGATAGTAAAAAGTATTTATGTATTATCGGAACTATCCAATTGATTAAGTTAATTTTGTGATCATGAAAATTATTATCGATAAGTTATCTATAGATGTTACACGCGTGTTGTCCCTTCACTAGTCTATTTCAGTGTCGTGCCAGACAGTCCGGTGTGGCGTTTTTATTGACACTCGTACCGTGACAAATATCTTCAGGAAGAACATACTCCATCCCGTACGTAAGGGTTCGGCTGGCACTGTTCTTGTACGACTCATGTATTTTACGATAAAGCTTATAGTGGATGAGAATTAGTTTAGTTTCTAGCTTTTACTTGTGTACCTACTTGAATTTTTGGTGTATGATTATGTGTTTATCTTATTTTGTGCTGCTAGATTGTAGTTATAAAAATTCATGGCGAAATGTGGGTGTAATATTTACACCTCTGCCTACCCCTTCGGGGATACAGGCGTGAGACTATAAATAAATAAGATTGTAGTTAGTGCTAATTAACTATCACAGGTGAGTCTGATATAATACAGTTAAGACACATTATGCCTATGACCATAAAAATTACAAAGTAAAATTCCCGCGAAATCTTTTAATTCTGTAGACAAATTAGTTTTCACGACATAAGTATTTTCTAAGACAATCATTATTTTAGAAAACAGGGTCGGCAAAAAATGTAATCTCATTTACGTTGATATTGATACCGCATCAGTAAAATTGACAGTGTAAATTTTCATTCTCGATTTTTATAACCAACATTTTTCTATTAAGGGCTGTCCATCTGACTCCCCAGGCGCAGAATCGTGTTACACACCTAAAGCGAAAAAAAAAGAGAAAAAAATTCAAATCCCTCTAACGAAGAGGCCAATACACAGGAGGCCTCTGTTTTTCTCAGTTATTTCGAATATTCCGCCCAGTATTGGGTATCAGTAACACGATTACTGACCCGGCCTTAATTTGATCAGCCACCGCCGTGGCCGCTATTTTTTCGTGTTGTCACCCCCCGGGGAAGCTTATTTACCTGTACTATGTAAAAAGGTTTTGATAAACAATATTTTTTGGCGATGACCCAAATACAAGCTTGTAATTCAATGAGTATTATACCAGATAGAATCTTACAGATCAATTAGAAGATTACTTGGAATATACAGTTTAAAACATGTCTGTTATGGACAGTGTTTCGAAAATATAATTACATGGACAAATATTAATTTCTCTTTAACTATCCAAATAAGATAAGAATAAAACACGATACTTTTCTGAGGAAAAAATAACAAATTCGGCATTGGACAGTGATCCCTTTAGCTCCCTTGGGTCGAAAGAAAAAAAACAACAAGATGAAGATAATCAGCCGTTTTTGTCGCTCGGAATTACGTCGGATAATTTGATTAGCTATCGGTGGGCGAGAACCGTCCCCTTAAGAGGTAATCCTATTTTATAGGTAGGCCCTTTAATCTGATAGATGCTAGGTGTTTTATATTAGGCGCTTCTGATTGTGTTTTACGTTTATTGCTTATTATAACGACGTTGCTTATATTGAAAGCTATAACTTATAAGTTATTTAGCGTTCTTGCCAAAATGGCTGCAATATTGGCGAGCTTGGCCTAAATAAAGCGTTCAATTGACCAACTTAAGTTACATACTTAGCCCAATGTATGTGCCAATTTGGAGTACATAACGCGGAATTCTCCCTTCCATAAGCTAAGTGTAATTATAGGTAAAAAAGCAAGGGTTGCGGAGTGGCCATGTTGAGAGAAGTGACGTCATTAGCTAGCTGTTGACACAACCCGCCTTCTGACGTGAATGGCGAGGCTAAACTGGCTCTATGGGCGTGTTTCCAATATGCCACTATGTGTTTTCGCTTGCTCATAATTACTGTACGTTTTGGTTCTTTAGTAAAATATAAATATAAAAAGATTTACACGTTTTTAATGCCGGTAAACGCGAATGAAGTGCACATACTAATTTATCTCGCAAGTAGAGCCATCGTGTTGTAAGACAGTGCTTTAGTTTCACCATTTTCAAATTTTTTATCAGTAACTAACTCATCAACATAAGTCTCAATATCTCAATAACTAAAAGCGTCTATTACTCGATTTCAACAACTGTGCATTAATGACTAATCAGGTCTAGCAAATTTGCCATAATATCTTTTAAGCATTGTATCTCGCAACAACGGAGAAACATGCACATACCGTACCTTCCAAGCCGTAAAATATATAAAAAATCTTCAAAATCTCTCAAGTGTCCAGCAATCTATGATGAAAAGACCTACAAATAAATTAAAACAAGGCCTAAATCTCAATTTGCCGACACAGGCCATTTTCTATAGGCTTTTGTGCTGTATGTCCATTTCCGACAACTCAGCCTTTGAATAAAGTAGCTGTCAAAGAAGCCGATGTCAAAATTCTTTGGCATTCATAAGTTGGCAAAGAAAACAGAAAACGTAAAAAGCAAATGAAAAGTTTTTGACAATTATCGCTTTCCTGTCGTGTAAGAAGTCTTAAAGTGATTTTAGAATAATGTATTTTTTATTATTATGTTATAATGTTAATGCAGTTAATCCTTAGGGTACTACATAATTTTACTTGCGAAAAGATCGCTACCTTGTAATCATAACCCTAGAAATGTCGGTGGTATTTTATGGTACCTTATTATAACTGTTAGTTTTAGGAAATTGTTTATGATTATGGGTTGATTTTAAAGTTTCTCATCCTCTAAAACTCTTCTACGATTTATTAGTCTACGGGATCAAACTTCTTAATATCCATGAACAATATTAAATATGTAACTTGCACATTAGTTCCTGGCTTTAGACTTACTGATCACAGATTGGTTAAGTATTATTACTGAAGCGACGAAGCAAGCTTCCAAAGTTATATTGAATATTAAAACGATCGCCACACCCAAACGTCCCGCAAACCCAAATCATAATAACGTTACAACAATAAACACCCCCGCAACATTTGATATCCATTCTTATTATTTTTATTTTCGATTTACTGTCGTGAAAAACGCGCGATTTCTATACACAATCGGTAGGGTCCATGATCCCCTGCCAATTAACATCGGACACGGTGGTCAGAGCTATGTCAAAGTTAGACACAGCGACGATCAATACAACACCACATCAATCATAAATACATCAAAAATTTAAAAGTAGCAACTTCCAAACTCTCAGAGTTCCATGAGAGGAGTTTCACAAATTAACACAGTGGTACAATTCGCCGCGGTTGGGACAAAATGTAATTTATAATTAATGCAACGAACGGCCAAGTAGGAACATTGCTAACACAGAAGTTACTTTTGACTGCGCGGCGTGACCTTTTCTGTGAAAAAACAAATGTCGAGATATAACTGGCATGTTACGCCGTGTGTAGTAACGAGCTAATTTAAACTTTTCGGTCTCTCAGTCCTTTCGGAGGGTGCCTCCCTTCGCGTCACCTGAGGCGACTGTCCTTGGTTAGACGTCACTTTTCAATAAAACAAAAATAAAATGCACGCGTCTCTCATATTGGTTTTCGCTTCTCAATGATTGATTTCACAGTTGCTTTGTTTTTTAATTGTAATTTGTTTTGTAATCACAAGAGAGTTCGAGCTTTTCCATTTCTCTAAAGTCTACAACAAAATTGTGTTGCCGTTTTCCTTAAAATTATCCTTTATATCTACGTATATTGCAAAAACATAAGTATTGGATAGAATTGATAAGATTGGTATCATATAGATAGTCAAAATACGTGCAGATAATTTACAGTTGTGAAATGTACTCCAAGTACTATCAATCTATATGCCACCCTCGATAGAGATAGTAATAAATCAGTTGCACGTGGAAATACAATATTTGTGTGGGTGTATTTTTTTGTCCATACGGCGCATGTGTAGTGTATGGTGACCAGTGTCCAGTGGCGAGCGGTGGGTGTGGCTAAACGTATTTGTCCGAGTGTGAACCGATTTGACCCAATGTGTAGATAAGTTTCCATATAAATTGATAGGGTTTCGATTGTATAGGTGTGTTATATGGATGAGGTATACATGTGAAAGGTTTGGAGAAGGGTAGATGTGAGGTAAGGATAGCGTATGCAGTGATATTTTATATGAAGTGATAATATGTTGCTAAGATGTTTATTAGAAGAAGATGATAATGAATGTAAAAGTATTTTGGAATTACCTAATTTTAAATTGCCTTGACCTATACCAATCTTAATAAAAGCCAAAAGGCTAGAAGTTAAGTATCAGACGATGTCGGTTTTATAGTAGTACTAGAGGACACCAGCAGCGACGCCTGCATTTTTTTGAAATTTACCCGTTTTGGCCGATCCCGTAGGAATTTCGGGAAATCCCTTCTTAGTGCACCCCTGCGGTCCCCAAGGAACATACATGCCAAATTTCAGCTTCCTGCGCCCAATAGTTTCGGCTGTAGCGTGTCTGTCAGTCAGTCAGTAACGCAAGGATTTTATATATTAAGATTTCTGTCAATCAGTGCTTAATTGTTAACATAAGTACGTAACACTATCAGTAGTAAGGATCTAATTGGAATGGTGAAAATATCAGCCTGTTGTTTGGATATCGGTATCACTAGACCAGTAGACGTCTTACTTGAAGAAAAGAACCGGACCAAGATTTAAGCGATGCAGCTGGTACTTATAATATCCCGAATGGATAAAACAACCAACAACTTTTTCTAACCCGAATTTCAATCCACTTTTTCACCATCTACAGTCAATTAGAACAAACCACGTGTCCTTATTCAAACATTTAAACAGGCACAGGAATCAGGGCCACCTTCCTTCCTGACTTCCTCAGGAAGCGCAACCATTTGCCACGAGCCATCACCTTTAAAAAATTAACATTATACTAAACATTTACATACTATACCCCCTAAACAAACCAGCTACGGTCGGCAAACAAAGCACGTCGAATTACGTAGTTTTTTTCATCGTATTAATTTAGTACTCCGGTTACCGAATACAACCCCTATAAACGTTATATAGTACATTACTTTCAAAGAAATTGAAGGAAAAAATAATAATAACGAGAGGGCAATGTAAGGGCGTCTACACAGTACTTATGTGAAATTAGCTCGCGAACAGCTTTGATGCGCCGACCAATTGTGTAGGGCTTGTGAAAGCGCCTTTATACCGGCGAGGCGTCTTATTCGCTCCGCCGGTCTATATACAAATATCAATTAATACAAAGAGGTAATTATGTACGTGTGACACGCGTTTTTGGGGTAAGAGATCCTATTTTAGGTCACAAAATTTCATAATTAACTGTTTTATATTTCTTAAGTGGTAATTTCTTATGCGTGTTTTAAAGACAAGTATCGCCGTCCTTACTTTTATGTTGGAAAAATTATTTAAGGAAAAATTTACTATGCTCATGTACCCCATAACTTTCGCTTTGTTCTTTTAAGACTATAGTTTTAGATGCTAACGGAATTTCTAAATAAGAGTGAGATAATTCATTTGTGTATTTGCTATAACGGCTGATATTCATAACCTTGCTCGGGTTGTCTGTCCTCCTAACTCATAATAAAGCACATTTTCTTTATGATGTTGTGATGTATCAAAGCTAATGACGTAATAATCCAAGTGACTTTTAAATAGATCCGCTATCGTGTCATTGAAACAGGTAGTGCCTAGATGCTAGAGGCAACAATAGAATATATGCCTTACATAGGTATACCTTAATTTATAACTATACTTAAACCATTATTCAAGAATGATTTGATTATAATTTATTACTGAAAACTATCTTGTATGCCACCTTTATTATTTGACATAAATTGTTGCAAACGCCATAACAACATCATCATCCTCCTAGCGCTATCCCAGTTTCAACCCGAGGTCCGCTTACTAGTCTAACCGGATTTGACTGAATATTAGCTTTTCCACAGAGCGACTACCTGTCTCTTCCGCAACCCAAAGGGATAGCTATATTCGGTGGTTTAGACTAGTGCCAGTTTATTTAGAGGTACTGCCTCCCTATAACGACTGTCAAACCTAACGCCATAACAACGAACATGTTATATTCGGTAGTACGTAATTATATGAATATAAACCCAGTTTAAGCAAAGATTGAACAATTAGAGCATACTAAGCAATGAAAACATCAGGACAATATTTGGTGTTTGGCACTGAGAAATTGTAATGGGGTCACCATAACATACACACACTGAATACAAATTTGTCTTCTTCTTTCTCTTAGCGTTATCCCAGTTTCAATCTGGGGTCTGCTTTCTAGTCTAACCGGATTTGGCTGAATATTAGCTTTTCCACGGAGCGACTGCCTGTCTGACCTGCGCATCCCGAAGGGATAGCCATATTCCATGGTTTAGACTAGTGTCAGTTTATTTAGAAGGTACTGACGCCCTGTAACGACTGTCAAAGATCTTCATGACAACCGGGACCGACGGCTTAACGTGCTCTCCGAGGCACGGGACAAGCGATAATTAACAATTCAATACGCACATAACTCCGAAAAGTCATTGCTGAATACAAATTTCCTCAAAAAATTATTGTCCTCGAATTAAGTCAAAATTATGACTTTGGCGCTGCTACTATTCTTTCAATATATAATTTGGTGCTAATACAAAAGAGACATATCAAAAGAATTTCAAACATCATATAAACATATGTTACACAAAAAAAATCGATTAACTTTCTTGTCACAACAAAGAAATAACCCTTTATACGCAGACCGCAAGCAAAGACGATTATTACGGGCTTTTTGTACGGAGATAAGTGGTCAACCCCACAACTGACACCTCAGAATACCATGACTCTAACAACCAATAATTAAGTGTTATTTAACACTTAAATGATTGAAAGAAAGTGTCTTTGCCCATCTGTTGGGCGAATGTTGTGAAACGCTTTTTTGTTCTTATAATAACTGGTATCGGTATTCTGTATTTATGACTGTGTCACTTTTGAGATGTAGGGTTTCAAGGTTAAGTTTCTTTAATAAGCGGTTTTGTATTAACATCTGTATCAACCCATATTCTTGTATGCATTGTTTATAAAATATGAAATTTTTGTATAGGTAATTTATAAGATTATGAAAATATCTTGCAAATTTATAAAAAGGTGACTTGTAGTATGTTCTCCTGTACTCTATGTATGTCACTGAAACATTTTCTACCGAAGTCGAAAATGCCGAATGTTGTTTACAAATTGTAAAACCTATTTGACTTCATAGAGCTACATTATGGCTGTTTAATTTCGAACTAAATGTGATTTTTCTATCAGCTATAATTATGTATCACGTTATTAACCACTTAAACTCCTTCTTCTTCTACCAGCGGATGCGGACAGCGCGGCAGAAGGCGGCGGTTCCCCCACCCCGGGGGTGCCGGCCGACACGCTGACGTGCGGCGCCTGTCGGCGGGCCTTCGCGCTAGCCGACATCGTGCGCTTCATCCAGCACAAGGTGTCCTCCTGCGACAAGGACCTCACGTCGTTCCACTGTTATAGTGCTGGTACGTAACCGTCATAGTGCCCAAATTCTAGGAATAGTTGCTTGAGTGCTATTCAAGGTATCTCACTGCTGTAGTACTGGCCGAAATCCTGACTCTTTTCGGTCAGCGCTCTGGCCTATATTTTGCGCATGATGCAGCACAAAGACTCCACTTTGGAAAAGGACCTTACATCGTGCTATCGTCATACTAACATGCATAAGAGAAACATGATTCACATGTTTCAGCAGAAATGTACCGACTTGAGTCATGTGGTTATCTTCAACGGACCATATAACATACTGTGATTTGAAAATAGCGCAGCCATAAACTTAAAAACGTTACTTCATTATTGCATACATATATCTTTCGTACACAGGTCCTAACTCCGACCAAGAGGATGGCTCAAGGCCTGGTCAGGTCACAAGCGGGAGTACAAGTGCGCGGCGGCCGTCACTCCTCACAGCGAGAAGACCGCCCAGCAGCCGAGTGCACACCCCTCCTCTTGCTAGCCCCTCCATAGCACCTCCAGACCTCTTGGAAGATGGAGGCGCCTCAAGCACTCCTAAGCGACTACTAGACGGTAAGCAAAACCTTCTACAAACAATCCAATATGTCGCTTATATTTCCTACAACATTTCATTTCTGTGGCACTTTAAGGACGTAAACTAAATTTGGTTTCTCCGTAAGCCTGAATATTACAGTAGCAACTAAACGATGACTCCGGACAATAACAGTAACCCGAGCGATGTGAAATTTAACTTCAGACTCGCTAGCAATAGGTTCTATCTGAACAAAGAAACGTCGGACAGTTTATTTAGGCTGGATTTTAAATCCAGGATAACAGTGAATCTTCATATTTTTTCCTTTATCTCGTTTTTTCGAATAACAGTTTTGCGGCTTTGCCAAACAGCAAGCCATTCTTTTTTCAAATACTTAGGCCGCAGATATAACGAAGCGCAGTGGAGAGCATTTCTAACTGTCAAAGTAGTATTATCGACATTGTTTTCATCTTGAAATAGCTCAAAATCAATTATCACATAATTGTTGTTTTTGGACTTTGTTATTTTGGTTTTTGTTTTGTTAATTGATTTTGGACATTATTTTGTCTATGAACAACGCCGATAATAGAATGACAATGAAATATACTCTGCGCTGCGCTTTGCGTTACGGGCACTGATCCTCACAAGAATTTAAAGAACTGTCCTTTTTGCCCGAAGCTGATACCGAGACGTCGACTCCTAAGAGACGGGCGTCTACCTCGCCGATGCCGTCAAGTTCCCCTGATGAAGATATAAAACCTAAGATCAAACAAGAACATATGGATACCACGGCGTCCCCTGAGGATCAGAAAAAGTCGAGGACAGAAGTTGCTGACGCTGAATCTAACACCATGCATAGTGGTAAGTAAAACCTATAATAACTATGTCCAAACACATCACTATAATTATTTTTCTTTATTATTTATTCTATGCAGAGACATATCGGTTGCTCATCGTTAATGCCGATAAAAATAATATGGTTTCCTTCAACTTAATAAAAGGATTATAATAGACTAGAGGACGCCAGCAGCTACGTCTGCATTTTTTTTAATTTACCAATTTTGGCCGATCCCGTGGGAATTTCGGGTAATCCCTTCTTAGTGCACCCCTACGCTCCCCAAGAAACACACATGCCAAATTTCAGCTTCCTGCGCCCAATAGTTTCGGCTGTAGCGTGTCTGTCAGTCAGTCAGTAACGCAAGGATTTTATATATTAAGATAACTTCAACAAAACGAAATGGTTTCTTCAATTAAATGTTATCAGCAACGTCAATTGAATAGCCACTTTGGTAAAAATATAAAACAGAGTAATCACTCAACCAGTACATGATTATTATCACGTTTTGTTATTCTGATCTCAGCAAATAGTCAATTTGCGTAAACTTTTTTATATCACACGTCTCGTTTTCCAAACACAACTTTATTCTGATTCTACTAAAGACTCTACGCGTAACTAAAACTTCACGGCTTAGAAAATGACATTCGTTTTATCATTCAACAAAAATTTGTCACTGCGGTGACCGCGAGTTTTCAGAAAAAGTAATTTTAAAATGATTCAAACAAGCGCGTCTCGTCCTAGCCGAAAACAGAAAGGACACGTGTGTTTGACAAATTTTACCTTTTTATAGAAGAAACACGTCACTAGCATGACGGTCAGATGTTTATTATATTAATGATTCTTACTAACGTCAAAGGATTCTTTGGAAATAGTTTTATCTTACCAGTTTGTCACGCAAGATGTTGTACAATGACAATGTTGGACAATCGCGCACTTTCTGCACTGTCATCGACCAACCATACATTTCAGATTGGGTCTTAATTCTGTCAGTAGCAACAGGATGTTTCATATTACACTCATTCAATGTTATAAGTAAAATTATTATGAATCAAATCAGACAAAAATGTCATCTGATAAATAGCGTTAATTACTTATTTAAACATGCCTTATATAATACTCAGTATCTTGATTTTTTGAACAAGCGATAACTCTTTTACGAATTGTCATAACTATATCTAGAATACTTGTTCAAAATAATCTCTTTCCATCTAAAATAGACGTGATTTAAAAAATTACTTCACTAATCCTTAAACCGTTCCAATAAACCGTAGAATAAATAAAAGGCGAGGTAGCTTCGAACATCTGTATAAGCGAGCAATCTTGCGAGGGTGGTTCGAGAAATAATCTATCCGAGACTAACCCTTTGTGGGACCAGATGTGCTGTCATTCGACACTTTTGTATTAAACCCGTTGCACAACAAAGCCTTCCTTAAAATCCGAAAATTGTGCACCGTTCAAAATTTCGACCCGCATTCTGTCAACTTTACGAACCAGTACAGCTTGCAAGCGAAGAAAATGAAGTCAACTGCTAAAAATGTTCTTGTTTCTTTTTGGGAAATTAGAATTATATAAAAACTAGTAATAATCTCAAGCTAGTTATCGGTTAAAATATGTAGGTACATTCATTCACACTGGATAATAAACTAAATCGCCAAAAAAATTGCTGATAAGAAAGAAAAAAACAGTTTGACGAGCTATTTTTAAAGGTGTAGATAGAAATCACACGATTGCCAGATAGAGGCTATGATAACCGGCAGATAATAGATACATACGTCACTGTATATCTTGGACACTAAATGTGACGTTATTACTTCTCTGTATACCGGTATTGCGCAAACGAAGTGTCAATAGCAGGTTTTGCTTCAACACCAGTTGTTTCGGATTATTGCGTTTATACCAAGCGTTCATATTAACCCCTTCTAAGTGAGCTGTCAAACCAACCATTTTCAATATACCATGAGGGCCCATCGTAATAAATAAAGTAATATATTATATTGATAACCAGAAACAAAAGAGCCAAGTCATAAATCCACTCGACTTTTAAAACCGCATTCATAACGGAAGGTTATTGTCAAAACAAGAACATAATTCTAATGGTGACAGTAAGTCGCGACCTCGTGCCAACTTAAAAAGGGATCTTAATTTTAATTGTATTATTTCGTACATATTAATTAACCCCATCGCAGCACGGACAGATAAAGGGGATGATTTAGGAGAAAAAAATTATTTGCATGAGCACACGATTGACGCACGCGTATTGTTGTCATCTGCCTTTTGTGATGACCCTTACGTTAACCGTGCCCACAACAATGGCTAAACGGCTCATGTTTTACAAACAATACATTCAATATTCATCCTTCATGCACAGTGTTTGAGTTCAATGTCGCCGTACATATGATTGGCGTTAATGGCCCTCCACGCTGCGATGACTACGATATTATAATTGTCAAAGATGCTACCGAGGTCCCATTGTTAGAAACGGTCTTTTATAATTTTTTCAAAGATAAAAAATGTTTGGCGTGTTCCTGACACGTGGTACAAGCTCATGCGCTCGCCGTGACCTATGGAACTCCTTTAAGCGTGACACAATGCTCGTGGATATTTTTAGTTTTTGTATAAACGGGAAGGTGGCTAAGTGGCGGGTTTGGAATAAGTGGGTTTTAATTTTAGACATGACGTCTGCGACTTTGTAAAATGTGAGGGGAAGTTTGTCTCGTGTCTATCGAGTGTCCTTTCAGCTTGTGGTCGCTGAATGTATTTAGATCATTGACAGTACAAGGTTCTGCAATTATATAAGAACTTTTATCTATGTCGTTCAAGTGTCTTTGGACAAAGACGGAGCGCTGTGTTATGGAATCTGTATCCACAAAGCGTCGCCACAGTCATTACCATCACAAAACGTTGGAGAACCGATGGCCGTCAGTTATTTGTATCAAAACAAATATTGTATCAAGTGTGGTACGAGTCCAGTGTTTGGGCTCTTTTGTTTGGTTTACGAATTAATGAAGGATTGTCGGAGTGAGTGTTTTCCGTATTCATATCGTATACTGTGTTGCCACCTTAAATATTACGAAAGAGATGCTAACTTAATTTATTTTTGGTATATTTAATTTTATCTCGTAATGCGACCGGTTTATCTTTATATTTTGTATATATCGAATTAGCTCTTTTAATCTTTTTATCTTGCCCAGCAATTCAGTGCTCACCCGTGCGTGCTGTAAACAATGATATCCATATCGATTTCTCCGGGACCCCTGATAAAAATTATCCTTTTAAACTCGACATGCACGGTCTGACGCACCTCAAAACGGTCAGTCGGTGAAGCCCAAACAACCGCAAGCTTTTTACTTGCGCACTCGCGCGAAATAAACGTCAACAATGAGGCTGGAGCGGGCAGCACCGGGTCTGCTCTATCTGTGGCTAATTACTCATTCATAGACGGTACTCCTGATAAATGATCGCCCCCGCAAATGATTCCTCGATTAACTCCCGTCCAAGATATTTCCATATCAAGACATGTTTTCTTAAGGGACGACCACAAAAGGGCCATCTCGGCGCCCAATCTTTAATCCTATCTCGGAGACCTTTGCGGGCGAATTTAAATTTCTTTAGAAATATCGTCCTTATTATGTACGTGCGGGTTTCTATTCCTTGCGACGTTCGTGGGCGAGATAACGTAAGTTAAGTCCGAGAGGAGATTGTTGTGAAAAAACTACCGCTAACTTTGACGAGATCCCATCTGCTGCGGAGTGTCCGTTCGACTTTGATCTCTACGTCGAATGCGTAGATCTGCATTTGGTTCGTGGTTTTTTGGATTAGTAGAACCTTATTTTGTATATGAGGTGATAAGTCTTTATGAGGGGTCAACCTTTTCTATAGTGAACCTCACCCTTTTAGTGAAAAGAGTCCGTTGATAGCTGATTTAGGAATGGTGATAATGCATTCACTGTGTGTAAATATATCATAGATTTATTTTATGATAGATTGCCTCTCGACCGTTGAATTTTGGAATACATTTGATAGATTTGTACTGATAGATATGTGTGTTAGAATTTAATGGTATTGTGATGCATATAGCAGGTGCAGTGTGCGATTGAATAGCTGTCATAGTTGCTTTGTGGTTGATCAGAATAGGGTAGGCATTGACCGCTGCAGGAATTCGTTAATTAAAATTTGTGTTTCGATTGATCAAAGCTGTACATATGTAGGGTTTGATTATTAATTAGTTGAGCTATGTCGGTATGGTATAGCTATGGCCTAAGTTATATAGTACACTCATATTATACATACATTCGTATAAACAAGAGATATCTGGATACAGATTGAACTAATCTGATATAGAAAACGCACTACACATTATAATTATGATAAAGTCGGTAACTGTGACAAACAGTTGTTAGTGCAGTCAAACTGCCAATTTATAATATATATGGTATGATAGCCGTTTCAATTAAAACTTTATCTTTATCTAGTATCGGAAAAAAACACTTCAAATATATTTTATTTGACCATATTTATTCTGGCGTCATTAAATGTCAGATTGAAAAATTACTTCTCAGGGTTTGGACTCCTAACACTCCGCGTCGCATTAAACAGTCACTTAAACGACTACGCAATACGTGAAATTATGACAACTTAGAGAAGAGCTGTACCAATATGTAAACATAGTATAATTTATCCCAATACCCGCGACACTTAAACGCATCGGTGCACAGGAATCAATTTTAAACCGCGTCCACTTACAGACGATCCCCTCTACAATTTTATTGTTTTTCCAACATTTTTTGTAATATGTGGTAATGGTCGACACACATGTGTCGGCAAGTTATTATGAGTTTAAAATAGCCCCACACAACGTGTCTCGCACGAATTTTTGTCAACATTTGTGTCTTGATTTTGGGTGCTCATGCTCTTAAGCTATGCTTGTAAGGGGTGTTAAATGTTGTAGTTTTGATATTGTTATAGGAGGGTATGTATTCAAGCTTTATTCCTTACTATTTATTCCTTACAATATATGGACGACCGGTTGGTGCAGCGGGAGTGTAAGCAACTGCTACGCCGAAGGTTGCGGGTTCGATTTCCGCTTAAGTCAAACATTTGTGTGCATGAACATGGATGTTTGTCTTGATCTGGGTGTTTCTATGTATAATATGTATGTATTTTAAAAAACGTATATACCTATGTATGTTTATCCATTATCTAGTACCCATAGTACAAGCTCTGCTTAGTTGGGACTAGATGGTGATGTGTGAATGAGGTAGAATACTATATAATTATTATTTGTTTTAAAACCACGCTGCTATCATTCTTATTACATTTCGAAGTGTTATGTTTAAAGAATTATAAAAAGAATAACTAAAATTGAACTGATAAACTTTTAGAAGACGTAATTAAAAGTAAATTTCTATGATTTATGTTACTTGAGAACTTTTTCAAATAAAAAGAAAATGTGTGTCTTCTGAATACTGTGCATTGCTCATAATTTTAATCAGCATCCAATGTTGCCTGATAGAAATCGCTTGTAGCGATAAATTCGTACTTTATGTTCTACTTTATTTGGTGTACAATGTAGCATAAGTAAAAATCATAAATATGGAATAATGATAATACCTATTATAATTTAAATTTTCATTCTGATGCGGTCGATAGTTATATTCTGTAATACAACTTATTAAGTCTCTAGAACATTGTAACTCTATATTGACGCTACTAAAAGAAATAAATAGGTATCCAATAACTAATTACGAAATGGCTATTATCGTTTAGCTAATTAAAGAGGAATACTCCTAAAATCGTCCGTGTGGTTGACGGCATAGAATACAAGTGTCACCACCCCCAATCTTCTCGTGGGTGTCGTAAGAGGCGACTAAGGAATAACATGATGCAAATACCATCTTTGCGTAGAGACGGAAAACTCGACATCAAACCCTATACGACTGCCTCGTTGGTCTCGCGGCATAAATGTGCGCGTGGGATCGGGAGGTCCCGGGTTCGATTCCTGGGCCGGGCAGTGTTATTGGGTTTTTCTGTCACGAAATTCTCAGTAGCAGCACGGAGTCTGGAAATGTACCCGGTACGGCAATAGGCTCGCCCCTTATTACGTGGGACTAAAGTACCTATATCTGGCGAAATGTGGGTGTAGAAATACACCTCTGCCTACCTCTTCGGGGTTATAGGCGTGAGACTATGCATGTAATGTATGTACTCCTAAAATGAATTGTCAGCAAACGCTGCATGACGTAAAAAAATATTTAAATGGTCAACAAGTAATATGAGAGCCTTTAAATTTTTGTATAATACACATTTAAATAGTGTATGTGAGTACTTAAATTAAATAAGTCATTATTTACTAGACTCGTCCCGCACATGTTTGCATAAATACAGCGTATTCAGGTGTAAATGCTATATTTCTATAAAGTTACCACAACATTTACACAGTAGTTCTTGTAAGTGTATATCTATCCTGGTATTCTCACTTGCCTGTTATGATCCTAACTACCTATTACATAGTTTTAAAAAGGCGTTTTGTTTTATCTATAATGATTTCACGTCTGAGTGAGTCTGAGTACAGATTTAGAAAAGGATATATGGTAGGGTACCTTTTCGTGCGACTGGTGGTATGTATTAATGATTAATTTTGAAACTAAACTATTTGGGTAACCATTTGCGATAATTATTTCTACTCTAACAATAATTCATATTTATACATAGGCATTCCTATCCCAGAAACGTAAATTGTTGATGGAAATAAAAGTATTTAAAAAGAAACGTCTCCATATTCGTTGAAAATATTTAGCGCGTTTACAAATCAGTATCAACGCGCAACTTACATAAAGGCGTAGCTGTGAGGGCGCGAACCAACAATTTGTGAAGTAATGCGATAGTTTACATTGTTTACAAAAATCACTGTTTAAATGGCGGGCGCGGCACGTTGACGGCTTTATTGCTATAGCTGTTTAACTAATTAAGCATATATTATAACGTTATAAAAAGATATAGCAGGTAATTTTTTTTTTTACTGTGTTTATAGTTTGACCTTAGAACTTTGACTGATAAGATATTGTTAGGTCTTAATACAACATCTACAGCTGTTAATATTCTAGACCTAGGGTTTAGCTGAATATTCCTAGACTATGATTTATAGAAATTATTTTTTAAAGTGCAAATAAACGATTAATTATGGTATAAATACGTAGTATAATGTTGATACGTAAATGTGTATATACTAATATTTCCGTAACTGGGCTAAATTGAGTATATTGAAAAATAAAGGTTATGTACCTTCTTTTTGCCTTTATTTTTCGCATTTATTATACTTACTTACCATAGCCACAAACCAGTTATGTCGGTTATCGGTTATCGCCAGAAATAACTGAAGTAAACTAACCAAACAAATGCGGTCGTATCTAAGCTAAGCTAAGTTAAAATATATTTAGTTACTAGAGGAAGCCCGCAGATACACCCGCGTTATTTAAGGCTACTGCTCTGCTCCCGTCGCTCATAGCGTGATGTTATATAGCCTATAGCCTTTCTCGATAAATGGGCTATCTGACACTGAAAGAATTTTTCAAATCGGACCAGTAGTTCCTGAGATTATCGCGTTCAACCAAATAAACAAACAAACTCTTCAGCTTTATATATTAGTATTAGATAATTGCACGTTGACGTCATAAGAAACCAATACACGCGTCATACAAGAAAAAGTTAAGAATACTTTAATCCAACAAAAACATTACATATATAAACCAACAATACATTAAACTGAACATTTTCATAACAAACAAAAACTCGTCATCCCACTACTAGGTATATTAAACATTTATTATAAAGTAAAAAATATGTTAGGATGGATGGTAGGATGTACGCAAAAACTACTGATCCATTTATGATAAAACTTTGAAGTAATAGAGCTTATACATCAGAATAAAACATGGACTGCCTTTCGTTGCGATAACCGACCTACGCGGGCAAATCCACGTACAGAATGTAGCACATACATTGAACATTTATTTTAAATTTTTCTTTCAATAAACTTATTCAAATATTAATATTCGTAATGACTCGAGGTCGGGGTCACTTTTTGTTGCTACCCATCCTTTTGTCAGTCGCAAAACACTTGTGTACCTGATGGCGGTCAAATCGGTCAATTCTGAACATATTTAAACAATAAGTCGTAAATTATTTTTTCAGTTGCGTCCTTATGGGTTATGACCCAGACAACATTGGATTACGTAATCGATAATAATTAGTTTTGTCGCGAATTTTCTTACCTAATGATAAAATTATATTATTACCTCTTAACATAGTTTGACTTAGGAATAAGTAATTAATATGCAGTCTGGTTCGTCTACTAGTAAACACATGGACTGCACGGTTGGCGTAGTGTTGTGGGTTCGATCCCCACACGAGACAACACTTTGTGTGATTCATAAATTGTTGTTTCGAGTCTGGGTGTTCATTGTGTCCGTTAGTTGTATGTTTGTAAAGTTCCCCGCGACACAGGATTTAGGCCTAATGCGGGAGTAGTCTTTAAAAAAAAAAATCGTTGAGTGATTTTTGAGCTGGGTTTCGCGGAAGAACCAACCAATTCGTGAAAATATTTTAAACTCTTTCATGCAATAATAAACAAAATGTTGGGCCCATAGCTTTAGTTACAGGTTTCTTTTACGATTCTGTGGCCTTTAAGGCTTGAGAACCACTCTATTAAAAACTTATGAAGATCTTTAGACAAAAATATGTCATAATATAACATGTTATGTTAACTGCATCAATCAATTTTTATTTCAACTATTATGAAATGCACGTATTTACATATTAAAAATAAATGGTTTTTATAGCTTATAAGTTATAACCATATCTTTTCCTACCTAGTTAATTAATATGCAGACAATAAAAAATGCAACAGTAGTGTTATTGTATACTTATCAAGTTTCTTAACAGACTAATCTGGTTTTTATAAATTTATTGCAATGAAATAATTAATTTACTTCTTACGTGTGTAAATAGAAACCTAGTTAAACAAGAAATTTGTTTTTACTACATACGTAGCATCTCAACAAACATTTTATTGTACTTACATGGCCAGTACGGGCTTCAGCCAAGAAGTTCCATTTTCGAATTTTATTTTTCTTCACAAACAACAACATGTCTTCCAGTTATGGGTCACAATTTGCACCATTCGGGGTTATAACTTCGCACTAGCGTAAAGCTGTAGTCACACTGCAGGCGGGTATGCAAGTCTATGAATATGTGCATAAGAGTTAAGGTTGGCCTGTACATTCTACATTGAATAGTAAATACGCCTGAAGCATCACAAACAAATTTATGTTTATTGAAATTTCAACTCAAGGGTGTCAATAGTGGGATGAAGATTGTGTCAAGTTTAAGCTTGCACTCTAATTATTGACGAGTGTTTTCTCTTTTTTTTAATACACATAGAAACAAAGAGAGGGTATAGTTATATGTTATCCACTGTGTTGCGATTTGTGGTGATGTCAGACACACATAATTAAGAGAGATGTGCCTGATTATTCGGCAAATACTTTTTTGGAGTGAAAAGAAGACTGTCAATGACTAAATTCATTTAAATTATTGAATAAGTTATAATTTCGTTGGAATAGTTTCAATAACATATTGAAATTTACTTGACCAGAACTAATATGATACTAGTTCAAGATATTAATATAATTATAAACTGCAATTTTATAAGAACTGTTCACCACATTTTAGTACCTACCTTATCGTGGCACGAGTTCTATAACCATTACCCGCTGATCGTTTGCACTATGTACAAATCCTAAAGGGGGTGAGCGGTGCGGGCGGAAGGGGAAGGCGGTCATTCAGCGCAGCGGCGCGACGGACATCCGCCGCATAACAAGTCGATGGCGAGTCTCGGTACGCCGTTCTTATTTCAGATTTCGCATAGATTCAAATATAGGACGCATTTTTAATAAACATTTTTGATTGTGATGCTGCGGTACGAGATGACTATAGCCGGTAATTCTTTAAAAATAAAATAGAATTTGAATTCTATATTTGGAACAGATTATCTGGATGACATTTAACGGTTCTTTTCTAATTTAGAAGAAAGTCCGTTACTTTCTTCAAAATATGAAAAATATACGTTGATGATTTATGGTACTAGGCGAGACTTAGGTAAATAATGGTTTGTGAGCATACACAGTCATGGTATTGAAAAGCAATATTTAGCCAGCAGTTTTAAAGTGTATCATATCTAGAATATACATCTATACATAGGTGTAGTAAATAAACAAAGCAGTAATGTACAGTCGGGTAGTTGTCTGTAGTTTCTAGTGGTGTCCGCGAGAGGCGCTGGGGTGCGAACAACTGTTGTCGTCGCCGGAAGCAGCGCTGGCGGCTTCCGGTCGAGGAATGTTCTATATGGGCCGACGGAATTTCGCATTTTCACTTCAACTTTTATTTCGGTTTAAATTTTAAAGAAAATTTTGGATTTTACGATGGCTAGGGAGATCGAATTAGGTATACTTTATAATAAAGGTTTATAATTTTACTAAGATAGTTATTGCATTAGTATAACATAAAGGTAGCAAAGTGCAGTTGAATAATAGAAAGAAGAATAGGTACCTAAAATACTACGCAATTAAACAACTTATAACCCAAAAATAAACCATAGGTACACTGTTCAGCCAATCAAACCGAAACAACACTCAAACACTACCAAACCAATTCATCATAAACTATAAAAATTACGGAAAGAAATGCACACACATAAATTACGGTGCGTCGGCCGCGACAACCGGATACGCTTTCCCGTAGCTAAGCGGTCCACCCGGGGGTTGGGTAGATCCCTTACCCCTCCCCCTATCTTTAAGGGGGTCTCCTGGACCCCCGTGTTTAAAAATTTCACTCCCGTTGGCTCCTGGCCCACACAATGCTCGGTAATCAACGATTGCCTTTTGAAATCGAAACGGTCGTTAAACATTTTTTTACGTGTCCGGATAACCTGAAGGTATCTGGTAAATATTGTATTGATATGATGCGGTTTTTAATAGTTCTGTTGGGTTGCAAGATTTAAATAGTTCGATCTACGTTTTGTAGTTTTTCGGTTATTTTATTACAAACCGAAATCAGAATGAAAGTAGGCATTCTGCGGTAATTTTGAAAATTTATTGACAGTCTGATATTTTTGTCTGTTCTGTGAATGTTTGTTAAACACCCCGTAATGCAGATTTATGATTAGAATAGGAGTGGTATTTTTAAACACAAACAAAGAAAAGTTATGTTAATAAGACAGATTTTCACAATTTTCCTTCTTATACTAGGGAACACAGAATTAAAAAAAGTTAGTTTAAAGATAACATGACTGCTTACACCCCGTACAGACGGTACCTATTAAGTCTGTAGTCATCAATGTCACTTATCTATTTAGTCACGCACTTATCAATCATTTATATCCTAAGAAACATGACACGTCGAATTAGGATTACAAAGTAAAACCTACATGTTCTATTGTGGTCTGAAGTATGGCGAGATACCGTATAATCCTACCACACGACCACCTACAAACTGCCACCACAATTAATTATCAACCACATTTTGACCACCGATAGTTATCAGTACCGATTGAAAATTACATACGTTCAGTAATCGCTATAATCCGGTATCAATCGAACTGGAACTATTTTGTTGTTTTTTGTTGACCATACTTAAGATGTTGGAGTACGGTTTGCAGCATAACCAAGTGATTCATCTTTCAGTGCGTAAAAACTGTTTGTCTGAGATTGTACTGTTTCTATATCTAAGAAAATTGTAATTTGTTAAGCGTAATTATTAAAAAAAACTTGCTCTACAAAGAATGTGTGTAAAATATTTTTTATGCTATCAATATTATTTATGTTTTCAAGACCAGGGGTCGCTTTTGATGAGACACTTGTATTGTATGTTGGTATTCAATCATTAATATTAAATTATTATTAATCGTATTACAGGTTTGTGAAGACCAAAAATTTGTGAAGGCGGATGAATATTTCTTGCTCTTTTACTCAGAAATTAACTAACAGAATTTTATGATGACACATGCAGTAAAATGCCTTGTATACCAGAATAACACTTAGGCTACTTTTTTCGATCATCGATATCGAAGCGGGCGGAGCCGCAGACAAAATTAGTATAGTTTAAAAACTTTATGTGTTTCCGTGACATCGGTACGGATGATGACCAAAACTCGACACAATGAACAATGCCCCGAACAAAAAGGTCACAATATTGATATCGCGATATAATCATATACAGCATGATGCTTAAAAGATTATGAATAGTTTTAAGCTTTAAGAATATTGGAATACAGTTCGTTTATATTTTTCGGTTTAGTTATAACCGCTGTAATAGCATTACATCGTGAATCTTTAAAAATAATATGATTATATTTTAAATGCAATAATTAAGCTAGAAAAACGAGAAAATTACAATTATATAGGTATTATATTCAAGCAAAATTATGTTGCGTTTTAGTTAATATTTCTAATTTCATTAATATCATAAAATTTATAAATCTCAGAAAGTATAGAAAACGGTAAAACAATTACTAAAGTTTTGATTATTACTGAAGTTTTGATTTTAGTTACATAAGTTTACATTCATTTCAGTCACAAATCAATTACTTCTCATTCTTACCTGCGTCATCATCCTCCTAGCGTTATCCCAGTATCAACCTAAGGTCCGCTTACCATCTTACCTGCATAAGCTAGTTTATTTACCCGTAGATAGATTGATGCAATCATTTTCAATAAGCCGTTGATGCCGCAACTATATAATTATGTACAAATGTTACCTTTATTTGATTATGTACAGATTACAGTTATTGCTAGCGGCTTTTAATTATTTGCCCAAGGTTCTAGTGATGACCGTAACTATAGAATAAACGATTATTTATTCAAATGAAGACTGATTATTTATTAGAACGATGAACCAAGATTATACTGTTTATTCGGTTTAAATGTAATTTTAGTAAAACCAATATATCGAGATAAAATCTGTGAACTGTAGTTTAATTTCAAACTTAAATTTAAGTTAAATCAGAAGGTTTTATGTTCAGCTGGCAAATTGTAAAAATCTTATATAGATTTTATAATGATAACGACTATAAAGACTACTTATACATATTTTGCCGATGTTGCGACCGTCGCGTATAGATACACTGTCCTGGATCATATATTTATGTATATAATTTTGAAGATGAAAATTCTTTAACTTTAATATGAACATACTGTAGGTACCATCTTTCCGGTCGGTCTCAATCTGACCGTTACATTTCAATAATCGTCTTAACAGTAGATCGCTTATCATGCCGCGCCCACCGTTCTAGTGTTGAACAATGTCGATAATTTATTTTTTATTCCACATGCTATTGAAGTAGCCAGATAGGTCACCTGACGTCACACTATGTCTTTGCATCAGCATGAAGGTTAAAACTGGAATTATAAATGGCATATGGTTATCTGCGACGATCATGTTTACATAATTAATGGGTATTTAATTTGCTATCAATAGCTTCAGAAAATTTAATTTCAAGACGTTTTTAAAATGGTTATGTTCCTTCACATAATTATATTCTATTGAGTTAGGGCAAAATACAGTGCATTTTATTAGTATTTCTATAAAATTTTAAATAATATAAAATGTATAATTAGATACATATTATTATGGTATAAAATGGATATGAACTATCATTTTTATATGATGATGACAGTCTCTATCATATTTTATGAGTTACGTTATTAAAATTATCGATAACTGAATGCACTTCCCTACACGGTCGCTGAGACGTGATCGCCTCACAGTAAAATATGTCTCGGGTTTACAATGAGCAATCAAATTACAAGGAGCGACTGGACGCGCCTTGACCACATCACCTCATCTCTAGAGCGGAACACATAAATAACCTTACCATACGAATCACGAATAGACAAGAACAAAAACTCAAGCATTTTAATCGTTTGCAAGACATATCTGCCACCAAAAGCTCTCATATTTCGGTCATATTCAAATAAAGGCAACTAAGCTTTCGTTTAATAAAAAAGCTTCTATTCATTTTTCCCTTAGCGGGCTAGTGTTACATACATAGATTTCAATATCAACAGTCTTAACCCGCGCGTGCGTACGTGATCCGAACCCGCGTATATTTCATAAGATTTTAGAGGTGCATGAATCACGCGAGACACGGAGGGGCGATCAGTCACCGCTCCGCCGCGAACCCTTGGACCTCACGCTGTTTAACATGCGCTCCACGCGCCTACCCTAGACCCAACACTACGATATGTGAGAGCTATTACTAGACACTTTGCCCGTGTTAATATTGCTGTAAATCTTCCATCGAGAAGCATTTGCATTACATCTCCGCGTCGATCACAGGTGCGCGTTTTTAACCTATTTCTCTTTTGTCAACAGAACCCAGCAACTATGTCTGTTCGACGTGCAAGGCGCGCGTCCACTCCGCGTGGAGGCTCTTGCAACATGTGCAACACGTGCACGGCGTGAAAATCTACGTGGAAGCGATGCCGCAGCAGCCGCCTAGCAAACAAAACCACTCGACATCCTCAACCTCGTCATCAAGTTCTGGATGTTCGTCTACTGGAGCGCCGCTCCCACCACCCAGCTTACGTCACCATCCTCTGCTACCTCCTCCAGATATGCACTCACCGTTTGGAGTTGGTGGTCTATTGAGGATGCCTTTACCTGGTAGTCTTCCACCACTTGCTCATCCATCGGTTCCTCCGGCGCCGCTATTTGCGCGCCCCAACCACCATGACCACCGATTTAGAATGGAACAGCTTGTATCAGAGCAGTTTCGTCACCACGGACTCAACTTAGCAGCGGCAGCTGCTGCCGTGGCAGCGAACTCTCTGCCACCGCATCAGGCATTTCCTTCCCCGGCGGACAGGCCTCCTGTCATACCAACGTCGGTATCCAGCCGAGACAGGGCCCCACCTGTCTCACAACCACTCTCACTAGAACCCCAGCTGGATTTTTACTCGCAGCGCTTGCGGCAACTGGCCGGTACGACCAGTCCAGGGGCGGCCACAGGCAATTCGAGCTCTCCTAGCCCCAGGAAGCATTCGCCTCCGTTCGCTTCCCCGTCGCCCTCCCGAGTCGGTCAGACTCCACCGGCGGGCGCCGGACCCGGAACGGTGGAAACGCCTCGCGAAGCAACGAGGCCGCACAGTTCGACGTCACCCGAACGACGCACTGAGCCGCTAACAGCCGACGCACCTCCCTCGGAGCGGCCGTCGTCGACGCCACCCGTCAAGCGCAATACTGATGAAGCTATCCATTCTTGTGAATTCTGTGGAAAGAAATTTAGATTTGAAAATAATTTGATCGTCCATCGCCGATCACATACAGGCGAGAAACCTTTCAAATGTACCGAATGTGACGAAGCTTTTGAGAAAGCATCTAAATTAAAACGACACATGAAGATTCATAGACAATCTGATGCAAATGCGGAAGATGGTGAATCAGGTGGTGATACAGGTGAAGACGATACTGATGATGACTTGGAGGATGAAGAGTTGGAAGGTGAGGAGGACGAAGAAAATGAAGATGTTGATGATGTCGAGGAAGCAGAAGACCTTACTGTTTCAAATAGCAGTGCTCCTTCAGCCCCACCTCGCAAACAAACACCTGCTTTACCGAGCAATCCGCCGACTGCTTCAGTTGTCGGTGAACTAATGGATAAGTTCGGTCTATCGAATATTGCTCAGTATAGCGAAGCTTTCAAACAGGCTTTGCAGGAATCTGGCAATTCTCTCAAATGGCAACTAGCGAAGGATAGAGACAACAACAATGGCCCACCTAGTGACAAGCCGAATGGCATGCCGCCAACGGCTGCGCTACGTCTAAAGGAGGAGTTTGCTAAGATGCCACCCCAACCGCATCCTCTGTTCAACCCTTTTGAGAATCCTTTTGAAGCGTCAAAACGCATCAAGTTAGATATGGATAGAGGTGAAGGATGGTGGCTGCCAACCTTACACGCGCAGCGACCACCTGACAACATATTCGATGGTCTCAAAAATAGTGGCAATGGCTTGCTGCAAAACCCCCTCTTGAAGTCAAAAGACGGGCGGCGGAATGACACATGCGAGTTCTGCGGGAAAGTGTTCAAGAACTGCTCGAATCTTACCGTTCACCGGCGGTCGCACACCGGTGAGAAGCCGTACAAATGCGAACTGTGCTCATACGCGTGTGCTCAAAGCTCCAAGCTCACCAGACACATGAAGACGCACGGGCGTCTCGGCAAGGACGTATACCGGTGCAGGTTTTGCGAGATGCCATTCTCCGTGCCATCAACGCTTGAAAAGCATATGCGAAAGTGTGTTGTGAATCAAAGTAATGGTGCTCCCTTAGCTCTATCCGATGACTCTAACGCGTGCCGTGACGAGGCATCGTGACTCTACCCGTGGGGCGGGCTCCGCCTGCCACCGCCTGCGCCGCCCAGCCAGATCTTCTAAGGCCACTCCGTGATTAAGTGTCTTGGCGCTTCTCGTTACAATCGAAGTTCTGCGCCAAGAGGACTCAGGCCGGTCTTTGTTCAATTTCTAGTCTTAAGAATTGGATTTTGGCGAAATTATTGTTTATACGCACCGCAATATGAGCCCAAAAGTTCGCACCGAAGGGCATTACTTTAGTTACTATAATCGTAAGTGACATATCCTTCTCGTACTGAACAGTGTTGATTACCGTTGCTTTGTTGATGTTAGTTTTCTATCATTTTGTTTAGTTCGAAGGCCGTATGTCGACGGTATTATGTTACACACTTTCGATCTTGTTTTGACATGTATTTATAGAAAAATGTGGAAACCAATGCCAAAGTTAGCTATGTTGATTTAAAATAACTTACTATTTAATTGTTAAGCTGTATAGTGTCAATTAAATTAGAATTCTTTCCAGTATTTTCTAGGATCTTGATAGTTTGATGTAGTATGTGTTTTACGAGTAAGTTGTTTCGTAATTTTAGTATATGGTGTACAATAATAAGCGAAATGTTTCCTATCCTAGATAAACAAACTTGTGTACATAATTGATGTAAGTTTATTTGTGTAAATCGAGTACCTACCTATTGATGTTCATATTTATAGAAGGTAATATTTCAAGGATTATAACAAAATTTGGTGAGAAAACGGTGAGTTTCCTGTAATCGATAATTTATTTAAGCATTGTAGAAAGCGAAATTGGAATCGATTAATGGTAGGCGTTATCCGTATTGCGGTACTTGTATGTTTCATTAGAGTTTAAATTATTGAATTGAAATCACTGTGAGATCGATTTTCGTTTATGTGCTATTATTTCTTGTGGAAACTAGTTATTTTTTTTATTAAGACTGAACAATATTCCAGTTTTGTTTATAATATATTTCCTTGAATTTCTCGTAACTAAATTAGTCCAAGCGTGAAATCTTTCAGTATACGTACTTAATGTAAATTATAATAGAATTTATATTAGATAATAAATAAGTAAATTATAATACAACATTTTGTCGTCCATATCTGTCTCCTTGATGTTTAGGTCCTCTTCAGGCGATGTTCTAGAACGTTCTACATAATGTTTTTTAATGTCGCCTGGACGGGACCTAACTATTTCGTCATCACCTCTATGTGCTATGAAAATATTTTTTCAAGCAATCACTTTAAAATATAAATATGGATTGAGTGCTCAGAAAAAATATTTTTATACATCTCATAACCTGTGTGAATGTGTCTATCAAAATTGTACAATCAGAACCAATAAATGTTATCATTATTTCGTTGTGTGGTTGATAACTTAGATATTTAGAACTTAATCGAAAAAAATACAATTAAATTAATTTTCAATTTCGTTCAATATTATTCTAAACTCTGTGTATGCAAAGCAAGACAAAAAGACAGGACGACGAATGGAGACAAAATAGAGAAAAACTAAGACAAATTTTATTGTGTAACTACGTGAAAGATGAACTGTTTTTATTATTTTTCATTTTTATTATTTTTATTTCAATAAATATCCACGATTTGTTAATCAATGTCGTTGTTTGATTTTACCCCTTCGAATCAAAGTTTTCATGAAAGTGAAACAGTATGCAGCTTAGTTGAGGTTTCATAATACATACTTATTATGGGTCCGATTCCCACAGACGAGTAATATGACAGAAAATTTATTCTTTTTTCTGCTGTAGGTTTTAAACATAGAATCCAGTGCCTTATGTCAAATGAAATATAGCAAAAATATACAGTATGTCTTACAGCACACTACCAAGAAGACGCCAGCGAAACGATAGAAAATAAGTAAAGATCACTCGACAACATCAGAATCAGAATCAGCATTTATTTGTTAAACATAGGTAGGTACAATTACAGTGGTCTTAAAATTAATATATTGCACCATGTTTTATCACACGACATCTTAATCTTAATATATAAAATTCTTGCGTTACTGACTGACTGACAGACACGCTACAGCCGAAACTATTGGGCGCAGGAAGCTGAAATTTGGCATGTATGTTCCTTGGGGACCGTAGGGGTGCACTAAGAAGGTATTTCCCGAAATTCCCACGGGATCGGCCAAAACGGGTAAATTAAAAAAAATGCAGGCGTAGCTGCTGGCATCCTCTAGTACAAATATAAATTTGTGCATAAAATACACCACTTGTGCACTTGACATCACTTGCACTGAGATCATAAAAGAGGGACAGAGGTTGTAAAAAGTAATTAATATCGCTGTCCTTCTCTCACACACACAAACTAATATCGAAAACTTCTAATTAGTAAATTAGGTATTGTGACGTCGCTGTGACGTCGGGACGACACCGCCTCCCGGCTGCCTGCATGTTCCGTCCCCACCGCACTGCGAGCCTCTATATAAGCGGACGCGTTGGCTTCGCGGCCCTTTCTGCGGCGACTACAGCTCGGAGTTAAGTGGACCAACTATCCTGGACCATCGGCAGCTGGATTCTCCACACAAACCCCACCCCTCGCCGAACTACGCGACCCTGTGTAAATTTTTCTAAATATCACATAAATCGTAATCTTTTTCATTTAAGTAACGCTTGCTAATTGATGTATAAAATTTATTTGGCAATTAAATCAATTTTTATTGTAACATTTAACCACGCTTCTCATTTAGACACCCCCTAGTAGGGATATCGTAACAGCACACACTAGAAAGGTTTTACGTTACAGTATTAAGAGAGACAGACTCGCAAAATATTTACCTTGACGCGATAACGACTTTATTACATTGAGATCTTAATGTGCCGCAGCATTAAATCTATAAAAAAAAATTAAGATGAGACCCTTCTACTACATCATATTTTGTAATAGAGGTTTGTACAATTTAGGGTAGTATAAAGGCAATACGAGATCAGCAAAATCGTCTAACATTACCATCGGTTTGGAAATTCTTCTCCATTGGCAGTCTACTGCTAAGAAGTAAGTATACCAGGAGAACAGCAATAATATCTTAACACAATATTAGTTCTGAATCACCATCATCATTTCAGTCAAAGAATGACCACTGCTGAACATAGGTCTCTCCCTCAAGGTTTTTTATAGATACCAATAGTTCTGAAGCCAAAATTACCCGATTTGGCTTGTTACAAAATGGAATACTTACGTGTACCTACTTAAGTATTCCTTTTTTTTCCAAACAAACATAGTTTGTAACTCAGTATTAAAGCAAGTAAATAAGTTGTTTTGTATGAGTGTACTACGAGTAGGTACGTAAGCTGGGCAAATGGAAGTCCGATTAACGCGACAAAACTGTACTGCGACTCAGCATAGTCCGAATGCGTGCTTGTGCGAGACATTGAAGCTCTACGTCGCGCGTCGCTCTGTTACTATATGAAGTAATTAATTATTACTTGAAAATATTGTACGAATTCAAATTTTTTTATTTAAGGCTTTTTAATTATGCTTATTTTAATATTAATCAATATTAATCTAGTAAAATGGTGTATTTAAAAATAAATCTTAAACACGAATATGTACATTATAGATTTTTACTTGATCATTTTAATTTTAACATAACGTAGGTATTTTACTTTAAAGCTAAATTGGCTGAGTTCTGTTTCGTAGGGTTTCTAGGATGCAGGGCCACAAGAATTATTTTAGTCGCACAAGAGTTAATCGAGCTTGCATTTGTCGAGCTCACGTAGTACCTTCATTTGTTTTATACGGGTAAAGAACGGATGGTAATCAAATCCATGTAATTTATAGGTCCTATACCGATTATGCAACTAAAGTTAAACTCTGGTAAAACATGTTAGACATACATACATACATAGTCTCACGCATATATCCCCGAGGCAGAGGTATATGGCTGCACCCACTGTACAATGTTAGACAATGCATATATGTAAGTTATATATCCTATATAAAGTTACCCTATAAGTTGCTTATTTTTTTTCTATTATTATATTTTTTTATAGACTCACGCCTGTATCCCCGAAGGGTTAGGCAGAGGAGTAATATTACACCCACATTTCGCCATGAATTGTTCGTCATCATCATCAGCCTTTAACAGTCCACTGCTGGACTAGGCCTCTCCTTTGAAAGGAGGAATTGGCCTACTATACCACGCTGGCCAAACGGGTTGGTATAGGGTTTGTATCAAGTTTTCCTTCTCTTACAGTGTTGTTCTCTGCATAATATGCTCCCTCTGTCGGCTCTTACGACACCCATGGGATGATATGGGGTGGTGACATTCCGTATTCTTAATCCGTCACCACACGGACAATGTTAGGTCACCACATGAATTGTAAGGTCCCACGTAATAGGGGGTGGGTGCTGCTCCGTGCTGCTACTGAGAATTCGGAAAACCCCAGTAACACTTTTGGCCGTCTCGGGAATCGAACCCGGGACCTCCAATCAGCAGTCGCATACGCTATCCACTGGACCACGGAAGCAGTCTAGTTTTCTTGAACCATATTAATGTGAAACCCATGAATGTTATTGTTTTCTACTTCAATATTCAACTTTCAAATCCTACATATTAAATCAAAAGGGAAAATCTTCAAATACCGATTAGACGATCTAGAAATAAATTAAAACAAGTAATTTTACAAGAGGCAGCGATAGCCTAGTGGAGATATCAAGGCTGACATGCATGCATGAGGGTAACGGGTTCATATCCACGGCGCGCACCACTGACTTTTCGGAGCTATGTGCGTATTGAATTGTTCATTATTGCTTGTCCCGTGCCTCGGAGAGCTATCGGTTCCGGCTGTCATGAAGATCTTCAACAATGGTCATATAGGTAGTCAGTACGTCTGAATAAGCGGACACTAGTCCAAATCATAGAATATCGCTATCATTTTGGGTTGTGGATGTAAGACAGGCAGTTGCTCTGTGAAAAATATATATTTTTTATTTATTTTTTTATAGACTCACGCCTGTATCCCCGAAGGGGTAGGCAGAGGTGTAACATTACACCCACATTTCGTCATGAATTTTTAGGTCCCACGTAATAGGAGGCGAGCCCATTGCCGTAACCGGGCACATCACACCAGACTCCGGGCTGGTACTGAGTATTCGGAAAAACCCAGTAACACTTCTGCCCAACCCGGGAATCGAACCCGGGAGCTCCGATGTGCAGTCGCATACGCTATCCACTGCACCACGGAGGCAGTGTGTGAAAAATATAATATTCCGTTAAATCCGGTTAGACTAGTAACCGGAACCCGGGTCACAACTGTGATAACGCTTGGAGGACGATGAGAATTCTTCTAAAAAGAAAAATCTAGATGTTTAGAAGCAAGTATGCCACCGTAGTACTAAAAATAAAAGCAATGACTTTGCTGCAGGGAACCGAACCCGTGACTTCAAGATAGCTTCTAACTGTACTACAGAAACAAACATCTAATCAATGAGTTTTTATCTTTATATGAAACAGCATGTAAATTGTAACATTCAGCTTGTAGATTTAGTCTTGCCGGTTCGGCGAATGACACTGAGGTTTCTTAATAGAAATTATTTTACCAAGCACGCGTTTCTACACATACCTATTACTAGGAATCTGCTAAACTCTATGTTTAAAAGGTGTTTTATGGTAGGTATTTGTTACTACGAATTCAATTGGTCTAAACATTGCAATTGTCCGTGTGGTGACGGATTAAGAATACGGAATGTCACCACCCCATATCATCCCATGGGTGTCGTAAGAGCCGACAGAGGGAGCATATTATGCAGAGAACAACACTGTAAGAGAAGGAAAACTTGATACAAACCCTATACCAACCCGTTTGGCCAGCGTGGTATAGTAGGCCAATTCCTCCTTTCAAAGGAGAGGCCTAGTCCAGCAGTGGACTGTTAAAGGCTGATGATGATGACGAACAATTCATGGCGAAATGTGGGTGTAATATTACTCCTCTGCCTAACCCTTCGGGGATACAGGCGTGAGTCTATAAAAAAATATATCAAATATATCAAACTCAAGTAAGTATGTTTATTTCCATTAAAATTTTAAATTTTTTTGGACACGTCAGAAGGTCATACAAATTAAAATAAAAAGTAACTTTAAATGCATATTAACCTAATTGAGCATTGAAAAAAAATGCACGTTCAGAAAGAAGAGCTTCGTGAGAAGAATCAGGCAAGGAACTCCAGGCCACACTTTTCATCGTCTTGATTCTATACAATTTAAAACTTAGTAACTACATTGAATTTTTCATAGGTATATGAGCTGGTGTGTCTATAATGTTGTAGTCAATAATTTTTTTTTTAATAATGATATAAAAGTACTAAACTAACATAATATTATGCTACACAATACACTGCACTACAAAATTGAACTTTTTTTTTGTTGCATAAGATTTTTTATCTGTTGTTTACTAATTTAGGCTCGCTTATTTTAAATCTACACTCAGATTTTTCTAGCAGCTCTAGTTTAGGAGATACAGGTACCCCCTCAAAATAACCTCTCCATTTGAGTGTTGATATTGCTATCATCAACATCTTACTAGTTTTTGTTTCTTTTTATCAATGGTTGCGTCTAGAAGGATCTGTGTAAACAATCCAAATAGATTTTGTTACATTTGTGTCAAATATAGATTTAAAAAATCGGTATAAATGTGTCAGACTTCGTAAAAAAATCCTGCATGGAGTACTTTCAACGTCCATTGGAAACAAACAACAAGCCCCGGATACCGAATATAGTGTGTAAAACGTGTGTGGAGTCTTTACGGATATAGAAAAATAACAAGAGGGATCCCTAGAACCTCATTAGTCCTATGATTTGGCGTGAACCGTCGATCCACCACGATGACTGTTATTTCTGCTTTGTAAACATAACAGGAATTAACTGCCAAGATTGGTCCAAATGGGTTTATCCTACTGTGCCGTCAGTTACTTAGCCCTATCCTGCGTTCAACTGATACATTAGAACTCCAACCAAGTACATCTCAGGTACGTCCGCACGAAATTGTTCAACGAATAGAGGAAATTGACACAAGTTGCAAAGATCGTTCCCAAAAATTAAGTGCTAATAAGTTAAAAGCGGGGAATTTCGATGGACCACAAATCAGAAAATTAATAATCGGTGTAGATTTTACTGAAAGTATGTCAACCCCTGAAAAAAATGCCGGGTATGAGTTTGTTTGGCTCATAAAAAACTTTTTGGGAAATGGGAAGTCTGTCGACTTTCCTGGCCACGCCAATGGGATTGGATGCAACAGGAGCATTAAGATGTATTTCCTCCACAGCTACTTCGAACGATTTCCTGAAAATCTTGAACATTTAAAAGCGAGGAGCAGAGAGAACGCTTCTATCAGGATACTCGCACTATGGAAGCGCTAACAGGGCTATTGGAGTGAAAATATGCTGGCTGAATATTGTTGGATTGTCCAGATTAGTAGTAAAACTCCAACTCTTTCAAGAAAGTCACATAAAAGAAAGTTTTGTTCAAATTAAATATTTAAATATTTTTTTATATGGCGGGAATCTATGATTTTCTTTCAAAAATAGCTACCCTTTGTATCTCAAAAAGCAGAGCTGCTAGCAAAAATCTGAGTACAGATTTGGAATCAGGGTAGAAAATGCAGCTAGATCCATAAAAAACATTCCATGCAACAAAAATGCTGTAATCTTAACCAAACATAAGTAGCCTGTGGGACCGAGCAAATTAATCCCAAGCATTTTTGTCCTTCAATATAATCTAGCACCGAATAGAACCCTTTTTGACAAAGTTTACTTTTTATAACCTTTTTGAATTTATTAAAACTTAAATTTTGTATATTGCTTGGCACTTTATTGTAAAAGCGTACACATTGGCCATGAAAAGATTTTTTTATTTTCTCTAGCCGGGTGACCGGCACTACTAGTTTGCTCTTATTTCTAGTATTCAAATTGTGGGTATCACTTTTCTATGAGTATGAGGCCTTGTTTTGGAATACATATATTAGGTTGGAATAAATGCACTGTCTTGCAACTGTTAAAATGTTTATTTCCTTGAATTTATTCCTTAACGAAGCCCCATAATCCAAATTATAAATTACTCGAATAGCTCTTCTCTTCTCTTCTTCTGCGGAACAAAGATGGTCTGAATGTCGGCAGCATTTCCCCACAAGGGAATACCGTATGACATTATACTGTGAAAATAGCTTAACAAAAACATAAATTTAGGATTTCGCTTGGCCAATAAAATTAACTTCAACTGTCTTTCGGGATATAATAATAACATTCTACCACATTCACACAACACCATCTAGTCCCAAACTAAGCAGAGCTTGTGCTATGGGTACTAGATAATGGATAAACATACTTATATACTTTTTGTTGTAAATACATACATACATATTATACATAGAAACACCCAGACCAAGACAAACATCCATGTTCATGCACACAAATGTTTGACTTCTGCGGGAATCGAACCCGCGACCTTCGGCTTAGCAGTCGCTTACATTCCCGCTGCGCTAACCGGTCGTCAAATATGAAGTACATACGATATTTTGTTTCGAGTATTCGGCTTTGGTTTTGCTAGAGAATGAATGCTACGAAAGAGTAAGTCGGTCTATCCGCTTTCTTAGTTGTGTATTGCGCACAGCATACGATATCGAATTCTCGAAGCAAAGATACCTTGTATCAAAGCATGTCTTTTGTACCTATACATCACAAAAGGCATGCTTTGAATAAAAATATAATTAGCGATGGAATTTTTGAAATTAATTTAGTAACTATTCAACATTATACATATATTATACAGGTTGACACAAGACCCATCACCAAGCCGAAGTCTACTCATTTAGGACATCATCTCAAGTCATACTACGCAAAAATAAAACATGGGAAACTATTTGTTTTTTAGAAATCACTTTTTTTAAGACGCGAATAAAAGCGCGCTTTAATTTTTCAAAATACCTACTTATTCATGCGTGTATAGGACATATATAGAACAGGTTTACGGGCTAAATGCATAGATTTCATACCTAATTACAAAAATTGTATAGTAACTTTGAGCCTCAATATCTCCTGAACCAGTCTGCCCAGGTATGAAGGCGAAATAAAAAATGTTCGTAATCATTAGTACAAAATTGGGTTTCAGTTTTCGTTAAAGAGTCTTTTTACATCCCGCATATATACACGAAGAGTGTGACGTGCTAAAAGGGGCAAATTAAAAGTACCTATAAGAGCATGCATGATGAGGAAGCGAAAGAAGTGCGTTTGCATTTGGCGTTTCATAGTCTCTGCCTACCCAATGGGAGACAGGCGTGACGGTAGATAGATAGATAGAAAAGTGTCTAGAACACGTAGGTAATTTGGAATGGCTGTTAATAAAACCAGCATAGGAACATTTTGTATTATTTCATGTGTTTATTTTTTACAGCATTGTTTTCTATCAAAAACATTCAAAAGCCTTTATAGATATGGGCATAAACAAAATTCGATCTTAAATGATAACTTTCTTGCATTATATCTTTCGATAAAAAATATACCTGTCTTCTTCTTTTGCCTGCCCTATTCCCATTTTACTTGGGGTCGGCGCAGAATGTCTTTCGCTTCCATTCTCTCCTATCAGCCGTCATCTGATTATTCACTCCCTTATCATTCATGTCATCCTTCACACAATCCATCCATCTTTTCTTTGGTCTTCCTCTTGCTTTATATCCAAATATACCTGTAACTGAGCTTAACGTAGGGGTAACCTATCAAGCAGAGAGGTAAATTTACAAATAGATTGTATGGAAAACTAGAGAGACTTTTTTTTATAGACTCACGCCTTTGCACCGAAGGGGTAGGCAGAGGTGTAACATTACATGATTACACCCACATTTCGCCATTAATTATTTTAATGTAACCGTTTATTTTTGAACTAGTGGGCATTTCAAGAAATAGTGTAGGTACCTCTACGGTCCCCAAGGAACACACATATGACAAATTTCAGCTTCTCGTGTCCAAAAGCTTGACTGTGCTTTGTTTATCAGTATGCCAGCATCGCAAGAATATTATATAAACAGATTATATAATTATTGTGATAACTTATACCTAACCATACAAGAATAAATAAGTATATAGTTTGTAAAATTTTAAGTATTCGTCTTACCTACATACGAACCTACCATATACGTAAAACGAGTTCACAATGTCTTTACAAAAAACAGTTACATAACATTAAACGATTTTTTTTTCACTTCATACCTATTATGAATTCTATAAAGAAACCAAACATATCGCATGTAGGTGAACATACTGAAAGATGCTTAGTAATATTAAGAGTAGATGGATAATAACTGCCAGTCTGTCATAGAGTAAACTGTATGATATATTTTTTTAACCTATACTGTCCCATTATTGGGCAAAGGTCTCCCCTACACTTCTCCAAAGGTCCTTGTCTCCAGCTATTACTTACCAGGTTTTTGATAATGCATCCAGCTCATCTCACTTCATACACAATCCATATTTTTTATATTTAGGAAAATAGCATGATCAGTGTTGTGATAGAATAAGAATACAATAAGTGCGACTATAGAAAATACTAGTGCGACTATAGCCTGCCTCCGTGGTCCAGTGGATAGCGTTAGCGACTCCTGATCGGAGGTACCGGATTCGATTCCTGGGTCGGGCTATTGCCCGACCCAGGAATCGTACAGTGTTACTGGGTTTTTCCGAATTCTCAGTAGCAGCACGGAGTCTGGTAACAGCAATAGGCTCGCCCCCTATTACGTGGGAATTAAATATTCAGGGCGAAATGTGTGTGTAATATTACGCCTCTGCCTACCCCTTCGGGAAGTGAGTCTATAAAAAAAATATAGAAAATATTCAGGAAGCAATAGTATCTTTGCGAAGAAGGGGAAAACTTGAGATCAAACTCTGTACCTACTCGTCTGGCCAGTGTGGTATAGGAGTTAAAATCTTCCTATTGACTCACTGCACCGTGAATCAAATTAGGAGAGGTTTAAGTCCAATAGCGAATTGTAATATGCTAAGAAAGGAAAATAACAAGGATGTTTTCCCGGTGATTTTCTTATAGATAATCTTAATATATAAAATCCTTGCGTTACTGACTGACTGACAGACACGGTACAGCCGAAACTATTGGGCACAGGAAGCTGAAATTTGGCATGTATGTTCCTTGGGGACCGTAGGGGTGCACTAAGAATTTCCCGAAAGGGATTTCTCGAAATTCCCACGGGATCGGCCAAAACGGGTAAATTTTAAAAAATGCAGGCGTAGCTGCTGGCGTCCTCTAGTTTTAATATTATATAATAAGCGTCAATTAAAATATAGCTTTTCTTTTAATGGACAATATTTATGTTTCTTTAGGCGCTGTCATCCTCCGGGTGTTATCTCAGTTACAAGATTTGACTGAATATTCGCTTTTCCACAGAGTGACTGCCTGTCTGAAAGGGATAGCTATACTCCATGGCTAGTGTCAGTTTATTCATAGGTCCTGAGTCCCTATAACCACTGTCAAAGATCTTCATGACAGCCGGGACCGACACGGCTTAACGTGCTCTACGGAGCACGGGGCAAGCGACAATTTACAATTCAATACGCACAAAACTCCGAAAAGTCATTAGTGCGCGCCGTGGATTCGAACCCGATACCTTCTGTATGGCATTCTGTTGGCATCTCCACTAAGTTATCGCTGCCGTTAGGCACTGTATTTAGAGTAAATAAATAAAATGCTTGAAATACCTACTTATTGTTAAAAAGTACTTATTGGCTTTTGTTTGATAAAGATCATGATTGTTAGTTATTAACTGAGACTGCGATTTAGCTTTGTTGAACTCTATCACCCTTGAAGGATGAAAGATGACTATGACTTTACTGTTACCTATATAGCATCCAATTTCTAATAAATAGCCAACAGTAAAATTTATGTTCAAATAATTTCAAATAATCGTAAGTCAGTAAAATTGGAAGCGATAATAAAATATCCCCTCGATTTTGAATTTAGATTATAGAAATAATCATTTACGTATATTAAGTAAATTAAATACAATAATCCCATTAAATAACAAAATTAAAATTTGTCTAAATAATTATTCTGCCTTATAAACTTTTGTTAAACTCACGGCTAATAGCAATAAGTTTTGCCAGTATGGACCTAGCTCCATCTATCGTCGAGTAGCAAAAACAAAACGCTTGGCCCTGTCTTAATAACATAATTTTAATTGTATTACAGGTAATATATTATAAAAAAATGTATTTAGTTTTATAAAATAGTACAGCATTACTTAAAATTAAGTTTTAAATAGTAACATCATTACAAAATAAGATACGTTTCGAGTTTTTGTAGCATGTGTATGAATCCCGTGAAATACTTACCATACTAGCTCATCTATAAATTCTGTGTCAAATGATATAGGTAATATTATTATGGATGTTTTTATATAAATATATTGACGCTCGTTGATAAATATAACATCCATTTCATATGTGCTTTAAAACGATTCTAATTAGGTACTTTAATCGATTCTAGTACCAGCAGTCGATTCTATTAACACATAACTATACTATAGTTCTAATTAGAAACACTTTTGAAGAAATCTTGTTAGATTACCATGTACCACGATTATCGATATTTTCATGTAGATTCTAAGTAGTACCACTAGGTGGCATTCTAATCACTTATATTTTAGCCCGTTGTAAAATATAGATGGCAGCACTAAATGATAAAGTAGAGTTTGGTAGAGTAGTCGAAGCAGTGTGGTAGAGTTGTGGTAAAAGGTTGAAACAAAGGTAAACTTTCTTTTAAAATCAAATGTGTGCAGTCTAGCAATATTATAATAATTGAAATAATATATTATAATTACTATTTACAATTACTTAATATACCTACTGATATATAGTAGCTAATTAACTGCACCGATGGCGTAGTAGTCAAAGCGGTCACTTCACCGTTATACACTACGTCAAACGTTGTGGGTTCGATTGCCACACATAGAAATACTTTGTGCGTGTTTAACAAATCGTTGTTCCGAACTTAAACTTCCTTTGTATTCGTTGATATGTTTGCGGTTTTATTGACAGTCCGAGATCGATCTTTATTATAATGGTTAAATAATTCTATGTATAATGGAAGATTCAAATCTTAAAAGTTCGTTTTTAATTACGTACATTCCAACACGCCTTTTATTTTAAACCATAGCACATGACTATTCAAATATTTTCGTTGGTCTATCACTCTGCTCACAAACACCTTAGCCTAATTTAGTCACTTTCCCAAAACGAAAGTTCTCATATTATTGTGTGTATCTTAGCAACGGGTAAAATAATAAATATTTTAATAAAATTAAACAAATTAAAACGATTGTAGTGTCAATAGGATAGATAATTAATTTTATAAATAGTCTCTACAGCTTGTTAAAGAAAGAATTAGTTTGTGATGTTTCCTTATCTTATATTTTTGTGGGACATTGCAGAATCAAGAGAATGAGGAAAAGCTGATGTTTTTAATGGTGCATCCACATCTCAGTTATTTTTTTGTTGAGCAACATTTAAAAACATTGTAGATACCATTTGGTAACATGCAACATCTTTTAGTAACTTCCTGTACAGATTTTTTACTTTTTCTTTATTTCTTAAAAAGTTTTCCTGTGTCGCGGGGGACTTTACAAACATTCAATCAACGGACACAAAGAACACCCAGACTCGAGACAACAATTTGTGGATCACACAAAGTGTTGTCTCGTGTGGGAATCGAACCCACGACACGCAGCGCAGTACCAAGCGGCGAGGCGACCGCTTAAACCACTACGCCAACCGTGCAGTCTAGATCAGTTAGAGTCAGATATCTCGACTGTCTCTTTAAAATGTTGCACTCTCAACAGTCTACTGTTTTGAGATGTTGCTCAACAAAAACTGACTGCATTGGTGACTTCGAGACAAAAGCAAAGATGTTATTACTCGTTATAATATCAGAAAACAGTACAGGCTGTTGCTATGAAGAGTTATTTCATATTATACGTACAAGACACTTTTACGTATTAGAAAAATACTTTACTTCAATTTTAATTAGGTATATTTAGAGTATCATTATTTTTTTTCTGACAGCAATACCTGATGACACCTTTTTTCTCTCAACTTGTACGATGATACATTGATTCTGACAGTAAAATCTGAAGACCTCTACTATACTACTCTTACGATGACATATATCTTTTCCTTGTAGCAAATATGAGGGCCTCTACTACTCTACGATGACAGATATATTTTTCTTGCTGCACAATGTGAAGGCCTCTACTACATTAGCATGATACATTTTTTCTGCAGTACAATATGAAGCCCATTACTACTCTACGATGACACATATATTTGTCTTGCTGCACAATATGAAGGCCTCTACTACTTTAGCATGATACATTTTTCTTGCAGTACAATATGAAGCCCATTACTACTCTACGATGACACATATATTTTTCTTGCTGCACAATATGAAGGCCTCTACTACTTTGGCATGATACATTTTTTCTTGCAGTACAATATGAAGCCCATTACTACTCTACGATGACACATATATTTTTCTTGCTGTACAATATGAAGGCCTCTACTACTTTAGCATGATAATTTTTTTCTTGCAGTACAATATGAAGCCCATTACTACTCTACGATGACACATATATTTTTTGCAGCACAATATGAGGGCCTCTACTACTTTAGCATGATAATTTTTTTCTTGCAGTACAATATGAAGGCCATTACTACTCTACGATGACACATATATTTTTCTTGCTGCACAATATGAAGGCCTCTACTACTTTAGCATGATATTTTTTTTTCTTGCAGTACAATATGAAGGCCATTACTACTCTACGATGAAACATATATTTTTCTTACAGCAAAATTTTAAGGCCTCTACTACTGCACGATGATACATTGACTCTGACACCGAAATCTAAAGTTCTCTAGGTACTACTCTACAGTGAAATGATTTTTTTTATCCCAGAATCAATTGAACATTTAATTATAAAAATAATCCTGCAATAATATACACACGGTCATCTGATCTTAAGCTAGGCAGAGCCCATAATATAATGATACAAATGATAAGATTTCTAAATACTGAACAAAGAAATTAGCTTATCACCTAAAGATTTATCTAAGGTGGAACTCGTTACTGAAATCTTTTTCGGCCTTATTAGGTACAATAAACTGAATAAACCTTAGCTTGAGCAATGGTGAAAACTTGTACTTATTATAAAACATATTTCAGCTTCGACTTTTATGGTACCGCGTTATAAACTAAGCTCAAAATATCATCCATAGATAAAAGCAATTCTTATCAGTTCATCATGATACCATTCACTCTTTTCGTTCCATATTTTTATAAAACATTGTCGTTACTTTAATTGATAATGATTAGGAATTCTATAAAAGGTACAAAAGCACTAGAAATTTGTTTATTTACAATAAATATTAGTAATCACTACTCTCTTGGTGCCAATTTCTTTTTCGAGGCTTATATTTTGTAATGTCGCCTGAGGGTCTAGTACGAGTTTTACACGGTGACGATAGCCTACTCAACGGGAACAATTTTCATACATTTTCTAAATGCGCCTAGCGGACTCTATCCATCACTACTGTCCGTTAAGGCCACCCCGCTTTAAGAAAATGTATGGAAATTGTTGGAATCATTGCAAAAGTTTTTGTGAATCTGTACTTTGGCCTAAATTACCCGACAGGCAGTTCTCCAGACTACCAGAACAGTCAAAAAGTCATATGGACATTGAACCAGCGATACAAATATGCCAAGTCTTAGGTTATCCCCTGCAAAAATTTCTATAAATTAATGAATACGTGTTAAGTCGCAGGTAAGTTTGTAGTAAAGTTAAGTTTTACGTAGCTAGCTAAGTGTGCCCCGCGGGGATGACCGCGGGTACCCTCCATCTTAATAATATAACACAAACTTTGTACAAGTACGTGTATTTTATTAACATATGCACCATTATGTGTTATTTGAAAGTAGTATTGTTGCTGATAAAACTGAAGTTAAATTGGAATACATTTATAGACTGGTATGATGGGCAATGATGACGCTAAACATGAGGTGATGAGTAATATTAGTGAGAGCACCAAATGGCAAAAGGTAATAAAAAAGGTGCATTAACGGTTTAACTGAAAGTCTCTTTCAGGGTCCGGTTGCCCAGAAAAAGGAAAATAAATTAGAGATTCTCAGAAAGCACCATTCTGTCCTGCTCTTGTGGTACAAGATAAACTATGTCCCATCCTATCTCATATGTTCTGCGTGCCAGAAACCTGCACGCAAAAGTAAATAACGGCTTCTTTTGATGGTGTATGTATGTTGCCTAGCTTTAGCTTGTGTAAGAACTAAATGTATTACGAATGTTTGTGTTTCATATTTATTGGCAGCGATAGTTGCGATATCAACAGACTTCCATACAGAGAACCCTGTCGGGTTCAAATCTCACGGCGTGCACAAATGATTTTTCGAAGTTTTTTGCATAAACGTTGAATTGTTAGTTATCGCTTGCCCCGTACCTCGCCGAGTACGGTAAGCCGGCGGTCCCTGCTGTTATAAAGATGTTTGACAGTAGTTATATGAAGTCAATACCTTGAATATATACTGACACTGGTCTAACACATGAAATATCACTATACCTTTTGGTTGCGGAGGTCACACGGCAGTGACCCTGCAAAGGGATCCCGGGCTCCATAAGGGAAAAAATTTGGTTGCAACTGCGAAAACGCTAGAAAGATGATGATGTTTATGTTACTTTGTTCAAAGGTAAATATTATCTAGATCACAATTTTAAGGCCGGAATGCCAATATTTTTATAGACATCGTTTGCACACAAGTAAGATATCTACGCCTGTTATTGTGTTTAACTAGTGTGAAAACCACAGAACTATACGAAGTTTGTGAAAAAGTACTCAGCAGTGATCTACGGCGCTGAGACGAAGTCGCTAACTATGGGCCTTATCCGAAAGCACAGGGTCACTCAGAGGGCGATGGAGAAAGCTATGCTCGGAGTTTCCCTGCGAGTTCGAATCAGAAATGAGGAGATCCGCAGGAGAACCACAGTCAGACATAGCTCTCCGAATAGCCAGGCTGAAGTGGCAATGGGCAGGACACATAACTCGAAGATCCGATGGCCGTTGGGGCAGGCGGATTCTAGAGTGGCGACCACGTACCGGACGACGCAGCAGAGGTAAGCCTCCCGCAAGGTGGACCGACGATCTGGTTGAGATCGCGGGAAGCGGTTGTATGCGGGCGGTTCAGAATCAATCAGAACCTTGGGGGAGGCCTATGTCAAGCAGTGGACGTCTCTAGGCTGACATGATGACTCAGCAGTAGATTAGCTGCTAATCATGTAGAGCCTCCCAAATGTAGGTCTGTATCTAATCCTGGCGTTGTGATTTAGTCAGTAACTTCGTTTTTCTATGCACTGTGTATTACGGCATAGATATTTGATTCCTACAAGAAATTCTGTGTCATCTGTTATTTGAATCTTTGTAAAACTCCAATAAGAAGCTCCAATAAGTTATCCAACTCGTATGAACCGACGAAGGAGGCTGTTTTGTACCATAGAAATATTTGTAAATAAATTATAACCATCTTTGAGCTTCGTCATGAGGAATCAGTATTCTGGAATATAATGGATATTGGTCGTTAGACATGGGACATCGCTATCCCTTAGGGCTGCGGAGATCCGAATGGCTGTCCGAATTTGATTGTGATTTTGACAAGTCCTACCTATTGGCATAATTACGTTTATATTGATATCTTAGAAATGTGTGTTTTGTTAAGTTATATGCAATGTAATTTCTAATGCAATCAAATTTCTTGACTTTCTGTATTTCATTAATAATATAAAACTTTATTATCTTAATTCAATATGTCTGTAGTCTGTATTTTTCAATTCTGCTTTAATGGCGTTCGGTAATATTAATGTATCAATAAAATTTCGTATGCTGTAACTGGCAAAACATGTACATCATTTTTCAGAATTCTTGGTAACAACTTGCATGCAAGCTAAAACTTGTACTGTATTACTCATGTTTACGAAATAAATTTATTCTACTTATTCTATTCTATTCTGCCGCTCTCTGTAGAAAGTCAAATATTCAGTCGAAACTGTAGACTCAAAAGCAGAGCCTTGGCTTCAAGACGAAAGTCTTGGATGCAACCAGGATACCGCTAGAAGGATTATCGTGATAATAAATATTAGTTAATAAATATTATTAGTGCCAATACATATTTATTTTCGAGATACAAAACATACATAGACATTGTTATAATTAAATATTAAAGATAAAAGCTAAACCTAAAACTAATCTATAATTAAGAAAAAAAAAGAACAAAAGAGAAAAAATAAATGCAATAATAATATACTGCGTCCAAGAATTCTTCCGCAACGCTGTCTACTGGAAGCGTGCCCAGAAGACTGGCAGCATTGCCACGCTTTGCCATTTGCTATTTCTCTGTATAGAGCACAAGCACTCGGGCCTCATGTTAATAAATATATATCTAAATTGGATAAAAGGATGACGCAATAGAAACATAAATTTTATATAAGTACTATGAGGTACATAGGCAATGCGATTGCAATTCATAGTATATTCTAGTGTAGGATTAGTAGTTGTAACAAGTCAGGGTGTTCTACTTCTACAGGGCTTTCACTGATTTAGAAATTTCGCGATACAAGAAATATGATACGATTGTACCATTAAAAACAATCAGTCATTCTTACAATAAGACACAAAAATACTTATTTGCTACAAGATTCGTATAAGGAAGAAACAAGAGCAGCTTCTTATAAGAAATAAAATAGCACTTGAAATAGCATATTATGTATTTATAGCAACTGCTATTCCAACTAGATTCCCAAACCCCACTGTCAAACTGATCAGTTTGACCGAGTGTTCGTCGGACAAGTGACTGACCAATGGCCGTCCATGGGTAGATAAGCCCCGCCCACTATATGGACATCGGTCAGGAGGGGAACAGTGGACAGTAAGTGGTATAAAGATTTAGCAATAGCTTTGTTATTTTAGTAGTTGATTTTTGTTAGTTCAATGGATTAATTGTAGTTTTGGGTGAGTGTCTTAAAAGCTTTCTAGTTTTGCTATTATCATAGATAAGTTACGTTTCGGGATGTTCTACCCTAGAAAGTAACAGTACCTATATACACTGTAGCGTTTCGTTCGTCCCATCCAAGTCCCATCCCTTAGTCCAGCTCCCTCATTCCGCTCCTCCTACTATACCTTGGGCTTGGCCAGAGAACTACTATCCCTCACAGATCATGGACGTAAAGTAGTATCCATACTGTTACGTTACGTTCGGTGAGTGAGAGTGCTGGATGCTCCATCGCCGTCTCCATCTCACTCATCCCACACCTCCTATTCCTTCTCCCATCTGTGGTGAGACGTCAATGGGCGACAGTAACCGCTCATCATCAGGCGATCCGTCTGCTCATTTGCCTCCTATGACATAAAAAAATGCTGGACACTTACTAGATGCAGCTAAGAATATCTAAGTAAAATTAAATTTTGACATTATTTAGAACTTTTTTTTACATTTGTTGTAATATATATTTGAAAGGCATCACCTATTGCGTTGCTATCGTGGCAGTAAATGTAGAATCATTAAGTTATTTCAATTTTGACAATAATTCATAAAAAAATCATAAAGGTCACTTTGTGGCCTAGATAAATAAATGATTTTGACTTTGACTTTGACATGAAATCGGTAAATTTGTAAGTCCAACACTAAAAAATCTAGTTAAAACAAGTTGCGAAAATTAACAATAAGAAGTGACCGTTAGAAAATCTATACCCATTATTATTATAACATAACTATTATAATTAAAAACATCTGCCATTTTTAACAATGCAGTTTTTTTGCAATGCATTTCGCAAGTGTAGGGTCCAGTTACCAAACAGGTTTCTAGTTTGCATTCATAAATACGTTTTATAGTGATAGCTGACATGGAAATGGCACGTGGGTATATAACAGCTACTTACTATGTAATTGATATAAATTATAGGTACTGAGACATAAGCAAATATGGTTGAAGAATATTGATAGAAAATGGATAGGTACCAATATTTTACAAAATATTTTACTGTTCGAATTCTATCCAAGTTCACATCTATAAATGGATCAGAGAAATTATTAGGATATTTCAGTTGTGGCTAGTCTGAAAATCTTGCCTGGTAAATGGTTCTATGCAGTCTTTCACGGTTGATACCTGTGTACCTATCTACATTGACCTATATCTACGCTACACCATAATAAGGAAATTATTGGACGATCGATTGTCCGTGTGGTGACGGATTAAGAATACGGAATTTCACTACCCCATATAATATAAAACTTGATACAAACCCTATACCAACCCGTTTGGCCAGCGTGGTATAGTAGGCCAATTCCTCCTTTCAAAGAAGAGGCTTAGTCCAGCAGTGGACTGTTAAATTGGTCGTGAATTGATAGTGAATTGGACGATGATGACTTTTCATGTTGGAAGGTGACCGTTTACCTAATAAGTCATTAGCATAGAGCTTAGCTTTGAGCCCCAATTTCAGCATTTTAATAACGACTGCGCCGAATTTCTATGATTTTCTCTACCTTTGCGTGAATGAAAAGACTAGCTTACCAATTCCTATCTTAGCCTTTTATAAAATATATTTTAACATTGTCACATGAGTTTAATGAAGGTTCTGCGTAACATAAAACAAAAGTTTAAAGATAAAAAAGTTTGAAGTACTATGAATAATATTTTATTATATCCACTGTTTCAAAGCCATATAATTTTATAGAAAAAAAAAACATGTGTATTTATATAAATAAATACATTTTCACCCATTCTTAACCCTACATTCGTCGATAGAGCAATACAAAACTAATAACTTATCGGCACATCAACACTATCAATAAAAATAATAATAGGCGAGGACATATGTTTCACAATAAATAATAAAATTTTATTATTATGAGAAAATAACATTTTTACCCCACAGAGCACGCGACGAAGGGTTGTTTTACAGAAAAACGGGGAAATGGGTCGGAGAGGTCACTTTGTACCGAGGGCGCTTTGAAAGGGTTAAAACGCCCTAATAACTGGTCATATAGACCAAACTCGGGTTTGCAACTGGACCGTTGACAGAATTTATGTTTTAGTAATCTAAATTATGTAGAATATGGCTTTATATAAGTCGAAACGTTTACAAAATATATTGTTTTTTTTTTATTTTAATTTTCCCTTTTTAGTGTGGTGATAAACAAAATCTCAGCCATTTTAACCCGATCATAGTGAAATAATAGACGTTTGCTAAGACAGCAACATGCTCTAAGCACCCAATAAAAAATACAACACCACTTTAAAAAAGTCAAAGTTAAAAAGCCACTATAATGAAAAATACGCTTCTACTTATTTTCGCCTAGAAAGACCACGCCGAACTAGGAACAAACAACGCGAAGCCGAGACTCGGCACTGTGACAATTTGTGTTTCACACAAAGTGCTATCCTGTGAAGGAATCGAACCCCCGATACTCGTCGCATTATGTGTCGGGGCGTCCGCTTAGGCCACTACACCTTTTGTGCGTTCAAATTCGGTCAAATTATAACTAGAAACATACGTAACGAAACCCTTGCTATGTTTAGATAAAAAAATATCTATTTGCTATTTAACTATCCTTTTATTGAACCTACTCAATTAAGATATATTACTGTCTTTATCGAACACAATGCGAGAAAATGCAAGACTGTATTGTTTTAGAAGACATCAAACTAAAATTCTGAACTATTTGGTGCGACATAAGGCGGATGACTTAAATTTACGTAGATTTTCTGGTGAAACTAAATAAAAAAATTTAAAGAGCTTATTTATTTATATCTCTTCCTGCTTTTATCAAAAAGAAAAGGATAGTAGGCGACTAAATCTAGTATAGTTTTCCACAATGGTATCTCTGGCTTTATCTCTTTTACATTAACATTTTTTATAACTTTTAGATAAGCTTGGCAACGGCTCACTCTTAAAATCGATGGTGCAATAAATTAGGCTGTATGCTGATTGTAGACAGCATTTAGAAAATATACTTTTGAAAGCCACTACGCTTTTGTATTGTTTAATATACTGCTGTTTTTCGTTCATCCGTCCATGCCGTGTGGTGACGGATTAAGAATACGGAATGTCACCATCCCATATCATCCCATGGGTGTCGTAAGAGCCGACAGAGGGAGCATATTATGCAGAGAACAGCACTGTAAGAGAAGGAAAACTTGATACAAACCCTATACCAACCCGTTTGGCCAGCGTGGTATAGTAGGCCAATTCCTCCTTTCAAAGGAGAGGCCTAGTCCAGCAGTGGACTGTTAAAGGCTGATGATGAATGTACTGCTGTTTACTCAGGCGCCTTAATTTGAGCCGTGAACCAAATAGTTTGATAAAATACTTGCTTGTAACATGTACCACGAAATAACTATTTAACTTTAATTTTTTAACCTTCTACCCTCATTTTATTACAATGAAGGCGATCTACTTTGTTGCATAACGCTATGAAGACTTAGTTGTCTCACATTAAGTAGTAAAGAGTTCTCCGTCGAGCTAAACCTGTGATTACAGAAGATCATACTCACTAGCAATTGTACAAAATACACAATAACAGTGCTGCTTAAGTCTCTAAACATCGCAAACCACGCCTCCAACATTCAAAATCTTCATTAAAGACCATTCCGTAGAATGTAATCAAAGCAATAGGCAAAATAGGTGTGCATAGTTACGAATAAACCAACATAATATGACCTACCCCACCCCCCTAGTTTCATCCAAGATCTGATTAGAAAAGGGCCGACAAATAATCCGTGAGGGTTCTAATTTGGATGGCCAAGTTGAGCGCTACAATCCGAATCAAAATTCAAAACCGCGCTCTCTCTTAATCCCTGTTGAGGATCACAATAAAAGGTAATACATTTTAACTCCTGGCGGCTTGTTGAAGAAGTTTGGACCTTATTGCATTCATCGAGGGATTATAGCACCTTGACTGAGGCAAAAATAAGATTATCCAAGCGAAAGTAGAAGGTGAAAGGGAGACATTTTGTTGTAAGGTGCGGCGTGTAGTCAGCGCGGTGAGGATAATGACTTGATTTCGTTCTAATTTTGTGATCTGTGGAACGAATTGTGATGGGTTTTCTTATTGACCATTGGACGCATTCAACATTTGCTTTAGATGTTCTACAAGGGCTTTGCAATACATTATTCTTTGTCTATTATGAAGCAAACGTATTGAGCGTTTGTCACTCTTATAGAACGTACCGATATCAAAGAAAAGCCACAAAAACTTGCATTAAACATTACACTCATTGCGTACACAGATAGACCGCCAGACTAGCCTACAGTTGCAATGAGGAAAAGCCCATACTTACCCCTTCTACCAGAACAATAATCTTAAATAGACTCGTCTCAGTTTTTGTCAGTAGTCCCTGTGTGAGCGAATCCGCAGCAGGTGTCGGCCGGCAAGGTAACTCGCTCACTCATTTGTGCTTAGCAATTAACTCGCGCGGTTCGTGCGTAACGACATCGCGACACCGCGGACGATGTTGTCGGCTTATACCTACGTGAGCGTTTTAGGGTTGAACGTTTTAGGTATACTATACTTTTCGTTATTATATTTTTCGGGTATTTTAGTGAGTTTTGTAGTAAACTGAGGACCTGTTTTGGTTTCCGAGGAACTATAAGATTACGCTTTTAAAATTTAGTGTACTCCGATCACATCTACAAAACTATAATAGTATATACTTTAACTTAAGCGCCTGCAAATAGGTAGGTACTCATGCCTACATGCAAAAGGTGTTTTTTTTTTTTCTATTACGCAGTGGTAATGAAAAACAGTCCTTTTAATATAGAATTTTCCTGACACACCTTTTCTGTTCAGAAATATCCGCTAGCTTAATTTTGATAGTTTTGTAATATTAACACCCAGAGACTAATTATTTTAGGTCTTATTTCTTGCCTTTAACTTGTTTATTTGTATATCCTCATATGACACTTGCCTTTAGAAAGTATAGAAACTCTTTAAAAATGGTGCAAATCGTATCCGGGTCTCACAAACCAAACTTAGTACCACAAGATCAGTGAGACAGTGTGAGAAACACGGTCTCTCAAGTCGCGCTAATTAAATGATAAGATTACACACCAACTACGCGCCCTATCCGCTTACTCGCCACTGAATTGACGCCAACTATTAAGGTTAAAAGCAAATGTTATCATTGTACTTATACGAGATTATGAGTCTTATTTCACCATCATTGCAATAAAGAATTCAAGTAAAATATACATTTAACCGAGTAGTAAACTTATTCTATTAGAATGTCCTCTTTGTATTGCTAATACTTTGTTATATTTAAAACATTCCCGAGCTTGACAAACTTTATTTTAACATGAGTAATTATAAACATATCTGGAGAAAAGCCAAACCAACAGCGCTAAGCGGACAGCGTTCATGAAGAATGTCAAGCCGGAATCGTATGAAATAGTAGTTCGTAGTCTTTCCATTCCGTAGACAGTTTGCATATAATAACTAGGGTTCACGATTGAGGACCGTGTATGTAAATACATTTTAATATATTAGGGGATCGCACGCCTAGTAATAGTATTTAGCATAAATATTTGTAGTTGTATAAAGCTAATCAAGACCGAAGCTTCATTAAATAGCCTCATTACTGGACATAATACGTGGCATCTATAAAAAATATATCTGTAGGAACCCTGCAAACAAACAGAGGCATTAAGACCTTAATAGTAAGTATGGTAAGTATAGAGTCAAAAATCAATATAGTCTTAGAACTAATTAAGACGCTGACAACAGCCAAATAGGCTTGTCTCAAACAATTTATTTGCTAAATCTATAAAGTTTGTGACGGCGAAAAAAATATATGTTAATCTTGAACATATTTCTGAGAATCCTGTTGTAGTCAAAACACGTTTTTGAAAAGTTTTCTCGATACAAAAAAATAGTAAACTAACCTCTTAAAATGATCTTCCAACAAAAATATCTGTATTACTTATCAACGTACGTTGGTAAAATTTATAACAATTACGTATCATATTTAAATACAGAACTTGGTTGCTTTTTTATTTTTCACTACTCAACTTATTTTTAAGTAATTAATTTATTTTATGGTTTGTAAAACGTTTTGAATGTCCCGTCGTCGTCGCGCTTCTCTTTCTTATGTATACAATCCGACAGTGACAACAGCAGCTCAACTTAATAGCGGTTGTCAGCAAAAGTATGATTCCAACGCATGCCTACATAATTATATCCCAACCGTACATACCTACTCGTACAAATAATTAACAAATTCATTACAAGTAATCTGATAAACATCGCATCTCGAACAAATACAAGAGTTTCGCCAACGAAAACATTCACATTTACAAGTATAATTGCGAGCACATAGAGCTCCTACGTCAGGTAACGTGCAGAGAACTGGGAGGTAAATAACAAAGAAATATATAACAAAAGCTAGTAGGGGAATGTGGACAATTTTACACGAGTATTTACAACCTCGCTGTCCAACGGTCTCGGGAACTGTCGACCTAGGGATGTAGCTGTGTCGTGGCAAGAGTAAAACTTATCGATAAATTATTTTTTAAGACTTAATAATTGTTGTACATTGTTTCGTTGTATTTGTCTAGTACTGGGCGGTTGTGCATTAGAATGGTTACTAAGTAGATATTTTTTTCTCTTTTTGTCCATAGTCAAGATACTATGATACACTCTGCATTAAGTGCAGTTTCGTTAAAACACATTTTGTTTTAGGTTTCTTAAGCAGAACTGAATATTTTATATCAAGTACATGAATGCTTTATATGCTGTGTTATACCCAGCTTTACACGCATAATTATGTTATGGTTATGAAAATGATGAGTGGAGTGACAAGAATGGACAGAATTAGGAATGAGTGAGAAGTTGCGCCCATAGCTGAAAAGTTGAAAGGGAGTCGATTGGCCTGGTATGGACATGTTATGCGGAGAGATGATATGTATGTAGGTAAAAAAGTGATGGATATGCATGTAGAAGGACGAAAAGGGAGAGGACGGCCAAGGAAGAGATGGATGGACTGTGTGAGGATGGATATGAAAGAGTAAGGGGTAAACGATCGGATGACCGGTGACAGAGAAGTATGGAAGCGAAGGACATACTGCGCCGACCCCAAATAAATTGGGACCAGGGCAAGACAATTATGAGTTATGAAAATGATCAGTACTTAATGATACGTGTAGTGACGGATGAACGATACCAAGAGTCACTACCCCATTTTATTCTGTGGGTGTAATAAGAGATGGAAAACTCAACATCAAACCCTAAAATAACCCGTCTGGTCCCAGCATAGCATAGTGCTACTGCGAAGTAAGAGGCGACTGCGAAAGACTATTTAGGACTTGGCGCCAATTTTTATTGATATAATGTTAATGTTTAAAGAAATAGCGAAGAAATTAAATACTTATTTATTTTACAAATTTATATCATCATCCTCCTAGCGTTATCCCAGTTTCAACCTGCGTTCCGCTTACTAGTCTTACAGGATTTGGCTGAGTATCAGCTTTTCCACAGAGCGACTGCCTGTCCGACCTCCGCAACCCGAAGGGATAGCGATATTCAATGCACTGACTGACAGATGACTAGTGCCCGTTTATTTAGAAGGTACTGACACCCTACAACGACTGTCAAAGTTCTTCATGATAACCGGGACAGACGGCTTAACATGCTCTCCGAGGCACGGGGCAAGCACTAATTTACAATTCAAGTTTTCATAAATTTGTATTGGTATGAATCAATGTATGTCATTTTGTATTATTTAATTTGAAAAGTTGTGTTTTGAACTTACCTCCTACTACTTTCGTTGAATTCTTCATATTTTTGTAATTAATGTTGTCAAATAAAATGTGTTTGCTCTTTAATTGAGTACAAACCACGTTTAGTTGTGGCAATGTCTAAAACTAAAACCCAAAAGTAGTTACATATCTATTTCAAGTACTAGTAATAAATACATTACAATAATAAACTAATATGATATACCACAATTTTACTAAAACAAAATTATCACGTTCCTAAATCACTGCTAGTATTTTATTTTATATTTCTCTTATCATTAAATAGCAACTCGTCTACAGACAAAAAAACTATCGACAACGTCCCCGCTCAATAGAGCCGTCATCAACACCGCATTCGGAAAATCTACACTTAACCAGAAGAGCCAGCCCTCTCATTTATCCTTACGTTGTCCTGTAGAGGAGATGGGGGCAGGGGGAGAGTGGAGGTCTAATTCGGGGGGCAAAAGGGCATCGGCGAGCTAAGCGCTACAAGCGCTGATTACCACTTTAGCTAAACTTTATTCTTCGCTTGTGATTTAGTAAGTTTTGTTTGTAGGTGTAAGAAGTTTTGTAAGAAAGTGTTGAGGAAAATGATTATGGCTTCGTTATAAGTTCTTCTTTTATATTTTCAGTTTGCAAGAGAGGTTTTAGCATGAATGAGTGATCGGCGGATAGGATATTTAGTTTTAAAATTACAGTTATGTGTTTTGTGTAGCCATATGCGTTAATCAGTTTTGCTACATGCCTCGTTTGCGGCAAAAGTTTTGACATAATGATACGTTACTGTGTTGCCCGGCGCATAATAAGAAACATCATAGTCCAAACAAAAAATATTAACATTTTCTTTCACAAAAACAACGTACCAAAAACAACACATAATTAAAACACCATACGCAACAGAGGGGAAAAGTTATCTGTACGTAAGCGCCCCTTCTCCCCTTAGGGGGGTAGAGCGGGCGTTCCGGGCCATCAGTCTGGCCACGGCAATTCAGATGATGAATTAATCCAACAAATGTGACGGTATCACTTAGCCCTAATGTACGGGTATAATGTTACCCCGAAAATTTCTCGTCTCCCGCGAATTTGCTTTGAAAATCTCCGTTGAGTTTAATGTGCCACAGTCTTTGTTTCTTTATAGGGATTATGTTTTCGTCTAGAGGTTAATGTGTGTTTTTCTTATTCAGTGTGATGTTGCGGGCGTGGAGTTTTTGTAGTTTACATTTTTAAACATGTTTTTGTGAAATTCATTAAGTGAGATTTTTAGAGCTGGATATTTAGCTGGTTAGTGCATAATATTATTGACGTTACTATGCTGATTTTAAAATTTAACGATTTGTAAACATCATACACTACAAGTCTGCGGTCGTGGTCGCCTATAGTATACAAGCAGCGTAAGTCGTAACGTTGGGTCGTCGGGAAATGAAAAAATAAACAAGTGTGACTACTTTGCTAAGTAAAAACCTGGTCTCCTTTTAATGGCCAGTTTTATGATGAAAGAAACGAGCAGTTCTCAAATTAGATTCTGTAGAAAAACCTTGTGAGGGTTAAATATGCAATAAAATTAGTATAGCATTGACCTGAAACGTGTACTGATTTCCATGTTTGAAAAAAAAGCTTTACATAATTTTTAGTTCCTATTGTTTCCCAATCTTTATTTAATCTTTGAAAATCCTTGCGTTACTGACTGACTGACAGACAAGCTACAGCCGAAACTACTCGGCGCAAGAAGCTGAAATTTTGCATGTATGTTCCTTGGGGGCCGTAGGGGTGCACTAAGGCGGGATTTCCCGAATTTCCCACGGGATCGGGCAAAACGGGAAATTCTAAAATATGTGCGTGCGAAGCCGCTGGCGTTGACCAGTCTTTTATATAGATAGTATTTGAACATACGAGGGGAGTTCAATGTATTCTCGGTATCGAGGTGATATACTAATGATAAGGGTAATTTAATTATCTCATTAGTTAATGACACTATTTTAGGGTATAAATACAAAATTTCATTTAATTGCCACCATTAGTATTCAAGATATCATTGCGAAAAGACAACTATGATGACTGATTCGACAATGATGAAAAAAATCGAGCATCGTGCAGTGATAAAATTCCTCACAAAACAAGGAAAAACTCAAAAAATTATCCATGAAGAAATGGTGGATGTTTACCAAGATTCTGCGCCTTCATTATCTACAATTGAGAAGTGGTCAAGTGAATTCAAACGGGGTAGAGAGAGCATTGAAGACGACCCCCGCGCTGGTGGGCCAATTTGTGCTGCTACTGAAGAAAACGTCAAATTAGTCGAAAAACTTGTAGTTGAAGATGCCCGTGTAAGAGAGAAAACATTAGCAGAAATGACTAAGCTATCCGTGGGTACCATTCACACAATCCTTCATGAGCGCCTGAATTTGTCAAAGGTCAGTGCAAGATGGGTGCCGCAAATGCTCACCGCGCTACAGAAACAAGTGCGAGTTGACTGTTGTGTGAGTTTTTGGACCTCTGTGGTGAAAATCCGCAAAGCATTTTCGATCGGATTGTTACTGGTGATGAAACGTGGGTTCATCACTATGACTCTGAGAGCAAGCAAGAGTCTATGCAGTGGCACAAAAAAGGATCAGACTCGCCGAAGAAGTTCAAAGTCACTCCGTCCGCAGGTAAGCTCATGGCCACGGTGTTTTGGGATTCTAAGGGAATCTTGCTAATCGAGTACACAAACAATGGTCAAAGTATTACTGCTGCACCATACGCAACCACCCTGCGTAATTTAAAGGAAGCAATTAAAGAAAAAAAAACGTGGCAAATTAACCGCAGGTGTGTTGCTGCTTCACGACAACGCGCCGGTTCACAAGGCGCGCCTTGCCCAGGCTGCTGTGCGGGAGTACGGATTTGAAGAAATCAATCATCCACCCTACAGTCCGGACCTGGCCCCTAGTGATTATTATCTATTCCCTAATCTTAAAAAATACCTTCGTGGAAAGCATTTTTCGGACGATGAAGAGTTGAAGGGAGCAATAAACGAACATTTTTCGGGCCATGAAGAAAAATATTTTTCAGAGGTAATTGAAAAGTTACTTTCACGAACAAATAAATGTATTGAGATGTTAGGGGAGTATATTGAAAAATTAAATTTATTCAGAATTTTCCGCCTTTTCCTTCATACCTATACCGAGAATACATTGAACTCCCCTCGTAGAACTAGAAAATGATTCTTATATTACAAGAGTTGAGTGAGTTTCAACGTTTACAATTCAAATCGAATTAGATTAGTCGTCCCAATTCCAACAGACACACAGAGATTAAGTTTACAAGAAATCCCCGAAAGATGTCGCCACATATCAAACTAAAACTCGTTACAAAATGTGACTACTTGGTATAAAGGTGTTGTTTTAATTACATTATCAGAGTAGCACACGCGGGGGTTGGGAGTACGACGGTTAGACCCTTCTCACGGGTTGAAAGACATTCAAATAATAGTCTTCGGAGAAAAGTGGGGCGTAGGCGGGTACAATGTACCCCGAGGAAGTTTTGATTGCGTTTCTGGCTGTCACGCATGACGGCTTCGATGAATTGTCCTCGGTGATATGTTGAACGTCGTTTGTTTTTATGTGAGACTCGCTACAGTGTTGTTTCAGTAGGTCAGTTCAGCTGTAAATGTTGAACAAAGGGTTATTATGTGGTAAGAGCGGGTGTTGTTCGGTGATACAGCATTCGAATTGTTGCTGGTATGCGCTGATATGTGCCTGTAGTAGTTATGTATGAAAGCAACGTACTGAAATGTCTGAAACGCTGGATATTGTTTTTCTTTTTCAAATGATAGTGTCACTTTAGCACTTTTGGCCAATAGCTATCAGCTCAATTTTTTTTTACAACCATCATCATCCCCAACCAAAAAAGTTAGTATTCCTTAAACAAAATCTGTTACAATTATTGACACACCTTGGAGGTTTGTTTCTGAAGTATTATCTACTGTAACTGTAAAGGTTTGTCACTTCGATTTACCTACTAGTAATGCCGATTAAGTAACTTGAAAATAAAAATTATTGCCCGATTGATTAATTGACGGGATTCCAACAAACAATTATTTTTAAAGACACGTTCAATTTTATTTTATACAAATACTTAATTTTAGAATATATTTATACAGAACTTCAGTTTTCTTTAAACAAAAAGCATCAATGTAACTAACTTTAACAGCATTTTATCTAATAAAAGTTAATAGTCACGAGTGTACATTCCAACCATTTTACTGCTCACGGGCGCCGAAACACCACGTACTCACATAAAAGCCATTCTACGCACACAAATCGCTCATGACGACATTAACGCGAAAACTTCGCGACACGCACACACTTACACACATATAAAAGCTCGCGGACGTAAGTAAAAGCAGTCCGCAGGGGTACAGTTGACCAATAGCATGCATTTAACCCTTCACAGGGATTAGAGAAGCATTGTTTCAAATCCGGCGTTCGCTGTTTGAATTCGTGCGCCATTTTGTTCATTTAAAATGGACGGTGCACAATGGGTCACCATTGTTCCCAAAGCTAGACGGACGGAGACTGCAGTGCCGACGAATGTCGCTATTGTTTTCAGCTTTTTTTCTAATTTTGCAGTTTTTATGTACTGCCTACGTTACTCGAGTCTTAAGCTGGGAGTTTTGCTCCTTGGAAGACTTTGTAGTAATGTCTAATGTTACGTAGGTAGATACGTGCGTTTAATATTTAAGGACTGTCACCTGGCTTACTAAACTCTGAGTAAAAATATTTTAATGACCATGACTGTCAGTTTTATGAAACTTGTTGCAATTAACGCCAGTTTAATTCGTGAAATAAAAAAATGACCACAACTTGTAAGACTGATAAAAATCTCCTTTTACTTATATATATGACTTTTTTCAGTAAATCAAACTAGAATTGGTATCTGTAACAGCCACCGTACGAACAACAAATTACACACACAGTGTGTGTGTTTCACAAAAAATATACATACATTTTGTGCACCTACTTTTTTACCGAAATAGTAATTACTTCTGACTTGTGAGTTACCTAAATCGCATCAGGCACCAAAGTTAACTTATTCAGACACCACGAATATAAAAATAGTTTAAAAAAAAGCACAAAATATATATTAAATTAAATTACCGACACAATACAAAGCTCGTGCGGGCCATTCAAAAATCCATTCCGTTCAAAAATCCCTGAAACAGGAATTTCTAGTTTCTATTGTCACATTGTAAAGCTTGGGGTCATAACAACTAGATCATTCTTTTGTGTGCCTCGGGCATATGCGCGGTGGGTTTATGAACATAATATGACCCGTTTTAGGCCAATATTGTCCAATATTCGGTAATATAGTTTTGTCAACAGCGGGCGTGTTGGACCGGACCCATTGTTGTAGGGTTAATATTAACAAATTGTCAAAAGTTGGATGTAATAGATGTTGATGGTAGTGTTGATAGATTATTTTATGAGTTTTGTTGCTTTTTTTGTTGTTTGGTAATTTTTCATGAGGCGCTATCAACGCTTAGTGCACGAATGATTTCATGTTAACATGTGTCGTTGTTACGTAGATCATATTTTATACAAGCCGGTAGGCATTTGTTAAGACGCTGACAACAGCCAAATAGGCTTGTCTCAAACAATTTTTTTAACTAAAATTGCAATACCTCAATGATTGAAATTTTTTCTAGAGTAGCAGGAGACTTGAGGGTCAACCGCTTACACCCAAACTCCCTTCCTACTCATACTATCTCCTTCCATTACAAGAAAAAAAAAATGGATGGCAAGCTGAGAGTACACTCTCACTCACCGAACGATACGCACTAGTAGTTGCTTTACGTCGTTGTTCTGTGAGGGATAAATACCTACCCAAAAAACATCTTACTTTTCTAGTATATTATACCGAATGTATTTTTGTAAAGCTTTTACCAATAGATAATGTGATTTCTAAGCGAAATTTGGGTTTATAATGCACCCAGACGAGGCCACGGGGAAAGATTAGGAAATAATAAAATTATAATAATATTAATAATAAACGTTTATTTCGGCAACTTGCTCCATAGATCTTTGTTAGTGATACAACTTACGTAACTATGTTAGTACTTACTTTTAAATAAAACAAAATAAGAATAAAATAATCCCTACAATTATAATAATTCATGTATTTGCCTGCAGTACCAGACCCGTAGCTATGCATAGTTGCATACGGGTCCAATACTCCAGGAAAACGCCGTTCAGCCTATCCCCAATCACCTTCAGGATGCCATTGGCACTCCCACGTATCCTGCGTAACAATGATGCCGTTCTTTTCCTCATGATAGCTGAAAAACTATCGGTAGTAGATTCAGCAAACATGGCTGACGCGCTACAGAATCGCGGTAGCCCCAACAGCACCCGGAAGGCGTTGTTGTACTGGACACGAAGAGCGTTGTAGGCCCTCTGCGTATGCTTGACCCACAGGCTGCATGTGTAAAACGACTGACAATAAGCCTTGAAAAGGGTGATTTTGACCGGTCTCGTACATCTTGCAAACCTACGGGCCAATATATTGCATCGGACCGACAACGCTCTCCGTTCCCGTTCTATGTCCTGGTCAATACATATAACATGTACAATGTGTCAATACATATTGTATGTTATACATATTACAAATCACATTAGAACTAAAACTTCGATTACTCTTTTAGCGTGTACCTACATAAAACTAAAAGCGCATAAGTCTAAAACCATTAATCTTTACTAAATCCTTGAAGAAGAAACTTTCGTCGTACGATTACTCAATCAGTCCAACTACCTAATCATCAAAATTGCATAGTAATGAGTTGATACGTCTCTCTTTAACCAATTTCGTCACTTTGTTAGATCAGTAAGGCTTCAGTGCACAGAGTGAATACCACCTGAGACCCTGCTGTACTGCGTATGGTGAAAATCTTATTTGATTCAGTTCCTTTGGAATTTTAAATTGAATGGGAATGACATCCATATTAATTAATCTAGATTAACCGGTAAAATATGATGGGTTTTAAGAATTTCGTATCGATATAAGAATGTAAAGTATTTATGTTTAAAGTGTATCTTAAAGGAATGGTGCCTATTTCTGGATGTGTCTTTTTCTCGCAATGGATAATTAAATGTTTTCAAGATACATCACGATAAAACCTGGGTCGTATTGTACCCATAGAGCCTGCATGTTTTGTATAAAAAATAATTATAGTAAATTTATTTGTGACTTTGCTCTGTTCATTATTAGTTCATCATTATCTTCACAATGGAAACCAAAATTACGGGCTCGGTATTCGTCTCTTGGAATAGGCAGAGAGGGTAAGTGTAATACTTCTACAAGCATTTGTGACCAACCCAACAAAACCACCGCGGCGTCCATCGATGTTCCGTAGCGGCGGGATCATTGCGGGTGTGGCTCTATTGCTAAGTCAATAGATTTTTCAAATAAGCACTATTTTTATATTTTCTTATTCTTGTAAATTGGTGTTAATATACATAATATTATTATGCTACCAATACAATTCAATAATGCAGTAGTCATCTATTGCACATACATAAAAATAAACAAAATGTCTTAAGAGAGTGCCCCAAGTAATGTATATTTGGCGCACCGCCAAACGCTAACTTGTGGTTTTGGATGCGTGTGCATAATAACAATATAATAGTAATAGTTCTGATTTAAGTGACTATGTACTCATCACAATATTATATTGGAATAGCGTTAAAGTTTAATTTATTTTTAGTGATTAAAATGTAACTGTTGCTGTTGTTTTTACTTCAAACACATTTTGAACCAACGTTATTGATTAGTTAAAAGACTGAGGGTCTAGTACGAGTTTGCACTCGATCGTCACGGTGGACGATAGCCTAGTCGACGGGAACAATTTCCATACACTTTCTAAATGCGCTCCCTAGCGGTCTCTATCGATCGCTACTCTCCGTTAGGGGCGCTTTTACAAAATGTATGGAAATTGTTCCCGTCGACTAGGCTATCGTCCATCGTGACGATCGAGTGCAAACTCGTACTAAACCCTCAGAAAGACACACAGTCGGGTCATGGGTCCAATTCACCGCGTCAACCAATCACTTTTATAGCGTGCATTTTAAATCGTTAGCGAGTGCCAAAGAACTCACTCCACACCTCAATTTCAGAGTGCTTGGTAAGGCATCCGTCGGCTGTCATGAAGGTCTTTGACAGTTACGTCAAGTCAGTACTCTAAAATATCTAGACATGGAATGCTCTGAAAAGGCTAATTTTCTTATACACTAAAAAGCTGAGTGGACAGCATTGCGTAGTTTTTAGAAGCAACTGCTTATCCATTACCTCCCGGATTTTTTTAAATCCCATGAGTTAATTACGTTGAAAAGAATTTGACGACTACTAAATCGTAGACAGAAATTCAGTCATTGCGAATATAAAGGTGTATAATGTCACGCTAGTGAATACAATACAGGCGGCAATAGAAACCGCACCAAGCAAAGCCAATAAGGACACTCGTCGAACAGTGTAAATTACCAATTAGTAAGCTTTCATAGTGATACACTTGGAAAGAATGAGAGATTAAGTAAAATATTGGACCCGTATATAAAATACATTTTATATCCATAAAGGTTTTAAAACCTAAAAAACACTTGTCGTTCCAACTCTACAAGAAATACAAGTTAGTAGTTTTGCGTCTCACGCCGATTCGATTTGCGCACTAATTGGCTTGCTCCTTTGTCTTTTGTTGTCCAGGTTGCCGCTTTGGTGGAACAGCAACTTTCATCCATCTTTCATAAGTGCCATAACTCCTCTTTTCTATTTGTAGATATCTATTAGAACAGGCAGAAACTGTGCCTGCTGAGTGTCTGATGATAAAACGGTAATACCATTATGTTGGTCCGTACGCAAATGCCATATTTGGCAAAAGGTATGGACCGACCCAGTAAGAAACTGGCCAAACAGTAAAACGAAAAATAAAACTTTAGATTACGCAATCCACTACTACGTTAGCCACAGTCAACTAACTTACTAAGCAATTCAATATTCGATCTATAAATAGATCTGTAGATTTTAGATTAGTTTTTGACATAAGCTTCATACAAAATATGTCAAACACGAATCTCGAATCTCAAAATCCATGTATGGATCGAATATTGAAAATGGCCGTTAGTCTGGTTGTCGTATCATCATCAGCCCTTTATACTGTCCCACTGCTGGGCGCGTGCCTCTTCCTATTATGAGAAGGGTATGGCCATAGTGCACCACGCTGGCCAAGTGCGGGTTGGCAGACTTCACATATCTTTCGAGAAAATTATGGAGAACTCTCAGACATGCAGGTTTCCTCACGATGTTTTCCTTCACCGTTTAGCAAGCGATAATAATTAAAAATTTTATACGCACATAACTCCGAAAAGTCATCGGTGCGCGCCGTGGATTCGAAACGGATGTCGGTCTCTCCATCTACCGCTGCTTAATCGGTTGTCCTATGGCAAATGGTTATCATCATCATCCAACGCTGTCTCGATTGCTATTCAAGACCTTCGCCTTAGAAGCCATGATCCCCTTTCCAGGTGTACCTCCTCCACTGGATGCGCACCGGCATCCTTGCCAGTGCGCAGTGGAGGAGGTACAGCTGCCAGTAAGGTTCTCGTAAGACGTGGCTGCCCAACTTAGACACTCTTACAATTTAACTGCTATGTGACGAACTTATCGTCCGGTGCTAAATGGAAAGGGTAAATAAAATCGTGAACTTTCTGAAATATTTAACTATCTTTGTGTGAACGCGTTCCCTTGGCATTGTTTTCAAAATGTCTCTAATACGTAGGAAAATAGCCAAGGCTATGAAATATAAGTGGCTGTAGGAAAAAGGGTGATTGCCGCTACTTTACATACAATTATGGTACTTTTTGTGGCTATTCGGTGAAAAGACTTAACAGTGGAGGTCAAGGGAAGGTAGCTACTTAATCTGTAATCAACGAGACTGCTACTTTAACAGTAAGTTTTTCTTTACTTTCATATAATTATTTACATAATTACTGATCTTTACAGGATTTACTTCTGTCCATTTTATGATAGTCTGATAAGGCTGCTCATTATACATTTTATTAAATAAACGAAATCTAAGTACATTTTAATTTTACATACATAGACTCACGCCTGTTTCCCGGAGGGGTAGGCAGAGACTACGGAATGCCATTTGCAACGATACTGACATACCTCTCTTGCTTCATTCACTCCCATCAAGTTTCTCATGCATGCTCTTCTGTTTAGGGTACTTCTGACCTGTCCTTTTTTTAGTATGTCTCCAATCTGGTCAGAGAACGTCCGCCTAGGACTTCCCCTTCGTCCTGTCCCATTCACACTTGCCTTATATATCTTCTTTGTCAGTCTTTCGTCATCCATTCTCTCCATGTGCCCAAACCATCTTAACATGCCTTTCTCGATGCTTGTCACTACATCTTCTTTTACCCCACACTACTCTCGTATCACACAATTCTTTACTCTGTCGGTCAAAGACACGCCACACATACTTCTCAGTGTTCTCATTTCTACAGCATTTATTCTACTTTCAAGTCTCTTCTGCCATACCCAACTTTCACTACCATACATAAGGGTAGGCAGTAACACACCTCTATGCACAGCCAAACGTGCCTTTTTGGACACATTTTGACTGTTCATAAACGCCTTCAGAGCTCCATTCACACTATTACCTGCATTAACTCTTCTTTCAATATCTTCTTCATTCTTACCATCTCTTGTAAACAACGTACCTAAGTAAACAAACTCATTCACTTATTCCAGTCGCTGTCCATCGATCAAAACATTACAAACCGTAACGGATTCCTCCTTTTCAAAAACCATAACTTTAGTTTTAGTTACATTCACTTTCATTCCTTTCCTCTCTAACGCACCATGCATGATTGTTACCATCTCCTGCAACTCCTCCGCTGAAGATGCAAGTATTACCTGATCATCAGCATAAAGGAGGCATTTGAGGAGTAGCCCATTCATCCTTAATCCGCAGTCACTATGTTTTAAATCTTGCAAACAACTGTCCATGAAGAGGTTAAACAGCCACGGCGACGCTACACATCCCTGTCTAACACCTTTTAATTTTAATTTTAAATCTGTAAATATTATACACTAAGCTCATAAGGTGCATGGAGGTGCAAGGGGGAGAGGTCTTTACTCAGTAGTGCGACACTTTGTTGGCCTAAAACAGCTAAGAATATTTTTAATCACGAGTAGTAATCAGTTCAGGTAGTGTAAACGTATTAACTTCTCAAGATTACTTGTTGCAATTATCAGACATTCGCCTTTATTACTGTGACTAGTGTCTTGACTTAAGAGAAAATTCATGTTGCACTCTCGCACATGAAAGGAAGATGGAAATTGAAGAATAAGTAAAAATGTATAATGTAATTCAGTAAATTTTCCTGTATGACGCGACCTCTAGAAAGGTAGTGATGAAGTTTAACGAAATAAAAAAGAAATTAGGTACTAAGTTTTAATCAAACTCCTACGAATCCCTAGAAAAAACTATCGTCAGTCCCCGTGCGATATTGCGACACCTTAATTAGCGCTGGCAACACCGAGTGGTCGGGAATTGCCACTTTTTTCTACCATTGTGGGCCTTTATCGCCATTTTCTCCCCACCTCAGCGTCACGTTGTGAACCGATGTGCCAATTACCACCACAGCTGCAATTGTTCTGATAGCCTTTTGATATGAAACGATAATTACCTGCCTGTTTACTGCTTTTTGTGTTTAGATTATGAATATTTTTTGTTATGTAACACGTATTTTTTTTTTCTGCATTCGAGTCTTTTCTACGATAACTAAAACATTAGGTTCCATATAATTAGGTTCCTTGTTCAATTCCTCTACAATGCTTGAAGCTTTTTTTTCTATGATTAGTCGATGTTAGCAGTAGCAATGGATGTAAATATAATCTTCTATTCACAAATGAAATAACGTTTCAACAGAATACCTATCTAATTGACATGGCTAAAATTTTGCAACTAATATTCGGCCAAAAGTATCGTGTGTAGTCTTATCATACACTAGAGGTCGCCAGCAGCTACACCAGCAATGTTTTTAAATTTACCCGTCTTGTCCGATCCCGTGGAAATTTCGGTACATCCCTTCTTAGTGCACCCCTACGGTCCCCAAGGAACATACATGCCAAATTTCAGCTTCCTGCGCCCAATAGTTTCGGCTGTAGCGTGTCTGTCAGTCAGTCAGTAACGCAAGGATTTTATATATTAAGATGTCTTACCATATTGAAGTCAACCAATTACACGAGATTTTAACCATATTCTTTTAATACAACAAGGTTAAAAATCATAATTCATAAGCTAGCTCTTAGGACTGCAAAATGATGCACATTTCTTTAAAAATACACCTCTATTACTGAAATTACGGCGAAATAAAATATGCTTTTAAGATTCATAGGTAAATAATACTGCTAATTTATGAAGTGTTACGTTATAAGTAGTAAACGTACCTATAGTAGAGATGGCAGCAAATATTCTTACTAAACCTATGGCCTTGCACAGTTTTTGTAACCGGCAAATAGACAATTTATAGGATCTCCAGTATTTTGGACAAGTTTGACATGATAAGTACTGTAGAAGATCCTACTGCTACTATTATAATAAATACGAAATTATGGGCGGATTGAGGCTGATGATAGATGGATACTTATTTTATATTTGTTATACTGTCACGCAAAAAGTACAGAACGGATTTAGCTGTAACTTGGCTATAAACTACTGCAGGAGTAAAAATAGTAAAAAGGTAGTAATGTATATTATACATCAGAATAACACATAGGCTACCTCGGGCAGAGCCGCGGGCGGACTCTAGTTATTAATACTTGAAACCTTATAATTATATTTAGCACTCGTATATTATACTCAGGTGGTCGCCGACTATTGGCATAATCGTTTAGTTCGTTTAATTGCCGCACACTACACCCTTGAGAAGGGGTTACGTTGCTACATTCGTCACGAAAAGGGTATAAACTTACAAATACCTTCTCAATTCTTAACAAACAGAATAGCGAGGATTAAAGTAATAGTAGGTAGGGACTAAACTCATTCTAATTTTGTAACTGAACAACAAAAGTTGTACAACAATATAAACCTAAACTAATATGAGCAACAACATTGGCTACTGTATGTTTTTCCCTACGATTATCATTTTGTAATAAGAGTATTGTCTGTACATTAGAGGTAATAAAAATCGTTTAACGCAAATATGCAAGGGCAACTGCTATAGACGGAATTTGAAAAAAATCAGCTCATCATTTCACCATCATCGCAATGGAAGTTTACATTAAGAAAACTTAAGATGCATTCTATAGCAAATACTTACAAACTCGCAGGCAAAGTCTAAAAGAAATTTACCAGTTAAGCAGCGATAGCCTAGTGGAGATATCAACAGACTGCCAAGTAGAGGGTATCGGGTTTGAATCCACGGCGTGCACCAATGACTTTTCGGAGTTACGTGCGTATTGAATTTTATTGTAAATTACCGCTTGCCTTGTGCCTAGGAGAGCACGTTAAGCCGTTGGTCCCGAAACTCATGAAGATCTTTGACAGTCGTTATAGGGAGTCAGTACCTATGAGTAAACTGACACTGATCTAAACCATGGAATATAGCTATCCCTTCGGGTCGCGGAGGTTAGACAGGCAGTCGCTCTGTGGAACAGCTAATATTCAGTCAAATCCGGTTAGACTAGAAAGCGGACTACGGGTTCAGACTGGGATAACGCTAAGATGATGACGATGAACTAATTTACCAGTTGCATCAGGACCGACTGCTAAATAGAAACAACAATCGCAAAGAAGGCTAAAAGCCAAAACTACTTATCGATCTGTATAAAATTGTTTCGTTACTGTCTGACTGGTAGATAACGCACAGTCAAAAGTATTGGGCATAGAAAACTGAAATTTGGATTATCCCAAACTTCCTACGGAATCAGGCTGAAACGACGTATGTGTAATAATTATTTTGTCCGCGTGGTGTATTTTATATTTTAAGACAAAGAAAATGTAGTACAGCAAGTACATACATGGCTCTATGAAAAATTGTACAATACCATTCTAAAAACATATAAACGTCAAAATCAATACGAGAACAGGTAAATAAAGTATACTTAAATATTTGACTGAAACATTCACAACAATAGATCGCAACCTGCCGCTACGTTCACTGTTCGATAAAACCACCTATGTTTTTAAGAAGCGAACAGCACTTAAGCGGGACAGGTTTATGCAATATGCGACTAGGAATTAGAAATTTAAGGAGTGATTTTATAGATGGCTTTGAACGGACGGGTTTACAAAAGCGAAGTGTCGCATATGCTTTGTGAACAACGGTATGTGCAACTTATCATTCATTAATTAATATTATATTAAACTTTTGTATGAAGATATAAATAGGTTTTATTACTAGACATATTTGTCAAGTCAACAGAGTTGACTGTTGCGGCATCATTCGACGGACAGAAATTATAAAGGATTATGTTTAGCTTACCACGAGATATAGTAACATATAACAGACAAAAATAGTAAATGATCACCAAAATGAAACCCGCATTTTAATGTAAAATTATAACCAAAGTTTTAACATTTCGCTATCCTATTTAAGCAAAATGACGCCAAATTAATCATTGTTAACACAAAAGTAGTAAATGATCACCAAAATTAAACCAGCATTTTAATGTAAAATTATAAGCAAAGTTTTTTTGTTAGTTGTATGAAATACCAACACATAAATTGGATTTGGTTACACCGCCTACTTTAATAAACTAAGTTGAGACTAGGCTCCTATTTTTTAATTTAAGGTCACAAGAGAAGTTAACATAACCTATTTATTTGGTGATCATTTACTACATTTGGTGTTCGAATAAAAATTGAAGTGCAGTCGTGACTAAAATAGCTAGTATATATTTTTGGTTAAAGAACCAAGCAACTATTTCTCGTGTTAAGTATATATTTTTGGTTAAAGAACCAAGGGTATCAAAGCATTTTATGGTGGTCATTATTTTTAACCCCAATTACAAACGCTGTAAAAATTAATTTAACAGACTGAAAACAAAGTAAAAGTACTAATAATAAAATTAACTTGCTAGTTTTAGAGGTTGATAAGCCTGCCACCCATGTGATTGCAAGCTGTAACCATGCCTTACAGATATTTTCTGTGTTTTGGCTTAGTTTTGCTGCCGTTATCTTCTGCAATTCCTTACTACAAAGTAGAAATAGCTATAAAAACAATGGGAAACGATCAGGTCTTGCCCCGAAAGCAAGTTATAAATTAGCTTGACTACAAGTAGATAATGTGAGAGGATAAGGATAACATTTATTTAACTCACTTTACATAAAGCAGCGGCATTAACACTTTTAGTTTCTAACAATATTGCGAATTAGAATTTAAATGGTTCTAGTGCAGTCCTATTCTTATTAAATATATGATATTGTAATAAATAAAAACAAAGGTATTTTAGCATACGTTTTAATACAGTTTATTTTCTATTTCCAAATTTTTTTGACTGGCTGCATATAGCATGATGCAGTCCAACGAAGCGAGCTGTCATTAAAAGGCTTTTAATTCTTGATGGCTCCACTCTCCGTGGACTCGATACACAGATCTGGAACAAACATACAATCGTTTTAGTTTTTACTGTATTTATTCTATGGTTCCAAGCTTTAAGATCGATGTTTAGTAAAATATGTAGCCGTGCTGTAATTATTAAAATGAGGGTTTTCTGAATGAGACTATTATATTATTCTAGCGTTACACAATTTGTAAACGTTATTATTTCGCTACTTTTGTAAAGATTACAAAAGCAATAATTTTCTGAGATATAAATGTTGTGCAGTGCCTTCATTGTGTACAAGAATCAACGGACCGCTGCAGTTGTCTTTGTTGTATTATAAATTTCATTCAAAGACAAACTTTTCTTTATAGTTCTTAAACTATTTGTATACTCCACAAAACCAAAGACAACAATAACATAACACAATCCTTAGACAAACAAAAAAGAAAACCAATTACGCTCGACCAGCCTACACAGTACACATTTACTTGACGTCACTACACTAACTTTGCATCATTTTTCCTTTGAAAGCCTCGGGGTTTTTGTGGCTCACGAGCGAACATGCCTCGCCTTCAATGCACTCGAATCAGCTCATTACAGACTTTCCTTCGCGTCATTTCCTTCAGAGATCGTATAGCCCTTGTAAACGCCTGTTGTTGCTTCCTTGTTACCACAATGTATTGTCAACGAGTTTTGTATGAAATTATGGCAAGAATGTTGTGTTTTTATTTTTAATTTGCGCTTGAGTGGAGTTTAGGTTTGGTGGAATAGAAAGCATGCTGTTGAAATTATAATTGTAATTTTGGTTTAATTGAATACGATGATGTTTTCTTTTCAATTAAATAGTAGCTTGGCCTAACCTAACCATAGAATATAGCTATCCTTTTGGATTGCGGCGGTCTGACGGTACCGCTCTGTGAAAAGCTAACATTCTGTTCAATCGGGTTAGACTAGAAAACGGTCCATGGCCGCAAGGCGAAAATCTTGGATAAAGATGAAAGCTGAATATCGCTAAGAAGATGAATAAGTATCCTAACCATCATCAGAAAGTTCCTTGAAAAAGAAACATTTTCTTTACATTTTTTAAGTTTTCCTAAAGAAAAGAATGAAAACTCATTTTATCAAATAAAATAATTTGCAGTATTAAAATTACTTCCAACCTAAATTGGTTTCTGTACTTTCCAGCAGAAGTATTTGTAATTTTCCTTCAACCGAAAACCTTTCAGATGCAACAGACATGACACACACGACACAACAAAGCTACATCAATACGAACTAAAAGCACAAACTAGCGCCACAACGAGCGAGCTTCCAGACTTTTCCGTTTGCTATGACACTTTGTGTCGCCTCTTTTTAATTAGCGTATTTTTCTTTGTAGCGGCTCGGTGTAAATTAGCCTGTGATGTGAAGTGCGGTGCGGCAAAGCTGGAGAGACGCACTATCATTGCCCTCGTTTTTGTATACCCGCCAGGCATTACTGTATTAGAGTAGTTGGTAGGATCGTTTGGATTGAGATGCAATTGATGTTTTGAAGATTTTAGGATTTTATATTTAGATATAGTGGTTCTAGCGGCCGTCTTGCAGTTTGGAATTGCGTCGAAAATTTTGGGTTTGATTATTACATAGGATAGTATTTTGCATGATCAGAAAATTTTCGAGAGACTAACAGAGTGCGTAACGTAGAGGTCTCGGATTCAAACGAATAGCGCTTTACTGACTATTCGAAGTTACGTGCATAACTGCATATCTTATTATTATTTATATTATCGCTTGCTTGCCTTAAACGGAAAAATACAACATTGTGAGACAATTCGTATGTCTGAGAGTTTCCATAATTTTCGTTAAAGTATCACCTACTTTGTAGTCTTCACATATACTTCGAGAACATTATTGATCACTGCACAACATGCAATCTTTGTTACGCTGTTTCTTCACCGATTTTTATTATTTTAAGAGTTAATGTGACATTTTTATAATGTGTAGGGCAGCAATCTTAATCTTTGAATCTGGAAATATAAGATCGACCAAAACGAAAATTTTAAAGGTCACCAATAAACCGGTCGTAGCTGGCATTACCCTTTTATACTCGTAGTACACCCACACAACAATAAATCTTCTTTATTTACTCACTTGAAAAAATATAAATCCTACATACATACAGACTCACGTCTGTTTCCTCGAAGGGGTAGGCAGAGGCATATTAAACGCCCACATTTCGCCAGTGTTTTGATCCCACGTAATAGGTGGCGAGCCTATTGCCGCTTATCGGGATATTTTGTTTGCCAGAGCCTCGTCCGTTGATCGGCAGGTGCACCACTTGCAGGTGAGGTTGGCTTGGGACCCTAAGTTCTTGGTGGGAACCCTATGCACCTAAACTAAATATAAATCCTGTAACTAAGTAACTCTTAAATATAACAAAGAAAGTAACTATTTATATACAAATGCTAGAGGACGCCCGCAGCTACGCTTGCACATTTATTTTTAATTTGACTGTTTCTGCCTGATCCCGTGGGAATTTCCGAAAATCCCTCCTTAGTGCACCCCTACGGTCCCCAGGGAACATACATGCCAAATTTCAGCTTCTTGCGCCCAGTAGTTTTGGCTGTAGCTTGTCTGTCAGTCAGTCAGTAACGCAAGGGTTTTATATATTAAGATTTTAAGAACCCATCGTACGTTTATAGCTATAATATATTGACAATATTAATCTATAATATGCGTACGTTATCATTAAAACGTGGCCATAATTCTCAACTACAAGTTGTTTTCGCATAAATTTGGTACAAACAACACAAACACTACCCAGCGGCATTGTAGCACATTAGAATTTTAACTTGAGCAGTTTCAGCCACGAAGATTAACAAATCCCAATCACGGGAGAGATTCACGTATTCATACCAAACTTTCCGCCCAAGAGCGAGACGGAATATACATAAATTATAAAGAGTAAAAGAGATATCAATATAGTAAGTGTGTGGGTATATGGCTATGACATAATGATATATTAATTTCTGTCGCGAGCTCCCATTGTTTTGGTAGGTATTTACGGCGTGACGTATGGTCATTATGTTTTCATAGTTTCATAAAGACGATTCAAAAGCGTAAGTAATGCGTGCGTTTAATGATAGAAATATAATGTGGGTGATAAATGCGTTATTGCGAAAATTGTTTGTGTTCAGGACTGACGCCATTATATTATAGTAAGTACCTGAATATACGTTATACAAACGTAGACAGTTTATTTAAAAAGTATTCAAGAGACTACTTTTAATTCATCATAAGCACTTTAAACTGTCCCACTGCTGGGCACGGGCCTCTTTTCACTATGAGAAGGATAAGGCCATAGTCCACCACGCTGGCCAAGTGGGGGTTGGCAGACTTCACATGTCTTTCGAGAATATTATGGAGAACTCTTAGACATGCAGGTTTCCTCGCGATGTTTTCCTTCACCGATTAGCAAGCGAACAATTTAATACGCACTTAACTCCGAAAAGTCATAGGTGCGTGCCGTGGATTCGAACCCGAGACCCTCTGTGTAACAGTCTGTCGGTCTCTCCACTCAGTTATCGCTGCTTAAATAAGATGCAAATATTTTGTCTTGAAAATGTCGCACGTAATTTCTTATTTTAGATTTTTTGTTACCTAAATTGTGCTTATTAATTATAAGCTTCAGTCTTCTTTCCGTCGTTTTTAGAAAAGCAACTCCCGCACTGGATCACGTGAATCTTACAAAAAAGGCACTCAGAATCAAGACAATTCATCGAAATCTTTTTCTCGTATGAGGATCGAACCTACAATCTCGGCTTAGTAACAAGCGGGGTCCGTCCGCTTAAACCACTACGCCTTACATGCAGTACCTTTAATGAGCATAAGATTCTCAAAGACTATAATATATACAAGTATACAGTACCTTTAATGATTCTCAAAGACTATTATATATGTATATACAGTAATAAATATAGTACATTCTGTACACATTTATATTATAGGTAGTGATTTTGGTTTCCTTGCTTCGCTAATGAGACCTTTGATATTGATACTCTTGTGTGGCTCTTTGAGCACACGGAGCGAAGCAAAACCTTTGATAATCATTACTACTACGGATACTACTTATAACTTGATAAGTATATACCTATTAGACAAAGAGAGTAGGTATGCATACAACACAATTATTTGAAATTTATTTGGTACTGGCTGTTTCGCGGCTTCACCCGCGTTTTTTTTTTTCAGTATCGCGACAACAGCGCCACCTACCGGGTCAGATTGTAGCTTATATGTAACCTTATAAAGTCCTCTACTTTGCAGTAAAAATCCAATTTTATTCAGGTCAGTCATTCCAAAGATTACCTCGGACAAACAGACAAAAAGACAAGTCATTTAAAAAAGGTTATGACTTCGTAACGTGTAATAACTATAATTGTGCATAATTATGAAAAAAAACATAGTTATATCGAAATCACAGACAGACACTTCAATTTTTTTTGTATGTATAGATATTAAACGTGAAATGAAGAATCTCTAGACGTCTCAAGTTATCAAGTGTATTTGATTTCTTTTCATAATACAGCAAAAACCGCACCAATAGCGCAATGGTCACATATTTTTTTAAAGGTGCTCTTGATGCCGTTGGTGAAGTTGTTTTGCTTTAAATTTAAGCTCCTTGACATGCACGTGTTATTAATAAAAATAAGTATTAAGTGACTGCCGCCGTGGTCCAGTGGATAGCGTATGCGACTGCTGATCGGAGGTACCGGCTTCGATTCCCGGGTCAGGGAAAAGTGTTACTGGGTTTTTCCGAATACTCAGTAGCAGCCCGGAGTCTGGTGATGTGACCGGTAACGGCAATAGGCTCGCCCCCTATTACGTGGGACCTAAAAATTCATGGCGAAATGTGGGTGTAATATTTACACCTCTGCCTACCCTTTCGGAAATACAGGCGTGAGACTATAAATAAATAAAAAAAAAAGTATTAAGTAACTGCTGGCAAGCATTCGGAACATTAAAAAGGTATTATGTAGCTACTTATATACTTTTTTTGCAAATATACATATTTTACATAGCAGAACCCAAATCCAGACAAACATCCATATTCACGGCCACAAATGTTTGACTTGAGCGGGAATCGAACCCGCGAACATCAGCGTTACAGTCGGTTACACTCCTAAACTTGCCAAAAACATGATTTCCATTACCAGCCACCATTTATTTATATCACATCTCAATAAACAATCTCACGTAATCCAGTTTCATATTTCAACACGTCCAATCGGGTAGGTCATTAGTGGATGACGTCACACTAGGGGATGATAATTAGCGTTTCCAATCCACCCTCCGTCCTCAGCATATGGCGATGGACTAGTGCAAGTCATGCCGGGGATGGGGGTGAGATGGATACGTGGAAGTAATTGTAATGATGAATACATAGGTGGTTTCATTGAAGAGTGTTTTGAAGGTTATGGAAATAATTCACTGACCTAGAAGAATTTATTTTATTATTAATATATACTATGTGCTACCAGCCTTTGCGCCTGTTTTGGCCAGCGTGGTTTGGTTGTCGAGTTAAAATGCAGTATTTGCTATTCTAATTATTCGACATAATATTACTGCAAAGTTTTACCAAAAACCCTGCTTGCGTGAAAAGGATACATTAATTCTCGCATTTTAGTGTCCACTGAACATCCGAAATGAAAAAATTGAGGTAAGCAGCAAGAAAAGAAAATCAAGTGAGGTCATGATAGTTAAGAGAATTCAGTTAAACTGGTGCTTATCGAAACACTTCATTAATACAAGACTCTATAGAAACATTAGTCTAAGAAAAAGTGTATACAGAGACGTAAACAGTGAAGGTGACATAATTCACCACAATAAACATTTTTTAAGCAATTAATTTCTATATCATCTAAGAAACTGATATTACCTACGATAAAAGCTAAAGGAAACTAAACATTATTTGAGTATTATAATAATAAAAGACTCTCCAAAGAAGAGGACAATTTTTAAATTGTTATCGGTGAACCAAATTCCACGCCGAATCACGAGTTGAGCTAGTCAGTATTTTTATAATTTTCTCGTAATTCCTTTTATACGTCTGATATTCCAAACATACTTATTTTCCAAACTCATGCAAACATGCATGATATGGAAGTACCTACTTAACACATAAATTATTCATAAACTTTCATCCATAGAAAACATTAGGAGCAAGGCAACTGTTCTGCAGAATCTCCAGCCACTCATCAAAGACTAACACGCGAACTTTACGTATTAATTATACTGAAATCAACATAAACAAACAAAATAACTACCTACACGCTTAACTCCAAATATTTCACTGGATATCCGACATTTCTTATCCTACCCACTTAAAACATCCGAAGGGCAATGGGTCCTCTGAGTGTCATTCATCAACAACTTCGAACTTTGCATGTACCCAAAACCTCTTATTATTTGCCACCCTACACTATAAAATTGGACCAAATGTGTCTGCATACACGCCTCAACTTTCAACCCTAACATTTTAGCTATAAAGTTGAAATTTGCCTGTTTATCTCTCTTAAAACACAGTCGTTTTAAAGCATTAATTATCGCGTTCGGCCCCAGTTTTAGGGTAAACCCTTTAGGAAATTTTCGTCCCTTACTGGTCACCCCTCGTGGTCGACGCGTGCCTTAGTCATTAGTATGCTCTATGTAAACTAAGGTATGTCGAAAAGGCTCAGTTTAATTTCGGCTATACTTGTCGTTTGATATGCTAAGAACGGTGATAGTTGAGTGAAATGAATGTTTGAATACATAAACGGCAGTAATGGAAGCGCTAGGGTACCATCTAGGGTAACATTCAAAGTAATATTGTAAATGCGACTTGAAGACCCGTTTTACGGCTTTTGGATAGGCCTTTTATCCCAATTAAATTTCAAAATTAGAACGAAATTCGATGAGTTAACTGAAAAAATAGTTTAACAGGTACTTATCAAGCAGTGGTAAAATTGGCCCTTAGTCTGTTTCTTAGTTTGCTAAGCCTATTTACAGTACCTCCAAAATCGGCTCCTTTATATTATTTATTTAACTGCCAAACCAAAAAGGTCATAACTGTTTCGAAGGGTGAATAAAGAAAGAGTAGCTAGCGTCTTTAAGCAAAGTCAAAGAACCATCAAAGAACACTCTTTTTGACTTTCTGCGTAATATACTATTAAAGCATAACAGGAAAGTGGCTACTATGGTGGTATGAACACCATGTACCAACTTGATGGTATGAACAATGAAGCTCTCTGAATGTATAATCGTTTTCAGGCTTCGCGTTGAATGTTTAGTCTCTGTTTTTATTAAAGTTGGAAGAACTTTGGTTGAATATACCTAATAAGGACGTAATTAGGTAATGCATTGACTTCATCGAGTTCAGGCGATTGGTGGATATCGCCCAGCAGAAAAAAGAAAACATATTGGTTTTTAAAGTCAAATCTGGCGCCTTGTCCATTTTCCACGAGCGGTTTGAACTGCGGTATAAATTGCCCAAAATGATTTTGTAACGCGTCGATACCGTCCACAGTGTGAATCAGTTTATTATATTGCATATTTAAATTTTCCACTTTTATTTTCTGCTTCTATGTGGGAATAAGTAACTGAAATCCCTACATTTCTTATGTCTACGATACCAAATCGGTCCTACGTTAGGGTCATTCTATTAGATCCGTATAAAAGATACCTTGGTCCAATTGCGCCACTGCACCACTGTGGCAAGTAGCTGATGATGCCAAACAACTTAAGACCCAAAAACAATTTTTGGGTCTTTAGTTTTTGGTAATATATATTCAAGAAAATACATAGTCAAGATGGTAATAGCAAGAAGACTTCTTCCCATTGCAATTTTTTGCAGCACGTAGCTACGTTTTATTTTATTTAGAATCCGATCGAAAATTCAATTCTAGCTACCACAAAAGCAGCATGTATCTGGTGGAATACTGAACTTACTAAAAAAAACATCGCTTTCCTTTCTGCACATTGAACAATCTACGAAGATGAAATCATCCTAACGCATGACTTTATCTCTTTTTCAATTTATTCTATTTCACCTTGCCAGGTGAAGAACAAGAATTTGTTTTATAATTTTAATTTTGAAAGACAACAGGTTGCTATATATTCCACATATTCTAATTAAAATAATGGAAAATGTATATATAACTTCTCTATTAATCACCATAATGACATACCAGTATATCAAATAATACCTGTCGCATTAGTTCGCTCGAATGCACTCCCCACACTTAGTTTATGCAAAATTAGTTTTCCAATACAAAACCCCCGAGTCTAAGCCGTATTAGCTTATCTTTCCACTTGGCACGCTATAAATTGGTCAAAATCTCGTTGGCTCCTCGACTTTGCCACGTATTCCTAAGTGGTAGGGTGTCCGTGAATAGGAAATGAGTAAGGATAGCCGATGTTAGACATATGATTGTGTTGGATACAATAATTTATGTACAATGTAAGTATTCTTTATCTATTTACAACTTCGATAAAGCTATATATTATGTACCTGTACCTACGTTACTAAATTCAAATTATGTTTAAAAGGTATTTACAAGGTAGAAAGGTTGAGGCGTCGTAGAACTCATTCGGATCACTGTCTTCGGGTCAGGTGCCCAGAAGTTTGGCACGATGAAAATCAATAAGGTAATTCTGATCATCTGGGCAAAGTAAATCAGCCTTCTGGTCACATGATACTTCGACCACGCTTATGTAGAAGTCTTGGTCTAAGATACGAGCGCTCGGACCCATATTTTTGGTGCCATAATTATTTTCGAGTACTCATAATAATCTATACATATAATGGTATAATTAAAATACTAGACACATAGGTAACGTAATTCAAAATGTAAATATGTGCCTAAAAACTCATTTCAACACGAGATATTTTTTTTATTTGGCCAGCTATATTATTATTACACAACAGTAACAGAAAACATTTAGCAACCTTCCTGGAAAAGGGTCTCAAAACACGCGACGTAATTTTAAGAAGAAATCTGAGAAATATTGTGTAACTCAGGCATCAGGCTCAGTATGCTAGCCTTGAATACTTTCCTTGGTGTTATATATGTCCATAACGCGGTATAAGTACCGCGTTATGGACATGTATACATTGACATTGACATGACGCGTCAACACAAATTGATTACGCAATAGAACCAACAGAATATTCGTAGGTAGATTTCATTAGATAGATATTAAGCCGATTACATCTTTGTATATACAGAAATAATATCTTTTGAATAGGCTTATTTATAAATTACTGAGAACAATTTTTCCTCCATGCTTCAGAAGTTACGTTATCCTTTTAAATTAGCCGTCCATTTCATGAAGACGAGTAATATAATGTAACTCACAGTTAAACCATAGAGCATAGATATTTATTTAAAATCATCTGTATTCATTGGTTAAACATGTTGCAAATTTAAAAATAAATACTTGACATGCACACATACATATATCAATCATTTGTATGTTCTGTATTTATTTAATTTTTTTTCCGGTCTAGGTTGTCTGGAAGAAATCGCAATTTGCGATAAGTCCGCCCTTGTACCACTAGTTTTAAGGTTTCAATGTAATTTATTGTAATATTGTTTATTTACTGGTGTACAATAAGGTTTTTATCAATCTATCTGTGCGTAACCAACTTTTTTTAATGCCCTAGGCTAATAACTTGCCGGGACCAAGTTTTACATAGTGGAATGTCACTTTCCTGCTGTATTGATGCGACTTTCTTTGAAGTTCTGAAGCACGCTTTTACATGAGAATGATTTGTCGCGTTATATAATTGAGATGACGTTTTAATTAATATAATAGAATACGTTTAAATACATTTTACTTATATGTTTTAGTACATATATTTACATAATTACACAACTTAAGTAGATATTTGATACGTCCTTTTTCATTAATTGGGCCGATATTTGTGTTTATTTTTATTCTCTTCGACATTTACAGTACATATTTTCTTACAAGTCTTTTTTATAGTATAGGAAGACAAACGAACAAGCGGGTCACCTGATGCTAAGTAATCACCGCCACCCATAGACACCTGCAATGCCCGAAGGATCACAAGTGCGTTGCCTTTAAAAAGGAATATGCTCGCTTCTTGAAGATTCCAATGTCGAACTGGTTTGGAAATACCGCTGCAGGTAGCTGGTTCCACAGTTTGGTCGTACGAGGCAGGAAATGGCGTGTGAATCTTACGGTTGAAGAATGCCACTCATCAAGGTGGTGAGGGTGGAATTTTAATTTGTGGCGAGTTGTACGGTGGTGAAATTCTGCAGCGGGTATCAGACCAAACAACTCCTCAGAACACTCCCCATGATACATACGATAGAGAACGCAGAGGGACGCAACATTTCTACGCAGGTCAAGATGGTCGAGCCGGTTTGTAAAGACCGCGTCATCGATGACTCGAGCCGCTCGACGTTGGACGCGGTCAAATGGAAGCAGTTGGTATTGTGGTGCCCCGGCCCAAAGATGGCAGCAGTACTCCATGTGGGGCCTAAAGTCTATGTTTATTAAAATAATATATATTTAAATTGATGAGTGTGTACTATTCACCGAAAATATTCTTGAATACACTATCCAACAATGCGTCTCAATAGGGTCAGTCTCACTAATTTCCGAACTCAGAGCCACCTTACTAACAAAGCTAGTGGCTCTTGCGAGTGGTATCACCATTTTGCAATGTTCAACGAGTAGAAAGATAACATCACTTTGAACAATATGTTCTATTATTGCTTAGATAACAATACAGTTTTGTTTATGTATTAGTACATAGATTTATTACTTGTGACGTGTATTGTGTGTGCTAGGGGTGATCGCTTAGTCGATTAGTAAGTTTCAAGTGATTGGCTAGAGTAGTACTTGATGTCTGTTTGAATAAACGGTATCGGTATTATGATCATAATTCAATTATTGTATCGTTGATTAAGCCCCCTTGTTGTACAGTTTTAATTTAGAAGTTAGCCAATAATATAACAATTTAAAACTTTTATAATGTCTGTGATATAATATTATGATCATGCTTAAGCAAATAGAAACAATAGTTTTAGGCCCGTTTGATCACTAAGTACTAAAAGTTTAAAAAATCCGTAAAATTACTTTAAACATTATTCTGTTCTGTCAAAATTGTTATCAAAGCACGCTTTTCTCGCTTCATACTTTAACTTGTAAAATAACGATTATATTATAACCTTACGGATCAGTTTTAACATTTTAAGGAGAAATAAATAATTATTCAGTCAGGTGAGATACCTTTAATCTAATAGTAATCTATAATCAAAACATCGCAACAAAGAATCAGTGCAACAAACCCAACAAAGACAAACCAGTACAACTTGAGCTCCGCCTCTTACTAAACGCGTACAACATTTTTAACACAACAAGTTTCGTTATCAAACTAACACAAAACTAAGATAAGGTGCCTCCCTACACAGTAATCTTTACACACCCCACCAAAAGCTTTCCAAACTTGGGAACAAAGTTGGAATAACTTTGGAAGACCAAGGGCTGTTTAGAAAGGACCCCAAACTTGGCCCGACTCTGAAATATTAATGTAGTTTCACAGAATCGTATATGAGAGGTGTATATGCTTTCACGATATTTGCTAATGGCTCCCAGCTAGCCGGCTATTGATACGTATCTATACAGCCTCGGCAAAGGCTAACTTGCTAACTAATATTATAAGTGCGAAACTTTGCTCGGTTGACATATCTTTCCGCTAAAAAGAGTGAATGATATCGGATTTGTTGCTCATGCAATGAAGTAACAGAAGCTATTGTTTACATCGCATTATTTTAAAAGAAATATATGTAAGTTGATCAATTAATTAAATAGGAACGTCTCGTATTTATTTTAAACAAAACCCAGACATGCACTCTACATTCATAAATATTTTACTGTTTTATAAATGTGTACCTACACCTTTTGTATTTTTTTTGTTTTTATTCGTCTTTATTGTTGTTTCTATTATCGATTATATTCTACTAACTTCTTATAAGAAACACTCAATAAGAATTTGTAGACAAAAATATCTGTCCAAGTTTTGTTACTTTCTACATATTTAAGTTTACCTAAGCTTGTAGAACAAATTTAAAAAAGACAAATTAATTTATTATGCATAAATGTAGGTAGTTTAGAAGAAGCCTACTATAATTTATGCAATACTGCGTGTCTTTTATTACGTGTTTGTTAAGGAGTTGTACGCAAGGAAGCCGTAGCCGTAGGCGGCAGCCAGACAACAATAAAAGAAGAGAGATGTCTGTTCGAGGAACGCAGCTAATTTTGCTCTGAGGGATGATGTTTGTATTGAGTAGTACTTATTATACAGTTACCCTGTGATGGATTAAATATTTCTTTAAAATTTTGTCTTCTTCAGGAAATCTTTTTATTTGTAAAAAAAAATGTGCAAAGAAAACTCGAAAGAAAGTTCAGGCATTGCCTCGCAAATACGTGACTTATTTTCAAGTTCCAAGTAGCAAGAGGCTGTTTATGAAATGAAACCTAGATCTCAGATACCAACCGTTGTCCGTACGCCATTGCGTGCAAATGCACTCACACATGTGCACAAATATGGATACGCGGACGACAGTACACATGCGAACATTTTCGCACACAAGCGCAATCGTCGGGCAAATTTTCAACATGGCACACCAAGTTAGGGGTGGACTACACTCGTGTCCTTCCTTTTGATTGCAATTAATTCGGAAACTAGGGGGGCGGCGGGCGGCGTGCGGGCAGGCGAAGAGGGGAAGGGGAGGGGGCGAACCAAAGGGTTCGTTCGGCCAATGCGCAGGGCCGAACTTGGGAATGAATTGTTGGAGTTGCAAAGTTGGTACAAGTGTTCGGTTTGGTTAGCGGTCTTTAGTTCTAGTTTTGTTTCTATTGATTTGCGATCAAGTTTTTGCGGTAATTTCACGTGTTACGGAATCTCTTGGGTATTATGTAATCACAGTATCGATGCCTAAATTGAAGTTCATATTTCGTTGCTTGAATGGAGATCAGCTAATTGAGATATTTAATCATTGTTTTCTAGAGTTGCAATACTTTCTGGGTGTGTACCTACTGGACTTTGCGACGACTCAAATTATACAGAATAGAAAGTCCTGTAAAGGTTAGCCATAATTCGCGATTTAGCCCGGAGATAAATATGGCCAACGTCATTTTAGGCCAGGTAGCATTAAAAAACAACTAAAACAGTTTAAAAAAAAACATAATTATTATAAAGCAATGTAAACACAAAATTACTTTACAGAACTGAAAAAATATTATCCTCTATGATTAAATTTTATAATTTTTCTACAAAACTATTAACTCTATAATTTGCAGCAAGACGTGTGTACTAAGAATGCCGCCTAAAAACGTATAAAAACGGAAACAAAAATAAACAAAGAATTTCCCCGTGCATTCCCACCCTGGCTCACAAACGGTCTAGTCCCGCCATTGCCGGTGAAAAATACCCAGACATTTTTATCCCGTACTTATAACCTGTTAGACTTGTTTTCTTTTTGCAATTAGTGACTGGGATATTAACGGCCTCAGCCTCGATATCCTAGATGAGATGGCATACCTGGGAATGTGCGGGTAGTTTTTGGGAACGGTGGGTCGGTGAAAGGGTTATAGGCGTGCGTCTTTCATGGTGTCTGCTTACACAGATTTGCGACTGACTCTGTTGTGGGGTGAGTAGAACGAATTTATATATTGTTTCATTTTGCTAGGTTTTAAAGTATTTTAGTCACAAGTAAATTTTTTATTATGGAATAAAACCTAGACTACATTGAATAAAATTCCAATCAACAATTAATATGTATTTCTTACAGAATATAAAAATAATGTTTTGATAAGTATCAAAAAATATACTTACGAAGCATGTTTTTTTATAATATTTCATTATGTATAGGTACGCATTGTTTTTATATTTTATAAAATTTTCCACCACTGGGCACGGGACTCTTCTAACTATGACGAGGGTTTGGCCATTGGACATTACCGCCAGCAAAAAGGGGAGTTGCAGAGTTTGCATATCTTTCGAGCTCATTATGAAGAACTCTCAGACATGCAGGTTCTTTCACAATGCTCTCCTTCACCATTTAAGAAAATATTACCGACAACTTAACATTATGCACTTTACTAAAGCCGTGGGTTAGAACCCGACTCTCTACGTTGTAATCTGTTAGTATCTCCACTAGGCTAGCACTGCTGATTACTTATGTTTGTAGCTACAATTTATGTATTTTGAACATCAAGACTACTTACGCAGACACTATCTAAACTTAACCTTAAGGGCAAACCATGTAAACTAACGTTTAATAACTTACTACGTATAATAACTTACGCAAAGCCTTAAAATAGAACAATTAGAAAATGATCGCTTGTAACAATCCGTTGAACCCTTTTGTTTCTAAGACTATTTTAAGCCTAGAGTAGGAGTTTGTGCAAATTTCCACCGTAATATTAAGAAAATTAAAATAATTTCATTGAAGTGGAACATAGTTTTCATTGAATAACAAAATATATGGTCATATTTATAAATCGTCTTGAAACTGCGTACCTATACATCACATTTTAACAAAATAAATATTGTTAATAAACGTAGGAACGGTATTTAAAATGCAGTGTAGATAATGTCTGACACGAGTTGTATTAGGGAATCAGTGCGTGTTGAATTATATATTTAGGAGAAGTTTTATAAATGGAGATATGAGTTTACTCATCGACAGCGTCACAAAAGAAATAAAAAAGATACTGACAGGATACAGTAAACAAGTTTAAAATATTTTTTTTATAGGCTAACGCCTGTATCCCCGAAAGGGTAGGCAGATGTGTAAATATTAGACCCAATATTCGCATGAATTTGTAGGTCCCACGTAATAGAGAGCGAGCCTATTGCCGCTACCGGGCACATCACCAGACTCCGGGCTGCTACTGAGTATTCGGAAAAACACACTAACACTTTTGCCCGACCCAGGAATCGAATCCGAGACCTCCCAATCCCACGCGCACATTTATGCCGCAAGACCAACGAGGCAGTAAAATAAAATATGTATACCTAAATTAACAAATAAAAATCTCCAGAAACGAATAAAAATTACATACATGACATTTAACCCTTCTATATAAATTACATCATAATCCTACAATCTTACACAATGGTACAAATAATGTATTACATCTCATTTTGACCCCTCACCTCTTAACCACACTCATCACACAGCATCCCTTCACAACATTTGACCTGACCTGACCAGATTAATTGAGAGTGTGACCTGTGACACTTGGACTGGTTTGAGATTCATCTCATGAATATCTATACAAAATTACATATTGAGTCAAAATGAACATGGAAGGGTTGATTTAGTTTTTTTAAATGTTGTTATGCTTAAACAGGTATATGACAGGTAGGCAATTTCTGACAATAGGGAAGTTTCCTGCAAGTGAAATAATTTATACAAGTATTATTATCTAGTGAAACATGTCGAAATCATAGTAGTTTCATTCGCCAATTTATTGATAATAAGTATTCTACTTGACAGAAAAACACTATGACGTCACTACGTCCTATTTCATACGAAACCCTTAGCAAAAGTCGTTTTTGACATTTCATTAAAAGTGCTTGATTTGACTAGTTGGAAACAACACTATTAGAAAAGTGGTCAGCAGTAGGCAAATCAGGCGGGATACGTAACGTTTTCGACCCGTGTTTTTTTTCTGCGAACAGTATTTGTTTCTCTACAAGGTAAGTGGGTTGAACCCACAGACGTAGAGTAATGGAATAATAATTAACAATTCTTTAAATAAGACAAATATTAGTTAGACATGCGGTATCTATTGTATTTTTAATATTCGGAGGTCTAGAAATAAAGGACATCACCAAATAAGGGTATCTGGTTCTAATGCTTTTGGCTTTGTAATGATCAGTTTGTTGACCAGGCAGCAACAACTAAACCATTCCACAGTCAAATAATCCACCATTCTAAGAGTACGCGGAGTACAGTCCAGGGTCAATAAATATACCTCAGTTAATAAGACATACATTTTAAAAAAAATTGTGCCACCGATTCGCGACACTTACTAGCAACTATTACTATACATTAGCTTACAATCTCCAAACGAAATAAATTAATCTGGCATATCTGAGACAGTTGGGTAGTTGTTGTGGACCCCCGGGGGCAGATGGTTCGCACAAAACAAACTTATGTACATTCGTTACAATTATAGCTGGAGTACTGTTAAACTGCTAGTTTCGGACGTGATTCCAACTACGTTCAGACTGTAGTTATAAGATGGAAAGTGGGATTCGCTGGTTTTATTACGTCTTAATGTTTAAAGGAAGTGACGTATTAAGAATACAAAGAGTCAGAGGCGGATAAGGAAAATCCATACTTAAAGCAAATACTTAATTAAAAGTTGACTGCCTCCGTGGTCCAGTGGATAGCGTATGCGACTGCTGATCGTAGGTCCCGGGTTCGATTCCCGGGTCGGACAAAATTGTTACTAGGTTTTTCCGAATTCTCAGTGGCAGCACGGAGTCTGGTGATGTGCCCGGTAACGGCAATAGGCTCGCCCCCTATTACGTGGGACCAAAAATTCATGGCGAAATGTGGGTGTAATATTTACACCTCTGCCTACCCCTTCGGGGATACAGGCGTGAGATTATAAATAAAAAAAATATCTTTCTGAAGAGAGATCTTACGGAAAACTGGACATCAAACCCTATACCAACCGGTCCGGCAAGCGTGGTATAGTAGGGCAAATCTTCCTATTGACTCAAAATATTGTTTTGAATCAAATTAGGAGAGGCTTAAGTCCATCAGTGGAAATATCACAGTAAGGGCGGTTTCAGATTAGCGTATTTTTCTGCGCATATACGGTCGTGCATACGCGCTTACACGAGCGCTAAATTACGCGTTTCGTTTCGGCATATTTCGGCGTGTTCGCTTGAAACGGTAGTGACATCGTCGGGTCGCGCTTATACGAGCTTAGAAGCGTGTCTACTCTAGTACGAGTTGCGCGTGTGTCAAAAGGCGCGCCTATACGCGCCCACATGCGCTTCCAAAAACGAGCTTATACGCGCGTATAAAACGCTAATCTGTAACCGCCCTAATGTTATCGTTTATGCCAACTTTATTTAAATTGCCGCGTTTTAAACATCAGACCACTTTATTTCATTACTTGACTTACATATGATTTATGAAATAAGGCCCACTTGCACAACGATTCTTAAACTGAATTAAGATGTATTTAACGAGAAAAAATATATTAAACACCACTAGCGTCTTGCACAACGAAAAATTTGTCGACTAATATGATTTAAGAACTGTCAAAATTAATTACCGAAAATCGGCTGTTTAGTGGCTAATTTTATTTAAAAATTGTCACACTGACGTTGGCAACTTGTCATTAGCGACGAAAATTAACTATAATTATATGTATAACTGGACCGGACGACGCATCAGGGGTAGGCCTCCCACAAGGTGGACCGACGATCTGGTGAAGAGGCTGAAATGATGATGATGATGATATAACTGATAACAATGTACCTACTTGTGTTCTTGTTAACCCTAGAATCCTACACTATCTGGCGCACATATTATTCCTACACTGCTGGAACACCCCATACTATAATGACTGTAATTCTAAAAATAAAAAGAAACAATTAATAAAAATACGTTTAATTATAAATAATCAGTAACTTGAGATCACAAATCAACCTTATTACACAAAGTTAAACTTAGTTTGAGCAATTTGCACAAACTTGTACCTGATGCTCCACATAACATCTAAAAATATCAGTATTTAATTCATATAAGAGTATTGTTTTAATAAATATTCAAATTAAATAAGATATTACATACAAATCCATCAATCGTAATAAATAAAATAACTTACGATTTTACTACAATGGGGTACTGGCATACCCCACAGCACTTATATAGGCGACTACATGACGCAGCTGTCGTCACGGTATTGGCAAGAGGTTGACACCAAACTAAAATACTCTGACGCGTGAATTCGTGGACATTAAATAAATTAAGATATTTAGAAAACAAATCGGTGTGGGGTGCACCTGCACCCCATGTAGCCCCTCACCTGATACGGTCGCGGCGGCTATGTTGCCGTAATTTGATCGCCGAATTGAGACGCGCCGCGGCGCGATTTGAGTGGGTCACATATTTAGCATTTTATGGCCTTTCTGTTTATAAATACCTGACACATTGTATATTGATGGAATCCTTGATAAATTATCTACAATGTTACAGTACAACGGTAACATTATATCGTACTGTGACCGAACTGTATTCAAGAGAAAAATAAAAATGTAATGAAATTGGGTAAATTCTGACTTTCTGATGAAATATATAAAAAAATAAACAACTTGTAGTTTTCACTTTCCTTTTTATTTAACCTGCTATTATTAAGGAATAAGCATATTGAAAAACATTTACACCTTTTCATAATAATATCTAACGTAAATCAACAAATTCCATAAGCGGTTTTTGTCGTTTTCATACCGTACGCGTTAAAACTGCATAAAAATGTCTGAACTTTGCACCTTCACTTTGTTCAACATATTTCATTAAACTCATGAGATATATATATATATTTAGAAAGCTTGTTTGATGGTTAAAAGAATCACAATACATTTAGGCGACAGAATTGCATTGATTTTAAACAAAATATTTAAAACTATGCTCATTATAACAAAATCAAACCAAAATACAAAATAAAAAGTTATGAGTCTTAAAGTACATAAAATGAGCTTTAAATTTCAACAAAGGACAATCTTATAGTTATTGTAAATAATTATTAATTAAATAAAAATTGCAGAAACAAAGGACAATGACTCGGCCTGACAGCCGGTCATAAACTGACCGACTGTTACCTGCATTATATTTTTCGTGAATATTTAGAATATACATGAATTTAAGGACTTCTGCATATTATATACTATTTATTTATGAAATTATTCAAACAATACAACAAAAAAAATACCAACAAGTGCAGAAACAATACGTAAAATCATATGAAATATACGGGTGCGGGGCGAATTGGTTCTTACCTAAGGAAAACTGTCTTTAATCTTAAATTACACTACGAATATTATCAAATTAAACATAAAACGAAAAAATGCTTACTTAGGCATGATTATATAGCTTCTTGTTGATGCTGCAGCGTTTTTTGGTATCAAAATTTATTATTGCGACAGGACACGCACAGCGACGCGGGAACTTTCTTTTGATTAGACGAAACTTTTTTTTTTTTTGGAGCATGTCTGTTTTCGTTTACAATACGCAAGGCGTGTTATTGTCCTACAAACCTAACGCAATCGCAAGCCGCTACAAATCGGTAAAATAGAGAAAACAGACTTGAAACGCGAACATAAAAATGGTCATAATATGACTACGTATCAAAAATCGCCCTACTTTCTTCGGTCATAATATGACTATAGATCAGGTGAGGGGGTAGGGTTCTAGGGTTAATGCTCAAACGTTTCAAGTTATTATTTGTCAATTGTCATTTCGTTGCTAGGCAATGACAATGCGTTTTGTTTTATGATATATAGTCTAAGGTTTTATGCAAAAGCATACGCATAACATCATTAAAATCGTAACAAAAAGTCATCATGCCATGAAACAAAACGTAGAAACTACTTTACCGACCTCAAAAAATGTTTAACTAAATCTAAGCGTCGTTGTTGTTGTGCAAGAGAACGCTAAATTCTTTTAAGTTAAATTATTTTATGCTGTTAATTCTGTTTAAGAAATTTAAATTATGGAGCGATTTAAATCAAACGTTACGCAAGTGGGCCTAAGAATGATTTATAAATTTAGAACAAGAGTATCCCTTTCGTGCGGAGGGAACAAATCCTTTCTGTTTTCAGAGATGATTTCTTTCGTTTCTATTGGCTTGTTAAGCTGGTTAAGAATTGGGTGTTTGGTTTGAGCTTAGTTCACATAGATTAGATAAGTGCTCTACGTATCAGAATCAGAATCAGCATTTATTTGTTGAACATAGGTAGGTACAATTACAGTGGTCTTAAAATTAATATAGTGCGCCATGTTTTGTCATAGGACATACAAATATAAAATTGTGCATAAAATATATATAAAATTAAGTATTATTCAAGGTGATTCAATTTTTACATAATTAATTATAGAAATTATTTATTAATTTATTAATTACGTAAGGATTAGCTTGCTTCGAATTCTGAAATGATCTGACCTTGGAGAACGGCAATCATTGCGACGAACGCCGCTCGAATCGAGGTGAAACATTACCTTGCTAATCTCGTACTAACCCCCGGTAAAATAAATGTAGGTATATGATGTTTTCAATCAAGATTAAAATCATCATGAATCAAATATTCCGTTGAACATCGAAGTTCAATATCACCGTCATTAATATTCATACTATTTTTAACGCAGACATTGTTGTGAATATTCATGAAGTGCACGCAGGTGATGGTCTAGGCCACTCTAGGCAAACCAATACAATATATCAATCTGCATTTGCAAAATATTTTAGTAATACAATAGATACATTAAATACTTATTCACCTATAATTATTTCAAACAGTGTGCGATAATATTAAAAGACCCTATTTTCATTAAATTTGACTTCGATATTAAATCAGAATAAACTGGTGAAAGGTGCAGAATAAGACTGCATGGTGGGTACGTGTGCTTGTGTGTGTTAGGTAACAGCAATGCGAACTCGCGGCGATCAGCTGAACGACGACGGAGGTCAATACACCGAGCTGATATTTTAAACGCATAATTTAAAAAAACAATGTGACTTATTTTTTCGTGTATTTGTATTCAGTTACAATAGTATATTCATCATCATCATCATCAGCCTGCAAGAGTCCACTGCTGTAGTTACAGTAGTATATTCATCATCATCACCATCAGCCTGCAAGAGTCCACCGCTGGATATAGGCCTCTCCAATGGCACGCCACTGAGCCCGATTTTCGGCTTTTCGTGTCGCCGCCAGCCACTTTGCGTATATCGTCACTCCAACTAGCCGGAGTGCGTCCTACACTAGGTACGTTTGCCAAGGCGCAGTCTCCTCTCTAGAACACGACTACTCCAATGGTTATCGGTTCTGACAAATGTGGCCAGCCCCTTCAGCTTGCTAATTCTTTGAGCTATGTCGATTACCTTGGTTCTCTGTCGGATCACTTCATTACGAATAGTATATTCACCACTGAAAATATTTTGCAAATCCATATCAACATCCTGTATTCTAACTAAATGGTGAAGTATATGAAACAACCGTTACGGTATGTCTGTGCAAATTCAAATCACACATAACAGAAGTGAAACCAACCACTTTAATCAAAATTTCCTTATGAATGTAACCAATATTAATAAATATTAATACTAAATTATGGTGACTTATACTAAAGACATTAAGGTAAGAGAAAAAAAAACACAAGTGTGTGCTAGTCCTGATTCGAAAGTGACAAACAAAAATAAAATACCATTTTTTGAACAGTGGTTATTTTAGAAGTAGTTAGTGTCAGTAGTCTTTCATAATCCAATTCTTGCCAGGTTGAATGTATTTCTGTCTTCTACTAATATCTATGTACAAAGTGATCTTCTACTACCTTTACGGCAACTTACATAGGCATATGCCTACAGCTATACTGTGAGTAAAAAATAAAATAAGCAGCAGAAATAAAAAATACATTATACTAGTCCAATAAAAGGTCAAATCCCAACAAAACCGCCTCACATTCATACAATTATAAATACATAAACATACATTTTATCGACTCATACATACTCGAATACCCAATTAATCATTTCAGTAGACATTTACCCATCGCTGAGCATGTATGCACATTGTCCAGTGCAGACACAGGGACAAACACGCACACATCGACGGGTATTTAGGTACCGTGGACCCTAACCACAATGGTGGGTCTGAGCATGAATACGCTCTAACCCTTCAGGTCCATGCGGCAATTATTCAAAGAGAATAGTTTAACAGAAAGGATTGTAAGGACTGTCCGCTCTGAATTTGATATGCTGTATTGTCTGTGTACCTGCGTGCGATAATCAATTTTATACTACGTGAATAAAGTTGGTTTTTCTTTGCAGGTGTTGTGTCACTTACGTTTTATTTCTTGAGGGTAGAATTTCAGTATATTTAGAATATTTATACATTTGTCCGTGGCGGGTGTACGGACGCCAGCGCGGATGAGACCTCGGCGAGTACATAATAGGTACAGTGATTTAGTACGGAGCTGTTGGTGATTTTAATGTAATTAGTCTGGCCGAATGTTACCGCCATTCTGTTTGTTCCCCGACAATGCGGAAACGTAATGCTCTTTGAGAGAATTTCAGAAATTTGCCGACTGAGCTAAATTATTTGCTGGAAATAAATAAAGGACCGCCACTGCCTTCTGGCAATACTTCACTTGTTATTTGGTAAAAGTACAATCATTTTGATATTGTAAAATTATATTTATTTTATTTTCGAAGAATTTTTGTGTAAGTTCTGTTGACAACTTTTCTTATAACTTCATGAACAGGATAGCCTTTAAACGGAATAAGAAGCTGCAGAATACAGCAGCTGTCATAAATAAAAAAGAACAAAACTTTTTTTCTTTTATTAATTTACCTGCTTTTTTTACAAAACTACTGAACGTTAGCATATGTGCTATTTAAAATATAGCATAATTTGTTAATTTCAAGTACCAATTTCAATTTATTACGTTTTTAGTAACTACAATATGTACATGTGTAATTACAAAACACAATTATTAATGTAAGTGTTACTGCCTGTCTTAAAACAAGTCCCGTAAAATAACGAGTGTACTTCCACATTCTGCGCATATCTCTACTCTAACAGTATGGAGAGAGACTGCGTAGAAATTCACTCTTTGAAGTAATGAGGAAACGTAATACGTTTCCTCACTACTTCTTAATTAAGATATACATAAATGGTTGTGAAAATGGATATAGGTAAATAGGTAATACATATTTTAAATATATATTTAGAACTATAATCTGTGCTAGCCCAGCGCTGGCTGTGGTCCTATAATCCTTCTCAGGGAGGTTTCAGGTTAGCGTTTTATACGCGCGTATAAGCTCGTTTTTTGAAGCGCATGTAGGCGCGTATAGACGCGCCTTATGGCACACGCGCAACTCGTACGAACGTTGACGCACTTCTAAGCTCGTATTAGCGCGAGCCGTCAGAATCCATGTCGACACTGACAAGATGTCACTACCGTACTCGAGCGAACACGCCGAAATATGCCTGTTTCCGCGAGGCCGGTTTTTTGAAGCGCGTAATGTAGAGCGCATGCAAGCGCGTATGCTGAAACGACCGTATACGCGCCGAAAATACGCTAATCTGAAACCGCCCTTAAAGTAAGAATAGCTCATGCTCAGGCGTGATACATTTTGCGAACAGGGCTGATAGTACACTGATTTAATTAAAAATATTTATTTTCTTACAACTATAGCGATAATTAAAGTTTGTATAAATGTAGGTACCTATAATTATGTTTTTTACTTTTTCCCGCAAAAACTGTTGAATGGATTTTGAAAGAACTTTGCAATAATATATATGGGCGCAAATAATATATAATGATTATATTGTTACGAAAATGTTAATAATATTTAAGATTGATATTTAAATAACTATTTGTGAACACAGAACTGAGAACTTCACTACTTTACAACATTAGACACTGTATTGGTTGCTTATCTGTTTATAAAGATTGGGTATTTAATTTATCGCTTAGTTATTAAGATAACTCCAGAAACTTTCAAAGTAAAATCAATTAGTATTAAATAACATTATTCTGACACTTATTTTTACGGTAATAAATAACATGCGTTTATATTTGCATCCTGTTGATAGCGCCATCTGTTGACAATGTTGTAAAGCAGCGTTTGGTTAATAAAATAAATTTGTTATTCGTGTAAAATAAATCATTTGGTGTTGTGCAAAATTCATTACAATATTAATGTCAATTTTTGATTAGTTTATAATTAATTGTACAGTAATTTCAATTATATGTTGAAAAGGAAGTAGAAGTAAACATTAATTAATGTAATGACGGTTAGTTTATAAAAAGGACTGTAGGTCGCATTTTAATTCAATTCTGTGCTAGAAATCAACTGATAATAAACCAAGTAATATTACGTGAGTGTTTTTATTATGGAGTCTGGACACCATAACCCTGGCGTATCGCCGACAGCAGCGGTTGGATAAACGCCCCCTAAGAGACTTCGGGATCTACGGTTGGCGCGAGAGTGATGGGTCTCTTGCCTTGACCGCCATTACCAATGAAGACCTGAAGACTGATGCGACAAGCGCTTGGAAGCGGTGTTTGGCGCTAGTCAACCCTGATCGGAGACCACACGGTGTGTTGGAGTTATGACGAGCACGTCTACACTGCACGTGAGGCCATGTGCGAGCGAGAGCGACAGAGTGACTACGACGTGGTGCACGCACCGGGGTGTGCTGTGGCGTGACCGCTGTTCTGCTCTGAGTGCTACCAGAGGTTGCTGATGCGGGTTGTTGATGCACTGACCAGAGGTATTTATCCAGAGCTGATTTTATTAGTTTTTGAGAAACATCCTAATTTTATAAATTATGGTGCTTATACGATTACCTACTGTCCCCGTAAGGATTACCAGGTACCTTAACATTATACAGTCAAAATTACGAAAGTTATACCCCAAATAGAACTAGGTAACTGTTGTTTATCCACGTTTGGTACATAGCAGTGCTACTGTGCTTATAGTCATGTTATGCCGTCGGCTGGGGCTCTTGTCTCATGTCTGTTTATTTATCGTTAGGCCATGTCGGAACCTTTCTGTAAAACTTACTTATCTACACAAGAAAGAGAAAATAGCTTTGTTGTTATGTGGTTCTACTAATATAATTATTAGTAAAGAACGGTATAACTGCCCTTTTCAAGTTGAAGCTCTGATATAGATGCATTGTATAAATTACCTGATTTGCTTTCAGTTTAAATAAGCTAATTGATGTGCTGAATATGAATTCATTTGGTAGTCAGTAAGTTATCCCAATAGTAAAACATTAAAGAGATCAAAACATTATTTATAGCCCTTGGTTACACATTACATAAGGCTTACTAACTGCATTACTTATGGCTAGTGCTCACAGCGCGATTATATGAAGCCTCTCTTGATAAGTGACTATCCACCACAAAAATAATTATTTGCATAAAACCAGTAGTTTCACAGATAAAAGCATTCAACAAAACAAACTTCAGTTTTATTATATTAGTACAGATAATTATTCAGAAGGTAGATATAAAAATAAATTTGTGATACACATTTTTAAAGCTAATATTTGTAAAGTTACAAAATAGGTTTTATTAGTTTGTGGACTCTGTAGGTGCCTCAATGATTTCATTTTAACATTATGTTGAAATTGTTACTGTCAACTTGCAGCTCAAGTTAAGGTTATAAGACAAGGGATCCCAACATATCTTAATATTTTGTCGTTTAATTTTATACCTATATAGAATGATTTGTTCCGACCATGATACGTCCTTGCTTAACCCAAACTACTGAAGCTAGAAACATGAGATCTGGACAGTAGATTTTCTTATGGACATATGCACTCACTTAGATTTTATAAAAGTCCATCTCTAAGCATTTTAGGTTGAAAGTCTTAAGGCAGGTGACTGCTAATCTTTTATAAATAACAAGCCTTAGTGTTATACTCGGTAGATACAATTTATTTTAGTTGTGAGTTCATTTGCTAAGTTAGTTGCATCTACATTTAAGATGACAACCAGTGATAAACCAATAAAATTTAGTGCCAACCTTATTGCTTGGCTCTTGTGGGATACCAGACAGTTAGGAATATGATTATTAGGATAATGGTAAGTGGGTTTAAAGAACATGATGTGAAAATCCATATTATCTCTTTTCCCATTTAGCAGTATTTATTCTTGACAAATAAAAGTAAATGTATGGACTACTCATGCTTTATTTCTAAGTCAGTTGTGATAAGTCAGTTTAAATTTATTTATTCAGATAAACAAATATTAATTGTGTATGAAATAATAAGAATTACATTAACACCACATGTTAACAGTTTAAAATAAATATTAACATTATTTAGAAAGTGCCCTTAAATATAAAGTCAAATAAAACTATTGATATAAACTCACCACCATATTAACTATACAAACTGAGTGGAATCATTTTTAGAAATAAGACTGCACTACTCTTGCTTTGTTATATTGGTAGCTTGTAAATTTCTCTTTTATGGCTCAGTTGGCAAACAGTGCAATAATTTCACAGCTTGCACTATGCCTAAAAATATTCAATATTGGATTAAACATGTTCTTACATGAGTAATAATTATAGCACTAGTATTTTCGAAATCCTTGGATCTGCATGGTTTGAAATAATTTCATATTTATCATCAACAGTCCGACTGTTCACGGCTGAACATAGGCCTCCCTTTGTTCTTGCCATTTTGTTTTCCTGTTTGATGTGGATAAAACTTATTTTGAATATATGAATATGGTTTTAACTGTTTTTTCAAAGCTGCAAAATATGAGTATCCTGATAACTTTATATTTGACTATCTAAAATGGCACTGTCAGACAGAACCTGAGAAAATTCAGTGTCTTTTGTATTTTACCTTATGCGTAAAATATGGGCTCCAACACTGTTGTAGCAAAGATAACTATATACCTACCAATGCACAGGTTGAACATGCCTGATATATAGATATAGATTAATAGACCGCACCACTTTGTAAGAGTAGAATTTTATTTCATCTACAGTTACGAAGGTTCATGGAACTAATATTTGGGTGGGAAATGTTGCCCACCACCTGTCTTTTGAGTGTTGCAGGTTGATGATGACATCCTAGCAGATGACCTGACCTTAGTGTGAAGAGAGGATGGACGAGCGGTCCTTTGCTGATTGGTATGTATGGATGACGGTGGCCCGCCCTTTTGACGTCGGTGGTTTTGTGTGTGGGCTGCGCGCACACGTGCCGCATGAGTGCTGTACTGAGCTGGAGTCAAGCATTGTTTGCTAACCTTTGTTGCTGATCAACATCAACAACTGTACGAGCAGCTTGACCGTATGGGCGGAGGATTCGTCAGATACCGATTTACGTGGGGCGTCCTCTACCTCCTCCACTGTCGTTGTTGGACCTATGTAATAGCATTGTATCTATTGATATAACTGATCATGACGAACGATGATGATTATTTTATGTATATGCATTGATGTGTTTATGAGGCAAATTTTGCATTTGTGTTTAAGTAAAAATTTATTTTTCCTATCCAACATCCTTCCCAAAACGCTGGCTGGCCACCATGCGTATCCTTGATCCTGGTCTTGTTGGCTAGATCCCGTGATGGGTGATGCCGTGTGTGGCTAGATCCCGTGATGGGTGATGCGGTGTGTTGGCTCCCGTGATGGGTGATGCCGCGTGGGCTAAATCGACCCTATGTGGGTGATGCCGTTTGTGGGCTAGATCCCTATGTGGGCGATGCCGTTTGTGGGCTAGATCCCTATGTGGGTGATGCCTGTGTGTGCTAGATCCCGTAATCGGTGATGCCGTAATCGGCTTAGCCATGGGTGAAGCATTGTTTGTTAGATCCCGTGATGGGTGACGCATGCCACAGGCTAAGATCCTATGACTAGGTGAAGCCTTGTAAAGAACTTTTAGTTCGTTCTGTATGATAAACGCTTATTTATGTAATTTTTATATTCATTATTTTTGTTTGCTGTTTATTCTGTAACCGTTACCTAAATACCTAAAAGTCAGCGCGAGGAGCGCGCTGGATCAGAATGGCCGTATGGGCGCAAATAATATATAATGATTATATTGTTACGAAAATGTTAATAATATTTAAGATTGATATTTAAATAACTATTTGTGAACACAGAACTGAGAACTTCACTACTTTACAACATTAGACACTGTATTGGTTGCTTATCTGTTTATAAAGATTGGGTATTTAATTTATCGCTTAGTTATTAAGATAACTCCAGAAACTTTCAAAGTAAAATCAATTAGTATTAAATAACATTATTCTGACACTTATTTTTACGGTAATAAATAACATGCGTTTATATTTGCATCCTGTTGATAGCGCCATCTGTTGACAATGTTGTAAAGCAGCGTTTGGTTAATAAAATAAATTTGTTATTCGTGTAAAATAAATCATTTGGTGTTGTGCAAAATTCATTACAATATTAATGTCAATTTTTGATTAGTTTATAATTAATTGTACAGTAATTTCAATTATATGTTGAAAAGGAAGTAGAAGTAAACATTAATTAATGTAATGACGGTTAGTTTATAAAAAGGACTGTAGGTCGCATTTTAATTCAATTCTGTGCTAGAAATCAACTGATAATAAACCAAGTAATATTACGTGAGTGTTTTTATTATGGAGTCTGGACACCATAACCCTGGCGTATCGCCGACATATACCTAGCTTATATATCAAAATGAACATTTAATTAGGCAGAACCACAATCAGTAGGAAAAAAATATTACTAGAAGTGCAAAAATAATAAATATTTCGGAACATAAACCTACTCCACCCACACCAACCCGAATGCGGGTAACACTGAAATTGTGAAAACGGCAATGACCATGCAGAATAGTGATCATCAAAATTCCATGAGCGAAGTACTATTAGAGCGGGCGGGGGTGACTGCCCCCTACACCGGCCACCCCTGCTGCTATACTGCTATAACGAACTAGCGCATTGGTCAGCCCTATTATTATGCTTACTGGCCAGTTACATTGCTGTTTTGCTCGAATTTTAAAATGTTGTAGTTTTATTTATCGTCTGCTATGTAATGGCTGTCAGTGTTAGTTTAATAGTATTAGTAGAGGAGACGTGGAAGATCGACCTTCACCGATCTGATAACCAGATGAGACGTATTTTTTATGTAATATAATTTATAAACAAATATGCCTATAATAACTTGCCTATCAAAAAAGTGCTCATAGCTATTTTAAATTTAAGTAATTTTAATCAACCGCAAATATAACTTTGTCGTTTATACAAACACTATGGAAAACAAAGTTATTTTTGGTGATGAAAAAGTGATCGTGATATTTGGTTAAGTGAAGATAAAGGGTATGTTAAGTTGATACCTGAACTACGGGACCCTTACGGGACTCGCACGTAATCTAATTATTTGATCTTTGTTGCTATATTGCTTCCACTCCAAGATTGTTTTTTTATTAATTACTAGCATCAGCCCTAACACTTAACATACCCTTTATCTTCAAATATCACTATCACTTTTTCATCACCAAAAATAACTTCAGGTCAAATCATTGACCAATATAACATTAAGTGATTCTGCAAGGCCACCAATATTACTAGTTTAAATGATCTAAATTCAAGTTTTTGGTTATGATAAAGGTAACTCTATCACTCTATCGCGTTGGCAATACCGCAGGTTATAAGCAAAGGTAGGCGTAGGTCATACTGTGTGGACTGTTCGCGGTTTGGAATGTCACCGTGCACAATAACGCAACCATAATATTTGATGGCAGTGTTAGCTGAAGACAGACGAACGCGTCTAATTTAAAGACCTCAGTGGTTTTCTGTGTATTAGCATTGTTTACTTACGTTCTGCTTATAATTTTGTTCTTTTCCTAACTATGACAACTTAGTACGATTTAATGACCAAAATAACAATACTCAATAACACTAATATGACCGCTCTCACTTCGCCATTGCTGACGTGCCGATGTGTCCGCACCTTAATACTGGCACTAACGATGCATCTACAAGTTTTCGTTGGCAACATTTAGGATTTGGTAACATTCAATAACCTTTAGCAATAATCTATAGAGATACGTCGACTACTTTTTTATAGAATGTTGTGCTCTAACATTCTGAAATGCTGCTTAAAAAAATGCTTCTGCTATGTGCAGTCATAATTTTTTAACATTTGCATCCGACATAATATTTTCCCATGTTTTGGTTCATTGGGGTATAACAACATTCATTTTAATTTACTTTTACTTAGGTCGTGCCAATTGCGTTATCTTTGTTTTTTTCATCCTGAGTTATCTGACATCTTGTCGCACCTGTAATAAAAAGTAGACATTTTAGCATTGTCTTGTAGAGAACAACACATACATAAGTACGAGGATTATTTGAACCACGACAGCATACAGACTGACTTCCAAGTCACAGGTTCACCTAGCTTGGTAGCAGGTCTTTAAATATTTATGACACTTTCACGTATCTATTTATTATGAAACTACTAAGGACCATGCAAATTGTTTTGCTTTATCGTTATAACCCTAAATATTAAATTATGATATTATACCTTTATCCACGAAAATGTAGGTCGTTTCTGCTATCACGTTATGGTCTGCTTAGACTGCTTCTGTAAGAGGAAAAAGGTACCTACATACAATTTGTATCTTCAACTAGTATGGAAAAATAGTTATCGTCAACTAATTGAAGGGCTATTTACAAAACAGCACAACTTTTTAGCAACCATTTTACAGGAAGTAAAAAAAACGTTCTCCAATCCACATTTTTCGTTTAATAAGTTGGAACTTTTGATGATTTATTAATGTTAATGTATTGTATTGAATATGTAACATTTTTTATTATTTATACCTACTGTTATGGAATAAAATGATAAAATGTAGCTTGTACTAGTGTTCTTTTTGTAAAAAAATGCATTTATGTTATTTTTGTAAAAATAAAAGTAAAAGTTTTACAATAAAAGACATCTAATTAACCATAATTAAGTAGTTTATTGCCATACAAAACACTTGCAGCCATTATACAGTCTAATTAACTAATTATTTATTCTTCTCCTTCACTTACATCTTCATTATCAATATCAATATCTTCTCCTTCCTCTGCCACAATTTCGCATATTTTATCATAAATAATCATCTTGTGGGGTCACTCAAAAAATGTTTCAATATCTGAATATCCTTAGCTTTATTAGGATTTATTGGAATTTGAGCCTTGTACAATGGACTAAAATTCAGTTCCAAAGGCTGTGGACGCTTTCTCCTATAACTGACGTTTAATACATACATACATACATAGACTCACGCCTGTTTCCCGGAGGGGTAGGCAGAGACTACGGAACGCCATTTGCAACGATCCTGACATACCTCTCTTGTTTCATTCACTCCCATCAAGTTTCTCATGCATGTTTAATTTTTCACAAAAACTACTTAACTGCGTTCAGATACGTCGTTTTTGTAAAATTTGCACGCAGTTGTGTAGTTTTTGTAAAACATGTGTTTTTTTACAGTGTGATTCTGAGCTCATTATGCTGTTTTTGTAAAATCGAATAAAACTGTCTAGTGTAACTTTTTCCATAGAACACATTGCCATCATTTATAAAAAAACCTTAAAATTGTTAGTTATGTAGTTTTTTTTAAAAACCCTTCAATTTTCACTAGTGTTAATCTTGTGACTTAAATGACATTCATAACTCTATTTGAATTCGAATATTATTATGTGTAGGTAACCAATAAATATATAATTTACTAGCAAAAGTATATTGTAATAATATATTGTGTGTATGTTAATCTGTATATATCATAATTAAAATAAGTATATATGTATGCTATTCCATTGTCTAGTATCCATAGTACAAGCTCTGCTTAGTTTGGGAGTAGATGGTGTTACCTGTACATATTTACAGTGTCTGTTAACAAAGATACTTATAAATTGAAAATTGAAAATAAATTGAAATAGACTTTTTTGTTTGGTAATCGAGTTTAAAGGTCATCTAATGGTAAGCGGCTCGAGATCATCAGCCCTATAAATGCTGTCCTTCTGCTGGGCACGGGCCTCGTTGTACTACGAGAAGGGCTATTAAAATTACCATGGATTATGGTGTCAATCACGCTGGACATGCGTGGGTTTGCGGACATTTTGGAGAACTCTCAGCTAAGCAGGTTTTCTCACAATGTTTTCCTTTATCATTTGATTTAGCAAGCTATAATAAAATTATCAAGACAATTTAATGCACACTAAACTTCGAAATCTTAGTGTGGCGCGCCGTAGGACACTCTGCGTAACACTTACAGTCTTGCGGTCTCTCTACTAGGTTACCTATCGCTTATTCAGTTAAATAAAAAATATCACTAGGCGCAATTAAAGGCGGCGGACGCTAAATCCACAACGCTTTACGTGCAATCAGGCCACTCCATTACGAATATTTAACAAAACCCTCATAGCAACAACTGAAACTATTCCACACACATTTACATAGCATTCTACCTACCCTTTCTAAATAAAATATCCGACACATTGTCTTGTACGACAAAAACAATTATTTCACATAGCGAGTCATGTGGCGTTGAAAATTATGACTCTAAGAATGACCAAGCGGAATGTGGAAGGCCAAAATTCCTGGCGGGGTGGAAACAACCCCCACCTCCTCGTCTAGAAAGGTATGTGAACGAATTAGGGGTGCAATCGCAGACTGGTATGCGCATTTCCAGTTTTCCTACTATTTTTTATTTTATGCTGGTATTTTAGTGGGAATATTTTAGTTTGTTTTCGTAGGTTTTACGTAGGTATTAATGGTTTTAAATGTGTTCGCTATTGATTTACAAAATTAAATTATTACAGTAATAGCTCATAACAGGTTGCAGTCATTAATTTTAAATTGAATTACTTTCTGTCACTTAGTAGCTGTTTGAATAATAAATAACTAAGACACTGAATTTTTGTCTACTGCTCGCCGCTCTGTAATAAAAACGTGTGAGTAAGGACACGTTCCCACTACGGCGTGTACGACGCGTCAAGTTGTTAGCCTCGGTTCTTATCTGAGGAAAAGAAAGGAAAGGCCATGTCGGAGGCTTTCAGGTGGGCTGAAATCTCCGATACCAAAGCTGAAGAAAAGAAAAAGAAAAATCCTAAACTTATTCGAACTCATTACGAAACAAGGGCTTAATTTAATAGCTTCAGAGAGCACTAAATCTAGTCCACGATTGAGAAATTTTAAATATTTTGCTAAGAAGGCAATAAGATCTTCATGTTTTTTTTTAGATTTGGTCTCTAAATGAGATACATCTATACAAGTATTTTTTTTATAGTCTCACGCCTGTATCCCTGAAGGGGTAGGCAGAGGTGTAAATATGACACCCACATTTCGCCATGAATTTTTAGGCCCCAAGTAATAGGGGACGAGCCTATTGCCGTTACCGGGCACATTACCAGACTTCGGGCTGCTACTGAGTTTTCGGAAAAACCCAGTAACACTTTTGCCCGACCCGGGATTCGAGCCCGGGACCTCCGATCAGCAGTCGCATACGCTATCCACTGGACCACGGAGGCAGTCTATACTAGTATACTTTGTACATAGCCCCTTCATAGAGTCAGCCTACACACAAAATCTAAATACACGCTTAAGCCTCTTTAAACTTTCCCAAAACGCATGTAAAGTCTCGTTGATTACATAAACAAAGTTTTTTCACACTAAGCTACGCCCACACTCGGCGAACAGTAACGCACAATGCGTAGTTACATATTAATCATGCGATACGCGCCGGAACGGTCGGTCGTTAATCATTGAGCGGCCGGAACGCCTCCCTCCCGCAATCTCGACGGGGAGACAAGGCTTTTTGTTAATTAATCCACACTTATGTGACGCTTTTATGTATTATGTGTTGATTGTTGGTGAATATGATTATGGCTGGATGTCGATATCCTTATTTTACGTAGACAGACTGTTTGTACTCGAAGGGGCTATGTTACATAGCCCCTTCGAGTACAAACAGTCTGTCTGTCAGTACCTATATGTGATTCTTATATCGGTACGTAGGTATGCTTAAAATTTAATGTACCTAATTTCGGGATTCACATGACTATGACTACTTCCTGGTATTATAATATAGATTATTTAAAAAAGTGTATCATCATCAGCCCTTTGTACTATCCCACTGCTGAGCACGGACCTCTTCTCACTATGAGAAGGGTAAGGCCATAGTCCACCACGAGCCAAGTGCGGGTTGGCAGACTTCACATGTCTTTCGAGAACATTATGGAGAACTCTTAGACATGCAGGTTTCCTCACGATGTTTTCCTTCGCCGATAAGCAAGCGATAATTAACAATTTAATACGCACTTAACTCCGAAAAGTCATAGGTGCGTGCCGTGGATTCGAAACCGAGATCCACTGCGTAGCAGTCTGTCGGTCTGTCCACTCAGCTATCGCTGCAAAAAATATAAAACGAACGATAATTTAACAAATGTGCCAAGGCTTGCGGTAGACTTTAGAATCATTTACGATTTAAAATGCATCCATTAAAAAAACTGATTGTAAGTTATATTGTTAGGGCAGGTTTAGTATTTTAATTATAATATAATTATGTAGGTAGAAGAAATCAAATAATGACTATTTATTTACACAAGTTGCTATCTTAAGATATTTTATACGCCTCTAATACAAATATCAAGCTATTTTAATTTAAGAACTTAATTTATATCAATCAAAACTTGATCGAACATGGACTTAAAACTAGCGCGAGTGTATGAACGTCCGTATGATCTGTTAGTACCTATAGGTATTCATGAAGCGATGATGGTATAAGTGCGCGTAAGAGTCTCCCTTTGTGAAGAAATTTGTATGTTAAACGCGCCACGTAAACCTCGCGCAAAGACTAATGATCATCATAGTAGACGTATTATAAAGTAGTTCTCCTGTCAATTGATATATTTTTATAGTTTTTTAAGATGTAATTAGGCCTCCAAAAGTACTTTTAAGGAGTAATGAATTATTATGCAGCTTTGTTCAGAAACCTGAAATAGGTTTAAGATTATTCTTTTTTTATTATGTTCATCAATACCCGAATTGAAGATGGTCGCGATTTTTAGGAACAGGAATATAATAATTTTAGTAAAATAATAATCAAAAACCTTCATTTTTCATAAGTCAAGCTCAAAGTGTATTGAATTGTATTTACCTAGTACTACGAACAAAAATCTTCTTAAAACAAAAACTTATCAGTAACAACAAAATTATTTTTCTTTACTAGATATTTTACACACAATTACCCAATGATTTCGAAAATGCACCCAAGTCATTATTTTCACAAAAATCCCCCTTATTAATTAAAACACAACACCGTAGACCACACGAGCGTAGGGTTACCCCATCAGTCAAGTTTTCTTCGCTGCGTATAAAATTATGTTCATATAACACCTCCATCATCCGCTCACCCAACATTAATCATCGCGGGACAAGACTATTTATAGTATTAGTACGTTGTGTGGATGTATCTTTAAGTTGAGTGCGGTTTTGTAAAGTTCATTTGGGCAGTTTTATTTTGTGGTTCTAGTTTTTGCTCGCGACTTCGTGTTTGACACAAAAAGTATAAATTATTTACAACTTATTATGTACTATTTTTAAACAAGCTATGATCATAAATTACCTAAAAAAATCGTATGCCATTTCAGACCTATGTGTTGTGTTTTGTTATTTTTTGTTTAGCCAGGTCTTCAAAAAGTTGTCTAATTTGCTAATGCCATGCTAAATGTTATCTAATTTATTTAAATTAAAGTGTGTCAGACAGAGTCTTTCGCCTTTATAATATACCTGCGGATGGTTGTCTTGTTTATTTGTTATGCCAGGACATCGTCTCTTAGCCCTTTCGAAGTTCACTAATAATCTTAATATGTAAAATCCTTGCGTTACTGACTGACTGACAGACACGCTACAGCCGAAACTATTGGGCGCAGGAAGCTGAAATTTGGCATGTATGTTCCTTGGGGACCGTATGGGTTCACTAAGAAGGGATTTTCCGAAATTCCCACGGGATCGGCCAAAACGGGTAAATTAAAAAAATGCAGGCGTAGCTGCTGGAGTCCTCTAGTATCTTATAAGATATTATTAGTCAATTGATGACATTAATGCGGAGGCATTCTACGACGCCTACACTATGTAAATATTTTCTTATTAATTCTTCTTATTACTATAAATATAATTAATACTACTTATTAATTCCTTTTTTTTTTGGTTTATGTAAGTACAATATGTATATACTCCAGTATTAGTAGATTAAGTTTATTTTCTCATAAAAAGTTAATTAGTAGATAAATTGTATTAAATTGAACTAGATATATTATAAGAAAGTAATGAAAACTGACTAATAGGTACGCAAATCAATTCAGTTTAATTTATTTAACATATTTTTTACAAAGATTGATTTTATAATGAAAACCTTACAAGCGATTCATGAAAGTGCATAAATAAATACGTACCTACCTAGTAAAAATAATAGAGTATCAATCTTAGTATTAGGTACTAGTACTATAAATGTAAACGTTTGTGAAGATGTACCTACCTATGTATGGTATTCTTTCACGCAAAAAGTGTAGCACGGATTTTGATAATTTTTTGCATTAATATACTTTTGATGTCATATTACTTGACTATCGGCTAGTGTGTTCAAATACTTTAGATACGTAATGTAAATACTAATTAAAAGTCCATGTTATGTTCCCCTTCATTGCTCGATAGTTTTCTTAACAATATCGCTAACGATTTGCATACGTATGCATCTCACATTACCCCTTATATACAGCGTAAAGTATTCCAAAACTATTGCATTAGTTTTAACAAAAGACTCCACTGTTAATGTCCATCCTTTGTCTTGCGTCCCGCTCGTACGTAGTGCTGTCTTTGTCTACACCCCCGACGCCGACGAGTATTTTAGGGACGGAAAGGACTATTGTATCTTGTTACAATACATGTCGAAGTTTTGAGTGGAAAACATGCATTTTGTATGTAGGTATATGGGAGAGAAGTGGTCTCCGCTTTGTTACGGTCAGTGATGTATCGGTTTTGGGTATTTATTTATAACTAGCTGTCGCCCGCGGCTCCGCCCGCGTAGATGTCGGTTATCGCGATAAAAACTATCCTATCTCCTTCCTCGGATCTTTAATTGATCGAAGAATAATAAATATTGATCTCTCAACAAAAAAAAACACATTATACTGGACAACAACTGCTAAGCCGTCAAGTCTGTATATGTTATAGTGCAGATGGGCTCTTGGAGTTCCACATCTGATGTTCGAGAAAATGCCTATCAGTCGTAATGTTTTTTGCTAAACCGCATTATTTATGTCTTATAGTTTCGTTGGGCTGTTGTGATTCGGGATCAGGTGTTCCACTTTCCAAAGTCAATTATAGCCTATATGTTGCCCAGACCTAATAGCAATATACAAAAAAAAGTTGCATTCAAATCCGTCCAGTAACTTTGGAGATTAGCGTTTACAAACAGACAAACAGACAGATAAAATTGTTTTTTTTTTAGATTTTTGCTCTATTACTGTTTCTTAGCCTCCCTGAGTTTCATTTTTAGAAAAATATTCAATGTACAGGAATACTTTTTTGACTGTCTTATTATATGTATAGATATAATATATATAATACTCTGTTCATAGTCATAGCACACGTACTAGAGGTTTACTCGCCGTTTAGTGGAACGCAACCAGGGTGAGCAACGGTAGTGCTATAGATATTTGGATGGGTGACCGTTTCTTGTGGCATTTGAATTAGACAATAGTGATCGTTGAATATTACTTTACGGCAGCCTATGAAATTCATCACTGCTGGGGTAATTCGTACAATATGTTGGGTAAAACTCACAAGACTTTATAGGTCCTAGGCCTCATCGCATCGAGGCGAAATCGATATTAATCCATCTAACCTTACAGTTTTTAACTATGACTATCAAAGAAGTGTATTCTCATCAGTAATGTAATTAGTAAAAATCGAATCAATAGATCTCCCGATCGTAACCATTCTGAAACATTGGTCTATTACCGCTGAAAATTCGTTATAAATACACTTTAAGAACAGTAAATGGCTATTAAACTTCTATGCTGTCTCGATTACAGCCCTTCTAAGTGTTAATAATAAAGCCTAGTTCATAAACATACATTTCTAAAAGTACACCGTACAAAAAATAAATTCATCTATTTTCACACATAAACAAAACAGTCAAAATATATAAAAATAATGTTGGTACAAGTATAAAGAGCCAGTGGAAAGAGTAGCGAACGCTTACACATGAAGGAACAGAAATAATGAGATACCAACTACTTACTCGCTACAAAGAAAACTCATCGGTACTGTGTGGACAGACAGAGTTTATGTTTATATGTATACTAGAGGACGCCAGCAGCTACGCCTGCATTTTTTTAAATTTACCCGTTTTGGCCGATCCCGTGGGTATTTCGGGAAATCACTTCTTAGTGCAGCCCTACGGTCCCCAATAAACATACATACCAAATTTGAGCTTTCTGTGCCCAATAGTTTCGGCTGTAGCGTGTCTGTCAGTCAGTCAGTAACGCAAGGATTTTATATATTAAGAAGATTATTGCAGATATATATATACCTACGGGCTGCTACACTGTGTAAATACATTTTTATAGAATTGTAACAATTTTTGTACAACCATTTAGTTTAAGTTTAGTTGGTTAGGCACCTTACTTTGTACTACGTACATACAGTACTTACTCGTAATTATTGTTAATTAAGATTATTAAAAAAAAAAGACAAATTGTTGTTTAATATTAAAAAAGCATTAAAAATAATATAAATAATAAAATACTAAGGATTTAAAGCGAAAACACATTCTAAAATTGAAATTTGTATGTGTTGCTTACTTTTTGGTGTGTGTATTTTTTAAGTTTCTACCTGTTTATTAAGATCGAGTAACAAATTGCTTAAAAATTACTTCTGTTGTATGGGAGCCACCTTTATTATTCACATCTCTTTATTTAATTATTTATTTTGAAAGGTAATATACAACTACATATTCTGTAAAATTTTAAGCGTCTGCCTGTTACCGTTAATAATTTTGAGCAAAAAATACGAAAAAAACACGTTAATTGTATGGGACCCCCCTTAATATTTTAATTTTTTTTATTTTTAGTATTTGTTGTTATGGCGGCAACCGAAATACATAATTTGTGAAAATTTCTGCTTTTTAGCTATCACGGTCGGTTTATGAGATACAGCCTGGTGACAGACAGCGGAGGCTTAGTAATAGGGTCCCGTTTTTTACCTTTTAGGTACGGAACCCTAATTATCGTTGGTTGAAGGTAAAGGAACACATCGTGATTGCATCGACATTTAAATCCTTAGCTGATGACGATTGTTTCTAGAATTACTAGAGTATTTTTCCAACTCGACTGAATACTTTCTCGAGAATTCACAACCTGCAACCTTAGTCTCATCATCATCAGCCTTTTATACTGTCCCACTGCTGGGCACGGGCCTCTTCTCACTATGAGAAGGGTAAGGCCATAGTCTACCACGCTGGCCAAGTGCGGGTTGGTCTACACGTGCAGCAAATATCCGCCATAGAATCATTACTTCTAAAAATACCGACTAAACTTATAGGGAAGCTAACTTTTATTGGATTTATAAATAGTCGATAGCAACGGTTGGAAGGCAAACCGTCTCATAATTGAACTACGAACTAAGTTAAAATAGGCGGACTCTATTTCCGAATAGAAATGCTAAGGGATGCGAATTGAAATTGCGCAACGTATTTGTATTAGTAACATTACGTTTTATAAAGTGAGTGTATGTTTCTATGATACTTACCTATTTGATAATAGCAAGTGAATGAGTTTGTATATTTAGGTGCGCTGTTTACAAGAGATGGTAAGAATGTAGAAGATATTGAAAGAAGAGTTAATGCAGGTAATAGAGTGAATGGAGCTCTGAAGGCGTTTATGAATAGCCAAAACGTGTCCAAAAAGGCACGTTTGGCTGTGCATAGAGGGGTGTTTGTACCTACTCTTATGTATGGTAGTGATAGTTGGGTATGGCAGAAGAGTCACGAAAGTAGAATAAATGCTGTAGAAATGAGAGCACTGACAAGTATGTGTGGTGTTACTTTGACTGACAGAGTAAAGAATTGTGTGATAAGAGAGTGTTGTGGGGTAAAAGAAGATGTAGTGACAAGCATCGAGAAAGGTATGCTAAGATGGTTTGGGCACGTGGAGAGGATGGATGACAAAAGACTGACCAAGCAGATATATAAGGCAAGTGTGGAAGGGACAGGACGAAGGGGAAGACCTAGGCGGACTTTATCTGACCAGATTGGAGACATCCTAAAAACAGGACAGGTTAGAAGCACCCTGAATAGAAGAGCATGCATAAGGAATCTGATGGGAGTTAATGAAGCAAGAGAGATAGGTCAGGATCGTTGCAAATGGCGTTCCGTAGTCTCTGCCTACCCCTCTGGGAAACAAGCGTGAGTCTATGTATGTATGTTATTTGATAAATAGGTACCTATTCTGATCATTCATATTAGTATTCAATATGTAGTTCTTAATGTCACAGTTGATTAGCAGGTGAATACTTGGGTAACAGTATCGTAAGATTTTTTTAAAGTTTATCTATTATTGTTTCTTTATATTTATGACTTACAAGATTTTGTCATATACAAATTCATTCCAATTAGATTTATTTCATTTGAACGATTTGCTATTTTATATAAATATCTACTTAGGGCTTACAAGATTTTTGATATAATTATTTTATTCCTATAAGACTTTTTGAAAATATTTTCTAATAGTAAGTTACAACAAATTAAATGACAATAGGTGCGAACCCAACCAGCAAAACAGTCTCAGAACTCGCTCTTTTTAAGAGTGGTAGGCTTAAAGCGCTCTTATATTTGTTTTAGAACATACCATCGATCCTATATTACTTTTAGACAAGCCGGTATGGCCTCAAGAACGCTCAGTCTTATAACCAAGTCTCATATATGTATATAAGAGCATTTACTAAGACTAATTGCACTTGAGAAAAACTTGCTCTTATATAGGTATTTTCTAAGCTCGTTTGATTTTATATTAGACTTACTAAATGCTATTAAGTAAGATGTCAGACTAATATCAGCATAGCATAAGAGCACTGTGAGTACGTGCATTTCTGATCTTATTTGAAACTAACATAAGATCAATAGCACTGGATAAGTATGATATTAGAGTAATTTTGGATCAACATACTTACAATACGAAAGACAAGACCCATATAAGAGCGTTTGAATATGGAGTTATCTTTAGTATAGTGAATGCTAAAATTAGAGTAAACAATCTTACATTAGTCTAATAGTGCGCTTGTAAAATGCTGCTATACTTATGGCGACAGTATCAATACAAATTAACAAATAAAATAATTAAACGAGAACATGAAATACCTTATTTAACAAGGCGCACGAATTTTGAAGCGTAAAACGAGGTCTAATTAACAGTAAATAATAAATTCCAATACGATTACTTACCGTAAAATTTTAATACACGCACTTGATAATAGCGGCACTTTAGTATAAACATTAACTTCACGCAACTTTAATTAAATAAAAAAAAAATGTTTACATTTAATTTCATACGAACTTATAAGTTGGATCTGACGTAAAATTCTCAAAATATTCTAACCTTAGACCAATGTAAGCCTATGCAGGCTTACAAGATACTTACGTAAAAGCAATATAAGCCTATGTCGGCTTAAATTTTGGCTAGATTTCTGTAAGTGCAAACAGCATTCAATTAGACTAATATTAGAACGATATTAAATTAAATATGCTTATAATTGGTGCCCAAATCCAGGCTTATATCATTATATAGGAGTAATGTAAGAGCAAAAAAACAGTAGTCTTGAGATTGTTGTAAGCCTAGTTTTTGCTGGTTGGGAACCGCTTAGGTATTCATAGATTTTATATTAATAAATTAGTGTCTCACTATAGGTAGTCCTAGTAACCAAAACATTAGCTAAACAAGTTAAGTACGCGAGAGTGTAATAGTGAGATAAGTGTCGGACTGACTCATACTGACCTATCAAAATGCAAGGTTAACAAAGGACAATGGCAGATCTCCATACATCAAAATGTCTGAAATTAAATTGAAGCGAACAGTTATAAAAAATATATAAAAAAATGGCGTAAGTAACAGAGTCTACAAATGATTCTATTTTCACTCAGGAAAGGTGGAAAAAGAAGATATCGGTTTTTGAAGTTTTAGTTAAGAATGAACAATGTAGGTAAAAGGAAAGTTATAGTGTGAAAGTTAAACAATGTAGGTAGGTACGTTTGAATTATCAAATGACATATGTCAGATTGACATCAAAACGCGGAAGTATTTTGTAGCATCTAACTGTCACAGCCAAAGACAAAAGCAGAGCTGCACATTTTAAATCGATTTTATGTGAAATCGATACAACTTTAAAACGATGCTGTGACGTTTTTATTTGATTTAAACGTTGTTTTGCTTCAAAAATATTAGCTTATTGATATAATGTTGATTAAATATTTAATAACTGCATTTTAAACCAAACCAACTATATAAAGGTCGATCGTATCGATTACTTATTTAATAATCGATACGGATATAGCACTCACGTCTATTCCTGTCACACCATTGTCTATGGCAACAATCAAATAAAAAAGTAATCAATTGGAACGCTTTTTATCATCATAAAATACTCCAGCTTTAACGAGACAAAGTGAAAATATTAAAAATCGTAGAAAAAAAAAAACAATTTGTTTTGTTCATATGAAGTTTAAGGTCGCCACAACAAACCCAGACCATATTTTGCCATTGTCCTTTAAATTTACTTCTAGAAAGTTTACGACATAATAATAAATATATTCGAGCATCTATTGAGAACACACATATATAGACTCACACCTGTTTCCCGAAGGGGTGGGCAGAAACCGCCACTAACAACGATCCTGACATATTTTTCTTGCTTCATTCGATTTAATACAAATTTTCATGCATTCTCTTTAGTTTAGTAAACTTCTTACCTGTCTTTTTGAGAACATAATTACATTTCAAAATTGTAACTCACAAGGATTGAATTATTAATTTTATTTATCGCTTTATCTTTTGTTTTTATTCGCTGTTTTGCTTTTATAATAAAATATGATCTCGCAAATATAGTCGCCTTGTTATATAAAATCAGTGCCACAATTCTGAATATGGCACTGCATGACGGACGAACGCAACTTACTACTTTAATCCACTTATGACAGTTCGATATGACGCCACCGCCATGCAAACTTCTAGACCAGTACAAATTACACTTCTCTTCAACAGCATAGAACGTATGTGTTTGAATATGTTTATCTGTGTAAGTTAGGTGTACAGTCGAAACTAAACTTTAAAAGCCGTCACTCATCATGAAATCTCGAAAACCACTAGACGTATAAATATGAAAATTGACAGTATTCTATATTTCAAAAAGGCTGATTAATGGGGTCTAAAAACTCTCGTAATGTTGTCTAAAAGTTAAAATATAATGTAATTTAGATCCACAGATGAAACCGCGGGCAATGGCTAGTTATAGGTACCATATAATAAATGGACAGCATTAGCCTACGGAAGAGTCTAAAGGCGCTGATACACTTGAGCATTCCCCCGTAATGAGCATTCTAACGAAACCGAATCGAAACATCTGAATCTACATTATTTCTAGGAATAACACTTGATTCGAAATTAGTGGGGTGCGCACGTTACATATCTCTCAGGGAAACTTAGCTCAGCTGCTTGTGCCATTAAGAAGGTTCGTAGGTTGGCTGATGTCGATACGGCTAGATTGGTTTATTTTAGCCATTTTCATAGTGTTATGTCATATGGCATATTGTTATGAGGTAGGGCTGCTGACATCGAAAATATTTTTATATTACAAAAACGAGCAGTTAGGGCCATTTATATGTACCAGTTAAAGACAAGAGTCTCACTCAAAGAACAAATTAAAAAATATTGGTATTCTTACTGTAGCATCACAATATATTTATGCCAGTGTTATGCATTTACGACTACATATAAATTCTTACAAAATGAATAGTGACATACATAATACTAGGAACGGGCACAAATTATGTGTACCGTATTTCCGTTTACACAAACCGCATAGCTCTTTTATTGGGCTCAGTATAAGAATGTATAATAAAATACCAAGTAATATTTTAGACTTGCCGATAAGATCGTTTCAAACAATTGTTAAAAATAATCTTTTACTAAAGGCATATTATAGTCTAAATGAGTATCTTGACGGCAAGTATGCTTGGAAATAAATGTTATTTTATTAGGCCAATTTTTTTTGTTTATTAGCTCAATAAGCAGTTTTATAGTGTAGTTAATTACCGTATTTTCTTTTTAAACTTCATTTGAATTCTTGTTCTACTCTTTTTATTATAATTTATCGGATTTGTAAGGTGAGGGTAACTCGTAGTCATGACCTTTTTTTGTAATAAGTAATAATAATATTCTACCACATACACACATCACCATCTAGTCCCAAACTAAGCTGAGCTTGTACTATGGGTACTAGATAATGGATAAACATACATATATAGTTTTTTTTGTTTTTGTAAATACTTACATATTATACATACAGTGATATTGGGTTTTTCCGTTAGGAAATTCTCAGTAGCAGCACGGCGTCTGGTAATATGCCCGGTACGGCAATAGGCTCGCCCCCTATTACGTGGGACCTAAAAATTCCTGGCGATACGTGGGTGTAATATTACACCTCTGCCTACCCCTTCGGGGATACAGGCGTGAGTCTATAAATAAAATAAATATACATACAGCTGCAAATTAACAGATTGTAAATTGCTGCAGGTTTATATACTCTTACTTTCCGGGACATGCTGTTCCACCATAGCCCTGAACAGTCGTGTTCGCGAGTTGCCTACATTAAAAGACGTAAATGGATGCTCCTGTTTCACCATATTCACTTTGGGAGTCTTACCAAATGAAAATAATTTATTGCTTGAGTATGATATCAATAACTATTAATTTTTGCATTAGTAGATAACTCACAATGTGAAACAGTTGCAGCTCCTTACAAAGATAACATGTAAAACCATTACACTGGCAGTTAAGTGAGCCGAAGAAGAGTGGCCACGAGTTTTATTGCCCGTTGTTTCTCGTGGTTCTACCTATTGCACTGCGAACGTGGCAGTAAATGTAAATGTAGATTCATCTAGTAATTAACTTTAATTTTTGACGTTCATAAGCGTCACTTTGTGGCCTAAATGAATAAATGATTTTGACTTTGACTTTGACTAACGAATGTTACAAAACAAATGTGTGTGTTTTAGCGAGCATTCTCACAAACATTCGGGCGAGCCTTAGAATATAGATAGTACATAGAATTCGCGCTACAATGGCGGTTAAACCCAATATATTTACTTCACATTGACTTGTGATTTTAATCTAGGTAAGAATCTTCGTAGTTTGTCACTAATTTTAACTTGACTGGTGATGGGCTTACTCAGAATAAATATATATACTCAGATAAAACATCGATAATGTTTACAATAGATCCTTAGATTTTGTTTACTCAGAATTAATTTCAATAGAATGTTGATAAACTCTCGATATCTTAATATATAAAATCCTTGCGTTACTGGCTGACTGACAGACACGCTACAGCCGAAACTATTGGGCGCAGGAAGCTGAAATTTGGCATGTATGTTCCTTGGGGACCGTAGGGGTGCACTAAGAAGGGATTTCCCGAAATTCCCACGGGATCGTCCAAAACGGGTAAATTAAAAAAAATTGCAGGCGTAGCTGCTGGCGTCGACTAGTCGGTAAATAAATTTGAACGTAGGAACAGACACTTGTGTGATTTATTAAACCTGTTCAAATTAAAATCTGAATTTTATTATTTAGAAACGTCATTTGTGTATGTATCTTACTCTTACTCTAGAAATAATTCATAAGTGAAACTGAAGTAAATATATTGGGTAAAACTGCTATTGTAGTACGATTTCTATATTTGTTCTATGTTCTACGGACTATTTGAATGTAGAGTGTTCGCTAGGATGATCGTGAAAATGCTCGGTTCGACAAATCAAAAAACGGCGAACGCTCGCTGTTCTGTTACAAGTGAATGCTCAGGTGTATCAGCGCCATAACAGATTGCTACTTATATAGTCACGGGATCTAAACCCCGGGCTCCAAAGCGAGTACTTGAACGGCATGGTGGTTTAAGCAAGATGACAAAAATTGGAACTCAGTTGCTTATAAATAAACTGACCTGCTTAATAAGCAAACCTAAAAGTAAAGAATCAAATATATTATAAAGTTTATATTAAGAAAAATATCCCTGCTCAGTTTCATGCCGGTTCTGCCAAAAAGCATTTTTCGACGACTGGTGGTACGAAAAAAGGTTGCTTTTCGTAAGCAGTTCCCCAAGATTCTCACCCAAAATATTGATGACATTTCGTTTCAAAAGTAATCGAATTTTATGTAGTAACTAGCTGACCCAGCGAACTCCGTATCGCCTTTTTAAGAGTTTTTATTGAATTCCCTTTTTTCCAAGCCCCTTTTCCAAGTTACCATTGACTTAGCGCTTAATCTCTTATCATTGCAGGGTCTATAAATGATGCAAAAACAAACATAGATTTTTATATAATACTAGCTGACCCAGCGAACTCCGTATCGCCTTTTTAAGAGTTTTTATTGAATTCCCTTTTTTCCAAGCCCCTTTTCCAAGTTACCATTGACTTAGCGCTTAATCTCTTATCATTGCAGGGTCTATAAATGATGCAAAAACAAACATAGATTTTTATATAATATTGAATTGCCCATTCCTTAAAGTATCGTCTCCGATATTTATCCATATCGACTTTTAAAAAAATTCCCGTCCATCTTTGATGTCCTATCCGCCATCTTTGATCACGAAATAGATGTTTTATTGGGATTCACCATCCCTTAAATCATCAGAGACGATACCCATATTGATTTTTAAATTTTTTCCCATCCGCCATCTTTGATTTCCCATCCGCCATCTTGAATCACGAAATAGATGTTGTATTTGGATTCCCCATCCCTTCAAACATCGGAGACGATACTCATATTGATTTAAAAAAAAAATCCCATCCGCCATCTTTGATCACTAAAAAGATGGTGTTTTTGAATTCCCCATTCCTTAAAATATCGGAGACGATACCTATATCGACTTTAAAAAAATCCCATACGCCATCTTTGATTTCTCATCCGCCATCTTTAATCACGAAATTGATGTTGGATTTGGATTCCCCACCCCTTTAAATATTGGAGTTGATACTCCTATTAATTTAAAAAAAAATTCCATCCGCCAGCTTTGATCACGAAATAGATGGTGGTTTTGAATTCTCCATTCCTTAAAATATCGGCGACGATACCCATATCGACTTTAAAAAAAAATCCCGTCCGCCATCTTTGATTTCCTATCCGACATCTTTGATCACGAAATAGATGTTGTATTTGGATTCACCATCCCTTAAATCATCAGAGACGATACCAATATTGATTTTTAAATTTTTTCCCATCCGCCATTTTTGATTTCCCATCCGCCATCTTGAATCACGAAATAGATGTTGTATTTGGATTCCCCATACCTTTAAACATCGGAGACGATACCAATATTGATTTTTTTAAATGTTCCCATCCGCCATCTTTGATTGCCCATCCGCCATCTTTGATCACGAAATAGATGTTGTATTTCGATTCTCCACCCCTTAAAATATCGAAGGCGATACCCATATTGATATTTAAAATTTTCTCATCCGCCATCTTTGATTTCCCGTCCGCCATCTTGGATCACTAAATAAATTTCATATTATTAATCAGCGTCCCGAAAATCTCGAAAACGATACCCATATAGATTGTATCCTATTCGTTTAGCCTTTTTTTGCCTTTGACCCAACCCTCCCCCTTCTCGTTTGACCATTTTATTATTTTTGTCTGGCCCCTAAAAGTTGTGGCGTAATTTTATATAGCCTATAGCCTTTCAGAATAATTGGGCTATCATAGGCAATAACAATTTTTAAAATCCGACTGCTAGTTCCTGAGATTAGCCGACATTATGTTTTAGCCTTTTTAGCCTTTTGCCCGGCCCCAAAGGGTCGAAGCGCTATGTTATGTAGCCTATAGCCTTCCGGAATAACTGGGCTATCGTATACAAAAAGATTTTTTCAGATCCGACCGGTAGTTCCTGAGATTAGCGCGTTCAAACAAACAAACAAACAAACAAACAAACAAACAAACAAACAAACAAACTCTTCCGCTTTATTATATTAGTATAGATGTACTCGTAATGCAATAAATTATTTTAAAATAATTTAATCATCATCATTATCATTGGTCCACGTAAATTAAACAAACGATCAGACAGCAACAGTCTTGGCAGTCAGGCAGTAAGAAATTAAGATCTTTCACTGTAGAGTTTTCAAATCATTTGATAAATACTGTGACGATCGCGTGCTTAAACTGCAAAAAGCATCATACCTACACTCAGACTTACCTATACCCAACATAATTCCCAATCACACATCCTCATTCAGACCAACACTAATTCCAATAGCAGACTAATAAGATAACACGCTCGCCGCGCCGCCGTACCAATCCCGTTGGCATTTCATCAATCACATCTGTAACTCAATCGCGGCCGGATATGGGCCCACCGTCACAGCACCGCCCATTTTAACAAACAGCTAAACGAGTTTTTGCCTGGAAATTGGCTACAGGCAAGTCTAGCCTCTGCCTGTGGCCGGCACCGGAGATGGGGTTATTTATTTCTTAGGTTATTCCGTTTTGTGTTGGGGTTCGGCCAGGGTTATGATTTGATTATGTTTGTTGGTGAGACGAAAAAGTTTGTGGTGTGTTAAGTTTATTTAGCTGTGATTGTTTGTAAGTAAAATGTGTTGTCATTTGCTGTTTTGTGGTTTATCATGGCAGCGTTGTTGACGTATCTTCAAATTAAAGAAAAATAATCAATACACTTTTCTTTACGATAGGTGTGGTTGGCTGTTCTAGAGCGTTGAGACGTTACTGACTTTTTGCAAAATATATGGTAATCATATTTTATCTTAAGTATAAGTGTATTTATGTACGTGGAGAGCCTTGAGAGAGGCCTAGGCTCAGCAGTAGACGTATTTAGGCTGAAATTATAAAGTTGATAACTACTATTTGCAACAAACATTTCTCATTAATAGTCGACTTCAAAATGGAGGATACACTTAATTTCGTTGTATACCAACAAAAAGTTCTACCTAATTTATGTTTTAATTCACTTATTTGATTAACATATAAATTAATTGGCAATATTAATGATATCAATGGTTCCCACATCGCCATCCACAAATATTCCAGTATAAAAATATTCCAATTAGAAGTGGTTAATTAGAAGAAGTATTTCTTAGTTCCAGTTGTCCGTGTGGTGACGGATTAAGAATACGAAATGTCACCACCCCATATCGTCCCATGGGTGTCGTAAGAACCGACAGATGGAGTATATTATGCAGAGAACAACACTGCAAGAGAAGGAAAACTTGATATAAACCCTATACCAACACGTTTGGCCAGCGTGGTGTAGTAGGCCAATTCCTCCTTTCAAAGAAGAGGCCTAGTTCAGCAGTGGACTATTAAGGCTGATATGATGAGTTGGACTGTGGGCAGTATAATATCTTATTAGGAATTTATTGACTTTTCGGTACTACAGTAGTTAAGACAGAAAATTAAATATAGAGTCATAATATCAGAGCCAATAAAAACTTAGCTCATGTTATTATACAATATTATTTTGATTAAAGGCATTATCAAAACTGTGGAGGCATATACCAGCGTAAAACTTTAACAGTCACATTAGTTATGATTAATTGTACAGTATTTTTTTACCTCTACCATTAAAGTAGAGTTCCTAGAAACATAAAAAGAAAGAACTTACTAGAATAACTCTTAGGCGCAGCGCAAACGGCAACCAAACCTACTGTGTACAAGAAGCTGAAAGGATCATGGGTATTTTTGTATGAGAGCTGGGCGTAAAACCAACAGAAATAAAATGTGTTGTAATTTACTTTATTGTACTTCTAAATACCCCCTATATACTTGTTAACCCGAATATCGACCGGGTATCACTGCAAAAAAATCCCAAAGATTGGTTAAATAAAACACACATATTTGTTAAAAACTACTACATATTGATACCTTTTATTTAAATATCAATGGTTATCATCAACTATAACATCTAATAAATGTTCTGCGGGTGCAATGAAAGGCTCGTGCCGTACAAAACTAAAACTATGTGGGCACAACTTCCTACTGTTCTTCTGCCTGTTAAGCAAGTACAGTAATGCTCAACTATCGCATTTCTCCCGATTTGGTCCCTATCGATCAAAATGTAACTATTATATGTGCGCGATCTGACATGCCGCGACTTTTGACTTTTAATTCGAAGAAACCACACATTAGTTTGCAGAATATTACATCTGTTTAAGAGGTGGATATACGCCGTTGACCTTGCTCGTACTACTGGTTAGTTGTCCATGCGCGATTTGCGAGTATCGGTGACGTAAAAAATCATTAGAAAATAATAAGTAAAGTTATTTGCAAAAATAAGCTGAAGGTTCCCTTGGTGTTCTAATATATAAAAGGCTGATTCAATTTAAACAATCTTATGATTGATAGATTAGGAGAAAAAAGGTAATAACTACAAAAACATAGGTTACTTTGCATATTTTATTCAGATATTTAATTTAGATTGTTTTTAGGATTTGGTACCGAAGAAAAAATGCTTTATATGATGTAGATTAAGACATATTTTTTTTGTTTTTTTTTCTATTACAATTACGGAGAAAACGGTTTTAATTTACCCCTAATGACGCCCAATTCACATATGTCCTCGCCTTAAATCATCTAATGACTCCTCTCTATATAATTCAATTAAATATGAATAACGACTGACGCGCATTGCCCGGCCTGCCCGCACGCCTGTTTTTTGGTCGGCGCCTGAGTAAGAGAGAAGTTAGAAAGGGATGGAATGTAGTAATTCCGTTAGGTTACCAACCAATAGATTGGTTTCATTGGTCTAGCTCTGCACAACATCGTGTCGTGTTATCTCCGTTGTATTAGCGATTGTTTTGGATTCTATAAAAATACGTTTGAACATCACTGAATATCTCTGCTCACCGGTTGTTTAGGTGATTGTCGTCATAGTATAAAATTAAGTAATGGTCATTAGCTTTCACATAAAATATATTTTAAAGCTGTTGGTTTTACGCCCATTTTGACCGTGACCCTTTGGCATTATGTTCCTTGGGGCGCGTAGGGGTGCACTAAAATGGGATTTCGTGAAATTCCCACAGGCAAGGGCAGAAACGGGTAAATTAAAAAATAATGTGCGGGCGTAGCGGCGGGCATCCTCTAGTTCATAAGTACATATATATTTTTATGCACGCACCTTACAAATAAAAAACATACCCCATTACATTTGGAGCACACAAACTTTAGACACGCTTCTGAATTGTACTCGCAACATTGAACACCTTAGTTGTAGCCAAAAGGTAATTCTACTCAATAAACTAATTACAACTTCAACAAGCTGAACAACAAATCTGCAACACAATTGTTACAAAATGCTCCCATCACAACATCAAAAAAGTTCGTACAAAACCGCTTTACAACGGAAACTTTAAAACAATTTGCGTTTAAAAAAAGCGTTTGCATCAACTTGGCTTGAAACAAGGTTCAAAGTTGTGAAGTCTTGGAGTCCACTTTCACTTTCGCTAGAAGTTCGTTACATTTTTCACTGAGCGTACTACTTTCGTTGGTACGAGGTACAACTTTTAAATAAGGTGTCTGCTACGCGTTTTGTTCCGTTGAAGTGCTAAGTACTGGGTGAGTCAGATTTTATGTAGCGAGTGCTTAAGTGTTTGTTTTGTACAAAATTCAACACATTTAAAATATGAGCAATGATAATAAATATGATGAAAACAGAATGTGTAACAATTACTGATAAATATTAAAGTATTTCTTTTATTAAAGTTTTAATTTTTTTAGTTCCATGAATTAAAAATATTACGCGTTTTCCTCATTGACTATATTCTGTTACTTACTAAAATCTCACAATTTTTACCGCGAAACGTATTCCATATTCCATTACTACTAAATCATACATTAAGAGGAAAACTCTACAAAAATACACAAAGAAACACAGCTTATAACTATTGATTCTATAATTTTTTCCATTTATTTAAGTTGCGTTCCGGTTATATAAAGTTTGTAGTAAAAAAACTTTTTTTCGTAGCACTTTCAGCATTTCGCCCAACAGGCTGGCGCCCTCTATATCAAACTTAATTCGCGAGGGTGAGATCTTTTCACTTTTGTTGTGCGCTACTCGGCGATAGATGGCGCTCTAAAATATTCTAATAAGACTGATGCTTTATATCAATGCTTTACTTGAACACATAAAATATGATAGAAATAAACGTAGAAAATATAGATATTACTTAAATACGGCTATGAGTTTATTTTAAATTATCTTTCGGGATATATACCACGTAATATATCCCGAAAGACAATTTAAAATAAGTTTAAATGACCACGAGAGTTTAAATTCCTATACGGCTCTGAGTTTTCTAAGCTGCAAGATAAAGGCAGGTCAAAACTCAGAATTATTTTTAAAATATTAAAACACTTATGGCCAGTTTCATCGCTGTTTGATAAGGTCCTGTTAAATTAATTTGTCAGATAATATTATATTTTATCGGTCCCGTTTATAAACTGTCCCACTGCTGGGTACGGGTCTCTTCTAACTATGAGAAGGCTAAGACCAGGTGGGCAGACTACACATATCTACAATGTTTTCCACTCTTTCACCATTTAGCTAGCGACTATTAAAAGTTTGTCAATCGATGTAAATTTGTCAGATAACACATATTTTAGTTCTAATTTTCCTTTTATCTGGAAGGTTTGAAGCCCAGTTTTAAAAAGTAAAAAGTTATGTTTACACATAAATAAAATTGGAGTGTCTGTTTGTAATATTAAAATAACCGTTTTTTACTAAATGCATATGGATGTATAAACAGTACGTATACCGATTTTTTTTTTTAATTTCTGTCTGTCTGTCGGTCTGTCTGTCTGTTTGTTCTCGCTAATCTCTGGAACGGCTGGACCGATTTTGACGGGACTTTTACAGGCTGATGTACCAAGGAGTAACTTAGGCTATAAATTAACCGGGTACGCGAAGTAGTTCGTTCAGGACGCGGATGAAACCGCGGGAAACAGCTAGAAAATTACTATTATGCTTATTGTTAACCGAGTTTCATGACTAGTCACTTATTATATAAGGAAATGAAATTTATAGGTAATATAGTAAGTAGATAATATTCTCTAACAATTTGATAGTAATCAAGGTGAGCAAGGGCTATATAAAGTTCATGAATACCCATTACTAATTAATTATTATTGGGTGGCCCGCTTGTCTGTCGACTGGATAGTGATGATTCTTTTCTTTTATTGCCCTTGGGGGTGTACGTGAATCCATAGTTTGAAATTAGCAGAATAACATTACTTCAAGCAATACTTAACTTATTAATTGTCTTCTAATCACAAACAATTAGCACGATAGGTACTACTAATGTTCCCCACTGATTATGCTGCTTATTAATCATATTTATAAGGCAGATGGCATTATTTAGAGTATACAGGGGGTAAAAAGACCCTTAACGAAAACTGAAATCCCATATTGTATCAATCACTATGAACATTTTTTACTTCGGCACCATACCTGGGAAATTACTGGTTCAGGAGGTATTGAGGCTCAAAGTTAGTATGGAATTTTCTAATTAGGTACAAATTCGATGCATTTATTTATATATTCGATGTATTTATAATAGCAATATAAATACGTGGGACCTAAAAATTCAAGCGAAATGTGGGTGTAATATTTACACCACTGCCTACCCCTTCGGGGATACAGGCGTGAGTCTATAAATAAATAAAAAATAATAAAATAGCAGCGATAGCCTAGTGGAGAGACCGACGGACTGCTACGCAAAGTCTCGGATTGCAATCTACGGCACGCAATACTAAAGAAATTGCCTCTAAAACGATTATTTATTAATTGAGTTATGAACGAAATAAGGTTTCAGACAGTTTCGTGATGGCATGCCATGTCAAAAACCGTGCGAAATTCAACTTTATAGCTAACACTTAGCGATGCCGATGAGGTAGCCTCTTAATCGAGATAAACGTAATATTTTAAAACGCCTAAACACCTAGCCAAACTAAAACAAATTCGGCAAATCTAACAAAAACCCCACAAATACATCGTCATGTACATAATTGTAAGGGTGAAGCCACAAATAACGCGACAGTCGGCGAAATATCTATTTCGGACCGGCCGGACCCGCGTCACGCTGTCACGGACGGCCCGAAGGCCCGCCGCCCGGACCACGCAAGTCATGAGCGCAAGCGAGTTATAAGCGAAAAGTAAACAATACTTTTCGCTTCAACAATTAATACATACATACATACATAGTCTCACGCCTATAACCCCGAAGAGGTAGGTAGAGGTGTATGCCTACACCCACTTTTCGCCAGATATACTTTAGTCCCACGTAATAAGGGGCGAGCCTATTGCCGTACCGGGCACATTTCCAGACTCCGTGCTGCTACTGAGAATTTCGTGACAGAAAAACCCAATAACACTGCCCGACCCAGGAATCGAAACCGGGACCTCCCGATCCCACGCGCACATTTATGCCGTGAGACCAACGAGGCAGTCGTATAGGGTTTGATGTCGAGTTTTCCGTCTCTACGCAAAGATGGTATTTGCATCGTGTTATCCCTTAGTCGCCTCTTACGACAGCCACGGTAAGATAGGGGGTGGTGACATTTGTATTCTATGCCGTCAACAATTAATAAAGTAGGTAATCATTTTATTACTACGTACTATATTGCGACCATGTTGTTTGGACTCTGCTCTTAATTATTAGGTAAGTTAACACGTTTGACATGTAGTCACCATTATGATCACATTCGACTCCCATTAATTTTAACAGCTTCGATTCAAATCAGATCAATAAATCGGTAATATTATTAATCAGTGTTCTTTTTTATAAAATCATTTAATATTGTGCAAAGCGTTACTCATTATAAGTTATGAAAAAAATTGTCCTTACGTTTATAAAATAGTATTTTCTCGGCTTGGAATACGAAAAAAGGTTACACTACAAGATAAAATTTAGGGGCTTATTTTATTTTTATGCGGCTGATTTAAGTCTGGAATTGGAAACCTGTAGTTCCCTCGTAGTTCTTTGGCGTAGCACTCGCTACGATTTTAACATATTTTTTGGCTGTTTCGGTCTTCGGATATTTTTATGTAGATTTAATAGTGTCTCACTTCTAATTAGGCCTGACACATTCCTAGCAGACCCCGGGGTACAAGGCGAAGGCCTGTGATCGCATCCAGAATAGCATAAAGTCGATTTTCTATCGCAAAGTTAATATTTAGTTTGAGGAACACTAACCAAATATATAACTTTCTAAAATGTAAATCTTAAAGCATCTTTGAAATTTACGGCTTTAAAACTAATGGGGGTGACTAAAGCTCTTGTCAAATAATAAATGCCATGTACGTGAATGTTGACTAGATATAAAAAGTCATGATTGCTTCACATTTATGTACCCAAGCTTGCAATATATTTAGCAAATAGTTGAATAGATTGAATATATTAGTTGGATCAGTGTAGGACTACTTTTAGTAAGATCAACCCAATAGCTGAAAGCAATAATATGGAGAAAGCAATAGACGACTATTTGTTTATCCACCAGATGAATCAACGGTGCTAATCTATGACAGTTTACTTTTTTATGTGTTGTGCTGTGCCTCGATGAACAAAGTTAAGCCGTCGGTCATAACTTTTAGTGTAATCTTGCTAACAAATTAGGGACATTTAATAGCCTAAACATCATTTAGAACACTGCCTCCGTGTTCCAGTGGATAGCGTATGCGACTGCTGATCGGAGGTCCCGGGTTCGATTCCCGGGTCGGGCAAAAAGTGTTATTGGATTTTTCTGAATTCTCAGTAGCAGCCCAGAGTCTGGTGATGTGCCCGGTAACGGCAATAGGCTTGCCCCCTATTACGTGGGTCCTAAAAATTCATGGCGAAATGTGGGTGTAATATTACACCTCTGCCTCCCCTTCGGGGATACAGGCGTGAGTCTACAAAAAAAAATTATTACATTGCAATATCTCAAGTTTCAGCACTGAATCTTCAGCAAGTTTCTTATAACCTGGACCATAATACAAATGTAGCCAAGTTAACGTGTACACACGAGGGCGCATTTCTTCAACAGCGCTGGCCTACGTGCAAACACTGTCACTGTCAACTTACAAAAAAAGGGTAAAATACAAAGCAATTTCTAGTTTCATGTTCCCGTAATTTAGTGAAATGTGACATGTTTGAAGAAGGTACTATGTGTTCCTTTACATAGCTCTGTGTACAACTTAGTTGTTTGTGTTACGGTATTGGCTTGAGTTGCTGAACTACCGTTGTATCTTATTAGATAAATATACTAATAATATAATTAAGCTGAATAGATTGTTTAACCGAGATAATCTCAATAAATTGAAATCGGAAAGAAATTTTTTTTTGCAATTGACTGTCTAGTTATTAAGGGAGGTCAAGGAAAGTAATTTTTTAAGGAAGATTATGAAATGCTTTTTTGAAGACGAGGAATTTTTTTTATAGACTTACGCCTGTATACCCGAAGGGATAGGCAGAAGTGTAATATTACACCCACATTTCGCCATTAATTTTTAGGTCCCACGTAATAGGGGGCGAGCCTATTGCCGTACCGGGCACATTACCAGACTCCGTGCTGCTACTGAGAATTCGGAAAACCCAGTAACACTTTTGCCCGACCCGGGAATCGAACCCGGGACCTCCGAACAGCAGTCGCATACGCAATCCACTGGACCACGGAGGCAGAGCAGAAATAAAAATATCGATAACAATTATTGTTAATTTCCTATCTCTTGTTAAACGGTGGTGTAGAAAACATCGTAAGGAAACTTGCATATTTGCTAATATTCCCGAAAGAAATGCGAAGTCCGCCAATCTGAAGCCATTGTGTTGGACTATGGTTGAAATTCCCCTTCTTATAAAGATGCTCATCACTTCAGTATTTACAGGGCTGTTATTAGGCGTTCGGAAATTTTAAATTGTAATGCGAACTTAAGGTCATTCTGTAGATAATAGCGCTATATAATTGTGAGGAAGTAGTTGATTTAATATATTTTAAAATAAACGCACCCTAGTTTAGAGAACCATATTGGCAAAATTGTTTACTTAAGAAAGAAATAGGTATGAATAAACGAAACATTTCGATAAATTAAACAATACCTAATAACGTAGTTTTGCTACAATAAATTTTAATTAATGAATAATTATTGTAGAATTTTTCAACAACTAGATAAAATTTTGGAAGGTCTCATTACTTAGGAACAGATCTAAAGAATCACTGCCAATCGGCTGTGACAAACACAAACTGCTAACTAATAAACCTATTTCAATATTTTTACGCTAGTAATAAAATAACTAGCATTATCGTTTCCTATACTTACAAATATTTTCCAACTTCCCCAAACATAACAAAGTTTTCCCCTCTATAAATATTTCATGACACTGTTTACCTATTATGGGAGCCATATTAAATCAATTATCAATTTAAAAAGCTTCAGGTAACTAATATTTAATTCAAAGAGGTTCTCATACTTTATTCATAGACAAGTTACCCAATAACCGAAATTTGGCCTAATATTCCAAACTCAAACATGCGAAATAGAAATCAAAACTACACAATCGTACAGTAGCCATGGGTCGATTTGACAGCCCCCTTTACATCCACTGCCCACAAAACGCGTATCAGGCATCATTCTACCTTGTTGCTTGCACGTAGGGCTGTTTTCTGACTGTGCTTCAAAGGCAGTTGTAACGTTTTTTGCTGGCCAAGGTTGTTTAGAGGGTGTACTGCCCACAGCTAGGGAGGACTGCCCGCAAGGGCCGGCCTGTGCTGCGTTTGAACGCAACTAGCGTTCAAGGAGCGCCAGTTGCTCTACTTGAACGACAATTTTGTACTCGAAAGTTGCAATGTACTTTATTAACGATTTAGGATAATGAGGGACAGTATATTATATTTCATAAATATTTTGATAGTAAAATTGTCATAAAATAATAAAAATAGTTTGTAAATTTTAATCGTAATAATTATAACGCCACTTAAACTTTATCGTATATAAAAAAGACTGAATGTATCACTTGTAATCGACTCCATTATCGCTAAAATTCAATAAACGTGTATTTTACTGTTACTTTTTTTTGTTTTGCAAAGTTTTCTTTTTTTAACTTGACTGCTTACGCTCTGTAGATACAAGTTTTATAGTTTAACTTGCTAGCGGCTCCACCCACGTGAATATATACATAACACAATGCTACAAAATTGAACTTTTTTTGTTGTATGAGATTTTTTACCTGTTGTTTACTAATTTAGGCTCGCTTATTTTAAATCTACACTCAGATTTTTTCTAGCAGCTCTAGTTTAGGAGATACAGGTACCCCCTTAAAATGTACTCTCCGTTTGAGTGTTGAAATCGCTATCATCAACGTCTTACTAGGTTTTGTTTCTTTTTTGCAATGGTTTCGTCTAGTAGGATCTGTGTAATAAATGCAAATAGACTTTGTTACATTTGTGTCAAATATACATTAAAAAAATCTGTGTAAATGTGTCAGACTTCGTAAAAAATGCCCGCATGGAGTATTTTCAACGTCCATGGGAAACAAACAACAAGCCCTGGATACCGAAAATAGTGTGTAAAACGTGTGTGGAATCTTTACGGTTATGGAAAAATAACAAGAGGGATCTCTTGAACCTTATTAGTCCTATGATTTGGCGTGAACCGTGGAACCACGACGATTGTTATTTCTGCGTCGTAAACAAAACTAAGGAATTAACTCCCAAAATCAGTCCAAATGGGTTTATCCTACTGTGCTGTCAGTTACTAAGACTTGTCCTGCCTTCAACTGATACATTAGAACCCCAACCAAGTACATCTCGGGTATGTCCGCACGAAATTGTTCAACAAATGGAGGAAAGTGACATAAGCTGCAAAGATCGTTCTCAAAATTAAGTGGTAATAAGTTAAAAGCTGGAGTTTTCGATGGACCACAAATCAGAAAATTAATAAACGATGTAGATTTTACTAAAAGTGTAACAACCCCTGAAAAAAATGCCGAGAATGATTTTGTTTGGCTCGTAAAAATGTTTTTGGTAAATAAGAACCCTGTCGACTTTCCTGACCACGTCAAGCAGTTACTATTACATTTCCAGCAACTTGGATGCAACATGAGCATTAAGATGCATTTCCTTCATAGCTACCTCAATCGATTTCTTGAATATCTTGAATATTTAAGCGAGGGGCATAAGGAACGCTTCCATCAGGATATTCGCACTATGGAGGAGCGCTACTAGGGCTATTGGAGTGAAAGTATGATGGCTGACTACTGTTGGATTATCCAGAATAGAAGTAAAACTCCAACCCATTCAAGAAAATCACATAAAAGAAAGTTTTGTTCTAATTAGATAGTTAAATAAATTGTTATATGACGGGAATTCTAATTCTTTCAAAAATAGCTACCTTTCGTATCTCAAAAAGTAGAGCTGCTGGCAAAGATCTGAGTACAGATTTGGAATCAGGAAGAATAGAAAATGCAGTTAAATCCATAAAAAAACATTCCATGCAACAAAAATGCTGTTGTGCTGTGTAATCCTTCTTCAGGAATCACATTATCTAATGGTCAAAACCGTACAAAAATCCGTTCATCAGTTTTTAAGTATCATCATCATTCTCCTAGCGTTATCCCAGTTTTCAATCTGGGGTCCGCTTACTAGTCTAACCGGATTTGGCTGAATATCAGCTTTTCCACAGAGCGACTGCCTGTCTGACCTCCGCAACCCGAAGGGATAGCGATATTCCATGGTTTAGACTAGTGCCAGTTTTTGAGTATATCGCGTTCATATAGATAAATGTACAGACAATGGGACTCTATGTAACTTAAACGATTACATATTTTATAATATGTACAGTTAATGCCTCACAATGTTTTCTAACATAATATCTTTGGTGTGCAAAATTTTGCAAACGTTTGGCAAGTCCGGTACCCAATCAGAACGGGGCACGAAGGGGTACATCCGTTGTGCATACATTACGTACTGATATCGCAAAGCTTTTCGGTAGGATTAAATTAGTTAACTTACTTGCTTACTTGTTTGTGCCTGATACGGTGACGTAAGCAAACGGAGATGACCTCTGAGAATGAGGCTTATGGGTCATAAACATGTATGGGCCGTTCTGATATAATATTTTAGGAAGATGGTAAGCAAACAATTTGTTGACGTAATTTTGTGATGTCCAATCTGGAATCGTTATGTAATTTATCTTAGGACAACAACGAAGTGTAATTATTCAAAATAATGTAATCTGGATTGAAGGCGTTTAGTGTTGAATTTGCCCTTTGATTTGTTTTTTGCTAAAACAATCCGGTAAATATAATGAAATGAATGAAATTAAAGGGCCGCATGTATAAATCGGTTATAAGGCCTGTCGTACTGTATGGAACTGAGTGTTGGGCTATAAAGAAGATGGATAAGAAACGATTGCATGTGGCAGATTGAATGTTACGATGGATGTGTGGAGTGACAAGAATGGACAGAATTAGGAATGATTACGTTAGAGGTAGTATGAAAGTGGCGCCCATTGATGAAAAAGTAAGAGGGAGTCGATTGGCCTGGTATGGACATGTTATGCGGAGAGACGAGATGAATGTGTGTAAACAAGTGATGAATATGCATGTAGAAGGACGAAAAGGGAGAGGACGGCCAAGGAAAAGATGGATAGACGGACTAGTGATAGAGAAGTATGGAAGCGAAGGATATACTGCCCCGACCCCAAATAAATTGGGACTAGGGCAAGACAATCATGAATCCGTTAATTATAAGGAAATATACCTACCTGTACAAGAAGTTTGAAGAATGCTAATCGATGGTCACTAAACTATTGTAAGCGATTTGAAAAGGAAATTATCGTTTCGACGATATGCAATGGTTTATGTCATAGGCGTCATATGTATAAACTTCTTCCCTGTCAAAATTCACTTTTATACGTTTAGTCATTTGCGAGATTTCATGATGTGACCTTTCGCCTTTATAATTATAATTATAGAGCTTCAAATAAAAAATATAAAAACACATATTATTATCTAGTGGCTTTGGGATACACATACGTGCACATATGTATGTATGTACATTTAATTCAATAAGAGTAACCTTTGCCACCGGCCATGTTGCGAGGGAATGAAAGAGGTCCCTCGGTCCAGCCCACCCGCACAAATAACACGGGGACACACGGCTTTTATTACTATTGCACGGACGAGAAATAACATGTTGCTCTATCTAAATCTGTATATATAAAATCCTTGCGTTACTGACTGACTGACAGACGCGCTACAGCCACAACTATTGGACACAAGAAGCTGAAACCGGTCGAAAAAGGTCACCGGGAACGATTCCGTTGAAAAATGTAGGTAATATCTTGTGTAGAACTCGGTACAGACGTTCTTGAGATTCCAATGAGCACAGCTACTGGAAAATCTCATATAAGTTTGTACCTAAGTTATGTACCTCGTGCCATAGAAATTGAAGACTTAGTTATCTATTTGTTACCGCTTTCAGAAAACGACTCAATAGCTACAGGTTAGAAATAATATTTTCATTTGAGCGGCAGCTAATTTTGAATCATCTAGTTGTGTCACTTGTGATTTCAGTTTCTAGAGATACCTAATGTATGTAACTATATATACGATTTGGGCTAACGAAATGCTAAATAAAAGGAACCTTTTCTCTCTCTTAATTAGGATGACTTCAAGGAGAATATTTTCGAATAAAATATAATTAGCCGATAGATTTATATTTCAAAAAAGTGTAAAAACCTGCTTTTTCTCTACTAATATATTCTAGTTCTAATATTTATTCAATAAATATATCACTATCCAATCGTTAATCATACGAGCGCTATACTCCCACGTTACAAATAGGATTTCCGTCTTAATGCAATGAAAATATAAGGGCAAAATTATACCGTGTACCTAAATATTATATTTAACATCTATTAAAAGCTTATTCTCATTTCATAACAAAAGTTACAGTATCTACACCGTGAAACAAAGCAGCCTGCCCATCAGAGCCGCCGTAGTCTTACAAATCGATACAAACTAAACAAGCAGTGCAATATTGCGTACAAACAGTCGGACACCGCAATTTATAAGCGGCACCAGCAGAAGAAAGGGTTCGCGGCCTGTTATTGTATCGGAAGGTAGCCCGGCCTAACGGGCTTACACCGTAGACCTGGCAATCTCACACACAAGGACGCTTCAATTAAATTGTTTGAATTTGAAAAGTTTCCCTGTGTATGATGCATAACAAGTGATTGTTTATTGTATCTGTTTATTATTGGATAGTGTATCATCAACGTCACATGTCTTGATATAGTTGTCATGACAATGTAACTGCGTTTGTTTCAATTTTCATTGCAAGTATGCTGTATTGCATTAATTAGTCGCCTTGTCCTTTAAATTTACCCCGAATATAGTCTGTTCCCCATACGGAGCAACACTTTACACAGTGCTGTACAGTGGTTCACAAATTGTTCTTCAATGTCATAGTGTTCCTAGTGTCCTTCCTTTGAAAGCTTTTGTAAAGTATCTAGCGATACGGGACTTGCAAATCGCTATAACTATTGTCTTCTATTAAAAAGACGTCATGATTTGTACAGAAAGGAAAACAAAGAGATTAGTCATGAAATAGCCACTTTACTAGTTAATTTCTATTAACATTTGGAACTTCAACTTTGGGATTTCAACAAATGGAAGGATGGTAAAATATTTATGACACGATAACAAGAAGATGTAGAAGACAAATTCACGCTATGATTTTCGCCAGCTATGTTCACTATTCAGTTTTCACAATATAAGCACTCTCGTAATATATGCGCCGAACGAAATTCTCTCGCCGGAAAATGCCATTTGATAACTAACCAATATATATACTGTTAACATAGCATGATATCTTTCTTCATTAAGACCACTTGAGTGACCCAACCCGCAGCTAAATAATTTAATGTTTTACAAACTATTTACATACCATAAATAATAAATTTAAAACCTCCATTACTACTTTAAACTTACTCTCCTCTAAAGTATTCATAGCTCTATAGGGTCACATTTGCAAATACAAACATTTCACCGTGTGAGTGTATCTATACAGTGCGTCCCTTACGCACACAGACGCGAAAGGGACAAAGGTCACCGGCCACAGCCTTCTTATATTTGTTTAAGACGTGTATTGTGCCCAAAGACCCTTATTTCAGCGATACATTTGTATATTGTATTGTGTAATACCTGCCCCTCTTGTGTAACAAAATATTTCTGGAGCATTTCGGAATGAATTCAGAAATTGAGAGATTATTTTTGAGGGTAGATGTTAAAATGGGAGTGTTCCAAATTCTTAGATTTAATGTTGCTTTGTCTGGCTAGATACGCAGGTAGCTCTCAGGTAGTGAAATTAAATATTTCTTACAATTATGCCATCATCCAAATTTATGTAGGATCTTAGATTGAATTAACCATCAAAATACGTGGGAACAATTTTTCAGGCAGAAATAATAAGTAAAACAGAAACAATACACTTTTAAACCAATAATGCATTCGTAAAAAAAATTTGTATCACGTACCTACAACACAGTGCTAGTTTTACCCACCAATAAGTTTGGGCTAAATTAGAATTCGGTTGAAAACTTATACAAAATTCTTTTTAATTTTTAATTTATTAGGATGTAATAAAGTCTATCATACGTAAGTACATCAACAATATTGAGACATGGGACCCTTGCTCATTATATACAATATGCAATCAGTGCAATCTACCCAAGTTGCAACAAAGACGCACTACGTTAAGTACATTATCCAAAAACTCAATAACATATTCATCTTAATATATAAAATCCTTGCGTTACTGACTGACTGACAGACACGCTACAGCCGAAACTATTGCGCGCAGGAAGCTGAAATTTGGTATGTATGTTCCTTGGGGACTGTAGGGATGCACTAAGAAGGGATTTCCCGAAATTCCCACGGGATCGGCCAAAACGGGTAAATTAAAAAAAATGCAGGCGTAGCTGCTGGCGTCCTCTAGTTAAAAGATAATTCACAACCGTAACTACAGTTTATCAGTAATCCAGACAACATAATCCAATAACAAGTTACAAATCAACCGTTAAGACTAACTACGTAAAAGTGTCTACTCGGCATGTAAGGTAAATAGAGGTTCGATCTAATAGGGCCTCCTGAGGCTCTCAAACGTTCAATCAAAATGATAGGTAATTCAGTTATACTGCCACTGGACGAATACCATACTACCGAGTACTGGTGAACAGACAAGTGTTAGGATTTGGCACAAAAATGCTATTGAAATGTTTACTTTGTCATATATGATAAAATAGTGGTTAAAACCTTCAATTGCGAACTTTAAAATTAAAGCGAAAAACAGGATGGTGGATATTTCCGTTTAATAATTTCTGATAGACAGGTACTTTTTTTACACAAGCGAGTTGTAAACATCGTACACGATTATGTATCGGATCCTAATAGTGTTACTTATTTATTTAAAGTAGGTCTTTATAACTCCTTACTTCCTCACGCTTCGCCAGCTCACGTTGGTCTTGGTCGCAAGCAGACTCATTAAGATATCTAAGACGCAGTATAACATTTTATGTAATAGTTGCCTCGTATTTAATATAATAATAATAATATATTCTATCACATGCACACATCACCATCTAGTCCCAAACTAAGCAGAGCTAGTACTTATGGGTACTAGATAATAGATAAACATACATATATACTTTATTTTTGTAAATACATACATATTGTACATAGAAACACCCAGACCAAGACAAACATCCATGTTCATGCACACAAATGTTTGACTTGGGGAATCGAACCCGCGACCTTCGACGTAGCAGTCGCTTACACTCCGGCTACGCCAACCAGCCGGAACTTGATTTGTGCGAGACACAAGGTAAGCAGTAGACGTAATTGAAAAGTAACTTTACATACCTAATAGTTTTCTGTCAATTCTCTTACAGCATTACAAACATAGCAAGTTTGTGATTTTCGAAATATGTATCTTGTACCCAAAAACTCACATTCATGCGCTATTCATTATCATCAAGGTTGAGTTTGTTGCCGTCTGCACATATTCAGACTCTAAGTTGATTTCATTATCTTTTCTATCTCTTTTTTTCTTGCTCAATTCAGATGTATCTACCGGATTTATTCGGAATCATAAGGAAGTATTAAATGTAATCTTTTAAAATTTACATAAAACTTCTGTAATCGCATGTACCCGTCGCATCGTCGACCACACGTATCCCCTATTCCCTAATTAATCGTGTATCGCACCGTCCCCCGAGCGATACTCGATGACACACCTTGATTCGCTTCACGTCTAATTGTGTTTATTTACACTCACTTTATACTTTGCTATACAGAACATATGTACATGGAGATGGTTTACCTACTGTTAATAACTGCCAGGGAACTAAAAGTTGATTTATTTGGAACTCAGCCCTAGCTGCTACTTTAGACTCTGATCCTACGGTTTAGAGGCCAACCAGACCGTACACGTCAATTTTCACTGAACGCTTAATCAATTAGTTGAGTACGAGAGTGCCATGCAATAGGTTCTCTTTTTCTACATTATTTACATATTCTATTGAGTAAGCATTATGAACAAAAAATTGTAGGTAGGTTCTTAGCAAATCATGTAAAACTATCCACTCAGTGGAATAACTGTCTTAGAATTCCAAACTCTGTGCTGTTACTGAGAAATTTCTAGCAGTAGAATGGGTATCTTAGGATAGTACTTGGAATAAATGTTTCGAGGTACTCGAACGTTTCATACCACTTCAGCTACGGCGTTCGGTGCACTGATTGGTTGATCGCTACGAGTGCTCTACAGCGATCTGCCCTTGAAGTGGGCCAATCAGAGTGCCGAATGTCCATCGGTTCGTGATGAAACAAGCGCTGGCGTAACGGTATTGTAAGTGATGTAAGTTTGAGGCGTTTTCGAGCAAGTTTTGCAACAATACATAATTCTTTCATCATCATCACCACCACAGTAGGCGTAGCAGTCTGTTAATTTGTCCACCAGGCTATCGCTGCCTATTTTATCAAAATACTAGAGGTCGCCAGCAGCTACGCCTGCATATTTTTTAAATTTGCCCGTTTTGGCCGATCCCGTGGGAATTTCGGGAAATCCCTTCTTAGTGCACCCCTACGGTCGCCAAGGAACATACGTGCCAAATTTCAGCTTCCTGCGCCCAATAGTTTTGGCTGTAGCGTGTCTGTCAGTCAGTCAGTAACGCAAGGATTTTATATATTAGATTTCCTTAGCTATCAGTATTTATCTGCGTGCGTATGTAGCATAAAAATATTTTGTTAAGAATCAATACGTGTCTTATAAATAGACACATAATCTTCAAGTGCCTCACAAACTTAACAATTCAATCAGCAATAACATTCAATATTCAGTGCGTGTTCAGAAGTATACAGGTACTTAAAACATAAGCAATTAGGCTTAGTCGAGTAATCCTGGGTCCACCCGGGATGACCCTTGTGTAACGAACTGTGAGCAATCCGATGCTAAGATGTATCTATAAGGAGTTACCAGTTCTTTGGTACCTATGTGAAGTTAATTTGATTATGAAATATTTATAGTGTATCCAGTTACTTCAGTCGTACATTATACACCTATTTATTATCAAGTTGAAGTGTTTGTTTGGTTGAACGCGCTAATTTCAGGAACTGCTGGCTCGATTTTAGTAATGATTTTTGTCTTGGATAGGCCATTTAGCGAGGAAAGCTGGCTGTAAAACATCACGTTATCAACGATGGGTGCAGTGCATCGAAATCTGGGAGTCCTTGCTGCTGTTTTGCTATGGAAATGGCATTCGTGCTTAAACAAATAATTGTGCAGATCACTGTCGATTTTTAAAACAGAAAGAGAATGATTATTTGTCCGAGATCTCCTTAAAATCCGTCACCGCTCATGAGTATTCCGTTGACATACTTATAACTAGCGGCAATAAGAGATAGGTAATGATTCCCATTGTCATGACTCTCTTGAAAATAAATATTGTACTGATTATACCAATTGAGAGTGTGATTCTTGGGAAAGATTTAAATGTATAATTCACGTAGACGTAGCCGAGAACGACGTCTAATAAACTATAAAAAAATTGGACAAAAGCGAGTCGGACTCGCGCACGAAGGGTTCCGTACCATCATCTATAAAAGAAAATCACGTTTGTTGTACGTATACTTAAATATTTTTTATGTTTCTATCAGTTTATTAAGATCGAGTTAATAATTGCTGAAAAATTACGTTTGTTGTATGGGAGCCCCTCTTTATTATTTACTTTTTTATTTAATTATTTATTTTGAAAGGTAATATACAACTACATATTCTGTGAAAAATTTAAGCGTGTACCTGTTACTGTTAGTAATTTTGAGCAAAAAATAGGAAAAATACACGTTTTTTGTATGGGACCCTCCCTTAATATTTTCATTCTTTTTATTTTTAGTATTTGTTGTTATAGCGGCAACCGAAATACATAATTTGTGAAAATGTCAGCTTTCTAGCTATCACGGTTTATGAGATACAGCCTGGTGACAGACAGACAGACAGACAGCGGAGGCTTAGTAATAGGGTCCCGTTGTTTACCTTTTAGGTACGGCACCCTAATAAAGCAATAACTCTGTAGGTCAATCAGCCAAACAGTCTACTGTTGGATATAGGCCCCTCCTAACATGCACCACAACTACCGCTCCTGCCTCCTTATTCCGGTCTTCGCACCACCCAGTCTGGCGGCGACCACACTTTGTTTTCCGATACATGGTCTCCACTCCAAGATTCGTCTGCTCCATTGCTCATCGTTCCTCCATTAACTTAACCTTTTAGACATTATACGACTACTAAAGGATCGCTTTGACCTATTCCATATCTACGTGTAAGTATTTGTAGTTTGACGGGGAAGCGATCTGTTAATAAAGTTTCATATTACGATCCGTGAATCCGTTGAAGTGTAAATAACATAATCCTTGCGTGTATATTATTATACACATGTTCTAAATATATATATAGAATAGGTATTCGGTATACTGTATTCTGTGTACTCTCGCTTCCATAAGACGATTTCTTAAGACTGATGGCAAAGGTTACTAAAGGATGAGACACGGTAAATGTGTAAATAGAAAAAATACCTCTTTGTCTATTTACATTATTTCGCCTGGCATATAATTTCTAAAATTTTATGTACCCTTAAATTGGTCTGATGAAGACAAATAAAAATCAAATATTTATGTAAGAAATAAATAATAAGTGGATTGAAGATTCAATAATAATGATGAAAATCTGTTCATTATAATTGCTGCGCTTCATTCTAAGAATAGATTTGTTGAGGTTTCTTCCTACGCTTTCCGAGATAAAATTTGGAATCGATTGCAGTCTATGTAAACTAAAAAAAAACAGAAAAATGCAAACGCTCGCGAAAACCTATTGTTTTAATTTCTGTGGTAGGAATAGCTACATTTGTCTTGTCCAGCATATAATTGAAACTCGCCAATAGTTGCGTATTGTTGGTTGCCATTGAGAATTGGGTTTAGCACTCTTGTTTTCTTGTTTTGGTATTGCGGTAAGTGTAGTGCAGCAAGCTTTATGTTTTTGGACTATAGTATAACTGCTCATTCAGCACTTCTTCTTCGAATGATGCTGCAAAAGACATATATACGCCTTGACAAGTAACCTTACTTTCACTTCGTTAACATCTTACAAAAGGGTTCACGTTCTCAACATAAAATCTATCATTTTTCATTCTTATGTGACAACAACTTTAGACTACACTTAATCCTTATTACTTAACTAGTAGACGTCTAACCAACGACGACTTTACCCCAACATCAAAGAAAAGTCCATCAAATCTTTCCCACGCATCTAGAAATTAAATTTAGAACTATCAATCGAAGCTTAACCCTCGAGAGACAACTGGCGAAATTTTGCAAAAAGCACCGCGCCGGTACATCAGGCCGGGCAAAGTTAGCGGGTGTAATCGATACGGCCTTAGGGCTTTGGGTATAAATTAGAAGTTCCATCGATCACCGACGCCCTTTGCCCATCGGCTCGTACTTTATTGATAGTGAATGTTAACCGATAGTTCAGTGAGTTACGCTGAACGGTACATGTATTTTTGGCTTTATTTGTGTCTGCTTATTTTACGCGCGATTTAGGGTTTATTGTTTTCGCATAAATTTTATCGACTTGCATATTTGTTTAGACTTTAGGGTATCTACCCTTGAGTTTTATACCTCACACTAATACTAAGAACGAACAACGAATTAAAATAGTTTTACTAAACTAGTTTATTTAATCCCGTACCTAAATAGAAGCCACTCTTCATATCACAATCTCATAAATAGCATATTGGCAGCCCGTACAACTACCACCCAAGTGGGTGCCCAAATTTCTATTTTTCGACTATCATGAAGTTCAGAGATTGAGGTATGATCTGGGCGCATTTGAAAACTACTCAACAGATATTGCAAATAAAAGGACCATTAGGCATGGCTGCTTGAAGCAGAAGCCTTGGTCAGCAGTGGAACACTTGCTAGGCTAATAAAATAATGTAAATATTAGCTACAGTTATTTATAGATATCAGGCATTTCGTATTGTTACAATAACAATGATAGTTAAACATATAAGGCACTATAAATCGATGGATTCTAAAACGACTATACCAATTACAAATTAATAATATTGAACAAAATGCAGAGGTACTCAAAGAGTAACGCCTTCTTAACCACAAACGGCATAATTCGAGCGATACTGAAAGCCATTTCACATACATGTCCAGCAACAAAAATTAAAGAGTACTTACAAGTTTTATATACAATAAAAAACGCGCATTACTTATAAAAGAGGCGCTTGGGTCGACTATAAACATACATAGGTAAAGCCAAAGAGCACTTAACGTTTCCTAAAGGATACATTATTGAGGAGAGCCCTAAAAACAACATTTTTACATCCTACCGTCCTGCCGCGCATATTTTATTGCGGGTTGCGAGGATGACCCTCGGAACGGACGAAGTAGACTTGCGAAACTTACACACGCTTCGCGAATAATTTTTTTCGAATATTTATTTCATTTTTGGATAGTAAGTACATATTATTATCAGAATCATGTCATAAATGTATGCATGGACAATCTTGCAGTCATGATAATATCCTTGCTACCGTGCTATGTATCGTAGTTATTGTTTGTGAAAACGCGATGTAAAATAAAATTGGCTTTAGGTACTAATGTAGTTCTGCAACTAATTTGTGTGTATGATACAAATACATGAACACAATAATTATAGATACAATTTAATTTGCCCTTCAGCAATTTTGATTTAATAAGAATTTAAAGATGGAAAAGAAGCAAGCACCTTCTACAAGTGACCCCAAATATTGAATTTGCAATAAGTAACACTGCATCAGTCTATCTCTGATGTTTACAAATACTACGTTACGATAGGTGTAACAATTTACGTTTTAAAACCAGATTTCAGTAAGTAACACCTACCGTCAAAATATGACATAAGTCCAGCGTTTCTTCCAAGTTTTGGAAGTTATCGAACTTATTCTTCACCCTGCTTCCGCCAACGCCATCTGAAACCAAAAACCAATTTATTTACAACAAATTCGCAAACTAAACTCAAAAGTCAAATAGAATTCTAATGTAAAACGTCGTGTAACTGAGAAACGTTCAAAGCAACCCTCTAATCTTCGTGCTCCTATGGCCTTACCTGGCCGGTCCCGTGAGGATGGCCTGATGGACGGACGCCGCACAAGGGTTAACCTAAGTCAATGTAAATATTTGAACGTGTGCCTCGACTTTACCCACGTATCGTTGTTTTAAAGGTTGACATTTGTAAAGTTTAAGTAAAAATAGTTTGGGGTGGGGGTGGGTTAAACAAACTATCCTCAAAGGATAATTTGTTACCTTGGTCTGCTTTGGCTGTATTTTGTTTGATTTGGTTATCTGATCTTGGTTACTCGAGCCATCGATACTATTCATCGTATGCTGTCTGTGGTAAGGGTATTGGTTTCTGTTACTACTGCTGGTAGGGTCATGCTATTGAGTAATAACTAGGTCCTTTGTTTTAGTCGAACTATATGATGCCAACATTGGTGTAAGCATAATAAAATAGACATTTGGTATGCATTTGAAAAAGATGACACGTATCAAAGATCTATATTTCATTTCAATTAACATCCGAATTCATACATCTTCAAATGATTTTTATATGATTGCTAGCGTGTTAAAAGAGCATCTATTCTATCTATTTAATTAGATTTACAAATCTAACTCTTGGAACCAATACAAAGAACGTGGTTTAAGCCGGGATATTATGTTATTTATAATACGCGTTAATTGTAAAATTTCAATTATATCAAGGTAGTAACATCGTTCACTAATTTGAAATCAGACTTAATATGTCCTCCTTCAATGTTCTTCAAGGCATGCATATCAAATCCCATAAGGTATTTAAGACAGCGATGATTTTTCATCAGCATTTACGTCTTCGACTGCTTCGTGGTCCAGTCGTTAGCGTACGTGATCGGAGGTCCCGGGTTCGATTCCCGGGTCGGGCAAAAGTGTTGTTGGGTTTTTCCGAATTCTCAGTAGCAGCACGGAGTCTGGTGATGTGCCCGGTAACGGTAATAGGCTCGCCCCCTATTACGTGGGACCTACAAATTCACGGCGAAATGTGGGTGTAATATTACACCTCTGCCTACACTTTCGGGGATACTGGTGTGAGTCTGCATTTATGTCATTCAACCTAGTCTTCTCTACTTTCCTTACAATTTTAATATGTTTTCACTTAGCAGCCTTAGCCGTGTGCAGCAAGATTTATCCGACTGGAAATCGAACCCTGGCGCAGCTATATGGATCATTGACCATAAGATCAATTAGACAGTTTTCTAGGACCACGTTGTTTTAGTGGTAACCAATACTCAGGTTACGTATCCACTATAGATATGCAATCTCTATATGATGGCGCGATTATTTGTCCTGTCCTATCTTGGTGTGTTGTATGAATAGGTATGTTAGTTAGATAACTAGTGAGCATAATACAGGCTCTGATTAATTGGAGTTCAGATAACAGAATGTGAATTGTCCCAGTATTGATTATTATTAATCCAAGTATTGATTAATTATTATTAACTTTCGCGGTTACAAGCTTTGTTATCTCCAACCTTTCGAAAGGTATGTCTACTAGTCGACCAAGCCAACTAGACGAATGTCAACGTGACAAAATTCAACATACTTCAACAATTATAATCCAGAAATTATTTATCGTAACGTGCGAACGCGGCGTGTGAACGTACAATGCGCCTGCAATTGGTACTAGGAATTTCTGGATTATAATTATTGAATTATGTTGAATTTTGTCAAGTTGACATTCGTCTAGTTGGCTTGGTCGACTAGTACGTTAAATGGTTATCCATTCGACATCTGTGATCAGTTTGTTATTACTAAATCCAAAATCGGTTTAATATACTATTTTATTTCAAAACATCGAAAAAGCAATAGCATTATATTGTCCGCTATAAACAGAATATAAAACGTATTACTTTAATGAGACGATTTTCTAACCAAACATATTGTTAGACGGCGATGGCCTGACAAATGCGGGGGTAGTACGTGAGAATTACGTGGAGTTTTATCCCGGGTTCGAACCCCGAGCAGTCCCCTGCGGCCGCCGGCCGAAAACTTTACCTTTGACCCTCTGAGGAACTATATAGAGCTGTTGGGTCTGATTTAGGAATAGACTGATACATGCAATTATTTTGGTTTGGTTTATAAACGTTTGTTAAAATTTGTACACTATTTACTTTTGATGTACTCCTACTGTGTTAAATACATAGTAAGTACATTAAAAGGAACCTACTGTGAGTTCACACTTTGAGAGAGGCTGATATAATTGGTAACCGTAGTAAGAGGAAAAAAAAATTGGTTGCCTGTAAAGTCGGTATACGGGCGAAAGTTTTACGTGACAACGACTTTGAGTGGTAAAATAATTTTAATGTGAATATTCATTCGTATAGTAGGAAGAAGGATGAAAGACGCGTGCCTTTCACTTTTTATGTCTGTCTCTCTCGCTCTTAGGCGGGACGCGTGCCTCTCACTCGCTCTCATTGTGAGCGCATAACGTGAGCGGAGCGTAACGCAGTTTCTTGAAGTGTCACCCGGCAAACCAATTTATAAGACGTTGTCACGTCAAAATATATGTAGCAATTAAATTTACATTATAAAACAGCCTTTCTTCTTAACTACTAACACTGATTGTTATAAGATTAAAGATATAATTAACAGTTAAATAAGATAATTATTATAAAAATATAGAGATAAAACAAAGCCACGCCAGCCAACATTTTAGTTTGAGTGACGTAAAAGATATTAAGTTGGATGCTAGATCGGCTGGAGAGTATTCGGAGGGGTCTATTTAGCAGTGGACGTCGTTAGTCTGAGATGATGACGATAGCTATTTTTATAATTAGTTTCTTTTTTTTGTTGATTTACCTTTTCTTTTGTTATCATTACTTATTTAGTTTTTGTAGTTTAGTTTAGGATAGCTTAGTTATATAAGAAGTTTTATTTTGTTTGTATATATGTTATGATAAATATTTGTTAAATTTAGTGCATAATAAAGGTATATTGTAGCTTAGGATATTAAAAAGTATTGAGAGTTACCGATTGCAGACTAATTACTATTTTTTTACGTATATTATTATGTTGCATAGATTGTCGTGTTCACAGCTCCGTATAGATCTGTAGCCGCGACACAAGTCTTGGGGCATCTCCAGTATTCTTATCTACTTACTCCACATCTATAGCAGAACGAGCCTCCTGGGGCCTAGCCCCGCCTCTTACGGCCTGTCAATGACTAGTAAAATTTAGAACCGGCCCGCCATTGATATAAATGTTTTTTGTTCCCAAAACGACCCTTCGAATTGTAATTTAGTGACGCGACTGAATGAGATGGTGTATCGGAGTGTTGTAATATCCATTGAAGTTCACGACGCAGGTTATTGCAGCCTTGTTTTGTGGTTATGTTCGTACAATATATGCAATATATTGGTATGTGTTCTGTAGTCAATATATGCCTTCTCTGTCTATAAGGCTGAAATCTGTTCGTAGTACGTTTTTTGAACAGGTAACGATGGTGTATCGTTTACCTAAGTGTAGGACCCTCCGCGTCCTGTCTGTCTGTATGAAAGCGATAAACTCAAACCCTACCGAAAGGATTTTTGTACCGTTACAGCAAAAGTGTGATTCCTGAGGAAGGTTTAGTTGTATAAATCACGCGGGCAGAGCTGCGGGCAAAGGCTAGTATTTACTGTAGGTATATGAATTAAATATAGACTTCAGTGTCTATAAAAGGAAGAATTATATCAGATTGTAACACATATGTATGGTAGTGAAAGTTGAGTATGGCAGAAGAGACTTGGAAGTAGAATAAATGCTGTAGAAATGATTGCACTGAGAAGTATGTGTGGTGTATCTTTGACTGACAGAGTAAAGAATTGTGTGATAAGAGAGTGTTGTGGGGTAAAAGAAGATGTAGTGACAAGCATCGAGAAAGGCATGTTAAGATGGTTTGGGCACATGGACAGGATGGATGACGAAAGACTGACAAAGAAGATATATAAGGCAAGTGTGAATGGGACAGGACGAAGGGGAAGACCTAGGCGGACGTTCTCTAACCAGATTGGAGACATCCTTAAAAAAGGCAGGTCAGAAGTACCCTAAACAAAAGAGCATGCATGAGAAACTTGATGGAAGTGAATGAAGCAAGAGAGGTATGTCAGGATCGTTGCAAATGGCGTTCCGTTGTCTCTGCCTACCCCTCCGGGAAACAGGCGTGAGTCTATGTATGTATGTATGTAACACATTGTACTTTCTTAATGTAACTTCTTAATATGTTCAGTCATAACTATAAAAACATATTTATTTTACATTCACTCTAAATGAAAAATCCTTTAAATATAATTTTCTCAATAGATCTGTACCGTGAATTCCCCAATATCGTCCTAATACGCATACAAAATCAGTACATTTTGCGCACTCCGGTCGAGCATGCATGCATATGATGCATATCTCACAACAATTTGCTACATATTAAATTTCAAACAGATTTTTGAACGCACGCCCGCTTGCATCCGTCCCTGGCAATTACGTCACTGAATATAAAATGTAATGTGAAAATGTAAGTCTTTTTAATATAAATGTTTTGTGAATAGTGTATCTTTATATTTTATCGGATTATGTAATGTGTAATAATAAAATATTATTCAGAGGTAGCCTAGTGCCTAAACCAGTTAGTCTGCTACGAAAACGTCTCAATTGACAGCACGCACCGGTATTTTCAAATTAAAGTGCAAATCTAATTTTTAATTATTATTTGTATGTTCAAAAATTTACCATGACAGAACGTCAAAAAGATGTAAAGTCATTGAATGGTTTATTATATTATATAATTATGTTCAACAAGCAAGAAATAGATATTATTTCAAAAATTTATTTTTGTAATCAGATTTTCCCAAAACGAAAAATTCTTTACTGTTTCTATAAGAATACATAATAGCTATATCTATATCTGTTTACCTAAAATTGGACCAAACAAATTTTTTTTATAGATTCCGTATTAGTTTCGAATAGACATTTCATACGTCGATATACACACACAAAATTTGCGAATCCGCACCTGGTGAGCGTTCAACCAATCACAGCACAGCATTCCTTCTCCCTTGACATTCCCCTAAGTGACCAATGGCCGACCGGTTTGCCACCCCAGTCGCGTGCTGACCAGTCTGACCACCGGGACGGACGACCCTTAGCCACGCGCGTACTTATAGCAAATAAACGATCATGGACCGAGGATGTTTAACGTGTCAGATAAACACACCTTTTGTCATTTCGATACAGGTATTCATCTCACAATCGTTGACACGGGCCGTATTTGACCACTTACTGGCCACAGAGGGTCTCTTTTGACTGATTTCATCTCCCTGAATGATCGTTTTGTGGGTACATTTTCAACGCGTGTTAAATACCTGTTTTTATGATAGTATAAAGAGCTTTGTAAATAATGGCATGAATCAGATTTATGATGTTAGTGTAATGGGTAAAGTTAAATATACCGTGATTTATTTGTATTGGACTATCAAATATTGTAGGACGTTTTTTCAATACGGTTTAAACTATTAATTTTGCTAATTCCAGATATTTTATAACGGTTTAGTACCGAGTGTTTGACATAGATAAATTTGCGAAAATAAGTGATTACCAAAGACCTTTTCATTTGTATAACAAGTAAGAGCGTTCGGTCGTCCAGAAACTGAAGCTCGGAGGGCCACATTCCTCATAATCCCGCCCTAATGCCCTGTCCTCTGCAAGGGACATTTCCATTTATTATTGAGCACTTATTTATGTGTTTTGTTATGGACCAACAACTGGCGAGGTTGCCCTAAGCAAACGCATAAATTCTTTATCACTGCCAAATAAACTTTAAACTATACCACCCAAAGTTTAAGTCCTAAAATTATTCGGCAAGCTTCAACCGTTTAAAATCTTTTAGCACGTTACAAAAAAACTGCTTCATCGGACGTTTTAAAGTGAGCTTATGCAAACAATTTTAAGCGCTCTTTCACAGTAATAAGATTCAAACTGCTTTACGCCCTAAAAGTTCTTTTAAATCTTTTCGACTTCGAAAATATGAAATTTTAAAAGCAAAATTTTTCTGCACTCAAGCGATCTGCTGTTTAAACGTTAGATGCTGAAGGTCGAAATTTGCAAATCAGTTTTCGCACTTAAGTCATTTTCGGAAATAGTTCGATCACTTAGAATTGTTTAGACAATGTACGCGGCAATCCGTTCGCTTCAGAGGCAGGTTTTGTTTAAGAAGGGGTGAAATGACATTCGGGATAACTAAATCCAGGGCACTTGGTGGAGTTTAGAGGTCATTTTTCAAAATAAGTAATCGGGCAATGGGTATAATAGTCGAAGAGATTTAAAGCTGTTTGAATGCAAGAAGTGTCTTACTCTTTAATGAAAGTATTTTTGTAAAAGTTATTACAAAATTAAAAATATTTGGTTTTAATTTATGAGTATTTGTTATACTACATATAATAAGGCTTTAAATATTATTAGATTATGTATCATAATCGTATTCAAATAAACCATGATTCCCAGAAAAACTTAACAATGCCAAAAAATAGAATATCATCTAAATTAATCTCAATGCAACGAGATAGCACTTATGAAATAGGAATACACATCAAAGCCCAGCAAGCAACGTTACCTAGTGCAAAAAAAAAACTAAATGACTCAGCCAAAGTGGTATAATATGATATTCAGAGAGAGGAGAGCTCTTCAAGTAGCGTACATAATGCCTATGAAAGCATAAAAAATCAAGAAAATTCCATGTGAACCGAAACACATGGAGAATAAACATACGAAGTAGATACTTACAAAAATATGAAATTCACCACAACATTTGCAGGGACGGTGAGTTCAGTACCGTCAGACAAATAATAATAAACCAGCTGTTGCTCACATTTTTATAATGTAGCTTCAAAATTGGAAAATTTCCTACTCCAATTCTACTTCCATAGAGTTGGAATCCCAAGTGATTAAGTAGGTCATAAAAGGAACTTACTGCCCAAATTTCATGTCTTATGTCTTCAGCTCCAATAGTTTAGGCTCTGAGGATCACCGCAAGTATAATCGTATAGAATACAGGGATATCAGTCGGAATAAGTAATTTTATAAATACGATGAAGTCATTTTACCGGGCACATTATTAGGTATATGGCAATAGACTCGCCCCCTATTACATTGGAACAGAAACTTAACTGGCGAAGTGTGGGTGTGTAATAGGCCTCTGCCTACCCCTTCGCGGATAAGAGGCGTGAAGTTATGCTATGTTATGTTATGAAGTCATTTTAAAAGTAGTCAAAAGATTGCCTAGGTAGTTATGTGGCTACAGGTTAACTGATCTTTTAAGCCACAGTAGTCGTTCAGGATTAGTAACATCCACAAAAATAATTTTAGGACAACGCTTTGTATTAGAAAAAAAACATGGTAAATTGAAGTAGGTACAGCAAAAATTTAAACTATAATTTCGAATTTTTTGGCATAAAGATAGATTGATGACTTGCCTTTTTGTCGATAGCTATGCAGTAAATAATATAACAAATGCCTAATTTGTTTTCATGAGCTAGCTGCAGTAGGTAATCCATCACAAAATTTTCTTTTGTATATAACATTTTCTAACAGTCATGTTGTGTGCTGTTCAAGCAAGGCTTTATTTGAATAATTATTACTCTGACATTAATAAATCTCGTACACCACTACGATGCAAAAATATAATTATTTCCACAGCTAGTATTGACTAGCGGTGGCAATAGAATCATAGGTTAAAGTTATAGAACTGAGCTAAATTGTCATTCTTGTTATATAAAGAAAGGCTAGAATTACGAAATCGTGCATCAGTCCGCTCTTGGTTAAAGAGGTTTTAATGCGCTTGTTTGATATATTTTTCATTTAGATCTAATTTCAAAACAATTGTTGCATATGTTTTAATAATATATTTTAACGAGATAAAAATTCATTAGTTTGAAATATGTGGCCCAGAAACAAAAGGTGTAAGTAAGTTCAATCGTCCTATATGAATAAGTTTAAAGGCCTCGCCACACGACACAATTTTACCACTGATCAAATTCTCAATCGAATTGGCTTTGCCCGTCTACACGACACGATCAAATCACTGATTTTAATTCCGTCCACCCGATTGGTTAAAATCTAGTGGTACCGCCCACCCGATGAACTTGAGTTGGACGACTGGCGTCTACACGTCACGATTTCATCAAGTGATTTAGTCAAGTTGGACGTAAAATTGTGCCGTGTGGCAAGGCCTTAATACTCGTTAGGTAGAGTCAATTTAATAAAAACTTTTTGTACTCAATCAATAAAAGATACTTCAAAGATTTTAATAGTTTGTTATTCTGGATATAATATACTGCCATAGACTCCACTTCTACTACAAGAACATAATCAATGATAACAACTTGTTGAAAAAAATAATCTTAAAATTTTACGTTTTGTATTATTTTGCAGACTCTCCTTGTTCAGTCGTCCATAATGCGAGTTGATAGGTAGATGTATTAAAAATAGTATACATTAGACACGAATACGACACAATATCAACATTCAAGTATATATTATACACTCACACATATTACATTTTATTGCAAAATGTATTAGAATCGGATTACATTAAGCTTTGTACACTTTGCAATTTTATTTTCACAATATTACTAAAATTGAACTAGAAATTTCATGCAAAAAATATGCAAATACGCTCCACAGATTTATAATATACGGTTAGCTGGAATGAAATTACTAAGCCGAAAATGGATTTTAATACTGAAGTGTGAATGCAAATCATTTTTCCTTGTAGTTTGTAAAGGCATAATTCTATACATTGACACTTGAAAATCTTCGTAGAGACAGGCAGAAGTGTACAGTCACCAGTCATGGTTTACGAGTAATTGAAATAATTTTTTCGATTTATATATCTTTGGCAAACTTCAAAGACTATTTACCCACTGCTGGCCTTGAAACTGAGACTTCACGATTGTTACTACTCGGGACCTACCACACTAACGAAGAAGTAAAATACGAGTTTTATTACTGGCGGCACTAAAGTGGTTGAGCTTTCAAGTTATTTGAAAGCAGACGATTGTCATTTCTACAATAAATATATTTATTATGTTTGAAAATTAAAAGATTACTACCGTTTTGCCGATACTATAGCTCTTGTATTCAGTGCTAGAGCCAAGAGTAGGTACTGATCACTAGGCACAATACATTAAATACATAGACTATCATGAAAAATTGTATGTTCTTTAATATAATACTAAACTTAGCCAATAGTAAACTAAATAAAAAAAAAGTAATTTAGAAAATTACTGTGATCAAATAATGGAATTAAATCATCAAACCTTATTATATTTTATATCCTACGAAATGCAAATATATATTAACAGTGGTTAAATTAAATATGTAAGTAAAATAGCCATAACAGAGAATCAAAGGCAAAATAACTTGTAAATATAAACATCCAAAACTTTAATCCAGTAAGATACAAAGAATGAGCGGCATTCAGCTCCGGTATCTAAGTAACCAAGTTTAGTATAAATAGAGTTTAAAGACGAGCATCAGTCCACCACCATTAGTTACCTATTGACACACAGACAGATCGCTACGTGCCTGTCCTGACCACCGCTACTATTTGCATTCACCTTTAGCTCACTTTCGACGAACATATCTCGAAACTAATTATAACAGTGCAAGTGATAATTTCATTCCGACCGCGACATGACGTAGCGTAACAAAAGCAAAAGTATGCTTCCTATCTCACATTTCATTATAACACACGTTTCACAGGAGGCGTGCTAAGGATAGGTACCAAATAAATTAATTCATAAACAACTTCATATGAACTTGTTCTATTTTCGAATTTATCTGAAAGATAACGTTAATCCAGATGTCGAAAGATCGGCACCTAATATTTATTTAGTATCCCTTGCGGAACTTTTGTATTGTTGCAGAAAATAATTGTTTATTAGTCTAAAGGCGCTTATTGGCGGTTTTTTGTATTGGTCAGTAAAATTAATGCTGCGGCAGATTTGGTAATAATGTATTTGGCAAAGTCCTATAACTACCTAACATTTTTGTGCGATTTTGATAGATTAATACTAAAGCTGTAAATATCACTATTATAGTTTAAATTGAACAAATATTCGGTGAAATTGTACCAAATCGTATTGTATTTAAATTACATTCCTAATTAACCAAATGTGAGTTCAGCGTGACAACGCGTGGTATGGCCAGTCAGTAAGATTAATGTGGTTTCCAGTTTTAGTGAAACTCCTACTGAGATAGTTGAGGGCTTTTTGTATTTTAAAGAAAATAAACGATAATGCAAGCATTGCACGTCCCATATATTAACCAGTAAGTAACCCTGCAGCACAGGGGCTGGTCTCAAATACCCCCGAGCGTTAAGAGTACATATAATGGAAACAAATAAATAATACTCGAAGGTTTTCACCCCAAACAAACAAGTCGACACCTACACCAGTCATTCCCACCTCGTCATGATAAAATACCATCATAAGTCGAAAGGCGAAAAACTGGACCCTTATAACTGTGCGTAATTTATCTCGAGTACTGAAAACGTCTTCAGTTTAACCCAATACACTCGGTCCTAAGTAAACTTTAGGTAAACTTAAACGGCTGAGTCCCTTTCTCGACCACATTCTAAATAAATAACATCTAATGGGGGACATTCATCAGTGTTTCCACGTTTTTAGGTGGGTAGACCTCACTCCCCTAGCTGTCTGCTGTTTTGGAAAAGTCCTTTGCGAACAAATCCAGGAAAAGGTGACTTGAAATATAAACTTTACTTGTTTGTGTTAAAGGCTATATTGGTTTGGAAGTTTGTATGACAAATTACGTTTGTTAAGTACAGAGATTAACATTGGCGAGTGCAGAGATATGAGAGAGGGCTCGGTGGGCGGCGGGGTGGCTCAGGGGCCCACCCAACACCCTTTTTTGTTATTTTTTGTTGTATTTTTTGTGTGAGCGCGTGCAGGGTTTTTGGTGCATAGGTAAGCAATCTTATTACTTATAATTAACGGTGAAGAGAATTTTAGAGCTTTCTTTTACATGCTTGGTTCATCGAGTACTAGTTTAAGCGCTTGCGCAACATTTGTGTGCATGAACATGGATGTTTGTCTTGGTCTGGGTGTTTCTATGTATAAAATGTATGAATTTACAAAAAAAAGCAAAAAGTATATATGAATGTTTATCCATTATCTAGTACCCATAACACAAGCTCTGGTTAACTTGGGACTAGATGGTGATGTGTGTATGTGGTAGAATATTATATTATTATATAACTTAATTTAATAAAATTGTTGAATCTGACATTTAATAGACATAACATGCGAAGTTATTCTTTACATAAATATGCAATTAGCACATCTACATATCTTTATCTTTACCATTGGTTTATTATATTTAGATAGGCGTGATTAGAATTCAAATTCAGTGCCACTGTCTTTCAGTCTTCGGCGAACGAATACATAAAATATCCACAAAATTCCATTCAGCTCAAAACCAATCACTCATGGTACTTTACAATTATACTGTATATGTCTACTTCAGTGTTTATATGTGATGTTAAACTCAGAGCTTAAATTCTGTGCTGCGAGCTTTCAATGCTCAACAAAATATAAAAAACCATCTACAAAATTCTATACAACTCAAAAACAATAGCTCTCCCACAGTGATATTAAAACACAATGAAATATAAATACAAACATGGTAGGTAGAGTAGTGACCCTCATCACCGCTATCTCGTGCGTCCACAGTGACAACTCTGAACGTTCAAGTTATCTGCGAACCTTTTTCAATGCTACGTAATCTGCCACGTTATGAATGTATGGTTCTTATGGCGTATAAGTAGCTAGATGGAAAAAGGATGGGATTTATGAAGAGGTTAGAATAAGGTGAAGTTTTTGACGTGTTTATGAGTTGTGATGGGCCGATGATTCGTATTCAGAAAAAATATTTTTTTACGTTGGTCATAATATATATTTTTTTTTATAGACTCACGCCTGTATCCCCGAAGGCGTAGGCAGAGGCGTAATAGGTATTACACCCAACGCCATTAATTTTTAGGTCCCACGTAATATGGGGCGAGCATATTGCCGTTATCGGGCACGTTACCAGACTCCGTGCTGATACTGAGAATTCGGAAAAACCCAGTAACACTTTTGCCCGACCTGGGAATAGAACCCGGGACCTCCGACCAGCAGTCGCATACGCTATCCATTCGACCACGAAGGCAGTATTTTTTTACGTTGGTCATAATAGGTATATATATTACGTAGCTAATGTCCTGCGACAACTCACAAATGAGTATCTAATCACAAACGAACTGAAGCCTTTACTCTATTAACGTACTTATACATTCACTAGAGGACGCCAGCAGCTCCGCCTGCATTTTTTTTAAATTTACCCGTTTTGGCCGATCCCGTGGGAATTTCGGGAAATCCCTTCTTAGTGCACCCCTACGGTCCCCAAGGAACATACATGCCAAATTTCAGGTTCCTGCGCCCAATAGTTTTGGCTGTAGCGTGTCTGTCAGTCAGTCAGTAACGCAAGGATTTTATATATTAAGATTTAGATAAATAAATTCCACCCAGAAGAAAGAATTTCACAACAAAGTGTCCTAGTTGGGAATCGAATACTTAGACGGACTGCAAAATTTTAACATCCTTTGATATTTTTTGCCGGAAAAACCTAATTAAATAAGCCCCACTTTCAAGCAAACCACGTACCTAGTTGACCCGCGTATATCATGTATGTAAATTCTCTAACACTTACAACTAATAAAGTAATATATTTATGAAAGATCCTAACGCATTATTGAGACAACACTTTAGGAAAGTAGACTGACTATGTAAAAAGCGACAAGGATGGTCAAGTGGAAACAGCACAACTTTTGTTACTTATTTTCTTCCACTTTGTTTCTTTATTACATAAGGATCTTGGTAAACTACCACAGGAACACAAATCAAGCTTGTCTGCATAAGATCCTCCTTAAATAACTACTAGAGGACGCCAGCAGCTACGCCTGCATTTTTTTTAAATTTACCCGTTTTGGCCGATCCCGTGGGAATTTCGGGAAATCCCTTCTTAGTGCACCCCTACGGTCCCCAAGGAACATACATGGCCAATTTCAGCTTCCTGCGCCCAATAGTTTCGGATGTAGCGTGTCTGCCAGTCAGTAAGTAACGCTAGGATTTTATATATTAAGATAAGTAACCGAACTGCTTCAAATTTCAACATTCTCTTTTAATTCCAGGAATATCTTTTACTGGTAATTCATGAGAATGCCGACTTTATAATTTTTGAGCTAGAATGACAAATTGGGTTATGTTTACTCAACCATAACGGACTGTATATAAATCATAAGTTATAAGTCACTTTATAAATGCATAACATAAAATAACTTCACGCCTTTTATCCCAGAAGGGGTAGGCAGAGGTGTATTACACACCCACACTTCGCTAGTTAAATTTCGGTCACAATGTAATAGGGGGCGAGCCTATTGCCATGTACCCGTCACATTGTTAAGAGAGCAATATTAACATTCTTATTACACACATAACTTTGAAAAGTCAGATGAGTGTGTCCGGGGTAACTGGGGATCGAACCCGAGACCATCGTCTCGGCAGTCCATTGCGTACACCACTAGGCTATCGCCGCTTTACAAATGCATTTTACAGTTTATATTGTTGTGCATCTTTATTCACAACATTATAAACTGAACATGTATTATAGTAGAAATCTATCTATTCCTCTATATATCTATGTTACAGCATCTCTAACGGAATTTACCTCTACTTTATCACATTACAAGTAACACACACGAATACGTATAGCCGGAACTCTTAGCACACACTAAAGTACATTTAAACAATTACCGATGTACGGTGTAGTTGAAAATTTGTAAAAGCACAGCGTGCACAACGTGCAATATTGCAAATTTGCACCGAAACCCACCGGTAACAAGTTGCACTGTATTTTAGCAAGTTTCCGATAGCCGTTGTCACCACGCTTCATACAGAACGCAGGACAAACAGTAAATTCAACTTGGCTGAATTAAAAATGGCTGTGGATATCGTTCACTTAGTCTGACAACTTTACGGAGCCGAGATGTGGTCGCTAACTATAGGCCTTATCCGGAAGCTCAGGGTCACTCAGAGGGCGATGGAGAGAGCTATGCTCGGAGTTATGCTGCGAGATCGAATCAGAAATGAGGAGATCCGCAGGCGAACCAAAGTCACCGACATAGCTCTCCGAATAGTCAAGCTGAAGTGGCAGTGGGCAGGGCACATAGCCAGAAGAACCGATGGCCGTTGTAGCAGAAAAGTTCTGAAGTGGCGGTCACGCACAGGACGTCGTAGCAGAGGTAAGCCTCCCGCAAGGTGGACCGACAATCTTGTAGGGGTCGCCGGCAGCGGATGGATGCGGGTGGCTCAAGATCGGTCTGTGTGGAGAGCCTTGGGGGAGGCCTATGTCCAGCAGTGGACGTCTTTCGGCTGATATGATGATGAGTCTGACAAATGATTTGGTGGTCGTAATGCTACTGTTAGTGCCTTTGCAAATGATCGTAAGCATAGTTGTCTTGTCAGCGTTTTGAAGAGGTAACGCGTATGAGACCTGCAATGTTCAGCAAACGAATAGGTAATCACGTAAGTGTGTTGTTTTGTAACATCTCGGTTGAAATCAATGCGTCAACTGTATCCGATATTGAATTCGCCCATACATCGCAAATAAATACAAGATTTTTTTTTGTTGTTGCATGAAGCACGAAGTCCATGCCGAAGATTCAGAAACACTATTGTTCTTAAAACAATATATCAGAATCACTGTTGCTCTGAGAAAATATTATAGATTTTACGCTATATTCCCACCGTTTCCCAAATCATAGTCCCACTATCACAGCAGCTGGCAAAGGCTAGAGAGGAAACGGTAACTGAATGGAACTAAATTCCAGTCGTAGCCAATGGCGGGTACAGTCGCGACCATTTCGCTGGCCGGACTCTTTAGAATGCAGTTAGCGGTACATGACTGTACATTTGAATGTACAGATACGAGGAAAAATGAATGAGCGTGGTAAGGCTTACATTCGAATGTGGCAAGTTCGTTTTTGGCTGCAGCGGGTGCATTTTGAAATGTGGTAAATGAAACATATTTGAACTGCAGTGTGATTCTGTAAGACTTCATTCTAAAAACTTCGAATCTGAATCCGCTGTGAGTTTCTTGATTGGCATTCATAAAACTCGGTTGATAATTCGAATCTACACTAGCGCTACTCTCGCGAGAGTGTTTGCGAGTTGAACTGAGTTGACTTCGAGATTTTGACAGATGAAGTATGAGATGACGTAAAAAGTGGCATTCTATAAGGTAATTCCCCTGTCAGTTCGACGCTCACTTCGCACTCAAAATCAAGGTTATTTTGAACCTTATGCGAAGTGAGAGCGAATAGCGACGTGACCTGCGAGTTTTTGTTTGAATTTTACAGAATCGACGTGCTGGTTATTTTGAGTAACAAGGATCGCATATACAACATTCCTTCATTTATTCTTGGTATTTTTTTTCAGATTGAGAGACGCTAGTGTAAATTCTCATGTTACAAAATATGAAGATTTTATTCACAAATAAATTAATTTGGAATCGGAACACGTGCTTTTTGCGTGCCTGCTGTGCCTGGAATCATATTCAAGACTATTTGAATTCAGCAGTAAATGTAGTCTAATAGATTTTAGATAATATTTGTCAGACCAAAGAAGGATTAAGTATAGCCATTAATTTATAGATAATCATGACCTCGGTGCAACTTATGCAACGGGTGTTCCTCAATCTTATAAAATATGAACTTGCCTCTTTTTTTCAAAATGATCAGTAGGATAGTATTGGGTCTGTTACCATTAAGTTTAAATACAACTAAAATATAGTAACTTTTTAAGCGTAACCGATCTGCTTGTTCCCATCCCACGGTACATCTAAGACTGGATGCAAACCTAAACGATACATTTATCGCTTACCTTAAAACATATTTTTCTTTGACATTCGCAAAACATACCACATAATATCATAAAATATACTATCAAAATGCGAAAGTAAAAACACGAAATAAGACACGGTCTCTTTTGTTTTCATTGTCTTCGTACCTATAACGAGACGCGCGCTACGTAACAAAAACAAAAGAAAATGGCTCTATTATGTGAAAACAACCCAGAGACTACCACGCTTATATTTACCCGTGGGCTGAATTTATACGATATACTCTGTATTCAGTTAACCAGACTTACTTGACACCTCATACGGTAACAAAACTCCCCGCTTTCCTCTTGTTTTCTTAGAGTCCAGGGGAGCGTGGAATGTCTTGTATAGCTGGTTACGTGAACATATTTCGAATATCCAAAAGTATAAATTTCGTCGGTAAGCTATCGACTTACTTTTTATATTCGAAGGAATCGTGGTATCGCGAATGGGCCACTGTTTTCAACACAAACACGGGGTAGTGTTGGAAGTATAGACGTTTTCTCAAATCCCTATAACCTATCTGCGATGTATATTTTATATATTTTCCTTTATGATTTATATACGAGAGTTCATAGTAATCCTTTATGGAGCTTTTAGTCTGTATTTTTACGAACTAGTAAAAATTGTCGAATAAAAAAGTTTTTATTCCCGACGTATCACTGCGTACTCTTGATTGTCCTAATTTACGAGCTCAAGGCTAGTATAAACAGACGACGTACGATCCAATGTTTTCATTACTATAATATATTTATTTGTTCCTCAACTATTAATTGTTTCATGGCTTCGTTTACATATTATTCAGAAAGTTTAAAAAATAAAAGTTCACTGTCAAAACACGTGGATAAATATTCGTAAACAAAATATGACCAAACGGATTTATATTAAGTTGTGAGAATTTGTTTGCACTTAAGTAACAAGAAAAGTACATTTCTGGCAACATGTTTGTATTCAGTAGTAACAAATATAATGGCTCTTAATAATTACACGGATATTATAGTTTCAAGAACTTTTAAAAAATATATTTTACTTAAACTTTATTCGTCAAAATGTATTTCTTTGTTAAGAAATGACAAACAGCTTCAAGCCTTTTTGTCTAAACATGGCACTGATTTCTTGCTTGAAAACTCAAAGCCATTGACATATGTACTTTAGTACATATAATTATATCGATGCTCAAAGCCAATTATTGAATAAAATTCGTCGAAAATATTTTACATACATTTAATCATATCTTAAATAAATCTATGAACGCAGGTATAGAGCCCTATTCACGCTTGACGACTTCAAATGTATTCCTTACAAATTCCTACACGTCCACCATTAGCCATATCACGACAATTTCCGACAAATTAGTCCCTGAGCAACTTGTCATCAATCGTACTCATCTATTCTCTTTACCAAAAAATCAATACTATCAATTGGACTAGATACAAAACTTTCAGATCTAAATACTATCCTAACTACTACGAATACACAAATACCCTATATACATACATTCACCCCCACAACTACATATTACAAAAGACCTCGACAAAAGCAGTTTCTAATGCTTGCGTCCTCCAAGCCTTAATCTTTTTGTACCTCTAATTAAATTAGTGAAACCAGGCGCGCGGAAACTGGACACCCACACAAATGTAAACACCCTCGTCTTACGACGCACACATGCTCACCGCTACAGTGTACACAATTAAAGGAGCGTGTAAAGTGAAAGGACGGTGTCCCTGTGTGGGTGAGATCGCCGTGCGTGTATATGTGTGTGTTTTAGTTAAGGGTCGTCATTTCTCTTGGACCCTCCCCCGTAGTGTCCGCAGAAAGGTGAGTTAAGATGGACTTTTATAGAGCTGTTGTTACCTGGCCTGTTTAGATAATATTTTTTATATTATTTCTTTATTTTATGTTACTTGTGACAGAACTGGTTGTACCACTACTTGTCGTGAGACTTAGTTATGGTTATAAAAGCTAAAAGTTTTTACTTTTAAAACTTTGTTGCGGCACATTCATTTGTAGCTATTTAATTTTATACAAATCATCTGTTGAAAACGTAATTTAAATATATTTGACTGCCTTTCCCTTGAAAGGCAGTCAATTGTATCTAAAGTACCTCCCCAACGACTTTCGCTAGATAACTTATTATTTCCTGTGAGACAACTGCATCTCACAGGTTATCTACCAATACAATGAAGTACAGGTTACAAACTGCACAGGATCACTCCATTAAATATCAAAATTATTAAGCTTATACTAATTTTTAAGAGGTTCAGGTGTCCTCACAAAATAACAAATTCAAATCTTCTATTTATTTTTCAGTTCTCTTTATACTGTTTTAAACGCTTTAAATAGAATGATTAAGTAATATATTTGTTTTGTACTGATTTGATATGATTAAAATTAACAATTTTGAAACTCATTACTTTAAAGACATTGTATTATATTATACGAGTACTAACTTTTTACAACATGAATAGCATAACCTTTACTAGCCAGATACAGAGCCAAAGCGTTAGTAGCACGAATCACAAAACAAAAAAAAACAAAAAAAAATAAAAGGCGGTATCATCTACTCCATAAACATCCAACAGACAAACAGACATCCCCCGGCATCCTCCCTCGGACTTTAATATTGATCAGTGTCCGGCCGCGGTCAGGTAGTCTCGGCCACGACTTTGCGCATGCGTCATACTCATACCTGCTACACTGTTGCAACTACATACCGACTAAGTTGTGGCGATAGGCTTACAGATTAACTTTGTATAGGCTGTCCTAGTTTATAGACTGAAGGCTAATGTAGATAGTGACATCATACTATGCTATGATGTGACTACTACTACTTAAGGTATGTAAAGGAAGGTAATGACAGCTTTGTATAAAATTGTTAGAAGTGAGGTCCGATTTTGGTTTCTAGGAGTAAATAGAAACTTAGCATATCATATAATGTCGCTGATTGTTACTTAAGTAGCTTATGACAGCATAATACATTATTCTTGGCATTCAAAGATTTTTTGTCCATCTAATTTGAATGTAACTATTTCTATGGAAAGTCTGTAAGGTCGGCTGGACAAAAACAGGCTTTGTACGGTGTTTGAAATTTGTTAAAATGTTAAAGTTGTGTCTTCGAAAGTTTTTCAGTTCAATGATACAATGCAATTAGAGAATGCGTGTATGTTTTATTATGTTAACAGTCTGACATGGAATTAATAGGATTAATTCTGATAGGATACAGTTTATTTATTTCTTTATTTTACGGCCTGTATCCCCGAAGGGATGGGCAGAGGTGTAATATACACTCACCTTTCGCATTGTTTTTATTTTAGGCGAGCTTATTGCCGTTACCGTTTACATTACTAGACTCCGTGCTGCTATTGAGAATTCGAGAAAACTCAGTAACACTTTCACACCGACCAGTCACCGATCTGTATCCACTGAAACTGTCAGTAATATTAGGATAAAGTGCTGATCACAATGTGACGTTTCTTTAGAAGATGCTAATTTGTATCACGTCTAGTAAAGTTTGACTATAAGTTAAGTTATAGTGAAGCTAAACTTCCATAATATTGAGTTTTCGTTGCTGCGCAGGCAGATTGTATTCTTGTTTGCATGTAGAGTTTATTTTCCGAGTGCGTAATAAAATTCGATAAACCATCTCTAATATTTTGTATGATATGGGTATGGATAGATTAATAAGATTATAAATTGAGTGATAGGTAACGCTTTGAAACCAAAGTTTTATGTAAAACGTAGGAATCTAGAATTTATAGAATTATATATCAAACAAGTAATCAGAATTTCCAAAAAAACACGTTAAAGTAAATGTCACTAGACGTACCATATCTAACATATTAAAACCTTACTATTACGCTCATAACTAGCGTACACGAAAAATGTAATACACGAACATCCTCAATATATTAAGCGAAAGCAATTTCCGAGAAATCACAATAGTACCAACCATGATATTACGTTATCTCAAAACATTATAGTAAAAAGATTCCCCCGATTTAATATCAGAAAGAAGTCCCTAAATTCCGTATCATGTAAAAGTACACTTTCAATATTGGGATTGGTATCCCTCTGGCCGTAACAAGGTTTTATTAGATCCCACTAAAGGGCATCCCCGCACAAAGGTAGCACAAGAAACCCTTTTTCTACCTTACTTCAAATATATTAACTGTCCCACTACCTTTCATGACGAGGATGCGTGTCTACTGGAAGAGGCTGATGGACAATTTGAGGAGAGCGAAATTAATAAGTTCAGAATTCATAAAAATATTTTTTTGTTTTTTTTATTTGTTTGTAAATGTTATGAAGACACTAAGGTAGCATAGTAGAGGCAGACATAATACCTTAGCCATACTTATATTCAAAGCCAATCGATCAGGAGATTAAAGGTACAGTCGCGGTCTGAAAGTGTTTACCACCTTAAGGCTTATAATTGCATGAACACATCAATGACACAAGGACGACGATATTGTACTAGGCAACCAATCTATGATAACATGCGTTGCGTAGCAACTGATGTCAATAACGATTTATTATTCCACATTTTTAATATACGTTCATTTCGAAATTAAATATTTGTAGTCTTCAAATAATGTAATTTTAAACTTGCTATTTACGATTTTGGTATTTGTAATTAATAAGTTTATCAAATGACTTTTACATTGACAGATTATAATAAAAGGGATGGCAAAAATACGATATCCTGAATATAAAACCTTTTTGAAAAAAATACAATATTTATATCGTCTAGCGTAAGACTGCCTCGTTGGTCTAGCGGTAGTGCATACGATACATAGGGTTCGATTCGCAGGTCGGGCTCGGAAAATTTTGCTAAGGTTTTTTGCTGTTAAGAATTTCTTAGTGACAAATTATTAGGCATTTCTGTCAAGAAATTCTTAATAATTAGCCCGAAGTTGGTGGTGTTTCACCCCCGTGCATCAGAAAGCACGTTAAGCAGTCCCGGCTGTCATGATCTATGGCAGTCATTAGTGGGAAGTCAGTGCCCTCAAATATACCTACTGACTACTTAACTGGTCTAACCTTACAATGATATTAGATGGCAGTCGCTCCGTGTAAAAACTGATATTCAGTCAAATCTCGGTAGACCAGTAATAGCAGGCCCTGGGCTCCGAAGCGCAAGCTTGGGATGCAACCATGATGCAACTAAGAAAATGCTGGTGATGATGATGATGATATCGTCTAGCGAAAATCAGGGCGCGGTCAGACTGTGAGCTAAAATTATAGTGGATGGTGTGCTAGTCACGTTAAAGCGCATGCTGATCACAAAAGTGAGCTTTTGTTTAAGCCATCTTCATGAAGCAATATTATTTCAGCTCTTTGTTGCACTGTTAAACTTGCCATTTTATTACAATAAGAAAGTGATTTTATAATAATATTAAAGTACAGAACTTTTACAGCAACATAAAAGCATTTCTGTCATTATGTCAAATTATTTAATCGACCTAAAAATATTCATACTCTTTTTGTTTGAATCGATGCCGTACCAATGATTGAAAAGTAATAAGTACTCAGATATAGCATTTTAGACCTTGCTGAACCCAGCGTGACAAAGAATGTAATTTGAAAAGTGGTAAACATTTTTAGACCGCGATAGTACATATATATTTCAGACTTAACACGGATTAGGTACATATTAACAATGCGTGGATTTAAAAACACACATACCTATGTTAGATAAAAACAAAAAAAAAATTACCTACATATGTAGCGCTTAATATTTTGACTTAAATCTGTACCTGAGCGGCAGAGTTTCACGATAAATTTCAGATACGAACGCTTGAATATAAGAAAGGAGTGAAAGAAAAATGCCTTTAATTTAATGTACCTTAAAATATCCCTTGTTTTGGTATTCATCTCATTTCTATCGGCACTTATGTAGTAGTTCAACTATGCTTTACGTGTCACTATAATATAATCTTTCTCTCTATATGACACTGCTCTGTTAAACCGAACTGTGGATGTTTGATAATATACAGGATATTAGAACAAAGTGTGGTGTGTCGAATTTAGTGATTTTAAAAGATTTGTAGAACAAGTTACAAGGAAATCCTAACACCACTGAAATCAAAGCCGTTGGGGTATGGAGTTCAGTTTTGTTTACTGCCCGGCGAGTACTACTACAGTCGATGGTACAGCGTAACATGAGTTCTATTTCTTTCGATCATCCAAAAAAGAAGAAGCTTTTAACAAAAACCTTCTCATATTAAAACATTAGTAATAATTGCGCGAGATGTTCACTTCCAGAGCACCGCGATCTTCGTACGGTCGGCTATTTGTATCTGTTGTACTTTTGTCAGGGGAAATCAAGCCTTATACTTATAGCTATACGGCTAATACGGCGTTGCCTAGCTATGGTTGCGATGGTGACCGACGATTACTCCGACATATACATACAATAAATATAAGCTACGGTAACTTGTGTATCGTTTTGTAAAAAGAAATACAGGATTTTATGTTATTTAAGAGGGCTTAGGACGTCTGGGATATAAGGAGTGGTAATTCAGAGATAACTATCTCTATATGAGAATTAGAGCAGATTTGTTAGTTAATATTAGTTTTGAAAGAGCTGGATTTACAAATAACTAGCATAACAAGATGTTAATTGTATAATAAAACTTTATTATACAATTAACTACTTGTTATGCTTTTGATTATACTAATTGCTGATTTCAGAGCTTAGGAGCGCAGGATACCTTGACCAGACTTTTCTCAAGAACGGAACTGTGTTTAAAAATTGCCACTGGATCGAAGTGTAGTTGTGGAAATTCTGCGTTAGATGCCATAAATAAAGTCCTAAAAGAAAAAAAACTAAGGGATTTTTTATCATATGGCAATGTAGAAAATATCAAATATAACCCCTCTATTGAACAGTTTGATACTTAGGTACATGCCATAATGTTCTCCAGATCATCGTCATTTCACCGTTGTTCTATTTGCCACCCAAGAGCTCCACATTGGAGTCCGGAGTTCCCAGTCAATAAATAAGAATCTATATATCTCCAAAGTTATCCTGACCAAACGACCACCATAACACAAACTTCACCTTTCAATATAACTTATATTCATAAAGTATACGCATGTAGCGGAGTTCATATTTCATTCGGAACTTAGTTTGTGGAATCAATGGTTCGAGAAACGAATGCCGCCGTTCTGGCCAATATTGTCGACAGACGTACGTATTTATTTGATTTTACATAACATATCTACTTGCTTAATAATGTTAGAGGATATTATTATATTTATAATGATAGAGAAATATTAGTAACTAAAATTTCTTTTCACGAGTATGGCGAGTAATAATAATATAATTAACACGTCATACTCGTTAACGTCTGTCGGGATGGTCGAAAATGAACTGTTGCTGCAATTCTATCAAAACATGAAAGCCACTCCATTGTAGTGCCTTTAAAATAGACTATGACCTCTGAGTTTGTTTCAGATGTTTCTTCTCTGGACAATCATGTACGAAACAGAGGCTTCATCTAGCTTAATTAAAATAAGGTATGACTTTGTTTATTTAAATTTTTTTATGAACCTACAAACAATTAAAGGATTGACTTTGACTGATGTACGACACGGCCACTATGACCGTCCAGCTCCAGGACAGTAAAACCAGCCCCATTGAGTTGCGTAGAGGGGGTGAGGCAGGGAGATGTAATATCCCCTAAGCTCTTCACCAACGCACTCGAAGACGTCTTTAGGACGCTGGACTGGACTGGACGGGACATAAACATTAAAGGCGCGTTCATATCCCACCATCGGTTTGCCGACGATATCTGGAAGAGCTGAGCGAGATGCTGCACAGCCTAAATGGAGCCTCTCGACGGGTCGGTCTCGGCATGAACTTGGATAACACCAAGATTATGTTCAACGAACACATTGTGCCGGAACCGGTTTATGTCGACGGATCGATGCTCGAAGTTGTTCAAGAGTATGTCTACCTTTGGCAAGTAGTCCAGCATGATAGAAACAACTTCGAGAAAGAAATCGACCGCTGAATCCAGTTGGGTTGGGCAGCGTTTGGCAAGTTACGTCGAGTTTTCTCTGCGCTCCTACCGCAATGCCTGAAGACCAAAGTCTTCAACCAATGCGTCCTACCTGTTATGACGTACGGTGCCGAGACACTCACAATGGGACTAATCCACAAACTAAAAGTCACGCAGCGGGCTTGGATCGGGCGATCCATGATCGCGCCATCGAACAGCGATCCGACAAAGAACTCAAGTTACCGATATAGCTCACAGAATCAGTAGGCACAAGTGGCAGTGGGCTGGCCATGTCTGTAGAAGGACTGATGGTCGATGGAGCAAGCGTGTCCTAGAGTGGAGACCACGCCTCAGCAAGCGTAAGGTAGGGTGACCCTCGGCTAGGTGGACCAACGACCTGAAAAAGTTGGCTGGGACAGACTGGATGCGGAAGGCTGAGGACCGTGTACTGTGGCGCGTGTTTGGGAGAGGCCTATGTCCAGCAGTGGACTGCGATAGGCTGATTGATTTGATTGATTGATTTGATTTTTGACTGCTAAGGACGTGCGTTGGACGCAAATATACTTGAACACATTTTGATGTCTTTAATATATTTATTTTGAGCGATGTAAATTAATATATTTTACTAAGACATTTTTTCAAAATATAATTCTAAATGTATATTAGATAATTATTTTTACATTTTATTTAGTGTTCGCGCTCTAGACTTTTAGTGAACATCTTACAATATTTAATGATTTAATGCATGGAGTCATTTACCCATTTTGCCAAAGACAAAAACATCACTGAAACCGTCAACAGAAATAAGCGAAAGCACCAGATATAATCGGCAACCTGTTTTAATCTTATGACTCAATAAAACAGACAGCACACAACTCGTGTATAACAAAACCAATAAAACAAACGTCCAAAACACGGTGTTAGCAAAAATGGATGCCCAGCAAACATGCTAATAGCCCCCCATAAACTTACATACTTTCAACCAATATAATCTGACCTCCCATATCTTCAACCCTCACAAACATTTTATTAATGACCCAAGTATCATGTTACACTAGATAAGTATATATCCAACCAGTATACGTTGACCTACAATACATTAAGGCAAAAGAACATATTGGTGATGATCGGAGTATCAAGTTATGGTAGATGAGTAGATCGGTATATACTATCGGACCATTTGCCTTTATTGGCCATTTGGCCAGTTGGAAATTTGAAATCTGTGTTCGCTCTAATTGATTCCTCCCCTTTCCATATTCTAATAAATTGAGTTTGGGGATTTATTTTGGCTATGGAATGCTTTTTACCCTTTTCTTGCATTATCTGGGCAGTTTCGTTGTAATTAATTTACATTTTTTTGCATTTCTGTTCGGGCTTTGGAGAAATTGGAAAATATTCTTTGCTGTTCCGTGTTACTATGGCTACAAGAAGAATTTCGAATAATTGACAAGTTGCAAGATTGTTAAAATAAGAGCACAGCTAAAGTTGTTATAGCTAGAAATTTGTTATGTAGCAGCTTATTACTTTCATTCATCAGTCAATCCGACAGTCATCCGTCTTCAAACCAAATGATGATAAAACCTCTTTACTTAGTGATAATAATAATAATTAAAAAAAAATAAAGGCCTGACGCCCAAACCAATTTTGGGTCCTAATCAATTAGGTATACAAGTTTTTTCCATTTTCATATATTTATTTTAACAACGTTAAAGTCAACGTGTACGCGTTTGCTGATCTCGGGTCGACCAAAACTTTTCCCAATTATCACAACAGCACGGATTCTGCCAAAGAGCCTGGTAATAATAGGCTCGCCCCCTATTACGTGGGAACTACAAATTCATAACAAGTCGAATTGTGGGTGTAATATTACACCTCTACCAACCTCTTTGGGGATACATACTTTAGTTTATAAAAACTTTACAAAAAGACTTGTCGAGGAATATGACTGGGCAACTGGATGATGTGTCAACTTTTACTTCAATACCGATACAGAAACTATCTTTCACTACCAAGTTCTTGCAAATCTTTGTGTGGTTCAAACCGAGTTCTCCGGAGTTTAAAGGAGTTCTGCGTCTGTCTGTGTCACTATTGCTACCGAGAAATGCTTAAAAGAAAACTCTATACGAATTTACTTAAACCCGAAGTCGAATGTGGCACCGTGGCCTAAACACGGTAAACGTAACTTTATGTCACAAGACAAATATTACTCATTACTTAATTACAGGACTACGTGCCGCTTAAAAGTATATATTCAATATAAAATATATACTTTTAAGCGGCACGTAGGCACCATATTCAATATAAAATACTACCTACATAAAAAGTAGAGCCTTCAAAGCAGCCTTCGCCCCTAATGTCACAATAAAAATCAAAACTCATTTTAAAACGTTCGAAAAATTCATTCAAATAAAGTAACGGTATAAAATGATGTTAGGTTCGTAGCAGTTGTAGCGGCTACGCTCATGGCGTAGAGGGTGGGACGTAGCCTCGTAGGGGGTGACTGACCGCGACATTTGTTGCCCGTCCACCCCGTGTCTCGGATAGCCGACTTAATGTATTTAACTTGTGCATGTGTGCGTGCTCTTAGGGAGTATTCATATAGGGTTTTAATCTGCGTTATTGATTATACCTGTGATGGCTGATGGGGTAATGAGTTATCGCTATCATCAATTACCCATTTCAATAATCATACGGAGAGATTCTAAAGTATAGATTTTAAAGGTTAATGAGTTTCACATTATGAAGTGAATAAAACATTTTGACTTTGACTTTGAAAATGTTCTGGTGTGGTAACAGTTCTGTGCCGGAGATTGATAAGGTTACATTTTTTTTCAGATTTGAATGCACTTTTGTGAAAGAAGAAATAAGAAATCGGTAAATAGTACCAATTTCTTACTAGGTTCTGTCTGATCTTCCTTAAACTGTATTATTATATATTCATCAGCCTTTAACAGTCCACTGCTGGACTAGGCCTCTCCTTTGAAAGGAGGCATTGGCCTACTATACCACGCTGGCCAAACGGGTTGGTATAGGGTTTGTATCAAGTTTTCTTTCTCTTACAGTGCTGTTCTCAGCATAATATGCTCCCTCTGTCGGCTCTTACGACACCCATGGGATAATATGGGGTGGTAACTATTCGTATTCTTAAACCGTCACCACACGGACACTAAACTAAAAAATACTAAAGTAAACTATTAAATAGTAATAGTTTGAGAGAGCTCAGACCGAGCCTACAGTGAACTTAGTGGCTATTACTAAGTTTATATGGTAATAACGACTATAGATCATATATTTCCGATCTGGTTAGCTGAACGCAAAGTTATCTTGCTATTAAAAGTATTTTCTTGTTTATAGAATTTGTTATTTAAGCTGTCTTAATCCGTATGGTAAGAGATTTTTCTTTTTATGACATAATGATGGTGTTAATCTAGCACGCAGGGTGGATCCGGGTCAGCATTTATTTGTGTTATTAAACAAGCTTCCGCAGGTCGCAGGCTGGTGTTGTGAGCTTATGGTCTCGATTGTATTATAGATGTTGTAATACGTACATTACCCTATCAAACATAACATAACATAACTTCACGCCTTTTATCCCCTAAGGGGTAGGCAGAGGTGTATTACACAACCACACCTCGTCAGTTATTTTTCGGTCTCAATGTAATAGGGGGCGAGCTTATTGCCATCTACCGGGCACATTGTTAAGCGAGCGATAATTAACATTTTTAATACACACATAACCCTCTCAAACATTCTAGGAAATTGCAAATAATATCATATGGTTTATATGGATAATTAAATCAGGAATATAATTAGTAATATTATCATCGCTTATCCATTCTAGTATTATAAAAGCAAACTGTGTTTGTTGGTTTGTGTTTCAGGCTAAAACTACGGAATAGATAATACAGCAATTTTATATCAACACTAGAGGATGCCCGCGGTTACACCCGCGTTATTTAAGGCTACTGCTCCACTCCCGTCGCTCATAGCGCAATGTTATATAGCCTATATCCTTCCTCGATAAATGGGCTATCTAACACTGAAACAATTTTTCAAATCGGAGCAGTAGTTCCTGAGATTAGCGCGTTCAACCAAACGAACAGACAAACAAACTCTTCAGCTTTATATATTAGTATAAGATATCACATAAACTACCTAGACGGTGCCGTGAATGGAAACTTATAATTATGAAATATATAGAAATCTTCATTAATACCACAAGTTTCTATGTTTTTAACAGGGACCTTTATAGTTTCGGTGACATCTAAAAATTTCAGCATTAAGCATGAATATAGATATTTTAAAGACAATAAGAAGTGGCCTATAGGTTTCAATGTAGTGAAAACATTTTATGAGCATGATAATTACTTAGTAGGAAATAGTTTCACCCGAAATCTATAGCTGAAATACTGAATTTTGCCCGTTTTAAAGATACGAACAAAACTGAACAAACGGGTATAATGATAAGTATGTTTACGAAACCCGTGGTGTACGATTAAAATCCACACTAAGTTTTTAAAGTTAAAGAAATAATAAAACTCTAAATAAAATAATACCACGAAAATGTAAATATACAGGATGTCACAAGACCCATCACCAAGCCGAAGTCTACTCGTTGTGGACATCATGCCAAGTCATACTAACCAAAAATAATACCTGGGAAACGTCTTTTTTATAAGTTTTCACATTTTTTAAACCGCAATTAAAAGCGTGCGCATGCAATGCTCGAAATACCTACTTATCCATCGGGTCATAGGGCATCTAAAGAACATATTGGCGGGGTAAATGCATCGATTTTGTACCTAATTAGAAAAAAATCCATACTAACTTTGAGCCTCAATATCTCCTAAACCAGTAATTTGTCTTTTTACACCCTGTATGTATTTTATTAAAAGCCAGTTGATCACCGTCTGATAAGTTCCGGTTAGATTATTTTCCAGATAACATCAAACAAACTTTGTTTGAATTTTTTATTAAGATTATACAGAGGTTGTAAAACTAGGCCTAAGAAAACTATACTATTTTACTATCGTCCATGCAAAATTTCCGCCGGCCGAAGGGTACCAAATCGCCAACCCTGTTTCACCGAGGGGGGTAAATGTGACCGTTAGCGGCCGGGGGCGGGTCTAGGGAGAACTGACCGACTCCCTACACCCCTCGCTTATTTACAACCGATTTTATTTGCACACGACATGGCCGACTACTCTGTGTTTTCCGTTTGTTGACTTGAACTATCGACTGGACTGGCGTTAGTAATAAATCGGCAAAGTTAAGGAATCTTGTATAGGTTAAAACTTGGATTGGTGACCTCTTTTTGCAGTATTTACAGCTATTGCAGAGTGCTAGCGTACTTCATACTCCTTCATTAAGTCATTATTTCCGGTTTTTGTCTCACAATAAAAATCACTAGGTCATATTGGCGGCCTGCGGGCGACCTGTTAATTCATCCACCACCAGAGTTGATTACAAACTATTCTTTTCTCTACGCTACGGTAAAATTCTAAGTTTCATTCTAAAAGGTGAAGACCACAGACTTTTCAATTCAATTAATTAAAGTTTTCGACCACTAATCATTCCAAACATTATTAATAATTAATTAGTAGAGCTCTATGCATATAATTGTAAAGTATAAATAAGTTTCAAGTATTTATAATTAATATAAAAAATAATATAACAAGAACTAAAATAATACCTAACGATCCCTCTATCTGGACTAACGAGGACAATATAACAAAATGTATACAAAACATGTAGAATAAAATGAACAAGCCCCGTTCATATTATTTGAACAAGTTGGCGTACGGTTTACGCCACAAATAACCACGTTAACAAACTAACATCTCGTACATTCTCATGTCGTGGAATAATTGGACCTATCCGAGCAACTTGAGAAAAATATCCAGCCATCTTCTCAAAAATATGTAACGTCTCTGCCGAACCATTGTCCTTTGAAAAAAGAATATCGCATAACGAAGTTGAGTTCCGACTTTATATCAAATATCACGCATGACGCGTTCCCCCCTGCCTCCCCTTCTAGGGAGGGCAATAAAAAATAATATATTGGAATATGTTGGAAATAACAGCGTATCATCCTTCGTGGATTCGTATGAGGACATTCGTGCTGCGAGTCCAGCCTCCTTTTATTGTCTCCGAAAACTGCTGACGTACGTAACGATTTCTTGTTTGTTATATCGCGTTGTATGAATAAAATTATGCTACACACATACGAAGGGTAATAAGGAAAGTCGGCCGGAAAATTTTGATGGTTTATTAAAAATGCGTATCGTTTCGCAAATAAGGGGGCAAACATCGTTCTATTAGAATAATACAGTACTGTAGCTTATTAGTTCTGTCTATTTTCTCCTACCGTATCGTTTATTCTTGCCGGCATTGCAAAAGCAGTCTTCGCAAAACATCAACACAAACAAATTTACCTAAAATTTATATTACTATTCTATTTTCAAAAACTCACCGTTAGAATTTCAAAACACAACACTGTCACGTCACTCATATTCTATATCACAAATGACGTCACTGAAGATATCGATTTAAAATTGGAACGTTCGATCGCATTGCGCACACGCACACTCGATACGGTTTAGTAAAGGAATGAATCAGGAAGTAAGGTAGACCCGTGGGTCAGGTAGCGGGGTTTAAGAATTACCGGCGCGTTAAAGGGTTAACTCACAAAAGGTGTAATTATTATTAGTGGGTTAAGGGGCACACAAAAGAAGCGAGACGTATTTAGGGTTAACTTGAGGTTGTACGTGTGTGCCTTCTTAGTTTAGTAGCGATAGATTTACTTAATTGAAACGTACTTCCTTCAAACGAGTTTCTCTTGCTAACCGGAAGCCGAAAATACGGTTCAATCAATAATGGAAAACTTAACGGTAAGCAATAGCTTTATATTTTTATATTTATATGTATTTATGTAAGTATTATTTTTTATCGTTAATTATTTTCTTGTTAAAACTTTTTTGAAATTACATTTTACCTCATCACGTGACATTACTATTTATACTTATTAATTTACTATTTTATTCAATATGAATAGGATATCGACTTTAAACATTTACTTAACCTTGAATAAAGTCGGTTTGTATGGCCGACATAAAAAGTCATTGTGATGCACATAAATCTCACTTCTGCAAACTAAATGCTAGAGCTTAAACACCTTATCAATATTACTTAGAAACATTATTCACTTACCGCTCACGTTATTCTAAGAAACATCTAGTTTCCAATATGCACAAGCACAAAATACCGTTACACCGTGCTAACATTTTGCACAACATCTATTCTACCTGACTACACTTTCACGTGTGAAATAGCGACTGTCATCTTCCAAACTAACCCTTCACATGATACTCAATGTACCTGAAACGTCCCGACCCAATAATTCATTATCGAACAATACAATGCACTAACTTATTTTTCAAGTAATAGTAATAACCCTTTTTCGCGACCCCTTGCGAATTTTGACACAAATAAAACACCCGTACCGAACACAAATATTTAAGAAAAAAAGCATTCGCTTTTTAAACTTTGTCTCTGGCCATAAATCAATGTGAAAATAACAATTGCAGTTATACGTTCTATATTTGAATTGAAGCGTAATCGATGCCATTTTTGAACTGTGATTTTTAACCTTGTGACTAGATAGTCACTTACATCAGTCTAAGTGCAAACGTTTATTCATTCATATCTTAATATATAAAATCCTTGCGTTACTGACTGACTGACAGACACGCTACAGCCTAAACTATAAGGCGCAGGAAGCTGAAAATTGGCGTGTATGTTCCTTGGGGACCGTAGGGGTGCACTAAGAAGGGATTTACCGAAATTCCCACGGGATCGGCCAAAACGGGTAAATTAAAAAAATATGCAGGCGTAGCTGCTGGCGTCCTCTAGTTTATAATAAAATTCTCATTGTCAGTAATTAGTGTAATATAATGCTGCTTAAGGAATCAACACAACACCTAACAACGCTTTCATTAGTTACTTAGCTATTGAATGTACATTTATGTACGTATGTCTTTCAGTTGTATGTTTAAATGTTGTCTGGTTGCTATAATACAAGCTGTTAGTTGGGTTAGTTTTGTGAATTGTCCAATGATATTATTTAGATAATTATTGTTATACAAATATCCTCATTTATTTAATTTACTTAATCAATAATCATGTTACAAGTTGCTAAGTGATCAAAATATTTAAATATCGTAATATCGTATATCGATAATAGATATTATTATGATTTAAAACACTGTCTGTACTTGTCTGTGAAAAGAAAATCAAGATCAAGGTTGCCGCATAGTTTTGTTCTACTTGAAACGCAATAAAACGTCCAATGATTTGTCAAGGGCCCTTCCACTTGCAGTAGATGTTAGATTATATTCAAAAGTAATTTGGTACTTGACGTGTGCCATTGCTGCACTCGAATTATTCGCCTAATTTGCTTTTATTATGTAGATTTTGATCGTAAGATAAGTGAAGAGGCACTGCTATTCGCTTGATAAAACATTCGACGATTGAACGCGAGATATGTTTAATTTCAATTTGGATATAATTTTATATACAATATGTTGTATTTGTACCTCATGTAGTTTTTGTAATAAATAACAAAATTGGAATTAACGGTCCTTTAAATATATCTATTTGTGCTAAATTGTTGTATTTATCTTCTGTTTTTTAGCATAATACTGTGAACAAATGAGATGGTTCATTGCGGTTTTCAAGATGATCTTTCTCCTTCATACTGGTAAAAGCAGTACTACAAAAAGTAGCTCGTACAAAAAGTCTTGCAACATGTAGACTCTACCGTAACAGACGAACAGCCTTTAGCGGCATAAAGTTTTGCACACAGGCTACTTACCAGCTAAAAATACAATTATCAAAATTAAAAGGAAACATTACATACATTATATAGAAAATGTTGATTGAACTTTATGTTAAATATTTTAATCTATTTCGCTTCAAGTACAAAATTGTAAAAAATATTATGCTTAATTTTAATGCATAAATAGACGACCCGAAAATGCTTTTCAAATATTTATTTAAATGCTATGGCAATGAAAAGTGCCTACTATATATGACATTCCGAATACGCCAATAGATATCGCCATTTCATTAATATCCACAAAAGCTCTAAGCTCGCATCTGCCGCAGCTTTGCATTATAAAATAGACCCCTCTATGCAAAAATTGAATAGCGGACAACCCTATTATCATAGATCAGGTATACGCAAAAATTGCAACATTCAAATTAATAAAATAATAAGTAAATGTAGTTCGTGAGCCAGCGGAAGGGTTAAGTCCCTGTTGTGAATAGAAAGGGTTCGTCTATGGAACATTAACGGTATTTGGAAGATAGCGTATTGCGTTTTTAGACCACTAGTAATTCTAAACTATTTTTTTATTAAGCTAGATATTAATAAGATATAATAAGATCTTAAATATCTGTGGCAGGTTGTATATGTAGGTGATCAGAATCCTTATATTGAGGTCTTTATTAGAAAACAGATGTAGGTAATATGCATTGGGCACTATTGCTTAGGTTTACGCAGCCCCGATGAAATTTGTTACACAAGATAATACCAGTATTTTTATAAACTTACTTGAACAGTGGTATAAGTTGTCTTTTCACACTGTTAATACGATTTCAATAAAAAAATCTCTCGTCCAATTAATTCATTCCATAATGAACCATTAGCGCAATTAAAAAAAATAGAGAACATAATTATCGCTAAGGTCGTTGAGGGTCATGAGAATGTTCTGAATTCAAACAATTTCGCGCCAATTGCTCTTGACACCATAACACATTGTGATTGTGTACAATCGACTAAAAAAATTTCGAAAACGGGGGAATCCGACTAAAAACGTCGTGTTTGGGGTAAACATATTTGTGATATATTATTTTGAACAACACTAATTATATTTGTATGGGTTTATAGATATTAGGGTTAGTTTGAGTTTTTTTTTCAGTCAGTAATTGATAGGGTTCAGTATTTGGCTGTTTGGGAACGTACCTACTCTAATATTAATGATGGGTAATTTATTGCTGTCATGAACCAGTGAGAAAATTTAACCGATGTTAAATTTACAAAGAAAATATTGATTATAAAAATACTTAGAGCTTCGTTTCATGAATATAATTATTTATTTATTTTATATGTTTAATACTCTCATTTCTGTCCTAGTAATAATATTTTAATTGACCGACTTAACATCCAACTAACACTAAAGGTAACTTACAGAAAAAGGTTTGGCGTTGTAATGCAAAGCATTATACCAAGTATTTAAATGATAGTAAACAATTTCACGGGTTCCTTTATCATATCACATACCTATCTCGTAATCAGTATCAACTATAAAGATGCAGTTAAAAGACTTGTGAGGATCATAGCAAATATTTGCAAATTGCTATAAAGCAAAGCAAAAATTATGTATAAATTCAAACCATACAGCATTTATTGCTTATATTACAAAATAAAACGAACTAATTGCCAAATAACAATATCCTTATTTGCTTCACATTTAATAATAATACTAAATAAAGCAAATGTCATTTCTAAACACTGCGCAACACTCAAAATTCTTTTTTCAAAAATATTCTGACAAAAAAGAATTTACAATCGATTGTATTTTGTAACTGGCAGCTTACACCGCTACCGACACTCGGAACAATTTTTTTAGACCAATGCATTGTAACATTCTGCCAAAGTCAACGAGTGCAATTTTTTTGTATCTTTTTTTATAAAATCCTATTTCTCGGATTTAAAAGGATTTAGACACTTTGTTGTGGCAACAATGACGTTTGTGGAGACCGATATTTGTTTTGATTTAGTTGCTTTATTGTGCTGGATATTCCCACGGATTACGATTTTTTATGATTTTTAACTTACTTAGATCTAATAAATTGAGCACCTTGTTGTTTTAAGAATATTATGTGTGATTTTAATGTGATAGCAAAAGGCGCAAAGTCGTCAAATATTGTGAAATAAAAACTTTTTAAATATTTATTATCCCATTACAAAGCACCTATTTTAGGAGATCAATATTGCATTACTATACATATAGCCAGGCATAGCTACAAATAAAAGAAAATCGAAATACAATATTCATGACCATCAAAAATTCCAACCCTTAGAATCCAAGCAATTTTCGAGCCGAAAAAAATCGCGACAAATCCTAATTCACCCCTACGTCCCCTGTTATTGGGAGCCAATCTTACCCGATACTTGGCTTATCAACATTCGGACACCATAACAGGCATTTCGTAGTCTCATACATATTTTAGGGGACCCACACCCCGTTTGGTCAACTGTCAGTAATGATTTGCTGCTGTTTCCCCACCAAACGCCCCCGAGAAACATGTCTATTTAACTTGGACATATGAAAGTGATGAGCTGTTGTGAAATTTGGAACATGTGCGTGGGGTCTGAGAGGTCAGGAAATGCTGGTTGGCCTATAGGATCAGGGGCGTTAGAAAAAGTTAGATTATCTACTATTTTTTCGGACGCACGGCTGCCTCGTCGGGGTGGATATCGGCGGAAAATATGGCTTCCTATTCGTATATATTTGGGTTTTTGTAGTTTCTCTATTTGCACATTTTATGTTCGATGTTTATTAAGGTTATGTGATGAATTCATGTTGCCAAAGCTTTATACACATACGTCTTGTTGGCTTCTGTTTATTTATTACAGCAGGTAAACATACACCTCTTTTGCTAGGTATATAATTTTTATATATAATTCGCGATATATTTTTTGAACCTTTAAATACAACATTTTCCCTGCTAGTAATGTAGTAGAAAGATCGTTGAATTCTTGTCAGATAAGCCTGAGTAGCAACTGTGGGTTCACACACCATGATATCGTTGGTTTACCCGCGTATTTTGTCCGTGTGGTGACGAATTAAGAATACGGAATGTCACCACCCCATATCATCCCATAGGTGTCGTAAGAGTCAACTGAGGGACCATACTAGCAGTTATACTGAGAACAGCACTATAAGAGAAGGAAAACTTGAAACAAACCCTATACCAACCCGTATGGCCAGCGTGGTATAGTTGGCCAATTCCTCCTTTCAATGGAGAGACCTAGTCCAGAAGTGGACTGTAAGGGGCTGCGCGCTACTACTCACTACCCGCGTATTTTAATGATTATCTGTCCATATAATAGCAAACACGCTAAATGTGACATTTCAGAAAACACGGTTATAATTTTACTATAAATGGTTGCTAACTTAATGGTACAGTACCTAAAGTTATCTGTAGGCAGCCCATGATTTGCAACAATTTAAAATATTTATATATTTACAATTAAATAAAAGTATATCGCTATAACTTTGGGTTGCTGAGGTAAAACGGCAGACTTAGACTAATAAGTAGACCCAGGGCTGATATTCAAATAATAACGATAGGACGATGAATTGATTAAAGGCACAAAAATGCTCTACGATATTGTAAACAACAATTGAATTCTTTGCAAATCAATCCAAAATCTCGCAAATGTGTACCAATTTACAAACGTCGCTGTTGCTGATATACACTTTCCTGGTACAACCACATTTCATCCACCGCCTAACTACAAAGCGCTACTTTCCAAACACATTATTATCCTACGCAATCGAAACGTCGCCAGCAGACATAGGTTTTCGTTGCACAAACAAACATTTAGGTTTATTTGTATAAGTTCGCAACGTGACACCGCCATTGGCCGACGGATTCGGCACGGCAAATAGCATTTGTGGATTGGCAAACAACTTGCTTTGGCTATCGTGTTTCTTAACGATAAATAGCTTCTCGACGTGCTCTGGATTAGAAGGAACTGTTTTCTTTCGGACAGAAAATACTTTATTTTTAAGCCATACTTATAAATTGAGTAAGTGTGCATTTTTGGTTTGTCCTTCTTTCATGTCGCAAAAGAGTAATATTCTGGTATGATTTTCTATTGGATTAGTAGATAATAGATTGCAATTTCCTTTAAAATATAAGTGGAAGAGAGTTATGAAATTTAATAAAACTTATAATAGCTAAATTCGTCTACTAACTTAAAAATCAACTTATTCCACATTAGTTACATTTTAAGTCATAAAAGTCAGAAACTTAAATGAGCAAATTTTTATTTAGCGGCAAGAGCTCAGTGCTGTTATGCTTTGGCAGTTGGATGCAGAATGCGTTGTCGAAACATTTAAAACGAGTCGTTGTTTAAAAGACTAGCAAGCAGTGCAGTTTTTAGACCCAACAGAAAGCTGAACATCTGCATCATATCTTCTATAAATCACTACTTATACGACTCTTAGATTTATCTTACGATGATACAGAAAACTATTTTCTATAAATAGTCAGATAGGTACCTGTCCGGAACACGAATACACACTTAAAACACACACACACACACACACACACACACACACACACACACACACACACACACACACACACACACACACACACACACACACGCGCGCGCGCGCGCACACACACACACACACACACTACATCACATACTCACTACACTACAACCCACACACACGCTCATATGCAAACACAAATATTTTTGTTAACTTTAATGTTTGCCAAATATGCCAAAATGTTACCATATACTTAAGTAAGTACTGAATTTATTATTATATTTAATTTGATACCTACTTAGTTATTCTTACACATATTATTTTGTAATTTGTTACCAATAAATTTTGTGATAATTTTAATGTTAAATGGTGCCCAAGATGCAGGCATAGCCTAGTTTGGGACCATCAAGAATACAATTTGTAATTTGTTTATTGGAAATAAATACTTACTACTAATTACTTACTTACTTCTTAATTCGTACATTTAATATGGCAATGAGTTTGATAAAGACTTTTAATATTAAAATCAAATGCCATATTCAAGACCTGTAATGTAAATTATTAACATAGACAAAGATATTTAGGTATTTTTCCTGTTTTCAGATTAAGCAAACATTTTCATAAGTGTTATTCAATGTTACATTCTATTAGTTTACCCAAAACTCTTTGATAACTGAGCAGTCATTGATCATGAATATGAAGCCTTAAACATACACAAAAGTATAAAAATATCTATAAACGTTCACAAAAATAACTAAAAGCATCCATTTCTAATGTAAATACATTTATAAGGTAAATTGTTATATCAAAATATTATTTGCACAATCCAGTTTGTTGAAGCATCACAAATAAGTTATCATAACTTGTTATAACGCTGCGAGAGAAAAAATATGTTCGTGTTTGTTCGCCCTCAAATGTACAAAACTAGCTCCGAGATTATGTTGCAGACGAGCCACTTACAGCTACAGCTTTATACCTGCGGAAAATGCGTTCATTACTTAATAGTGTTCATTCTGGCTAAATAAGTTTATTTTATAATTTTTAGTTGATGGATATCATTTAAATCAAATACACCACAGCTATACAGCTCTATTAACTTTAAGTAGGTAGTGTTAGGTAAACAATATCCAATGTTAATCAAGTGTGGTTATACAATGATAATAGGTATACTAAAAAAAGAAGTCACTCGACGCACCAAAAATGAATTTAAATGAAGTTACAAGATTAAACTTATCACATTCAAGCTGTTTAGTGAACATAAGTCTGTGAATGTCCAAATATCTACACAGTTCTTCATAGAGTCAACACGTGCTTCATAGAGTCTCCTAACCCGTAGGCACACAACCCTTCGACAAAGACATATCCCGTCGCCAGTCCAGACAGTCAATCACGCACGGTCGGCGCGCCTTTACCCCGCTTCGTCTACCGGAATAAAAGCCTCGCATGACCTGAACACTGAGACTCTTTTATAACTTCCACATCTACACACTATTACATGTGTAAGAATTATTTGTAGGTTTTTTATTAGCGCCATTTTGTAACAACTAAGTCTCGTTGTAAGTTGTCGAGATTCTGTTTACGTAGCATCTTATACTGGTGAAGACTGCTCGGTAGTCTTGCTCTTTTGGAGTAAACAGTGTGTTTTATTTTTATAATCGGTTCTGGGAATTTAAATTCTGTTCATTTATGTAGTCTTTCCATCTCTCGCTAAAACGTTTGTGCACGTAAAATACTTATATACAAAAAAAAAAAAACAATTTAAGATTATTCCGAATATACCTACAAACTTTGACATTTAGGTACCATATTAGTAGACTCAATACAATATACAAAATATATAGATATCACTTATGATTTAACAACACAAACTTGCATAGATATTGTTCTAAAATTAAGACATTAAGTATTTACAAAGACAGTTTTTACAACGCCACTCACAGATCGATATCGCACAACACATCGTTGACTTCTAACCCTCCACATGTCCAAAGTAAAAAGTTGCATCTTAACCCTTCAACTGCAAAATCTGTATCTCGTGAGAACACGGAAGACACAAAAACTGCACCTGGTATAACTGTTAGCAGACAAAAGAACCCTTTGATATCCGCTCCGGGTCGAAAACACCCTAAGAAATAAAAGGGTAATCAAGGGTTAGACAAATGTTAGGTGACGACAGATGCATCCTAATTCGCGTGAAATTACGTTTCTTTTTATCTTTTTAAAGTCTCACGTTGCCTGATGATGTGTGATAATTAATTGTGGTTCGGGGTTTCAATTTAGTTGCTGGCAAGATTGAAGCAACGCTTTTTATATGCATTATAATTATCAATTTATACGCTGGTATGTATAGCTGATTAATGCCGCAATTGCCGCAGTCTTTTTTAATGAAAAATAAGTAAGTTAAATTAGAAATTTCGAAAACTGCTTAAATTAGAGGTTAATTTTATTATAATTTCTGAGATATAACAATACAAAAATCAAATACGCCGGGCACAATATAGTAGGGCACAAATTAAATACAAGCACAAAATGGTAGATATTTTTTTATACAAAGAAATTACAACACAAGGCATCAAATAAAATGTAAATTATTCTTTAAACCAAAAACTTAATTCGAAAAAAAAACTTAGAAACGAACGTCTCAAATTAATGAAAAGAAGCCGCTATACAGCGTACCTTTACAATACTCCTACAATTCACGTCAATCTTCGATACGAACACCACTCCAAATAATTAATACTCATTGAGAACGGTCAACCCTCCAAACGTCACACCGGATATAAACTAACCGCCTTTTCTTTACGCGCCACAAAAAAACGACACCTTTGTCGAAAAGGGTTTAAAAAAAAAGAACTACCTTAGCAATGTTACGCCAATTTTGCTTTCAAGGGAAATTAGATATCCTCTTACGGATGGGCCTTAACCCTTTGTGTGCGTGTGGGAAATATTGCGGAATCGTATTAGATGTCTAACGGGAGTGTGTTGTGTTTTTAGCACCTGATCTGACATATGCGAGAGTAACCCTGCTTCCACCGTTACTTTGGCTCTAAGAAATGTGTGGATAACGGTTCAATGGGCTTGTATCTGTTTTAAGGAGATGCTTCGTAGCTTTTGTTTGATGTACCCGATTTATGTTATAGTAATATATTTGTTATTCATTACTTGTCTCTTTTAGCAACCTCGATGTATCTTATTTTTTATGTTAGACATATCATGTTATAAAATACAATTGCAGAAATGCAATTTAGATCATGCACCTATTAAATACTTAAAAATATATGGTTACTGTTTATATGAATTAAAAGTTATTTTTCCAAAAAGTTCCTACATATTTTTGCAACTGTCTTTCAGTTATACCTCCTGATGGCACAGAAACTTTTGTCAGATATTCCTACCAGTTTTCCATATTAACCCTATTCGCAATTGTAAGCAATACAACGTGCAAAGAGTAACATGTTTCGCTTCCAAGCCGTCGGCACCGCGGCGCGGTCGCGGCGGCCCCGCACATAATTTCCCATAGGATACCTCTCAACAAGGATGACTAATGCCCGCCGGACGCTCAGCTCCAACGAGAAACGTCGCTCAACACTCTCTTGCTTTTTATATCGCTTCCTCTTACATACATGTGGAGTGTACATTTTACAAACTATGTTTCATTAAATATTCTTCTGTAGATTAGCTCATGGTGTATGATATCGTAGAAACATCCCACTAATCACCTTACAAAAATGAACATACAATTTTTGGTGGGCAAAACAAGTTCTTGTAAGAGCTGGTCCTTTACTAGCTAAGGTATCTATTTTTCAGGTGTCCATTCCACCTACTATCGGACCCAGTGTAGAGACTAGTAACTAAATTCTTCACAAAAACTAAACATCTTTATATTTAGCACACCTTTTTATTACTAAATATTTATTTTCCAGACACCTAGGGTTGGAAGAGAGAGAATGACGGAGCGACACTTTTGTCAAGAAAAGGTGCTAACTACCCACTAGGAATCCCTTCTCAGTGCATCAACGGCCTCCAAAGAACATACATGTCATGACAAATTTCAGCTTCAAGAAGCTGATATTTGTCATGTATGTACTAGTATGTATATAATTATGTATGTGCCCAATAATTTCAACTGTGCGTTGTCTGTCAGTCAGTCAGTAACGCAAAAAAAATGTATGTAAGTATACAGATAGGTTTCCTTCAGATGTACTTATAAAATGTGTCTTTAAGGGTTGAGCTACACCTATCAGCACCGCATCGCACTTTCCTATGCTGCTATCCCTTTTGTCACTTAGGACCGTCATTTACTAGAGCGAGAAAGAGAGAGGGAACACGATCGCCTTTTCGATTCCGCGGCGTGCTGAAGCGTTCCCTCTCTCTTTCTCGCTCTAGTAAATGACGGTCCTAAGTGACAGAAAGGGATAGAAGCATAGGAAAGTGCGATGCGGTGCTGATAGATGTAGCTCAACCCTAAAGGACCGCAATTTAAATTTAAACTTGATTGTAAACTATCACACAGCCATGCTAGAAGACGTTGTTCCTGTAAAACATTTTCCACAAAATATCGTAACATGATATTGTATGGGCGAACGCTCAAAGCTCAGCTCACTCGATCGTTATTGATATGGTTTTAATCCACCTACGAACGATATTGGAAAATGTATCATGTATTTAATATTTACTGGATACTTACTTCAGCTTTGAGTACTAATAATGTTTATTGTAGCTTTTTATACGGTTCTATTTTTACAGTGTCTTTGATGTTGTACCTATTAATTCTTGAATATTTTTCTTCGTAAAATAATCGTTTGAAGAACTAGCTATGCGACGAATTTTATTGAGTAAAAAATTGGTTGCCTGTAAAGTCGGTATACGGGCGAAAGTTTTACGTGACAACGACTTTGAGTGGTAAAATAATTTTAATGTGAATATTCATTCGTATAGTAGGAAGAAGGATGAAAGACGCGTGCCTTTCACTTTTTATGTCTGTCTCTCTCGCTCTTAGGCGGGACGCGTGCCTCTCACTCGCTCTCATTGTGAGCGCATAACGTGAGCGGAGCGTAACGCAGTTTCTTGAAGTGTCACCCGGCAAACCAATTTATAAGACGTTGTCACGTCAAAATTATTGTTACAGCTACTTTCATTTTCTATGATCTATGTTTATACTGGATGTTAAAAAGGCTTATTTTTCTTACGAAACAGGCTGACGTATAAAAAGTATGTTGTTTGGATGGTTAAATCTACCTTCGTAGGATTTTGTAGTGGTCTTTCAAATAACTTAATAAAATTGGTAGGCGCTCAACAGACAAAAATCACTGGCTAAGACAGGATTATTGAAAATGTGTGTGTTATGTAGATCACACCACTAAATTAAATATTTGATTCTGACCAGAAGAATACTTTGAAAATGTACAGGCGAGTTTGTTTATGCTTAGGTCGCTCTAACAATTCTACAAAGACGATACTTAGCAACCTGCGTTATATTTTGATATGCATTCGTTATAGTTAGAAAAAGTTAATTTACTCCTTACCTTACCTTTCTCCAGAGCAGCTCTATCCTAGACAACATTCAAACGCCTTTCTCGTGATATAGTTTAAAATATATTTAGCTACTGATGCATAAGACTCTTCTCACAGTAATCTATTATAGAGATGTAAAAAACGACCTACTTCACCCAGACGCGATGTATGTTCACTCATATTCATCTCAACAAGATGACAACAGCATTTTTGAGATGATGAACTACCTCTCCACAATAAGAGTTAGCGATAATCGAATTACCGATACATAATCGATACATAGAATATCGAATCGAACACTTGGACGTATCCTGTGTTATGCTATATTGATGATTCTGGCACAGACTGATTAATGGTTCTGCAATGTTCGATACAATAAGAATTCCAGGCCTTGCGCATTTTCGGGTTAAGAATAAACTTCATTATCGCTCGCTGCAATATCCATCGGCGGCTTTGTTCAACACGAAGTTGTACGCTGCCAAAGAAAACGTCAATGTATATTGTGTACAGAGTGGTTGTGTGCATGTTTCGAGGGTTTTGGTACGAGGGTCAAATGTAGGGTTGTCGCCAGCACGGTGACTTGTAATTTCGTCTGGTGTATTATGTTCGTACGAAAAATATACTGGCGAGATGGACTTAATGTTTATCCTATTTTTAGTTATGGTTAGGCATTTTCGGCTTTTATACTGGTAGTCGCCGAATTCACTCTTATTGAATAGATAATATTTTTTGTAGAGTCAATGTGACAAATATGATCTATAAAATAATCTTGCTACATATTAATAATTCAGTAACAAAGTCTAGACTGACCTTACCTGATCCAAAATTTTAGATTTTTAAATAAACCGAAGAAATTTGCTTAAATCTAAGTGACTGGGTGTGTGTGTACTACTTGTCTAATAATGTGTAGTTTGTTATTCAAGGTAGGAAATAATTTACTACTCTACTAGTATTCTATGATTATGTCAATTCTATTTAGTAACTGCGATGATGCGATTGTAGCAGCGATAGCCGGAGTGGAGAGACCGACAGACTGCCACGCAAAGGGTCTCGGGTTCGAATCCACGGCGCGCACCGATGACTTTTCGAAGTTAAGTGCGTATTAAGTTGTTAATTATCCCTTGCTAAACGGTGAAGGAAAACGTCGTGAGGAAACCTGCATGTCTGCGAGTTCTTCATAATTTTCTCGAAAGACATGTGAAGTCTGCCAACCCGACTACTGTACTATGGCCTTACCCTTCTCGTAGTGAGAAGAGCCCAGCAGTGGGACAGTATATATACAGGGCTGATAATGATGATTTAGTAACGACTCGATTTTGGTCTCGAGTCTAAGGGTCACATGAGTATGACAAAAAACTTGATGAAAATGACTGACATGAAGGATGAAGACTATTACAGAATACAAAGATTATCATTGTCTTGGTCGAGACATTTCTTTTTTTTTACACAGTACTGGCCAAATCTTTGACACATTTTCTCCATAACAATACTGGAAATTATGCTTGTTTGTGCCCATACATTTAATTGTTTACCCCATCTTACCCTTACCTGTTTAGCACTATGGGGGTCCATCACCGACCCGCAGCGACTAAATTAATGCACAGTATGCGGTCAGCACGCATTCATTGACGACGCATGCAATTTTAAATTATTTATAGTAGTATGTATGTATGTGCTTGTTGATGGCATAAAAGCGTATGCATACATTCATGGTTGTTTCGACGCTATTGGATTTCCTATAGAACGCATGTATTGTATGATATACAGGGTATACATATACCTATATGCTTTTTATGCGGCTGTTTCGAAACTATCAGATTTCTTCAATCCATTGAGAATCTATCATGTTAACCCAGGTTAGATCCTTGAGTCGAAAAAGTATAGCGCCCGGCATGTGCGCATATGAGCCAGATGCTTACTTCTCTGCTGTCATAATAATTGAATATTTTTCTTAGTGAATAACTTTTCTGGTGTCTACTGTCATCCAGCACAAGTAGATACTTTTTGAAGATGCGGAGATGGATGAAATTGGCAGGACACGCTGCGGCTTTGTGATGAAGTGACAGTCTACATTAAAATCATGATTAAAACCTTTTTTTTGTTCTGCCTAAAAGTCCGGTCGAAAAAAAGGCTATAATACCTAATGCCTATGTTGTTGCAGTACTTGCGAGAAACAAACAATTGCAATCGGAACAAATAGGTATATCCAATTTCTTTGGAACAAACAGATAGCATATGGCTGCGACAAGTATAAAACTTTTCAATTTTGAAGTAAATTATGACGTAACATTCCGTTCCATTTATTTCAAAATTAACTGACGCTCACATGCTGTCGGTTCAAAAATCAATGGATTTTTTTTATTATTAATGGTTAACCCTTTTGTCGCTGGGACCAATCGATTGCTGATCCCCGACACAATACAATGCACATTTTAAAATTTAAAATCCGATATCTGTACAGAGGATTTTTTATGTGACTACGATGCATTTTTAACCCTTCACCGTATGTCTATCTGGTGCAGCGGTTCTCAAAGATTATCTTTGCAATTTACAATTTCAATGACGTACTAAAGCATAATATTCAGATTTAATATTGTTGTATCAATAATCAATATTGTTGCTCAATCAAGAAATTTATATCAAATATTTAGATTATGCAAATAAAAAATTGGTTGCCTGTAAAGTCGGTATACGGGCGAAAGTTTTACGTGACAACGACTTTGAGTGGTAAAATAATTTTAATGTGAATATTCATTCGTATAGTAGGAATAAGGATGAAAGACGCGTGCCTTTCACTTTTTATGTCTGTCTCTCTCGCTCTTAGGCGGGACGCGTGCCTCTCACTCGCTCTCATTGTGAGCGCATAACGTGAGCGGAGCGTGACGCAGTTTCTTGAAGTGTCACCCGGCAAACCAATTTATAAGACGTTGTCACGTCAAAAAGATTTTAATATTTTTAGGTCTTTACTCAAATGAGATGGATTTAAATGAAATATATTTTAGTTTTGGTGAGGCATATCTGATAAAGGAACTTTACAATAAAATCGCAACATTAAAACGGAAGGAATATACAAATACTCCGTGAAATAATTAAAAAAAATAACAGTATACAGACTAATCATAACCTTTAAAAGCCATTTAAAAACAAATCCAAAATTCGAAATTAAAAAACTAACGTTCCATTAACAAAAGTTTGAGCGCCAGCACGACCGGATTGTGTAACCACGCGGTGTCTGTACGTGACAATTTAAACAAATTCTGGGCCATTTGGCTTCTGGGGTGGCATGCTTTTTTTAAGGACTTATTTTGAATAAAAAAAAGCTCCATTGAACCACATTCACCCGCGGATGGATGCGGGATAAGTGTGTGGTCGGTAATGAACGCGGCCTGTTGTGCTAAAAGGTGGGCCTATTTTTTTTTAGTTTGCATATAGCCAGTATGAAAGGAGTACGGTTGCATAGTTTGCGTCGTGAGGACAAAAGTTTTTATGTTCATCTTAGGTTACATGAGAAATACCTGTTAAGAAATGGAAAACATAGAAAATTGCGATAGTAACCAGCCGTTACATCTCTGAAGTAGTATTGTTGACAGTATGACAATTTTTGTTTTAGAATTCAGAAAACACACTTATTAATGCTTAATTTGCTTGCAGCTTTGGCGAATTAGGGCCACAAGATCAATGAAGCAGTGGAAATAAAATAATCCAAAACTAGTATTTTCTCGCAGACAATATGAAAACTCTGGTATGGCGATAAATGACAAACCTAGCAATATTGTACGATCCTGGAGAAGCGTAGAAGTGGCCAAATTAAAAGTACTTTCGTTCTCTAATAGCTATAGCTCTGCTTGTAGTGATCATCAATGAGATCTGCTATATTAAAACCTGCAACACGGAATACCGTCTTATCACAACTCACAGAGTCAAACACATTTTATCTGTTACTCGTCCACCCCAAATCAAAACAGTACTGTAAACATCCTGCTCCATATCTCAGCGAGTGGTGAATATTTAATATGTTCGCGCCATATGCGATCTCATTGACAATGGCGACTGGATCCGAACGTAGCCTCGCTTTCTTCCAATAATCCCTTACCCCGAGATGGAGTTAGCCGACCCTACTGAGAGGATTTAGAAATGCTGAAGGTGTATAAAAAATGCCGCGCGCATCGATAGGGTTCATATTTTTGAGATGACGCAGTCGGTAAGTTAGTTTGAAGGTTGAGGCGATATAATTAAGTTAAAAAAAGAGAGTGGCGTCAATCTTTATGCTCAGTCTAAGTGCAGGCGGGAATCGATCTGCAGTAAACAATATTTAAGTACCCAACTTCAGTTGAGATTCGTTCATTGATTTGATATTTGTAAAGTCTTTCACGATACCAACAAATGTTAGTGAGGCAGAGATCTTTACCGAATTGAAATGTAGGTAAGTTAACATGCGTTTTTTGCCAACTACCCACAATACGAACATTACGTAGAAATGCACCGTGATCTATAACAACATTTCTATTTTATCAATATAATCATAAAGATATCCATAAAATTATAGTGTGCTTGCGAGTTAAATATAATTTAAGAAGAAACGCTTATGAATTTTGGCATAAATATCATTATTTATGATAATTATATTTGCCATATACCTACTTTTGTATTTTTTATAGTCTTCAATCTTGTTTTTTCATTTTAACCGATAATTACAACCACGGCTCACAAGCCGTTGATCCTTTATTATTTTACCAACAAACATAAACATTAATAATTTCGTTAACAACCTATTGATAAAATAATAGTCGCTAAAAAAAATTCCATGAAATATTTTTCCATACAATTTCAGTGTTATAGTACTGACCGCAAAAGTAATTTAGAGATTGACATTAAATGTTTAATTCACAATGAATTTTAGTTAGTGCAGTCATTTATTAATTCTTTCTTTCAGAAAATTGTATAATTGTAATGAATTTTTTTTTACCTATGTCTAGGTATTTGTAAATGTTGATGAATGTTAAAGTTTTCTCCTGCTAACAAATTAAAAGTTTGTTAGTATTATGTCTTGTCTCCCAGTAGAGTCAAGCTACCAAACTCTTGCCAGAACTGTGTGTGTAGATTATTAACATTTACTCCTTAAGCAGACAGGTAATTTCATTTTAGGGTTCCGTACCTAAAAGGTAAAAAACGGGACCCTATTACTAAGCCTCCGCTGTCTGTCTGTCTGTATATCACCAGGCTGTATCTCATAAACTGTGATAATTAGAAAGCTGAAATTTTCACAAATTATGTATTTCGGTTGCCGCTATAACAAGAAATATTAAAAACAAAAAAACAAAATATTAAGGGGGGTCCCATACAATGAACGTATCGTAAACGCTCAAAATTACTAACGGTAACAGGTCGCTTGAAATTTTCACAGAATATCTACTTGTATATTACCTTTCAAAATAAATAATTAAATTTAAAAAAAGTAAATAATAAAGGGAGGATACAAAAAACGTATTTTTTAATCAATTTGTTACTCGATCGTAATAAACAGGTAGAAACTTAAAAAATATTTAAGTATACATACAACAAACGTGTTTTTCTTTTATAGACGATGGTATGCCCTTCATGCGCGAGTCCGACTCGCATTTGCCTAATTTTTTAAGAAGTTTAGGTACTCGTGTATTCATATAGCTCTAATGTACCTCGTACTGCTGTGCAGCTTATAACTTGCGCAATAGTTAACAGTATTATCTACTTGATGATAAGCAGTTATTTGGCTTGTTATTCACTTATTATAATTAAAAACTCTTATTGAACAACTATACAAAATGAAACCGTTTTAACTAACGCGTCTTAAAAAGCAATATGGCAGCGATCGCCAATCACATTTGTGAACACAATCCATCACGAGTCCTCCCACACCGTGTTTCTGCAGATATCATTTATTAGGGAGAGACAGACCAATTTATATAGAGGAGGGGTCACTTATAATTGAATGTAAAAAATCGCCCGTTCGGCCCTTCTGGGGCGACCGTGCATTTTGCCGCCCCGCTTCGTATTAATTATAATATTTAATGTGCACCTTATGTTTGTATTTACTGAGTGACGCTATATAGGAAAATATTGCATATCGATAGTAATATAATGTCGTGTCGCAGGCTTCTCACTATGGGCAGGCCATAATACCCCACGGCAGTCAAGCACGCACTTGACAATATGCCTTTCTTTCTTGGCAGACTTCACAATATGCCTTTTGATACAGTTTGCCACACCCTGTTTGCCATCACCGTTTAGCAAGCGATAAATTAACAATTTAATACGCACTTACTTTGAAAAGTTAATTCCGCATGCCGTGAGTTTGATTCGAAAACCCACAGCGTAGCAGTTTCTTAGTCTATCTAGTAGACTCTCACTATGAACAGACACCGTGCCTACAATTATTATATTATTTTTATAGACTCAGGCCTGTATCCCTCGAGGGATAGGCAGAGGTGTAGGTAATATTACACTCACATTTCGCCATGAATGTTTAGGTCCAACGTAATAGGGAGCGAGCTTATTGCCGTTACCGGGCACATCACCAGACTCCGTGCTACTACTGAGAATTCGGAAAAACCCACTAACACTTTTGCTCGACCCCGAAATCAAACCTGGGACCTCCGATCAGCAGTCGCATACGATATCCACTGGACCACGCAGGCAGTTATTATATTAATTTTGTAATCATACTCAAAGTCAAACATGTCGAAGAATTGCAAAGGCCAAAGATTGCAAAAAAAAATAAAAAAATATACAGGCATACAAGGGCTTTTGGCATTCTGGAAAATACCGTATGTATAGTAGATTTGGATGGTCTTACTGCCAATTGATAGTTGATGGACTGTACTGGAGGATTCACAAGTTACTTTTCTGGCTAAAATAACAAGTAAGTAGTAGACAGGACAAGTTACATGAATAGACGCTCCTGACCTGAAAAGGCTCAAAAAGATTTAAAATTCAATAGGCAAGAATATGTATCACTAAGTTATACGATTGACAACTCAAAATTCAAACTGTTTATAAAAAGAATGTGTGGCGGTCTCTATATTTACATCTGATGTCATCTTACCCACATAGTTCCAACATGTTGAACACAATTTCTGCGGCGAGATAATCGCATGCTGCGGGAGACTTTACAAACATTGAAACAACGAATACTCGGTGACTTTGTCGGAACCACTATTTGTAGGTCATAAAGTCTTACAGACTATTTTATTTCAGAAAACATTGTTTACAAGAAATATGGTGATAATATGACCATAGACATGCCATAGACCCTATGTCCAGCAGTGGACGTCTGTGGGCAGATATGATTATGATGATCTTGACGATATACAAATAGATTGCTTCAGGAATATCTAGTGCCATAATTTATTTTGATCTGTTGCATATCTATGTATCTATAATATGTATATATAACTATTAAGCAAGTTCAAATAAGTTTTCTTTACGGCATAATGTATTATTATGACACAACTTCTTTTCTCTCTGCTTAGTACCAATTTGGGAGATAATTCAATGCTTAACGTTTAACGTTTAATCCGCCACATTGCGCTGTGTAATGAACCTTTAATAAAGTCATAGTTGATATAAATTATTTTCAAGCACATTTATATGTATAAAAAACAACTTCAAACTTTTTAGTAAAATCATGTAGAGTATAATAATATAAACAAAACACGATATCAACTAGCAATAATGAAATTAAACAAAGAAGAATACTATCTTTTACATTTCAGAATGAATAAATGGCTTTGTAAGATATAAAATATAAATAATACGAAAGATATGATCTAAAAATATCACCATTTAAAAGTTGAAAGATTTGCGTCGCCCCTCGGACAAGCGGCGTCGGCGTCGGATCGGTGTATGTTGGAGAAATCCCATATCTCCCTTCAAGAATCACACGGTCTCTCGCACGCGCCTACATTCGTGTGCTGGTTAGTTTGTAGAGCCGACTGGAAGTGACGACCTTCGGCAGGAAAATAGTTCCTGATAATGTGGGTACTAATAGATTACATTTATGGACCTGAAATTTACAAAATTTCTATTACCTTATAGCTAGTTTCAAATATATGCCACTGAAGTTGATAAAGAAAAAGCATTACGATGCTGCGCTATAAGAAAAAGCAAAATCCTTTTTACCTTTAGGTAGTTTAGGCTCTTATTGTCTTCAATAGGTACAAAAATATGGAAACGCACCGCAGCGTTTCCATATTCTACGTTGCGACAGTGAGAATATTATGAGCCTTGACACTATGTCGTAAAATTTTACAATAATCTATACTTCGCCCTTAGCTCCGCCCGCGTTGGATTATTTTCTCTCGTTAGGAATTTCCAAAAATCCTCTGCTAATGCTCCCCATATACTACCAAAGATAAAAAAGAAAGGCAGCGATAGCCTAGTGGAGATACCAAAAGACTGCCATACAGAGGGTATCGGGTCCGAATCCACGGCGCACACCTTTTCGGAGTTATGTGCGTATTAAATTGTTAATTATCGTTCGTCCGTGCCTCAGAGAGCACGTTAAGCCTTCGGTCCCGGTTGTCATGAAGATCTTTGGCAGTCGCTACAGGGCGTCAGTACCTCTAAATAAAGTGACACTAGTCTAAACCATGGAATATCGCTATCCATTCGGGTTGCAGAGGTCAGACGGGCAGTCGCTCTGTGGAAAAGCTAATATTCAGCCAAATCCGGTTAGACTAGCAAGCGGACCCCGTGTTGAAACTGGGATAACGCTAGGAGGATGATGACACTCCCAAAGAACATAGGTACATGCCAATTTCGGCTTCTTGGGCCCAGTAGTTTCGACTATGCGATGTCAGTCAGTCAATCAGTGACGCAAGAATATTGTATAAACATATAACTGTCCTGTGTTCAAATACCATACCCAGCGTTCAGATAGAAGTCTACTTCTCAGTCAGTCATCCGCTGTCAGGGATTATTATAAATCGCATTCTGTAATAGAATCCATTATATGATCCCTCCATTACTTTCATATCTGATTTGTGCTTCGGTGCGAAATTCTCGTCAGGAACGTCTTTGCAGTCAAATCCACCGATTTCACACCTTGTCTAAAGAACATACTTACTTTCATCATCAGCCTTTAACAGTCCACTGCTGGACTAGGCCTCTCCTTTGAAAGGAGGAATTGGTACTATACCACGCTGGCCAAACGGGTTGGTATAGGATTTGTATCAAATTTTCCTTCTCTTACAGTGCTGTTCTCTGCATAATATGCTCCCTCTGTCGGCTCTTACGACACCCATGGGATGATATGGGGTGGTGACAATCCGTATTCTTAATCCGTCACCACACGGACTTACTTTATTTGGTACGAATTGGAGAAATACGAAATCCTGAAAGACTAAATGTATTACATATATTATAACGTGGTATTCCTACCCACCTTTAGGAGCTACTGTCAATTAACTATTCGTGCTACTCGCGTATAAACAATGATGTTACATAAAAAGAAGTAGATACGTTATAGGCGTATCAAAAGCAGGACGCAAAACATAAGCCAGTTGGCAAGTCTGACATATGTGTGTGTGACGTCGCGAGCCGGCGTCAAAGTGAAACTGACACATCTTGTCAACCGAAATTAAAATAAAATATAGTTATCGATGTGTGCGTTAGTGTACCGTTTCTACGGATTGATTACTACGTAGGTAACGTATCTATCACGGAGTACAAAAACCAGCTATTGTACTCCGTGGTATGTATCTTTTTCTAATATGAAGTATGTATGAGCTACTAATATTCCAAATCTTTTCAAAGTCCATGTCACATCTAGCGGAACTATATAATCTAAACCTATAGGTAGTCACAATACAACTTTTTTATACATTTTCTGATACATTTCTTTTCCAATGCATCTTCAGGGGCAATATTATTTGTGATAGTGTCGTGATGCGTTTTGAATATAGAGTGCGTTTTAATAAAGTACGCGTCTGTTCCATACATATGTATTGTATTGGCTCACATTTTGGTATCTTTGTGTGATGAGATGGGGCAGATTTGTTAGTTTCAAATCAGTTTTTTCGAAGTGAGTCTTAGGCGGTGTAGGCATATTTTTTGGCAGAGTGAGATATTGTATAGGATGTTTGAATTGATGATGTTGAATTTGAAAATGAAAATACTCAGCTGTATGCATTTTCTGGGCTGTACACGATACTGAGTAGTATAGTGGTCACATATATTTCGACATCATCGCCAGTCCGGTATATAAAATGTCTTACTGCTGCTTTTCTCACTATGTGGAGGATAAGGCATTAATCTATATCGTTGGTCAAAATTAACATTATGGACAACTCTCTGACATTTAGATTGCCTCAAACCATTTCCATTTATCAAATATTTGCAGTTAGGAAACAAATTTAAAATAGCCTGGATATCTTTGTATAATCATAGTCCTTATCTACGATACCTCCTTGGTCCTTATATATGATACGGCATAGCAAGATCACCTAACAACAAATTGTCAAAAATACAAAAGAGTGGCATAGAAATTCAAACCGGTTTCCAAAAGGAAAAGGTAGAGATTTCCACTAATGGAACAGATAATATAGTAAATATCTTACTTCATTCCCTTTCATCGTAGGCATCTTTCCTCCACGGTTGACAGGTTTGAGGACTCCATACCTACTAAAAGTAGCAACTAAGATATCACGAAAATTATAGGTACATACACTAGCCGAACAACTTCCCGCTAGACAATCATAAGGGCGAGAATCGCTTAGCAAGACATCGTCTATTCCAGCGCTACTTTACACGCACATTGACACTCGTATACAAAACATGTTTTTAGTGTGCTTCGACTCTATGAGCGAGCCATGGGATTTTTTTTCAAACTGGTCCACCGCCGTCTTGTTTGATTGTACAATAGGTATCCACATTGCTAGAATATAATATTGGTGTGATCATGTCTATAAACACCTTAGTAGCACTTTAAACACCACTTCAAAAACCAAATATAAGCAAACCAATTCTTACTTTATCCGCAAATATCACATCGCAAAGCCATTCAAAAAATAAAACAACGAAAAACAACACCGTACAAAAGCACAAGACATTTCTTCGTATACAAATACACCTATCAAAACGAATACTGCTTTTATTTGCCCACATAACCCTAAAACGCGTACGAAACAAATATATATAAGTGCGAAATATCATCGAACGTTTAGCATCAGATCACGTTCTACTTATATAAGTAAAAGCTCATATTCTTTACGACGTGAAACATGTAGTGATGCTTACCCCGTGTTACGTGACCCCAAGAATGGTGGAGGGTTATAGGGTAAACTTGGCAAACAAGAACACCTGAGAAATTAATATTACGAAATTTGTTGGTTGGTAGGTTATTGGAGGTGCCGGAATGTTTATTACGTGTATGCAAGTGTGAAATTAAATTATCTTGTACCAAAGATCGCTCGTAAGTAGAAGTAGTGAGTATTTTCGATTTTGGGTTGTACAACGAAAATGTAAAAATCGGCAACTAATAGCGTATGCGACTGCTGATCGAAGGTTCCGGGTTCGATTCCCGGGTTGGGCAAAAATGTTACTGGGTTTTTCCGAATTCTCAGTAGCAGCCCGGAGTCTGGTGATGTGCCCGACAACGGCAATGGACTGGCCCCCTATTACGTGGGACCTAAAAATTCATGGTGAAATGTGGGTGTAGTACTACACCTCTGCCTACCCCCTCGGGGGTACAGGCATGTGTCTATAAAAAAAATATAATAAGATTTCGACATAATTTTATAAAATATATAACAATCTTCTATTAAATATCGTTTTTTACTTTATTGTTTGTAAAGTCTGACGACTCAGGTATTGTTTATTAGGAGCATCGCTTTCGCAACAGTGCCGAAACAGCGGATACTCGAAACAAACGTAGGCCTGTACATGATACATATTCTGAAAGGCATTTTTAAAATTCCAAGCCATCATCGATCAGCTTATATTCAGCACATTCATCATTTAACAATTCCGTTTAGTTTATATTCAACTTTCAACGACCACCTCATAGAATTTTATACTCACATTAAAGTTCTACTTAAAGTATTACTATAAAATTATATGACTTTACTACCGTAATTCTAAGTTCTAACAAAAATTTATATTATAAAGTTGGTTGATGATTGCGTATTAGTAATCTCACTACTTTAGCCCTTAAAGCTACACACAATAATAACAACAGACAGAAAATCGTCGACCTAATGAGTCTCCTACATACTGCAATCGCTAGGTTAATTCCGTCCACCATAAACCATCTAACCATAACTCTCAACACGCAAGAGCTAAGTAACCAAATAAAACCAACAAGATATCCGACCAAAAGTTTATGTACCAAAATTGTGTCGGAACAAATAAACTACTGTCCCGCGGAGTATCGGGATAGATGACGTCATAAAACAAATGTAAGCTCGCAAGAAAAGCATAGAGAACACCAGCTCGTAAACCGGTTCCAATAATCCAACGTCGGCGGAAAAAATAGCCATAGTAAAAACTCCTATCCGTACCTAATAACCCGAGAATATTATCAGAGAGTCGTCGGGTCATAACCCGAAATTGGTTTCGGGGTCCGTAAGTCCCCAGTTTTATATGTCGCATTATGAAGGCCGTCAAACGAATTCACGTAGAAAATCGAATCTATATACGGTGATATTGCCGTCTCTCCGTCCTGGCTGGCTTCAGATAATAAAATAATATACTGCTTTTTATGCTACCGTTGGTTTGATGCGGTGACCAAGCGCGATCGTTATAATTGATAGCCTGAACTGAAACTAAGGAGTTTCCATCCATACGAACGACAGTCAGAAATCACCTAATACCTAATGGAGTATGTGATAAAAAATTGAAAGCAAATAAGATTTGCACGTATTATGTTGGCGCACAAAAAGTTTTTTCATTTCGCGAGGCCCATGCGAGTGGCTCGCGTACGTGAAATAACAGAAATTTAAGAACAAAAACGTATAAAGTGCCATAAAGGAGCTTTCCTTTGTGCCGCCGCAAAAATCTCTGGGATGGTAGTAATCGGGCATTTTACATAAGAAAATAATATATTATTCAAAATCCACAGTGGAGCACACCGCTCCATATACTTATCGGTAATAATGCGAGCTCTCCGCTGTACCACGGGAGCGAACAGGTACAACTCCACAAATAACACATTTACGATGCCGCGCCGCCAGTTTTAGGATTCGTTGTAAACATTATGTACAACAATATGTGCATTGCTACAGACTGTGAACCGATGTTATGTGATGCGTGGGCGAATTAATGGCATGTTGAAGTTTGCTATGAAAAGCAACAACTCAGAGTTAACACTCTGGTTTTTAAGTCATATTGATTATTAATAAGATTACTAAAATGTGAAATATCATATGAATATGCAAGGTATGTCGATGCATATTGGCTCGTCATATATAGTATACATGACGAGCATAATAATAAAATTGTTTTTAGAGTGTTTAAATTTTATTTAAGCTTTACGATAATCAATTCATACCGTCATGTGTATTAGGAAGACCTTTGGGCCATAATCGCCACTAATTGGGTCCCCAAAGGTGCTAGGTGACAACGTGGAAGGCCGAGACGACGATGGCGGGACGAACTGGACTCGCACACGGACTGGCCTGTGCTGGCACAAAATAGAGACCTGTGGAAAAAGGAGAGGGAGGCCTTTGCCCTGAAGTGGGACGCTACAGGCCGAAAATAAAATAAATAAATAAATGTATGTTAGTTGATACATAAAGTATCTAAAAGTTAATAACTTAGTAACCAGTCAGTGGCAAAGTAGAGCGAAAAAGGTCCGTGATTTCTGCATACTAAGGATTATCGTGCGCTGACATAATGCTGATGTCGACTTAGATATTATAATTACATTAAAAAGCCTTATTCATTCACTACCAGCAGTCTAATTACATAGTTCATAGAACTATGTGAAAATGCACTTTTAGATATAAGAAGCGCCCGTATCCGTACAGTCTACCTAAATATAGGAATTTAAACTATCGTGGTCACTATAATTACTTTTTACTGTTTCTACGGGATATATACCACGTACCTTTGTTTTGAGTAACCGATATTTCGGCACTGTTGCAAGCGCCATATTCACGGATATACTGAAGTATTGCGGGTGGATGAATATTATAAACAAGTGAACCGGTCTACCCGCTTTCTTACTCGTTTATTGCGCGCACAACCACTACCACCGTTTTCACTTTCACAATGTACTCGATCGCGACACACTGTACTCACTACGTCGGCTCGTGATTTAAGTTTTTGTGATTCACGGGTTTTGCCATGGTTATCACCCACTTCAACTGAACTCAGTTATAACGTCACTTACCAACCGGGCATACAGCTTGTGCGACGAAGAACACTTAAATGAAGAACTAGCACACATAAGTGACGTTCTACGAAAGAACGGGTACAGCGGACGTGTCAAACCACCTAGACACACTCAAAAACACCTCGACTACAAGGTAGAACGACAACCAGCGTACTTACCGTACGTCAAAGGAGTGACAGATAAGGTCTCTAATATCCTTGAGAAGGTTTCTGTTAAAACTATCTTCACTCCTTTGAAGAAACTGTCACAATACCTAAGAACGCCAAAGGACAGTTTCCCCTTGGAAAAGCCGGGTGTATACAAAATTGACTGCAGCTGTGGGAGTTCTTATATAGGACAAACGAAACGCACCATTTCCTGCCGCATCAAGGAACACATCAGGGCAGTCAAAACCAATGAACCACAAAAGTCGGCAATAGCTCAACATCTCCTAGACTCGGGTACGAACCATTGGATTGAGTTACATAACCCTCAGGTGCTGTCGACAGAACGCCACTATATACCTAGAATGGTTAAAGAAGCTATTGAAATTAAAAAGTATAAAAACTTCAATAGAGAAGATGGGTTTCAACTGTCGAATACCTGGCATCCAGTGGTACGTCTATGCAAAACCCGTGAATCACAAAAACTTAAATCACGAGCCGACGTAGTGAGTACAGTGTGTCGCGATCGAGTACATTGTGAAAGTGAAAGCGGTGGTAGTGGTTGTGCGCGCAATAAACGAGTAAGAAAGCGGGTAGACCGGTTCACTTGTTTATAACATTCATCTACCCGCAATACTTCAGTATATCCGTGAATATGGCACTTGCAACAGTGCCGAAATATTGGTTACTCAAAACAAAGGTACGTGGTATATATCCCGTAGAAACAGTAAAAAGTAAATCTACCTAAAGTACTATTTTGACTGAGCGTTGGTTTTAAAATAACATAACTTCACCACTTTATCCCCGAAGGAGAAGGCGGAGGTGAATTACACACCCTCACTTCGCCAGTTATGTTTCGGCCCCAATGTAATAGGAGGCGAGCCTAAACAAATCATGAACAAAATTAATACATAACCTATTCATCGCTTTATTGGAAGAAAATTGGATAAAGTGTAAAATTGCGTGATATTGTATAATTTATAGAAAGTACGCATCTGGCCATTTTCAGTAGTTTAACCCTTTTCATGAGATTTCCTTATAAGAAGAGTTAAGCCATAGTCACCACGCTGGCCCAATGCAGTTCGGCAGGTTTAATGACAACGTTTTCCTTCACGGTTTAGAAAGCGATAATTAAAAATTTTATACGCACTTAACTTTTAAAAGTCAAGCTGTTTTCCAATTCGAAAACTTCTGCGTAGTAGTCTATTGGTCTCCCTATTATGGAATCTCTCCTTTCTATCTCGATTTGATCAGCTAGTTACAAAATAAAAATGACCCAAAAATTGAAATCTTTGAGTTACACCACTGCACATCACCTAGAGCCCACCTCGTGGTGCTCGCAAATAAAAATAGAAGCAGCCACGTCTCAGATCCACCTCCGCCGCCCTATTATGATATCTCTTGATTCGCCCCCTCACTAGGCTAGGTTATATCATATACATTCTACAAAAAATGTATGCTAGCTTTACTTATATTATCTATAGAGAAAACTTCGAACAAACATACTTAGAAATATCTTTTTATTCGATATATTAAGGCTATTTGGATTATTGGGCTGAACATTTTAGTGTAATATGTCTCCAATTTTATTTAATATCGTGATTTCACTTCAAATCTAAAATTTCGTTGTCTTACTTGGTTATTACCAATGCTGTATAAACTTTGAAATAAAAACCAAATGATTGCTTATAAAAAATGAATAGTAAGTGGAAAGCAAAACTCTTAGATGTAAATGGGAGAACACTAGGACGATGACGTCTTACGAAAACAACAGTTTTCAACATTTTATAACTCACAGGTTCGACAAGCCGTATTTATATACTTTGAATAACGAGATCATTGAATGCCTAGGAAACACCGCTATTAAACTAGAGAAAAGCTGCATGTAGAAACTGAAAAGAGTTTTCGAGCAAACCGCTCGATGCTTGAAATCAGTGCGAGTTTAACCATTTAACTCTCACCACAATTTCATCGGCGTTTCTCATACAGATTGGCTTGCTTAGAGCTCAACTACAGTACTGACCTTACAGCGGACCAATCAGAAATTAATGTGAGACATGTAATTTCTTTTTTTTTTTAAGATAACTCTCGCACTAGAAATAAATCCTGTGTTGCGGGAGACTTTACAAACATACAACCAACGGACACAAAGAACACCCAGACTCGAAAAAACAATTTATGGATCACACAAAGTGTTGCCTCGTGTGGGAATCGAACCCACGACACTCGGTGTAGTGTAAAGCGGCGAGGCGGCCGCTTAAACCACTACGCCAACCGTGCGGTCAAAACAAAATGTGTAGACGAAACTTGTCTGACTTACAGGCACTTCGTTTTTGCGACACGGCGATTATTCATATTGATACCACCTTACTGTTTGCCTTGTAAATGGGCTGGCACAACTGCATTGTAATTATTATAAGATTTTACATACACAGATTTTAATTTCAATAACCGTTCATGGGAAGGCCATTCAGCTTTTGGTTCCAGTACTTACCTTAGTACAATCTTAGCACTTGCCATCGTTAGGCCACGTTTTGGACACTCTAGTCTCAATTATATGAAATAGAGAAAGAAGTTCGAGCAATCATTTTGCTATTTAATTAGGTATTAGCGTCATGACTGGATGGACCTTTCATAGTTTTACTACTGTTGAAAATTGTCTGTCTCAAAAACTCTGTTACTTTTTTGCCAACCACGAACATTACAACTTATAAGGATGAACGAAACAGTTTAAAACACAGTCTCTCCCAATAACACCTTTGATTTATGCCAAAGATTTTGTACTAGCCTGAAATCAAAATGCCAGTTCTGATATTCGAAGTGTGTCGTGTAGACCATACCTAACATTGTCGATACCCCCTCGATACACCCCCCCGATAAGCCGTCGAGAAGATTTGGACATAATAATATGTTCGTACTGATAATATTTTTATGATATTTTTACACACGTGTACCATAGGTAGGTACGTAATGTGTGTCTACTTACTTGTTAAGTAGATACGAGTACCTGCGTGGATTTTATCTATGAGATAAACAAGAAAATCATATGTTCTTTTGTGGTAGGTTTAAAATTGAAAGCTTTGACCTGAGACTGTTTTGTTAAAAAGTATATAAGTACCTACATATGTATGTTTATACATTATCTAGTACCCACAGTACAAGCTCTCTTTAGTTTGGGACTAGATGTTGATGTGTCTATGTAGTGGAATACTACATTAAAAATACTATTTTTTTTATTTATCTATAGACTCACGCCTGTTTCCCCGAAGGGATAGGCAGAGGTGTAATGTCACCCACATTTCGCCATGAAATTTTAGGTCCCACGTAATAGGGGGCGAGCCTATTGCCGTTACCGGGCACATCACCAGACTCCGTGCTGCTACTGAGAATTCGGAAAAACCCAGTAACACTTTTGCCCGACCCCGGAATCGAACCCGGGACCTCTGATCAGCAGTCGCATACGTTATCTACTGGACCACGGAGGCTGATGGACTATTTATATTTTAAACAGGAATTTTGAAATAAATTTTGGCTATAAATATGTACACTTGGCTACTCATCAAGTTTGAACACTTTGAACTTAATGCCGTTTTTATGTCGTGGGAAATAAGTATCAAAATCTTACTGCAACTGTAACTGTCTAGGCAGCGATAGCCTAGTGGAGAGACCGACAGATTGCGACACAGACGGTCCGGGTTCGAATCCACAGCACGCACCAATGACTTTGCGGAGTTATGTGCGTATTAAACTGATAATTATCGCTTGCTAAACGGTTAAGGAAAACATCGTGAGGAAACCTGCATGTCTGAGAGTCCTCCATAAAGTTCTCGAAAGACATGTGAAGTCTGCCAACTCGCACTTGGCTAGCGTGGTGGACTATGGCCTTACCCTTCTCATAGTGAGAAGAGGCCCGTGCCCAGCACTGGGACAATATACATACAGGGCTGATGATGATGATGACTGCCATTGTTAAGTTTGACTTATATGTACCTCTTAAAAACAGTATTGGTAGAGACATGTCTGCGACAGAGAAACAATCTTAACAATTATAAAACAACTTTTTTCAAGTCAAACTATAAACCACATGTAAAAATCTACATACACAATTTATATCGGGTGGCATAAAAAAGCGGTGCTGTCAAATCCACCGGGTCGAAGGTCTGCCAATATCGCTCAAGATCATGAATCTTAAACTAGGCCGACAAATAAAAGTGCGGTGAGTCTCCCTACCCTGACTGAATTATGAAAATACCGATAAATATCTGAAACAGTCCGTCCGTATATCATCATTTATGTGCTCACTAATAAAATGATGTCGAACGTGCCGTACAAGTTTCTTTATTGTGGATTTTGTTTTGAATTATACTTATTGATGGCTTGGTTGAAAGCTTTTTTTTTGTTCTCTATGGTGGGAACTCTCCTTGTGAGCCATCTCAACTCGACGCCAACCCGGCCAGAGAGTGATCTACCGGGCTTGGGACTGACGGAGGAGGTGTGTGGAAGCTCTCCCCTAAAGGCGGGGCATACCCACTGAAACCACCGCGGTGTCCCTACGGGTCCCGTGTAGTGGCGGGGTCACGCGATTCGCGGATAGCATACTTTTCCGTGACCCCGCCTGGGTTTGGCCCGCCGTTGGTGTTGGCGGGCTCAGTCTCGTTATAACTTGGGAGGCGGCGCGGACACTACGCCTAATTGCCTTTTGGCCGACGGGGAGCAGCCCCAGCACTCGCCGTCCGCAGGCTCTAACGGCCCTGTCACGACCTTGCCGCTCTGAGCGGCGGCTTAGCGCGGGGCGGCTAGCGGCAAGATCAAATGTATGAAGACGTTCGAAGCACGCCACGAGCCGCCGCGCACAGCGATAACGCGCGCGTTTTTTTGGGCGCGATTGGCTGCGCGGCGAGCGGCGCGGCGTGCGGTGCGGCGAGCGGCGGGAACAAATGTACTGCGACCGAGTCCGACGCCACGACTCCGAGCGGCACAGACCTAGGCGGTTAAACTATTTGTTAAATATTTTGTGGCGGTAATGAATACGGAGACATTTAAAGTCGAAATTTTTAAACGGTCGCGTGTGTGGATAGCAACACATCCGCTGTATAAATACAAAAATGTTAATAAAACGTTGCGAGATGTAATGAAACAATGTTTTACAGAATGTAATGGTAGGTTTTAATATAAATCGCAAACATTAAAACATTGAGTAATGTACATATGTACCTATTTAGGTACAGACACGCTACTATGAAAGTTAAAAGGTGATTTACCTACCTACTTAACGTAATCTACGTTGTGTAGGTACCATTCAACGCCTCATTAATTGCGAATATGTATTATTCCTTTGATATAAAATACTTGTAAGAAATGAAGATCCAATGTCGACAATTTTGTAGGTATACCGTATAGTTACACAAAGATATTTTGGTTATCGCTTATTTATGGGTAACTCCGTCGGCCCAAATACGTCCACATTTGCCGCTGCGTTTACCGCTGCTGTAGGGTCGTGGCGTGCACGACGCTCTGCCGCGCCGCCCGCCGCGACGCGCGCCGCTTAGACCGATCTCGTGAACAGGCCCTAAAACGGCCGCAGAGGATAGGGAGGACGGCAACCCGACAACACCGCATCTCCTCTTCCTCTGCGGCCCCACCGCAACGCAACCACGGTGCGCCCCCATTTGGTCGCGGGAGATAGGGCGCGCGGCAACGCAACACCGACACGCCTCTCCTCCCGCGACCGCGCCCGACTGCGAGGGACAGGCAAATCTGTCCCTTTAAAATCTGGCAGTGTGGACACAGTTACTTAAGCTTTTATTTTAACCATTCGAGTTTTTTTTATTAAATATTTTTACGTGATGAAATTAGATATTCTTCCGTGATCTTCGGTAAAGAAATCGTAACGTTGAAAAAATATATTTTTTACTTTAATTTTAAAACCAAATATATCGCGATAGAATCCTTAAGACGAATTTTAATTTGAATTAATAATAATTAATGCAACAAGTGAGAGGGTCATAGCATAGTAGAGTAGTAATATGGCCCTTCTTCGCTGTCATCACGGAACAGCTGTTCCGTGGCTGTCATATTTTGCTTCGATGTCACTTAAGTCTAGATGACCTTGCCAACGACTTTTATTCATTTACGGTATGCTTTTACCAGAATTAATGGTCACCCATCCTGAAAGTGAGGCTTAACACCCGTGATCGATCAACTGCTACAGTCCATAAACATATTGGGTAGAAGCTGAACAAATTAAAGTCGGTTTATAACAAACAGTAGTGATGTAAACGATACCAGTCGATAAATTAATGGCTGAATCGCCGTGAGTCGAACGGGCAATATTTCAGCCCCTCACTAACCTCTCACCTCCACCCAAAATGTTACTTACACCGCGCACTGTAAACCTATTATTTATCGAATATTTAGGGCAAATTGTTGATTTTGAAAGTTGTTAGATAATAAGCACATGCCTCCTTCGCTTCCCGGTTTCCATGTCACGCATGGTTCTCAAACTCATTTATGTTATCTTCCGTCTCAAACACTAATCTTGTCTACGTAGTACGTACCTATTTATAAAAGGCATGTATTTAATGCGGCGACAAGTAAAGCGAATACAAGGTTTAAAAATAATTAGAGTGGGTACCATATATAATGGGTTGGCAGCTAATAAGGAGTATCGTAATGAGTAAAATGTAGCATATTAATATGTCAGTAATAAGCTTCGTTTTCATTTAAACTAGCAGCATTTTTTTTTTGGGAACTGAATTAGTATATAAGCGGAAACCTGATGATGAATAAAAAATAGAAAATGGACATTCATAAATAATACAAATTTCAATATTTGGCAAAAGTAGGAGCCCTGCTTTGCAGGGCTCCTATCTTTGGGTACAGGGTCACAAGAAAAACTAACATAACCTACCTACTAACATTATTAGTCGCCAAGTCATTATTTATAGCTCCTCGGCTAGTATTTCAATTGAGTTGTATAGTTTATTTGCTACCTAAACGCAGCTGCTGTTTTAAGTTTTTATAACACCCTTAGTTTTGAATCTTATTTAATATAGTAGTAATATTTAATTGCTAGCAACTAATTTTATTAGTTGCAAACATTTAGTCATCTTTTAAATTATTAGTCACTCGGAAAATAATAAGCTTTTATAAAAACTGATCATAATAAAGTGGTTAGAAAAAGCTGCAACCCTACAAGTCTTTTGCCACAGGATCAAAATGTTTTAATATATTTGTCTTTCATTTAATGAAGATCCTTAGATTTATTCTTTATATTCTTCTTATTTGATAAACTAAACAAATGTTAAATAAAGTAACCTCAAAATTATATAAAAACCTAGATGGCAACAAAAATAGACCATAGAGTTTTAGTAATTGAGTCATCCCTCTACCAACTGATTCAAATAAAAGTTGATTGGTTTATCACAGTATGAGCAAAGCACAAGCACAACTTTATGTAATCACTGTTCATTTGTTCAATTAGATTTTATTAGAAATATATGATTTTACATGCACCTGAATTATTCTCTTTCAGTGGTTGAGCAATAATATTTTTTTCCAAGGCTACAAATGACATATTATATTACCTATTCTTAGGTTTCTGGCTAAGTTATAAGAAAAATTTCGTCATTACACGGTCCCATGCCTGAGTAATTAGCCTACCGCATCACAATTGTAGACTATTCCCAAGTATTCTTAATTATACTACACCTTTTGTCTCAAATAAAACAGTGACGAAACACTATTAACGAAACACAAATAGGTGTAATCAGAACAAATTGTAACCATTTCTGAGAGGCGCCCCCATATGCGAAGGGAAATTGCTATACAGGGTGTTGAATGGAGCCGGCCGTATCAGTGTTTACATCTGCGCGTTACAAATGTGTTACATCAAGACAGTGGCGAAGCTCTCCCGTTACTTATCTAGCCGGTATACTCCAGGGTTTGCACTTTTAAGCGCTATTATTCTATTGTGTAAAGTAAATAATAGTTCGGATTATTCGGTTCCGTATGAGATGTACCTACTTGCGATGGTCACTTGAATATCTACTTATGTAATTTACCGGATATCGGAAGAAACGGATGTTCTAATTTTTAAACTTTTTTTTTTCAGTCTGTAAAGGTATTTATTTTGTTAAAAGTAAATATGCATATTTTTTAATTTTATCGTTTTAGGCTTTATATCATCTTCGCAGTATTCATATACTTACTTACTTTAGGTATTGAGTTACGTAAAAGATACAGCTATCCATTTTTAAATTCTGTTTAATTAACTACTTATTATGACCAGTCTTGATATCCGTTATATCAGTAAACACGAACGGTACATACCTAAATTGAATATCAAAACAAATTATTATAATTCTAATGCAGGCAATTTTCTTTGACACAACAACTCATAACAAAAATGATAATAAATACACACTCCTCCCCAAATACACGAAACCAATTAACCATTTCATTAATATTCATTTCTTCACCCTTTTTATTTAATCAAGCTATTGAAAAGCCCTAATATTATGTAAATCGATACATTGACCCATGACCCGCAGCATCCCTAATGTTACAATTTTGATCTCACCTTTGTGACACGTGTATAAAAAAATCTGGTTCTGTTGGACTGTGATATTGTGCTCCACTTTTGATCTTGTGTCCGGTGTCAGGGGATTATTGACATTGTGGTTTAGTTTATGAGATGAATACTTGATCAAATTGTTGATGTGAGTATAAAAAGGAAGGAAGAACAGGTTAATGCTAGTCACTGATGTGTGTACCATATTTGTTTTGAAGAAGAGGTGTTAAAAAGCTTAGCAAAATAAGTGAGTGATTTCTTGTGATCATTCCAGTTACTTTTAGTGTATCTTGTGTGGATAAAACTATGAGTTTTAGCTTGAAACAAATTTTATTACAATTAAATATTTACTTCTAAAAATAACATCTCAAACTTCGACTTTTCAAAGAGATGGCAGATCTCTCTCATTCTATTCACGGTACTGCGAAGAAGTTGTAGTTACTAATAAGCACCATAACTGATGTTTAGAATATGTTTCAAGTTAGGCTATAGTCCACCACGCTGACCAAGTGCGGATTGGCAGACTTCACTTGTCTCTCGGAAACATTATAGAGAACTTTAAGACTAACAGATTTCCTCAGAACATTTATCTTTACCGCTTACCAAGTGATAACTAAGAATTTATTTAGATAGTTTTAATATAGATAACCTTAAAACGTTACTGAATAACGAAAATGTTGTTTAAAATGCATGGGCACACTATTTTGTACTACATATTACAAAAGGCACGTGCCCATAAACATTAATAAACAACCACTTTCCACAGAACAGGTTTTGTTCAGCATCCCTATGATACAGTTTTGATCTTGTTTAGCGTATGAACCCCTAACAGCCCGGTCGGTATTCTTTCTTTGTGGATCACTAAATGGATCATTGGATCAATGGCCAGTTAAGATGATAGGTCAGTTCGAGATCATGACCTCTGCGGGTCAGGTGATCTGATACAGATTTGATCTTTAAATTGTATGAATAGACGATATGGTGTGTTTGGAATGTATAGCAGGGAATAAAAGTGTAAATATATTCGTTGTCAAGTTTTGTTCGCTTATCTTTTTATTGCATAGCAATCCTGTAAGAACTTATATGTATGTTAGGTACTAGTCTAAATCGTGTAATTATTTAAAAATAAAGGTTAAGTAGGTATAATTTATTGGCCCAAACATTTTGGCGTGGGTACCACCGGACGTTGAAACCAGATAACTCATTTTATCTTGTTCCATTCCTGACGCGATTTTTTTTTTATAGACTCACGCCTGTATCCCCGAAGGAGTAGGCAGAGGTGTAATATTACACCCACATTTCTCCACGAATTTTTAGGTCCCACGTAATACGGGGCGAGCCTATTGTCGTTACCGGGCACAACACCAGACTCCGTACTGAGAATTCGGAAAATCTCAGTAACACTTTTGCCCGACCCAGGAATCGAACGCAGGACCTCCGAACAGCAGTCGCATACGCTATCTACTGGACCGCAGTATATTTTCAAATGTTCTAAAATCTCAAGCAAGGCTTGCGTGGTATCATAAATCAGTACCAAACAACTGAACTTAACTGGGTTAACTTGCAAGGTTAACTTAACCCACAGTAACTAGTAAGTAATAAAACAAGTACGTGTTTGTCGGACAACCCTGGGGCTACAGTTAAACGCGCTATATGTATATCTCAGGCAGTGACCAAACACGCGCCGCGCGGACTCAGGATATGGAAAGCACAGAGCAAGCTGTGGAGATGTGTCGTTAGACTTTTTATACAGATTTATGATTGCTCAGAATCACTAATAATGTTTTTTCTATAGGTAAATGACAATTACTTACTAACTGTTTTCAGCTAAATCAATGGTTTAGTCGTGACGAGACACAGTTAGTTTGGCACTAAGAAGGACAGTCCCCAAAATTTTAAAGAGTTTTATTTATCCTATATATTTTTTTTTATAGACTCACGCCTGTATCCCCGAAGGGGTAGGCAGAGGTGTAATATTACACCCACATTTCGCCATGAATTTTTAGGTCCCACGTAATAGGGGGCGAGCCTATTGCCGTACCGGGCACATTGCCAGACTCCGTGCTGTTACTGGGAATTTCCTAACGGAAAACCCAATAACACTTTGCCCGACCCGGGAATCGAACCCGAGACCTCCCAATCCCACGCGCACATTTATGCCGCGAGACCAACGAGGCAGTTCCTGTATAATTAGTAGATAAGTAGGTACTTTACAAATTGTTGCTTTATAAAGATTCACCGATTTCATAAAACTTAGGTCGTTTGGTTAAACAATAAATATTCAGTGTTAAATGCCACAAAAATAAATATCTAGCGCAATATAGTGGAAACTGAACAATAAAAGTACCGAAGCATCCAAATCAGTTGAAAATATGAAATCAGAATTTCTTAAAAAAAAAAACCGGTCAAGTGCGAGTTGGACTCGCGCACCGAGGGTTCCGTACAAACCTATAGGTATATATAATTATTTAAAAAAATATGTGATATAACTAAAAATTTAGGGTTTTTAAAATTTTTCCTATGTGCACGGGAAGTACCCTGTAGGTTTTGAACCCCTTGCGAGTAGTTGCGAGTTTGAAAATATTATGTTTAAATTGCTGTTTCTGTTGATTGCGTTGACATAGAAATTTGATTTTATTACAGCTTAACGGTGTTATAGACCTTAGTATTTGATATGAATTTCGATTATATAACTCACGCGTTCATGAGGAAAGAGGTATTAACTTTAAAATTTTAAAAGTGTTTTTATTATAATTAGTACCAAACAGATTTCAACTGAAATATGTTCGGGTACTTTGAGATAACTTATACATTCAAGAAAAAGACAAATATCACCTCAGTCTGCCGTGAACATGAATTCTGTAAAGAATTCGAAACGTCGGCTAGTAATAAATTAAAAATATAGTTTCTAGATCATTAGTTTCAAATGTAATAACTTAGTGAAACCAATACATCGCGATAAAATCCGTAAACTGTAGTTTAATTTCAATATGTAACATTCGCGTAAACCCAAGAAGAAATTATTGATGTAACTAAAAATTTACATTTATGGCAATTTTTCCTTAATATGTGCTATAAGAAGTGCCTTTGTACCAAATTTCAAGATTCTAAGTTCACGGGAAGTACCGTGTAGGTTTTGATTCCCTTGTGAGATTCGAAAATTTGCGAGAATTTGCGGCATAAACTTATTGCGTTGGCTTAGAAGTTTGATTCTGTTACAGCTTAAAGATATTATAGATTTGAGTATTTGATATAAATTTCAATTTAATACCTCTATGCGTTCATAAGGAAAGGGCTAGTAACTTTTTTTTATTATATGATGTAACTAAAAATTCACAGCTTTCGCAATTTTTCCTTTATCTGTGCTATACGACGTTGGTTCGTACCAAATTTCAAGAATCTAAGTTTACGGGAAGTACCCTGTAGGTTTTGATTTCCTTGCCAGTAGTTGCGAATTTGAAAATATAGTAAAATTACTGTTTCGTTTGATTGCGTTGAGATAGAATTTTGTTACAGCTTTATACCATAAGTATTTGATATGAATTTCAATTTAATACCTCTACGCGTTCATGAGGAAAGGGGTAGTAACTTTAAAATTAATACAAATATTTTTTTATATGATGTAACTAAAATTTACGGTTTTCGCAATTTTCTCTTTATTTGTGCTATAAGATATTGCTTCATACCAATTTTCAAGATTCTGAGTTCACGGGAAGTACCCTGTAGGTTTTGATTCCCTTGCGAGTAGTTGCAAGAAAATATGCGGCTTAGATTTCTGTCTCTTTTTATTGCGTTGACATAGAAGTTTGATTTTGTTACAGCTTCAAGGTATTATAGACCTGAGTATTTGATATGAATTTCAATTTAATATCTTTACGCGTTCATGAGAAAATGGTAATAACTTTAAAATTATTAAAAATATTTTTATGATATGGTGTAACAAAAATTTTACAGTTTTCGCAATATTTTCTTTATGCACGCTATAAGGCATTGCTTCGTACCAAATTTCAAGATTCTGAGTTCACGGGAAGTGCCCTGTAGGTTTTGAGTTTCAAATATTTGCGGAAATTTGCAGCATAAACGGCTGTATCTTTTGATTGCGTTGGCTAAGAAGTTAGATTTTTTCAACAGCTTCAAGGGACAATATATTTGACTATTTGATATAAATTTCAGTTTGGTGCCTACACACGTTTCTGAGAAAAAGGGTCTTGACAGACGGACAGACAACAAAGTGATCCTATAAGGGTTCCGTTTTTTCATTTCGAGGTACGGAACCCTAATAAATACGCTACCACAAGCTTCTTAAAATCCACTCACAAATAATTTGCCACTCGACTCTACAGTTTTCTGTGTTCCAATAGACGGTGTCGTCCGCACATTTAACAAGCTGATCCTAAGCACGTGAGGTTCAGCCGGAGTTCGACTAAATAAATCGTGACACACACACATTTTAACCTTATCCTTTGTAATCAACATTAATGATTAGCCCAGAGACCTTAGTTAACAGGATATCTCTAGGTAAGTAAACTGAATTATGGCGCAGTGGTTTAAAAAGTCATCTGCGTGTCGCAGGTTCTATTCCCACACGGGATATAGCTTTTGTGATCAGCAAATTGTTACGTAGTTATCTGGAAGTCTTTTGAGTCCAATAAGAACTTACGATAGTCTCTTACCATTTAAAAATTATCTGTCACAGGCAAGCTTAGGAAAACAAGGGAGCTGGTTTTTAATTTGATGACGTACTATTAAGTTAAAATACATACATGTCATGAATCAAGTTTAATCACGCCTGACGGTCCGACATTGTACGAATGTACAATCAAATAAGTCGGCAGTGGACCCGTTTGAATAAAAATCCCTTGGCTCGCTCATAGAGTCGAGGCACACTAGAAACTTGTTGTGTATACGAATGTCAATGTTTGTGTAAAGTAGCACTGGAAGCGAAGATGTCTTGCTGAGCGATTATCACCCTTATAGTGGTCTGGCGAGAAGTTGTTCAACTGTACGTAGACCGATTCGCACTTATTGGTTTTTGTTAAAAAAGACATCTTTTCTCATTCTAGAAATAGTTTTTGTCTCATAAAAGACAGCAAAAGTGACGCAGCGGACATCAAAATTATCCATACCAGACAAATCTATTTGTTAGACAATTATTTTACCATTTCAAGACCGCAGCAGATAGAACAAAGTAAATTCAAATTTAAAAACATTTCTCTCCTTAGGTCAAAATGTACCGTAATGTGCGAATGAACGTCGGTTTAGTAAGTAATATTAGGTACTGGCAAATAGACCATGGCTGCATCCGTCTACTTATATAGACTTGAATATAAGGATACCCAGAAACTTGGGTCACAAAGTGACGCTTATGAACTTCTTTATTAAGTAATTTAGATAAAATACTTTCCATTTAAGCCATCCGCATACTCATACAGATACGTTAAATACAAATATACAAGCCATACGAATCGTGATTTAATTTTAACGGTACATTAGCGTCCCTCCCATACACAATGACGCAATATCCAGTTATATTCGAAACGTTGTGGGACCAAATCTGTTATATCACTTTAAACTGTCCTTGCGTAAACCCTAAAGTTTTAGGTCGGCCCGGACAGTTGAGGACCTCCGGACTATAGCCCTGATAACGGTAGATACATGTAATGTGAGGATACATGTTTATGGTAAGGATTTCTGGTCATCTTAGTTCATAGTTTCGTGTATTAAAATTAGTTTTGGGCTTAATGTTTGATGATCTTGTCTGTTGTTTTGGGCTGGTGTGTCTATATATACCAGCCAACTAATGTTAAGGAACTGAAAAAAGAAGTAGCCAATATTGTATATTTTTTTTTTGAAATAGTACATACTAAGATAGCAATAAAGTTCATTTATATTTTTGACGAAGTTGATGATACTTTGCTCGCTTTTAAAACGGGCCTTTTGGCACAGAATAGATAGTTCTTACGAACTTTTGGTTTTGAGGAGCGGGTTTGGTTGTGTCCTAGGCCAGGTGCCATCATCTCGGCTCGTTCAGACATAAATCCATCCGAAGTGTATAAGAATAGTTAGTTTTATAATTACAAATATAAAGTATTTAGTGTGTAGTGACGGATTAAGAATACGGAATGTCACCACCCCATATCATCCCATGGGTGTCGTAAGAGCCCACAGAGGGAGCATATTATGCAGAGAACAGCACTGTAAGAGAAGGAAAACTTGATACAAACCCTATACCAACCCGTTTGGCCAGCGTGGTATAGTAGGTAGGTCAATTCCTCCTTTCAAAGGAGACGCCTAGACCAGCAGTGGACTGTTAAAGGCTGATGATGAAATAAGGTGATGGGCTGTTTTTTAAGATAATGCCCGTGCTAACATATGTGGGGACTTGGCTAAAATTCAAACGACGAACACAAAGAACATACAGACTCGAAGCACCAAATTGGTAGATCAGACAAAAGTTGTCCCGAGTGAGATTTGAACCCACGACACTCGGCGTAAAATTTAAACCGTTACCTACGCCATATCTACGTTCAATAGAACATTTACATATATTATCAAAGTCTATCTAATAATATCTCTCTTTTCTTTCATTCTATGTCATCGCATTATTCATAACTATAGCATATTAAATCCACAACCCATGAACCATCGCTTTTTATTAGTTTCAAGGTTCCCCGGAACAATTAGAAACCTAAGAGGCCTCTTACATAACTGATAACATGGAACATACGTTATGTTGCGATAGAGATAGTGTAACAGCTATCAGCCTCTTGAGTAGGCTTCACTTGGAATATAATCTATGAATGATTGTCACTATATTTCTTGGCATGTTCTAGTATGTTCGAAGTTCGATAAATGAGTTGGTAAAGCGTTATAAAGTAGAGTAGATGGCACCAGACCACGCGGCAGACCAAGTTAAGATCGCTACCAACCGCTCACTACACGAATGCTCAAAAAGAGCGGAAATACGTGACGACTGGCGTCGAATTGTGAAACAGGCTACAGGTGTAGATGTGACGACTACGACCACTCTGTCAAGAGTGTAACGCCTAAGAAAAAGAATGCGTTATGTAAGCTAGGAAGATATAGAGCACTGGAGCAGTATATTATACTAGAGGACGCCAGCAGCTACGCCTGCATTTATTTTTAAATTTACCCGTTTTAGCCGATCCCGTGGTAATTTCGGGCAATCCCTTCTTAGTGCACCCCTACGGTCCCCGAGGAACATACCTACATGCCAAATTTCAGCTTCCTGCGCCCAATAGTTTCGGCTGTAGCATGTCTGTCAGTCAGTAAGTAACGCAAGGATTTTATATATTAAGATTATAAAGCAGCAATAGCCTAGTGGAGCAATGGACAGACTTACTGACTGCTACGCAGAGGGTCTCAGGTTTAACTCCCGGCGCGCTCCAATAGGTGGGTCCACACAGAGCGAGCAGCCTCGCTAGGCATTTTCCGCGCGAAGCTGCTCGGTCTGTGTGGACCCGCCTATTGACTATTTGAAGTTAAGTCGTGTATTAAATTTTTAATGTTCGCGTGCTTTACGATGAGTGGAAAACATCGTGAGGAAACCTAGGTACATGTCTGAGAGTTCCCCGTATTATTCTCGGAAGACATGAGAAGTCTGGCGAACCTACTTTGTCCAGCGTGGCGCACTTTGGCTTTGCCCTTCTCACCGTTAGAAGAAACCCGTACCCAACTGAGGTACAGTTTGTAGACGTTACAGATATTATTACCTACTAGATGATGCGCGCAGCTACGCCCGCACATTTTTTAATTTACCCGTTTTGCCGGATCCCGTGGGAACTTCGAGAAATCCCTTCTTAGTGCACCCCTACGGTCTCCCAGGAATATACATGCCAAATTTCAGCTTCTTACGCCCAATAGTTTTGGCTGTAGCTTGTCTGTCAGTCAGTCAGTAACGCAAGGATTTTATATATACAGATTATATTATCAAAGTGACTATGAATTACCTACTTTGAATAGTATGTGCTTACATATTGTTGATGTTTATAAAGTCTGGCGCAGTTTATTTTGTTTCTTGTTTGTCTGCCCGCTGCAAACCATGGGCAAACCAGGAAAAACCATGCCGTCTAACTGCCACGTATCAGAACTTGGCTTACAGAGCATTGGGGTTTTAGAATCAGCATTTTTAAAGAATAAGGATTTTAAAAGTACATAGTTAATACAGACAAAAATAATTAACCAAAATACTACCTATATTTTGTTAGGTCGTTCTTAAAAAGTTCAGGATAATTATTTCCCGTTTTAACACAAGTACGAGTAGTTCCAACTTCCAATAAATCTAGCGTTATACCTTTAGCACTTTTTCCTCCGCCCACATCTCTCAACATACACGCAAACACGCATTTGAATGTGTGTGTGAACACATTTGATCAGCCAATGGTCAAGCGGTCAACGCGAGAGAGGGACACATAATTTATTTTCATACCGGTGTGAATGGGACAAAAGATTTAGGAGGGGAGCTTAACCCTTTTACTTTTATTGGGGAGTTTTTGCACGAGGTACGTGGTTGGGAACCCAATATGGCGAAAATTATTATTAAAGTTTTTGGTTCGGATAGTTTTTGGAGTTTTTAAATGTAAGTCTATTTTGTAACACTATATTTTATCAAGACTAGGTTAAAGTCTGTAAGAATAGGCAATGAATAAGAATGTTTATGTAGATTTACCTACTACGTTTAGCTAAAAATAGAAAAGTTACTATTTGAAACTTTTAGATAAATTTTGCTATACGTAGTAAGTCTTTTTATCCAGGGAGTTTATAAATATTCAGACATCAGACACAAGAAATGGGCAGAGAAAAATGTGGAACTAAACCCACGACACGCAACGAGCAGGCCTTGGCGTGGCAACTACTTTAAACCACTACGCTAAACGTGCAATCCAGTTAACTTTGGATTATTTGTGATTGACATTTTCGACTTCACGAACGCCATAAACTCTTTATAAGTATGTATAATTGCACATAATGTTTATTATTTCATTTTTTTATATACTTAATAAGGTAAATAACCTTATTAAGTATATAAAAAAAATGAAATATCTGCACTCTTTCTCACTATGGGTATGTATAAACCTTGATTCACGATTGTGCTAAATGTAATAATCCTCCTTTTACGTAAAAAGGGGTATAAAATCTTTCTCAAACTGTGAATAGCTGCACCTATCTCTTAATATAGTTTAGTAGTAATTTTCTAAGGCGGCGATAGCCTAGTACAGATACCAACAGACTGCCATGCAGAGGGTATTGGATTCGAATCCACGGCGCGCGCCACTGATTTTTCGAAGTTAGATATATGCGTATTAAATTGTTAATAATTATTGCTTGCCCAGTGCCTCGGAGAGCACGTTAAGCCGTCGTTCCCAGCTGTCATGAAGATCTTTGGCAGTCATTACGGGCAGTCAGTACCCTCAAATAAACTGATACTGGTCTTAACCATAGAATATGGCTATCCCTTTGGATTGCGGAGGTCAGACGGCAGTCGCTCTGTAGAAAAGCTGATATTCAGTCAAACCTGGTTAGACTAGTAGGTAAGCGGACCCCGGGCTCCAAGGCGAGAAATCTTGAATGCAACTGGGATACCGCTAGGACGATGATGATGATGAGTAATGACTAAGTATTTTTACTGATACGATATTTGTCCCCAATATTAAGATATTTAACGCAAGAAGAAGCGGCTCTCGATACATAAATAGCTCAGAGCGATCTGTTCTATATCTAATTTAATTCAGCAAACTGTACATAGTGTATACTATAGCGAGGTATATATTTTTCAGTGGGCCGAGGGATTACCCACGGAATTACTATTGATTTGGGAGCACACCCGCTCGGCCGCTTTCCAAATGAGCAGGCCGAAACTATGTCGATGAAGATGATAATACCTTCTACGAGATAATGTTAATCTGAGTTCTATGAAGAGTTCGTACTAAATATTTTATTATTGTCTGATTCTGATGCTTAAACTAATTACAGTATAAAGTTTTGTTATTATTTTACAAGTCTACTTGCAACTGCGAGGCCAGGTACGGTAGTAAAGACTTGCTGATTTCAGTATGAATGGGCCAGCTCGACCGGGGAAGTACTATCCCTCTCACAGAAAATCGACGTAAAGTAACACTACCTAAACTGTTGCGTTTCGTTCGGTGAGTGACAGTGCCGGAGGCCCTATACCCTATTCCTTCTCCCTCATCCCATTCCTCATCCTATCCCCTTTCCCAACCCCAAAGGGCGGCAACACTCGTGACTCCTGTGGTGTTGCTTGTGTCCATCGGTGGCGATAATTGCTTACCATCAGGCGATCCATCGGCTCGTTTGCCGGCTATTACCTACTATAAAAAAAAAGTTCAACACGAGACCCAAGTAAAGTCAATTTAAGTCTCTTATCTAATCTTAAACTGTCTTTAAGTTTCACGTTTTTAGTAGTGACGTTAGGTACATTTAGAAGTGTTACTTCGTGAGATTGCTTTATGGCACGTAATCGATATTAATATACCTATTTATTTTGTGGATATCGGATATTTAAAATTTTCGTAGTTAACTACTTCAGTGGTGATGAACCGAAAAATTTCTTTAAAGTTAGTTTTAGTAGAGATGAACCGAGCTTAAAGTCAAATTTCAATCTTCTTTCTTCCTAACACGCTTAATCTACATATAAGTAATCATCTTATCAGATATCCTAGGTATGGATAAATGCTTATCAGAATACGTCAAATGTGTCTTTTTTTGAGCGGTGCGATTTGTCATTTTTCAACTAAATAGTTGGAATATGGTTATGTTTTCACAGCAGATGATAACTTGGCTGAGTGAATTCCTAGTGTCAGCGAAGTCTTTGAGCAGTGTTAACCATTTTCAAAAATGACTCACACAATATTTGAACCCGACTTGCAAATCACAATCAACCCCTTAGACAAATAAGAAATATAACACGTTTAAGCAACTTTTCCCTATTATGAAGACTGGTGTAACTTGATTGAACTTCGAATACATTAAAAATATGCTGAAATATAGTTTATGTAGGACACAATAATAACAGAGGCTTAATCGATGTTACTTTATGTTAAGTTAGCCGAATTCACTGTACGAAATATTTATAATACCAAATTCGTATTAACAGCTCTATGCATACCCAACACAAAAGTTCGGGAGGCCCAACCTGAATTTATTAAGCTGGACCCTAGAAAGGTTTGCCGTATGCAGATAAGGGATTTATTTAGCGGAAAGGTCCGTCCCTGGGTTAACGCTAAAACGCCTTTTGGGTCGACGATGACCAGGATTGGGCTCAAATTTATTGTCGGCTTTCGGCTTTCGCGTTGATTTATTCGGCCTCGGGTGAATGGAATCAGCCGACCGGTTGATAATAACGTTTGCTAGACGTTTTTGCGTAGGTACCTACTGCCATGTTTGTGAAAATGTCTAATGCTGATAAATTGGCAAGGGGCAGTCGGGATTTCTAAGAAAATATTTTCTGCTTCTTTCGTATTTTATTTAGATTTACCTGCCGTGGTTACATGTTAGTTTTGGCTCATAGCTTGGCAAAAAATTGGAATTGAGATGAATATTTGTAAGTTTTTACTGTAAAACATTTATTATTATTGTTATACTTATACGTCACACACCAAAAACATATATCATAGGTATTGTGTCGGTCCTGCAGTGATTTCTACAAGAAGAAGTGCGGGTTTCGGCTCCAACTCTTACTTGGTCTACAGTACCATTTTAATCCTCGGTACTATCAGTAAGGTTACTTCAACACTAACCACGTATTGAGCACATGAGCGCATTTTATCACATTGTTCACATCGATTGTCGGTACCGTTCGAATAATCTAATGGGTATTCTCTATGAAATTAAAGACGTGTTAGGTATGAATAATCAACCAAATGATATAGGTACCTAGGTAGGTACCTACTTCATTTAATTCTGTCCATGATTTTTGAATCACTTTTGTATCGTAGTATGAATCAACTAGTAAACTTACTCCAGTGGACGAATAACGTTAAACTGTAATCGTAAAACATAATAGAATTATGATGACTTTATCATTGCGAGGTTTACAGTTTATTGTAGGGATCTGAGGGATCATAATAAAGTTGACGTCTACTATCGCTAGGACAGAGTGGCGCGTTGAGATTGAGGTGGGCTCTTACTGCGGTAGTTAATTAGCTGAATACTTAGAATTATCAATACAGGACTTCTTAATATGTATTTGTACCTTTTTTTATACGAGGTGGAAAATCCCTTCGGATCTCCAGCTCCTGGGGAAGCGAGAGCCGGAGTATGTGATGTTTCCACTAAAAACCACCTCAACTGCCGACCAAAGGCACCCTACGCTGTCCAGTCTTCCACCCATGGCGCCAAGTTTTACCAAACCCAATCCCAGGGAAGGCTACAAACCCTCACTTGCCTTTACTGGCAGCTTCCAGCAAGCAACCTGTTGCAAATCAGCCACCAGAGCTCCCCATGCTCTGGCGGTTCATGGCCCTGTTGGCGGCTCTCTGCGACGCCGCCCTTGTCTTCGGGCGGGATCGGACCACTCCCGATCTCAGATATTCACCGAAGCACCCGTGCCCGGTGAGTATCTGAGTCAATCGGTAGATGACGCGACCGTGCTTCCTTCAATCCCATGCCTCAAGGCTTGGCAGAATGGCACCGACAGTTCGTTGGCGCGCATTCTGTGGCAGTTCCAGCCGCGCGCGCCATAGCTGCAGTGCCTGTCCGTGAGCATTGCGCCGAATTTCGAGCAGGTCCTGGACGTCTCTGTCATAGATAAATATAATACTTTCTCTGTTCACTTCCCGGTGAACTGCGCGAGTTTGGTCATGGACCTTCGCGTCCAATGTGCCGTTTTTGCCTCAAAACGGTTTGACCAAAGTTGATAAATTTTAGATTGAGTTCAAATAGATTAAGGCCTTTCAGACGGACATACGTGCGAAACCGCGGGCTTCAACAGAACTTACTAATACCTAAATTAATACCCAATAGTGATCGAAGTTAACCTATCTTTAAACATTAAGCCATTGGATAGATCAGCATTTATGCTGCTGTTGGTAAAATATTTCCGTGTGGTGACGGATTAAGAATACGGAATGTCACCACCCCATATCATTCCATGGGTGTCGTAAGAGCCCACTGAGGGAGCATATTATGCAGAGAACAGCACTGTAAGAGAAGGAAAACTTGATACAAACCCTCCTATACCAACCCGTTTGGCCAGCGTGGTAACTACAGCAGGCCAATTCCTCCTTTCAAAGGAGAGGCCTAGTCCAGCAGTGGACTGTTAAAGGCTGATGATGAGGTAAAAATATCTATGACTTGAAGTGGAGTACTCAGACAATGTTGGTTAGTGTTTGTAACACCAGTGACAGGTTTTATTTCGCTTTCATTCTACCTAAATCTGAATGTTCTTTGTGTTTCTTGAAGTAGTAAAAGTCCTCCGCGACACAGGAAGCATTTTTTTAAAGGCACTAAAAATATAGGTAATAAAAAGGAGAGTTCAAAATTATCGTCTAATGCATAATTTTTACTGTTCAGTCATCCAAGGTTTATTTAACTCGCATGTAAATCAGTGTAGCCCTGTGAAACTCTTGACGCATAACTTACCCTCTGTCCAGCGAGATGTTTCTTCACTCAAATCACGTGTTTGAAACATTACCTCACTTCGCACTTCGTACTTCGCACGAATTCGTTGCATTAGAATGACAGTCATAAACCGCTGGCACGTACCGCGGGACTGCATCGGAGGGTGAAAAGCTTTGTTCTAATTTACTACTTGCGTTATATCTATTCTTAAACTAATATTGAATAGTTGTGTGCCGTTGTAGCCGAGTGCCGACCTACTAAAGATAGGACTTCGTTCACTTCGTTAGCATTTAATGACGGAAATCTTAATCTGCGTTTCTTTAATATCATGTATCTTACATTAACGTTATCTTTTGGCCTCTAACTAGGTATTAACTTTTTGTTCTATGCATCCGCTACATATTAAATTTCTTTGACATTGGTTTACAAATGATTATTTTCTTAACTAGGTAGGTAGCTAGTATAATAAGAAATATAATAAGTAGGTAACATACATCCTCCTAGCGTTATCCCAGTTTCAATCTGGGGTCCGCTTACTAGTCTAACCGGATTTGGCTGAATATTAGCTTTTCCACGGAGCGACTGCATGTCTGACCTCCGCAACCCGAAAGGATAGCGATATTCCATGGTTTAGACTAGTGTCAGTTTATTTAGAAGGTACTGACGCCCTGTAACCATTGTCAAAGATATTCATGACAACCGGGACCGACGGCTTAACGTGCTCTCCGAGGCACGGGACAAGCGATAATTTTATTAACAACTCAATACGCACATAACTCCGAAAAGTCATTGGTGCGCGCCGTGGATTCGAACCCGATACCCTCTGCATGGCAGTCTGTTGGTATCTCCACTAGGCTATCGCTGCCTTTAAGTAGGTAAGTACTTGTTAAATTTCTTTGTAAGTACTTATTTAGCTAGTTCATAAATAGAGTTAATATTAAACGACTAGAAAGGAGTAGACAAAGGTTTGCAATAATTTAGTCACCTACCAAATTTTAAGTGTCGTAGGTAAAGCAAACTCAATAGCACTTTGCTCAACCCGGGAAGGGGATGTTACAGATATCGATATATGTAAGTTTACCAGTACAATAATATTATTTTCTTTACATATACACTTGTAAGAAAATAGCTCTTGGAACCGGACCTTTTGGAATACAACCCATAAAGCAACTTAAAAAAGTAACAAAGTGTTTGATCTAAGTAATTACTTAATTAATATTTTCTTGGGTTTACTACTTAACTAGCTAGCTACATTCTAGCAGTGTTCAAACTGCAAACAAAGAAGAAAGTTGTTCACAACATATTGGCTTGAGGGCAGAGGCAGCGAAGACCGCGGGACGGCGGGACGGTAAATGGCGGCAATTACACGCCGGCCGCGACGTGACACGATTGCAAATGGCCAACACGAGGAGCGACGGCACTGTGTGGATAAGCACAAGAGTAGCAAAATAATTGTGGGTAGGTGATTGTGGAATGGAAAAGAAATGAAATAATTCAGAGCGTTTGTCTTTCTCTCGAAGGAAACACCCGCGCAAGAATAAGTCCTGTGTCGCGAGGACATAATATTATATTAACGGGCACAATAAGGTAACTACCTACAACCAGACATGAAACAATATTTTGTGGATCGCACTGTGCTGTCTCGTGTGGGAATCGAACCTGCAACACTCGGCGCAATTCTAAACGGCAAGACGACTGCTACTAAGTACCTACCTAGGTACTACGCCATAGGTGCAGTCAAACGGTTACGCTCTGGAAACTCTAATTGTAAATTGAAAACCTCTAAATAAATCCAAATATACAAAACAATATTATCCATTGAAAATACAAATGATAATCATTTATTTAACAAAATAAAATCGTCTTAGTTGGTAACGTAACATTTTAGCGCCCACGGTTTCAATTGGATTCCAATTCGATTTTTTACGGCACCATCTTTAATTCAAATCAGATAACATAGTACAGCTTTAGCTATTCGCCAAAAGATGGCAGTGGTGTTTCCAATATAAATGAAATGAAATGATGAAAATTCATATTGATGTGAATCTAAAGATCGTCACAGTTTTGCCGAGTTTCGAATTTTCCAAACCGTTACTACAGACATCAGCAGAGTAGGTAATACCTACTAAGAAAATGAATTACCTTTATTCCTATTATAATTATTTAAATGCGATTTTTTTTAAGAATACAGACGGCATTCAGTAAATGTAACTTGTACTCGTTGTCAAATGGTACAGTGGTTGTGCAAGTCAGTTGAAGGTAGGTATACCAACTAATGCCAGGCAATATGAATACTAAGGCACCAGTTTATTATAATAACAAATTATAAAGGCAGCCACGTCCACTGTAAGTTCTCGATAAAATTCGGACGGTCCTACCCAAAAGTTGGCCCTTTAAAGTAGGTACACATGTAACGGGGCTAGGACATGTGCGTTTTACGACATGGGGACCGCACTATTGGAATCGGCCGTGAATACCGTTTTTACCTCCGTGAAATATTACCTAGTGGCATACCACGGGTTCTAAGTCACTACACGGCTCATCTCGATTCGATAGGTAGGCGTTCGACACTCGGACAATGGTCCGAGTTTGTCTGAGGGTCTAGTACGAGTTTACACTCGATCGTCACGGTGGACGATAGCCTAGTCGACGGGAACAATTTCCAAACATTTTGTAAAAGCGCCTCTAACGGAGAGTAGCGATCGATAGAGACCGCTAGGGGGCGCATTTAGAAAATGTATGGAAATTGTTCCCGTCGACTAGGCTATCGTCCACCGTGACGATCGAGTGCAAACTCGTACTAGACCCTCTGATCGCTACTTACAGCCAAAATCGCTTTCAGAAAATGAAAAACCAACATGGAATAGGGATAGTGTGTAAATCGGACAAGGCCCCGAGTTCTTAGTACGGGGATTATTAGACTGTGGTACGGCTTTACCTACCACACTGTTTCAAGGTCAGGTCATTTCCATACACGAAGCTAGTAAATCCAATGAGACGATAGCCGATCCAGTCCAGGCGTGACAACATGTATATAAAGATATTGGTATAAAACTCGAAGCGGACTAGCTTTCCAATAGTCGATCGATTCGATATGAGTTGTGAGGTTTCAATCCGTGGTAAGGCCTCTGGCTTGTTTGCAAGGGACATGCTCGTTTCGCCCGTTTGTCGGACAACGTTGCCTAAATGATTGATAGTGTCAATATTTTTCGGTTTACACGGCCATTATGTGATTTGTGAGCGTCTGTGGCAGGTTATTCAATCCTTTGTTCGGTATGTTTATTATAAAGCTGTTTTCTATATTTTTTTATTTTGCTTGGTTTTTGGGTTATTTTCAGAGGTTGTAGATAAGTAGGTAGGTATGTGATGTAATTCACGAATCGTTTTACATAGCTACTGTATACTGACAGATTGTTTCAAGAAGACATCCTGCAGTAGGTATGCATAGCTGTTTTTCCGACCCGGGAATGGAGGGGTGATGGCGTTGAAGTCTGCCTTATTCTTTGAAACTGTTGGCAATTTTTGCGTTTCCTATCGCTTGCAATTGAGACCCAGCATTGCACAGTTAAGAAATAGTACCGTCTGTAAAAACACGTTTTTTTTTTTAAATCCATAGAGATTCAAGTCTTAATTGCTTACGAGTTTTAGGGCTCAGACTCCATTGAGGCAGAGATGTGCGCTGATGTCGATGTAGAAACGGAGACGATACGCGTTGTTTTTCAGCTAAGGTATTTCTACCGAAACTGTGATACGTACTTATTAGACTGTAGCAAAGATGTGTGCTGGCTAGGATGGCATAAATAATAGAAAAAGTTCCAAGAAAATATTCCTTTATTTACATATAAAATAAAAATTGTACACTGTGTTACTATGTCACTTTCATTATACATACACAAATTCTAATATTAAAATAAAATATTTTAAATGAGATGTTTGTACACACATATTTAATTCAATTGCAGTTTGGGTTATTTTAATTGCATATTGGCACTAGAATAAAGTTGGGTTAGGCAGATTGTATCGGTCAATAGTCAAATATTGCATTACATAATACATAATATATCTGTCATTGTCTGTATACATAGATCGCGGTAAGAAATTTTAGCACTCGGAATAATATAGACAGTCGTGTTTAAGAACTTTTTTCTGTCTCTCAACCATTCAAATAGAATCCGAAGTCGAACCCCAGCGCTTGAAATTTGTGCCGCGACCTAGGCCTAGTTAAATCCCAAATTTCAAAAAATGAAAAGTATGATACATTATAACATAACTTCACACCTTTATCCCCGAAAAGGGAGGCAGAGGTGTGTTAGACAGCCACACTTCGCCACTAGTTTCGGTCCCAATGTAATAGGGCGCGAGCCTATTATCAACTATCGGCCCGATAGATACATAATACTGGGCTTTTAAATAAAGATAATGTTTTATTGACAAAGTGAACGTAATAAATATTATTATAATTTCATTGGGTAATATTTCATTGTATTATATCAGTAAATCGTTAATTCTAGCAGATTAAAATACCTGTACAAACGTATTCCAAGAACATTTGAATAAATAGGACCTTAATTTAATGTGATTTTCTTTTCGAAACTAATCCTATACAAAATAATCATAATCGCTCGATTTCTGATTAGAAACCTAGCGAGCGTTCTCCTGCACTGGTTCAAGTCATTCAAACATACCTAAGTGTCTAAACACACTATGCTGAATGTTCTAAAATGTTCCGATGTATACGGCTGATATGACACACCATAAGTGCCTAACTTACACGGCCGAAATTCCGTTGCGCAACTTTGTGTAAGTAGTATTTGCGTCGGCAATCGAACCGAAATTCGGTCGCGTATAATGTGTGCTCTACTACTAGTAAAGTTGCCGCCGAACTTACGAGGTTACGCCCGACCGAAGTTACGCTGTACGCTATAATGCAACGTAATTTCGGTATAGTGTGTCGGTAATTCAAGTAGCATTGCAGGCGCAATCATGCCAAACTTCGGTCACGTAAGTTCGGCATAGTGTGTTTAGACACTAATAGTCACTTTGTAGGTATATTTGTATGTTTATCCATTTTACAAGCTTCTGATTAGTTTGGGACTTGGTGTTGTGTGAAAGTGGTAGAATATTATATAAGTATTTTAAGAATTATGCATTTAAGCTCGCCATTTAAAAGGCAGTGATCTGTTTAATTAAACACAATAGTAATACTAAAAGTATAGTCAGTAATAGTCAGTATCAACTTAACACGTTACATCTACAGAGATCACAACTTATATTGATATAACACCATCTATCGACGCATATGAAACACTAAAATGGTTCGTAGTTCTTACAGAAGTTGCGAAATTGAAATACAGATGGCGCTTTACAAATAAAATCTATTTTATTTTAATATCGGTAACTATATGATTACAATTAATTTATTTCCATATTATCCATTATTTCATACAAAACATCTGATATTAAGTTATTAAAATATAATATCATTAAGATGCGGCTATAGAGGTATATAATTTAAACAAAATGTTACCGAAAGGTAAATTCGTTAACGTTACGATTTTTTATGTTAATAAATAATTAACAGAAAACCACAATTTATTCACACATTTTTGTATTACCATAATTTTGTCCTTAAATGATAATTATTATCCGTTCTATACAATTCAATATCGAAAAATCTCGTAATTTACAACAGAACGGCAATCCTCGTATTTAATTCAATAGATGTCATTCTAATAAAAGTATTTATGTGATAATATAATTTTAGATTGTTATCGCGGCTAATTGCAATTAAATTTGGACGGGTATAATAGGGTTGTTTCCAACTAGTCAAATCAAGCACTTTTAATGAAATGTCAAAAAAACGACCTTTGCCAAGGGTTTTATATGAAACGTATTAACGTCATAGTCTTTTGGCTGTCAATTAGAATACTTATTATCAACTAGAGGATGCCCGCGGTTACACCCGCGTTATTTAAGGCTATTGCTCCGCTCCCGTCGCTCATAGCGCGATATATAGCCTTCCTCGATAAATGTGCAATCTAACACTGAAAGAATTTTTCAAATCGGACCAGTAGTTCCTGAGATTAGCGCGTTCAACCAAACAAATAAACAAACAAACTCTTCAGCTTTATATATTAAGTATAAGATAAATTAACCATAAAAAATGTTAAATAAAGTGTTAACATTAATTTAATGAAACTACAATTATTTTGACATGTTTCACTAGATAAAAATACTTGTATAACTTATTTCACTTGCAGGAAACTTCCCTATTAATAGAATTGGTTTTCTGATTGACAAGGACACATTAAAGCTTAGTTCTCGGAGTAATTTTAGACTAGAATGTCTACAGCTCAACTCAATTATTTAATTAATTTATACTCAAAATGTAAAACATGCTTTTTAAGAAAAGTTGAAAAGAATTACCGTCATGTATATAAATAATGTTTGCTTATTAAAATGTATCAATTCAATTTATGTCCAGAAGTTTATAGGTATATATATTTACTTGACGAGGCTTCAACAATTTTTACAAGTTTCGATACCTCGGCAGTCGCCCATATTCGACCCATATATATGACTTCAAATATACCTTCTTGAGTGAATACGTCATTTCGCCAGTCACCCTGTATGTATAGTCTAAAATTACTCGGAGCATAAATTCACTCCATAACACCAATTATATACAGAAATGACAACAAATTCTTAACCGTTTAGCTGAATTTTTTTAAATAAATACACTTTACAGTGTGATATCGCCATCATATACAAATAGTGCCCATAAAGTATTGTAAAATATACAAATCACAGACACATACACCCAGATTCACAAAACCCATGGCACACAATCACATAAACAATAAAATAGTTGTGTGCAACAATCAAAAGCACACAAGACGACGAATTACGACAAAATAATCGCATGAAAGCCATCGTCGGTATGCAGTCAGGAAGTCTTGTGCCAGTATGATCAAGTTGCGAATCGGTTCTTGATAGAAATAATATCCAAACATTTTTTTTAAAGCGCCCCTAGCGGATAGTAACGGTCAGTCGTGACCGCGACGACGGGGTGCATTTAGCAAATGTATGGGAATTGTTCCCATCGAAAAACGAATCTTAAACACGAACAAAACTCGCACTAGATGCTAAGATTATTTATTATTAAAATAATGTCAAAATAAATAAATTAATAATGTATCTAATAATTGCACCAGTGAATAAATTCATTTAGTTTGTACTAAATCTCTTGTGGTTAATCTTTCGTAACTATTTGAACTATAGTCTTTATAATTCGGTTGCCTTTCTCGTAGTGCAGTAAGTTTAGCGATGGGTCGTTGATTTTCTCTTCTAGTAGATTTATTAGCTCCACTCTAATTGTTTTTAGCATTTCAGCCACCTGTAATAAGAAAAAAGGGATCCTAAATATCGATCCTCTTACGTTACTAAAATAAAATTACTATATGTCTTTTACAGCCAAATAATGCAATAAAAGGAAAGGTAACATTTTAGAAATGTCAAAGCAATTCCTTTTTGTCACAGTGTCACACAAAAAGAACCCAGAAAATTTATATGACGCTAAATTTGACAAATGTTACTAGTTTTACTGGGAAGGTCACTTTTCTTATGTTTACTTGATCTCCCCAATGCATGATGTCATTAGTATGAAATAGACATAAAAAGGAATTTTAATAGTAGCAATTAGAACTTACCTCGTGTTTTTCTACTTGGAACATTATCCAGCCATCTTCTAACGACACGATAAAGGTGCCGTTATGTAGTTCTACGAACAAATTGCAACCTGGAAATATATCAAACATTCAATTATTTATAATTAACTAGACGTCGCTAGCGGCTTCGCCGGCGTTAATTTTACATATAAACCTACCTCTTGAATCATTCTATCTATTAAAAAAAAACGCATTAAAATCCGTTGTGTAGTTTTTAAGATTTAAGCATACATAGGGACAGACAGACAGAAGACAGACTTTGTTTTATACTATGTAGTGATTATTTATTAGCTTGCATGAAATGCGTTTATTCTTCGCGAAATTGGATTCTTCTAAAATATGTGACTTGACACCTACAAACTTGCGAGGTGGATTTACTTTCTTTTCTTAAGTACTTGTACACACTTTAATATATGAACACTTTTAACTTAACCGACATACATACACTACGGCCGACGAATCATGGCGGATCTGAAGCTAGCCTTTGCGAATTACCGCGCAAGTATACTCGTGTAGAAAACTGTTATTGCCAGACTTGGTATAATTTATATACAAGTAGGTAGTATTTTATTATGAAAGAACGGAACATAAACAATATTAAACTAAGGTCTACAAACAGTACTGGATACGATGGTGTATCAACTAGGATACTGAAAACCGTGTCTAGTAAAATATAAAATCCAATGAGCCACATAATTTTCGGTATTATGCAGGGAGTAGTTGCCACGGAATTAAAAAGGACCATAATAAAACAGCTCTTTAAGAAACATGATAAACATAGTATGACTCGTTACAGACCTATAGCATTGATTCAAGTCATATCAATATTTTAGAAGGTTATCCATAAGCCAGTTAAACAATCGGAAACAAAAGAACCTGAATGCTGCAGTATTTTTTTTGAAAATTGCATTGATAGACATATAGTCGTATTTTTAATGAGACGAAGTCAACTGACGTTTACTGTGTTGTCAGTTTATGATGAAATAAAAATAGTGTTGTGACAAAGTGAATGATTGAAAAAACTCTTGAATGAATGAAATTGCCTCGATTGTCTAGTGAATAGTTAGTATGCCGAACGGCCGATATCGGGTACAGTGTTCGAATTTTACGCGTGCTTTGTACATACCAACGAGTTTTCGAAGATTATGTTCCTATAGTATTTACCTATACTGAATACCGAGTGTTTTAAACATTAAGGAAAACATTGCGAGGAAACTTGTACACGCAGCTACTCCATTTTTCAGGAGTGATATGATGAAGTCCTTTTTCAAAAAGCTTTTTTACTTCTGTCATTTTGAAGGTTTTGTTATTTCTTGCAACATATCCTTTAGCCTGCGCCCATACCAACTCAATGTGATTGAGCTCACAGTGGTATGGGGGCAGACGTCAAACAATTATCCCATGCTGCGCTGCCATCTCGTCCACAACATCCTTATCGCAATGTTCTTTTTTGTGCTGCCATACAATGTCTATAAGAGTAACTTTAACCATTGTTGCTTCGAATGAAATATTTTTGCTCGTTAGCCACTCTTGTATTCTAGGCTTACTCCAAGACATTGTAGGCAGCGATTCTAGTTTCCTGGAGTGGTAGGGGGCATTATCCATCACTACTACGGAATTTGGTTTAAAGGGGAATTCTTTTATAGTTTGAAATGATTAACTATTCACACTCATTGTTCGTTCATCTGATTGAACGAGAACTAAACGCATCACTATTACTTTAAATATGGCACCATTATTTTACAAAGTGACATTAGCTACTGTCAGTTGGCTTCGTCTAATTAAAAATACGACTATAAATCGAACGGATTTTTCTTTAGGTAGACACATCTATTAAGTAACAATTAAGAATGCGCTCGTGTTGTATTCCTAAGTAGGATTTTGGAACATGGCACGCATGGTATGCACCCATGAATAAGTAGGTATCCATGGGTGCATACGACCTCTATAGATAATTATCTAAAGATATAATATGTTTTAAATATTTGTATTAAGATAAAAGTTTTATGACTAAAATTGTAGAGAATTTAATTTGCAACAATAATCTTGTTCACATATTCTTTGTGCGGCCAATAGTTTACCAGAAAATCAAGAAAAACTATCTGCATCGCTGCTCATCGAGGGACAAGAGGCACGTCCCCATAAATTTGAAAGCTCAAGATCAAGATCAAGCTTTACAATAGCCTTTCCCACACATCTGTAAAATAAAATTGTATCGTCTGATAAATGCAACCTCAAATGTAACTTTTCAATGGACTATAAATACTTTTGTCATCATCTGTACTCAAGACAGAGATAGTAAAACGAATATTAGGGTGTGACAGAGACACATTATATCGCACCGAAAACTTCAAAAGTAAAAAAAGAGATGTCCAATGTACGTGTTTGACGCTCAATTTAATCGATTTTTATTGATCTCGATTAAAATTAATTAGAAAAAATATACGTGTATTCAATTACATACAGGGTAATTTTTATGTAGTTCGGATATTTTTTCTGTGGTTCTATATCAATAATGAACACATTTCCATAAATAACTTTTTACTTTTTTATGCCACCAAATCAGAGTAAAAATATCCGAGAAACAAGGAAATCATAGACACAACGTTATTCATTGCAATAATACTATCAAACACGCGCGCGATGTGACAGAGGTACGGGACGTGCATGGACGCGGGGTGCGGGGCGTGGTGCCGTGCCGGCCGCGCGCCAGTCAACTCGGGCGCATCGAGAAAGTGACACGTGTCGCACTTTCGCGCAAGCGCCGACGCACTCGCCGCGCGCCGGTCGTAACTCGTTAGAATGACGTCCCAACGATTTTCAAATCGCGAGTGCTACGAAATGGTACTAAATTATTTACTCAGTGGTGAAAGCCTTCGTGCAGCTATAACAATGTACGAACAAGAAAGTGTACCTCGTATACAAGCTCAAGGAGTTAACAACCCAGTAGTTCCAAGTGAACGGAATATTTTAGCGGCCAACCAAAGGCTTTTGGATCATGGCCAGTTCACAACCCCTAGCCATGCACTAGGGTAGGGCAGACCTCGCCTGGCTACTGATGTCGAAGACTTGATCTTAGAATTCTTCGAAAGGGATCCACGAGCCAGCACATACGATGCAGCACGTCGCTTCAGTGTGAGCCAGCCCGCAGTGTGGAGACTGCTAAACGCAGCCGGTCTCCATCCGTACGATTACCAGCCGGTACAACATCTTCAGGAAGTTGACCAAGTACCTACGACGAGTCTTGTGTGAATGGCTTATTAATCATGCCGAAGCGAACATCCTATGGACTGATGAAGCACGGTAGGTACGTAAATAACAATAATTTTGAAGCTAGAACACAGTATCAGATCGGTGTAGGTAGCATAGTAGGTAGGTAGCGCGGCCGCGCGCTTTATTGTACCGCGTGCGTTGACCTCACAGCTGATAGATAAGCCATCGGGTGACCATGAACATCTGTTTCAAGTAGATATTCTTTAATAAGCAATAACTTTGTTATTTTTTGGTAAAACAAAAAAATAAAAAATACGTGTTTATTAATTTTCGTAAATGTATAACATGCTAAAATATCCGAACTACATAAAAAATTACCCTGTATAAAGATTGAAAATGTGTTCCAACTCTTTTCATTTATGTCATCGTTAATAGATAACTGATATAAGTAAATCTGGTCTTTAAACCGAGAAAATTTATTTTATTAGATTTGTTTTTTACTAAAAATAAAATCTCACTATATTGCTTGGTTTAATAAATCTATTTTATTTTATATCTTATAGTACTTTTATTATTATAACATAAATAAACGAATTCAAAATCAATTTATTATAAAACTAATCGATGAAAATGTTTGATTGAATAAACTATTAATTTGTATTTACATAACGTGCATCACTGGCCTAGACTACCGCCCCGCGCACCCCGCTTCTTGTCATCGCGTTGTTCCTAAAAAAGGATTACTGCGCCGAATTCTGCACGAACTTCAGACTCGCCATCGTTAATGGATATTCTGGCTTCGCACCACTCCAGTAATAAGTTTGGTGCTTTTTGGAAGCACACACGCAAATAGACTGAACGCTAAGCCTGGCCTTCCTGTGTCTGTCAGCGGAGTGAGTGACCCGGTGTGTATTGCTAATTAATTTAAGGAACATTTTAAAGTAACTTGACCGCTGGGCCCTTCTGTATCTATGTCAAATGATCTGGAGCATCGTGACCTGAGTATAAGATTTACAGCAAAAGAAGTTAATCGTGTTATTAGCACAATGTCTAGAGGGAAATCCCCAGGTCACGATGGTTTAAGCATTGAGCATCTTAAATATGCTGGATCACAGCTACCTAGAGTGTTGGCATTACTATTTAATCTGTGTGTGAGTCACTCTTATGTGCCAAATGAGATGACTAAAACGATTGTTGTTCCCATAGTTAAGAACAAGATTGGTGACGTGGCAGATCAAAAGAATTACAGACCCATTTCCTTAGCTACGGTGATCGCTAAGGTTCTCGATAGTCTATTTCAAACACAGCTTAATAGATACATCCAACTGCACGATAATCAATTTGGCTTTCGACACGGTTTATCTACTGAGAGTGCAGTACTGTCTTTGAAGTGGACTGTCGGGTACTACGTTGAACGCAAGACACCTGTATACGCGTGCTTCCTGGACCTCTCCAGGGCGTTCGATCTGGTCTCCTACGATATTCTATGGAGTAAGTGCTACAAAGAGAGAGTGCCACATGAGCTCATAATAACTCTTAAATATTGGTATGGGGACCAGATCAACCAGGTACGCTGGGCAGGGGCTTTGTCGGAACCTTATCGATTGCAGTGTGGTGTGAGACAGGGAGGGATAAGCTCACCCACTCTTTTCAACCTTTATGTTAATGAGAGAGTCGGATGTCACATAGACGGAGTATGTGTTAACAACATCAGTTACGCGGACGATATGGCTCTGCTGAGCGCCTCGGTCTGTGGTCTGTGGCGACTGGTAGCTATCTGTGAGGATTATGCTAGTCGTCATGGCTTAATCTATAACACAAACAAAAGTGAAATCATGGTCTTTGGGGCCAGTGGTCGATGTCTTAATACTGTGCCGCCCGTCAAACTGTGTAACACGCAGTTATCTAGGGTGCACAGATTTAAATACCTCAGACACGTTTTGACTACTGACCTCAAGGACAATGAAGATATTGAACGAGAGCGAAGGGCGCTGTCGGTTAGAGCAAATATGTTGGCTCGCAGGTTTGCTCGTTGTTCTGCACAGGTAAAAATTACCATGTTTCGGGCATATTGCACTTCTTTTTACACGTGCAGCCTGTGGGCAAACTATGCTCAAAAATCGTACAGTGCCCTTCGTGTGCAATATAATAATGCGTTCTGGGTGTTGTTGGGACTGCCCCGATACTGTAGCGCATCAGGGATGTTCGCCGACGCAAGCGTGGACTGCTTCTACGCCACAATGCGGAAGAGATGTGCGTCCCTGGTGCGCCGGGTGCGGGCCAGTCCCAATAAATTACTTATTTGTATAGCGAGTAGGCTCGACTGTGTGTATATGAGACGTTGCTCCAGGCTTTCCACTTCTGTGGTGAACCTGTAGCGTCTCATATACACACAGATTTCTTGATTTATTTTATTATTTATTTATTATTATAAACTAACATAGTATTAAGTTAAATTGTTACTAACACATGAGCCAATGTAGCTTGAGGAAATAAATGATTTATTTATTAAACGGCCGTACTGTACATAGACTCACGCCTGTTTCCCGGAGGGGTAGGACTACGGAACGCCATTATGTATAGATTATTTGTCGGAACAAATTCATCCAAAGCCCCACATGCAAATTTATTTTCATTAGAAATTATGAATACTAATCTCATAGAATAGAAATTATAAATATCTCATCTTATTGACCCAGGTATGAGTAGAGAAAATCACAAAACACTGACCTGAGAATAAAACCAGCGGTAACTGTGGCACCATAGAACATTCTCTAATGAACACCCGGCTTGTCTTCACCTGTAAAATCGTCAAGATTCAATATTAATATTATTAATCCTTCATATTTTTTTTCATTATACAGGGTGTCACAAGACCTATCACCAAGCCGAAGTCTACTCGTTGTGGACATCATGCCAAGTCATATTAACCAAAAATAATACCTGGGAAACGATTTCTTTTTAAGTTTTCACATTTTTTAAACCGCAATTAAAAGCGCGCGCGTGCAATGCTCGAAATACCTACTTATCCATGTGGTCATAGGACATCTGTAGAACAGGTTGGCGGAGTAAATGCACCGATTTTGTACCTAATTACAAAAATTTCATAGTAACTTTGAGCCTCAATATCTCCTGAACCAGTAATTTCCCAGGTATGGTACCGAAGTAAAAAATGTTCGTAATGATTGGTACAATATGGGGTTTCAGTTTTCGGTAAGGGTGGTCTTTTTACACCCTGTATAATGTCGTTTTTCAATTTAGAAAATCTATCTTCGCAATAGAAATAATACCATGTACTTACTATTTCGGTTAGAAGATCATACAGATATTAGCAGCAGACAGCTAGCTGTGTGCTAAATGATTAAAGCCCATATTTGAATGATATTCTTTTTGTTGGGTGAGAGTAGAGTCGTGTAAGTGAGCTAAGAACTTTAGACCGTCCGTAAGCTTCCGACATAGCCTAACGATTCTTGGCCTCTGACAAGAACCGGGACCGACAGCTTTACGTGCTCTCCAAAATAGGGTAGCGCTCTGATGTAAATGCCACACGCGGTCACCCATCCATTTGACGACCTTAGCGAGCGTTGCTTAACTTTGCCGACGAATGGCAAGCCAAGTCACGCTAAGAGCGCTAACAAATATAAAGTAATCTCCAACAATTATCTAGCTACAGTCTAGTCGCTTATTGTGTCAAAAAAACTAACATTTTGAAAGAAATATACATGTACGGTTGAACAACTTCCCGCTAAACCACCATAAGAGCGAGAATCGCTCAGCAAGACATCGTCGCTTCCAGTGCTACTTTACACGCACATTGACACTCGTATGGTTTTGTATACGAGTGTCAAGTGTTTCTAGTGTGCTTCGACTCTATGAGCGAGCCAAGGGATTCTTTTTCAAACTGGTCCAGCGCCAACTTGTTTGATTGTACAATACCCTTTTACGTACCTTTTCTTGATACACCAGATACGGGCTAGTGAAGTATCCTACACTCGAATTGACAGACGAGGGATGTAGGGCGACGTAGCCATCAGTCTTCGTTTTGAATTTCAACTCATCAGGGGTCGGTTGACGGGGTATCGCGCCGCCTGCTTGCATGTGGAACGATTTCTCTGGGGTAAGCACCTGTAAGCAAAATCATTTATTTTTGAGATAACTGATAAACTCAAAATGTTTAAGATATTGCTATCAGTACGAAAGTATTTGCAATTTAACGGTGTGAAGCCAACCACTACGAGGTTTCGTTACCTTGAATATTTGCAACACTTGATTTCATCTTCAGCCCTGTATATAAACTATCCCACTGCTGGGCACGGGCCTCTCCTCTCTATGAGAAGGGTGAGGTCATAGTCCACCACGCTAGCCTAGTGCGGGTTGGCAGACTTCACATGTCTTTCGAGAACATTATGGAGAACTCTCAGACATGCAGGTTTCCTCACGATGTTTTTCCTTCATCGTTTAGCAAGCAATAATTAACAATTTAATACGCACATAACTTTAAAAAGTCATTGGTGCGCGCCGTGGATTCGAACCCGGACCCTCTGCGTAGCAGTCTGTGGGTCTCTCCTCTAGGCACTCGCTGCCTCTGATTTAAAATAGATTAAATGTTTGAAATATCATTTTAAAACACTTTTCTCAATTAATACTAAGGTAGTTTTCAAAATATTTTGGAGAGGGAAATATTTATCTTATATAAGGTTTATTATTTACTTTACGAATTGAAATCGTGTAATGGTAATAAAAGAGGTCATACCTTAACAACATTTGGATATAAAGCCGCACATAAAATGGCCGCCAGCAATCTGTCGTTGTTTCCATTCGTGTTCAACTGTAACGAAAATCATTTAGTAAGTACATGAACATATAATGAAGGTATAAAATACTCCGCAGGATCCAAGCATGTTACGAGTATAATTGCACATTATTCAGCAATGAAATTGACGGAGTGTATGTTCAGTATACAACAATGTAACATAACGGCACCAATGAAGTTGACGGAGTGTATATTAAGTATACAACAACATAACAATAACTGCACGGTAGCGAGAAAGAGAGAGGGAACGCGTCAGCACGATCGATTCCGCAGCGTGCGGACGCGTTCCCTCTCTCTTTCTCGCTCTAGTAAATGATGGTCCTAAGTGACAGAAAAGGATAGAAGCATAGGAAAGTGCGATGCGGTGCTGATAGGCGTAGCTCAACCCTAAGTCGCCGTTGACTCGCCACTTGACATTGCGCTGATGCGCCGAGTGTTGTAGGGTTAGTACTTAGTAGTGTGGCACACGAGACAACAATTTGTGTGATTTCAGTCTGGGTATTCACTGTGTCTGTTAGTTGTATATTCGTTAAGGCTCCCGCGACACAGGATTTATTCCTAATGCGGTATGTTTTAATAAAAATTGGGCAAGTGCGAGTCGGACTCGCGCACGAAGGGTTCCGTACCATCATCTATAAAAGGAAATCACGTTCGTTGTATGTATACTTAAATACTTTTTAAGTTTCTAACTGTTTATTAAGATCGAGTAACACATTGCTTAAAAATTACGTTTGTTGTATGGGAGCCCCCTTTATTATTAACTTTTTTATTTAAATATTTATTTTGAAAGGTAATAAACAACTACATATTATGTGAAAATTTAAAGCGTCTAAGTACCTGTTACAGTTAGTAATTTTGAGCAAAAAATACGAAAAAGACAGGTTTTATGTATGGGACCCCCCGCTAATATTTTATTTTTTTTATTTTTATTTGTTGCTATAACTAGCGGCAACCGAAATACATCATTTGTGAAAATTTCAGCTTTCTAGCTATCACGGTTTCTGAAATACAGCCTAGTGACAGACAGACGGACAGACAGACAGACTGCGGAGGCTTAGTGATAGGGTCCCGTTTCTTACCTTTTAGGTACGGAATCCTAAAAAAAAAGGTAGAACTTAGTTTCGATTTGTTTGGTCGGTCAGGTCGCACTGATTTAATCACGGCTTTTTAAACACTGATTCCAGTCTATGGTTGTTTTGTGTAAATTCCAAACTAGTTATGAACGTGGATAAAAAGGTTTTGTTCTTATAGGCAGGCAGTATTTTTTAGGCCTCCCGCAAGATAGACTGACGATCTTGTTGGGATCGCGGGCAGCGGACGGATGCGGTTGGCTCAGGACCGGTCCATGTGGAGAGCCTTGGGGGAGGCCTACGTCCAGCAGTGGACGTCTTTCGGCTCATATGATGTTGATTTTTTAATTACTCACCTCTTCCCCAGTGAGGCTGGCCACAGAATCCTTCCTCATCTTCTTCCTAAGCGCAGGCATGTCGGGCACGAAGCCTATCGACGCTAGGAGCCCTAGCAGCTGGTGCTTGATGTCGGCTAACATCAGTAACGTCTTGTGCGACAGGAAGTGCTCGCTGGCGAACACTAACGCCGCGTGGGTACTGCTCTTCATTGCTTGCTGCCATTTCTAGAACAATACAAATAACAATTCGAATCAGGAGGATGGTCAGAAGCCGGCTTGACTAAGCCCGTTCCCGGATCAGTGTCGGTTTTTTGGTCCGCGACAAAGATTTTGCGGCGCGTATACGTGAACGCATCCACACTCGCAGTTTGCTACAGTAGCTTACAAGACATCGTAGGGAATAGTTGTGCGTGCGTTGGTGATTGGCTCTGGAACTTTTATATTTCTTTTTTAACTTTTGTATGCTATGGTTGTAGAACGTCTATCCGTTACACAAGAATACAAATTATTTGTAGAGAAATTAACATGCTTTAGAAAACTAAGCAATATCATTATTGAAAAACTGAAGATGTTTATTTGTTATGGAATGGCAGTTTAGGATATCGCCCACAGATACCAGTATTTTCAATATAAAGCACCCTACATATCCATGATAGAAAAAATCAATATAGTGATGAATAAGTAAAAGTAATATGATACTAGAGGACCCGTGCTGCTCCACAGCATATTTTAATATTATAAAAAAGCTCTTACATATAGGTTTGATGAGTACATTGTAGCCTTATCTAATAAGTAAAAAGATGATATTCTTACCAAAAATATAATAGATCACAAAACTTCTTTTCTCACAACATTGGCTTTGCGTTGCACATTAGGTATCGTGAAAATTCCACCTTGGCATTACTGAATGGTTTGCCGCGCAATAGGGACATATATAATATGTATAACGGAACATTGACGAAAGAAAGTTCTTCAATATGACTGTGCTGCCCTACCATTCTTTCCATTAGGACACTGTAATGTCCTTCGTCCAGGTGCCCAGAAAATAGCAAGTTATGAACAATTTCGCCAGTACCATAGTCAGTAATCGTATTACTGTTTTCCAGGTTAACTCTGAATTGACACTCGGGATATAGCTCACTTACACTCTGAAGTTCAGCATGCCCTGCGTACTATCCATTGGCACCCATCACACGTTTGTAATCTGTTGCATTTGTAATGATCTGGCCATATGCTTCGTTCCCAACAATGAAGTTACTATATACATCCCACTTATTGACATTATGAAATTCGTTTGGCCACTGTTGTCAACAGTGGCCAAACGAATTTCATAATGTTTATTCTCACTTCCATATAAACAATAAGAAATTGCGCGGAATAAGCAATTACCGTCACCAAGGATGGAAATCACTTGAAAGTTGTTGATGGTAGAATTTTTTAAATCTGAACCCGTTTCCACCCGTATTTTTTTAGCAGTAGGAGGACCATCCGGTACCGTATCTCCAACAGAGCCGTCATTGACCAAGATTCTTTGTTCAAACTTTCTCTGAGCATTTTTCAATTTCCTTCCAAGAACCATCATTATAATTGAAAACACAACTACTCACAAAAAATACGTTATTAAATCAGAAACTTAAGTAACTAACTTACGCTAACTTCACTTTTTTCTTTATCTGTCAATATTTTATCATCAAAATTAAAAATATAGATAAATAACTTTTTTTATAAGTGAGAAAATAGGTTTTATTTCTGTTCTCCAACTAAATATTTCTGTGAGAAGCACGATTTATTTTGTTTTGTGTATGGGTGCGATTAATCCATCATAATTTAGAAATGTAATAATGACGTTTATAGTTTTGGTCGAAATTGTACTTTTGGTAGGAATGGTAGCTTTGGTAGCAATCGTAAATAACATTGCTACCAAAGCTACAATATATGCCAAAATACCATTTCTACCAAAACTACTATTCCTACCGAAAATACTATTCCTATCAAAACTACTATTTGTACCAAAACTACTACTCGTACTAACACTATCATATCTACCATTTTTATTAAACTACCATTTCTACCAAAACCGCCGGTGCTGTCAAAAGTACCTACTTTTTCTCTCAAAACTACTATTCTTACCAAAGCTACAATTTCTACCATATTATATGACAATAGTACTATGAACCGCTGTAATTATGTTCCACATAAAAAAAAATAAGATGCCCGAAAAAAGTCCGTAATTTAAAAACACAAAAATTTTTCTACCATAAAACGTAAGGAAAATTCCTCAACATCAGAGATCAGTTCACCCAACATTAAGGGTTAAGAAATTTAAAGGAAAATATTGAAAAATAAGTTCAATGTCCACACCTATCTACCTTCAAACTTACCCAATTTAAATGAGCATACCATCAAATGAAAGAGCTCTTTTCAGCGCGTGTAACGAAACGCCTACCTCAATGAGAACCAGATATATAGAAGCAGAAAGTCATTGACTACGGCTACGAAAACGTAAAAAATGTATGGGAGAAAACTGTTTTTGCATATAACTTGATGAATGTGCAAGTTAGGTAATTTCTAATGGTTGATGACAAATCTATGCAGCGAGACCTGTCATTTTAAAAAAAAATCTTTCGAATCGGTCGGGTATAACGGGCTGGCCGACTCGTATTATAAAACACAAATTCTTTTAATATATAGATAGTGCTTACCCTGTAAGCTCGTAACGTCGTTAACTGATCACTGTTGGAACAAGCAAACTCTCTTCTTTTCGCATCTGCTTCTCCCTGAAACAAATCAAAATATATTTTTAAAAGGCTATTAAGTACTATTTTTCTTCACAAGTTTTTACATACATACATACATACATAGTCTCACACCTATAACCCCGAAGAGGTAGGCAGAGGTGTATTTCTACACCCACTTGTCGCCAGATATACTTTAGTCCCACGTAATGGGGGCGAGCCTATTGCCGTTACCGGGCACATCACCAGACTCCGTGCTGCTACTGAGAATTCGGAAAAACCCAGTAACACCGGGAATCGAACCCGGGACCTCCGATCAGCAGTCGCATACGCTATCCACTGGACCACGGAGGCAGTCATTAAGTACTATTTTTATTTTAACTATTTATTATGTTATAGTCTGCCAACTAGCACTTGGACAGCATGGTAGACTTTGGTTCAATAAGAAGAGCTATATGGAAACTTTTAAACACTCACGTTGCATGTTTAAGAATATATGTATACGGGAATTAACGCGAGCATGCATTAGGTATTTATATACCTTATTTTGCTTGACGTTTCGAGACGGTTGTACGTCCCGTGGTCGGCAAGCTGACTGGTGTAGCGATGTCACGTGTCCGAGTGCGAGGCAGAAGATTCGTCAAACAAAATAAGGTATGTAAATATCTAATGCATGTTCTCGTTAATCCCCGTATATATATATATATAATTATGTATATTCTTAAGAGCTTTATGGCCAGAAATGTGACAGATAATAAAATAAGGTTTAAGATGATCAAGGTTTATCTCGTCAACCTTAATAGTATAACATATAAAAAATTGTAAACAACACTTTCGAAATCATACGTAAACCAACGGTATTACACCGAAACCAAAACTTAGAGTAACGCCATCTACCGTCAGTCACTCACCTTCTTCCCAAACGGCGCAACAAACGGGCTCTTATGGCTCAGGAAGGCGGCCATCGTTAACGCAGAGTCCACACAACAGAATATCGCGCCGAACAACATCAGCTTGCCGATCCGCACGTCTACGGGGAGCGCCGCTAAATGTTTGCCGAGCGCTGTGAGGCAGAAACCTTTGTCTAGCGCGCCGACGTCTTGCAGACGCGAGAGGGCGCCGTCGATGTTTTCCTTGGTGGGAGGTTCGACGGTTTTACCTGCAAATTATTATATTAATTATTATTATATTATATTAAAAAGAAAGACATTTTAAAACACAAGACAATTCATATAAAGTATCAGTATCTATACTATTGCATTTAGCTCGATGAGTGAGTATCCGAGGTCATCCCCTTTTCTCTTCACAGATTCTAATCGTCCGGTAACTCCATTGCGTATTTTACACGGTAAAAACCAACCGTATTACACTAACATAGGTATAAATCAAATTCCTATAACATTGCTGTTCACGGACATGATCCGGATGTGATTCAATGGGCGCATCTTTTACTTAATTTTTATGTTGGAAAATATGCTTATTAAGGATCTAATTCCTTTTACATGCTACTCACCTAGAACCTCATGTATGCTCATATTCAAGAACAGCGGTAGTATCTTTATCTTCAAGACCAACTGTTCTAGAGGTACTCTATGTATCTCAGGCACCGGTTGTTCCAGTATATGATGGTGATATCGATGTGATGTGAACAGATGTACGCAGACCCCGGGCATGACGCGACCGGCGCGGCCCTTGCGTTGTTTAGCGTTGGCGCGCGAACACCACACTAGGTCGAGGGACTCCATGTTGCGGTTTGAGTCGAATCTGGGGTTGAAATAAAATGTATTTAGTTGTTGCCGTTGTTGGTTTTGTTGTATAATTTAGGTTTTGTGTATTGCCTAATAGGGACATATTGCATGAAGTATTTTTATAGACTGGTTGCATAAGATGTAAGGGGGTTTAAGCAGCTGTTTATTGATTTTACATTGCATACGCCTGTACAGACATTATTGTAGCGAGTCTGGGCGTTCTTTTTAACTGCTGATGGAATGTTTCCAAAGTGCAACGGATGCAGATGTTGTTTGTATCAGAATAAACAATTCTTTTTTACAAATGTCTATTTATTATAGATACTTTCACTTTTTGTCACACCCATACCAGGCCTCCTTCACTCGGCCGTACCTACAGCGATAAGTGCCTACACTTTCGCGCGGCTTTCACGCCGCGTCGTCACCGCTCGCGCGCAGGGCGACGCTAATAACGTGAATTTTAATAGTGAACAACAAAAATGTCTCATCTCAGTCTGGTGCAAAGTATTGCTCATTTAACGGATGTGTGTCGAAAGCAACTTGAAATTTTGATTTCATTTATTTTACGAGAGCAAGTTGAAAATTGTACTTTTTATTTGTTGAGATATCTCAACGATTATGGTGTCGAATTAAAGATCTAGTTCAAAAACTATTTTATCTGTTTGAATCATGTAAATCGGTCGACGCGTTTAGGAAATAACTAAGAATTAGTATAGTAAAAATTACCAGAATTTTTGTGGTTTTTGTCCTACGAGCTCATAGGATACTTATAGGATAATAAATTAATAATTTATTATTAAGTGGTCAAGTAGGTAGAAAGACGATGAATAAATATTATAGTAGCAGCGGCAAGTCGACAACCCTAGCGCGATAGCCAGCGCGTCACTCCGCGCCAGACAGCGACAGCGTTATATGTTAGAAAAGAGCGGGAACGATTAGGTGAATATCGCAGTAGGCACTGAGTGCTTATGCGAGCTGAATTGCACTTTGTTGCTTAGTAGCAAGAGTCGCAATTTCAATGAATTGATTTGACAAGTGGTGCTTCTGTACGTAAGTACTGTTTATTCTGTGCCCATACTATCGATATTTTAATATGTTTTTCAACTTCTTATAATCATCGTAGTTCATAGACTAGACTTTCTTAAATATAGATACCAAGACATTTGCCCAGGGACTCGACGGCTGGAGTGCAAGGCCGTAATACCCACTAAAACCATAGCGCATACTTCAACGCCATTTTGGGGGCGCCAGGGGGTCGCGTTACAGCCCGGTCACGGCCTACAGCGGCGTGCGGCAGCGGCGCGCGTTTTCGGTGTACATGGCGCGTTTACTGTGACGCGGCGCGCGGCCGCCTTAGAATAAGGCATTAAGTCCACCTTTATACGCTATGTGTGTATATAAAGTTAATAAATAAATAAATAAACGCGCCATGTACATCGCCCCTGCCGCGCCGCTCGCCGCTTAGATCGATCTCTCGTGTCCAGGCCGTTAGTATTCTACCCTGACACGCCGGCAGATAGCTCGAGGGCCACAACCTCCTTGGCGGCGGATGAAGGTGTTGGGCTCCGCCGCCAAAACACCCAGCGGCCGCAGAGGATAGGGAGGACGGCAACGCAACACCGCATCTCCTCTTCCTCTGCGGCCCCACCGCGACGCAACGATGGTGCGCGGGTTCGTCGCGGGAGGCGGCAACGTAACACCGACACACCTCTCCTCCCGCGACCGCGCCTGACACAGAGGGACAGCCACCTTTGGACGCATCCTGCGCATGCCCTTCCAAGCCCACGCGGAGCGTCCACTCCCGGGATCTCTCTTAGCTTCACCGCGGGTATCCAAGCCACGGTTACTAAGCCCCCCACCACGACAAGGTGGTGATCCCACGGGGGATGCCCAGGCTATCTTGAAACAAGCTGTAGCCAATTTTAATGGTACTTTCGGGAGAACATAGATAAATTTATACGGCTTCATAGAGGATATAATTTGACAAGGTAGGTGACGTTTTGTCGAGGTACATAAAAGATGGTTCTTACCGTTTCTCCTTCATTCTCCCGCAGTCGACAACGAACACACAGTCGTCTATAGTGACGGAAGTCTCAGCTATATTGGTAGACAGGACTATCTTGCGCGCGCCTTGCCTCGGTTTCTTGAACACTAAGGCTTGCTCCTCGCTAGATAGTGTTGAGTGCAGCGGTACTAGCACGTATTTACCGGTTCTGGAAAACAATAATTATGAGAAGTTATAATGTTATAAATTAAAAATCCAATAAGTTCGAACAAATCATCGTCATCACCAGCCTTGAACAGTCCACTGCTGGACTAGGCCTCTCCTTTGAAAGGAGGAATTGACCTACTATACCACGCTGGCCACACGGGTTGGTATAGGGTTTGTATCAAGTTTTCCTTCTCTTACAGTGCTGTTCTCTGCATAATATACTCCCTTTGTCGGCTCTTACGACACCCACGGGTTGATATGGGGTGGTGACATTCCGTATTCTTAATCCGTTACCACGCGGACTTTCGAACAAATACGGATAAAGAAATACGAAGCTATAAGAAGCGTTACATATTTGTATTCTTCATTTATTTTCGTCTTTATTGCATTTCGCCATGTAGTGTTCATTTTAATTCAAAGCATAGACTCTTTAATTCTTCTTATATCGAAACGCCTTAGATTCAGTGCTAAATGCGTTGTTTGACCAGCCAGCTCGGCGAATCTATCCTGTAATACCGCAAAGCCTCTTTTTATATTTCATATATAGCATAATATTCTGTATGGGTCCTAAACTATTTAACAAATTGCCTCAAAAATTGCGAAGTGAAGAGGATATAAATTTGTTAAAAAACATGTAAAATTATTATTATTATTAGACAAGATTTATTACAGTGTTGCTGACTATCTTAATGACAAAGATTTAAAATAATTATTATGATGTGTTTAAAACTATTGATCTTTTGTATTTATAAATTTGACATGTAATATATTGTACACCATGTAGTACGGTATATCACAAAGATCTGTACTTTAGAATTAAGACCTTTCTTGTAATACTTTGTATAACTGTGATAACAATAAACTATCTGAATCTGAATATAACTTCTTTTTTTTTACAAGATTCTTAAAGCTGCGTATCCATTATGCGCTCCTGGCGCGCGTGCCATGAACGCCCGCGCCGAGAGCGCGTTCCAATACCGATTCCGATTCAAATACTTAAATGATATCAACTACGCGCGCCATATGGCGCGCGTAGCAACTATTCCAGAGTTCGGTCGTTCAACATGCAGGCCATTCGTGCACGAGCAGCAGCTGCGTTTATAGTAATTCACAATATTATACAAAAGAAAAAACATAAACGTAAAGTGCGTTGGTGGATGAAAGAGTTGTTTCACGACTTATTTCCCTCCAAGCGTCTTCTCTGAGCGGTAACTTTGATTATCCATCGCTCGGAACGTAACGAACACACAAAATAATATCACGTCCGTCTCAACTGGCGCGCGCGCCACAATTGAGTTTCCTTTAATGCGCGGTAAAAAACCGACTCTAGATGGAACGGGGCGCTCCATTGGCGCGCGTTCCAAAATGGTAGCAATTTCGCGCGGCCAAACGCGCGCCAATGTTCGGCCGTTTGGAGCGCGAAGTCGATACGCGGCTTAATAGTATTGGATACACTTAAGCAGTAAAAGGAAGTATATTCGTAATATAATATACGGGGTTTAAAAAGATCCTTAACGAAAACTGAAATCCCATATTGTATTAATCATTACGAATATTTTTTCTTCGACAGCATACCTGAGAAATTCCAGATTCAGGAGATAATGAGACCCAAAGTCACCTTTTTTTTATTAGGTACAAAATCGATACATTTACCTCTCCAACTGTGACTTAAGAAATGTGACTACTCAAATAATAATTAGTTTCCCAGGTATTATTTTTGCTTAGTATGACATGGCATGATGTCCAAAACGAGTAAGCTTCGGTTCGGTGATGGGTCTTAAGCCTTGAAATATTTAACAATATTAATAATAGCTATCATAACTACTCACTTAGGACTGAAGAGCTTGCTCTCAGCGAGTTGGTCGTGCAACGCCATGATCTCCGCGATGCCGGGCAGGAACACCAGGATGGCGCCCTCTCGCGGCCACTTGTGATCACCCTCCACTATGTACTTGAGCACGTGCTCTATTAGCTCTAGGTTTATCTGGAAATTTAAAAGATCCAAGATGAATACCTATTTTTTTTTGTACTTATTCATGTATTCAGTTCAGCCTAATATCGGACAGTAGCATCGGTCGATGAAGGAAGTTAAGCGAATTACATTTTGGCTAGGCCAACAAAGTAGTGTCTAATATACCTACTCCACTATTGGTGATACCTAACATCATATTGTGCTTTGAATGCCGAAATCACGATGCCTACAGCATGAATGGGCTGCCTTAACAGAGCGAATATCATCCTTATGTAAAAGATCACCTAAACTAGGAGTATTGCATTTACTGTGTTTTGCTCGGTGGGTGAGTGTGCAGAACGATTTACCATCAAGTGTGTAGTTATGTAGTTGTGTCACATTCTATTAATTAAACTTTGCGATATCTTTACCAATACTGTAACCCAAGCATGTAAATACCTAGCCGAAAATAAAATTGCTTTACCATCCTTAGAGAAAATGTCGTTTGCATAGCACAAAACTATAATGACTATTAGAGCTTGCAATTTAGCATCTGTACAATGACAGTTGGCATTAATAATGAGTCTTCTTGGATTTTAATTTTGATGGAAACTTTTTTATTTGTAAAGGAAGCATACGGTAGACTATACATAATAAACAATATTACTTCGGTTTACCTTCTCCGTATCCATAAGATACATATTCTTGCACGTAGTCTTACTGCTCTTGTAGTACCTAGCCACCATCTGCCCGATGTTCAGATTCTCGTCTCGTATTGAAACTTTTGGCGCTTCATGCGCGGTAGCTCGTACGTCACATGTTTCTAGTTCTGTTTCTAGGTCTTGCTTCTTTTCACCTAGAAGGTAGTAAACAATATTTAATTCATAGATGTACTACTTGAGAGCTGCAAATAAAAAAGCCCCCTAAAAAGTTCTTCTATGTGTAGAAAAATCTTAATGGGTTTGGTAATATAATATATGCCCACCCCCAACAGGGGATAAACAAATGATAAGTACTAATATTACATCAAATATTTTTGTGTTTTTATTATAAAACACAAAAAGTCAGTTTTATTTCTATAGGAGTAAAACCTGACATTCTAATGATCTATTTCTTACCTTTTTTAATCCTTCTTGCATACGGTCCATTTTCTTCCAACACATAATTTGTCATTTCCATAATATCTTCTAAAAAGAATTGTTCTACAGGAAATGTTCTACCTGAAAAAATAATCAAAACGAGAAATCAAAAATGACATAGATACTACACAATTATTTTTATTTATTTATTCGATTCTAAATTGTTAATTATCGCTTGCTTATCGGTGCAGAAAAACATCGCGAAGAAACCTGCATGCCAGAGAGTTCTCCATAATGTTCTCGAAAGACATGTCTGCCAACCCGCACTTGGCCAGCGTGGTGGACTATGGCCTTACCCTTCTCATAGTGAGAAGAGGCCGTGCCCAGTAGTGAGACAATATAAAGGGCTGATGATGATGATTCAATTCTATTAGTTGTATTTTTTTTTTCATCTTTGACTTCACCATGTTTTAAATGATGAAGTTTTGGGTCCTTAACCCTCCTCCACTGATTTGAAACCCTCTTTATGTGATAAATAATCATAATCGAACCAGTGTGTTGGAAGAGACAGTTCCGTCTATGTTCCGCTAGTAGTACCATGATAGCGATATCGCGGTAGGTACCACAGCAGTTAAGCCTATGTGTACATAATGTAGTCCGATCAGTAAAGGCCTACTACAGTATTGATTGATTGTTTAGTAAAACTTAAAGATATTCAAACAACATACCAGGTATTTCCAAAACAGGTACATTCTCAAAATACTGCGAGAAAAGATCAGCATTCAACGTAGCACTCATTAATATAACGGTTAAATCTTTCCTCACTTTGACGAGATCTCTAAGTATGAGTAGAAGGAAGTCACTTTCCTCAGATCTTTCGTGAACTTCGTCAACTAATATGTGCGTGACGGACTTGAGTTGTGGATCGTATTCTAGTCGTCGGAGTAAGATGCCTGTTGTGCAAAATGTTAGGCGGGTTTTTGACGATACTTTACTTTCCAGCCTAATCTGAAATGTTAAAAGATTTTATTATTGTTATAAATTTTTGTTATTGTGGTATTTCTTGTTTTTAGGGTTCCGTAACTAAAAGGTAAAAACTGGACCCTATTCCTAAGCCTCCATTGTCTGTCTGTCTGTCACCAGGCTGTATCTCATAATCCGTGATACCTAGAAATCTGAAATTTTCACTAATAATGTATTTCCGTTGCCGCTATAGGAACAAATACTAAAAATAAAAGAAATGAAAATATTAAGAGGAGGTCCCATACAAAAAACGTGTGTTTTCGTAATTTTGTTCAATATTACTACCGGTAATAGGTAGACGCTTGAAATTTTAATTAAATATATATAAAGTAAATATTAAAGGGATACTCATGCAACAAACGTAATTTTTAAGCAATTTTTTACTTGTGCATAATAAACGGGTAGAAACATAAAAATAAATTAAAATATTCATACAACAAACGTGATGTTCTTTTATAGATAATGGTACGGAACCCTTCGTGCGCGAGTTCGACTCGTACTTGGCAATTTTTTATGGAACTAGTACCACTCTCATTCCCACTACTACTGTGGCCCCTCTGTTAAGTAGCAGAGACAATACAAGCCACCGAGTTTTGACGCTCGTGAAGTTCCAGCGAATGCATTTAATCAGAAGTATATTGGATGATAAGTAGGTATAGCGCAAATATTTTGTTTTAATCCGCAATTATAGCGTTCAACAAGCTACAGGCCGGTTGATGTTAAGCGGTTATCTGTAGCCCAGAAATGCATATTTATAAATATATTATTCCAAGTTTCATACCTGGTACCCCACAACCTGCCCCGTCTTTTCCACCCGTTCCTCAGCCACTCTGTCTGCCACACCGATGGCAGATATTCGCCGAGGCTGCGTACAAACTATCTCAACGTGCTCTGGACCATCCTTGTTGAAGTTATCTAGCCAGTTGTCTAGAATGTATTGGGGTACTTGCGTGCTTTTACCGCAGCCTGTCTCTCCGCTTATTACTACTACCTGAAAATTGTTATTAAAGCGATTTTATGGTTGAAACGAGTATGTGCGTTATACTGTTGATAGAAAGTGCACATCCCGCTGTATTTGCTAACACTATTACACTTATACTCCTTATAGGAAATGTATATTTTATTTGCTTATTTTACCTGCAATCAGAAACTACATTTAGATATAAATAATTAAGATTTTTTTGAAAATTTGTTGGTGGTGTCATTACAATAATTAATCTATTCATGTACTATTTACGTAACAATATTTACACGACACAGCTATCTGTCATATCTTTACTAATGATATGATCGAAGTGCATTCATAAGTGATTTCAAGAGCAAATTATACATATATCATAACTCAGTATTTATGATACGAATCAGAGACTGCAAAATCATCATATTCCTAGTTTTATGTATAATTATGACTTATTATTATTGTTACGACCGTTGGTAAAACTTAACAATAAAATAAACAATACCAACCTGAAAATTTTTGATGGTATTTAATATTTCGTTCTTTTTCTGCCAAGCAGGTAATTTTCTTCTACCAGACATCATTCTATTATATCTGTCATTATCTCTCTTTTCTCTCCATCTCTTAGCTATATCTCTATTTTCTTTTAGCACCTCATCAAAATTAATATTTGATCTATGGTCTTTATTTTGACCTTTCTTATAATGTGACGGTAACTGCTTTTTACTTAAACTAGAGTCTTCTATAAGCTGGGGAAATAATGCGTCACTGGCATCGGGAAATTGTGTAGTATCAAATTGTATAAAATTCACTATATCTTCTTCGTTATTTAATAATTCAACTAATGAGTATATACTTGGTATACCATCCTGTGCTAATAATTTAGCCTCCTCTATTAATCTTGCGTTCACTTTTAAAAATGTAAGCTCGGGTATTACGTCTGTACGATTTTCTGACTTAAAAAACAATAATGGAGGCTGGTAAGGATATGCTGTGTCTTCAGGAAATCGTACTTCTAATTCGAATGTGATTTTCGTTTCGTCTTGCGATTCTAAATGATCTGACGAATTATTTTCTACTTTTACTTCATGTAAGAATTTGCATTTGGCCCCAAATCTACAGGGACCTTTGAGAAATAATTTACACACTTCCTTAGGTTTTGTCTTAAATTTACTGGTGTAGTTTATGTTAACTTTCTTCTTAGGAGCATTTATTTCTTTATTTTCATACATTTTAGTTAAATAGTCTAGATTTAGTTTTACTGTCCACACATTGTCATCTTTGATTTTAAAACTGGTGTCATATATAGATTCCAATACAGCTTTTTCGTCGTTTCTCATTTCAAGCAGTTCCCCTACTGAGGCTCCATGTTCTGGTTTATCCTGAAGATCAACTTTGAAGTACTTTAGGAAAAGTATTTCGAGTGCCTTCTCTATATTTTCTCCTGCAACTTCTAAAGCTTCTGCACAATGGGCTTTGTGGAAATTATATCTGTAAGCAAAGATATTTATTATTTTATAGACTGATATAATATTGATTCATAAAATCAACATTATGTAAATGAAGCATAATTTATGTGTTAATTAATCTAATATATAAAATTCTCGTGTCACAGTTTTCGTTCCCATACTCCTCCGAAACGGCTTGACCGATTTTGATGAAATTTTTTGTGCTTATCCGGTATCTATGAGAATCGGCCAACATCTATTTAAAAAAAAAAAAAAAAAACAATTTGCAAAACAACGTTTGCCGGGTCAGCTAGTGTATTATGAAAATTTTAAGCAAGCCTAATTTTGTTATTATAAATGCATATGCTAATATTAAATTGCCTCATGTTAAATGCTGGGCTTGAAATAAAAACGGTGTCCAAAATTAAAAGATCATAATTATAATGTTTATTGGAATATGATTAGTTATCGGAAATTATTTTAATTATATGCGCTTTACCAATATCTAAAGGGCATAATTTAATTAAAATTCTTTCCAAAAAAATATTACTTATACTTACTTTTCCAACTTTGCAAGGGCAAATGCTCTGAGCCTGGCCTCAGAAGTTTCAATGTCGGGTTTCACTGTCAATGAGTAGTCACATCCACCTTGCACTACAAGATTACCACGCTCCATCCAAAAACGGTTGCCAAGGTTTGTACCTTTATCCTAAAAATGAACATGATATAATGGCAATGATGTAATACAGTAAATTATGTAGGTAAATATAGATATGTAGATAGAATGTAATTATTGTAGACATACAATAATAGAAACGACTAAACAAATTAGAAGTTTTTAAAAATAAACCTTTTGAGGATTATTTATACAGCAGTTCCTTGTAGTTGCAGCCATGCTATCTCTTCAATTGCGCATCTCGATTTGTGCATCTCTCAAACAGTTTGCTTGCAACCTATTAGTGGGTTGCGGCAGGCCTTAAGCAAATGCATTCCAGCCCAATTTTAGATTTGAGATCAAATAGTTTTCAAGATTTCAAGTTCAGTCACTGTTTGAGTGAGTGATATAGTGTCTCAGGCATCTAGCAACTAGAGAAGCTAGCCTATTTATTTAACTAACTGGTTCTCACTCTGTGTAAATAAATGAAAAGCCTGTGATTCAAGTGATACTACATAACCAATGTGATACTTATTTTTTTTCTAACCATTACTACAATTTTACACCTGGATTGTACACAAGCCTTTAAAAAGACATAAGCTATGACCACAGGCAACCAGAAACAGACAAATCCCAGGACCATATTTAACAAAACTCTTATAGCTAAATATTGCCTTCAATGTTAGTATTTTCTTTGTTTTTGCCATATATGAATACTGCATCCAAGCCATCATACTAAATTTGTTTGAATTCACTGAGTATTGCACCATCAAATGAAAATTATCAGATTTTCAACAGATTAAATATACACTAATAAAAATAAAACTAGAAACAAAACAAAAAAGTATTGCAAGCACTGGGCAGGTATTGTAAAACTATAATTATAATAAATAAAGATTATATCTTACTTTGTACAAACTGGCATTTCCCAGTTTAAAATCTGGACCATGGATAAACCTTAGAGTGTCCAAAACAAGCTTCTGAGAATCTGGATTGAGGCGAATTGTCTGCAGTTCCACTCTGAGATTCGATTGAGGAGCTTGTTCAGGCTCATTTTTAGGTTTCCTGAAATATAAACACATTTTAGTAAGAAAAATACAGACATTTCCTTCTGTGGATACAGCTATCTTACATACCGTATTCGGGCATCCACTGGCTCCCGAAGGAAGAGGTCTTCAGCCAACTGTCTACTTTGAGCGTCCATTGTAGATATTACGGAAATTATTAGTACAAGAATTAAAAATCTAGACAAAATCGTCTTGAGTTCAAGACGTGGGCATGCAAGTTTCGACGTCTGCTGTCATAATGTCAATGTCAAAAAGTCGTTTAGTTAGCTGGTTTGCTATGAAAATGTTATGAATTAAATTAAACATTTTTGTTTAAACTAAGGAAGTAAGCTTTATTCAGTTCCTTCTTTTTTTAATTTTTAACAAAATATTTGTCAATAAAAACTACAATAAAATCAACAAAACGTAAGCGTTTTTGACAAGACATGGCTGCGTTCAAAAATAATTATTGTTTGTGCTTTTTATTATTTTGATCTGAGATAAAAATATTAGAAAATGAATGAATGTGAATCATTTAAAATAATGCAGAACTATTGGCGATGCTAAGATTCTAACGTTGTTTAGTTTAGTAGTTGTTCGGGTACGACACTTTTGACAGCTTAATACAGTTGTGTTGCAAGCTGTCATAAGTGTCGTACCCGGACAATTTCCAAATTCGCCGCTAGAGGCGCGCGGATAATCTTTGCATCGCCAATATTCTATAATTATACTTAGTTTTAAGTACCTACTTATAATTTAGTAATATTTAAGGACATTTTAGCTACTAGATACCTACTAATACCTGTTTTAAGTTTTAACCCTTTTCTTTATGTAACAAGTGGAGCTAGCCTTACGTACTTCTAGCATAACAGAGCTACCACCTGATAGTAATTTTGACATTTTTGATTTCTCGTTGAAGATGAATATTTTTTTGCGCTCCATATGTGGTCTTGTGAGTTGTTCTGCCAACTTCCTGATTAAGAAGAATCGGGTTTATTTCTTCTGTGCTTGAGATGATTGGATTATCACGTAGGCATTAGAGATTATTTATTAAGTAAGTAATCTATAAAATATTGACAAGTGCCATCGGCATTTCATCAGAGAAAAACAGACTCCAGATGTCGAGACGGGTTGAAGAACATTTTTAACTGAACAGACAGTCACTAAAACTACATTTACTATGTCCTCTTCACTTGACGTAACTGCTTCTAGCGATCTAGTAAGAAAATTACAACTTACTACTCTAGCATATATATATGTAGAAATCAAGAAATAACAATATCGATAATATAACAATTTCGACCGGGAGGATGGATATAGATTATCGGCTACTTGGAATCCAGTCATCAGCAAGTGTATACACCGCCGCAGTGATAAATCTCAACAGCATGTAGACGTCATTAGTGTAGTGTGTCGGAGTACCGACATTGTGAACTTAAATAAAGACCAAGTGAGGGTAGGTGCCGAAACCCGCACTTCCACAAGACGGCAATGAGCTCTCATCAGTCTCTCCGCGACCACGCTCGGTGCAAGACGAGCGAAACGTCGGAAACAAATAGGTATTTATACCTTAAATAAGTTAAGTTAACGCGATTAAGACCCGCTAAATTATTTTGTATGAAGCTTTGCCAGTATTGGCGAGCGACTTGAAAGATATCCCACTGGGAGTCGAATTCTCTGGCCGCTTGCTAAGGCTGCGCAAGGAGATTTTTCCATGTCTCTCTTCGACCACTGCTTAATTTCGATGACAGTCTGGCCCATATGCAAAATACAAAGACGACGCTGACCTCTTTTGTCCAACCCTTTGCCTCTAACTCGGCTACCATAAGTAAAGATAACAACACCAAAATGGTCAACAAGATAGCTCCAAAAAACTCAAAATGCTTTTGTATTTCGGAATCACTGTTTCTAGCATTATTTGCTCCGTTTTTGTTCTTTACTGTAAGATTTACCCATAATTACTATGTAAAACTAATTCTGTTAACTGGTTAAAATTTGTATCAAGAATGCTTCTAATTAGCCAATCTGACCTTTTAAATAACAATTTCACAATAATAAATGCTAATCCAACAAAAATCTAACAGGCAACTTAGATACGCGGCCACTGCGAGTGGTGTAAGTGACACGCTTATCGCTATTCGCACATTTTTCTTGTTGATCATTTTGTATATCCTTACAATTAATATCGCAATACTCATCTGAACATCCTTGTTCTGAGGGAATATTCAACAAATAAGCGGGCTTTAATCTATCAATCGAAACTAATTTAACATTTCCACAAATATCAATCTTGAACGATTTACTTCCCCTCTTTATGACCTTATACGGGCCTACATAAGGAGGTTGAAGCGTTCCTCTTAATACGTCATCCCTTATGAATACATACTCGCAACTACTTAAATCAGGGTGGACAAATATTGTACGTGAATCTCTTTGCGCTACATTACGCGGTCTTAGGTTCCTAATAACATTTCTCAATTGTTCAACGTACTCGTTATTATACTTAATATTACAGTGCTTATTATCATAAAAATCGCCAGGCAGTTTTAACTTTAGACCATACGTCAATTCTGCTGCGCTTACGTTCGTATCACTTCGCGGAACAGATCGCAACGCCAGCAAAATCATGGGCAATTCTCGTAGCCAATTCGAATTATTATTTAATTTTGCTCTTAACGCAACTTTTAATGAACGGTGCCATCTTTCTACTATACCGTTACTTTGAGCATGAAATGCTGTAGTCCTAATTTTATCTATACCTAATAATTTTGTAAGCTGTAAAAATAAATCGCTTTCAAACTGTCTGCCCTGGTCGCTTGTCAGCCGTACCGGGCATCCAAAACGAGCTATCCAATTCTCAAACAGAACTTGCGCAACCATTTTTGACGTTATCTCTTTCAATGGGTATGCCTCAGGCCAGCCTGTACTTCTATCTACAATAGTTAGTAAGTACCTATACCCCTCTGACGTGGTAGGCAGCGGTCCTACTAAATCTATATGTATATGTCCAAAACGAGCACTAAATTTTCCTAATTCTGACATCGTATGACGCTGCACCTTAGCTTTTTGACAACTGATACACGTCTTAGCCCATTTTGAAATTTGTGAGTTCATTGAAGGCCAATAAAATCTATCCTTAATTAATTTCTTTGTTGCTCTAATACCAGGGTGACTTAAATTACCTATGTAAACTATCAAAAACTAATTTACGATACTTTTCTGGAAGATAAGGGCGAACTGTTTTCGTTGACATATCACAAATAACTGATTCTTTCTCGTTTGGTAAAAATATTTCTTTAAATTGCGGTGTATCTTTTGCCTGACTAATTCTATCACATAACTCAGTATCTAATTTTTGATCTCTCGCTAGCTCACTGTAATTTATATAAGAAGGACAGTCAATAGTCTCAATACGCGATAACGCGTCCGCAACAATGTTCTTATCGCCTGTAACATGCCTAATATCCGTCGTAAACTCACTGATGTACGCTAACTGACGGGTTCGGCGCGGGGTCTCTTTTTCGCTTATTTTCCTAGAAAATGCAAATGTTAACGGTTTATGATCGGTGTATATTACTACTTTTCTACCTTCAAACATTTTACGAAATACTGCATAGCCAAATAAATTGCTAAAAGTTCGCGATCATAAGTGGAATATTTTTGTTGAGCTTCAGTTAATTGTCTCGAGAAATAACCTAATGGTTTCCACTGACCATTTATTTCTTGCTGCAACACTCCACCAACACTAGAATTGGACGCATCTGCCAACGGAACGTCTATTACCGGATGCCACAACATAACACTATTTTGTAAACTTTCTTTACATTTCAAAAACGCTTTGTCAGCTGATTCGGTCCAAATTATTTTAGTCTTATCTTTCCTTTTGGAATTGTGCAAATATTTATTTAACTCTTTTTGATATTCGACCGCTTGCGGTAAATGTGCTCTGTAAAAGTTAACCATTCCTAAGAAACGACGTAACTGTTCTATTGTTTCTGGTTTTTTGTAATCAATTATAGCTTGTATTTTATCCTCAAGAGGTAGAATACCTTCAGAAGATACTTTATATCCTAAAAATTCGATTTCGGATGCGCCAAAAATACATTTACTTAGATTTATAGTGATACCGAATTTATTGAATCTTTCAAAAACTGCTTGTAAGTGTTTTCTATGGATATTGGTATTCTCACTTGCGATTATGACGTCATCTAAATAACAGAAATAAAATGGTTCTAAATTATTATTATTATCATTTTTCAAATTATTTTCTACGCATTGTTCTAAACCCTGTAATACGTTATTATTCATAAACCTCTGAAATGTTTGGGCGGCATTACGCAAACCAAACGGCATTCTTAAAAATTCAAATAAACCAAAAGGTGTTATAATAGCTGTTTTCTTAATCTTATCTTGGGGTGAGATTGGTATGCAATGATAAGCTCTATTAATATCTAAACGAGTAAAATTTTTTTTTCCGGCGCAAATGTAAGTAAAATCTTGTAACCGCGGAGTCGGATATCTATCTGGCGTTGTAATACTATTTAACTGACGATAATCACCACAAGGTCTTAACTGGTCGTCTTTTTTCGGAACTACGTGTAACGGACTAGCCCAAGCCCCTTTTGAAGGTCTACATATACCAAGCTCTTGCATCAACGCGAATTCTGCCTTAGGGGCGGCACATACCTGACGGAAGATCCGTCGAACGTATCTTCGGTCGCGTATATTCCGTCAAATGAGTCGGTACACATCTGACGGAAAATGCGTCGAGCGTATCTGCACACATTTGCTAAAAGCGTGGCTATTATGCACACATAAGTTTGTTCGTGCAGGGCCATACTCAGGGCAGCTCAATATTTATTGTCATAGATATTCTTTTACCTAATCATTTTTCGTGTTCCCTGATGTTATGTAGTCACTGAAGTCCGGTAGTTATTGATATTGTAATTCGAGTTTGACTATTAAAAATATGTCGGACTTAAGAGATTTTTATAGTAGCCAACAAGCGTTATTTGAATATATTTCCTATATAGGTATGGAGGTTCAAAATTAAAAGACGATGATACGATCTGGTTACGGTTTTTAAGAAAATTTATACAAATGAAAATTTATACAAATATAGAAGGAGTTACAGTTGCAGCGCATGACACAAAATGTTTTCTATGTAGGTATTTTAATATATAAGGTTTGGAAATTAAAAGGCGTAGCCGTGAGATTTATTGCCTGTTCTTTCTCATGGTTCTAACTGCTACGCCTCTACGTCGCATTAACTGTAAATGTAGAATCTTTGGTAAAAGTGGGTTTTGGTTACAAATCCGCCTGATCTTAAGCGTACACACAGCGCCAAGTCAAGCTAATCAGTTGCAGTACGATTTTAACACTTATTTCCAACGCCATAAGAACGGTACAAAGGTCAAAGTGTGTAGCTTGACGTGTAGCCGTGTGTACATGGAGTCCCATAGCAAAAGTCATCATGACAATAAAATATTAATAATAATGGCATGATGGACCCTAGCTTTTAGGTATGACGTGCTTAATGTTACTAACTTTTCTTAAATTCGCAGTGCTGGTTTTTAGGTATTTTTTAGAAAATATTATTAAAATCATAAATAATTCTGCCAGACTCATTACGACGGCAGTAATGCCCGTAGACCTTTAGAACCTCATGCCTAAAAATTGGCCCACGATCCAGGCTAGCAAGTATGCGTACACTCATAGCACATACTAACACTACACTATTCTACACATTTCGTTTCTGAAAAAATAAGTAAGGTCTGGCGGCCCTGGAATCTTACTCTACTATGCGTCACTCAAAATCACCGATCTGGAAATGACATGGATAATGGATATGGCATGTCCAATACCTACGAATTTAGCGTGCATACCTACGAAATTAGCGTGCATACCTACGAAATGTTGGGCAATTTAAAATGGCTGCCATTTGGGTTGTACTCCAGAATATAATCGATATCGATATGGAGTCGGTCAGTGGAAAATAATAAATTTTTGTAGTAAGTTACTTTAGTTAGTTTAAATCTTTTGCCAGATTAGTTTATTTCATAATGCAAATATGGGCGAACATGGCAAAGCGAAGGACGACCCTTGTATCAAACATGTAACAAAATATTCTCTGAAAGTCAATATCGATACTGTGTCGCTGAGAAAGTACCGGACATGAATGGCACCATACATACGGTAATGAAACACACAGCCTGGAGCACTGATTCATCTGGTTTTTAGACATATTTATGCACAAAAACAAAATTATTATGTTCGATATACAACGATTTCACAGCAGATTTACCACAAACCCTGGCAAAAAATATGGCGATTATGGCACGAATGACATTTCTAATAAAATATCGTCATGATTAACTTATTCAATAAACTAGGGCTATCTCTTTTTTTTCTGACAGAGATATCCCTAAGACAAAACGAGACAACACTATGTTTGGTGGCTTTATGTCGATTTCGTATATATGTGTATAAAAAAAAACATGGTGAAGTGTGGATGTAATATTACACCTCTGCCTACTCCTCCGGGGATACAGGCGTGAGTCTATAAAAATAAAAAATATAATAATATATGTGTATAATGTATTTTTTCTATATGTACCTACTATTTGCCCTCTCCATGTATATTCCTTAATCAATGTTCAAAATTCACGTGGTGCGTGGTGCGCGCGACGTCGACGGATAATCCGTCAGTACGCTCGACGTACTAACGGATCTTCGGTCAGGTGTGAAAGGTTGAACGTTTTTCTATACATTTGTATGTATTGGCGTTACGCGACGGATAAAACGCGACGGATCTTCCGTCAGATATGTTCCGCCCCTTAACTTTATGATACCTGTCCGGCGGTAGCGGTCTAGAGCGCGCATACACAGGCGGACCGGTCGTCTCAATGTAATGTAAAACTGCGTGCGACGGCGAATCTATAAATAGAACGGGCTTTGTTATATCTGAATATTTCAACAACAAATCATAGTAAGGGTGATTATTACTAATTGTATTGATAGATTCCTGATCATACTGTACCACTGAAGCAAGGATGTTCAAATTCGTAACTTGGTCAATTAATCTTCTAGAGCTTAAATCTACTAACAATTTATAATGCCTCAAAAAATCTGCTCCTAATATAGGCTGTGTAACATTCGTGACAACGAAGGTCCAACGAAACGCACGTTTTAAGTTTAAATTTAGCACAAGTGATCTAATACCGTATGTTTTAATTTCACTACCGTTGGCTGCAAATAATTTATATTTTGAACACTCACCATTGCACTTTTCTCTGTACTTTGCTGGAATGACCGAAATGTTCGCACCTGTATCCACCAAAAATCGAATCTTGTTTTGATAGTCTGTCACGCAAAGGCGGTTATTGGCTGCCGGTACATGTTCCTCCGCCACAGAACGTACCGCAGCTAGTTTTCCGTCTTCTCAATCCAGGCGCAGGGTTTCTCGCAGGTACGCGCGCGACTACGGTACTTGAAATGATGTCTGCAAAGCCAATTGGGGTCATCTGGGGTCATCATCGGCGTACCTCTTGGTCTCGATCTCGATCTGGAACGTCCATATGCTCGTCCTCGTCCATTCCACTGTACGCGTCCTCGAAAACTGTTCCTTCTGTGCTCTTGGACTTCGCTCTTTAAGAGCGTTTAATCCGTCGGAGGCGATTTTGCGGGTTTTTATTGTTCTATTACGTTACGCATAAATAACAATTAATGGAAACGATATAGAAAATATGATAGTTCAGTTCTTTATCAAGAGAGTGCTAAAGAAAAATATATGGGTTACCATAGTAAACATTTTAAAACGGATGAATTTAAAAACGTCATTTTCGTAATTTCTGTAGTTTAGGCCAGCATTAATGGTCGCTAGTGCTATGAAAACTTATCGTTATATAATTCTGTAAATTTAAACTGTACGAACAAAAGCTATACAAGCGAGTCCCTAAAAAAGAAATTGTACTTTCATTCATAATTTTCAAGAAAATCGGAGATCAAAACAGTGCATTTTGCTTAATTTTAGCCCGCAAATTTGCATTTATGTCTAAAAAACTACTGTGATTATTAAAAAGATATATACATATTTAGAAACCTTAAGATTCATTTTAAGTCATATAAAAAAATTGGCATCTAAACTTTTCGTTTGTAATTAATATGATTTTTTTAAAAAGACCTATAAAACTCGAAGCGCGATGCTATGTCCGCCATTCAGCGCTGAGCGCTCTCAGAGTACGGACCTGTCGCTCGCGTCCGCGTCCGCCATTTTACGTAAATATTGCATTCCAAAACGTTTATAGCGCGGCTAAAGCTTCTTGATCCTTATTTTTTTTCTCAACGTATTTTTTTTTATAAATATGAAAAGTTGATGTACTTAACTTTATTTATGTATTACGTATTAAACTAGTGTGTTAGTCAAGACATCTGGAGTCTAGTGGTTACTGGTTAGTATAGTAGCGCGGTCAACTAGGGGCTGGGCGAGACTGATAGAAACGGACCGTTAGATATAATACCTTGCTGCAAAAATCAAGTGGCAATATACAGTATAAACAGGTACAGTAGTTAGACGCATTTGATCTTTGATGGGTGACCATGGGATTGGCTTGCAGAGCCTATATCGCAGGTTTATTTTCGTACAAACTACATAAGTTAAGGCAAAGTAATTGACATCATGGTCACAGTATGGATGGGTGACCGACCGATGAATTTACAGAGCCCATGTATGAGGTTCTTAATAAGGGCAAAATTATGGTTATTTTTAAGCTAGGACGCGCCGCCGTTAGCATGATACCAATGTAATAGGTATTTACCTAAAACGTACTATGCAATGCAATTAAAAGCACACTTGAATCGAATATTATCTTACAAACCGCCGCAGCTCAGCTGATCCCCACGAGCTCGCACTGCAGGTACCTAACACACACAAGCCCACCTACCTACTGTGCAGTCTTATTCTGCACCAGTTAACAGTTTATTTTGACTCAATTCTTCTAACTATATTTGTTCAAAATGCAGTTTCGATCTAATGTCAGTGTCATACTCATGTCACAAATGGTATTCTCCTAAATAAACTGATATTGGAATGTTATCGTGACTAGATCGTTAATTGAATAATGTCATCATCTTCGTTCTAGCATACCGTGGATTCGAACCCGATACCTTCTGCATAGCAGTCCGTCGGTATCTCCAGTAGGCTATCGCTGCCTGTTATTAATTAAACAATGTGTCAACCTCAGTGAGAACAATAGAAGTCAAATTATAGTTGGTGCCACGAGAAGATAGACTTTTTGTAAACAAACATTCAGAGCTTCACAACCTTTTTTCGAACAGTTGCGTTTTAGATTTTATGCTTTTGAACAGTCTATTTTTTTCAATGCCTTATTATACGTACGTTTCTAAATTTATATTGTTAAATTTTCCTGAAATAAAAATATTTAATTTTGTGTTTTAATGGTCGAATGTTCATAAATTGGCCGAGTTTTTTGTTGTTTTACACGTAATAAATAATCTGTAAATTAATGAAAAATAGAGTACCATGTATGTTAATTATAGAGTACATACATGTTACTTTATTATTGACACGATTTTTTAAAATCACTACGCAATAAATAATATTGCTCAAAGTAGCTAGTAGATATCTATTCTAAAATATTAAATTATTGACCAACAATGAATAATATAACAGATAACTAGCTAATACATTGCATAAACATTTCTAGGCATAGAGATTTTACGTTGTCTGTGAATGAAATCGTCAGAATTAACTTAAACAAAAACCATTAAACGTTACGGTAGTCTGTAAACGCAATTTCTTTTTTAGGTATAAATAATTTTCTGCCATCTGATATTCTGCACGCGCTTTTTCGAGATGCCGGCAGCGAGAAGAGCGTTGCGATCCTATAAACTTGTATTTAACTTATCACCAACCCCTTCTTGATAACTAAAAAAATAATTTTTCACCACAGCAGCTCAAACATGCCACTTTTGCTGCGAGACAACAGTGAACAAAACGTGATTTTGATTCGAGCGTGAGTAAAAGTAGCTTTTTAATTTTTCAATCTTCAGTGTCACGAATTGACATTGTTCAGCCATAAATTTGAAACATTCGAATTTTACTGTGCTCCGTCTCTTTCACATGCATATAAAAAGTGAGTGGGAAAACAAACCCCTTCGAATTCGAAATTCGATTTTGGAATTCGACCTCAAAGAAAACACCTTCGGAAACGCAATTAAAAAAAAATATTTGTAATAAAGAAATTACTTTTTTTATATGTTATGTTTACATGTTTAATTTATTATTGGATTTTAATAAAAATAAGTCTAATTAATAGTATAAAATTGGTATTTAACCAATACATTTTTAATTCGAATTACAACAATGATACATTTGAAAAATAAACATCAGGGACGCGGTATTAAAACGCGATTTAAAAAAGTAGCGGGAATAAAAATTTTGCTGATGCTGATACAGTAATTACAGTATAGCGTAACGTGTTAAATTATATAAATATATAAAATAATCTAAAAAGATGACTGAAACTAGCGATGATGACTGTACTTTAACACCGTGATTAATGCAGAATTCAATCTATTCCTCTTCCTTTCTGTCTTCTAAGTAATACCTATGTGTTCTCACTGCTGTGGTGAAAAATTATGTGTGCTACACGAGAGCAAAGTTTTTTGTATCTCGTGCTGTTGAATCCCTCACAACGCTCAGGATTCTAACTTTGATTCACTCGCTACGCTCGTGAATCAATCATAGAATCCTTCGCTTGCTCGGGACTCAAAATCGGCACTCGAAACAAAAAACAACTTTGCTCTCTTGTTGCACAAATAACTATTGTCCTCTGATAAAAAGATGTTAAGCCCAAGAATGTATCATTTCAATGAACTAACGCCAAATGTTGACACTCTAGGCGTCAGTACCTCAAAACATTAAAAGATACTGTTGACAGCGCATAATATCGATAAAAACCCGATCCATTGACATATTAGTTTCCAATGACACGTATCTATATACCGTTGCGCTCATTGATTTGATATTATTTGTTTTTGACAGAACTATCGCTAAGTCACTTAGTAAAAATTCTTTGTTTACAAAATGTCTATGTTCTCGTGACACGGACTCTAGATGATAATGACATTTAAATTAGAAGAATACCAATTCTGAGTCAATTTAAAATCTAATCTCATTTCGTTCAAAATATAATTTCAATGTCATATAAAATACGAGAATTGGCCTTATCTATGTAAAATTTTATAAAAAGAGGGATTTATACCATCGCACACTATCTGAAATAATTTTAGGTGAAAATATATTGTATAATTAAAATATTTTGTAATTACAAATCAACATATTGTATATTTTTTCCTCTTTCTTTTAATTAATTAAGTATTTTCTTTGACCCGACTCTTTTGGTTTTGTATTTAGTGTAATTCTTTGGTTTTCATGCATTCATAACAAAATAGATGTATATTTGAAATGTAACAATTATGTAGATGACAATTATAAATTATTTCTATCATATAATAAAACTGCGCCAAATTATTATAAATAGTCGTTGTTATCCTGAGGAACATCATCCTACTAAACAAATATGTAATATCTATCTTTACTTGATACCTTTAAATGTATGTGCATTGAAAATAATTAATTTGAATACTTTCATATCATCATCGACGTATTACATAAACGAATACTGTTCATGTATGGCAAGAAGGATCAAGATTATTATTCCACGCGACACCGTCATAGTGCGTCGGGTCTCGCATCCGCGGTCCGCGGGCGACCGCGGTACTATAAAAACCTAAACTCGAGTCGCCGCTCGAGGCGTATACGCTCTTAACGACGCTACTTCCAATGACAGCTTGTTTATCTGCGACAACAGGTCTCCAACCGCGAATATTTGACTGCTTCCCGAAGGTGCCGACGGTAACTGTATGCTCTCCGAATGTACTACTGCGACGTTATCTGCGTTCAAATTTTCCACGATTTTGTCTGCGATTTTCGATAGTTTCTGTATGTCTGTCTCTTGGGTTACCGCTAAGCCTGCTCTAACGGCTGCTGGCAACTTTCCTAGCCACAAATTGCAAAGTGCTTGTCCGGATATCTCTGAGTTTCTCCCTAGGTCAGTCATTTGCCGTAGCAATTGGGATGGCTTTTGGGTTCCTAATTCGATCTCGCTCACTAATTTTCGAAATTGTTGTTCAGCCGATTCTTCATAAACACCTATCAATCGCTCTTTCAAGGCCAAATACTTCTCGGTAGCCGGAGGATCACGAAGGATGTCGCTTACTTGTTGCAAAACGTCCATGTTCAACTTCGATACTACCACGTTGTATTTTGTCTCGTCGCTTTGCTTCTGTTGGGCCATAATACTCTCAAATTGACTGAACCAAAGTCTCGGCATGTTCGTCCAAAATTCCGGGATTCGCGATGTTACTGTAATAGCAGCTAGATGGTCGGGCATCGTGGTGACTGGTACTGTGGTGACAACCGGTTTACCTCCTGCCGTCTCGGTCACCACGCATCTTCCTGCCATGGTCGTCGTTACTGGTATCATGATGCTGAATTACGAAAGTCTTCAATTATACGCAAATGTCCTTTTAATGTCCAAACGGAGGTCACCACTTTGGCGATATATGGGTGGGTGTTCTCTATTGCGCCACAATCCACTGACTCCTCAGAAGGTTGTTAAGGACTTCTTCAGTAAAACTCAAGGAACTTCAGTAAACGAATATTAATATATTGTCTCGACAATTACAATTTTGAATACATATATATAGTACAATACGACACGTTACGATAGAACCATATAGAACGGCAGAGGTAAATCGACTGTGGCGGCTTGGCGACGCAACGTAACAGGGGAGCCTACTTTGTCACCTCAGCAAAACGATCCTGTTACGTTGCGGGCCGCTACATTATTCATCCAAAAGGTATATCTAGTATCAACTATAGGCGTCCACCCTCCATCCCATGGTGGGTGAACGGCATAGCACTAACATCTCTGCTTTCCAAGGTCATTGAGTGAGTAATAAATAAAAGACTTCTTAAGAACGTATGCGGCTTCGGCTACTGCCATTTCCGTTTAGCTGGTAGTCTTCTTATAGAAAGTCGGATATTCGGAATCGGATCGAGGGAAGATGATTGGCCCCTTGATAAGACACGACAACTTCTTCAAAATAATTTTAGAGAGTAAGATCAAAGGAAGAAGGAAAAAGAAGACCAAGAGAGACCAAGAGTTGGGGTCGGGTCTACGACCCGACCCCAACTTTTTCCTTCAAGTGTGTTTTCTGCCCGTTCTTTGACCTCTTGATACGCAAGAGGTCAAAGAACGGGCAGAAAACCGAAAGCAAGCACACCCGTGGGCAGAGACAGAACAGCAGAACCTTGGTGATCGACAGAGTAACTCTTGCTCATAACGTCGCTATATTCAAGATTCTTAACAGACTTCTATCGAAGCTTCCACCCTATAGAGTCTATGGGGAGCCAGACACCATAGGGACTCAACTCCAAACAGGTTCACATAGTATCTTCTTGGGTTTACGCGAATGTTACACATTGAAATTAAACTACAGTTTACGGATTTTATCGCGATGTATTGGTTTCACTAAGTTATTACATTTGAAACGAATGATCTAGAAACTATATTTTTAATTTAACAAGCTCCGACCGCCGCGCCACTGTCACAGATCCCAGAAGAAAGAAAAACCAGCCACAGTAGAAAGACAACGTGCTGTCCTCCCATACATCAAGGGCGTGACCGACAAAATTGGCTACATCTTGAAGCGAGCTTCTATCAAAACTTACTACAAGCCGCCAACGAAGATCAGTCAATTATTACCATCTGTCAAGTGTCAGTTACCCTTGCAAGAGGCCGGTGTCTACAAAATTGACTGTGAATGTGGGCTCTCATGCATTGGACAAACCAAGAGAAGCATAGGCATTCGACTCAAAGAACATATAGCTGACATAAAACATAAAAGCTCAAAAAAGTCTGCTGTGTGTGAACATGTGGAACAAGGACCCAACCACTACCTGCGATTTGATGAACCACAGATACTCGCAAAAGAACACCGTTTTCTTCCAAGGATGATACGAGAGGCTATTGAAATTAAAAAAACACCCTAATTTCAATAGGGAAGATGGTTGGAATGTTCCTCCAGCTTGGGACCCTGTCATAAGGCTAATGAAACCCAAGAAGGACAAAGTCACCAGAAGACCTAAGGACACTGTGAGCTCATTCTGCGTAAATAGTAACACCAGTAGTTGAAAAATGTTCGGGTACTTTGAGATAACTTATACATTCAAGAAAAAGACAATTAACATCACCTCAGTCTGCCGTGAACATGAATTCTGTAAAGAATCCGAAACATCGGCTAGTAATAAATTAAAAATATAGTTTCTAGATAATTCGTTTCAAATGTAATATAATAACTTAGTGAAACCAATACATCGCGATAAAATCCGTAAACTGTAGTTTAATTTCAATCCAAACAGGTTGCCAGCTTCCTAGATAGTCGGAGTATTACGGTTGTCGTAGACGGGAGCTGCTCCGAAGTGAAGTCTTATAATACTGGCATCCCACAAGGATCGGTGCTCTGACCAACGATGTTCATCCTGCATAGCAATGATCCTCGATTGAGAAAATATATTAGTAGGTATACGGATAACTTCAGATAGCAACAAACTTGCAGCAAGTTTATATCAAACTTGCTAGTTTCACTGTGACAAACTTGCATCAAACTTGCATGAAGTTTGTTTTCCAAAGGATTTGGATGACGACGAGCACAGGTTGGTGGTCGGACAACAGCTGGTCGTCGAGCACCTCCTGCTGTATCTAGGAGGTCGACCGACCACCAACCTGTGCTCGTCGTCATCCATATCCTTTGAAAAACCTACTTCATGCAAGTTTGTCACAGTGAAACTAGCAAGTTTGATTTAAACTTGCTGCAAGTTTGGCAAGTTTACATTGTTTTCTGGATTACGGATGGTGCGCGGTCATTAGCTACTAGAATATCCCTTAAAACCAAGTAGAAAGAAACGGTTCAACTTGTGTCTGAAAAGTAGTGAATTTATTTATTTTTTGTACTTCACGCCAAGCCAACGACTTACTTTTTTGAAAGTGCCATAAGGCCATAAGAGGAGTATTATCAGCTGGGTCCACTAGGCGTACGAATCGAATCGTCAATGATTCGAATGTTATTGCTAGATTAGAATCGTTGGAACAGCGGAGAGACTGTTTTTCTCTGCCTTTCTAACGCCTCTTTTTCGGGGAGTGCGCCAAGGAACTTTTTGACTTTATAAATAAACAACTTTGTTTCTCATAAGTAATGAAAACATCTATTGATGAAAATATCATTAAAATTATTACAATTACAATTTAAAATATAAGTCATCAGTCTACTTAGTTTTATTTCTGTTTCTGAAAGAGTGTACAGTAACTAACTAACTTATAAGAATTTATATTTACTACATACATTTGAGGGGCCCTTACCATAAGGGCACACGGGGCCCGTGCCCGTGTATCCGTGTGGTAAGGGTACTGCGTGAAACGTCATCGGCGGCTCCTGCGGTACTGACAAGGGCGGGAGGAAGGTACATGGACGCAAGAAACTGAACGATGCACTCACGCTGAAATATAAACAAAAAATACTACGGTGTCTGAAAGGCCGGTGGTAAGTGGTTATGTAATTTTCTTTTTATGGTTATATATTCGTTTGCAGTGGATAATGGCTGCTAATAATATATGATATATTAAAAAGTACCTAATTATATATTTACCTACTTGCTAATAATAGGTGAGTAATAAATCTGATGCTGTAGCTGTAGCTGAGAGCTAACTCATCAGGTACTTTCTGGTTCTATTTGATCACTTATTTTTGTGGCTTTATAAATATCCTCTCGCTATGAACCACGGGTGCAGTACCTAAATAACCCGGGTGTAACCGCTGGCTTAGCTAGTTTCATCATCATCAGCCTTTAACAGTCCACTGCTGGACTAGGGCTCTCCTTTTAAAGGAGGATTTGGCCTACTATACCACGCTGGCCAAACGGGTTGGTATAGGGTTTGTATCAAGTTTTCCTTCTCTTACAGTGCTGTTCTCTGCATAATATACTCCCTCTGTCGGCTCTTACGACACCCATGGGATGATATGGGGTGGTGACATTCCGTATTCTTAATCCGTCACCACACGGACAAGCTAGTTTATCATCATAAAAGTAACAAGTAGGTTACAAATAGCTTTTTTATGGCAATCGGTAAACAAGCAGACGGATCGCTTGATGGTAAGCAATTACAGTCGCCATAAAAAAAGTAATACTGCGGAAAACCGTCGCCCATGGACACCAGCAACACCAAAGGAGTCACAAGTGCGTTGACACCCTTTGCCGGAAAGGGATAGGAGGAGTGGGATGAGGGAGAAGGAATAGGGGATAAGGGCCTCCGGCATTCTCACTTACCGAACGAAACACAACAATATAGGTACTGTTACTTTACGTCGATTTTCTGTGAGAGGGCAGGCAGTAGGTTTACCCCGGTCGAGCCGGCAAATTCATACTGAAATCAGCAAGAGTCTACCTGTTAGGTACCTTTTATAGTTCAACATTTAAAAATTTTTTGTAAATTGTTTTTCCAATACTACTTCGCAGCTATGGACGTATGAGACATTCATAGCTACTTAAAAAAAAAACTCTACTTTCATCAGTAAGGTAATACTTGCGTGATGTAGGTACTATAGTAGAGCCTTGCTGATTTCAGCATGAATGGGCCGGCTCAACCGGGGAAGTACTACCCTCTCACAGAAAATTGACGTAAAGTAACAGTACCTAAACTGTTGCATTTCGTTCGGTGAGTGAAAGTGCCGGAGGCCCATCCCCTATTCTTTCTCCCTCATCCCGTTCCTCCTCCTATCCTTTTTCCCAACCCCAAGGGGCGGCAACGCACTTGTGACTCCTGTGATGTTGGTCGTGTCCATGGGCGGCGGTAATTGCTTACCATCAGGTGATCCGTCTGCTCGTTTGCCGCCTATTATTATAAAAAAAAAGAGTCTGCTCAAGTTTCGTATTGCTGCTTTTTGTTCTACCCCTCCCTAGTCACCGTTTTGCTGCTTTTCCCTTTTTCTCTCCTTTCTGCTGGTAGGGACATGGGAATCGGGTCTGATTCCACTGCATTAATTTTGAAAACTATGAATGGACTACATGTAGAGCGTAGTGGTAGGTACCTATACCTAAGCGGTCGCGAGTGTACCGCGCTTGTTCGACAAATGGAAAACCAGCCCCATAGATTATACAGACCAGCCCATTCATGTTCAAATGAACAAGGCGCTACTACCTACAAAATCATATGTAAATCTATTAAGTAGGTATTGAATTTGTAGCATGGAGGAATGCAATGGAAAACAATGGACCATGTAGGTAAACAACTATTGCGATAGATCCACGCATTCATTTGTTAATTTACGTAAACATATAGATGACAAACACTAAAAACCCAATTTAATTAACATATTTGACGCCATTTATCTGCAATTCCATGTCGAATAAATAAACATTAACGTAAAGCGCGTGTAGAGAATGCGACTGTTAATTGATTAAATTGTTATTCATTTGTGTTGATTTGTTATTGTATGACTCTTGCATTAGATTATCGTTCGATTTATTATTTATGTAATGATCTTACTAATATACTATACTAATATTCTATAATGGGGTTTTCTTTTATTAGTTTTATTCAAAAGAATCATAAATTTGGACGTTTTTAAAGCAGCGATAGTCTAGAGGGGATACCAACAGAGGGTATCGGTTTCGAATCCACGGCACGCACCACTGCCTTGGATAAATCTTGTGTCCCGGTGGACTTTTATGGCATTCAGTGAACTGAAATAAAGTACTCCCAGACTTGCAACAATAATTTGTGGATCACACAAAGTGTTGTCTCGTGTGTGATCAAAGTTTTAAAGGGCGAGGCACCTACGCCACACCTTATTACGTACAGTCGAAAGTTCTTTTTTATGATACGGTATTGTAAACAAATCGTGCGCCAAATGACTATCGCATAGAGACATGTGGACGATAAGTTCGTACTAAGCTACTTAATTACTACAAACTTATGGTCAACATCATACAAACTTCAAGACTGCGGCGGTAAAATTAATTCTAGAGGTTCTATAAAGCGATTCATCATGAGCCTTTAACAGTCCAATGCTGGACTAGGCCTCTCCTTTGAAAGAAGGAATTGGCCTACTATACCACGCTGGCCAAACGGGTTGGTATAGGGTTTGTATCAAATTTTCCTTCTCTTACAGTGCTGTTCTCTGCATAATATGCGCCCTCTGTCGGCTCTTACGACACCCATTGGATGATATAGGGTGGTGACATTCCGTATTTTTATCCGTCACCACAAGGACGCGATTATTACAATACAAGCCTTTCGATCTCGCCTTCGAATCTCAGTAAGCTTAAAATTTTGCAATGTTGACTGCACGGATGATGTAGTGGTCGCTTCGCACCATGGTACTGCGACGATTGTTGTGCGTTCGATTCCCACACGAGACACTCCTCTGTGTGATTGAAAAATTGTTTCGCGTCTGGCTGTAGGTACTTTGTGTTTGTCTGTACACAAGATTTAGTCCTAGCGGTGGAGTTGTCTGTCTACAGGTTTCAATCATGGCCACGAACCATGGACTGATTTTGATGGGTCTCTCGCTAATACGTGACTGAAGGAACGGCTATAACCTGAGACAAAAATCATCAGACTATCACGTTTAAGGTAAATTTTTAAACTGGTGTCCGATCATTTGACAAGAAACAAATGAAAAATTTTCATTTGACAAATAATATTTGACAAAATTATACTTGATAAATTTATAATTTTACAAACTATTGTATTGTTTAATAAACTACTCATTAGACAATATATTTACTATAAAAAAGTTATTATGCTAAAACATTAATTTACAAATTGATTATTTTTTTAAACATGTTATTTGGCAAAATAACTTAAAGCTTAAATAACATTTGACAAAATGCCCTGCTTGGTAAATATTTTATTAACCAAAATCTACGATAATACAACAATCTTTGTGTAGGGTCAACTGAAACAATGGCTGGTTAGGTTAGGTTAGAACTGCGACCAGAACCGCATTCTACTTATTTCGCTTAATTCAGGCAGTGTGTATTTTTTTAAAAGACTTAAGTTTCTATGGAATTAGTATTAATACAAAATTATTACTTGCCTATAAATAATCTGTCCAAGATGAAAATTGCAACCATGCAATTAAATATTTTCAAAATTTCGCGTAAGTATTGGTTAGAAATTAGTTATTTTTAAAAACTAATAATTTATCTTCTAACTTTTCGTACAATCACCAATTTGGCAAACGAATTATTTAGTCAAATGATTATTTTTAAAATAATTATTTAACATTTTAATTATTTTCTAAGTAAAACATTTTCGAAACCTGAATTATGTAACCGTAACCCGTAACGACGGTCAGAGGTCTTCATGACAGCCGAAACCGACGGCTTAACGTGCTCTCCGAGGCACGGGGCAAACGATAATTAACAATTTAAACCTACATATTAAATTTTTATACTTAAACCTACATAAATATTAAAGTACATTCGCGCGCGAGACGTGCCGGCGAGCGCACGCAGTTCGTTTAGTGCCGCGACTTTCACTATCCGCTTAATTATAAGTATCCACTTTTAGTAAAATGAGTGAAAATAGTGTAGATGATGAAGATTTAGATAGAAGTGATTCGGAAATTTTAAAAGAATGTGAAAGAGAGCTTGTTGGTTTGTCGAATCGGAATAATTCTGTAAGAAATGACCTGAATATGAACCACAAAAAACCAGGAGCGAGAGCAAAAGGTGAAGAAAGTAGTGAAGATAGTTTTACGACAGTTATTAGAAAAAAACCTAAAGTAACGAGCAGAATTGGTTCAGTGAATACACATGATCATAGACTAATATATTATACCTGGAAATAGACTGGCAACTTCGACATTTTAGGCGAGGCAAGCGCCACCTTTTTAACCTACAGGCCACTTTTTGCCGTCTGTTTTACAAAAAATGCCGCTAGAGGTCGTTTATGTTAGTCAAGTATTATAATTATAGTCAAAATTATTTTGGAAATATAAATAAAACAATAGAGAATGCTTATAAGTGACGTTTATTTTCCAAAAATCACAATATTTACAGCAGTAAGATCACAGTAAGTTATGCTAAAATCACCAAATAAAAAAAATAATGATTGATATACCCATTTATTAATTTGTTTATTATTTTATTTATTTAACTTTTCACATTTATTTAATTTGTTTTGTATTAGTCTAAGAGCCAGTGTTACGCAGACTCACGGTATAGTAGCAAAGTTCATATTTTAATGCCAGTTAAACTAATTCATCTGCCGTAGATCAAATGGGGTTCACTATTACCATAGAGGGTTCCTTTAGGCGTGCCTAGAAGTCGAAAAGCATGAAAATCGACTTTCAAAACGTGTTCACAGCATGTCTGCCGTTTTGATATCGTAAAATATATATCTTTTTAAAACTTAATGGCAGACACTTGTTCCGGTTCCTACTATATTTTATATAATATCATAGTTTCGAAAATTTCATACAATTTGTGTTATTTTAGCAAAGCTAAAAATTATATATGTTATTTATATTTGGTTCTCTTTCACGGGTATTATTCTAATTTGTTAGAACAATAATCGGCCCTTTGGCAGGCGTACACAGAGACATAGGTCTAACGCGCAGAGGCCCTTTGAGAGAATCTAGAATGTGATGGGACACCTACTGAGGAGCCTCCATAACTGCACTATTAAGTACAGTCACGGGTTAGCCGCAACAGGGACTATTGCTACTTTTATGGAAACTAATTGAAGGGGTAAGTGGACAAAGGTGTTATCTGACTAAACTGAAAAAATCGAGTTTGTAAGCTTTCTTTTCATCTTGTAGTAAATTTTTTTGTTTATATCACAGGATGAATCTAACTCATGCGTCAGTCTCTTAAATCTTTAAAATTGCGCAACGGATTTTAATGTGTTTTTTTAATAGATAGAATGATCCAAGAGGAAGGTTTATATGTATCATACATACCTACATAGGTAATATTGCATTGCACCCGTGCGAAGCCGGGGCAGGCTAGCTAGTAATTTATAACTCTTAATTTCAATTAAAAAATATATTTAAAAACACTGTTCACATGTATTCATACTGATTCGCTGTCATTGCCAGTAAGAGTGAGAAAGTCAATATCCTGTATCTCCATTAGCATGACTGCGAAAGTATTATGTAGTCTGCCTGCATTTTAGAACCGACCTATCTGTCTGTTTTTTTGATATACATGTATAATAATGATGTAAAAACATATATAAATTGCAGCTTTGCTAAAACACTAGTTGAGGCCATGAGAACCATAGTGGCCTAACTAATTTTTTTACAATATTATCCTATCTTATTTAGGCCAGTATGGCACTTAAAATTTAGATCACCGACTAAAAACTGTAACAGTGATTAAGTTGCTATCTAGTGAATATTCGTTTTATCACTTTTAGGCCACTCTGGTTCTATCAAAATGATCAATTTGAACTGGAATAAGTCATAAACTCAATATTGTAAAAAAATTAGTTAGGCCACTATGGTTCTCATGGCCTCAGTTATCTGCGAAATGAAGCGTGAGAAAATCAAAATCATGCAACTTCAATAGCAGGACTGAACCAACCCATGGGTCTGTTTTTGTAAATATATGTTTATTATAATAATAATATAAATAACGTGTATAATTTTTAGCTTTGCTAAAATAACGCAATATTTTATGAAATTTTTAAACTATGATATTATATAATATAGTAGGAACCGGAACAAGTGCCTGCCATATATGTATTTTTTTTCTATAAAAATATATATATATTTTAAGATATCAAAACGGCAGATATGTTGCGAACACGTTTTGAAAGTCGATTTTCATGCTTTTCGACTTCTAGGCACGCCTTAAGGAACCCTCTATGGGAATAGTGAACCCCCATTTGATCTACGGCAGATGAATTAGTATAACTAGCATTAATATGGAGTTTGCTACTGTACTCGTCTCTTTGATCCCCTGCTTTTCAAAAAAACATTACGAGCTGAGTTCTTAAACATATCATCACTGTCGTATACGGTGGTTTTGCCAGTGAGTAGGTGGCCAACCTCCTTGCACCAGTTGTAAATAAAAAAAATAATATTTTTATTAATTATGAATTCTTTCATTGTCTTACCATGTACTTCACATTTGAGAAAATTTAAATTTATATTTACACTAACCACAAATTTTATATATTCCATTTACTTTTCTTTAGTGGCACTGGTTTTTAATATGGTATAATATTATGTAATATTTTCAACTTGTGCAAAGAAGTCAAACAAACACCTAGTTGGATAGCAGAGCCATCTTTTATTTTCGAATTCTTTAATTTTTATATATTTATGGAAACTTTGCAAATCTTCTGTTTCCGTGTCTAATTTGCATACTGCACAGCTCTTATAGACTGCTGTTTTGGCCTTTACTGCTATCCAATCACTACAATAACCAATTGCTGCGCATTTTTCGACGCTTTTTTGTCTTTATTATTTATTAAAATATCGGTATCTAGATCCGGTATAGACACATGGTCAAAATATATATTTATTTGTCTCTCTTCTAACAATGGTGCCTCTCCCTCAGCAATAAAATCTTTAAACGATTCCAAAGCGATGCCATCGTCTGCTTCGCAATTGGAACCAACCGCGTGAGATTAAATTATTTAAAATTAAGGTTTTATACGCTGCTACAAAATGAGAGGCACCTGGCATTATATTGCCGTGACCATGTGCACATATGGAAACGCAGAAATTTTCCAAAGCGCCTTGGTTGAAATTGCGCAGTAAGACTGAATTAATGCCCTTTCTTTGTAGAAAAAGGGTAATATTTTTAAAAGATTCTATTGTTTTAACCCAGCTCATTAATGAAGGCACAACTCCACCCCTTAGTGGAGTATCAAATTTCATGGATTTTAAAATAGGCATACTTTTGTTCCATAAATTTCTATGTGGTGATTTTGGCGTAACCGCTGTTCTGTGAATTTTTCCTCCAATTGTCTGGTGGTAACTGCCGTTGACGCTGTCGAATAATTCGTCGAAGAAGATGAGTATATCGGCAGTTTGTGTGCATTCTTTGGGCATGCAACCCGATTCTGCAACAAAACAAAATTACTTGATTGTAATATGTTTTATACATTCTTAATATTTCAGAGGCAACGATAGCCTAGTGGAGAGACCAACAGACTGCCACGCAGAGGTCTCGGGTATGAATCCATGACGCGCACCAATGACTTTTCAAAGTTATATGCGTATTAAACTCTTATTTGTCGCTTGCACCGTGCTTCGGAGGGCACGGTAAGCCGTCGGTCACGGCTGTCATTAAAAGATCTTTGACAGTCGTTACGGGGAAATAGTACCCTCCAATATCCTGACTCTGGTCTAAACCATAGAATATACCTTCAGGGTACAGATGTCAGATGGCAGTCACTCTGTGGAAGAGCTTATATTCTATCAAATGGGAGCCTAGAATTGTTAAAATAGTCTATTTTGCACATACATTAAATTAAACTAAACAAAATCTCACATACCTGCCATAAAGCCCAAAGCTGCACCAACAGATTTGCTGAACACTTGTGTGCAGTGTTTCACTTTCATTTTGGGGATCAGATGCGGCACAACATGACAAGCAGTTAATTTTGGCATAATTTTAACTCCCTTATAGCCAGGTGAACATTCATAAAGAAGTTGTATGTGTTCCCATTTCGCAATGTTTTCTTTTCCCTTCATTGTAAATTTCAAATTCTTATTTAAGAGATTATTTCTTATACCTTTCATTAGGTGTGGGGGGTCATACAATACAAATATTTTATTTTGCTGTTATAAAACAGCCACCAGTGTACTCTTTATCATTTCTCACCATTTGCATTCGAGTGTCTGCTATCAAGCTATTTATTGCTGCCAAATTTGTGGCGCCTTGGTCACAAACTGTTGTGACAACGTGTAGATTTGCTTCCGTTAATTTCTTCAGGACAGTTTTAATTTGATTTTTTTTGCGACAATGTTTTTGTGGTGCCAGCTGAATAAGAAAACCACACTGGTTGCTTGTATTTTTTTACAACCCCCCTTATCATAAAGATCAGGACATGGTCACAAAAATTAGGTTGTCGTTCTTCTCCATCATTTACAAAACCTTCTATTTCATCCTTGGCTGCATTATATATACAAAAAGCACCAAAGGCCATTTCATCAAACACCAAGGTACAATATCTGTGTTTATCTGGCATCTTAGCCACTCTCTTTTTTAAATGATTAAAAATTCTTTCATTGCAGCCTGGTGAAAGGTTTAGTGATTCCAACTGCTTTTTGTGAGATCGCCTTGAGGGTAACACTCACATTCTTCTAAGAATTCTGTAGGACTTGGGAGATGGCTTGTACAATGAAAGAGCCAATATCTTCTCGTCTAAGGAAAATCTTCGGCCTTGAGACTTCTTACCACCTTGGGTTATTTGCATCAGAAAGAAGGTTCTACCATTTTCTGACATTTTCGTTGTTAAAATGTTGAATGCCCTTGTCTTCGATAAATTCTTTGCAAATTTGATTTCTTTCTAGATTTTTGATTTAGATTCTATTCATGCCAGTTTTCTTGCCAAGTTGCATATTGATTTTTTTATAGCTTTCTTCACCTCTGCTTGTTCAGCATGAGATATCTTGTATGAAGCTGAAACCAAAATAATTAACATTATTATTGTAGTCTGTTTCTGCTAGAAATCTCTCTCTCGCAATTTGCTACATAGTGTTCTTACTATCATACAAATAGATTAATAATGGTCAATCTACCCATATAATAAATAAGAAAGTGTGGTTGTTTCTTTGTTTCTCACACTTTCATGTCTCAACTACTCAACTGTTTGTCATGAAATAGGTATTACATATGTCGTCAAAGGCACAGATAACATTGATTAAGTACAATCAGCGACAAAGGTCGCTACACATTTACGAGATTTTAAATGGTTTTTATTGCCCAAATAATTACAATTATTTTCTAAATCTGACAGCATTCTAAAACTGAAAAAGCTTTCTATACGAAGAAAACCTGATTTGATCGTAAATTATACCAACAGAATAAGAAATAGACAGTTTTGATTCATAAACGGCCGGTTGGCGTAGCGGGAGTGTAAGCGACTGCTACGTCAAAGGTCGCGGGTTCTATTCCCGTTCAAGTCAAACAAACATTTGTGTGCATGAACATAGATTTTTGTCTTGGTCTGGGTGTTTATATGTATAATATGTAAGTATTTACAAAAAAAAGTATATATGTATGTTTATCCATAATCTAGTACCCATAGTACAAGCTGTGCTTAGTTTGGGACTAGATGGTGTTGTGTGAATGTGGTAGAATATTATTATTATTATAAAAATCTATCATAAATCTATGAATGTGTAGCAAGTCATGTCATTGACTGTACCTCTCATTCAAGAGTAAGTGAATAAACTACTCCACTGCAAGATTTGCTAATGTATCAATGATTCTTTATTAATATTCAGAATTCAGCATCACTAAACTTTTAAATATTAAGTATGTAACCAGTGACCGTGACCAGATTTGTGTTGGAGTGAGATCTAATTTTGATGCCTCCCTAGCTCTAAGCTTTCGAGCTAGCAAGCCCCATAGTCTGCCACAGCCTCCGCTCCATTCACCATATGGACAGACTGGCCCTGTTTATAACATTCTAATATATAAAATTATTATACCTGTTTTGCAATGCCTCTTTTGAAGTTAAGTTGATGGCTCGGATATTATTGTCTGTGACATCAATGCCTGAGATCTCGAAGGCATTGGGTTAACATCAAATCCTGCAGTTGCATCTAATAGATTTTCTCCTTGTGTTGAAGTTGCAGAAACAAGGTGTTGCTGACTAAATACAGTGGTGAGTTTATGAGGAGCTGTAAATAAAGAAGGAAGAACTATTAGCATATTTTAATCACTACTGTATTCTATGATGATTATTTGTGAAAAAGTCTAATATTTATTTGATTCTTTCATAACAATAATAGTACATTGTGTAGCAGCATAGACAATAATGATACAATAATTACCTGGAAGATGCAGTTGTGGGACAGCCATTTTACTAAGACGGTTGCTCAGAAAAATAACAAACTCAGGAAAGTGTCTATGACATAGGTGCTTTGCGATTTTTATATATGGTGTTATTATCCAGGCCAATTATTTCACCACCAATCCTTAAGACCCATGTTCTAAACCGCTCAGCATCATTTACTGGATCAGGGAAGCTGTGTAGATGTACATCTAGAACCAAAAATAAATTGCTGAAATACATCATAGATCTCAACTTAATCTAGCGACTAGTGAATGGCCCAATCCGGCTAGTACCTTTGACATATCAGACCAACACACTTTAAAAAAGATTTACAAAAACATTTCACAAGTCAAATAAATAAGTTGTTCATACAACGGACAAGAAAAAGTTTGTCATCTTATGATTACTAAATAAATGGGCTTCTTTGGAGTGGGGCCTTCAGGTAAGAAGGGATTGCTACACAGGGGATAACAACACTAGCAGATATTATTACGAATACCAATAATGTTCATAAATTGTTATACTAGTCTTAATAACCCATAAAATATTAAAGTCTATGTCATTCTTAGTACCCATATTTATTTTTTAAGTTATGCTGGTATAACATATCATATCCTAGGCTATACTATAGCATACAATTTAATTTGTTTTAAAGTACTTCCAAGTTTGTATGTGAACTTGTGAGGATTAAGAGTATTTATGCCCCCCAGCTTATCATACGAATGCTTTATCCACGAACGAGTGAGTACAATTGGATAATATTTGGTATATTTATGCAGGTTGTTAAGGATTATTACATTGTTATTATGGTTTCAAAACTAACTTCAGTTTGTTCCTAATATATAAAAATAGCATCCAGAATCAGTTATTTCACTTTACTTTTCAAAACTGACTTAAAGGTTTGTGCGAGTAGCTGCGAGAAATCATATAGCTTCACTTATAAACAGGTGTAGATAGAAGAGTTTGTTACATTACTTACCATCCTTATTGGTGATGGGGCACATAGGTACACAGCACTTGTTCCTAGACATTGTTTATACACTTTTATATGATATGGTCCAAACTCCAAAACAGGAGGGCCTAATCTTTACACGGAGAACAATTCTCGACGTATAAAACACTAAAGACGGTAATTGCTTGTTTTCGTAATATGCACGGAGGAACTGACGCTCAATTCAACGCGAATATCACTAAAAGCAATACAAATACACCAAAACACAAAAATATTTGCGCACAAGAATTTAAATAACCCGGCAGACGTTATTTTTGTGTAATGACAATTATGACAGCTCTGTGACATAACTGAATAGAATTGAACAGAGTAACAAATCCGACTTTCTACCATTTTGTACCATAATATTAACAATAATATTAAAATAATTTGTAAAGTAAATATTTCTTACACGATTTACGCGATTCATGAAGTGTTAAATCTAAGTATAACTATTTCAAATCTTATATTCCTAAGTTAATGTCGCTAACATTAATATGTGCTATAAGTCGAAGGTGTCATTTAAATAAATAAAAACGACCAAATGGAAATGTTTATTTTTCATCAATAATGTATCGAAATCCGTGTACTCACGAACATTCACGAACGAATTTTGTTACGTGTGGACATTAAAGAGGGAGCTGGTTTCAATGATTTTACATGAATGTAGGCAAGATTCCGACGCATGCACATGATACCCAATGTGAATTTTTGGAAAAAAGTGACGCAACGCAAAGTCATTATGACATTAATGTTACCTCTATGCATTATGACGTATCTTTAAGTGCATTAAAACCTTTGCCAAAACAAATGGCTTTAGCAAAATTATTGTCCAGTGAAAAGATAGGAGGAGTGACTAAAATTAAATATAAGAGCCCATATAAAGTTTTGATTCAGTTGAAAGAGAAAGAGCAAGCTGAAAAGTTACTACACAGTCAAAAATTCAAAGAATTAGATCTTAAAGTCCAGTACATTCATGACCAGAATATTTTATCTTATGGAATCATTAAAGGAGTGGATTTAGACATTGAGGAGAAAGAGTTTACTACAAGTCTGAACTGTGATATGGAGATAGTAACAACCAAACGATTAAAAAAAAGGAACTTAGAAGGTAAATGGGTAGACAGCGAGACGGTACGCATATGCTTCAATAATCCCTTTCCACCTCAATATATATATGCTTATGGCTGCAGATTTAAAGTAGAGAAATATATATTCCCGGTATCTCAGTGCTCTCTGTGTTGGCAGTTTGGCCACAGTAGACATTTTTGCCCGTCCAGCAAGATTGTTTGTCCTAAATGTGGTAAAGCGCACGAAAATTGTGAAATCGAAACATTTAAGTGCCCCAATTGCAGGGGCCTACATATGGCGTTAGACAAGACGTGCCCTGCTTTCCTAAAAGAAAGAAAACTAAGACTTATTATGAGTGAGAATAATCTCACATACAAGAAGGCATTGGAGATGTATTTGAAAGCTTCAGATCGTCCGACATGCACTAAAGAAAACGACGACAAGGCATGCTATCCCACGCCATCCTGCATTCAAAGACCTGAAAATAGTTACAGCGGTGTTCTTAAAAAAGGTATAAATCCTCCAGAAGAATTGGCTAGTGACACAGATCTTACAAATGAGGGAGAGATACATAAAGAGGAGGCATTACAGCGCCCGAACACCAAGAAAGCTAAAAAAAGCAAGAAGAAAAAAAAGAAAAATATTGAGACTGATATAGAATCAACACAAGAAGAAGATATGGACGTTGAACCTTTGTGTGATCGGATAAATGATAAACAGGATAAGAAGAGTAAAAGGAGGTTTGATTTTTATTCAGTTTTCCAGAGGATTAAGGAAATCATATTTTCGGAGCGCAGTTTTGAAGAAAAAATTATGGCAATATTGAAGGATATTTTCGGAGAGCTTAAATTATGGTTTTTGAGAATTTTCACAGGTGACCAGTTGTTAAAAAATATTTTAAACATATCTGATGGATAGTAACGTTAAGGATTCTGCCATAAATATACTACAATGGAATTGCCAAAGTTTAAAGCCTAAACTAGTAGATTTTGACTTACTATTGAATAGGGAAAATATTCATATAGCAGCAATATGTGAAACTTGGCTTGATTCGGAAATTGACTCAATTAAGTTAAGAACCTATAGTATCTATAGAAGGGATAGACCTGATGCTTATGGAGGAGTTGCAATCATAGTCCATAAGTCTATTCGCTCACAGGTATGTCAAATTAATTTACATAATTCTGGTATAGAGGCTATTCATGTGAAGGTATTAAATTGTAGTGTTTTAGAAGACATCATAAGTATCTACTGTCCGTCATCAGTAAGTACTAGGACATGCGATTGGGAGGATCTTTTTTCACGTGTGTCTACAAAATGTATTGTGGTGGGTGATTATAATGGGCACCACACAAACTGGTCATACAAAACTGACCCCAGGGGAATGCAGTTGTTAGATGCCTCATTGGATTGTGGTTTTGTATCTGTAAATAACGGCTCAGCTACTCGCGTTAAACTAATGGAGGGTGTTCTTCAGAGTACCTCACCAGATGTAACATTTGTCTCATCAGACCTAGCCATAATGACTAAATGGCAAGTATTAAACGAGAGCTTAGGTAGTGATCATCTTCTCATTAAAATAAGGCTAAATTTTCAAGCTCCGCTGTCTTTCACTAGGAGGAGAAATTTCAAACGGGCTAATTGGCATCAGTATAAAGAAGACCTAAGCGCACCTTTGTCGAATTGGAATAGTAATAGCTTCTTGAACTCTGACATTCAAAATATGTACGATTATTTGGAAACCAATATCAATGAGGCCGCTAACAAAAATATTCCTTTTACTAAGATATGTACGAATCCCAGTAATAAATTTAAGCCCAAGGAATGGTGGAACCCATCACTATCAGCAGCAGTTGCGGAGCGGAGACTAGCTTTAAAAAAATTCAGACGAAACCCAACCCCTGATAATTACGAAATCTTGCAAAATAAAATATTATGTTGTCGTAGACTAATACAAAAAGCTAAGTCACGTAGTTGGAAAGCGTTCTGTGATGGTATCAGTGAATGTACTTCAGCGGTTGAAATGTGGAACAAGATGGGCTGGATCAAGGGATATCGTCCGTCAAAGTGTACACCATCTAAACAAAGACAAATGGAATTATTACATTCACTAACTCCAGATACGGTCGGAAACTTAACACCTACTTTTAATTCTAGAAATGTGTTACTGGAATCACCGTTTACACGACAAGAACTTAAAATATGTTTTAAAAAGAAAGATACTGCTCCTGGTAGTGATGGGATCACGTATTCAATGATCTATAATCTGCCTGAGTCCGGCATAAAATTCTTACTTAATTTATTTAATGCTATTTTTCTGACCAGTTACGTACCCAATCAATGGCGATCAATGCTTATAGTACCCATACCAAAGGCAGTAAGTAATTGCAATGTAGAACCTAAATTAAGACCTATTTCTTTAATTACATGTTTATGCAAAATTTTTCATAATATGCTGAACAATCGAATTGAATGGCACATAGAGAAACATTTGGTATTATCTCCACAAGTCACAGGATTTAGAAAAGCTCATTCCTGCTTAGACAGCCTTTCTAGACTCATTACGTACATACAGTTAGGTTTAGCAAAGAAAATGCCCACTGTTGCCTGTTTTCTAGACATAGAGGATGCATACAACAATATTTTGATTGAGAAGATGCTCACTATCCTGGATGACTTAAAGGTTGGTAAAAGAATTTGTACATATTTATGGTCCTATCTAAATGATAGACATTTAATGTTAAAAGACTTGTCTGGGGAACAAAATAATTATATTCGATGCGCAAACAGAGGTTTAGCCCAAGGGGACCCGCTGTCGCCGTTACTTTTCAATATTACTACCTCTAGTATATGCCATAAAATTAAAAACGTTTTAGTCACGCAATACGCTGATGATTATGTATTTTATCTAAGTCACAAAGACTTAACTTTTATCTAAGTCACAAATACTTGTGAAATAAACCTACAAATTGCTCTTGATTCTATGGTGAATATTTTGAATGAACTTGGTTTACAGTTATCAGCACATAAATCAAAATTTTGCATATTCAGTAGGGGGCGTATTAGAAGACAAATACATCTGGAAATTAATAACATTCCTTTAGATTCTGTAGAGTACATTAAATATCTAGGAATGTGGCTGGATAGATCTCTCACATGGGGAAAACACATCAATGAAATATCTCATAAAACTACTAAATTTCTTAATATACTAAAAGTTTTGGCTGGGGCTAATTGGGGTGTTCACACTAAATATCTACGTACATTGTACTTATGCTTGATCAGAAGTAGGTTCGACTATGCTTGTTTCCTTTACGATAATTGTGCAAAGACAAATTTGTTTAAATTGGATAAAATACAAAATCAGGCATTAAGGATTATAGGTGGGTTTATTAAAAGCTCTCCAATATATGCGATGGAAAGTGAGTTATTTGTTCAGCTATTGTTTGTTAGGAGACTATTTCTAGCATACAAATATTGTATTAAAAGTATGTCATGGTCTAATAATGATATTATTAACCTATTGGATGAACTTGATACGCAGCCACATTCTAGATATTGGCAAAACAAAAAAATACCATTGCTTTTGGTTGCCTACAGAGAAACCAAGTCTAGCGAAGTACATGCAACATATCCCCTTCAAATGTTTACCCTAGATGCTTGGTTGTCTAGTATTAATTTAGAGGAAATTATTGAGGTTAATTTGGATTGTATTCAGTACTCAAAAAACAGTTATGAAATTACAAACCTAAAATATGATGTCATACAATCTCTCAATCTGAAATATAATGGTTGGCAACAATTTTATACAGATGGCTCTAAGAGTGTAGCAGGTCAAGGAGCGGCATATTTTTATGTAAATGAAAAACGGCAAGCAATGTACAAAACCAACTCTGAGGTATCGATAATGACGATGGAGCTCATTGCAATTTCAGAAACTCTAAAATATATTAATAATAGTAATGGTCAATGTTTTGTAATCTTTACAGATAGTAAATCTTCTTTGTACCATTTAGCTCGATGCGCCTCTGGACACAGAGGTGTTTCGGTAGCCTATGAAATTCTCAATGAGATATTACATATACATAGTAGTAACAAAATTCTGAAATTGCAATGGGTTCCATCCCATATAGGAGTGCAGGGTAATGAAGAGGCTGACCGCCTAGCAAAAATTGCTGTAAGAGAAGGTGAAAGTTTAAATATAGTGCCATTCTTTTCGGAAATTTTATTTAAATTTAAATATATCTGTTATAATAAGTGGAAAGAGTATTTTGATGAACAGTCTGCAACAAAAGGAATATGGTATAAAACAATACAGTGTCAGCCTCTTCAAATACCCTGGTTTTTTAATGTTAAAATGAACCGTAAATATGTAGTAATGCTGAACAGATTACGTTTAGGACACATTCCATCTAAGAAATTTGACTATCTAATGGGACGAGCTATTTCACCACTTTGTGAAGTGTGTAATAAAGTAGATGATGTTCAACACGTTTTGATGGAATGTGTCAAAAACAGTAGTAAAAGAACAAGTATCATAAATTGCTTAAATATAAACTGTATGAATGTTGGTGTAGTGCAAAGCATATTAAGTAACCCCACTTCTGAAGAAGCTAAGATGTTTTGTAAATTGGCTATGCCTACATCATCATAATTCTTGTAGGTAAGTATGCATGAAACCTATGTACATGTATATTAGATATAAGTTAGTAATAAGTAATTTTAAAAGCTGTAAACTGTTCTTGTTATGATGGGACTGACATATAAAATTATATATAAGTCCCAAAACAAATAAAGAGAAAAAAAAAAAAAAATATTAAAGTAAGTAGGTACAGATCATCATCATCCTAGCGTTATTGTTGCATTTAAGATTGATGGAGCCCAGACTGACTAGATGTGACGAATATCTACGAATCATAGCTTTTTAACTGACTTCAAAAAGTAGGAGGTTCTCAATTATGTTGTTTTTTAGCATTAAAACTCCGTCATTTTTGAACTAATATTAAAAGTTATTTTGGGCGTAAATGGAGAGCAATACTTTAAAACTAGAATCAGAATATTTAAGAGAATCTAAAAGGCCGTGCTGCGCCTGCGTCACTAATATGTTCTTGGTCATTCTCAGGAAGATATTTTATTTTATCTTCGGCAATCCGATTGACTGCCTCCGTTTGGTGGCCTTAATTACTATGCCACCACAGTGCTAATTTAAAATAGGTAACTGAGTTTCCGTAAGATGTCACGCCAAATGCGTGACCGTGTTCAGAACGTGATTTTTTTATATTTTCCTCGTCCATTACTCATTTTCTATTGTGATTATTTTTGATGACGTATTCTATAACGCAATGTACACCGTTGTTTGAGGAAAATATTTTTTGTCATGTGGTTGGTGGAAACGAAACGATGATAATTGGACGGTATAAATCAGTTTACACTTTTTAAATGTATATATATTACGTACCTACCGATAGTTACGTAGTATATTTAAAAAAACGTTACATTTTGTTGTGCAACAGATCTAAATTATAAGAAACGAGACTTCGGCCGCTGCCCCGTGGGTCTTTTTCCCGTAGGTTTCCAGAAATTCTTTCTAAGTGCTCCCCTACACTCCCCAAGCAAGAGACATGCCAAATTTCAGCTTCCTAAGACCATTAGTTTTGGTTGTACCTTCAGTCAGTCAGTAACGCTATAATTTTATATAATACCAATAACTTGTAATAAAGGCCTAGCCCTGTAAGGGTGCTTTGCCACCAGAGATGTACTGTGCGGTTACGAGGATGTGTTAGCTAAGCTACGAAACTGTGTAGGGGAGACCGGGGTTCAAAGTGCCGGGGGTAGGTTGTTCCGATCAAAATAGCTCCGCAAATAAAAGAGATGGCAATAGGTGTGAAGTGTGTCGCGAAACTTCATACTATCGCGCTATTGCATCAGCCATTTAAGAGACGGTGTGTCGGCGTGCGAGAGTGGTAATTGAATAGTGGCACATAAACAACACGTAAGTAAATTTTTTCGTCCTTAAACTTTTTGGTCTATCTCATTCAATTGTCTGACTATTTGCGAAAGACTTTGTATTATCAGTTAGGCAAACTATAGTGATTATGAATTTAATATCATTGATGACTTCTTATAACCTATTCTACTGTAATTGAAGGACACTTAGAAGATGGGATTTGGGGTTCAACGTTCCTCTGGCCGGGGGCTAGTTGTTCCGAGGAACAACGTGCCCCAGGCTCGCCTGAGGCTTACCTCAGGTGGACCATAATATGGAAGCCATCCCAGGTAGCGAGCCACGTCTAGCAACAACAGGATACCCGACTAACGAACCTCAACCAGGACCCTCGAACATTGCTAATTTGCGAAACAATATTGTCATTCAAGCCACATCTAGCGCATTTTCTCCATTTTCATCAAACCCCTACCAAAAGCACCACCAAGATCGTCTATATTAACTAAACGAAGAAGAAGAAAATCAGCAATACTGACAGATACGCCTGAAAATAACGCTTTGGCTGAAGAAAAAGCAAGAAGAGGAAAAGCAATAGTAAAATAAAGGTGAAGGAAATTGAAATAAGAGTTGGAAAGAAAAGGTCAACCGGTAAAAACAAGCGAAATGGTAAAGAAAATGTGAAACGGAAAGTCGTGCAAGAAGATGATCATGAAAATGATAGTGGAGAGGACAGTCTGGAATGTTATTGTTTAATTTGTTGCGACACATATTCCAATTCACAACCAGGAGGACAATGAATTGAATGCGTCATGTGTAAGAATTGGAAAATCTTGAAAATTGAAATCTAAAGATACCTATTCATTCCTTTTATATGTCTAAATTGTAATTCTGACGACGAATTCTTTGAATAATTATTTTTTTAAGTTCTTCATGACTGAAATAAAACTATTACTAGATAAAGTAAGCCATTAATTAGATTATTGATATCAATAAAGTAAATTCTATGAGATTGGATTCAGAAACTATAGTTCGAAATGTTAAAATTAGTTGATTAATATCAAAGATGTTTATTAGTCTTAAGCCTATTAATTAGTTTGTACCTATTCAACATTATTAGTAATAATGTTTGTTACTATTTTTGTAGATTTGTTTTCAAATCCTTAGAGTTTGTTGAAAATTGGTTAGAAAACATTAAAATTTTGTATTTTTGTATAATGAAACTCATAATTATTAAGTTACATGTGCCTTTTTTATTTTATATGTACCTTTCCAACTAATATTACATTATTGTTGATTGGAGTTGACAGCGGAACAACTTACCTCAACTGAGGAACAACCAGCCCCTTCGTGGGGCGAGTTGTTCCCTATCGACTTGCTAAAGAAAAAAAATCCTGGACCAAAATATATTATTAATTCAACGTATTTGACTATAGAATTTGCAACTAGGATAAATTTTACATCTATTTATATAGGAATCATGGATCATAAACCTTTCTATCACATTCATATTGCGTGCTACTCCAAAATCGGAACTTCGAACCCCGGCCTCCCCTATGCAATTCCACCGATGCTACGTAGCGGGCTAATAAATATATTTGATTATCCACTTTTATTTTGCTTGCTAAACGGTGGAAGAAAAGTGCGTCGTCGTGAGGCTGCCTGCATGTCTTAAGGTAGAATTCCGTGCATCGCGATCGATCGCGGCCGCGCGCGGCCTACGACTGTCGTCGATCGTTCGCGACAATAGTCAACGTATGAAAATGTATGGCACCGCTGCCGAGGCCCGCGACAGACGCGCGCGGCCGACGACTGTCGTGAGCCGTGCGCGTCAGTGTCTTGAAATTAGTAGTAATGAAAAAAAAATCGGAAGTTTTGCCGACTATACAGGGTGTGAAAAGGCCCTTAACGAAAACTGAAATCCCATGTGGTACCAATCACTACGAACATTTTCTACTTCGGCACCATACCAGGGAAATTACTGGTTCAGAAGATATTGAAGCTCAAAGTTAGTATGGAATTTTTCTAATTCGGTACAAAATCGATGCATTTACCCCGCCAATATGTTCTTTAGATGCCCTGTAAGCCCATGGATAAGTAGGTTTTTCGAGCATTGCACGCGCGCGCTTTTAATTGCGGTTTAAAAAATGAGAAAACTTTAAAAAAATAAAACGTTTCCCAGGTATTATTTTTGGTTAGTATGACTTGGCATGATGTCCACAACGAGTATACTTCGGCTTGGTGATGGGTCTTGTGACACTCGTCAATTTTGTATTATCGTTCCAAACATCCAAAAATTTTTTTTCATTAGGTACAATATAATTGCCTTTGAATCAATATTTGCTAGTATCCTTTTTCATTTCTGCTTTTAAAGAGGGGTCGATTGGTACTCTAGTTTCATAATATAGCAACAGCAGCTCGTTATTCTCCTCTTCTTCTTCAAGGATGTCAATTAGCATTTCGACCATGATTTTGACTTCGCTAGACACACGTCTAGAGGGAACTGACGAACAACATCTACTAATTTCAAGACACTGCCGCGCGCAGCTCACGACAGTCGTCGGCCGCGCGCGTCAGTCGCGGGCCTCGGCAGCGGTGCCATACATTTTCATACGTTGACTATTGTCGCGAACGCTCGACGACAGTCGTAGGCCGCGCGCGGCCGCGATCGATCGCGATGCACTGAATTCTACCTTTAGAGTTCTCCATGATGTTGTTGCGAATTCTATCAACCCGCATCTGGCCGAAACCCTGTGGACTATGGCCTTATCTTTCCCACAATGAGAAGATGCTCGTGCCCAGCTCATGGAGGTCAGTTTATAATATAATGATGATGATGATAGTATTGGTTTTATGCATTGTGGGACGAGATGACTGTGTTTGAGTTACCCGTAGAATCATTAGGTAAGTGTCCAGACAAAAGTAACTCATTTAAAACAATTTGTTCACGACAGACCCTTAAAATGATTTATTTGACAATTTTATTATTTTTCTTTTACTTTACTTTTGTACTAGGAAGAAATTCCTGTGTCGCGGGGGACTTTACAAACATACAACCAACGGACACAATGAATACCCAGACTCGAGACAACAATTTGTAGATCACACAAAGTATTGTCTCGTGTGGAAATCGAACCCACGACACGCGGCGCAGTACTAAGCGGCGAGGCGAGCAGTCAACCGTGATTTTATGCACATGGATAGAATTAATGTTATGTGCTTTAAAGCACGTTTATTTTTTTCCTTTGTGTCGTAATCTTTCACAAAGTACTTGCTTACCAACAAATTACAGACATAATGGTAGCCAGGTCTACCTATGTCTCCGCATTTATCGCTTATAGCGTGATTTGATTTGCCCTTCCATACAGATCGGTAAAGTTAAGGTACAATCAAACAAGTCGGCGGTGAAACAGTTTGAAAAACAAACCCTTGGCTCGCTCATAGAGTCGAGGCACACTAGAAACTGGTTTTGTATACGAATGTCAATGTTTGTGTAAAGTAGCACTGGAAGCGATGATGTCTTGCTGAGCAGTTCTCACTCTTATGGTGGTCTAGCGGGAAGATGTGCGACTGTACATGTACCTACAGTAAATATAACAGAGCTCTACCGTGCTGCTGAGGCCACGTATAGCGGTATAGCCATCTGATGCGGTTCTTGTCTGAGACACCTACCCACCACCACTGGAAGCCTTGTCAGTAGCCTTCGGGTGGTCTATAAACTCAGACCAGAGTTGGTACACTCGTAATAAAAGGTATGTAAATATTATAAAAGAAAGACGACAGTACTTAATTTTACGTTAGCTTTAGTATCAAAATCAGAAAAAAATGGATACATGAAGAAAATGAATCTTCTGTAAACAGGCTATCCAACACATAGGAAAAGTATACAATAAACACATGTGTTTTTCAAGCATGAAACCCCATGCATACTAGTCTGTAAACAGATTAGTAACACTATTTCTATTTAAATGTTATTTTCCTTCCTTCAAGTCCATTCTAATGTAAGTATATTTAGTTGTGCGCGTGGCTTGTGTCGCACACAGGAGACTGCCACCGAATGCAATTCCTCCATTTGCGCAGCTCAGTACAATTTTAAGGAAATTTGTTAATGTTGCTTGTGTCTTCAACGGACAACTTTTGGTTTCCAGTTACCGACACTGATCCCTTTTTGATGTAGTATTTTCTTGGATTTACGCGAATGTTGCACATATTGAAATTAAACTACAGTTTACGGATTTTATCGCGTTATATTGGTTTCACTGTTATTACATTTAAACAGAATGATCTAGAAACTACATTTTTTCGAACGACGTTTCGAATTCTTTACAGGATTCATGTTCACGGCAGACTGAGATACACGATAATGTTCCTCCAGCTTGGGACCCTGTCATAAGGCTAATGAAAACCAAGAAGGACAAAGTCACCAGAGGACCTAAGGACACTGCGAGCTCATTCTACGTAAATAGTAACACCAATAGTTGAAAAATGTTCGGGTACTTTGAGATAACTTATACATTCAAGAAATTAAGACAAAAATCACCTCAGTCTGCCGTGAACATAAATCCTTTAAAGAATTCGAAACGTCCGCGCGCGTCGGCTAGTAATAAAAATGTAGTTTCTACATCGTTCGGTTTAAATGTAATAACAGTGAAACCAATATAACGCGATAAAAGCCGTAAACTATAGTTTAATTTCAACACTTTTTGATAGTTATTGAGTATTTACGTTTTTACGAGGAAGCAACTGGACACACCAGCAGATGATTTCATACTGGTTCTATAGAAATTAAATATTCATCGGTAGCTTGTGTCTGATACCAGACTCTAAAGTGTCCACGTTTGCACTCTGCCTTATGATAGAATATTATTATGTCATATCTAGTTAGACTACAGAGTGGACTCCGGGCTCCAAGTTTACAAAGTACCTGCGCAATACATACATACTTGAAGCGAACTTCTTCAACCTCTGGCGTTACCAAATCCAGTTTAGGTATTTAACTAATTTGTGGTATAAATAATATAATCTATTTACGATACGTTTTCTGGTTTCTCGGTGGAAACCTTGCTTCTGGAGACATATCTGGGATGTAGGATTCGGCAGAAGGGACTGTTTGACTTCCATAGAAACGTTCTGGTTTACGCACTAAAACCGACCCTGTATTACTTTATCACCCCATTGAGACTGGCGCGCGAGGTCATGGAGACTTCGCTAGTTTTGCATATTCGTGACCCTGCAAGGGTTGACCCGCCCTTTGCCTTGCCATTTATCTCGCGCTTGCATCCATCAAATCTCATCATGTACTAATTTTATCGTGCATTCTGAAATACAACAACGATGATTATTATTTAGTGATATTTATTTTTAAACTTAATAATAATTCGCGGCGAGCCTGGCAAAAAGTTTGTCAGTCATTTCTCCTCGGACGATAATAGAGTTGTATCATCATGAAGATGTTGGATCTTCGTGCTAAAATTCTCTGAAGCATTTTACAAGTATCGCTGACCCACGGATTAAAATCTTAATCTGCCTAAAATAAATACCACATATTATTATTAGGTACAGTTGTTTGCAGTACGCACTAGGAAAAGTCATCTTACATTTATTTCTACGGATTTACCATCATTCTTTATTTTTCATTTACTCATCCTCGATGCTAATTCTGATCTGTAGATTTCAAGATTCTACTCAAAATTATGACCACAAGTCTCAAGCATTCCCATGCCAACGTCTCCTAAATTCCAAGAAATTCATTGCGTAGACCCCGCGTACGGTGCATAACAGCCAAAGCTACCTAACCAAACGGCCTCAGCATTGTATCATCAATGACAGCCTTTCCGATCTGCCGATAACGTATTAGTATTCTAAGCAGCTCCTTAATCACTTCACTGTAGTGCAATATTGCATTTATTTGTATGCTATTCAGTTGCGCACTGATTTGAATACTAAAATGTCGAGGGACTTCGTTCGAGTGGCTTACGCATTTTCCCGTAAAATTTTATATAACGCGAGTGTACGTCTCCTGAGACAGTTAATACGCAATAAACATAGTGAGCTGAATAGTGTACAGTGTGAGTTATATGACGTGCATACGAAATGTTGTGAGTTCCTATCTCGCGTTGATTATGATTTGTGTGATCGGATAACGTTCTTACAAGCTAGTCGGACATTCGAACTATGTAGTGCTACTCACGAGCGAAAGTTCTCGAAGTTATTAAACCGACGGTATGCGAATAAAACGTCATCTACGGAATCGGTACAAACCAGTAAAACAGTAATTAATCTATCCAAGGCGAGTTTAGATGAATCTACTATTAACATCTTGGCCAAAGGTTTATACTTCGCATTAACACCTAAGCGAATACCGTACGAAAATATAATCAGCAGTGTTGAGGAGACGATTATCCGTAATAAAGTACCGCCCGGTGATGCCGATACCCTACGACAAGACGTCGCGGTGATATTACGGAAGTCGAAGATACCCACTAGCAATGCCACTATGGAAGAGCGTCAAGCACTGAAAAGGATTCGGGACAACCAGGATATTTTAGTGCTTAAGGCCGACAAGGGAAACGCCACTGTAGTGATGAATACGGCTGATTCTACGGACAAGGTACGAGAGTTGTTATGTGAAAACAAGGTGTATAAACCGGTCTCATATAACCCCACGGCCAGAGTAACGCGCAGAATACGAACACTGATACAAGACCACCAGGACCTGTTCACGGAAGACGAGTACAGCAAGTTATATGGTCCCAAGCCATACCAACCACCTAGGCTATATGGTCTGCCTAAGGTACATAAGCCCAACGTGCCACTGCGGCCTATCGTAAGTCAGATTTCCTCGCCTACTTACGACCTTGCGAAGCACGTTGCATCGGTATTGCAGCCATTAGTCGGTAGGACACCGTCTTTCGTAAAAAACTCACGCATTTCGTCCAGATCGTACAAAGTATCCGATTGGAACCGGAAGATGTAATGGTAAGCTTTGACGTTGAGTCGCTCTTTACCAATGTTCCAATAAGGGAATGTCTGGACGTAGTGAGGGACAGACTGAGTGACAACGATATGCCTCACAACTATATTGATCTACTAAAACACTGCTTAGATGGCAACTACTTCCTCTTCCAAGGCCAATATTACCTCCAGATCGATGGCGTCGCAATGGGGAGTCCAGTAGCCCCAGTACTGGCTAATATCTGGATGGAACACTTTGAAGAAAAGGCACTTAGCAGCGGGCCCAAGACCATCAGGCTTTGGAAAAGATGCGTGGACGACATCTTTAGTATCGTAAAAGGAGGTAAGCAGGAAGTAGATCAATATGTGCAAAACCTTAACTCCATTCATCCGAAAATGAGGTTCACCTACGAAATGGAAACTGACAAATCGTTGTCATTCTTGGATGTCAAAGTGACTGTGAGACCAGATGGGTCCTTAACACACTGCGTATACCGGAAGCCTACGCACACAGATAGATACCTGCACGCCATGTCGCACCACCACCCTCGACACCTGCAATCCGTTGTGACGTCACTAAAAAACAGAGCACATGACCTCTGTGACCCTGAGCATTTGAAGCTAGAGCTAGACCATGTTCAGGAGGTACTTAGGAAGAACGGATACCAGGTACAACGACGAATGACGCGGCCTATCAAGCGCGATAAACATCCGGCGGTAAATAGACAACCGACCTACAGGCCCTACATTAGAGGTGTTACGGATAAAATAGGAGACAAGTTAAAAAACTACTCCATTCCGACAGTATTTACACCAGGGGCCAAAGTATACAACATGGTGGGCACACCAAAGGATGCTCTACCGCTACAAACCCCAGGTGTCTATAAAATCAACTGCAGCTGCGGAAGCTCTTACATAGGGCAAACGAAGCGGACTATCGCTGAACGTATAAAGGAGCACATCATTTTTGTAAGCCCCACTCTATCAGAGTGTGGTATGAAGACTGATTTGAAATATTTTGTTTATATCGTATCGTATTTCGTTCCTATGAGATCGCTGTGCAACCGTTTTGTGTGTTTGTGTGCGTGCGCAGATTTACAGTGACCACGCTTTTTACTTCTAGTCGAGTTTATACTTTTTTCAAAAAACAATATTTACGCAAATAAAAAAAATATTTCAATGTATGCATTATGATTGTAACAAGGTATTCTAATTGGGGTGTCTGAGAATGTGCGTTATTTCCGATACACGTTGTATATTTACGAATACCAATCATGAGGTTAAATCTTAGATCGGCGAATATGTTGTTTATTTTTTGTTTAGAAATTCTCAGTATAGTATCTGGAAATGTTTGGTTAATTGCAATAGGCTTGCGTCCTTAATATTAATTAGCTAAAAACATTTTGTCATGCACACAACAAATTATAAATATTATGATTCATAAATCATAACCAAAAAAATGCAACTAAAAATAAATAATGGCTGCAATAAATAATTTATGTTTCTGTACGTAATGTACACACGGCGCCAAGTCAAGCTAACAGTTGCAGTACGATTTTGATACTTATTCCCTACGCCATAAGAACGGTACAAAGATTTATTCTGTGACAAAGGTCAAAGTGTATAGTATATGGGAATCGAACTCAAAACAATGTATATACTAATGGAAATTCTATTACTATATTTATAAGAAAAAAGATAATCTACAATATACTTTAACAATACGTTAATGTATTTTTCATTAACATGACAATAATTATTACCTACATAATCAATTGACAAGTGCATTTTCCCTAATTCAGGGAAAACGGTGTCGACGTAAACTGGCAACACTTACATATTTTCTGCAGAAATACGAATTTTACCGAAATAATATTATAAAACAGTCAAATAATCCATAGTTATCTGTAAAAATATATTCCATCTTCCTATTTTTTGCTTTTGGAAACAACTTTTACAATGTTTAAAAACGCAAGACGGCATTTTATGAATTTATAAGCTGGATTGACCGTGGCGTGTGAACTGTGCGATGCTTCGCAGCGCACTCACTGAGCCGAGTTTGTATTCGCTTTTCAATTTTGTATTTGCTTTAGTGGCCTCACGCAAGTGTTCCGCGCGCTCCGTCTGCCTTTTGTTCTGTAGTCATAGATCCTAGCGTTATTGTTTCATTTAAGATTTTAACCCTGGATCCCAGAGTTTGCTCTCCATTCCAACTATAATTATGACGACCGGTTGGCGCCGCGGGAGTGTAAGCGACTGCTACGCCGATGGTCACGGGTAGTGTTGCCCAAATTCAGTCTTGGTCTTGCAGTCTTGGTCTTGTTCTTGCGTTTTTGCAAGACCAAGACCAAGAACAAGACCGCGTATTTTTAGCAAGACCAAGACCAAGACTGATCGTGCAAGACTTGAGCAAGAACAAGACTAAGCCTGCAAGACTCTTGCGTCTTGCAGCTAGGACTTAGCGCTATTTCACGGAGTAGTTAGGTGTAACAGTTCGGTGTATAGGTACGCTTAGGAATTCTATGAGACGCAAAAAACTGTATCAAAGAATATGAAAAACTGGACCTATGCGCATTACTTTGTATTAATTCTTGGTCAAAAGAATTGATATAAAGTAACATAACCTAATGATAAAGCTGTTGTGTACTGTTATGTTTGATTTGTGTTGTATTTTATTTTTTATTGAAATAAATGATAAATCGTAAAACTCTTTTATTAAATTTCATATAAGTTGAGGGTTCAATCTCTTTCTAGACAGATATTGTTCTTTAAAATACAGTCAAGTTATTGTAATTAATTTGCTTTTTTTACATGTTTTAGCAAATGTAAGCTTATAAATCATAAATGTTTATTAAGAAACAGTTACTTCCATGGAAAACGACATATAGGTCAGTTGATTTTTCGAATTTCTTATCAAATCTTCAGTTATTTATTAATCTGCTTGATCTTTACTATGGCTGTGTTAATTCAAGCTCACAATGTTCCAATTCTAATACGTTTTTCTAAGATTTAAAAACTTTAATAAATAGTAATAGACTGATAGGTAATTGCAAGACTTGCAAGACTCTTGCTGCAAGACCAAGACCAAGACCAAGACTGGGAGCGCAATACCAAGACCAAGACCAAGACCAGGTGTATTGGCGCAAGACCAAGACCAAGACTGGCTAAGTCTCGTCTTGTTCTTGCATTTGGGCAACACTAGTCACGGGTTCGATTCCCGCTCAAGTCAAACATTTGTGTGCATGAACATGGATGTTTGTCTTGGTCTGGGTGCTTCTATGTATAATATGTATGTAGGTATTTACAAAAAAAAAGTATAAGTAAATGTATGTTTATCCATTATCTAGTACCCATAGTCCAAGCTCTGCTTAGTTTGGGACTAAGATGGTGATGCGTGTATGTGGTAGAATATTAGGTATTATTATTATTATATAAGACGAATATCTACTAATCATAGCTTTTTAACTGACTTAAAAAAGTAGGAGGTTCTGAATTATGTTGTTTCTTAGCATTAAAACTCCGTTATTTTTTAACTGATATTTTGGGCGTAAATGGAGAGCTAAACTTTAAATCCAGGATCAGAATATTTAAGAGAATCTGAAAGGCCGTTCTGCGTCACTATAATTATTTTCTTGGTCATTCTCTGTTTAAATAACTGCCAAGGAAGAGATTTTGTTTTATCTTCGGCAGTCCGATTGACTGCCTCCGTTTGGTGGCCTTAATTACTATGCCACCACAGTGCTAATTTAAAATAGGTAACTGAGTTTCCGTAAGATGTCACGCCAAATGCGTGACCGTGTTCAGAACGTGATTTTTATATTTTCCTCATCCATTACTCATTTTCTATTGTGATTATTTTTGATGACGTATTCTATAACGCAATGGACACCGGTGGAAACGAAACGATGATAATTGGACGGTATAAATCATTTCACACTTTTTAAATGTATATATATTACGTACCTACCGATAGTTACATAGTATATTACCTAAAAAGAAAAAACATTACAGCTTGTGGTGCAACTGAGCTAAATTATGAGAAACAAAACTTCGTCCGCTGCCCCGTGGGTCCTTTTTCCCGTAGGTGGGGCATTTCCAGAAATTCTTTCTAAGTGCTCCCCTACACTCCCCAAGCAAGATACATGCCAAATTTCAGCTTCCTACGACCATTAGTTTTGGTTGTACCTTCAGTCAGTCAATAACGCTACAATTTTATATAATACCAATAACTTGTAATAAAGGCCTAGCCCTGTAAGGGTGCTTTACCACCAGAGATGTGCTGTGTGGTTACGAGGATGTGTTAGCTAAGCTACGAAACTGTGTAACCAAATCCACCGATGCTACGTAGCGGGCTAGTAAATATATTTGATTATCTGCTTTTATTTTGCTTGCTAAACGGTGAAAGAAAACATCGCCGTCGCGTCGCGTCGTGAGGCAGCCTGCATGTATTAGAGTTCTCCAAGATGTTGCTCCGGATTCTGCCAACCCGTACCTGGCCAACTCTGTGGACTATGGTCTTATCCTTCCCATAATGAGTAGATGCTCGTGCCCAGCTCATCGAGGGTAGTTTATATATAGGGCTGATGATGATAATAGTACTGGTTTTAGGTATTTTGGGATGAGATGACTGTGTTTGAGTTACCCGTAGAATCATTAGGTAAGTATTTAGTGTCCAGACAAAAGTAACTCATTTAAAACAATTTGTTCATGACAGATCCTTAAAATGATTTATTTGTCAATTTTATTGTTTTTTTTTTACTTAACTTTTTTACTAGAAAGAAATTCCTGTGTCGCGGGTCCCCCGCGACACAGGAATTTCTTACAAACATACAACCAACGGACACAATGAATACCCAGACTCGAGACAACAATTTCTAGATCACACAAAGTATTGTCTCGTGTGGGAATCGAACCCACGACACGCGGCGCAGTACTAAGCGGCGAGGCGAGCAGTCAACCGTGATTTTATGCACATGGATAGAATTAATGTTATGTGCTTTAAAGCACGTTTATTTTTTTCCTTTGTGTCGTAATCTTTCACGAAGTACTTGCTTGCCAACAAATGACAGACATAATGGTAGCCAGGTACCTACCTATGTCTTCGCATTTATCGCTCACTAGAGGACGGCAGCAGCTACGCCTGCATTTTTATTAAATATACCCGTTTTGGCCGATCCAGTGGGAATTTCGGAAAATCCCTAGTGCACCCCTACGGTCCCCAAGGAACATACATGCCAAATTTCAGCTTCCTGCGCCCAATAGTTTCGGCTGTAGCGTGTCTGTCAGTCAGTCAGTAACGCAACGATTTTATATATTAAGATAACGTGATTTGGTTTGCCCTTCCAAACGGTCTTCTTATGGTAAATTTAAGGTACATGTACAGAGAGCTCCACGTGAATGGATGACTATTTGTTTCGTAAATATAACAGAGCTCTACCGCGCTGCTGAGGCCACGTATAGCGGTATAGCCATCTGATGCGGTTCTTGTCTGAGACACCTACCCACCACCACTGGAAGCCTTGTCACAGGGTTCGAAAATATCCGATATTTATTATAAATATCAAAATATCGGATATTTACGATATATATCGGATATATATCAAGTTTGTTATATATCAATTTTGTATGAAAGTCATATTATTATTTCATTGTATTATTTATGCAGAATTGTTGCCATTTTTAGATTAGAACTTACCATTAGGGATTATGATTTAACTCTACTCCCATGCCATCTACATTTTGGGAAGTAGAAATACAGTAACAAACGCAAAAATAATATTCTTTTTAAACCATTTTTGTATTGCAATATATCACAAAAAACATTTGATATATCGGATAAATATCGGATATATATCTTGATATATATCCATTGATATATGTACATCCTCGAACCCTGCTTGTCAGTAGCCTTCGGGTGGTCTATAAACTCAGACCAGAGTTGGTTCACCAGTCGTAATAAAAGGTATGTAAATATTATAAAAGAAAGACGACAGTAGTTAATTTTACGTTAGCTTTACATGAAATTCTTATATAGTTGTTTTTTTTTCAAGTTTCTTTTTCTTTCTCGTACCTTATGTTTTCTATTCGTATCTTCTGTAAACAGGCTATCCAACACATAGGAAAAGTATACAACAAACACGTGTTTTTCATGCATGAAACCCCATGCATACTAGTCTGTAAACAGATTAGTAACACTATTTCTATTTAAATGTTATTTTCCTTCCTTCAAGTCCATTCTAATGTAAGTATATTAAATTTAGTTGTGCGCGTGGCTTGTGTCGCACACAGGAGCACGGTAATAATATCTAACAGTAGGTATTGTTACTCCATACAAACGCTCGAAACTCGAGTTATACCTACGCGCCTCGAGCAGAGTACCCATTAGACTGTGCCACAGAATAGATAGTTCTAACGAACAGAAGCACCACTTCGCAAACCAATTTATAGAAATGGCGACTCTTGCTACTAAGCAAGAAAGTGCAATTCCGCTCGCATAAGCACTCAGTACCTAACGCGATATTCACCTAACTGTTGCCACTCTTTTCTAACACATAACGCTGTCGCTGTCTGGCGCGGAGCGGTGCGTTAGCTGTCGCGCTAGGGTTGTCGACTTGCCGCTGCTACTATAATATTTATTCATCGTCTATCTACCTACTTGACCCCTCAATAATAAATTATTAATTTATTATCCTATAAGTATCCTACTACTATCCACTATTTGAGCTCGTAGAACAAAAACAACATAAATTCTGGTAATTTTTACTATACTAATTCTTAGTTATTTCCTAAACGCGTGGATCGATTTACATGATTCAAACAGATAAAATAGTTTTTGAACTAGATCTTTAATTTGACACCATATTCGTTGAGATATCTCAACAAATAAAAAGTACAATTTTCAAGTTGCTCTCGTAAAATAAATAAAATCGATATTTCAAGTTGCTTTCGACACACATCCGTTAAATGTGCAATACTTTGCACCAGACTTGTGATGAGACATTTTTGTTGTTCACTATTAAAATTCACGTTATTAGCTAGCCCTGCGCGCGAGCGGTGACGACGCGGCTTGGAAGCCGCGCGAAAGTGTAGGCACTTATCGCTGTAGGTACGGCCGAGTGAAGGAGGCCTGACTGTGCGGACTGTGCCAAGAGTACCCACAGCCGCGATCGTGCCGCAGCTCGCATGCGGCGCGTCTGGTAGGTATATAACTCACGAAGGCGGCCGAGTTACAATACTGTTAGGCTGGTTTCAGAGTCACGCGTTTGACCGGCGCCGGCCACACGCGCGCGCTTACAATTAGACTAGATTAGTAGTAGCGTTTCATAGTCACGCAGTTCAAACACGCCGCGTGTCAGACGCGCGCGCTGGCCGCGCTGCCGAAGCTTCATACATTGCAATGAGAAACGCGAACTCGTTTCACAGTGGTCCTCGCGCCAAACGCGCTGTTGAGACGCGCTGGCCGACGGCGCGTGCCGCGCGCGTCACTCTGAAACCAGCCTTAGATTATATTACCGTGACAGGAGCCTGCCACCGAATGCAACTCCTCCATTTGCGCAGCTCAGTACAATTTTAAGGAAATTCGTTAATGTTGCTTGTGTCTTCAACGGACAACTTTTGGTTTCCAGTTACCGACACTGATCACTTTTTGATCTAGTATTTTCTTGGATTTACGCGAATGTTTCACATATTGAAATTAAACTACAGTTTACGGATTTTATCGCGTTATATTGGTTTCACTGTTATTACATTTAAACCGAATGATCTAGAAACTAAATTTTTTCGAACGACGTTTCGAATTCTTTACAGGATTCATGTTCACGGTAGACTGAGACACACGTCTTCAATAGGGAAGACTGTGGGAATGTTCCTCCAGCTTGGGACCCTGTCATAAGGCTAATTAAACCCAAGAAGGACAAAGTCACCAGAAGCCCTAAGGACACTGCGAACAGGGCTTGTTAACGTTACCAAATTCACACTATAAGTATCGTTCAGTAACGATATTTTCATAATGTTAACATTTTAACGGTACTACCTGTAAACGTTACCAAATTCACACTATAAGTATCGTTAAGTAACGATATTTTCATAAAGTTAACATTTTAACGGTACTACCGCGTAATGGTAATTTGGTATCGAATGCAATATAATAATGTTAGAAATTTACGTTAAAAGTATCAATACCTATTTCGCGCGTTACACAGTTTAGTGAAATATTTAGCTCCAGTCGTGTTCTTTGGTATCGTCCGTCACGACACGAATAATAGAGGCACTAATAATCAATGTGCATGTGTCGTAAGACCACGAAAGAAAGAGACAAAAAATAATTAACGCTACTTATAGTAACCATTTGGTAACGTTACTATTTACCGACAAAACCATTGGTAACGTTAAGTCATTTTACCGGTAAAAGGCCACCGGTAGGTGTTTACCGGTAAGTGGCCAACTATCGTTACCAAGCATAACGTTACCTGTTCTAGTTTCGTTACTTTCTTACGATAAAGGTAACGATACCAATTTTTTAACGTTATTCAAAGCCCTGACTGCGAGCTCATTCTGCGTAAATAGTAACACCAATATTGATTTAAATTGTCTTTCGGGATATATACCACGTACCTTTGTTTGGAGTAACCGATATTCGGCACTGTTGCAAGCGCCATGTTCACGGATGTACTGTTTAAATGGGTGACTCAAGTTTAAATGACCACGAAAGTTTAAATTCCTAAGTAACACTAATAGTTGAAAAATGTTCGGGTACTTTGAGATAAGTTATACATTCAAGAAATGAAGACAAAAATCACCTCATGCCGTGAACATGAATCCTGTAAAGCGGAGGTCGGCAACACGTGGCCCGCGGACCACATGTGTCCCGCGGGCCACATGTGTCCCGCGAGGGTCCTACTTGCGGCCCGCGAATGTTTTGTAAAAAATGTCTTATAAATCGAACTAAAGCGCCCTATGGCTTAAAATAGCACAACTGAATCGATTTTAATAAAACGCATCAGACAGCCTTCTATATAAGACCCTACAAATTCACTCTTCGTACATGCTACAAAAAGATCTGGAACTAGAGACGTAACCTCCGAAGCTGGAACACTCTTTTCGTATAAGGGCCATTAGGCAAAATAAAGAGTCGAAGTTACTGGGCAAGAGCCTTCCGACAAAGCTGACTACCTCGAATAGTGGTAATATGTATGTCTCGCATGCCCTGGCGCCTCAACCAGACACCGGCCAGCTTTGAGCTGAACTTTAAAGCTAAGTTTTTCCAGGCAGAGTAGTAGCCTTTCCCTGTGTAAGTACCGCTCAGCATACTGCGGTTGTCAACACCCCTTCCCAGCGTGGTATGGGACTATGGATCAAAACTCCCCATGAAAGAAACAGCCCCCAGTTCCCGGCCGCCTTACTGTTCCAAGTCACGGCAGCGACCTTGGTCGTGGCAGAGTAGGAGGTGCTAAGAATCCCCGGGCTCCCAACACCAATTGACCCTGGCTACATACAATGGACGTAATTTACGGCTTGAAGAAAGCCTCCATATTCTTGAGGTAGAATAATAGAACTAGACGAGATACGAACCCAAGATAGAGCCAGAACATGTACTGAGTCTATCAGAAGTCCGAAGAGAAGGGGAGGGCACGATAACCTTTGCATCAGGCCTCTATTCTACTTCAGGGAGGGAGCCCAACGATCCCAAGGTCGCGTAGGGTTTCTCGTTAACAAAGCCCTTCGTGAAAACGTAACAGATCTGTAGCGTCTCGATCCGGATAGCATACCTTGTAATGAAACTGACCGAGAGATACTCTCTTAAGATGGTACAGGTATATGCGCTGACATCAAGTAGCTCAGATGCAGAGGTGGAGGCCGTATACAACGATGTGACGAAGGCCATACATTGTTCCATAAATACACATTTCACTGTATTTATGGTGGACCTCAACGCAAAGGTATGAGCGCGGCGAATCGTGTTTGGGTCCACATGCTTATGGGTGCAGAAAACTAGGGGACAAATGTTGGTCAAATTCCTCAGTACGCAGGGATTGTTACCATTGCTGCACAAAGAACAAGATAGACTTTATTATGACGGATAAAAAGCATATTATATAGAGATGTCTCAGTGATCAATAGGTTCAATACTGGCAGCAACCAATGACTTATAAGAGGCACTCTAAATATCTATTTCAAGCATGATGAGGTCTGTTCTTAGTCCAACTGTCCCGATAGCGGGACATGATACGTTTTAACTGAAACTGAAAAACAGATTTGCTGCACTAGAGACCCCTAGCAGGGGTCTCTAGTGCAGCAAATCTGAAAATGTTGATGAGGACCTGAACGGCATGATCGGGGCAGTACAGGAACTGGGAATGCGGCATTTTCTAAACTTTCAAGCGAGACTCTGAAACTGATGTGATTTGACGGGAAGCACCGGAGGCTTTCCGAATCTTAGTAAAGTGTGACCTTGGTAGCTGGAACACTCGCCTCGTACAGAAAGCGATTGAGCAAAATCGTGGTCAAAAGTCTACTCCAAAAGACTGAGATGGGGTCATCTGACAAAGTTGACTATCTCGAAGCGTAATACCGTGTTAACAGTCCCAGAGATCGTCGCTAAAGTTGAAGACTTCTATGGCAATCTGTATGCCAATCATGCACCGAAGCCTGCACCAAACACGACCGATCCTAGAGCCCCACTTACCAGCCACTATACGGAGGATTTTCCTGACGTAGATGTCGATGAAATCGAAGCGGTTCTAAGACAGCTTAATAATAGTAAGGAGCACGGGGAAGATGGAGTGGCCTCTTAGCTCCTAAAGGCTGAAAGAAAACCTCTACTTGAGGAGCTTAGAAGGCTATTTACTTCTGTAATTTTCAATGGGACTAAAAACTCAAAGGCATGGAGCAGATGTGTTGTGGCGTTGTTTTTCAGAAAAGGAGATAAAACTATTCGCAGATCATACCATTAAGCCACGTTTATAAGCTGTTGTGTGTTTCAACAGTCGTCACGAATCGTCTGGCATTAAGATTTAACGACTCCCAGCCGTCGAAGTAGAATGGATTTCGTAAAGGTAAAGTTACCGTAGGTACCGTAGACCACATCCATTCTGTCGGCAGTTTACCCAGAAATCTGAAGAGTACAAACGGCCACTGTTAAAAGCCTTCAACTTCATCAAAGGGCTGTTCTGGAGTCTTTGCAGCGCTACCAAGTCGATCGAAGATAAGTGGAGGCGCTGAGGAGCTTCTATCAAATGGCAACAATGTCCATTCAAGTCCAAAATTACGAAACAAGACCCATTCAGATGTCATGTTAGGGTGAGGGTGATATATTCTTAGGGTGATGTTATATCCACGAAACTCTTCACCAACACGCTGGAGGATCTCTTCAAAACACAGCAGCGCCTGTGTGCGAAATCCATGAAGCGCCTTTTGGGTGGCACCCGGAAGTTGGCGGATGACCTTTTTGGATGGGCACTCGGGGCGGACCGCCAACGCCGCCGCCCCTTCCTACGCCACTGCGCCTGTGTGCGAAATCTGTGAAGCGCCTTTTTTGGCATCCTTTTTCGAAAATAACTGTTATAATTAACGCATATCTCGGCGCGCGGCGCCCCTGTTACTCTGGCGCCTGTGTGCGCCGCGCACATTGCACATAGGGATGGTTCGGCCCTGAGAATGGGAATCAATGTCTATGTGTAGTATCTTACGCATCTCCGCTTTGCCGATGCCTTGGTAATTATGGCAGAATCGCTGCAAGATTTGCACAAAATTCTGCCCAGTCTCAATACTGCCTGACGACGTGTTGGGCTCGGAATCTAGAGAAGATTGAGCTCATGTTGAATGAACAAATCGTCTCTGAATCAATTTATATCGAAGGTGTAGCTCTCGAAGTTTGCCAGAAGTATGTAACATAAATATACCTGGGGCAAAAGTTGTAGCAAGGTAGAGACAACTTTGATAGTGAATTAATCAGACAAGTGCAGCTGGGCTGGATAGCATTTGGGAAGCTGCGTCATATCTTCGAGCCATCTTTGTCTCAATGCCTAAAGACCAAGGTGTTCGGTTGAATACTTTGGTCTTGCCAGTGTGCGCTGCCAGTCATGACGTAAAGAGCTGAGACGTAGAACATGACGGTCAAGCTAGCCCACCGACTACATGTCACTCAAAGAGTCATGGACCGGTCAATGCTGGGGATCTCGTTGAGGAACAAAGTCCGGAACGAGATTTTTCGCCAGAAGTCTACTCTATTCACATAATTCAGAGGAATAGCAAACTGAAGGGGATCCCTCTTTTACTCATAATGGTTTTTGTCCTAATTTAAATTGTCATAATAAGTTAGGCATATTTTTCTTTGTCATAATAATAGTGTGCCATAATTGTTTTTTAGCATACTGTGTTATTAAGTATAAATATTGTATATCCTATTGTTTTTATTCATAACTTTGATATGCATAAAGTTGTAGAGCATATTGTTTATTTGTCTAATAGCTATTTGGGATAAAAATCAAAAAGCATAAACGAAACGTACTAAAGTCTTATTATCAAAAGTTTAATATAAAGTTTAGGTGCGACTGTAACTCAAGTAACTAATATGTATGTATGTATGTATGTGTAAAAAATTGTACTTAATTTTTCGGAATATAGTTTGTATGCTTATAATAGTTATGGTTATACGTCGTTATGCCTAAGTAAACTTATGCTTTGGGATAGTATGCTTATTAAATATTATGCTTATAGTAAATAGAATTAAAAAAATATGATCAAAAAGTTATGGCAAGTGAGTATTATGCGTAACTAATGTTAGGACAAGTAACATTATGCAATGTTAAATTATGACATAAAATCGTAGGAATAAAAATAGAGAACCAAACTGAAGTGGCAGGTGGCCACATCTGTCACAGAACGAATGGGCGGTGAAGTAGGCAGGTTCTCGAGTGGTGGCTACTTCTCGACAAGCATAGTGTTGGACGCTCTCCCACCAGGGGGACTAACGACTTGGGAAGGGTAGCTGGTAGTGGCTGGATGGCGAAAACGCGAGATTAGGTCTTGTGGTGTACCCTGCAGGAAGCTTACTTCCAGCAGTGGACTGCAACAGGCTGATATGATGTGTGTGTGATGAGGCGGAAAAGCTTTTTCATCTGGCTTTTTTGGATGCTGAAAAAGCTTATGACTCCATCGAAATCTAGGCTGCACTGTAGTTGTTGCAGCACAGACATGTGTATTGAAAATACGTGGAGGTGTTAAGAGAACCAAATGTCAATAATTTCTGTACGAGCCCTGAACAACAAAAAAGAACATCCAATATTTTCTAGAGATAGCACGAAGTGACACAACATATATCCCCGAAACTCTTCACCAACGCTAGAGGAGATCTCCGCTTTGCTGATGATTCAGTGGCAGAATTGCTGCAAGAATTGTCAAAATGCTGTCCTAGGTATTACCAAAATTGCGGCCCGCCTTTAGTTTATTTTGTCTCCTTGTGGCCCTTGCCTACCAAAAGGTTGCCGACCGCTGCTGTAAATAATTCGAAACGTCCGCGTCGGCTAGTAATAAAAATGTAGTTTCTAGATCGTTCGGTTTAAATGTAATAACAGTGAAACCAATATAACGCGATAAAATCCGTAAACTGTAGTTTAATTTCAACACTTTTTGATAGTTATTGAGTATTTACGTTGTTACGAGGAAGTAACTGGATACACCAGCAGATGATTTCATACTGGTTCTATAGAAATTAAATATTCATCGGTAGCTTGTGTCTGATACCAGACTCAAAAGTGTCCACGTTTGCGCTCTGCCTTATGATAGAATATTATTATGTCATATCTAGTTTTCCCATCAAGAACTTAGGGTCCCAAGCCAACCTCACCTGCAAGTGGTGCACCTGCCGATCAACGGACGAGGCTCTGGCAAACAAAATATCCCGATGAGCGGCAATAGGCTCGCCACCTATTACGTGGGATCAAAACACTGGCGAAACGTGGGCGTTTAATATGCCTCTGCCTACCCCTTCGGGGAAACAGGCGTGAGTCTATGTAGGTATGTATGTGTGTATCTAGTTAGACTAGAGAGTGTGGACTCCGGGCTCCAAGGTGAAAGTCTTGGAGGCCTAATGCTACTGGAATAACGCTTGGACGAACTCAACAACATTCATTAATTAAGTACCTACATAAAAGCAGAGGTACCTACGTGAAGTCGGCCCATTGTCTTGTTAGTGTCATAGTCCAATCTATCGTCCGGCATGAAATGATTCAGGATATCTATTATGGATATCCGATTCCGATAGTCCGTTGTCTCCACTTATGGTGGCGGTGGTGGTAGTAGGTATGTGTACCATTGATTTTCATGTGTAGTGGGTTGTTATAGAGCCTTGCTAATTTCAGCATGAATGGGCCTACTTTACCGGGAAAGTACTAACTTATCACAGAATATCGACGTAAAGTAACAGTGTTTACACTGTTGCGTTCCTTTCGGTGAGTGAGAGTGCCAGAGGCCCCATCCCTTTTCCTTCTCCCTTATGTCACTTCTCCTCCTATAACTTTTCTCGACCCGAAGGCAGGTAACGCACTTCACACTCCCTTGATATTGCGGCGACGGTAAATGCTTCCATCAGGCGACCTGTCTGCTCATTTGCTTGCAATAATATTTAAAAAATGCCATGATTGTGGCTATGATCTTTCCAATTTCTGCATTCTCAGCAAGCTGTTAAAATTTATATCAGCAACAAAATACCGCAATAAGCTATAACTAACGTAATAACGAAAGCAATAATAATTACAAATCCGCGTCAACCGCTAAATTATACTAATTGGGCGGGTGATTAGCATTCACGCAGTCCAGTTGTCAGAAGTAATTACTGTACTGAAGAGCAAACATCCCTGTTTATACTGAACATGAGCTAAAGTGTTGCAAAAGATATTAATTTAGAGTACGTACATACTAAAGACATCATTGTGATGTGAGAAATCTTTATTTCTTTCCGTTTTCCTGATACAAAGTTTACAAAGTACCTGCGCATACATACATACTTGAAGCGAACTTCTTCAACCTCTGTCATTACCAAATCCAGTTTATTAAACTAATTTGTGGTAAAAATAATATAATCTATTTACGATACGTTTTCAGGTTTCTCGGTGGAAACCTTGCTTCTGGAGACATATCTGGGATGTAGGATTCGGCAGAAGGGACTGTTTGACTTCCATAGAAACGTTATGGTCTACGCACTAAAACCGACGCGGTATAACTTTATCACCCCATTGAGACTGGCGCGCGGGGTCAGGGAGACTACGCTAGTTTTGCATATTCGTGACCCTGCAAGGGTTGATCTGCCCCTTGCCTTGCCATTATAATTTTTTTTGCTAATAATTCGCCGCGAGCCTGGCAAAAAGTTTGTCAGTCATTTCTCCTCGGACGATAATAGAATTGTATCATCATGAAGATGTTGGATCTTCGTGCTACAATTCTCTGAAGCATTTTAAAAGTAATAGTTCGTGGCAAAATTGGTCATACAAATCTATCGCTGGCTCACGGATTAAAACCTTAATCTGCCTAAAATAAATACCACATATTATTATTAGGTACAGTTGTTTGCAGTATGCAATAGGAAAAGTCATCTTACATTTATTTCTACGGATTTACTATCATTCTGATATCATTCTCGATGCTGATTCTGATCTGTAAATTACAAGATTCTACACAAAATTATGACCACAAGCATTCCTATGCTAATGTCTCCTAAATACCAAGAAATTCATTGCGTAGACCCCGCGTACGGTGCATAACAGCCAAAGCTACCTAACCAAACGGCCTCAACATTGTATCATCAATGACAGCCTTTCCGATCTTCCGATAACGTATTAGTATTCTAAGCAGCTCCTTAATCACTTCACTGTAGTGCAATATTGCATTTATTTGTATGCTATTCAGTTGCGCACTGATTTGAATACTAAAATGTCGAGGAACTTCGTTCGAGTTCGTGGCTTAATATTGATGATACGACAAATCGAAAGATTTCAAATGATAAAATCAGCCTAAAACACCTCGCGATTTACTTTAACTTACTTTAAGGATTGCAAATTCATTTCACGTAAAGGGTCATACCAACAAGAAACAATACCTAAGCCTTTTTATGTTGTAATACAGGTCGATGATATCTTTACCATCGTTGGGTAAACTTTTAGAACATCTTGTACTTCCCCGGCTTCAGTCGGGTGATATACAATTTTTGCGATAGATAGTAAAGTTGGGCTTTACAATTGATGTGAAAAATCATCATCAAAGAACAATATGTACTACCTATATTAGATATATCCGGCGCATTCGACAAAGCTTAGTAGCCAATGCTAGTGCTTAAAATATAATCTATTAGTATTGCAGTAAGACGTATTCTCTCATTTATTCGTTATTTCCATGTGGCACAACAAAGTTAAAATTAAACTACTTGACATGCTATGTTAAAGGCTCAGTGTACGGGTTGTTCCCAGGGATCAGAACTAGGGCCTAATTTGTAAAACCTACGAGTTGACGACTTATTTAACATACTGCTTGCGTCTGGATGTATTTTAAAGAAAATTCCCGTACGAGAAAAATATATTTTCTTCTATTGACTTTACAAACATACAACCTATGGCCCCTTAAGCCTGTGAGGGTTCAAATCAAATACGTTTATTTGGTTGAATATGGTACATATGGTGGTTTTAGTATAAACAAGTAGAACATGTTATAGTATCGTCATATTCGGCCACAAGTGGCGTCCAAATTTTAAAAGAAATATAAATGAGCACAGAAATGAAATCTACTATTATATATTATCACACTTGTGTAAAATGTACACTCGTACTCTTGTTATATTACTTTAGTCAAATTTTAAGTCAAATTAATGTTGATATCACCATCTATGATACGATCACATACGAATTGCATAATTGAGATTTGAAATAAAACTAATGTAGAAAACTAGTGTAAAAGTAATCTCATTGTCATAAAACAATAGTCACAGCATAGAAATGGAGTAACGGGCTAAACTAACATTTATAAAGCACACCAAAGCACATATAGAGAATGGCCTATTTTTCTTCCTAAAAAACGAACACGCAATAAAAAGACAATGATAAAAGTCAAACGCAAACCGTAACATAAGACATTAACCTCCTTACAATAACTAGAAAACTTAAATTGTAGTTTTCGGTCACGATAACTGTGTTTGTTGATCATTTGTCTCATTAATATGGGTTTAAGGATCGTAAAAGGCTGAAATACGAGCCGACCACTTTCCTATAAAATTTGCAAACAATGAACTAATCTTTACCTTGCATGAGATGTTTGTATGACATGTAGATATGACGGAACAAGGATGGGTTGGGCACAATCCTTGGATTTATTGCCAAAAATTACAAAAGCCTTTGTGATAGTAAGATGTTTTGAATACCTAATGTTTTTGATGTCATGAAGACAATCACAATTTTCTTAGTATCAATAATAATCAAGTTTTTTTAACCTTTATAACACAAAATTACGTGAGCTTTAATTATGAAGAACTTAAATTCCATCAATATTTAATGACTAAAGACTAAAGAGTATTTATCATGTATATTTATTATGTTTCTTGTATATCTGAATCAGGGATAATGCTCATATGATTATGTAAGTGTATTTTTCAGGTTACCTGCAGAACTTGGTGTCTTATTTCCTAGGAAGTTTTCTTGGAATTATTAACACAATTATACACCAAGATGTTGAAATAATAGAGTGAATTGTCATCATCGGTTCTGAAACCTACCTTGACTTGAAATCGCTCGATGCCTCGTGATATTCGTTCGTTGTGCAGGTATTGGCAAACGAGATTTGACATTGCTAGTTTATTATAGATTACTTTAGGAGAAATGCTTAGCTAGTGTAAGTAATAAATCCTGCTTCTGAAGTGTCTTTATTAAGTTTTAAACAACAGACAAAGTTTTGTCTCAAGTGACTAGTAAAGATGAAACCGTAAACATTCTGTAAGTAATGAACTAGGAGGCAATCACTTATGCCACTGCCATCAATGTAGTCGAAAAAGGGTAAATCCAGGACATATAAATGCAAGGCGTGACGTATTTTCTTTTATATCAGGTACGAAACTGTAACAGAAATACTGTAGGAATGACGTAATGGAAACAAAACCGTCTGATTTCCCAACTCTCGAGTAAATTGTGCCATTAAATACCTGCAAGATATTACAATGTTCGAAGTCGTAAACACCATACCACAATCAATGAATCATTTAACAAGATCGCGTTGCTGGTAAGTAGGTACCCATTATCTGTTTTCCTGATATAAATCTTAAAATCATGTTAAATTCTATTTAGCGTTTGATGCAGTTTGGAAATTTAATCGTTACATTCTAACAAATTTTATAATAAACAATCAACAATATTCATAATGTTATTAATATGTTTTAATTGTCTTTCATGTGCATATGATTCTGCTATTCGTCCAGCTAAGATGTAGTCGTCGAGACAGTCTCACAATCATTGGGCCGATTCAGATCGTAGTACACCTCGGAGCAAGTCAGTCAATAGATATACCAAGCACCGATTTTCCGCCACTGCAGCAGCACTGTAAGAAAGACTGACTTTGCAGAATAGTACTGCGGATGCTAAAGACGAGCTTAAATCCTGGCTGCAGTTTAAATGTTACAGATGCGTTTGGAATCGCAAATACAAACGAAAGCTGGAGGGCGATGAAAAGTAAGGGACATTTTGTGGGCTGAGATAGGTAATTCATTCTAAATCTAGCTATTGTACAATTTAGTACAAAAAGAGGATTTATTAATCTGGTTCAAACCCTATCAAATCATATTGGAGCATTTAAACAGCTATTGGTGCATCACGATCCGTGTCCCACTTTTGATGATCGCTAGTCAACACTTCAAAATTGCTGTCAATAAACCTTAATTAGACAATGACCTTCAGATCACTGGCATTATGGCGCGGACTTATGGCTTTCTCGTTAATGCCTTAATACTTCAGGGTGGATTAGCCGAAGATTAGTATGGGACAGCAAATATTTACAGTGTCGCTGATGATAGTGACGAACTTTATATCAGTGACCGGCGTTTCAAGGTCGTTGATCCTTTGATGGCTTTGCGTGATGACGAGACAGGTGGATTAGGAAATTACCGTGGTAAGTGTGTTACAATGTTGCTGTATAACGATACCTATAATACTTTTAATTACTTCTTAAAGAATACTAAGACTGCCTCGTTGGTCTTGCGTCATAAATGTGCGCGTGGGATTAGGAGGTCTCAGGTTCGATTCCCGGGTCAAGCAAAGTGTTATTGGGTTTTTCCTTTAGGAAATTCTCAGTAGCAGCACGGGGTCTGGTAATGTGCCCGGTACGGCAATAGGCTCGCCCCCTATTACGTGGGACCTAAAAATTCCTGGCGAAATGTGGGTGTAATATTACACCTCTGTCTACCCCTTCGGGGATACAGGCGTGAGTCTATAAATAAATAAAGAATATACTAGCCTGTGTTACGAAGGACTTCACAAAAATCCAATAGGTAAATGGACGCAAGGGATACCCAGGCGCGAAACAACTGTTTGCGAACAGAGTGTTATTTCGTCTGAAAATCAAACCCATAGTAAAAATTCACAGACACATAAAGATAAGTATTATATAGAATTAATAGTTTTACCACCGTCGATCTCTGATGGCAGTGGTTGTCATCTTCTTGCTCTGGGTTCTATTTATTTGTTCGATAAACGGTGGCAACGGTACAAGAAAAATAAAAGGATCGAAACCTTTCAACTCCTTTACTTACATCATACCAAAAAGACATAATTTAAAATTATGCAAATACCAACTGTGAACTTATACCTACTTGTTTCCCTGACGTACCTAGCCATTTTTTAACTAACTGATTTCCCCAAGACATGGTAGGTACCTACCACTTCTTTTTTTTTTCAAATAACAATAGTGATTAGGTTGATATAGATTACTCATATTACCACAAGACTGAACAATATTCTATAAGAGTCATAGAAATAGGGGAAAAATCACAGTAATACATAAATACAGACGTATGTTTCTCGTCATATTGTAGCTTATAGGTATAGTAGCTTTTATCACAGTTATTGGGATTTTATATGTGGATTTTTGCAACGACAATGTTACTGTGTGGATGGTAGGTTATCTTTACGTAGGTACAGTCGAACAACTTCCCGTTTGACCACCATAAGGGCGAGAATCGCTCAGCAAGACATCGTCGCTTTCAGTGCTACTTTACACGCATATTGACATACATACATACATAACGTCACGTCTTTTATCCCCGAAGGGGTAGGCAGATGTGTATTTCTACACCCACTTTTCGCCAGATATACTTTAGTCCCACGTAATAAGGGGCGAGCCTATTGCCGTACCGGGCACATTTCCAGACTCCGTGCTGCTATTGAGAATTTCGTGACAGAAAAACCCAATAACACTGCCCGACCCAGGAATCGAACCCGGGACCTCCCGATCCCACGCGCACTTTTATGCCGCGAGACCAACGAGGCAGTCGTATAGGGTTTGATGTCGAGTTTTCCGTCTCTACGCAAAGATGGTATTTGCATGGTGTTATCCCTTAGTCGCCTTTTACGACACCCACGGGAAGATAGGGGGTGGTGACACTTGTATTCTATGCCGTCAACCACACGGCCCAAACGGTATATTGACACTCGTACATAAAACCAGTTTCTAGTGTGCCTCGACTCTATGAGCGAGCCAAAAGATTCTTTTTTCAAACTGGTCCAGCGCCAACTTGTTTGATTGTACCTACTTAGGCTAAGAACTCACGGAGCGATTTTCACCTGCGACCGCCGTGATGGTGGAACTGCGGTTTTATTTCTAAACTCACGAGACCGGTTATTTGCGCGGCTTACGCAGCCGTCGCGGCTGCGATCATGATCGCAAGACGGGCAGTTGCAAGACGGGCAGTGAAACGATCAGTTGAGATCCAGACTGCCATGGACACACACCAGAAACAAGCTGTTGCGTTTATATTTACTTCACAGAAGAATTAAAAAAAGAAGACCCAAAACGTTCTGGGTGCATCCACTGATTCAGGAAAGAGATCGTTATCCGCTCAAATGGCAGAATTTCCGAGCCAATATGGCGTAAAGTGGCGGGCAAATATTGTGCCATTCGTGATCAGACATATTATGTCTGCTTGCCACTTTAACGACTTGGGCTGTTCAGACATAATATGTCTGCCTGCCACTCGGGCGTAAAACGCGTCGTGAGTTGTGCTCTAATTTTTTACATATATATCTGCATTCTACAGAAGCTGCGGGCCCGCAACCGCGGCGGTCGCGGGTGAAAATCGCTCCGTGAGTTCTTAGCCTTAGAAGAAACTAAGGGCTTTAAGGATTTGGCTACTAAATACATATTATGTTATACAATTATTTTGTATAGAGCTTCTGTCAAAGATGTTCCTTTAGTAGCCAAGTGCATGGATTGATCAAATATTTGGACCTGCCCTTAGTGGACCATAAGTTCTCCACTTTCAGCCTTAAAAGTGGGGTGTGTTGTGTGCCACACTTGCTACATTGCTATTATTGATCTTCCAGAACCTCTCGTGCTGCGGCGAAGCATGCTAACCGCTATTCGCGTGGCTTAACAGCTGTTGTACAACGACGGATACCGCTGTGGTTTCAGCCGGCCCTGGTACCCCGTAGGGTAGCGTCGCTCACATCCCGTCTGTCTGCCTCAAAAGGCGGAGGATGAACCCCAATTTGGACCTGTACCTACCGCTAAAACAAAAATAATAAATAATCTACCAGTTTCTACAAATTTTACTATACTTTATCATATCGCGTTACCTAGTTTGAATACCTGTCTGCCAGTCTTGTTTTATGATAGAATTCATATACTTACTTGTAATATGGCAGACACCAAAGAATACCTTTTTTAGGGTTCCGTAGTAAACTACCTACTAGGAGCCCTTATAGTTTCGCTCTGTTTGTCCGTCTGTCTGTCCGTCCGCGATTTTACGCAAAAACTTTAAGCAATAGAGAGCTGTTTGGCATACTTATACATTACAACCATGTGGACAAAACTATGATAACATTTTGAAAAAGTTACGTTAACTGGTAGCTCAATCGTTAAATAGGTATTCCAAAATCACTAGGGTTTCTTTTTTATCCCGCCGAAGGGGTAGGCAGAGTGTACACCCACATTTCGCCACCAATTTTCAGTCCCACGTAATAGGGGGCGAGCCCATTGCCGTTACCGGACACACCACCAGAGTCCGTGCTGCTTCTGAGAATTCGGCAAAACCTAGTAACACTTTTTCCCGACCCGGGAATCGAACCTGGGATCTCCGATCAGCAGTTGCATACGCTATCCACTGGACCACGGAGGCAGTCTAGGGATTTACTTTAACAATTATTTCATTTAGCGATCCGTCTGCGATGTCATCATCATCATTTCAGCGCTATCTTCGTCGCGCTCCAAGACCTCCACCCTGTAACCCGGGGTCCGCATTTATCTTAATCTTCACCCGGTCTTCAGCATCTCACGCATGCCATTTCTTATGACGTCAAGCCAGCATTTCTTAGGTCTACCCCCTTTACCAGGACAGGGTGGGGTAACATGGCATTGATATTTATCACCTACGTAACATGCCCATGAAGACGTGGCCGTACCGGCGTAGGCGGCTCTCATCGTCTTGCAGTTTATATGCAATGAGGTACCTAAATATGAATCGCGATGCGGACACTTAGTTCACGTTGCCATCCAATTATTAATAATTATTATTAGTAAAAAATATGCGACTAGTTAATCAGAGTTTCAAATCAGTTGAACCATTCAGAAAAATATGTACAAAGATTTAGAACCAGCGATGGCGTTTTTTATTTAAATAAACAAAGATTCCTATAGATAAGTGTATCTTTTAACATAATGACATGTGTAGCAATAAAATGTTATTCCACTAAGTGTGCTCTTGTTCATTTAAATTAGCTAATTATATTGCTGAACTTCTTCCTACTACTATTTTATTTAAAAGTCGTAATATGCTAATCGGGCACCACACAGAAAGACTAGCTTTTCACACAGAAAGTTTAAAGTTGCAATATTCGTGGTTATATTTAGTGGAGATATCAACAGACTGCCATGCAGAGGGTATCGGGTTCGAATCCACGGCACGCATAATGACTTTTCGGAGTTATGTGCGTATTGAATTGTTAATTATCGGTTATTCCGTGCCTCGGACAGCACGTTAAGCCGTCGGTCCCGGTTGTCATGAAGATCTTTGACAATCGTTATAGGGCGTGCAGTACCTTCTAAATAAACTGACACTAGTCTAAACCATGGAATATCGCTATCCCTTCGTGTTGCAGAGGTCAGACAGGCAGTCGCTACGTGTATAAGCTAATATTCAGCCAAATCCGGTTAGACTAGGAAGCGGACCCCAGATTGAAACTGGGATAACGCTAAAAGAACACTGATTCATAAATTGTAAAAGTTGCAATATTTATGGTGTTTGCAGAAAAAATATTATATACCTTGTAGCGGGTTCTGGTATTAAAACGCAGAAGAGTGTCTTATGCGTTTATTTGCCGAGTCTTGTCTCACTTCCCTTGCACGAGTATGACCGACCAACAACACGACACTGGCCTGAACACTAAGGCTGCAGTTTTCCACGCTGTTCCTTCCGGTAGTGCGCAGGCAGGCTGCTCGAAGGCTGCGCGTAGCGGTGCAGATCCTCGCTCACGTTGGCTCAGCAGGCAGGCGCCGGCGGTCTGAGTGCGATGAGCAGGGCAGGGCCAGACTCCTCGGCAGAGGTGACGCCGAAGGCGATGCAGGAAGTGTAGCGGTCTAGGTAGCGTAGCCCGGAGCTTAAAGGTAGATCTGTAACCTGAAGGAAAGCAGCATTAGGAGAGCCACAACCAATAGAGTCAGCCAGGCGGCGTCAGCCGGCCTCAGCTAGCAGGTAGAGAGATGGGCAGTACGCTAACGCAGTAAATGTAGTAACTTATCCACAGATGGGATCCAGGATACACGTAAGACGTAGGGTCAGTAGGTACGCGTAATTATCGTAGCTAGGCAGTAGGTAGATAGAGTATCGGTGCCGGCCTCTCTGTCGGCCCTCTTTACATTGTACCTAATCAGGACAAATACGTCACTCCAAGTTCCATCAGATTCAAAGGCTCACAATGAATGGTTGGAAAAAAGTAATGTGAGGGCTTTTGGCACGAATGGACGCTGACAATGTTCGCAGTAAATGTAGGTAATTAGTTTTTACCATTACACGTTATCAATTTTCTCAGAATTATAATAATGAGAAGAGATTTCTCGCGTGAATATAGACGACTAATAAAATTATTTATGACTTTTCTTTACAACACTCAACAGTAGGTACATAAACTTAAATCTAATAAAAAAGTTATTTTGAATACATAGCGGCGATAGCCCAGTGGTGTACGTAACGGACTGCCGAGACGATGGTCTCAGGTTCGATCCCCAAGTACCCCGGACACACCTCTCACTTTTCGAAGTTATGTGTGTATTAAAAATTTTAATTATCGCTCGCTTAACAATGTGCCCGGTAGATGGCAATAGGCTCGCCCCTATTACATTGGGACCGAAATATAACTGGCGAAGTGTGGGTGTGTAATACACCTCTGCCTACTCCTTCGGGGATAAAAGGCGTGAAGTTATGTTATGTTTTGAATACATGTAAAATTTACTAGTATACTGACATATCATTAATAATCGTAGAGTTTAAACTACGCATTTAGGAAGGACAGAGCTCTAGAGAAAAGTGAAAGAGACCCTTTCCATATTGAGACCCACTAAGGAAGGATTTTGTATTATTCTAATCCTAAATAAGGTGGTAAATTAGGGGCTGAAACTAGCACAGCTAAAAGGTTTTCTAGGTATTAATTTTTAATCCAACATTTTTTTTTAAGAAAACCCAACAGCTTTTAGACAAATACATTACAAGTTGCCTTACACTAACTCTAAGCCAATTACAGAGCTCCACTACATTTCAATAGGAGGTAGAAAGTTGTGTTTTTAATGCTACATTATAATAACAAAGCTAATTTAAACACATAATATACATACACCAATCACGCTGCTTCACCTGGCGAAACAATGGTGGTAAACATACATGCATTGAAAATACAAGTATACATATAATTTTATTATTATGAATTATCAGTTAGTTCCCTCTCGTGTTCCCTCTCGTGTTTCCTAATATGTATCTGCTAGATAAAAACTGTTTGATATGGGATGGGGAAAACATCTCAAGTTATAAATGCGTAATTTATTATAAGATAACTGGTTCATCAGCAAGCAAATTAGTGTTATCAGCGCTCAGTATTATCTCATCAAAAATGTTTCTACTTGTACAATAGGTACCAACGCGGCGTTTTAGAATTGTACCTACAGTGTTTAATCTGTGTTTGTTTGATCACGAATTCCATGCTTAGTTTTTAGGACTAAGTTCATCTCATCATTACATGTCAAAATGAAAGAATAGGTTACAATAAAATCTATGGTCTATTAGGCTTAAGGCGCGAATTCCTTCTTTAAAAAAGTTTACATAAAAGTAACTTTTATAAGTAGGTACAAAATGCAGGCAACTGAAGACCAAATCAATAAGTTTAGTTGGCTTTGTACATTTTTGCATTAGCAAAAAACAGAAAAATATAGCAACAATTCTACTACTAGTTGAATTGTTTTGTCTATCATAGATTACGGGTTAAAATTGTATTTTTGATTATTATCTTGGACTAAAGAGGGCTGTGGATTAAAAATGAAAATAATATGATCTCGTATGACCACTGCATTGCCCACAGCATGCGACGGGTCTTACATTTTTTGTCACGGTCAAAGGTCCGGAAAACAACTGCGTACACACTCGAATGATTGCAAACAATTACATCCGAAACAAACAAATGCTTTTAACTTAATTTTGGTTCTATAATGGGACGAGAAAGGAGCGAAACATGTAGGTACTAATAATTTGTAATCTATTTGCTAATTGAAAATGCCAAAACGTTTCTAATATTATGACCGATAACATTAGGAAGCAACGATACTAGCTGAGTGGAGAGACCGACATACTGCTGCTACGCAGAGGGTCTCGGGTTCGATCCACGGCACGCGCCAATGACTTTTCGGAGATAAGTGCGTATTCAATTGTTAATTATCGTTTGCTAATCGGTGAAGGAAAACATCGTGAGGTAACCTGCATGTCTGAGAGTTCTCCATAAAGTTCTCGAAAGACATGTGAAGTCTGCCAACCCGCACTTGGCCAGCGTGGTGGACTATGGCCTTACCCTTCTCATTATGAGAAGATGCCCCTGTCCAGCAGTGGGACAGTATAAAGGGCCGCTGATAAAGAACATTTCTTTATGCTTCACATTTTAGTTTGTCGCTTTCTACTGAATTCCGAATCGATCTAGCTGGTAAACGCTGAACAGAGCTCTCTATCGTTCTGTGAATGGACTTAAGCCTTCTTAAAAGCAAATTGTGAGCGACTGAGTACTCTGATCTCTAAAGTCATCAATTTTAACATACACAATAAGAGTGATGTACTTGCAGTTGATGATAATGCCGAGTCCTTCCCTTTCCAGATATTTAAAAACGCTAGGCTATGCATAGGCTCGCCCCTATTACATTGGGACCGAAATATAACTGGCGAAGTGTGGGTGTGTAATACACCTCTGCCTACCCCTTCGGGGATAAAAGCCGTGAAGTTATTTTATGTTTTGAATACATGTAAAATGTACTAGTATACTGACATATCATCAATCATCGTAGAGTTTAAACTACGCATTTAGGAAGGACAGAGCTCTAGAGAAAAGTGAAAGAGACCCTTTCCATTTTGAGACCCACTAAGGAAGGATTTTGTATTATTTTAATCCTAAATTAGGTGGTAAATTAGGGGCTGAAACTAGCATAGCTGAAAGGTTTTCTAGGTATTAATTGTTAAACCAACATACATGCATTGAAAGTAGGTACAAGTATACATATAATTTTATTATTATGAATTATCAACTGATAATTAAAGTTCCGTCTCATGTTTCCTAATATGTATCTTAGATACAAACTGTTTGATATAGAATGGGGAAAACATCTCAACTTATAAATGCGTAATTTATTATAAGATAACTGGTTCATCAGCAAGCAAATTAGTGTTATCAGCGCTCAGTATAATCTCATCAAAAATGTTTCTGCGTGTACAATACCAACGCGGCGTTTTAGAATTGTACCTACAGTGTATAATCTGTGTTTGATCACGAATTCCATGCTTATATAGTTCTTAGGATTAATATGATTCTTGGTCCTAGAGTTCATCTCATCATTACATGTCAAAATGAAAGAATAGGTTACAATACAATCTATGGTCTATTCGGCTTAAGGCGCGAATTCTGTCTTTGAAAAAAGTTTACATAAAAGTAACTTTTATAAGTAGGTAAAAAAGGAGGTAACTGAACACGGTACCAAATCAATAACTTTAGTACATTTTTGTATTAGCAAGAAACAGAAAAATATAGCAACAATTCTACTTCTAGTTGAATTGTTTTCTCTATACTTTACTACTAGCTGTGGCCGCGGCTTTGCCCGCGTGGAAGTCGGTATCCTTTAAATATCCTTTTCTGTGGCCTTGATAATGTAAAATAACATAATGATCGGTTGATGAAACTCACACTAATATTTAAGTTTCTTACTTACTGTATTAGAAAAGTAGTAACCTCTACCTGCCACCTAAATTCTTAGCTCTTTCTTTTAATAAATACTATCTGGCCGGATTACATAATTATTAATTAACTATTTGCCGTGTGGTTGACGGCATAGAATACAAGTGTCACCACCCCCTATCTTCCCGTGGGTGTCGTAAGCCCTATACGACTGCCTCGTTGGTCTCGCGGCATAAATGTGCGCGTGGGATCGGGAGGTCCCGGGGTCGATTCCTGGGTCGGGCAGTGTTATTGGGTTTTTCTGTCACGAAATTCTCAGTAGCAGCACGGAGTCTGGAAATGTGCCCGGTACGGCAATAGGCTCGCCCTTTATTACGTGGGACTAAAGTATATCTGGCGAAAAGTGGGTGTAGAAATACACCTCTGCCTACCCCTTCGGGGATAAAAAGCGTAACGATATGTATGTATGTAATTAACTAATTTGAATCTTTGCACTCAAAAAGTTATACTCGAATATAGTAAATCTACGATGCTCTACTATGTAATATAAGCTGTAATGGTGTCATCACCATCATCACCAGCCTTTAACAGTCCACTGCTGGACTTGGCCTCTCCTTTGAAAGGAGAAATTGGCCTACTAAGTATACCACGCTGGCCAAACGGGTTGGTAAAGGGTTTGTATCAAGTTTTCCTTCTCTTACGCTCAGCGCAGACAGAACGAAGCGCAGCGGAGAGGATTTTATTAACGCACTTGAAAATTATTACAATAAAGCGCATAAACGGATTCCCGCGTATCTTCGAGGACGCGCGAGCATTTTTTGTCAGGTTCAAGCATTTATGCACTTTATTTCAATAACTTTAAAGTTTATTTTCAAGTGCGTTTATAAAATACTCTCCGCTGCGCTCCGTTCTGTCTGCGCTGACCCTTACAGTGCTGTTCTCTGCATAATATGCTCCCTCTGTCGGCTCTTACGATACCCATGGGATGATATTATGGGGTGGTGACCTTCCGTATTAATTTTAAGTAATAATTCCGTATTAAGTTTTTGCCAGTGGTGCCATCTAGGGGTACCTAGATGGCACCACTGGCAAAATTAAAAGTCGGTCTTAAGATACACCGAGTGACAATACAAATCTTAGAAAAGAAGTTACAATAAATTTTTGCCCAAATTGAGTCCGATTCACTTGATAACCAATGTGGATATATGTATATTTTAAATTGCGATAACTTTTGATAGAATAAACGGATTCTGATAAACTAAAACTATGCGTTTGTCACTATCTCGATACAAACAATTTAGTGTGTTGTGACTTTGTGAGAAAGTCACCAAAAGTACCGCTAAAATAATAATTTTAAGTAATACCACTGGCAATATTAAAAGACGGTGTTAAGATCCAGCGCTGACAATATAAATATTAGAAAAGAAGTTAAAGCAAAATTTTGCCCAAATTGAGTCCGAATCACTTGATAGCCAATGTAGATATGTATATCTTAAATTGCGATAACTTTTGATAGAATAAACGGATTCTGATAAACTAAAGACTAAATGTTAACCAAAGACACAAACTATGCATGCTATCCCGATACAAACAATTAAGTGTGTTGCTTGAATTCAAGTCTATTAAATTTATTGAATAACACTGCTAGGCTCCTATAGGTAATAGCGTGATAATTGTTGTCCAAGATTGTAATCGGGTCTTCAGGCAATATATTGGTGAAAACCGCATCAAAATCCGTTCACTGGTTATTGCGTGGTGATTTAACAAACATACAGACAGACAGACAATAATTAAAAAAAAATGTTTTGTGTTCTATATCGATAACATGTCACAATTAGGGAATGCAATCTCGATCTCGCGAGATCTCGACCTCGCGAGATCTCGGCCTTTTTTTGCGAGATTAATCTCGGTCGAAAAATGGGCGAGATCTCGCGAGATTTACGAGATTGCACTCGAGCATAAAAACGTCTTATTAGAAGCGCGGACTGACTCGGACGGAGTTGCAATCTGTCGGTATCGGCATTAACAAAAAAATGAAATGAATTTATACGAGTCCGAGGGGTTAAAAGGCAAACTTTTGTAGTTCGTCGATGTCTGCCTGAGAACTGCGAGAATTTCAATTAGCGTTGAATCCGAAAGGGCCTTCTCAGCGGCTGGTTATCTGGCCAACAGAAAAGGAAGCCGTTTAGCAGACGATTCTTTGGACATTTTGTGCTTCTGAAGGAGCTACTTTGAAAATAATTCGTAATAATGGCTTGTGATTTGAACTGAACCAATCTTACCTTTGATTGGTATATTTTGTTAATTAGGATCTGTAATTTCTAAAAGTTTGTCTAATTGGTATATTTTATTAATTAATCTGTAATATCTAAAAGGTCTACTGAGTAGATATAGTTTTATTTACCTAATTGATAATAATACGTCAGTTTAGTAACATAGATTTTTTTTGACCTCTCGTTATTTGTTATAAAATAAATGTTTTATAACTAAAAGATTTTTGTTTGAAATTAGAAGCGAAGTCTGGTTGTTTCTTTCCTTTCTTATTTGACAGATCCGTCCGTAAAAGTTTACGTCATAAAAGTTTATTAAAAAAGTATAGACAGATAGGTACGTCAAACAATGTTTGAAGCATAAAAGTTTATTGAAAAATTCGTGATAAATAATGTTTCCTATGATACTTAAAATGGTTATTAGTTTTGTCCTAATTAATCAAAAATTGCGATTATTTACAAAAAAAAAACATACAAAATTGCCAATCTCGCGAGATCTTGCCTGAGCCCAAATCTCGCGAGATTTACATTCCCTTGTCACAATCCAATTGATATTTGGCAAAAATATTCAATGTACAGACAAAGTGCTCTTTAAAATTGTATTTTAAATTATTATCTTGGACAAAAAAGGGCTATCGATTAAAAATAAAAAACATGATCTCCTATGACCACTGCATTCACCATAGCATGCGACGGGTCTTACATTTTTTGTCACGGACAAAGGTCCGGAAAACAACCGCGTACACTCGAATGATTGCAAACAACTACATCCGAAACAAACAAATGCTTTTAACTTAATTTTGGTTCTATAATGGGACGAGAAAGGAGCGAAACATGTACTAATAATTTGTAATCTATTTGCTAATTGAAAATACCAAAACGTTTGTAATATTATGACCGATAACATTTTTTAATGTTTCACATTTTAGTTTGTCGCTTTCTACTGAAATTCGAACCGATCTAGCTGGTAAACGCTGAACAGTGCATCTGCAACGCTGTTACTAAATAGTTGGCTTGCTAATTTAACTTTCATTTTTTGTCTTCTAAAATAAATGTGTCTGTCTCATAAGCTCCCTATCGATTTCTGAATGGACTTTAGCCTTCTTAACACGTTCCGGGACAGAACGTCGAGGGGCGGTACTCCAAAACCTACTCAATTTGACACTAAAATTCCCCATACAAATTCACCCCCCGCTTGACGACGTTGTGGTATACCGTGTACTGATTTATATTGCGTGATACGACAGTACGTTTCTGGACGTGACCATTATTCATAATTTATACGACTGTTTTCACGAACTAATTCTATAGCAAAACAACAATAAAATACAAGTAATTATGAAATTATATCTACTTTTCACGATCGCATTCGGTGGCATGAGCTAAAACGACGCGGGGCTCCCGCGCAATGACACAGTGTAGTTTACTTGTGTGCTCATAAAACTTCACGATGTGTCACTAGCCAGTTGTAAGTTCTTGTAATACGGCACTAATACGTCACTACAATATTTTCTATTGCTGACGCCCGTTCTTTGACGAGCTGTCGTATTTCGAAGCTTAAAATCAGCCGTCGATGGACGTTGTGGCGTTATCTATAGGAATTTTAGGACCGTCCCTCGACGTACTGTCCCGGAACGTGTTAAGGCAAATTGTGAGCGACTGAGTACCCTGATCTATAAAGTCATCAATTTCAACATACACGATAAGAGTGATGTACTCGCAGTTGATTATGATGCCCAGTCTTTCCCGTTCCAGATATTTAAAAACGTCACCGCACGAACTTGTGCAGCTTGTTATACCTACTTACCTTCATAACATACTTTTTTTAACCTTTGTTGTTCCACTGCTGGGAAAAGGAACCTTTTCACTTTTCCAAGCGTGCCTATCTCCTGCCAAGACTTACTAAAGTAGCTTAAATATACATATTTTACCATAAGTACCTTAACAGGACATAGGGCAAGATACTTTTGAGAAGTTCAACAGTCACACAGTTTTTTTTTGTGTATACTCGAGCTCTTTTATACAATCACTAGACGACGCCAGCAGCTACGCCTGCATTTTTTTTAAATTTACTCGTTTTGGACGATCCCGTGGGAATTTCGGGAAATTCCTTCTTAGTGCACCCCTACGGTCCCCAAGCAACATACATGCCAAATTTCAGCTTCCTGCGCCCAATAGTTTCGGCTGTAGTGTGTCGGTCAGTCAGTCAGTAACGCAAGGATTTTATATATTAAGATGTTCTTAATTCAATCGAAGTAAATAAATACCCTTCATTTGCGCAAGCATGAAGTGATTCAATAAACTTTTTACGGCAATAAAATCCCTATTTTACGTGCAATGACGACGTTTCGAGTGCAATTAATCTGCGTGCGGCACAAAGCGTACTCGACAAAAAAACCAAAGCAATCGGGAAAAGCACCCTTTTCCTCGTCAGAGTCACACGTAATGTGTTAGAGTTAGCTAGGGAGGTCGTAGTTCTATCTACGTAGTCACCGCAAACTGAGTAGTACTTACTTGAAAAAATAAAGGTATAATAATTATGTACTGCTAGTCAAATAGGGCCAGATCTGACACGTACTTACATGGGCAGGTTCTGTAGGAAAACGAGCATTATAACTAGGGCTATCTGCTATAAAGGTAATCGTAAAATTCTGGATAGGATATTCTGGATTCTATTGATAAAAAGTTTATAATTCTGATATAATTTAAAATTATTCTTTCGATTAGTCATAAGCGTAGCATATCCCTAATCTTTTTGTTTCGCCGACCGTGCTCTAAGGCGGACGTGTAACGCGTAAATATATTTAATTTTATTGTTTAGCGCGGCGGCGCAAGCCGACGCTCGCAATTTTTATCACCGTGAGTGACAAACTTGTGGCGAACGAGCTGCTGGCGTTCCTGCAGCAGAAACTGAAAGTTATGGACGAAGTGTCGGCTATCCAGATCTGTTCCAGCAACTTCAGCGAGGAGCACATAGCGGCTGCCAAGCTACTTCTGTACAGGTCGCTAAACAAATGCGACCAGATGGTGTCCCGCAGGCGTGACGGGACAAAGAAAAGTTTGCAGGATATAATCACGCTGCTGAAGGAGACCGATCCTAACGACGTGCCGACCTTTGTGGCGAGGGACTTGAACAAGTTACCTCCCGTCACTTTCGACCACGTCGATGTCACAAGCCTTTTGAAGGACATTGTGTTTCTGAAGGCAAGTTTAGTGGATGTACACAAGAAGTTACAGGCATCCCAAGACACCGTTGCACTCTTGGATGACCTACACAAGATTGTCAATTTAACTGGGTCACCGGCGCGTAGTAACGTCAACACGCGCCGAGGTGCATGCGTCGACACATCGGTCGCAAGTTTCGCGTCAGCAGTTTTGTCGCCGCGGAATGTTGTGACTGCTGAGTGCGCTACACGAGCGCCCCGCAGCCCTGCCCTCCGCGGCGCCTCCATGTATCGCCGCGCGACCTAAGCGAATAGAGGCCAGCAGGTAACTGCGAGCACCCCCGTTGCTTCCACGCTGAAGTCCATGCCGGAGACGGCAAAGAACCGCGACGAGGACGCAGAGGATGGTTTTATGACGGTGCAGAGGAGGAAGCGTCGTCAGAAAACCAACAAGAACTGCTGCGGTACGGCTCCTGTGGAATCTGGTGCAAATCTACGCGCTGCCGCACCGAACACACTCGTCTATGTCTCTCGCCTGCACTACACCACTGAGACGGAGGACATCGAGGAGTACGTGTGCCAAAAGTTGAAGTATATTGGAGTCGCGGCGCAACGTCAACTTTAAGGCGTTTGTGGTGCGGGTCCCGACGTGCTATCTGCATGCTGTCATGAAGGAGGACTTTTGGCCGAAGGGTGTGGTGTTCCGTCGCTTCCGCGGACAAGTGCCACACGAACGCACAACAACAACTTGCGAGTGAAGCGATACTAACATAGTTTATAAGTAAATTTATACTAACAACCACTGTATGTATGTTAGACTGTAAGGTATTTAAGTAATCTATGCGTCTATGCCACGCGAAATAAAATGATTTCTTATTATTATTATTATTATTTGTCATTGCGTGGACCTTAGGTACACCATAAGCCCCATGACAGAAATATGCGCTCTCGTTAATTTTTTCACGGAATTAGCTTCTGTTCGCAGCTGCGAGAACTCTCAGACATGCAGGTTTTCTCAAGATGTTATCTTTCGCCATTTAGCACCTTACCACGTAGTCAGTGATGCGGGTAGTAAGCTTAATCCCAAGAGCCTCTGCGAAGCAGCCTGCTTGTATTTCTACTAAGTTTTCGAAATATTTATACTTAGGATACTAGCTTGGGAGAAATTAATAAAAAAAGCGTCAACTGTACTTACACGGCCAACGTGTAACTGTAATTGCCCATAAGGACCATATTATTATTTCTTCATTTCTCTTTTTTAAACATATACTTTTGTACATATACCTAATTAAAATAAACATTCCAGTAGGTAACGGACACAAAGAACACCAGTTCCAGAAAAAACATTGAATTCTAAACATTAATCGCAATTAATAAATTAGGCCCTTTATCTAAAGAACTACTTATTTACTTTTAGTTTTGGAAGGTTATTTAGTACAAGCTGATCAAGGTGTGTTGCTTCGGTAACCCATATACATAGTAATATTGGGAGTAATAAATTACGCTACAACACTACTACTTTTCTGACGTTATAGCCATAGAAATTGGAACATGCACGTTTCCAAATAACACGAAAAATCCTTGGATCGAAAATCTTCGAATTTGTATAAGGAGAAGGCGTTGTTATTAAATCGACTGGCCTGTTGGTTCAATGGTTGGTGAGCCAGACTGCTAAGCTGTTCGTGTGTTTGGATCCCCAGGACATGTCTTTGTGAAGTCTGTGTCAGCCAGTCGAAAACTCAGTTGTGCGCCCGGCGGTTTTAAACCCGATACCAATGAGCTCAGATATTTGCGTTGAGGCGCATTTCCTATGGGTGCTCTGAAGTCAAACTTTCTGTGACCCAAATTGCCGCTTGGCGGCGTGGCAGTCGCGTTGTATCAACTGTCTCTACGAGAGCAAAAGAGGCAAACGTTCCTCCTGTGTATCTTAATTACGAGAGTAAGAGAGACGGAGAACGACGCCAGTGCCACCAACGGCGCCGACTTTCGTAGTCGACTAAACTGGAGACAGTGTCCACTTGGAATCGGCACAAAAAATCCTTAAGAACTGCGCTTCTATGTCAATCTGTATTCATTGCCTATCGGCAATAGGTATCTCCACAAAACTATCGCTGCTTTCACTTATCTCGTTGAATTTAGCGACCTTTAGTGTTCGATTGATGTCATGCAATGATCAAAAATATATTAGGCAGGCGTATCGTGAGATCAATAAGACGTTTTATCTATAAATTATTTATTCTTTACGTAATCAAGAATATATATTTTATTATTTCCTCAAGTAACTGTACTAGTTTGCATATAAATACCTACATCAAATATACATACCTACGTCAAATTGTACGAATTTCCTTTCTGTTGTAATTGGTTTATCATATTTTGACTATAAAATATCCTGTTTTATGATAACATGCTCTTACTTTTTGCAATTTTACATTAGTTGTAATTATGCAAAGTGGTATTCATTTAAACCTTTGACATTTTAAAGTAATGTTAGAAATATGAGTGTTTCCCCATTACGCCTATTCTTCTAATTTTGGCGTTAGAAAAATACCAGGCGTACACTGCGACATGGATCCAACACGCAGAGGCCCTTAATAGTTTTAATTTTAATCTAAGGCCCAATTCTCCTAATTATAATTGTTCAAAATGTAGTTTCGATCTATTGTTATACTCATGTCACACATGGTATTCTCCTAAATTAAGTGATATTTGAATGTTATTGGAATGTTATCGTGACTAGATCATAAATTGAACAATGTATCAACGTCGAACCATATGTCAAAGTAGACGATAATGACATTAAATTAGTAGAATACTGATTCTGACTCAATTAAAAATAATCTCATTTCGTTCAAAATATAATTTCAATGTCATATAAAATACGAGAATTGGCCTTCTAGAATGTGATGGGATAGCTACTGGGTAGTCGCAGTAGGTGTGGTACTATTCTCACACTTTTTGTTTTATAAAGACAACTCCCCCATTAGGACTAAATCCTGTGTCACGGGGAATTTTACAAACATACATCTAACGAGGACAATTAAAACCCAGACTCGAAACAACAATTTATGGATCACACAAAGTGTTGCCTCGTGTTGGAACCGAACCCACAACACTCGGCGCAGTGTCAAGCGGCGAGGCGGCCGCTTAAACCACTACGCCAACCGTGCAATAGAATACAGAGATTAGTTGTAGGTTACTAATAGAAACTTATTATTCTGGGCTATTGTGATGGGTGTTCTTTGGATTGACCTTTGTGAATACTATTGATGAAAAGCGGTATCTGCCCTAAATATAATACTCTTAAAATCGTCGGAAAGGGGCAGACGCTAATTGCCAACTCACTTGATGGGCCCTCTCATATCAGCCACCGAGGTAAACAAAGACTGCCTTAAAAGCAGCAAGACTATAACACAAGCGTGAATGGCTCGAAGTGAGGCACGGTGCAGCATCGGTTTCGCCATAGCGGGTCTCATGACAAAGGAGAGGCGGGCGCTCTTGGAAAACCACTCCAACCAGCCAACACAACCAGAAGAGGCCCTGACTGACTCTCTGAAGCCTTCAGGACCACAATGCCGTCACTCACATTAAATTCGCCACAAAGCTGCTCTGCAGTAAGCTTTCTTATCATCTTATATTTTTAATTTATATCATAAAATGTTTGAAAGCTGCTGTACAGAATCCTACGAGATTGCGTTATCTGAGGTAACGGCTGCTTTAGAGGGGTAAATCTTTTCTTTTATTGCTTCTTATTATTATTTTCTATGGCATATCAATTAGCAAGGACAAAAGATTTTCAGTAAAGATTTGAAAGCTCTTAATGCCTTGGTATACTTATGGTGAAATTCTACATCTACATTGTTCCTTACTTCACTTATAAGACGTTCACTAATGGACAAATCCTTATAAAAAAAGTATATATTATAACAAAAGTTCCCAAAACATTTCATGTTATATTTTATTTATTTAATCACTTTATATAAGTACACGGAGCGTATAAAGGCGGACTTAATGCCATAGGCATTCTCTCCCAGTCTACCTTAGAGTGGTGCAGAGATTAAAAGTAGGTGTACCTATTCTAGAATTAGGTGAAGAAGGAAGTTTTTAGCGTAAACCTAGTACACATTTACATAGTTCAAAATACATATTGATAGGTACTAAAAGAAAAATAAATAATACTTGTAACTAAATTATACATATCTACAAAAATAACAATGTTAAATATATAATCATATACATAAATATCTATATACTTATACATAAATATTTATACATGTATATACATATACATAATTATTGTTCAGATTCTTCTGCCAACTTATCCAATAACAGCTGTTTAACTCTTGATTTAAAGCTATCCTTTGTAGTAGACATCCTGATTTCTAGAGGGAGGGCATTCCAAAGAAGGATTGCCTGAATGGGAAAGGACGAGTGAATTAAAGCGGAAGTATGGGACGGACAAAGTAAGAGAAGATTATGGGAAGAACGAAGGTTTCGATCATGGTTGGAACACAAGTATTGAAAATAGGAAATAAGGTATTTTGGGGAATTAGGAGACATTTTGGCGTAGCGGGAGTGTAAGCGACCGCCACATCGAAGGTCGCGGGTTCGATTCCCGCTCAAGTCAAACATTTGTGTGCATGAACATGGATGTTTGTCTTGGTCTGGGTGTTTCTATGTATAATATGTATGTATTTACAAAAAAAAGTATATATGTATGTATGTTTATCCATTATCTAGTACCCATAGTACAAGCTCTGCTTAGTTTGGGACTAGATGGTGTTGTGTGTATGTGGTAGAATATTATTATTATTATTATAAGGATAGAGTAAAAAGTAGTGAGGGCACGCATACTGCGTCTCTGACGAACAGGAAGCCACTTCAACTGAGAACGATAAGTAGATACATGATCATACTTGCGAAGATTAAAAATAAATCGAATGCAGTTATTAAGAAGACGATCCAGTTTGCTGAGCAGTTCTGCATTCAGGTCATAGTAGCATACATCACCATAGTTGATCAACGGGAAAACTAAAGTATGCACAAGCAGTCTTGGTCTTGGGTGGAAGGAAGTTCCTTAAACGATTTAGAGCACGTAGGGTACCGGTGATTTTCTGGCCGACTTGAGTTACTTGGTTACGCCAACTTAAAGTGCAATCCATGTGTAAGCCGAGATTCTTGACCACTGGACAGAAATCTATAGTGGTCTTATCGTATATTAGCGTAGGCAGAGTTGTTAAATCTAATCTTGTGATTGACCTTTGGCTGCCAATGATAATTGCTTGGCTTTTGTTGGGGTTTACAGACAAGCCAAACTTGTCTGACCAAGTTTTTATTGCAAGTAAATCCATATTAACCTGGTGGATTGCTACCGAAACATCCTCAACAGTTGCCTCAGGCAGAAGCTCTGACGGTAGTAACGGTCTAAAGGTAGTAGAGGCTTGCTGATTTCAGCATGAATGGGCCGGCTCGACCGGGGAAGTACTACCCTCTCACAGAAAATCGACGTAAAGTGTTGCGTTTCGTTCGGTGAGTGAGAATGCCGGAGGCCCTATCCCCTATTCCTTCTCCCTCATCCCACTCCTCATCCTAACCCCTTTCCCAACCCCAAGGCGCGGCAACGCACTTGTGACTCCTGTGGTGTTGCTTGTGTCCATGGGCGGCGGTAATTGCTTACAATCAGACCATCCGTCTGCTCGTTTGCCGCCAATTACTATAATAAAAAAGCTAATGTATTTTTAAAGTCCTCAACACAGGATGTGTATCGGTTAACCTTATAAATTCAAGTAAATAGCAACTAGACCGGGCCTTGTACAATCGCACCAAGCCTTGCATAAGTTTATAAAAGTGGAATTAGGCCTCGTTACGTAATTAGTGTTATTCAATGAATCTCGCTTAGAAATATAGATTACCAGATTAACAGATCTGTGCGCAATCTTGTACACATGGAAGATAAGAATCTGTTCAAATAGTAATATTATATACTTGTTTATAATAATAAACTGAAGACTGTGAATAATAAATTGACGTTTTCTGTGACGCAGAGAAAATTTATTATAGGCCTAGAACTGATCTACGTGAAAGTATGAACACTGAATACAGATTTACATAGAAGTGCATTTCTTAAGGATTTTGTGTGCCGATTCCAAGTGGCGAATGTCGCCAGTGTAGTTCGTAGTTGGCGCCGTTGGCGGCGCTGGCGTTGTCCTCCGTCTCTCTTGCTCTCGTAGTTAAGATACACAGGAGGAACGTTCGTTTCTCTTGCACTCGTAGAGACAGCTGTCACAGCGCGATTGCCACGCCGCCAAGCGGCAATTTGGGTCACAGAAAGTTTGTCTACAGAGCGCCCATAAGAAATGCGCCTCTGTGTAAATATCTGAGCTCTTTGGTATAGAGGAGGATAAGCAACAGGGATAGATATATTACAAAGACATACGAAAGTATTTTTAAAAGCCGGTGCTATCTGATAGAGGAAAGAAAAGATGTATTACTGTAGTGTGCAGTCTTGATAGAGAGGTCATAACCAGTCCATTTGAATAAAATATTGCCCAAGACTTTCGTCTTGAAGCGCCGGGTCCCCGTATTAGCAGTATCAGTATAACTAGATTTGATAGAATTTCCACAGAGCTACTGACCGCCGCAACCCAAACGAATATATATATATATTTTTTTTTTTATTATAGACTCACGCCTGTATCCCCGAAGGGGTAGGCAGAGGTGTAATATTACACCCAAATTTTTAGTTCCCACGTAATAGGGGGCGAGCCTATTGCCGTACCGGGCACATTACCAGACTCCGTGCTGCTGCTGAGAATTTCCAAACGGAAAAACCCAATAACACTTTGCCCGACCTGGGAATCGAACCCGAGACCTCCCAATCCCACGCGCTCATTTATGCCGCGAGAGCAACGAGGCAGTCAGGAAAATATATTAAAAATATTCCAAGCTTTAGACCAGCGTCAGTTACAAAAAGGAGCATCTCCTAACTTCCCATTACGAATGTCACAGATCTTCAAGGCAGACGACGGCATAACATGCTTTTTTAACCACGAGGCCAGCGATAATTTACAAATGACGGCAAAGTTAAGCAACGCTTACACAGGTCGCCACTTGGATGGGTGACCGTGTGTGGCATTTACATCTGAGCGCTACCGTGCTTCGGAGGGCACGTAAAGCTGTCGGTCCCGGTTCTTGTCTAAGGATAAGAATCGTTAGGCCATGTCGGAGGCCTTAGGGCGGTCTGAAAACTGCGACACTGAGTCAGCCACACACTCACACGAAAAACCAAACAATTTATAAATGAATCAGCAGTCAAAATGCTGAAAATTCAGTGGTGCGCATCTTAGGTACCTAATACCCTTTACATGGCAGTTATGGTATCTTTATCTTTTTGAGGTTAAAATAAAATAATTTTATGGATTTGATTAATTATTAGAATAATTTTATTGGATTATTTGAGGAGGCTGAGGGCTGCGCTATTCGAACATTCGAATTATAACGTTGCATCCGATGATGAACAATTTGAGGAAAAAGTGAATCAAACGACGCAACTTCATGCTGACGTCAAGTTATTATTAAATTAATATCTCTCGATTGAACAAAGTGCATACCTTTCTAGTTTTAGAAATACCACAGATGAAATAAGAGACAGGAGTACTTAGTTCAACTGCGTTCTGGATTTCACAGTTACACGCAAAGAGCAAAATGTAAAACCACAATGAACTATATTTAATTGGAGATAGTAAGTATATTATTCTTAGAATTGTTGAACGAATAACATGTATTTTTGGTATTATATGAAATACTTTACTTACGAATGATTTATAACATTTATAAAATTAAGACCTCGTTTCTTCCTGAGTGTTTGAATGAACGCGATAAACTTTAAAAAAATACCGAACAGATTTGTGTACGGTATTTACGGTTTAATTATATTCACGCTGGTTATTTTATTCAATTTGGTTAGTTATAGTTATTAACAAGTATTGTCGAATCCGCGGTTTAACATAGGTAATTGGAAAACATCGAACTACTCGCTACCTATACTTATAAGTTCTTTTCTTTCTCAAAATGTCCTGTAGGTATATTTCGTGTGGCAGGAATAAGCATTTGTAATCTTTGTATACTTATAGATTTTCGCTGAAACTAAACACGAATGTTTGCAGACACCTTAATCTTTAAGGCAAAAATTTTGGCAAAATTACTAAATTTAAAATTACTGCGAGCACTAATAAAAACGAGAAAACACAAGGAAAAGTAATGACTTGAAACGTGATAATTATGATTTATAGCCTATCAAGAGATGCTTCTCTTCGTTTTAGGATGCTGCTGCATCCTATGAAGATCTTAACGCCCAGAAATCTGAAGTTATAACAATTGGTCAAAAGATTTTTATTTCTGCCGGACTGTATACTAAGAATATTCGCCAACAAACCACTGAAAATATTTTGATGCAGCTTAGTAAATTTTCGTTTTGTAGAATAACGCATCCCAATAAAGCTATATTTTGTGCTCGCGCTCGTTATCTATATTTTTATTTACGTAGTGTAAAAGTGCTGGGTTCATTAAATATAATGTTTGTCAATATAAAATATATCTCCGAAACATGATGCTATTACTTAGCAAGTTTGTACTGTCTATACGATTTATATGAAGTAATATTTCTGTGCAAGGATTTTGCCTTCTTCCTTTCAGTAACAATAAAGGAAAATATTACTCCAATATGTTCATTAGTAGGCCGTTTGTGTTTACACTGTACAAATATAGTTGTAGGCTCTTTGAACCGTAAGATCTATTTACCGCAGGACATTACGGACTCTGTGACGTCAGATATTAGGCAATGTTCCGTATTACTCGGTTGTGTAGCGTCAATTGTATGGTTTTACACAATGCGTCACCCAACCCTACGGTACAACATGCTTTATGCTTGGGACATCCACGGTTATCTTGGAAATTAAATAATTCTATTACGTATATAAAATTACGAGTATTCATACATGAGTGACTAATTTTGTTCTTAATTTTATATCTAAATATATCATTTTATCATTTTTGCTTATTTACAGTTTCGATTTTATCACACGAGTGTCTTCTACCGTCAACATTGTCAATCCCATAATCGTTCCTGAGCGTCACCAACGAAGCCTGTGAAGGAAGATTCGCTATCAACTAGTGATGTAACTCTCACACTATCACACGCCGAATCCCCTCTAATCCCCGGTTATAAACGAAATCTTTCGTCTCGGCGTGTTAGCATTATCACTGCGTCAGCGCACGTTCTATAACTATGTCGGTAATAACCTTACATATTATCCTTTACGACGAGTTAATTCGTGTCGTTGTCACACAAATATTTAGAGCTTGCCGTATAAAAAAAGGACGTAGCAGCAGTGTGCGCACGATTCGCGGGCGCGCGCGCCGGGAAAATCATTCTATCGCATCGAGCGGTCGAGCCGAACGTCGCTCGATCGGGAAGTGTCATCTCAAGCCGCTACACTATAATTGTTTTCTACGATGCACATACAAAATACTCATTTATGGAAATGAAGTGTTAGTGAACAATCGTAACCAATGAAGACCTTATTAACATGTGGTACTTAAAGAAGACGCCGCGTTACCAGTTCTTCAGTTCCCATTTGGACGGTTTTGCGAAAATCTTGGAGGCGAACTCCTTGATGCTCCGGTTAATATTCCCGCGCTTTTGGACGAGATGGATTTTAAAAAGTTTGTGATTTTATGCGATATTTTTGATTTATTTGACTTTAAAACTGCTGTGATATAAAAGTGTTAAAAAAGTGTTAGAGGATATTTTTTGTGAAGAAATTTAAAAAAAAGCACCTAGTCAAGATGATGTCCAAAAAGCAACTGGCGTGCATGCTTGCGCTGCACATAATGTATCTGTTGGTGGGTGCAAGTATATTCTACCATATCGAGAGCCCTTTGGAAGTAGCTGCAAGGGCTGAAGAAAAACTAGAAAGACTTGAAATCCAAAGTAAGTAAAACTCTACAAACAATTTACTTCAAATAATATGAGTACTCTGAAATGCGGATGGAAAATATTTATCTTTTTATTGCCGCAATTTGTCAACTTAAACAATTTTATACAACTCTGATTGTAGTTGTTATCTAGAACTCCAATTAAAAATAGATACTTATTTAGAAATTTATATAAAAACCAGTTGGCAATATGTGATTTTAATTACAGACGTTTACCTCATTCCAAGAAACTGTTATCGATTATTTTAAAACGTTGATTGACATTTTAGAGTTGTGAGTGGTCTCCGGTAGCTAATCAGATCAGTGAATAAATCACATTTAATACTGTGCACTTCACAAATGTTTACAATATCGATCCACTTCATGTATCCGTGCTATCTGCACAATAAAGGTTTCCAAACATTGCATAAAGCTTTTTCTTTTATCTGTGTTGTTATATTTTTTATTGGGCAACATTCTCTAAAGACCGAACTCATGACGATTGAAGAGATTAAAGGATAAAAGGAAACAAAATAATCTCAATAGGAATAGAGTAATAAGTCTCTATAGGAAAAATGAGTCACATTTTTTATAAGTAGTACTATTATCTATTTACATAATATTATTTCTTATTTATAAGTAGGTACTACTAGTAAGGAATATAATTCCTTATTTCTACTTCACCAAACTTTTAGTTTATTGAGTTGATAATCGAATGTGTTGGAAATTAATAGTTATTATTTTTGATACAGCTTGCAGAGGTAAAACTAAAATCTTCCTGTAAACATTTATGGATAGTTGTTTATTGTACAATCAGTGTGTAACCGCCATTATATTAAACTAGGAAAATAGCCCCTGGATTATCACTCACTATAATTAGATTTATACCTATTTAGATTTAAACGGTTTTATTAAAGCGTTAACAGTAATAAACTAATAGGTAATTAACTTTACAAACTGGATTATATTTACGGAATTGATCTTTCTAATATTTGAAACTTGAAACCCTAATTGTGCATTATCTGAAATAATGGTTGGAGTTAAGTGTGTTGTGATTTTAATTGTTCAACTAAAGCAAACCAAACTAAAATAGTTCAACTAAAACAAACAACAGAACTTTAATCTAATGACAGTCACTTTTCCTTCATTTCCAAGCTTTTAGTGTCAGATATAATAAAAATGACACCAATCATAAAATTATTGGATGTAGAGATATCTAAACGTAAGCTTAGGTCTCTCTACATTCAGCTACTTTCATAATTATCCGACACAGAATAAATTTTAGAAAATACACTGTCAGCATAGCATTGTCGATATTAATTTATTTTCAAAATTGATTCGATAATACACGTTTGTATATTCTTGATAGGATTATAAAAAATAGGAAATGATATCCCGCAAGATATACTTCCAATTAGCAAGGGATCTTATCGTCTGTTACCAAAATGGTGTAAGGAAGAAACTCTATAGGGCATTGCCCAATACTCGTATAAAAATAATAAAAAATGCATATTTATCCAAAGGGATTATCAACCTTTGATGGTGACTTTGCCCGTATTGATATCATTTATCTATAACTATATAACTATGTGCCATTCTGATTAAGCTTGCAATCTGCAAAGTTTCATCAAATTCTGAATATTAGTTTTTGCGTAAATAAGTAACAATTATGCTGGATGCACAGATTTAACGAACAAGAACCAGATGTAGCGTATTCGTCCAACTAAGTGAGGCACGTTGACAGCTATGTGTGCGTGACATTTGGCGACTGGCACTGTACGGACACGCGCGTCTATGTGTGTGTAAAGTTGCCAGATTATGAATAATCTCCCACTATTTTGCATATAGTTTTTGCAAACGAATATAAAAATATTACATAGGTAATATTTTATATTCGTTTGTAGTTTTGAAGAATTTACCATAGATTTAATTAATGCTTTTAATATGTAATGCTGTTGTGAAAATTATTCAAATAAAAGATACCATTAAAGTATGCTTTATAAAATACATTTCTTAAAAAATGTAGGCTCCGAGTTAAGTTTTAACTAACTTTATTCGTAAATTGAGAAATAAATAGATAGGCTTGCATCATAAATATTAATTAGCTAAAAACATTTTGTCATGCATACAATAAATTATGAATATCATAATCATAAATCGTAACCAAAAAAAATTGCAATTAAAAATAAATAATGGCTACAATCAATAATTTCTGTTTCTGTACTTAATGCACACACGGCGCCAAGTCAAGCTAAATAGTCGAAGTACGATTTTGATACTTATTCCCTACGCCATAAGAACGGTACAAAGGTCTAACAACGGTACAAAGGTCAAAGTGTATAGCTTGACAAGTAGCCGCGTGTACACGAATATTTGGATCGTTTGGGGATCGAACTCAAAACAATGTATATACTAATGGAAATCCTATTAGTATATTTATAAGAAAAAATATAATCTACAATTCTATAGTCTTAGGCTGGATGCATAAACTTTCGAATTCATAATATAAGATCAGCGAAGAAATGTAAACTAGTAGACTGACTCATAGCTTTGCAAACCGTATGAAGGTGTTTTTTTCCGTTTCGCTCACTAACATGTATGCAAAATTAACATTGACAGATTAGTTCCTAAATAATAAATTCAGAGAAAGTTTATTTATAGTCGCGCGTTGTAAATAAATAATTAATTAGTTGGTGCTAATGTTTTATGGCCTTACCCTTGTCTAATGAGAAGAGGCCCGTGCCCAGCAGTGGGACAGCAGACAGGACGGCTAATGATTATTAAAGTTTTGTTAAAAAAAAGCAGCGATAACCTAGTGGAGAGACGAGCAGACTGCTTTATCTTGAACTCAACCCACGGCGCGCGTCGCTGATTTTTCGAAGTTGTGTCAATTATCGCTTGCTAAATAGTGAAGGAAAACATTGTTAGAAAATCGCCATAGCTGAAAACGCTATATAATTATTTTTCATTCCCGTGTGAGTGTGTGGCCAACGCTGGTCTCGAACAGGATTTAGAGTGCCGGAGGCCCCATCCCCCATTCCTTCTACCTCATCCCACTCGTTCTAACCCAACGGACGGCAGCGCTCTTGTGCCTCCTTTGGTGTCGCTTGTGTCCATGGGCGACGGTAATTGCTTACCATGAGGCGATCCGTCTTCTCGTTTGCCGCTGATGACATAAAAAAAACTAATAAGACGGGCTCCTTGAAGGCCTACAAAACGAACAAACGGTTCATGTCCTGAGATAAGAACCGAAACCGAGGGTTAAAGAAATAGCTCACAAACGGTCACCCATCCAAATGGTCACCTCAGTAAACTTTGAGATAAGTCTCGCTATGAGTGTTACGTTCTCTATCATCATCAGCCTTTAACAGTCCACTGCTGGACTAGGCCTCTCCTTTGAAAGAAGGAATTGCCCTACTATACCACGCTGGCCAAACTGGTTGGTATAGAGTTTGTATCAAGTTTTACTTCTCTTACAGTGCTGTTCTCTGTATAATATGCTCCCTCTGTCGGCTCTTACGACACCCATGGGATGTTATGGGGTGGTGACATTTCGTAATCTTAATCCGTCACCACACGGACAGAGATTGTGACATTCTCTATAATGATCTTGAAAAACGAATTCTCAGTAGGTAACCATTCTACACCCGTGTAGGTACAATGTGTCTTGCTCTTCTCTTTTGCTTTTGACAAAGACGGCGTTCTGTTACGCTCTCATACTTTTATTCGTATTCAGATCAGCATTCCGTTGCAGGATATATTATTATGTATGTATCGACATTAGGACGCGCAAATTGGGTAGTATTACCAGATAGTATTACTTTTCCAAAAACAAAACATAAATATCGCCAGTAACTTTACTATTTAGAAACTATTAGTAACCATTTGAATAACAAAATGAGTTTTGTCATTAAAATATCATTATAACAATTAATTATAATTAACTATTTATATAATATTTAAGTGATTTATATCTAGATGTACCGTTGTAAAAACTAACTTGTAAAACACATTGGATATCGTAATTTTGAACTGGTGCACATTTTCAAAACACCTCTCGCATTCTTTGCGTATTATTTATTTATTTATAGACTCACGCCTGTATCCACGAAGGGCTAGGCAGAGGTGTAAATATTACACCCACATTTCACCATGAATTTTTTAGGTCCCACGTAATAGGGGGCGAGCCTATTGCTGTTACCGGGCACCACCAGACTCCGTGCTGCTACTGAGAATTTGGAAAAAACCAGTAACACTTTTGCCCGACCCGGGAATCGAACCCGAGACCTGCGACCAGCAGTCGCATACGCTATTTACTGGACCACGTAGGCAGTCATTTACGTATTCTACCTTTCTGAAAACTTCACATTAGCAAGATATAATTTTAGTTTATAAGTAAAATGTTGCCAACATAATTATTATTACTTTGTTTCGATTGATTGCACACAAATGTAATCATTAAGAAGTTTTCTAAAATAGACAAGCTTGTGTTTCTATTTGCGATGAATGTGAAGCATTTCCAAGAAAAAAGGACTTTTTAGGCCTTCTGCATTCAAATCTTCTCTGCTTTTGAGGATATATATATATATAAAAAATGTTACTGTTTTTATGCCAGAACAAAACAAACTATGTACATCATAGAGATGTACATTGTTTTGCTCTGACATTTTGTTTGTTTTGCTACCTTGGTTCGTGCCACAGTGTAAAAACCCAGCAAGCAATCGATAGGCCTTTCATTGCAATTGAAACTATCTCTCCAGTCGCCTCATGACACAGGTAATACAGAGTTTATGTGTCATTCCATTGTTTACACGCACGAGACTTGATAAAAAACTCGACGACAATTACTAACGCTCTTCGATTGAGTTGCAACGTGCACTTGACGAACTAAGGACTTACCACACAAACGAAACCATCGACAAATTAAAAAACATTCGATTATATCGATTGTCATTATCAAATGTCGATAAATCATCAATCAAGCCTTTTAATGGCGAAAATAGATTTTAGCTTTAAATTATTTAAATTAGTTTTCAATTAGGTGATAAGAGAAGGGCTAAATTAGTCTTTGTTTCTATTTAAAGTCCTCCGTTAGCATGGTTTGGAAACTTCTAATACCAACCATTGGCACTTTTTTCGATAGAGTTATTCAAAATGTTTCCACTACGCTCTACCTTTATAGTTCGATGGAATTTTGAGGTTATATTTTGAATTTTGAGAATAAGACCTGAAGTAGCTCTTTGCTTCAGCGTTATTCTTCGAAATAAATAGTGTAATTTTTCTTTTTTATGGTCAATCAATTTTTTTTTCTAAATAGTTTGACTTCAACTTTTTCTCGATAACGTCAGTGTAGAGATAGCTTTACACTATTACCTTTACCTTCGTTAGATGTTCTCACTGTTAATTTATCTTTTATTGTATACATAACGACAAGATTATCGTTCTGAAACATTGAAAGAAGCGATGTCGAAGCATTGTTTCTTAGGTACATACTTGTTATCGATGTATGAAACTATAATTATGTTGATATAAGTGGGTACTTAAAATAACAATTCTGATGCGTTTCAGTATTTACGGCCACTAAAAGGTCTGTAAAAGTAGATATCCCAAACAATAACTATGTCGGGAGTTCTAAATGTCTGTGTACTAGTTCCCGAATGAGCAGCTTTTGACAAGCTCACGTCCAGTGGAGGACTACTACCATTAGCTGGAGCTACTGATATATATATTTATGTGGTCTGTTGTCAGGAAATCACGGACTGTTTGTTGGCAACTAATACAAAAATCGGCCTTATAATAGACCTACAAAATATGTTGAAAGAAAAATCTATAGGTGCCATACATTTTTTCTGTGCAATATTTATACCATAATTTTTTTACTAAATATTTTATTACTTATTATTAAAAATATAGAGGTATTCAGTTATTTTTCCATCTATATACAGGGTGTCACAAGACCCATCACCAAGCCGAAGTCCACTCGCTGTGGACATCATGCCAAGTCATACTAGCCAAAAATAATACCCGAGAAACAATTTTTTTTGAGTTTTCACATTTTTAAACCAAAATTAAAAGCGCGCGCGTGCAATGCTCGAAATACCTACTTATCCATGGGGTCATAGGGCATCTAAAGAACATATTGGCGGGGTAAATGCATCGATTTTGTACCTAGTTAGAAAAATTCCATACTAACTTTGAGCCTCAATATCTCCTGAACCAGTAATTTCCCAGGTATGGTGCCGAAGTAAAAAATGTTCATAGTGATTGGTACAACACCACATGGGATTTCAGTTTTCGTTAAGGCTCTTTTTACACCCTGTATAAAATACTATAATTTATAAAATACTGTTAATTTTTTCTTTTAAATTCATCTAACCAGAGGACACAAATCTTTTATTATCTTTGAAGTCTTCTTAAATTTTATCGTCAAGTGATAATTGACGGTACACGCAACTTACTTAGCTTCTAAGAATCGTGTAGTCCTCAAGTGAATAACATGCGTTTGAATAGTTGTATTGTGACGAAGTTTTAGTGCATTGTCGTAGGCTATCGGACCACCTACTTACCATCTTGAAAGCAATACTCTTATGTAGTTTTCCAAGAGTTGTATGCGTGATATCTGGAGTAGCTTAGTGGAGAAACTAGCGGTATGTTACGTAGAGTCTCGCGATCAAACCCACGGCCCTCACTACTGACTTCCGAAGATATGTACGGTCATCATCCTAGCGTTGTCCCGTTTGCGATCCAAGACCATCGCCTCGGAGCCCAGGGTCCAATTGAAACTAACTGCTTGCTAAACGGTAACGAAAAACATCATGAAGAAACCTGCTTATTTGAGAGTTCTCCTTAATGTTCTCAAAAAACTAGTAAAGTGTGCCTACCAACACATGGTCAGTGTGGTGAACTATGGCCTTACCCTTCACTTTTTTATGTGCAGTCGGCTATCACGAGCCAGAAAGGAAAATATTCATCATGAATTTACTTGAACTACAACAATCCTTGCCATTTTTATACTTTTCCTATTTCCTTACATTTTTCCTTTCTACAATTGAACTGACTCCGCTAACGCTAAAAATAAAAACAAAATTATACGTTTATTTTTCTTGTTTAAGTGATAATGGCTTCCATATTAATAAATTATAGTGTAATTGGAAAAATACTAGTTTGCTATCGGACGATACGAAAAATACAAACTAGGTATTTAACAACAAACTTACTTTTAGAAATTATTGTAATCTTCCTTAGTGCGCGAATTTGCTATTTTCGTGTATATAAAGTGCCTTGTTATATGAGTATTTTCCTTTAAGGACAGTTTAAAAATACACTAGAAACTTCTTCATGCATGCTTACTTCAAAAATACAAATACAAAAATATTTATTTGCGAAAATGTGGTATACAGAGATGTTGTTACAAGTTTAGATCAGCACATTTGCCGTCAAAATTTTACAGCATGCAAATATTTTAAAAGTTTGTCGAATTTTTACAATTTAAATATTCATTTACCGAATAAAAACATTATGCCATTAACCATCGAAACAATTCGTTCTTAAACTTGTTATGAGGTAAATCATGTAAATGTTGCGGTAGATGATTGTAAATGCGTACCGCCATAGAGTAGCTGTTACGGCTGCATACGTCTGTTTTTATTGCAGGAAGAGTAAGTTTATTAGGATATCGCGTATTGAAATTGCAGATATCTCTTTTGGCAGTAAATAAACTTGAGTTATTTTTTACAAAAACACATAACTCGACAATGTAAAGACAGAAGCACAGTTAAAATTGAGAGCTTTTGAAAGAGAGGCTTACAAGTTGTCCATGGCGTTACATTAAAAATTGCTCTCACACACTGTTTTTCATCTATTTATATTTTTTTTTTAAGTAAGTAAGTTTATTTCTCATTGAATTCTTTACAAATTGCTCTTATTTTATACATATGTAAGTATATAAGTATGACATATAAATGTGTTAGACTAAAAGAGGTCACCTTTGACGGCTGTACTAGTGTAAACTGTATTACAGTCCGTCAGCACCATCCACCCTATGAAAAACAATTCAGAAAATAATGGTTCAATTTTCACAATCTGTTTTGTTTTGTTTAAGTGGCTATATAAATAAACTTACTAACAAATCAATATAATTAATATAATAAATTAATACATATAGAAGTTCTTAAACAACACTCAGACTGTGTGTTTGTGTAATTGGTGTGTGTGAGAGTGTGTGTGACTGTGTGTGTGCTTGTGGGAGTGTGTGTGATTGTGTAGGCATGTGATTGTATGAAAATGTGTGACTCGTAAGGATTTCCTCTGTTTCTACGTAATTGAATTTTTGGAGCCATTGGTTTATAATTAACTTACATTTATGTGATGGTAGGTGGTAAATATTATTTTGTTTATTACATATGTTGTACAAATGATGGCTAATTGAATATATTGACTTTCATTATCTATTTATATTGACTGAGTTGCCCCAAAGTACGATGCCATATCGGAGGTTAGATGCAACAAAGGCATGATATGCTAGAAGTGCTGTTTGTTTGTTTGAGATTTTTGTTAATCTCCATAGAGCATAAACAAATCTATTGATTTTACTACATATCTTATCTACGTGGGTGGTTCTTCCTCCACGTCTCACAAATAGCTCTTCTTCTTCTTGTTTCTAGCCTTCTTGGCCCTGCGCACATAGACGGCGTAGCATGGCACGGCCTGGTAAAGGCTTTTTTGCGGACAAACGATTTTTGACCTCATTTGAATAATGAAATCAGGTTGTATCTTGGCCGTTGCTGTAACGATTCCAGTGAACGGTAACGGTAGATGAGCCCGTTTTGACTTACATATTTGATTGATTTTGTCATAATGCGGGACCGACCAAGGGATCACAGTAATGTTACCTATAAGGTATTACTTTATAACTTAAACGGTCGGAACGCGAGTGACACTTGTGCACTTCGAGTTCGCTATTAAGTATGTATGGAGCTCGAGGCGCGTAAGTATAACTCGTATTCTAATAATTTGAATGAAGTTAAAATACTGTATAGATGGCATTACCGTGACAACATCCTTCGGTCTTGCATGCCGTAATCAAAGCATATCACGGTGTGCCAGCATTTGCTGGTCTGCCATCCCCAGTCTTCCCATCCTCTTTATTCAGCGCAGAGCTTTATTCTCTCCCAATAACGAAATCATCATCATCATCATCAGCCCTTTATACTGTCCCACTGCTGGGCTTCTTCTCACAATGAGAAGGGTAAGGCCTTAGTCCACCACGCTGGCCATGTGCAGGTTGGCAGACTTCACATGTCTTTCGAGAACATTATGGAGCACTCTCAGACATGCAGGTTTCCTAACGATGTTTTCCTTCACCGATAAGCAAGCGAAAATTAACAATTTAATACGCACTTAACTTCGAAAAGTTATTGGTGCGTGCCGCGGATTCGAACCCGAGACCTTCTGCGTAGCAGTCTGTCGGTCTCACCACTCGGCTATCGCTGCTTCAACAACGAAATATCAGATTTAAATCAGGTACACATTTTGGACAGTAGGTATAATTTGCATTCATGTAGACCATGCGGTGGTTTACTTGAATGCAAATTATATCCGCACATATTCTTTTCCTCAAACTGTTTTAAATTCGAATCTGATGTTCTAAATACAAATCAAACAAAGGATCAGAAACAAAAATTGCAGCGTGCCATTTTTTAACCCAGTTCAATGTGCCAATTTTGCCATGTTTATTGTTTTTGGTATACGTGAGAAAGCTCGAGCAAAATGCACTGCATTCCCCATAAGCTCTGGCTGATGGATTAAATATCACACTCAGTTAAATGCAACGAATAATACAAACCAGAAACACTAATTAATTGCGTTTATTTATCGGGATACAATAAATTATTTCAAATACTTTCTAAGAGCGCAGATGTATATAAAACTTCAAATTTAGATAAAGCGAAAAATTTACGTAAACACACATGTATATTTTTTGGTCTTGACTGTTGGGTGTATGAATCCCCAAGATGATCTCTTGATCGATTCGATTACAGCATATTTTCTCATAAATGACTTCTTGAACAGATATTGTATTTTCTCAGAACGTATGCAAAGAAATTAAATTAAACATACTTATTTGGAATTTGAGTTTGACGTGTGACATAACCTAAAACTAAACAATTGCTCGTGTAAGACCTTTTTTTTATTTATAGGCTCACGCCTGTATCCCCCGAAGCGGTAGGCAGAGGTGTAATACACCCACATTTCGCCATGAATTTTTAGGTCCCTAGGCGAGCCTATTGCCGTACCGGGCACATTACCAGACTCCGTGCTGCTACTGAGAATTTCCTGACGGAAAAACCTAATAACACTTTGCCCGACCCGGGAATCGAACCCGAGACCTCCCAATCCCACGCGCACATTTATGCCGCGAGACCAACGAGGCAGAGAGTGTCGTGTAAGTCCTAATGAAAGAATACACCTTAATAACGCGGTAGACGTAGTAAAAACTAATTACCTATGTCTGTCGATAATTAAAACGCATGTGGACTTTATGTTTATAAACATTTGAAGAATCAGTGCTCATACAATAAAAAATTGGGCAAGTGCGAGTCGGACTCGCGCACGAAGGGTTCCGTACCATCATCTATAAAAGAAAATCACGTTCTTTGTATGTATACTTAAATACTTTATAAGTTTCTACCTGTTTATTAAGATCGAGTAACAAATTGCTTAAAAATTACGTTTGTTGTATGGAAGCCCCCCTTTATTATTTACTTTTTTTAAATTTAATTATTTATTTTGAAAGGTAATATACAACTACATATTCTGTGAAAATTTAAAGCGTCTACCTGTTACACTTAGTAATTTTGAGCAAAAAATACGAAAAAAAACACGTTTTTTGTATGGGACCTTAATATTTTCATTTTTTTTGTTTTTAGTATTTGTTGTTATAGCGGCAACCAAAATACATAATTTGTGAAAATTTCATCTTTCTAGCTATCATGGTTTATGAGATACAGCCTGGTGACAGACAGACAGACAGACAGACAGACAGACAGCGGAGGCTTAGTAATAGGGTTCCGTTTTTTACCTTTTAGGTACGGAACCCTAAAAATGAAATCGTACTAGTCATGTTTTTGCATCCGCTGGTAAACACATTTTTACGAACTACATCTCTACTTAAAGAACATTTGGAAGAATCATCAAAGAAGAGAATTCCGTTAAAGATATCAAAGAAGAATAAAAATAAATTAAGAAAGGCTTCAATTATATTCTTAAATGCATTAAGGACTTTTAAGACAATTTACCATGTTGTGTAGGTGCGTCATACAGTCCGGCTAGATGATATAATAGAATATAATTTATTTATTTCAAACCCTTACAATGTTTCAAGACAAAATATAATACAGTACACAGGTATTATGGATCTTTCGATTTACATTTTTGAATTCGACCAGACGGTGTTAACCCTGACTCCTAAACTAGGTAGAACCTGTATCTTAGGAGCCAGTGTTCTCCTGCTAAGTGATGTATGTTAATCTTTATATATATACTAGCTGACCCAGCGAACTCCGTATCGCCTTTTTAAGAGTTTTTATTTAATTCCCTTTTTTCCAAGCCCCTTTTCCAAAGTTACCATAGACTAAGCGCTTAATCTCTTATCATTTCAGAGTCTATAAATTATGAACAAACAAACATTGATTTTTATATAAAATTGAATTCCCCATTCCTTAAAAAAATATCGGAAACCATATCGACTTTAAAAAAAAATCCCGTCCGCCATCTTTGATTTCCTATCCGCCATCATTGATCACGAAATAGACGTTGTATTTGGATTATCTATCCCTTAAATCATCAGAGACGATACCCATATTGATTTATAAAATTTTCCCATCCGCCATCTTTGATTTCCCATCCGCCATCTTGAATCACGAAATAGATGTTGTATTTGGATTCCCCATTCCTTTAAACATCGCAGACGATACCCATATTGATTTTAAAAAAAGCTCCCATCCGCCATCTTGGATCACGAAATAGATGGTGTTTTTGAATTCCCCATTCCTTAAAATATCGGAGACGATACCCATATCGACTTTTAAAAAAGTCCCGTCCGCCATCTTTGATTTCCTATCCGCCCTCTTTGATCACGAAATAGATGTTGTATTTGGATTCTCCATCCCTTAAATCATCAGAGACGATACCCATATTGATTTTTTAAATTTTTCCCCTCCGCCATCTTTGATTTCCCATCGGTGGATGGGAAATCAAAGATGGCGGAGGAGGATCTTCAATCACGAAACAGATATTGTATTTGGATTCCCCATACCTTTTAACATCGCAGACGATACCAATATTGAATTTTTTAAATTTTCCCATCCGCCATCTTTGATTTCCCATCCGCCATCTTTGATCACAAAATAGGTGTTGTATTTCGATTCCCCACCCCTTGAAATGTCGAAGGCGATACCCATATTGATTTTTAAAATATTTTCATCAAATTTTTTCATCCGCCATCTTTGATTTCCCGTCCGCCATCTTGGATCACTAAATAAATTTCATATTATTAATCAGCGTCCCGAAAATCTCGAAAACGATACCCATATAGATTGTTTCCTATTCGTTTAGCCTTTTTTGCCTTTGACCCAACCCTCCCCCTTCTCGTTCGACAATTTTATTATTTTTCTGTGGCCCCTAAAAGTTGTGGCGTAATTTTATATAGCTTTTATATAGCCTTTCCGAATAATTGGGCTATCATAGCCAATAACAATTTTCTAAATCCGACTGCTAGTTCCTGAGATTAGCCGACATTATCGTTTAGCCTTTTTAGACTTTTGCCCGGCCCCAAAGGGTCGAAGCGTTATGTTATATAGCCTATAGCCTTCCGGAATAACTGGGCTATCGTATACAAAAGGAATTTTCAGATCTGACCGGTAGTTCCTGAGATTAGCGGGTTCAAACAAACAAACAAACAAACTCTTCCGCTTTATTATATTATAGTATAGATGTCGTTTCAACTGTTTAAGAAATATAAATGCAAAAAGTATTTACACATACAAACTACTTAGTACTAAGACTTAGTAGTAGGTATAATACTCAAAATGTTATCCGGTATCTGTGACGTTTGGCTAGAGCGGCCAATATGGCGACTGTGATTGTCTGTCAGAACCATTTAGAATTAACAAAATACTCGACAATCCGAATTTTGCGGATATAATTATGTTGTCGACTCCAAATCTTTATTTTTTAATGTTTTATATTCAGGTAAGGTTTCGATGTACTCCTTGACGAAAATATTAATATAAGATTTGACACTGCGATAGCAGCGCAGTCCGTCGGTTCCAATGTGAAACATTCCAACATCCACAACTACTTACAAATTAAAAATTAAGTAAAAAATACACATACAAAAAATTTCATATTCAAAATATTTTTTTTCTGTGTGTGTTCAAGGGGACTTGAGAATGGTTTAGATTCACAAAAAATTGCGAATATTAAAAAAAAGCTAGCTAGCTAGTTTTCTGTAAATATTCTTTCTATTTTGTAAGAAATGGTGAAATGGAGGATGTGTGTGTATGTGCGTGCGTGGTGTGTGTGTTTGTGCGCGCGCGTGTGTGTGTGTGTGTGTGTGTGTGTGTGTGTGTGTGTGTGTGTGTGTGTTTGTGTGTGTGGTGTGTTCCTGTGGGTGCAAGTGGTGCGCATATGTACGTGTGTGTGTATATAATTTTGATTTTGTTGTGAATGTGTATGCGGGTATGTGTGTCAATAATGTATTTTAGTGACCTGAGTATGTGTCTGACTACTGGGGGAAGAATAGTAGCGCCACAGTGCGGGAGTAATCTACAGTATAAAGCCAATTTTGCAATGGATGGAGTGAGAATATACTCAAAGTGGCTGACAGGGACAATCGGGATTATTGGCGTGCCATTGGAGACGCCTATATGCAGCAGTGAAATATGGCAGGCAGATGATGAAGATAATTTATCGAATATGATACTTTTGGGAATTGAAAATCGAGGTCTATGACTAGGTATTTTCCCACTGATAGTAGTAGTGAATTGTCACAGTGTAATCAGTAAGCTTACAAATAATTGTGCCTACTGTCTGTGACATTACTTACGATGTGAAGCTATATATTATAAACGCCATACTTAACCTGTCAGAAAACATGGTCAATAAAATCTAGTTAACCTATTACGTAATGCTCGTTCATATTCATTTATTATATTTAGAATTTGATTGAAAGAATCAGTTCAACCGTTTTCCTAATTAACATAAACGCAAAAACAGTTGTTATGATGTGAAGTAAGCTCAGGCGCTCAATTGACAGCCGACAGTAAGGTCGTGTAGTAACTGAAATGAGATGAGATGAGATGCGCTAGGCATCGGAACAATGGTAACATCGGCCACCAGGCCTAGGAATGATTAATAAAATAATCATGAATTGTTTTATACTCATAATTCCTATAATAGGCGTAAAATATGCGAAGTAAAATAAAAGTCAACAAAAATATACACGTTGAAAAATTTGAAGCTGTCACAAGAGATATACAGAAGTGACGTAACGGCGTGTTAAGGGTGGTTGCGTAACGCACACCGCTAAGCTTTCTTCCTCATCTCTTTTAGACACGCTACCTTATATCCAGCATCTGAATTAAACACAAACAGAAATATCATCACGTTAATAAAAGTTCACGAGACTAATAATCTTTTTATTATCATTTTCTTGCTCACAATAACTGTTTTCGCTTTAATTCTCATGGTGTGTGAGTGTATTTTTTTCTATTCTCTATAGCAACATGAGATGCGTCTGACCCAAGTTCATGTTTTTCTTTTTATATTGCGCTTCTGGAAACTTCATTATGAGTGAAATGAAGATTGACAACGGAAAAAATGTGTTTGCTCCAATTAATTATAGTTTGTGTAAATAATTTTCGTATACTGTCCAGCTACAAAATTGACTTGGATTTATACAAATATAACCATGGCAGGACATGCATGTTGACGTGAAACATGCGCTTTTTATAAGCAATTTATGCCATTAACTACACGTTTAAACAGCTTCATAGAGTGAGTTAACAACAGGATGTAATTTTAAATTGTGGTAAGTAAGCGGAGACACTCACCGCGTGTTTGTTGCTTATACTTAAACTGCCAGCAAGCTTTGTCATTTTCTGTTTCATGAGCGCTAAGTATCGTAAAGGATTAGACAAGAAAATAATAATTTAAATCCACATCGGGTGTTGTTCATAATGAAATCAGTATAGTTCATGTTAGTATCAATGACCTTTTATCAGTTTAAAAAAAGGCAAGCCTTTAATCATACAGGATAACCGTCCATTTATACTATTCATGGTATTATCAAAGCGATAATAGCAACGCAAAAATAGTGTATAGACACAAATGGACCAATGATATTGAAATTTATTTTGAGCTTTGCACTAATATAGTATGCTGCCGATATCTTAAAAGGCCTTATTAGAAATAAGTAATTTATTTATATATGTATTGTCTATGTATATATCTATATGATAGGTAGTTATATTTTATTAGTATGTGTGTTTTATTTTAAATAATCTTGCTTTCCACGTCAGTCAGTGCTACACCATCGCTACAAATAATTGCTAACATCATTCCTGTCCATCCAAAGGTTGCCTGTAAAGGCCGGCGATTGTGCATAAACGTTGTTTAAGATACTTTTAATTTAATGTACTGTTCAATTATATATTGGTATATGGTCAATATCAAGGACTAAATAATTGACTTTAAATTTTCGTGATTTGTGAATGTACATCATACAATTTTAGTGAACGGGTTTTACTCGAAAAATAACAGCGTGCCTAGATTAATGCTAAATTTTGGCGAAGCTTCAGTCACCAAAGGACAATGGCAGAATTCGGTCTGGGTTTGTTGTGGCGACCTTAAACTTCATATGAACAAAACAAATTGTTTTTTTTTCTTCGATTTTTAATATTTTCACTTTGTCTCGTTAAAGCTGGAGTATTGTATGATGATAAAAAGCATTCCAATTGATTACGAACTAGGTACCTACTTTACTTTTTTATTGTTGTCATAGACAACAGTGTGACTAGAATAGACGTGAGTGCTATTGATCCGTATCGATTATTAAAATATAATTATTAATATGCAGTTATTTAATCTTTAATCAACATTATATCAATAAGCTAATAATTTTTGAAGCAAAACAACTTTTAAATCAAATAAAAAAGTCACAGCATCGTTTTAATGTTGTATCGATTTCACATAAAATCGATTTAAAATATGCAGCTCTGCTTTTGTCTTTGGCTGTGACAGTTAGATGCTACAGAATATTTCCGCGTTTTGATGTCAATCTGACATAATTTCATTTGATAATTCAAACGTACCTACATTGTTCATTCTTAACTAAAAACTAAAACACCGATATCTTGTTTTTCCGGGTTTCCGGAGTGAAAATATAATCATTTATAGACTCTGTTACATAGACTAATGATTGGTCTCGCTCTGCTCTACTAGACGGAGCCCACATACTTGTAAAATGAGGCAGAAAAAACCATGTCAGCTGGCATGGTTTGAGGCTGTCACACTGACAGCCGTGTGTCAGGTTCATATATCCACCAAATTAATTATGCAAATAATTCGCTGTATAATGCCAAGTTGCGCTTTTATCCCGTGTAAAAATAAGTCAGCAAGCAATAAGAAGGACTCTGGGATCACATACCATCTGTAACATAACAACAAATTTGTAATTTCACTCTAAAATTACATTAAACCAAAAGTTTCATTCAGTGTTGCTGCGCGTAGAAGAACAATTTCCTCGTAGTTGAGACTTTTATAATATAAATCTATTGTTATTGTATTTTATAATATATTCTATTGCATTTATCTAACCTTATTATTTATTTAACATATTTATGTATTGTTTAATGTTTACATTAGTAATTTATATACATAAAGTGTTGAAATAAATACATAAGGCAGTCATCTTGAACAAATGTGAGCTCATATTGTTTTACAAAGTAGCAGTAGTGATAGGTCGCACATGCGTTTGGACTTCATTTTAAGCAATACCTAAAGATAAGATAAGAATCCTTAAAAAGTAATTTAAAATCTTTCAACACAATTTGGTAGGTACCTAGAACAATTGTATCTATTTTAATTATTAGTAAAAAAATCTAAAAATGTTCAACAGCTTACGCACTATCTTCTCGTGGTTACAGAATAAATATCTTTTGGGCCTCACATTCAGATACTCATTACACGTAGATGCTATTAGAATAATTAGGTATATACGTATCGCAGTCATTCACCATCATCATCGTCCTAGCGTTATCCCAGTTCCATCCAAGACCTTGCGACTTGGAGCCCGGGGTCCGCTTACATACTAGTCCAACCAGATATGACAGAATATCTGCTTTTCCACAGAGCGGCTGCCGTCTGACTCCGTAATCCAAAGGGATAGCGATATTCCATGGGTTTAGACCAGTATCAGTTTGTTTGAGGGGACTGACTCCCCGTAAAGAATTTCAAAGATCTAAATGAAAGCCGGGACTGACGGTTTAACATGCTCTCCGAGGCACGCGGCAAGCGATCATTAGCAATTTAATAGGCACATATCTTTGAAAAGACAATGGTGCACGCGGGCACGCCGTAGATTCAAACTTGAAACCGTCTACATGGCAGTCTGTTAATATTGTGTATCGTTACTTGTGAGTTTAAGTGTACACATGATTATTAACAGTAAATAAACCTTAGTAAAACTTAAAAGGTCAAATTGGTATACGTACTAAATAATGTGTATGGATATAGAATGCACTATTTTCTAAATAACTTATAACTTACAAGATTATTTTGAATACGTAATAATTTGTAAATATCATATGTAACAACCTATTTGGATACAACCAAATCATTGGATAATATACCCACCATTTTTTCGATGATGAAACCTGCGCCTAACCCATACACGAATAAATTGATGCTTTTAAATTATTGTAAATTTTGTACCTACATTATTTATAACCAGTTACTTATCCAATAGACCACAGTATAAAATATTTTCCTATTAACTCGGGTAACTGTTGAGAAGCTGACAACACAATTCTTCACGCATGCGTCTTGATGCTTTTGATTGACACACACTGTCATAATGAGTTGCCTCACTTATGGACCTATTTTTCTTAGGCAGTGCGGTGTCTAGTATAGCGAAGCGATACCAATCATTTGTCTAAGCTCTGTTACTTACGCCAAATATTTTGAAATATTTTTTATTACTGTGCGCTTCAATTTAATTTCAGACATTTCGATGTATGGAGATCTGCCAATGTCCTTTGATGCAACAAATATCGAATTGAAAGAAATAACGTACTTCTTTGACGGTGGAATATTAGTTTAAGGGTAGTATTTAACTCTCCCTCAATATAATGTCTGATTTCTACAAAAAAATATCTTTGTTCCACCAAATATACTTATTGCACCACTAAAATACTTATATACCTACTCACTAAAATATATCATAACGAACACCTGTTTATTGACCGTTGCAAATCTCTAATATTAAAATTAATCCTTTTAGTTAAAGAAGTATTTCAAATTTTACTTTTACTCAACAACCAAATAATTTGATAAACTAAGTTCACGGAGCCTTGCTTCGCAGGGCTCCTATTTTTGGGTGCAGGGTCACAAGAAAACCTAACATAACCTACATATTTAGTTTTCTGAGTGGATAAGTTTCCCAAGCGGACGAGATTTTTCATATTAAATGATATTTTATGGAAAGATTGAGGCATATTTGGTGTGCAATTAGTATTTTAGTGTTCGATTATTATTTTAGTGTGCTATTTTAGTAGATTATTATTGTAGAATAAAGATTTTTAGCATAACGCACTCAGTGTGTTGCTTAATATTTTTGATGCACTGTTAAAAATATCCCTTAGTTTAATCCTAACACTTAGTGGAATATTAAGCCCGTGTTTTTTTTAAATAAGGACAAATATGTCGATTAAATAAGCATATATTGGTGTAACTATGTTTATCTATCTTTTTACAGTCGTTTGAATTAATTTCAGCAACCTGACGTCGCTCTGTCTGTTTTATAAGATTGAATCCGCTTTAGCCAGATTTCGTAGTTACGTGTATCTTATACTTTATACTAATATATAAAGCTGAAGAGTTTGTTTGTTTGTTTGGTTGGTTGAACGCGCTAATCTAAGGAACTACTGGTCCGATTTGAAAAATTCTTTCAGTGTTAGATAGTCCATTTATCGAGGAAGGTTATAGGCTACTAACTAACATCACGCTATGAGCCACGGCACGGGAGCGGAGCAGTAGCCTTAAATAACGCGAGTGTAACCGCGGGCTCATCTTGTTATACATAATAATGATTCGTAACAATTGTGTCTCTGGCTGGACATCGAATGGGTTAAATATACTACAGAATTATAATGTCCGATCATATCCTAATTCGAATACGCGACGCTATTCCCAATGATTAATTATTTACTAGAAGTACAATTCAATTAAAACAAAATTAATAGGGCAATAACTAAGTACATTGAATGTGAGCAACAATAATCCATAATTAACAGCAAACGGCCATTGTCACTCGTCCTATTGTGTTGTAAATATTTACAGAGCGTTTAACTTATTATTGTTATTTTTCTTCCTTAATACTAACATTGAAAATAACGGCTTTAACCTCTAAAATAGAGTCTAGAGTTAGGAGTTATTTCTAAGAAATAGAAAGAAATGTCTTCCAAAATTTTTTCGTACCCTTATTTTCTTGGCGCTCATGTAATCGATCAACAATTTGTGTTAATAAATAAAGTATACGCGGTAAAGGCTACAATTGTGCACTTCTGAGGATGCGTAATCTCTTAACTATAAAAAGTGAAATTATAAAAACTGCAATGTTTAATGGCTTGTGTGTGAATGTATGGTATACGATTTTTTATGTAACTAGATATATGCTTAACCTCTTGTTGATGCGGAGGCAATATCTACGCGTTAACTAAGAGTTTCTTGGCAGCTTTGCGATGTTGCTGAAATAACTTGTGCTTGTTTTTTTTTAATATTAGCTACTAAAGTTAAAGTGACATATTAAATGATTACTTATCTATATTGAAACAACTGATCTAACTTTATAGTACCTAACATAACAATAGCTATTCCAAAAATGTTCATGGATTCAAGAAGAACTTTTAACGAAATCGTTCATTCTGTGCGGTTGCCATAGTGGGAGGAAAATTAAATACACAATGTTACAATTTGACAGACAGCCAGAGCACCAACCGATCTCTTACTTTTAAATTGTTGGCGTAAAGTGATCTAAGATAGTATCAGGGGTTGCACAAGGCTTCTCTCTGCCACCCATGATTATGAAAGTGTATCCAGAATCATTACGCCTCGGACAGTTTGTTGTTAGATGCAGATTTTTTTAATTTATTTAGCTTTATATTTTTTTTATAAATTCGCTTATCTAATAACTAGAGGACGCCAGCGGCTTCGCACGCACATATTTTCGAATTGCCCGTTTTGCCCGATCCCGTGGAAATTTCGGGAAATCCCGTCTTAGTGCACCCCTACGGTACCCAAGTAACATACATGCTAAATTTCATTTTCTTACGACCAGTAGTTTCGGCTGTAGCGTGTCTGTCAGTCAGTCAGTAACGCAAGGATTTTATATATTACTAGCTGTGCCCGCGACTTCGTTCGCGTAAATGTTGGAATTTAATTAGCATGATATTTATGCTAAGAATATATTTTATTTATAACTTTTATATGTATATTATATACCTTATATATATATTTAGAGAATTTCTTTACACTCACACAACATTAACTGTTTTACCACCTTCACATAGAACATACATACATACATACATAGACTCACGCCTGTTTCCCGGAGGGGTAGGCAGAGACCATAGAACGCCATTTGCAACGATCCTGACATACCTCTCTTGCTTCATTCAGTCCCATCAAGTTTCTCATGCATGCTCTTCTGTTTAGGGTACCTACTTCTGACCTGCCCTTTATTTTAGGATGTCTCCAATCTGATCAGAGAACGTCCGCCTAGGTCTTCCCCTTCGTCCTGTCCCATTAACACTTGCCTTATATATCTCCTTTGTCAGTCTTTCGTCATCCATCCTCTCCATGTGTCCAAACCATCTCAACAGGTCTGTACAGTTTACCTGTACAAAATGCTTACTCGGCATTTTCATTATATGCGCGACACCGTTGCATCGGTGTAGTACCTATCATTTTATTACGAATAAATCAGTGCACTTACAGCACTCTGCTCGAGCGGTTTCTTTTATCATTCCTGATCGACCCTATATCATTTATATCATTATCATACATGTCAGCAGTATGCGTATATACTACCGACAATGCCTTTCCCGATGCTTGTCACTACATCTTCTTTTACCGCACACCACTCTCGTATCACACAATTCTTTACTCTGTTGGTCATAGACACACCACACTTACTTCTTAGTGCTCTCATTTGTACAGCATTTATTCTACTTTCATGACTCTTCTGCCATGCCCAACTTTCATTACCATACATAGAACATGTAAATTATTTTTACCGATCATGTGAAAAGCAACATGTTCGGATGTCGATTCCAGCTGTTTCAAGTGTCTGTTCCTGCGATTTATTTAGAAAATACACACAGGACTACGACTATCCAGCCCTGCCAAAAGTAAGATAGCCCCGTTGAGTAATTCAAGAGGTATCTGAATTCAGGGCGCCGTCTCCCGCTCAGAGATTCCCACGTACGTGGGAATCTCTGAGAGGAGTGGGAAATTGGGAATATCTAATGAGGCACCTGTATAAGAACAGACCGCGAAAGAACGAAAGAAATCAAAGAAACTCGATAACATTCAACAATCATAAACTCATAAATAACGTCAAATATCCAATCCAAGTATTCCAACGACGATGAAAGCAAATTATCCGAGAATCTGATCAATCCTCGGAGAATCTTAACACCACCACCATCATTCAGAAAATGACGTCATTTGTCAACGCCATCTATGTTTACATATACAAACCGACCGAGATAGAAAATAATAATTATGGACTAATCGACAATTCATTGAAAAAAGGATCTATAGTCATTGTATTTATCATTTAAAATAAATAATAATGAAATGATTACATAACTATTATATAAACATAATAATTTGAAATACATGAGATTGACCGTTTAAATTAAGTGGACATTGTAATAAATTTTGACACAGACTTTTTGCTTATGAAAGTGCCGAATATTATACTCTATTATTTTTTAATAACAGAAATATACCCGACACATAATTATTGTCTTTTTTGCAAGAAACATTTATTTTGCTAGAAAATTATTTGAAAATAGTGACATCTAGCGATCGGTAAGTAGCCATAAAAAACTTCGAAGGTACCTATTTAGAGCAACTATACTTTTACTAACAAACTTATAATGATCATAGATGGCACCATATATATAACCAGTTTTGGATGATCGCGGTTTTGTTTGGGACTACGTACAAAGGAGAGGTCAAGCTGTACACCGTAAACCACTCCACCGATTATGACGTAACATATACTATTTTATAGGTTTGAGTATCCTTTGTACATGAGTGTAAGTTTTATTGAAATCAATTCGGAAATTTTAGAGATCTTTAGCAACATAGGGAAAGACAGACAGACAGACAGACATAAATTCTAAAAAACATCAAGTATTGCTTTTTAGCATTTTCCTAGATTTTTTAGCTAATTTTCGTCAAAAAATCTTTAATGTACAGACTTTTTCCCCTCTACAGTTTTATTATAGTATAGAAGATGATGTGTCAAATGATCGTTGAATATGTTGGTATAAGTACAACCCGACTTATTTACAACTTTCGTTAATAAAGAATTTTAAGGAATCTAGAAAAGCCCTGTGTCCTGTAAAACTGCTAAACTGCCCACTGCTGGGTTCGGGCTTTTCACTTTGTTCTCACTCTGAGCAGGTTTAGGCTAGTATAGTTTACCATGCAAGTCAGATGTGCCTTGGCAAACTTTACATGTCTTACGCGAACCATTTCTAAAGCTCTTTTACATGTAAGTGAGCTAACGATGCTTTCGTCACCGTTTAGCGTGCTCCAATCAAAATTTTATAACGCAGGTTTATGCTGAAGATTATCTATAGCAGTCTGTTCATATGTTGGTCTCTCCTTTAGGCTCCTTCTCATCATATTATCTTAATGCATTTTAATTTTATAACACCTCATTCAAAATGGTAGTAGGACCTAAAATCAGTAAATAAAGTTGGCGCAATGAAACAGCGTATACCTACTCAGGTCACTTTAGTCTCGAGTAGGTAATCAATGTAGTGAGATTCAATGGGAAAATCGATGAGCTATTATACGGTCTAATAATAGAATATAAACAACATGAGACATCTAGTAATTTATTACCTTTTTTCAGGCGTTCGTAGCAAGCACCTAGCTTGTATTAATTTTTATCAATCCTTCTTTGTATTGGTTTGTTAATTTCAACTAACCATAAATGTTTGTCTAAATTCTTACCTTATAGTTATAAACCACCAATGTATCCTCTATTTTAGACAGATACAGTACCTATTGTATATAGATTATCTGCACAAATCGTCAGAGTCTAAACGAAGTAATTTGTTAGTCATAAAACTAAAGTCGCCAATTATTCTTGGTTGGTATCCATTTGGTGCGATTAGACTCCGCTACAGTGTGTTGCATCGACCGATTTTGCAACGTTACAACAAAGTATAAGTTTATATCTTTGACATTCACGAAACTAAAGAAGATTTTGACTTTAAAGGTGGCGATTATCCTAGAAATGTGTTTTCTAAGTATGAAACTGCCTCCAGTATCCCTATTACTGTCTTCCACCGCTAATAAGACGTATTATTCAAACACTCGTGAGCATCTACTGACGACCGTGTCATCAAAATGATCATCATGTCCAAACCATTTAATGGATTGCCAATAATTAGTGTTGTAGTACAAGACAATGGTTGTGACGTGCGAATACTGAAGTCCCCTTAATTTTTAAGCAAATGTGTTCTCTAATTACACGCAAATCAGAACTCATTTTCCTGTTACGTGTGAGGAGTAAGATAATAATTGCTATTAGTTAGATTATTCGTTTTAAATTTAAGATGAAAAAGGTTATTTACTATAATGAACAATATTTTTCATTTCAATTACTTTTTTATTTTTATTTATAGATACACGCCCTTATCCCCGAAGGGGTTAGCAGAGGTGTACTTGTTTTGGATATATTTGTTCGAATGGTTTTTCATCCTAAAATGTATTGTAACTTTACACACGACGTAAATGTTTCGTCTCTTATACTCTCGGTGTAGATCAAATTGTTGCAGTATAGGTATGACAATCAGTAACATATTTCGTCAATGTCGCAGTAATTAGTACATTTATATTACTGAAGTGTTTCAATGATTCAATGGTCACTTCATCCGGTAGCAGCGGTGACGCAAAAATATTTTATAGTGACAGCTATGATAGATTTGTATCCCATAAAGAAATCTTAATAAGACACTAAACCACACCTACAATATAATATTATATTAGTTGTGCATATAATTAATTACAATATAAATTATGTTTCAGTGGTAAAAGAGAAGCGACAATTTTAGTAAGGCGACTGAGCTAATTGTTGTATAGAATGTAAATATGGTTAGGTATATATTCTATTATCAACTCACGCCTGTCTACCCGAAGGGTTAGACAGAAGTGCAACATCACACCCACATTTCACCATCTAATAAATTTATAGGTCCCACGTAAAAGTGGACGAACCAATAGGTTCGTCCACTTTTACGTGGGACGTGGGTCTGCTGTAACGGCAATAGCCGTTACAGCAGAAAAACTCAGAAACACTTTTGCTTGACCCGGGAATCGAACCCGATCAACAGACGTATACACTATCCACTAGACCACGGAGGCACTATAATTTAATATTTCTAAATATCTTTGATGGTACACATCAATTTCAGAGTAATAATTTTGATAGAAATCCTGGCGCTTAGATGCGGCAACGATTAATATTTTATTAGGTAATAAACATGTTATGGCGTGATAAACAAATGTCTATGGGCCGCCAAACAAGCTGGATTACCTTAAAATTACATGTCGGTCATGAGCAACACATGCAGCAGTAGGCAAGTTCTAGATTGTTTATGGACTAGGTGCGCCGGGTGGAATCGCTTGGCTTTTCGTACGGTATAGGCATATAAATATACAGGGTGTCACAAGACCCAACACCAAGCCGAAGTCTACTCGTTGTGGACATCATGCCAAGTATACAACCAATACTAACCAAAAATAATACCTGGGAAATGATTTTTTTAAGTTTTCACATTTTTTAAACAGCAATTAAAAGCGCGCGCGTGCAATGCTCGAAATACCTACTTATCCATGGGGTCATAGGGCATCTAAAGAACATATTGGCGGGGTAAATGCATCGATTTTGTACCTAATTAAGGAAAATGCCATACTAACTTAGAGCCTCAATATCTCCTGAACCAGTAATTTCCCAGGTATGCTGCTGAAGTAAAAAATGTTCGTAGTGATTGATACAACATGGGATTTCACTTTTCGTTAAGGGTCTTTTTACACCCTGTATAGTTATGAATTTTACAAGGTTTTATATGCAAAGGTTCATTATATAACTCAAAAAAGGTTTTACTTTACGAAGGAGACGCCCGCAATACGCCTGCACCATGTATTTTAATTTAACCGTTTGTTGGGTGGGAGTTTTGGGACATCCCTTCTTTGGGCACCCCTACCTTCGCCAAGGATCATATATTCCAAATTTATTTTGAGCTTGCACTCAATATTTTTTTTTTTTTTAAAGGCATTAGGACTAAATCCTGTGTCGCGGGGGACTTTACAAACTTACAACTAACGGACACAAATGAACACCCAGACTCGAAACAACAATTTATGAATCACACAAAGTGTTGTCTCGTGTGGGGATCGAACCCACAACACTCGGCGCAGTACCAAGCGGTGAGGTGGCCGCTTAAACCACTACGCCAACCGTGCAGTCGACCAATTATTGTGGCTGTGCGATTTCTGTCAGTCAGTCAGTAACGCAAGGATTTTAAGTAGGTATACAGATTAATGACAAGATACGAAAACGGACAACAAAATACCACTGACTGGTTTACCCGTCTCTGAAAGTTAGTGTGTGTTTTAATTTTATTTATAGATTTTTATATGCGGCATTGTATGCACAACCAATGAACGAAGGCGGAATTTCTTATATTGAAAAAGAAATCAGTATGTTTGATAGCATTAAAAAAGAAAATTTAAATAATTTATTAATATTTTTTTCAGCTTCGCTAGTGTGAAATATAATATCTAGCGCTGGGCTCCGTAGATTATATTTTCTCTTAGAAGATATATGTCTAATTCTAAAAATAGATATCCAATTGAACAGCCTTAATACTTCTTATTATGTTCATTTTCTAGTTCCAACCTAGGTGCTTAGTAACTGCATCCAACAGAAATAAAAGAAATTCAACTGTAAATCTACGAACTAGGGTTCCTTTTTGCGTTTACTTTAGATACGTTTAATAAAAAAGTGTAGGTCCAAGTTTTTCTATCTATTAACCTGTAACCTAGCTTAGTGCCTTTTATAGTCGTAGCTACATTTTATCTGGCTCTGAATGCTGATTTTATTCAATCAACTTTTTATATCAAATACCATGTGCGATGTTTTGAATTAAGTTATTATACCAAAAAATATTATGTGAGTAGTTCAAAACATCTGTGATTATGGCGCTTGCAACAGTACTGAAATATCAAATACTTGAAACAAAGGTTCCTGGTAAATATCGGGGAAAACAAAAATTATAAAATATTAATAAACGTGCTTTTCACGAAGTTGTGATAGTAAAGCCAGTAGCTGACTGATAATTACCGTAGGTAATTATAAATGGGGTATAATTCAATTTATTTATTTGTGTTCGAATATATTTGTAATAAATCTGGTAAAGGCTAAGGCGCTAAGTAGTAGAAATGACTAGCATGGTAACTAGCAAGGTTTCGCTTAAAGGAAGCACATTATCTATAGAGCTTTGCGTATGAAAAATTATAATAGCAAACATGGCATAAGTTATTTCATAGAAAACTAATCACACAGCAAATAATCCTTCGAATTATTGACACTAGATGATAACCCTTGAAAACCTGACTGGATTCCACCAACAGAATACAAACGAACATCTCTTTACGACCTAACATAAATCCTAGTTGAAAATCCTTGAAATAAAAATCGCACATCCGACCTCATAAAATGAGTTCCTCTGTACAATTTCCTAATACAATACATAAATCAATGTACCTGGCCGTTTTACACATTGAGATTCTGTAACCGTGTGAGGAATGAGGAAAAATACGTCAGCGACATGAGGCCGGTCAGGCAGACGACCTCAGAGCTACCGTGTCGGTACCTGAATCTTTGATGATGGACGAATTTCCTCAAGCAACCGACGCTTATGATCTATTGTACTATTAAATTGAGTAATAGGCTTTTGGAAAGGCACAGGTCAAGTTCATGACGGCTGTTTATGTGATGACAGTTCGTAATGGTGAAGGAAAATGTTACTTATAACTGTTATCACAGGTCATTACGGTAAATGAGGAGACGTAGGGACTATTCATTTTCTGCGTTGAAACTGATGAGGCAATCTGACTGAGTGCCACTCACTGATTGATAACTGTCAGCTGAAGCAATCAGTTGGTACAGCCAGTCAATGACTGGGTGACTAGTTGTTTAGTTAGATATACTTTATAATTTTATCTTTGGGGAAGTACCGTCACTCTTCAGAATTCTTAACCTTGCGATGTTGTTCCTGCTCTAGAAAGTCTAGTACCCACTACATCTGAGTTTTCAAGGTTTATGGGTTTACTTAAAATGAGTGTGTCTCCTTTTGGCAATTCTAGATGATTTATGACACTTTCTTTGATGGCGCCAATTGTTTGTGTATCAAGAATATTTTTGGCCAAAAACCATGTAAAGTAGAATAGACGAAACTAGAATACGGATTTAAGGTTTCAGTTCTTGAATAGCATTGGGCACAATGGGCAGTAGTTTTTGGGTAATAAACTACATTAGGCAACAGTATTCGGTGATCTTTACTTTCAGTTGTTACCTTAATACAGATTGGTGTAGCGCGTACTTGAACGATTCTGAGAATGTTCGTTAAGTGGTACATGTGGCACATACATAGTATTAATTGCCTTTTTTATAAACTTTGCTAATTTGCCACTGCTAATATATTTAATAAGGTCTGGTTATAAGAAGATGATTTATTGAATTTAATTAATGATGCATACGGCATCCGACGTTACCCAAATTCAAAAAACATAAATGAAAAAATATCTCCGATATCAACGATGCGTACATAGCTACTAACAGCTAAGACAAAATATCATGTGCTTGTAATACCTATGTGAATGTTGGGCATAAAATATTATGTCGCATTGCTGATATCACATCTCATGGCAATCCAGTGGCGCTCAAACTGCACATGGTCGGAATAACTTAGTAGTCTGCCTTTGCTTTGAAAGACTTTAGTTGAAAATTTCCTTTGAAAGGTTTTTGACTAAACTGTCTATCATTTATAGTACAAGCTCTGCTTAGTTTGGGACTAGATGGTGATGCGTGTATATACGTATATATTGTGTAAATAAATTGGAATTAATATTTTTTAAATTCGGGCTTTCCCCGACTTAGAAAATCGCTGATATAAAATTTAAAGCACTGTTGTTGATTGTAGATAGCACCAACTCTTATTTGAAATCATTATTTGCTCTTACCAATAGCTGTTGCTCAATATTGTTTCATTGAGTACGTCTTTCAACCTCGTAATGTGATCTATTTTATAATATTTGAGATTTCTTAAATTCTTCTTTAGTCTGTAGCATTGTTTGTAATTTTGTGTATGTTTTTGGTTTCTGTGTAGACTTTGTCACCATAATCGGTATTTTCTTAAATCTATCTCAGTGCTGGACGCAGCCTTCTTCGTTACTAGAAGTTTTAGTATGTTTGCTGGCAGACATCACGTGTTTTTCGAAAACATTACTCTCAGACAAGCGGGTTCCCTCTAGATGAAGAATTTAGAAAACAAAACAAACATTGTTGCCGTGTGGTTGACGGCATAGAATACAAGTGTCACCACCCCCTATCTTCCCGTGGGTGTCGTAAGAGGCGACTAAGGGATAACACGATGCAAATACCATCTTTGCGTAGAGACGGAAAACTCGACATCAAACCCTATACGACTGCCTCGTTGGTCTCGCGGCATAAATGTGCGCGTGGGATCGGGAGGTCCCGGGTTCGATTCCTGGGTCGGGCAGTGTTATTGGGTTTTTCTGTCACGAAATTCTCAGTAGCAGCACGGAGTCTGGAAATGTGCCCGGTACGGCAATAGGCTCGCCCCTTATTACGTGGGACTAAAGTATATCTGGCGAAAAGTGGGTGTAGAAATACACCTCTGCCTACCCCTTCGGGGATAAAAGGCGTGACGATATGTATGTATGTATGTATGTAACAAACATTGTTAATTTTGATGAAATATTCTGAAAATCTGAAGTTGCCTACTGAAAAGCAAAAACTGCCTTCTGAAAAACCAATAAATGATCTTCAATCGAGAGGTACAAACTAACAACCCAAAACGTCTGGCCATCCTCAGTTCGTTTGCCAGATAACCTTCAGTTCTGCATCTCTTAGAAGCACGACAGGTAATAGTGACCAGTAACATATAATAATTTACTGAATGTTCATGTGACATTGTATAAGTAAACATTCGAAGGCCTCTGTAAATATGGCGGCGTGATCTGAAAATTAGCCTTTAATTAGTCTTCTCGTCTGTCAACCTCGCTTTAGGAAAATATAACGTCATTCAAAATTCAACAAATCTGCAATTTTATGTTACGTCATTATATGTACTTCTATCAATTTATTGCCTGGCATAATGATTTTAATAAGAACACTGCTTCAGGTCAGTATGGTTTTTTTCGTGTCCTTGGCTGTTTGCTTTATTTGGGATCGGTTTACGAAGGAGCAGGAATAAAAATTTTATTCTCTTTTGCCTCTCGTTTAATGAATGGAATCGTTCTCGCATCCTAAACCATGTTTTTCATTTGTTTCTTTTGCGGGATCATAATTATGTAGTTATATACGGGTAGTGAACATGAATTAAAGCTGACTAAAATTGATAAAGCTCTGGTTCGTATCAAAAACGAACTATGATGTTAATTCGCCTTTGACAAGGATGACGTTATAATCATGTCTACGTAGAATAACTTCTCTTGCAAGGGATTAGCCCTTTTAAGTGTTACGACTCATTAAAGTTTTACCCGTGATGGTTGTGCCTTTCGTAAGTCACTGGGAATCATTCTAATGATGACGGAAAGTGGGAAATTGCGGCAAAACTACTACCATGAATAATTACGAGGGATAAATGTTGTTAACCACAGTAAGAGGTTTTATGAATCTCTAAGAGCTTGCTTGCTTTCCTTGCTAAGTTGACTCAGTTAAAGCCGATATATTTTTTCTATTCTTTAACGGGATTTTTATCATTATTATCGTCACATTGTTGACTGAATGCATCCAAGACATAGTCTCAGTCCTAAAATTGTGTACCTACCTACTAACCTTTGTCACTACCTAACAAAATATTTCTGTAGATTTCTTTTGTACTTATTTATTTTGACAGCAGTTTTCCTTCGCTACGAAACTTTAGTATTAAGTGAAACACTATTGTTTGCTATATCATGTATGTAAGTATGTATGTTTGTATGTTCCACCCTAGCGCCTAAACCACTGAACCAATTTTATTAAATGAGGTGTCAATAGATTCGTAATAATAAAAGTGTAGAAGCACTCCTACGGGACCAGGTATGCACAATATTCTACCATTCGGTTTGCTAGTGATTATAAAATTAACGCTAATTGCAGTATAAATAAAGTCTGGTTTTGACCGTCATGCAATGCTTATGAGAATTATCCACAGCAACACTTTTCCTAAATTGACTTTAGTACTTTGCGTGTGATTACAAGTGTTTGACACATGACATTTTATTTTCGATGGCTATATGACTTCAGGTTAAAATATTATCTTTTGGTGACCATGTACTAGGCAGGTGACATACCAGTACCATGACTATTCAAAAGTTTTGAATAGTCATGGTAGTTTTTAGCCGACTACGGCGAAGCCAAAAGGAAGGGTAATGTTTTTGGCAATCTATGTATATATGTATTGTATGTATATATGTATGTAAGTATATAAGTATGTATGTTTGTATGATCCACCGTAGCGCCTAAGCTACTAAACCGATTTTAATAAAAGGGGTGTCAATAGATTCGTAATAATACCCCGGGTGACATAGGCTATTTAAATTTTATCAAAATTTGGTATTACGGAATTAATACTTCAGATTCCAACTTAAAAAAAAACTAATCTGTGATAATCATTACGTGTTTGGTATCAAATGAACGGTATTGGTGAGTACATTACAAAATTTGCAAATATGTACATATATTATACTGTTTTAGTCAAAATATAATTTACGTAGTCGGGTTATAAATAGTCTTTAAACGTTTTTTTTTTCAACCTAGCAAATTTACTGCGGCTTTTAAAAATAAAAGCTTTGCATGGATTTTTAGGCGTTTCATTAAAGGTAAGTTCCTATGAGCTCCTATGAAGGGCGACTCTGAACTTGGACACTTAAGGACCTTTGCTACGCTTAAGGGACTGATTCCCTGTACACTGACGGCACCATGCCGTATAATTCACCAACCAACAACGTCGCGGACTAACGTGTGGGGGCTTACCGACTTCGCATATGCGCAAGACTCACAATAGCTTTCACTTACAGCTTATTGCGGCACGAGCATGCAACCTAAATTTATTTTAATTTTTCGCGATTTGTCCGTGTGGTGACGGATTCAACTTCACCTTGAAGGACAGCAAACTCAGACAAAAATCTATAGACGTCATAACAATAAAACTTCAATTGTGTCTCGTTTACTGTCCTTGAAAGTATTAAGAACACTGGAATAGCACCACCCCATAAAATCAACCCGTAGGTTTCGTAAGAGCCAAAAAAGGGAGCATATTATGCAGAAAACAGCACTGTAAAATAAGGAAAACTTGATACAAACCCTTTACCAACCTGTTTGGCCAGCATGGCATAGTAGGCGAATTCCTCCTTTCAAGGAGAGGCCTAATCCAGCAGTGGGCTGTTAAAGGCTGATGATGATGAAATTATTACCTACGAGAAACTCCTTCACGACCACGGCCTTTGCAACTCGGTCAAAATGTCGATGAAACGTAGGTATGTATTTTATTACTTCAAATTAGTTTCACTTATTTAAATAATCTGTATATAGGCAATTCTTGCGTTACTGACAGACAACGCACAGCAGAGCCAAAACTACTTGGCGCAAGATGCAAAAATTTGGCATATTCCTTGGAGACCGTAGGGGTGCACTAAGAAGGCATTTTGCGAAATTCCCACAAAATCGGGCAGACAGGGTTAAATAAAATAAAAATGGGGGTTAAATATAATGACCACCATAAAATGCTTTGATACTCTTAGTTGTTTAACCAAAAAATAAAGTCTAAAATTACAATAGTACTAGCTATTTTATTCACGACTGCACTTTGCACAATGTAGATGATCATTTACTACATTTGGTGTTCGAATACAATTTGAAAATAAATAGGTTATGTTAGGTTCTCTTGTAACCCTTAATTCAAAAATAGGAGCCCTAGGCGAAGCAGGGCTCCGTCAATTTATTTTATTTAAGTAGGTGGTGTAACCAAATCCAATTTATGTGTTGGTATATCATACAACTAACAAAAAACATTGCTTATAATTTTACATTAAAATGCTGGTTTAATTTGGGTTAACAATGATTAATTTGGAGTCATTTTGCTTAAATAGGATAGCGAAATGTTTGTGGGGAGGCTCAGTAACCGTGGGTTTGAGGTACACCCACGGTGAAGCTAAGCGGGATCCCCGGAGGGGACGCTCCACGTGGGCTTGGGTGAGGCCTGCGTAGGATGCGTTCAAAGTGCGGATGCGGGGGACAGTTCTGTCTGTCCCTCGCAGTCGGGTGCGGTCGCGGGAGGAGAAGCGTGTCGGTGTTGCGTTGCCGCTAGCCCTATCTCCCGCGACCAATGGGGGGCGCGCCATTGTTGCGTCGCGGTGCTCGAGGTGGTTTTTAGTGGTAACACCACATACTCCGGCTCTCATTTCCCCAAGAGCCGGAGATCCGAAGGGATTTTCCACCTCGTAAAAAAAAGAAAGTAAAAAAAAAACAAGGATAGCGAAATGTTACAACTTTGGTTATAATTTTACATTAAAATGCGGGTTTCATTTTGGTGATCATTTACTATTGTTGTTTTACTATATCTGGTGGTAAGTTAAACATAAGCCATACAAATGTGCAGGCGTAGCTACGGGCATCCTCTAGTTTATAATAAATTTATCCAGTTATCTATTTCCTAATAGAGATATTAGTCCACTAAACTAAGTGAGAACTTCGCGGGTCTTCGAGAATATCAAAGAATCGGCGGATATGGAAGTTTCCTTGCGGTGTTTTCCTCTGCCATAAAAGCGACCGACGATTAACTTTTTATTATGCATGTGAAGTCACAGGAGCGTGTTGTGTGCCGACACCTTTACGTTCAGTCCTTTATATTTAACTACCGACGATTCCCTTGTTGGTAACCCTAGGAGTGTAATTGTGGCGAAAGAATCAACTCTGATTGTAAAGTATTAAATTGGAAGCTACATGCAGTTACTGGATATAATATTAAGATATTTATTTTTTTATTTTTTTTATAGACTCACGCCTGTATCCCCGAAGGGGTAGACAGAGGTGTAATATTACACCCACATTTCGCCATGAATTTTTAGGTCCCACGTAATAGGGGGCGAGCCAATTGCCGTAGCGGGCACATTACCAGACTCCGAGCTGCTACTGAGAATTTCCTAACGGAAAATCGTAATATCACTTTGCCCGACCCGGGAATCGAACCTGAGACCTCCCAATCCCACGCGCACATTTATGCCGCGAGACCAACGAGGCAGTCTAAGATAAATGGATTACTGTTCAACGCTACCCAGACGGATTGGCATAGGATTTGACAACGAGTTCTGTGTGAGTGTTCTGTGTACCTACATGAATATTTACTGACTGCTACACAAAAAGTGCTTACACCCTCGGTAGCACTGACTTTTCGTTGTTTGAACGTAAACGCTCTCTCACAGTATACCTTTAGCAATCGAGCGTTATCTCGGTTGTATTTAAAACTTTCGCCTAAGAGCCCGGGCTGTTTTTAGTTTTACCAGTTTAGGCAAAATATTAGCTCTGACACAGGAGATCTTCAACAATGACGATGTCAATGTGCTAAAGGTACACAATCAGACAAAACTATTTTAAAGCCCTAATGTGCGAAAAACGCCGCTACTAAACACACAATCATTCACAAAGGGATTTTAAAGGCTGTAAAACGTCACAATACTTCGACCAGACGGTATTCACGATTCACTAATTCGTTTGTCACAAATATGAGCAAACAAATTGATTTGTTATTGTTGATAACTGTTTTGCAAAATAATCCATGGTGGATGTGATAATTGTAACGTTTTTCCTGTCGTGATAAGTGTTGACACATTACGAAACTATTTATAAATATCCGTAACTGTTCTGGGAATAGGAGGAAAAGCTTCTAAGTTGGCTTGTGTATAGTTAGGGAGCAAATTCAAAGTACAAGACGCGATTGCTACGAAAAGAAGTTAAAATATTTCATTGAAATCGACAATGAAATAGGAACACTATCATCAATAGGGAATATGCGTGTGATCCAGATATAAGCGAATACATTTTAAGCAATTCTTTATCGGTAAAAAAGACACCTCTAACATTATTTTACATTTAAACACTATAAAATCGCGAAAATTAATTAATAAAGGTTGGAAAATTTACGAGCGAAATTTAAAATGTTGAAACGCGACGCTATTGGCTAGACCCCAAAGTGACGACACGGTTCGCAGAGGATATGTCAAAAGTGTCAAAACAGTACCAGTCATTTGACAGAGTTGCGAACGCTGACGTCATGATGTAATCACAAAAATTGGGGGTATTTAAACTAGCGTTATGTCATTGTACTTTTCAACATTTAATTTAAAATAAATGTTGACTTCTCCACGACTAATACTTTTTTACGGTATCAATCATATTAACCTAAGTAAACGAAAGCAACAATAAAAAAATATTATGCATATTCCCTATTGATATAATAGACTTCAACGAAGACAGGAAGAGTCTTAGTGAAATCTATCTATCTAATTCTATTTAAATAGTGAAGTCAAATTATTATAAATATTATTGAACCCTCTTGTATAGAAAAGTAAAAATAAATAGTTAAGTAAATGTAATATATGAGTATCAAATACATACCAGATAAAGAAATACTATATTGCCCATCATTACGGAACTTGAATCTGTGTGCTGGCCCACACAATATGGGAACACAAAGTTTACTTTTTTGTGGGTCAAATTCTGCTCTATCGGGAAAATATTTGAAGCAAATAGTACCTTTGCGAAGTGATGGCAAACTCGGCATTAAACCCTAGGTATACAAACCCATTGTCCGTGTGGTGACGGATTAAGAATACGGAATGTCACCACCCCATATCATCCCATGGGTGTCGTAAGAGCCGACAGAGGGAGCATATTATGCAGAGAACAGCACTGTAAGAGGAGGAAAACTTGATACAAACCCTATACCAACCCGCTTGGCCAGCGTGGTATAGTAAGCCAATTCCTCCTTTCAAAGGAGAGGCCTAGTCCAGCAGTGGACTGTTAATGGCTGATAATGAATACCAACCCATTTGGCCAGTATAGTAGGCCAAATCCTCCTTTTCAGTTGCATTGCTTTTGTGATACAAATAAGAAAGGGCTTATGTCCAGCAGTTGGTTGCGGCAAGCTGTATTAGTAGTAGTAGTAGTAGTTGTCCAAATTTCATGATTTTAGCTTCAGTGGTTTGGCCTTGCGATGATTTGTCTGTCAGCTGAAGTGATATAATTGATATAATGTCTAAAAAGGCGTGGTTAGCTTATTTGCCTCCGAATATATAAGTGAGAGCGATGGGGCCTGAAAGAAGATGTCGTGACAAGGATTGAAAAAGGAATGCTGAAATGGTTTGGACACGTGGAGCGAATGAGTGAAGAAAGATTGACAAATCATTTGATTTGTCTATATGGCAGAGGTGTGTGGGCAAGCCGGTTGCGGCAGACCTCGTAAGACGTTCGTCGACCAAATTGGGGACGTCTTGAAAAACGGAAAAGTTTTCGAAGCACCCGTAACCGACGAGCATGTATGAAAAAAGTAATGAATGTAGAGGAAGCACGTGAGGTATGCAAGGATAGAAGCATGTGCGTTCTGTTGTCTCTGCATACCCCGACGGGAAAAAGGCGTGAGCATATGTATGTATGTTATATATAAGCGTTACATTACATTGGGGGGTCACAGACATCATTTTTACAATTTTGCTTATCTCAGTTGACACAGACGCCTTAAATATCCTGAGTCTAACATTCTTATACCTAAGTTGTCACGATGAGCTATTAGAACAACAATGATTGAATTTTAGAATTATAAGACGTTGATTTGCATTGAAAACCAATGTAAATGCACCTTTTACATATAAACCATACAATTACTATGCAACGCTGGTTGATATCTGTGTCAGCGGCTACTAGTATCGATTTTATATTGATATCAAGACATACGGACGGACGTATTAATTATCCTGTTGCACATGCAAGGATAACAGATTTATGATGACATATTTTAGTAACAGCTATGTACTATTTACTTAATCTATACATATTATAAAATTAAGTCTCTTTTTCGTCCTACTTCTCATAAACTACTAAACGGATTTTTAAACGGTTTTCAGCAATAAAATAAATAATGTGATTCCCGACTCTAAGGAAGGTTTATATACTAGTATAATTCACACGGGCGGAGCCGTGGACGAAGTCTGGTGACATTTATAGTAAAGTAGATATGGTTTCTTGGCATCAGTGTGGTAGCTTTTTTGGTATCACTTGTGAAGCCTATTATGTTAATTTCTGAGCCTGATTGTGAGGCAATTGAGGCATGCGCAAGATGAAAGTCGAATATGCGTAGAATTAAGGAGCATAGAAGCTGAAGGAATTGACTCATCATATAACTGGACGTTTGACATTGGATTGTAAAACGACTTAAACCGCTAAAGTCCTATCGACCTAGTCTAAGTAAGCCTTATGGCAATGTATTGAAGCAGAGGATTAAAACAAATGGCTTACTCGTCATAGGATATTGTTATACAATGAAGTACTCTTAACTTCAAGTGTTTGACGTAGCATTCCATTGTCGTATTATCTATAAGTAAACGTCTAGCGCTTATCGCGAAATTTATTTGTTTACGTATATTTTAAGGTCAAGATTAAGACCGTTGTTTACGGATAGAGAGATGTAGACGGTTTACCACAAAACATTGGAGGAATCTTCCTACTATCTATCTATCTTACTATATCGTCAAGCCTGTCTTCCTTTAGGGTAGGCAGAGACTATGGAACGCCACATGCTTCGGTTTAAACATACCTACATCTTTCGCTTCCTCGACATTCATTAACCACATCATCATGCGCGTCGGTTACGGGTACTTTTAATTTGGCCCTTTTTTAGTACGTCACCTATTTGGTCGGCATACGTCCTCCTAGGGCGTCCCCTACCGACATTTCCATTCATTCTCGCACGATACACTCCTTTCGTATTTGTTCTTTCATCCATCCGTTCCAAATGTCCAAACCAACGCAACATTCCTTTTTCAATCTTTGTCACTTCATCTTCTTTTAGACCACACTTTTCCCGTATCACACTGTTACGCACTTTATCTATCATACTTACTCCTGTCGTCGGTAAGTAGTTCCTACGTAAGACGCTGATGGTCAGATCAGTTCAGTAGAATAGAATTAATAAGTCGTTGTAAGTACATTCTCAGGAGTAAATTAGCTGATACTCGTAATATTCCTAGCAGGTATTTGAAAAAAGGAAAGCTTTCCATCACTACATAAGTACCTATATGTAAATGTTTTTTTTTTTACTTAACCTACGTTGTCCCACTGCTGGGCAAAGGTCTCCCTTACACTCCTCCAAGCATCCCTATCTTCTGCCAAATTGTGACAGTCTCTGTCAAAATTTTCTAGATCATCACGCCATCGTTTTCGGGGTCTGCCTCTTTTCCGCCGCTCGTCTTGCTGCACCCATTGCGTGACGATCTTTGCCCATCGGCTAGGATGCATCCGGATCACATGGTCCGCCCAATATGTAAATGATTGGGAACATTAAAAGAAAATAAAAGAAATTTTAAATTCTTCAACTATCAAACGATGAGCAGATGAAAGATATTTTAGTACAATATATAGAGTTTGCTGCTTCGAAGCAGCAAACTCTATATATTGTGTACAACATTTAATGTTTTTAATGTTCATAATCCATGTTTTGTAATAAAATGTCAAATCCTCTACGAATTAGTAGCTACTGGTGAAGAATCAACCACTTAGCCATAGTTTCATTTCACCACACATGGATAAACCTTATTTGTCAGCTAAATTCAAAATTGGAACCCTTGTATGAGTTATCTGGCATATTAATTTAACAGGCATTCACAAGACGGTGAAACCAGCCCTTAATCTAATATCTTTAGAATTATCACACAACTTGAGACTGAAAGCTGATGTTCCAGTCGTGTTAATGTAGAATCTTAACGCACCAAAACTATGTAATACACCTAGGACGAAACATTATAAAAGCTATTATAATGAGTGGGACGTTATAATTCCCCGCATACCCATTATTCCCCAAACAATAAAGGAGATTTGTGTTACCCCGAATTTAACGCGAGCGAAGCCGCCGGCAAAAGCTTATTTCTATAGTTATCAACAAGTTACGACGATACATTTCATAACAATGACATTGACAATGAGACAACCGGTAGGCGCAGCGGGAGTGTAAGCTTCTGCTACGCCGAAGGTCGCGGGTTCGATTCCCGCTCAAGTCAAACATTTGTGTGCGTAAACATGGATGTTTGTCTTGGTCTGGGTGTTTCTATGCATAGTATGTATGTATTTATAAAAAAGTATACAGGGTGTCACAAGACCCATCACCAAGCCGAAGTCTACACAAGTTTTGGATATCATGCCAAGTCATAGGTACTAAGCAAAAATAAAATTGGGAAATGTTTTTTTTTTTTTCAAATATACACATTTATTAAGCCGCAATTAAAACTGTGCGCGTGCAATTTTCGAAATACCTACTTATCCGTGGGTGCATATGACATCCATAGAACAGGTTGGCATGTATGTTTATCCATTATCTAGTACCCATAACACAAGCTCTGCTTAGCTTGGGACTAGATAGTGATGTGGGTATGTGGTAGAATATTATTATATTGCGTCATACTCGTGAACGGGTGCTACTTGCGATGACTGGTCGATGACGGTCTTGCGGGCTGGTATTAGTTTTTAATATTTAACTGCATCATTTCCATCATGGTTCTGATCACTTTCGCGGATTGCCTGCATTATTAGGTATATATATAATGTAAGTGGATGCTCCTGTTTCACCATGTCTATTCTGAGGAGGCTAACCAAAACTATTATGCTTGAGTATTATTATGTACAGTAAATATATACAAGTGATATAGAAGGTGTAACAGTTGCAGCACCTTACAAAATGTAAATTGTGTATTATGCAAAACCTGGCGATGAAAAAGAGTGACCGTGAGTTTTATTGCCCGTTCTTTCTCATGGTTCTACCTATTGCTTTGCGAACGTGGCAGTAAATGTAATTAATGTAGAAGCATACAGTAATAATGTTTTAAATTTGAGTATAAGTAATTATTTTATAAATTTATTATTTTGACGTTCGTAAGCGTCACATTGTGACCCAAATGAATAAAGGATTTAGATTTTTTATTATTATTATTGTACTTTATTCATTACTTTCTCATCGTCTTATTTTACATAATTAAATCACTTTAATAAAAATACAAATAAAATTTAACCATATAAAATAGGACCACGGAGACCCACCGGCACCGGGCACAGGGACCAAGCTACCGGTGGTTAGGTCTCCAGAGAGAGGAACCTCCGAACTATGCGCGTCGTGTCCAACAATACTGCCTTCTGTATGGAGGACTTGATCCAGCTGCCTAACGAGAGCCTCTTGAGATGGTGGTCGAGGCTCTTGGCAATGAGACCATTAACTGACACGACTATCGGTACAATGATCGCCGAGTCCACATCCCACATGTCGACAATCTCGTGAGCCAGGTCCAAATACTTGATTTCCTTGTCTTTTTCGGCCTTCACGAGATTCTCGTCATGGGGAATAGTGACATCAACGATCATTGCAAGGCGTTCTGATCGATCTATCACCACGATATCGGGCTTGTTAGCCACGATAGTCCTATCGGTGATGATAGATCGATCCCAGTACATAGTGGCACGGCCATTTTCGAGAACTGGATCGGGCACATACCTGTAGTACGGTACTTCAAAGGGTACAAGGCTATATTTTAAGGCAAGCTGCTGATGGACGATCCTGGCTACTTGATTGTGTCTGTGCAAGTACTCGCCGTTGGCAAGACGAGAACAACCGGAAACTATATGTCTGAGAGATTCCCCGGGCTGGTGACACGCCCGACATATGTCAACAGTCCCATCCTTCAGAATATACTTACGGTAGTTGTTCGTCATGACAACTTCGTCCATAATTGCACAAACAAAACCTTCGGTCTCTGCAAATAGATCACCAAACCGTAGCCAGGCAACTGATGACATGAAGTCTACATCAGGTCTATGTAAGGCCCGATAAAAACGTCCATGCAACTCCTTGCCTTTCCATACATCCCTGCGCTCTTCAATACTTAGTACAACAGGTTTGCGCCAGCTCTCTTTTGCCAGACCCAACGGGGTAAGTCCGTTGTCTACAGCAACAATATCACGATGCACACCCGTGTCCGTCTTGAGAAAATATTCACTAAGATTGTACACCTCGCGGTTGTGGAGGTTCTTAGCACTTAAGAAACCACGACCACCACATTTCCGCGGGATGTACAACCTCATTACTGACGAACGCGGATGATGCATTCGATATTCAGTCAATAGACAACGGACCTTTCTGTCCAAGGCGTCCAGTTCTGATTGAGTCCATCTGAGTATGCCGAAGGAGTACGCTAAGACTGGCATGGCCCAACCATTATAGGCACGCGCCCTGTTGCCGCCTGATAAAAAACTTTTCAGTATTTTCTTCAGGCGGCCAAAGAAGCGTTCCCGCAATGATTGTTTCATGGCAGTCTCAGCAATACCTAAGGCCTGCGACATACCCAGATACTTGTAAGTCTCGGTTGCAGATAGAGATCTAAGTTTTGTGGAATCTGAAAGCTCTATTCCATCAGATTCCACAATTCCACCTTGTTTTACATGCATGACCGCACACTTATCCACACCAAATTCCATCTTTGAAAGAAAGAATTACTAAAAGTTTCAGTTACTTTTAGTAACGCTGTCAATTGGATAGTGGTGGGGGCAAATAATTTAAGGTCATCCATATAAAAGAGGTGGGATATAACTTGACCCCTACGTTGCAACCGATAGCCTAGCCCAGACCCCTCTAGCAAAGTGCTGAGAGGATTCAGAGCTAGACAAAACCACAAGGGACTTAAACTGTCACCTTGGAATATACCCCGTTCGATCTTTAGACGTGCACTGCAATCGCGAATCTGCCGGCACCCTGGATAGCGAAGGACCGTACTCCACTGCCCCATACATGCGCTCAAGAGCCAAGTATGTGGCACGGAGTCGTAGGCCTTCTTGTAATCTATCCAGCATGTCGCCAGATCCTTTCGGTTGCGACGCACCTGCTGGCTAATGGCCATGTCAAATAGGAATAGCTCTTTTGTACCACGGGCCCCATTCTTACATCCATTTTGAGCCACTGACATAATGTTATTACTTTTTATATGTGATAACATCTTCGTCCTCAAAATGGATGTAAGAAGTTTATACAAGGTCGGTAGACACGTTATCGGTCTATAATTTTTGGGGTCCGTGGTACAGCCTGACTTAAAGAGCAGGTGAGTGATACCAGTTGTCATAAAAGTTGGGATCGAGTCCGATTCCAAAGATGCCTGGAATTGGGATGCCAACCGAGCATGGGCACTACGTAGCCACTTCAACCAGAAGTTGTGCAGTCCGTCCGGTCCCGCTGATTTCCAGTTAGATAATGAACGCACTGCACAAGCTACATCCGTTGTTTCAATGGCTACGCGCTGCATTTGGGGTATTCCCTCACATGCTCGCTTAACATCCCCAAACCAATCACCCTCAGTGTGGCTGATGGGCATCGACCAAATGCTGCGCCAGAAAGCGTTCGTTGCCTCAGCATCCGGCAGACGCCCATCATCCACACTTGGATCAGTTCGCTCCCAACTTCTATACACCCATACTTCTTTATTATTATTATTATTAACATTAACACTAGTGTGAGGGGTCTCTATCAAACAGTGACGACAGCGACTTATACGTTATTTATTAATCTAGAACTGTTTAATATGCCACGAGACTTATAATGACTGTATACATCAAACTTCCATAGACTGATAACGTAGCAATGTAATTAACCATGTTTCTTAATTATACTCTAGAATTTAATGTTACCGATTAACTGATTTAAATGGCTTTTATGTAATAGTAGCGGTCCGTCCCGGCTTCGCACGGGTGGACATTTACTTTAAATATTTATCTTATATTTTCTAGAAATAAATATAGCCTGTGTTACTCAGAGATAACGCCGCATTACAATGGTGAAATAATTTTTAAAATCGGTTCAGTACTTTTTTAGTTTATTCGTTACAAACACAGAAAGATTTGTATTTTTTAAATACAAATCTTTCCTCTTTATTATAGATATATATATACCCGTTTTGGCCGATCCCGTGGGCATTTCGGGAAATCCCTTCTTAGTGCACCCCTACGGTCCCCAAGGAACATACATGCCAAATTTCAGCTTCCTGCGCCCAATAGTTTCGGCTGTAGCGTGTCTGTCAGTCAGTCAGTAACGCAAGGATTTTATATATTAAGATTAGATGGATTTACGAATAGATACAAGACTGTAGGTCTGATTTTTAGCAATAGCACTACTTATTTGTAGATGTGCACGCAGATTTATAAGTGTAGGTACTAGGAAGTGAAAACCCAAATTAAAAATATAATTGAAAATCAACTGCCTAATTGGACTTAGTAGAGAACGACAGAGCTGTATATCCACGAAGGCCTACGAATCTTAATAAAACCTTTGGTGGAAAGGTATAATATGTCTATATCGAACTTAGTTGTACAAAATCGGCAACGCGCCTTTAGTGTAGAAGGCATAAGTATTTTCAGAAGGGATGCTGCCGTTGAGTATTTTCTAAGAAAAGCAGTCGATCTTCAATTTGTAGAGAAATAAACAAAGTTACCTGATTCACATCAATTAAATCGTAGGCATCTGCATGATAAGAATGCCAAGACAATAAAATTGTTAAAACAATCTTCGATTCTTGCCGATGGGGCTATACATACCCATTGTCGTTTAGTGGACGCATTCATAACTTTCCGAAATGGTTACGCACTCTGCCTACTACACTAACTGTACACACTAGTACACGCACAGCGGCAAATGGTTACGGCTATCCCACTATGACAGCACAGCTGTGCTTGACGATTTCACGTCTGATAAATAATTAACAGTTAGACGTTATCGTCGCCCTAGCGTTATGTCAGTTGTATCCATGACTTTCACCACGAAAGTCAAAGCTCGGGATCTGCTTTCCAATCCAATCAAAAACAGATAAGTAATTAGCTTTTCCACGAGTGATTGCCGTCTGATCTTTGCAACACAAAGGGATAGCGATATTTCAAAGCTTAGAGCAGTGTCAGTGGATCCAAAGGTACTGGAATGCTAAACAGCTGGCAAAGATCTACATGACAACCAGGACCGATGGCTTAACTAGCTCTTCGAGGCACGGGCAATGAATACAGATTTAGATAGAAGCGCAGTTCTTAAGGATTTCGTGTGCCGATTCCAAGTGGCGACTGTCTCTAGTTTAGTTCGTAGTTGGCGCCGTTGGCGGCGCTGGCGTCGTTCTCCGTCTCTCTTGCTCTCGCAGTTAAGATACACACGAGGCACGTTCGTCTCTCTTGCTCTCGTAGAGACAACTGTCCCAGCGTGACTGCCACGCCGCCAAGCGGCAATTTGGGTCACAGAAAGTTGGTCTTCAGAGCGCCCATAGGAATTGCGCCTCTATGTGAATATCAGAGCTCTTTGGCACGGGTAAGCGATAGTTAACAACGCTCATAACTTCGAAAACGCAGTGGTGCGCTATAGTTTTGAAACAGAGATGCTCTGCATGGCAGTCTGTTGCTATCTCCACCACGCTGTCGCTGCCTCCTAATTAATAGCTAGACGCCCCAGAGAAGCCTAATGCGTATTAAAAATATATTAATCGTCCTTTGAACCGATCTTGGCAATGACTTCAACCTTCGTACTACATCACATAATGGTTCCATTGAATCGGCTCCTATCGTAAATCGGCTTTATGTCTGTTTAATGATAATCAATGACAATCATGGGGCGCGCCTTTTCAAACCTATTATAAAATAGGTTGAATGGACTACTGTGTGCTAAACCACAAATGGCTTCCGTAGCCGCAGGATTTTGTTATAATCAGCCGCTTTGATGCGAATTAGTACGGTGCATTATTGAAAGATCGTTTATGTAAAATGTTTGACTTTATTTTTTTTTATCGAGTCGTTTTTGGTGAGTCCTGTAACGTTTCTTGTCTAGAGAAAGTTCTAGCTAGGTAGGTTCGACATTTTGAATGACAAATTCAAAATCTTGAATCCAATAAAGTTGACTACAATTTCAAGAAGCGCACCGCAGTGAGACTAGAAATCTTAAAGTCATGGTCATAAAACACAAGTAAATTTTAATTTAATTTATAATAAAGTTACATACATACATATCGTCACGCCTTTTATCCCCGAAGGGATAGGCAGAGGTGTATTTCTACACCCACTTTTCGCCAGATATACTTTAGTACCACGTAATAAGGGGCGAGCCTATTGCCGTACCGGGCACATTTCCAGACTCCGTGCTGCTACTGAGAATTTCGTGACAGAAAAACCCAATAACACTGCCCGACCCAGGAATCGAACCCGGGACCTCCCGATCCCACGCGCACATTTATGCCGCGAGACCAACGAGGCAGTCGTATAGGGTTTGATGTCGAGTTTTCCGTCTCTACGCAAAGATGGTATTTGCATCGTGTTATTCCTTGGTCGCCTCTTACGACAACCACGGGAAGATAGGGGGTGGTGACACTTGTATTCTATGCCGTCACCACATAGTTGAAACAACTGTAATGAAATAATTTCATAAATTTATTTCATTACAGTTGTTTCAACGATTTAATATTTTATGTAACTAAACAACAGCGTCAGCTATCGGGTAATATCATAAAGTGGGTATTATTATGATATTAAATTATAACGTACATTGTAGACTGTAGAGGCTTAAACGGTCACCCCACCATAAATTATCGGTAATTTGGTCAAAAATCGACATTGCCACCAATATGCTGTTTTGCAGCGAGTACTTTTTTGATTAACTAAGTTAATCAATTTCATTAGACAATTCACCTTTCCACAGTTATCGCGTTGCATCACAGACAGTTACATAACATCTAACTGTTCTCTTTAAAGGTCGCATTCTTTCATTCATACGAAATTCGATCACCATATTTTTTGCTATCAACCGCGGGGCAGCACTCCCGTAGTTTTTACACATTTTCTACCTAATCAGCATAGTAAAACCACACAATTGGACAAAAAGACATCTAATTTGTGTTAATTCACCCGTAAAATTGTCATTTAAAAAAAACCTGGTTAACCACTTAATTAATGGCCTATATTCACTTTTTCTCGTGTTCATGTTGTTAGAAGAAAACCGATAAGTGATTTTAGTAAAACATTGTTAGGAATTATCCAGTCAACAAGAATGTCACGACCACCGGTAACAATATGTATATTTTGTTTCTATTTTAATAGTCTAGTTGATCATTTATAGCGATAAATTTTAAAGTTAACAATCACGACTTCTTGAGTTTGTATCCTGCATGCATTGTGTAAGAATTATCTCAATTCGCGTTGACAACAGTACTAATAAAAACATTGTATGTGATTTAACGTTTCAAAATTAAAATTTAACCTCCAAAATCTAGCGAAACGCCAAATGGTTATCATCAAAGTAACATAAAATATTTTTGTTTTCCAGATTTACTATACGAAAACTACTTGCCAGAAGATCCTGAAAAGCAAGATACCATTCTCAGGAAGCTGTCCGACTACTGCGGCAAATCCATGTTCAATTATACAACGGAAGATGAGGAACCACCGTTCAGATGGGACTTCTACCATTCCTTCTTCTTCTCCTATACTGTCGTCAGTACCATCGGTATGCAAATATTCTTTTTCTTTATACTTAAGATCTCTAGTCTTGATGTTGGAGTTGGTCTCGTCATCTTTATTGATCTTCACGTCTACCTATCTATACAATATGATCTTCTGCATCTCTTCTTTAATTATCTTCAGCTAATCATCTGCTTGGTCGGGACCCTTACTGGTCTGCTTTTTGCTTTTCCTTCAATGATGATCTTAATGACATCATCTCGTATTTCAAAAATCCATTGCCTGTAATGGAATTTAATAGAATAGATTTTCCAAAAAAAAACTTACGTTAAACCAATTTTCAATTTCCTCTCATTCAAATATTAAGTCACCTTAGCCGCCCCGAAGCATAAAATAGTTATAATAAACCTTCCTGGATTAGTTAACGTTCTCATACCTCAAACGAACGAAGACAAAAGAATACGATTTATTTCAATGAGTCTACATTGTACGTAGTTAAATATTATGTGTTACGGCAAATAGATAAAGCGATTTTGCTAACTGAGAAAATAATTGTTGAAAACGTACCTACCAATCATAAAAAATATCAGATCGTAATATTCTAATAGTAGTTTCTAATAGTTTTTAATGTATTGCCTAGATTCACAATAATTACTGTCCTATCAATAGTTCTATAAGGGAAATCGAAGATCTGAGTTACAATTCTATGATACAAATTTACATAACATTTACCAGCGTTTATAGCTTTCCTGGCTCGCTAGTTAGTACTTTGTGTAAATCATTGTTTTCCATTGTTTGTTTCTTCCAACTATCAGTGGATGTTTCAAAATAGCCATATCGGTTTGTTCTTTTCCATTGAGAAGTAATAGCCGCTACTTATTTATGCAAAATTCATATTCGAGGTAACATATTTCACAAAGTTTATGCGTCAGAATTAATTGGCCGTTTTGATTCATCATTTCTTCGCTACTAATGAAAATTACCACCAATGACAAGTGATTAGTCCAGTCCAAGCTCAAAGTAATTAATTATCAGGATCAGATGATTAAAATTATGTTTTTCTGGTTTTCAGGTTACGGTAATTTGGCACCCACAACTCACTTGGGCCGAATTCTTATGATATTCTATGGTTTATTTGGTATACCAATCAACGGTATCTTACTTGCCAATCTCGGTGAATACTTCGGATTACAGGTATGTGTTCCTTGTCTGCTTATTTTTACTTGGCACTTTATTTACCTCATTCTTGGCCTAACTTGGTCTTTTTTACATGGTTTTACTCTAAGGCCTCTCTCACAATGGTTATGAGCATTCCTCGAGCGTACGCTCGGCGTCCGTTCGGCGTGCGCCCGGCGTTCACTTTGTACTACAGAGTGAACGCCGAGCGCACGCTGGGCGTACGCTCAAGGAACGCTGACGCACAATGTGAGTAAAATACGTTAAGTTCAGTCAAAATTAGAATAAATATATTGTATTTCACCGATTAGGTGTAGGTGCTCTTCACATCGGAAATTAAATCGGTGAAATAAGAGTATACCTACAATTAAAAATATGAGAGAGTCCTTGCCAAGGCATCTTTGGTGCAAACCGATCGAATCTTGATCTTTCTGTATAAACCAAAGATTTAAAAGTTAAAACACCCAAGAGCCTCGAGCCAGAGGACACGTAAAGTCATCAGTCCCGATTGTCATCACATATTTAGTCAGTTGTTTCAGGAAACATTTTGTCACTGTTGTATACCAGAAACTAAAATATTGATATGACTTTGATTTGCATATCTTAGATTGCATCTAATGGCGCTGATACACCTGAGCATTCACTTGTGACAGAACAGCGAGCATTCGCCGATTTTTTACTTGTCAAACCGAACATTTTCACGATCATTCTAGCGAACACTCTAAATTCAAATAGTCCGTAGAATATAGAAAAAAATATAGAAATCGTACTACAACAGCAGTTTTACCCAATATATTTACTTCAGTTTCACTTATGAATTATTTCTAGAGTAAGAGTAAGATACATAAACAAATGACAATAAAAAGCAGATTTTAATTTAAACAGGTTTAATAAATCACACTAATGTCTGTTCCTACGTTCATATTTATTTATCGATATCGAGAGTTTATCAACATACTATTGAAATTAATTCTAAGTAAACCAAATCTCAGGATCTATTGTAAACATTATCGATATTTTATCGATATTTATTCTGAGTAAGCCCATCACTAGTCAAGTTACAGTTAGTGACAAACTACGAAGATTCTTCCCTAGATTTAAATCATAAGTCAAAGTAAAGTCAATATATATGGGTCTAACACACTCATTAGTTTTGTACCATTCGCGAGAATGCTCATTACAGGTGAATGCTCAAGTGTATCAGCGCCTTAAACGAAATAACCCTGATGATAATAAATTTCATAATTATAATATATGAGTAGTTTTGTCATAATTATTATGACAAAACTACTCATTAGTAAAACAATCATTTTTATTACACCAATATAGTTTAATTATCTCATTTCAGCTCATTACGGTATACCGTAAATACAAGAAACGAGATGAGAAGCGAGCTCACAACATCGGTTACTACTTCACCAACCTCGGCATGTTAGGCCAAATTATTTTATACTTGGTACCTGGTTTCTTATTCTTCATATTCTTGCCCGCCTGCATCTTCGTTGTCTTCGAAGGATGGGACTATGTTGCGTCTATCTACTATGCCTTCGTCACCTTGACTACTATTGGATTTGGTGATTTAGTAGCAGGTAAGCAAGCATTACTTCTTTATATGTTCACGTATGTTCGAACCTTTAAAGTTTACAGATAGCTATATCGCAGAGCAAAAGCTTTAAATTTCAAACAGCTCTTACAAACAGCTGTATAAATATTTTCCATCTATAATTTATAAAAAAAAATCATTGAAGATATGTGACTAAAACTATTGGCTATGAACTAGCTTCCCAAAAGTTATAGGACTTAAAAGACAATATTTGTACCTAGTTATTATGATTTTGTCACGGAAAATTAGCCATTTTATTTTCTTAAAAGTTGTGCGTTGATATCTTTAATAAATAAATAAATAATAATTTACCACATTTACACAACACCGTCTAGTCCCAAACTAAGCAGAGCTTGTACTATGGGTACTAGACAATAATGGATAAACATACATATATTATACTTCTTTTTTTTTGTAATTACATATATGTTATATATAATTTATTTTAAGAATATGCCTAGTTATTCTTTTCAAATTGATATACGTTACTTGTTGAATCATGATCATTATGCATAATTCTTTAAATGTATCTATCTATGTATGTTCCAGGTACGGTGAACAACGGTTTCAAGTACGGCTATTTCTTCACCTATCAAATTTTCTTGATCGTCTGGATTACTTTCGGCCTCGGCTACATCGTCATGTTACTGGGATTCATCACCACCGGCATGAGATCGGAACGCATACACAGGATAGAACAGAAGTTTGCTTGTCAATTCAAAAATACGCAGAACAAAATCTTGCAAGGATTCACGAGGGATTTGTCTGCTCTAAGAAAAATTATAAATGAAGCTAATTTGATTAAAATAAAGGTGAGATATTTAGTAATATATTTGTAACTTTCTTTGATTACGTTACCTAAGATGTCTTTTTCTCTTTGTTAAACAATTAAAAGTCATGTTGAAAATAAATCTCTAAAATATAGACTGCAACAGGTCAGTCTATTTAGTATAACTAGTTTTAGTATAACTACGATGACAAAATAACCTATATGGTTCTTGAGACCGAATACTCATAAAGCCGTCTTATTTAGATTATTAAAGCAATTATTTTAATATTTTTCAGCCCGTATACGTAGAAGCTTCACCAACGATACACCGTAGCAACAGTTGTCCTATCTTCACTTACGATGTCGAGCCAAGAGGTCCAATATACAGAAGAAAACGTGCCAATTCTGAAAATATTCAACTATCCGCAAAAGACATGCTACGTATACAATCCGACACTGATTTGCTCGGCATCGATAAAGAAAAGACATTCACAGCTTCGGCAATTGTTAAGCCAGCTGAATTATTAGCTCGAGTGGTGAACGTTTTAGGGGGACTGGAACAACAACAACAACAAAATGCTCAAAAAGACAAAGGAGTTCATTTGTTTGATGATGAACATATTTTGGCAAATGAAATGCCCCCAACGTTTAGCATAGGCTCGGATCGTATTCACACTAAGAGACATAGAGCACTAAGTGTGGCTGTACCTAATTATAAGAAAGAATTTGTGCCTCAAGACCCTCATAACGAATACACTTGGACTAATGGCGAGTCGGCTGAAAAGTTCAGGAGAGAAGCAAATATTCGCAGTGGAAAGCTTTCGCTGCCATCAAAACCAGAAGAAAGTGTACAATCTCAAAATATAATAACGAGATTCTTTTTTAAGAAACCTAGCTCCAGTGAAAGTCCTACTGAGTTTATCAAGAATACTGTGAAAGGAAAGTTGAGTGGTGGTACACAAGCGGTTAACGACAATGTCGGTAATGCAAAACCTAGACGTGGCAGTATATTTCCCTCCTTCAACTTCGGTGCAGAAGAAAGAAGCGATGCAGATGCTTATAAAGAGAAAACTAAAAAAGGAAGACATAGTATATTTCCAACATTTGATTTTAGTGAAGACAGTGATAGCGGGCCGAGTGCTTATCTAGAAAGAACTAGTCGCGGGCGCCATAGTATTTTCCCGACGTTTGACTTCTCTGAAGATGAAGACGCAGCTGCTGTCAGATCATATCAGCAGAAAACTAAAAGACATAGTATATTTCCTTCATTTGATTTTAGCGAAGATGAAGATACAAAAGCTTACAAAGAAAGAACTAGAGCTGGTCGGCATAGCATATTTCCAACATTCGATTTCAGCGACCCTGAAGATGATGCTGATCGTTACAGAGAAAGTACCAAAAAAGGCAGACGAAGCATTTTTCCTACTTTTAACTTTAGTAGCGTAACAAGTGATGAGGATACGGTAGATGAAGATGAAGTGAAAAAATATCAGAATCGAACGAAAAAAGGACGACTTAGCTTATTCCCTACATTCGGTAGATCGAAGAAAACTGACGATGAAGTTATGCCGGAGAGTTCAGATGAACTAGTAAACTATAAGAACAAAACACGGACTGGACGTAGTAGCTTATTCTCATCATTTGGTAAACAGCGTAAGAATAGTTCCCCGAATGCAAGCGCAAGTGATTTAGAAGCCAGTATAAAACAGTTCAATAAGCAAAAAAGACAAGGCCGTAATCTTTCATTTGAAGAACCTAGTAAATTTTCAAATGAGTTAGAACGTTATAAAAATAAGACAAAGCACGGTCGTCGAAGCTTATTTGACCCAGATGTAAACATATCTAATCTACCTGAGTCAGAGCAAGTAGAGGTTTTAGAGAATACCAGCGTTGCTGATCTACTCAGGGCTTTAGCAGTTTTGGAAACTGCTGCTCAAGGTCCTCATGGTAATACAGGCGAAACACCTGGACTTTTAGACTTTATAACAGATCCCACCGTAGGTACATCGCGAAGACGTGGATCTTTGCGACCAGACTTTTCTATCCCTACACCGCCAAGTAGGGACAGCTTAGAAGAGAATAGTACTAAACGTATAGATGACCCCGGACCTCGGCGACGAAGAATTTCAGCGCGGGCTGCAGCTCCACAATTTACTCCTACTTTAGCGACGGTTGTTGCTGGAGCGGAATTGCAGATACCCACTGCCACTGCTTCAAGAGAAAATCGTATGTCAATGCTGCAGCAGCCACCGCCGCCATATTCAGAAACTCCTACTGAAGGTGAAATGTCTAAACCCCGAGTTAGAAGATATTCACCGGCTCCGGGAGAACCTGGTCGATCTAGTAGTGGACCAGTTCCAAGACTATTCTCACGCATGCGCAGAGAAAATGCAAATAATGAAGAGAGTGATTCCAGACGTTGCAGTTTAACCGATGTAGTTGTAGACAACTTAAAAGACAAAGACAATACGTAAACCAAGTGCCTTTATAGAGAAATTTAGTAAAAGCAATATTTAATTTATAATTTATTTATATAAGTAGCGATTAAGTTAATGATAAATATAAACCGTCCAATTCATAACTTGTTGTTTTATTACTCACCTTATATCTCATTTCACAGATGATACAATCTGTTAGAATAATATAATCGTATTGGAACATAATAAGAATTAAACGATATGTATTCAATCTTAGTAAGCTTTGCGCTCCGTAGCTTCGATGGAGTGTCCGCTAATTCACCGATCCACCAAGATTTTGCTGAATCTTACCACGAGGCTTTGTGACTGTCATGTCACTTCCAGAAGAATAAACATCCTAGGTTCATCCAGTTGTCAGGACTTTTAGAATTACATCAACTGCCCGATTGCGGGCTAATATTCAAGAATAACTTGATTTTAGCACTTTCACACAATTGTTTTACGATCGCGGCCTGGTAATCGAACAAAACATATTCTAGGAATATTAAAATAAGTTAAAATGAGAGTTGACGATGCGCGGCCTAAATTTCAGAGCCTTCCTGGCACAACCATTTATTCCACCATAGATTCTTCGAGCACTCAACATTAAGTGGCAGGGCATTTAGCCCTGCCACTTAATGTTGAGTGCAATGATAGACTTGCAGTCAATAATTAAATAAAAGCGGGCTAAACACAAATCTGATTCGTGATAACACTGTCAATAATTTCATAGCAATCTTAAAGTTTTAAGCAATTTAAGAAAAAAAAGGCGCCGCCTCCAAGCTTTGGATTTGAAAGATTAAATCAGAATTTAAGAGGTATTTCTTGTGACCATATACGAAACTTATATAAGCATTATCCTTCATACCTGCGTATAAAGGATAATGCGTATTGACTTATTGGCGGTACCTACTAAAAGTGTATAGTCTAAGATCCTGCGACAAATTAGAGCATTCATCGAGTTTTCGCTAAAAACCAATTTTTTTTGAATATTTATGATTAGGAGATTATATACCGGGTGTTTTGTCATGTCTCGTATTCCCTTCAGGAAGTGATTTTAGGAACATAGTGGAGTATTTTTACCCCCTACATATGGCGATCCAAAATGCATCATTTTGGAATAAAACGGGTTTTAAGATTTTTTTTCAGCAAATTCCAAATTTTTGTTATAAACATATTCTATCAAATTATTTTTACTACTTATTACTGGTAGCCAATTGGATCTTATCCCACTGCTGGGCACGGCCCTTTTCCCACTATGAGATGGGTAAGGCCATAGTCCACCACGCTGGCCAAGTGCGGGTTGGCAGACTTCACATATCTTTTGAGAACATTATTGAGAACTCTCAGACATGCAGGTTTATTCACGATGTTTCCCTTCACCGTTTAACAAGCAATAATTAAGGATTTAATACGCACATAACTCCGAAAAGTCATTGGTGCGTGCCGTGGATTCGAACCCGGACTAGGCTATCGCTGTTTAGACACAAATATTGATCCGTAAAATTACTGACAAGAATTTCATAGCAATGTTAAAAATCATCGCCAAGTTTTTAGCAACTTAAAACAAGAAGGCGCTACTTTTAAGCTTTTCAAATTAAACTAATATTTTATAAACAGATGGATTTGGCATCTAGAGATGTATATTTGACATAAGCTCCATACAAAATCATCATCATCAGCCTTTAACAGTCCACTGCTGGACTAGGCCTCTCCTTTGAAAGGAGGAATTGGCCTACTATACCACCCTGGCCAAACGGGTTGGTATAGGGATTGTATCAAGTTTTCCTTCTCTTACAGTGCTGTTCTCTGCATAATATGCTTCCTCTGTCGGCTCTTACGACACCCATGGGATGCTATGGGGTGGTGACATTCCGTATTCTTAATCCGTCACCACACGGACAGAAATGATGAATCATCTGATGATGATGTATCATGTAATATAATAGTACAACTGTACCTCATGAATCAATAACACTGTATCTGGCACATACAGTGTTTGGGTTTCAAGCACTGTATCTTCTGACACAGTGTTTAATTATAATTAATTAAACACTGTGTCAGAAGATACAGAAGATGATAATTCATCTTCTTAGCATTATTCCATTAGTCCATTGAATGTTTATTTGGAATTGCATTTGTCAGAGGACGCAATTTTATTTTATAAATGTCAAGAGTGGGTATTGTAAAGTTAAAGCTAAGTTTGTGGGGTCGAAGCACTTGTCCCGCGGCGGCCATCATTTAAGTTGTTCTAGTAACTTTGTTGCAAATTAAATTCTTTACAACTTTGGTCCCGTAGCATTTAGTCGCAAAATTAACAATAACAACAAAGTTACTAGCGAACCTCAAATGTTTTTTTGTCCTTAATGATAAAGAATAAGTACATTTAATTCGTCTCTACATCTTCCAAAACAAGACCCAGGCTTAGAACTTGACACTGCAGTACCATAAGGTCCAATATGCACTCATTACAACGACCTTAAAAATTGCAGTTGTAAAAAAACGACCAACTCTAGCCCTAGGCATCTGAAGTTGATAGTCTGCCCAGCCAGAGGATACTGCGTTTCGTTCTGCAGTGCCTAAATATTCTGGGAACACGTGTAGAAAAATTATTGGAGATATCAAATAATCTACACGAAATAATTTTTCTACACGGATAATTTATCAATTACCGACAAAAATGTGACTTTCCCCTAAAATTCTTCATCCAAAGTTGAATACCAGCTCTTGATCAGAGTCTTTGAGATGACCCTGTACGAAAGCCATGCTCATCTCAAAGACTGGGGACGCAGTTATAATGGAAAACTTGACAAAATACAACACTAATAAAGATATAACTTTTTATTTTTGGCTTTACGACAACTGACGACCAGATAATCAAGAAAACTCATCTGCACCTGCATTTTTTCCAAGATGGCGAAAGAGCGACAAGAGGTACGACTCCACAAATTTGGAGCATTTGTTCTTTCAGCCATTGTCGACTACTTTTGCAGTGTAGGCCTCCTTCAACTTCTTCCATTCTTCTCTATCCTGTGCAGTTTGTAACCAATTCTTTCCTGCTACGGTTTTAATATCGTCTTTTCACCTCATTTGAGGCCTTTCTCTTGATCTTTTCTTGATCAGAAGTGTCCTACACCATGAGTCTTTCTTTCGGGCTACGTGACCAGCCCATTTCCACTTCAGTTCTACCACCCTTTTTCCCACGTCCACAACTTTGCTCTTGTGTCGGAGCCAAGAGTTGGTTTTTCGGTCCCTCATCGTTACCCCCACCAATTTCCTTTCCATAGCCCTCTGCACCACTTGAAGTCATTCAGATTACATCCTTCGTTGTGACCCTACACTTTAGTAAAATAAAATTGCGTCCTCTGAGAAATACAACTCCAAATGTAACTTTTTAATGGACTACATTGGATTCCAAATCAAATGAGTAAATACAAGAAGATTGGCAAAATTCTAGTTTTCCACAGGATGATCTCTACTTTTACTTATCCAAGAAGATAGAAATTTTCTATAGCCTGGAAAAACCCTACCTGGATGTTGTTTTTATACATATAGACATGTTGGTTTTGTTCGTATAGACAGCTGAGTCAGTGGCGCGTCTGATGGTAAGTGGTTACCTCGGTATATAGTACATCTGTGGGCGATAACACAACCAAATCGCTGCCTATTGCAAGGATGGGAAATGGAAAATGCGGAGACGTATGATGAAGAATATAGAAAAGGGGATTTGGCCTCCGGCACTCTCACTCACCGAACGAAACGCGACAGTATAGAATAGATACTGTTACTTTACTACTGTATTCGGTAAGAGGATGGTTTTTCCCTAATCGAGCATGCCGATTCATGCTTAGGTCAGCAAGGCTACTTATAAAGAGAGAGATAGAGAGAGATATTTGAGAGATATTGGAGAGAATTTGCGTACTGTAATGGTTGTTATAGATTTGCATGTCAGCTGGTTGTGCATACTTTGCAAGGTCTTTTATTTAACTTTTGTAGCCGGTCACCCATCTTTAAACCAACCGGTCGAGCAGTATCCTCATTTATAGATAAATTTAGTTCTGAATATCGAGTCTATTCAGAAATTAACTATGGAGTTGCCGAGTATTCATTTTTAGCTTAAAAATATGTCAGGTGTACTTTTTTTCAAATAATGACCTGAAACAGCAGTATGACTGAAAGCCCTTCTCGTACCACCAAATTCATAATATTATTTATTCTTGCCATCGCACCGCGTGATTCGCAACAGCTCGACAGATTTGTTTTGGCATTACTCACATAATGTAGAGTTCATAAGAACTTATACGAGCAGGACCCGAATAAGGTATCCCAGACTTTACTTTAATTAGTTTATTTCAAGGCCCAAATCTCAATTAATAAGAATTGGATGAGTGCTCGTTGAACAGCTTTAAGTATTCTTACGCATGAATCGGTATCACAAATTTAAGTTAACAAACGTAATTTTCCTCATCTGCGGTATTCGCCCCCGTAACTTTGGTGACATTATGAAGGAAATTATAATATTAATTTTGAGTTATTATGATTACAGTCCGTGTGGTGACGGATTAAGAATACGGAATGTCACCACCCCATATCATCCCATGGGTGTAGTAAGAGCCGACAGAGGGAGCATATTATGCAGAGAACAGCACTGTAAGAGAAGGAAACTTGATACAAACCCTATACCAACCCGTTTGGCCAGCGTGGTATAGTAGGCCAATTCCTCCTTTCAAAGGAGAGGCCTAGTCCAGCAGTGGACTGTTAAAGGCTGATGATGATGTTATTACGATAGTTGAATTCTCAAACGCATAATTTTAGCTGATAGTGATTCTTTAGGTTTGTTTTATTAGGCAGCAAAGAGTTAAGGTTCATATTATCTAAAAGGTTCCTCTAGAAATTCAACAAAACTAACTGCGCCAGTGAACGGCTAATTAGAAAATCACTTTTATGGTCAGCTGTGACTAAAGTTTTACGCGCTCTTGGTTTTCGCAGTTACTAACCTAGTTAGACTTTCTCATCGTTTATTTACGTACAACTCGTGACAAATAATCTTATCCTCAAGTCAGTATTGCAATCATTGCAACATTTCGGATATCGAACCCAGATCATGATCGTGTACAAATCAGCTTAGACCACATTTTATAGATATTGTGTTGAATATTGTAATTTGGTGTGAATAGCTTTGAAGTGCATTTTGAAATAACCAGATTCAATTTTTGATTTGTGTTGGCACTTTGTGTACCTAGTAGGAAAATCATAGCAGCAATAAAAATGTCCATGATGAACCAGATCGTTTTGACTTGTTTTGGTTTAAAATAAAGAAAGGTATGATAGGTTTTTGTTGAGCAGGGCTATCTATGGTAGCCTGAATTTTTTATTAATATTTGAAACTTAACAGTAAAGTTCGAAAATGTCTACTATGCTTTCTAGGATCCAAGCAAATTCCGCTTTTTATTTTCCAGGATCCTTCTTAGATTTCAGACTCCGTACTTGTCATGTACTTAAGATGAAGATGAGTATGAAAACAACCTACGTTCTACATACATACATACAAAGTCTCACGCCTATATCCCCGAAGAGGTAGGCAGAGGTAGAGACTGCCTCGTTGGTCTCGCGGCATAAACGTGCGCGTGAGACTGGGAGGTCTCGGGTTCGATTCCCAGGTTGGGCAAAGTGTTATTGGGTTTTTCCGTTAGGAAATTCTCAGTAGCAGCACGGAGTCTGGTAATGTGCCCGGTACGGCAATAGGCTCGCCCCTTATTACGTGGGACTAAAATAAATCTGGCGAAAAGTGGGTGTAGCAATATACCTACGTTCTAAATGATAGAATAATAAATAACCTATGTGTAATCCTTGCTGATTCGTTAGATTGAGTTACATTTACAACACAATCTAAGCAATTCATTTGCTTGAAATGTCATTTTACATATATAAAGGTAGGGAAAAGAAACAAATAGATTCAAGTTATTATTTTATTTAGTACCTTCAGAGTGTCTTTAGATTTAAAGATTGATACAGGCTAAATTATCGTACTATCAATAGCGTAGTCATTACACTAATATAGTGTACTTAAAACAAAATAAATACCTATTTGATAACAATTAATGCATTATTAGATATCCAGTCTATTAATTTTCAAAATATGGTAAAATACCGGAGATTCAAACATTTTCTCCTTGGATCTTAGGTACTGGTCAGTTCTTTCAATTACAAGCAACTTTTGTTCTACAATTGTTCAAATTCAGATTACGTTTATAGGTACTCAAATAACCTAATATTATAAATGTAAATGACAAAAACATTAACACTATTGGTGGTGCCCAAACCTAACACTAGATTGAGTATTTTTAACTTATCAATAATACAAATTATTTATAATACTATGGATTATTTACAATAAGTATAAACAAATTTAGGTACGTAGTTGAGAAAGTATACGATCGGTATAATCGCGTCACTTGACCTGTTTTTGCGATGTCCAACTTGGATCAACTCGTCTTGATTTAAAGTAATGATATTTACATTAACATTTATCTGTTCTGTTGCAACTTTATCATGTTGCTTGTCATTGGACGTCGCATAAACAAGCCGTCAGATCTGTACAATGCAGTACTAACTACTGCGAATGCATAACAGTACAACATCACTGTGTGCACAGTTAATTTTCACGAAAGTGTCCATTTCAATACTTCAGGTATCGAAGTTGTCTTTCCGAACATTTTTATCTAAACTAACGTCTGTATAGCACTGGTCTATATTGCCGTTGTCATCTTTGATGAGAGATTCGAAGATTGAGATTAGGTTGTTTAATCCGATGAGATAACCGTCTTCGTGGTTACCAACTTTCCAGGCAGAATCGTGGTCTATATTAACGTTCTCAGGAACAGAGACAGTCTTTGCGAAGTCGATCATCCAGATGGAAGCTCGTTTCTTGTCGTGAACGAAAAGCAGGGAGCTACCGATTAACTCGTGGCTTCTGAAGAATGGCGATTCTTGCAGCGTTGCTCTGATGCTCTTAAGTCTTTCTAAGTATCTTGGCTGTAAATTAAAATAATAACAATTAGTTTAGGAATAATTAATAATAATAAAAAATATAATTGAGCTTTACTTTTTGCTGAGAATAGGATTCAATTATTAAAATTCTTTACTAAGCTTGAAATTCGAATTGGGGTAAAAATTCGAGAAAACCTCGCAAAGTAATCAAACTTACCGCTGCATTAGGGAAGTTGTTGATGAAGTCTTTGAAAGCCTCAGCTATCTGATCCCTAGTCTTCGTCGTCTTGAAGTCTTTGGAGCTAGTGCCATCGGCTTTCTTCACACCGTCTATCCTGAAGCCGAGTGTTGAAGTAGAACTGATGGTTTCTCTCCAGATCATATATCTGGGCTTGGTCACGCCTTTACTCCTGTGCTCTTCCTCTGTGGGTGCTTTTGGGTCAATCTGGATCATCTTTTCATACATGTCCTGGAATTAAAGAATACAATTTTGTTATTCAATTGAAATGGAAAATGACACTGGTGGACTTTACCATATATGACGCAAATACATGACATTATGCTGACACGAAAAATAAAGTACCTAGAGTTGACTACAAAAGAGATACACAACATGGAACGATCATTGACGTATATATAAAGTGACAATAAACACATTTCAATCCATTTCCGCAAACTCTTCACATTCAGCATTTACTATTTATAAGCAATGCAAACAAGATATAATAACAAAAATATCTTTTCAATTAATGTTATGACTTGAGTACTATTTTTATAACTGGTTTGTAATATCATTACGTGCTTGCTACTTGATACGATTGACGTAGGAGCGAGTAGTTAAGACGAGTTTATCAATAAAGACACACTATGACATTGTCGGATAAGCAATGAACTGTATCGTGAAAGTCAAGTATAAAGGATTACATTTTTTATTCGACATTGAAATGTAGCTATATTGCAGGACATTCAGTATTTGCTGCATTTACAAATACGTACAATTCCTTTTTATTTCTCCTTCCGAATGAAATCTTACGCATCTGACCCATGGGAATATAGGAGACGACGACACCTACCATTGCTAATAAATGTAAGTATTTCAGTTATTACAAAATTGGTGACTTGTTTTATGGACTCTCTGACGTCATTGTATGTTGCAACAGCTATGTTGTGAACAAGTGAAGGGAAAATTATTTAGTTTGTATCTATCTAATCGTTAACCGCAAATGTTGCATTTTACAGAAACGGCCTTAAGGAATGACGTACAAATGACGTAAGTAAAATCTGTTTTCAATGTTTAAGCGCTACTTAGCAATCGTGGAAAACAATACTCTGTGCTATATTCGTAAAATCCTGTTTTATTGACGCGAAGCATTCCTTGTAAACAAGTTCAAGAGCAGAATAAAAGGTACATTAATAAGATTTTCGAACGCAAAACAGATACAAAACAACAAACAAAAGTGCTTGTCCGGGATCAAAATCCTGCATTAATAAATTGGATACATGCATTTCATTACGACCACACACGAAAAACAACAACAACATTACGACCAAAACAAGAGAGTGAGATGCGACGATTTTTACATTTGACCAGCCCAATCTCGAATCGCACGCCAGGCAAGAGTAGCAAACTCCAAAAAATTGATCTAATCGCTACTTAATATCACATGATCGTCCACTAGGTAGGTACAACAAAGATTGCCTAAACAAACCAGAAGAGGTATTCCAAAAAGTATTCATACTCACTTTTCTCAACTTGGTCTTTTCTTTCGCTTTGGCGAGCTCCTCTTCCAAATAAGTTCTGACTCCGATTTTACAGTCCATGACGCACGGGCTGTCGAAATCGCTCAGCAAGTCTTGTAATTGTAGATACACTTTATGGAAGTGCTTGGTTAAGGAAATAGAGGTTTGTCAGCAGATAAAATCTTTAAGAAATGAAATCTAAACAAAATTTTGAATTGCAACTAAAAGTTATGTAAACTACTACAAATTAAATTTTCTTATCAATGTACTTGTTTAATTTACGAAGGATTAAGAGTACACTAAAGATAACTAATACTTCTGAAACCCATGTTTTGCCCACCAATTAATCGAAATGCAGTTTCAGGCAATTAAATGAAATATTTGATATGAATTTTTGTTTCAATTTGACTACAATGGCTCAAAATCGGTCTATGTGGAGAGCCTTGGGCTCCCCCAAGATTTCTACGTATGTCCAGCAGTGGACGTCTATCGGCTGATATGATGATGATGATGATGATGAAGATGATGAACCAATTTGACTAACGTAGAAATTAAATAAAAAAAAACGTTACTACGTTTACACAATCTTATGTGAATAATTGTGTAATAATATGCGTTGTATTGTTTATTGTAAAAAGGATACGTTCTCCGTCGTCGCAAGTGACTTGACCCTTGTACTCTGGAACGAACGGCCGAAGAATATCTTTCATCAGAAACTGAAAAGAAAAGAACATAAAATTAGTAATGCTGTCACACCTAAAATATGAAAAATATTGACGATTTACTTCAAGATAGTTTCTTATAACTATATGTAATACTAATGCTGTAAAATTAAAAAAAAATTGCAAAAAGTAACAATTTTTCTCTAGGAATTATCTATAACTATCTCTGTTGTAATTGTCTTCAGCACAGAGGTCATCAAATCTTATCAAATACGCACCACGTGTGTTGAGTCGCAAAATCTTAGATAAGCATGACTTGAGGAATGTTGGCAGTTGCAACACTAATTATACAATACCCCAGCTATGACGTTAATAAACTACTTATCATAAAAACAATTGAACGATAACCGTTACTGAACATTGACCTAAAGTAATGAAACGTCAGAACTGTACATTGACGGCCGGTACTTATATTACATCTATTCACGGATTTAGCAACCAGAGAATAGAGATAAGATCCATGCCTGACATAAGATCCATAGAAGATAATATGTAATAAATGTAAAGATTGAATTTTGGCACGTGGTAGTAATTCATGATAAATTAAAGGATTTTGTCATCACAACTAATCAACCAAATAGATAGATCAAAGAACCTCATGCTATGAAAGGTTTTTGACACCGTACCAGTCTCAAGGAAAATGTTGAATTACTGCATCGCACATCGAAGTTCAATAAAAAACAAGAGCCCAGGTTGAGCTTGAAAAAATGTGTCCCTGAACTGCGTATAGCGTTCATTTTTAAGGTTGTCGCAATTTCAATGTGCGCCTATTGAATTTAGCGTTTTGATGGACTATATTTTTTATGTTCAGTATTCTTGCTTATATTTGGTAATACTTGGTTCGACGGTTTCGTTCGACTAGAAACATCTTGATTATTTTTACCAAATTAAAGTGGCCGTGGATTGAATGTAATAAGTTTGACGGTAACCTCTAAGATGACCAACAAATTATTATTATTTATTTTTATTAACGTTATCTAACATACATACTAACATCACACCCAAATTATACATCATTGTCATCTCTGACGTTACATCGACCGCTGATGACGTCAAACTACTACATGCACTAAAAAAACTTAATTGTTATTAAATCATACGACAACTCTGTAACTAACGACATTTCTATTAATTTAAAAACGTGATCGTTCTTAAACTATGAGGTACAAAAGCGAAACGGCCTTTCATATATATATGACGCTGTTGTGAATAGAAATATATTTATTCTGTGTACGTCAAAGCCTGAAAGATGACGTGTTCGATTTCCATATCAATATTTTGGAATAATTCAAACTTTTTATGTGTAGCTCTAGTCACAGACCTTGTTGTGACAGAATTCATTTGTTGTCTACTTTAACTCGGAGCATTGACTTCTTCAAAAACACGTGAATACTTAACCAATATTAGTTCGTTAAATTTTTTTCCTCGTGTGCGGCTCAAACAAAAACGTAATCTGTAAACAACTTAATAAGTTGTTTTATAATTTATAATGTCCATCTGACCACTTTATGCGTGTTTTGTTGTCTATGTGTATTTGTTTGACAACTATATACGTAATGTCTGCTGGTATATGTTAGACTAACAACTGTGTGCGCATATTGCTTTCGGGATAAACAACATTGGCGAACAGTCTGTGGTTAGTGCAGGAAAATATAAATGAATTATTACAAAAAGGCCCATTTGAAGCGGGTCGTTGGTTTTTTGTATAATATTTACTTAATTGAATAATTTAAAATTTACTTTGAAAAAGTCACAATGTTACAACTAATTTATTTACTAACGAAATTTAGTAATGGATGACATGGATTATTTTTGTGATGACTAATTGTAAAACTATTGACGTAGACAAATTAAATGGGTCCTCACTTAAATATGAATTAAAAAATTGTGTGTGATCATCATTAGCAGTGAATTCTTCATAATTAGCGTATTTGCGTCATAGTTAATGGAATAACTGTAAAAGCTACTGTATCTACTTTCTGGTTGAGTTGGATCTATTTAAATTGTTGAAAACTACTTCATCTTAGAGTAAAAAAATCAAGTCTGTTTTAAAATTTAGCATAGAATTTATATTGCTCCGATATAATTTGTTATTCATATGGCCAGAAGAAGTGCTGTAATATGTTTAGTTATTAATGCTGCTTCTATAACTTTTAACTCATTTGGTTGTTTTTTGTGGCCATCCTTACCTACGGTTACTGACTTGCCTTCATCGTAGTAAAAAATATAATGAATCACTGAAAATTTGGCTACCACCAATTTTCGTACTCAATTTCTTAATAGATTAAAATGAATCATAATGATGACGGGACAAGATTATATCCAAGAATGATTAGTTCCATTGCACGGAATTGCGAAAATTTAAAAATTGCAAGAACTTATAAAATAGTATAAGAACTTATATCACAATTTGGATGTACATATTTCGACTTACGACAATTATTGTCAGAAAACACATTTACGATTAACACCCACGAGATTCTTAAGTGCCGATAGCTTTGCTGGTTGAAATTGACTAATTAAACTAGCAAAGCTACCATCCGAACATAAGCGAAGATAGTGTTCTTCTATTAAAGAAAAAGAAGAGGCAACAATAATATAACGTTTCAACCAACCTTAAAACACTTCTCTTCTTGAGGGCAGAGTTTCTTAAGTATGGTTCCCTGGTCAGGCCCAGCCTTAAAGTTGCCTTGATGGCCAGCTAGCTGGATCCATGGGTACCGCTGCTTCTTGTACGTCTGGAAGAATGGCGTCCACTGCACTATGTTGCGGAGTTTGCGCCATCTCTCTGATTGCTGGAAGGAAAAGGTTAATTATTATTATGAGGCATTTTGGAAAAGGCTGGGTCTCCTTGTTCAATTTTAATTTTATTGAAACTCTTTCTTCAGAAACACGCGAGCAAGAAACGGTAAATTCTGTTGCAGCTTCGATAAATAATTTACGTCCAAACCAAAAAGAGTCGTCTTAAATTTGTTAGTTGGGTAACAAAAAATAATAATTCGGTACTAATAGAATAATAATAAATAAAAAATAGTCAAATAATAAGTAAATTAGGAAGAAGTCTAAATTCATTTTTCAACGGTTTTGTCTATTTTATGGTATTAAGTATAGTCATCTATAAAAATAAATTGTATGTCAATAGAGGAAAACATGACAAAAACCGCATGAACATTCCATTGTTCGATCGTGCATTCATAGGCTGTGTATGAGTACCTATATTTTCCCATATTATAAAGCAAAGTGCGTAATACGTACGTACTATTTGTGTAATTATTATAGGTAATTAAAATGTACTAGTAGGTTTCCTACGAGCCAGTTCAAATGTACTGCGGAATCATAATGTAGACTGTCATTAAAATTATAGATATCAATAAAGAGGACAGAACATAAAGTTTTGAAATCCTTTCACAGCTCTTCACCATTAGTATTTTGGTTATTCATTGACTTGGTAGAGCGCAAAAAATTTAAAAAATATTTCCAAGTGAACGGTAAATATACTACTCATATCGTAATACCTACTATGTGTCAACTTATAAAACATGCTGTTTCAAACTACGTCGATATAAGTTTAATGTATTGATGTAATCGTCACGTTCACCTCCTCCACTGAGGAAAGACGAAGGAATATCGATACAAATGTATGACGCAGGATCATTTTCATGGAATAACGGTAAGCTCCTACGTAAACGCTGCGTTTTGGATCTCCCCAATAACAACTGGATGTATCTGATTAGGGGGAATTGTGACGTATAGGGAAAACAATAGTTTGTATGCGTTAATTGAACATTGGATTTGATTGTAAAATAATTTGGGGAATTCGATTTTACGGGTTTTCACATAGTTTGGGATTCTTCATATTATAAGGAAGGATTACTCTTTGTAAACAATATCGTCAATATTTGGGGAAGAAGCAGTGAGCAAAACTCAACGCCTATATATCAAATTTTAGTATTATTTGAATAACTTCAAACGCGTACTATGTCGTAAGCATATACCTAGATATCTATGCGTTTTAAAAATTACTTAGACCAGCAATCCTGCCATTAGCCATAACAAGCACACGTTATAATTATATTTGCGAACAAACAATATGTAGTGTTATATTATGTATACATATACCACGGCTTTAATTATTATTAAGGATAAATAGGTGTTTAATTAGCTCCAGTAAACATTGATAATATTGTAGGGCATGAAATAATCAATTAGTTGCATATTTAGACGTAATATCTGGAATTATTATTAATTTGTTTATTATGCATTTGTGTCTCCTTTATGTTTTTGTGTAGCAATGTATGTACTGTTAAAATTCGTCAATAAATGTCAATCATATTTTGCTGCAGTTTTTTTAGATATGCCAGTTGATCTACTTCTATGACTATTTAAAATCTACAATAAATATGTTTCATCAGTATTCCTCTCCTACTCTTTTCTCTAGTATTTAGGGTCGGCTCTCCATGTCTGTGTTTTCCAACTACCTCTTTCCTTTGCTGTTGCAAATACCCAAAAGGCTGAATCACCAAATAGGCGAACTCCTTGGTTATTTAGACTACTAGAGAAATGGAGAGTTCGGTAGGCTATTCACCCCGATAGAATAACTTTATAACATCAATGAAATATCTGGTTCATCTATATTTCATGTATTTTCTAAAATTATTCTATCGGGGTGAACAGCCGGCTGGACTCTCCCTTTCTCTATCTGTCTACGAACGTCGTGTTTGAACTTTTGTACCTATTTTCTGTGGGTCAACATGGACACATGTGGCAGAGCTCCTCGCCTAGTTTAGACATGACTACAGAAATTACAAACATTATTGCCTTAGCTATATTTTTACGTATCTTGTGGGTGCTATTTTTTTGTACTTTTAAGTCGACGAGTCTTATCCAAAATCATAATTAAGAATGTTTTAGGATTTGTAGCATAACCCTTCGTTGTCTCGTCTAACATGTGTTAGACGTTTATATAATGATAAAATCTTATTATCAAATCTTTTTTTGTCTACTAGCTATCTGTTTAAATATGTATACTTATATAGAGTCCTACAAATAGCATTACCGGATAACCTATGATAGAGTAATATAAGTTATACGGTCGTTTTACTTTTGCTACATTTAGCGGGAACTAGTTTGTTCGTAATAAATGCTGTCTTTACATTAATTTACAAAAATATTTGCAATATTTAATTCAGATGGATTGATTAAGAAAAATTCTAGTGTCCTTTTATAGATAGCTATTAAAATCTTATTACAGTTCTGTGCAAACCACTAAGCTAAGTAAACAGCGATAAAGTTGGTAAAAAGTCAGCCTGATAAAAGTGTTTAATATACGCTTATTAATAAGGAAACTTGTTACACTACGCATACCACAACAAGGCTGCTTAAAACAAATAATGATGATATTGATCAATATACATTAGGAGGCATTCTTCCGTATACGCGCATCTCATTAAAACAGATCACCGCGATAAAATTAAGATTAATGTCAAGGAATCTTTGATAACGCTAAGATAAGATCAACAAGATACACACGCTAAACATTTTTTGTATATAATTATTAATCAATAGAAGACCCTGAGACCTTCGCTAATCTTCGTTTATATTCATCTTAGCTATTCAAATTGATTTCACATAATCACGTAATTAAAGGCGTTATTTATGAACAAAATATTACAATTAATCCATAATAAGATCATTATTCTTTAGTATTCTAACCGAAATAGATCTTAGCCCAGCATATGAATAGAGGTATCACATTAACAAAATATGCATTTAAAAGATCGTTAAAAATTAAATAAACGAACCTTTTTGTGGCTGTGTATGTATGCACAAAATACAACATCCATAAAATCCTCAATGGTAACACATATGTTGGCCGAATACATTTTTATAACACAACACACACGAACACTCGTAAAGTTAAAACACGACTAACAATCGCAAGGATGTCAGACAAGTGATATGTGTTTCACGCTTCGGAACGTAGAACCGACTGGGTAGCCAACCCGCCACTCCGACAATATAAACCACACACATTTGTCACAACTGACTCACACGAAGGACCGTATAAAACTATAGACCGCACGACCATAGTATGACGTCAGCATTACCTACGTAAATCTATAAAATTCAGTTTTACGGAAATCCAGTTTAGCATTGCACAGTATCAAAAGTCGCATGAAAATTCCAATGAACTTCTTCAATAAGTGCTCGTTGACGTATATTAATTATTTACCGCACAAATTAATATGGACATAATTATTTAATCAGTCTATACGTTTATCGACGTGCGAAATAAAAATTTACATGGTGATATTTTTTGAGGATATCCACTTACGTTTTTTTTTTCATCGATTTATTTTTTCATAATACAGTTTGAGGTAATTTGTAGTAAAATATATTCTGTTTATGTCACTATACATTGAGTCAAATAATATATGTATTCTCTTTACTTACTGAACGTCGACACGAACGAATCACTTCACATGGCATTTAGTAGATACTTCGTTTTATTTTATAACGTTTGAAACACAGCACAGCTTAACTGGATTATTTTTCATCGGTGATCACAATACATAAGGTTATGTATTTAAACTGGATATTTTTCCACTTACACGAAAATCACCAAGAACGTAGTCGCGAGCTTCAACGAATTTTGACTTAAAAGGGAAGCAGCAATACTTTTTTATCATTACAGTAAAATGTCAAGAATAAATAAGTGTCTGTTCACATCAAAACTTCTAGAGTAAATAACTATATAATACGAATTTGAATTTTGCGAGACCTCGACTAACTGCATTAATATTTATAATTTTTTCTGTTAGCAGTGTCAACTATGTTTAAACCAACTAAACGAGTTCCAATATCGCTACATCTTTATATATTAACGACCCCCAGAAATACGTAGAGCATTGTAGAACTGTTAAATATTTAACGCCTATGCATCTAGCTAAATTAAAATCAGTGCCTAGCTAAATTATTATAGTTAAGATAAAACAATTAATATGTTTTATTTCGTTTGTTTCATATCGTACACGTTGCATCTAATATGCAGCTAATTATATGTCCATAAATTAAAGCGCAGTCGATAAGATTTATACAGAAGCAGTGACATTGAAATCTTGCACTAATTGGTCGTACTCGTAAGTGACCAGTTCACCATAGATTGATTCTTAGACTAAAATAAATCCTACTCAAAATTCTAGGCATCAAAGTTAAACCCAGTTAACCTCCGTTGTACAAACGGCAATGAACGCGTTATAAGTTCGAGACAGGCATGTCAATCTGTTGTGCAGCATTTCTATCCTACAAAAGATTATAGCCTAAAATCTATGAATTGTGATCCTAAAATAGAGTAAAATAAATGACTAACAGCGCCTGAATTGAACCTTTAGCAGATATTTTTAGAAGGCTTGAATATAACATATTTGTATTAATTAAGAAAAAATGTCCCCAGCACTATAAACAAATGGTGCAATATTGCGTAGAGCTTTACAAATATTTAACCAGAAAATGGACACATAGCACCCCCTGATTCGAAACTGCAATTTGGTATGATGTGCTGTCCAACCATATATCATATTACATATAATAATGTTGTGCATATATTATGCGCAATACAACGACGTAACAGTGACAGTACTCATAGAAATGAAAGTAACATTTCAGCAGTAATTTTCGCACAGTAAGACCAAAGTCAAACAGCCATCGTAGAACCAACTTGGCGACAATTCTAGTAAGTTCTATTTATGACGGTCATAAAAGTTTTATAAGGAACATCGCATCAATCACGTTATTCATTAAGGGGAACAATTAAACGAATTGGTTCTGTGAAATTCTAAGTAGGTATATGAGTCTTTGTTTCATGAGCAATTCGCTTGATTCCGTCTGCTAAACTGGTACAAGGATCTTGATTAAAATGACTGTTGTGGGTGTGGATATAAGAATGCTAAAATTGCATAAGTACTGAGTAACTTGTTACTGCGGTTTTGGCTGCATATTATCACAAAAACACCTTACAAAAATGTTTTACTACTGTCTTAAAAAGTCACCAAAGGAGCACAGTCTGAAACTGTGTTTTGAACTTACATTTCTAACGGTTTAACTTAATGACACCTAAACATACAAAGCTATTTTTATAACACTTAGGTGACAAGCAAACACTTGATAATGTGTGTTAGTACCTACACTATGTCCACTTACAGTACTATATATTTGCCTTTTAAATACCCATTTCTTTAAAATTCTGATAGCTCCTTTACTAAAAATACTGTGTCCGTAAACAAAAATATTACTCCAAATTTCTCTATATTCACCATCACATAATTAAATACATACACATCATACATATGTGCATGATGTGGTCAATATATAATTTGAGTGAACTCCCAGGCGTAATCGGGAATTCCATTGGGCGTAACTTATCATTGTTAGCAAAATGTGATTCACTTTTATCTAACGCTACAGATATGGCAAGACTCCTTAAAAGAATCCTGTCTACTTAGAACAGGACTGCAAGTTCGTTTCTTCTTAGTACAGTTACGTTAGTACTATTCTTTATTCTGTGGTACAGTTTATCCTTTATCCTCAAGTTGAAATCGCGAACTTAAAAGGAAATTCCGTCACTCTGCGTCAGTGCTTCGTACTTCATATCAAAAGTTATTGCCTATTCTACGATATAGGTATGTTTGTATTTAATTGTATACGTATGTGTATAGTATTATGGGATCATATTTAAAGATAACTGCTTATTAAAACTGGTATACCTACAACTATCGCTATTTTTCTAACTATGTTATTTCAATTCAAACGGTTGTCTGATCGGAATGCAAAGGGCGCCGTTAGTAACTTACTTTTTTAATGACTTATTAAATATTGATGGAGGTGTACAATTAATAAGCTATACTCATGAAATGCTCATCGTTTCTTCAGACTTAATCAATCTTTTTTTTTTCCTAGGGGAAACCTTCTAAAAGGCTGCCGGTCTCCTAGGGGGAAGGCCGGGGTGTGTAGACTTAATCAACCTGCCGTAATTATCTTATTTTTGTTACTTTTCATTAAAAGACAGACAAACACACACACTTTTGCCTATATAATTTTAGAGATTACATTTCATCTGTCTTCATTGAAGTGGGTGTACACGAGCGCAATTACTATGTTTATTTTTATGACCACACATATTATGTTCTTAAAGGCGGAAGTGCATCCCAATCGATTTGCGTCGTAAAGCAACACTGGCATTAATCGCTGAGTGGATGGGTGATCATAAATCACGGAGCCAATTGGCGCTTTAATAGTTGTTTTATTGTAGATAATCTACGCTCTCATCACATAGTCAATCATGGTGTACAAAGTAATTACCCTTGTCTGATTTTGCTGGTAAGAATAAAAAACTAAATTGTTATTCAGTCTCATACTCCTACTAGCTAAATCTTTGCAAAGAACTTCATTAGAGAAATTAAAGTTAGCGTGCCTCAGTTCCGTTTATTCTAGAAACATGGATATGAGTTGATTTCATCTATCTTTGTCAACTCAAATATAAGAGCTCAGTTTCGTTTACAACACTATTAAAACGCTCATGGCTTTGTTTAAAATATATATTTTTTTTTAAGTATCACATGTGTAGTGATTGTTGTAGATGAGTGAGTGTAGTGTATATCCAGTAACGTTGTAAGTATAATTTTAGACGACTATTGCAAGAACTTTACACACAAACATTATCAGAAAGAACAGTAATTTAGTTCACACATAATATTTGTCATCAGGTCCTATTAACTTCTTAAATATGTGTTCAAACATTCTCAGGCATGTGCTGTGCTGTTAGCATAATGTTGGTCGTCTCTATCAGCGTTGAGAACAAAATTTCATCATACAGGTCGCCGCGGTCATTTACCACAAAGAGGGTCATGCGCTTCTTTTCTCAGTTATATAAAAATAATGGCCCAACGTCTCGTCAAAACAATAATTATCTAATTTACTAACTGACCTACTTACATAATATAAAGTAATACGAGACTGCGACGAACGTCATCCATGTGTCATTGTATTATAATAAAGGAAACTGCAGCATTGTAAAACTGCGCACGCGCGTCTGCAAGTGCACTTTCGCAACAGTTACTGTTACGGTTTACGTCACTTACGACTTACTTCGCGTATTTTTAGAGGCATAAACTGGTAGAAAATGGTAAGTAGTAAAATAAATACGTCAAATATTACAAAACATCCCACGCAAACATTTCGTAATATTTGTAATTTCTCCGCGCAATCACTTCGAGAATGTTCACTCCTGCTCTGGAAATTTTGTGAGATGCTCGGCAATAAGATGGGTGTAAATCATATTTTAACTGGATTTATGCTAATACAGTGACTTGTTTTGATTGATCTAACACTTCGATATCTAAAAAGATGAAATTTGTAACATATTTTTATGAAATTTCATAACAAAAATTAATTTGAAAGTTTGGCTCTTATACTGAGAAATGTCAAAGGTCAAACATTTGTATAAGAATTTGAACTCATAAAATGTCCAGGACAAAGTTCGATGTTTCTAATATGTTTCTAGATTCGTTCACGTCAAAGGACTTCCAAAGAAAAACTGCGTTAGAGCAATTAAATTTTATAGGAAAATACGTACAGGAAAACAACGCAAATCCGTCCATCTTAAATTCCAAACACGTAACACTGTATATTAAAGTGATTTTCTTTTAATTGTTTTATTATATCGTTAGCGGATAAGAGAGTAATAAGGTCTGTTATAATTATAACAGTAATTTACGGAATTTGATGATCTTTGAAACTGCTATAAAAACTGCTATTAAAATGCCCGACGTTTAATGATTACTATTAAAATATTGCCTCGTGTAAGGTCTAAAGGACATTTACATTTGACACGATGCCGCATCGTAGTATATTGCGATAACGTGTCGTGTGAAGGTAAGACGTAGCCGATATCGCAACCTGCACCTGCACGCGACTCTACTGGTTTCTATGTATTTCTATGAAATATCTTCCGTAGCGAGTGACACGTCGCATCGTCCGCCGCCGCATTGTGACGCCCAACCGCTCATCGGTATTACCCGACCGCTCACCAGCATTGCCAAAGACATAAGAAATCTTATCTCTTCAACTCAGAACCAAAAGAAATATGGCACTGCTGCGGTTTGCAGTCGGGTACTCAGTATCATGTGTACAGCGACACGTCGCGTTCAGTTGCGGTTTGCAGTCGGCTATACGAACTCGTAAGTACCTTCACACGACACGATATCGCTATATGCTACGATTCGGCATCGTGTCAAATGTAATGTCCTTAATAATCGATTTTAAACTTTCGCGATTTGTATACATCATACAAAATAAATTAGCGGGTCTTAATCGCGTACAACTAACTTATATAAGGTATAAATACCTATTTGGTTCCGACGTTTCGCTCGTCTTGCACCGAGCGTGGTCGCGGAGAGACTGAACGGAACCAAATAGGTATTTATACCTTATATAAGTTAGTTGTACGCGATTAAGACCCGCTAATATATTTTGTATGATGTAATGTCCTTATCTTAAAACTATGATGGGTAACATCACACTGTGAAAGTGACGATGCAAGGATGCATCATATATGAGTGTTACAATCTTAAACACCGGCACAGGTGTTTGAACATGTTTCCACATCCACACCTTAGCTAATAACTACTAGAGAATATAACATCCTTGCTCAATAGTAAACAGCGTTCGTCGAACAGTGATAGGATTTCACTTACATAATTGTCACGTAATATACTATCTTGTAAAGTAGTACGTGTTCTTTATGAAAACATAGATTGACGTTTTCCAAGGATAGAGGCTGCCTAAGTATTTCTACATACTACAATATGGACCTTCTCTTATAGAGATTCTATTTATATCAAGATTTTTACACATTGCGTCTTTCTTTGGTTAACCTTGAATATTTCAGTATTTAAATTGTAAAGACGCTATTAATCTTCGCATTTCAACTGAAACACGTAGCTGTGACCTTGCTCTAGTAGCCGTCGTTAAGAATACAAAAGGCTAAGTATACATGAATATGCTATGATCCAAATTGTAAGAACTACTAAGGCATACATGCCACCGGCGATAAAGAAATTGTTATTCACGAAATTGTAGTGTGTGTTCACTTCATGTATGCATATGGCTACAGAGACTGAAATTCGTTGTTTTATATTTCTTCACTAATCGGTTGGTTGTATGTTTGCAGATTTCCCCGCATCACAGGATTTATTCCTAGTGCGGGAAAAATATCTCAGCTGAAATACGTTCCCTGTTCCCTGTTGGACTAATTGCTCTACATGCAGATCGATTTTGAACCGCCCGCATAAACTGTTTCCCCTACCCTATCCAGCTCTGTACGGTGTGTGCCCGCTATTCCAGAACATTAATGCCCAACGACCATCGGTTCTCGGACAATTTTAGTAGTAGTAAAAATACGTCAAGATTTTGACGTAGAATGTACTGGTGTAAACGTGGTTTATATAAGCGAATATCAACCTTATATAGTTTGCCTAGCATCTGAACCTTTTATGTTTTTTTTTCTAAACGTAGGAAACGGCCTCAGCCTCATCTTAAGTTAATACGCATTGAAGGCATACGTATATCGCATATATAAAGGAGTTAGAACATTGTTGCTAATTTGTGACCATTGACACCATGGTCTAATACCAACACTTTAAAAAAAACTTCTCTTATCGCTTAATACAATGTAATGTTGTGATGACATATTCGTTTACTACCATACAATATCATAAATACTGCGATAAAACAACCAAGGTTGAGTTTTATTACATGACTGTGTGAAACCATTAAGTTTTTGTAGCCAACAAACTGTAATATACAAAATGCGAAAATCGGTTGAACAGTCTTCTTCAAATATAAACCGAAACAAAATACCTATTTGATTATTTAGATAGATACATAAAAACTTTATGCATAGAACGTATGGATGGATTAAATAGACAACCCGGAGGCGCAGCCGACGGTGGTTACCTCAGAGTACCCCAACATTTTCCAACTACTGGTGTTACTAGATAGTAATACCAGCAGTTGGAAAATGTTGGGCTGATTGAGCTCATTCTGCGTAGATACGCAGAATGAGCTCTCAGTGTCCTGATGTCTTTGTCCTTCTAGGGTTCCATTAGACTGATGACAGGATCCCAAGCCGGAGAAACATTGAAATCGTCTTCCCTATTGAAATTAGCATATTTTTTATTTCAATAAATGGATCATCTTTGGAAGAAATCGGTGTTCTTTTGCGATTATCTGTGGTTTATCAAATCGCAGATAATGATTGTACCTTATTGTATATATAATAAATAATTTAGTTTCTGGATAATTCAGTTTAAATACAATGTAAGTAGGTAAAACCAATAGATCGCGATAAAATCCGTAAACTCTAGTTTGATTTCAATATGTAACCGCCACAAAGTAAGTGTTCAAAGTAGAATTTCCATCATGTCCGTCTGTATAAACGATATAAACTCAAAAAAATCTTTACTAATTTTTGTACGGTCTTCACTGCTAGATAGTGTGACCCCTGAGGATAGCTTAGGTGGCGTATTCACGCGGTTGGAACTGCAAGCAAGGTCTAGTAATATATGAACATTCGATCACTAATCCTTCGTCATCATCATCCACCTAGCGTTATCCCAGTCTCAACCCAGGGCCCGCTTTCTACTCTAACCGGATTTGGCTGAATATTAGCTTTTCCACGGAGCGACTGCCTATCTGACCTTCGCAACCCGAAGGGATAGCGATATTCCATGGTTTAGACTAGTGTCAGTTTGTTTATAGGGAGCCCTATAACGACTGTCAAAGATCTTCATGACAGTCGGGACTGACGGCTTAACGTGCTCTCCGAGGCACGGGGCAAGCGATAATTTACAAATTAATACGCACATAACTCCGAAAAGTCATTGGTGCGCGCCGTGGATTCGAACCTGATACCCTCTGCAAGGCAGTTCGTTGGTATCTCCACTAGGCTATCGCTGCCTGTTCACTAATCCTGCGTATTTCTTTGTTAATATAAAATCTCGTTCCTAAATAAAAGGTATAGCAATAGATCACAAGTTTAAAACTGTATTTTCATTATACTGGTAAAACCACAGCTACTCTCTATAAAATTAAAGCCGTGTCGGACATTAGAAGCTATTGACTCTAAGAAATGACTAACCGCTGAGACCGACAATTATTGGTCAAATGTTCGCTTGGTTCGTTCTGAGGTCAATAGTTTTGCCCGTACATCCTTTTGCGGTTTTAAGCCTCTTAGCTCCATTGTTTTTTATGTCACGGTCGTTTTAACACGTTTTACTGATTGATTTGGCATTGGCTAATGCTATTGTAGTGTGCTACTCTGTTTTTCTCGATAATTAACACTTGTATTAATGAAACTAATTGGTATTGAGTTCGGTGTAGGCGTTCGACTATTGAGGCGTGAAATAATTGTGAAGGTGCTGAAAGATTTTATACAGTCATGTAAAAAAATTACAGCTAGATCGTGTTTTCAATGTTTTTTTGAGAGCTTAGTACAGTAGCTTAGTGCGTATATCTATATATTCTTTGATGAACAACCATCAGAAGTAAAATATTTTATTTGCGAATACCTATTATTAACTATTTATTTGCCATAATTCGTTTTTACCATTTGTATTTCAAGCTGTTGGTGTATCGAAAACAATAAAATAAAATAGAACGTTCAAGTTCTACTGACGTTCAGCTGGTCGTAAAAAACTACTTATTGCAGTATCGTTTCTGTGTTTTGTCTTTGGAACATAATCATCATCATGTTATTCGTACAGCTTTTCGTGCAGTCCACTGCTGGACATAAACCACTCCTAATATTCGTCATAATAGCAGTATGAGACAATAGAAGCTCTAATGCACTGACAAAAGGCGGCGAGGCCAGCGGTGTACGTAACGGACTGCCGAGACGATGGTCTCGGGTTCGATCCCCAGGTACCGCGGGCACATACCTCTGACTTTTCGAAGTTAACTGTGCATTAAACTTATTAATTAATTATCGCTTGCTTAATAAAGTGCCCGGTAGATGGCAATAGGCTCGCCCCCTATTACATTGGGACCAAAACATAACTGGCGAATTGTGGGTGCATAATACACCTCTGCCTTCCCCTTCGGGGATAAAAGGCGTGAAGTTATGTTATTTTACTGCACTGGTCAAAGGTTTATGTCTAGTTTTCCGTTTCTCCCCAAAGGCACTGTTTGCTTCGTGTATTTTAATTAGTTGCCTCTTACAACAGGCACGGCATGAAATAGGGGAGTGCCACTGTGTATTTATTCTTCACCACGCGGACTCAAATTTAAAGATCAAAAATTAATTATTACAAAATTATCAATCAGTGAATAACAGCCAAATATTACTGGTTTTTGTCTAGCCAACCCAATGCACGATACTGATTCATTTTACAACATCAAACGCCAAATGACGATAGCACAGAGTCTTGGGATATCCTTCAAACAAACGTGAATCATGCAATGTATTCCTAATGACATGGAAATTTGATAAACAATTATAAATACGTAGTATTGGATCCTTAGTTAGGCCTTCGTCACGTTTGACTGTTTTTGACGTCATATATTGACCGGCTGCCAAAGGCCTACGTGACCCTACGATATACGTTTATAGTTGACAACTTGCATAACGAAATTTATGAAGAAATTTACAGGCCTTTACGAAGATTATTTCTTAGGCTACGTGTGTGGCTAGTAGGTAAAGAAAAATCATGATAAGAGTATAGAACGGAATGTGATTTGATACCAAAAGTTGGATTACTTATTTCCTCGATTCATCGTCTTAACACTTTCACGGACAGTAAACGCCTATAGGCGTGATAACAATAAAACTTCAATTGTGTCTCGTTTACTGTCCGTGAAAGTGTTAAGAGTTTATTTAAGTATTATATTTAAATCGAAGTTTTGTCCATGTATGTTTACTAGTTTTGGTATAACAAATATGTATAGCTGATAACACTGCCACCTAATAAATGCAACAGAACAGCATGTTTATTTTCTGGTAAGTATATCAAAACTTGAGGCCGATGATAAGAGATCTTAGATTACATAGATACATATTGACGACCAATTCTAGAATAATGAAGTGGTTTGCTTGCCATCTGTATGTTTTAAAAAAGCTAGTTCCGAGATACATACAAAACGACTTATACACATTCCTTAGTACGAACACTTGCATGAAAAGCCGCTCACGATGGTCACGGATCGCTTTATGTCGATCTTGTATTTTGTGCATGATATGCATACAATCAGTGCGTTGACAAGATCGTGACGGGGTGGTTCTTGTATGGAAAGATTACAAGCAAATCATGACAGGCGTGGTGATGTATGTGTGTAATATATGACGGACTTGTTGATGACGTACCTAGTTGTTTCGTAAGGCTTTGTGCAGAACATGAAACGCAACTATGTATCAGAAATTAAAGTAGGAATAATGTAAATGACAACTATCTATTTGACTACAAGTTAAGCGTCACATATAGGTATTTGAACCAACGCCATCATGTCCTTTATTTAAAGATGGAACACTTAAATTCTACCTTTTTGACTACTCCGATAGTGTAGTGGTTAAAGCGGCCAACATACTGCGCCAATTGAAGTGGGTTCAAACTCCAAAACACGGCGCGAATGTGCACCCCATGTCGTCCCATTTTTAAAGTTCGTTGTTGTTAATCCATGAGATTTATTCATAGTGCTGATGTTCATTTATAAAAGTTTACAGTAAGTATATGAAATGAAATTTAAATTATATTTATAACTAAAAGGAATTTATTTTAAAAAATAATAGCTCCATCCAATACAATATATCATAAGCATGTCAAATAATCCGCTAATTTGATCATCTTATCACAATATTTATTTCTCACAATTAATTTAATTGCCATCAGCAGATCAATATTATGATAATACGTTGTAGTAATCTTAGGATCAAGGCTCTGTGATGAGAAGGAAATGACATTCGTATGTTTGACGTCACTTATCAAGATGAATGATATGTATGATATGGAAAGAATTGGGTTGCATAAATACATGGAGCTCAAGCTTGATTTATACACTTTTTTGTAGACTATTGTAGGGTTAACTGAGGTGCATTGCACCCATGTCCTACTGGTTATTTTTAGGTGTTGTTTATTTATTTCTACACCAGTGAGGCCTAAAGCACACATTATGGATTTTAAATTGTCTTTCGGGGTATATAATACCATGTAACTTTGTTTCGTGTAACCGATATTATTCGACACTGCTGCAAGCGCCAAGCTCACGGATGTACTGAACTATATAACCTTGTATGATGTATACACATCGCGAAATTCAAAATCGGTTAATGTGTAAGACCTATGTATGTTGCCAAAGTCTAATGCAAAATGCAACGTACGTACTTATACATACTTTTGCATTAATTACTTTTATTATCATATAATATAAAGATGATGTGTGAGTAGGTACAGTCAACTATAAAAGTCGTGTTAAAATAATGATGATACAGGTAAGTTTTCTATGTCTAAAAATCCTTGAGAATCATAATTTCGTAATCAAAAATCCAAAATCACGTAAATTTAAGACTTATGTAGCTGACCGTACAACATTAGATATAAGTTGACATAACAGCTCTACCAGGCAGACAGACAACCTGTTAATAATTATCATCTCTCAGCAATAAATAATAGGTATGTCTAACAAAATGTGTAAAATATTCTTCATAAAACGTATCTAAAATGTTTTCATACATTTTAAGTCGGCTGCATTTGATCAATGTATTATTTTACATTTAATAGGTGAATTTATCTTGAAATTTCGAGTTTGTTGACTTCGGAAGCGTGGCCGATTATTTTATAAAGATTTTATACGGATTACCATAATCCTTGGTGTTATCTACGGAAATCTACGAAAGATACAAGAGGTCTAATGTTCATGGTCGTTCTGGAGGGTTATATTTGCATTTCTAGTATTACGATTGTTTTAGAGTTGGTTTTCTAGTATTATTACAAGACTTCCACTGTGACGTGGTTTTTAACAGTACCTACGTAATAGCGTAATGGCAAGGTGAGCAATTTCTGACGAGGTCTTCTCTTGGATGGGTGACGCTTGTTGTGACGTTTAATAAGTTTAAATTAGATAAGACGATTTAAACGCTAAAGTGCTTCGGATGGCACGTAAGGCCGTCGGGAACGGTTCCTGTTATAGGACCAAAATTGCTGAGCCATGTCAGACGCCAATCGTCCGTGTGGTCATGTGTTAAATATTTAAAATGACACTAACCCATTTCATTCCATGGGTGTCGTAAAGGTCGGGCACGCCACGATAGTGGCGGTAAGTCCCGTGGTTGACGAGTGGTTGGAGAGACGTCACGGCGTCCTCACCTTCCGGTTGACTCAAATCCTTACCGGCCGTGGTTGTTTTGGCCGGTATTTGTGGAGGATAGGCCGAGAGGAAACGCCCGGATGCCACCATTGTGGCAGCAGCCGCGACCCTGTCGAAGACACGGCGTTGCATACTTTGGCGGAATGCCCAGCTTGGGCATCGCAGCGCCGTGATCTGGTCGCGGCTCTGAATACGGTTGTCCTCTCGCTCCCGGCCGTAGTTCTGTCTATGGTCCGGAGTGAGAGGTCTTGGAACGCCGTCGCCTCCTTCTGCGAAGCAGTCATGCTGAGCAAGGAGGCGGCGGAGCGGGAGAGGGAAATACATCGCCCTCTCCCGAACCGTAGGTCCGGGCGTCGGGGACGTCGAACAAGAGACGACCTCCGACCACCCTGAATTCAGTGCCTGCGGACGGTGAGCGCTGGGGCTGCTCCCTGTCCGCCAAAAGGTGGGAGGCGGCGCGTGTCCTCGCCGCCTCCCAAGTAGCTTTGTGAGGTGATGGATGCGAGAAGTTTGATGGATGCAAGAAGTTTAATGGATGATTGCGAGATCATGACGAGACGGGGCCCGCCAACACCAACGGCGGGCCGATCCCCGGGCGGGGTCGCGAGAAAGTATGCAAATCGCGAATCGCGTGACTCCGCCAACACACGGGACCCGTAGGGGCACCGCGGTGGTTTTTAGTGGGTATGCCCCGAACGCCTGTAGGGGAGAGCCTCCACATACCTCCTCCGCCAGTCCCAAGCCCAGCCGTTTTAATGGCTGGGTTGGCGGAGTTGAGACGACTCATAAGGAGAGTTTACCACCGTAGTGAACAAAAAAAAAAATGGGTGTCGTAAAGGCAACTAAGAAGTATACACGAAACAAAATATAGAACCTTTACGAGGAGACGACAGACTAGTCATCAATCCCTGTACCAACTCTTCTGGCCAGCGTGACTATATGACGCCTCCGTGGACCAGTGGATAGCGTATGCGACTGCAGTAGCAGCCAGGAGTAGAAGTAGCAGCCCGGATTCTGGTGATGTGCCCGGTAACGGCAATAGGCTCGCCCCCTATTACGTGGGACCTAAAAATTCATGGCGAAATGTGGGTGTAATATTTACACCTCTACCTACACGCCTACCCCTTCAGAGATACAGGCGTGAGACTATAAAAAAATATATATATAAATATATATGACGCTAGCTTATTATCTCACAGGGCTAGTACTGTAGAGGAAATTTGGAGAACCTTAATTGCAGTTGTGAAATGCGTCTGTGTGGCTAATGGTGACTCCACACTAGAGTTGGTTACACACTCCTAAGGAAAATACCCAGTAATGTAGGAGAAAAGTGAAACACTGTTCGCAATGCTTAAAATTTCACAATTTAACGCGCAATATCTCCCGGAGATCCGGTGCGAATGGTGCTAGTTTAATTTGATTCACTGAGTATGAGAAAGCTTTAAGTAAATGATTCATATCCGTAAACAAAGAAAGCGAACAGGATTCTTACTTGTTATGGAAATTCATATTGTTTAGTAGTTTTTGTCTCCTTTACGATGGTAGTCCAAATGATGGATTTATTCGCCACCTGTTCAGCATGCAGAAGGAGTGTGTACAGGCGTTCTGACGCTGCCTTCCAAAACCACCGTGGTGTCATCAATGTTTCATAGCGGCGGTGCCACGCAAATCATGTTTAGCATACTTTTCCGTGACCCACCAACAATTGTTTACTAGATGCGAAGCAGCGGCTGGCATCGAAAAGCGACAAATGGGGCTCAGGGGCCCAATTCTACTAAATAAATATAGTTTCGATATCATGTCAGTGTCATACTGACGTCACAAAAGCGTATTCTTCTAAATTATCTGATAATTGAACGAAGTTGTAACAAGATCGTAAATTGAAACAAGTGTCAAAATATGTGTCAACGACGAACTGTTTATTTCAAATTATACGATAATGACATTAGGTTATCAGAATACCGCTTCTGAGTCCATTCAAAATATAATATCAATGTCATATAAAAATAGGAGAATTGGCCCCCAGGTCTATACCTAACAGTGGGCCGCCTGCTGTGGCTGTGATTATGATGAGGATAATTCTCTCTTTGCTAAAACTCAAAACTATCAATATGAGCTTTTAGTTGTCCAATGTTGGACAAAGGCTTCTCCAATTTTGCGTCACAAAAGCACTATGAGGTAATAACAGGATTCGGCCTTGTATTACCAACCTGGCCGAGTTGAAAGAGGGTTTCTGTCCACTATTTACTTCGAGCATTTTCCTTAGTCGCCTTTTACGACACCAACAGAATAATACGGGGTAGTGACAATGAATACAGAACATAGAAGAACATAGAAGAGTAGTTTTTAAGGATTTCGTGTGCCGATTCCAAGTGGGGACTGTCTCCAGTTTAGTTCGTAGTTGGCGCCGTTGGCGCCGTTGGCGGCGCTGGCATCGTTCTCCATCTCTCTCGCTCTCCTAGTTAAGATACACTGGAGGAGAGAGAGACAGCTACCGCAGTGCGACTGCCACGCCGCCAAGCGGCAATTTAAGTCGCAGAAAGTTTGTCTTCAAAGCGCCCATATGAAATGCGCCTCTATGTAAATATCTGAGCTCTTTGATAGTGACTCAATCTATCATCTCACGGAAAACTACAATGTATATTTAACTAAAATGTATACTTAATCGCATCCTAAGTTATTCTCTGGTTTAACATGACTGTTAAGTAGGATATTTAAAATTTAACTGTTTTCCGGTGCAGTCTGTAGATCTTATCAATTTACCAAGACCTCCTTAAATCTCTGAAAACATGTTAACGATAGCTGTATTGTGACTTGTTTAGTTAAATTTGACATTAATAAAATACTTTGACTTTTAAATTAATTAATGAGATCGCGAAATGAACTTAAGGTTGACTATTGATAAAGTTTAAGCTAAACATTTGTTTATTCAAATTGAACCAGATGGTTATATTTTAATTATTATTTTTTAACAGTGTGCACAAGCCTTTAGTGGATCAGACAGGAATGAAAGAATAATAATAATCTGAAGGGGATCAGATCAGGGGATACGACCGGAATAAATCGACTAAACCAGTATTCAAGTAGAACCAGATGTTTATACATACATACATACATAGACTCACGCCTGTTTCCGCGAAGGGGTAGGCAGAGGCATATTAAACGCCCACTTTTCGCCAGTGTTTTGATACCACGTACCTACCTAATAGGTGGCGAGCCTATCGCCGCTTATCGGAATATTTTGTTTGCCAGAGCCTCGTCCGTTGATCGGCAGGTGCACCACTTGCAGGTGAGGTTGGCTTGGGACCCTAAGTTCTTGGTGGGAACCCTATGCACCCTATGATGTTTATATATTGATTATTATTTTTACAGTGTTACAGCTTTGAATTTCCGTATTATATGTATTCATATCGTAGTCATGGACAGACAAAACTATCTCTATCCAAAAAGTGAACCAAAGAGTTCGTTATAGTAGCTTAATTCTTAATTGCGAATATTACGAAATTGTCTTTGGATTGGTTGGTATCATCAAAGCACTTTGATGACAAACTTTCTGCGACTCAAATTGCCGATTGGCAGCGTGGCAGTCGCGCTGCAGCAGCTGTCTCTCTCTCCTCCAGTGTATCTTAACTACGAGAGCGAAAGAGGCGGAGAACGATGCCAGCGCCGCCAACGGCGCCAACTACGAACTAAACTGGAGACAATCCCCACTGTGAATCGGCACACGAAATCCTTAAGAACTGCGCTTCTATGTAAATCTGTATTCATTGGTATCATCTTCATCATGTCAGCCTAGAGACGTCCACTGCTACGGGCAGGTGAGGGCGTGTAGCCTTCCCTGAGAACGGGTTCCGTTGAACCTGGCGCCATGGGACGAAGACTGGACAGCTTCGGTACCCAGTCTTCCTCTCGTAGGGCGTCTTTGGTTGGCAGTCGAGGTGGTTTTTAGTGGCAACACCACATACTCTCATTTACCCAAGAGACGGAGATCCGAAGGGATTTTCCACCTCGTAAAAAAAAAAGACGTCCACTGCAGGACGTAATATGCCTCCCCCAAGCTTGTTGACAGACCGATCTTGAGCCGCGTTATTTTGGGTATCTCGACTCTGGGTACCATTCCAGAAATTAGGTACCCAGGGAAAAACTAATTGGGTTGGTATACGGATTCATGTCGAGTCTTCCTCTTTGCAAATATTTATTTGCTTCTTATATTTCTCTTAGTCACTTCTGATGACCCACGGAATGCAATGGGGTGAAGTAATTTTGTAATCTTAATCTGTCACTCACTTACTTAATTAATTACAAGGCGACAAATCGCCGATTTCCTTTCTCGTAGAGTACTAAATATACTAAACAGTCGTAACACATTTTACCGTGAGAACTAATTACAATCTTCAAGTGCGACTAGGTACGTACATATTAATATATTCATTACAAACATTGACAAAATACATAAAGACTATCTGATGAATAAATATGATACAAACATAACGAAGCTATGAGAATTTCTCACGAAATCTTTTATTCACAACTTAACACCATTGTTGATGTTTCATTAACATTTATTAACCCGGCGTAAATGAACCAGGGTTTTTGAGACCCTCTAGTGTGTAAAATTATGCGTACAAGTCTTAAATCGCACTACCTCGCCCCCTCCGCCTCAGTAGCTGGATTCCAGGAATTAGTGCGTCGATTAGTTTATGCAAATCAGTGCCACGTGCGATGTTATCGCTGACAGGTGAGTTTAAAGTGCGCGCGGGCGTTTTATACCCGGGTTCATAGTTTACGTTTCAATATTTTTTTATCAGTGTCCTTACGGCTTTCCTGTTTTTTTAGATTTTGGATAAATTACAATAATCTGGCACTTTTATACATTATGGATAACGTATATGGTAACGTTGTATACATTATGGATAACGAACGGACTAGGCAGCTTTTGGAGGAATATTCTTCGGATGAAAGCGGTCCATCAGGGTCGGACATTGACGAAGAGGAGTTAATCAGCCAGCGTAGTAACGAAAGCGACACAGAAGAGGAATTGGGTCGTCAGCTGTTAGAGCCCGAGACGACATCTAGTTCAGCACCAGTTATATGTCCTGAGGGAGAAAATAATAGCTCCGTTGATCGACCTTATGCACTGCATGTTTATGGCAAAGAACATACTAAATGGAGTAGAGATTGTTACCGAACTAACGTGAGAACTCGTTCTGAAAATATAATTACTGTCATTCCTGGTGTCAAAGGCCAAAAGGCAAAGAAAATTGCTCACTACTGAGTCTAAAGCGACGAGAGCTTCTTCGGGTTTTGGGATTGAAATTGGTAGAAAATCATTTACGCACACGAAGAGATGCTAAGCGTCTGCATACTAGTCTACGCAAGCGAATAAGTGATTCTTTGGGTGAACCATTCCCTGCTCCGCCAACTAAAGTAGTAGGTATTATAAGAAGATGTCAAGATTGTGCCTATAAAAAAGATAGGAAGGCCAAACATACTTGCTGCAAGTGCAATAAGTTCATTTGCATGGAACATGCTGAGACAATTTGTAAAAATTGTGCTACATATTCACAAGACCCAAACTGATTTTTTTACTGTGGTTTCTCTTTTTTTGTTAATTAATATCCTCGTTATTAACAAACATGTGATGTAATTTCAGAAAAAATGTTCTTTCCCTTTTTTTATTGTAACGACAAGTACATGTATTTTTCTGTTCGAGTTTTTTGGTAATTTTCTAAACTTTAATAAATAAATTAATTAATTGATTATTACATAAGTAGTTTCAATTATTTTACTCCTCATATGATTCACTATTAGTTTATCACTCAAAAAGATAACAAAAACCTGTTAAAATTAAATACAACGATATTTCAAACAGGGTAAAATTCACCCTGGTTCATTGATGATATGATTGAAAATAGGTTCATACACGCCGGGTTAAAATATGAATGGATTTAAAATGCTATCTTTGTATATAAAGCCAGACAAGGTTAATTTGTTAAAAAATATCTATTTTCCATAGATATTCAAATAGTTTGGCCTAATCATTGTTAAAGTTAAAAGAAGCCTGTTTAGTACTGGTGCAGTTAATATAATCTGTACTGGTTTTAGTTTTAAACAAAATTATTCATTCAAATTTTAGCATTATTGTACCAGCACTTGGCCAGTGTGGTGGACTATGGCCTTACCCTTCTCATAGTGAGAAGACGATGATGTACCACATACTATTATGATAATCATTTAAAGTACCTAAAATATTAACTTAGTCAAAATATTTAAATGCGTAGAAAGTAAAATGTATTTGATTTATAATTTTCTTATCTTTACTATTGACGTTATTTGTCTAATATGAAAACACAGCCTTCTGTTGTGTAAAGAAATTCAATACAGCCAAAACAAACAGACCACATTCCTTACGACGGTTATTCGCTCTCCTGAGCAAAACACAAATTATTTAACACAGTGAGTTTTGTCTAAGAACACATGTACCGACTACTTATTTTTTTAACAAATTCATAAGTCTTCAAAGAGTATCGAACTTTTTGTTATCTAATCCTCAAACAAACGCAAGAAACAAGTTATTAACACTTCAGCTAAAACTTGTTTTATTACAATATAATTGGTACAAAATCAACAAAAAAATATCATGTTAATCAAATTGCATCATAAAACCGCGTATGTATGTGAATTCGCTAATATTTGCGGAATGATAGATGCTTTCTCTGTCCTTTAAGTATTGTTTGAAAGAGATGGAAGTTGCACGTTGCTGGGGAAGTGACCAGGTGCTATTATTTCAAGTACGTTTGTGACGCACGCGATGTCTTTGATAAAACGCATCTGCTTACTGCTAACTAGTAAGACCTTTGCCTACGTGTTTGTTTTGATGTTGGTTTAACCATTTACCGAGTTGACGCAAAGATATTTGATTGAATACGGCGCTTTTATATTTGCAACGGGCGACTTAATAATGAACATGCTTACTTTTCTAAACTTTTATTTTGAAAATTAACCTGCTGATATGCATTTTATCGACGTTTACAGATTTTAAACAATTTAATATACCTACGCTTTTCAAGATGAGGCTGAACGAAGCTAACCGATTAACCAAAGGATTTTCGTTTCGGAACGCCGCATTCACGTACCTACTCTACGAAGAACAGTAGACGAAAAAGGCACCATTAGCGGTCAACAACCACTATTGACCTCTGCAAATACGGTTCATCTTAGCCAACCAATCATGAAGGATGGTCATCAGGAAACCAAACATGCACAATGTATAAAGTACTTAAGCCCAAGGCGCTCGCAGATTGCTTACTTATTTCTGTTGCTATTTTCGTATTACCAACAAACTCCACGTGTAAATTCCAGTTCTAAAAGTTAAAAAGTAATGTAAGAATACCGTACAGAAATTCATCTTAAAATGATAATCCGCAAATTAAATGCACGATAAAAAAGATTATAAAGATAAAAATCTTAGTCTGGTAATACCAGTTTAGTTAATCTCTGATGAATATTATTCAGTTAATAATTTACACGTGTTAAATATCACGACCTAGACCTCAATTTATACGGATACCTAGTCTCAAGGTCTCTTCAATCAGACCTTGTGGTGAGGGTTAACATTTCTTCTCAAGGAATGGAATTATGAACTCGGGAAATGCTCTATCCTGATCAATCAAATCTACTATAATGTTATCTCTTCCTTTCTGACGTCATTATTCCTGGAAGTATATAGATAATACGATCAGATCATGCAGACCACATTTTAAGCTGTTAACTTTCTTCAGGTAATTTTTTTAGCTAAGTGCTGTTTATCGTTGTCAATTTCTGATTGTCAATTTGACTGACTCGTAAAGTGCTTAACAAGTTTAAATTGCGGTATTGAACAAGACAAAACGAAACATTTTAGCGACAGTAGAAAGAAGAAGAGGAAAGATGTTTGGCCACCTTATACGACATGATGATTTTATTAAAAACATACTGGAAGGCAAAATAGAAGGAAAGAGAGGAAGAGGTCGACCCAGACGGGCATAAACGGATCAAATGAAAGAAAGAGGTCAAGGTTTTGGTCGAAGACCGAAATATATGGCGTACACTCCACCGACAAGAGCACAGCTCTTAAATTGAGAAGAAGAAGAAGATTGAACAAGAATATATGTGTTTATATGAAACATCAATTTATGTGTTTGGAGAGCCCAAACTGATACCCGTCACGCAGTCATTACGCAAAGAAGTCACGGGGTTTTCATTCCGAACTAATGAAATTCATTTCAAACAAACATTATCCAGAGCTCAAAGAGCCCATTGAACGTTAGTATCCGGTCCTTAAATAGAAACAATAGGCCGCGCATGCCGTTATACACAAATTGATCAATTACATTAGTTCGGCTAGGCTCACAGACCTCAATTCAATGCACACAATCAATTTATATTGATGAGACGTCAATAATCATTTTGATTTGGTTGAGTGATGCTGTTGTGTTATTCTAGCAATATGCATAGGTATAGAAACTTGTTTTGTTCTAAAGCTACTGTTTTTGTTTAAACTCCTTGTAAAGTGATTCTTGTATTCATGCTAACCTGAAAGTCTCGAATTCGAACTCACTGCGCGCATCACAGTTTTCCGAAGTTCATATTAAATTGTTACCCGTTTGTCGCTTGCTCCATGGCTTGGAGAGTACGTTAAGTCAAAGTTCGCGGCTATCACGAACATCTTCGTCGGTCGTTATGGGTAGTTAGTACTGACACTGGTATAAACCATAAAATATATTTTTCACCACAGCAGCTCAAACATGCCGCTTTTGCTGCGAGACAACAGTGAACAAAACGCGATTTTGATTCGAGCGTGAGGCAAAGTAGCTTTTTAATTTTTCAATCTTCAGTGCCACGAATTGACATTGTTCAGCCACAAATTTGAAACATTCGAATTTTACTGTGCTCTGTCTCTTTCACATGCATATAAATAGTGAGTGAAAAAACAAACCCCTTCGAATTCGAAATTCGATTTTGGAATTCGACCTCAAAGAAAACACCTACTGCAACGCAAAAAAAAAAAAAGGTATTTGTAATAAAGAAATTACTTTTTTTATATGTTATTGTTTACATGTTTAATTTATTATTGGATTTTAATAAAAATAAGTCTAATTAATAGTATAAAATTGGTATTTAACCAATACATTTTTATTTAGAATTACAACAATGATAGATTTGAAAAATAAACACCAGGGACGTGGTATTAAAACGCGATTTAAAAAAGTAGCGGGAATAAAAATTTTGTACGGGAATAAAAATACAGTAGGTATAGCGTAACTTGTTAAATTATATTAATATATAAAATAATCTAAAAAGATGAGTGAAACTAGCGGTGATGACTGTACTTTAACACCAGAAGAGTTAAATCAACAAGTTATTATGCAGAATTCAATCTATTCCTGTTCATTTCTATGTCTCCTAAGTAATATGTGTTCTCACTGCTGAGGTGAAAAGTTATGTGTGCTACACGAGAGCAAAGTTTTTTGTATCTCGTGCTGTTGAGTCCCTCACCACGCTCAGGATTCTAACTTTGATTCACTCGCTACGCTCGTGAATCAATCATAGAATCCTTCGCTTACTCGGGACTCAAAATCAGCACTCGAAACAAAAAACAACTTTGCTCTCTTGTTGCACAAATAACTATTCAATAACTCTACAAAAAAAACTTGTCTAAATATTTTTGTTTAAGCTGGTTACACTAAAAGATGGGACCAAACTGATTGATTCTGGGGCAAAACTCTTGGATGTAGTCAGTAGAATAAGGAAAAGAGTCAGACAGTAGAACACTACTCAATAGTACAATTTCCGTTATTAAAACCATGCTGTTGGTTACGGGACATTTCTAGGCATGACGCTTTGAAACGATCAAAGCAGGAATGTTCCATTATCAATAATAATATCCTTTAAATGTATTTACGTCAATAACTGACAATATAATTGACATATGTTTTACATTCTCATTTTATTTTAGTGGTAATTTCCCTGGTATTAATAAATTATGTATGTATGTATTCTATATAAACCTAAACATAACCTAATAAGTAGGTAGAACTATCAACATTGAAATGTGGTTGTCCTAACTGGTAGTACCTTGCTTATATTTAGCTCAAAACCATATAATAATATATGGTAACTATTATATATGTGATGATAACAATAAGTTTTAAGTAATTAATATGTGATGGGCAATGTGCAATTGGTTTATTATTATTACAGTATTCCCCGGAAAATACTTATAAAGAATATTTCCAACCACTTCTGGGTAAAGATCCCATGCAATGGCCTTATATTATCAGCTAAGGCCTTTATTACTATTTATAAATAAATTATGTGCCTCTAGACATTTTGAATGATAAGAAGAATCCAAATTTTGTCAACAATTTTCTTTCTCTTTTACCTTTAACTTGATATAATCCCAGATAGTAAACCTCTGTTTCTAAAGCAGCATTTTGGCAAATTAATAAATGGAAATTTAGACGAATAAATTTTGTTTTACACGGGTGGTATATGCAAATAATTTCCCTATATTTTTTATGACTCTCACGTAAACTCAGTTTGTCCTTTTGACAATTCGCAACACAGCGTACATAGCAATCGCCCTATCAAAAACTGTTTCAAAACTATTTACGAAGGCCATTACCTGCATCGTACTATAAATTATAATAAAATGAAATACAAGCAAAAACCTTCATCGCTCCATCTAACGGGAAAAACACCAATGTCAGACAATGCGAAATCCCATAGTACCAGTGCACTTGACACATATGCTTAAGGACAAAACATTGAAATACTTCTACGAATATTAGGATAGTACATGCATGTCTCTGTGCAGAATATAAAATATACTATAATTATATACCTACGTTTGTATTTTAAATTGCATTTTTAGTCCTTGTCTGCTTCAATTGCCGACGAAACTTGTTCTGCATGCTTGAAAGCAACTTTATTATTTGAGCATTAAAATTTGAACAGGATAACTACTATTATGTGTAAGTAAGTTTGGTTTATATCTCGTCAATGTAGAACATCAAGCACTACCTAACGTATGTCTACAGGAGATCAAACTTAAGATTTTAATAGCAAACCAACTGAATCTACTCTTGCAGAGGAAATGGGTTCCATGAAAAACGTTCGCATATGACGTCAATATTTCTTTTCTTTTCTTTTTTTTTTCTTTTTAAAAAGACAACTCCCGCATTAGGACTAAATCCTGTGTCGCGGGGGACTTTACAAATATACAACTAACGGACACAATGAACACCCAGACTCGAAACAACAATTTATGAGTCACACAAAGTGTTGTCTCGTGTGGGGATCGAACCCACAACACTTCGGCGCAGTGTCAAGCGGTGAGGCGGCCGCTTAAACCACTACGCCAACCGTGCAATCTAATATAAAATAATTTGGACTTGTGACGTATCTAATGATACCTAAGCTATGAAAATCTATCTACATATTTGGCTTACAACATAATAATTATAGGCAGAGCTCTAACAACAATAATCTTGTTAGAGCTCTACCCATAATTATTATTACATTTTGCTATTTTTTTTTAACCTTATACGTCAAATAGAGAATAGTCTCTATTTGACGTATAAGGATAAAAAAATTAACAAAATGCCAAATACAGAAACGGAGACTTATTAAAATTATAATAATGCTATACAATAATAATAATAAAATATCGTTGAGGTATTTTGAAATATTGATACTGTTTTAGGCATCGTAAAATTTCTCTGCGTCACGAAACAAAGCCACACTTTAATAATATAGCAATGCCGATTCTTTGATAATGTGGTTGGAATTACCACTACCATTATACTATACCATTTTTCAAATTATGAATAAAATGCCTTGTTATTAATGACGTCTGAAACCTTAAAAGGGAATTCCTTTGTATTGTTTAAATAAATATACCTATCACTTTATCTTCTAAACCTACGTACTTAGTTTATTTCCTGAATTTCAGTTATAATAATTGTTTTGTGTTTACCTATTCATGAAACCAACGATTTTAGAGCTTCTTAATGGCCTAAATTAAGCTTTCTAATTAAAAATATAACTTGAAAATATAACTTTGACAGGTCAATATTGTGTTGTGTGGAATAACCCTTCGCAAGAAACTCTACAATATTTAGGGTTGCCAAATACAGGTGTATAATTTCCGGTATAGTTCCATCGGCGATCTGGCAACCCTAACTACATACATACTCACGCCTGTTTCCCGAAGGAGTAGACAGAGACTACGGAACGCCATTTGCAACGGTCCCAACATAATTATCTCTCAGCTTGCTTCATTCACTCCCATTAAGTTGCTCAAATTAAGTTAAATATTCATGGATTATACCAATACAAAACTAAAAAAAGTATTAATGTTTCCATTGCCTTGTTGAGGAATTGTTAGGCAAATGAAACTTTGAATTGGCTTACATATTTTATAACCGCAGTCGAAGAAAAAGGGCATTGGGGTTTTGAGCTCGTGGTTGACGTCAAAAGTAATGTATTATAAGTGCGAATGTTTATAATTAACTAGATCAGCCCGCGGCTACACCCGCGTTATTTAAGGCTACAGCTCCGCTCCCGTGGCTCATAGCGTGATGTTATATAGCCTATAGCCTTCCTTAGCAAATGGGCTATCTAACACTGAAATATTTTTTCAAATCGGACCAGTAGGTCTGAGATTAGAGCGTTCAACCAAACAAACAAACAAACTCTTCAGCTTTATATATTAGTATAAGATATAAGATTGATAACAAAAAATAACTACTAAATAAAGGACTTTGCATACTGTATTCGTACCGGTAACGATTTGGTCTCCTGTCGTTCGTCGATCTATTCCAAATCTTATGGATAGCTTAATTTTATGGATAGCTAACAAGCTTCATCGTTTTTATCGTAAGTACAATGATATTAGGCATGATCAATCTATAAATTTATTCTATTGTAGAATAATGTATCATTATTTAAAAACGGCGAAATATCTTTCAATTTGACTATAGACTAAACTTGCACAAAACAAACACAAAAGTTGCCGTAAGCGACAAAATAAATATAACATATTAAAACCACCATAAATATTCCAGCTTAATAAATACACCCTGCGTGTCCGTGGTAGATCTTAGAATATTTTTGAAAGTACTGGATCTCTACATCAATCAACTAATAGAGGGAAAGTACAAATTATGGAATACGTCCCCCTCCCTCCCATATAGAGTATATTTTTAAGTCTAACTGCGCAGATTATGCCAAAATATTGGAATTTGATAATATAAAATTATTTTTCGATGTAGTCCATAATTTGTATCTTTACTAAAACAAATTTTGGAATATTCGCAACGCTTAGCCTTCGAAATATTATAACGTATTCCATATTAGGAACGTATTCCATAATTGGAATCTTTCCTCTAAATATATAGTTTTATACCGCTACCGAATTTTAAAAAACAGTTGCATCTGCGGAATCGGTATAAACCGGAACCGGTTAACTTACAAGAGCTAAACGCAGGTTTTATAATGCTTTAAAGTATATGATTCAATGCAGTTAACACAATCAGGATATCATCTAGTTAAGTACTGAGTGGAAAACATAATACAACTAACTTTATTCGATAGAAAAAAATCACAAAAATACCTCTAAAAAATATTTTAACGAACATAAACCATATTAAAATACATACAATCATTCTAATTTTTCAATTTCAAAATTATTCAACAAGCAACATAGTAATTAAATACTGCTTTATTTTTTTAATGCAATCAATACATTTTCTGTAATTAATTTATTTTATGGTTTTTATGGTTTTAAGAGTTCTGAACGTTCCGTCGTCGTCGCGCTTCTCTTTCTTATGTACACAATCCGACAGGCACAGCGAAATAGCTCTCGTAGTCCCCTTAATCGGTGCTTCGTGAGATCTGCTATCAAATATCATCTAAGGCAATTCCACATTTCATAGCATATGTTAATGTATACGAGAGCATGGTCCGCTCAGCTTGTTCAGTGACTAATGTGGGTTACAACTTGTCAGGCCCTTGCCTAATACGTTCAAAACATGGAGATTAGGTGTTGGCAAATGTCGTCGTTGTTGACGGGATCGTGTGGTGTTGGTAATATAACTTTGTTTGGTGTAAGGAGTGCCAAGTAATGACTTTTATGTTGCTCCTTTTTAAAGAAAAAATGGTCAAATGTGTGAACTTATTCCGTGTGGTATGTAAGCCTTTAATAATGTCCATATGCATGACAGATCAATATCGCCTAGGTGCATTGCCAAAAACTCTTTAAACTATTTTACTGAGAATTTTGTAACAGAAAAATCCACCTAAACCACAAAAAAATATTATGGAATGACATGGAAGCATGTTTATTATTTACATCAATGATTGAGAATACTTCTTTTCCAACTACCTACATACCTAATCGAGATACTTATATCCAATATATTATTATTCTCTAAAAATGCATCCATTTATATTGTAAGCAACTTACATCTTCGAATGTACTCGCACTAAACGCAGCGTATCATATTACCTGAAAACAAAACAACAAACTATTATTATCACTGAATAAAAAAAGCAAAAAAAGCTTAACATTATAAAGGCCAACTTTTAATTCACAATGAATTTATCTGAATAGCGAAAATAAAAAGAATTCATTGCAATTTTCGGATGACGCAAACGGCGGCGCCGTACGGAAATTGTTGTGTAAAAAAACTGTATTGAAAGGCACTCGTGCGCATCGAACCAGATAGTCCAGTGTCAAATTACAATGGTACGTCAATGTGACATAGTTTGACATTGCTACTGTAAAAACTTAGTGAGTAAACACATTGCTCATTGGAGTAGTTTTTATGAAACTGTCCCAACGCTGGGCACGGGCCTCTTCCCACAAAGGGGCAACGCCACAGTCCATCACGCTGGCAATGTGTAGATCCTTCAAGAATATTATGGAGAACTTTCAGGTATACCTACAACTCATACAAGTTTTCTCACGAAATTTCATTTGATCGTTTTTCCAAAGTAGTTTTAATGCTCTCCACTGGGATGCTTGCTGCCTTGGCATTGAAGTAATAACTACTTATTATAAATAATTCTATGCTTGAAATGAAATGAAATGCTTGTGGCACTTGTTTTAAAACCAACATAATTGATATGTGGCCTTAATATCTATAAATTACTGAAAGATGACTTTTTATTGAAATTTAACGTGACCGATATTCAATTCAAATAAATATGTACCTATGTATTTCACAGGATTATTTTAATACTTTGTAAAATTATGTATAGGTTATCTTATTGCATAATATTGTGAAATATCACTGTGGCGATAATCTCAACATTCAAAGATCTTAGTTTAAGACAGGTGTCCAAAAAGGCAAATTAAATGCCATAAATTAGGGGATTTTCAGCAAAACGATATTTTTATTATGTATAGGCAATAATATAGTTTAAAGATGACATGAACTTAATGTTACAAAAATATACCACGCGAATAAAATCTGCGCTGTCTCTACATAATGGTAACTTTATTTCATTTTTATTTATGGTCTCACGCCTGTATCGAAGGGGTAGGCAGAGTTGTAAATATTACACGGATTACACCCAAATTTCGCCATGAATTTTTAGGTCCCATGTAATAGGGGGCGAGCCTATTGCCGTTACCGGGCACATCACCAGACTCCGGGCTGCGACTGAGTATTCGGAAATGGTAACTACCTATAAAACTTTATAATAACACTTGCTGAACCGGCGAACTTCGTACCGCCATATTTTATTTCTCTAGATTTTTTTGACTTAATTGTGGATCCAAACCAAACTGAAGTCTCTTTGAACACACACAAAAAATGTCATCAAAATCGGTCCAGTCGTTTAGGAGGAGTTCAGTGACATACACAAGAAATATATATATAAAGATGTACATATTGACAGAAAACCGTTCATTTACATTATTACAATTATTTATGTAGTATAGCCACTTATTCTATTTATAACCTAAGTTTTCATAATTCTTCGAGTTTAACATTTAACTTTGTTACTGCTTGCAGTCTGTGGGAACGCAAAAGTTATTTAATATTTTAAATAGTTAATTGAGAGAATGTGTGTCAAGGTAGCGACCGTCAGAATAATAATTAATTATATAATCGTTTCACTTAATTATTGTATTTGCTGCACAAACACAATTAAAGATCATTATCATAATTTTCAGTTCACCTAATTTCAGTAATCGGAAAGAATTCGATAACTAACTGGTTGGTATTTTGGTTCTCAATTATGTCGAATTACTGTACATTTAAATCGGTTCAATCTGATTAAACATGATAGTTAAGTGGGAATGACAGCCGCTTGAGTCTAAATGGTCACCTGTGGTCTTAAAAATAAGTGCCACATTAATATATTAAACAAGACAATTTTTCTATAGTTCAAGTTAAACCAAATTGTTATTAAAAATATGAAATAAAAAGTAAGCTATTCTCAAAGTTATAAATTATCAACTCAAGTAAAAATCTTTAAGAACTTTTTTATTAGTCCTGGTTTTGTACAAATCATTTCACATTACAACATCGACACATATCTTGTTCTACACTGTCGGACACAGTTATAAATTAGCTATCCAATATGGTACGTAATTTACGTAGTGATTGATTTCTATCATGACATGATTAGATTTATATCTATAAATTAGATTCTTTCAAGAACTAGCCCATTGCACTCATTTGAGACGTCGAATACGTAAATTGTGCGTTCATATTCCAAATGGCTTCGGAATTGGCATTGTTTATCATACAAAGTTTCTACGCCAAAATTTGATTCGTTATACATAACAAATTAATGTCAAAAATCACTCAGAACATTAAACTTCAAAGGAATTGAACTAGCACGGTCAAATTGAGCCAAATGAGTCCAAACGCAAATTAGTATGTCTTTAAAATTCATAAAATTATTACGTCTATGAAATCACATCGTGCAATAAAACTCACGACATATTAATAGTCAATGTATGACTCGTGGTTTGTTTAAACTAGTCTACAGCCAAGGTTACTCAAACAAAGTGCTAAGCCACGCAAGAGGAATATTGTCACCAAAATATATCGCTCCAGTAGTTTTGTTTAGACAGACGACGTCAGACGATTCGGAGCAAGAACAATACAGAACCAACGTAGGTATACTTACAATGTGTAACTAGGGCACTGATGACGTCAATTGTTCATTAGCTGACAAACTTGAAGACACTGAGAACGTTTCAACGTTTGGAAATAGAATTTCAAGATACAATAAAGGTTTTAATGCCATTTTTGTTAGAATAATACAAAAATAAGACTAAACTGTAAGTAAATCAACATAACAAGAGATTTGATAAACAAATAGCATTTGAAATAACACCTGTTGATCATTCTTTGTCAAATAAATTAATCGATCAAGCACACATAAATGTAAATTAATTATAGATAAGCAATCATTACCACAACTTATTAGGTGACAAGATACTGCTGGCGTGGGAAAATATAAAATAAATAAATGCATAGAATCAACACTACAAGATAACTACAAATATTTTGCATACGAAGAAGGTTAAAATATACTTAAAAACAACATGAAGTCATAGAATACTGGCACTGCTACTCATAGTGTTTTTATAAATGCTTTTTGAAATAATTAGTTTGGCATGGACAAAAAGTAATATTTGCTTGAAATATTTTCCATACTTAAAATAATAGGTACATTTTGTATGTCAGTCACGTTACGAACGAAATGTTGCGAAACGAATTGAATGTCATCTATTGTTGTTATGGCATGAAATGTGCGTCATAACTAATTACAATTCTGTAAGACGTATACTAGCAAATAATTTGGTTATGGTCTATAAGCAAGAAAACTAAACTTTAAATTCAAAATTCTGTACACCATTTTCAAAATATCGAATTGCCAATTAATAGGTACTTAAAAGAGAAAATTACATCATCTAGAGAATTGAAAAAGTAATTTATGGTACCTTGATTGTATACTTACATTAATTTTAACATTTGCGCAAACAAGGTCGCGGTTTTGCTCCAATTAACGATCGTAGTAATTGTGAACAGGTTTTAACTGAAATTCATTGAAGGTGATGCAACGTATATTGAATATCTCGGCGAAATGCGAAAACAATTCTAGAAATACCAAAATTAAAAAATGAATAATTCATGTAGGTACCATTTAATGAGTAAATTGCTTAATTACATGACCGAATACGATAAGAACAGGTAATTTAAAATTAAATTTACTTTATATGAGGTAGGTATTTCAAAATTGACGTAAGTGCATAATATACGAAAATAATTATGTGGTAATGGGTTGATAATAATTTAAGTTCTACGACAATTCAAGGTTGAGTAACAATATCTAATGACGATGTAACTAAGGGGCAAATCTCATTTAAAAAGACAACTACAATTACTAAACATAAAAAATCGAAACAGCGTTGGATGCGATGATGTCATCTCAAATTAATGAAATCACAAGACGAAACACGCCCATAACAAATATTAAACAAGATTAGGATCATTCCTAACAAAATCATCGATGGTTGATAAAGGAGAGGAGAGATTGTGTATCGATGTAAGTAAGAGTAAAGATCGTTGACCCGACAACTAGCGCAAGGTAAGCAAGTACGCAGAATCGATGATACACAACGGTTCATTGGAACACATATCATGTATGAGCGTACTATCGTCGAGCGTAAATTATACTCGTGGCGTTAGAAATAGGTAAATGTGTCGCGCATCGTATGCAAATGTTTATACCTACGCGGATATAGAAACGGTAGCCCATGTTACAGACAATATATTTTTGTAATGTTATTCACAATTGTTACGTGAATCATAGTGAAAGCGATTTGAATGGCTGCTATCCGAAATGTTTAAAGATTACCCTTTTACATTCGAACTTCAGCATTGTTGGCAAATTGTATGCAAAGGCACTGATTGAAAGAGTTATAAAAGTAACCGACAAGAAAATATGGGGATTTTTAAGCGGGATTTTTCCTTGCGAAGCATAGCCGAAAAGTTTTTGGCCAAAGGTCAAAAGGTCTATTGCGCATTCGTGGATTTGGAAAAGGCTTACGATAATGTGGTGAGCAATGAAATGTGGTCGGTGCTGTCAATGAATGGAGTAGACAGCAGCCTCATACGAGCTCTGAAATCGCTTTATGAGGATTCTAGAGCTTGTGTGAGGATAAACGGGGCATACACTGACTGGTTTACCATCGAGAAAGGTGTTAGACAGGGATGTGTAGCGTCGCCGTGGCTGTTTAACCTTTTCATGGACAGTTGTTTGCAAGATTTAAAACATAGTGACTGTGGATTAAGGATGAATGGGTTACTCGTCAAATGCCTCCTTTATGCTGATGATCGGGTAATACTTGCATCTTCAGCGGAGGAGTTGCAGGAGATGGTAACTATCATGCATGGTGCGTTAGGGAGGAAAGTAATGAAAGTGAATGTAAGTAAAACGAAAGTTATGGTTTTTGAAAAGGAGGAATGCGTTACGGCTTGTAATGTTTTGATCGATGGACAGCGAGTGGAATAAGTGAATGAGTTTGTTTACTTAGGTACGTTGTTTACAAGAGATGGTAAGAATGAAGAAGATATTGAAAGAAGAGTTAATGCAGGTAATAGTGTGAATGGAGCTCTGAAGGCGTTTATGAACAGTCAAAACGTGTCCAAAAAGGCACGTTTGACCCAACTTTCACTACCATACATAAGGGTAGGCACTAACACCCCTCTATACACATAGAGGGGTGTTAGTGCCTACCCTTATGTATGGTAGTGAAAGTTGGGTATGGCAGAAGAGACTTGAAAGTAGGATAAATGCTGTAGAAATGAGAGCACTGAGAAGTATGTGTGGTGTGTCTTTGACCGACAGAGTAAAGAATTGTGTGATACGAGAGTGGTGTGGGGTAAAAGAAGATGTAGTGACAAGCATCGAGAAAGGCATGTTAAGATGGTTTGGACACATGGTGAGGATGGATAACGAAAGACTGACAAAGAAGATGTATAAGGCAAGTGTGAATGGGACAGAACGAAGGGGAAGACCTAGGCGAACGTTCTCTGATCAGATTGCAGACATCCTAAAAAAAGGACAGGTCAGAAGTACCCTAAACAGAAGAGCATGCATGAGAAACTTGATGCGAGTGAATGAAGCAAGAGAGGTATGTCAGGATCGTTGCAAATGGCGTTCCGTAGTCTCTGCCTACCCCGCCGGGAAACAGGCGCGAGTCTATGTATGTATGTATGTATGTAAATAAATGTTAAAAACATTTAATGATCACCCAAAACAATCATAATAAGAAGAGAACCGAAGTAGCCTAATAACTTTATAAAATTTGAAAACACAACCATAGACTTAAAATTATTGTATATTTTTTCTAAACTCAGATACCTAAAGTTGTAGCAATGGAATGCAATATAATAATTCTTGAAAACATTGAGTTTTGTGGCGCTATCGATTCTGGACTATAAGTACGAGTACATACAACTTTGGGTCACATTGATTCCACTTTTGATTTGATTTAAAGACTGCTTTGCACGCAAATCACTATTCATAAGTTGACAGTAAAGCCACTTTTGTCCTCGTAACATCTTATAATTAATGAAGGACCTGTAAAATTAAAGAGAAATAGCGTTTCATATGAAAATGTAAGTACATTATAAACACAGTTGCTACATCATTATTCAGTACTTTGATAATAAGTAATCTGCAGTGGCCCATATGGAGATCCCTGAATCGCTTACGAAGCCAGGTCGGCCGTTGCAGATACAACTTAGCGAAATGGGGTTTGATTGACTCGGCTTGCACCCAGTGCGACTGTGGCGCTCCAGAACACACCCATGAGTCACCTATTGGAGTGTCCTAAGTGTCCGCACAGATGTTCGATGGCCGATCTATGACGAGCCACCGACAATGCGCTTGCCGTGGCCACATACTGGGCTGGCGCCATTTCATATCAGTTCTGTACTAACGACTTTAGAAGAAGAAGAAGAAGTACTTTGATCACTTTCATATATTTAAACAATAGCTATTTTCATACCAAAGATCTTTGTTACATAAGGATTATATGTATATAATATTATTTTACTTATATGTTTACCCTATATGTATATTTATTTCATTACGTAATACATTATTGTTATTTTAATATCACGGTCATTGCACTTAAACAATAACCACTCTGATGTTTTGTTATTAACCATTTTGTATATGGGATATAAAAATTTAATACCAATAGACCAGTATGAAAATTGTAAAATATTCAATGAATAATTACTTTGAATATTTAAGCAAAAATTTATTTGCTCTTACATACTCGTAAACAGTTTAAAGCAGCAAAAAAAATCCAATCGAATGCCAATTAATAACGAAAATCATCATTTTTATTTTATGATGATTCAAAGCATTTGAATTTTAAGGGCTTTTGATTGAATAATAGATGTGTTTTGACTTCATTAAATAAATAATAACGTTAAATTCTATAGGATTATAGTTTCCTCGTTTCCTTAATGAGGCAGTCGCGTGGTATAGGACTAGGGTTGCCAGATACGGCCGTATCATTTCCGGGACAATTACACCCCCCCCCCCCTGCTTTGGCTAGTGTTTAAAAAAGTAACTTAGAAATAGATCTTTTATACGTAGATAATAATGCGGGTCGAGACTTTCGGGATTTTTTTAATACTTGGAAATGATTGGTTTGACTTTTGCAACCGAAGTATGGTAACTTTGTGAATAAACTAATATTTTCGAATTCCGGGACAGCAACGTAAAATTACTGGACACGGGACAACACGCCTAATTCCGGGACAATCCCGGAAATCCCGGAGAACTGGCAACCCTATATAGGACACGTGCCGAACATAATATGTGTACTGTGGATTGAAGCAATTTGAAATAATTGAATATTCCTATTAATTACTGCTTTACTATTTTGGGAAAATTCACATAAGCTGATTTGATCGGACACTAGATGGAGCTAAACATATTTATCTTAATATATAAAATCCTTGCGTTACTGACTGACTGACAGACACGCTACAGCCGAAACTATTGGGCGCAGGAAGCTGAAATTTGGCATGTATGTTCATTGGGGACCGTAGGGTTGCACTAAGAAGGGATTTCCCGAAATTCCCACGGGATCGGCCAAAACGAGTAAATTTAAAAAAAATGCAGGCGTAGCTGCTGGCGTCCTCTAGTATACTATAATCGTAAATAGACATAGGTAAGTGTAAATTATAGACAAACGCAGGCAGAAAAAAAAACCATCCTGTCCATACAGATTTATTCTGGACGTGTGTCGCATCTACGACCTTCGGCTTAGCAGTTCGGGTTACTGCTAACAACAGGCTAGCCCAATCAATGCATCCATGGACCTCATTTGTAACTTGTAATACTGATAACTTAATTTCATTTAGATGCTAGTAGTCTTTCTCTAGTAAACTGCCTCGTTGGTCTCACGGCATAAATGTGCGCGTGGGATTGGGAGGTCTCGGGTTCGATCCCCGGGTCGGGCAAAGTGTTATTGAGTTTTTCCGTTAGGAAATTCTCAGTAGCAGCTCGGAGTCTGGTAATGTGCCCGGTGCGGCAATAGGCTCGCCCCCTATTACGTGGGACTAAAATAAAAATCTGGCGAAAAGTGGGTGTAGCAATACTCCTCTGCCTACCTCTTCGGGGATATAGGCGTGAGACTATGTATGTATGTATGTATGTATGTATGTACTAGTAGTCTTTAAGACTTACTAGATCTTTACTAATATAACTTCTCAGCGCTGTAGTACTGGGAGTCTTTAGACTGTGTCAAAATTCACTAACACTATTCAGATTCTAAGTACAGAATAAATCATCTCTAAGTTCTTACAGCGAAAACTGACTTCAGTTCAACGAAGACAGCTCAGCTAGAGTAAACATACCATCCAAAATCTGGATACCCCTACTGCTGTGCTGACTAATGCCTGTGAATCATACCTTAGTAGTATGACGCATATGGGTGCCATGGCAAAGTTCAGTTTTTTCTTTATTATTGTTTTAATCATAGTGCAACCGCAGTGATGCGTACGGAGCACATAATACTGAGAATATAATCAACGGGTAAATGACACATGTTTATATATTTCCTGTTTCGTCTAATAACTATGAACTATGATGCTGCACTATCGTTATAGGAAGAAATATATGGAATTATTCATATCCTGGAAAATATTGTTCGATACTAGAAACAAGGAGTTTCTAGAAGTTTCTTCTACTTTTTCAATAACTTCTCAGTTTTACGCCAGTTCCAATCTATGATCATAAGGACACTATTCAGACTAATATATTACATTCAGTATAATCTACTTATTGCGCAAATAAATCATTTAATGACATAAGCACTAAAATATTTTGCTGAAGTTGTAATAGAGGAAAGTTTTGTAATGAACTGTTTAGTAATTTTTCCACAAACATTGTGGTATTGCCTTACTATGATGTTAGTGACTTTATACAGAATGTGATTTATACATATAATAAATTATGTGATCACGTCGCGGTACTGTAAATAAAATAAACATTACACAAAAACTTAAAGTAGAAATAACGTATGGAGAAAGTTTTCTAACTGAGTAGGTTTGGAAACTGTATTATTTAAACATATCTCTCATACCCTACAAAGATCATAATATTCTCAATAGAAAAGTGCCTAAATAAAAATAAACCTTACGAACGTTCCTAAGGAAAACATCGTGAGGAAATTTGCTTGTCTGAGTGTTCTCCAAGGTGAGTGAAGACTGCCAAACGGTACTTGTCCAGTAGAGAAAATATTTATAGAAATATGATGAGGTCAATTCAATCCACGGCTATCAAGGCTCGCGACATTTTAATATACTTAATTTATTTATCTTCCTGAAAATTATTGATCTTTATTTTAGCAGTTTACTCATCGAATGAAATGACCCAGTACGTCAATAATCACCTAATATCGCTTTAAAGTAGTACCGGCGGCAGAAACTACCAAATTTTTGGTAATTAATGAGAACATAGCTGTGTCTTATCGTCGGTTGCAATCGTTCTCATATGACTCCCATTTTACAACAATATAAAAAATAAAGTCAGTGCTATTAACAATTGAAAACCCACGTCTAGAATAACCAATCCTAATACAATCTCAGTCATAGCAATCATAAAAATGCATTGTAATCAGTACCGAAAGAAAACGCAAATTTTTATCGGCATAAGATGACAGGAAGTTATTCTTATTCAGGTTGCAAGATTTGACCCACACATTCTAACTAGCAAGACAAGCGCATAATAGCCTGCATAGTGAATTAAGGTAAATACAATATAGCCTGCAGCTCTATAAGCAAGAAAATTCTATTAACATTTCGATAAACCGCACTTTTTTAATGACTCGAATGTCATTGACATTCACGAAACTCAGGGTCAAATGCATTTTGTCAGTTATTTAGAACTAGATGAGCCCGCGGTTACACCTGCGTTATTTAAAGCTACTGCTACTGCACCGCTCCCGTAGCTCATAGCGTGATGTTATAAAACCTTTCTCGATAAATGGGCTATGTAACACATAAATATTTTTTCAAATCGGACCAGTAGTTCCTGAGATTAACGCGTTCAACCAAACAAACAAACTCTACAGCTTTATATATTACTATTAGATTAGATTTCGCTGCAACGTTGCTCTATCCATCTGTGTGGTCCCCATTTCAACATGATACAAGACTTTTTGTTTATAAATAACATATTAAGGAGCTTAATATGAGCATAGAATTATTTGTTTCACAACTGAGAACCGAAGCCAGTAATTTGATGTATAAATACATACAGCGAAGGAATGCAGTTAGCTTGTACTTTATTTACTAGATGATAATGATCAAATACCTGAGTTGTATATCTATAGGAGAATTAAACGCTGTGAATTCGTTGAGTACCTTTATAGAGTGGTGAATCCACATCAACGGACTGCCCCCCACGAGGTTACTTTCATGAAGATCGACAAAAGGCAAGTAATTCCTACTGATGGTTTAGTTTTGGTAAGAAATAACGCGCTAGACATCCAACTATCTTTTCCCATGATTGGAAAGAGAGTGCGAGAAGAAGATGAAAATAGCACGGCCTCGCGACTTATAGACTTTTGAAATTTTCTGTTCACAAATCATTGATTTCAGAGGCACGTATTAATCGATTATTACCAGGCGAGATGTGGCTCATTTGTTACTTTGGTACCGTTATTTTTATAACAAATCACATACATTGATTTACGCTTTTAATAGCTAGAGATACGCTTATAACCGATGTAGTTAATGTAGAAGCAGCGATCAGTTTTATATTACTGGTATCTGAAAGATTTAAATTCCCAAAGCTACACGCACACAATTAAAAGACAACCTATTTAGAAGTTCAAGAACAACAGGGAGAGTCTCCATCATATACTTTCATATGCTTTAAATTAAGACCGAAGATGTGTATTATACTATATTAAACCTTCACACTACACGAGGCGATCAGAATTGATAAGCGGGGAAAATAAATATAAATAAAGGAAGTAATTATAATCTCATAAAATCTCACAAATACCAGAAAAATGGATGATTAATATTTAATACAATAAAATAATATGTAAGCTTTAATCCATAAAGACCATAAGTACGATTATTATTTTGGGTCTTATAGACGTGGTATAAGACATTGAATTTATATTCTGATTTAACTTAATCCTTATTAATTTATTAACTTAGATCAGCATTAGTATTTATGCTAAATAATCAACGATTCTTGATTCGACTTTATATTATTCTTTATCTTAAACTTGACTAATGCTATGCTAATCTCAACTTCCTAACGAGTCCTTACCTAATAAAAAATATTTTTATTATATACTTATTATGAATGCCAAACTTTGCTTAAATTTTGTACCCGTTAAATAATGCAATGGAACGTCTTGACTTTTTAACTAATAAATATAGCTTCGATAAATATTAATTTTGAAATTAGAATATTTAATTTTATAATCGCCATTAATCTTAAACCTGAGTAATATAATTCTGATCCCAACTTCCTAAGAAGGCCTTACTTAATTGTATTTAAATAAAACAACATCGGGCACGTGTATGCTTCGGATTCTGCATCGAAAGATGCAATTCATTAAAATATTTTAATGATGTGTAGTATAATTTGAGTTTGCCTTATTAGTTCAATACTAATTAGACAAACCTGACAGGGTTCTCAAAAACAACCTTGAATACAAAGTCCCTATGTGACAGAAGCAGTTTTTTCAAGACGTGATAAGTAAAGTTTGTATAAAAATATCAAATAAAATGAATATTATTTTAGTACTGCGCAATAAAATCGGTATTCACCTTTTCTATAGGTAATTATTATTGATGCTTACTTAGTCTGGCCATAAATACTGTTACAGTAAAATAAAAAAATATTACATTTGAATTTGGAATCTGTCATTTCTAAACGATTGTTTATTGTGTTTTCTCGTTTTGGCGGCAATACATTGTACAATATTTTGCGATATTAAAATGGAGTGGGGTGATAAAGAGAACCGAATCGATGTGATTGCATTACACAAAGTAGGTATGGAGCCAAAAGCAATTTTTAAAACTCTCCATACAATTGGTATTAGTCAAATGTTTGTGTATCGTGCTATTAATAGGTACCTACAATGAGACCTCCTCTGTTTGTGACAGAAAAAGACCTGACCGTCCACGTAGTGTTCGTACGAAAAAGCAGTAAGGGAAAGAATTCGAAGAAATCCTGTCCGAAAGCAAAAGATTTTATCTCGGGAGATGTAGATAGCACCTAGAACCATGTTGGACTTGCAGCTTATAAGAGACGCACTGGTCATTTCTTAACTGAAAATTTAAAAAAGAATAGGGTGGTAAAATCGAAACAACTACTGAAGCGGTACGCAAAGGGAGGTCACAGAAAATTTTGTTTACGGATGAAAAAACTTTACTGTATTGAGCAACATTGTAACAAACAAAATGACCTTGACCGAATGAATGAATGATGCATTTATAAGCTTCCCAATTAGTCGACAGAGTGCAACGTGGGCATTATCCGACTTCAGTGATGGTTTGGTGGGGTGTTAGCTATGAAGGAGTGACAGCCATATTTTTGTGGAAAAGGTATCAAAACATCGGCACAAGTGTATCAAAATACCATTCTTGAGAAGGTAGTTAAGCCCCGCAACAACAAGATGTTCAATAACCAAGTATGGTCCTTCCAGCAAGACTCGGCACCGGGTCATAAAGCTCGGTCCACGCAGTCTTGGTTGGAAGCGAACGTTTCGAACTTCATCAGAGCTGAAGACTGGCCGTCGTCTAGTCCCGATCTTAATCCGCTGGATTATGATTTATGATCAGTTTTAGAGAGTACGGCTTTCTTTAAACGCCTTGATAATTTGGAGTCCCTAAAACAATCCCATAATACGATTGGCAGTGAAGAATTTTCCCATGGAAAGAGTGCGTGCTTCTATTGATAACTAGCCTCAACGTCTAAATCTTCGAATAAGCTTTTTATATTTTAAATTGTTTTATATTAATGTATTAAACTAACACACTGTAAAAGTAATAAATGTAATTTGCAATTAATTTTTTTTTTTCTTTTTTACAATATTTATGGCAAGACTAGGTATTTTATGAAAATAAAATAAGTAATTTTAAATGTCATCCAACGCACTCAAATCCGTGTTCCGGGCGGTGACATTTCACATTGCCTTTTTTGCGCGTAGCAAATAACAGTAGTCACGTTTGACATTACAGAATATACAAAGTTATTGATCATAAATAGTAAATGAAATGTTTCATAAACTTGCGGTGGTTATTTTCCGAATATCAATTACCTCTCATTCACCAGTCTCCATGATTAAACATTTTTCTTCTTTATTCTTAAGCGTAGTTTTTGGCCTATGTCATTATCTGATATTGCTTTTGCTTGCTGGGTTACAAGGCATTGGTCTGGCAGTGGGATAGCCCTTATTTATGTAACGTTAAAATAAAACAGACATTTGTCATTTTGTCCGTGTGGTGACGGATTAAGAATACAAAATGTCACAACCCCGTATCATCCCATGGGTGTCGTAAGAGCCAACAAAGGGAGCAATTATGCAGAGAACAACACTGTAAGAGAAGGAAAACTTGATACAAACCCTATACCAACCCGTTTGGCCAGCGTGGTATACTAGGCTAATTCCTCCTTTCAAAGGAGAGGCCTAGTCCAGCAGTGGACTGTTAAAGGCTGATGATGATGAAAAATTAAACAGCCATTAATCCAGGTTTACCGCTTGCTAAAACTAAGCCATTTTTTTGCGTGGGTACACTGAACAACGAATAATATTCATTTATTGTGTGGACGGATATTGCCGTTTAGCACAGCGTCAAGCGATGTGGGTGTAATAATCATAAACTTTATGTTATCCACAAATCGTCGCTTCCAGAATGTTTCTTGTGTTCCATGATCCACTTTTTGTAGTTTCTATTAATACAAATTTATCTAGTGCGGAAGTGGTCTTATCAAAAAAATATGTTGATTTTAAGACGTCTTAACACGTTTTGACTTTTTGTTTTTAAATATATTTATGTTTTGTTCGTAACAGGATGTATAGTGGACAGGTCAGTTTAATTAATAATATACTCAGATATTTAGTGTTCTTGTTTGTGGCCTTTAAATAGATCTACTATTTACAAAAATAAGTATATTTATATATACAACTGTTATCAGTGAATAAATATTCATACGTGTAAAGTGCAGACGTTTAAAAATAATAAAATTAGGAGCGACGTCGACTAAATACAATTATTCGCTGTACTGAATATTCGACATTTTAAATGCAATAAAAATATTTTTCATAGTTTCATAGAAACGCCAAAAAATCATAACGGAAACAAAAAAAAGTTTTTTATTTACAATTATATACAACATACTAACTTGTCCAGCCAATATCTACATTGCCCCAGAACACATTACAGAGAATAATTCCAACAAATACCTTTTAACCGTATATAAGTCCGAACACAACATATTTTATCAAAGCTGTCACATGCCCTACGTTTAACTAGAAATAAATGTTTTAATCAGTAGTTCAGATCACTGGACAATTTATATCAATGTTTATTTGAAATATAATGGCAATGGAAAATGTATGGAACACTTGCTGGGCAGATTCTTGTTAGACTAGATTAGCTTTATATACCTATGCTGAAGACTGGGTATTTATGTCGTCGTTAATGTCAAAGTTGCATTTTAGATGGTCGGACGTAATATTTTTCGATGAAATAACGCGGGATTAAATAGAAATATGAGTTTGGAAATATATGAACGTGTATTAGAGCAAGCTTTTCGTTCCTAGATCTGAAATCACTACCTAACTATAGAATATGATTCAAGGATATATCCATACGTTTTTTTGTAAATTGGGAAAGAGGTGGCCACAAAGCAGGCGAACTGCAGCTCGAGAACACATTGTCAATGATTATCACTATTGACATGATTATCTTTTCATCACATTCCATCGACTAAGTACATTTTTTATTTATTTATATTTTCGATCGAGATTCGCAAAATATATAAAAATATGGTTAATGTATGTCAGAGCTCTATTGATCTAAATATTTGAACCAAATTTACATAAACTATAAATCAAAAAGGGTAAAAATTAAACCGTTATCAAATACACGTTGAGATATAGCTAAATAAAAAATCAATAGATTCGATTATCTCCCTAAATATGGCTCGGAACGTGATACAATTAATCACAAGATTTATTGGAACTTTAAACGTTACATACCTATTCCGTACATGTTCGTATTAAGGTTTTTCAAGTCCGGTTTTAATAACTACGCACATTTAATATATTTGATACGGGTGTGGCTGAAACTAGAGTATTGGCAGCGAAAGTAAACGACATGGTAATAAAATTTGACATTAAGTTTGTCTAGCTGCTGTAATGGCTTGTACATGACATTGCGCGGTGTATTCCCTTTTAACGAAGGCAAACGTAAATTATGCATTTTTTATTTGTATCTCCGTTTTGAAGATGACACAAAGATATTCTCAAATATGATAAGCTATTACTAGACTAGACGGATATGGACAACAGAGTAGTGGCAGCCATCGGATTTTATATATAGTGTCCAACTATTGTTCCATAAGCGCCAAGTGCATAGATCATTAGCATTTACCCGCAGTGTTGTCTGTTATAGACGATACTATAACAGACAACACTGCGGGTCTTTTCAAAGACGGTTGAAGTCTAAATTGACTGCAAGGACTCAATCTGAATTTAAAGTGGATATATAAAATATTAGTTTTGAAACTTGTTTTCGTGAGAGTAGGAGAAATAGAGTGTCGTATTTATGTCTTAAGCATAATCAATTATGTGTTTCTTCGGTGACTGTAGCGGTCTCGCTTGTTGTAAGGGAGAAGGAATTAAACGATTTCAGGGACAACCAACTTGCATTGCTCTAAATTTCCAATTATTATTTAGTAATGCAAAACTTTGCGATTACTACCATATATCGTACATCATAGACGTTTTAAAATAATAGATTTATTTAATGTAAATTTACACTCAATTAAGCTCATCATTAACAGTCTGCATATTTCAATATTCGCTCAGGTGTGTGCAGCTAAGATAACATTAATATAACACGCATATACTAAAAATATAGTCAAATTATTTGATATAAATATTTCAAAATAATTAGAACGTTTTAGGAAGTAGAGATTTACATAATTTAAGCAGGATTAAAACAAATAATAATATATAATTCATTATTCAAAGAGATTATTGATAGTGATTATCATATTTGTAAGGATACATGAGGTATTAACATATGGAACAATGTTAATGTATTAGAACATGTGATTTAAGATACTAGTGTAATATGCGGTGTCGCCCCTAACTTTGACTAAAACTGTTTTTCAGGTGACACTAACGTTTAAGGTAATAAAGGATCATGACGTGTTGTAGTTCTAAATAACTTTATGTGTTTTTTTAATAGTTTATGTGTGATTTTTATCAGTTGGTGTATATTTAATCCATGGATTTGTGCTATGTTTCATATGTAAGTCGGCGTTTTATAAAATAAATCTTAATAAATAAAGTTTATTCATATGTTCGTTCGTACGGTGTGGTTCATAAATAGTGATATTACAATTTATTAAGCTACATTTAAAATGCTTTTCCCTAGTGAAACCAACTTTGTGGTTTTGCTCATCAACACGATAAATATTTTCGTGATTACCAGAGATATGATATTTTTTGGGTTATGTGGTTTTACCAAAGGATAATATCGCATCCTGTGGCTGTAGCGTACAGATAGCCAACTAAATTGATAATATAGTAAAATTACAGTGTTTTTGAGTTCTTTTTATTGCTATCTGTCTGTAATATATGCCGGCTTTGTTTGTTTAACTACTACTCTGATGAACCGAGCCGATTGTATAAAGGATACTAATAAGATATGTTAATGATCATTAATTATGTTTATGAGATATCCTATTTCAAATAATGTCTTTGAATAATAATTTATAGTTTGGCATCCAACTGTGATATGAGATTTTCGAGGATGAAAGGTTTATAAATCAATACAAGTGTGAAGTTTATAGCTAAAATTATATAATTTCTATGCGCATTTTTACTCTGTAATGTATGTAGACCCAGCAGGAGCATTATATGTTTAAAAGATACACGTTTAATAATAAAACCATGAAACTTCTAAAAAGTAGTGTTAGGTAGCCTTAATTAACTGTTTCATGGTTATTTTCGTGAATTAGTTATTGTCAGCTCCCTGGCCTCTGTGGGTGCAATAAAGAATCTTCTTAATTGATAGTATTTACTATAATTATTTATTTATTAACTTTATATACACACATAGCGTATAAAGGTGGACTTAATTTAGGCATTTTCTGCCAGTCTACCTTAGAGTGGTGCAGAGATTGATGGTAGGTGTATTTTATTATATAATTGTAATAAAATGAGGAACGAACCTCACAACATTGACATTTCTGTGCGTTTGAAATTAATTTAGTCAATCTCGCACACATCACGTTTTACACGTGTCTTTTATACCCCAAATTAATTAATATCTTAATATATAAAATCCTTGCGTTACTGACTGACTGACAGACACGCTACAGCCGAAACTATTAGGCGCAGGAAGCTGAAATTTGGCATGTATGTTCCTTGGGGACCGTAAGGGTGCACTAAGAAGGGATTTCCCGACATTCCCAAGGGATCGGCCAAAACGGGTAAATTTAAAAGAAAATGCAGGCGTAGCCCCTGGCGTCCTCTAGTAGTAATATAATTTTTCTCAGATATTTATTACTTTTTACTTTTTTTATTATTTATTACTAATTTTTTGTATAAAATGTTTATAAATATGTAGTATAGTATTATCTAAAAGTATAATTATTGGGGAAAGACATTAAGTGTGTCGTGCCTTGGTCAAAGTTAATTTGATAAGCAATTGAAAATATTAGTCGATACTTTGAACGAGGCAACGTTTCAAAAGTCCAACGATCATTTCGCATTTAACATCTGTATTCTGTACAGATACCTTGTTTTGACGACAACATGTGTTGATGTAATAAATAATTATGTAATTATAAACTATTAATGGTCATATAAGTGGAACTCATGTGAACTATAACCTCGGTATTATCGCACTTATTATGAAATCATATTTGTGTTTATCAACGTAGTTATATATAAATGCTAAATTTAACACACATAATGTTACGTTCTTAGAAAATAACCTAGAAAAAAAATGTTCAGTTCGTAGTTTTGGAAGATACTTTATTCGCCGCAAATCTGCATTTCAAATACCCTTTTTACCATGACAAGACCGTATTTTTACAAGTCAATATAAAAATGAAATTGACAACTTACATTTCAGTTAGATAGGGATTGAAACAGCCTGTTCATAATATAATTATTAGGTGATATAAGTTTTGCACAACATGATAATTTAGGTACAATAAAACTTCTGAAAATAATACTATAAACAGTAACAATAATCTTCTTTAGTTTAATGTCGTTGTGTGATCTATAAATATAACTGGCAGATAAAATTCTCAATCAACATGTTCGAAGTTTTGTGAACAAATAGTGAACGAGTGTTTTAGCCTTTATTTAATGTTATTGACATTCGATGTTCTAATTATAATATAAAAAGAGTTTACTATTGTTTAACAAAAGACGTATGACAAAAGATCATTTTACAAACAACGTTTCAAAACTAATCATTTGACAAACTTTCATTTCGCAAACATATTACCTACTTTAAAAACAATCATTTGACATAATACAGGTTTCGCAAATGTTTTACTTAGAAAATAATTAAAATGTTAAATAAATATTTTCAAAATAATCATTTGACTAAATAATTCGTTTGCCAAATTGGTGATTGTACAAAAAGTTAGAAGATAAATTATTAGTTTTTAAAAATAACTAATTTCTAACCAATACTTACGCGAAATTTTGAAAATATTTAATTGCATGGTTGCAATTTTCATCTTGGACAGATTATTTATAGGCAAGTAATAATTTTGTATTAATACTAATTCCATAGAAACGTAAGTAAAAAATACACACTGTCTGAATTAAGCGAAATAAGTAGAATTCGGTTCTGGCGTTGTGGTCGCAGTTCTAACCTAACCTAACCAGCCATTGTTTCAGTTGACCCTACACAAAGATTGTTGTGTTAACGTAGATTTTAGTTAATAAAATATTTACCAAGCAATGCATTTTATCAAATGTTATTTATGCTTTACGTTGTTTTGCCAAATAACTTGTTTAAAAAAATACATACATACATACATAGACTCACGCCTGTTTCCCGGAGGGGTAGGCAGAGACTACGGAACGCCATTTGCAACGATCCTGACATACCTCACTTGCTTCACTCACTCCCATCAAGTTTCTCATGCATGCTCTTCTGTTAAGGGTACTTCTGACTTATCCTTTTTTCAGGATATCTCCAATCTGGTCAGAAAACGTTCTCCTAGGTCTTCCCCTTTGTCCTGTCCCATTCACACTAGCCTGATATATCTTCTTTGTCAGTCTATCGTCATCCATCCTCTCCATGTGCCCAAACCATCTTAACACGCCTTTCTCAATGCTTGTCACTACATCTTCTTTTACCCCACACCATTCACGTATCACACAATTCTTTACTCTGTCGGTCAAAGACTCACCACACTTACTTCTCAGTGCTCTCATTTCTACAGCATTTATTCTACTTTCAAATCTCTTCTGCCATACCCAACTTTCACTACCATACATAAGGGTAGGCACTAACACACCTCTATGTACAGCCAAACGTGCCTTTTTGGACACGTTTTGACTGTTCATAAACGCCTTCAGAGCTCCATCCACACAATTACCTGCATTAACTCTCCTTTCAATATCTGCTTCATTCTTACCATCTCTTGTAAACAACGTACCTAAGTAAACAAACTCATTCACTTGTTCCACTCGCTGTCCATCGATCAAAACATTACAAGCCGTAACGCATTCCTCCTTTTCAAAAACCATAACTTTCGTTTTACTTACATTCACTTTCATTCCTTTCCTTTCTAACGCACGATGCATGATTGTTACCATCTCTTGCAACTCCTCCGTTGAAGATGCAAGTATAACCTGATCACCAGCATAAAGGAGGCATTTGACGAGTAACCCATTCATCCTTAATCCGCAGTCACTATGTTTTAAATCTTGCAAACAACTGTCCATGAAGAGGTTAAACAGCCACGGCGACGCTACACATCCCTGTCTAACACCTTTATCGATGGTAAACCAGTCAGTGTATGCCCCGTTTATCCTCACACAAGCTCTAGAATCCTCATAAAGGGATTTCAGAGCTCGAATGAGGCTGCTGTCCACCCCATTCATTGACAGCACCGACCACATTTCATTCCTCACCACTTTATCGTAAGCCTTTTCTAAATCCACGAATGCGCAATAGACCTTTTGACCTTTGGCCAAAAACTTTTCGGCTATGCTTCGCAAGGAAAAAACCTGATCCGTGCATCCCATACCCTTTCGGAATCCCGCTTGTACATCCCATATTTTCTTGTCGGTTACTTCCATAACTCTTTAAAAAATAATCAATTTATAAATTAATGTTTTAGCATAATAACTTTTTTATAGTAAATATATTGTCTAATGAGTAGTTTATTGAACAATAGTTTGTAAAATAATAAATTTATCAAGTATAATTTTGTCAAATGAAAATTTTTTCATTTGTTTTTTGTCAAATGATCGGACACCTATAAAAAGTCAATATACATATATCGAAGTGAGTAGCATGTGACCTACGATATAGCATAACATTGAGTTTGAAAGTATAATTAAGAAAATAACTGCTGTTTTATTGAAATGTAATTTTGCATCTTAACCAGGAAGTATATGACAAATGTGGCTATGTAAATCGAATAGATTTTTATACTATGTGTTAATTAGTGATAAAATGTAATAAAATAAATAATTTATATATCAGAACAATTAATATGCCAGACAATATTGCACGAGTGCATAATGATTTCTAAATGAACGCACGCGACCGGTAGTAATTTAAGAATACATAAACATTTTTTATTTTTCAGCTTCTCTGTCTAGAGATAGGCATTTTTTTTAATCTGTGAAATTACTTAATTTATACATACGAAAAAAAGTGATGTTTCTCATTTTAATATGTCCGATGGAACTGTAATGAATACTTTAAAGAAGTAAATAAACTTAGTTCTAAATGTTAGTCCCAGGCTTATCTGTGTAAAATATCTTACATTGACTAAATATACTTAGGTATAGATAGGTATGTATTTTTTGTAAAGTTTCTTCCAGGAAAATGCCTTTTTAATAAATTTTGAAGGAGAAATTAAGTAAATACTTACTACCTTAGACTTACTTGAATATATTCAGGCCCTATTTGTAATGAGGTCTATTAAGTTTACTTTGAGGCATGTTTTTAATATCTCAGTTTAAAACTGGAGCGGCGCTTGCGCACTAGCTGATAGTACTATCACTTGGACGTAATCTCGGCGACACGTCTCGTATTCGCAGACAACCTACTTACTGGGGCCACGGTCATACTACTTACGATCATGCTATAGTCCGCTCGAGGTACTTGTGACTTTGTGACGTAGTAGCTGGCTGGAATGACAGACGAGTGTCATAAAATACTTTTTAATTTGCGAAGGGCTTCTAAATTCAGATTCTGCTGACGGTCACAGCTTTTTGTGAATTGTGACGTCTAAGTATATTTTGTTTAATGATATGAAGGACAGTGAATAATTTGTCTTCAGGGTCACATGGCTTGTGCCGTTTTCTAAATGATAGAGGTACTCACCCTCTCTATGAAATACTTAAATATTTCTCTAATTGTCAAGATAGACTCCACACTACTAATAAGAAATATCATACAAAATACTCTGCAGAGTAATCACCAATTTCAAACCTACACTACAACCTATTTACATATTGATTATAATGGCGCGTAAATATCGATGAACAGTATCGCAGATGTAATCTCCATAATTATTTAAATAAGTAAAATGTAAATAATTGTCTTCCGTCATTCACCTAATCTTAATATATAAAATCCTTGCGTTACTGACTGACTGACAGACACGCTACAGCCGAACCTACTGGTCGTAAGAAGATGAAATTTAGGATGTATGTTCCTTGGGCACCGTAAGGGTGCACTAAGACGGGATTTCCCGAAATTCCCACGGGATCGGGTAAAACGGGAAATTCGAAAATATGTGCGTGCGAAGCCGCTGGCGTCCTCTAGTAGATTAATAAATTGCTTATTTTCACAATATTTTGCATTAGCAAGAGCAAACTGATAGAATTACTTTTGCGATTGTAATTTGTTGCGCAGTCTATCGTGGGATATTATTTCTAGTTTGACGTTTGTAGAATTGTTCGAAAAATTTGACGTATAAGGTACCCTTCAAGCTTACATACAACATGTCAAATGTATACTTATATGGAACGGAATCGTCCATGTTAATTGCAATCAATGGAATAACTGAGCATTTGAATGTCCATGTGATTCGATTTAGACCTACTAATATGGTCTCAAATATGTAATTATTCGAGTATAAAGACAGCGCCACAGGTTTAGACGTCTCGTGACCACGGCTGGTGTAACTCATGCCGAAACGTCGGGGCAAACAATGTATTTCATATTTATTTGAAAATAATTTGGTGATTGAAACGCTTTGAATATAGTCTGTGTAGTAATCATCAACATTTTAATGTTTTGTTTTTATTTTAATCGCAATGTGTATACCTACCCAAATATTTGTAATATAATGAATATGATTTTGAATGAAAAAAATCTTTTACACGCAACACTCGCCATCTACCTATAGAAGTGACGAGAATGCATTCAACAATGAACTAATCGAGAAAAGTTCTTAATCGAAGTGTCATCGAATATTCCATTTTAGTTAGAGCAACTATTAACGAATGAATAAACATTTTAATAACCGTCTAATCTCGCCATTACTGACCGTCCCCAATCACCTAACTGCATAACGACTGTATAATTATTTTTTATCTCAGTCTGATATGTCCGTGACGTCAGTGCTTCTGTTATAAACACTTATCTTCGTGACTGTACTGTAATTATTTGTTTATACTTTCTTTTGTAGTATGTTTATTTTGGTAATGGCGTAAGCCCATTAGCAGAGCATAGAGACAAGTGCCTCATTGTAAGGGTGTGGTTGGCTATCATTTGAATATTTATTGAAATATTTATTATATTTGACAATAATATAATAAAAATTGTTTGTTATTCAAATTTTAATATCCAAGCTTAGAATATACTAATATGTAAACTATGGTCTCTGAACTATTAACTCTTTGAAATTGAGTTCTAATACATATTTGCACAAAACAAATATTTTCTATTTATTTATTTAATAGTAGTTATTACTGAACCATGAAGGGTCTAAATACACGACATTCCTAACGTCGCAGTTATTTATCTAATAAATCTTAACCTTTTCTTCGCGATTGTCCAAAACAACGCACACAAGCGCAAAATCATTACACATACATCAAGATAATTATGTGAGACAACTCACGTACAATCGCGAACAAAAATGGTATTGCTAATATCTAAGACCACCTCGACGCGTGTCTGTATCGTCGACCGCGGTTGTACGTGTCTCGCAAGCTAATTGCGATAGTTCTAGCGATATCGTTAATTACAACAAGTGATATTTATATTGATACTCGTGTATCGGGTGTCTTGTGACGGATATTCATTTCAGTATATGTAGAAAACGTGTACCTATTTCTGTCTTGTAGTGCTTCTTATTAGGATATTAATAGCTTCATTCCGCTAAAATATGCCTTTATGTTATTCATTTTTGTAGTAGGTACTTAAGATAGTAATAATATTTGTGTAGATAGTTTCGGGTTATCCATTTTATTATCTGTCTGTCTGCTTTTGCGACGCACGCGTTTTAAATTGCCACATGATTATGAAAGCTGCACGTGACCATTTTATTACTATTATAATAAACGCAAAATTGTATGAGGATGTTGGTTACTCGTTTACGCAAAAACTACTAAACGGATATCTTCTCTAATTTCAATTTCAATATTAAACGGATTTTGGTGTATCTTTGTACTTATATAGGCTGTACTCGTACGTCGGATAGTGCATAGACTAGCGTTTTGTCATGTTTACAGGTAGCACAAAGACACAGCTCAAGGTGTGGACATAAATTAATAGATACTAAAAGAAGAAGCAGTAAGTATGTCGAATAAAATTCGCGATTCAATTAATTATCTCAGTCAATGAAATATGTATTTATGTTAAAAGATTTTATTACTTCCTTTTCATATTAATATATGCCACTTCTATTGACTTTAATAACATATAATTATCCGTATATTTTATATTAATATATAAACGAAACAATTTCAATAATGCTTTTTTTGCATAAACGTTTCCTGGCCAGACTCGTTTACTTTCTACATTACCAATACAAAGCGCCTTAAACAAAAACAATGAATGCAACAAGTGTAAATGTCAACTGGTGACACAATTTCACAAAATTGACACAAAAATAATAATAAAATATAATTAATTAAATAAAATTGTGCAAACATGTAAATCAATGGCAGCTTACGAGTGTAAATTTTGGACAAATAAAGTAAAATCAAGTCAGTTTGTGACATGACAATTCACATAATTAAGCTCACGGTAAAATGGAGTATAAAATAAGTGTTTAATTAGGTACTTAACATAGCAAGTGCTTAATGCCAAGTAATAATGTTAAGAAGTAAACTGTCTCAGGCATTATCTTAATATCTTGTCGAGAAAGTGAACGCTGTCAAGATTAAGATACTTAATGATATGAATTCGGACGTGATGCTGTCAGCAGTTTATTAAATGACCGAAAAGTGCTGTCATTTCTCGGCCATTTATATAAACTGTTATAATTATGTCTACCGTGATGTGAGAATGTTTACATAATTTAATTAAATTACGAATCATCACATTACTGCTGACGCTTGTTAACACGTAACTTGATATTGTAAATTTGATTATTTAGAAGAGTGGCATGACTTTTTTTCTGTTTTTCTCATAGTCCTGTTATATAACTTAACAAACATTACTTTTGGTGTTCATATGTGTTGCCTTGTGTAACCAAAGTGCAAAAATAAATATGATTTCTTTTTTTGCCACTTTTTGCAATGAACTTACTATTTTTGTTTGTTTGTTTTCTCCATTCCAAAAACACTTTTATTTTCTTTTAAAATACCAGGTACAAACGTATACCTATTAGGAATAAATCCTGAGTCGTTGATCACTTTACAAACAAGCAACTAACGGACAGAATGACTACTTTCGTTATCGCCTAATCGGCATCTTATATCCTCTAAAACCATAGTAAAAAAATAAATGTAGAATAGCTTCATACAAATCGGCCGCCGCCGGTTTGATTGTGCGCGTGAGTCGCCGACGCCGTGTACTCACGCACTTTTCACGCACACAATCTCATAAGCGAGCGCGGCAAGCACGGCTTCAGTACGGGATGCGCCGCGCGTCTGATCGCGCGCATTCATGTAGGTAGTTAGGTACTACCACAGATAATATAATACAATCCTAGTGTACTACATTGCTCGCCCGCTCGAATTGATTATTACATTCAGTTTTGTAATAAACGTTATTATACAATGTGTTAAACGACAGTAATTTAAACTTGTTACTTTTTCTCGTTATAAAAGGTATTTAGATAGTTATATCGCGATATATGTATAACGCTTAGTCAGTAGGTGTTTGAAAAAACAAATGTTCAAGCTTAATATATATAATATATATGATATATATATATATATAAGTGAATGTGCTATTTTAAAAAAACAAAATATGCATTTATTTGAAAAAAGGTCAAGGACCCGCCATGCTGACAGGTTATGTGTGTTACACAGTAAAACTGCTCTTATGCACAAAAGTTTTTTCTGTATTGCAACTCACATTTATAATAAACTGCCAAAGGGTATTACAAACACTGAGAGTATACAAATATTCAAAAGGCGTCTTCAAAAACTGCTTCTAGCCAAATGCTACTACTCATTTCAAGAGTTCTTGGAGGATAATAATATTGAAAATAATTAGAAAGAATGTAATATGTCTTAAATTTGCACTAATTTAATTAATAGCCAAGTTTTTCATTTTAACATTAGATTTTATATTATTTTTACCTATACCTGTAATACTATTTGACATCACATTATTGTTATTATTTTTTGACATCTCATTTAAGTTAAGTAAAATGTAATAACTAATCATTAATGAATTGATAATACTGAATCTTGCATGCCTAATGGTAGAATGTGGAGAACATAAATGTTTTAGCCATAAGATCTGCAAATGTACCTATACCCATATTCGCAAATGAATAAATGAATTATGAATTATGAATTAAATTGTGAAGTATTCAGCGCGATCACTTAAAAAAACGCCAAAAAAGCGCGCGCACCGACAAAGCCGGCGCCGCGGTATAAACAAGTGACAACCCGTGCGTCAACGCAAGAGTAGGCAATTAACTCGCCGACTGGCCTTAGCTAACCTACTATTCTTATTTTACTATGCTAAAACTGAGTTACTCTTAACATACTTGAGCACATTCGATTGGTTGATAAAATCATCTTCAAACACATCCAACACAACGCTTTACTGAACAGACACAGACTCTTGGCGTATATTAAGAACAGCACAGTCTGTGAAGAACAGCTGTCATTAATTAGTTACAGTTAATAAGCCCTGTAGTGATAAATGATATGTCCGGATTTTACTGCTAGAATCAAATTATAAATAAATCAGAAATCAACGCATGTACTTGGATACTGTTTTACCGAATATTACAGAGCTTAAAAAATAACTAAAAAGTGTACAATCCTTTGTCTTTTTAAGGTATGTTATATTTTTATTTTTATGGATGAACCTTGTTTTCATTGCTTGAGTATTTGTAAAGTTCCTCGCGATTAAGATTTATTCCTAGTGCGAACGTTGTCTCTTAAAACATTTAATGAAATGTGTCAATTAGTCTACCCATTTGAGAATGTTTTGATTTGGTATTAGTTAAAGTTGGAACTTTCATCATATGAAGAATAATGTACCTATAAATAATACAATAACTCTTTGCCAATTGAGCAAGTTTTTAGCATTCTTGAATAACGTATTTTTATTGCAGAATTGAGTCACGTTTACTCAATGACATTACGTTTAAAAGTATTTACTTGCCCGCTTGCTTATTGACCTGAATAACATGAGGGACATAGTTGTGTAGGTACTGTACTGTTCAATTTTTAATAACAATGTATGTATGCGGAACTGGTCTAAATCACATGAAAGCAAAAAATAATGACGTAAATACTCCTAATGGCATCTGTCGTTTGAGCGAGCTGTCATGTGGGAGGAAATATGAAGGATATATGGCAGCCATTTGTTTTTAATTATGACATCTGTCAATTTCTCAAGCTAGTATTCGTGCATTCGAATTTTAAAAAGGACGCGTGGTACCGTGGGCTTTGGCGCCACCGGTTCATTATTTTTATTTTATTTATTGTTTCTGAGATCTGTAATCGTATAAGAAAATTAGACATACGACCATAAATGTAGTTAATTAATAAGTTTGCATTTTAATAGAAGTATAGATTCAAATTAATAAAATTTATGACATTTTTATGGGTAGTCAAATAGTTCACATGCGTTAATGACGTATTATGCTAATTTAGATAAACAATCTGCATTCACACGTAAATGAGTATAATTATGTACCTGTCACTGTGGAATATAATTTATTGACTTATAAATAATTGGTCATTAGTAGATGATAACTTTTAATTAATTAGATATCATCATCATCATCATCGGCCCTGTAATACACTGTCCCACTGCTGGGCACGGGCCTCTTCTCACTATGAATTAATTACAAATTACCAAAATTATTTTAAATTAAGATCATAAAGTTCTAAATTTCCAAAGATGTTTATATATAGCAAAATTATTTTTATCTTAATATTCTACGAAGTATGTGTATATTTAATATCTACAACAGTAAATTCAATTAAAATCTAAATTAATCGAAAACAGTATGTGCATTTTAATACATTTCCATCATTTGAAAATATAAGAAGTGCATAATGTAAAATAAGCAGAAATTCATTAATTCAAAATTCATTGCTTATTACGTCGTTTTCCATTAACATTTTCTCCATTATGTAAAGTCAAGTTACTGCACATGGCTATCAAAATATTCACTACAATACCATTACAGCCAAGTTTACAAAAAAAATATTCAAATAAACGATACTTTATCGAGACTTTTCCCGTGTCATATGTCATGTCAATGTCCCAAATCTGTCGCAACGGACGTCATGAGACCCATCCCAACGATGCAACTCACGTGGCACTCCGACCCAGATAAACAATGAAGATGTTGATAATCCAACAACCTCAATAAATAATAAAAAAATATACGATTTCAAATTATATGTCACAATATCGTACGGGTTTAACACAATGGATGTTGTGTTGTCATGTGGTTTGATAAGAAGATTATAAAAAATATTATACACTAGAGGACGCCAGCAGCTACGCCTGCATTTTTTTTTAAATTTACCCGTTTTGGCCGATCCCGTGGGAATTTCGGGAAATCCGTTCTTAGTGCACCCCTACGGTCCCTAAGGAACATACATGCCAAATTTCAGCTGCCTGCGCCCAATAGTTTTGGCTGTAGCTTGTCTGTCAGTCAGTCAGTAACGCAAGGATTTTATATATACAGATAATACATAAATGCTTTGTAATTCGTACGTTAATCGAATTTAATTTGATAGTAACAGTTGCTTTAGATTTAAAATAATGTGGTTTTAGCGTGTTCGTTAAATAAAACGCTGGTTCGTTTTTAATTTGAACAGCTTTTTTAAATTTAGAATCAGTACCTAGTTCGAAATTAGTGTTTATAAGTAACGTCGCTGCCTAGTAATGATGGGCATAATATGTGGCACAATACAGTGACAATTCTTAATGCTCCTGCTACACCTGCGTCTTAACGCGTACCTACATTAGCGCGTTAATTTAGGCGCTACGTAGATGTGGCCAAAGTTTTAACGCGTTAAATGACTAATTTACAACGCATATTTTTAACGCATTAGTTAACGCGTTGTTGGCCATTGGCATTAACGCTAATGCTAACGCAGGTGTAGCAGTAGCATAATAAGTGAGCAGTTAGAATGGCAGAGCTACTTTGGTTACTCACCTACTATAGTATATTGAGCCGGTTTGTGCGAATCGCGAGTAGGCATTAGGTCCTTATCCTAGTGACTGCAAATAGGCCACGCAATGGATGAATTACTCCAAAACAAAAATAAGACCTATATGACTTTTTGTAGAAAATTATGAGTCAAAACAAATAAAGTAAAAGCATCAACAGTGCTTTCAAACAACAGCACTGAGTTAAAATTTCGCAAAAGAATAATATTTGTTCGACTTTTGATGTTTATTTACTTATCCGTGAATCTGTGGCTGGTGCATCACGCGTTAAATATTTATAAATATACCATCTTTCCTTTGTGATTCTCTTTGTTTAATTTTTTAAAATATTATATTACTTAAAACGAAACTGATCAGAATTTGAACCTGAACAAAGAAAGATAAGATGACTTAATTATAACACAATCAAGGACACAATAGTTTCCCCCCCGTGGGATCTCCACCTTGTCGTGGTGGGGGGCTCAGTAACCGTGGATTGGTCACCCGCGGCGAAGCTAAGAGGGATCCAGGATGGGACGCTCCGCGTGGGCTTGACGGAGGCCTGCGCAGGATGCGTCCAATGGTGCGGGTGCGAGGGACAGCTGTTCTGTCCCTCGCAGTCGGGCGCGGCTGCGGGAGGAGAGGCGTGTCGGTGTTGCGTTGCCGCGCGCCCTATCTCTCGCGACCAAATGGGGGCGCACCATTGTTGCATCGCGGTGGGGCCGCAGAGGAAGAGGAGATGCAGTGTTACGTTGCCGTCCTCCCTATCCTCTGCGGCCGCTGGGTGTTTTGGCGGCGGAGCCCAACACCTTCATCCGCCGCCAAGGGGGTTTTGTTCGGGGCCCGCCTGACCATCTGGCGGGCCAATGCCCGTCGGGGAGTGGCGAGAAATGCTTATGCGATACCCTACCCTCCGACACACGGGTACATGAGGAACACGGGTTGGTTTTTAGTCAGTAAGAGTCTGACAGTCCCCTTCGCCCTTCCGCCCCAGGGCGGAGGGACTCCATGAGGATTTTCCAACCCGACACAAAAAAAAAAACGACACAATAGTTTCGAGTGTTATTAAAATCGGACAACGTCTTATTTTTCTATAATCATTATAAACAGTAACTACACTGTGTAAGTGTGTACCTACTAGGTATATCTTATTAATTTATTTTTAATTTATAGACTCACGCCTGTATCCCCGAATACTGTATACCCGATTAGGCAAAGGTGTAAGATTATGATCTGTCTACTATACCCTCAGATTACTGAACTATTTCAGTAATCTGTGACTATACTATCTAACAATAATTTTCTCTGCGATCGAACATACAACGCTCGGCGCAGTGACTGTTCGCTTTCTAAAATTGTAGTTTAAAGGATGAATGATATTGGTATATTTACACAATGCCATTGACACTTCAAAATTAGGAGAGGTCTATGACCAAAATTGGACTGCGAAGGTTTTTTTTTAATAATAGGCGCCCAAGGAGCAGACGGATAGCGTGACGGTAAGCGATAACCGCCGCCCGTGGACACCCGCAACACCAGAGGAGTCACAATTGTTGCCGGCTTTTGGGATAGGCAAAAGAATAAGAGGAGCAAGAAGAGGAACAAAAAATGAGAAAGGAAATGGAGCCTCCGTCGCCCTCACTCATCGAACGAAACGCAACAGTATATGTACAGTCGAACAACTTCCCGGTCGATCACCTTAAGGACGAGAATCGCTCAGCAAGAAATCGTCGCTTCCAGTACTACTTTACACGCACATTGACACTCTCACTCTTCACCGGTCGAGCCATTCCATCCATACTTAAATCAACTAGGTACCTAAACGATTTTTTATGATAACACATTTAGGCACTTTCATGTAATTATGTCAGTTTATTTAACCTCTTATTTATTATGGATATTTACTCGAATACTAGTCGTGCGTGTTAAACATATAAATATGGCTAATTAAACTAAACAGAGCGTAGAATGGGCGTAATATTGCTTTATTGCCTAGCTAATCGAGCAATAAAATGGATTACTTAACCTTTTAAAGCAATCGTAATTAAACAGAATATATTGACGCTTGATGACATGTTATGCTGCAGTATTGTAGTTAAGTGTCATCATCTGTCATATCAGCCGAAAGACGACTACTGCTGGACATAGGCCTCCCCCAAGGCTCTCCAAAAGGACCGAAACCAAAGAGCTCAGATATTTACATAGAGGCGCATTTCATATGGGCGCTTTGAAGACAAACTTTCTGCGACTCAAATTGCCGCTTGGCAGCGTGGCAGTCGCGCTGCGGCAGCTGTCTCTCTCTCCTCCAATGTATCTTAACTACGAGAGCGAGAGAGACGGAGAACGACGCCAGCGCCGCCAACGGCGCCAACTGCGGACTAAACTGAAGACAGTCCCCACTTGGACTCGGCACACGAAATCCTTAAGAACATCGCTTTTATGTAAATCTGTATTCATTGCCGAAACTAAGCCACCCGCATGTAGGCAAGTGTAAATTATACCTAATAAAAATTACGTTTTTACATTTTGTAATTGTGTATACCTTATAATGGGCATGAATATTATCAAACAACTCTTAAGTAATTAAACGAATAACACCAATAAGCTTTTTGTGTAACTACATATGCAGATCTAATAATTTACAAACTAATACCTAACATTCAAAATGAATTAAAAACGTCATTTTGTTGATCAGAAATTCACATATCTTAACTTTTTTTCTTTTTAATTATTACTGAGTTTTCTTTATAGAACTTGTTCTACAACTGACATTCAGAGAATTCTGCAGGGTAAAATAGTGTTCAACAGTCAAATAATATGACCGCAACTTATGTTTATGACTATGTATATAGAAGTAGTTCTATGTAGGTACATAGTCAGTGTCATAACTCTTAAGACGTATTATAGTTTGTCAAAATGTCTGAGTAAATGTAATAATGACAGTATTGCGGTTGCGACAATCATCAATATAGTCATTAGAAGTCGTCAGTGATGTTGTAATACGATATTCTGACGTCACGGAGGCTTAGTGTCTATGAACTTAATAATTTTAAGGAACGTGTATGAATCTTTACTTTGTCCCGGAAAGTGTTATTACTGATTTTTAGATTAGTAGCGAGTTGACTAAATATTATTATGCCAAAATATAAAATAAGGTAAAATTATAATAATAATAAAAACAGAGTAATTTTATATTCTTTGTCGTGGGTTCCATTCCCACATGAGCCAATATTTTTGCTATCTACAAATTTTTGTCTCGAAACTGGGTGTTTTATCCGTCCGCAAAGTCGCCTGCGATCCAGGACTGATTTCTAAATAGGTAAGCAGGAGATATCTTATAAAAAAAATGTTACGATCGTTTAAAGGAAAGGACGATGAATCAACCTACTGCTACAGGATTATACGTCGTGTTTAGATTTAGAAAGTAAGACAGTTCCATACATGCTTATCATCGCCTTTGATATTTTCATCATCATCAACCTTATAAATGAACTACTCCTACTTCTGGGCACGACTGGTCATCATTAACGACTCTCAGGGTTTCTCATGATGTTTTCTTTACCGTTTAACAAAAGATGTCAGCAATTTGATGCGCGTGTAGGTAACTCAGGAAATGTAAGTGATGCGCGCAGTGGGTTTGAACTCAAGCAGCTCTGCGTGGTCCGTGTGGTGACGGATTAAGATTACGGATTGTCACCACCCCATATCATCCCATGGGTATCGTAGCCGACAGAGGGAGCATATTATGCAGAGAATAGCACTGTAAGAGAAGGAAATCTTGATACAAACCCTATAGGTACCAACCCGTTTGGCCAGCGTGATATACTAGGCCAATTCCTCCTTTCAAAGGAGAGGCCTGGTCCAGCAGTGGACTGTTTAAGGCTGATGATGATGAGCTCTGCGTAGATCTTTGTTGATTTCTCTATATCTATGATTTCTCTACAAGGCTATCATTGCATATTTTGTCACGAAGTTACTAAGGTAAAAGAATTTTACAGTCACTCTGATGTCAACGAAAGTTGTGAAAGTGCATTAGAATGGGGTCGTTTGCATACGTCATTAGGGTGATGTCATCGTCTGTAGGTATATTAAAATGCTCCCATTTGACAATACACCTAACAGAATTATTCATACAGTTTAAAATGCATTAGCGTTTTTGTAATGCAATGAAGAGGTAATGTTGTTATTAAAAAGATTACATAACAGTAGTAATTGTAAAAGTAAAATTGGTAGGAGCTTCACAGAAATGTTAGAGATACAATAATTTTATTGGTTAACTAGAGGACGCCAGCAGCTACGCCTGCATTTTTTTTTAATTTACCCGTTTTGACCGATCCTGTGGGAATTTCGGGAAATCCCTTCTTAGTCCACACCTACGGTCCCCAAGGAACATACATGCCAAATTTCAGCTTCCTGCGCCCAATAGTTTCGGCTGTGGCGTGTCTGTCAGTCAGCCAGTAACGCAAGGATTTTATATATTAAGATGATAGTCAATACGATTATTTAATTAGAAATAATGTTATTTGTAATATATCATACCTATTTGTGTTGGACAAGTACCTAAATAAATCAAAGCATTCATTTAAAATGTATTTTTTCGTATGACACTGGCCAGTGCGTTCAGCCCTCAGCGTCTGAAATGTTCAACCATTTTCGATTCTTGTTATCAAAAATGTGTAACATGGTCAATATAGTAACCATTTAATATAGACTAATAGCTCTGTCTAGGTAGCTAGGTCTAAAAGGTCTGTCGTTTGTAATATTTTTGTACGTCATACTACGGAATTCAATATTCGAACTAAAGATAGATCTGTAGATTTTAGATTCGTTTTTGACATAAGCTCCATACAAAATATGTCAAACACGACTCTAAAATCTACAGATCTATCTTATTTATTTATAGACTCAGGCCTGTATCCCCGAAGGGGTAGGCAGAGGTGTAATATTACACCCACTGTAGTTCGAATATTGAAAATGGCCGATAGAGATATCTAAGAAAAGATAATAAGCCATAGAGTAGCACATAGAAATCGATCAAATCGGACATTATTTCCGGCAACTTTCTTTTAGAATACCATTATCGCCATCACAGCGACGGAACCCTAAAATCATAACATGTTTTACGACCGCAATTTAAATTCCGTCCAAATATTACGACTAATTTAAATGCATAATTTATGTAAATGAAATATAAAAAGCCAATAAAATGTCGTCATCTTAATTTAATTTGGAGTGTTGCACTAAAATGCTGCGCTGTTTAGCATAGTAATACGGTTGATGACAGCAATAGCGGATAATAGTGGGTTATACGAGAATTAAAAGTACTTTAGATAAAGTGTGCGCATAACTGCGGTGGGTGTGACTAAATATGGTGGAAGTAATGGTTCTAGGGTATGCTATCACGTACTAAGTGCCTCGTGCGATTTATGCTATGAGTTTGCTTTTAGCGATCATGATAGATCGCCGGATTTAAAAAGTATTCTGAAAATGTGCACAAATTGCGTGGTCGCCAAATCGCTTGTGCTACCATATTAAAACATCTTGGTTGTTTTACTGCTTAACACTACGTCGATTGATGTAGGTTGGATTCCCACTCAAAACATCACTTTGTGTGATCGACAAAATGTAGTTATTGTCTGGATGTTCATTGTATGGTTAAATATTTGTAGGGTTCGTGCGATAATTCTTCAAAGCGCAGGAGGTATCTTTCAAAATGAAAGAAAATGAGACATTAACCGATGTTAGTTGAATTTTGGCCATTTTGCATTTTTATTAATATCTTTACGCAAGTAACCGCAAACTTTACCCTACTACTTACAAATCGTTTAACACCAAAGCTAATATTTTATGTCTCGTTTACGTAAAGTACATAGTTTCTATATACTTAGAAAACTGGTATTATACACCGCGTTTTACTGTTGTCTTACACTTTTTAGACCTTACATAGCAAGGCCTAAATATATCAGACTTATTTACAGATTTGGACCTTTTAAAGAAGCTTTCAAGGAGGTCGTTATTTATTTTATAATCTGTTTTTCGCGTAGGTATCTGTTATCGCGGTAAAAATTACTGTACGTCACTCTCCAGGTTCTTGTCTCCGCACACCTCATACAAGGAAGAGTCTCTAAATCGATGTCTTCAAAACGATTTAGACACAAATGATTCCCGAAATATCCTTAAGTCTATGTATATAATCTTTAACAGCAGTTTTGTATGCAGTGTGTTTATAAAAAGATAACTACAATACTATGTAAATTAGTATAATTATTATCTTACCTACGTATTTGCTTACTTTTTTTACCACTCTGGTTAAATATTTTCCAGTGGCTCGATATTTAACCAAATAAAATCATAAGTGTATATGAACGAATTATGTGGTTATTAAACTTGTCTTTTTCTGAATAATTGATGGATCACACAAAGTGTTGTCTCGTTTGGGAGTCGAACGCACAACACTCGACGCAGTGCAAGCGGCGAGGCAAACCGTTCAACCCAAAACAACCGTGCAGTCAAACTATAATCCAAAGTGATAAAAAGAGAAAAATGTCCTTATGTGTTCGTGCGTGTGTGCTGATCACGGTGCTGATTGTACGTGATTTCCTGTATTAATTTCAATGTAAGAAAACTTGCTAGAAACAATAAACAAAATGTTAAGTTATTTACAACAAACCTGCACATTGTCTGATAGGAAATTCCAACTTGCAACATATTGTATTTACCTGAAACAGAAGAAGTAAACGTAAGAATAAAATAATATATCTAATTTGTTCTGTTAATAAAATACATGTATTTCCGTTACTTAAAATAAATTTGACGGCCAGTTGGCGTAGTGCCAGTGTAAGCGACTGCTATGTCGAAGGGCGCGGGTTCGATTCCCGCTTAAATCCAACATTTGTGTGCATGAACATGGATGTTTATCTTGGTCTGGGTGTTTCTATGTATAATATGTATGTATTTACAAAAAAGAAGTATATATGTATGTATATCCATTATCTAGTACCCATAATATAAGCTCTGCTTAGTTTGGGACTAGATGGTGCCGTGATATATCACCAAACAAGGTCATGTATAATTTGATAAAATGGTCGAAATTTAAAATAAAGAATCTGTTCTGTAAAACAGACACTTTCTGATTTGTTCGGTTATAATCAAAAGTTTGTAAATATAATTAACATATAAGTCAAATGGTTAGTAACATTGACTGCTAACTTGGAGGCCATGGGTTCTATTCCCACCAAGGACAATACTTAGTGTGATGGACAACATTCTATTGTTCTGTGTTTGGGTGCTATTTATCCACTCCCTTATTATAAAACTAGAGGACGCCAGCAGCTACGCCTGCATTTTTTTTTAATTTACCCGTTTTGGCCGGTCCCGTGGGAATTTCGGGAAATCCCTTCTTAGTGCACCCATACGGTCCCCAAGGAATATACATGCCAAATTTCAGCTTCCTGCGCCAGTTTCGGCTGTAGCGTGTCTGTCAGTCAGTAAGTAACGCAAGGATTTTATATATTAAGATGATGTGCCTTTTTCGTCCTGTTTGTCTGAAAGAACGGATATTTTCAGACGCTAATTTCAGTTTTATTCAATCACACATCTTAAAAAGGATAAATTCAACATTGACTGTATAGTTTTCCACTTAAACTTACCTGTCTTCATGAAATTCCAATAATGTATTGAGGAAATTAAGCAAAAGTTAGTGTAAAATGCAACGAGGAACTGCTTGTAACGAATATAGTTTCAGAGGCCTAATTCTCGTATTTTATATGACATTGAAATTATATTTTGAATGTACCTACTCAGAAGCGGTATTCTGAAAACCTAACGTCATCATTATCGTATAATTTGACATATTTACATTCGTCGTTGACACATATTTTGACACTTGTTTTAATTACGATCTTTTTACTATTTTATTTAAATATCAGATAATTTAGAAGAATACGCCTTTTGTGACGTACGTACGTCAACGTATGACACTGACATTATATCGAAACTGTATTTATTTAGGACAATTGGGCCCCAGTTATTTTGTCGCCGCCGATCCAATTGACTACGCTTAGATAGGAAGCTATTAGAAAATTTATGAACCAACTTCTTTAAAAGTCTCTTTATAAGGTCTGAGTTTAGGTTTTACTCTCGTAATACTATAGGACGTTCATAACGTCTTCTGTCTTATTTTTATTTTTTAAGTCTTGTGTAGATTATTATGCATACGTATCGTCCGAACTAAATCTAAGCTCTATCAATATTATACATATATGAACATAAACTAAATATTTACTACTGTCACGGTTAACATGTCTGGTATTATACTTTTTACTTTCCTAGCACTTAGCACACACCTAGTAGAGCTAGTAAAATTTGATAGAAAATGCCAATATTGTAACATAGAATCTCGTTCTCAAACTCTGTTCATTTCATTATACACGGTTATTTAGCGGGTCTTACTCGCGATAAATACTATATTTAAGGCATAGATACCTCGGTATTTGCCAACATTTCGACTGACTTGCTTCAGCCATGGTCGCGGCGGGACCATGGCTGAAGCAAGTCAGCCGAATCATTAAAATTAAACATTTTATCGCGAGTATGACCCGCTAAATAACCGTATATAATGTATACTAACTGCGAAAGTTAAAAATCGATTAATTTCATTCTTAATTGTTGGTACTTAAATATAAAAAGTCGTGTTATACCTACATAACAAAGTTATCTTGCAAGGTACCTAAGGGCTCCAACGCACTATGCGGTTAGCCGGAATGCGGCCAGCCGTGCGGCTGAGCGCAACTATAAATTTGCACAAAAAAGTTGTTTTCATACGCACTGCTACCGCACCAGCCGGCAGCCGCATCGCAGTGCGTATAGAAACTACTTTCTCATCCAAATTTTTGATTGCGGTTAGCCAGACGGCTGGCCGCATTGCGGCTAACCATACAGTGCGTAGGAGCCCTAAAAGTCGCTGAAAATAGCATCAGCATTGGTGCAAAGATGAAGTGGTCATCATCATCAGCCCTTAACAGTCCACTGCTGGACTAGGCCTCTTCTTTGGGAAGGAGGAATTGGCCTACTATACCACGCTGGCCATACGGGTTGGTATAGGATTTGTATCAAATTTTCCTTCTCTTACAGTGCTGTTCTCTGCATAATATGCTCCCTCTGTCGGCTCTTACGACACCCATGGGATGATATGGGGTGGTGACATTCCGTATTCTTAATCCGTCACCACACGAATAAGATGAAGTTATGTCTTAAATACAGATCGCTACGTGAGCTATCATTTAGTGCTATTAGCGAGGACTATTAATAGCAAAGAATATCCTTCAGCAAATCAAAATGTTCAGCTAGAGATTTCTTGTCTTTATGAAGCCTAAAAGCATTGCCTTAGCAATCCCAAGTATATGAATGTTGATCTTATGCGTATCTCAATACTTACGCATATAAACAAACGTCATAAATTTATACACTATACTTATTTAGTTAACACCAAATAAACATAAACTCATGTCAACTTAGATCATGTCATCGTTTCAGCCTAAAGACATCAATTGCTGAAAATAGACCTTCTCCAAATGTTTCCCTATAGACAGATTTAAAACCAAATTACAGGAAACCTTATTTTTTTTAGATAATACCTAAATGGTGAAAACATAGATTACAGATGCGCGTAAACGCAACCGTCTGTCCTGCTTATATCTTAGAATTTAAGTATTCCTTAAATGATTCATTTCTTGCCCTTGGTTATTTCTAACGAAGAATCTCTTCATGTCTGGCAACTTACAAAAAACTGTATCATAACAAAATACTACTATTACACTAACTTATTGTCCGAATCATAGGGCAAATTCGGTGAAAAACTTAGTCACCATTGTTTAACATTTCTGCTAATTCAAGCCCGAATCAGCTGCAAAAATAACATGGTATTCCTGGAATGTGGTTTACCTTATATCTATATCACTCAACAGGACATTATTTACCATATGGAGGACATAATTAATGGCAGTCTATATTAATGAACACTATCGTAACACGCATCATATTATTATCATTTTGGCACCGATCATTATAAAGGGGATAAACACTATGTTAATATATAGGGAATAACCGATGCTATCAATTGAAATTATATTTAGAATACAATTATTTTGGACTTTATAATCCAATCAACGTAATATGGTTAAATCATTAGGTACACTATTTTACCGCAGTCGCCGGGAGAGTCCCGAGGTTTTTGTTTGCGTTTGTGAAATGTCAAATTATCTTATATTGATGACGTTTTGGACAGTACCGCTATCAAAATCGACGTATAATATAAATTTAGTGCAGTTGCGTTTTGTGAGGTAAATGAGAGCACCGAAGGCCCATGGGTTCTTTTTCTTTTCCGACATAGGAAGGTGTGAATGAGAAAGTATTAATAATAGTAATTTAAAAGAAGAGAGCGAGGCTAGTTTAGACTTCTCCGTTTTCTTTAGTTCGCAGCTCGTGAGCCCTGGATGGCATCACCTGCGTCTATAAGCCGCTTACGAGCTAAAGCCGTAAATTGGTTCTTCTGGGAAAGAAATGTAACTTCTGTAAAGGAATCCTACGTATATTTTAATATGGAGTAACCTTCAGTAAATAATAATTCTTCTAGGTCTATCCTCACGCTCAGGATGCCAGTAACTGACTGTAACAAGACATTATTTGTAAACATTTCGGTTGCTGTGCCATACCGTGATAAGTTCATAGCTGTAGTGATAAAAGTTGTTGACAACAAAGACACGCATCTATCTTTATAACAAACCCTATTCGACCTTATTACGCAACAAAGACTATTCGAAGTTTATTCATAGTCAAAAGGCGCTGATACACCTGAGCATTCACTCGTTACAGAACAACGAACATTCGCCGTTTTGAATTTTGTCGAAGTGAACAAGAAACAGAGCCAAACATTGCCATACACATTTTCACGATCATTCTAGCCAACGTTCTAATCAGTAAAAAGATCGAAGCAAATTAAGTCCATTCGCTAGAATGCTCGCTAGAACAAAAAATGAAACTCGCTAGAAAAACACTCTCGTTTGTTTTTCTGTTATGTAATTTTCGCAAAAATGCTCATTACAAGTGAATGCTCAAGTGTATCAGCACCATCATATATGTGTGCCTTTTTTGCTGAAGCGCCTGTATCTGTATATATAAAATCCTTGCGTTACTGACTGACTGACAGACACGCTACAGACAAAACCATTGGGCGCAAGAAGCAAAAATTTGGCATGTACATATATTTCTTGGGGACCGTAGGGGTGCACTAAGAAGAGATTTTCCGAAATTGCCACGGGATTGGGAAAAACGGGTAAATTAATATAATGTGCAGGCGTAGCCGCGGGCTTAATCTAGTCTACAATAATTCGTTGCAAGCAATCTCGAACTGAAATAATGTAGTAGATATATACTTTTGTAACCGTATTTAGTGATAAGCTCGTGGTGTGGTGATAAAACTTATTGACAAGTACGACACGCGTTCCAGTCGTGATGACTTATAATTCACATTAGATATATCGTTGTTATGACTACTGAGATGATGCCACAGTGTTTTGGTAGCCTTACTTAGCTTTGTTTGCATATAACAGATCAATTTCTCTTCCTATAAATCTAGAAGAGATCTCATTTGCACTTCGATAAACTGCCTGTAAATGATATTTCTAATATACGTATACTTAGATTGTTTTGAACTTTTGGTAAAAGCTAGACAAAAATGTAGGCATTCTCCCTCATTCTGGAACATGGCTTCAGCCATAATTCCTCTGTACGGTTATTACAAGGCAAAGGGACCACTAAACCACTCGTCCAATAAAAGTTTTATTATTTCATTTGTATTTTTTGCACTCGTTCAACTAAACTGAAGTAATTGTAGTGTAATATTGTCCATAGTTGGAATTGTGTGTTACATGTTCATTATAAAAAAAAAAACAATTACGAAATAATTTGTGCTTGCGGTTTAGTTGTTTGTATAGATTCACGGTTCCTCCCAATAAAGCGATGACGACTAGTTTTATGCCGTGAAAAATATTGAACAATAATTCTTTAGAGCTTTGAAAATTACTCTTAAGCCAGTAACAACCAAAACCAAATAATAAAACTGTTCACAGTCCAACAGTATCTTCATTATCGAGAAGATTAGAAAATTCCCATTTTTTACCAATTTATTATAAAGTTTTATGTCAAAGCAATAGAGTTTAAATTCGCCTGTGTTTATAAATTAGTTGACACCAATCTGCTCAGACAGACCACAAAGGTTATCATGACGGTTACACCGTTGCATAATTTGTGTCTCGTGTAGAATTAATAGTCTGTCTTCCAATAATTATATACTTAGCTACTCGCCAATGATGTTACAAAAGTAAAAAGAAGTAGATATGTTATAGGCGTACTAAAAGCAGGACGCTAAACATAAGCCAGTTGGCAAGTCTGTCATATGTGTGTGTGACGTCGCGAGCCGGCGTCAAAGTGAAACTGACACATCTTGTCAACCGAAAATAAAATAAAATATGGAGTTATCGATGTGTGCATTAGTGTACCGTTTCTACGGATTGATTACTACCGGTAACGTATCTACCTTTTTCTTGTAATATCATTGTTACTAGCTGTTACCCGCGGCTCCGCCCGCCCTACATTTTTCAAAGACTAAGCTTTAGTAGACGCCGTAACGTTATCAAAAGCGCTTTTTGTTCCTTTTTTTTCACGTGGGCAGAAGATATTTTGTGAAAAAATAATAAGGCACTCATACACAGTCCAGTCCAGATCATCAATTATCTTTATGTCTAAATCAATGCCATAAAATATGTTGCTCAAAGAAGAAAGAACAAAGTAACAAACTTTCTTATTTTAATGTTATAGGTACTAAGTACTTTTTTAGAGACGAAATAGTTATACCATTTTGTAGTAATCTTATACTAATATATAAATCTGAAGAGTTTGTTTGTTTGTTTGGTTGAACGCGCTAATCTCAGGAACTACCGGTCCGATTTAAAACATTCTTTCAGTGCTAGATAGCTCATTTATCGAGGAAGGCTATAGGTTATATAACATCGCGCTATGAGCGACGGGAGCGGAGCAGTAGCCTTAAATAAAGCGGATGTAACCGCGGGCATCCTGTAGTGTAATTATATAGCCTTTAATATTCTTCATTTTGATAAAATATTTTCTTTATTTTTATTAAAAGTTCCGTTAGTTATACAGGGTGGCGCTACCATAGGGACACTTTTTGAACAGAGGCATAGCGTACAACATTCTGAAGCCTTGTACCAAAAATCAATTAAATCGGTGCAGTAGTTTAGCCACAATATCGATTTTAAGTTCAGCATTTTTTGCACATGCTTTGAATTCCACACAGCTGATACAAAACGGTCAACGACCCTACATTGTGCGCCCCGACTCGCTATGACGCGACGCCTTGACGTCATCCGAAGTTAGGCTCAGCGCAGATAAAACGGAGCGCAGTGGAGTGGATTTTATTAACGCACTTGAAAATAAACTTTATTTTTTTACAATAAAGTGCGTAAATGAACCTGACAAAAAACATTCGCGCGTCCTCGAAGATACGCGGGAATCCTCGCGCGGCGTCGAGTCGGCGCCCGCATCGTAGCGAGTCGCAGCGCGCAATGTAGGGTCGTTGACCATTTTGTATCAGCTCTGTGGAATTCAAAGCAAGTGCAAAAAATGCTGAACTTAAAATCGATATTGTGGCTAAACTACTGCACCGATTTAATTGATTTTTGGTACAAGGCTTCAGAATGTTCTACGCTATGCCTCTGTTTAAAAAGTGCCCCTATGGTAGCGCCACCCTGTATAATAACAACAATTTCAGTGCCATGTTTAAAAAGGCTAATGCACCAGAGATGAAATCTCAGAGTTATAATAACTGGTCACGATTCAAAAAACGTGCTTTGATTCAGAGTTTGAATACGGTTTTCTTTTTATTACCAAATCGACATTTATTTTTTATGCTCTTAATGAATTTAATAGGAATTATAGTTTGTCAGAATGTTATTATTATCTTAATATCGAACGTAGCTTTATTACTTGTTCCGCTGGTAATGCATTTTAATAAGTACTTATAGTAATTACTAATTTATAGCTTACCAGGGTATGATTTTGTATTTTTATTTATTCGTTTTTAAGTCTCATCTTGCTGTTTTGTCCAAAGTTATTTATTAGTTACCTCATATTGACTCGACTGCACGGTTGGCGTAGTGGTTTAAGCGGCCGCCTCGCCGCTTGACACTGCGCCGAGTGTTGTGGGTTCGATCTTCACACGAGACAACACTTTGTGTGATTCATAAATTGTTTTTTCGGGTCTGGGTGTTCGTTGTGTCCGTCAGTTGTATGTTTGTAAAGTCTCCCGCGACACAGGATTTAGTCCTAGTGCGGGGAGTCGTCTTTAAAAAACAAATAATAATAATATTCTACCACATACACACATCACCATCTAGTCCCAAACTAAGCAGAGCTTGTACTATGGGTACTAGATAATGGATAAACATACAATATTACGACATGGACTTGGTAAGCAATTCAGTAATTTATTTCATAACGTAATTAAAACGGAGTAATATCAGGTTTACTTTCTGTATGACAAAACGAATATCAATTTTCACAAAAATATTATTATTATTACAGATAAAAAACTTTACCGTACACCAATAAATAAACAATATTACAATAAATTACATTCTGCGATTTCTTCCAGACAACCTAGTTTGTAATATTGTAACTTATCAAATCCAAAATCATTGTCTAGCTGAAGCAATTCTATAAATGTAGCCCAATATGATTGTTCAACGTCTATAATCCATAGTATTTTCTTGGATTTACGCGAATGTTACACATTGAAATTAAACTACAGTTTACGGATTTTATCGCGTTATATTGGTTTCACTAGTTATTACATTTAAACCGAATGATCTAGAAACTACATTTTTATTACTAGCCGACGTTTCGAATTCTTTAAGTAATTAAGACAAAAATCACCTCAGTTTGCCGAGAACATGAATCCTGTACATACGTCAGCACCCAATACATTCAAAAGCATATCTAGAAACCTAAAGTTCTAATAAAAAGTGTGACCCATCGACCTTAAATAAATCGCTATTCTGATATGTCTATGATGTCAAAGAAGATCCGTCTTCCGCAATGGGCTGTTTGTAAACACGCCTATTTTTACCTTCAAATTATTTAAATAGGTACGTCAAATTTTTTGCCCTCCTAATTGGCTATTTATACGCACAAAAACGTCATTATAACGTCACAAATATTAATTAGATTAATTTAGGTTATGCATAACGTCATTTTAATGTTATGACGCAGAACACGCACACACTAATATTAAAAAACGTAATCGATTGAGGACCTCAATTTTATTATTAGACTAGAGGACGCCAGCAGCTATGCCAGCATTTTTTTTTTAATTTACCCGTTTTGGCCGATCCCGTGGGAATTTCGGGAAATCCCTTCTTAGTGCACCCCTACGGTCCCCAAGAAACATACATGCCAAATTTCAGCTTCTTGCGCCCAATAGTTTCGGCTGTAGCGTGTCTGTCAGTCACTCAGTAACGCAAGGATTTTATATATTAAGATTACAGGTTTGTCTAAGAGTAAAAAGAAGCATTAGGTATATTGGAGTCACTTGCGTCGCACGACTTGCCCTATTTCTCACAAACATCAGAATACTGTTTCATCATAATCAGCCCTTTATATTGTCCCACTGCTGGGCACAGGCCTCTTTTCACTATGAGAATAGTCACCACGCTGGCCAAATGCGGGTTAGCAGTCTTCACATGTCTTTCGAGAACAATATGGAGAACTCTCAGACATGCAGGTTTCTTCACGATGTTATTCTTCACCGATTAGCAAGCGATAATTAACAATTTAATAAGCACTTAACGCCGAAAAGTCATTGGTGCGCGCCGTGGATTCAAACCCGAGACCCTCTGCGTAGCAGTCTGTCGGTCTCTCCACTCAGTTATCGCTGCTCAATTATACTTTTTATTTTATGTTAAATCTCAATATCGTATTATCTGAATTCATGATTTTAGGACCTGTCTTGCAAGTCTTAATTATAACCCACACGCACTATCGTCAATGAATGCAGATTTACATAGAAGCGCAGTTCTTAAGGATTTCGTGTGCAGATTCCAACTGTCTCCAGTTTAGTTCGTAGTTGGCGCCGTTGGCAGCGCTGGCGTCGTTCTCCGTCTCTTGCTCTCGTAGTTACGATACTCAGGAGGAACGTATTTTCGGCAATTTGGGTCACAAAAAAAATTGTCTTCAGAGCGCCCATAAGAAATGTGCCTTTATGTAAATATCTGCGCTCTTTGCTATCGTTTCATTGAGTCGCTGACCAACAGAGTAGGTGCGTTGTGTCATTTCAATGTATCGGTGACATTCAAATTCTGACGTGTTATGACGCAGTGAATTTATATCTTTCGGACATATAATGTTGTATGCCGAAATTATTACAAACTAGTCGAAGTCAGCGGCTTCGCACGCACATATTTTCGAATTTCCCGTTTTGCCCGATCCCGTGGGAATTCCGGGAAATCCTGTCTTAGTGCGCCCCTACGGTACCCAAGAAACATACATGCTAAATTTCAGCTTCTTGCGCCGAGTAGTTTCAGCTGTAGCTTGTCTGTCAGTCAGTCAGTAACGCAAGGATTTTATATATACAGATAATCTAATTCGACATAAGAAAGTTTGAAACCGGCAAGCCCTGTTATTTTATCCAATAATTTCATGTATGGGTATACTCTTTGCGATGCAAAATAGACGGTGCAATATAACCAAGTCATTAACAGGTTACTTAAAAAGGTTTTAACAAAATTAACATTTTAATGATACAATATGTAATAAAAGCATCGATTCAATTGGCAAAAATCCTTTTTTTATTTTTCATATATAATGCTACTTATCTTTTAATTGAAATAAAATAAAATAGCTATATAAATGGCAATAAAATTTGTGGTAATTGATTCGGTACTCAAATTCATAGGTATAATTTAATCTTCTTAATATTTTCAAATCGAGCAAAGTAGTTCGTGAGATTAGCGCATTTAGACACACTATCACATTGTCTAGCTTAAGACGCAAATTGCATTATCACGTCTGTTGTTAACAAATATCGAATGTATAGCTCATAACTCCATGACATATCCGCATTCTTGAATAACGTTAAATAGTTTATTTCTGTCGACTTTTTATATATCCATTATTAATAGTCTGATCTCTAGCTAAATATTAGCATTGAAACTATTTTGACATTATATTATAAGATTATTATCTGACGAATGACGTCAAAATTTATGTAATCTTGTAATTAAGAAAACGCTTCAATAGGGTAGTTTCCAGGGTCAAAATAATTACATTTTATTTAGTCCGTATTTTAGATTATAAAAAAATATTGGACACGTATTTTTTCTTTTTTCGATTAAATAAAAAATAACAAAGATATAGCCCATTAAAGTTACGTGTGACGTCACCTAGTGCGAAAAAATGCAGCACGGCGTGACGTTATACGTAACTTTAATGAGCTATATCTTGGTCATTTTTGGTTTAATTTACAAACGAAAAAATACATATCGCTTATTTTTGAATAATCTAAAGGACGGACTTATATTTTTTTTTGTCAACTAGCCTATTTTTCATGCTACAAGTGCCGGGCGATTTCACAACAGAGTCCCAGGGTTGAGTAAAGTTCTGTTTCTTCTAAAAAGCATAAAAATGTAAATGGCTAGTCAAATGTAGTTTAAAGTCTATCGAGGCGTACTCTCCTCGAAGAGCTGGAGTGGCTCGAGTGACAACACTATTCCCACTCGTGCGCAAAATACACGCCAGGACGTGGAGTTGCGGCAACAGCCCGTGCTACCATACCATACCATACAGACGTACTAATAATAATGTAAAAAGCTTCTACCGTGGTCGGTCGTGGTCACATGATGACCACGGCTGCTGTAATGCATGCTGTGGCATCGGGGCAAACAGAAGGTAGTACACCTTTCATTTTAAATAGCTACGATTGAGACCCATAACATAAATATATTTTTATTTTTTTTATAGACTCACGCCTGTATCCCCGAAAGGATAGGCAGAGGTGCAAATATTACACCCACATTTCGCCATGATTTTTTTTAGGTCCCACGTAATAGGGGGCGAACCAAAAACCCAGTAACACTTTTGCCACATAAATACATATTTGTGTGTATACAAATCAAGAAAGATTCAAACTATTTATCACACTCGATGCTTACCACTATACTGGTATTATAAATATAATCAAGAAACTATATTACATATCATAATACTCATAATCTAATAATACTCCGTTTCAAACGCCAGACACAATATTGGTGTACACTTGACATCGATATTTTCCTTAAGTTTACAAACGCTATGCAAACTACATAAGTACGGGCTTATTATATATCATAATATTGACCAAAGCCGCGATACACAAGCCTGTTTAGCCACTTCTACAGGTGTTCTATAAAAAACTGTGTTGCAAAAACTCTGTTTGCGTTCATAACGCCATTTGTCTACCAATCATATTACAGGTCAAACAGATCATTATTTGCTTAGAATCTTGCTAGTAATCTAGTGTATTATGTAACTTGTTAGACGCAAGATAATTTATATTAGTTACGCCTATCTAATATAAATAAGGTAGGTAGACCACTAAAGTTATAAAGCTAGAAACCTCATGAACATCGAAGGATACCTCGGTGGCTTTATTTAGTCAGTACGCCGCCCGCCCGCTTTTAAGAGAGAATCTCACAAACATGCTCCAAATTTATTAAAATTAATAAAATATATTGTCGATCGTGCAACCAGGACGACTTTACCATGCAGCAATGCAGAAAAACCTTTGAAAATATCCACAATAACAAAATTACAATAAAATTTTACGATCTTAAATACAAAAAATAACTACATGCTATAATATAAAAATATACATGATACATCTATATAATACGTATAATAGAAACATAAAAATAAAATATTTACAGAAGAACTCTAAATCGTTAGCGACGCTACAAAACAAAGTAAGAACGCATGTAGCCCGCGGGAGGTCGCATCTAACGACCATCTACTAATCTGACAGACTATAATAACCTAAAGGCACAAAAACAACATAACATAAACATACACATCAATGGATGTCCGAACAAAAAACACCGATGGGGTAACCTTCAACTTTGCTTATATATAGTGGCACAGTCTAATTTGATACGGCAATTGTACGTGGGTGGAACTGGTCACAATTGTGTGTTTCGTGACAATTCTAATTGGATACAAAGTAGTTATGATTTATGATGAGTAGCGTGGGTTCTGTCGTTCTCAATTATGAGTTATGTTCTCCATATGCGATGTTGGCATAATTCGTGGTTGTGGGTTAAAGCAGTACAGCATTGAAAGGTAGTAAAGTATTCAGAATATATGTATTATTTTAATGCTTGTAAACAAAACTTGGCCCGTGTTCCAAGGAGACTCATAAACAACCAACCGAACCGAATTTATTAGTACATTCCAGAAAATTTCTAAAGATTTTCTTGAGATTTGCAGACCCTGGTTTTCTTTTTCCGTTTTTATTTTTCGAAGTTATAGCCACAATGTATTGGTCATTATGAAAATTATGCAACAGGACTTCTCCAAGGTGGACTGACGATATTATTGGGATTGTAAGAAGCAGTCGGATGGGAGCGGCTGAAGATCGGTCTGTCAGCAATGGACGTTCTTCGGGTGAAATGATGATTTGTTATAATTGAGAGAAATTCATTTCAATGTATTTTATTACTAGACATTTTATGCATACGTACATAACTGATACGATTGATAACATTTCACGGATGTGTAGCAAGAAAGTCAAACTGTGATAATCCGGTCACATCTTGATTTCCCGCAAGACTGACATCTAAGCTATTACTCTTATCTCAATTACCTTCTATAATACCTTTAATTAAGTTTATATTGATTTATAAGCGCCAATAAACATGATAGGAATATTGCGCCGTTAGCAATTGTGTTAATTAATCGCTTTAGAAGGTTATCCTAATTGTAACCTGAGTGCAGTACAGGTGATTTGATACTGCAGTTTTACTCACGAGGTTGCAGCGCACGTGGACACTGCGTCGCCTCCATGGCATATTGTGACTACAATCGAAACCATCTTTAAAAGTATGTGGTTTACTGACCTCTAGAAAAAATCTGAAGCTGGGAATTTCGGGAATCCTTCCTTAGTGCACTCCTACAGTCCCCAAGGAACATACTTGCCAAATTTCAGCTTCTTGCACCTAATAGTTTTGGTGTGCGTTGTATATCTTGCGTTACTGACTAAGACACAACGCATACACGGTATGTACCAAGTCACTCCGAAAGTATTGCGAGAAAAAGTTTCTATGTATTTGAGACTGGCCAGTTATAATTTATTTAAAAATATGATTACTTATAAGTAAAAATAGGTACGTTCTAAATTCAAAACTTTCCGAGTGTCCCACGTATCAACATAAATATCGATTATGGAGTATAGAATTGATAGTCAATAATTCGTTTTGGTGCCCAGCCGCAATCACATTATTGAATCTCTTGTATACTTAGCCATAATTAGCAGCAAAGACCCACCGAGATTTGAAAATAATCAGAAGTAATTAAATGTACTGGAAGACTTGGAAATATCGTTTATACATAAATATATGGATGCCCAAAGTCGAGCAAGATACGATAATTTAAATTTCTAAACTTTGTTTCTAACCCATTTTCGTTTACATAATATGTAACCAATACGTGCGTATGTATTTATTAACACAAGAAAGTAATAAATTCATAAGTCATATTACTTTTATTTACACACAAGTAATGACGTTTTCTATGACTTTCATATCGAACACATGAAAGTCAATTAATGAAAAATGTGCAGTGTGTTGTTGTTTCATTTGCATTGTTATATGATCTTATTACGATAACTGTAAATAATGAGGTAGGTATTGTGATTTTTATAGTATTGTTTCAGAAAGTATGTATGAGCATCGATTAGATACCTATAATGAATATACAAACAAAATACTTTACTGTCTTTTAGCCTACACCAGTATTTTGGTGTGTTCTATAACACCAAAATGTCAGCGTCGGAGCAGATACAAGATATTTCGTCTTTTTTTTTGAAAATTACGCGTTTGAGACCATACATAAATATTTATATCACCATACATATTTATGAACAGTTTCTCATGATAATAAAATTTGCTTACACCTGTGTATCCGAGACAGGTTACTCAGAAGTGTAACATTTAGGCAAGAATGTTTTTCCTATAATAATAATCCACTTAATCTATTGCCATTTTCCGATACGTCTACAAGCTTCGGCTAGTGAAAACTATTCATGGGAAATTTTAATATTGAGAACAGCCTGCTCTTAATTTTCTCGACGTTTCAGATATTATAAAACGGCAATGGTAACCGAGTGTACCTAGATATTTCGTCATAAGTAGGTATCGTTGTTGTACATAAAGTGTTTTTCCGAAGTTTCGAAAAATGGCGCCGCGGCGATTGTCTCCAAGCGCGGCAGTCTCCACGTGACAATCGATGTTCCATAGTGTTTTTTTTGGGTAAGCAACAAAGTAATCACGTTGACATGACATGTAACATGTACTATGTAAATTAGACTACCACCTGAATTAATATTAGAATAGACGATACCAATTACAACGAATAGAAAAGCTGGTTTTTAGTAGCCTGCTTGTTGTACATAAACGCCGACAAAACAGGTATAGAGCTGCACGTAATTATTCAAGAATGAATAGCCGTTTTGAATATTAGACTAAACACAGCCATTAAACATAATGTGAGGTGGATACGTCACACAGTGCACGTGTTTCTAACTCTAATGACACTTGTTTTGCTTCTTTCATTCGCTCGGAACTTGAAAATTGACGATTTACGGTCGGTCTCAATCTTAAATTGATGTATCGATGGATTCAAAAACCTGAGATACATATTTGACATAATAGATGTTTTTATTTTATTTTATTTATTTATTTATAGTCTCACGCCTGTATCCCCGAAGAGGTAGGCAGAGATGTAAATATTACACCCACATTTCGCCATGAATTTTTAGGTCCCACGTAATAGGGGGCGAGCCTATTGCCGTTACCGGGCACATCACCAGACTCCGGGCTGCTACTGAGTATTCGGAAATACCCAGTAACACTTTTGCCCGACCCGGGAATCGAACCCGGGACCTCCAATCAGCAGTCGCATACGCTATCCATATGTAGCTTATGACACATATGTATGTCTAGTAGCCATATCCATGTATAGATAAAATATTGGGACTTGCCGTTAATAGGTATTTAATTGCTTCACAATGTTTTCAAGTAAGTATTGCGTTTTGACTTGGAAGATAGGTAGTCGAAATGTCATTGCATCGCTCCTGTGCTGATTGATACGGATTCGGCGCTAAAATAAAATTGTTTTAATTGTTCCGTATTTAGGTGATTTTCTTTCTATATGCAAGATTATACTAATTCCTAATCCGGAAATATATTAAAAGTAGAACTCGTATTTCTATTAACATTATGATTATGTATATTCAAATTATAATTTACTTTGATTTCATTTTTACATAAATGATAATTTTATAAAATTATTGATGATTTGAGTATGAAATCTATAACAAAATTTTAACAATAAATTTTATGACTTATAGATATATTCGGAAGAGGAAGATGATCTAGGCTAAGACGAAACAGATCAGAGACATTCCCAAAATAAGGTTAGCTTGCAAAAAGATATGAACGTGTAGTGAGCAATAATATACTTGGAATAATCTTATACTCTTATACTTAATATATAAAGCTGAAGAGTTTGTTTGCTTGGTTGAACGCGCTTATCTCAGGAACTACTGGTCCGATATGAAAAATTCTTTCAGTGTTAGATAGCCCATTTATCGAGGAAGGCTATAGGCTATATAACATCGCGCTATGAGCGACGAGAGCGGAGCAGTAGCCTTAAACAACGCGGGTGTAACCGCGGGCATCCTCTAGTAATATATACTCATAGTGTTGTCATATCATGCGGCAATAAAAGAAATATATGTATATTTCTAAAGAAAACTGTAAAGATGTTTGACCACGGACTGATCAATTCCAGAGCTCTTAAAGCAATTAGAAGGTAACAGACTCTAAAATACTATGAGAAGACAGGAACAACATTAAAAAATAATATCATATCACACGAACAACAATATTTAAGCTGATGTGTGATAATATAGGCTGATTGCTTGTTCTTGTATATATATATATATACAAGAATTCACAAAATACACTTCACTGAACAGAAAATATGCAGAAGTTAAAATGCGAGATTTATAAGGAATAATTTAATCGTATTCTCATTAAATTTTTAAAACAAATTTCTATTTCCTACCGTACAAAAAATATTCATGGCTATAATAAATTCGACTATACATTCGTTTACATAAACCATCACCGTAGTCTGTCTGCTTTCATTTTCCTCAGCTCATACGCGCATAGTTATCGGTTGATAAAAGCCAGACCACATACGTCACAATAGGTACGTAGCAAGACTATCGAAACTTTCCTACGTACTCCCACGACAATGACTCCGGAGAATGGCCCAGACTTCCTCCGGAACATTACGCTGATGTCATAGCTGATAAACGGCTTATTATCCTATTTTGAGACACACAGCTACCTGCTGATCTTTTGATGAATTTTGACACAACAAAGACTAGCTTTCACTACCATCCGCTAAGGTAAGCTATGTGACTATTGCCTGTTATTTAGGGATATAAAATACAACGTGTATGCAAACTTTTATGATAATAAGTCGAGTAGTTAATGTGTAAAACAATCAAACAAACTCACATTTCCATTTATAATATCTTTTTGAAAACTGTGTTGTGATACGCAAATTTTGTGTTATACGTCGCATATAATAATAATAAGTGTTTTGGCAGTTACTGCGCAGTAGAGTATTTCTCCAGCAACTTTGTTAATTACTAATTTGAGTCAGAGTTCAAGGTGATTTTTCTTGTATTTAAAAATTACGAACCGGTATTGAAATTGCTCTTAGAGTGCCTCGATGAGAATATTTTAAAGTATATGTAAATATTTTCTGTAAGCGCCAACATTGGTACCTAATGCCAATTTAAAACTGCAGAGAGTACATCATTATAATGATTGAATAATATAATCGAAATGTTTTAACCATGTTAAATTACATGTCATTTTATTGCCTTTTTCTTCGCGTCCAATTTCAATAAAATTTATGAGTACCCAACATAGTCCGTGAGTAGAATATTTATGATCGCTGCGTCTTACAGCTAAGACTGTGTATTCAGTAAATACGAACGAAACAGCTCAGCTATAAGCGCAGCAGACATCAACCAAGATCTCTCGATCTATATCAGATGAGCTAAGTGAAGCTAGGAAAATAAATTGATCTTACTAGTGGAAGATGACATAGACCGCTCCGCTACAAGCCTAGCACACACATCTTGACTAGATACGCAGTCATGCTGAACAACTCTTATTAACACCATTAACAGTGAGTTAGGACATTATTCTACTCATGACACGAAAATATAGTCACGCAATATACACGTGACGGCGAATACACTTGTACAGGCATTAAGATAGATATACACGCCATTGATAATAGCTGCGAAGATTTAACATATTCGAAGTAGATATACGTTTATATCTACTTTTATTTATATTTTTCTGAATGAGTTTAAGTAATAGTATTTTTTTCTTCTTGCATACAAATTACTGCTCTATAACCTGCTTGTAGCTTTTGAATACTCGTTGTACCTACGCACTAAAAGTAGCCACACTGTTTGTCATTATGTTTTTTTTTATTTTTTATTTTTAGACTCACGCCTGTATCCCCGAAGGGGTAGGCAGAGGTGTAATATTACACCCACATCTCGCCATGAATTTTTAGGTCCCACGTAATAAGGGGCGAGCCTATTGCCGTACCGGGCACATTACCAGACTCCGTGCTGCTACTGAGAATTTCCTAACGGAAAAACCCAATAACATTTTGCCCGACCCGGGAATCGAACCCGAGACCTCCCAATCCCACGCGCACATTTATGCCGCGAAACCAACGAGGCAGTCATTATGTGGATTGGTGATATTTCAAGATCTGACGACATATTCAAACTTTATATCAGTAATAAAGGATTTCAAAGCAGTTTAGTGTTGAGTTATAGAAAGACATTGATCGCTATACAATAGCAATAAGGTTCGTAGTAGTTTGTTGGCTTTTTATTTGGACTTATTAAAATAATACACATACATACATAGACTCACGCCTGTTTCCCCGAAGGGGTAGGCAGAGGCATATTAAACGCCCACTTTTCGCCACGTTCTGATCCCACGTAATAGGTGGCGAGCCTATTGCCGCTTATCGGGATATTTGGTTTGCCAGAGCCTCGTCCGTTGATCGGCAGGTGCACCACTTGCAGGTGAGGTTGGCTTGGGACCCTAAGTTGTTGGTGGGAACCCTATGCACAAAATAATAATTTATTCGTTACAACCAGGCTAAAAACTTTTGCATTAATGTTTTACACAAGATCGCCGCTTAGTTTGAAACTAGACGGTGTGGTGTGTATGTGGTGGATAAAAAAATAAAAGATATGTGAAGCGTAAATTTTTGAAACCAACATGCCTAACAGTCTATACTTTGTAGCAAACCGGTCAATATTGTTTTTGTTCTTAGCTTTTTTATAAAACGGTTCTACCTGCTATTTTAGACGCCCAGTTTGTGGTTGGATTCTATTTTTATAATACCTACTCTGGCTTATGAAAAATACAAGTTGTAGATAAGGCATTTTAGCATTAATGATATTGAAAAAACACGTGCAGCATATTTTAATACTAAACTATATCTGAATATATGATTTGAGTCAAATTAACAATCATACTTTTTTTAGTAATAGAATTTATAATTAATGGTTGAATCGTGACATATTAAAGAATAAATATTATTGTTGTTTTTATACACAAACGGGTAACCAAACTCCAACAGTTGTGTGCCAAACAAGGACAATTATTAATTGATTTTATTATATGTTTTTAATCAAGTTATATCACAATAGCAAGGACAAAGAGATAGGACATTATATTTTGCATTGAATGATAAAATTGTCCTTTTGACGCAAGAGAAGGAGTGACACTATATTGCCCTACCTGCAGTGGATAAGTTGGCTATGTACTTATATTTAAGATAGTTATGGTCATGGTATGTAAAAAGGAATAGTGTTTACATTGGTAACTTTAGAAAACCATAACGGTAACAGATAGGACTTAATATTTTAGATGGACTGATTAAATTCTCCATGTGAAACAATAAGAGAAGGAGCCACTCTATGTTGACTACCTGCAGTGTACAAGTTGGCTATGTGCTTATATTTAAAATTGTTATGGTCATGATTGTAAAAATAAATAGTCTTGACATTGGTACCTTGAGAAAACCATAACGGTCAACGGCGTCATATTGTGTTTAATCTTTATTTAAAATCCAAAATTAAGCTATGTACGATTAAATAATTTTTAAACAGGTCTTATAAAAAAATCTGCTATAAAACTGACAATTTACGTTTCATTAACTTACAAAGTTTCTGAAAACATGATTTTTATATGCACCGTTACAATGAACAGTTGCAGATGTTATCACGAGTATGGCTGGCAGGCAAATTAATGATAGCACAGAGGTGAACAATAGAATGTCGCGGCTTATATAATTATGTGTGCTTGATAAAAATCTGTTGATTCTACCTCTATGTGCAGTTCTGACAATAAGCAAAGTAAAAAAGTAGTTTTGTTAAATTTTTTTAAAATGGCAACTAGTCATCGAGATGTCTCTATAAAAATTGAAATGATTGTGATGGTAAAAAGAGCACCTGTTCTCATAACGTTTTCTTAGCCAAATATTCGACCACAAACAATCCACTTTGCGCCCTTGGCTTGCTATATTATTAAGTTATCGTTACGAAAACATCAAACTTTTTATTTTGAAAGAGAATAAAGTCGCCGTAGGATCCAGGGATTTAGTTTTAATCAAACGTAAACAACACATTTTGATGGCTTTTCAACATTATCAGTAATTTAATCATAATACCTATCAAATTCACCAATATACAAATATTTACCTTCTTGGTAGTTCTAATATAAAAGTACGCAATAAACCAAAACCAAAAACAAACAAGAATTCACAAATTAGCATAAAAAGCTCGACAAGTAGATGGACAGGTTTGCTAATTTTATATGCTTGAAACATAATTTTGATATAATAAAAACTATAATCAAGATAGTATTATTCATAAATATGGAAATATTCTCACAAGTAGGTACATTATAAAGAAGTGTAAGTGGTATTGTTACAAGTAAGAACACACTTTCTGTACATAGCGTGGACAAACACGTGCGTCTGTATTTGAATAAGACTTTGTGCACTGTTTGATTATTAGATTAACATTACATTCCTAGCCTCGCATAACTTTGTCGAGTTTTAGATATCAGCTACGAAATTAGCATAGCTGAATGCTTTTTAGTTCTTGCGGCGGCAAATTACTTGCGAGACGTCCCTTTTTTATCTTGAGGTAGAGACCCAGTGCCGTCCCCTGGGTCACTCTAGGGATCGAACGTGAGAAGGCGAAGGAGACATACAAGACCTATTATCTAAACCACACAGTAATGTCTTCCATGTCCTGTCCTTAAGCGGCGAGACCCCTCTAATCGCGGTCAACATACTTTGTCGCGAACTCTCCGATATAAGTATATCATCATCATCATGAGCCTTTAACAGTCTACTGCTCGACTAGGCCTCTCCTTTGAAAGGAGGAATTGGCCTACTATAGATACCACGCTGGCCAAACGATAGCTATAACTATATGCTAGAGAATAATAGCACTATCATCACAAATATAACATCATTATATCGGTGACATTTTAAATCATATTTTAATGATGAAAATTAGCTGCCATAGCTTTAATATAAAATAAAAATTAAAGAACCGTAAATTATCATCTTAGCTCTGGCAGCAGCTTTTCCAGCGCATCTTCGGCAAACAAAATAATATTGTAATTTTAGTATTAAATTGAAGAATAACACGAACACAACCAGTTCTATGAGTGATCCTATTACCGAAAGAGTATATATTATGTACCTATTTAAAGTACTTCTTTGAAAGACACAGGGATACAAACCAAGGTTATTCACCCTTTCAAATATTATCAAGCGGCATAATTACATATATAGCATGTAGCTAAAGTGTACTGTAAAACAAAACAACAATGACGACCACATAATTGTGAGCTGGTTAATTAATAACGATGACGTATTGTTTACGGCATTCAATAATTGCTTTACATTATACGCAATAATAATGAAATATACATCTAGTCTGTCAGATATATTGTTATATTAAACTGGTTTAATTTACCATAATTATAATATAGTTTGTATATTGGAACTGGTAGTAACACAATTTTATATTATTTGTTTTAATGGATAGGTATCTAAATTCACAGCAACAAGGTATTAAATCGCGGCGATCAACAAAATTTGATGTCCATTACTAAGGCGTATACGTCAAATTTTTGTGTGAATTGCTTAAGAGATTTGGATTTTGTCACAGTTTTAAATTACAACATTCAAGCCTTAGGTGGTCGTATTGAAAAAAATCCGTCCGAATTTTTCCGGATTTATATGGTTATAAAGTTATTACACAAAAGTGCTTAATGCAATGTCTTTTGCTAAACAGCGGTCTCCTAACATTAATAAATGTCGTCTCCTAAATAAATGTTGAATAGTAATAGAAAAAAGCACATGTTATACGACAAGGCCGATATTTTATCCAAATAAAATATGTAACAAGGTTACAAGATTCCCAGGATATGATATTTCACCTTGCATGCCAATAATTATTTACTATGGAAAGACTTCAAAAACCTCATTAATTTCAACATACATTTTGTCATACTTCTCCATTTATTGTTGTCCGAGAGAACTGTGAATTATTAGTCCATTACATGCTGATACTAAAACTGGTATAGTCTTCATTCAAACAGATAAGTGGTCATGAATGGGTCTCGATCATTCACTTACAACAGAACAATATGAGAAGCGTGAAAGTAACTAGGTTATTGGTACAACAGCACTTAACGGTTGTTACATTGTAACTTGCAGAGAAAGCATGCATTTGTCGATATGACCGATGGTAATACATGTCACTGGATCAGAAACGACACGTGGAGAGAAAAAGAAAGCAATACAAGAAGAATTTGATGAAATGTTAAATATTGATGAGGTTAATCATTGGAAAGCAGTTCGAGTAAAAACCGAGCTAAACATTGCTCCATTGCTGGTTGAATTTTTCGAATATCAGCTCTCCAACATAAATCAAATTTGAGGTTATGAATCAAATTTAAAACTATTAATCACGATGATATATTTCTAGCTGTCTATTGCGTCACACAATAGAAAACTTCACTTATAAGTGTTGATGCAAAGCTTGCATATTTTTCTCATCTCAAAATAAGTGAACAAACACGACTGAAACACGTGTACATAAGTGTGTAACATTAGACATAATATTCATTAATAGTTAAAACAATAGGAAACAAAAATCCGGCTTGTATTACCGTGACAGGTGAGGCTTCTAATTAAGAATTAAATTTACATTTATTTTAATCAGAAGATAAATATTTTATACAAAACGTCTAAGGACCTTCCTATGATAAAACAAGTTTTGCTGTTAATGTATTTAAACATGCGGTTTCGGGTTTTATACTTATGTATTTACCTACTTTATTAAGAAGACTAATCATATATATAGCAGGGTATCTCGAATATAAATCAGAGGAAACTTTTACACCTCCGGTAATGTGAGACGAAGCTTTCAATACCAATTGTCGAACAATAATAATAATAAATATTGAATGTAATAGACAATTAATGATGTTACATTCTCCTGGGTACATCGCTACATCATATTTCTCGTATATGCCAATTCACAGCGAATTATTCTGTTAATATATTCTCTTATCTTCACAGAGACATACTTACTTATTTTAAAATAACCGCTTCAGAAATATCCATTTTCACTATCCTATAAATATTGAAATTGGCCATAATTCTGTCACGATATTTAAAAGCAGCCGGTGTGGTATGTTACAACTCAACAGATTATAAATATAAATCTGACATTTAACCATAAATCTTGATTGTTAGATCTTTATCTCTCGATATAAAAACTGGACATGCAAGCCGCAAATTTTCGATGGCAAAACTATGGAATCTAAATTTAGAATTAAACGCTCTTGGACACGTTATGAATCAGGTCAAAGTCGGCACAAAACCGGTAATTTTACGTTTTTATCAACTTTACGATTGAGACTACAAGTATCTACAATCTCCCTTTGAACGTAATATCTTAAACATGAAGCATCAATTAAAACAGTATTAACCTGTTCTCGAGATAAACTCACAAGTTTTTATATGCCAACTTCGCAACATTTTACTTCAGTAACAATTCTACGCATTTTAATTTTGTATTCAACCGAGATGGGAAAATATGCTGGCCCCTCAATGTGTTCATACAAAATAACGAAGTATATTTTCGTACGCTAATTTGCAATTCAATGTTCAATGTTAATTACCTATTGAATTGTTTTGCGAATGCCTGTTATCATATCGATAGCGTTATTGGCTTCATTGAGACTTTCAAATGTATAGGCGAGACAATCAGCCATTAAGTTTATAGCGACTAGCGACCTAGCATATAAACTGTGGTATGCAGCAGTAATATCTTAATTATAATCGGTATTTTATACAGGGTAATAATAAATATGTCAGTAAATGCCTTGAACTACAACAACTTTAAAGACAATTCATAATAAAACATGCATAACCGGCTTTCTACATAATTTTAAATTAAAATTTGTATGACGTTGTTTAATTTATTCAGAATATTAAAAGAAGACAACGTGGCGCAAAAACTTTAATTATATTCCTTTCTGGATCAAAAGCTAGAGGAATGACTTTCAGGTCTGGCTGTTCTCCTACAGCAAACTGCAACTCCTAGATAGTACGACTAAAATGTAAATTACCTTAGGAGGAGCTGGTTCAGGGACATCAGAATCCCACTCCGAACTGAGATCATCACTCGACGCCTCAGTGTAATCCTCGGTCCACGGCACTTCCAACAGAGACATCTTCATCTGGTCGTATCCGGGTGACATGGTCTGTGGACCATAACCCGGCGGCAACGGACTCGATGCCCTACAGTCCTCACAATTACACGGTTTTGGTCCAAAATTATTCTCCTTCGTCGGCGAATCATCTTTGAGATTCGACTTGGAATTCTTCCTCGAGTCACGTTTCCGCGCGGTCCTTGGAGATAATCTGTTAATACACTGCGGCGGTATGTAGTACCGATTGGGTTCCGACGATCGTCTACCAGTTCTACCGCTATCTGGAGGCTCTATCTTCACTGGAGGCAGCAAGGACATCTTCTTGGTGAGCTGCTGCCTCTCAGCGTCCGTGGGTCTTTCGTCAGAGTCCATGGTGTAACGTATAATGGGAATGGTAAAGGCGAACTGTTCCGTGCACTCCGGCATTCTTACTGTATCACTTCACGAGCCGTCTCCCAGTGTTAGGTTGACAGGATAACGACATTTTATGAGAACATCACTAATTGTCACTATAATGGATTAGCGCGAGATACGCGAGCGGTGTGCATGCGATCGTGGTGAGGACTGCGCGTGCGGTTGTCCCGGCGCGGTCAGCTACACGCGGCGCGCGGGCGCGACTGAACCTCGCTCTACCAAACACTGCGTCGAGCCGCCTCCGCCGAGCCGACGAGTCGTACAAGAGCCGACGCGGTCGATGTACAAGATATGCGGGTGATAGCCCAACACCCGTTCATTTAGAAACCACCACAGACCAGTGCGTGACAGCAATATAAAATTGCGTGCTTGTGTTGCAATTTGTAATGTTCTGTTCGCTGACGTCAGTAACAGTATAGTACATTAATTACATTTCCTTCTTGTCTGTATATAGATATCCTTATTCATATGAAATTATAGTTAAAAGGCAATTCTGTTTTACCAGTCGTAAATGCGGCAACATTTACTGGTACAATGTAAACTTAAATGTATGTAAGGTAGCATGTGTTTACTAACGAATTGCTTGTTCAGTATTTGCAATAATAAGAAATGAATTGCAGATTGTTTCCGATGGTGAATCATGACTTGTTTTGGCAAATATTATGGTCTAATCAAATTATCGGGTACAAAACTATGTTTATGTGATAATAGTTATGTAAATAACGGGTCTGTGGGGGATAATTAACGGAAGGAAATATCGAAAAACAATAGCAATATAAAGCTCCGACCGCTAGTAGCGGACTTATGAATTTACATGAGCAAAATCAAAGATTGTATTCAATCTAGCCATACCAATGGCCATTTTTATTCGTCACTGAAGAATGGTGTCTTTCTTTATAAGACTACTTCAACACAAAGGGTAATTCCTGCGTTACTTATCAATCGTTAAAACTCTACTGAAATCAACTATTTGTATAAAACGGCGATCAAATTCACAACATCGTATCAATTTTACCACTTTATCCATTGCAGCATGCATGCTTAATAAAATTGTTACCAACCAATTGAAGAGAAGTAGGTATAGGTATCAACTGTATTGTATAACTGTAGTCTTTGAATTTAAGTACATTAAGATCGATTCTATCGATATTAATTTATATTATGATTAGTATTTGTCCATAACGAAATGCTCCCGTACTAGGAAGGTTTCTGGTCGCATAAAACTTAAATAAAATTTTAATATTATACTTCGTATTCAACATTAAAACTGTTAATTAAACTCAAGAAAGATGACCAAGTACAAAACGAAATATCCACCATATTTATCTACTTTAAAACTGTCGCGATTTGTACACATCCTAATACTTACGTACATGGCCTTAATCGCGAACATTTAAAAAAATTATAAATGTCTTTTAGTTGTCTCGATATTCCGGCATGGATTACGCCAGAAGTGGTCACGAAATCACTGGTCTAAAGCTAAGAGAAATTCAACTTACCAATACCTACCTCATTTTCGACTTATTCAAGGTATATTTTTATTTACGGTGTCATTGAAAGCAATTTAAACAAATTATGTAAAGTATGCAACCAATAAGGTCAAAGATCCTACGCCCACTTAACACCGAAACAACAATGGCCGACTTCAAACACACACTTAAAATGCATAATATACGTAGGTAACCGTTGTAGAATACTGTACAAACTGACATCAATGTAAATTGAACATAGACCCAAATATGGGACCAAGTTAATATGCATACAATTACTTTTGCTTACTGTAGGAAAAAAACTGTTTAAGCGGATCTGGTTTCCATGTCGTTCAATATGTTAATCGTTTCAACGCTGTCGTCAAGATATTTCGTCTAGTATAAGTTACTTGTACTTACTTATGACGAGATATTTCGTCAAATAAAAAATGTCATTGTGTACGGGCTCGCCGGTATTATTTCCCAACGGTTTTTGAAAATATTTAGTTATCCTCATTATATAGGGTGTCACAAGATCCATCACCAAGCCGAAGTCTACTCGTTGTGGACATCATGCCAAGTCATACTAACCAAAAATAATACCTGAGAAACGATTTTTTTTAAGTTTTCACATTTTTTAAACCGCAATTCAAAGCGCGCGCGCGCAATGCTCGAAATACCTACTTATCCACGGGGTCATAGGTCATCTAAAGAACATATTGGCAGGGTAAATTTAAGCATCAATTTTGTACCCAATTAGAAAAATTCCATACTAACTTTGAGTCTCAATATCCCCTGAACCAGTAATTTCCCAGGTATGGTGCCGAAGTAAAAAATGTTTGTAGTGATTGGGATTTCAGTTTTCGTTAAGGGTCTTTTTACACCCTGTATTATATAAAACAAAGATTCTAAATAAACTCACAAACGACAGAACTTTCCTCGATAAAGAAGCACACAAAACACAGACAAATATTTATTCAAATCGAACAAGTAGCTTGAGATAAGGATGTTCAACCAAACAAATAAACTATTTAGCTCTATAATATTACTAGCAGAGCCCGTTTACACCCGCGTTTTTTAAGGTTAGTGCTTTGCACCTGGGGCTCAACGCGTGATTTTATATAGCATAATTATATCTTTCTCAATAAATGGGCTATCAAACACGAAAATAATTATTCAAATACAACCAATAGTCATACAAAATAATTTAACGGGTCTTAATCGCGTTAAATTAACTTATTTAAGGTATAAATACCTATTTGTTTCCGACATTTCGCTCGTCTTGCACCGAGCGTGGTCGCGGAGAGACTCTCCGCGACCACGGTATTTATACCTTAAATAAGTAAGTTAACGCGATTAAGACCCTTTAAATTATTTTGTATGATGTATACTAATCGCGAAAGTTTAAAATCGATTAGAACCAATAGTTCCTACGATTAGAGCCTTCAACCAAACATGGCTCTTTAAAATGTAGAGTGCAAAAATGGCAATTTCTCTGTCTGATCTTTTAGGTATGGATAAGAGAGGTACACAATAGGCTAGTTGGAATAAAAATATGTATCAAGAAATTATGAAGAAATTACACTGTAATCTATTTTATAGGCACTATGATCCAAACATGTATAAATAAGTGTATTTACATTAACTTTTATACAATTTCAATGCTAATTTAAAGTGCATGCACGTTATCAAAGGTGCGTGGGCGATATATGACGTCAAAAGTGTTAACAGAGTTACAGACATACGCAGACAAACCTAACCTGGTATCACACGTAAGTGATAAAAGCGACATGGTGATAAAAACTGAAAGAATGATCCAAGCAATTTGTATCAATGTGAGAAAATTTAAAAAATTACAGATTTCCATTGTAAGTAATGCACTTTCATTGTTACCTTGCATTTACAACATCGATAAACGATAAACGCAAAGTGGCTGGCAGCGGCTGGACACGAAAAGCCGAGAATCGGGCTCAGTGGCGCGCCATTGAAGAGGCTTATATGATGATGATGATGATTTACAATATCTGTGTATGTATATGTAGCAGGGATTTAACAAAAGCCGTGATATTATAATTTCACTAGTGACATTATAATTACACAGGTTATAGTCGATTGCTTGTATTACTTACAATTTAACGGGCTAATTTCAGTGCCATTATAATTTCACTAGACCGATACAATGAAATTGTATGGCAGTGATATTTTGACAATATCACTGGTTTAAGAAAGCCGTTAGATTATCAGAGCGATCGCTGATTGGTCCGTTTTCCTTACCTGCTGTACATTCAACATAGAGTTAGGAAACAAGAGACAAGTTCTTAAAAACCAACTTTTAGGTATAGCGATGTCTTTTAAGCTAAGTTGACGGCGGAGCCCTGCGAAGCTCCTATTTTTAGATACAGGGTCACAAAAAAACCTAACATAACCTATTCAGTTTCCCGAGTGGACAAGATTACTTTCATAAATAAATAGATCGAGATTTTTGAAATGATGGTCGGTTCTTGTGACCCTGAACATAAATATAGCTAACTTAGCCTCATAAACGTCGCAAAAGTGCCAATTTTTTCGTTTTATCAGATTGGTCGTTGTAGTACATTCGTAAGTGCAACTGATTAAGTCAATTGACCAATCAGAACACGCGGGGCTACCACTACAACCTCAACTCCTTATAAACCTAGGTTTATTATAATATCACTATTGCGGCCCAGTGAAATTACGATATCACTGAAAAGAGCCCGTGAAATTATACAAACCTGTCGTTTTTTACTATAATCTGTGTAATTATAATTTTCACCACAGCAGCTCAAACATGCCGCTTTTGCTGCGAGACAACAGTGAACAAAACGCGATTTTAATACGAGCGTGAGTAAAAGTAGCTTTTTAATTTTTCAATCTTCAGTGTCACGAATTGACATTGTTCAGCCATAAATTTGAAACATTCGAATTTTACTGTGCTCTGTCTCTTTCACATGCATATAAAAAGTGAGTGAAAAAACAAACCCTTTCGAATTCGAAATTCGATTTTGGAATTCGACCTCAAAGGAAAACACCTACGGCAACGCAAAAAAAAAAGATATTTGTGTTACTTTTTTTATATGTTATTGTTTACATGTTTAATTTATTATTGGATTTAAAAAAAAATAAGCCTAATTAATAGTATAAAATTAGTATTTAACCAATACATTTTTATTTAGAATTAGAACAATGATAGGTACATTTGAAAAATAAACATCATGGACGCGGTATTAAAACGCGATTAAAAAAGTAGCGGGAATAAAAAATTCGCTGATGCTGATACAGTAGCTATAGCGTAACGTGTTATATATAAAATAATCTAAAAAGATGAGTGAAACTAGCGATGATGACTGTACTTTATCACCAGAAGAGTTAAATCAACAAGTGATTATGCAGAATTCAATATATTCCTGTTCATTTCTATGTCTCCTAAGTAATATGTGTTCTCACTGCGGTGGTGAAAAGTTATGTGTGCTACACGAGAGCAAAGTTTTTTGTGTCTCGTGCTGTTGAGTCCCTCACCACGCTCAGGATTCTAACTTTGATTCACTCGCTACGCTCGTGAATCAATCATAGAATCCTTCGCTTGCTCGGGACTGAAAATCAGCACTCGAAACAAAAAACAACTTTGCTCTCTTGTTGCACAATAGTTATTTGTGCAACAAGAGAGCAAAGTTGTTTTTTGTTTCGAGTACTGATTTTGAGTCCCGAGCAAGCGAAGGATTCTATGATTGATTCACGAGCGTAGCGAGTGAATCAAAGTTAGAATCCTGAGCGTAGTGAGGGACTCAACAGCACGAGATACAAAAAACTTTGCTCTCGTGTAGCACACATAATTTTTCACCACAGCAGTGAGAACACATATTACTTAGGAGACAGAAATGAAAAGGAATAGATTGAATTCTGCATTAATCACTTGTTGACATAACTCTTCTGGTGTTAAAGTACAGTCATCACGCTAGTTTCACTCATCTTTTAAGGTAATTTTATATATTAATATAATCTAACACATTACGCTATACTGTAACAGCATCAGCGAAATTTTTATTGCCGCTACTTTTTTAAGTCGCGTTTTAATACCGCGTCCCTGATGTTTATTTTTCAAATGTATCATTGTTGTAATTCCAAATAAAAATGTATCGGTTAAATACCAATTTTATACTATTAATTAGACTTATTTTTAATAAAATCCAATAATAAATTAAACATATAAACAAGAACCACAGACAATAACATTTAAAAAAGTAATTTCTTTATTACAAATATCTTTTTTTATTTGTGTTTCCGAAGGGTTTTTCTTTGAGGTCGAATTCCAAAATCGAATTTCGAATTCGAAGGGGTTTGTTTTTTCACTCACTTTTTATATGCATGTGAAAGAGACAGAGCACAGTAAAATTCGAATGTTTCAAATTTCTGGCTGAACAATGTCAATTCGTGACACTGAAGATTGAAAAATTAAAAAGCTACTTTTACTCACGCTCGAATCAAAATCGCGTTTTGTTCACTGTTGTCTCGCAGCAAAAGCGGCATGTTTGAACTGCTGTGGTGAAAATAACTATTCACTAGTGAAATTATAATATCACGTTTTTGACTAAATCCCTGCGACATATATAAAATTATTGCGTTACTGACTGACTGATAGGCAAGCCACAGCCAAAACTACTGGGTGTAACAAGCTAAAAATTAGCATATATGCTACGTAGGGACCTTAGGGGTGCTAAAGAAGAGATTTTCCTAAAACCACACGTTGTGGGACAGAAACGCTTAAAAAATGCGGTGAGGGGTGTTTAAATGAAACACTAGTTAGAACTAGTCAGGGAAACCTACCCATCAAATTAAGTTTGACTCTCCTCGTATATATTACACTTTACGAGCAGAAAAACATCCTAACTTAGAAATATTATGTTGTACTCCGTTATAGGATGTTTAAATGCAAATATTAACCTTTTCGGTTTTTCAAGACCAAATCAAGAGGACCAATTTAAATAAATAAATTAGGGAATACCGTAACAGTTTTGCTGGTCATCATAAATCGTAATTTTTACATCAAATAATATAACTTATTGAGTCATGAAGTGTTTGTATACTACTGTTGATTCATCATTTGTCAATCATCGTTTTGGCAGAAGTGCTGGCGAAACAACAAATTGAAGTTTAATGAACTCATGGATACATCTCTAGTATATTCACACTATAGTGACAGACTGCTACGCAGCGGGTCTCGAGTTCTAATCCACGGCACGCCCCAATGACTTTTCGGAGTTAAGTGCGTATTAAATTGTTAATAAAATTATCGCTTGCTTATCGGTGAAGGAAAACATCGTGAGGAAACCTGCATGTCTGAGAGTTCTCCATAATGTTCTCGAAAGACATGTGAAGTCTGCCAACCCGCACTTGGCCAGCAGCGTGGTGGACTATGGCCTTACCCTTCTCATAGTGAGAAGAGGCCCGCGCCCAGCAGTGGGACAGTACATAGGGCTGTTGATGATGATACTGATATGATAACCCCTCAGTAGAAAGTAGTGGTAGTCCAGTCGAGGTAATAAATGCGCGGACCACTGACCTGCCGAAGTTATGTACGTATTCAACAGGGCTAACGCTAGGATAATGATAATGGTGGTGATGGTGAAATACCCCGCATTTAAAATTGTATCTATTCAACAGAAGCATCAACAATATTAAAACACGTACCTATAACCTCATACATTCCTACAGCCAACAACCCTTCAAACGTAGACAATACATTGAAACTTTCGTGATAATGACACATTCTAATATGTACGTAACGGGTCTCATGATATGTATGCCGTCACCGTAGCCAAGTTTTGGGAACAGAAATTATGAACCACTGACACGATGAAGAAGAAGAACGCGTCTCAACTACGTATTAGATTACTTCTATATGTTTTGACAATCAAACATGGCAGTTAGCAATGCCGAAAGGTATTATTTATTATAGGTATGACACAAAATTCTGCTCAACTTTAACAGAGACAGACATACGTAGGTATCCCCAGACCGACGTTGATTGTAAAAAATTAGAAAGACAATAATTACAAAAGACGTCCATCTATATCCAAGTTCAGCCGGTCCATTGAAAATATACTTTCAGAACATAGAATTTCAAAATTTGCGGTTTCTCGATTCGTTATTGACGCCGCGATTGGATTGATTAATAATAAGGCCATGACCCACTGAACTTCCCCGACACGACACAATTCAGTAATAAAAAATAATAAATCATGTCATCAATGATAAATCATCAATATAATATGTTATAATCTACGAGACGCAGAGCCCGAGCTAACTTTATTGGCCGTGACTTTATCTACATCGAATTGGGCGTAGCCCGTTAAAATGTCCAGCGTAAGTGGACCTCTGACAGCCTTAGACCCGGTTTCAATAAAGGGTTCAATTTATCTGCCCTGATTGTCTATCACAAAATTCGTCATGCAACATTATTCTACGCAAAGCCAATGCAAGGCAAAACAAATTAATTAATCTAATTTATTCGTAATTTTTATACCTTTTAACATCAACATTTGAGCCTGTGATCGCAATTAGCCAAGAAAATATTCAGGCCGCCAACGTTTTAAGGACTTCGAACAAACCTGCATGCGGCAGTACCACGGCTCAAAGGTCCCAAGCTTCTGTAGTAATAGATACCAGATATCAGGCCAGACTATTCCAAGATTACTATTTTCATTTTCAACTGCACTCATTTGAAATCGAAATATTTATGACGTAGGTATATTCATTCGATCACGTCTACACGTCATTAAAATTAAATTTAACTCGTTACTAAATGTTTACTTAATGACACTCATCAATTATCACAATCAAATTAATGATGATGTATCAATTGAACTCAATGACGTTCATCTGAAATTAAACAATCAAATTGTAGAGTTCTTAAACCATTTTTTTTGCCTACACAACGATATTTGTACTGATTTAAACAATAACATGTTAATTAACATTTGTTAAGGATCTGCGGTATCGATTCAGTTAAAAATAAAGATCAAAACCTAAAGATCGCCTGGTCTTTTCTCGCTTTCTTGCGCAATGTGTTGTAAAAGACAAGGGTTGATTAATTTCAGTGAGTACAATAATAAGGGAATTAGGGCCAAAGCGTATAAATGAAATGAGTGGAACTGTGCTTATAATCTTGAAATGGTAAGAAAATCTTTTGCAACATTTTATAATATTTATGGCATACAAAAATATATTTCTTAGCCATTACAATCGCAATAAAATATTACGTTCTTTTTATGTTTATGCCTTTGATTGCCGAGCTTTTTATAACAAAATAAAGTCACTAATTAATGTATTCTTTTTTGCAACGTTTACATACCAAATGTCGGATAAAATAATGCAACTTTCCTTGGCTTTCATGAAAGATAAGTTTTCTCTCTAATATGAAGACTTTGTGGACATTGTTTCAATAATATTTCGTGTTTGGACAGTTGGACAACACAACTACAAATATTATGTGTGTGGAATGTTTTAGGGGATATTAAAAATACTTGCATGTAAAGCATAATTAATTTAATGCTCATTCTTATTGTGAATGTGAACAAAAACAAATGGGCCAGGTTTCTCCAAGGTATTTAAAACTCTCAGCCTTTTTATTTTTATATTAGATTCATTATCGATTATTTCCTTTTATTTTTCCTCTCTGCAACAATGTTGCAAAGGGCACCAGTTCGCATACAGTCAGTCGTTAATTGTCATAAATAATGTATCAATACATTAATAAATATAACATAAAAATGCTCATAAGGTTTTACGACATCGTTTTGAATGGCGTTGTTGTAATAAAACAATTTATAATTTTACTTTGAAAGTATAATAAAGTAGTTAACTGCTAATGAAATAAGTTTTGGTTGACAATACAGTACACATAGATTCAAAAAGTAGACCTTGTATTATCATCTAACAGACCAAGGCAGATAATGACCGACTTGTATGGTGTGTGTAGAAATATCCTTGTAAATGGTATAAGTAACTTAAAAATGTCATTCGTTTGCTATCCTTTGAACTCAGGTCTCATCTGAGCTCTACATGGATGACTACTTAGTTCGATCCTGTAATATAAAAGGGCTTTTTTATATAAAGTGGCTATAATTTTGAATGAGACGAGAATGTCGCCTTATACCATTTTACTGTCATTGTGTTATGCTTTCAATCTTAATCACTGGATTGGGCAAAACATACAGGGTGTCACAGGACCCATCACCAAGCCGAAGTATACTCTTTGTCGACATCATGCCAAGTCATACTAACCAAAAATAATATCTGGGAAATTACTTTTCTTTTAAGTTTTCACATTTTCTAAACCGCAAATAAAAGCGCGCGCGTGCAATGCTCGAAATACCTACTTTACCATGGGGCTATAGGGCATCTAAAGAACATCTTGGCGGGGTAAATGCATCGATTTTGTACCTAATTAGAAAAAATCCATACTAACTTAGAGCCTCAATATCTCCTGGACCAGTAATTTCCCAGGTATGGTGTCGAAGTAAAAATGTTTGTAGTGATTGGTACAACATGGAATTTCAGTTTTCGTTAAGGGTCTTTTTACATCCTGTATAATCCTAAAGTTAGCCAAAATATTGGTACACATTTGAGTCGCAATTTATTTCGGAATGTCAAATCATGTTCAAATTATATAGGGAAGCACCGCATACTTTTAAAATTAATTATGTATGAAAATGTCCTGTTGACGATAAGAATAGCAGAATGTTTCATATAAATTGAAATTAATGATTATGATGTGGAGAAATTTCCCTAAATAATTGACAATTAATTATGTATTTACATTTAAAATGAAATTTACAATGTATTATGTACATTCCCTCGAATCTACATCATTAATTTGGATGATATCCCTCAACATTAATTATATATGTATGAAGATTTTACTGTATGAACTTTATATTATATTTATATATGAAGTACTGTCATAATTAAGTGTCATTTGCATGAATAGATGCACTGTCAATATTTTAGGTAGATAATTGACACTTTTGAGAGCAACAGCGGAAGCATTAAAGTAAGTACACTTCTCTTGCAGCGGCCTCAAAAATGAATGTTGTGTCCATTTCATTTTATTTTATTGCGCGAACGCACTGATGCCATTATGGCGGACCGTTATTTATCACTTATCACTTGTAATAAATCATTAAATAATTTACAGAAACATCTTCCTCCCATTCATACATATTTATTACAATGTGACGTCATAGCACATTTGTAAAAAAGTTGTTGTCAACCACATTTTGTTTATGGTCAAATGTGGTGAAGTTAATGCGCAGTTTGACCCGGTCCGACTAGTTAGGTATGTACATTTAAAAGAATTTTGCACAAAAACTGTTACGTTAGTTTTTAAAACATTACTGATAGATTTCAACAAAAAATATAATCATCATTAAATTAGCGTTCAATAAAACATAGATAGAAAATTCTTAATTGTACATCAGTTACTACATATAGGTACACATGCTACATGATACAATAATTTTACAAATGTACAATAGACGACCATATCACTAAAAGCGATTTCTTCCAGGCAACCTTGGGATGGACTAGAAAAGATTAGAGAAAGAAAACCAGTGGTTTTGTCATAGAATGAAGTGAGGTAAACTGTACTAGGTAGGTAAATACATTTTATACAGATAAATACATTAATACATAATAAATGTATATTACATAATAATATATATCAAAACATAATAAGTATTGAAAATAAAACGATTTGTAGACGCCGACACTCGTCGCCCTAGAGTTATCCTGGTTGCATCAAACAGTTTCCAATAGCTTTGGAGCCTGGGCATTGACGCCGGCTATAAGTGCTCTCAGAGGGGCAAGCAATAATGAACATTTTAACCAGGCCACAACTTCGAAAAGACAGTGGTACGCGCCATGTGTTGAACCTTCTGCATTACAGTCTCTTGGTATATCCACCAGGGTAACGCCGCCTGAACCGACTGATATTGTACTGTCAAAAAATACGTCCAAAATTTGCAAAATTGTTCCCTTTATATTTCATGACTAGCTGTCCCGGCGAACTCCGTCTCGCTTTTTTAAAGTATTTTTCTTTTTCATTTTCTTACTTAACTCTTCTCCAAAGAATTCAGAACAAAGCTACCAAGAAGATCAGTGTTTAATCTATTAATTGCCAGGCAAAGTTGTTTTGCCGTATAAATTATTTCTAGGGTAGAAAAACTAACTGAAGATGCGGACGTGGTATATGAGTGATAGGGGCAGATAACTGATCTAGTGATATGATAAAATTACTCATTCGGCTATTAAATAATTAAATAAATTGCAAGTCTGGCTCGCCCATGAAGGATCTGCATCGAACATCAAATACCTAATAATTATAATTTCAATAAAATAATATATTGATTTTCCATCTGCCATATTTGATCAAGAAACAGATGTTATATACGAATGCCACATGCGTTATTACGGCGGAGCCGATACGCATATTGATTTAATAGAATTTTCCCATCCGGCACCTTTGATTTTCCATCCGCCATCTTCGATTTCCCATTTGCCATCTTTGATTACGAAGTAGATGTTGTATTTGCATTCCTCATAGCTTAAACCATCGGAGAGGATACCCATATTGACTTAAATTTTTTTTTTGTCCGCCATCTTTGATTTCCCATCCGCCATCTTTGATCACGAAATAGATGTTTTAATTGGAGTCGCCATCCCTTAAAACATCGGAGACGATTACCATATTGATTTTTTAAAACTTTCCCATCCGCCATCTTTGATTTCCCATCCGCCATATTTGATCACGAAATAGATGAAGAATTTGGATTCCCCATCCCTTTAAATATTGGTGACGATACCCAAATTGATTTTTAAAATTTTCTCATCCGCCATCTTTGACTGCCCGACCGCCATCTTTGATCACGAAATAGATGGTGTTTTTGAATTCCCCATTCCTTAAAATATAGGAGACGATACCCATATCGACTTAAAAAAAAACCCGTCCGCCATCTTTGATTTCCTATCCGCCATCTTTGATCACGAAATAGATGTTGTATTTGGATTCACCATCCCTTCAATCATCAGAGACGATACCCATATTGATTTTTTTAATTTTTCCCATCCGCCATCTTTGATTTCCCATCCGCCATCTTGAATCACGAAATAGATGTTGTATTTGGATTCCACATCCCTTTAAACATCGGAGACGATACCCATATTGATTTTTTTTTAATTGCCCATCCGCCATCTTTGATCACGAAATAGATGGTGTTTTTGAATTCCCCATTCCTTAAAATCGGAGACGATAGCCATATCGACTTTAAAAAAATCCCGTCTGCCATCTTTGATTACGAAATAGATGTTGTATTTAGATTCTCCATCCCTTAAATCATCAGAAACGATACCCATTTTGATTTTTAAAATTTTTCCTATCCGCCATCTTTGATTTCCCATCCACCATCTTGAATCACGAAACAGATGTTGTATTTGGATTCCACATCCCTTTAAACATCGGAGACGATACCCATATTGATTTTTTTTTTAATTTTCCATCCGCCATCTTTGATCACGAAATAGATGGTGTTTTTGAATTCCCCATTCCTTAAAATATCGGAGACGATACCCATATCGACTTTAAAAAAAAACCCGTCCGCCATCTTTGATTTCCTATCCGCCATCTTTGATCACGAAATTGATGTTGTATTTGGATTCACCATCCCTTCAATCATCAGAGACGATACCCATATTGATTTTTTTAATTTTTCCCATCCGCCATTTTTGATTTCCCATCCGCCATCTTGAATCACGAAATAGATATTGTATTTGGATTCCATATCCCTTTAAACATCGGAGACGATACCCATATTGATTTTTTTTTAATTTCCCATCCGCCATCTTTGATCACGAAATAGATGGTGTTTTTGAATTTCCCATTCCTTAAAATATCGGAGACGATAGCCATATCGATTTTAAAAAAATCCCGTCCGCCATCTTTGATTTCCTATCCGCCATCTTTGATCACGAAATAGATGTTGTATTTAGATTCTCCATCCCTTAAATCATCAGAGACGATACCCATTTTGATTTTTAAAATTTTTCCTATCCGCCATCTTTGATTTCCCATCCACCATCTTGAATCACGAAACAGATGTTGTATTTGGATTCCCCATCCCTTTTAACATCGCAGACGATACCAATACTGATTTTGTTAAATTTTCCCATCCGCCATCTTTGATTTCCATTCCGCCATCTTTAATCACGATGGTGTAATTCGATTCCCCACCCCTTAAAATATCGAAGGCGATACCCATATTGATTTTTAAAATTTTCTCATCCGCCGTCTTTGATTTCCCGTCCGCCATCTTGGATCACAAAATAAATTTCATATTATTAATCAGCGTCCCGGAAATCTCGAAAACGATACCCATATAGGTAGGTTGTATCCTATTCGTTTAGCCTTTTTTTGCCTTTGACCCAACCCTCCCCCTTTTCGTTTGACCATTTTATTATTTTTGTCTGGCCCCTAAAAGTTGCGGCGTAATTTTATATAGCCTATAGCCTTTCGGAATAATTGGGCTATCATAGGCAATAACAATTTTCAAAATCCGACTGCTAGTTCCTGAGATTAGCCGACATTATCTTTTAGCCTTTTTAGCCTTTTGCCCGGCCCCAAAGGATCGAAGCGTTATGTTATATAGCCTATAGCCTTCCGGAATAACTAAGCTATCGTATACAAAATGAATTTTTCAGATCCGACCAGTAGTTCCTGAGATTAGCGCGTTCAAACAAACAAACAAACAAACAAATAAACAAACAAACAAACAAACAAACTCTTCCGCTTTATTATATTAGTATAGATATACATACTTTTTTCCTGAACGTTCCCCGTATTGAAACAAAAACAATGGAAAATTTTATGGCGACTAATTTTATAAGTATAATAATATAATCGTAACTGGTATTTATATTAAGCTATCACATGTTTTAACTATTACGTAACTAATCATTTATAATTATAGCTTGCATCAAATTAATAATACCTTTGTTAGTATTAATTTCATCTAGCACTTGGGTAATACAATCTTAATCTCTATATCTAAATTCTTTACCATACAAAAGCATTTCATAATTATGTATTAAGATGTAAAGATTCATAATACCTTTAGCCTTAGTTTTTATTTTGCTTTGCTCTGACTGCTTGTATAGTCCAGTTGTTTAAGCCGTCACCTCGTCATTTAGAACTGCACTAGATGTTGTGAGTTCGATCCCATATTAAAGCTACCCTTAAATAATTTTGTTCCAATTGTTATTTTACAATCTTGTGGGCGTGATTAGCAAGCATAATCTTTGGCTTCTTAAACACCGCTAGTTGACGAGATATACTGCAAATGAGCTAAAGGAAATAGCAAAACTAAAGATTTTCTTAATCTAATACGCAACCCAAAAAAAAAGCTAATTTGCTTCTCCAATGTTATAAAAACCCCTCATACTCGTATGACACGATGTCAGACGTAATTCTTTCAAATTCAAATACCAACATTAGAGTATTCTAATGTTGGTATTTGAATTTGAAAGAATTACGTCTGACATACATTTAACATTCTTATTTGGTACGAGTGATCTTATACGTTGAACTATGTCGATCTGCATTCCAAATATGCTAATGATAGCATTACTTAGTGTCTTAATGTTCTTTTTAAAACTTGTTGAATAGTTGCTAAGCCTGCGACAGGCATGAGATCTGATAAGAAAAGGTATCGGCACACATTCTGAGCGCCGACCTTGACCGTGATAGGCATCAATTCGGCTAAATTGAGGATATCACTGAGGATTTAGAGAGTAGGCGCTGAGCGTGTTAAAAGGAGGGTCTTATACAACCACTGCAATCATAGGGTGGTGGAGGGGATAGGTCGGAATAAATGTAATTTTCACACCAAGAACAAAACAAAATAGTGCTATTTCTCGTTTGATCAGTCTCGTTGTAAAGGCATTGTGTAGAGCGACAGAAAAAACAAACTTAAAACAATAATTTATTGGATCGTGTGTGAAGACGCAAGAAAATATTTTATGCAGATAACTGCAAATCTTCTTCTACCTTTATTCAGAGCAAAATTAAAAAGATAATAATTAATAGGTAGAGTGTCAGTAGGTATATGTTTAACTTCATTGCCTGGTGACATCCAATAATATTAATGGATATATTTCTGCGGTTCAGTTCATTTTACACTTTAAAGAAGTTTCCAAAAATATTAATATTATTCGTTTGGACAAAACGTTAGCTATAAATTGTATATCGAAGTAAACAAGTTTTAATATTTATTTTATATTTTTTATTTTACAAATGAGCTAAAATCCTGTAAGACTGTAAGCGATTAGTAGGGTATGCCAACAATAGCAAAATCAGAAGCTATATCTAGGTAACTTAAATTAAAAGAATTCCATTTGTCCACCCTCAGTATAGCATTTACTTATAATCTGTTGCTCAAAGAGACAGAACGTAAGAATCTACAGACCACGTGATTCAAAAAGAATTGCTGTTAAGTTTTAAGTATACCCTCGCAGTTAAGTTGCCTCATATTTATAGACTTCATCAGCCTGCTGTAGTCCACCGCTGGACATAGGCCTCTTCGATAGACGAGAAGAGGCCTACTAGTCTACTACAAAAGTGGCTACTCAACCAAAATTCTTTGCCGAGTGTTTCTTTGATATAACAATATTTTTTGATATAAAAAAATAAAAATATTGACATATTTAATTATTCACATCGTAGATGATATTGCTTATTGCCGAATTTCAATATAAATCATAAATCTAAAAATAACTCAGATAAAAAACATTAATTTAATCCTGATTACAGATTATAACGTTGTTTCTAACAAAATTAATGTTACATTAATTTATTTGCGGCGCTTAATTTGAATAATTTGATGTAATAAATAACAGGTGAATTCCTATTGGCGAATTTTAGTGCTTTAATGGCCGTATATAAAACGCGAATAAAAATAAGATTTGGATTATCAATCTACAATCTTTTATGAGTAGCAAAGTATACATCAGCAATTCAGCAGGCCGAAAAAATAGGCAGTTTATGCCTAGTTTGAATCGGGATTTCCCTTTAATCGGAAAAGCCTAAATATACAACTATAATAATAATATTCTACTACTCATACACATCACCATCTAGTCCCAAACTAAGCAGAGCTTGTACTATGGGTACTAGATAATGGATAAACATACATAATTATATATATATATATATATATATATATATATATATATATATATATAATAACTAAGCAGAGCTTGTAATTATGTATGTTTATCCATTATCTAGTACCCATAGTACAAGCTCTGCTTAGTTTGGGACTAGATGGTGATGTGTATGAGTAGTAGAATATTATTATTATAGTTGTATATTTAGGCTTTTCCGATTAAAGGGAAATCCCGATTCAAACTAGGCATAAACTGCCTATTTTTTCGGCCTGCTGAATTGCTGATGTATACTTTGCTACTCATAAAAGATTGTAGATTGATAATCCAAATCTTATTTTTATTCGCGTTTTATATACGGCCATTAAAGCACTAAAATTCGCCAATAGGAATTCACCTGTTATTTATTACATCAAATTATTCAAATTAAGCGCCGCAAATAAATTAATGTAACATTAATTTTGTTAGAAACAACGTTATAATCTGTAATCAGGATTAAATTAATGTTTTTTATCTGAGTTATTTTTAGATTTATGATTTATATTGAAATTCGGCAATAAGCAATATCATCTACGATGTGAATAATTAAATATGTCAATATTTTTATTTTTTTATATCAAAAAATATTGTTATATCAAAGAAACACTCGGCAAAGAATTTTGGTTGAGTAGCCACTTTTGTAGTAGACTAGTAGGCCTCTTCTCGTCTATCGAAGAGGCCTATGTCCAGCGGTGGACTACAGCAGGCTGATGAAGTCTATAAATATGAGGCAACTTAACTGCGAGGGTATACTTAAAACTTAACAGCAATTCTTTTTGAATCACGTGGTCTGTAGATTCTTACGTTCTGTCTCTTTGAGCAACAGATTATAAGTAAATGCTATACTGAGGGTGGACAAATGGAATTCTTTTAATTTAAGTTACCTAGATATAGCTTCTGATTTTGCTATTGTTGGCATACCCTACTAATCGCTTACAGTCTTACAGGATTTTAGCTCATTTGTAAAATAAAAAATATAAAATAAATATTAAAACTTGTTTACTTCGATATACAATTTATAGCTAACGTTTTGTCCAAACGAATAATATTAATATTTTTGGAAACTTCTTTAAAGTGTAAAATGAACTGAACCGCAGAAATATATCCATTAATATTATTGGATGTCACCAGGCAATGAAGTTAAACATATACCTACTGACACTCTACCTATTAATTATTATCTTTTTAATTTTGCTCTGAATAAAGGTAGAAGAAGATTTGCAGTTATCTGCATAAAATATTTTCTTGCGTCTTCACACACGATCCAATAAATTATTGTTTTAAGTTTGTTTTTTCTGTCGCTCTACACAATGCCTTTACAACGAGACTGATCAAACGAGAAATAGCACTATTTTGTTTTGTTCTTGGTGTGAAAATTACATTTATTCCGACCTATCCCCTCCACCACCCTATGATTGCAGTGGTTGTATAAGACCCTCCTTTTAACACGCTCAGCGCCTACTCTCTAAATCCTCAGTGATATCCTCAATTTAGCCGAATTGATGCCTATCACGGTCAAGGTCGGCGCTCAGAATGTGTGCCGATACCTTTTCTTATCAGATCTCATGCCTGTCGCAGGCTTAGCAACTATTCAACAAGTTTTAAAAAGAACATTAAGACACTAAGTAATGCTATCATTAGCATATTTGGAATGCAGATCGACATAGTTCAACGTATAAGATCACTCGTACCAAATAAGAATGTTAAATGTATGTCAGACGTAATTCTTTCAAATTCAAATACCAACATTAGAATACTCTAATGTTGGTATTTGAATTTGAAAGAATTACGTCTGACATCGTGTCATACGAGTATGAGGGGTTCTTATAACATTGGAGAAGCAAATTAGCTTTTTTTTTGGGTTGCGTATTAGATTAAGAAAATCTTTAGTTTTGCTATTTCCTTTAGCTCATTTGCAGTATATCTCGTCAACTAGCGGTGTTTAAGAAGCCAAAGATTATGCTTGCTAATCACGCCCACAAGATTGTAAAATAACAATTGGAACAAAATTATTTAAGGGTAGCTTTAATATGGGATCGAACTCACAACATCTAGTGCAGTTCTAAATGACGAGGTGACGGCTTAAACAACTGGACTATACAAGCAGTCAGAGCAAAGCAAAATAAAAACTAAGGCTAAAGGTATTATGAATCTTTACATCTTAATACATAATTATGAAATGTTTTTGTATGGTAAAGAATTTAGATATAGAGATTAAGATTGTATTACCCAAGTGCTAGATGAAATTAATACTAACAAAGGTATTATTAATTTGATGCAAGCTATAATTATAAATGATTAGTTACGTAATAGTTAAAACATGTGATAGCTTAATATAAATACCAGTTACGATTATATTATTATACTTATAAAATTAGTCGCCATAAAATTTTCCATTGTTTTTGTTTCAATACGGGGAACGTTCAGGAAAAAAGTATGTATATCTATACTAATATAATAAAGCGGAAGAGTTTGTTTGTTTGTTTGTTTGTTTATTTGTTTGTTTGTTTGTTTGTTTGAACGCGCTAATCTCAGGAACTACTGGTCGGATCTGAAAAATTCATTTTGTATACGATAGCTTAGTTATTCCGGAAGGCTATAGGCTATATAACATAACGCTTCGATCCTTTGGGGCCGGGCAAAAGGCTAAAAAGGCTAAAAGATAATGTCGGCTAATCTCAGGAACTAGCAGTCGGATTTTGAAAATTGTTATTGCCTATGATAGCCCAATTATTCCGAAAGGCTATAGGCTATATATAGTGGAGACTATAGTGGAGACTCACATCTGTAGACTTAGCACGATTTTACCTACTTCACTTCTTACCCCGATTCGATCAGTATCCAATTATAACTGCCCACTTCAAGTATCGTTGTAGTAATCAGTACAATTCTTTGTCCGTGTGGTGACGGACTAAGAATACGGATTATCACCACCCTGTATCATCCCATGGGTGTCGTAAGAGCCTACAGAGGGAGCATATTATGCAGAGTACAGCACTGTAAGAGAAGGAAAACTTGATACAAACCCTATACCAACCCGTTTGGCCAGCGTGGTATAGTAGGCCAATTCCTTCTTTCAAAGGAGAGGCCTAGTCCAGCAGTGGACTGTTAAAGGCTGATGATGATGATGCTGAATCAGTACAAACATGCCGACCGCCATTGGTGCCGGGATTCAATATGATTTAGTAAAAGGCAGAGTGCTACTGTGACGGTAATTAACAGGGCCTCTCTTAATTTGCATCACACGTCCAGCATCGGGACTACGAAAGGGTATATGATGATGATTAAAAGGCGCATTTAGAAGCCAGTTGGCGCAGGGGGAGTGTAAGCGACTGCTACGCCGAAGGTCGCGGGTGCGATTCCCGCTCAAGTCAAACATTTGTGTGCGTGAACATGGATGTTTGTCTTGGTCTGAATGTTTCTATGTATAATATGTATGTATTTACAAAAAAGATATATATATATATATATATATATATATATATATATATATATATATATATATATATATATAATTATGTATGTTTATCCATTATCTAGTACCCATAGTACAAGCTCTGCTTAGTTTGGGACTAGATGGTGATGTGTATGAGTAGTAGAATATTATTATTATAGTTGTATATTTAGGCTTTTCCGATTAAAGGGAAATCCCGATTCAAACTAGGCATAAACTGCCTATTTTTTCGGCCTGCTGAATTGCTGATGTATACTTTGCTACTCATAAAAGATTGTAGATTGATAATCCAAATCTTATTTTTATTCGCGTTTTATATACGGCCATTAAAGCACTAAAATTCGCCAATAGGAATTCACCTGTTATTTATTACATCAAATTATTCAAATTAAGCGCCGCAAATAAATTAATGTAACATTAATTTTGTTAGAAACAACGTTATAATCTGTAATCAGGATTAAATTAATGTTTTTTATCTGAGTTATTTTTAGATTTATGATTTATATTGAAATTCGGCAATAAGCAATATCATCTACGATGTGAATAATTAAATATGTCAATATTTTTATAGGCATGTTTTTTGTATTGCAGATTGAGTTGTACTGTCGGTTACTTAAGTCTATACACTTTAATGAGATTTTTGATAGTTATATGTTTCCATCTAATTATTATTCTTAGTAACTTGTAAGATTTTTACACAAAGAAAAGTTACCTTAATTACCTATGAATTAAGAATAATAATCGAGAAGTTATATCAAAGAAACACTCGGCAAAGAATTTTGGTTGAGTAGCCACTTTTGTAGTAGACTAGTAGAATTTCTAGTATTGCTTTATTTTAACAGCTGCACTGTCCCGAGTATCATACATGATTCATAACAATTAATTTTCACCACAGCAGCTCAAACATGCCGCTTTTGCTGCGAGACAACAGTGAACAAAACGCGATTTTGATTCGAGCGTGAGGCAAAGTAGCTTTTTAATTTTTGAATCTTCAGTGCCACGAATTGACATTGTTCAGCCACAAATTTGATAGGTACATTCGAATTTTACTGTGCTCTGTCTCTTTCACATGCATATAAAAAGTGAGTGAAAAAACAAACCCCTTCGAATTCGAAATTCGATTTTGGAATTCGACCTCAAAGAAAACACCTACGACAACGCAAAAAAAAAAGATATTTGTAATAAAGAAATTACTTTTTTTAATATGTTATTGTTTACATGTTTAATTTATTATTGGATTTTAATAAAAATAAGTCAAATTAATAGTATAAAATTAGTATTTAACCAATACATTTTTATTTAGAATTACAACAATGAAACATTTGAAAAATAAACATCAGGGAAGCGGTATTAAAACGCGATTTAAAAAAGTAGCGGGCATAAAAATTTCGCTGATGCTGATACAGTAGGTATAGCGTAACGTGTTAAATTTATATGAATATATAAAATAATCTAAAAAGATGAGTGAAACTAGCGATGATGACTGTACTTTAACACCAGAAGAGTTAAATCAACAAATGATTATGCAGAATTCAATCTATTCCTGTTCATTTCTGTCTCCTAAGTAATATGTGTTCTCACTGCTGTGGTGAAAAATTATGTGTGCTACACGAGAGCAAAGTTTTTTGTATCTCGTGCTGTTGAGTCCCTCACCACGCTCAGGATTCTAACTTTGATTCACTCGCTACGCTCGTGAATCAATCATAGAATCCTTCGCTTGCTCGGGACTCAAAATCAGCACTCGAAACAAAAAACAACTTTGCTCTCTTGTTGCACAAATAACTATTTCTATTGCGTCTCGCTTCGGAAAGCTTATGGACTAGTATTGTGGTGTAGCAATCATAGCGAGACTTGGCTTGCCGTTCGTAATAAATCGGCAAAGTTAAGCAATGCTCGCACAGTTCACCACTTGGATGGGTGACCGAGTGTGGCAATTACATCTGAGCGCTACCGTGCTTCGCACGTAAAGATGTCCGTCCCGGTTCTTGTCTAAGGATAAGGATCGTCAGGCCATGTCAGAGGCCTTCGGGAGGTCTAAAAACTATGCCACCAGAGATGGCCACACACTCACACGAAAAACAAACAACAAGTACCTATTGTGGTGAACAAAACCAAAGTCTGATTAGCATAATACGTTAATACATACATACATACATAGACTCACGCCTGTTTCCCCGAAGGGGTAGGCAGAGGCATTTTAAACGCCCACTTTTCGCCAGTGTTTTGATCCCACGTAATAGGTGGCGAGCCTATTGCCGCTTATCGGGATATTTTGTTTGCCAGAGCCTCGTCCGTTGATCGGCAGGTGCACCACTTGCAGGTGAGATTGGCTTGGGACCCTAAGTTCTTGGTGGGAACCCTATGCACCCTATATAATACGTTAATGTTACTTATTAAATACTTACTCACACGTTAACACGATCATATTTGCACTTTGCAGCTTACCTGAAATAAAGTAAAATAACTTAGTTTTGTTTTATTATAATGAGACATATTACATATTTATGGCCTTCGAGATCGATATTTCATTTTATTTTTACATATGTATCTGTGATAAATTTGCAACGGGGACTAAACTAAAGATACAAATGAATGATTAATGATATTTATAGCTTATTAGGTAGCCTAGTGTTTTATTCCGTAGAACTAGTTTAGAATCTACTAAAATATACTGTATATTATCTGTGTATGACTCCTATCCTTAGGAAGGGTATGCTTTCGAACTTAAAGTCGTCATTTGATATATCTATGTGATACCTATTCACTTGCGTTGATTTTATATCAATCATCAATCAATATGTATAAAACTCTTATGTTACTCAGTGACTGACAGGCAATGCCGAAACTTCCGAGCGCGAGTAGCTGATATTTAGCATTACATATATTCCTTAAGGAGTATACGACAACACTAGAGAGGGTTTTTGAAAATCCCCCCTAAAGGGAGGCCACGTGCGAAATCTAGTAAAGTAAAATAATTGAAATTCCTTTTTATTGGATGAACCTAAACTTTTAAAGCGCATTTATAACGAAATTTTACCCTCATCAGTTAAAGACTATAAATAAACTGCTACTGGCAATATAAACTCCTTCTTTTGTACGACGAGGTGGTATTCCACAGCCTACAGACTAGTTGTTTTACTTGAATCACATGTATGATACGTCTTTTCAAAAAATCTACACAGAATCACGAGTAAAACTTAGTTTCACATAATTCAATTCTTGTTGGTATCCAAACAGCCCTAGACAATAAAACTGATGCATTTTTTATCATCCACAAACGTGTATTCAAGAACAATAGCCTTATAAATAGTCTGGGAAACAGCAAGTAAACGGGCCCTGATTGTTGCATCGCATGTTTACAATGAGATGGCTTCAGGTCCGATATGAAAAACTAATTTGGTTTATCTGATCTACTAAATGTAGTTTTTGTGACATGCGATAGGGTTTGTGCCGTCATAATTTATGATCAAGATATGCCCGTGTTTCAAAAGTAACCATAGTTTTTATGAGGATCCTTACACGTGACTGTTTGGACTTCCTATGTAGTCTCGTGTAATAAATTGTGCTTGTGTGTGTATCATGAATGTATGCGTTCAGTGCTTAAATTGCTCGAAATAAATGGACTTATCATTTAGAATATTCTTCTTCTGTTACGTGCCCTGTTTCTGTATTACTTGGTGAAGGCGCAGAATGTCTTTATCTTCCATTCTCACCTATCAGCCTCATCTGATTATTCACTCCCTTTTCATTCATGTCATCCTTCACACAATCCATCCATTTTTTCCTTAGTCTTCCTCTTGCCTGATATCCCTCAATTTTCATGTTCATCACCTTTCTAGTCACATGCTTTTCATCCCTCCTCATCACATGCCCATACCACGATAAACGATTTCCTTTCACCTTTTCTTGCACCGGTGCAACTTTCAAACTTCCCCTAATATAGGTACTCATTTCTTATTTTAACCATCCTTGTCACCCCACACATCCATTTCAACATCCTCATCTCTGCTACAAGCAATCATTTAGAATATTGTCAGTTTTATAAAATAAGGAATGAGAAAACCGGGAAATAAACTTATGCGATCGTGACCTATGGCCAAAAAACTATCATCTTCTTGCTCACAGTGATTAAAGCCGTTATGCGGTTCTTAGTTAGTCAGTCACACTATTGCTACATCATATTAAATATTAATGAAATGTTAATCTGACCACAGTGACCTCAAGTGCGAAAGAAAATTCAAAGGAAATGATTGCAAGAAAAAACCATTTACGTTATCGAAAAACCCAATGCGTACTACGAAAGAACTTCTCGGTTTATCAAACTTTTTAAATTTGATATTGGTACACCTTAAGATTAACAAAGTATAATTAACAAATTGAGATGCAACAAAAAAAGATTTCAAAATATGACGGAGTTTTGCGTAAACTACGAGGATGATAACTACATAAGTATCCTGAGAGAACATCAACGAGATCTAAGTCTAAGTTGATTTTATGAATACGTAAAGATTTAGAGTTTGTAAGTTTTATCGGCAAACCGCGCTTTACGCACCCTACACTACGTAGGGCGTCCTGTGGTCAGGCGGAGCGATAATAATCGTAGAGCAGCGAGCTTGAAGAGGCAAGCTGAAAACCGAGTTCATTGCCGTGTCAGGAGAGAGACTTACGTCCAGCAGTGGATTAATACAGGCTGATGATCATGAAGTTTTATTCAGAGAACATTCATAACACGAAATACGTTTTGCTATAACTAAACATTTTGCCGCTTTCGGATAGATTTGAGCATCTATACATATAAATAAAATTGGAGTGTCTGTTTTTAATATTAAAATAAACGCTTTTTACAAGACTGCCCAAAAAAAGGAGTGTAATGTTTTCAGGATTCATGTATGTATGTACCTATGTATGTATGTACTTATGTGAGTTTCTTTATTCCACTATAACTTCTAAATGCCTGGACTGATTAGGATGTATGGGGTATCATTAGAATCCTTACATCACCCCGAGTAACACTGGGTATATATTTTTGAAAAAGTGAAGATGGTAGGGGTCTGAAGCCATTTTCAAATAAGAAACATCATAGTGCAGCGTTTCCCATTTGCCGGGTCGCGACCCGGTACCGGGTCAAAATTAAATACCGGGTCGCAACATTCCCGCCTTGTTTTAAAAATGATACCTACTATCAATTAGTATCGATCGACGTATAGTTTAGTGACTAAATAGGCGATACCAAAATATTATATGTACCTTGTATTAATAAAAACAATGTGTATTATTTACCCATAATGGTACCAGTTTGAGTTTAAAAGTATTCAATGGGTCACGAAAATTACCGGGCCATGGCAGAACAATGTTTGGGAAACACTCATAGTGCCATTTAACGTTCAACGGCGAAGACAGATGTAATAATAACGCCATCTATTATTTATTTGTAGTAAGCAAATAAGTGTTGTTATTAATTTATATTTCTTATTTCTAAATAAGTGTAACCTAGAAATGAAAAATAAGAAAGTGAGTACGTAAATAATAATTACATTTGATATAACATTATATTTTGATTAGAAATGTACCGCCGTTAAGTAATTTATAAAACAACGCCATCTATCTAGTTCATTCATATTCATTCTAATTATTGGAGTATTGTCGGGGTTTAGACCAAGTTGCCACTAAAATGCATCAAATAAAAATTAATAATTAAAAAACACAACTGCCCTGCAAAAAAGCGAACTAAAAAGTTAATAACAAGTTGGAAAAAAATTGTCATTGAAGTCGGGGGACCTCTTAAATTGGTGTTCGACAAAACGGCCCCCGACTGCAATGACAATAATTTTATTTAAACTTGTTATTAACTTTTTAGTCCATTTTTGTGCAGGGCAGTCGGGTTTTTTAATTATATTTTTTTTACTAAATGTACATATATACGGATACACGGTACGTATACCGAAATACTTTTTTTACAATTTTTGTCTGTCTGTCTGTCTGTCTGTTTGTTTCCGCTAATCTCTGGAACGGCTGGACCGATTTTGAGGGGACGTTAACTGGCGGATAGCCGATGTACCAAGGAGTAACTTAGGCTATAAATTAACGGGATACGCGAAGTAGTTTCCTCGGGACGCGAACGAAACCGCGGGAAACAGCTAGTCTTATATATACACGTGTTTCGGATTGAATATACTCGTACAACACATATAAACTCCATCCCGTCACCTAGTTAAGTTGTAATATACCTGAATAATATGTACATTGTTATGAAATAAATTGCTGTGTCTGATCCTGTCTCATATGAATATGTAGTTCTAAAACTATGTCGATCAATCACACGATAATCCGTAATACGCAATATTGCAGTATCCTTTTACGAGCATGACCTACGCGTCATGATCAATCATGTTAGAACTTTAAAATGATCCGGTGTTCCTGGAAGGAGATTGGTTTATGATGTCAGCATTATCATGTAATCATGACTCGATTATAAAGCTAAACAAACTATGTTTAAGTCAGGAGGTACCTGATCTGAAGCAAAAATTATACGGCTTTGCGCTGGTGAAGCTATGTTTGCACCGACAGCAGGCGGGCGAGCTGAGATTCGAGCTAAGCGAAGCTTTAGCGAACCAAAGTATAGAGCGCTGAGGGCACCAGATATTTCGTTCACATATGTAGTTTAGTCGCTAGGGGCAGCAATAGCCTAGTGGCGATACCAACAGACTGCCATGCAGAGGGTATCGGGTTCGAATCCACGGCGCACACCAATGACTTTTCGGAGTTATGTGCGTATTCAATCGTTAATTATCGCTTGTACCGTGCCTCGAAATGGAGTACACGTGCGAATGAAGAGTACGTTAAACCGTCAGTCCCGTTTGTCATGAAGATCTTTGACAATCGTTACAGGCCGTCGGTACCTTCTAAAATAAACTGACACTAGTCTAAACCATGGAATATCGCTTTCCCTTCGGGTTGCGGAGGTCAGACAGGCAGTCGCTCCGTGGAAAAGCTAATATTCAGCCAAATCCGGTTAGACAAGTAAGCGGACCCCAGATTGAATCTGGGATAACGCTAAGAGGATGTTGATGATGTCGCTACCGTTGGTAAGCCGATGATGGATTAAGAATACAAAGTGTCATCACTCCATTTCACGCCTTGGCGGCGTGTGGAACACCCACACGGAAAGACGACTAAAGCAAATTCGCGAAGCAATATATTTGTGAGAAGAATGTTAAGTCGACATCAAACCCTACATCAACTCGTTTGGCCAGCTTAGTATGGTAAGCTATATCCTTCTATTGACTCAAAGTGCTACTGTAAAACAAATTCTTCTTCTGTCGCCATTCCTCCTATACTGCAGCCCTTCTCGAACGTTTATGGAGTGGACTATTGAGTGCAGTTTGAACTTGGTCGGTCCAACGCATGAGTGACCTGCCACGCGCTCTTGTGCCTTCAACCTTAACCTGAACCACAAGTCGTTCCACAGATGTGTCTCCACGATGTGTGATATGACCAAAGAAAATTAGTTGAGGCTTAAGGCAGTGGGCTGAGAAAGGCTTTAAGGCTAGCTTAGCCATATAATTCGTGGAAGAGGTGAAACGAAGCTTGCCTACCAGCCTAACAGCTGAAGTCAATATCGATCTATCCATTTTAGGAGATTTGAGATACTTACATATTTGAGATAAGATTTTTTTATAGCCTCACGCTTGTATCCTCGAAAGGGTAGGCAGAGGTATAATATGACACCCACATTTCGCCTTGAATTTTTAGGTCGTTAAAGGGGCCTATTGCCGTACCGGGCACATTACCAGACTCCGTACTGCTACTGAGAATTTCCTAACGGATAAACCCAACAACACTTTTCCCGACCCGGGAATCGAACCCGAGACCTCCCAATCCCAAGAGGCAGTCTTATATTAAACATATATCAATATATCAAACATGTATCTCAAATCTCCAAATCCACCGATACTTAAATCGAATATTGAAACCGGCCGTAAACCGGTCGGGTTTACGGCCGGTTTCCTCTTCAAGATAAAAAGAAAAACAGAGAAGATGAAGAACGACGCTGGATGTAATAATAATATGAGCATGGCAGCAATTAAATGTCAACATGCCCAACTAACAAAATTTTCTCCCTAGAAAGACAGATAATGGTTCAAATTCAGCTTAGGCCAAACATAGCAGGTAACTTAAAAAGCAAGTTAAATCAAAACATAAAAAAACAATGCATTATATTAAAAAATACAGCACAACTCGCCAAACCATATGCAGAATCATAATACATTCATAGTTAGAATCACAAATACTTATCTAAAAACATCAATAATTCATCCCCAATGGCTAATGATTTGAAAATGAGAACAAATTATCATTGTTGAAAGACACGCGGTCGTATCACCCGTAACCAGCATAATATTATATAACTATGTTAATATAGCCTATTACGTCAATTTCCGCGCAAGTATAATCGTATCATATTACAATGCAATAGCTTTTTTAAATGCATAGTGCGTCGCCTGTAAATGGGTAGATATGGCTTTGGCAGTCACGATACTGCAATTTTTTTTTCAATAGTAGTAAATGAGCAGACGGATCGCTTGATGGTAAGCAATTACAACAACTCAGGAGTCACAAGTGCGTTGCCGCTCCTTGGGGTTGGAAAAAGGGATAGGATGAGGAGTGGGATGAGGGAGAAGGAAAACGGAATAGGGCCGCCGGCACTCTGACTCACCGAACGAATCGCAACAGTTTAAGTACTGTTACTTTACGTCGATTTTCTGTGAGAGGGTAGTACTTCCCCGGTCGAGCCGGCCGATTCATGCTGAAATCAGCAAGACTCTAATACCGTGACAACGTGTCTGAGGCGCGTTAAGATTCAAATTCAACAATTTAGAGTTGATACCTAGATCATTAATTGGAGTATCACTGTCTAAACGGGATGTATCCTTTCTAGGCGGAGTGATGATCCAATTTGAGTAATGGGTCTAGACTCAAAATTGTTCCTTTATAGGGACAGAAGTGGCCTACCACTGTCCCTTTAGAGTGAATTACTTCCCGCAAGGTAGACAGACGATCTTGTTGCGATTGCAGGAAGCAAATTTTAATGGATCCGTATGGCTGAAAATCTGTCTACGGGAAGCTCATGTCCAAAATACGTCTTTCGGCTGGGATGATAAACAGGACAGAAGAATAGCTATGCTTATACGTATCATTGAAATGTTAAGACACTATAGCGCAGTTTGAGAATAATAAAAGAAATGAGTTTGTAATGAACACAAGTGTTTTTCTCAGGGTCAAATATCGTTTATTTGTACACATATTAATATTTATATAGCATGTCTCAGTGGCGAACATATTCAAAAATAAAGATGTATATTTTGTGGATTTGTACTCAAAATATAAGCTACATCAACATTATTTTACTATGGGAAAGTTCTCCATGAATATTGTGATGGATGATGAATATTATGACGTAATTTCTTGTACACAAGTCAGTACAAATCTTAATATATAAAATCCTTGCGTTACTGACTGACTGACAGACACGCTACAGCCGAAACTATTGGGCGCAGGCAGCTGAAAATTGGCATGTATGTTCCTTGGGGACCGTAGGGGTGCACTAAGAAGGGATTTCCCGAAATTCCCACGGGATCGATCAAAACGGGTAAATTAACAAAATGTGCGGGCGTAGCTGCTGGCTTCCTCTAGTATTACATAATCAGTGTCATTCCAATGGCATTGGTGATGCACATCCGGATCGGTGACCCATCTTTAATCCGAAACGAATACTTGGTGCTTAACGATGCGTGTAATACGTAGGCACTATGATTTTAACAGGACAAGATTATTTTAAACCGCAGTGTAATGCATTGCTAATTTGGGTTTTACGTTCTGAACATTCAAAAATTTGTCTTTATGACATTTGTCTGACTTATTGAAAAAGGTGTGAGGAAAATGCAGTCCACAGTTGTAAATGTTGGGGTTTTTTCGTTCACTGTGTATATAACATTCTTTCATTTGTATATAACATTTTTTCATCTTTTTTTTAACATTCTTTGTGCGTTGTCTGTCAGTCAGTCTACTGACTCGCACAGCTATTGGGCGCATGAAGCTAAAATTGAGCATGTTATTTCTTGAGGACCGTGGGGGTGCACTAAGAAGGGATTTCCCGAAATTACCATAGGATCGGTACCTAATAAAATGTTAAATAAAAAAAAAATGTGGGCGTAGGATTTTCACTAGAATGTAGGAATGTGTGGATTCGGTTGAAATAATATATTTTTACTACACAGTTTACTCACGTGTGCTGACTTCTGTGTCTAAATAGGGATAGAATCCCACACGAGAGGAAAAACGTGATTTCTAGTTTTCCTTTAGCGTGAGGTGTATCTATTTGTAAACACAACATAAACAATTGATTTTGCTGCTGGTTCGCACCGTATAACATCATTCTGGCAAATACCTACTAATACATGTGTACTAAAGGCCCATCCACACGGCACAATTTTACCACTGATCAAATTTTTAATCGAATTGGCTTTGAATTGAAGTGAATTGAATTGAATTGTAGAGAAAATATATTTATAATACCAAGATATTTAAATAGTAACTTTGCGGTGCGATATCAATGCAGCTTCGCTTCAGAGGGCTCCTATTGCCGCCTTCAATAGACAAAACAAAAATATACTTGTGAAAATTAAGACAATTTCGTGAATGTCACATGCACGAAATTTGCGATTTGCATAGCTTTATCTTAAAGTAACAGTACCGGATCTACGTTTTGTTCGAAACGGGGCAAATCTTGATAATGGCGCCCCCTCCGAACTGTTTTCCAACCAGTTTGAATTTTAGCTCTAAGTTGTGACATGATTTTGGCGCCCCCATGAAGCTGCCGCCCGGGGCATGTGCCCCGGTTAGCCCCCCGTAGATCCGCCACTGAAAGTATCCATGCTGTAGGAATGTATAATCTGTAAGTAAGATCGATTGAGGAGATCTAAAAAAGTTTAATAGAATTTAGGGTCGTTGGAAGAAATACCTATGTCCGTAATCGTTATATGCTGAAAAAGTTAGCTGCTGAATAATATATGTAACTATCAACTACTATTGCAATGTTACTTTAGCACTATACAGGGTGTAAAAAGACCCTTAACGAAAACTGAAATCCCATATTGTAACAATCATTATGAACATTATTTACTACGGCACCATACCTGGGAAGTTACTGGTTCAGGAGATATTGAGGCTCAAAGTCACTATAGAATTTTTATAATCTTCTGTATATATAAAATCCTTGCGTTACTGACTGACTGACAGACACGCTACAGCCGAAACTATGACTGACAGACACGCTACAGCCGAAACTACTGGGCGCAAGTAGGTGAAATTTGGCATGTATATTCCTTGAGGAGTTTAGGGGAGCACTATGAAAGGATTTTTGGAAATTCCACTCCTGAGAAGGTGGAACAGGTGGTCAGAGTTTGTATGAAACCTTTTATTCCTTCAATGGATTAATTTTAAACTTTGTATATTGTTTCCTGAAATGTATGTTTCTTCAGGAGTGTAGGGAGATTGTACAATACATTTTATATAGGTAAGCGATATTTACACGAGCGAAGCAGCGGGCAAAAGCTAGTTAAGTATAAAATCGATAAATTTACCCTGCCAATGTGTTCTATAGATGGCCTATGCATCCATGAAAAAGTAGGTATTTCGAGCATTGAACCCGTGCACTTTTAATAGCGGCTTAAAAAATGTGGCAACTTCAAAAATAAGATTGTTTCCCAGGTATTATTTTTGCTTAGTATGACTTGGCATGATGTCCAAAACCAGTAGTCTTCGGTTTGGTGATGGGTCTTGTGACATCCTGTATAAAACCGACCAGCTGCATGTATATGTTTTTTTTATTAATCGCATGGCACTAAGCGAATAATTTATTTAAATAGATTTTAAACCTATCTGTGTGTAGTGTGTAGATGGCGAATAATCGTCATTCGTCTAATGATATCATAACATTCCAAAGAAAAATTGTAGCCATTTATCCGCCTTGGTATTTGGTTTACGAATTTATATTAAATTTGTTAGCTGTCGTATTTATGTTTTTGCAATCCAGTTTGAGATATGAAATTAAGTAGTTACATAATGCATGTTTGACTTTGATTATTTTGATGACTTGTATGTTATCGATTTGAATGTGTCAGCACGTTGCATCTCTCGTGAGGCGGTAATAAAATATTATTATGAAAAAACAACTCTAAATAGTCTTCTTTTTTGTGTGGCCAGCTCTAAAGTCTGTTCAAGATACGAAAAAATAAAATGTAAACAAACCGTAAAATGGTTTTTTTAATGTCGCCTTCGCAACAAAAGTAGATTTAAGTTAAATAATCCAAGCGAAAGATTCAGTTAGTTTTTAAAAATACGCCTGTTCCTTCAATTCATAAATGGTACAGCATATTTATTATTTTTCCTGTATTGTTCATAATTATTATAACGAATATTTTTTTACATGTATTTGTTATGCTAATAAACTATTTTACATGATAAAGAACCTATAAAGCCAATGATTCTAAAATGTCAATGTATTTATTATCCTGTCAACTTATGCATTACACCCAACACGACACAATCAAATCACTGATTTGCATTGCGTCTACCCGATTGGTTAAAATCTGGTGGTACCGCCCACCCGATGAACTTGAGTTGGACGACTGGCGTCTACGCGTCACGATTTCATCAAGTGATTTAGTCAAGTTGGACGTAAAATCATGTCGTGTGGATAGGCCTTAATAATGGTGGTCATCTAACTAAATTAATTAAACTTTATTAACTGCCTTAACGATTATAATTATTAGTCCTGCGTGTTTGCCGCATTTACATATAATTATGTATGTCTATGACTATAAATATTTGAACTAGATAAGAAATAATAACGAAAGGTAGACTGCCTCTGTGGTCAAGTGGATAGCGTATGCTACTGCTGATCGGAAGTCCCGGGTTTGATTCCCGGTCCGGGCAAAAGTTTTACTGGGTATTTCCGAATTCTCAGTAGCAGCACAGAGTCTGGTGATGTGGAAGGTAACGGCAATAGGCTCTAATATAGGATTTTTTAAAGGCACTAGTAAAAATCAGACAAATAATTTAGATAAAACTAGTGGTTTTATCGCAAATTGCAATGTCTTCGACACAATCATAAATGGAACTAATTATTCAATGATATTCCTCTTTGTGTGTTTAAATTGTAACAATAATTGTAAATTACAATAATTAGTACATTCATATAATGACCACGCATGGTGCTACTTCTACGCAGTCGAATCGCAAAATGCATTCATGAATTATCGTCAAACATATTATACATAAACATACTCCATGTGGTGACGGATTAAGAATACGAAATGTCACTACCTCATATCTTCCCGTGGGTGTCGTAGGAGCCGATAGAGGGAGCATATTATGCAGAGAACAGCACTGTAAGAGAAGAAAAACTTGATACAAACCATATACCAACCCGTTTGGCCAGCGTGGTATAGTAGGCCAATTCCTCCTTTCAAAGGAGAGGCCAAGTCCAGCAGTGGACTGTTAAAGGCTGATGAAGAAGATATAACTACTATGTAGAGTACTAATTTACACAGCGATTGACCTCAGTCCTTGGCTGACCTATTATGTCTTTGTTTTGACTCGAATGCGCACTCCGGCCATGTGCCCCGAGATAACGTTGCCCCCAGTGACAATGTTACATGTTTTTATTGCATTTAATTCTAAAAATAGCTTGCGGTTTTGTACTGAGTTGGAAAAAGGAGAGCTTCTCAATTCGTCGGAATATTTTTATGTATAAATCCCGTATACGCAAGACAAAAGCCTCAGTTGATTTGATTTGTTTTTCTTTTGTTTGCCTACTTTTCAGGCAGTTCGGTGGTCACAAGCTTAGGATCTAAAGACGAAATCCTGAAGAAACCAAAGAGATTCTTTAAATTTTGTAGATAATCTCTTTGAATCTTTACATTGCGCATTTTGTGAAGATATATAATTATATAACTAGCTTTTGCCCGCGGTTTCGCTCGCGTAAATTCGGGGTTCTCCAGTTATAGTATATCATCTATGTTCGGTCGGCATTCTATGTCGTATTGGGCGGATACTATAGAACTGCAAAAAGTATTTACACATACAAACTACTTAGTACTAAGACTTAGTAGCACTCAAAATGTAATCCGGTATCTGTGACGTTTTGCTAGAGTGGCCAATATGGCGACTGTGATTTGTCTGTCAGAACCATTAGAATTTAACAAAATACTCGACAATCCGAATTTTGCGGATATACGTTGTCGACTCGAAATATTTTTTTTTTAATGTTTTATTATTCAGGTAAGGTTTCGATGTACTCCTTGACAAAATTATTAATATAAGATTTGACACTGCGATAGCAGCGCAGTCCATCGGTTCCAATGTGAAACATTCCGAAATCCACAACTACTTACAAATTAAAAATTTACTAAAAATACATTTTCCAGTGGACTAAATTGTGAATCTAAACCATTATCAAGTCCCCTTGAACACACACAAAAAATTTCATTAAGATCGGTCCAGTCGTTTAGGAGGAGTTTAGTGACATACACACGCACACAAGAAATATGTATATTAAGATATGGCAGTTTATGTACTGGTTGAAATGTTGTTATGTTGTACCGTTTGAATAACATATTGAAATTCAATATTTCAAAGATGATTGTTTAATTTGAATACAGTGATATTTTTATTTTATTTCCTCAATTTATTTATGGTGCCATCAAAATTAAACTTCTATGGTAAAATCAAAGATATTCTACCATATTCTATATTATACCACATTCACACAACACCATCTAGTCCCAAACTAAGCAGAGCTTGTGCCTACTATGGGTACTAGACAATGGATAAACACACATACATATATACTTACTACTTACTCCTTTTTTGTAAATACATACATATTATACATAGAAACACCCAGATCAAGACAAACATCCATGTTCACGTACACAAATGTTTGACTTGAGCGGGAATCGAACCCGCGACCTTCGGCGTGGCAGTCGCTTACACTGCCGCTGCACCAACCGGTCGTCAAAAGATAGATTGTAATGGAACTGATCAGGGAATAGATTAATTTACTTGTTTTATATCTCTAGCCGAAGGTTGCCGGGTAGAAATCGCTGTAAGCGATAAGGCTGCCCTCTGTACTCATTATAATGTATAAATAATCTACTCGATAGGTACCTAGTTTATTTTTAGACGAAGTTGTTTTTTTTTAATTTAGGTACTTTTCAAACTTCAGATTAATTGTGTTGCATGCTCGCATACCTACATGCAGAATAACATGTTTCACTCGCTCTAAGACTTTCTGGCGATATTTAATCCAAACAGGTTGCGGTTAAGGTAAATGACCTTCTGAGAATATAACTAGATTGTGAGTAAAAATCATATTGCGTATGAAAAAGCCTTAGAGATATTTTACATAATGCGTGGCAAAATCGCAATTTTGCCTATTTTTTTGTAATATTTTTAGAATATCAATTGAATACAGAAGTATTTTAATATAATATATACATATAAATAAAATTGGACTGTTTGTAATATTAAAATAACCGCTTTTTACCAAATGCATATGGATATGTACACGGTACATTTACCGAAATTACATTTTTTTTTAATTTTTGTCTGTCTGTCTGTCTGTTTGTTCTCGCTAATCTCTGGAACGGCTGGACAGATTTTGACGGGACTTTCACTGGCGGATACCAACTTAAATTAACCGGGTACGTGAAGTAGTTCAGGACGCTGGTGAAACCGCGGGAAACAGCTAGTATTAACTAATAAATATTCAGCAAAAGAATTTGACGTCTGTGTTCGTGGCGCTTGCAACAGTAGATACCTGAGTATCGAATATTCGAAACAAAGTTATATCCAAAACGACAATTTAAAATTTTGTATTTAACAATTATAACCCTGAAGATAATCAGTAAGTACCTATATAATCAAGTAATTAATTATTAATTAGGCACCTGCCTACTATCTATTGAATATTTGAGTTTTGAGTACGCACGGCAACATCTCAAGCTAGACGCTTTGACCTTTGTACAGTCGAACAACTTCCCGCTAGACCACCATAAGGGCGAGAATCGCTCAGCAAGACATCGTCACTTCCAGTGCTACTTTACACACATATTGACACTCGTATACATACAAAACTAGTTTCTAGTGTGCCTCGACTCTATGAGCGAGCCTTATAGACTCATGCCTGTATCCCCGAAGGGGTAGGCTGAGGTGTAATATTACACCCACATTTCGCCGCGATTTTTTACGTCCCTTCCCACGTAATAGTGGGTGAGCCTATTGCCGTTCGCTTGAGAATTTGGAAAAACCCAGTTACACTTTGCCTGACCCGGGAATCGAACCCGGGACCTCCGATCAGCAGTCACATACGCTATCCACTGGAGGCATGTAAAACTAGCAAACATTATTATGTAACGTAATCATGTTTTTCAACATGAAAACATATATATTAAATTTAAACAGGTCCCAATTAATGTACAATAGGTAATATTAAAAACTCCTAAAATATATCACTAAATTGTGACGTTGGTTGGTGGTGGATTAAAACCGACCTCACATTGGGCGTGTGCGTTTCTCGAACGGGCGCCCAGCGTGCGCTCGGCGTTCACTCCGTAGTCAAAGGCATAAAAAGATCACGTGGAGCACGCTCGAGGAACGCACATGTCCAATGTGGAGGAGGCCTAAGAGTGGCTTAATGGTGAAATACTCTTGAAACCGCGCCCACCTTTCGCAGGTCTACGGACAATATATGTTATTTTTGGACATGTGACAAAACCCCATAAGTAGGTACTAGTCGACCAAGCCAACTAGACGAATGTCAACGTGACAAAATTCAACACATAGATAATGATTCAACAATAATTATAATCCAGAAATTCCTAGTACCGATTGCAGGCGCATTGTACGTTCACACGCCGCGTTCGCACGTTACGATAAATAATTTCTGGATTATTTGTTGAATTTTGTTGAATTTTATCACGTTGACATTCGTCTAGTTGGCTTGGTCGGCTAGTATATTTATATTTATCTATCGTAGTATATTTACATAACATAACTTCACGCCTTTTATCCCCGAAGGGGTAGGCAGAGGTAGACCTCTGCCTAAAACCTCTGCCTCTGCGAAAAGTGGGTGTATAGTAAACTATACACCCACTTTTCGCCAGTTATGTTTGGGTCCCAATGTAATAGGGGGCGAGCCTATTGCCATCTGCCGGGCACATTGTTCAGCGAACGATAATTAACATTTTTATTTTTTTAATACACACATAGATAACTTCGAAAAGTCAGAGGTGTGTGCCCGGGGTATCTGAGGATCGAACCCAAGACTATCGTAGTATATTATAATGATAAATACACATTGCGTTACTCTGAATTTATTGCAGCCGGATCAGTCTCAAACACAAAGAGAACGTATTTTCTTTATAATATTGTGGTTTTATAATGTACCTAATATTAATAATAGTATTTTTCGACTAGCCTGTAGGTCTAGTGGTTAATGACCCTGACTGCTAAGCCGGAGTTGGTTCGATTCCCATTCAGGACATATGTGTGTGCGATTGTTAGTTTGTCGTCCGGGTGTAACTTATCTGTACCTAATATGCATGTATTTAATAAGTATGTTTATCAGTTTTCAGGTTGCCAGTCCTAGGATTTTACGTTAGGTATATAGTTCCACGCCTTTACATAAAATAATTAAAAAAGGTTCCGCCGTGTGGTTGACGGCATAGAATACAAGTGTCACCACCCCCTATCTTCCCGTGGGTGTCGTAAGAGGCGACTAAGGGATAACACGATGCAAATACCATCTTTGCGTAGAGACGGAAAACTCGACATCAAACTCTATACGACTGCCTCTCGTTGGTCTCGCGGCATAAATGTGCGCGTGGGATCGGGAGGTCCCGGGTTCGATTCCTGGGTCGGGCAGTGTTATTGGGTTTTTCTGTCACGAAATTCTCAGTAGCAGCACGGAGTCTGGAAATGTGCCCGGTACGGCAATAGGCTCGCCCCTTATTACGTGGGACTAAAGTATATCTGGCGAAAAGTGGGTGTAGAAATACACCTCTGCCTACCCCTTCGGGGATAAAAGGCGTGACGATATGTATGTATGTATGTAAAAAAGGTGGTTCCACTGCACTACTAGTCAAAAAGATTGCGAATTCTGAGCTATGTTTCTCACTGTAGGCTTTTTTAAGATCTATCAAATTCCAGATGATTTCAGTATTGTCTTTTTATAAATAAAACAACTCATAAATCCTGTTGCAGTGCCGACACTTGATCAGTAGTACGACGCACTACGGAAGAGGACGAGGCTTATAATAATTGCAAAATAAACTTAAAAAGTTTCTGCAGCTGTCCAAGCAAACAAAAAAACAAATAAAGACTCAGTACAACAGCGCAATACACTCGAATGAACCGTCTACAAACATTTTTTCATTTAGCATTTATATACTAAATGAAAACGGAGGCACATCAATGCAATGACGCACGTAACTTGAGCAAGTGCTCGAAACGTGCTAAAAAGGACCTTGGAAAAAATAAACAAGGCCTTACGATCACGTAGCTGTGTACGTGAAATTGTCGTGCATAACCCGAGAATGAAACTGGTGTAAGGGAATTTCATAGATATCGAAATATGGTAAGAAAATTGCCGTGCATCCTCGGAATGACTTCCAGAACGCCGAGATTTATTTTTAATTTCTTGATATATTTATAGATCTGTGGACAAAATTCGAATCACTCGAAATTTATGTGATTGTGAATGTATAAATACGCATGATGTTTGAGCGAATAGTTAAAAATTAAGGCTGCGGTAGCTTTCTATTGGAACTGACCAACCTTCACTAGTTGGAGAGGCACTACAAGAAGAAGAAGAAGCTTTCTATTGGATACGAAATTCTGAAAAATCTTCAGCACAAAGAGTGGCCATAAATAATAGCAGCACTCCTCTATCAATACCTGATCCGAACATTGTCTTCTTATCAACCATGTGATGAAACGTAAGTATAATATCTATCAAATACATTATTTCATTGATGCCATGCTTTTGATGATTTTAGTATTGGTGACTCTAGGGGGAGTATGTGTGACTTTTGAGAAAAGCTCAGCCAGTACACTAAAAATAAGCTACCTCGAGGACCTAACAATAAGTTTTGTAATGATTCTAATAATAGCATACTTTCCAATTATTATCTCAAACCGATGCACTGATTTGATTCGATTTTTCTCCATGCGTATTTTTAAAAATCCCTTCTGTTATAGAATTTTTGCATCACATATAAGTTTAGTTATTAATAACCGTACCTGCCAACACTGAGCGTGTCCATTATTGAAATGTTTTAAAAACCACCAAACAGGATTTCGTTGCTAATAAGTCTTTTGTTTGTTAATCTCATTGCTTACAATGAGAATAGCTTATATACGCATAATCAGTGTTCCTAGGTCGTCCGATGACCTATGACTTGGCTAAATCATGTGACGGTTAGACAAGGTCAGATATCTGATGGGATTGACTCTTTGTATCCTGTAGTGTATTTACCTTGTTCGTGATTGATGAAAAAGTTGCGCACAAGTATATGTATAATATTGTAAAGCACAAGCACATGTTCAAGTGCGTGTTAAGGAATGCGAAATGTAGTGTTCCGTAGTTGCCCGTAACTATTAAGTAAGTATAACCTATATTATGTAATCTTGACGTAAGCCTGTAGTTTTTTAGAATATTATTTTGTACCTAATAAGCGACAAACAAATGACAAAAGACTAGATAGATATTTTGATGGAAAACGCATTTACCTACATCTCGCAAATGAATAAGTAGTTAATACAAGAAATGTCATAATTAAAAATATTGATAAAAACATAACTAATAAGTCCAAATTGCTAATTATTAAGTACTAGCTTTTGCCCGCGGCTTCGCCCGGGTTAAATTCGGGGTAACACAAATCTTTATTGTTCGGATACTGTAATAATATTCTGTCTCTACTAATAAGAAATACATATAACAAACATGGCAAAACACGGAACCTACCTATACGCTTCCAAAGTGGTAAAATGAGTATGTGTCCCTCTAGCTTTTAAAGTAAAAGAGTGAAAAATCTAAAAAAAAGACATGCTGAAGATCGTTATAAAAACTTCCAACAAAAATTTGTTTGAACGATATATAGTCAGCAGCTTTTGAAATAAAGCACATCTTAAAAAATCGCAAATATAGCCTTGTCGTTTATACAAATACAATGGAAAACAAAGTTATTTGTGCTAGCTGAAAGGTGATACTACCACCTTTCAGCTATCACAAATAACTTTATTAGTTGTATATAGTTAGTCGAAGATAATGGGTATGTTAAGTGGATACTTCTACTACGGAACCCTTCAGGAGCGGGTCTGACTCGCTCCTGATTTAATTACCCATGAAATAAACAGAATTTCTCAAAATGCACACCTGCAACTTTGAGTGTTTGCCCGCCCTTGAGCATTGTTAATGCAAACGCAGGTTTCTTGGGAAATTGGACGCTTTTAAAATGGAATGGCGAATCAGTTGGAATAATGGGTACACATGCGGGTAATTAATATTTTCATTATTTGTCGTCCCTTAGCGTAGCTTTTATAATGTTTCTGCCTGGGTGTTTATGTATAATTTTGGCGCATCAAGATGTCGCATATTAGGACTGGAATACCAACTTTCAGTCTCAAGTAGTATGAAGGCACTCGTGATAATTCTAAAGAGTTCAGAAACTCTATAGGGTAAAAGGTAAGTTGGTCAGATTCCATGACTATCTACCGAAAGGTACTCAACGACATCACCTTGCATACAGTCTCTCACATATTATCTCTATACACACTCACTCATCAATATATCTCTATACACACTTTCGCATTTATAATATTAGTAGAGAATATCGGTTCAGCCGCTTTAACGTGAAATCGGCATTTATACCTAATATTAGTAGGGATTAGCCAAGGCAGTTACAATAATAGGCTAGTTGACAAAATAAAAATTATAAGTCCGTCCTTTAGATTATTCAAAAATAAGCGATACGTATATTTTTATTTGTAAATTAAACCAACAATGACCAAGATATAGCTCATTAAAGTTACGTATAACGTCACACCGTGCTGCATTTTTTCGCACTAGATGACGTCACACGTAACTTTAATGGGCTATATCTTTGTTATTTTTTATTTAATCGAAAAACGAAAAAATACGTGTCCAATATTTTTTTATAATCTAAAATACGGACTAAATTAAATGTAATTATTTTGACCCTGGAAACTACCCTATTATTAGTTTATATATGTAAGCAAACGATGTAATGACAGTGCACAATATGAGAATGTATGATAAGACAGTACTGACAGATAAACGATAGGACATGCGCAGCACTAAATTTTTTACAGAGCATGCGTTCTTAATTTCTTACCTTCTTACTTTCAATAGGTAGTTTTGTCCCTACAAACTTCGACCCTCCCTACAATCCCTCCCAGTTTAATTTTTACAACAAATTGTATACTATGTGTTTTTCCTGGTTCTAAGCTACCTCACTACCAACTTTCAGCCAAATTTCAGCCGTTTTTGAGTTATAAATAGTGTAACTAACACAACTTTATTTAATTTAAATAGATTTTTATTGTAACCAAATTAAATTAAGGTGTAGACAACCTACACTATGATTAAATACAGATAAGGAATTAAAATTCGAGTAGTTTTTGTTTAGGCATTAATTTTTTTTACAGATAAATGCCACAATTTTTAACCAAATCCTCATATACCAACAAAAAGCATAATTTAACTGTCAATGCTAAATTTATTGACCACTTTAGTCAGGCAATTTACGTTCTTACCATCCTTCAAAAACAATAATATCGATTTTTAATTTATATAAAGACGCAGCTAAAAGAAATCACACGCCATTTGTAGAAACTACCAGACTGATGTCGTAATTGCAGAAAAAGATAAAATGAAACTCCCAAATAAGGCAATTGCAAGTTCCCGTAGTGCAAGTTCTGCTTAGTTTGGGTCTACATGGTCCAGTGGGTATGCGGTAGAATTATTATAAACAACAACAAATACCTCATTCATTGACATAATCATCATTCTTGCGTGTTTTCCTATTGATTTTTATTTTTAATTATACTTTTTTTTTTCTGCCGGACAAATTGACTCCATGCTGCCTGATGTTAAGCAGTCAGTGAAGTCCCATAGTGATGGACATCATCCCAGCAGCCAGCATGGCATTATGGCATGATGGCCCTCACCTTGACGGCCTTGAGTAAAGCTTTTTCACGCCCCGCTTAAAGGATCCGGGATCATAGGTGGAAGGAAACACGTGGACTGGTAAAGAGTTCCACATCTTAATGGTACGGCAGAGATAAGAGGCGCCGAACCATTTGGTGCGTGACGGTATCTGTTCTACCGTGTAATACGTACTCTTCTGGAATAGTACCAAAAATCACTTAAATTATATTTTCACCACAGCAGCTCAACAGTGAACAAAACGCGATTTTGATTCGAGCGTGAGTAAAAGTAGCTTTTTAATTTTTCAATCTTCAGTGTCACGAATTGACCTTGTTCAGCCATAAATTTGAGACATTCAAATTTTAATGTGCTCTGTCTCTTTCACATGCATATAAAAAGTGAGTGAAAAAACAAACCCCTTCGAATTCGAAATTCGATTTTGGAATTCGACCTCAAAGAAAACACCTACGGCAACGCAAAAAAAAAAGATATTTGTAATAAAGAAATTACTTTTTTTTATATGTTATTGTTTACATGTTTAATTTATTATTGGATTTTAATAAAAATAAGTCTAAATTAATAGTATAAAATTAGAATTTAACCAATACATTTTTATTTAGAATTACAACAATGATACATTTGAAAAATAAATATCAGGGACGCGGTATTAAAACGCGATTTAAAAAAGTAGCGGGAATAAAAATTTCGCTGATGCTGATACTGTAGTTATAGCGTAACGTGTTAAATTATATTAATAAATAAAATAATCTAAAAAGATGAGTGAAACTAGCGATGATGACTGTACTTTAACACCAGAAGAGTTAAATCAACAAGTGATTATGCAGAATTCAATCTATTCCTGTTCATTTCTATGTCTCCTAAGTAGTATGTGTTCTCACTGCTGTGGTGAAACAAAGTTTTTTGTATCTCGTGCTGTTGAGTCCCTCACTACGCTCAGGATTCTAACATAATCATAGAATCCTTCGCTTGCTCGGGACTCAAAATCAGCACTCGAAACAAAAAACAACTTTGCTCTCTTGTTGCACAAATAACTATTGGCCGTTTTAAACAAATTAATGGACTGGAACTGCGAGGATGTGTATTCCATACTTTAAATGCTACTTTATCTGAGCTTAGGGTCTACGTACATAAAAGTTATTCAAGCAATATTTACCCTAAGTACAGTTTAAGCAAATTAGATCTCATCCTGCAAGGAGCAAGACTTTATCAGTCGAGAACTAGAAAAAGGTAAAAGCAATAGGTACTACAATAAAATTATCATGATTTTTGCTAGAGGATGCCCACAGCTAAGCCCACACATTTTATTTTAATTTAACTTATTCTGCCCGATTCCGTGGGAATTTCGGGAAAGCCCTTTTTAGTGCACACCTACGGCAACTTCGGCACACCTACGGCACTTTCTGCGACCAAAATTGCCGCTTGGCGGCGTGGCAGCCGTCCCCCCAGTGGAACAGCAAGGAAGACGGACGTTCCCCCAGTGCATCTGAACTACGAGAGCAAGAGAGACGGAGAAACGACGACAGCGCCGCCAACTACGAACTAAACTGATAACAGACCCCACTTGGAATCGGCTCACGAAATCCTTAAGGTCTGCAGTTCTATGTAAATCTGAGTTCTTTGTCTAAGGTCCCAAGAAGTTGAATCTGACATGTATGTTACATGTCAAATTCAACTTCTTGCGCCCTATGATTTTCGCAGTAGCTTGTCTGAGGCCCTAGCCAACGGCATTTGCTCTGATATCTACTTTCGCTAACGATTGGTTGCCATGGCAACCAGGGCCGGCCTTAGCCATCCAGGCGCCCCGGGCGAGCCATTCATTTGGCGCCCCCCTATTTGGGGTTCCGTGGCCAAAGTGGCAAAAAACGGAACCCTTATGAATTCACCATGTCTGTCTGTCCGTCCATATGTCTCAGCCACTTCATTCACATTTGAAAATTAGTAGGTAGATGTATTCTGTGAAACGCTTCATGATCCAAGCGTAGCGAAGCCAGGCGGCTACACCGTCTTCCCCGGGAGCCTTTACTAAGCTAGAGGCGCACTGATTTCCTCGACAGGTACGTCTGGGAAATCTTCTATTAAATAGCTAATAAGTAGGGCTCCGGGTGGCTAGTGGTGGAGGCGTCGGTGCATGCGCAGCATACAGATATTCACGGAAGTATTAAACAGCAAGCACCTATGGTATCACTACTCGAGCTAGTCATTTTTGTCAGATGAGTCTTTCCCAGTACTTTCGCGAAGACTTTTGACCGCGGATTTTGCACAATCGCCTCCTATGAGTTCTCTCTCTCAGTTTCGCCGAGCTCCAGATCTCTACACGGTGAATAAGGGTTTAACAAGGCTGCCTCTGGTGTTCTCTGACGCATTGGTTCCAGAAGATCATTTGAAAGTTTATAGTTCGCAACAAGTCATCTTTTCCTAATATGCTGTATTCCTAGTTGATGTTCCAGTACCGACTATGCGCTTAGGTCCTCATCTAGGTATCTATCCGTCACATGGTTGAACGCGCTAATCTCAGGAATAACTGCAATGGTGTGATTGGAATAATTACTTTTGTATATATCATCATGTTATATCTACGGCTATATAACATCAGCGCTACTCATAGCCCTAAATAACGCGGGTGTAACCGCGGGCTCATCTAGTTTTAGTCAAGGGTGTTACGTTTGTGCATAAATCTCCTTATTTGTGTGACTGTCGGGGTGCTTTCAGATCTACATCCATTGTCCAAGTTCATCTTCATGCAGATCATCTCCTACTTGAACTTGTTTAGCATTTGCCTCCTGTGTTTTCTTGTGTTTCCATAATGATGCGCTTTATGCGGTTCCAAACATGATTCGCCACGCGATAACCCTAATTCTGTGCAATGTACGCTAACTGGGTCCAGAGGTTGCAGATTTCAGTCCCGTTGTCAGACAGTTGTTTTTAGACGTCACCATAGTTGTGACGTGGTTACCTCGTCAATAAAACAACTGTCTGTGCCTAGGGTCGTTAGCTTACATGCCTGAAGTAAAATAGGCAGCCCGCTCGATACAAGGGTTATCGTGACTTTCCACTCTTTTCCAGCCGTCAGCTGAGTTCCTTGTCTGTAGCTAGGTTCAATCGATGTTAGCAGGTATCCATAGCCCGCAGATTCTTAGCATCCCTTACACTACCATGACCAAAGCCGCTACCGTGAGCAGGCATTATATGGCTATGGACTAGGCACCGTTCTTTTTGACTACTTTTCGTGGTAGGTTTTGCCCATAATCACCACGCCGGTTGGCAACCACAGTGAGATAGTTACCTGAGGGACAAAGAGACGCTGCTGCACCTTTGCAGCTAACAATCCGTTAGTGGCCTTTTGGAAGGGAATATGGTGTTGTTATTCTAAGCCTTGCCAACGAATAGTAGGTATAACATATTCAGTTAAAACATTTTATCTGCTATGAAGAAAACGTTTATAACTTTAGATTTATTTAAAAATATACCTGTTTGTCAGGGAGATAAATTCTTTACTAAATTATTTTATTTCCGATGATCAACTTATTGCCCGTTGCGATTATTTCACTCACTTTACCATACCCCGCGACTCATAGTATTTACTACTTTATAGCATTTTACTTATAAACATCTTTATACATTTAGTGTTTCTCTTTAACCCCGCACTTGACAAGTCCCGGGCGCCTGCGGCGCCCCTGGATCCTGGCGCCCCGGGCGACCGCCCCGGTTCGCCCCCCCCTAAAGCCGCTACTGATGGCAACATAAGGAATCTCTTCGTCATTGACCACGTGATATATCGAAGGCTTATGTCATTTCCATACATTTTTGCACTTAGCGATTAGCGATATCGTTAATCGAATGCCATTTGGATAAGGGGGCTGGTCTGTCAGTCAGTCACAAACGCAAAATTTTATAGATACTGACATATTGTTAGTATAGTAGCCACATGCGTTCGTAAGACTGCAGGCATGAATCGAAGCGTCGAACCAATTAATATAGGTAGTCGGCGGTTGCAATCATACCGTATTGGAACACAAATCACTGTGGGTAAACATTATTAAATGCAATACTTCACACGTCATTGCACGTACGTATAATTTGTGCGTAATAGTGCTCTTCACTTAATATTTCACTATTAACCATAAATGCTCGCCAAAAATTGGATGGCACTCTCTTTAAGGCTGTTGTGTTGGATGCTAATTTATTTTTCAGATTCCTTTCAATTTTAGCTCTAAAGTTATGTAAATATACGATCGGTGCTTTAAATAAAATAAATTTAGGAAAAATAGTTCCTGTTTGCCATATGAAATATTTTATTACTATCATTTCTTGAAACTGAGATGATAATATATTTACCTGAATTTTTCAGAATTTGTATATTTCTTAAATCGACAGTCTCATTCGTGCTTGTAAATTTCAAGTCTGACGCGTTATTCAAATAAATGTTTGTAGCTCAATTTACATACAAATTTATTATAAATTCCTATTGTATGATCTACTACTACAAAAGCTTGAAAAATATGGAGTTAGAGGTAATGGGCTAAATTGGATAGTAAGTTACTTGTCAAATCGTGTTCAGTGTGTTGAAATGCCATATTTATCAGGTCGACACATAAAAATTGAAAAATTGCAAAACCGGCCAAATGCATGTGGCGTACCGCAGGGTAGTATATTGGGCCCTCTGCTATTCTTAGCCTATATTAATGATCTGCCCGATTCAACTTCTCACAAATGTGTATTATATGCAGATGATACTACTTTGCAAATTCAGTGTAATAATAAAAATACCTTTGAAAGGGATATAAACCAAACTCTGGACAACGTTAATAAATGGCTTGATGATAATAACTTAAATGTAAATGTAAATAAAACCAAATTGATTCAATTTCAGACATACAATAGTAATCCTATATCCTTAAATATTCAATTAGATAGACAAACATTAGAAAAAGCAGAATCGACATCCTTTTTAGGTATAATAATCGATAAGTACTGCAATTGGAAGCAACACATAGACAAAATATGTTCTAGAATAGATGGATATGTGTATACGCTATATAGGCTAAGGCAGGTGGCAACTGTGGAAGCGACTTTGTACGCCTACCACGGCTACATATCCTCTATTTTACGCTACGGAATAGTAATATGGGGAAACTCTGTTGATCTGATCAGAGCATTTCAGGGCTCAAAAGAAATGCATCCGAGCTATCAGTGGAGCAGATTACTTAGACAGCTGTGTCCCTCTTTTTAAAAAACATCGTATTTTGCCTTTACCCTGTCTTTATATATACGAGATCTGTGTTTTTGTGTATAAAAATCCTAACCTATTTATTAAAACCAGCATAAATACACAAAGAAGTAACCGCTTTCCTAACAAACTACAGGTCCATCGACAAAACACAGCAATGCATAGCAAACATTCATTTTGTATGGCTATTCGACTGTTCAATAAATTGCCTAACTATTATAAAGATTGTAATTTAAGCTTATTTAAAAGAAATGTTTACTGCATGTTGTTGGATAAATGTTACTATTCCGTTAGTGACTACTTAAAAGATACCCTGTAATATTATAGTCTGCTATTAAGTATTATTGTTTTATTATTACAAATATATGATTAATTTTATTTATGTTCTGTATTCTCTATTTAATTCAAATTTTATGACTAATTATTATTTGTTGGTCAATTATTATTATTATTATTATAGTTATTAGTAATTAATTTTGACACTTTAACTTACCGACTAATGGAATATTTGTACACCAGAAATGGTTGAGTATATTGGACGTAATTCGAAATAACATCTTTTTTTGTTACTATATTCTTACAAATAAATAATTCTTTCTTTCTTTTGTTATTTTGAAGTCGTTTGTCTTGTGACGCGTCAAGTAATTACAAATATTCTGTCCCATTTGTTTATAACAATGGCCAATGACGTCATTCTAAAACTATTCTCGTTTTTATAAATGCCGTATGTCAGCTGCTGTCCGAACCAAGGTTAAAAATGTTGCTATTCTAAATACGAAATAAGAGATTACTATGTCATCATCGTCCTAGCCTTATCCTGGTTGCATTCAAAATTTACACAACCTGGAGCTCGGGGTCCCCTTACTAGTCACACGAAGCGACTGACGTCTGACCTCCGAGTCCCAAAGGAAAAACGATATTTTATAGTTTAGACCAGTATCAGTTTATTTGAGGGTATTGACTCCATATAACGACTATTCAAAAATCTTCATGACAGCCGACCGACTGCTTAACGTGGTCTCTGAGGCAGGAGGTAAGCGAAACTTAAAAACTCAATAGCATTTTATATTTTAAAGACGAAACAAGGGATGCCTGTGTAACTGGAAATAATAGAACAACTTATACAAAGCGGTATGTTTCTCCTCACAGCCGCTAGAAACGCCACCGCAACAAAATAATTAGTTCTGATGTTTGCGGTTTCGCGTTGTTTATTTGAAGACAATTGCAAAAATAAATTGCTCGTATGTAAATACGAAGTGTTATGTCATTTGTGAAGTCGAACACCCTACATTGTTTTAATCAGAATTAAGATCAATTCAACAACATACAATATAATTTTGTGTCCAACTTGCAAGTTCCGATGACTCGCAGTACTAATAGACGGAGATTTATTAGAATATCTAGACTACTGTTACTTTAGGTATTGAGTACAGGCCCTAAGCCACATAACACGAGAGTCTTTTTGAAAAGTAGACAAAGTAAAAAAAAAATTGGTCAACACAATACAAATAGCAACTTAATTATTAACATATTAAGTGTAATATGTATGTAGCATTCAAGCTTTTCGAGGTCCCTGATAAGAATCTAGATACATGGACCTCGTGTCCTTATGGTGAAGACGGTATTTGTTCATAAATGATTTAGATAGAGAATATTAAAAACGACAGAAGATCTCACATGCTACGTCAAAGCATCAAATGAAGCTACCGCAACAAGAATACAAACAGCTATCATGGGTATAATTGCTCGAACCGTTATTACGTATAATTCGAGACATTGAGCTTCCATTCGAAGCAATTTTATTGGCATTTCATCACCATTCTTTAATGATGGGCGCCAATTTTACCGACTGTTCACCTATACAATTTGCCGGGTACGATTTAAAACTATTCCGACGCAATCATTTTAATTTGAGTGTTTTACTCGTCAGGTTTTTTTCACGGTATTTTGTAATCTTTTTATTTTACTGCACCTATGTAAGTATAGTCTCAATAATCTCACGTTTTAGTCTTTCATACATTGTACACATATAAATATTTATGTGAAGTGTCCCAATCCTGAAACCTATATTTTTTAACAAAGTTACTTTCTATTTACTAACAAAAATTAACTACCTCACTAAAAATTAAAAAAAAACAAACAAACAGAAACTGAGTTTTGCCACTATGAACGGGCTGACTGACATCAGCCCGTTCATAGTTTTGGGACCTTGTGGTTGTTCTCACCCATAGCGGCTCTGGCACATGGGAAACGTGGCACGCCCAGTTCAATTTTAATCAATACAATCTTTATATTTTTGCACTAGCACTTTAGCCATCCAAATATAGTCCCATTACCCAGAATATAATATTATCTATCGTCAAACCCCACTTTGTCTGCCAGTGCAGCACTTCACACCAGATATATGAGAACACAGGTCAAAAATACCATTAACTTATAATAGTTAAGACCGGCGACAGATATGTTAATTGTAGTGAAGATTAGTCATTGAGCCTCAATTAGTGACATCACTACTTAAGTCATTGTTAAAAATGTAACCGGTTGGTAACATTAAGTAATTGCTATATCTGCTAAGAAAGAGGATGTATATGTTAATGAATATAAGGTGTTACATTGCGAGTATAAAATGAATAATTTCAGACGAGGATAATGTTTAAGCGATCGCCTCATCGTTATATTGTGCTGAGGGCTGTGGGTTCGACTCGATTATTATTTGGTGTGATGCCTAAATTGTTGCTTAGAAGATGGGTGTTTCTTTTATCCGTCGTATGCATATTGTAAAGTGGAGAACTTCGGGGCGCTGAAGGTAAATAATTTAAATATACTGGAAACATTTTTCAACAAACAATAAGAAGTTAAGACAAGCCTTTACATAACGAAAGCTGGTTCAACGTTCGAAATAAAACCGAATCAACCATTGACTCTTTGAAATACGTATGTAAAAAAAATTACAATTACACCATATTGCAATACAAAATGTAACATATTACAACAGCAACATAAATTAGAATATAATACTAGAAGATACACCTTCAGACGTACTTACAAATAGAATTATACAATACATTCTCTTGCTCATCCTTTCTTAAGGTTCACCATTCTTACCCGGGCAGTGTTCGCCTTTGACCTTTGAGACATGACGCACGTATGAGGGTAAAAGACGGAATAATACATATATGCAACTCAAAACATTACATCAAGTGTACGATTGTGTAAGTTATGCATGACATTATCATATAATACGATTTGTAAGTTGAGAATTTTGTAGACTATGTGATTTACTTAGCATTATTTATAATGCATAGCATTATTTATAGCCGTGTGGTTGACGGCATAGAATACAAGTGTCACCACCCCCTACCTTCTCGTGGGTGTCGTAAGAGGCGACTAAGGGATAACACGATGCAAATACCATCTTTGCGTAGAGACGGAAAACTCGACATCAAACCCTATACGACTGCCTCGTTGGTCTCGCGGCATAAATGTGCGCGTGGGATCGGGAGGTCCCGGGTTCGATTCCTGGGTCGGGCAGTGTTATTGGGATTTTCTGTCACGAAATTCTCAGTAGCAGCACGGAGTCTGGAAATGTGCCCGGTACGGCAATAGGCTCGCCCCTTATTACGTGGGACTAAAGTATATCTGGCGAAAAGTGGGTATAGAAATACACCTTTGCCTACCTCTTCGGGGTTATAGGCGTGAGACTATGTATGTATTTATAATGCTCAGGCAATATGAATAATGTCTTAATCAGATTGCTCTATACTATTCTATGTCCTGTTTTCTGTTTGCATTACAAGGGTTTAAGACTATAGATGACACAAACTTGTAATATTATTAGAATTTTGATATTAGCTGCCAATGGGAGAAAACATAACTGCTGTCAGCACCCCAATTCTAAGAAAAAACTAGTTAGTCTCACCATCATGGTCTCAGCGTTATCACAATCGCATCCAAGACTTACACGCACAGGAGGCCGGGGTCCACTTACTGGTCTAACCAGATATGATATCAGGTTGTCCACAGAGCGACTGCCGTCAGCCCTCCGCAACCCAAAAGGATTAGTTTGTATAACATTTATCTCATCCATCCAAGTGAAGCAGGTATCATAGCAAATGGCGTCATGCAAATAAAGTGATTAGCTGATAACACGGATGACTGTCAAGAAGATTTTATGATAAGCCGTTTCTGAAACCAACAGATTCTTGCGGGATTACGCAATGACGCATGAACTGTCTTCTCATTACCACGCAGGTCTATGTAATCACCAAATATAATTGTGATGCATTAAATATTTCGCTCAGCAGGTAGAAACTTCGCTAGGAACATTACAGTCCCTAGTAAAAATCACTTTCGATTATATACAATACGTGATACGCATCGTGCCATCAAAAAAATTACCCAACTTCCTGCATCACAAAAAGCCCCATCACCTTTGACAAATAGCATCCGTACTAGGGTGACACCTTAACGATACTGTGCTATCCTGCCGACCAGCACGTAAGCATAAGTTGAAATTTCCCAGCACGTACCTACCATAAACAGAATGGCAGGAACCTTAAGGATCAATTCAGACAGACATTCAACCAATTGGATTTTGAACCTTATTTTCCTTGGAGGAGAGTATCATATTGCATAACGACGTTGTAATTTCTCATCACGTTCAAAAATGGTACTACAGAGACCTTATAGAGAGTGGTGACGTACTTGTGACGCACGAGACGAAAAGGTATTCGGACCGTGTCCGTTGACGTCACAGGCAGAACGTGATAAACTACTTATCCATACGCGGTGAATTCGTGGCATCCGAAATTAATATTATCGGTGAAGAGCCGCGTGGAATTTAGAGGTTGTTGCATCCGTTAATATATTCACGTTATTTAAATAAAAATGCAGAGGATACCCCAAAGACTTAACAGAGATAGAACAAGAAGTCAGTTGAGCATGACTTGAATGACTGTTCATGGATCGGGAAAGTTTACCAACGCTTGCAAAGGCCACCACTTGGATGGGTGACCGTTTGTGGATAGCTTCGGAGGGCACGTTAAACCGTCGGAACCGGTTCTTGTATAAAACAAACGAATCGGTACACCATGTCGGAGATCTTCATGCGGCCGAAAACTCCGACACTAGAGCTGGCCACACAAAAAAGAAGACCATTTAGAGTTGTTTTTTCATAATAATATTTTATTACCGCCTCACGAGAGATGCAACGTGATGACACATTCAAATGGATAACATACAAGTCATCCAAATAATCAAAGTCAAAGATACATTATGTAACTACTTAATATCATATCTCAAACTGGATTGCACAAACATGAATACGACAGCTAACAAATATAAAGTCGTAAACCAAATACCAAGGTGGATAAATGGCTGCAATTTTTCTTTGGAATTTTACGATATCATGAGACGAATGACGATTATTCGCCATCTACACACTACACAGATACCTAGGTTAAAAATCTATTGAAATGAATTACTCGCTTAGTGCCATGCGATTAATAAAAAAACATATCATACATGCAGCTGGTCGGTTCTATATCTTGCTAAAGTAACATTGCAATGGTAGTTGATACACATATTATTCAGGACTTAACTCTTTCGGTCCGTGTGGTGACGGATTAAGAATACGGATTGGCACCACCCCATATCATCCAATGGGTGTTGTAAGAGCCGACAAAGGGAGCATATTATGCATAGAACAGCACTGTAAGAGAAGGAAAACTCGATACAAACCCTGCCAACCCGTTTGGCCAGTGTGGTATAGTAGGCCAATGCCTCCTTTCAAAGGAGAGGCCTAGTCCAGCAGTGGACTGTTAAAGGCTAATGATGATGATGATGAACTCTTTCAGCATATAACGATTATGAACATAGGTATTTTTTCCAACGACCCCTAAATTCTATTCAACTTTTTTAGATCTCCGCAATCGATCTTACTTACAGATTATACATTCCTACAGCATGGATACTTTTAGATACCTAAAGCTATGCAATTCGCAAATTACGTGCATGTGGCATGTCTTAAATTTCACAAGTATATTTTTATTTTGTCTATTGAAGGCGGCAATAGGAGCCCTCCGAAGCGAAACTCCATTGATATTCGCACCACAAAGTTACTATTTAAATATCTTGGTATTGTAAATATCTTTTCTCTACAGATCGGTCAATTTCGAAAATAGGTATATCGTGCAATAATATAATATCTACATAAAAACTGAACTAGCGCTGCAATAAGGCTTAAAATTAATAATCAAAACTCAATATAACCTATTATGTCACCCAGAAATATAAGTCTGTAGTAATATTTAAATACTTAAAATCTTTAGTAATACTTTTTTATTATGAATTTACAAAATATCTTGTGAGGAAAACCCAACATCAAAGATTTAAGTGTTGTCTGGTACAACTTTTGCATATTTACAGAAGACATTAATAAAGATTATAAATTATATGTTTTTAATAGGTATCCGTAGATATTAAGTACGTCATTTTTATGTAATACAATTCTTCGTATTTTAGGTAACGAAATACTATTCTCATTAGTTCAGCACTGTCTGATAGTCTGTCCTGTATTTTTTTCAGATAACTATTTTGAATTTATTTGGAAGATAACTAGACGATAAGTCACATATCGACAGAGAACTAAGGTAATCGACAGCTCAAAGAATTAGCAAGCTGAAGTGGCAGTGAGCTGGTCACATTTGTCGCAGAACTGATAACCGTTGGAGTAGTCGTGGTCTAGAGTGGAGACCGCGCCTTGGCAAACGTATAGACTACAGGCCCATGTCCAAAATGGGTGGGTCATATGAACCACCAGGTGACGTATATAGGACGATATAAGAGCATAAAATAATAAGATTCAGCACTATGCCGTCACTTGTAAGCTGTCCAACTGAGTGCTGGTGAGAATTCAAAAGTGCAGGTAGAGTGAGTACGCATTTCGGTCATATATTTTTGTACGGCATTTTTACCATCGATAGATCCATGAAAAATAATAAGAAAGCGCGCAGTGCCGTAAAAAATGGTGCACCACAAAGTCGGTATTTTTTTGGAAATTGACAGAAAATATAAAATAATTACCGACTTTATGGCGCACCAATATTTTTTTTGAATTCTCACCAGCACTCAGTTGGACAGCTTACAAGTGACGGCATAGTGCTGAATCTTATTATTTTATGCTCTTATATCGTCCTATATACGTCACCTGGTGGTTCATATGACCCACCCATTTTGGACATGGGCCTGTAGTCTAAACGCCGTCCGGCTAGGTGGAGTGACAATACACGAACAGCTGAAAATCGGGCTTAGTGGCGTGCCATTGGAGAGGCCTATATCCTGCAGTAGATTACGGCAGGCTGATGATGATGATGATGAATTCACATATTTCATATGTATTATGAATTTATCTAGAAGATAAAGGCTATTCAGGGGTGGTTCACCACCCTCGGATAGGCCTTATCTTCTACTCTGCTGAACCTTAGTTTAAAATGATCCATTTTATTGATTGTTAGAGCCTGCAGTCTACACTTGGGTGACTTTCCTTTTATTATAGTTTATTAAAAGGGACACTTTAAACGATTTAAATGACGGTTCCATAAATTATCAACATTAAGGCAAACAGGAAAGGCAAGGGACAGACATGCACTAATGCCAATTCACGTATTTGACAAACACCGACACTGTATTTAGAACAAAATACCTACTATTCGATTTTGAATTGATTCGCAACAAGGATTCGCAATCGGTATGCTGCGGTATGCTGCTACACATTATAGTCTAATTTGACACAGAGTACGATGTTGACACATAGTTTGATACGGTCAAGGATACGGTGATTAATCTATGATCTAGTCACAATCTCATTCAAATATCAGTCAATTTACGGGAATACAATTTATAACAGCGAGCGCTCGTTCTTTATACCAAGATATAACTAAACGGTTAATCGATGTCTCACGTGACTAGAAGGCTGGTTTGTTCTTTGCTCAAAGAATCAGCATTGCCATCCAGCGTGGCAATGCTGCCAGCCTTCTGGGCACGTTACCCGATGATATTGATGCGGAGGCATTCTACGACGCCTAAACAGACCTGTACACATATTTTCACTTTTTATTTTTAGATTTAGGTACATATGCATATATTTTTAGAAATTATGATTGTTTAAGATAGTAATGTATACATATAGATAAAATTTATAATCTGTAATGCTATTGTGAAAATTATTCGAAAATAAAATAGTTCAAATCTGAAAAAATATAAAAACACTGAGACTAGATCGAAACGGATTTTGGACAAATATAATTACGAGAAATGGGCGCCAGCTGTTTTCATTCATTAGCAAATGGAAATTCTTAAGGCCCCTAATGATGCCTTAGTACACATAGCAGTCGGTACCGAATTACATAAAAATCCTGACATCGCTCTTTACTTTATTTAGGGGCTCAATTCCTCCGCGACCACGACCGGTGCAAGTAGATCGAAAGTCGGTAAATACTGAGGCATTTATACTTTAAATATCTTAGCTATCGCGAGTAAGACCCGCTAAATCAAATTGTATCTTATACTAATATATAAAGCTGAAGAGTTTGTTAATTTTTTTGGTTGAACGCGCTAATCTCAGGAACTACTGGTCCGATTTGAAAAATTCTTTCAGTCATACAAAATAAATTAGCGGTGTTAGATAGCCCATTTATCAAGAAAGGCTATAAGCTATATAAAATCACGCTATGAGCGACGGGAGCAGAGCAGTAGCCTTAAATAACGCGGGTGTAACCGCGGGCATTCTCTAGTAATGTATAAAATCGTGGAAGTTTATATTCGTTTATCGTTCTTTACTATTCGATATGTGATATTTCAACCCAAATTCTTATAAAACAAGGTAATTCTTACAGTGAATAAAAGAGTTGGCATTTCCGCCACCAAAACCGCACATTTCAATATTTAGGCAGGTGAAACTCAGAACAGGTAAACCCATAAAATGTTACAATACGTTATCGATACATTAGTGAACAATAAATTAAAACAGCATACCAGTTCAGTCACTTTTATTTAGCACAATTAGTTTTACTTCAACGATTTAGCTCAATATAAGTCACTTTGTCACAAAGATTAAATCGATGAATACTTGACCGTAGTGGTTGGTGAACCGTTTATGTGAACCACACAAAAATGGTACACTAGTGATGAGCCTACAATACCAAAGTATACCTAATCAGTCTGGCGAAGTATAATCATCATCATCAGCCTTTAACAGTCCACTGCTGGACTAAGCCTCTCCTTTGAAAGGAGGAATTGGCCTACTATACCACGCTGGCCAAACGGGTTGGTATAGGGTTTGTATCAAGTTTTCCTTCTTTTACAGTGTTGTTATCTGCATAATATGCTCCCTCTGTCGGCTCTTACGACACCCATGCGATGATATGGGGTGGTGACATTCCGTATTCTTAATCCGTCACCACACGGACATACGGACACACGGAAGTATAGTATGCTATTGTAACGCAAATTAGGGGTGGCCTTTGACCAGCATTGGACTGAGAAAGGCTGTATGGTGAGAGTATAAAACTACGCGAAGCGCTTATATTTTCGACCATATTTTTTATCAAAGGAATCTCATAGGCTTATGAAACGACTAGATGAGTTACATCCGCGTTATTGAAGGCCACTGCTCTGCTGCTACCGCTCATAGCGTGATGTTATATAGATTATAGACTTCCTCGATAAATGGGCTATCTAACACTGAAAGAATTTTCAAGTCGGACCAGTATTGCCTGAGATTACCGCGTCCAACCAAACAAACAAACAAAATTTTCAGCTTTATATATTAAGTATTAGATAAGATGTAGGTACCAAAAAATCCGTAGACAGCTCGAGCGCTGGACCACTGGCTTAACGTGCTCGCCGAGGATCAGGGATAAAAACACCTCCTAATTTCTGAATAGCTAAGAACGAATGATGTCAATTAATTCCTTCTCAAACAAAAATATCAAATATTTTAATAGCACAGATATACACAGCATAGTAAAATACTATGCATACCTTTACTGAAAAGAGACAGTTCGTCGTCTTTGTCATCATCAGGTCTATATACTGTCCCACTGGTCTCTTCACACTATAAGAAGGGTAAAACCATAGTCCAACACGCTGGCCAAGTGCGGGTGGACTTCACATGTCTTTCGAGAACATTATGGAGAACTCTCAGACATGCAGGTTTCCTTACAATGTTTTCCTTCGCCGCAAGCGATAATTAATAATTTAGTACGTGCATGCACTTATTTAAGGCATGCATAGTTGCATACAACGCAGTGTGTTCGCACGTTCAGGTTTATAGAAAGAAAGCCTTAAAGAGAGTCGTGACGTTGCTCTGACGCACGACGCCAGGTAATCGAGCCGTGTCCGCTGACGTCACGGGACTGGCTCGTGGTACACATATGCATGTTTGGTGAGAGTGCGTTCATTGCATTTTAATTACATTTACAATAATGAAGAAAGGTTTGAGCTAGTACTGTGAAGGGCAGTGAAGTATTTTGGACAGACACTCCCTATATAAAAGTTCACGCTACCTTTAAACATTAATACAATTAAACGTTGTTTTCAAATTAAGTACATGCGTAATTAAAAAGAAGACAACAACAAAATCGTGTAATGTACTTGTGACATCCAACATTTTAACCTTAACTAACCTACTGTGTTAATAAAATGTCGCGAGATTTTCAACTTCGAAATATCAGTAACCTATTTTTTGTTTGTATTTCATGAATTGGTTTAATCGTCCGAGGTCAAGGCAATCTGAATTCGCAGAATAACACTATATTTACATATTATAATTAATTCAATTTTCGTGGTCACTATTATTATAATTAAGATATTTATCGGAAGTTCAGATATTTCGGCACGTGACACGTGATGTCTGACCAGAGTTTTTTTAGTTTGTTTAAACGCATTGAACTCTAGTTCCAATTATTTCATTATCTACAGTGACAATTAAAAATGACTCTTGTATAAGATAGTCACATTCGTAAGGTAGGCTTTTTATAGGCTATGCCCGCGGTTACACCCGCCTTATTTAAGGCTACTGCTCCGCACCCGTGGCACATAGCGCGATGTTATATAGCCTATAGCCTTCCTCGATAAATGGGCTATCTAACACTGAAAAAAATTTCAAATCGGACCAGTAGTTCCTGAGATTAGCGCGTTCAACCAAACAAACAAACTCTTCAGCTTTATATATTAGTATAAGATGTGACATCACGCTACGACCCTTAAGAGAAGAAAAGAATCGAGTTCTTTTCTTCTCTTAAAGATTAAATAACATAGCTAAGCAACCTGATAAGACGATTCGATGTATGAGGTAAGGCGAACAAAACTGCGGCGTACAGCTAGTCATACTTTATGTAGGCAATATTACTTTTTGCAGCTAATCTTTACTCCACTCAACTACACAGTAGAGACACAGGTAATTCATGTTTTATACATAGCGTCTCAGCTTTTATGGCGTGAAGCAATCTACTAAATAATTTAGCACCAGCCCATCTGCTCTATACGAGTACATACCTACTGAACATCCCATGCATGTTGATTTGTTTGACGCAAATCTAGTCCCTACCTTGCCTACCTGTCAAGACTATCAGTATGTTTTGTCTTTATGAACACTGAACTTTAAGCAAACAAATAAATTCACAGTATTTATTTTAAAAAAATATGAGGATGACCAGTAACTATGTAAAATCATCTAAGAATCGGAATTTCGCCCACTTCACCTACTTCTAGTTCTTGTCTTCTTCTTCTTTCTCTTAGCGTTATCCCAGTTTCAATCTGGGGTCCGCTTACCAGTCTAACCGGATTTGGCTGAATATTAGCTTTTCCGCAGAGCGACTGCCTGTCTGACCTCCGCAACCCGAAGGGATAGCGATATTCCATGGTTTAGACTAGTGTCAGTTTATTTAGAAGGTACTGACACCCTGTAACGACTGTCAAAGATCTTCATGACAACCGGGACCGACGGCTTAAGGTGCTCTCCGAGGCACGGGACAAGCGATAATTAACAATTCAATACGCACATAACTCCGAAAAGTCATTGGTGCGCGCCGTGGATTCGAACCCGATACCCTCTGCATGTCAGTCTGTTAGTATCTCCACTAGGCTTCTACTAGTTCTTGTATATCATGATAAAACTTAGCTAGATTAGTAGATTAGGCGTCAATACATTAATAATGGTATCACTGATTTGATTTGATAGCGGATCTCGAGTGTAGGATATGAAACTCGTAGTAGCATTAAATATGGATAAAAGCATGTTTATTATCATTGTAAGAGCCCATTGGCGTTATCATTTGCAGAATTTATATTGGAAATGACAAGGGGGTTTGGTCTCATCAAATCATAGTTTATTGATAAAAACAAACATGAGATATTAAATTATTTAATTAAAATAACAAATTATTGTTAGCAAAACATAAATAAGTAACATAAATTTGTATAAATATAATACATTTATTTCTCTATTTAATATAAAGATATTACATTTATTTAATAAAATAAATAATAGATAAATAATAGAACACTTTATTAGAATATGCCATTTAGAATCAGATGTATATATTTCTTGAATATTTTAGGCGAATGACAAGGTCTAATTTTATCTGAATTTTGTCATGAAAACACTAAATTTATTAATAAATACAAAAAGCATATTTAATGGTTTTTAAATAAAACTGACATCAACATAATTGTATTTATAAAATGCAAAATTATTACTGCCGGCTTGTAAAAACGAAATATTTGAACCACCTGCAGCAATATATAATAATATTCTACCACATACACATATCACCATCTAGTCCCAAACTAAGCTGAGCTTGTGTTATGGGTACTAGATAATGGATAAATATACATATATATATTTTTTATAAATACATACATATTATATATATATATATATGATCATAATATGGAATGAAACTTGCACCTTATGACTACTGCAGGCCGATTCAGAATGTCACGACAATGAATTCAGAATGTCCTCGTGTTTTAGCCGCATATCAGGGATATTTTGAACAACTATTCATTGAATTCGGTTTACTGAATGTAAACCGCATAAAACTGATAGAAAATGCGATAGTTTTGACAAAAATGAGGTAGCCCGTTTTACAATTAACGGAATCGAATGTCAAATGAGATATCGAACGATTCTGAATCGCCCCCCCCCCCCCGATTAGAAGTCAAACCAAGGAGAACTAAACTATGATAACACAGTAGATCCCACGCCTCCGGCGCGAACCACTGACTTTTCGAAATTAAGTGCATCATCATCTCAGCCAAGAGACGTCCACTGCTGGAAATAGGCCACCCTCTACGTTCTCCAGACAGACCGATCTTAAGCAGCGCGCATCTAACCGCTTCCCGCGATCTTAACCAGGTCGTCGGTCCAATGGTCGGGAGGCCTACCCCTGTTACGGCGTCTGTTAAATGCATATTGTTAATTATCGACTGCTAAACGGTGAAGCAAAACATCGTGGTAATCTGCATGTCTGAGAGGTTTAAAACGTTCCTGAAAGACAAACTGTACCAACCCGCACTTGGTCTGTGAGGTAAAATATGACCTGAACATGTTCATTATAATAAGAGGCATGATGCACACAACAGCATAAATTGTGACCAAAGACACAAAACACATGAACTCCTACATACATACTTACATAGACTCACGCCTGTTTCCCCGAAGGGGTAGGCAGAGGCATATTAAACGCCCACTTTTCGCCAGTGTTTTGATCCCACGCAATAGGTGGCGAGCCTATTGCCGCTTATCGGGATATTTTGTATGCCAGAGTCTCGTCCGTTGATCGGCAGGTGCACCACTTGCAGGTGAGGTTGGCTTGGGACCCTAAGTTCTTGGTGGAAACCCTATCCACCATGCACATGAACCTCTAAATTCACAAAAGGTCATTTGATCTCAATCTCTACAATCCCTGTACAGGTAAGCAGATAACCGATAGACATACTATTATGATATGTATACTGTAGATAAATTATATCCAGACTCAGAAACCGCTTAACAAAGATAATTATGACCTGATTGGAAATCGAACCCACGATCTTTGCCATTAACTACTAGACCAACAGGCCACTTACATAAAACCTTCAAATTTCCATTAACCAATGAAATATATTACAACGGCACAGCTGGATAGCCAAAGCTGCTATTTTATAATGTGTAAATATTATGAATCAACACAGTCGGTATCATTTTGATATCTAATTATGATAAGCTTACTAGCCTTACAAATAAATATGCAATAGTGGCTACGGATATGGTCGTACAATAAATTAAATCACCTAATCAAAGTTACGAGCGTGAAGAACGATGGCCTAGTGGAGCGACTGACAGAATGCTACGCATAGGGTCTCGGGTTCTTATTCCACGGTGTGCACTAATGACTTTTCGATTTTATGTACCCTTTAAATTAGTAATTATCGTTAGTGAAGAAAAACATCGTCAGGAAACCTGCATGTCTCAGAAATCTCCATAATTTTCACAAAAGATATGTGAAGTCTATCAACCCGCACTTAGTCAGCGTGGTGGCCTAAATCAATCCATATAAAAGAAGGCTACTGATAATGATAACACAGTAAATAAATTCAGACTAAAGACCATCGAGGTTGTGAATATAAAAAATACATATGAAGCAACGCGATATCATTTTGATAGCTAATTATGATAAGCCATCTAGCCTTAAAAATCAAAACATGCATAATTATACTATTCACCGCGGATATGGTCATACAATAAATTATCACTTAATCAAAATCACGACCATTTTCAATTTAGATAACAGATTTTGGCAACTAATTGTTCGATAGGCACCATGTGTTGTGTATCTGTTAGTATGACCAGAGTTAAAAGTTATGTGTAAAGGCAACGCCACACAACAAGTCGCAGTGACGCAACGTTTTTATCGTCATGGTGTAAGTCTTCATCGTACAGACAAAAGAAAAGCGACTCTACAATATGGCAATCTAAACTTAACATTGACATGGTATCATGTTATTTAGCTGCATATATTGGATCAGATCAATCGGATAAATTACTGCGGATTTTTGAAGATTGCATGATGTTGCTGCTGTATGTGCTACGCGAGAGTACCTAAGCTAGAAGGCCCGATTCTTACCAAAGCAGAAAAAGAGGAGAGCGAGAAGTAAAGTGCTTCTGTGGATACGATTTGTTGTTGTGGATAGGAGAGAAGAAGTAAAGCGCATGTGAAGCACAAATGTCAGCTGTCCGTGACGAAAAGACTAGCTGCGCAAAGCGTAGACATGAGCCGTATCCAGCGAACTACACACTGCTTGCCTGCTTTAGGCAGCTCCCAGGTCCCCAACTTTTACATTTTGATGGAAATCGTGCTCTATCCCAAGGCCGCCATCAGCCATTCCACGTTATTCGTTACTGTTTCTATATTAAGCACCGCAGAAACAACGCAGCGACTCCACAACTCAGTGTGGCGTTACCCTAAGCTAGTGGAACCGTTTAAGCGGTCACTCACTGATGGAAACTTTTCGCTTACTGAATGACATGATCAGTTAAGTGATTATGCCTGCGCATCCAGATATGGTGATTGACGTCTTTAGTGACGCAAGCAGCACTAACCAATATCTCATTGTTTTACCATAAATGTGCTTCAGCAATGTCGATGGGTAAACCAGGTAGCCCAGGTGTCTGCATACGGCTACGACCGTACTTAGGTATGTAAATGGAGGAGAACTTTTACGAACAATAATGTACTGGGACAAACTGCAGATGCCGTACAAGGCAGAGGCTGTGCTATGGCAGTCGTCCGATATAATTATTTACATTTGTCATTAAGATGGAGAAACACCTTACCCTGTGTAATCTGATCCGAAAACTATGAAACATACTTTAATATTCTTAAACACATACATATTAAGTATACTTACATAAATAATTACACAGAACAAGTAATTTACAAAATATAACCTTATCCTAGTTCAACCTCTCTGGTTAAAAAAGTAAAACAACCTTGAAAAGAAAATCTACACTGATGTTATAAATATGAAAAAGCTGCCACTCTGTGAGATTACGTTGTTAAACCACTGAATAATTATGTCATTGACCTTTTTTGACGAATGCGCAAGAACCTAAAAAAAACATTAGGCAGTGTTTTTGATTTATTTGAAGGGTTGGAACGAATTCGTAGTCGCTTTATTCAATTGTTATTCATCCTAAAATCAATTGAGTATGGTATGATATGGGAACAAAAAATTGGTAGTCTCCAAACCATCGTGAATCCGAGTAGTAGTAGTATTACTAATGGTGAACAGAATATTAAAAAAGTACTTTCTATAGTCTGTTCAAGATACGAAAAAATAAAAGGTAAACAAAGAAACCAATGATTTTCAAACTTAATAAGTTAGCACGACAACCGATCGGGATAACCCAACCTAATTAAAAATGGCCCCCTGTCATGCGAAATGGTTACTTTGGGTGTAATGCATAAGTTGACAGGATAACAAATACATTGACATTTTAGAATCATTGGCTTTATAGGTTCTTTATCATGTAAAATAGTTTATTAGCATAACTAATACATTTAAAAAAATATTCGTTATAATAATTATGAACAATACAGGAAAAATAATAAATATTATGTTGTACCATTTATGAATTGAAGGGACAGGCGTATTTTTTAAAAACTAACTGAATATTTCGCTTGGAGTATTTAACTTAAATCTACTTTTGTTGCGAAGGCGACATTAAAAGAACCATTTTATGGTTTGTTTACATTTTATTTTTTCGTATCTTGAACAGACTATAGTTATGACAAGGACAAATTTTCCCGTGTGACTACTAAAGTAGGTTGGTATCTTCCCAAACTTAAGTACCTATTGCAATTAAGTAGATCTTCATCATTATTTCAGCGTCACCAAATTGTGCTTTCCGAAAAAAAACTCATATCTATTCAAGTGTTGTCCTAAAAATTGATGTCCATTCTTCAGCATCTGATGTGGCCACTTCCGGCTTTTGAAAAGAATAACCCTTTCAAACAAAATAATTTTTCAAATCGATGCAGACATATTTGAGTAATCGGGGATCATACATAAAAATATGGACGCATTGAAAAACCGCATTATTTTTTTGAAGTCGGTTAAAAAGCAATGTGTCTTTGTTATTTCAACTTACGCCATCTACATTTCTACGCTCAAACTGTATGAATCACTGGCTCTACATAGCGCGACTTCAAACACAACAAGCAAACGAGCTTTAGTAACTACGGACACGAAATCTAGATGGCGTCACCTGTAGTTTGTTGCCTCAGATAACCTCCAATGCTCAGAAGTTTCCGCATTGAATGGAATAAATGTTTACAAACAAATAAAAGGTTATGTTACTTTAATATTTTTGTGCATTTTACTTGTTTTAGAAACGCAAAGCACGTTTTATATGTTTAAAAAATAGTATTATCCGATTGAGATGCTCCAACAGACATGCAAATAATTTAAAATATAAGCTGCAGATAACAATTTAATAAGGAAAATATGCTCACCTTGTTCAACGTCTTATTCACATCCGAAGGCCTCGGCATATAAAAATCCACGATCCCGAGCAGGCAATCATCACAACGGCACACATCACTAGGCAGCGAAGACATAGAACCGAAACTGCTGCAACTATCCATAGAATCGGTCCGCACCAACTTGCCAGTACTTAGAGCTTCCATCTTCGCGACAAGTAGGGACTCCATGAGGGATCTTGGTCGGGCCGGCGAGCGGGAACGTCGAGCGAAATCCGGCGACAGAGGTCGACAGTGGTCTAGTACGTCGGGCGATAAAGGACGATGGCGCGTGAAGTTTAGCGATAGATCGGGGGAGAGGCCGCGCCGCGATAGATCCGGCGATATAGAACATGCTAGCTCCGTGGATGAGGTCCGAGTGAGTGGCGGAGTTACACTCCTACAATGAGATGACGTCATCTTCGTCGCCCGCATCACTTCACACTTCTTTAAACAATTATTATTGCCATAACTTTGTATAAAGCACACGTCTAATTATTGCCAAGTTTATTGACTTGCTCATTCGCGTTTATTGCTTGTATAGAATTGATAGATGATAAATTATTTATTTTATGCTTTTGAATTTTTATTGATGTATAACTGTTACGTTGGTTAGTAGCGTACGGAAACATTGCGGATTACAATTTTAAATGGTTTGTTTAACTTACCTATTACCTACTGCGTTCATGGATATCTACATAATTATTATGGTCGGAGAATTTAACTTCTTATAACTTGGGAAGATATTCATAGATTATTGTCCTTTTGATTCACGGTAGATAGCTTTTTATATAGGTACCTAAGTTTTATACAAATATTACCTATTAAAACAATATTCTGGCTCTTAGAATTAATCAGGGTTCGAGGATATATATCAAGGTATATATCCGATAAATATCCGATATATATCAACCTCGATTCGACGATATATATCAAATGTTTTTTGTGATATATTGCAATACAAAAATGGTTTAAAAAGAATATTATTTTTGCGTTTGTTACTGTATTTCTACTTCCCAAATGTAGATGGCGTGGGAGTAGAGTTAAATCATAATCCCTAATGGTAAGTTCTAATCTAAAAATGGCAACACTTCTGCCGGCCTCAGTCCGTCAGTGGTATCAGAAAAAACTCAAATGAATAAAACATTAAAAACATTTCAGTGTTTTATTTTTTGATTATTTTAGTATGTTTATGAAACACATATGCAGATAGTATTCATAAATAGTACAATGAAATAATAATATGACTTTCATACAAAATTGATATATATCAAACTTGATATATATCTGATAAATATCGTAAATATCCGATATTTTGATATTTATAATAAATATCGAATATTTTCGAACTCTGGAATTAATACAGTGTTGTCTTGACTCTACAAACACTCAGCCAATGGATAGATAGAGCACCCAGACACTTAGCAAGCATTTGTCGATCACACTCGGTTCAGGATTAGACTCCAACCCAACTGTTTAAACCATTATGCAATACGTGCGTAATTCGGCCAGCCTAAGAACAGGGCTCTGACATCACCATATTCAAGCCAACTTCTCATAAAAAAAAACTATAAAAGATAAAGATTCTTTCAAAGTCAAGTCTTGTACCTGATAAGTTTTCTATAACTCTATAATAATATCTGAAGAGCGATGTAATCAATTATAACATACACTTCAGTAACTACGCGCGTAGTAGTCGGCGTGTAGCGCGTTTGTTTACATCTGGTCAAAAGCAGGAGGTTGTTAGTTATTCCGCACACATACAAAATGTAGCCTTCGCACACCTAGTCAAGCCACACCTGCGCCCGAGTGTGCACAGATGTAACGATACTGGATGCGACTAAACGTACTCTTCATCAAAATAAAATGCGAATATTTATAATACAATTTTACATTCATCTAATAGATAGGTATATCTGATAATAAATCCATATCTATATAGAGTTAAGTAAAAGTTACTAAAGAAATCTAGAGCCAAATTAAAAGTTTTATAGGTAGTTACCTTATATTTTGCATATCCCGTTGCCAACAATTAAGACATTAAATTGTAAATGTATCCTATTAATTGTTGACATTTCACTGTGAGTAATTCGTTCACTTTCTTAGCAAGAAATTATTTAAAATAGCTTGCAACCTTTTACCTTTGACTTTTACCCAGGTAGAGCTTTAGAGCTATTTAATCATTAACTATGTTAAAACCACATACCACCTGTTAAAACAATATAAAAGTAAAGATACGTTTGATAAGGCTGAGCATACCAGAGGGCCAATTCTAGTATTTTATATGACATTGAGATTATATTTTGAATGTAATGAGATTGTATCCTGAATTAACTCAGAATAGGTATTCTGCTAACCTAATGTCATTATCGTATAATTTGAAATAAACATTTCGTCGTTGACACATTTTGACAGTTTTTTCAATTTATTATCTAGTTACAATATCATTCAAATATCAGTTAATTTAGGAGAATACCAATTTTGACGTTAGTATGATACTGACATTTTATCGAAAAGGTATTTAAAAAAAAAAAATTGTAGAATTGGGCCTCAGATACCCAGATTTGTATACTTCAAAAGTGGTTAAAAATATTATTATTATCAATTAAAATTTTAACAAGCTTTTATTGAACTTGCAATCCTTACCTGTTAAATTACTGTAACCTTGAGTTCAAGTGCAACAGTCATCTTTATTTTTTACCAACCGCCTTAAAAATCCACAGAATAGTACATGCTGAAACTCTAGAACTCTATTGTTATTTTGATAATATGTTATATATTATAGCTTGTTTGCTTTTCAATCAAATCCGCAATTCCTATTATATAAACAACTATCACTTCCAGAATTTATTATTCAACGGTATTCAATCGTAACGAGAACTTATATAATCGAATAATCTACGTTTCCTTCTATTGCACGTATCCTATAATATAAGCTCTATACACTCTTAGATGCATTTTTAATAAAATTATTTACTTCGAGCCAACACATAACTCAATATTAGCACATAAACGCACCAGATATAAGGCTGAAAAGCCGACAAAGATGAGCTAAGAGGCGGCGATAGCCTAGTGGAGATACCAACAGACTGCCATGCAGAGGGTATTGGTGCCGGCGCGTGCAGGTCTCGTATGCAACCGGGATAACGCTAGGGCAAAGATGCTGAACTGACAAAGATGTGTTAAGCAGCAAAGCTATGTGGGAGAAAAACATCCGACATTAGTATCACTTTGTAAGTGGATGTTTTGTTCAGACCACTTACACACCACTCAGCTTATCTTCTTACCTCGCACATCTTAGGTAGACACACAGTCTTACAGTCTGGGAAAGAACTCTTTTTCATAACATAAACTTAAGGCTTAATACACAAACATATGGTACGTGTCACTTGAAAATGTGGAACCTGATATTAAATTGTAGATAATTATCGTCATGAATGTATGTATTGGAATGTACCATTCTTGTGTGAAAAATTCTGTTCTGACGCGATTGTTTCAATGTATACAATAAAGTACTTGCCATACTAATCTTTCGAATATGAATTACAGATTGTTGTGCCTAGTAGTGGTAAGTGTAGTGTCTCTCTGACTGACAGAGTAAAGAATTGTGTGATAAGAGAGTGGTGTGGGGTAAAAGAAGATATAGTGGCAAGCATCGAGATAGGCATGCTAAGATGGTTTGGGCACGTGGAGAGGATGGATGACGAAAGACTGACCAAGCAGATATATAAGGCAAGTGTGGAAGGGACAGGACGAAGGGGAAGACCTAGGCGGACGTTCTCTGACCAGCAGGCCGATTCAGAATGTCACGACAAGTAATCGTACGATATGTCAAATTATTGTCCTCGTCTTTTAGCCGCCTATCAGAGATATTTTGAACAAATATTCATTGAATTCGGTTTATTTATTAATTTACTTCATACTTATTGCATAAAATTGATAGGAAATGCGATAGTTTAGACAAAAAATGAGGTAGCCCGTTTGACAATTAACGGAATCGAATGTCAAATGAGATATCGAACGATTCTGAATGGCCCCCCAGATTGGAGACATCCTAAAAACAGGACAGGTGAGAAGTACCCTGAACAGAAGAGCATGCATGAGGAATCTGATGGGAGTGAATGAAGCATGAGAGATATGTCAGGATTGTTGCAAATGGCGTTCCGTAGTCTCTGCCTACCCCTCCGGGAAACAGGCGTGAGTCTATGTATGTATGTATGTGCCTAGTAATGCTCTATGGTTAAGTTTAAGTATACAATTCAATATGTATAATAATATGCGCACGAAAAAACAAACAAAACACTGAGAAAACAAATCCCCACAAACTGTCAAAATACGATCAAGTTTTGACTGTTATTTACTTAGGTGACTGTGTGACGCTTATGAACGTCAATTGCATCCGTACCAATTCTCAGATAGATGATACCAATACCAGATACAGCGCACCACAACCCTTGCGTAAGAGAAAGTTACAACACAAACTAATCTAGAGCTTAGTGAATTTAAAGAAAACCTTTTCATTACATTTCGAAATAAGAAAGCTCTACGCCTCTACGTTTGAAACTATAGTGCTGTAAAAAACCATAAAATTTTGGTACATGAAAAAAGTTAATCCACAGTACAAAATAATATTTAAATAGCGCTCCTATCTACAGATATTGCCAATCCGATATCTTGTATCTCCAGCCGCAGTGACGTGTCATATTTTATAGTCCGACCGACGCCATAGCATCCTTTAAAGGAAACCCATTAATACTAGCCAAGTTAAATATCTAAGCTATGTAACGGATAATTCCACCGTCGTGTAATAACTCTTCTATTTCTATGGTTAACTAGGTGTTGCCTGCGGATTTGCCTGTGTGAGACGTCTTACAGAAAGATTGTAGATTTTGATTAAATGTTTCTTACACTTACTAGTTAAACGTACATACATACATAGACTCACGCCTGTTTCCCGGAGGGGTAGGCAGAGACGGAACGCCATTTGCAATGATCCTGACATACCTCTCTTGCTTCATTCACTTCCATCAAAATTCTCATGCATGCTTTTCTGTTTAGGGTACTTCTGACCTGTCCTTTTTTTATTATATCTCCAATCTGGTCAGAGAACGTCCGCCTAGGTCTTCTTCGTCCTGTCCCATTCACATTTGCCTTACATATCTTCTTTGTCAGTCTTTCGTCATTCATACATACTAGTTACACTAGTTAAACTACAGTTTTAACTTTTGTCGAACCCACTATACACTCATTTTTCATTTCGCAATTCACTACACTACTTCTATGTTGATTGTTAACTTTTGTAAGCTTACCCTAAGCTCTACATATAAATACTGAATATTAGTATCTTACGGATAGTACTGAACTTGAATATTTTAGCGAATTACAAGCTTCAACTTTACTTTCAGACAGGCAACTGAATGAACGAAGTCCCCATAATACATGTTTATAGTCAAGTACTAAGAGCAAATTGGTTTGAGGTGACATCGCTACTTCCAACATGACTGCATAGCAAAAAGGCCTATACTATGGACACAAATATGCGGGGGGCCAAAACAATAAGCTCTGTTACAGAACAGAACCCTCTGTTACCTATAGATAAAAACGGAAACGCAGCTAAATACTAAGCTACATACGAGCTAAATACGTACTACGCTATTTCCTGCATTAAGAATCCGATTTCTCAATAGCAATCGGACATCCCCGTCGCGCACATCCCCGAATCTATCAAATTGGATGTCCGTGACGTTTTCGTAGTTACTGCATAGATATCAATGCTTTATCAAAACTGGGTACTTCTTATACAAACTACAAGGCGATTTTCAGCCATATAAATATAATAGCTTTTTTATATAACTTACAGAAACATAATCTACTACACAGACAAACGGAAATACAAATCCACTATATCATTTACAATATGACCATACATTAGTAATATGATTGCACTTTACGCCTTTCAAAGCACAGCGGGTGGCCGTCCGGCATGTTAGACTTTGTAACACTCTGATCGGTTCATCGTGTTACGCTTATTTGTATGAATGATTGCAACAGAAAGGAACTTGTAAACATGTTTAGAAGCAGATGATTTTTTTGCTAGACACGAGTAAAATTGAGGTATCGGCCTTTTGCGAAGGTAAGTAGTATGAAGATATGATGGAGTTACATTGATTTTATCTGAGCTTTCTCGTACCGAAACGAGGACTAAGGAGTAAATTTGGAGATACCTATCCCGCACACATATCGTAAATAACATTTTATGATTTTTGATTATGTAATTATGCATAACCGAAAATCTTCGAAATGCCTTACTCACAATTATTTATAAACAAAAGTGGAAATATTTTGTATAGGACTTTTCTTGGTCTTTGTTTGTTTTAGGATTGAGAAGATATCATAAAAAAAACTTAAAACATCAGTTTTAATGTTGCGTACATGGATGACGTATTACTTTTAGTGGCCGTCTCGTCCTTCAACATGATTTTAGGTAGACCTAATGATTTTAGGTTGTTCCTTGTGGTGATAGATCACCACAAGGAACAACATTTGCGTAATCCATACATTACCGTTCTTAGTCTGGAGTTCTGTGTCCGTTGATTGTATATTTGTAAGTCATTTATAAATAAAAATAAATTATTAATTTCAAAGAAGTAAAAGAAATTTATATCAAAAGGCTTGCCATCTAAAAGATACTTAGATACTGGAGTATGAAACAACTATTACTAACATTTGAGGACCTAACATCAACGCCGCCGGAGGCAAGAATAATGAAACCAATTAATTGATAGAGCTCATAATAATCGAGCGACTACAACGATTCAAAATCAGTGAGAATTGTATGATGTAATTTCGTGTCAAATAAGTAGACTAAAAATAAGACAGATCATTCCGAGCTACACCATATTTAAGAATATAAAAACAACAAGGTTGATTCAATTAGTTTTGGACACGTAGGTACATTAACATCGATGTTACACTAGTTTAAACGTTAGAATAAAGCTATCCCTTATCATTGAGAAGGTCACTTTACATTCGCTTTCTACAGAAGCTAGTAAATCGAGATATATTAGAAAGTTGACTCTGGGCTTAAAATTTTTGGATGCGCGTCAGGTAACAATATGGTGATAATGTTAATGATATCAACACATTCATCATCATCAGCCTTTAACAGTCCACTGCTGGACCAGGCCTCTCCTTTGAAAGGAGGAATTGGCCTACTATACCACGCTGGCCAAACGGGTTGGTATAGGGTTTGTATCAAGTTTTCCTTCTCTTACAGTGCTGTTCTCTGCATAATATGCTCCCTCTGTCGGCTCTTACGACACCCACGGAATGATATGGGGTGGTGACATTCCGTATTCTTAATCCGTCACCCGACGACCAACACATTATTAGCAATAAAAAGCCACTGAATATCAGTACCGTGTAGTACAAAAATCTAAAGAGATAAATCCTTCTACTTATATCCCAAGAACACAGACAGCATTCATCGGCTGTCATTCACAGAAAAACTGCTAGTTTTTGCTCCATATCGCGTGTTTATAATGTCCATATCTGTTTGACCGATGCTCTGAGATCTAAAGATTAGCGATCGAATGCTCCGTATTTCACACGATATACCTGGCAATTTGTAAACGGTGTGACGCAACTAATGGTTTGATACGTAACTGTCCTGCAGCCTGCAGCTACATATATACATACATATGTGTAGTATAGATAAGTACTATAAGTGGCAAGTATCCAACTCAATGAAGTGGAAGAAAGTGCGTAATAGACTGGGAGTTCCACAAGTAAATGTCCTATGAATTGAACATGAACAAAGCTATTTAAGATTTTACTTACTACCACGATCGACCGATAAACGAGGCTAAAATTCAAACATAACTAAGACCAAAATCTTAACTATTTTATGTTTCAATTCAATTATTTTACAACTAATTACATTTTCACTAACTATTACTTATTTTATTACCGTGTGGTTGACGGCATAGAATACAAGTGTCACCACTCCCTATCTTCCCGTGGGTGTCGTAAGAGGCGACTAAGGGATAACACGATGCAAATACCATCTTTGCGTAGAGACGGAAAACTCGACATCAAACCCTATACGACGGCCTCTTTGGTCTCGCGGCATAAATGTGCACGTGGGATCGAGAGGTCCCGGGTTCGATTCCTGGGTCGGGCAGTGTTATTGAGTTTTTCTGTCACGAAATTCTCAGTAGCAGCACGGAGTCTGGAAATGTGCCCGGTACGGCAATAGGTTCGCCCCTTATTACGTGGGACTAAAGTATATCTAGCGAAAAGTGGGTGTTGAAATACACCTCTGCCTACCTCTTCGGGGTTATAGGCGTGAGACTATGTATGTATGTATTTATGTATTACTTATTTACAACTAAAACTATACTAGGTTTATAACCTATAACTAACTTAAAAAGAAAATAAAATAATATAAAACGCGTCACTGTCATCGGGTAACGTGCCCAGAAGGCTGGCAGCATTGCCACGCTGGATGGCAATGCTGATTCTTTGAGCAAAGAATAAGCCTTCTGGTCACGTGTGAGGCCGATCAACGATCTTAACTATATTAGGTAACGCGAATTAAGATATGTTTAATAAATATAAGTATGCTTTTATTTTTAAGTGATCTTCTAAGCTTAACACGCCTTTAAAACATGTATGAGTAAAGAAACTGCATAGTTAGCCATACTTGACATGATAATCATCCTTCGAGCGTTATCACAGTTAGAAACCGGGGTCCGCTTTCTAGTCTAACCGGATTTGACTGAATATTCGCTTTTCCACAGAGCGACTGCCTGTCTGACCTCCGCAACCCGAAGGGATAGCTATATTCCATGGTTTAGACTAGTGTCAGTTTATTTAGAGGTACTGACTACCTATAACGACTGTCAAAGATCTTAATGACAGTCGGGACCGACGGCTTAACGTGCTCTCCGAGGCACGGGACAAGCGATAATTAACAATTCAATAAGCACATAACTCTGAAAGTCATTGGTGCGCGCCGTGGATTCGAACCCGATACCCTCTGCATGGCAGTCTGTTGGTATCTCCAGGCTATCGCTGCCTGTATACTTGACATGTTAATGATAAATTTAAAAACTGATTCCTATCATACTATTTATCATTTGCATGCATATAAATCAAACATATCTATAAGACTTTTTAAAATATACTTTTGATAAAAGCCATTACAAGCTTTGTCTAGCGGAAGAGTAAAGTCTTACCTTGACTTTGATTTCAATGACGTTTTAAATTAATTTATTCATGCAAAATAATACAGTGAAAAATACGTACTCTATTATATAACATATCAAAAAATTAATTACTGCGCGCTATATTTGACTATTGATAAATTATTATTGCACGCTTGCAGCGAGTGCTAAAATTTAATTAACAATCTATCAAGTATAATTAAAACCTGTGTGTCGAAAAGACAGGAGAGCAAGGCATTGAAAAATAGATCCATCAATTTTTGACTTGTTATGAATTACTCGTTACTCATAAACATTCTAAAATCAATTATGACTCTATGCCACTTTTATTTGGCTTATCGGCTTTTGCCAATGAATACAGATTTACATAGAAGCGCAGTTCTTAAGGATTTCGTGTGCCGATTCACAGTGGGGACTATCTCCAGTTTGGTTCGTAGTTGGCGCCGTTGGCGGCGCTGGCGTCATTCTCCGTCTCTCTCGCTCTCGCAGGATACACTGGAGGAGAGAGAGACAGCTGCCGCAGCGCGACTGCCACGCCGCCAAGCGGCAATTTGAGGCGCAGAAAGTTTGTCTTCAAAGCACCCATATGAAATGCGCCTTTGTGTAAATATCTGAGCTCTGAGGGACAAAAGGTACGACCCTACAAATTTGGATCAAGCTTTAGATTAGCCCTCCCTACACCTCTGTAAAATAAAATTGCATCCTCTGATAAATGGAACCTAAATGTAACTTTTCAATGGACTAAAGACCATTTCCAAAATTTTAAAGATCCTAACTCTTCACAATATATTTACTTTCAACTGATTCCAACAAAATACTCGACATAATTTAAGTGACAGTTTCCGATATTTATCTCCTTACATTTATGCAGTTGCGACAAAGTACACACCAATAAAACGCGTTGATTTAAGGCGCTGTCCTAAGCAACTGTTTTGGTAAATGAGGGGGTGAAGCAGGGGAGGTGAAGGGAGCTTAGCTCCGTCTACTGCGGGGCGCCCCCCTACATTCTCGTCGCGTGCGGCCGTATTCTGGCGACATCCGTATTCCAATATTTCAAAATCGCAAGCAAAACGTTTTAGCATATTGAATTGAGATACTGATATTAAAATTTATATTACATCAATCTGTTTGTACAATATAGGCATAGCGCAATTTTTGTTCTCAGTGCAGCCATGAGCAAAACTGGTTTACATTAGACGTTATAAGTATTAAATGTTGACGAAAGTAGGTAAATACCTACGTGCCGTAAGATGATAAAAATAATTAAGTCAGTTCCATGTATGGAAAGGCCATTATTATGTTTGTTTTGTTTTTGTATAAAAATAGTGAAGCAGTTCATAGAATACCTACATCTAATTCCATTCCTGTCAGTTTTCAAATCTGTTTTGCAATAAATTGGCTGTGACATACGGGCGGACAGACAGACAGACATTGCGAATCTATAAGGGTTCCGTTTTTACAATTTTTGGCTACGGTACCCTAAAAAACACAATACTGCTCTACTAAGCGCAAAATCCATATCTCAACTAAAGCGAGTTACGAGATAATTGAAGTTTAGTAAAAGTTGATTTCTTTTATTTATTTATGGATGTTTATTGTTATTATAGGTATAATTATTATGGCAAAGGTTTCGAAATACGTCGCCGTTTTTAGGGGTTGTGAGTGATTGGAGAGGGAGCAGGGGAGGTCTTGAAACCCCCCTCACCATTTTCACTTGCCGGAAATACTTGGTTTCCTCTGAAAAAAAAAATCTCCAAACATCGGTGTGTATGGCACTGCCAACTTCCACATTCATCACACTAGTTTAATAAACTAAGGTTGTCGGAGCCCTGCGAAGGGCTCCTATTTTCGGATTAAGGGTCAAAAGAGAACCTAACATAACCTATTTATTTACTTATTACAGTCGCACCTAACCCAAGGCACTCGAAAGCAATGACGCACAAATTTGACATTAGCTGTCAATATGATCATTCCAAGATGGCAGTTTTGCGTTTCGTTTTACGTTTTTCACATAAAACCTAAAAATTACATTTGTAAAACTATGTTGCGTTTTGCATAATTGCCGAAGTATTTATGAAATTTTGGAAATTGTTTAAAAATATTTAGACGCAACTCCGGCAGCCAAAATTACTTTTAGGGGATTAAAACAAACTACCTTAAGCCCCCTACACTACCAATACCCTCAAATTCAGGCGACTCGTTTCGAAACCCAACCCATTATTATTTTTCAAAATAGATGAAATATCAAAAATATATGTGGATATACCTTATTCATGAGATACTGCTATGTCGCTTAGAAAATTATAGAATTAGAATTTGAGTTACTGCTTTTTCGTTAGCTCTCGTCATACATGTTTGTATGGAAAAATGTAAAAAATTTCTTTCGCTTCAAATATGTGTTGTTTCAAAGAAAATAAATATTAAAAGATATTTATTTATATTCATTTATAATTTATTAACGAAATACAGAGTTTACAGCTCATCAAAAGTTAGCTGTCTGCTACAACCCGGCAGGTTTTCTTTATTCTCATCGAATGTTAAAGGCAGTGTGTGAGGTGATAAGACTTATTATTTGCTGTTGTTCACGAGGCACAGTTTCATTTACTTTCCTTTTACGGCTTGGTATTGTAGAAATTTCAAGCACTGATGAAACATTTTCCTCTCCGTGATCTCGCAATGCCATCCCTTGAGCTTGACGAGAATCAACCATTTCAGGCAACTGCCAATTCATATAAAACGCCACAAGCTTCTCCCAGAAAACATCATCTCTTTCTATAATTTCTATTTTTAGTGGTATACTTTCGCCACTCCACACAGCAAATAAACATTTTTGTTTGCGTGTAACGTGACGTTGCCCCTGAATTTGGTAATAACAATTACAATATTTGTTTAGACTAGTCAGTTCACTTTTTTATTATGTTTCCATATTTGTATTTTATTTGCTCTTATACTATTCTCCAGGCCATTCTTATAGGCAACTTTAGAACATTAAATTTCCACAATCGTGTTTGGACCTATTTATCCATCTGGCGTGGCACCAATAATCGAATAATTCACAAGGCTCGATTGTTACATTTTCTTGCTTCGCCAGTTGTTGCAAAGCCAGTTGTTTATTTTAGATTCCATGCGCAACTGATTTTACATTGCAAATATTTTATTTGTACAAAATATGTTTTACTAAGTTGGCTTTACTGCTGTTATCTCTTCTTTTTACCACTATACAAAAATTTCAATCCGTCAACATATTCTTACGCAATTCGAACCAGTCACTGCTATCCCTTTTGTAATTTTTGCTTATCACTACGGAATTTGAGGCAAATTTGTTAAAAAAATTGTTTGGCATTTCTTGGCTAGCTCTTGAACAGATCGTGTTAGGAATGACTGAAGTCAAATGTGTGTAAGACGTTGCAGAACTGTTATCTTTAACTTCACTGTAATTACAATAATGATAATTAGTTACGTACTTTTTTATTAAAAAAATACTATATCTTGTGTTATAGCAAACAGAGAAGTCACCTTCTTACTTATAAATGATTGATTTTAGAAATTAAAAAGATATTAGATGTACTGAGACATACCTAATAGTTTATGAATAATCAAAGTTTTACCCGATGTACCTAAAAAGGTTTATGTTCAAAACACAATAATACAACATTCGTTACCGCTTGTGTGCGGATTGCGGAGCGCCATATTAGGGCTGTCATCATTATTGTTCGCCGTGGCGGCATCTTAGCGCTCCAGGTGCTCTGACAAGCTAATGAATTTGAAATATAGGTACATAAAATGATCCGATTTTATGTTATTACTCTTTCAAAAATTGAAAACTGTGGCAGCTATGTAATGTGAGAATAATTTATATAATTATATTATGCATAATCGATAATATATAAGTAACATAGTTAGTCATAAAAGACTCCTATGAAAATAATTTGTGTAAAAATGTTACATATTTCATAATCACTTGGCCATGGATGAATTTCTATTTAATTACGACGCTTTCTTGTACAAATCCTTCGTATAACTTCATTTCTCTAATTGTCCATATTTTATTCTTCTAATTATATATTTATAAGCACAGAAACAATAACACATTAAACGCAACAAGAGTATAAACTTAGATCCTAAATTAGGATTTACATACAGGGCACACACATTACATTACATTTACATATAGGGCACATATAATTAGGATTCCTAATTATATGTGCCCATAGTTACATGAAAAGCCTATTTGATTCAAAGTATTCAGTCTATAACATAAAACATGAAATTACGAACTCAAATCGGCGTATTATAATAACAAACAGGTTTACGTAAAATTTCGTGCAGCGGAGAAGCAAGCGACATGACCTATCTCTCACAGGGCTCATAGCCGAATGATGAGGTCTGGGCGGGGCGTAAACTAGCAACTGACACTCAGTACACCGCTTATGCAAATAAGGTTTAAATTGCTGAAGCGTTTGATATTGATGGGATCTACCGAGCGTCAAAATCATAGACGTTTGGCAGATTTTATTTAATTTTACAAAATATACACGTATAATATGAAAATAAATAGGGTAATTCTTTAGTTCATTAAATTTCCTACAATATTATCAAAAAAAATATGACAGCTTACGATCAAAATATTGCAAACAGTGAGACGAAAGATTATTTTCTGCCTCGATTTTGTGATTTTTTTACCGTGATTCTATTTTACGTACATGAAAAATTCTTTCAAAAGTCTTTTGTTCAGACTTTTGACTTTAAGCTCTAATTTTTGCTAGTTTGTAATATGTACCGTTATGGCTAGATGCGCGACGAAAAATTAGGTGTTTCACGGCTTCTGAGGTATAACAGCGCCTTAAATTAATGGCGATACTTAAGAACTTTTCAACATCTTACAATTAATCAAGCTTGTGCCGAAAACTTCGTATTGAGATTCCGCACGGGTGAAATCACGAACATTCTGAATATTTAAAAGCGATGTTAACTGTTCCTTATCCAGTATCATTGGCAGGCTGAATAAACAGCACACGGACGCAGTTTAAAGCTATTTAAGGGTGCATGTCCATCAGATATTGTAGGTAAACCTAAGCTTCATACGAGAAACACATCCACCACAAGTCCAGCCCTTGTTTCGACTACTGATTCACCTGTAGCAGCAGAGTGATGACAGCGAATTTTGATCCTCATTAAGTCTTGGGGAAAATTAAACTGTCTTAGAACCTGAATTTCATAAGAAGTATATTGGAGATGCTTGCAAGGTTGAATCAGAAATGATGAGATCCCCAGGAGAACCAAAGTCGCCGACTTAGGGCTCTGAAGCCAAGCTGAAGTGAAAGTGATTAAAAAATAGTTAGAAGAAATAAGATAGAAAGAAAGATAGGATAGAAAGGTTCTGATTTGGCAGCCATGCGCCGAACGTCGCAGCAGAGGTAAGCCTCCCTTAAATTTCTAAAGACCACGCTTCTATTAAAGATGAAATCCGAGGAAACCTATCGCTTTATATCCCAAGCCTCATTTAGTACCTACTTGAGAAATATTCTTGGAAGTTTTTCTCAAGAGAGCTTCATGCCTGCAGTGGAAACGCACCCTAAGTACAACAAAAAGTTTAATTGACGGAAATGCACAGCGAGACTGGCGTACTGAGCGCTAATTAAAGCTTACTGAGAAACATCAACATTATTTCGTTAATCATCCAGCTTCCATTGAATTATCGGTATTTTGTGGAAAAATACGCAACAGTGTTTACTTTTTAATGCTGATGATAAACATTTAAGATAATGTGTCCTTTTTACATTTCTTTATCAAAGGAAGTGTTCGATATAATCAAACTTTACATATTTTTTAAAGATATAATTATCTTTAAAAAATATGTAAAGATAATAAATGCAGCGATGTAATTTACATATATATTTGAAATCCGAATTCTCAGTAGCAGCACGGAGTGTGGTGATGTGCCCGATAACGGCAATAGGCTCGGCCCCCTATTACGTGGGACCTGACATGGCGAAATGTGGGTGTAATATGACGCGGGGATACTTCGGGGATACAGGCGTGAGTCTATAAATTGATTTAAATCTGTAATATATTATTTCTGAGAGTTCATGGATTTGGAACACCGCAGTGAATAGAAAAGCAAAAGTAGGTAGGTATGTACGTACGAATTGTAAAATTACAAAAGGGTAAAGCAAAAACCTTAAAATTGAATATGCCTACTGATGTCTTCAGGGTACAAAACGAGATTACGCACCTAAAAGACTTAAGATTTCATTACACTAAACCCTACAACGAAAATTCAAATGCAATCCAGATTATACAAATTACACCAAAATAGATTCAAACGATAAACCTCTTACAACAATCTAACGCATTATATTTCGATTTAACACATCGAGCGATATAAATATGAAATATGTACCAACATATTCATGTATTCATTGGACGCAATACGGTAATATATCAAACAGGTTATAAGTTATAACGATGAATTGCGCTATAGATACGGCTATCTACATTAGACGACACATTGGCGACACGAAACGACATTCAAATCATTAATGTCTTATGGTGCGGCTCTTTACACCAGACGTAACGGACTTATGGGCCAAATGTCGATAGCGCATCAAATGTTCTTAAACCAGATATAACTTAAGACGAAGAAAAGTGCGGATTGTTTTCATTCAAGGCACGCTTGTTTATTTATGTATTGATAATACATAATGGCCTATCAGCATTGCTATATGTATACAATGCAATGCATATAAAAGTGGGGCTCTTAAAATAAAGACACTACTACTACTGAGTATTTCTTCTATAGTATTAGTCGATGGCATATCGTTTCATGCAGAATTCTGTCTCGCTCAGCAAAAGGACACTGATTTATCAGCCAATTATAACTTAGTACCCTTGCTCTTATAGATCTTACATAACACACAAATTTACAGTCTAACATACATAACATAACACAACTTCACGCTTTTTATCCCCGAAGGGGTAGGCAAAGGTGTTTTATTACACACCCACTTTTCGCCAGTTATGTTTGGGTCCCAATGTAATAGAGGGCGAGCCTATTGCCATCTACCGGGCACATTATTAAGCGGGCGATAATTAATGTATTTAATACACACATAACTTCGAAAAGTCAGAGGTGTGTGCCCGAGGTACCTGGGGATCAAACGAGAGAGACCATCGTCTCGGCAGTCCGTTACGTACACCACTGGGCTATCGCCGCTGCTTTAATTTACAGTCTTATCCTAGGATAATAGTTTCCACGCGCACTGAAAGCCAAATAGCTCTGGCAAAGCAGTACAGATAAGAACTAAATGAGAAATAATCAATACACTTTCCATAAACCTTGTCTAGATTGAATATAACAAGTAGAAATCTGAAGAGAAATCGTGTCGTCCCCGTATCTTCAGCAGCAAAGGGCCTATAATACTAAGCAAAATGCAGGCTGTCATACAAATGTATTAGTTTAGTGCCTACGCCAGTATGTTGATCAAGTCGACCTGGACAATAAAATAAATGGCTCGGGCTATCTAAGATATTGCGAAAATGTCTTATGTGGGAAAATGTACCGTGTAGAATTTATAAGCTGTAGGCGTAAAATGTAAACGTAAACGGTACATAAGTACACATTAAAATACCTATGCTGGTATATTACGAATATACATACATACATAGACTCACGCCTGTTTCCCCGAAGGGGAAGGCAGAGGCATATTAAACGTCCACTTTTCGCCAGTGTTTTGATAGGTGGCGAGGCTATTGCCGCTTATCGGGATATTTTGTTTGCCAGAGCCTCGTCCGTTGATCGGCAGGTGCACCACTTGCAGGTGAGGTTGGCTTGGGACCCTAAGTTCTTGGTGCGAACCCTATGCACCCTCATATTAAGAATAATTTTGGAGTAAATGTAACGATTTATATCTGGTTCAATCTCTTAAAAATACTCAAATGCTTGTACTGTGACAAGGATTTGTATATTTTCAAGTTATGCATTTGCATGCGTTGTTGTACAGGAATGGGTAAGATTATACGAAGGAACCAATAGAAATCTTTGGATTTTTATTTATAATTATACATTAAATAAACATCATTTTATAATCTAAATGCAGCTTAATCTAATCTTAATGTCTATGTTGTATATGTACAAAAAACCGTAAAAAGAATTTAAAAATAATGACCAATAGAATAATCTTGTATCCTTCAAGTTTTATTTTCAAGGAAGGGTTAGAAGAAGCTTGAATACATGTATCTACAGATACAATCTCTACAGATTAAGTTTTGCGGCTGAGGACTCTGTGCGGGGCGGATGAGGGGCTACAAAACAGGACATGCAGCACTTGCTGTCCTGTCGCTCTTGTCCAGCTAAGTGTTATTTGGTCGAGCTTTAGGTATATAGTTGGTGAGACATCATCTAAGCCATTGACACAAAAAGAAGAAGAACACGTCGATATCTTATATACCATCTGTACCATCATCGACTCGAAAAGAAGAAGTTCTAAGGTGTGTCAAAACTCATCAAATTCGATTCATCCATTTGAAATCGGAACATACTTATACAGTATGATGACGGTACAGATTTAAGCAGTATAGTCATGTGTCACCTATTAATACGCGATGCGCACATATGACTAAGTCATTTCTACTTTTTTGTCTTATGAGTACATCGGCAAGCCACGTTCACGCAATTAAACGTACTAAGTCTACAGTTATTGAATACGAATCTCTGAATTACAATATTTGTTTGAAATATTTCGTATCACGTAGTACATTATTGTCGACATTATTTCTTTGCGCCGGTACGACCACCTACTGAGCTTTATTCGGTTCATAAGTTGCGTTGTTGTCTTTTGAAGAATAAGGAACACGCGCGCTATGCATCATGTACTTATTAAAAATGTCTACAGTTAAATTACTAGTATTTCTAAGCGTTAATTTTATTTATATATTAGGGGACGCCAGCAGCTACGCCTGCATTTTTTTTTAATTTATCCGTTTTGCCCGATCCCGTGGGAATTTCGGGAAATCCCGTCTTAGTGCACTCCTACGGTCCCCAAGGAACATACATGCTAAATTTTAGCTTCTTGCACCGAGTAGTTTCGGCTGTAGCGTGTCTGTCAGTCAGTCAGTAACGCAAGGATTTTATATATTAAGATTACATTTGCCTTCAATGCTTAAACAATTACTGGCTATATTCATATCCAGTAATGTACACTGTACTGGCTGTACACCTTGCTATAAATCATTGGCTAACATGCCAATAAAATAATCAATTTTGCAGTAATTAGAAATACAAATTTCTAAATTAAATATTTATAACTTGCAAAAAAATAGTTCGCGTCACAAATCATGAGCACGGACTTTAAATCCGCGGAAAATCGTTACAAAATTCGTCAATATAAAATCAATTCCATAATCATCGCAACACCGCGGGTTTTAAATACACTCCCCTTTCTTAAAAATATTACAAGGGACCCGCTTCATTATGCAAAACATACATTCTCTCTTACAACATAATAAACTAATTTAAGCCCACATGTTTCTCTTTATGGCATCGTAAAAGAACATAACTTTGCACCTTTTGGTGTGGGCGGGATATCCTAAGTAATAAAACACTTGCACACTCGAAGTTAATTAGTAGGTTTATATTTCGGGGTAAGCGTTTCGGTGGTGACGTGTCGTGATTAATTGGCTGATTTAGTTGTGACAAGTGAATAAAATGCATATAGAAAAGGTACAGTTATATCATCAATTTAAATTGAATCAAACAATTTTGCCAGTTACTAAACGAACGAAGAGACGTCTGCCTAAATCTTTTGTAACTGGTATAAAAAATGAATAGCGTTATTTCTTCGTGATGATTTTCAACAAACAGTCTCAATGTTAGGCTAACTTCTTGTCGCTAAGGAATATGATGTCAAGAGAAAAACAGCTAGAAATGGCTATTTAAATGAAAATTTTGATGAACACTAATCCTATGTATATATTCCTAAGCATCGAAATATCAATTTACACAGAGTCGATTAGGTTATATGTGAATTTTCCTGTGCGGCATAGCCGTGTACGAAACGTCATGAGAGCGATGAGGCGCAAGGGAATATTTCGTAGACCATGCGAGTAACGCCCGTTTCCAATATTGACATATTTGTATAAAGCTTATGTCAAATATCTATCTTTAGTAGCTAAGTAGTCGATTGATAAAATATTGCCAACAGGCGTAAAAAAAGACTTCATGTAAATCCCTCTTTACAATAAGGACTGCATCAACAGATTTACTCTTTGAAAGGAGCGACGGCAGCGTGCATCATGCCTGCCAGTACACCTATAATTTCGTTGTCATAAACATTACGTTGTGAGAGGTGGCGAATGCTTGGCCGTAACGTCTCTTACAACAGCTTGTATATAATTAAAGGGCTCAAATTATAATGCTAAAAATTTTGTACGCTACTATACTCTAGAACTTTGGTTTGGTTTATCTTGTCCGGAAATAATTTAAAGACAGGCAAGTTTTCTTTCTAATCGTCTTTAGAAATCATTTAACTTAAAAACTGTTTGAATTATTACAAAATACAATGTCTAAATTCTACTATGAGAATTGCTAAATAGCAGATATCATTCATGGCCCAGAATATTCAACTTTATTACTGTATCAGGCAGGATCCAGACAGTTCGAAATTACTTTTTAAAGTAATAAACACCTTTACTAAACAAAGACGAAGGTCTTAAACCTTAATTAAGCTACAAATTTCTAAATTAAATATTTATAACTTGCAAAAAAATAGTTCGCGTCACAAATCATGAGCACGGACTTTAAATTCGCGGAAAATCGTTACAAAATTCGTCAATATAAAATCAATTCCATAATCATCGCAACACCGCGGGTTTTAAATACACTCCCCTTTCTTAAAAATATTACAAGGGACCCGCTTCATTATGCAAAACATACATTCTCTCTTACAACATAATAAACTAATTTAAGCCCACATGTTTCTCTTTATGGCATCGTAAAAGAACATAACTTTGCACCTTTTGGTGTGGGCGGGATATCCTAAGTAATAAAACACTTGCACACTCGAAGTTAATTAGTAGGTTTATATTTCGGGGTAAGCGTTTCGGTGGTGACGTGTCGTGATTAATTGGCTGATTTAGTTGTGACAAGTGAATAAAATGCATATAGAAAAGGTACAGTTATATCATCAATTTAAATTGAATCAAACAATTTTGCCAGTTACTAAACGAACGAAGAGACGTCTGCCTAAATCTTTTGTAACTGGTATAAAAAATGAATAGCGTTATTTCTTCGTGATGATTTTCAACAAACAGTCTCAATGTTAGGCTAACTTCTTGTCGCTAAGGAATATGATGTCAAGAGAAAAACAGCTAGAAATGGCTATTTAAATGAAAATTTTGATGAACACTAATCCTATGTATATATTCCTAAGCATCGAAATATCAATTTACACAGAGTCGATTAGGTTATATGTGAATTTTCCTGTGCGGCATAGCCGTGTACGAAACGTCATGAGAGCGATGAGGCGCAAGGGAATATTTCGTAGACCATGCGAGTAACGCCCGTTTCCAATATTGACATATTTGTATAAAGCTTATGTCAAATATCTATCTTTAGTAGCTAAGTAGTCGATTGATAAAATATTGCCAACAGGCGTAAAAAAAGACTTCATGTAAATCCCTCTTTACAATAAGGACTGCATCAACAGATTTACTCTTTGAAAGGAGCGACGGCAGCGTGCATCATGCCTGCCAGTACACCTATAATTTCGTTGTCATAAACATTACGTTGTGAGAGGTGGCGAATGCTTGGCCGTAACGTCTCTTACAACAGCTTGTATATAATTAAAGGGCTCAAATTATAATGCTAAAAATTTTGTACGCTACTATACTCTAGAACTTTGGTTTGGTTTATCTTGTCCGGAAATAATTTAAAGACAGGCAAGTTTTCTTTCTAATCGTCTTTAGAAATCATTTAACTTAAAAACTGTTTGAATTATTACAAAATACAATGTCTAAATTCTACTATGAGAATTGCTAAATAGCAGATATCATTCATGGCCCAGAATATTCAACTTTATTACTGTATCAGGCAGGATCCAGACAGTTCGAAATTACTTTTTAAAGTAATAAACACCTTTACTAAACAAAGACGAAGGTCTTAAACCTTAATTAAGCTACTTACATTAAAAAATAATTCTTACTCATTAACAATTTCTCAATTGAATTTAAACCACTGATAAATAATGGAGCTTAAATAAATCGATATCGCTCGGGGCGTAATCACTTCGCGAATCGACTTGCAACCTGATTACTCGATTAAAGAATTATATATTATACGCACAACGCCTTATTAGGGCACTGTTGGATTATAATTAACTTTTTAAGATTAAAATGCTGAAGGCTTTTTTATATTTTACTGAGAGCATCAAATGCTCTATAATTGAGTACATTTCTGTACAAAATAGACATTTCAACCGGACGTCTGAAAAGCATACTTAGTACCTATGTATAAAAATATTATGTTCTAGGTATCTGGTTCAAATCTACGGTCCTGCGCGCGCACCACTGATTTTTCAACAATTTAAATATTAAATACGCACATAAGTGCGTATTTAATATTTTTTATAGTATAGGCGGCAATCGTCATCGTCCGTGTGGTGACGGATTAAGAATACGCAATGTCACCACTCAATATCATCCCGTGGGTGTCGTAAGAGCCGACAGAGGGACCATACTATGCAGAGAACAGCACTGTAAAAGAAGGAAAACTTAAAACAAACCCTATACCAACCCGTTGGCCAGCGTGGTATAGTAGGCCAATTCCTCCTTTCAAAGGAGAGGCCTAGCCCAGCAGTGGACTGTAAGGGGTTGATGATGATGGCGGCAATCGAGCAAGACAGCATATTATTATACCGGGTGGTAAGCGATTACTGCCAGCCATGGCCACAAGCAACACCAGAGGAGTCACAACTGCGTTGAGGAGTCACAAGCTTTGGTATCCGTAGAGGACTAGGAGGTGGAGCGGCATGAGGGAGTAGGATAGTAGGCTTCCGGCACTCTCGCGAACGACACGCAACTATTTATATACTGTTACTTAAGTAACTTTACGTCGATATTCTATGAGAGCACAGTGCTTTGCGACTATGATGGTCGAGGCGACCCATCCCCGAGGCACTACTTGCCTATAAATATTGTTACTTATCGCATGCCCCGTGTCTCTCGGCCATCGTCAGTACCTTTAAACTGATGCTGATCTCCGCCATGGAATATCACTATCCCTACGGGTCGCGGAGTCAGACTGTAGGCTGTTACTCCGTGTAAAAGTATTATTTCAAAACTGGTTAGACTAAAAAGTGGATCCCGGACTCAAAGGAATAAAAAAGGAATAAAAATCTTGGATGCATTCGGGATAGCCAGATGTCGATTGAAATGACGGGTTCAAATACTGGATTATAGTTCGAGTTTTCATACGAATGGACGGCCTACGAAACATTTATACATACATTTTCTAAAAACGATACTAACTTGTTCGCTTTCCTAGTCTGAATTTCTCGAGTAATACCTGGGTCATTCTCAGCCGGCTCAAATAAGCGTGTCCGGATCGAAATTCAGTACAAAATGGATAACTATATTGATTATATTTAACTTTCTCATCACCTCTCATGTTGTTTCAAGCATTATGGCATAATCACAATAGGTACTGTGATTATGCCAGATTAAAAAAGGGAGTGAAATCGGTGTAGCCAATTCTAATAAACCTCAATTTTTATCGAACATTCTGATTAAACCTGGTAGTAGCTGTTCTGTTAAACTTGCTGATGATATCTATGATACCAAGCACCACCTGTCCCATAGCTAAACATCAGACATCGAATTGCACGAAAATGATAGCTTCTGGACGCATGTGTCGTGAAAATATTGCTCCGATAGTAATGAATGAAGTAGAGTATGTTTTCTCTAACATTGACAGCAGTGACGAGGCATACAACATTTTTAAATTCAGGATTGAAAACTTGAATAGGTATAAAGTTTTTAAAAGTTTTATTACATTGTTAATTTAATGCTAGGTGCTTAATATACCTAAAACTATTTTTAAATCGCAGTGGCGGCGCTAGACCACATGTGGACGTCGGCGACATCAAGTTCGCGTTCTTTAAATCGATGGCGAGGCCCCATTTACTTCGTAGTAAAAAAATCGTTAAAATGAAGTGAGTCAAATTATAAAATAATGTATGAATAAATAAATGACAATTCAAAAATTTTCACCCAACACCGATCTTGTCACGCACTTGTTCGAAAATAATTAAAGTCATTATCATCTGTTTAGCTTTTTCCCGAATTGTTCGGTGTCGGCATAGGTGTCGGCTACCTAAGCCAGGATGATTGGCCAAATGAAAATAAGTATGTAACTTGTAAAACTTTTTGCGTCGCCGACGCCTAGGGCCGCCACAGTGAAATCGTGTTACAACCAAAAGGCAACGTAATAATAGGTAAATTATTCTCTGTGATTAAACTAAATCTCAACGAACACTTCAGATGAATTATTTAAATTCCTATATTGACAGTTTTAGCGACTACCTACTACTTTTAATTAAAGGTAATGTAATAATTTAACGCTTTATTCCAAAGTTGATTCTTGTAAAATTTCCTATATATTAATAAATGGGGCTTTAGCCTCGATTACCTAACCTGCAATTTCTTACGTAGTACGTATCATACGTAGTACCTACGTACGTAGTAGTACTAAAGCAGTTAAAACATAGGGATATAAAACAGTCTTTAGAATGTAAATCGTTTGATGCTTGATTTCGGTGATAAGAATATTGATTTCGGTGGACACCATTTCAAGAAAATTGAATTCCTACTTGTCCATTCAGTCTATGTAGTTCCCTCTACTACTAATATGTTTTAAATTAAATCTAGATTTGATATTTCATGTTAATAATGCCTAAATCAACAAATAATGAGTAGCCTGATAATGACCCACCCACGTCCTATCGTCGTATTTAAAATTTCGCATGTTTTATGAATATCAACTTACGTTGCATCAAAATGTTCTAATTAGTTCATCATACCGTAACAAGAAAAATAATTTCTTTATTCGTACATTTCGTACAAAGAAACACATTATTATCATTCTTTCAATCAGAATTTCGTCGAATCGGCATGACTTGTGTTCAAATTAACTACAGGCATAATCATTTCAAGAATGGACTAAAATAATTGTAAACACACAGTTTTGGCAAGTATGGGTGGCAGAAGATTATTTTCATCTTTCTGAGAAAAGGTCAAGGAGATATTTAATTTCATACCAAGAATCATCGCACTACATTGAAGATTGTATGGCTACGTAATGGTTAATACTCATCTTTACTTCTTTAAATAATAAATACGCAATTGACTCTTTTCAACTACACAACAACACTGAACCGATTACGACCGAACTAAGTATGGAGTAAGCTTGGCTCCAAGAAAATAATAAATAACACATAAAATATAACATTATATTTCTTAGAAAAGTGTCAGCTTTGCTAATATTATAATGTTTAAAGCGGCAACCCAACAATATTAGGTACATATTTCAATAAAAATATATATTCAAGTAAAACGATTCATATTACTTTACAATTTTTCAAGATGGGCGCGTGAAAATTGTTAATATTGAGCTCTATAATTGTAATACTGATTAACAGGTAGCAGCTTAAGACGATTTAATGCTTTGTTTGAATAGTAATTGTGCAATTTTACTAAAGGTAAACTTTAATGTAAGCCTCCGCTTACACCGTAATGCGGGGGCGCTAGCATACATTAATTACGACCAATTAGCGCCGAACCAGTTCTTATTTATACGGTGTAAATCATGTTATTACTACTACAACATAAAATATTTTGATGCATTAGTTACTAATTATATTAATGTAAGCTTTCTAAAACGACCTTAATCGATCAACGGATCACATTATTTTAAGATTAATTTATTTTTATGTTTAATTTAATGATTATTACCAATAAATATTTATAGTCGCCATTAAATGAATTAGACTTTCATGTGTTTTGTTTAGTACTGTTATCAAGACTTAAGCTTGATCACCGTGCAGATCGCAGCGGCCAGTCGAAAAGGACTAAATAAATATCTTCAAACAATCAGTAGAAGTTTCAAAATGTTTAAATGGCGGGACCATTTAGACATTACGGCTATGTCTGCAGCTCGTAATGTAGCCAGATGTAAAAGCAGCGATAGCTGAGTGGATTCGAGTGGGTTTGAATCCACGGCACGCACCAATGACTATTGTATTGTTAATTACCTATCGCTTGCTAAATGCTCAACGAAAACATGAGGAAACCTGCATGTCTGAGAATTCTTCATTATGCTCTCGAAAGACAAGTGAAGTCTACCAACTTGCACTTGGCCAGCGTGGTGGACTATGACCTTACCCTCCTCACAGTGAGAATTGGCCTGTGCCCAGCAGTGGGACAGAATAAAAAAGAGCTGATGATGAATGTAGCCAGAACAGAAGATTCCTTTTTAAAAAAAAAGCCAAACCCAAAATCCTAGGATCCGCTTTCTGGCCTCAACAGATTTGACTAACTATTAGATTTTCGCTTATAAAAAGTATGGGTATGCAGATTTAAAAAGCATTTTGCATCAGGACATATAGAGTAGGTGTTTAAAAATATGCTGAGGTCTTTGGGCGTGTCACCGCGATAAACTATACTTTGTTTTTTACAAATAATCTGTATATATAAAATTCTTACGTTACTGACTGACTGACAGACAAGCTACAGCCAAAACTTATGGGCGTAAGAAGCTGAAATTTGGCATGTATGTTCCTTGGAGACCGTAGGGGTGCACTAAGGAGGGATTTCCCGAAATGCCCACGGGATCGCGCAAAACGGGTAATTTAAAAATGTGCGGTCGAAGCCGCTGGTATCCTCTAGTACTATATAAACTCCTTTCAATATACTGGCAATAATTCGACATCTCAGTTTCTGAAAAATATAGGTAATAAAGTAAGCGATTACATTAAGTTGTTTATTTATCAGCTTGTTATTTTACAAAAATGTAGAGAGAAAGTCAATTGCGTAGCACTTAAAGTTCATTTCAATCGTAAAACAGAATGGACACAACATTGACATTTTAAATGTCATTTTATATCGTAAAAGCTTTAAAACTTCGGATTAAAGGTGGCCAATTATCTTTAACAACGTATTAATTACTTTTAAGACTTCATTTTCGGCTTATTATGTTTAATTTAAGAAAATAAAACGATTTTATTGAGACACTTTTGACACCACATTATCTTAACGTACCTTAATTTAAGGTTTTCGGGGTGATAATGAGTGTTAAAAAACAGAACAATTTATTGGGTACCATACAGCAATACATTAATTTTGGTTTTACAGAATGATGTTAAGTGTTATATTTTCGCTGTTTAAAGATAATGTCATGTCCATTAAGAATTTAACAAGTAGCAGATACTTATTTTACAGATATTAAGACAACAACGAAAACAACCAGACATGGGTCAATAATTTGTGGAAATATTGGTCCTGTCCAAGGATTACGTCTTTAGCAGATCGCATATAAACTAATGAATGCATAACGCATTTTCTTCAAACTTTATTTATCATAATACTGCCTAAAATAGAGCTTAGTTTGGTATGTTAAAATCATACGTTATTTTCATATAATAACAACTACATACTTGAAATCACCACAAATAAATACTTCTACCATTATTAACTAATTATGCTTAAGAATAACGAAAGCCAAGTTGTATATAGTAAACCCAAGTTAAGTTAAGTAATGAATTCGACCCTTTAAAGGGTTGTCAAAACCTACCACCGTCTAAAGACCACCCACGCCAAAGCAATAAACGTCAAGCAACGTATCAAACCTCTTAAACATACACTTTAACAAATAAGCACTTCATTACAACCTTCTTTCAAACTATTTACACTACCATTAACCAAATAACTACCGGATAAATACTCCAGTTTTTATTGACCGGTAACGGTGCGACGCCCGCGGCGGTCTTACTTATAAGCAACAGTATACATTACCCCTTCGGTCTCTACATTACACTAATTAATTTTGGGTAGCACGCATTCATCATCGGATTCTTAACGACTGGTATTATGTTCTTGTATTGACTTTCGGGGTCCGTATGACCGATTGCTGATAATAGTTTAATTGCCGGTTGCATTTGCGGCACAAAATTTACGAGTTCAATGCGTGTTTTTTTTAGATTGGTTGCGAGATTTATTGGGGTAACAGCTTTGGATTGATTACATGTAGGTAATGTAATGTCGAGTGGATTTCGTAAGTGCGTGCTTTATCGCTTCCGCAGTTATCTATACCACTCAAGAGGAAAATGACTAGATAGGTAAATAGGCACACGGTATGTCCAAATTTAATAATATGATAATGCTTATCAATGATAAGCGGTATTGATCAATACTGTAGTAGTATTGATCAATAACCTACGTTACTTTTTGCTTTAATTAAATTCGGCGTTAGTATAAAAGCACAATAGGGTTGTTACCAACTAGTCAAATCAAGCACTTTTAATGAAATGTCAAAAACGACCTTTGCCGAGTGTTTTGTATGAAATATGACGTATTGAAGTCATAGTGTTTTGCTGTCAATAAATTGACGATAAAAAATGTTAAATAAAGTTTTAACATTAATTGATGAATGAAACTACTATTAATTTGACATGTTTCATTAGATAAAAATACTTGTATAATTGATTTCACTTGCAGAAACTTCCCTATTATTTATTGTACAACTAACAACTCGCGAAAACTGGGTTTACAAGAATCACAAGTGTGTAAACCAGCGAAAAATACATTTCTGAAAATGACTTATCATCAACTAGTAGTAAGTACTAAGTTATATCTTTTGCCCGCTGCTTCGCCTAAGTGCTATATTAAGGTGCATTTTTTACCTTAATAAGATAAGCACGTTGTCCGTGTGGTGACGGATTAAGAATACGGATTGTCACCACCCTATATCATCCCATGGGTGTCGTAAGAGCCGACAGAGGGAGAGTATTATGCAGAGAACAACACTGTAAGAGAAGGAAAACTTGATACAAACCCTATACCAACCCGTTTGGCCAGCGTGGTATAGTAGGCCAATTCCTCCTTTCAAAGGAGAGGCCTAGTCCAGCAGTGGACTGTTAAAGGCTGATGATGATGAAGATAAGCAGCTTTTGCGTGTAAAAATAACATCATCCATCCTAACAAACTTTTGTAAAACGTTTTGCTATGTATCGAAGGAACCCAAAAGCTCAACTGTCCAGTGCGTCCACAAAATGACAAGCACCTGTAAATTGACACACAAACAAATGTCCGTAACAACATTCATATAATTACCCACAGCTTCAAGATGGGAGATACTGCCACGAGCTATTCGTCTTAATCTGTTCAAATTGCTCGTTCGTATTAATTATCCATCACGGTACGATTACGTCGTAAACTTTAATTTGTTTAAACTTTATTCGAGTTTTATTCAGTTCTTAGAAATGGCTTTTAGTATTCCAGTATTGAATATTTTATGATTTACAATATTCCTTAAATTACTAATGACATGGAAGTAGTTTCATGTAAGGACCTATTTAAAATTTCATAAAACTCGAAATAAGTAAAAAGCGAACCTTTTATCTAATGTTTAATTCTGCGCTCCTTAAAAAAGCTGTCTTCCAAATACCAAAAGGTCTCACTCAACTTTAAAAGTAACAAAGATAAAGCCAGCAGCTCAGACTACTATTTTTCACCACACTCAATTTGGTCTCTGGATCAATTTAAAATAACATTATTTATTTTATTAGTTTGGCTTAAAATGCTGCCTTTACTTTTTCCCAATTCGCTTTATACAAATATGTTTGTAAAGAAACCACCAGATACGTACCAACAAGTTTGCAGACGCCGTTCAAAGCCATCAAGCAATACAATCAAATAAATAAATCTGCAAATTGTCGGGCTAAAAAACTGGCCACATTTCACCACATATCTAACTTTACCAAAACAAGTCGGCACGTATCACAGCGACCAATAAAATAGGGCTACCAAGAAAATCTTACGGTTTGAGACCTTTGTTATTTGTGGAATTTGTCTGGAATTTGTTCTGTTGAAATGCCGACGTCTTAACGTCTTTTGATGGTTAAGAGTACAATCTAAAATCGCGCAATCTCATAGGATTAGAGGAAATTTGAATTCATAACATCTCACACTGTTCGGGGGACAGTGATACGGTTACATCTCAATACATTTAGGTACCATTTTTATTGTTCGTCTATATTTAAGAGTGTATATAGCAGCGACAGGTCACGCACTTCCTAATACACTTGCAAACTAAAAACGAAAGCAGTGAAAAATGTTTGGAGCTGAATTTGGCAGGCACGTATTATATATTATTATATACACATGTATATAAAGAACTTAATAAGCGAGTCAGCGAAATAGTCTTACGCATTGAGAGAGAAGCTTTCGAGAGCTTATTATGATGTCTTATTGTATGAAGAAAACAACACAGAAATATTCACGTCAACCCTAAACCAGAAAAATCACAAAGACAGGACAACGTAACAAATCACTCGATACTCGTATAGCCATATGAGCTCTCATGGGAAAAAACATTCCACGCTTGATCAACGTCTGTATCGATACTATAAATTCTTGACGAAAACTGCATGCTCAATATGTAATATTGTGACGAAATGGGCATTATAGGATTTGAGGTTTTACTTTATACTTATTTCTTTGGTTGCATAAAGATGGCACGACTGCGGATATTGTTACAGGGGGTATTATCCTCTCTTAATACTTTAGGCGGGAATTTGTACCTTCTGTAAAGGAGGTATTATCTCCGTATTAGGATAAGCGAAGATGATACACTGTATTAATAACGCGTTTTATTCTTAGTAATGATATAGATAGTCTTCTACTTGACCCATGGAACTGACGACATGCGATGGAGGATAGGACGTCTCCGATCATTTTACTCCTAGGGACACACATGTTTGCGATAAAAACTCCTACAGTTCGCATACCTGGTAGTTACATTGTGGCTTTTGTTGTGGTTGACCACCATACAGTTACTTTAACCTTTGTCTCAATTTACCAAAACCACCTTAAACAATAATTCTGGTCCAATCTTAATCGCATAACCTTTTGCCTCGCCCATACAAAGGTTTATTATAAGTCTATAATTATAATTCACATTACATATATTATTTACGAGGCTACATAACCTTATTATTTGTACCGCAAAGCCTACGCGAAACTATTTATAATGTACCATATTAATTGATCGCTTGATTATGGATTAAGTTATGACTATGTTTTATTAAGTAAGTGGGTTGATCGTGTCTTGCTTATATAAATACAAATTATACACTGAATAGATAAATAATCAGCTTGATTTGTAGCTGCACTTTCATAATTATTTTGATAAAGATTTTTATTTATTTACTTCAATTAAAACCCGCTGAGATAAGAAATAGCTTTAAAACACCATAGTCTTAATATTTTTTGGTTTAATGAAGAATATTCTTAGCTTTTACTATAAGATGTCACTGACATCTTGGCATTATACGGCGTAGAGTCATTTTAATGGACAGAAGAAAATAATTTAGCGTCTTTTCGGGAAACAGTGCGGACTCACAGTCGGTTTGTGTGGAGTGGAGAGCCTTAGGTCCGGCCCATGTCCAACAGTAAACGTTTTTAAACGGATTACTATTTAAATATTTTTGATTTGAGTTGATTTTAGGGAACAACATAATTGATGAAAAAAAAAACAATAACCAGAGCAGTTCAATAACAATTACGCAAACAAGATCAATTGAACTAAATAAATAGTACCACAATGAAAAGCATTGTCATGCTATCTACGAAACGTAGCGTATTCAATATTTGTATTGTATGTGATAACAAGCAACCAAGAACATAAATCGTTTGTAAATATAAATAATACATATTGTTGATATTATCATTTAGATTTATCACGGAGGTTGCTACGGTAAAAAATGCAACACGATTTAGCTGTAGACGTTATAGCAACTGAATTATTTTTTAGATGGCCTTAGACTCTGAACATTTTTCATCTTTACAGGGCATAGCATACTTAGCCGCGATCCTTCCTACTTTCGGGTCTTTTAACAATGACTGATCGGGTTGTACCGGATATGTTTATTATGTTGACCATTAGTACGACGAATGGACAAGTAATTTAATTGAGACTAAAACTGTTTTTTTAGGAATTACATAAATCATAACAAACAGACCCCTAAAGAAACTAGTCAATTTATTCAATTTATTTATTTATTACATCCTTACATGTCCGTGTGGCGACGGATTAAGAATACGGAATGTCACCACACCATACCATCCCATGGGTGTCGTAAGAGCCGACTGAGGGAGCATATTATGCAAAGAACAGCACTGTAAGAGAAGGAAAACTTGATACAAACCCTATACCAACCCGTTTGGCCAGCGTGGTATAGTAAGTCAATTCCTCCTTTCAAAGGAGAGGCCTAGTCGAGCAGCGGACTGTTAAGGGCTGATGATGATGACATCCTTACATACAACTATCATTACAGGATAACCCATTGCAATAGTGTAGCAACACAAAAAAGTAAACCAATATACAGTAACTATAATATACCTACAACTAAAAACTTATATTAGAAAGGTGACAAAAAGCGGCCCGTGTGAGTTCACTCAGTGAGCACGAAAACGGGATAACGCAGCTAGCAGTTTTTTAATGATTGTGCCACTCAAGTACTTCGCAAACTAGGCGTGAATACTTTAAACTAAATAAACTATAAAGTATATTATGTATATTGCGTTACTGACTAACTGACAGACGACGCATAGCCAAAAGTATAGAGCGCAGGAAGCTGAAATTTGCCATGACCATATTGTTCCTATTATACCGTACTATTGGGACCGTAGGGGTGCCCTAAGGATGGATTTCCTGAAATTGCCACGGGATCGAGCAGACGTCGTTAAATTGAAATAAAATGGGTGGGCATAGCTGCGGGCATCCTTAGGTGTGATTATAGTTTTCCTTTATTCAAAAGTACTGTTTCATTAAAAAGTACGTATAGTTGGTGCCACGAGAAAGACTTTTTGTAAACACACATACAGGGCTTCCCAAACTTTGTTTCAAACGCTTGTGTTTTTTAGTGAACTTTTATACTTTTGGAACAGTCGATGTTTTTCAACGCTCAATTTTCTTTTAATCTTGTTTTTTTATTTTTTTTCTTCGCTATGGAAATGCATTTTCGCACTTATGTGGGATCTCTTATATGGGACTTTAGTTGTATCACACCACTTTTTTTCAAAACAACATCTCCATTATCCATTCCTACAATGTAGCACATTTTTTGTACTCATCATTCAAAATATGGGAAGCAACATAATTACTACGAGGGTCAAACTGAAAGTTCTTAGAACTGGCCACTTATAAACAATATAATAAAAAAATATTCTAAAATTTGAAAATAGAACTCTTTGCCAATATTACTGAGTATATATTTCATTCATTTGTCATTTGTTTTACGATTTGGCGGCAAATTGAAAATTGTCTGTGTCAAGTCAACATGAATTTAACACGAGAAAATTTTCGTGCAATGATTTTTTATGACTTTCGATGTCATTTAAGTCAACAAGAAAGTTATGATAGACTACGATTGGCCTTTCACGGTGAAGCCCCATCTCGTGCGACTGTTTACAACTGGTTTAATGAGTTTAAACGTGGTCGCACTAATCTCACTGATGATGTACGTGAGGGACGGCCTTCTACGGCGACGACTGAAAATAACATCTGTGTTGTGCGGCGTATGATAGAGACTGACAAAAGAGTGACCTATCAGCAGATTCGGACAAGCTTAGGCATCGGTATGAGTCAAGTGCACAAAATCTTCCACGAACATTTAGCGGTCAGGAAGCTTTGCGCCCGGTGGATACCTCATAATTTGACTAAGGCTCAAAAACTCCATCGTGTGGATTGGTGCCGTAAAATGATTGAAAGATTTAACGGAGGTGACTCAAATGCTGTGTTCGACATACTAACAGGTGACGAAAGCTGGATTTACTGTTATGATCCTGAAACCAAAAGACAATCTGCTCAGTGGGTGTTTCCTTTCGAGGAGTTGCCAACTAAAGTGAAGAGAGATCGAAGTGCGGGAAAAAAAATGGTGGCCTCGTTCTTTGGAAGGATAGGTCATTTCGCAACAATTGTGTTAGAGGATCAAAAAACAGTTTCTGCAGAATGGTACACTACCAATTGTTTGCCACTTGTCTTGGAAAAAGTTCGAGAGAAACGACCTCGCAGTAGGATCCTCCTTCACCACGACAACGCCTCGTCGCACACCGCCAAGCGAACGATCGACTATTTGGCGACATCAAACGTTGAATTACTGGGTCACCCGCCTTATAGCCCCGACCTCGCGCCTTGTGATTTTTATTTATTTCCAAAAATTAAAGAAAAACTTAAAGGAAAGCGGTTTATGAATGCTGAAGAAGCGGTGGCTGCGTATCGCGATGCCATTGAAGAGACCCCTAAGGACGAGTGGGCAAAGTGCTTTTCCCAGTGGTTCCATCGCATGCAGCGGTGTATTGACGTCAATGGACAATATTTTGAAAAGATATAATAAAACTAATAACTGGCTAATGTAATCAGTTTTTGATTTTCTAAGAACTTTCAGTTTGACCCTCGTATCTAATTGAAAAATCCATTATGTATCATTTTCTCATTTATCGTCCATGTTCTATAGCAAAAAGAAACAATGGATCATAACTCATTAGGTCATTATAGATATCTAGATGTAAAAAATATAATTATTCAATTGTACTGTTGTTGATATCAGTGGTTAATAGTTACGATACTTTTACTTAATATTGTATGACTTAGAATGCAAAGTAAAACCTTCTGCAGTTCTTGTTATAGCTATTACAGGACGAACGTATTTCCAGAATAAAAGAGAAAATAAAGTCACTATTCCTCTTTTTCTTATACCTAATTACCTTTTGCATTCAAATTTCGTCGGTCATTCGAATGCTACGAAATGGTGAATTAAATAGATCGTTATTAAAAATCTTCATATCACTCACATTTATTTAATGATATTTATATTACCATTTCTAATTTGCGAAAATTTGAAAAATAAGGTATTAAAGGTTTTCCAATATTATTGTTTACGTAATATGCATAGTGGAAGGCAATAATAATGATAAACGAGAAGTAGTCCCGCATTTACCTGTGATAGTATTAGTCTACCGAATCTTTCTATTAAAGAATTTTAAAAATGATTCTGTGATTTAAGTAGCATAGATACTGAATATACACTTATATGCATACTTAAAAAAAATTAAATCTGATAACACTACTAAGAAACCAAAGTTATCTTTGCATCAAGTAAAAATATCCTATTCAGTCCTATTAACACTGGTTTGTTAATTCATAAAACGACAAAACATAGCAAAGTATGTAATTATACACCTAAAACAACAAAATAAACCCCGCCTTAGCTACCTAAACGGGGAGCCGAAGTCCCGCCCATATGATCTAATATTCATTTAAGCTTATAATTCTAACAATTTGTCATGTGCCTTATTAGTCGTACATACTGGTACGCCGTAAAGGGATAATTTTAGTATATATTGTTACCATATATGATGTGGTCATAGCTTTATTTTGTAATTTTAAAACGTGGAATTTTAACTGTGGCTATGCTAAGCTGTAGAGTTACGACACTACGGTTGAAGGTAAATGTGAGGTTTGTGGTAAACGAGTCGTCCTTACTATTTCGAAATGAATACTTATAGTTGTTACTTTCATCCTAATTTGCCATGTTTATTATCTGCCCCACTGATAGGCACAGACCTCTTCTCACTATGAAAAGGATAAGAAGATCACGCTGGCCACGTGCGGGATGGCAGACTTAAAATGTCTGCCGAGAACATTATGGAGAACTCTCAGCCATGCAGGTTACTTCAGTATGATTTCGTAGATATAGCAACAGATAGTTATTCGAAATTTATACGCACTTAAGAGCGCTTACGCTTTACGGCTTTTCATACAAACATTCAAATCCTTATTTTTCGAAATGAATGAACCGATTTTAATGAAACTCCATACACATATGCAGGATATATAGGTCTAAAAAGTTAATTGAAAATATTTTTGACCCTTCGCGTAGCAATCTGATCTTCACTAGGCTATAGCTACCTTGCTCTATTTGAATGAATATGAAATTCGACTTGCCGTCATTAATTTTTGCCATATTAAACTTCGCCATTACCATCAGGGAGGTCTCGAAATACAAAGTGAGGAAACACAAATCGATATTGATCGTTACGCTTCAGTGTAAAGGCTAATAAACGTTTCGATAATTAACGTCTTGAGCATCAAGTAATTTCGAGATATGGGCTTGCGAATTCAGGTGTTTTCGTCAAGTGCATTGACCTCTTTAAGAGGTGTTCTCACTTATCGGCGCATTGATCAGTCCATATTGCGCGTACGGCTTTTCAATCATCCTTCGTCAGTTTTTGACAGGTTGTTGTGTAGGTTTTTTAAGGTCATTCTTTGGTGTCTACCTCGGAATCGTTAGTGTAAAGACGAAAATCTTTTTAGTGCAAGACGATATTTTTGTAGCATGTCTGGCAAATTTTGTGAACAAATCTCATAAGCGTTGGTTTAAGCGTTACAAACATTATTCTATTGCAGTATTTGTGTGACTAGGTTTAAATATGTTCATTAGGGTAAGAGTGGAAGTGGGGTTTGTGCGGAAAATTGAACATTGCGTCTTGTGGTATTCTTGTACAAAAATGTTTCACACAACTTAATTTAAGAATAGGTACTACTAGAACATTGCTAGAGCAAATTTTTGCACAAAAATGTTTTCATATTTCTCAGAAATAGTCAGGGTTACGCAATTTTGATAAGAATTTAATAAGAAGCTTGCATGCTTCAGCTTTGACTATAAAGGTAACAAACGCTCCAATTTTTTATCAAAAGCAATCACCACTTTATTCTCTTAACTTACAGTCGCTTTTCATCCGTCACCTACAATTATGCATCGATAAATTGTATGTTCACCCTTATTCATTAGTTCTCAGTAAGCAGTAACGCTCTCGTAACTTAATTATTGATTCGTCGTATTTATAACATTCGACGTATTTTTTCTTGATCATCGCAGTGGGAGACCAAGTATCTTGTGGCAAAATATCTTGGAATCTCAAACGGCTGCAGGCTGGTAGATATATATTAATTGTTGGTAATTTCTTGGTATTCGGTTTTTGTTTGAATGTTGACGACATGAATACGACAGACGCCGATCATTCCTATCTGCTAAGCCGATGGGAGTCAACATACTACTGCTTTTTTTTTAGGACTAGGTGAAGATTCTGCATTTGTTGATATGACATTGAGCAATAGTAATAAATGTTTAACTTCTTTTTAGCTTCGGTACATTATACTATATTTTGATGATGCTGTATCGTGAGACAGTTAGTAGGTATGGAATACGTAAGTGTTAGTTTGGATATATCTTTGTGTTTTGGATTAACGATCTAGAATAAGGGTTATTACAAAAATTGAGGAGATTTTCAGTGGCAGGTTATAAGAAAAGAGAAAACAAAAATTAAATAAAAATATTGGTCGCATCTGGACGCCTTTCTCACAAGATCCCCAATCCAACGAAACCCAACTTGAATTGGGTATTAGGGTTTTCGTGAGATTGGAGTTGAAAACTTAGGTACCCTAACAACAAAACATCAGTTGAAACGCTTCACAATTTTCACATAGTGTGAATTATATTTTGTAGGGACTATTATCATTTACTGCGCACATTTTTAGACTTTGGGCCTATATTGTGGACTGCGTAATAGAGAGACACGTGTGCATGTTCTATAAACTATATGTTTTATAATGTGTAGTCGGTTCAGAGGTCGGATCTCATCCGCTCCGGCACGGGAGAAAGTATTCAGTAAATATTGATTTGACTATTTTTTTTCCAAGGTCTTTTTTATAATAATACTAATACTGCCTCGTTGGTCTGACTACCTCGTTGGTCTCGCGGCATAAATGTGCGCGTGGGATTGGGAGGTCTCGGGTTCGATTCCCGGGTCGGGCAAAGTGTTATTGGGTTTTTCCGTTGGGAAATTCTGAGTAGCAGCACGGAGTCTGGTAATGCGCTCGGTACTATCTAAAAATTATATCTAAAAATTCATGGCGAAATGTGGGTGTAATATTAGACCTCTGCCTACCCCTTCGGGGATACAGGCGTGAAACTATAAAAAAAATACTAATGAGTTAGTTTTAATACTGCACGAATGGCTATGAGCGGATGCCTCACCGCTGAGTCTCGTCTTAGCTAAGTGTTGCGGGCTCAATTTTCACTAGTGGCAAAACTATTGTGATCAATACATTGTTATTTTAAGTCTGGTTATAATTTTTTGCTTGTTTATTACCCGCGACGCTGTATGGCATGTAAAAATAAAATGGTCTTTAAAAATAAAAAATAAAATGGCTTTATTCATGTTAAATTTTATTAATGGTGCACCTGCCGATCAACGGACGAGGCTCTGGCAAACGAAATATCCCGATAAGCGGCAATAGGCTCGCCACCTATTACGTGGGATCAAACCACTGGCGAAAAGTGGGCGTTTTATATGCCTCTGCCTACCCCTCCGGGGAAACAGGCGTGAGTCTATGTATGTATGTATGTATGTTAAACCTAGTTTCAAGAATAAACTTAGACCATAATAAAATATATCAATCCAGAAGCACCATCAAACAAACGTCTAAATTGTCCTACAAATCCTCTACAACCGCACCTAGTACCAAACTAATGGTAACAAGCTGCGATCCAAATAACCTTTTCAAAATGTCAGCATATACGCAATTCGAAACAAGCTGAACGTAAATATCACAAGTACTTTTAATACAATGCTGAGAATTTTAACGAAGACATCTTTGATTCGGAGATCATATCGGGACTTGTGGCTAGGGCTGCCATTTTGAAAAAAGACATAGCAAAGACTGACCGAGAGCTGGTTAAATAATTTATAATAATCGTCAGCCTTAACTATAATCTGTTTCTACTGTTGGGACAGGCCTCTTCACACTATGAGAAAGGATAGGCCTCAGTCTACCACGCTGGCCACATACAGACATTAAAAAGTTCACACGTCTTTCGAGAACATTATGAAAAACTTTCAGACATGCACTTTACATATAGTGTAAATACGTTTATTAAGCTATACCTATACTGTCCCACTGCTAAGCAAAGATATTCCTTCCATTCTGCAAATATAATATATAAAATTGGGCAATTGCGAGTCGGAAAAATCAATCTATAAAAGAAAATTACATTTGTTGTATGTATACCTAATATTTTTTAAGTTTCCAGCTGTTTATTAAGTTCGAGTAACACTTAAAAATTACGTTTGTTGTATGGGTCCCATACAATCAAATACATCCTAAATATTTTATTCTTTTTTATTTTTAGTAGATAGTAGACAGACAGACGGATAGACAGACAGCGGAGGCTTAGTAATAGCACAGTCAAATAATCCATACAGTCGTTCGACGAACGCGTCTAGACGGGTCAATCGTGCGGGGGACAAGAGGTGAGACGCGGGAAGAGCGGTACCTACTTACGTATATCACTTTAGTTCCTAACTAGGTACATGTTTTTGGGGGCTGGCGCGTGCTTGTTTTTTGTTCGTAACTTATTTATTTGCTTATGAATATTAATTAAGATGGTACATACGACTTGTGCTGTGAGACATTGCAATAGGCTTGTGTCCTAAAATGTAATTAGCGATTGATTCGTACCTTTATTAGATGTTTAACTGAAATACCTGATTTTAACTTCAAAAATCGATCAGCATCATTACTTATTACGGCTTTTTAAATACCTTTTTGAATTTGACACGAAAACGCTGTAATCCATCATGGCGGTTGAGTGATATCACAAAGTACAAAACAAAACAAACCGTGAATGAAGTCTGGTCTGATGTACCCACTTTTATTTTGTTATATTCGATTTGACAGGTAGAAAGTTTTACGTTTTAGTTGTATTTACTACTAAAACGTCAACAACATGAATGGAGGGCGTACTTTTTGACGTAATGCTCTCTGATTGGTGTTCACTGTCACAATAATAAATACATTATTTTTAGTTTTAGAATTTTAAAAATAACATTAATCTTACCTTTTTATAATAAATAATAAACTTTATTGACATCTTAAAGTCATAATGAATCTATAGATACTACATTTAAACCGATTTATTCTTAGTGGACACAAGCCTATTCTTCATGCTTCATTTAACGATTTAAAAAATAAGCATTAAAAAAATCTGCGATTTCAACAATTTACTTACTACTTACTACAAAAAATTTAAATTTCATTAATTTTAATTATTTATATTATTTTGAAACGTATGTATATATCTATATCCACTTAAAATAATGTGCACTTACCCACTCATCTACTAACTTTTTACAATATCTCATGTCTGGCCATATCTAATACTAATATATAAAACTGAATAGTTTGTTTGTTTGTTAGAAAGCGCTAATCTCAGTAACTACTGGTCCGATTTGAAAAATTCTTTCAGTGTTAGATAGCACATTTATCGAGGAAGGCTATAGGTTACATAACATCACGCTATTAGTGACGGGAGCGGAGCAGTAGCTTTAAATAACACGGGTGTAACCGCGGGCATCCTCTTGTCACAGAATAAAGTAGTTATTACTGTACGTAAACAACATGGCAGACGTAAGAAAATAAGCGTTGTAAGGTAATATTCGATTCAAGGGTGATTTTAATTTTATGCCATAAATACCTAACCTAGTACCTTCGTATTAGGTAAGTGTACCTATCAAATATTAATATGTATCTTGGTAACGGCGCGTCCTAGCTAAAAAATAACCATATTTTTGGCCCCCTTTTACAAACCCCACACATGTTCTCAGTAATCTTATAGCCCGGTCACCCATCCACAAAATGACCTTGATGTCTATTGCTTTACCTTAACGTAGTTTGCTCGAAAATAGATCTTCAAAATACTTCATATCGATAACATAGGCTCTGCAAGCTGATCCCATGGTTGCCCATCCATTAAACGACCGCTATATCAATCGCTTTATTTTAACTAGGTATGTACGATGACCACCTAGTAGGTATATCTGAAAAAATGCTTCATATCCTTAACCGCCTCCTACGACACTTGCGGTATGAAATAGGTGCTGACTGACACTTTGTATGCAAAGCTGTCACCGCAAGTGCAAACTAAATGCAAACTGTTTTATAATAATTATTCATCGTTAATTATTTTCATATAATAAATAAGTGATTTACACTATAATATTCATGTAGCGTAGCAATTTTTATATTTTTCTAAAATAAATAGACGGTGTTTGAATAAGTAGGTATTATATTGTTTAAATGTGGCAGCCCTAGCCTCCTTACCCTTGTCTAGACGTTGTCGGCTTTTTCTTCGAGATCAAAGGCGTCAAACTACTGTATGTCTTTATATACTGTGGTAATAGGGTCCCGTTTTTTACCTTTTAGGTACGGAACCCTAAAAATTAGATTTCTAAATAATCCTGCTTAACGAAACATCAGAACGAGATCTTTATTGCTAATTCTTAACAAGTCATATCATATGATTTTTAACTATTGCGATGCGATATGAGCTATAACCTAATTAATTATCGTTTTACTCTTTCCCATAAAACCTTTTTACTGATAGTTAACATTAAACTGTTCTTAAAAAGTTAACGATCCGACCAATCAGATAGCAATAAAATAGTAAATATGCGCTGTTGCATGCTAATCACATCGCTAAAATGCAAACGTTGGCAACCCTACATGAATACACAAGTAAGAGAATACGGTACTCAAGTAAAATGTTGCAAGTTTTTGAACCGCGGGCCGATATCCCACTGAGCCTTTCGTAAATCTTCGCAATTGGGAATAAATCAACAAGTTGACGGTACTTATTTTTAATTTTTTCCTTATTTGGTACGTGGCTCGATTAGAATCGAATGTATGTGAGACTACGCGGACTGATTTTAAACATAATGTTAATAAATACCGCATTTTCCAATGTGTAGCCATCATCGTTTATCACATTTAACCGAGCTTTCTTGAATGGCAATGAGATTTCCTTTAGCAAGAATACTCAACGATTATGAAGCAACTTACAAAGTTCATGTAAAGAAAGTATTATTTTAGATAGAAAGGGTTTTATGGGAACAAAATCAGTGTATTTTAACATGAACAAAATGGCTTTAATTAGCGGGTGAAAGCCCTTACGCCTCTAAAAATTCGCCCCTTTGTTTACCTACATTGAAAGGGCGAATTTTGAGGGGCGTATGGGCACTCACCCTATTAGCTACTATCATGATAGCGATTAAATATATTATATTTTTGTAAACCTTGTTTTATATACCATTCTAGTTACAAGCTACTAGTATCTTACCAGCTTTAATATTTGTGGAACAATTTGTGCGTAATTATAATTAGTAAGAAAAGTCATGCATCCTTTTAGTTTTTGTTAATTGATATCCCATGGACACATTTCAAGCAGTTTAGTTCTTTCAAATTTTCGCTTCCTACCAATATTAATAGATATCCAGAGCCTGTAACTACGGCTGGGATAAACCATGCCAAAACCTCGGGAAAATAGGTGTTTCACCTTAGTTTTAGGTAAATGAGCTCCTTTCCTCCTCCTAGCGTTATACTAGTGTAACCGGATTTGACTGAATATTCGCTTTTCCACAGAGCGACTGCCTGTCTGACTTCCGTAACTCAAAGGGATAGCGATATTCCATGGTTTAGACTAGTGTCAGTTTATTTAGAGATAGGTACCTACTAAATCCCTATAAAGACTGTAAAAGATCTTCATGACAACCGTGACCGACGGCTTAACGTGCTCTCCGAGGCACGGGACAAGCGATAATTAATAATTTAATACGCACATAACTCGGAAATTCAGTGGTGCGCGCCTAGGATTCGAACCCGACACCCTCTGCATGGCAGTCTGTTGCTATCTCCACTGGGCTATCGCTGCCTATAATGAGCCCCGTTATATAAATTTTAGTATGGTAGGTTCACATATTTGTTTGTTTTTCTAACATATGCGCAACAGGACGTTGTAATTCAATAACTAAGACATAATTACATAGACGATAAAACTTAATAAACGCAAGTTAAATATAAAGCACTAGATAAAATAGCAGTTACCTTACTTGGTTAATTAACTTTAATATTAGCACTTAGCTTTGTTATATCATTAACCTAAATTATTCTGATCACGTGTGTGTAGTACATTTAGTTTAGTTTATTAACTAATAAAATATTATTTCACTAAGTCTAGGACGTATTAAGGGCAATTGCTGATTTTAAATCAAGTCTTGTAAATATCCATTGAGAAGATAGTTTTCTGTTTGATTCCTTCTGTATCTAGAATAATAATTTAATATATATTATAATATACGTACATACTATAATATATACTACATTATTATTCTGAAGATACGTAGTAATATAATAATATCACGTATATATGAAAGCACAGATGAGAGAATAATTCTCTCATCTATGTATGACAGCATCAATGTCGGTTCTACTAGTCGGTAATCGGCGTCTGTGGGTCTGGTAGAGCTTTAGGTCTTTTAGAGATGAGTTTTGAGTTTATTTTGGTGTAATGGATGATAGTAAAGTTCACAAAAATAATTTAATTTAAAATTTTGCATACAGTTTACAATATTGTGGTGTAGTAGTCAGTAGTGATGGTGTTATAAGATTTATATTTGCTCGCATATTAGCTAGCATATATCAGCCCTTTATACTGTCCCACTGCTGGGCACATAGTCCACCACGCTGACCAATTACGGGTTGGCAGACTTCACATGTCTTTCGAGAACATTATGGAGAACTCTCAAGCATGCAGGTTTCCTCACGATGTTTTCCTTCACTATTTAGCAAGCGATAATTAACATTTTAATACGCACATAACTCCGAAAAGTCATCGGTGCGCGCCGTGCATTCGAACCCGGACCCTCTGCGTAGCAGTCTGTCGGTCTCTCCACTAGGCAATCGCAAGCATTATATGTATATTGTGACCTTAATTCGGTACCCTTTAAGAAAGATATACATATAATGGTACACTGCTGCTAAAAATCACAAACTTTGCCAAACATTTTCCAGCACTGTGCGAGCACTCAAATCAACTCACGATTTCCAGCAGAATGAAACAGTTCCTAACGTTTGTTTGTAAATGTATTAATTTTAGGAAATGTTTGTAAACATTTTTAAAAGCAATATGCGAGCATTACAGCAACAAAATTTTATTAGGTATACATTTCTCATACTTTTGAGCACCATATTGCACTCAAATAATTTTGAAAAGGTATATCCTTTTCAAGATTTCAGCTAGTCTGGACCACGCCTAAAATTTCGTCAGTATTTGCTAGACCTTATATATTTATAAAAAATACCTCAAAATCTCACACAATGTTTACGAATTATTCAATCGAGACACGATTTTTGCATAAACAAACAATAAACACTTTTCCTCAACGTCTCACTTTTGGGCAAAATTGTTTCGGTGACGACATAAATGGTTACAATTACATGTGTAAGTACATCTTGTCATTCATCCTCTTGCGTATTAAAATTCTTTATATAATAAGAATATACAGACATACTTACTTACCACAGAATCGGTAGGTAGGTAAGTATATCTTTTTTATTAAGTAACAACTTTATTCAACTCATATCTTGCGCCCAGTTTCACCCACGATTAGATAGGTACTTTAAATTTATTTAAAGTATAATGTACCTATAGGTATCTTTCCGAAGAGTTATATTGTTCTTAAAGGCTTTAAATTTCTCTTCGAAAATGTTTGGAGAAATAGTTGACTTGAGATTTTGAGATATTTTTTCTTACTAGTGTAGGTACACTAGCTACTACTAGCTTGAGTAGGTACTCAAGTACGCCCTTATGATGTAGAATCTAAATTCCAAAATAATGATGTAATATTCCAAAATGCTACTCTAGATAAAAAAGCCTGCTTGCGAATTTAACTATTCTTATTTGCCACAGTAATTATTTCTACTAAATGTTTTTATGTTCAACAAATACAAATACTTTGCGCTCATACAATATAATACCAGTTAGCCTGAGCCTCTACCGCATGTAATACATTTGACACCGAATATGGTAGGGCGGCTGCTATAAATCATACCAATGTGACAAATGACACTCCCTATAACTATTTTATGATACTACTACATGAAAGAGCGCTGTTCTAGACTTTCTATGTGGGTAATTCGTAACACTATCTTTATACATACTCATACATACAACGACAAGTCATACTTGACCATACAGTACTATTTTAATTCTTATTTCCTATCCCATAAGAACGGTACAGAGGTCAAAGTGTCTAGCTTGATGTGTAGCCGTATGTACACACTTGCATAGGAATGCGTTCCATTCCAAAGGACTGCGCGACTGGTTCAAATATTTTTAAAAGTGAAATATTTTGCTGATAAAGAAATATTAGGTCAAAGGTTTGAAAGGCATGGCAACACGTTCTAACAATCTTACAGAAAATAACACATAATAAAGTTAACAATTTAAACATAGATAAAACTATAAAAGAAAAGTCATGTTTGTGTGTATAGCTCATCCATTCTAGCTTTACGGATAATTTTGTGAAAATTTTGACAAAACTAACTACCTAACCCCGTGCAGTTATAGAATTAGTTAGGATTTACGCCAAAATGTCCTAAAATGTTATGTGTTTCTCTACTATGTTAAATTTTAATACCATAATCTCAAGAAGGTAAAATTATTGAAAATTATACCTTAAATAATTCACGAATACAAAATAAGAGGCCTACGTTGAAGAAAATCGTATAAGAAGACGTTTATGTAAATCTCTGTATATTGGTTGCCTGAAGCGACTCTTGCTCATTGTCATTTGACGTTTGACGTCACAGCTCGTATGTACAGCCATGACCTCTGAAAGCAACCTTCAAGTGTCTATAGTCCTGATTTGAGTTTATGTTTAGAATATTTTAAATATTTCGACAAATATTATTGGCATTTTTTTGGCAAACTCATATTGTGTCGTTCAGTAATTTTATGATTAGCATTTGCAATAATACCTATATTTCTGGCGTTATTAGCTAATTGACAAGAAGGACCTAGAGTTTCAAAGGTGAAATTATTTTTAAGAAAACTAAATTAATCCTCTCTCACAAGTGGCACTTTTAAAACATTTAACAACGGAAACAAAGAACACCCTGTTTCGAAACAACAATTTGCAGATCGTGCAAAGTTTTCTCTATTGTAAATGAATCCACAACACTCGGGGCAATGCAAAAAAGTGACGGGACTGATTAAGCCACTACGCTATTCCTGCAGACATTTAATGTTCAGGAACTTAAATGAAAATTTTTCGAATTATTTTAAACTGGTAGTAAATGTTTCGATCTTGTAAACATTTGAGAAGTCAAATCGCAAAGGTTACATGTTCTGCTAGTTTCATTTCACCTCGCGTGTTCTTCAACAAACTGACAGACAGCTCTCATTGACAGATAGGTTTATTTACATCAAGTTGGTGAGGTTAGCAATAAGAAAAGTTTATAATAATGATTTAAATACAAGCAACCAAACCGTATTGTAGTACCGTTAACTTACCGTTATATACCGCTAGATAGGGAGGAACGTGAGACAGTTGACTCTACAGTGTTTCTAGGCATTACATTAGATAATAAGTTACAATGGGGTGCACATATAGCATGTCTTGCAGGTAAGCTCAGCTCTGCTGCGTATGCTGTCAGAAAAGTGAGACAACTTACTGATATCGGCACAGCTCGTCTAGTATATTTTATTAATTTATTTATTTATTAATAAGGCATGTCAACAGAATAAACATAAACAATTACAAAAAAAATCACAAATTATACAAAGTTTTATGCTTATGCCAATTACAGACATCTACATTTTAGCTATTTTCATAGTGTCATGTCCTACGGCATTTTGTTAAAGGGCAAAGCTGCGGATATTCAGATTATCTTCGTTCTACAGAAACGAGCGGTACGAGCAAAAAAAGAAGTTAACAATTCTTTTGTAGGGCTAGGTATTCGTATTTACAATAAAATACCAATTATTCTTTTAGAATTACCATTTAATACGTTTAAAAGTAAAATAAAAGACTGCCTTATTAGGAAAGGTTATTATACTGTTAATGATTATTTCAGTGATAAGGATAGATCTGATGGTCACTTACACTAGGCAACTCATGATCTACTACTTATTTAGAATTTATATAGATACTTAGCATTTTTCAGTTTATCATTATACAACATTAATTCTAGTTCTTTTAAATTATTATTCGTTTATTATTAGGTCATTCCACTTACTACATTTACAATTGCATTGTTGTTTCACTAATTTTATTAAAAATTTACTGTACTGTAGGATGAAGATAACTCGTGATCATAGGCTGTAAACTAACGTTTTTGTAATGTGATGTATTCATATACCGTCACCTCTGTAACATACATTTCCACCATAGTTCTGAACATGGTCACGAGTTGTCTACATTATACGTAAGTGGATGCTCCTGTTACACAATATGCACATTGGAAAGCTAACTAATAAAGCACTTAATTTAGTGACTGCATTAATTGCTTAAGTATTATGTCTGTAACTAATTACTATTTACAAGTAATTAAGTACAATTTGAAACAGTTGCAGCTCCTTACAAAAATAAAAATATGTACCATAATATTGGCGATTTAAAAGAGTGGCCACGAGTTTTATTGCCCGTTCTTTCTCGTGGTTCTACCTATTGCTTTGCGAACGAGGTAGTAAATGTAAATGTAGAAGCATAAGTAATTTAATTTTAAAATTGACGTTCATAAGCGTCACCTTGTGACCTAGATGAATAAATGATATTGACTTTGACTTTGATATTACAAACAAAAAAAATCGTTACTTGTACTCATACTTTTATTTTTATAATAAATCCCAATCACGTAAAAAAATTATAAGGAAAGCTAAAAAATATAAAATATGTGGTACCTCGGGCATAATCACGAGATTTGGTGAGATTCCCCAATTATATGTAAAAATTATTTGACTAAATAATGAAGTTATTCGTTTTATTGTTCGACATAGAAGGGAAGAATGTAATTTTTTGTAGCAAACTTTAAGTATTGCGAGAAATAAGTTACGCTCCTATAAATATCACCCAACAAGAGTAGTATTTCCCACCCACAGAAAAAAAGAATAAATTTGCCAAAGGCTGTGATAAAATTTTAAAATTCTAGCTAGCTCATAAATAATGCATCGTATACATGGAATGATAAAATCGACATTGCCGTACGCATTCAATACGCCCATATTCATTGTTTCATCTCTTGCAGTACAAAACAATGTTCAATAATTTATGCCGCCCATACAAAATGTGTACACAAATAAACACGGATGTTTTCATACCTTTTCCTTGTCAAGAGGCATAAAAAGATGTATATTAAAAGTACCACTAATATGTATTTAGTCTTTCGACTGAGGGTCAAAGGCTTTCAACTTCAGTTTTTCCATTCTCTCCTTCGACTGTCATTTGTTTCATACGACATCTTTACATATGTGCGTGAATTATCGGGTAAGGAGATGGTAAGTAAAATAACCATAGTATATCACTTCAATAAAATTGTATTTACACTACAATCAATAAAATTTCTATCAAAATCTAACGTCCACCGTTCACGTGGCTGCGAGCGCCTCTTGAGCTGTTCCAAGCTTCACTCACATTTTAAAAAGTCGCCGATTCTCCAGTGCCCGGTGTTCGCTATGGAATTGACATTCTTCTATACGGCCAGTTGCTTTCTAAAAGAAGGTTGTAGTATATGACCAGTTGAGGTTGCCCAGGAGCTTCGCCTACACGTACATTTTATTTAATTGCGGTGACGCTGAAACCGAAACCACCTGTGACAGTGCCTGCTTTACTGAATAAGTATTGAATCTAAGACCTGGTCTTCAGAAATATTAATTGTCAGAAAGGCCATGAAAAAACAGGACTCAATGATGACTGCCATTTAGTTCTTTGAAAAGAAACCACGGACTTAGGAAGTTAAAGAAAAGGAAAACTGCTAACCAAGAGAACTAAAAAACTGTGGTTTTCCGTCAACATACGTTTAAACCACAAAGTGACACTTATGAACGTCAAATATAAAACATAATTATTTAAAAGCTTCCATATTTACATTTACTGCCGCGTTACAAACAGACAACATTACAGTGAAAATATAAAAATAGATATAATTAAAATGAAGTCCTACGGTCGTCCTGTCTTGTTTGAACCGAACAGCTTATATACGTTTTCAGCAATAGATAATGTGATTCATGAGGATGCGTTTTTAAGCATCGTATTTAAGCGGGTGTAGCCGCGAGCGTGTATAGAGAAAATATAAAAAAGTTTTGGTATTCATAATTAAAATTTTAAAAAGAAACTAAATAAACTGCCATTTAATTTATGTAGGTACTAGCCTAATTGTTATGCGTAATATTTCGTAAAAGACAAACTAAGTGCCCGTCACTTATAAATCAGCAAACGTTCGATCTCTCCGATATCGCTGCGACGCGTGCTTCGCTATGATAAAGTACTCTAAATAACTGATAGAGAGAACAATAAACCTATCAATAAAGACTATTAAATCAATCATTCTTTCACCACTCAAAATGGTTATAATCTAGTATTATATTGGTTACCGCATACCTAATTGTGGTTGTGGCTTACACGGGAAAAAATATCTCGGCCGATGAGGCGATCACATCCCATGTTAGTCACGATAAAAGTCAGTTTTGATAACGCTTTCTTGCAATTCTATTTACACTAGGTACTTCAATTTCCATCCACAATGTAGATCGTAGCATTTAGAAATGGATGCGATAATTGACATAATACCTTTATAAGTAAGTTCTCTAAGTCTACTTTGAATATATCCCCACCGAATACAATACAATATTATAATTTACCAATTACATATTGCGCAGCTGCCTCCTGTCAAGACAATGACCATTATTCTGCTCAACGCAGACATAAATAAATGTTCGGCAATTGTTACAAGACTTGAAATTGGTTACTGTGAAGTATGTCCACTTAGACAGATCTGTGATAACAGGAGACCTAGCACGGGTTAAGTCACCTCAAGATTTGGCAAGATTTGACGACGTACGAGGCTAGGATTGGTGTAGAATTCGGCGACAGTACGTCTAACGTTCGTCGCGTCGTGGTAGTAAGTCGTAAGATGACTTAACCCATACTATACCCCAAAATACTAGCAGTTAACATACCATGTAATATGTACTGACAGAATCTGTGATGCATTCAAATTGTGGCAGCTGCCTTACACGTTTTCACACTACGTTTCGGGCGTCGGCTTTTGAAAGGCGATTTCTTAATCCAGGTTATCTTTGAGAAGATTTTATCTAGTGCCTTTATGGAGTGGACGCCGAAAGCAGTTTTGTTTAAATGAGATGAGATTTTTCGACTCTTTTGCTGGTAGGTTGTGTCTTGTCGGCTTTAATTTGTGTATTTTACATACTGTACTGAAAATAAAGTGCCATTAAAATGCTCAAACTACTTTGCATACCTATTTACATTTTCCTTTTTTATGTTAAATGTTTTCCTTGAACATATTTTATTACCTAAATAATAAATGTATACAATTTAATTACCAAGTAATATTGATGTTAACTCACATTGACACCATATAAAGATACGTATTTCAAATTAACAGGTTATTTTCTAAAGTATTAATTACCTTGTACGGTATTGCGAATTCTGCGCATCAGCCCTCAAATTTACCTAATATTGGTATTAAAGTAATTAAGGAAATGTCGATTTAGATTTTTAGACTTCACATCACCATTTTAATGATTATTATATGACTTTATTCAAAAATTATCTATAACTAGAGGATAGCAGCTACACATTTTATTTAAATTTTACACTTTCGTCCCAAACTCCAAGAAACATATATGCCAAATTTCAGCTTCCTGCGTCTAATTGTTCTGGCTATAGCTTGTCTGTCGGTCAATCGGTAACGCAAGAATTTTAAATATTATACACATTGGCTGACCCGGTTGTAGTGGTCAGTGGCCCTGGCTATCAAAGCCCAAGTTGTGGGTTCGATTGCCATCCCGGTTAAGTCTTTGTGTGATGAGGTCTACGATTTGTTCCTTCATCCCGTGACTAGGGCTGTTGTAACCCAGGACGTAACGTACGCCAAAACGCGTTATGCGTATATTTTCCAACAATTACGCTATATGGAACAAGAACGAACGTTCTTCTTAAGGAAAATAAAAAAGGAAGCATTTTATACTTGCTAATATTTGTACTAAGTATTGCATGGTAAAATAGATAGTTATTATTTGATCTCTAACATAACCATTAATATACCCAGGAGACCGCCACGTAATCCCATTTGCAATATTCTTACTGTACCCTTATCAAAAACGAACCTTGGCCTGAATGCACCCTTAAGTAGAATGTGTAGGGATTTGAATTCTTTCCTCAAGAATATGTCAGATGCTGACGTGTTCCACGATAGGGAGAGTCAGTTCCGTGTAAAAATATTGAAATCCGTTAAGAAACTGGCTGTAATTGAATAAGATTTTTGTTGTTGTTTGTGTTTTTTCTTTTTTATACATTTTTGACTATTATTAATTTTTATTACTTGTAGCTTTTGTTTAACGCATATTTTGCAGTTCATTTGTGTAACAACATAATTTGTAAAAACATTGTTTAAAATGTGTTGTCTAAAATGTGAATAGAGTAAATGTATATCAGAACTGCCTCGTTGGTCCCGCGGCATAAGTGTGCGCGTGGGATTGTGAGGTCTCGGGTTCGATTCCCGGGTCGGGCAAAATGTTATTGGGTTTTTCCGTTAGGAAATTCTCAGTAGCAGCACGGAGTCTGGTAATGTGCCCGGTACGGCAATAGGCTCGCCCCTTATTACGTGGGACTAAAGTATATCTGGCGAAAAGTGGGTGTAGAAATACACCTCTGCCTACCTCTTCGGGGTTATAGGCGCGAGACTATGTATGTATGTATGTATGTATGTGTTAACTCATAAGTGGCATGTATATCAGAACCTTAGATTTAAGATTATTACTGTAAATGTTTAATTTATATGCTCTGAGTTTATCTAATAAATAAATAAATAAATAAATATCATCATCAACGTCCTAGCGTTATCCAGGTTACAACCGAGACTTACACGCCTTGGAGCCCAGGGTCCGCTTCAAACTTGCTAATACCTTGACTCGATTTTTATTAATTTATTTAGAAAAAGGCATGCCACATCAATATAGTTATGAACGCAAAATTCTGATTATAATTTAAATGTAATAATTCTAACCCCGTTGACATTAAAGCCCCACTCGACAAAACGGCTGGAGAGCAATAAACATTAGTTTTGAAAGCTCACGCACTCATTGCGTACAAATGCTGAACTAAATAAAATCATGTATATGTCCAACTGAATGGACATGCTATTAATTCTGCATATGATTTATATGAGCCGTATGTCGTGTAGCGCGGCATTTATATTTGCACGTGAACATTTTCGCAGAGATGTTATTAGGTCAAGATAAGTAATTACATACGTGTAAACAGATTAGAAGCCTTTTACTATTGAGGATAAATATCGCGAATATTGCTAAAACTCTAGTTCTTACTTTTCAAGTTATTAACTTTAAAGACAATTATATTAGTTGTTTATTTGTCTGCATGTGGTGTAAAAAATTGTAAGAAAAGATTTCAGGCTGGAGAAGCTCATTCCAGCAGTGTCAGTAGATTCTCATACCGTTTTACTAGTGAGTATGGCCCTAATAAACGAGTCAAAATTGTGCTAAGTAGGTAAATCCGACTGCGCTTATGGCCGTTCCGTAATCCGATGAGAAAAGTTTAAACTGGCTAAACTGTGAATCATTGAAATAAGAAATTGAAATTTCTCCGCGGAAGAAAATAAACTCGTCTATAATGTATATTGATATATAATGGTTTTTAATGCCTGGTTTCATTATTTAAATGCCTGTGGTAGTTATTTGTCTACTGTCAAAAATTTATATATTGTCTCCATTTTTGACACCAACTGATTAAAATGTCTGATATTATGTCATTTATAATTAGAGGCACAACTAAGAATAATGTGAGTTAATTAACAAGACAGATGTCACGGTGTGTGTGAAGCAATAAACCTAACAGAGATCGATGCCACGAGCGACGTTATTAATAATACTAGATGCTGATAAGTTTACAGTTTGACAACGGACTTATCTAACCGGAATACCTAAGTGTGAATGGCAGGAGAAATATTTATAATGTAGATGTTACATGTGATTGGAAAAGACCCGAGAGACATTACAGGCCCGAACGAATGATCGTAAAAAGCTCAGAATTTTTTTCGCAAAGGACTTTTGCAAGTCCGGGAAAATATGATCTTTGAGAGCTTAGACTTAAGACTACGTCATCATCAGCTTTGTACTTACACTCTGCCACTAGGTGGGCACGGGTCTCTTCTCTCCAAGAGAATACTGTGGCTATTCACAGTATTCACACATATTTTTCGAGAACATCATGGAGAACTCTCAGATTTGCTTACGATTCTTTCATTCACCGTTTAGCAAGCGACAATCAGCAGTTTAATGCGTATTTCTATGAAAAGTAAGAGAAAACTGACCGCGAGCAAAAATTGATTTCTTTTTAGAATAAAATTTAATAAGTTTGAAAGAGAAATATAATTACCTTTTAGGGATTTTCTACCAGCTATTAAATTAATGCCAGCCTGTTAAATCAATTTAACAGATAACTCGTAAAATCTACATTCCATTTTCTATTTATCTGATAGATAAGGCTTATCCATGGGTGGTGAAACTGGGCTTAAATCCTGGAAATTTGTACTGTTACTAGATACAGTATCGTCGTTTTTGCATCACGTTCTAAGGATCTTTAAGCTTCTGCAAGACATATACAAATCATCGCCTCTTAAATCATACGGACATGTGCCATCCACGTTGTGCTGTTTATATTCATAGATCACCATATTCCAACGGTCATAACCAGAATAAGATGATCTATCTTTATAAACCAATTCTTTCAAACGAGAGATCAAGTTATAGTGCAAGTGTGGGTTTATATGAAAACGTTTGTGTTGTATATAAATAATGTGACGTAAAACTGAACGTGTAAAGCAGACTAGATACATGCTTTATTAGAACGGTCTCGTGTTTTGTGGATTTTATCAATAATTCCTATTGATACGTTATGGTGGAACTTTGTACTAAGTAAAGTTTAAAAACAAATACAATTTGTGAGATTTACGTCAATAGTATTTATTTGTAGAGGTAGATAAATTTGTTATAACTTTCGCAATGAGGGAATGCAATACCGGGACCCTGCATGCCTTGTGCGGGATTAATCCCGCTCGTGAAATTAACGGGATCCCGCGCGGGATTAGCGGGATTGAAGAGTAGCGAAATTCATGTGTTAGCATAGCGCACGGCTTCGCGCCAACTGACGAATGAAGGTGCAAGACCGGGATGGGCTGCGGACTGCCAACTGCAACCGCAGACTGCAAGCGACACCACTAGTTTCTATAAATCTCCATGAAATTGGGCAATACTACAGTGAACAGGCGCTAGCCGCAATGTCGCCTGCGGTTGAAGTCTACAGCCCAAATCAGACTTGTACCTTGACGATCACTTTGATTGCTTGCACTCGAAAACACAACAAACACTCGGGACACCTAAACGAATTATTTTTATTTACGATTTTTGTTAGTTTTACTCTGATGATGCAAACGCATCGCAACAAATTATTTGTCAAGTTTTAAATAGATTCTTGTGCAAGCTTCAGTGATAACTTAAATCTTCTGTTATTCCTACTTGTTATATTCAAATAAATAGTGATAAAAAGATATGTCGGAAATTGTATATAAAGATTTTTGTAGTACTGTCGCTGTGTGGGTATTATTGTAAGGTGGAAGATGTTTAGCATGTTCTGTTATCTAGTTTTGTCAATTCTGAACAAGTTAGTAAATTATGAAACATTTTGATTATGAAACTTTGATTTGTTTAATTTAAGTGCCGTCAGAAGTTATAAATTATTTGCGAAGTTTTATTAATCATGCGGGATCCAGCAAATACCGGGATCCCGCGGGATCGGAAATGTCCAGTCCCGCAAATTGGGATTGAAATTTTCCTGCGGGATTGCATTCCCTATCTGCAATTAACATCACCAGTTTTCTTTTAGTTATATTCTATGTGTACTCTTAGAAGAAATTCTCTTATATGTTTATTTTAAATAAAATCTTATATATTATCATACGTTTATTTAAAAAAACAAAGTATGTCTTCTGTCTGTCTGTCCCTATGTATGCTTAAATCTTAAAAAACTACGCAATAGATTTCAATGCGGTTTTTTATAGATAGAATGATTCAAGAGAGGAAGGTTTATATGTATAACTGACAATGACGTCTAGTTATCAATAAAACCTCTTTCTATCTCGTGTTAGTGTATGGTTATCTCTTGTATCCGAGTTTTCAGAAGGGACCAAAGTCCTACGACTACGACCACATTTAAATTAAATCTTCCAAAGTAGCTAGCAACCTGTGGTAATACAATTATGATATAGATGTGTTGATAAAGTCTTAATGATTTTCGGTATCATATTTCAGTTTTTATTCGGCCTATAACGCCAAAGTGGCGAAAATATTTTCGTTTTAATCCAAATCTGTGATGGTGTAGAAGATGGCAAGCTTAAAATCAAGAAGACTTATTTATTTATAGACTGACGCCTGTATCCCGAAGGGGTAGGCACAGGTGTAATATAACACCCACATTTCGCCATGAATATTTAGGTCCCACTTAATAGGGGGCGAGCCTATTGCCGTTGGCGGGCACATCACCAGACTCCGTGCTGCTACTGAGAATTCGGAAAAACCCAGTATCACTTACCTATGCCCGACCCAGGAATCGAACCCGAGACCACCGATCAGCAGTCGCATACGCTATTCGCTGGACCACGGAGAAGCTTTTAACGAAATCTCTTTGGTTCAATTATATGATCAGAACATGAAATGTTAGATGAATGTTAGACGCCAAAAAGTTACCTATTGAAACTGTTCCTTGTAGAAACGTTTCATTTTTCTTTAAAAAAACACCGAAAATATTACGAAGCATTTGATTAAACATTTCAATTCAATAAATATAATTATAAGTCAATATGTTTCAAACTAATTAAAAACACTAAGTTCATATCTCCAAATCTAATATTTTTGCGATAGTGAACCAAATTTTTGTAAGGAGATCTCCACTTTTATTAGCAAAATAATTGAACACAGTTTATTATTACCAATACAATTAGAGCTTTTATAAAGTAGATAAACTGAAATGATCGAATTATTCTAAACTATTCCATTGTTTGAACATTAGACGATTAGTTTATGTACCGTGTCTTAACTCATAATTATGTTAACTAACTTACCTAATGTATGTTCGGCGGTCGAAACGTCATGGCATAAATATGTAGAAAAAGTGGTTTATAAAAAATGCGTCGGAAAGCAAGTTAAGCCGTAAGCCATTAAGTTATAGGGAGTCAATACACTATTCTAAACTAAGGGATATATGTGTCCCTTCGGGTTACGATAGCGGCGATAGCCCAGTGGTATACCTACGTAACGGACTGCCGAGACGATGGTCTCGGGTTTGATCCCCAGGTACCCCGGGCACACACCTCTGACTTTTCGAAGTTATGTGTGCATTATAAATTAATTAGCGCTCGCTTAATGATGTGCCCGGTAGATGGCCATAGGCTCGCCCCCTATTACATTGGCACCGAAACATAACTGGCGAAGTGTGGGTGTGTCCTCTGCCTACCCATTCGGGGATAAAAGGCGTGAAGTTATGTTATGTTATGTTCGGGTTACGATGGTCAGACCAGCAGTCGCTCTGTGGAAAAGCTAATATTCAGTCAAATCCTGACTAGTAAGCGGACCACGGCTTGCAACAGGGATAACCCTAGGATAATGAGAAAAATATATTTAAAATTGTGCTTCAAAACGCGATTAAAAGTCGACTAGCAATCTTATACGTATAGCATACAAATCATCAAACTTGTTTTATTAGATTTTCAATTTAACAACAGGTGTAATTGTCCGTCCGTGTGGTGACGGATTTAGAATACGGATTGTCACCACCCCATATCATCCCATGGGTGTCGCAAGAGCCGACAGAGGAAGAGCATATTATGCAGATAACAGCACAGTAAAAGAAGGAAAACTTGATACAAACCCTATACCAACCCCTTTGGCCAGCGTGGTATAGTAGGCCAATTCGTCCTTTCAAAGGAGAGGCCTAGTCCAGCAGTAGACTGTTAAAGGCTGATGATGATGTAATTGTTTTAATAAGCACGATTATTGTATTCTGCTAAAACAAAGTTGTGTGACCCCAAAGTAAATAAGCTTTTTATAACACTCCATTGTAATCAAACCGTAACTCAAAATTAAAATAGAATATTTCTCTTATCAGTGAATTAAAAAGCCATCCATCTAATTCACACTACACAATCGAACGAGTTTCAATAGCAATGCGTCGATATCGAGATTCTGTATCGATAATCCGTTCTGGCAATTAACGTCACTATGTGCGTGAAGATCGATACATAGATTACTTCAATCACATCAAATCATTCTCGATATTGGACAAGACGTGGACCTGTAGTTTTTTTTTCTTTTATACTACTTACAACTTTTCGGCGGTAAGCTTAGAGCTTTTACCAAAGGATGCTAAAATAACTATTACCTTGTAATACCTACTAGATGTTGGTAAGTCATCATATTTATAGTTCTAACGTAATCGGACTGCACGGTTGGCGTATTAATTTAAAACCGGCCGCCTCGCCGCTTGACACTGCGCTGAGTGTTGTGGGTTCGATTCCCACACGAGACTGCACTTTGTGTGATTCATAAATTGTTGTTTCGAGTCTGGGTGTTAATTGTGTTCGTTGGCTGTATGTTTGTAAAGTCCCCCGCGACACAGGATTTATTCCTAGTGCGGGAGTTATCTTTATAAAAAAGAAAACAGGTTCCTATAAAGTACTAGTTACGCCAGAGTCCGGGTCCGTGCCGTGGTCTAACCAGCTTTACAGAATATTAGATTCTCCACAGAGCGACTGGCGTCTGATCAACGCAACTCCATCGGATAGTGATATACGATGAAATGTGAATGACTCAATCCAGTATATGGAAAATAAGAACATATAAGAGAGGAGCCAACCTCCTCTTTCGGTCAGACGAGGAAGAAAATTGATTACGCGGTATATTTTACAGGAATATGAGGTCCTAGATTCAATATGGTCTCTTCCAAAGTCGCGATTTTGCATGAGCAGCATATAAATTAAACATTGTAAATATTTAAAGTAACTTTCAAAATAGAACTTTATTATGTTATCCTACGTCTAAATAAATGTTTACAGGACGAGGCAGAAGAAATAAGAGTGAAACATTTATATCATAACTACGATTTTATATTTTTCATACAACTAACAAATAATGCGTTATTTGCTAGTTGTTGCTTAGGACATAACACTTAACTAAAATTATGCTATTAGAGAAAACTGAACAGCAGAGAAGCCAATCAACATTTTCTTTGATTATTTGAGTTTTAACCTCGTCATTTCAGTCTAGAGACGTCGTCTGCTGGACCGGTTCATTTTATACTACTCGATAATAATATCGAATCAGGTATCCATTTAGAAATGCAAGTATTAGGTACGCTACTTGAACCATAACATAACCATAGTAACATAAACGCTTTACAACATGTTTTTCACACATGAGTGCTTTAATAGATTTTTTAGATCATTATAATACCTGCTAAATCTATAAAACTGTATTCTAACGGACTTAAGCAATAAATCCGAACGTAAAATTGTCAACCCAAAAATGGCACAGAAGTAAATTTTAACACAAATACTGCGGAAAACCGCAAAGCATTGATATTAAAATTCCTTTACGATAAACCTCGTATACCTATTTAACAAAATTATGGCAATAAATACCGCAGCTTTAGCCGGCGGCTTGCAGCTATTCACTCGCAAACTTGCATTACGTCAATAACTATTAAAATGTAACACAAATCCGAAACACACACACACAACAGCAACAATCACTGTCAAACGTCAACGCCGAATTCGAAACACATCAACGCGATTTACACACACATAAATAAAGTCGTATATTAAATTTCGAATTCGATTATCGCGTAAATTGGAGGCGTGTAATCCGTCCACGGGTTGTACAACTACTGGCGATGCAATGAAGGTAGTGTTGTGACTTGTATGACTCGACTCACGGCTTGAACCGATACCGGTGCCGGTGTATTAATTCATGATATGAGATAACTCGAGAGATTGAGAGAGGCATGTGACGATTTTTAGCTAATAGGGCTAACATTGCGAGATGTTTTTAAAGCACAAGATTTACTAGATCTACTGATCAATCAGCATAGGTGTATAGTATAGACTTTACAAACATAGAAACTTAAAAAAAGCTCTCCTTATTCAAAGCTCTATCGGTGCATAAGATAATTCTCAAACATTGTGTTCAGTGGTTTTTGTGTAGAAAAGCTGTAGCTTTTCCTCATTATTCTTTTTTATTAAAAAAGAATAATGTCATTGTCAACTGCTTTTTATTAAACATAAAAGAAAACGACAAAGGATAGACTTCTGCTCTTCTAGCTCTTTCAAAAACCTAGCCGCAGGACACCTTCTTTAACTTATTTCATTGTACTGTCCCAATCGTCACTTAATTCACCCAAAACCAACAAGCTTATACATCACAGGTCATATTTATGTCAGTTTTCAAATGTAACTGTACCCAAACTGATCGATAATGGCTATTAGTTCCCGATTGACACGGTGTGATCATTCATTAACAGTATTGAGCATTTCCGACAAGCAATTTGGTTCAAGTTGTTATGTACAGGCCTAGTTATTAGTGTGTCGGTGATTCCTCGTTAGCCGGTATTTTAACAAGGCGCTGAACTTGTTTTAGGATTAAAATTATCTGATTATATGGCTAATAAAAAGTTTGTACTTAGTTGTTTGAAAGTCTATAAAGAATGTTTATTGATTGGTTTGTATGTATATTTTAGTTGAATATAAAGGAATCCTACCAATATTATAAACGCGTAAGTTTGTAATAATGGGTGAATGCATGGATGGATAGATGATTGTTACTCTTCCACACAAAAACTACAGACTGGATTTTGATGAATCTCTTCAATATTATAGCTAATAGGTACATGATAATAGCTTTCTGCACTCCTTCTCTACATCATCCGCCTAGCGTTATCCCAGTCTCAACCCGGGGTCCGCTTTCTAGTCTAACCGGATTTGGCTGAATATCAGCTTTTTCACGGAGCGACTGCCTATCTGACCTCCGCAACCCGAAGGGATAGCGATATTCCATGGTTTAGACTAGTGTCAGTTCGTTTATAGGTACTGACTCCCTATAACGACTGTCAAAGATCTTCATGACAGCCGCGACCGACGGCTTAACGTGCTCTCCGAGGTTTTGGGCAAGCGATAATTTACAATTTAATACGCACATAACTCCGAAGTCATTGGTACGCGCCGTGGATTCGAACCCAATACCCTCTGCATGGCAGTCCGTTGGCTATCGCCACTAGGCTATCGCTGCCTCTCAACTCCTTCTCGACATAACTGTGCCAAATGTCATACTCTTCTCTTCGCGTATTTTTCGTATATGATTTTGCTTCGCGTTTAATTTAAACATTTAGTATATATGACTACGAGGATAATAAATTGTGTTCAGATTGAACAGGGAAAGAGTGGCGGCAGACTAGACCCAATTCAAGAGGATAATTCATATAACAATCATAATTACACACATATACGTAGGTATTTGAATGAAATTCAGTCAAAAGTAAAGATTAGGTATAGTTATTATTTAAAAATCAAAAGTATAAAGATATTGCCACCACAAAAAATAATACTCTAGAAACATAGAGCGCTTTATGCATAAGCATGGAACAATGTGCAGCTGTTGTCAATCAAACTCGATGCATCTATTTGCTAAGCCCACAATTGTTACAATAACTTATTTTCCCTGTTCTTTAGCGGAGGTTCCCTAAAGCACCTAGCTTTGCGTGGACACGTGTTAAAACTGGCACATGCGAGGTCTATTGCCGTACTGGCAAAGAAAGGATCTGAAATACAATTTTTAGTAATAATCTTTTCTTTCTTTTCTTTTTCTTTTTTTAAACTGGCAACGCATTAGTCATAAATCCTGCTTCGCGGGAGATTTTACAAGCATACAACCAAAGGACACAATGAACACCCAGACTCGAAACAACGATTATTATGGATCACACAAAGGGTTCTCTCGTGTGGAAATCCAACCGCTTAAACCACTACGCTAATGGTACAGTCAATCCAAGCACGCACGTAATACATCAGGTCCTGTAGATCGTAATATTTATATTTAAATAAAATTCATATAGACGTTTAAATAGAGTAAAATCTTTTAAATTCAATGAGTAGGTATGTATCTCTAGCGTTTCTAAATACATTAGATTTTAGATAAATTGTACAGATACTAACAGAACATTGAATCGTGCTCAATTGCGCAAAGATTGCCTCGGATGAACTCCTACCCACGACCTCTACCCCGCCTCAGTGCTCACACAGGTACTTTTAAAGTGCAGTCAAAGTCCTTTCCCACCTACAGTCTATTCCGAAATTACCGTCTCTTACCATGTATACCGTTTCGACACTTGTGTGATGTATACATGTATACATGTTTAATTACCATTTACTTCATATGTCGTGTTTAATGTGTTTACAAAAATATGTATGATAAAGTTAATGAAGAATTTTCCTACAACCTTTACACCGTAAACAACGGCATAGTAGACACACTAATGTCCGAAGAAGACACTGTTTATAAACTTGTTTTAATCACCCATACATCTAATATGAATATTTTATTAAATTGGATACGATTTGTCTTACGATATGTGAAATCCTATAGAAGATGAAGTGCGTCCTCGAATATTTGTTTATGTTGGTGTTATACCACCTGCGCCGAATTTACTTGCCTTAAATTTCGTCTATTCACATCTCTTCTATATATAAGACAATGATAATATGAAGGAGTTTTAGCCGACTCCCGTTGTTTTTTATAACTCAGAATAAGAGAGAACCAACAGTAATATTTTCACTTAAATGTTATTTTATCTTAGCTCAATAAACAGACTAGCGATCAGAAAAAGAATCGTTCAGATTGGAATGGTAGCTCCTGAGACTAACAAGTTCAAAACATGGTTCTAAGTAACATTCAGCTTTATAATATGAGTACACATTAACATAATCGATACAATAAGTTATTCAAACAAACTGTTCATAAATATTAACGTTTCATTCACAATATATTGAGTAAACAACGATTACCATGAACATAAAGATATTTGTTTTTTAGGGTTCCGTACCTCGAAAGGAAAAAACGGAACCCTTATAGGATCACTTTGTTGTCCGTCCGTCTGTCAAGACCCTTTTTCTCCGGAATGCGTGGAGGTATCAAACTGAAATTTATACTAAATACTCGAATCTACGGTTCCATAGAGCTGTAAAAAAATCAAACTTCTAATCCAACGCAATCAAAAGATACAGCCGTATATGCTGCAAATTGCAGCATATTTTCAAACTCGCATTGGAATTAAAAACCTACAAGGTACTTCCCGTGAACTCAGAATCTTGAAATTTGGTACGAAGCAACGTCTTATATCACCCATAAAGGCAAAATTGTGAAAACCGTTAATTTTTAGTTACAGCATATAAAAAAAATATTTTTAATAAATTTAAAGTTACTACCCCTTTCTCTTGAAGGCGTGGAGGTATTAAATTGAAATTCATATCAAATACTCAGGTATATAACACCGTTAGGCTGCAACAAAGTCAAGCTTCTAATGTCAACGCAATCAAAAGAAAGAGCAATATAAGCATATTTCCAAACTCGCGCCTAATTGCAAGTGAATCAAAACCTACAGGGTACTTTCCGTGAGCTCAGAATCTTGAAATTGGGTACAAAGCAACGCCTTATAGCACATATAAAGGAAAAATTGCGAAAACCATAAATTTTTAGTTACATCATAAAAGAAAAATATTTTAAATAAATTTAAAGGTACTACCCCTTTCTCTTGAACGCGTGGAGGTATTAAATTGAAATTCATATCAAATACTCAAGTATATAACACCGTTAGGCTGCAACAAAATCAAACTTCTATGTCAACATAATCAAAAGAAAGAGCAATATAAGCATATTTTCAAACTCGCGTCTACTCGCAAGGGAATCAAAACCTACAGGGTACTTCCCGTGAACTCAAAATCTTGAAATTTGATACAAAGCAACTTCTTATATCACGTATAAAAGAAAAATTGCGAAAAACGTAATTTTTTAGTTACAGCATATAACAAAATATTTTTAATAAATTTAAAGTTACTACCCCTTTCTCTTGATCGCGTAGAGGTATTAAATTGAAATTCACATCAAATACTCAGGTACATAACACCGTTAGGCTGTAACAAAATCAAACTTATATGTCTACGCAATCAAAAGAAAAAGCAATATAATCATTTTATCAAACTCGCGACTACAAGGGAATCAAAACCTACAGGGTACTTCCCGTGAACTCAAAATCTTGAAATTTGGTACGAAGCAACGTCTTAAGCCCAGATAAAGGATGCGGAAGGCTGAGACCGTGTGCTGTGGTGCGTGTTGGGAGAGGCCTATGTCCAGCAGTGGACTGCGATATGGTGATTGAGATTGAGATTTCAAATAATTACATAGTCTTCAAACCTTTTTGCTAATTATTCTGTACTTTATAAGTATTTTTGTAACAGATTTCTAATAGTCACTAAAAATTTGATAAAAAAATCTTACCATCATTCACCAGCAGACTTTTGCAAGGCTGCTGCAAGGCTGGTATAGGTATTTAAGTTATATTATAAAATAAGCTATATATGTTAATTTAAAATAAAGGATGACTGATTACAAACGTCAAAGACCCTTTTTTCTTTAATTTATGCTCCTCCAGCTTTCCATGCTGTAATGTTATGGATTTCATTTGGAAATAAAAATAACATAACTATGACTGGTGAACTTTTACTTTTATACCTACAGGTTTGTACGGAACCCTCGGTGCGCGAGTCCGACTCGCACTTGACCGGGTTTTTTCCTAACTACACTAAAAGGTCACTCACTCACTTCACTCATTTGTTCAGAGCTCACTCCTCTATTTCACTTCACTTCTTTCTTACTAACTGAACGCGATATCTTAAAAACTACTTGGACTCGAGGAGGCTGTGTGAGTGGCGCGGTTTATTGAGACAAAAGTAGCACTGTTGGGTGAATTTGGAAAGTATTTTCAGCGCTAAATGAATAAACTTTACAAGATATCTCCAAACGTAAAACTAAATACACACTCGGCACTAATATAAATTTTATACATCACAAATTAGAGATATAATGTTAATAAAGCTCAACAATACAGATAAAATGATTTGCGGCAGAGGGCTATTTTTGTAAAGCCTGTAAGAAGGGCCATATAGGTGATTAACTATAACATGAAATGTATATATGTACATATGTACGTATATGATACTGCAACGAGTTGACGAATGAAATGACTGAACTTACTTCTAAAAAGATAAAATGACGTATCTATGTATACAAAAGAAAGTCAGCCGTTCTTGTTGAGTTATATGGTGTATCTAAACACCATATAACTCAACAAGAACGGCTGAACCGATTTGACTGAAAATTGGTGGGGAGCTAGCTTAGAACCAGGCAATACATAAGATACACAATTAGTGGCAAAAAATAAACTGGGATTGTAGGGAGGGTCGAAGTTTGTAGGCTGTAGGGCACAAAGATACCTATTGACAGTGAAAACGCATGCGCTGTAGTAATTGAGTGCTGCGCATGTGCTATCGTATCGTATATCTGTCAGTACTGTCTCATCATACATTATCATACATTATCACACATTGTCAAATTGTGCACTGTCATTACATTGTTCGCTTATATAAACTAATAATAATTATAACTACCTTGGCTAATCCCTACTAATATTATGTATAAATGCGAAAGTGTGTATGTAGGTACCGATTTCATTACTACTAATTTTATAAATTTGAAAATGTGTTCAGATTCATATTGGACCATAACTTTGACATTTGTGTGTAAGCGAGGTAATGTTGTTGAATAGGTACCTGTCGGTAGATAATGTCATAGATACTGACCAAGTTATTTCGTGCCCTATAGTTTCTGAACTCTTTAGAATTATCAGGAGTGCCTTCACACAATTTGAGACTGAAAGCTGCTGTTCCTGTTAATGTAGAATCTTAACGCACCAAAACTATGTTATGGCAAACGGTTATAAGTAAAACACCTAGGACGAAACATTATACCTATAAGCTATTATAATTAGTAGGACGGCAAGAACGTGAAAATGTCTTAATTCCCCGCATACCCAATATTTCCCAAACAATAAAGTAGATTTGTGTTACACCGAATTTAACGCGAGCGAAGCGTATTCAAATACACTGTGAAATTACGACATAACTCTAAGGGAGCGTGGAGACGACTGCTACGCCGCACTTACACAATAGCGTGCCTTGTATATAATTTGTACATACCTAAATAATGTCTTCAGCATAAAAAAGAAAAAAGAGATCACAAAAGGCAATAAATATATGAATATAAATACATATAACTAATTCACATAAAAAGCACAAGCATTCTCGAAGCCTTTTATATTTTACAAAAGTCAAGCCCACCATAATGATTCTCTGGTGTGTAATCATACTAATGGTGTTCTTATGACGTCCAATTTATATCAATTACCATCGGCAATCATTTCAATCATTGCTATCATTATACTTCACGAATGAAAGAGATGAAAAAACCCTTTAAAATGAAAGATAAAATGCACTGTCACTTTAAATTTTTGTTCTCATCGTTTTCTCGTTCTTACCCTTCTCATAGTGAGAAGAGGCCCGTGCCCAGCTGTGGGACAGTTTATATAGAGGTGATGAGTGGTACGATGATGATGATGATCGTGCTTAGTACAATGGAGCTTAGGTTGTCATGTAGTCTACCATAGCAGAAGCAAATGATGCGTTGGCATATTAGAGAATCGTTTGCTTTTTAACCACACCACAGAATTATGATTGTCGTGGTAAGTTCTCTCTAGGATGTTCGCAATCCCAATAATCACGCATTTTTTTATTCTTTATTTAAGGAGTTTTAGTCACTTAGGACTACGACACTCCATTGGTCTAGCAACATATACATAACAGCAGTATTTAAGAAATAGTTTAAGCCTTACTCATACTAGGCTTAATGAGCGTCACCGCATACCACAAAAAATCAATTTTATACAATGCAATAGCAGCCTCAGATAGAGGATAAGCTAATATACTACTTATTACAAATTCCAAACTCTCTTAAATTCCCAGTGGCGTATATCATTTCGTTTCTTATATCTTCGTTCCGCACACATTCCACCATAATATGTATCGCATCTTCTAATATGCCACACTCAATACAAAATGGAGATAAGGCCTTCTTCATCAAATAAGCGAACTTATTAAGTGGAACGTGTCCGGAACGTAATCTAAAAGCTGTTACTAATATTCGATAATCGCGTATTGTAAGCAAAATAATATACATAACGTTGGAAACCTCTTATAAACACCACATTTTTTATAGCTGATGATCATAGTTCGTACTGAGCAGCGATAGCCTAGTGAGATACGAACGGACTGCCATGCAGAAGGTATTGGGTTCGAATCCACGGCGCGCACCAATGACTTTTCGAAGTTAAGTGCGTATTTAATTGTTAATAATCGCTTTCCCGTGCCTCTGAAAGCACGATAAACCGTAGGTCTCGACTGTCGTGACGATCTTTAACAGTTGTTTCAGGGAGTCAGTACCCTCAAATTAACTGATACTGGTCTCACCCATGGAATATCGCTATCCCTTTGGGTTGCGGAGGTCAGACGACAGTCGCTCTGTAGAAAAGTTGATATTCTGTCATATCTTGTTAGACCAATAAGCGGACCCCGGGCTCCAAGGCGTGTAAGTCTTGGATGCAACTGGGATAACGCTAAGGCGATGATGATGATGATCATAGTTCAGACAACAAATTTTTGTAATTTTATTTATTTTTAACAGCTCGCTATGGTCACCTTAATGATTGCAATATAATTAGCCCATTTAAATGTTATTTTTTTGGGCTTAGCGTGCATTTGTCAGAGGACGCAATTTAATTTTATAGATGTCAACAGGGAGTTAGTGTCAAGTTAAACCCAAGTTTATGGGGTCACAGCCCTTGTGCTGTGGCCGCCATCTTAAAAAGAGTGGCACAAGTTTTCTAGTTTATCTAGCAAACTATGGGCCGTACATAAATAATTCAAAACATGTTTGGTTCCTAATTAAATTCTCTACAACTTTGGTTCCTTAGCATTAAGTCGTAAAATGAAAAATAACAAAGCGAAAAGTGAATGAAATTTGCAACAAATTTTCATTTCAATGTGGTACAATTTTTTCTCGTCAGTAATAAGACAAGCAAGACCCACTCTTCCAATTTAAAACTGTGCAGTACCGTAAAGTCCAATTTCCACTCATTACTTCGACTCTCAAAACCGGGGTTTAAAAACAAAGACAATCTCTATCCCTGGGTATCTGAAGTTGATATTCTGCCCAGCCAGAGGATACTGCAATTTGTTCTGCAGTGCCTAAATGTTCTGGAGACACCAGCAGGAAAATTTATATAAATATCAAAGTGTATTGAGAAAACTGACTGACTTACCGACCAAATTGCAACTTTCCTCCAAATTCCTTCATCAAAAATTTCATACCGGCGCTTGATCAGACCCTATGCCAAAGCTTGGCTCAAAGACTGAGGACACAGTTTTAAGGAAAAAAATATAATTGCCAAAATACAACAATCATAAACATATAACTTTTTATTTTAGTTTTACGGCATAAGTTTCAGGACCAAAGTTGAAGATAATTTAATTTGCAACAAAACCTCTTTCACATAATATAATCATTGTGAGACCAATAGTTTACCAGATAATCGAGAAGAACTATCTAATGAAGATGGCGGCCGAGTTACAAGAGGTACGAGCCCATAAATTTAGATCAAGCTTTACACTAGCCCTCTCTACACATCTGTAAAAATAATCACATCCTCTGATAAACGCAACCCCAAATGATACTTTGCAGTGGACTAAATGTTGGAAACAAAATGTTATTCATTTACATTTTGATTACATAACGTCAAGAAAGTAGCAAAAAAGATTTTGCCGACCAAAGCCTCTTAGAATAATTTATTTTCCTGCTTTATTGAATACTGACATCAAGTGACGTGTATTACAACTTCTTGTAACCTGGATTAGTGTGAAACGGTTTAACGTTTTTTCTAAATTATCGCTGGTATTGCAACATGTAATATAGACACAACTTAGAGACAACAAAGTAGTTGGGCTTGGTAAAGGCTAACTAAGTGTAGAAGCGTGTGTGGAAGAAGCACTTTGCAAATGGGTACTTATGTCTATATTTTACAGTTTGCCCCGTAAATAGAAGTGTATTTTATCTGCAACAATACCGGATAGAGACAAAGGAACAAGCAGCAAAAATATTTTTCATATAGGTATTTCTATCGAATTTGCTTTACTTAGACCAAGAATGGAGGTGTCTTCATTTACGCCCCGTTTGAGCTCATGCGCTGGACATCTGTGGGCTAGCTAAAGACGCCGATAAAGTAGTCTAATTTCTACAAAAAGTGAAGAATCACTGATAGGTTTTTACTACAATAAAATTGCGAAGAACCTCCGACATAAACTACACAAATCATTTATACGAAACTTTTTGATACAAAATATTAGGTGTTTCTTTTTTTGTTGTATTGTTGTAAATCAAATACTAAAAGAGAAATTAGCTTGCTACTTAAAGTTGTATGTTCTACGAAACACAAGTCGGTCTCCATAGTATCCCAGCCGCAGTCACGCGCACTGACATCGTCGGAGGCACGCAAATAAATCACGCAGTGACACCTCATATATCTCCCGCAACCAATATTGTTTATATCCAGTCAATACTCGCCACTTCAACCGATACCAGCCGATATCCATCATTGGTATTCTCTACACACACTCATCGCCTAATACGAAATACGACAAAAATTCTTTAGATATTCCCCAGCTCAAATTTACTTTGAAAAGGTTGCGTCTTACGCTTAGTTTACCATCAGTTAGAACTTTGTCGAATTCTACCAATGCATATAAAGAGATAAGTAAGAAATAACACCGTTTATAATTATTTGCGTCCTATCAAAAAATATTGCAACTATTTGAAAGGGTGTGTTTAAATGTGCTAATTTATTAAATAGTCAATTTGTACTCCATGATTGGATTGTTTTATAAAAAAACATATAAAATATTCATCGGTTTACTATATTAAGAAAATTGTTTATAAATGTTTACGTTATATATGGGCTAGTTGGGAATAACTTGACAGATACTAATTCCCTAGTTTTATCGATAGCGGTTAGAACGATTGACGAAATAATTCATCTGTCATGCGATGACAAATTCACATTATTTTTATTTGATTAGTTGCTCCATTATATTCAGATGTAAAGCCAATACGAGATTGGTTTTGAAATGCTTAAGGTAGTAAGGTAGTTGGGGATATAGGATAGGATAGTTGAAATGATATCTGTAAATGGCAAACGATTTCCGCAGGCCAAGGCATTAAAATTGTGGCAAAACTTGTACGGGAGCTGAAATTATATATTTTGGTAATGAGAGAGCTTAAGCTTTGAAATTTTCATGGTCACAAAAAAGGCAATATCTACCTGATTAAACAATTTTACTGCTAAAATATGATGAATATCAGAGACGATAAAGTTTTATGATTTCGAACATAAGTAAGTATTTTTATTTATCTCTGTGTAAAATTTTAGAAATAATATGTCAATTAATATATAATGCTCTCTCATTAACTTTAGTGGCCTTGAAATCAATTCATTATGTTTGTTAGTACAACATTAACACCCATTAAATCCGACCAACAACACCGTATTTTTTCTGCAACGCTACATACAGATGTGGTTAATAAAAGCTAGAGTTACGTAGCAAGCAGTAGGAATACATTACGTAGACAAAGGCTCCACCTAAAGAAAAAAACATTAGGTAATAATTATGTTTAAAATAAAAATACTGAGCATCACAGTAAACTATCAAAAGTAAAAATTTAAAGCTCTTTACAGTTTACATAACATAGCATCCATGCAAAAAGAACTAAAGCGCCTGTGATAAAACACGCAGCAAAATACTTTTACAATAAATCAAATCGCTATGCAGCTGCAAATTTATCAGACGATGCCATGGCGATACGCGCGACACAGTTTTTATATTATTTGCAGTCATAATTTTATCAGGCGCTTTGTACTAACTACGATGACACCAGTCCACTAAAAGCAACAAAATAGTATTCCATGGCTCAAATTTAGTAGGTGCTGTCCAGTAACCCCAAGTACTACGCCTCCGGTAGTGGGTTTGATTCTGAATCGCGATTAATGTTGTGTAAATGAATTGCTTGCCGTCAGGGTGTATTTTCTCTGCAATATGAATGTATTTATACGTAAATCAATACGTTTGTCAATTATCCCGCTGACATAGTACAAACTCTGCCTGGACTAAAATCAGATGATCCGGGCAAATTAATGTTATTTTATACCTACAACATGCCAGTTGAATTGTTATTATGTGAATCATTTATTATGTAGAGTAATAGATATATTATATGTAGCAGAATGAAGAAAAGTGCAAAGATGAAACAATTTTCTTGTCTGTTTATACAGAATGATAGTGCTTGTTAAGAAAGATAGCAATAAAAAACAGTAAAAGCGTAATTTTGCGCGTATTGCGCAAAATATCGCAGGCGAAAACTTATGCTACTTACTAAAATAATGTACCTAAATAATGCGAGCTAAACCTCAAAACTTTGTGAACAATAATTTTATCTGATTGCACGGGTGGTGGACAATTAAAATTTTGTTAAATTAACCCTACTGAAAAAAAAAATGTCGTCGTCTTCGTAATAAAGAATAATAATTGCATAAGTAAAAATAAGAACTAAAGATCGTATGGCAATGACTTACAGACAACGCACAGACGAAACTATGGGGACCAAAAACATCAAAAAGCTGAAATTTTGCATGTATATGGACATGTTTCTTCGGGAGCGTAGAAGTGCACTAAGAAGGGGTTTCTCGAAATTTCCACGGACTCGGGCAGGAACAGTTAAATTAAAATATAAGCCGTGACTACAGGCATCCTCTAGTAATTATAATAATTACATATATTTTTTTTATAGTGTCACGCCTGTATCCTCGTAGAGGTAGGCAGAGGTGTAATATTACGCCCACATATCGCATGAATTTAAGGTCCCACGTAATAAGAGGCAAGCCTATTGCCGTTACCGGGCACATCACCAGACTCCGTGCTGCTACTGAGAATACGGAAAAACCCAGTAACACTTTTGCACGTCCGCGTCCCGGGAATCAAACCCAAGACCTCCAATCAGCAGTCGCATACGCTATCCACTGGACCACGGAGGCAGTCTGTGTTCCAGTGGATATCGTATGCGAGTAATAATTACATTCATGTATTTAAAACAGCCGCATGTACAACAATAACTACTTAATCCGTCGTGCGTCAATCAGCGGTGGTGCTTGAGACTCATAATCTTTATTAAATCAAAACATCCCGCCGCATAAACGTATTGTATTACTTTATTGCCCGTGTGATTTTATTAGTCATAAACGCGATAATCTTAATCCTTTTAAAGTAGTACTTAGAGATAATAATGTTGTGTTTACTTTTAAGAGACAAGTACGTTTATCTAAAGGAAGGACGAATCGAACTCATTTCATTTGATTTTATGACAATCTGTGTCAATCGTGCACATTTTTCAGAATCTTTTCTTTGGATTCTGGCAATTTAATTGTGTAATCCAAAGATATTGCTCTCGGACCGGTGTTTTGTGTCATATTATTTTATTTAGCGGGTCTTACTCGCGATAACTCTCTTACTTTTAGGTATTAATACGTCTGTTATTCTCCAATGTTTCAACTTACGGTGGTCGTTATGTGTTCGTTGCTAGAATATAATTATGTGAATCCCTAGCGATAAGGATTATCTTAATATATAAAATCCTTGCGTTACTGACTGACTGACAGACACGCTACAGCCGAAACTATTGGGCGCAGGAAGCTGAAATTTGGCATGTATGTTCCTTGGGGACCGTAGGGGTGCACTAAGAAGGGATTTCCCGAAATTCCCACGGGATCGGCCAAAAGGGTAAATTAAAAAAAATGCAGGCGTAGCTGCTGGCGTCCTCTAGTATATTATATTCCTAGTGCGGGAACAGTGTTTACAGAGCGACTGCCGTCTGACCTCTGCATCATATAGAGCGATATCCTTGTCCTATGATTTAAACCAGTATCAGTAGGTTATTCTAAGAACTTCCATTGTAACGACTATCTTAGAGGTTCATGACAGCAGGGATCATGCTAAGTTTTCAATTATTAAAATTTAATAATTTAAAACTTTTGAATTTAACTGGAAATCCTTCACGGATTTGATCCCATTATCCTACCCATTATGTAAAATAATCCTCTTATAACAGTCTCCAATACTTTTATGAAGATTGCACTTTGTAAAAACATTTCTGAATTAAGCTTCTATTTCATTTAAAATTTATAATCAACTTGCTGACCCGACAAACGTTGTTTTGCAAAATTTTTTTTTTTTTTGAAAAGTAGATGTTGGCCGATTCTCATAGATACCGGATAAGCACAAAAAATTTCATCAAAATCGGTCAAGCCGTTTCAGAGGAGTATGGGAACGAAAACTGTGACACGAGAATTTTATATATTAGACAATATATTAATGAAGTAATTTATGTTTTAAATTATAATAACATCTCGTAACGGTGTTTCTACTTATCGAAGTTACGTCTACTCTAGCTGCCGATACCACAATACAACGCACAATTCAAGTCGACTTCATTAATGCAAACTATTGCGGAACGGTTACATTACAATCATTATTTGTTGATGTGCGTAAGCAAGCGGGCTGCGTAGTTTTTTTTTTAATTACTGCAACGTATTCTTATTGGATTTGGCGTAACTTACTGATAGTCAATTGTAAATTTGTAATGGAACAAACCTAGTTTAATGCCATCTTTGTTGAACCAATCCGGCTCAGCGAGAGAGGTTCCTTTTCCTCTACCCTGATTTCAAAATGGGCAACAAGTTACTATAGACCACTATCTTTTCCAGTAGCTTGCAACTTGCTACTTGTCTAGCTAGTTAACGTATACCTAATGGTGCATCCAAACTGTAGTTACTTATGATTGGGCAACATTTAGAAGCACCGCAACATTCAATGACTTTCAGCAACAATATCGAGTTACCTAGAGTGTTTTGTTATCGAATGTTGTGCTCTAACATTTTGAGATGTTGCTCAACAAAAAGTTAATGCACGATAACGCACACAAAGGTGATCTAACCGTATTCCGTTCTTCGTTTTGAGGTCTCTAAAACATCTACAGCAAACAAATTGGTCTTAGAGAGAACACGCACGCCCAATGTGAGGTCGGCCTAAGTGGTTGAGTTACCGATTCTGGTCTCAAATGATATTGCTCTATCACGAACTATCATCATAACGTACTGGCGCTTTGTATAACTTTAGTCATTTCACATCTCACCTTGATTCGATGGATGCTTGGCACCCTGTGGTGCCTTTTGGGCCTGTTGCAGGCTCCGATCGTTGAAAACTTGAAGCGGAAAAAGAAACTTCAATTTGCAGTTGGTACGTGAATTATTCCTCTAGTGTAGCTAACCATGGTGGATTTATGCCATGCCAGGTTTCATGGTAAAACTTTATTAGGTACCTTGCTTTGCACACCGTTGATATATCTCGAAAGTCTACGCTGTACCATTTCACAATACAAGGTACTATGGTTACTAGAGTTAGTAGTTGTAATAACTAACTCTTGTGTCACAACAATCACAAGTTATCTCTGATCAAAATCCCAGTGTAGCTACGTCTTTGTATGCAAAGCCAGCGAGACTTTATGTTGTAAACTAAAGCTGCTAAGTCAATCCTAGAAATATATCCACATTCAAGCATTAATCTGGTAATTTGTAACCCAGACTGCCAGTGATACTTATCAGAAAATAAAATAAACACACTGTAATATATTCAAAATATCGCATTCTTAATATTTATTGAAACAACCAAAATTTTCGCAACTGGATATCACTCCACCAATAAAATTTGTTTTTATGCCATAAAATGCAGAAAAGAATATGCAAGAGCGAGATAGCTTTGACAAATTCGAATTATTTTCAAATCATTCCATTACTTTAGCTGATGCTAGAGTGAGATGGCTGCTGTTCCCACGTGCTAAGTCGAGGTCAGAACGCGCGTCATCAGCGCATGCGTTATGTCATTGTATGAAAAGGGCTTTCGAACAAAGGAAATTAGTTAGTTTTGTCTGTAAACGATTTTAGACTTTATGCTGCTGGATTAAGTTCTAATATTACAGTTCCCTTTTTTTTAGATTCGCTCCGCAGTGACCTGAATCGAGATTTGTTGTAGATATATGGATGTAGATATATGTTTATCAAAGGGCATTATTCACTGTACACATAATGAGATATTTACTGATAGCCTTGCATTCCGTTTTTTGTGTTGCTATTGTAAAAAATCATTAGAATAATATATGAGTAGGTAATTATAGCAATAGAGCGTAGTATCTTAGGAGTCCGTTTAACAGACCGCGTCAAAAATACAATACTACGCTCCAAAACGAAAATTGCCGATGTCACCCACAAAGCCTGCAAACTTAAATGGGACTGGGCAGGCCACGTTCGCCGCATGCCGGATGAGCTTTGGGCCAAAATGGCCACTAATTGGGTCCCCGAAGGTGCTAGGCGACAGCGTGGAAGGCCGAGACGAAGATGGCGGGACGAACTGGACCCGTATAGGAAGGACTGGCCTGTGCTGGCACAAAATAGTGATCTGTGGAAAAAAGAGAGGGAGGCCTTTGCCCTGCAGTGGGACGCTACAGGCTGAAAATAATAAAATAAATAAATAATTTTACAGGGAATGAAACAGTCGCTAGTCCAATTAAAATTGTTTAGTTTTGTAATAGCATTTTGGTATGATTTGGATTTGTATTTCTTGTTTCTTTTAGCTTACACAAGTGCATTCAAGTATTGGGTGTGACTAATTCCATAAGACAATGTGGCAAATCGTTGGAGGTGGATAAGTATTTATCTACCACCCCAAGTTAACAAGCGCAACTGTTACTTTCTTATAATAGATACTTATTCTCGTCATTGTACCAAGTTGACAAGCACTGCAGATGTATTTATGGCTAATAAATAAAATTAGCCAATTGATTCACAATTTTACCCACATCCAAGGTCTAATCCCCTGTCTTGTATTCCTTCGTCCAGATAGTGTTCAAGTAGGTAACTTAAAAACTAATTAAATAATTCATGGTCGTCGTCCTAGCGTTATCGCGGTTGCATCCAAAACTGTCACATTGAGACCCAGAGTTCCTTTAAACCTTAAAATCCAGCTAGATTTGACACAACATCAGCTTCTCCACATAGTAACTGCCGTCTGACCTGCGCAACCCGAAGTGATAGCAATATTGCAGGGTTTAGACCAGTGGCAGGAAATTCACGTATAAAACCAAACTTGACGGCATGTAGAGTCCTACACATAGATATATAAAGGATAGAGTGGCAGAACAGTACCTAACTCAATACCGTGTCGTGTCCGTCGATGCGAGAGAGAACGCAACATTAAAGGCCCCCTGCATCTCTAACAATACATGCACAACATCAACATTACGCAGTGGCGTGCTAACGAGAGATGCAGGGGGCCTTTAATGTTGCGTTCTCTCTCCCACCGGCGGACACGAATAGGCCCCACTCTGCCACTCTATTCTTAATATCTCTATGGTCCTACATGCCGTCAAGTAAACTTCTATATACATAGTGATATTTATTCCATGTTGAATAATGACTGCTTCGTTGGTCTCGCGGCATAAACATGCACGTTGGATTCGGAGGTCTCGGGTTCGATCCCCGGGTCGAGCAAAGTGTTATTGGGTTTTTCCGTTAGGCAATTCTCAGTAACAACACGGAGTCTGGTAATGTGCCCGGTACGCCAATAGGCTCGCCCCCTATTCCGTGGGACCTAAAATTTCATGGCGAAAAGTGGGTGTAGCAATATACCTTTGCCTACCTCTTCGGGGATATAGGCGTGAGACTATGTATGTATGTTTAATAATAAAACAGAGTGCATTTTTGACCTCACAGTAGACGAAAATAGTACACGAAAAAGTGTTTGAAGGCCCTTATCGCCAGAAACGAATACTTACAATTTTAAATAGACTGACTGATTTGTATTCAAATCACTTGACTATTTGTTATTCTGTATGGCTATACTTAACTTTTACCTTTATCAATCATCAATCACTTATGAGTTAATTAGGTAGCTCTACGAACTTTAGTCGCAGTTGTTATAGGTACAATACATTTCGCTGATGTTGACTATATGTAGATGATAAATCAAAAGCAAACCATAGTTCAATCAGTGAATCTTCCGTGACCACGGTTCCTGTAAACTAGCCGAAACGTCGGATAATAATAAATGATCAATTTCTAAATCATTCGCCTGAAATGTAACCGCAGTGAAACCTACATATCGTGATAAAATCCGTAAACAGTAGTTTATTTTCAGCATGTAACATTCGCGTTAATCCAAGAAAATACTATCTACGTGCATCACAGTTACTTAAAATATTATTGTTTTAAGTCTAACTCTACAGTGTCTTTTAGTTACATGCAAGTTTTTTTAGTTCAGACGGCAATTTGCATATGACTTAAAGACGTTCTTGTAGTTTTAAAACAGGCTGCTCTACATAATACGCTAGACTAGCACCGTAGGTATGTCTTCTTTTTTATGTACTTGTATGTAGAGATGGTAAGAATGAAGAAGATATTGAAAGAAGAGTAAATGCTGTAGAAATGAGAGCACTGAGAAGTATGTGTGGTGTATCTTTGACCGACAGAGTTAAGAATTGTGTGATACGAGAGTGGTGTGGGGTAAAAGAAGGGGTGATAAGCATCGAGAAAGGCATGTTAAGATGGTTTGGGCACATGGAGAGGATGAATGACGAAAGACTGACAAAGAAGATATATAAGGCAAGTGTGAATGGGACAGGACGAAGGGGAAGACCTAGGCGGACGTTCTCTGACCAGATTGGAGACATCCTAAAAAAGGACAGGTCAGAAGTACCCTAAACAGAAGAGCATGCATGAGAAACTTGATGGGAGTGAACGAAGCAAGAGAGGTATGTCAGGATCGTTGCAAATGGCGTTCCGTAGTCTCTGCTTACCCCTCCGGGAAACAGGCGTGAGTCTATGTATGTATGTAAATTCCTATGATTTATACACATACTGTTATTTATGTGAGCACAATGCCACTAAACCGGAACGTCGACTAAAAGAAAATGTATTTTTATAGTATTTTTTGTACGGTACACGGTAGTAGAGCCTTGCTGATTTTAGCATGAATGGGCCGGCTCGACCGGGGAAGTACTACCTTCTCACAGAAAATCGACGTAAAGTAACAGTACCTAAACTGTTGCGTTTCGTTCGGTGAGTGAGAGTGCCGGAGGCCCTATCCCCTATCCCTTCTCCCTCATCCCCCTCCTTATCTTATCCCTTTTCCCAACCCAAAGGGGCGGCAACGCAATTGTGACTCCTGTGGTGTTGCTTGTGTCCATGGGCGGCGGTAATTGCTTAGGTACCATCAGGCGATCCGTCTGCTCGTTTGCCGCCTATTACAATAAAAAAAAAGTATTTTTATATAACGCTATTAAGACCCCTCACATAAATATTAGCCTAGCTAACCTCTATATAGACTAATTATTAAAATTAAATAATTATGGTATAAACCTGTTAAGTTAAATCCACCCCGAAGTATAAGTATAATATTATAAATAAAATGAAGTAAATAAACAATCAATAAATTTTATTTCAGTATTTCCACATAATAGTATAATTATTTTAAAACAATTTATTTATGCATCCAAAAAAGAAGCTGCACACTTATTCAAATATTCAGAAATTTATTTTATGTCGAAATATGAGGTACTTAAATTATTACTTAATAAATATCAGCTGAATTTACTTATTAATATTATGGAATGTGTAGTATTGTGCAATAATAATATAATAATAATCAAGAGTATTTCTTACTATTAAAATAATCTCACAAGGCAAAACATTTTGGTATAAATAATATCACTAAGTGAAATTAGGAAAACAATTAATTTCTACAAAAATAATGATATGTTGTTATTCTTTGTTATTCTTGATTGCGATGTAAATTACAAGAAGTAAAATAATAAAGAAAATAAATCTACTCTAATGCGTAATACTTTGACGGTAAATAATAATTATACATATTAAAATAAATGTAACTTATAATATGTATTGTTCTGAGAATCATTAATAAACCAATATTTTGCTTTAGTTTTCATAAGTATTTCGTTCAAATCATAAATAGGCATAAAGGTAAAGTAATCGAGTAAAGTTTCAATTTCTCTACATAGGTAATAATAGTCATAAGTCATAACGTTCAAAATAATTGACTTATATCATAGAGCTTTACGTCACCCTCTTTATTTTAACTATAATTACTTTTTAATAAACTTCCCAATAATTTGATTTTTATATTTATTTGATATTTAATAACCTTTTGTCACAAATTAAACATAACTTATCATCCACAATATTTGAGAAATTAAAATATTTGGTGACAATAGCCAATGAAGTTATATAATAAATATTGAAGTTAATAAAAATAAATTAATTTAAAAAGCAACTAACAAGAGCCTCATCAAGAATCTTACGAAATATAATAGTTTAAATAAAATTAAATCTCATTTCATATATTTTACAAATATAACGTGCATGTAGCCTCATAAATTTCAGATTAAGATGGTTTTGTCTCTCAAAACGCACTATAAAATATATATTATCTACTAGTATAACTATGTCTGTTTAGACATACTTATCATAAACTTTATTTAAACTGACAACAAAAGATTATATTATAGGTAATTAATTATTATTTGGCATTTATGCAAAAGTCGTTATTTATCTATAACATTCGTGGTTAAAACACAGTAAGCAAAAGAGGAACTTCGTGGCAATATTTAAATGTTTTGACGTGCTTATAAAAGTATCTGATTGTGACATAGTATTTCATTTAGATTTTATATTTTTAATAATCAAATTCACTTTTAAACGTCACTATACGTCTATAATCATATAATTTCATTCAAATCTCAAAGTAACAAGGCAAGATAAGCAAACGTAAAATGTGTAAGTATTTCCGTATAAAGGATGATGATTCTAAAATGTTAATATCGATTTATTGCCACTGGCCTAATGAATATCAGTTTGGTTGCCCATAATACATCCGTCCTGTCACTTGACAGAAATTAAAATTTCGCTGTTGGAAATCCTGACCCTATTATCATTTTAATTTAAAAATAAATAAACGAAATATGTGAATAGCTAAACGAAATCAAAGTAATATATAATCTTAAGACGGGCCGCCCAACTGCAAACCGTCAACATAAACTCTCTTTCTCAGTTTAATATCCAACAAATATAATTCCAATATATATATAACACAACCAATTGTAATAATTTAATACTCATTATTAACGAAAATCTTATATCATAAGGTAATGCAACATCGGATCTACTTCTAAATAATTGCTGCCAATCTCAAATCTCACAAATAACGCACAAAAATACACTATCACTCCTCCAAAAATCAACTTATTGTTCCCCTGTCATTCTCATAGCCATTTAGTCTAGCAGAGTAATAGCAACATGAAAATTTACACTCTGGTATAGCTTGAGTTATCAAAAAGATTTCAGTCGTTCATTTAGGAAGTAAATGACAACTAAACGTTATATCAATAGAATAGGCAAGTGTGGCAGTTAGCTTTGACTACGTTGGAGTAGCTCAAGGTGCCATTCTAGGCCCCCAACCTTTGGCAAATTAGCGTATGTTAATAAGTTACCTTGGATAACATATACTTTTATAAATATTTTGATAAATTCTCATGTTGCTATCTTCTCTGTATTTCCACACAGTTTAATAATAAAGAAGAAACCGTTAGTAACTAAGAAGTCTACACATTAGAAGCTTTAAGTGTTGAAAAGATTCAAGTTAGATATCCAGCTCTTCTTGTCGATGTCCGGCGCTCGCAGATCGCTCAAGAGTCAACCGGGCCCTCAATCAGCGTTTAGCATCTGGAACAAGGAATTTTACTTTTTAAATTTATCTCGAAAATAAGGTTAGCAAGGGTCAGAAAGAGTCCTGAGCGACCTGTTTTAAAGAGAACACGCATTAATTAAATGTATATAATAAATAATATAAAAAAGCAATATACACATACAGTGGGTAATTAAATAGTGTTGTGTCCCTTTGATTAAGGTCGATTGTGAAAACTTATTATTGAAAGAAGGCACATTGCAATGTCTTAAAGTAACTGATAGACCATGTTTTATCAGAAAATTATCATCACTAAAAATTTGAAAAATATTTGATACTAAAATGAATCAAGTGACGACAAGTTCTTTATCAGCTCAATACAAACCTTAACCCAGCTTTCTAGACTGTATTATTTTTATAAACAGTATATATGTAGAGTCGAAGTCAAAATCATTTATTCATTTAGACCACAAAGTGACGCTTATGAACGTCAAAAACAGGAGACAGAGACCACTGCAAACAAATTATATTTTAAAATTATTTGGTCGGCGAACTCTAGTCATACTGATTCACATGGAGGCCACAGATTATACCATGTAGTTTTGTAAGTAAGGGTTATGTTATAATACTTATAATTCATAAGAATAAACAAAACTGAAGTCAAAATACTTTCTTGGATTGATTGAATGATATTCGCATAAGAATATTTACATATCCATTGCGTATTATATGGCAGATAATGTTGTGGGACAAGATTCTCAAGCAAGTATTCGGAATGTCAGGAAAAGTAGTATTCCTTGATCTTAAAGTATGTACAGTTTTCTCTTCAATTAATACAAAAGGACGGCGGCCCACGGAATGAGGAAGCAACACAAATAAGTAATTGCTTTTTGACAGCATCGCGGAACTTAAATTTATTGCGGCGTCATTAAGCTTAACATCATAGCAAAAAATCTTTTGTTAGTCTACTGAATAAAACATTCCGTATAATTGTACAATTTGTTTCTTATTACGCAAGTTTAATAAAAATGCTAATAATATGAAAATACAAGTAATGAGGTCTCCTTAACAAATGTATGTAAAATTTATGGCTACCGATATAATCTACAAACAAAAAAATGTAATACCAGTCCTCCTCCTATATAAGAATAATTGTTCCGAATCTGGACAGAAACAGACTGCCAATAACCACATGCTACATATATACACAACATGTTTCAACACAGACTCCCATTGAAATTTTCTGTGTCATTTGAAGTCATGGTGGCATTAATGGGACCCTAACTAACGATAAACAAGAGAAGAGGAACATAAAACGATTGCATGCGCAGAGGCATGCAGTGCTCACACTAACAAAAAAAATCAAGTACGTATACAGACATGCGCCTGTGTGGATATAAGCTATTTGACACTTGCTCAATCCTTTCAGGGTTGTCAGAATACTAACACATTACTTTCAGTACACAGTAGATAAATATTACTTTTTGATGGTGATGACTCGTAATTAAAAGTGGTACAGTTCCACAAGATATCTTAGGTCGACGTGACTAATATTTCCATGAAATAAAGCAAAACATAAGCCTTCGTTAATCACTTCACTGTTATTCACTTTATAAATACAATACTAATTACAACTATAAAAAAACATTATTATCACTATACAAGTGCAGCAAACCATTATTTCAACGCCCTGTATTAACTGCTTCACACACCATAAATGTTATTTTAACGACAACCCTGCGCTCACATCCAAACACTTCACGCACACATGCGAAGCGCAACCGGTCGATTGACGTCAATGATGGGTGGGGACGAATGTATAAAAAAAAATTAAAACTATCAGTTTACTACGGACGGAAAACGACACATAACCATAACAAGCCATTGTTCGTCACATACCCGCGTATCAACAATCAAGTCTGTTTATTTGCAACTTGAATAATGACACGATGCTTTTTGTGAACGATAACGAACGATTTATACTGATCCTATTGTTTGATCTCGTTTACAACCACATTCACAATATTATATATCATTGGATTACGTCACAAGACAAGTAAAGACTCTAATGTGAATTTTATAACCTTTGATAATGTACACTTTAGATGCGACGTCATTGTGCGATGGTATATTAATGACATCTATGTATAGATAAATGTAAATGCGTACTAATGATGCGGTGCTGTACTGCAAAGCTCAGGTTTCTACACAAAATTTGCATAAGCACAAACATGCAAAGAATCATGAACTCAACCAGCCATTTAATAAACAAAATAAAAACAACTCTCTTCCTCTCTACGTTTCCCAATATTTTCTTTAAAATAAACTGACGACGTGCATGTTATTCTTTAAGATGCTTGTTTGTATTATTGTTGATACATAAGCCTGTGAATTGTTCCACAGTGATTTCATGTCGATCGAATGAACCGTTGTTATTCGAATTAAAATAAACATCCTCTTCATTGGAAGCTGAGTCTTATGGTTGAATGGCATTCATATCCTTTGTGGTAATGGCCGTTTAATATCTGGTATTCTACTATCATCCATATTACATATATAAATCAAACTATTTCTCGGAATCAATTCAATCCACTTTTACACTACTACTTTACCACTTTTTAATTCGTGCATGAAACTTCTACAACCAAAGATACTGCTACAGTGTCAAATTTGTATATTGTTACTAAAATGTTTGAGCATGTTTAACATTATTTTAAGATGACCACACATCTACTTGTATAATATATAAAAGGCGAAAGAGAATTTTTACACCTTAATGTAATAATAGGTTAAAATATGAATTTAAAAATTATAATTTTACATTTACAATTACACTATTTAACATTTAGAAATTTAATTTGAAATTATTATTATTATCCTAGCCTAGGGGTCTGCATTCTAGTGTGTGAACTACTAACTGTAAGAATTTTTCTTTGTGACGTGTAGAATCGACCTTTGTTCAACAATATTATGCTCTGCGAAGCACGTAACGATTGACTTTTTGAGACCGATCATCTAGGAATGGCTATGTATAAACAAGGTGGTGACGACCGCGTTTAAGCTCATCGAAAAGATAGGTTCGAGTAGTTAATTATAGGTATACATATATGTAAGTATATATAACACAGTTCAATTTAATTATCCAATTAGACAAGATTCAACAATGGCCAACAGTTCAACGCAATTCCTATTATGATCAAGCAATGCACTCTTATGGACCCATTTAAAATTAGCTCTCCGTTAATAACCTTTAGGTGGCTAATTTTGGATGTAAAGAACTTAAACATTCCAGTGAGGGGTCAAACCGAAGTGATATTTGAACACCCGTTCTTTGACGTCAGCAGTGTCCGTGAGGCTTCGTCACAACATAAGCACAAGTCGATACTACTAAACATATGTATAAGTATACGTACAGATACCACGGGTCTTCATATTACACCAGCCTTTGAGATAATTGAGGTTAGAGATGCCAATGTGTAATACGACGCTACTAATATACCAGCATAAGAATTTAGCACAGAAGGTGCTGTAGTAATTTAAATATAATTACTTCCCATCTACGAAATTAAAATTCTTACTGACGTTATAGCTGCTAAATAAGAATCTGAGTTATTACATCAGAAAGTAATTAATAATTATAAGAGGTCTGACGTTATAACCATTTTTCAAGTCTTTGTTTACTATACAATTCTGGGTGATAAAAAGGATACAGAAATTACGAAACTTACAACTGAAATTGCAACTCATTGACCGTTAATTCGTTACTGCATCATTGGGCATGCCTTAAACTTAATGTGTGTATTTTACATCAATGACTAGACATTATATTTTAGAGAGGACGCGACTAAGTTATGCGTCTTTAAAAATAAAAGTTTGCCATTTCACTAAGAGGTTATTTTAAAATATGCAGCAGGCTGCAAACTGGTCCATATTATTAACATGTCAAGGTTCGTACAACCGTGTCGTAGTTAAACCTGTCACGACCATTATTTGAAAATAAACTGAAAACTAGAACGAACTGTACTAATTATCTCTTGAGCTTTAGCGCTAGTATGTTTTTACTGAATTGCTTGTGTTTTACGTTGAAAACGTCATTTGCCACGAAAACCTCGTAACTTTTCAACATTAGTTTTGATAGTCAATAAATAAAGTAATGGACTCAGAGTGGTACCTTGAGGAACACCATTAACAAAATTGCTCCTATATAATATTTACAACAATAACTTGAACTAAAATTAAAACTATATGAAAACACATGGTTCATATATTTCAACAATATTTTAGTGTATCTCAATAACAACAATTGCTTGCAGTTTGAATTAATCAATTCAAACTGCAAGCAATTGTTATTGAGATTAGCTAGGCTACGATTAACCAATCCGATTTATATTAAGACTTTTGACATGTACGGATTTTAAAGTAAATGTCTATCATCCTAATTTACCAATCTGAGCAAAAGATCACCTTCAAACATGATTTATTTCAGCATTAAAAAGGAAACATCAGCATGCACCAAGTAGCCATATAGGGAAGTAAGCAATTGAGCGACATCTGAATCAACACTGTACATTGTACTAGGAAGATTATGTTACGTTAATTATTCACTTTTTACACGCGTGCTCCGATCAGAAGCGAGACCACATGCCAAGGTTTTTATACATACTCCTTAGTCCTTATATTTATTAAAATTCAGTTTAATTTTAGTTCGATCCTACCTTCAAGATTAGTTCCTTTTCAACATTGTAAGAATTGATATTATAGTGAATAAGCATTTGCAATACTTGTAATCTGTCAAGTAAAGTATTGTTTGTTGTGATAGGCTTTCTAAAAGCAACGCCGCTAATGCCCGGTAGAGACAATAATACAATTGACAATGATACGGTACTGGAACTAATATATTCTCGCTCCAGTTACACCATACAATAACATTGGACACGTAAATGACGGATGCCCACATCCGCTTTAAATTCAAATAACCGACATATCAAGAAACCCACGGATTGTAGGATGCGAAGGAGCAAACAATGACGTAGGGGATCCGTAGAGGTCGATAATCTTTATCTCTTGCTTGGTATTTAACTGTTGAAGAATATCCTGTTATTGTAAAACAACTTATTGTTTTTAGGCAGTTTTAAATCGAAATGCGTAGACGTACGTAGACGAAGTATTAAAAATTTAATACGTAATACAGCTTTTTGTAAGCTACCGCAAATGTTCTGATTGTAGAAGTGATACATATTTTATTTATAAGGACTCTTTGTGTTAAAATAACATATTCCAAACAAAGTATTTGTTGTGATATGAAAACAAACATACCGATTCAAATGTTAATTCTAGCAACTAATAAAATAATATTAGCAATCATGTTGTTAAAACACAAAATAAATTCAAAACACTTTTTTATTGAATTACTAAGAAGCAAAGGAATACATAGAAGCAAAGCATGTAAAGGATATTTGTATACATAATACCTAATGTATATTTTAATTAACCAGCCACTGGGTTAAAACTGTAAGATTTATAAATGAATTCATTCTTATTTATTATAACATATTATATCTGTTTATTATTCAAATTACATTGAAGGACGTTTCAGCTGATTTTGTCAGTATTTTCAATTAATTTGTAGCTTATTTGTCACTTTATAGCGGCTTTTCAAAATCCAAATAAATAACAAGCATTCATTTTATGAGCGTTTTAAAGATAAGCATAATTTATTAAACGCAATGTCTATTCATTCAATCAAAACCATGTCAAAATACCTACAACGATCTGATATATTATGTTAACATATTTCAATTACATAATCTTACTGCTTCTGAAGAAATCAAAATTTGGAAAATATTTACTAAATATATGTATTATAAACATATATATTCAATTTAAAAGATATCAATGATCAGCTACTCTAAATTGATTTGTTTTATCCTAAACTATTTCCATAAATAATTGAATAAAATTAGATTTAGTTGAACTGTGTGAACCGAATGAATATTAATGATATTGAATATGAATTAGTTTTCTAAAGTGGCCCGTGCAAGTCGACTTATCCTACGTCATAGATTTTATGTCCTTGTAAGTGATTGTCAATGTTATAAGTAACTCAAGTATTTTATCAATCTATGGTTCCTTTTGGATTAAATTTACGAGCTATTCACAGATAATTCAAATCTGATATTCACAGATCATTCAAATCTAATATTCACAGATCATTCTAATCTAAATCTTATCTGAAACATTGACTTTTCAAACATTTTGATGATATTTTAGGAATGTTGTTTTCGGTTCGATGACATTCTAATTAACAAGATAATTGATAAATTGAAATTTTGTATTTATTCAATTTAATACGCAGAAAACGGTTTCTTTTGATGATCCGACATCGTATTTCATTTTGTTTTTAACGTTTCTTGCTTTTACAGGATCATAATTCATGTTCGTGATCGTTAATATGTCTGCTGCTAAACAATTTATGTCATAGGTATGTAACTTCAGTACATTCAAGTTGAACAATATACACTTGTGATTACTTTTTGTCTAATAATAACTGGTTTATCCCCAAACAAATATTGTATTGACGTCAATAACGTCATTAAACAAGGAAAACTGAAAAGGGCAGCTGTAATGAAAATAAATTCCTGCAACTTGTTTACTTACCTATATTGTGAAAAATGATCTTGTGGACATTAAAATAAATATAATTATGTTATTTAATTTTTCGGATGGTTAAAAGCAGAATTTCTTTAAGTCACTTCTTAATATAAAGGTGTCTTTGTATCTAATCAAGTTGAATATCCATTCAAATGATAAATTATCTTATTACAAAAACTAGATCTCTTAATGCCTTTAAAACCAATAGCGGCCTCGGATTGATTAAAGTCACCATTTCCTCGTTATACGTTATAAAAACAAATCATTACTTGAATAAACTCATTAATTTAGTTCTTTTATCTAAGTTCAGCCGTTTGCTCTTGTGTTAATTATGGGTATGAACGTATCCTGCAAATAGATTTCATAATCTGAAGTCAATACCAAAGTATGTTTAAGTCGCTCTGGTTAGTAATTCAAATAACATTCTAAGTTAGAAATTAAAATATTTAGACAATAGTAAGAAAGACGAAAGAGATTAACAACAGTAAGAAGCTCACCTTTTTGGGCATCGTCGGTGACTCGAACTCTTCGTCATCGCGACTGGACAGTGTGGAGCACGACGAGCACGCGGAGTCTGCGGACAGAGACCTGGACCTCAGCCAGTCCACCTCCTCCTCTGTAGCACCGACCGCCACTCCGTCCGAGTAGTCGCTGACCACCACACTGGGCGTCCTCACGCACCTCCCCCTAATCTCGCAACCCTCGCTGCTCCTTCGCCCCAGTTCCACCACATGGGCCTCAATCAAAGTCCTCTCTCTCCTGGGCGACATCGCGTCCGGTGGGGGCGTGATATCGCGAGGATGTGAGTGTCTCCGCAGGCGCGTCTCTAGTTCGACTGCGGAGTCATCGCTGAGGTCTCGGCTGCGGCGTCGCACGGCGGCCCTGTCGTCATCATCGGAGGACGTGATGTCTTCGGGCGGCGAGGAGGTGCGTGGCGGTCGGAGGTACTGCATCGGGCCTGGTTCGAAGCGGCGCAACAGTTCAGAGACCCGCGGCTGCGCGTGTCGAGTGACGCGGGCGGTCGGCGGCGCGCGCGCGCCCGCACTGACGCTCGTCCTGCGAGGCGCGTGCGCTGTCGACGGCTCGCGCGCATGCCCCGGACTCACTCCCGCGCTTAACTTCAAGTAGAACAGGCTGTGGCTCAGCGCTTTTTCCCGCAGCACGCGGCGGAAATCTTCTGGCGCCGGTTGTTCTAGTCGCGGCATTATTACTGCAAAAGAAAGAAAACATTTTTGATTTTGTAAAACTTAATAATACTTATTATAATAGGATTTGGTGAAAATACCGGTGTGACAGATGCCCATTGATGTATTTTTAACTGACAGCAGCAAGACTTTTAGCTAACGCGAAAAAGTTAAACACGTACCTACGACCCTCAATACTCGTTATCATGGTCCTGGCTTTATCCCAATGATGTCACTCACATCCTTGGATGTCCAAGGCTTTTGTTGTGGAGCCCGGGGACTGCTTAGTAGTCTAACCACAGATATATGTGAGTCTAACCATATTTAACAAAATATTAATTTTCCAGAGAGCGACTGCCATCTGACCCCGAAACCTAAGCCCTATAACCTAAATACATACATGTACCTACTAGCACTAAATGTAACCAAGCGGGCCCAGTTTCAGACTCCTTACCAGAAACTCGAAAATAATTCCCTAACAGTAAAATACAAAAATACCTTCGCAAACTCAAAATATAGATCTACATATCCAGAATTCATCATCATCATCATCATCAGCCTTTAACAGTCCACTGCTGGACTAGGCCTCTCCGTTGAAAGGAGGAATTGGCCAACTATACCACGCTGGCCAAACGGGTTGGTATAGGGTTTGTATCAAGTTTGCCTTCTCTTACAGTGCTGTTCTAAGCCTGATATGCTCCCTCTGTCGGCTCTTACGACACCCATGGGATGATATGGGGTGGTGACAATCTGTATTCTTAATCCGTCACCACACGGACCAGAATTACCAATCACGTAAACATCTCAAATCGGTACAAAGTCTTTCAAAAGTCTTTCGTCACAGTCCTTCCTAAAATAAACGCCGTTAAAAGTTAAATAAAAATAAATAGATTCGATTAACCAACCATACCCATTCATTTGTTGTGCTACGTTACAACCCGCGTTAAATTAAATGCGTACGTCATTAGTTAATTAAAAACACTACTGACCTTGTGCTAAATTAACTGGTACTCGAAAAACGTTTCAATAATTGAACATTTCAGCCTTATCTGTAACAATACAAATAATGTTTAGGACACACATTCACAACAGGATGTTGGTAATATTTCTCAGCGTTCTGATTAGAATATTATGATTTTATTTTTTATCATTATTTCGGTCAGTAATGACAAAAAACTGTGTTGATGTTTTGTAAAAATCTGTTTCTTTTTACGTTATTCCTACTTTTCTTCATGGAGGAGAGGTTGAATTTCCAAATGTCCTCTCTCAGTTGCTCCTCTACAATCCAGAGGGGAAATTTCCGCTTCTTACGCTGAAAAGTTTCGGCAGTACGTAGCCTGTCAGCCAGTAGGTAATGGTAGAGTTTTATACAGTTAGAAAGCGTTTATTTCTATCAGACGAAAGACATGAACAAAAACGACAATGTTAAAAAAAAAGGTTAATCTGTACACGCCTATTATATTGATTTATCTTCATAGTAGTGGAAGGTAGGCAGAAGGCTTCATCAATATCCTACAGGATAATATCCAGAATATATCTGTGGAGGAATAAGGTGTGGTGTTCCTCTTAGAGGGAGGATCCTCTAACCAGGCTATGTGGTCGTGCCGGGTGGACTGCACTCCGACGGACATATTTGAGAAGTTGTATATAAACGTTCGGGAATGAATGTTTCGCTTGCGCGTTTCAGGACTCTTTGAATTTTGGCGTAGCGTTGTGTTATTTCCCCTGTCATTGGTTGGCTTCGGCGTTATGTAGCTGGCTGGTCGCTACATATGTTTAGTGGCATGCCATTGGAGAGGCCTATGTCCAGCTGTGGACTATGATAGGCTGATGGTGATAACGATCATATCTAGAATATGCCCGGCAATATAGGTAGTCTGCTAAAGAACATGGAGCCGTTATCCCGGTTTATAGCAGTTGAAACCTATTTATTCGTAGGACATTGCTGAGTACTGACTCGATTTATTTATAACAACAATACATTCCATTAAAACACTCCAGACATGATTGTCGAGTGACTATTGATTTATTGATATTATCATATTGTTGTTTACGAATCACGGTGGAAAGGTATTCGAAAACACAACAACATGCTCAAATAACTGTTTTCTTTATTTATTTTCAGAACATTCATGCAGTATTGTATGTCTTAAATATTATAAAACGAGCAAGGATTCCGTATATCAGCGACTAGCCGTTTCCCACGGTTTCACCCGCGTCCTGAGGAAACTACTTCGCGTACCCGAACAGACCCAAATATCTTACGGATGCCTATTTTTTCTAAAATAAAATATAGCCTATGTTACTCGCAGATAATGTAGCTTTCTAATGGTGAAAGAATTTTTAAAATCGGTCCAGTAGTTTTTGAGTTTATCCATTACAAACAAAAATACAAATTTTTCCTCTTTATAATATTAGTATAGATAAAGCTTAGGTGTCTACAGAGATACAGTCGAAATTATGTTATGAGTAATATAAATTATTGATATTAGTCATAACATGATTTCGACTTTCGACTGAAGGTTTTCAGAAGTGTTGCCTAAATGCAAAATATGCAAATCGCTTTGCCTCTTATAAAGTTCCTGTCCTGTACTGGTTTTGGATGAGCTAAGCATGTTCACACTCTGAAGAATCTTTTCAGCGACTACAATTTCTAAAAAAATAGCAGAAGTCAAGGAATTGCCGTCTGCAGACGAGAATGAACAGGAGATTGGTGCATACCAAACGAAAGAAAATAATATTAATAATACAATACTGTTCTCTGGCTTTAGGCCGGCAGTTTAGTTGACTATAAGTAACCATCTCTCTTCTTCTTCTTTTTCGTATGAACGTGTCACCAACTCCAGTGTCGGCATTTTCAGACTTGTTTTAAGACAAGAAACGGTACTGACAGCTGTACGTGCCCTCCGAAGCACGGTAGCGCCCTGATGTAAATGCAACACACGATCACTCATCCAGGTGGTTGCTTGTGACTACTAATGAGATGAACACACGCTTCTCCAGACTAAATGTATGAGATGCAGTTTTAAAAACGCCTGTCGTGACTTTAGAAACTTTTACACGTGTAAGTGACACCAGAAACCAACACCAGATACCTACATATAAAAACTATTGAACAGATAAACTGAGCTCATATGCACAGTACATTGTTGCACATTTGCGCGAGACTGTGACACAATAGCCTGGCTTATCGCCGCCGATCATCTGTTACTAACAGTTCCGTTTACATTTACAACGCGTGTGTTACAAAAAATGCAATCTTTGAATATGATTCTTCATTAAACATATTCGGTAAAATTAAATCGATCAGTAAAGAATATCAAGAGTTCCATTTTCTTATTGACAGTATGACGCGTGCCCTAAGTACTTAGAAAATCTTTCTTTTTGGTGTCGCATTGGAAAACCGGCAGCGGGTCTCCTACCTCTACTTCAAATTGAGCTTATCTCAAAGTGTAGTATGAAGTCGGGCACAGGGAATATATGCGACTCCCGAACGAATTTCAGTTTATGCAATAAAAACCACGGTAGAGTTTTTAACTGCCTTTAGAGGCTGCCACGCGTATCTACTACAGCGTGGTGTGGCATGAGAGACCCCACTAAATTATTGATAAACCCAGAGATAAAAAAACTTTCCAAGCTTTCACGGAAACCTCTGCAAGCATACGACACAAGGTACTTGGCCTCCAATATCCTTTATGTACTGTATCGATACATTCCCAGAAAGCTAGGTACGGTTTCGTAATAATCATAAGTTTCAAGTTGGATTTAACTACTCCCTAGTTCCAAATTGTCTTAAAATACGGCGAACGACAATCTAGAACTATTATTAGTGACCACGAAAATTTAAATTCCTTTACTAACTACGTCCTGCCTCTTAAAGATAGTGCCTTACCCAAAGTTATATTGACGTATGAAAACGACCTTTTACTCGAATTCATGGCGTAAAAAATCTCTCTTCAGTCGTACACTCTTGACAGAGTGGTCGTGGCTCCGTGATGAATGTCATGAGTGAGTTGTCATGTGGGTTTTGGGTCGTCATCAGCCTTCTCCTTGGCTTCTAAAGCCTTTGCGATGTTTCTCCATCTGTTACGGTTCTTTGCATTGCGTGAGCACTCTACAACGGAACTCTGAGTGACAGATTTAATTAGGTCAGTCCAGCGCATAGGTGATCGCCCGCGAGAGCGCTTGCCTTCCACTAAGCCTTGGATGACCAGTCGCTCCATGGAGTTCTCATTTCGTGATACGTGTCCGAAATACTTGAGGACTCGCGATAAACAGGGACAAGACCAAAATGTTGATAGTGGACCGAGCTGAACTGAACAAACCAGAAATACTCTCGATTGGCAACTGTCAAGTCGTCAAGAGCTACGTCTACCTTGGCACCACTATCACAAACACTGCAGGATGTGAAGACGAGATAAGAAGGAGATGTGCCATAACAAGAACTGCTGTGGGCAAGCTTGAAAAGGTTTGGAAAAATCGCAACATCACCAACGCTACCAAGGTGCGTCTAATGAGAAGTCTCGTATTCCCAATCTTCCTCTATGGCGCAGAAACGTGGACAATGAGGCTGAATGATCGCCGGAAAATTGATGCGCTAGAGATGTGGTTTTGGAGACGACTTCTACGGATACCTTGGACCGCGCGGCGTACTAACGTGTCCATACTTAAACAGTTAAAAATTCAGAACAGATTATCGTCGACTGTACAAATGCGAATCCTCAAGGCGTAAAAAATAACATTATACAAAAAGCAGTTAGTTTTTTAAGTTACTTTTTAAACGTTATGCACGGATATAATCTTTCGTTAGGCAAGGCCATTGTGTTATTGAATAAGTGTTTCGTAATAATCCATGAATATATAACCCATTATGTCGCACGTAAAGTGATTGAACTAATTCAGGGCCATCTCACAATGGTGAATACATTCTTAATAGTACGCATCATAAAAAAGGCTAATGACTAATAAGAGTTTTAAATCAGAATAAATCTAAAGTTCATTTGAAAGAAGCCAGTAACGCCGAAAATAGATCGCATTTCAACTAGTTGGTAGACGAACCCTTAGTACTACCCTACTTTGAACGAAAAGTATGAAGATAAAGGGAGTAAAATGCGTGAAATAGAGAATTATTAGTAACATCTTTTAAAGTTAGAAACAAAGGCGTGGATTCAATGGATTCTCTAATGGACAAGCATTAATCCATAGGGAATGAGACATGGCCTACTTCAGCCCTAAATATTGAGAAATATTTGAAATCTTCCAAATATAAAATGGCACCCTGAAGGCTCCGTGGGCACCCGACAGCCCCCATCACAGGCGCCTGTTACATAGATAGAATTTACGTTGTACCACAAGTCCTTTTTTGGCCTTCAGCGATATACGTATACATAGACTAAGAACTTCACATTTTATAACGAACGGCGCGGCAGTAGTAGTTTTGTATTAAAGCGCGCACGCCCGCTTAACTAGCGGCTGGACACGAATAGCCGTAAATCAGGCTCAGTGCCGTGCCATTGGAGAGGCCTACATCCAACAGTGGATTATGGCATGCTGATGATGATGATGACACAGGGTAATTAAAGAATTTAATTACCACGCAGGCAAAAGCACGAATACCAGCTAGTATCTAAACTAGAACATGTATGACCACTTTAGCAAACTACACTAGTTCTCATATGACGTAAATAAGTCATATATTATTAATAAACAATAAATCTATTCTCCATATTGTTAAGAGGATACGATGAGGATACGTCATATTTTTACATTTTTATTCACTTTAGGGAAACCCGTGAAAATGTAGAAAAGCCCAGACATTATTGAGATCGTATTTCTCAGATTCAGTATCTATTGAAGTAAACAATCTTATGTTATGTGTGTTTAAGATAAGTAGGTACTTTATAAATATTTTCATGTGCATTATCTAGGAAAAATAGAACGCAAAAATATAGTATAGATTCAAGTCTGATTCCCAGAAGTATATTTGCTCCGATCCTGACATATTTAAACAATGACGAAACAGTGTGAAAAAACAAACACATTTAAGCAACATGTGCTAAGGCACCAAAATTTTCAAAATAAAATCACCAAGTAAAATACAGAATTCGATGTTTGAATATTTATTTTAATGCTTATTTAAAACTTTACCGTAGGCTTTCCTAAATTCTTTAAATCATAACTAGGGCAACTTTAACTTTTAAAAATGTTCGTGTAAGTTCCCATTACTGTATCACGTGTGTAGCCGGGTTCAGCAGCAGTGACCACAGGAGAGACTGGATATTGACACTCGTTTTGTCCCGGGGAAAGAATTGGGGGGCGTTGAAAAACAATTAGAAAATAAAAAAAAAACTTGTAGATCAATTGACATACTGTTATTATATTTACTACTAAAAAATTCAATAAAATTGCTCGATCGATATTGGGTCACATAATACTAATTATTAAGTTATCCTGGACAAAAATTTTATTATCACCATTAACATGACTTGGCTGTTAACAGTTTACTTGTCCCGTGTATTATATATGATTCATAACAATTGATTTTCTATTGTGTCTTGCGCCGGACAGCGAAAGGGTTAAGTTTATAATATTTTAAACAAATAAACATAATTACAATTCCTACATCCAACATAATTATCGACAATAATCGTATCATTCAACAAATACGCACTTTTTATCCTCACTCAATAGGGAAACTCATATTTCCAACAATTCCAACTAAGTTCTTATTTATATGGAACAATGATATCGCAATTATAATGCTTGACGTGACGTTTTTCTCTGAAAATACTACGCAGTTCGACAAGTCATTCCGCTGAACAATTCCCACAGGCAATTAAGATAATTAACGGCAAGTGAGAAGCAAAGAAAATGAACTAAGCGTATCAATTTGATTACGAGATTGACGCTTTGAGCTAAACTTTTTAAAGAGTCATCTTCAATAATAAGCATATTATGCAGTACATATAATTACATATTTGATTCGAAGGCCATAATATGCATAAGTGTAATGAAAGTATGGTAATTTATTAATATATCTAAATACATTTCGGTTCTTGTAAATATTTTGTTACTTTTACGATTTCTCCACATTCGAGCATTCCCTGCTAATATCAGGTTACCCGCTTACTCGTTTGTCTTCCTATGCAATAAAAATAATAGTCATTCCTTAACCATGGCTGGTATACTCCACGCCAAAATTTCTGGGAAAATAAAAGGTTTTCACATACATACATAGACTCACGCCTGTTTCCCGGAGGGATAGGCAGAGACTACGGAACGCCATTTGCAACGATCCTGCTCTTGATTCATTCACTCCCATCAAATGAAAGGTTTTCACTATTATTTTTAATAAATTTCGTGATGTGGACCCATTCCATAAATATCAGTACCTAAATCTCAATTGGGTTTTATTCTAAAGATGATCTTGAAACGAAGTGCTAAATGTTATATCATCAACAAGATTTAATCCTAGTGCTCGATTATAAACGAAAACAGACCAACATTAATATTAGACCAGCAAATCGTAAAAATAAACAAACCAATGTAAAAATATCTTAACCCTACAAATAGCAGTGTACAAAATATTCCATTATGGGCATGTGACATGTGTCGCATACAAACGTATGAAACAGTAGCGCACCTTATCGCGATGTGCGTCGCGTACGAACTTGCGTACGCGCATCTCATATTCTCATCTGATTATTTACGCTAATCTATGGGAGCGGCGCGCACGTGGATAGAAACCTTAATGCGATACTACTGCTTAGGACATGCGACAAGGATGTAGGAGACATTTTTTTCTGAGGTACAGGTACAAATAAGTAAACATAGATATAGAGTCTAGATTGTCACCTGACTAGCCGGTCATAATATGTTGATCGGCGGAGTTAAGCAACATTTGCAGAGATCACCACTTGGATGGGTCCGCTTTTTGTTCCCAGATCTCTGTAATGTTCTTAAAAATATGTTATGTAAAGTTTGTCCGTTCGTTCTTGGCCAGTGTGAAGGACTATGGCCTCATCCTTCACATAGAGAGAAGGGGCCAGTGTCCAGCATTGGGAGAGTTGAACGAGCTGAAGTAGGGTAACTATTATTATTCTTTAGTTTTTACACTCATATTTGTTTCTTCGATCGGTTGCACTCATATTTGTTTGTTCGACCTGTCACCCAAGTGCGAATCTGCGGACAAAATCTAGTCCTAATATAAAACCGTTTCATCATTACATTCACTAATCATCGAATAAATTATTCACGGCTTCGTGAGCTCATAGTCCACATTATAAAACACATTCTCCACAAAGTTTATATTAAAACAGTACAACACACAACGACGAAGTTTGTTTGTTATGACAACCTTATTATGTGTATGGCGCTTCAAAAGTAAACAATAAAAAATTCTGCCTTTTTCTATTCATGCCACATGCGTGCGAAATATTACAAATGGTAGATGTTCTTTATTTTACAAACATGTTTGGGTTTAGCGCAACTGACGTAAGTGTGAACACAAAGAACTAATTACGAATATTGATATAGGATCACGCCTGTTTTCGTTTTGCATTGCTGTGAATCATGCTTGGTTATTATGCCAGAAGATATTTTGTCTTTGTTGCTCTTTTCTGCGCACCGATTGTAGGCTCCTACTTTGCCGATCCTTTTTAAGTTCAAATTTTCTAGGTAACGCTCGTGGACAGGTCAAAAATACGAGACCAGTCAATAAATAAGACGAAAACGAACCAAATAAAGTAGAACAAAATTAAGTAGCGTTGGCTTAGTCCAAACTTAGCGTATCAGATTCAAAACAGAAACAATAAAGGCCGGTTACAATATTTCATTAATCTAAGGATTTAGTTACTAGAGATACATATTTGACATAAGCTCCATTCAAAATATCATGTCCATGTATATCCAGTATCAAAACAATAATGTTTTCGTTTGTTGAATTTTCTAAACTTCGAAGAATTAAATCATCCGATAGAATAACTGAAACTTTAATCAACAACCACTGAAGAACTGTCTTAAAGTTGTACATATGGCCAATATTTCGCTACCCGCCGAAACAGCAACAAAACCGCCGCATCTACCAGCTTCGAACAGCCGTGGGTTCGATCCATGTGACGTCAAACTCAGCCTTGTCGTACGTAAGGGCAATAAGACACGCAATATTACAGCTTAATTTAGACAATACCACTAATTGACCAGCTCTGCACGCGATACGTATCAAAGGGTTCACGGTTCCTGGTTCATTAAGTTCACTGAAATTTATACAAAATCACTTTTGTTAACGGATTTACCTTGAATTTTTAAATGAGTATTAAAAGGCTGTAAGCTTAGAGTTTTGATCAATAGATATGACTAGATTCTTCAGCATTGTCCTAGCGTTATCTCGATTGCGTCCTCCTTTCTTCCTCTCGCGTCCTTTTTCCTCTCGCTAGTCTAATCAAATCCAGATATTATAGTATATTAGCGTACAGGTAATTATATCTAGATTATAGAGCGAATTTAATATTTTGAAAAGGTCCTAAATATATTAAGATGAATTGCGCATGTAAGCTACTTTTAAGTGAATTTCTGCAATGGACAAGAGAGGCAATGCAGGCAACGAGAAGTAAACGCAACTGTGGCACATTACGAGAAAAGGCCTAGATCATTTATTTTAAGGCAATATACATTTTGGAGAAATCTGAAATTAGGAGTAGCATAATTAGATGATTAGTAGAACATAGGTAAGGAGTAGGATAAGGGCTAAAGAAGAGAGATGTACCACCAGAGCCGTAGCAAGTGACACTTTGTAGCGTCTACTCGGCCATTATGGCTACGGAGATTACTATCCTACAAGCACCTACAAGCGTTATCCCAGTTAGAGCCCGGGGACCGCTTTCTAGTCTCACCCGCTTTGACTGAATATTAGCTTTTCCACAGAGCGTCTGCTTGACTGACCACCGCAACCCAAAGGTATAGCTATATTCCATGGATTAGACTAGTGTCAGTTTATTCATAGATACTGACCCTATAACGACTGTCAAAGATCTTCATGACAGCTGGGACCGACGACATGCGATAATTTATTATGCCTACGGGGATATACCAACACAAACCTACATCATTTATACACGTAAAGAAATTGCAACTTGCAGCTCTCCTTGCATATACATGTGTGAGTAATAATAATAGGTAACTATCACAGCGATAGTTCCGTGTCCTCAGTAATATCCGTATGCTAAGTAGGGCTATGTATGCTAATATATAAACTCTATTTGTGTACACACATTAATTTGCTATGGAACACACGAGATTACTTTTATAAAACACTGCCAAGTATATAAAACTATTAATAAATTACGATCTTATTACTTAGATAATTAGTGATTCTAAGGTAGGATTTGAACTTCACCCGTTGATCATAGCGTTGCAGTGATCATTTCAGCCGGCTCAATGACCTACGTACCGACTTTATAGAAAGTATTGTTACAAGTTTAGGATAAACTGTAGCCAGTCTAACTGTAGTTTGTCTACCTACACAGAAAAAAAAGATGATTACACAATTACAGACTCTAGTAACAATGAAATAACAAGGAATGAACTCAAACTCGTATAGCAACATACTATTAATAAGGTTTTGGGAAATATCATCATCATCAGCCTTAAACAGTCCACTGCTGAACTAGGCCTCTCCTTTGAAAGGAGGAAATGGCCTACTATACCACACTGGCCAAACGGGTTGGCATAGGGTTTGTATCAAGTTTTTATTCTCTTACATTGCTGTTCTCTGCATAATATGCTCCCTCTGTCGGCTCTTACGACACCCATGGGATGATATGGGGTGGTAACATTCCGTATTCTTAATTCGTCACCACACGGACAATATAGTCTAGCAAAATATTTCGAAACTTCTAGCGTGCAGTCTTTTGAGGTTTTACTATCAATTTACCTAGGTGTAAAGTTGTAAATAATATTTCAACCTCAATGAGGTTGTGTTCTACGTAATGAGGCTTTCTAATGATGCAATCACGGAACAATGAAAATAATCTGCTGCAAGTTATACTAAAATAAATAATTTGATTCATAAGTTATTATTATGTGCTCAGGTTCATCACAATTGGTTAAACAATTCGCCTATGAGGGCCAGATCCGATTTTTTGTGGTACCAATTTTACATAGGTACCTATTTTTTTATTTATTTATAGACTCACGCCTGTATCCCCGAAGGGGTAGGCAGAGATGTAAAATTACAACCACATTTCTCCATGAACTTTTAGGTCCCACGTAATAGGGGGCCAGCCTATTGCCGCTACCGGGCACATCGCCAGACTCCGTGCTGCTCTGAGTACTGAGAATACGGAAAAGCTCAGTAACACCTTTGACCCGGGAATTGAACCCGGGACCTCTGATCAGCAGTATCGCATACGCTATCCACTCGACCACGGAGGCAGTCATACGGCAACTGCTCTTTGCGGGTCCTCTAATCTCCACAGCCCACAAAAATTTATAATCAGACCAATGCCACAATATTTTAGATTAAATATTAATTTATTGAGGCTATGAATCCGTTACACAATGGACTTATCAGGCCTAGTTTTTGAACAACGACTTAATTTAACACCACACTTAGTCATAGATTTATATCTTTTTAAGTGAGTTTCTAAATTTAATAAGGTAGTTGAAAGAAAATGCTTAGAGTCCGATTTTTTACAAACATTTTTCTGTAGCTTATACCTATAAAAAGCTTTAAGACAGGTTTTACCTTTTTAAAGTAAGCTTCGAATTCTGTCTCCAAATAATTGTGTAATAATTTCTATGTTTTCTGTAGCCTGTTTTTAATACCCAACTCTATTATACGTGTACGCAAACGCGTTAGCCAAATTACTAGTAATTAAAAATTGCTATCTAAATTTGGCACATCCTTTAGCGATAATAGGTTTTCTTTACACAATGTGTTGCTTGCGTTAGCTCCAATCCGTCACGCGTACGTTATCGCTATTAATTTAACCTTATCTGTTAAACTAGGCCGACAGCTCCTCGACTATTACAAGTTTTTCACACTGGCGCCCAACCGTGCAAAAATCATATCAGATTTTAACTTGATAATTGTTAGGCTTGTAGCGAAATAGCAACAAATGTTAGCTTTTCAATTTATTTGTTGCTGGGAAAAGTTCAGTATGAAAGTTTTAGGAAGTGTAGTTGGTAGCGTTTTTTAAAATGCCTACTTATTTATGGATTATAATTATACATAATAAAATTTTTATTTATAGTAAGCAAAAAATCTTAAAAAAAAATATTTCAATATTTTTTATTTGTCTGTAGGTATTCTGTTATATCTGAAAAAGTTAATAGGCTCTAGCCTATTGCCCACTTAGTAGTAGTTCTACCTACTAAGTCGGCATTATTAATATTTAGTTTTTTATTTATAGTCTCACGCCTGTATCCCCGAAGGGGTAGGCAGAGGTGTAAATATTAATAATTAATAAAATGGTAAAGTTAAAAAAAGAAACATGAAATAAGATACAAGTAAAACCACAAAATTACCTTAGATATTACCTCACACTGTAACTGACATAATCTAATTGATAAATCATGATCTGGTTCTAACTTTCAACGCGTCAGTGTTGTATGTACCTACTTGGGGATTTTTCTCAACGGAAAAAGGTAAGACTGGCAGTTATAATTTTTGACGTTATATCTATTATTGACAAAGTATTATTTTTACTTTTTCGAAACTTTAATTTATAATCCTTTATTCGTTGTTTCTTAAATGACACCACCTGCATCTATACTACTATTATAAAGCTGAAGAGTTTGTTTATTTGGTCAGATTTTTTTTCTTGTTTTGTTGCATAGGTCATTTATCTAGGAATCTATACTAATATAATAAAGCGGAAGAGTTTGTTTGTTTGTTTATTTGAACGCGCTAATCTCTGGATTTTGACGGGACTTTCACTGGCGGATAGCTGATGTACCAAGGAGTAACTTAGGCTATAAATTAACCGGGTACGCGAAGTAGTTCCCTCAGGACGCGGGTGAAACCGCGGGAAACAGCTAGTAATTCATAAAAACGGACACAAAGATCATGCTCTTTCGCTTAACTACGCAGTATCCAATACGGAAAACTGTATACAATAAATGCAATTTATAACAATATAAATTTAATAAAACTTTTTACTAATAAAAAGTTATTGGCACAGTTTTCCTTATTTCGCTATTTATGGACTGAACTGTATATACCTAACCCTCTACAGTTCCACAGTAATGATGTTATTTATGGGAATTTTATTAAATACTAGAGGACGCCAGCAGCTACGCCTGCATTTTTGTTAAATTTACCCGTTTTGGCCGATCCCGTGGGAATTTCGTGAAATCCCTTCTTAGTGCACCCCTACGGTCCCCAAGGAACATACATGCCAAATTTCAGCTTCCTGCGCCCAATAGTTTCAGCTGTAGCGTGTCTGTCAGTCAGTCAGTAACGCAAGGATTTTATATATTAAGATTTTTTAATTAATAAGAAGAGAGTCCGTTTAATTGCTTTAATGAGAATGCCGTATTCTCCTTGTAATACGGTAATATACAAAGTTATTGTCTATCTTTACGCTATCAACGTCCTAGCGCTGTCAATCTCCGAGGATCCGCTGTCTGATATTTATTTGAAACGTAAATATATTATAAGTACAATCAATAGGAAAAAAATTGTTTTGTGCCTATTAGAACCTCTGTTTAACATACAAATTACTCCGTAACGAAGAAGCATGCATTTTTATCCCAATATAAACACATACCTACACAAATACATTTTGAATGAGAGTAAACGCCTAGAGGCTTCATAACAATTACAATTTTATTCTAGAACATCCTGTTTACTGTTATACAAATTGTTTAGAATAATTCCAATATTTTATTTTGTAATTATTCCCTGACTATTTTTCTGTAATAAATTTCGCCACATAGTTGCACATAGTCCCAAAGATCACAACATCAAGCAATAGAACCTTAGATCCAGAAAAAAGCTTTGGATCACAGAGACTGACTGCAACCTACAACTAAACCATTCACATAACTATTAAGGTGCAAATACGTAATCTGATTTATTCGTAATAAAGTCAACATATTTATGTAAATATACAAAAACAATCGAAGGACACGAATGGTATAAGCAAACATGGTCTAGTATAGTAATGCAATGTAAATCGTAGCGAGTGGTCAGTGGCTCCTTACTATTGTAATTTATACGGGAATGTTGCGCAATAACCTAGGGTTAAAGACCCTAGTATACTCTAGAATCTAGGCAACTGCATATCAAAATATAAAGCCTAGATTTTGATATGCAGCTAACCTATTCAACGAGAATGTTTTCTAGCAACTTTATATAGAAGTAGTATTGCTAAGCAATTCTCAGTAACAAGACTTTAGGTTTACTCCATTTGATCGAGATGGTTCTACATACAATGTAGCTGAAGAAGTTCTCCGTATATTGTACGTATTTCGCTCTGTAGAAAAGCTAATGCTCTGTCAAATCAGCAGGCCGATTCAGAATGTCACGAACTCACGACAACTCACTTACGTATTAGACATTATCTTCATAAAACACGTATTAAATCAACATAATGCCACATTAAGACAGTTAATACCTAAATGACAAGACAGGCTGTCTCATATGTATAATATGTATGTATTTACAAAAAAAAAGTATATATGTATGTTTATCCATTATCTAGTACCCGTAGTACAAGCTCTACTTAGTTTGGGACTAGATGGTGTTGTGTGAATGTGGTAGAATATTATTATTATTATGTCAAATTATTGTCCTCGTCTTTTAGCCGCCTATCAGAGATATTTTGAACAAATATTCATTGAATTCGGTTTATTTATTAATTTACTTCATACTGAATGCATCAAATTGATAGGAAATGCGATAGTTTTGACAAAAAATTAGGAAGCCCGTTTAACAATTAACGAAATCGAATGGCAAATGAGATATCGAAAGATTCTGAATCGCCCCCCGGGTTAGACTAAAAAGTGGACACTGGGCTCTAACGCAAAGTCTTCGATGCAACTGACATAATCCTTGGACAACGATGATGATATTCTAGATATTTCAATATATTTAACAATGTTCGAATTGGATTAATCCTGATATTTTCGATCAGACGCGCTTGCAACAGTGCCGAAATATCGGATTCTCGAAACAAAGGTACGTGTCAAATTGATTGTGTGTGAATTTCGATTAACGGGCTGTATCTGATCAGTCTGATCACAGATAATGAAATTACTATGTAGTTGATTTGTTGTTATCCAGGTTGCTTCCAAAGTTTTTGCGTTGGAGCCCGGGTTCCGCTTACTTTCAAAAACACTTTCAATAAAGCAACTTCCATCCGACCTCCGCAATTCCTAGGGATAACGATATCTCATGGTTTTTTCCGGTGTATATTTATATACAAATAATATATGTATAATAATAACATGTACGTACATTAATTAAACAGTATGAATATTCATTAACTAAAACCTATCAAGTTACGAAAAAGAAAATTACTATACTTTGAGTGGTCTGTTCTAAGACTACAGAACAAAAGGCAGACGAAGCGCGCGGAACACTTGCGTGAGGCCACTAAAGCAAATACAAAATTGAAAAGCGAATACAAACTCGGCTCAGTGCGCTGCGAAGCATCGCACAGTTCACACGTCACGATCAATCCAGCTTTTAAATTCATAAAATGCCGTCTTGCGTTTTTAAACATTGTAAAAGTTGTTTCCAAAAGCAAAAACGGGAAGATGGAATATATTTTTACAGATAACTATGGATTATTTGACTGTTTTATAATATTATTTCGATAAAATTCGTATTTCTGCAGAAAATATGTAAGTGTTGCCAGTTTACGTCGACGCCGTTCTCCCTGAATTAGGGAAAATGCACTTGTCAATTGATTATGTAATAATGATGGTCATGTTAATGAAAAATACACTAACGTAATGTAAAAATATATTGTAGATTATCTTTCTTCTTATAAAATATAGTAATTGAATTTCCATTAGTATATACATTGTTTTGAGTTCGATCCCCAAACGATCCAAATATTCGTGTACACATGGCTCCTCGTCAAGCTTTATGCACTTTGAGCTTTGTACCGTTCTTATGGCGTAGGGAATAAGTATCAAAATCGTACTGCAACTGTTTAGCTTGACTTTGCGCCGTGTGTACATTAAGTACAGAAACAGAAATCATTGATTGCAGCCATTATTTATTTTTAATTGCAATTTTTTTTGGTTTTGATTTATGAATCATAATATTCATAATTTATTGTGTACATGACAAAATGTTTATAGCTAATTAATATTTAGGACGCAAGCCTATTGCAATTAACCAAACATTTCCAGATACTATACTGAGAATATCTAAACAAAAAATAAACAACATATTCGCCGATCTAAGATCTGAAGCCCATGATTGGTATTCGTAAATATATGTTGTTGGTATTATGTAAGTATTTCTTCTGGATCGAGGGTATTAATCACAAAACATAATCTATTTATTTCTCAATTTACGAATAAAATTAGTTAAAACTTAACTCAGTACTTACATTTAAGAAATGTATTTATAAAAGCATACATTAATGGTTTCTTTTATTTGAATCATTTTCACAACAGCATTACATATTAAAAGCTTTAATTAAATCCATGGTAAAAAAACCGCAAACGAATATAAAATATGTAATATTTTTATATTCGTTTGCAAAAACTATATTCAAGGTAGTGGGAGATTATTCATAATCTGGCAACTTTACACACACATAGGTGCGCGTGTCCGTACAGTACCAGTCGCCAAATGTCACGCACACATAGCTGTCAACGTGCCTCACTTAGTCGGACGAATACGCTCCATCTGAGTCTTGTTAAATCTGTGGGTCTGTTCTCAACCATAAAAAAAAAAGTTAACCTATTTAGAAACTTAACAAGGGCTTCAGCTAACAATCTGCGCTACTATCACGGGCGGGTAGCGACATATTATGTATATGCGACATATGCTAAGCTGCGACCTTTTGGTTGCATTTTGGGTAGCGCAAATGACATAATTAAACCTATCAACACATTCTATTTTTGTAGCAACCTATTTGCGATATTCATTATGAACCCACTAAATATATTGTCTTTCTCTTTTTCAGTGTTAATATACTCAAGGGTAGGTAATGACTCCCCATGAAGACATCAACATGACAGCTGGAACCGACTGCTTAACGTGCTCTCCGAGGCATGGGGCAAGAAAAATTAATAATTTTTGCAAATTGTGTTGAGTAAATGGTACTTATCTGGCACATCGTGCTCGACAACTTTGACGAACTGTAGATACCTCACTAAGCGAGAAGGTTATCTGCAAGTGATTTGTCTCTGTTTTCTAATTTCGTAAGTATTAAAAAGGTCATTTAAATTAAAGTATTACCGTTTATATTTAGATTGAACACAACATTTTCGTGACAAAGTCTTTATATCTACGTTTCGATCTTGATCTTGAGCAACACCAATAGCAGCTATCTGCGTCTCTCTCTCTCTCTTACTAATACCAAGGAAAATACCCAAAAATAAGAGATCTTTGTCGCACTACTTTCGACGAATCTCACAGTGACAATTATAACGAAAGTAAATGATTAATCTTAGTGAATTAGCAAAGTTTTCACTTACCTAGTAGACATTATCTTCATAAAACACGTATTAAATCAACATAATGGCACATTAAGACAGTTAACACCTAAATGACAAGACAGGCTGTCTCATTAGAACCATATCTCTTCTTTTTTATTGCAGCAGTGACAACTCTGTCTGTACATGCGTTAAATTAAAAGGATCAAGACAACTACTATTATAGTTGCTGGTTCGAAAACTGCTTGGGTTCGTTTTTGTGATCTACAAATTGCTATACCAGAGACCCTTTTTCTACGTTTTTTTACAGTATAACTCTTCTCAAAAATTCTCAAAAAGCACAAAAATTTCAACCGGGAGGATGGATACAGACTGTCGACAACTTGGAATCAAGTAATCAACAAATGTAAACCCCGCCGCACTAACACAGCTCATCAGTGTGTAGACGTCATAAGTGTTGTGTGTCGACGTACCGACAGTTCGGATAAAAATAAGAATAAAAACAAATAAGGGTAGCTGCCGAAACCCGCGCTTCACAAGTACCTACGACGCTGAGAAGACATCAGTCCTGCCGCGACCGTGGCTGTTGTACGACGGCCGAAACGTCGGTAAAACAGAGGTATTTATACCTTAAATAGATTAAATATCGCGAATAATACCCGTTTTAATAAAATTGCATGATGTATACAAATCGCGAAAGTTTAAAATCGATTAGTAAGTATGACTCTATGAATCGTTTACCATGGTAGACTTTACAGATTTATAAATAGTGGCTACAAACAATGACACGGAAAACAATTTGTAGATCACACAATCCCGATGTCCCTTGTGTGGGACAATATACCTTGTGTGATACATCAATCAACGCTGTGATAAACGGCAAGACAGCTGGTTAAACCTGTACGCTTTCCATATAGTCTCTGAATGAGTGCTGTTCTGAAAATATCAGTCCTGTTTATAAAGTATCCCATTGCTGGGCACGGGCCTCTTGTTACGTGAGAAGGGAAGAGCCACCTCGCTGACCAACTGCGTGTTGGCAGACTGCACATTTCTTATAAAAACAGTCTAGAGAATTCTTAGACGTGGAGGTTTCCTTACGATATTTTCCTTCACTGGTTTAACGAGCGATAAACAACATTTTCATCATCATGAGCCTTTAACAGTCCACCACTGGACTAGGCCTCTCCTTTGAAAGGAGGAATTGGCCTACTTTACCACGCTGGCCAAACGGGTTGGTATAGGGTTTGTATCAGGTTTTCCTTCTGTTACAGTGCTGTTCTCTGCATAATATGCTCCCTCTGTCGGCTCTTAGGACACCTATGGGATGATATGGGGTGGTGACAATCCGTATTCTTAATCCGTCACCACACGGAAAAATATATATAATAACATTTTAATACGCACTAAATTTCGAACCCCATATCTGCTGCGTAGCATTCTGCTTAGTCTCTCTACTAGGCTATTCGTGCTTGTATAATGTTTTCCTGTCTTTCTGTAATTACTTTTTGTATAAGTGCTACATGAAAAAGTGCATTAGACAGCAACACTATGTCTAGACAACTGACAAGTTCTTTCATAAAATCGCATAATAAATCACACGAACGCCGTCAACGGACAATTATCGCTGTACCACATTCTACCGCGAATGCCTCTCTTCGACCTTATTACAATATAATAGGGGTGAAATTCCTTTAATTTCTTTTAACTAAAGACATTAAACAGATTAGAAACCGTGACGACTACTATGAGTATGGTCTTGGCTTATCGCAAAGTAAGTGTGCATATTAAATTAACTTTTCCCACATTAGAATGTACTAGAAAGTAGTTTACACTTAATTATTCAACTGTATTGTTATTGTAATTAAAATGTTTGTTTCGTTTGACTTTGTACAGTATATACATTGCGGTCAATGGTAAGTGCCCGTGTCGACGGTCAAATGAGGCAATGCTATATGCTATAACAGTCCGAGATATATAGAGTTTGACACGATTGCTTTTAAGAACCACTTGTTACTAATAACTGTGCAGAACCTATTATAGCTTATTCATCAGAATAGCACAATTATTATGTTACCTTTTCTGCCTTCTCCAACGTAAAGTGCAGTAACTGCAAAAACATGATATAGGAATTTAAACTTTAACACGAAATACGAAAGTTTAAATTCCTATATCATGTTTTTGCTGTTACTGAACTTTAGGTTCGGGAGGAGGGCAGTTTTGTTGTTTTTTTTTTTTTTTTTTTTTTTTCTTTAGACAACTCCCGCATTAGGACTAAATCCTGTGTCGCGGGGGACTTTACAAACATACAACTAACGGACACAATGAACACCAACAATGTTGTGATAACTGACAGCCACGCGGGACATTTTTTTTATAGACTGTAGGCAGAGGTGCGATATACCTACATCTGGCCTTGTTATGAATTTGTAGGTCCCACGTAATAGGGGGCGAGCCTATCGCCGTTATCGGACACTTTGTCAGACCCAATGCTGCTACTGAGAAGGTAAGAATTCGGTTAAACCCAGTCACACTTTTGCTCGACCTGGGAGTCGAACCCGGGACCTCTCGATCAACAGACGCATACACAATCTATAACCACGGAATCAATTAGTACGTATACTTACAACAATATTGATATTGTTGCATCATGATGTAAAATAAACAATGTCTGCCCTTAGCAACGGTCATCTAATCACTTTGCGTCACATACAGAGGATGTGATCCCACGCCAATGTTATATCTGGGGTCCACCATCCCGGTGTTCCTATCTATGACTTACGTCATAAAGTGGAATATTTTTATAGAATGCCTGCTTTTAAAATAATGCAGTTTGTGCAAAACAAAGACACACATTTTTTTATAGGCTCACGCCTGTATCTCTCAAGGGGTAGGCAGGGGCGTAATATTACACCCACATTTCGCCTTGAATTTTTAGGTTCCACGTACCTAATAGGGGGCGAGCCTATTGCCGTTACCGGGCACATCACCAGACTCCGTGCTGCTACTGAGAATTCAGAAAAACCCAGTAACACTTTTGCCCGACCCGGGAATTGAACCCGGGACCTCTGATCAGCAGTCGCATACGCTATCCACTGGACCACGGAGCTCACGGAGGGAGTCACATACGTCCAATTAATAGTACCTGGTTGGGAGCTTTTTATAACTCGTGTTTAAATTTATCTTAGCTAACCCCTTGCAAGCTAAATTAAATTAAAATCATTGGAGCCGAAGAATTGCTCGTTTATAGGTTGCCCGTTGTTTTCTTACTAAAATTATAGAGGCAAACCTAAATCAGGTGCATAGGACCACAGACACTTCTGTGCACAAAATAAATACAAACGACGTGTAACAAAAGCCGATATATATATATTTTTTTTATTTTTCATATAGGTTTCACCACAGATATGCTGTGGGTTTCACGTTCTTTTAAATGTTTCAGTCAATGACGTATTATAATACATATAGACACGCCATACTCCCACAAAGCGGCTCTGAAAAACGGCTACAAATACCAAATAATATCTTGTATGTATAAAGAAAGAGAAAGTAAATAAATACTACTATAGGGGACGCCTGTTGTTAGAGAGAGATAATTTTAGTTGTTTTTTAAATTCTTACACACAAATTATTGTTACAGAGCGTACTATTACAACACAGGTTCGCGCGCAACTAAACGGAATGGCGGCAATTGCTTTCATTTTAGTTTGCCATTCCAGTGTGCGGGCAACGCATCTATAGTTTTTATATATCTTTGTTTTCAGTCTATTTCTATAACCATTGATCGCCCGGTGACTTGTCCTGCCGGAAGCGCTTCCGGAAGGACGTCTGAAAATTCCTGCTGGAAGACGGCCGCGAGTCCTGCTGGCAGTACGCGTTTTGTATGAAAAATTGTCGTGATCCTTTGGGCAGTACCATGACCTAGACTTTGAACCCGCGTTTTTCAGAAGTTCTATATTGTTGGTTGCTTTGCGGATATTGCAAGATATTTATTATTTTGTTTAAAGGAAGAAATAAAAGCCTAATAGCAATTTCTTTAATGGCCACATTGCTTAGATTGCCATTGCAGATGCGGTATTATTTTTTAAATTTTCGATAGGTACATTATTTTATTTATTTAGCTCAATTAACATTTAAACATATGTTACTGTGATATTTTTTCCCATTTATGCTGAATGCTCAGAATTAGGGATTATTGGCAACTGTTTATTAGGGGAAGTACGCTCAAAGCGGCCACAGGAGGCAAAGCGGCCACGCTTTATTTTTCACTTATTTGTAATTATAGCGTGGCGTTGTCGTTCTGTCCGCATTACCAATCTCCAGCCCTACACCAATCAGCCATTCGGTAGCGTAAGGACCGAGCGCGTGGTTGCAGTGACGAAATATAGTATTTTGGGTGTTTTGTTAAAAAAATGCAAGGTAAGTGCTACCTGCTTTGGTCAAAGTTCGTTTTATTTCAATAAATTTATTACATGTTCACTGTTGCTTATCCATTTAGCGATGTTTGTGTACTGTTCTCTTTGAAGGATAATAAATAATGTGGTAATAGTTAGTTATTGAAACAAAATGGCCGAAAAAGGCAAAGCGGCTCGGGTAAAGCGGCCAACTGACCGCTTTGCCCTAAGATAAGTCATCATAATTTGATAGATAATGCCTAATTATTTTGTTTAGATGGTAAACAACTAAAAAAATACCCAGGTGTCGTGAGAAGAAAATGTAATGGCTCGGGCAATTAAAGAGGTATCTAAATGAAAAACGCGGCTCGATTAAATGTATCGCAATCAAATAGGTACGGTGTCCCTCGCACAAATCTCACTCGTTACAACAGTATTTACAGCAGGAAGAAGAACTCTTGGAGTACTTTTTCATATGAATAACCTCTTTTTTCGCCACACATAGGAAGATTTCCTGCAGTGCGTGTTTCAATATGCCAAAGCAAATAACTTTCCATTCTCAAGACTGATTGTGATTAAAATATGTTATACTTAAACTTATAAGAAAGCACAAAAGGTTGATTATTTTATTTTAAAAAAAATACTTATATTTTTGATATTTTTATTTCGTCAGGTAGATACGATACTTTTCCAATAGGTACTATCATGTGTACTTTGGGGTGGCCACATTGTCCTTACCCCCATGGCCGCTTTGGGCGACCACTCGGGCAAAGCGGTTTTTGGACAAGTTTTCATAATTCACATATAGCATAGTCATTTTTATACTGCCACGAATTTGAGTTTCGCATCATAAAACTTTATTAAATTATCTTCAAAAGTCTATCGCGTGATAGATTTGAGCTGACATCCCCTATTTGCCAAGATTGTAACCACAATCCCAGATATTTCACTTATATAATTTTCACCAAATTGTTCTCGACCCCGTACATTTCCTTGGCGGATTTCTAGAACGCGCTTTCCACGTGTATAGTCATGCGCCATCGCTTGTCGATGCCAGGCCAGCTGCGTTGACAAATTATTTCTACTACTCCGCGAAAGAGAAAGAATTGCTCTATTTTTTCATATGAATTTCAACTATGAATTATATTTTTACAGTACCTACGGTGAGCGAAAATAGTTGCATCCTTCCGGAACTACTTTAAGGCGAGGATTTCCCAAAATACAGTGTTATCTAGCGTGGCCAAACGCGTTTTATTTGTAAATAACAGAGATTTAAATTCGGAAAAAAATATATGTAATTCTACAGCATTAGATCTTTATATTTCGGCCATTCGAAACACGATTACTGTCATTTGATACGATAGAAAATAATCGCGAATATAGGTCTGTTTAAACAACTTTTCCCGTTTCATTTGAGTTGTATTGGGATTAGAATTTTCAAAAGTATACCAAAAGAAAGGTCATGTAAAAGCGGATGGTTTTCGGCAATCACATTATGAATTTTAATATATACAAAAATATAATACCGAAAATACGTAATTTCCTACTGCCGACGCGCTCTCTCCGGCGTCGTTCAGTCCCGAGCGGGATGTAATGGAGACAGGACGTATCGCTAGTTTGCAGAGCGCACCGCAGGATTACGAATTATTTTATCGTCAGTTACGAATGTCATCATCACTTATTGATACATATATTACATCTAGGTTTAGTTTGTAAATAGGTATTGTAAATTTTTAGTAAGTAATAATAGTGTATATAAGTAAGAAGTATAGTTTTAAAAATATCGTTTTGATTATTGGACAAGATAACGACTTGATAACAACAGCATAGTTAGGTAACAGTAATTTAGAAAAATATTGATTTGTTGTATATTGTGGATGATTTATAGTATTATTGTTGTATTGGGTACCTACCTAATACAATAATTCACACTTTTATTCTGTGTACCTATATACGGAAATAAAATGTGAGATGTACCTAAAAGCTATACAAGCGAATTTTATAGGTACCTACCTACCTAAATAAATACAAATATCCGCAGTTACCTACTTAGTGGTATTTATGGTTACTGCCCCACCCTCGTGGGTAGTAGCGTGATGTTATTTGGTATAACCTTCCTCAACAAATGGGCTAGACAAGCAAATAAATCTTAGAAATTGGCCTGCTAGTTCCTAAGACTAGCGCGATCAAAAACAAAAAAAAAATGAATTTCCGTCTATTCAATAATTCTATTGACTATTTCCACCAATAATATCATTGATTTCCACACTATTACCAAACACGGAACAATGGACACCTAATAATATTATAGTAATTATTTATCACGCCGAGGAAGTATGCACTGGTGTCACAGCTTAGAAAGGTAGGTAAGGTGTTCGGTAGGTAAGTATATCAATTTGAGCGACAAATAATAACGAAAACTAGAGTTTATTATTGGTTGGCGGAAAATAAGCGTTGTGGGTGTAGGAGTATAATTTCATACACCGTATGTATGTATGTAAAATTTTAACTTTTTTCACTACTACTTGCCGATGGCAGCGCCTAAAGGAGATCACCCAAATAGGGCTAATTTTTATTTTGCCGGCCAATCAATTAATTGTGTTATTTTAATAGAACACACTGTTGTAAACATTTTAACTATTACACCAAACTTCTAAGTCAATAGGCTTGTGTCCACTAAGAATAAATCGGTTTGATTGTAGTATCTATAGATCCATTATGATTTAAGATATCAATAAAGTTTATTATTTATTATAAAAAGGATAAAGATTAATGTAATTTTTAGGATTCTAAAACAAAAAAATAATGTTTTTACTTATTCTTGTGACAGTGAACACCAATCAGAGAGCATTACGTCAAACAGTACGTCCACCATTCATGTTGTTGAAGTTTTAGTAGTAAATACAACTAAAAAGTAAAAGTTTCAAACTGTCAAATCGAATATAACAAAATAAAAGTGGGTGCATCAGACCAGACTTCATTCACGGATTGTTTTGTTTTGTACTTTGTGATATCACTCAACCGCTATGATGGTTTACAGCGTTTTCGTGTCAAATTCAAAAAGTTTTTTAAAAAGCCGTACTTAATTAGTAATATTGCTGATTGTTTTTTGAAGAAAAATCAGGTATTTCAGTTTAACATCTAATAAAGGAACGAATCAATCGCTAATTACATTTTAGGATACAAGCGTATTCTCTGAGACAATATTTAGGTTTGAATGTATGTCTCAAAGTACCGTAGAGCATTTTTGTTTTGACAAAAGTGTTAAATCAAAGAGGTGTAACGGTAGTCAACTATACGTTTTCAGCCTAACGTGAAATACGTGAGCCCCAAAATGCAGTGGACTCATTAAAAAAGTAAAAAACATATTTTTAAATACTCCTGACCAAATATAAAAATATCGTCTAAACCTTTAGTAGGAATGTCTATGACCGGTCAGGTACAGATGTCTTGCATGATGTACAGGCATGGCACCATGTGGTTGAAGAGATGTTGCGTCGCGACGTTCTCACTTTCCAATGTTTTGGCCGGTTCTTGTAGAGAAAAGGCCAGTTGGAAACATCTGGATATCACTATAGTGACAGCAGCCGCAACCCTGTCCAAGAAACGGCGCTACAAATGTTGGCGGAATGCCCCGCTTATGCATCCCAGCACCGTGAACATCACCATCTTAAGCCTTTTCCGACCATTTTGGTGTAGACCTCTACAACAAATTCCTTTCCGTTCTGTTTTGGGCAGTCTTCAACCAATTACTGCCTGCTATCTTTATGATGTCTTCTTTCCATCTCATTTGCCGTTCCAGCTAGTCATTTACAATCCCATGGTTGCCATTTTAATATTTGCTTGCACCATGTTTCGGGATTTCTGGCTACATGTCCGGCCGCTACTCTTTTGGCAACATCTGGTACTAGACTTTCTTTTCGGAGCTATTTATTCTTCTTTCTGTCTCTGAGTGTCACTCCTGCCAGTTTTCTCTCCATTGTTCTTTGAACAACATCAAGTTTCTGTGGCGCTGCCTCTGTAGTAACCCAAGTTTCGGCTCCGTAGGTGAGCACTGGCAGGACGCACTGGTTGAATATTCTTGCTTTTTGTTGCTTCGTAAAAGCAAATGCCAGTTTATCGAAAGCAGCCCAACCCAAATGGATACGTGTATCAATCCTGTTCACTTGGTTTGCTTTGCCCATCTTTATTTCTTGCCCTAGGTATAATATACTATTTATTGAAGAATTCTAATCGGGTACATCCTACTGCAATGGTTATTCCGCTGGAGTTTTCACTGGTCATGTTTCGAATTGGCCATAAACTGATCGCGGCAATTGTTACATAGACTACAGGCCCATGTCCAAAATGGATGGGTCATATGAACCACCAGGTGACGTATATATGACGATATAAGAGCATCAAATAATAAGATTCAGCACTATGCCGTCACTTGTAAGCTGTCCAACTGAGTGCTGGTGAGAATTTGATTTTCTGGCAATTTCCAAAAAATTACCGACTTTGTAGCGCACCATTTTTTACGACACTGCGCGCTTTCTTATTATTTATCATGGATCTATCGAAGGTCATAATGCTGTACAAAAATATATGACCAAAATGCGTACACACTCTACCTGCACTTTTGAATTCTCATCAGTACTCAGTTGGACAGCTTACAAGTGACGGCATAGTGCTGAATCTTATTATTTTATGCTCTTATATCGTCCTATATACGTCACCTGGTGGTTCATATGACCCATCCATTTTGGACATGGGCCTGGGGCCCAATTCCGCTAAATAAATATAGTCGCAATATCATGTCAGTGTCATAAAAAGTGTATTCTTCTAAATTATATGATATTTGAATGAATTTGTAACGAGATCGTATGTGTCAACGACGAACTGTTTATTTTAAATTATACGATGACATATGGTTATCAGAATACCGCTTTTAAATCCATTCAAAATATGATATAAATGTCATATAAAAATAGCAGAATTGGCCCCCTGTAGTCTAACAGTCGTATCCTCGCTACCTGCCCTGCCCATAGTCTGGTGCGTGATGGCTTGGAACGTCAGCGTCTCTTTCTGTGAGGCAGTAATGCTTATCAATCAGATATTTCGCTCTTGGCTTACTACCTGTCATTACCTGATGCCATTTAAATTGCAACATGCACGTTATTTTAGGCAAAAAAATAACAGTAATTACTTAAGATTTATTTGGTCAAAAATTGTCAATGTCAACTGTCAAAGTAGGACGTGTGTTTTTTCTCTTATATTTTAATAATTTATATTTTTCCTTGTAAATAGTTATTTGTGCTCATTATATAAACACCAACTTATAATATTAACTTGCTATGAATAATTCTGTTTGCGAGAACGTGACTCAGCGCGGTAAGTCAATTAAATCATCGATGCGCCTAGCTGCTGCCGCACAGGCAGAGGACTCTACAAATATGTCGTCTGATTTGCATACACCGCCAAATAATATATCGACATACCGATCAAACAACAAATCAAGCAAAGTTACCATGGAAAATATTGGAATGTTATTAGATGCAAAGCTCGAAACTTCGCTCAGTCAGCTAATGACCAAATTGCGAGCTATCGTCTTGGAGGATGTCCATAAGCTCGTCCAAGCCGAAGTTGCATCTGCCTTTCAAACTTTAAAAGATGACTTCACCAAGACTACGGATCATATTTGCGGCGATCAGCGAGATTTAAGGTCAGAAATAAACATCAAGACTAATTCCATTACTGTATTAGAAAATGAGAACCGTATCCTGCGCAAAGAAATAAATGCGCTAACTAGCCGCATCTCTGGTCTAGAAAAACTATCACGCAGTCAAAACCTTGAACTACAAGCAGTACCAGAGAATAGAAACGAAAACATACAAGAATTATTTAAGAATCTCTGCAATACTATTGGTATTGAAATGTTAGATAATAACATTATATCTTGTAGAAGAGTGGCCAAGGCGAATCAAGCTTCTGAACGGCGCCGCAATATTTTGATCTCGGTTTCTAATTCTTCTCTACGGGATCATGTTCTTTCTGCCTGTCACCGATTTAGAAAAACCATAAATAATGAATCCTTAAACAGCAGCCACCTGGGACTGACTGGTAATGCAACTAAAATTTTCATATCTGAACATTTGTCGCCAAATTGTAAAGCGCTCCATGCTGCGACAAGGCAGAGGGCTAAGGAGCTTAATTATAAGTTTGTTTGGGTAAAGTACGGCCGTATTTACGTACGTAAAGCGGAAAGGGCGGATCATATTTATATCAAAAACCTAGACACATTAAATAAGTTAAAATAATTATAATGCTAACTTTGTTCTTGGCAATATTTAGTTAACATATTTGGTTTTGTTTTCCCTAATTTAACTATGTTAATTTACTATCAAAATGTGAACCGTATTAGAACCAAGATTATTGATTTTTATTTAGGTGTTCTGAACTGTAATTATGACATAATATGTTTAACAGAAACCAATTTGAATCCAAGTGTTTTTAACTCGGAACTTTTTGACAGCAGATACAATGTATTTCGCAGAGATAGATGTGACACATCTATTAAAAAGTCTGAGGGCGGTGGTGTGTTAGTAGCAGTGAAACATCATATTAACATATTTCGCCAGCACTCATGGGAGTCGATAGTCGAAGATCTTTGGTTATCCTTTGTTCCATCTGAGGCTACCGTAAGTAAAATAATCAATCTGTGCATTTGTTACCTCCCGCCAGATCTCCCTATACATCTCGTCAACACGTTTCACAACAAGTGTCAAAAAGTTATCATGACAAACTCTAATCATGGTGAGTTTCTAATGATTGGTGACTTTAACACTCCTGGCATTAATTGGGCCCCTGTACCTCACTCGTATTGGCTTAATCCAGGACAACCATTAGACCCAAAATCCAGTCTACTTGTTGAGACTCTGAATTTATGTGGATTGAGTCAGTTTAATAACATTCCCAATAAAAACAATCGCTATTTGGATCTAGTTTTATCTAATATTAGTACCATACGGATATATGGAGCCGAACCCTTAAGCCGCCTGGATGATCACCATCCCTCTATTATAATAGACTGTTCTAATTTAAATAAATCAGGGTCCTTAAAATCATGTAGACGTAAACGACTTAATTTCCGTAAATGTAATTATGAAAGCATCAAGGAACAACTTAAAGCTGTAGATTGGCAAGTAGTTTTAAAAGACCAGGACGTTAATACCGCAGTAAACACTTTTTATGATATACTCAATAAAATAATTATACAGCATACTCCCATAATAAAGGACGACACACATATTTATCCGCTGTGGTTTTCACCGGCTCTAAAACAATGCTTAAGAGAAAAACATAAACATCACAAACTTTATCGTAGATACAAAAATCCACGCGAGTATGATACTTTCAGCATGCTTCGTACAAGATGTAAACGACTCATGAATGAGGACTACAAATCATTTGTTGCATGCACAGAAACCGCTTTGAAGTATGATATTAAATCTTTTTGGCGATATGTCAACACCAAGAAGTGCACAAATGATATTCCATTAACCATGAAGTACGGTAACCAAACTTCTTCAAGTCTGGTAGGCACATGCAATTTATTTTCTGATTATTTTAGTTCGGTTTATGACCCACCAGTTCCTGTAGATTATTTACCTTTCTTTTCTGGCGGTAATTTTATTAGAACACTGCACTCAATAAACGTAACTACATACGACGTCTACAGTAAAATTTGTCATTTAGATAGCAACAAGGGTGCTGGACCTGATGGAATTCCACCATATTTTATTAAAATGTGTAGAGATGAGTTGTGTGAGCCTTTATCAATCATATTTGCTAATTCTCTTCACTCTGGTGTGTTTCCTACCATATGGAAAGTTGCACATATAGTTCCAATTCACAAAACTGGTGACAAATCTTCCTGTGAAAATTACAGGCCCATTAGTATTTTGTCCTGCATGGCTAAACTCTTTGAATCAGCTGTGTACGACTCACTGTACTATCATCTTAGGTCATCAATCTCGCCTAATCAGCACGGTTTCATGAAAAATAGATCAACCCTTTCTAACCTTCTGCTTTATAAAAATTATTTATGCTGCGCTTTCGGAAAAAGGCAGCAAGTCGATACTATCTACACTGACTTCTCCAAAGCATTCGATAAGGTAAACCATTCGCTGCTTTGCGCCAAGCTCTCACACTACGGCATACATGGTAATTTGCTTCGTTGGGTTGAGTCCTACTTAAGTAGAAGAAGTCAGTTGGTATCGGTCAAAGGTAATGTTTCATCACCAGTCACTGCCACTTCGGGGGTGCCTCAAGGTTCCCATTTAGGTCCATTGTTCTTCATAATATTTATAAATGACTTGATAGCGAGATTGAAAAACCCATGTCTGTTATACGCTGACGATCTGAAGATATATTGCGTGGTTAATAGTACTAATGACGCCTTAAGTCTTCAGCAGGATCTTCAAATTGTTCATCAGTGGTGTCAGCTCAACTACATGCATCTAAACTTAAATAAATGTTGTGTGATATCTTTTGCTTGTAAAGTACAGAAAATACTTTTTAATTATAATTTAGATGGCTTCTACCTCGACAGGAAGCATGTTGTTAAGGATCTTGGGGTTATGTTTGACGAAAAGTTAACATTTCACGCACATTATGACTATATTATTAATAAAAGCATCAGCTTACTTGGATTTATACTTAGATTTACTAAGGACTTCAAACATCCTTGTAGTCTCGTTTACCTTTTTATTACTTTGGTTCGCACTATCCTGGAGTACAACTCACCTATTTGGTCGCCTTTCTACGCTGTTTACATTAATAGAATTGAGCGAGTTCAGAAAAAATGTCTCAGAATATTATGCTACAGATATGAGCGTCACCAAGATTTACACTGCTATAAAGATAGGTTAAATAATTATAAGTTACTTTCCCTCGAGTCTCGCCGCAAAAGTACTGATCTTTTGTGTCTTCACAAAATTATTCACGGTGCGATAGACTGTCCAACTTGGGTGTCTCTTATTAACTTTAATACTAAGTTTAGGTCGCGACATCCTCATTTAAAAAGTTTCATTTTAAATGTGCACCTGAATAATACGTCATTTTATAACCCCATTGTAAGGATGTGTCGACTATAATAATATAATGACTTGCTACCTAAACACAGTTCCAAATTGGATATATTTAATAATAAATTCTTAACTTTTAAGAATGATGTTCAACATATTATGTCTGAATTACTACTAACACTTGTCACATAAACGTAACGTACAATAAGTTTATTTCTTTCTTTTTATTTTTATAATTTTTCACTCTCCTACTTTTATAGATCATGATGTATACGCATATTTAGGAACCTAGTTAAGTTTATAATACTATTGCTTATATAATGTTTGCCACAAATGTACTAGATTCTGTCATGTGTGATTAAATAAAAAAAAAAAAAAAAAAAAAAATTTTAGGAACAGAATAGATTCTTTGAGCTGGAATATGATCTCACAGACTGCACTTAGAACCTTAGTGTAGTAATAAAAAATGTTTATTTCGTAATATTCTATAAGTTTATTTTAGTTGGCCGGCACCATTGACATATACTTAGTACATATATATCGATGGCCGGCACTTTTAGAATAGCCTAAATTTGTATGGGGCTGGGTGATCTCCTTTATTTTGCATGCACGTGTGTTTGCATGAGTATATATTGCTATAACTATTGCCCTGTAATAAAAATCTTGTGTATTATTGATCTTTTTCCGGTACTTTTTTGACAGAGTAGTATCTTAGAGATTGCATAGTTAAAATAAATATAACAAAATGTAATCATTGGTGATTAAAAGTAGCTATGAGTATCTTACCCTTTATGTGTATTATTGGTTCTATGCCGTTGTTTTGCTGACAGTAGCAACGAATTAATTAATTTATATTAATCTAATCCTTTTCCCTAAGATTGATATCGAACAAGCGATACTTTCGCATTGCGAGTGATCATACGTTTTTTTTATAATTAACAACAAACATAATGTTCATAAATTATCTACTGATTACTATTGTCACTATAAACAAAAGCAATTTTGTAAAACTACTTTCGAATTTCATAAAGGTTTATTCAAAACAAAAACTTTGCAAACTATTTATACTCGATAAGTAAGTTTATATTTCAATTGATATACTGCTTCAATTTTCTATACTGTGGCGCGAAAGTGTTATACCTACATAATATGGCTGCAGGTGCGTCGCGTCTCGCGTCGCGATTGATCGTAATTATACTCGCGAACTGGGGAAGAGGGGAGCCTCAAAAGCTTTGAGCGCTCGGAAATCCTCGCCTTTAAAATAAAGTTGTCAATAAGCTCGTAACCACCCACTGCAGAGCAAAGCTCCCACACTTCTGCAAACTATTTCTATTTTCAGCGTCTTCGCATAATTCTTATAACATAGGTACTTAGTTTTATTAATAAATTTTACAAGAATACCTGTATAATCTGTGGGAGTAGACTGAAAGATTACCTGTACCTACCTACCTACTTCGTTTTTATTTAGAGCAAGTTTTCCGTTTAACTCATATTAATTATCTCGTTAATTATACGAACAATTACGCGTTTACTGCCTATACGATAACGCACAACCTTTCGACAATTACCTAATCTTTTATGTTATAAACGCTAATTTGGAACTTCAACGAGGTTACAGGAAATATAAAGTATAGAACGATGGTCACATTTCATAATAATTACCTTCATACACTTTACCTTTTGTTAATACACTACCTAACAACTTGAAAGTAATATGTGTAAGTGTCTTCAAGTCCCGGGTGAATTGCGTAAGATCAGGCAAGTAAAAGGATCTCCCGCACTAAGGATAAATAAATAAATACTGTGTCGCGGGGCACTTTACAAACATATAAGCAGCAGACTCAATGGACACCACAGACTCGAAAGAACAATTGGATGACACAAAGTATTGTCTCGTTTTGGAATCGAACCCACAACATTGTGCGCATTTTCTATCAGCGAGGAGAACGCTACAAGCGAGCCACAACACCAATCATACAGTCAAGATCACAGCCAAACGTTAGACAATCACGAGAAAAAAAATCGGAGGTAAAGTGGGTGCGATACACCTATCCCTAGTCATGCGCGTGATAAATATAATATACCTACTAGAGGACGCCAGCAGCTACGCCAACATTTTTTTTTTAATTTACCTGTTTTGGCCGATCCCGTGGGAATTTCGGGAAATCCCTTCTTAGTGCACCCCTACGGTCCCCAAGGAACATACATGCCAAATTATAGCTTCCTGCGCCCAATAACTTCGGCTTTAGCGTGTCTGTCAGTCAGTCAGTAACGCAAGGATTTTATATATTAAGATTATATAAGATATCTACTGACGGCTTCTAATTGCGTCGTTACCTACTATAAAAATAAATACTTATTTTTGCGTATACATACGTTTTATCCGTTTTATATCAGGGGTCACGTCAACACTGGAAAACTAGTGGCCCTGTTACGATCAGGATCTTAAAATTAAAATAAGTACTTATTGACGGGCCTTACTTATTTTAATTTTTCGTGTATAGGCACAGAATATATACATGGTATTTAGGCGAATATTTTAAAGAATTTACTTACATAAATAGGCGTACGACTGCGCAGTTCATCTCTGTTTGTCAACCATTTTGTTTTTTGTGTTATGTAAATAGTCAAATTAGCGGTCCTATCAACAAAATAATTTAGGAATCTCGTTAGTATCTCGACAACTTAGCGAGCATTATTAATATGTTGTATGTTATATTTCAACCAATACAAACACTAAGCCAACGACAATTACAATTAAGACCATACATTCCCCCATTGGGCTAGAAAAACAAAATACTAACTTTAGAATGCATTTTGTAAGTTTGATTATATACCAATTTTACCGTGATACCTTTATATTCCCTAATCTAGGTAGAACCGTGGAATACCTTTCACGATCATTATAAGGTATTATTATTCAACAGAATCAAATAATGTTATGTCTCATATACGGAACTAACTGTATGGAATGTTACTGGCGAAATATTCCACGAAGCCTCATTCTACGAAATAAAAAACCATGTAAAACAGATTTTATCTAAGTAAACTTTTAAGTTCAAATTGCTTTGTGTTTCATAGTGAATATTTACAACCCTTATCAGTTTGTTCAGCGGCTGCCGTAACAGTTTCAGTCACATCCTATTATGTGTCGCGATAGTTCAACTGGCTGATAACGTCTCTAATTGAATGTTATCTACATCATTATGGTGCTGTGATAAAATTTGACGTCATACCTAGTTACGATAAAAAGGCTTTATCGGAGCGATATAAATTATGGCGCTGTCGAAAATAAAGGTTAGGATGTCACCCAATTAGGACAACCAGTTTTATTACCCTGTGATAAATATTATACCAGCCACATGAAGTCACATTACAAAATCAGTTTATATCGTGATACTTTTTTTTTTTTTTTTTGTTCACTACGGTGGTAAAACTCTCCTTATGAGTCATCTCAACTCCGCCAACCCAGCCATTAGAACGGCTAGGCTTGGGACTGGCGGAGGAGGTATGTGGAGGCTCTCCCCTAAAGGCGTTCGGGGCATACCCACTAAAAACCACCGCGGTGTCCCTACGGGTCCCGTGTGTTGGCGGGGTCACGCGATTCGCGATTTGCATACTTTCTCGCGACCCCGCCCGGGATTGGCCCGCCGTTGGTGTTGGCGGGCCCCGTCTCATTATGATCTCGCAATCATCCATCAAACTTCTTGCATACATCAAACTTCTGGCATCCATCACCTCACAAAGCTACTTGGGAGGCGGCGAGGACACGCGCCGCCTCCCGCCTTTTGGCGGACAGGGAGCAGCCCCAGCGCTCACCGTCCGCAGGCAATAAATTTACGGTGGTCGGAGGTCGTCTCTAGTTCGACGTCCCCGACGCCCGGACCTACGGTTGGGGAGAGGGCGATGTATTTCCCTCTCCCGCTCCGCCGCCTCCTTGCTCAGCATGACTGCTTCGCAGAAAGAGGCGACGGCGTTCCAAGACCTCTCACTCCGGACCATAGACAGAACTACGGCCGGGAGCGAGAGGACAACCGTATTCAGAGCCGCGACCAGATCACGGCGCTGCGATGCCCAAGCTGGGCATTCCGCCAAAGTATGCAACGCCGTGTCTTCGACAGGGTCGCGGCTGCTGCCACAATGGTGGCATCCGGGCGTTTCCTCCCGGCCTATCCTCCACAAATACCGGCCAAAACAACCATGGCCGGTAAGGATTTGAGTCAACCGGAAGGTGAGGACGCCGTGACGTCTCTCCAACCACTCATCAACCACGGGACTTACCGCCACTATCGTGATACTGCCCGGTCCCGTTGCTCATAGAGTGATGTTATATAGCTTATAGCCTTCCTCGATTAAGGCTATCTAACACTGAAAGAATTTTTCAAATCTGACCAGTAGTTCTTACGACTAGCGCGTTCAAGGAAGCAAACAAACAAACAAATAAACTCTTCAGCTTTATACCTATATGACCTATATTAGTATTAGATTTGAACAATAATTTCAGCCTAACGAAATTTCAAAATAAAATATTTTTATCAGTTTCACTAATTAATTAAATCATGTAACCAACTCATTATGGTAACAACAGAGGAAAATTTTGATAATAACAACATTTTACTTTATAAACAGAAAAATAAGCTTATAAATAACAGAAACTGTTGCACGTACATTTCCACTATAAAAAGAAGGTATTCTGCTTCGATTTGAATAATATTGTTTGTTTTGGATAGCACATATTTTATCGAAGAAGGTTATAGGCTAGCGGTAGCGTACTATTTATTCTGTGCGGTAGCCCTAAATTGCGTAGGTGTAACCGTGAGCCCAGCCCGTATTAGTATACTAGAGGACGCCAGCAGCTAAGCCTGCATTTTTTTTAAATTTACCCGTTTTGGCCGATCCCGTGGGAATTTCGGGAAATCCCTTCTTAGTGCACCCCTACGGTCTCCAAGGAACATACATGTCAAATTTCAGGTTCCTGCGCCCATTAGTTTCGGCTGTAGCGTGTCTGTCAGTCAGTCAATAACGCAAGGATTTTATATATTAAGATTAAGCAAGTGTTATTTTTAGTAAGGCTAGCAGTAGCCTAATAATGTAGGTTTAACCGTAAAAATAATATCAACATCACCATCAGCCCTGTATAATAATACTAGAGGACGCCAGCAGCTACGCCTGCATTTTTTTTTAATTTACCCGTTTTGGCCGATCCCGTTGGAATTTCGGGAAATCCCTTCTTAGTGCACCCCTACGGTACCCAAGGAACATACATGCCAATTTTTAGCTTCCTGCGCCCAATAGTTTCGGCTGTAGCGTGTCTGTCAGTCAGTCAGTAACGCAAGGATTTTATATATTTAGAGCCCTGTATAATAATATAAACTGTCCCACTGCGAGGCACGGGCCTCTTCTCACTTTGTGAAGGGTAAGGCCATAGTCCACCACGCTGGCCTAGGGCGGATTATCAGACTTCACATGTCTTTCGAGAACATTATGGAGATCTCTCAGACATGCAGGTTTTCTCACGATGTTTTCCTTCACAGTTTTATTAACATAAAGCGCATAAAAAATATAAGTATAATATTTTAAATAAAAGGATTCTGGTCTTTATCTACTAACCTATTTTCAAAGTTGTACACGAAAAGATTTGCCAATATACAATCCATAATCCAATCTAAAATCTAATACCAAATAAAATCTGAGCGGTACCTACCAGTAACCAGATCACTTGATCAGAGTCGTGCCAAGTCGCTTGTTTGTTTATTTTTATACAGGAGCGTTTAGTTCGTTATTGAATCACTTAGAGAGAAGAATGTCCGCCGCAAAGGTCGATCACGTTTGACTTTTGTAAGTTAAGTTATTTATTATACCTAACGGTGATTTTAAATTAGACTGTTGTTGTTGGATTGGTGGTGACAATAGGTTGGATCTCTCTCTTTATTTTGAAAAGAAAAAAAAAAGATTAAAGTAAAGGGAAAGAAATGCTAGGAAATAAAAATTTGGAATAAGTCCTATATAGAGAACTTTCGTCCGTGTGATGACGGATTAAGAATACGCAATGTCACCGGCCCATATCATCCCATGGGTATCGTAAGAGCCGACAGAGAGACCACACTATGCAGAGAACAGCACTGTAAGAGAAGGAATACTTAAAACAAACCCTATACCAACCCGTTTGGCCAGCGTGGTATAGTAGGCCAATTCCTTCTTTCAAAGGAGAGGCCTAGTCCAGCAGTGGACTGTAAGGGGCTGATGATTATGATGATGATGATGGTGATGAGAGAACTTTATAGACATATAATCAAGGGACACAATGAACACAGAAACTTGAAACAATATGTAGGTACCGCGCATGAACTATTGTCGTATAGTATTATATTTATCTATGCTATTGTATTATGTTTTTATCCCCGATGCAATAATTATAAAGGGTTGTAAATAGTTTGCCTTTTCTTTTGTTTGAAAGCTTACGGAACACTTACTATGCGATTTATTTTGCTTGAAGTCTGGCGTGATTTCTCTTAGCTACAATTTATGAATGTGTTTTTTTTTAATTACAGGAACTATGGGTGGCCAATTTCGAAGTACATAACTTAAAATGTTAAATTTGATACCAAATGAAATTTCATACCAAAATAATAATACATTAGGTATTTTCAAAATAACAAACTTAAAGTATTGGAACTTCGCTTTATAGCGGCACACACAATAATAATTAATAACAAGAACGAATGGCACAAAGCATAACTGAACCATTCTCGTAACTCCTCTTCGATATATTTCATTGCACACTTACATAAGTAATCCGTAACGTTCGTAAAATTACGTACGCACGATATAACATTATGTCACAACAAAGATCAATCGATATTCGTGAGGCATTCTCAATTGCCATCCTATAACCTTACTGGATCAAATCTAGTGCACATTGAAATATGAAAAATGCTAAATTACCCGTAACATTCGTAAAATTACTTACGCAAGATATAGCGTTATGTCACAGGAAGATCAATCGACATTTTTGTCATGCATTCTCTTCATAACCATCATATTACTCCACTGAAACTAATCTAGTGCACATCATAGGTACTTCGAGTATGAAAAATGCAGATGTCTAGTTCTTAAAATTGCTTCTGCTTTGTTCATGCTTGTGGTTTGGGGTTTTCTACTATCAAGTGAGGACGTAAAGTTACGTCAGATTACAAAAGAAAGACTAGGTAGGCATAGCTTTTCTAATATGTATTTATATCATCATCCTTCTAACGGTATCCCAGTTTCAACCTGGGGTCCGCTTACTAGTCTAACCGGATTTAGCTGAATATTAGCTTTTCCACAGAGTGACTGCCTGTCTAACCTCCGCAACCCGAAGGGATAGCCATATTCCATGGTTTAGACTAGTGTCAGTTAATTTAGAAGGTACTGAGTTACTGACGCACCGTAATGACTGTCAAAGGTCTTCATGACAACCGGGACCGACGGCTTAACGTGCTCTCCGAGGCACGGGACAAGCGATAATATATCATTCAATACGCACATAACTCCGAAAAGTTATTGGTGCGCGCCGTGGATTCGAACCCGATACCCTCTGCATGGCAGTCTGTTGTTATCTCCACTAGGCTATCGCTGCCTAATATGTATTTATATACATATGAATAAAGAATTCTACAATATGGCATTTCGCGGAAACTTATACAACACATACAGTTGGTTGTATTAATATGTCTTATGTTTTATTCCACGAAGAAAATTATCATTAAAAGTACATACAAAGTTTTCCCACAGAAAATACTTTTTAAACGGTGTAGGATAATATTTTATTAATTCTGCTAATTGGCCTTTATCTATTCAGAATTTCAAACAAATGCCGCTGCAGCTTTATACATTTCAAAATTAGTTGCCAAATCGTAGAAATATTAGTTACAATTTTTTTTTATTGATTCACGCCTGTATCCCCGAAAGGGTAGGCAGAGGTGTAATATGACACCCACATTTCGCCATGAATTTTTAGGTCCCACGTAATAAGGGGCGAGCCTGTTGCCGTACCGGGCACATTATCAGACTCCGTGCTGCTGCTGAGAATTTCCTAACGGAAAAACCCAATAACACTTTGCCCGACCCGGGAATCGAACCCGAGACCTCCCAATCCTACGTGCACATTAATGGCGCGAGACTAACGAGGCAGTATTTCAAACAAACACTATTCAGTATTTCAAATGCCGCTGCAGCTTTATACATTTCAAAATTAGTTGCCAGATCGTAGAAATATTAGTTACTAGTACCTACTACTATATTGTTCCACATAAATAGTGAATCCAAATTACATTGAAAATATGACTTCTCAGGAAATCTCCACGCAATAGACAAGATTTACAAGAAATTAGCGTGAGTAATTAATGGTTCCTTGTAAGAATTTGTTAAAAGTATTAAAAAACTACATTAGGATCATTCCTCACAAAACTGCTTTTAGTTCGAAATATCATCACAATACATCAATCTATACAAAGATTTGCAAGCACAGTGCAAAACAAAAATATTAATATGCCAATCATAAAGTATAACGTCATAATTCAGGTCAAGCGATTATGACTCAAAAGTTTCAAGAACCTATTTCCTCGAACACTTCGAGGGATTTCCTGAATTCCATTCATTAGACTCATAGCGTAACGTAATAGATGTTCGCACCTGTATAATTTACAGATGTGATCATTACATACTTAGTCTATGATTGCTAAACGCAAGTCATCATTAAGTTGCGAATTTAATTTTCTATATGGTCGAGTGTGCTAGGGATTCAGCCAAAAGCATCTTCTTTCTCTTAGCGTTATCCCAGTTTCAATCTGGGGTCCGCTTTCTAGTCTAACCGGATTTGGCTGAATTAATATTTAATATTAGCTTTTCCACGGAGCGACTGCCTGTCTGACCTCCGCAACCCGAAGGGATAGCGATATTCCATGGTTTAGACTAGTGTCAGTTTATTTAGAAGGTACTGACGCCCTGTAACGACTGTCAAAGATCTTCATGACAACCGGGACCGACGGCTTAACGTGCTCTCCGAGGCACAGGACAAACGATAATTTACAATTCAATACGCACATAACTCCGAAAAGTCATTGGTGCGCGCCGTGGATTCGAACCTGATACCCTCTGCATGGCAGTCTGTTGGTATATCCACTCGGCTATCGCTGCCTTTTCAGCCAAAAGCATAACACCTAAAATATAGCTTAAATTTACGCTCACTTACATATTTGTCTAATTTCTAAAGCGACAAGCGTATACATGTACTGATTGATAAGATAAGTCATATAACTCCAAACCTTCCGGTAGAATTTCCTAAGTTAAAAGCGTTCAAACACCTAACCTCTACAGTTAATAATATCAGGTAGGTATACAAGCAAATATCACGAGCAGCGCATACTTTCGCGAGCACATGTAGTGCGGATTGTGTTGAAGGACCCCCTTATCTCCGGCCGCCATAATTGCATTGACGTCACATGCGCAAGAGTCGTGCATTATTCAGACATAGCCCGCCATTGTAACGGGCGCTCGCTTTGTATTCATACTTTTTGAACCTCGGAATTGTATTTTGGAATATGTCAAAATTGGAATACAGTTTTGCGTTCCAATTTTGCAATTGCCCACTTATTGTTGGGTATATCAAAAATGGAATTTGAAAGTGACCTTCCAGAAAAATATCGTCGTATTAAATTTATAAACCATCGTCGTTAATATATTACAAGTGAGATTTATATAGGTATATATTCTTAGAACTTTGTAGACAACGTCGTATCTATCGTGGCATCTGCACTTGAAGCTCATCCGGGTCAGACGAGTTATTAGGATCAACCCGTCACTGAGAACTGAAGCAATACTGTGTAAAGGAATGTGGTGCAATTAAGATGTCCACTATTAGACACATTCGAATTCTTTCTCATCGGTGTGCTAGTAGTTCTAAAACCCTTCTAACGCTTGGCATTTCCTTTATGTAGCCGACAGCCGCAACAACCTATAAGTAACGTTTTCTAGCTACCTGGGGGCTAATCGTGCTATTTTCAAAAGTTCAAACGTTGACAACGTAACGTATTTGGTGAACGTTTGGTTTTAGTTTGGCTGATGTCAAACATGGTATCGTGCTAATTGTATTGAGCGTTCGAACCGTAGACGAAACCCTTACGTTGGGCTCACGTCAAACGTTTAGTGCTTGACACCGGTTTTTGAAAATAGTAAGTACTATTCTTATACTAAAGAGGCTGTAGCGACATCGCGCCATGTGCAAGCACTATTTTAAAAAGACAATTAATGTCATTATGTGAATGTCATTGAATGTCAATAAATATTATAATATTAAATCATGAAATAATGTTATTACATTTATACGGTAAGTACCGAAATATTGTTTACTGTAATAAGTGATTTATACAAAAAATAATTAATGATCACACTTGGTCATGTTAAAATGGTTTTTATTTCACTAGAGTAACGAAGGTGAATTCAAATGATGATGCACCACAACATTACCGCAATTGCAGCTTCTTCTGCTATTTGTCGAGCCCAATACGAATTTTATATGATCGTTACAATAAACAACACCTATTTTTCAGATTTGGGATAATATATAGAGCAGAGAAAGATGCTAAACAAACCCCGAATTGTCAGCGTTTGGCATAATAGTCATCCTTTCTATAAAAGAAGAGATAGACGAAAAGCTGGAGAATTTGAATTTGGCTGACTTTCTAACTTTTCAGGTACGCATTTCAGTTATCATTACGTAAGATCCTACAATATTTACTCTCTTTCTGAACTTGTCTCATAATATGCATAAATACACAACAAAATAATGTAAGTATATTATACTCAAACACAAGATATAGCGCACGTATGAGAACGATATTAATCTTAATTTAAATGTCAGTGGGTTTAGTTATTTGGATAGGACTTATATTTGAGTAAATAATTACTGAATAATTTATGTTTTAATTTTGTTCGCAGTAGCCGAGAAGTAAGCAAAATAATAAGCCGCTCGTCAGCACAACCACATGGACATAATTCCAAGTTTACAAAAATGAGCAATTTGCTATGAGCCAAATCGAGACCATCATCACTTCTTGGACATTAAAAAGAATATACTATTAATTAGTTTACTAAAATAATGTAAACCAAACCAAAAACATAATTATTACTGTGAAGTTCACGTTGTAACAATGGCCTAACAGATGTTGTTTGTTTCAACTCTACTTAAAATTATATTTTGTATCAGATTTCATCATCTCAACACACTGAATAAATAAAATCGAAGTGTGAAATTGGAGCTTGCCTTTTAATATACATACCTACTCTATTCCTTTAACTATCTATAGAAGTGGTCCAGCGGTAGTCTGGGTAACACTGGATCATCAGATGTTGGACTCGATACCCGATTAGAAAGTACGCTTATGTTAGCTCACACACTTGTATCACATCCTGCTGATTCAGTGGTTAGTCTCCCTTGTAGATCGGCTTATTTGTCTAGTGGTACCTAACCCAGTCATGGTTAGGTACCACTAGACCAATAAGACGAAAGTCATGGGTTCAATTACCACCCAGGAGAACTCTTTGTGCGATGAGCAAATTACCATAACTATAATACTCGTGCATAGGGTACCCACCAAGAACTTAGGGTCCCAAGCCAACCTCACCTGCAAGTGGTGCACCTGCCGATCAACTGACGAGGCTCTGGCAAACAAAATGTCCCAATAAGCGGCAATAGGCTCGCCACCTATTACGTGGGATCAAAACACTGGCGAAAAGTGGGCGTTTAATATGCCTCTGTCTACCCCTTCGGGGAAACAGGCGTGAGTCTATGTATGTATATATGTATAATACTCGTATGTGTATAAAAGCAATATTTATATATATTGATCAATTGTCTGACAACCATGCCACTAGGTTGTGCCTAGTTTGGGACCACACCGCCAGGTGTCACAGAGAATTAATTTATTCTTATGTTTCTCTTCTTCACGGATATTTTCTTACAATTCACTTAGAAATTCACCCGGTCTAAATGGCCACTAAGGACGAAAGGCGGCACCTACCCTAACCACTCTCATACTAGTATGGGCAGGTGGTACTTGATGGGCGAACTTATTAGATAGATATTCTCTTAACAGACTCCAAGGCTTATTACTTTTACTATATATGCAAAGTGGGCAACAGTGATGTCTTGTCATGGCGGGTCTCGTGGCAACAAAGACCCGGGGCAGGTTTTTCCGTGATTATGCCTTTGAAATTTCACCAAGCGAATAGCTCCTGTGGCCTTCCCTTCGCTGATCGGCCAAAGCAAGCCAAATTTAAGAGCCCTGAACCAACTAGTCAAAATAGGCTGGCCAGAGACTAGGCTCTGACCGACTCATTGAACTATTAGGCACCCACAGATTACATGAAATTTACAATTCTGTGTCGGCACCGCATTGCGCTTCCCACGCATGCACATTCAACTCGCTGCCACCCAGCCCTAATCTAAGACTTAGGTCTGTTACCCGAGGTAGTGGGTTGGATTCCTATCACGACAAATCTTTGTATGATGAGCCCTACGCTTTTGTCTGTGACTTGGTTAAATTAAATAATTACAATACCTATCTAGGTACTTAGGGAAAATAATTATAAATGAACGTTTATCAGTCGTCTACTTGCTGTATACTTACAGGCGTCTGAAAGCGCAGTGACCGAGTAGGCAGTCTTTTGGCTTAAGCCATCCAAAGAACCTACAATCGTGACAGTATTATGTGTATGGCATACGTATATCCCCATAATATTGTTTCAGCCTTTCAAAAGCGAATGTCTAGGAAGACATCGCGTCGAGATGTAGCCTTTTTAATGAGAAGCCTTCCTAGACATTGTTATAAATTTAGGGCCAAGCAAACTTGACGCCAATCTTGCAATAATGAATTCTCCCGCAACAATAAGCTATACCAAAGAGATATCTATAAAAATTGCCTTATATGAAAGAATGTTGTTCAGTCATTTAAGTTGCAATCAAACGTATTATAAGCATATGCCACTAAATTGATAAATAATACAAAATTATCTTAATAATTTTCTCAAATTTAAAATAATAAATATTTGCAAAGTTCGTCGATAGGAACTTTTGGTTTGACAACGTATGAGACGTCCGCGAACGTAACGGTTTTGGTTTAAAACGTTGTCAAATAATAGCGCGATACCATGCAACAACGAGAGTTTGCTCGCACAGGCTCGCACGCTGTCACCTAGCTGTCACTGAACGTATCTGCCCTACAAAAACCAAATCGTTTACGTTCAAATAATTAGCACGATACGAAATGTGCATAACGTGACGTTTTCGGTTGAAGTTTGGTTTTGGTAAATACGTTGACGTTTAGCACGATCGCCCCCCTGGCCACCTTAACAAAAGTCACATTCGTGCAGTCGAATTCGAATTATGAACTGAACTGCCATTTTGGAATTCGAAATCTATAAGGGTCAAGTCTAACAGAAATTCAATAGATGAAAAAATATCCGTAATTGTATACAAACTAGGCTGAGAAGGTCGGGTCAAAGCCTTAACGGTATTTTTGTCTGAGAGCGAAACTTGTTTTGACGAGAGCGCTGAATTTAAATCAACTATCATTATTATATTGCTTTGCTGGTACTGCTTACTGGTCTTGCTCATGCTGTGTGCCTTTATAGTTTGTGAATATTTGCAATCGATTGTGACTTTACAAGTTCGTTTCTCTGGTCAACAGTACGATCAGGTCTTCTGCGAAAAAATTTCAAATTTTAAATTTTTTGGCTCTGTGTACTAAATGTGGATCTATTTGATAAATACTGCAGACAGTTATTCTCTTCGGCAATATCCAAGAATAAGTTTATGCTTAACTATGCTCGAAGCGACAGTACTTACTGAAATGTTCGTTACTGAAGCACAAAGATTTTTAGCCGTTTCTCTACAAAAAAACGAGATATCCCTGTAGCTATAAAAACCATTAATGATTATCTGTTCAAGCAAAGGCCCGCAGTGTTATACCTCTGTTAAAATACTCAACTCAGCATGTCATATTAAAAGTTACACACGAGCGACCCACCCAACCATCTAGCTGATGTAGAAAGATAAAACACCAAATATGCAGCATAAGCTCAACAAACACAGCCAGTATTACTCGTATCATAAAACAAGATAACAATGTTATGTATATGAATATGACACCTACGTTCAATGTGTTGCACAGATTTGAAATCAGCGCTTATAAAGAATTTAACAATTTTCCTTATTCGAAAATCAATTCTTAGAATACATTTCCCTCTCTTAAAGAATCAATACATCACCCTCCTAGCGTAAGAATCAATATATGAACATGATATTCTACATCATAAATTTTCGAAAATGTAAGATTATATAAACCTAAATCATGATAATAATTTTGAAATGTCTAAATGTTCTTTAAAAATACATAATTTAAATCAGATTAGCGTCGAATTAATGTCTACTTCCATTTAAATGGTCACACTAAGTTACAACGGCACATAGTTAAAACTATAAATAGTAACAACTATTGAAGCATTTCACTCTAATGATATATGTATGTATAATGTGTACAATGTTAATAATAAACGTTCAACTTTGACTCCCAATAGCACCTTATTAATGAATAATTTTAAAGATAGCCACATTTTGTCGACTCAAATTATGAGTGATGGTTAGGTTTGTTTGTTTTTCGTGTGAGTGTGTGGCTAACTTTGGTGTCGGAGTTTTCAGACCGCCCTAAGGCCTCCGACATGGCCTAACGATCCTTATCTTTAGACAAGAACCGGGAGCGACAGCTTTACGTGCCCTCCGAAGCACGATAGCGCTCATATGTAAATGCCACTCACGGTCACTCATCCAAGTGGCGACCTGTGCAAGCGTTGCTTAACTTTGCCGATCTTTTACGAATGGCAAGTCAATTCTCGCTATGAGCGCTACTATAGTAAGGTTTATTGACAAGTATTGACGAATTGGAAACGTCGAACATAGGGCTTCTAAATAAAAACACTGCACCTCGCCGTTGGCTTCAAGCATAATCGCGAGGTCTACGAAACAAATGAGGTTGGGAAAAAGTAGTTTTCTTATGCATAATGATTGTAAGATTTATTGACAAGTATTGACGAATTAGAAACGTCGTACATAAGGCTCCTAAATAAAAACACAGCACCTCGCCGTTGGCTTCAAGCATAATCGTGAGCTTTACCAAACTAAGGAGATTGTAAAAAAGTACTTTTCTTAGGCATAATGATTACTACCTGATCTTCCTTTTCTTCGGTTTGTTCCTCGTGCGGACTGAAGTTTCGGACCGCATTCCAAAAAACTCCTAGTTTGTCCCACAGCAGTATAGAATGACTGATTCGGCCCGAATTCCAAGTACTTTAAAAATACAGTACAACAGTTGTTCAATAATCAAGTAATCTAAATTGAAATTGAAAAGTACCAGGGTAGCATCAAGGTACATACGTTAGGCGCCTGTAAACAAATTCGTTAAAATTGTAATTTCTTGGGTTTACGGGAATGTTACACATTGAAATTAGGTCCCTAGTGACATCACGGAAACTTACATCCTAACTTTAATATAATAAGTTAAAAAAACAAATATAAGTAATAAACAAAAAAAAAGATAATAATAAAGAAAAAAAAACATACACAGTAACAATTATTTTAAAAAAGATACACAAATACACAGACAGTGAGAGAGATAGAACTATAACAGTAGAAGGCACGTCAACCCCCCCGTGGGATCTCCACCTTGTCGTGGTGGGGGGGCTCAGTAACCGTGGATTGGTCACCCGCGGTGAAGCTAAGAGGGATCCAGGAGGGGACGCTCCGCGTGGGCTTGGAGGGGCCTGCGCAGGATGCGTCCAACGGTGCGGGTGCGGGGGACAGTTCTGTCTGTCCCTCGCAGTCGGGTGCGGTCGCGGGAGGAGAGGCGTGTCGGTGTTGCGTTGCCGCGCGCCCTATCTCCCGCGACCAAATGGGGGCGCACCATTCGATGCGTCGCGGTGGGGCCGCAGAGGAAGAGGAGATGCGGTGTTGCGTTGCCGTCCTCCCTATCCTCTGCGGCCGCTGGGCGTTTTGGCGGCGGAGTCCAACACCTTAATCCGTCGCCAAGGGGGTTTTGTTTGGGGCCCGCCTGACCATCTGGCGGGCCAATACCCGTCGGAGGGTGGCGACGAGTGCTTTGGTGATGCCCCACCCTCCGACACACGGGTACATGGCGGAAGTCGAGGTGGTTTTTAGTGGAAACACCACATACTCCGGCTCTTATTTCCCCCAAGAGTCGGAGATCCGAAGGGATTTTCCACCTCGTAAAACAAAAAAAAAAAAAAAAAAAAAAAAGAAGGCACGTCAAACACAGAAAACAAAAGAAAAAATGACGTAAAGGTAGGTACATATTTGTTTGATTAAATAACAATGAATATAAGACAATTATTATTAAAAATAACTGTCTATTTAGATAATTTAAATAATTGTAAATAATTGCAGATTAAATGTAGATTTATAAAATACCTTTATATAATATTTGACTAAATAGCAAAGTAAATAGTATAATTAAATAGTTAATTTCGGGACGAAGGACGGATACTGTTCGAGCCGAACCAGGAATTTCTTACGTGGTCCGAATCACAGTGGTCCGAACGAAGAACAAACCTTTTCTGATTTCACTGTCTCTTCACCAAAAATACCATACCTTTTGCCACTTAAGGATATATTTATTGTAGTTCATTGTCGATATTTACGTTTCATAACTCAATCAAATAACTAAGTAGAATCGTATTTTGCTGTACAATCTAACAACAAATAATGTGATAACAAAACCCACTTGTATTATTAGTATATCTTTGAGACGTACTTCGTGCGTTCATAACAAATTCAGTGTTAGTATAAAAGATATTGTAAACATTTGCTATAACACTTAACTTTGGTAGGTACAGCACATTCACCTAACGTTATCCCAGTTTGCATCCCGGGGCATTGCTTTTCCGCAGAATGACTGCCTGTTCGAGTAATGCAACCCAAAGCGATAGCGATAATCGATGCTTTAGGCTAGTGTTAATCTATTCAGAGGTACCTATTATCTACAATGACGTCAAAGATCCTCATAACAGTCGGGACGACACGGTTTAACATGCTCTCCAAGGCACGGCAAGCGCTAACTAACTATTCAATACGCACATAACTCCTGTGTACGCACCGTGGATTTTAACCCGATACCCGATGCATGGCAGTCTGATGGTGTCTCCACTAGGCTGTCGCTGCCTTCGGTAGGTATGTATGGATCATTCTAGTAAATAAAATTATTTAGATTCAGATTCCGACAGGAAGAATGGCTACAATTGGTTCTAAGAATCTGGATGAAATAAACAAAAACAAGATCAAAACATGTTTTGTTTTGCTAATTCCAGCATTTTCAAAATAATTTTATCATGCGAGACTCCAAACTTGCTTTATACTTAAATGGTATAAAAACATAAACCGAGAAAGGAAGGTTATTTTTGGATGTAAAATGCACTTGTGGAATTATTTACAGGTTCAAAAATAAAATGTTCTGTTTGGTTAGAATTCAAGTTCAGTTTTGCTGAACAGCTGGTTTTCTTACGCGATTCCGGCGAAAGACAACAACATTTGTTCATTATAATCAGTTCAATCACCCCAAAGAGGTTAAAACTATACTAAATTTAACGATGCATATATATGTACATTTCATACCTACTTCGATTAAAAGAAGCATTGTAAAGCCAAAATAAACCGCAATAATGTGGATAAAAAGTTGTTTTATGACAATGTTTATAACGTTTACAACTACCTACACTGCTTAAGTGTAAGTATTATTAAGGAGTCATATACATGGCTTGACCTTTACGGCTTGACTGTGATGGGTACTGTACGCCATTTAAAAATACTTGTAGTTTACATGTGTGTACATTGTAATAAAATGTCAAAAACAAGGTCAAGGATACTCTTGTGAGTTGAGGACGAGATTCGCTTGCAATTCTGCCTATTCCAATTCCAATTGAAGGATCTAATTTAAGTTTATTAAAGTTAACAGCTATTTAACTAACTGTGTATGCATATACCGATAACAAAAAGGAGAGGTATGTATTTAGTCCATGACTACATGGTTAGGAACATAAGGTACATTAGTACCTCAAAGCTAGCACATAAAACTGTAACATTGAGGTCATTTTTTCAAACACAGTCCAGTGAATAATCAGGTTAGTTTTGTTGAATGATGGATCCAAAGGCAGGTATTATGCGAGGAAATTACAGTTTCACATTAACCAAGATAATGACGGTATCGCCACAGTATCGCTATGAGAACCTATCTTTATACTAAACCGTTCTCATGGTTTTTTGAGTCCCGTTAACGACTACACGTTAATACTGCTTCCTCTTGATACGGATATTTTATATCGATGCTTTAATTATGTGAAAGTGATATTTTAACATCAGAAAACGGATAAGCAGATATCTATTTTATTAGTCAAGTTTTAAGACGCTGGCTACGTGGCATAACATTAAGCCACTGTTTTTCAACTGCCCATCTGGAAGCGGGCTGTGTATCATAAAATAAGTAGACAATTGGAATTCTTACACAATGTGTTTATTTTCCCATTATTATAAAATTTCATTACCGACCCAAAAAATGCGTGATAGTAGTTATTTATATTTATTTTATTAAAATATAATAACAACTTTTTTACCAATTAACGGCACTATATAGAATTAACTGCATGTTATTAGTTATTATGCTACCTTGTTACTTATTTTCAAAAATTAAAAAATCGTTTCATTTAAATTACTTAAAAACATGTAAGCCATTCCTTTAATCTAACACTGACTACATTATACATATAAGAAGGTATAAAGCCATGTATTCACTAGGGGACAAAGTCGCTCGACTTATCGCGAACAGTCGCAGGATATTTACGTGCGACTGTCCCGCGACAATGTCGACCGACATTTCGCTCGTCCACATACCGGCATTGTGATATGTGTTGTAGAATTCGTGTCCGGCGACAAGGTCGCGGGACAAATGTCCCCTAATGAATACGAGGCTTTATGGTCCCATCAGCTGTGGTGATATCGCGTAGTAATTAGGAAGTCCAGTACTGTTTATCGCTTAACAAACTAGACTTGCTGCAGACATTCCTATTATTATTAACCGTATTTTGAGTTTTAATTAAAATACACATTCCTGTAATTTATATATTTAGGCTATACATAATAACAGGATACATTAAAACCAATAATTTAACTGATAACTAGAAAACAAATTATTGTAAAACCACAATGACGTCGACGACGATGATTGACGTCAAAACAAAAATGTTATGCGTCGTTTTCCCTGAAAATATGGCGCCAAAATATTCATGTGATGCATTCCGCGGAATAACTGGGAATAAGAGTTCATCGGTCGATGTGTATTGTTTATTGTTCTGAAGCCACGTGATATAATATACATACAGCTGTTTTGCTTTGTTCAGGTTTCCCTAAAATATGATCGAGCGAATGATCTTCGTGTGTGTGTTTCTTTGTTCACAATCTGTCCAAGTGAAGAATTTTTTACAGCATTAGTAGATTCAGTTCTACTGCGTTCATAAGTATTCGAGCACCCTATTATTATGTATTTAGACAATTTTACGATAATTTACCATGAATAGACACCAAAATAAACTTACGCATGCTGCCAAGAAGAATAGGCATATATTACACAGGTGAATGTCTACCTGGTATAGGTACCTATCTCCCTCCACCTTATAAAGATAGCTAAGATTACCAACGAATTAGACACTGCGAAAATCAAACAAGCATTAAGAAAATCTCTCGACTCTCTCCTAAAACTCCCATCATATCTTGCATGGACTTTCGACATTTTAACATACTCTTAAAGCGTCTTTTCTAGAACGTAAATAATAATTCGTCCCATAGATGATACGCGTTTACAATACACATCCACAGACAAATGATATACCAGAGATATCTGGTTGGACAATTTGTGTTGTACGTGACAAGAGTTCAATTGATCATAACTGCTTCAACGGATGAACACTTTTATCCCCGCATCTGACCCCTGCCTACACCAAACACAATGCTACATTCAAATACACAACATCACACAGTACATAGTTCTGCGTCAAAACCAAATTGGACAATTTCTCTTTTTCGAAACGTGCACTTCGGTTAATTTTATTCGGCACAAATTGCTGAAAATCGCCCGTCATTCAAAGTATTGTGGTGTACATAATACTACTTTTAAATTTATTACGTGTTTTCTAACGATAATAGCAAGAAAAATATCTTCGTAGATGGAATCTTTCTTGCTAAGTAGTTCATAATTGATGTTAAAGTAGGGAGTACCGAAATAGGATTCCTGTCTTCTCGTGTTTTAGTACATATACTTTGTACTCGTAATAGAGGTAGACGGAAGTACGATTTACCAATCTAAGTTTGTCACTTTGTCCGATGCATATCTAGACCGTCGTTATTCAATGTGAGCACTCCGATAGCACGTGAAGAACCCAGATGCTTCGCACTAGTTAGGACGTTTACGCATCACCGGATTTCGTACAAAAATCGTATATAGTGAACACGGCTTTAGAGACAGAGAACACATGTTATCTTGTATTGATGCATTTACATGCTTCTATGTTTATATCATACTAGCCGTTTCCCGCGGTTTCACCCGCGTCCTGACGGACCCCTATTTTTTCTAAAATAAAATATAGCCTATGTTACTCGCAGATAATGTAGCTTTCTAAAGATGAAAGAATTTTTAAAATCGGTCCAGTAGTTTTTGAGTTTATCCATTATAAACAAAAAGACAAATTATTCCTCTTTATAATATTATTAATGTAGACATATTGATTTCACGGGAGGTACATTAGGTACGCATCTTTTTACCTTAGACGTATCGACGTTTATAAAAATTGTTTTCCTTTAAAGCCTAATGCTTTAATAGTTTAATTAGTTACATTACAATCCTTTACGACACTTACTTAAATTGTAGTAAACAGTGGCGGCGCTAGGCGTCGGCGACGTCGGCGACCGCCGACGGCCTCGCGCCTGAGGGGGCCTCGCAAAAGGTTTTACAAGTTACATACTTAATTTCGTTTCGCCAATCATCCTGGCTTAGATAGCCGAAACCGAACAATTCGGGAAATAGCTAAAGCAGATGATAATGGACTTTAATTATTTTCGAACATGTGCGAGACAAGATCTGTGTTGGATGTTTGAATTGTCATTTATTTATTCATACATTATTTTATAATTTGGCTCACTTAATTTTAACGGTTTCTTTTACAACGAAGTAAACGGGGCCTCGCTATCGATTTAAGGGTCGGCGCAAACGGGCCAACGACCACAGCCACTGGTGGCCAGCGACAGCCACTTAACACACTTTTTTAATACCTATATTTTGTATAGACGCGCCGCACACGTGTGGCCGGTGGCGGCCACTCGCTACAAAAGTAAAATATATGAAAAGTGGCTGTCGCTGGCCACCAGTGGCTGTGGTCGGTGGCCCGTTTGCGCCGACCCTAAAGGGCCTCGCGAACTTGATGTCGCCGACGTCCACATGTGATCTAGCGCCGCCACTGGTAGTAAAGAATACATAATATAACATTTTTCAAAGCCATTATTAAAGTGGCAACACATGCAGTGCTTAACACGTCTAGCAGATAACATCTCGCATGCTTCAGATAAAGAGATTTATTGTCCTGTCAAGACTCACACGACGAAAACTTTTCCGCGAATTTCTACAGCTCACGCGCAAGGCATTAAGACAAAAAAGAATTAGTTAATTACACGCAAGTGAGATCTATGCAGATTAATTTCTTACTGTAGTCAATTTCGTGATGAAACTGTGTTAAAATAATAGATCAAATTGCGTGGGGAAACGTTTCTTGAAACCGGTTTCTCTGTGAGTGATATGTTTAATAAGAAATTGTGTTTTCATGTTGTCAATGTCAATGACAAATACCGTTTAGGCATTGTGATTAATGCTTCAACAGCTTCCTTACTGTATACCGATACCAACTGTTAATCGATATTCATGGTTCAGTGTACAAATTTCCTAAAACGATACAAAGCGCACCCACATTTAACTGACTCCCTATATTCAGAGGCGTCTATTATTCGATGTAAAAATCCAAATCAACAACAAACAGTAACCAATCAAACTTAAACTACTGAACGAATTGGTGACAAAATCGTATTTTTAGTCATATTTGAGGTCAGCCTCGTACAAGTTATACCTAAGTAATAGTAAGAAAGGTATATTCTATGTCAATATTTTTAATATATATTAAAGGAAGGAGGTAAGAAAGCAACAACCAAAACTCGATACATTAAGTGGAGAAACACCGTGACCCATTCTCTACCGGTAACATCCAATTTAGTGTTTAAAAATAAATTTGCCACAGTCGGAAGACAACGTACATATTCCGACGTTCCGTACGGTACCACTGTCACGCAACGTTGCGTACTTCGACCGACATCATAATCGATTCCACGAGCTTCCGTACTGTCTGTTATCTACAAATAATTTAATTATTCGAAAGTTACCGTCAATTATTGAAGTTTTTATTGACAGTTACGGTTCTTTTCCACGGGTTATCAAACTTACGAGTTTATTCACCGGGTTTTTGTTGTCTCAAAAAATGTGGCGACACTGTAGCGTTGTCATCACACGTTTTAATGATCATCTTTTTTTTGGAAACGTGTCTGTGATTAGTCTTTTAAACTGAGCTTATTGACTATGATGGATAAGTTGAGAGTACTTACAACTAAAGTACCGTAGATATAACTGGTTACAGAAATGTCACCAAATTTTAACTTGACATTTAAAAGAAGCAGTAAGATTGTACTACGTAACTAGTGACATTTTAATGGATGGACAGGAGTCGTTTACAGAGCTGCATAGTATTATTAAGAACGTGAAGCATTTCTTATTATTATTTCTAACTATACACTTATAAATACATACGTAACAGTCGATTTTGCATAAACATATTCGTACATGCTAAAATCTGCAAATAGTGCATTTTTTAATCTGTCGAATATAAAGCGACAACTTTTTAGTACCTAATAGCTAGAATTTGACAGCCGATGGGAATCAGTACCTTTGAATATTATACTGGTCTAATCATACAATATCACTAACCCTAAGGGATGCGGAGGAAAAGGTTATATTCATATATTTTGCATGAACACATAAGAGCATTTGACATTTTACATTTGAGAAGGAATAATCGCTGCTGAAACTATAGTCTTATTTCAACTAGAGGTAACGGCATTATTTCTTATTTATTTTTTTGAGAATCTCCCGGTGGATAAATTCACCTCTGAGAGAAGTTTATTGCAACATAGTGTGCCAAATGTCTGCTATTCGATACAGAAAAAGTAACATTTGATTTTACAATGTATTTTACATTATATAATAGGAGAGAAAAAAATAGATGTCGTCGCTATTATTTCTTGTGTGTATGCGTAGTTATGTATTGTTGAATATTTCGAGTCTATTGATGTGCTTTAGATGTGTCAGGAAGGTGTCTGTGGCAGTTACATTAGTGAGTATTATAGAGTGTAAGTCGTATAAGCTACATGAAGTGGAAGTATTGTTCATGGTGTATCCGTGTGACTGTGTGTATTTTGGGCATTGTGTCAAAAGATGTATGAATGTTTAGGTGGTAGTTACTAGTATATCTGTATAATCTATGGTGGCAGTGTTGTCGCAGGGACATATTGTGTCATTGTCAGTTATGTGTAAGCTGTGTAAATACTGTTTGTGACATCCGTGTGTCCAATGAATAGCTGTGTAAGTGCAAATATGTGTCCTGTGGTGTTTATATTAACGGCAATATTAATAATGTCTAATGTCACCACTGACACCAATAATGTTATTAATAGTAACAAAGCCAACGCTATAATGTCATTCAAAGTGAATTAATGCATATTAGAATTTTAAATTGAATGTCGATAGTTACTGCCGATATTTTTATGACGTCTGTATCTCTTATTTATTTTTACTAGCTATTTTCTATGGTTCCATCCACTTTATTTTATAAATTATGAGACATTTGTCGAATTGTGGTTAAAATTCTTTCCTTCCAAGACCAAGACAATGCTTGTGCAGGCTTTAATATTTCCCATAATCGACTATGGTGATGTGTGCTATTATGACCTGAATGCAGAACATCTCAATAATGATGACCGACTTCTCAATAACTGCATTCGATTCATTTACAATCTTCGTAAGTATGACCACATCTCTACTTATCGTTCCGAACTTAGATGGTTACCAATTCGTCAACGCCGGTGTTTGCGTGCTCTTACTACACTCTTCTCTATTCTCAAGTCCCCTTCCCCTCCAACTTATCTCACCTCATACTTCCAATATCTATCTTCTATCCATGAGAGAGATCTGCGTTCTTCTCATAATCTTCTTCTTTCTTGCCCCAGCCACACTACTGGGTTCATTAGCTCTTCTTTTGTTGTGCAGTATATTATTTTATGGAATACACTCCCTCCTGAAATTAGATTGTCCACCAACCGTTATGCTTTCAAAATGAAAGTTCGAGAGATTCTTTTTGAGAGATTGAAGGAATCAGCACATCAATCTCATCCATTATTATAAGTATACACATACATACATAGTCTCACGCCTATAACCCCGAAGAAGTAGGCAGAGGTGTATTTCTACACCCACTTTTCGCCAGATATACTTTAGTCCCACGTAATAAGGGGCGAGCCTATTGCCGTACCGGGCACATTTCCAGACTTCGTGCTGCTGCTGAGAATTTCGTGACAGAAAAACCCAATAACACGGCCGACCCAGGAATCGAACCCGGGACCTCCCGATCCCACGCGCACATTTATGCCGCGAGACCAACGAGGCAGTAGTATAGGGTTTGGGATGTCGAGTTTTCCGTCTCTACGCAAAGATGGTATTTGCATCGTGTTATCCCTCAGTCGCCTCTTACGACACCCACGGGAAGATAGGGGGTGATGACACTTGTATTCTATGCCGTCAACCACACGGCACATTAATATATATTATAAGTATTTATGTATATATTGTATTTATGTATATTTAGGTGTATACAGATTTATGTTTATGTATGTATTTATAGAAATATATAATATATTGTATGTATTTTATCCCTATTATGTATATAACTATTTTATTGTTTTTCCTTATAACTAGTATTTAAATTTATACTTAATAAAATGCACCTACCTCTGTTATCTCTGCACCACCTAAGGTTGACAGGTAGAGAATGCCTTATGGCATTATGTCCACCTTTGTACACCATGTTTGTGCATAAAGAAATAAAATAAATAAAATTAATCAACCAACATGAAATAAACTACTTAAACTAAACACCCTACTCTAACATGCACTCATATACATACATAACAGGCTTGTGTCCTAAAATGTAATTAGCGATTGATTCGTTCCTTTATTAGTTGTTCAACTGAAATAAACGATTTTTCTTCAAAAATCGATCAGCAACATTACAAATTACGGCTTTTTAATGAAATTGAATTTGACACGAAAACGCTGTAAACCATCATGGCGGTTGAGTGATATCACAAAGTGCAAAACAAAACAAACCGTGAATGAAGTCTGGTCTGATGTACCCACTTTTATTTTGTTATATTCGATTTGACAGGAAGAAAGTTTGACGTTTTAGTTGTATTTACTACTAAAACGTCAACAACATGAATGGCGGATGTACTGTTTGAGGTAATGCTCTCTGATTGGTGTTCACTGTCACAAGAATAAATACTATATAATATTACATTTATATATATAAATGTAATATATATAGTCTAAGATAAATACATTATATTTAGTTTTAGAATCCTAAAAATAACATTAATCTTACCTTTTTATAATAAATAATAAACTTTATTGACATCTTAAAATCATAATGAATCTATAGATACTACAATCAAACCGATTTATTCTTAGTGGACACAAGCCTATTATGGAATGTGACACACAAATAAATAATCATTTAGCTAATACCAAGTGTCCGTATGGATTGAGGAGCCACTTCAGATTTTACAACGAAGCTTGGTCCGTTATTTAGTACGAAGAGAAATAATTTTGTAGGCCAAATGTTGAAATTTGTACTAAAGTATTTAAAAAGTTATATCAATGTAAAGGTGGCTCCTCAGTACATACGTCTGAACTGAGGAGCCACCCTAGAACTCGAAAAGTATTGAATGAATATTTATGAACATTTTGTATCATTTTGTACTAACTGTGAACAGCATCTACAAAAAATCTGAGGATGGTATCTTTGATATTCAGGAAGATATTATACTTTAAGTGTGGCTCCTCAATCCATACGGACACAATACCAATAGTATACTTAATGGAAGCTTAGTTTAAAATACGAGTTTATGTTCAGTAAAAGCTCAAAGAATTTATGATAAAAATGAAATAGATCCTAATTTGGTTTATAATTTTGTAATGTGTGCACCTATTTAGAAAACATTTAGCACGTTTAAATATAAATAATATTTAGAAGAAACAAATTTTTACTTGATTTTGAAATAATCGTCTAAATTAATTACATTTGAAAGAATTTTCATATCAATACTGTAGTGTTTGACGTCAGTAAATACTTACTTGTACCACAGAATAATTAATAGTACTAACGTACTTGTACCTAATTAACTCAAATTGTATGAAACGATGCCGCGATGGTGCATTCAATTGAAGTTTGGACGAAGTCTAGCCTTATAATATATTTACAATGACGTTAAACACTACAGTTTTGAAATGATTTTTTTTTTTAATTAATGAGTTTACAGATTATTTCACAATAAAGTAATTACGCTTTATAAAATTTAAATTAATTGGGAACAAGTAAGTTATATCTCCAGCAGTGGACTGCAATAGGCTGATTGCAAAAACAACAAAAGCAAATCAACGTAATATTACTTCAAGTCAATTATTTGCCTGTTCATCGCCAGGGCGGGCACACGATATGTTTAAAAAAAGACAAGTCCTGACACTCCTGTACTAGAAAATAATCTAATGCCACGCAGTCCCTTACAAACTAGCAACGGACATAAAGAACCCCGACACTCGAAACAACAAACTGTGGAGCATACAAAGTGTCCTCTCACTTGAACCTTCGACGTTCGGCATAGCTAGTGCTAAACTATCAAGCCATCTAGTATTTTAAACTTTCGCTACTTATACATATACAGTGATGTTTATGAAACGGGTAATTATTTGAAAATATTGATACCTACACAAGATAGGTACACAAGGTACAGCAACGATAGCCTAGTGGAGACACCAACGGATTACTACGCAGAGGGTCTCGAGTTCGAATCCACGGCGCGCACCAATGACTTTTCGAAGTTATGTGCGAAATAAACTGTTAATTATCGATTGCTAAACGGTGAAGGAAAACATCATGAGAAAACCTGCATGTCTGAGAGTTCTCCATAATGTTCTCGAAAGACATGTGAAGTCTACCAACCCGCTTTTGGCCAGCGTGGTGGACTATGGCCTTACCCTTCTGATAGTGAGATGAGGCCCGTGCCCAGCAGTGGGACCGTTTATATACAGGGCTGATGAAGTAAGTAAGAAAAAGTATAGGTACAATACCTTATATTTCCCTCGACGCTTTGGCATGGGCATACATTTTCCACTATGTCTAGTATTCACAAATTGCATTTACTCTATTAACCAGCGAATAACTCTTTAATTACACTTACCTGAGTTTACTTCTCGCTACTTTCTTAATTAGTTATGTATGTATATACATATATTTGATGTTTGTTACTCCGCTGCAACATGCAGTAATGTTAATCACTTTTGCAACTGAGACTTGAGAATATTAATAGTGTTTTACCTATTTACACGAACGCTATTATAACATTTATCACTGACAAATAACAAAGAGATCTATTTTAACTAATAAATGCTTTTTACGACACTTAAGTAAACAATTTCTTTCGAATTGAAAAAGCATGCATTTTTCAACACTGAAAAACAATTCAAGAACTTGGCCTCCGTACTGCACTTATGTTAGATTGGTCAAAGTGGTAGTCCCGCTACTGTTACTGTGTAATTCATAAATTGTTTTCGCTTTTTTATCCGTTATTTTAATAATATCTGTAAAATTTGAATGCGACACAGACATTTTTTTTTTTTTTTTTTTTTATTAAAAAAAATACCTGTCAAATTGACTTCACGCTGCCTGATGGTAAGCTGACAGTGAAGTCCAATTCTAGTCCTATTGGGAAGTCCACCATCCCCAATTGCTGGTTAAGCAATGTGACATGACGGCCCTCACTTTGACGGCCTTGAGAGATGCTTTTTCACGCCCCGCTTAAAGGACCCAGGATCAAGGGAGGAAGGAAACACGTGAGCTGGCAGTGAAGTTTCAAGGATTGACTATAGAACACAAATAAAAATAAAACGGAGGCTGCATTCCAGTCACACCAGATTTAGCAGAACATTACCTTTTTCAAGAAATGCAACATTTAACCTCCACGGCAGTTAAAGCCGTTCAGGCTTGTAAGCCGTGACGGGAGCTTACAAATCCTGAACAGTTAGTGTACCTACTAGGTGTTTAAGATTTGTAAGCTCCCACGCAAATCCACTGCGTCAAAGCTATCGCAGTTTTTCATTCAGAACCGCTGTGTTTCATTTTATCCAAAACCGTTTGTTCGACACGTTTGACACTGATAACAATACATTTACATATTGCTCGATGCTTCTGCAGATAACGTGTTCGATAAAATAATTGTCACAAAAGCTGATGGACACCGTGTCGCCTGTCAAAATGAAATACGCACCTCGCGAAATGTGTGAATAATATGCATATTTATGTGTTTCACCAGGTGCTGTGGAGTTTAACTTTACACTTCCACAAAGATAGCGAACAAGAGTTAATGGAATAAATTTAAGTTCGTCTTCAAATATCCTGACATTAGTCATTATTACAGAACTTACCTATCCCTTTGGGTTTCGCTCGACAGACGGCAGTCGTTCTGAAAAGCCAATTCGAACCACAAGTCTTTGCGTCAAGAGGAAAAAATACGGTCGATGCTAATTTCGTATTATTATTTTGGTCTGTTATTCACACATTGGTATAGTCCACGAGTTCTGAATTTGGAATTTGGTAGTTCTTTATATAAAGAATTTCTCTTGTGCTATGAGTTATCTTTCAACATACAGGCCTTATCCCCTATTCCTTCTCCCTCATCCCACGCCTCATCCTATCCCTTTTCTCAACCCCAAGGGGCGGCAACGCACTTGTGACTCCTGTGGTGTTGCTTGTGTCCATGGGCGGCGGTAATTGCTTACCATTAGGCGATCCATCTGCTCGTTTGCCGCCTATTACTATAAGAAAAAAAAGTTCTGACCACAATGACTAGTTAAATATTTATCGATAGTCGATTCAATAAAACCCGGCGGCATACTTTTAACAAAAGTCTCACGACCTGCGACTTGAACCAAACACGACCGACTACAAAATGTCAACTGCAAGGTTAAAGTTATTTACATTGCACTAACAGTCGCTAGAAGTCGCATGTAACCATATTTGTTTCATACTTTTACAAACAGCAATTTGAATTTAATTGTAAAAATAAATTACCATATAACCATTTTAAAGCAAATCTTTCTTGTTACCTTTTTCACTAAATGGTTAGCATGAAGACAGTTAGGCTTTATTCGTTTTATTCTTTTGAAAACTATAACGTCCGCACTACGAAAGCAGGAATCCTGTACCGCAGAGAATTTTACAAACATTTGACGGAGACAAATAACGGCATAGATTCGTTACATAATTATTACAAAGGACAGAATCTAGTAATGTTGTTGACAATTAAAAAAATATAATGACTACTGTACAAGTCGAATTCTAGTACCTATGTTTAGTACATTGAAACAGCTATATCCTGTGTATTGTGGGTTCGATTCCCAATGGATAAAACTTCCTTCTGATCTACAAATTATTCCCATACCGTCGCACAAATAGGATTATCCCCAGAGCGGTAATGGACATTTAAAAATATAATAAAAATATGTGGTGGGTGCATAGGGTTCCCACCAAGAACTTAGGGTCCCAAGCCAACCTCACCTGCAAGTGGTGCACCTGCCGATCAACGGACGAGGCTCTGGCAAACAAAATATCCCGATAAGCGGCAATAGGCTCGCCACCTATTACGTGGGATCAAAACACTGGCGAAAAGTGGGCGTTTAATATGCCTCTGCCTACCCCTTCGGGGAAACAGGCGTGAGTCTATGTATGTATGTATGTACATTTACTAAGCAAAGAACACATAACGAGCAAATCCGCGTGTCACGCCTAGCATGTGAGGAATGATTGATGACTAAGTGCATTGTCTCAATGACTGATTCAAAGCATTTTCAGATCGAGTAAACGAGTTGCGTTTTTGTATACAACTATGTATATTACCTATCTAATGAAAACCGGATATCAAGTGATATTATCAGTTTGAAGTATGACTACAGGCCGTTTTAAGTCATTTGTCTTTTAAATCGACTATGGAAGGTCATGACTTCAGCTCAATGCATATTTATGAGCTCACGAAAATCTATTGACAGAAACCCATGGAAATTTGATAAATAAGGTATCGTTAAGAATTTGGAGCTGGAGGGAAAGCTGGAGGTCTTTGGCGCAGTTAGAAATGGTTTGGAAAAATGATCATTTGCACTTATGACTCGAATGCGATCCATTAGTACATATACACAAATTTGAATAAGTCCAGCGGGACTTGTATATTATCTTATCACTAGTGAATATGTGACGTTATACTTAGGTACCTAATTCAATTTTGCCTACTCTTTGATGTTCTAATAATACAGTGAAATCAGAATTTTAATGGTAGTCGAGATATAAGCTATTGGGCATTACCTAAAAAATATGAAGGTTGATGTCTGTTTAAGTTAGGTCTGGCAAAATCACCGTTGCTAAAGTCTCAATTTTCTTCATCATCATCAGCCATTAACAGTCCACTGCTGGACTAGGCCTCTCCTTTGAAAGGAGGAATTGGCCTTACTATACCACGCTGGCCAAACGGGTTGGTATAGGGTTTGTATCAAGTTTTCCTTCTCTTACAGTGCTGTTCTCTGCATAATATGCTCCCTCTGTCGGCTCTTACAACACCCATGGGATGATATGGGGTGGTGACATTCCGTATTCTTAATACGTCACCACACGGACAATATATATAATTTTCTTCAACTATGACTTAATTTCCCATCGGAAGAACTACGACTAAAACTTTGTTTGAACCGAAGATTGAATCGTAATGGTTCAGTATGTAACTAATCGTATTGGACCAAATAAGTATTTGTTTTCTGTTGCACAAACTCACTAACTACAAGATGCGAAAAGGTCCATTCTAGGTATTAATCTACCTATTAAGAATCAATGTACACTTTCTGTATGCCTCTTTGGAATAACAATTCGACTTCAGAGTAGTTTCATCCATGTTTCAAACTTTCTACACTTCGAATTTCGATGATTGTCGACAGATTGGTTTCAGTCACGAAAATTGTATAAGATTCATAGTTGAATTAATTCAATATATTACTAGTATACTAGAGGATGCCCGCAGCTATGCCCACACTTTTTTTATTCACTTTCCCGTGGGACTTTCGGGAAATCCGCGATTACTTGGGAATATACACTTATATGTAGGTATATGCCAAATGTTTATACATTTCCCTGTTACTTATGTATTATTCAATTAATATTCACTAATGTAAATACGTGCACATAGAGATACTTATAGTAAGATACATTCATATGTTTTACTAGCTAATCCTGCGGTTTCACCCGCTTTTGACTAGATTTATTTTTGCTGCAATCAACCTGAAATCCTATCCCAACTGCCTATCACACTCAACAAGTAGGTACCTACTTAGTACTTGAGATTTCGTACCTAGTCAGTGCACGAATAATTTAACCTTTCGCTTTTATATACAATGCTATTTATAGTACAGTGCAAAGCTCTGGGGTTATTGTACTCGTTAATATGTACAACTTTTGTTTTGGGACACAGCCGAAATCGCGTGAAAAACAGCTATATCTTCCTAACGAGTACATCACCCCCTAAGGTTTGCACTATACTAAAAATAGCCCTGTATAAAGATGTAAGTTATTAACGATGAATTAGATATTAATATACCGCTTGCAACAGTGCCGAAATATCAGATACTCGAAAAAAGGTACGTGGTATACGTATGTATATCCCGAAAGAAAATATAATCCCTTGCACTTTCCAAGGAACATGCATGCCAAATTTCGGCTTATTGCGCTTAATAGTTTTGGCTGTACAATCAAACAAGTCGGCGGTGGATCAGTTGTATACGAGTGTCATTGTGTGTGTAAAGTAGCACTGGAAGCGACGATGTCTTGCTGAGCGATTCTCGCCCTTAATGTGGTCTAGCGAGAAATTATCGACTGTACATTGTCTGTCAATCAGTGACAGAATAATTTTATACATATTGATTGATAATTGTTGACTAACTTGAAGAATAGCTCAAAATTTTAAAGTCTCGTTCGATGTAGACACTATTCGACACTAGTCTACAAGAAGTAGTACTTTTGCGAGAAAATCTACGGATCATTATAAACGTAACGTAATCGGTGCAGTCATTAAAACCGAACTCATAGATAAATCTTAACATTATCAGTAAAACGAGTTTTGTATATTTATTATTTTATTGATGTCAGGCTAATATAATGCTCTCACAATCAATCTCTCGTAAGTTTGTTTTATTAGTTTTTTATTTGAGTAGTTTTACGACTGTCATAAATCATAATTGATGACTTTGAGTGAGCGAATAAACAAACTAGTTTCTGCCCGCGTCGGTTATTGAGGCAAAATTGACCCTATGTGGTATTCGGATTTACAAACTACATACACATTATAATTATAATGAAGTAGGTACTTACCGTATTCTTCCTGTCTGTCTGTCTGTATTTTTTACGATTTTCACCTCCACAGAAATTGATCTTACACCAATAGACAGGGTTATTACTAAGGAAGGTATAAGTGTAAAGTTCATGTGTTCGGAGCAACGAGAGATGTCTAGTAATATATGCATACGAAGTGAGATCAAAAATCGTTTACATTTCTCGTGAAAACATCCATGATATCTACCGATCGATCCATCTTCACACACTTTCATGTTTATTACAGTCGTAGGATACGAAAATCCTATTACATCCTGCAATCCTTGATAAAGGATTCTAAGATAGGTAGAAGATAAGATGATGACACCGTGGCGTAGCTGGAGTGGAAACAACTGCACGCCGAGGTTTGCGGGTCCGATTCCCGCTCAAGTCTAGCATTTATGTGCGTGAACATAAATGTTTGTCTTGGTCTGGGTATTTCTATGTGTAATATAGTTTGTATGTATTTATAGAAGAAGGACTAAATATGTATATAGTTAGAAGTTTAGTCCTAGCACAAGTGTGCCAAATTGTTATTAATATGACGGTAATTTCACACTGTAACGACACAGTAACGGCGCAGTAATTGCGCAGCTGCAGCATGACCCTTGTCCAATGCGCCCGCACATTGTTTATGTGGCAATTTCGGGCAGTCTCATATTAATGCGTTGCTACGGTCCCCATGGAACATACCATGGCAAACCTCGGCTTCTTGCGCTGAATAATTTGGGCTGTACGACAACTGCTAGTAGCCGAAGAATTTTATATATTTATACAAATTATGAAATATACATATAACCAACAAGACAAGTAAATCGCCAATGGAAGCCACGCTGCGCGCTGTTACCGGGCTTGCACAAGTTGCCATGACCTTTACACTGTTTTATGAAGCAGTTTGTCTCTGAAATTTGTTGAAAATTAAATAGGTATTTTTATATTCTTTAAATTGAAACAACTTTCTTTAAATTGTGTTTTAAAGGATTTCGAAATTTCAATGTATTTATTTAATTTTAAAGTGGTAATGGTATAGTGCCTTTAAGCTATAAGAATCGACAAATCTGGGTGCCTGTACTAGGATTGATCATGTGCCACAGGCGGTTAAAGCACTTAAAATGAACGGTTAGACATAATTGCCTTATTTAGTCTGGTCTTTAGACCTGTTTTTTGTGAAATAAATTTACACAACCAATAAAATATATTCTAATAAACATCATAGGTTTAGATGACATTTTAACCGTTACTAACTTAAATTGCATATTATGCAGGATAAAATATAACACAGATAAAAACGGTAAATTTATTCGTCAGTTAAAATTTATCTGCAAATAATTAAAGAGTCAACCATGAACTAGATACCTAACTAGTATTATAATATCGAGAATTAGTTTCTTTTATCGTGACGTAAAAAGACAACGTGATATTAATAGAAATATCATATGTAGCGGAATGCTTTGACACAAGGTGCAAGTTATGTCGAAATAGGTAATCTTCATTAAATGAAGATACAAATACAAATTTTGTAAACATACATACATACATACAAATACATAGACTCACGCCTGTTTCCCGGAGGGGTAGGCAGAGACTATGGAACGCCATTTGCAACGATCCTGACATATCTCTCTTGCTTCATTCACTCCCATCAGATTCCTCATGCATGCTCTTTTGTAAACATACTAAATATATTATTAATAATTAAAATAATGGGTCTTTAATCTTTATCATCCCGTGATGACAGCTGGTGTACGTGTAACCCATGCTTAAACCACAGAAATCTGCGCCGAATCGTCGGAACCTATAGGTATTTCACCCTCCTTCCAAATAATGGTGAACCGTTACATAGAAATTCATAAGACACGATATACATATATATACATACGATTTTTGGCAAGCATACTCGACATAAACCCGATTTAGTTCTAGTATTAAGCATATCTTAAGTTATGTACGTATTTGGTTTTTGTAATCCTAGGTCACCAGCAACTTAGATTATGAGTCTCAGAGCACGTGCCTGATAGTGGAATTTAAGACTAGAGGCACTATCTGAAAAAGGCGCTGATGCCGCTCTCGAATGGTTTGGGTTTCAGTGTCGTAGGTTCGATCACCACACGGGATAAACTTTGTGTGCTCAACAAATAATTGTTTATAGTTTGGGTGTTGTTTGTGTACGTTGCTTGAATGTATAAAGATTCACAACACAGGATTTATAGCTAATTGAAAATAGGTATAAGCTGTATTCACCGTGGCCACCTCGCTGGATCCGCGCCTGAGACACAAGAAACACGAGTAAACATTCATAATTCATGGATTCATCCATGAATAAATATTAACTTGCTAAACGGTGCAGGAAAACATCGTGAGGAAAACTGCATGTCTGAGAGTTCTCCATAATGTTCTCGAAAGACATGTGAAGTCTGCCAACGCGCAATTGGCCAGCGTGGTGGACTATGGCCTTACCCTTCTCATGGTGAGAAGAGACCCGTGCCCAGTAGTGGGACACTTTTTATAAAGGGCCGATGATGAAACATAAATCCAGTAAAAATATCTTTCAAAATGCCTGATACAAAGACGAAAGTGCGTATGTTTAAAACCTCGTTTCAATATCACGTTCAAACATCTTTAAATTCTAAATAGGTAGGTAGGTACTATGTATTTAAAAGTTTTGCCAGCTACCATCCGCGCGCTGAAAAATGGACTTTGAAACATCGTAACGCAATTTGATAAATCTTTTTTTTTTTTCCTAAGTTCGATAATTCAGGTTTTGTGCTAAATCTGAATACGCATTGTGTGTTGGATAAGCAGTATCGTAAGACCGAAGTGGTTTTTCACCACGTTTGAAACGGATTACCGCAAAAAGGTAACTTTTCGTTTTTACTTCCCGTGCAAGAGATAAATGACTTAGGTATTATTCTAGGGTTATGCATGATTTTCTTTGCTGTTCCTATAAGATAAATATGCCAGACATAGATTGCAGGCAGATCAGACTTCAAAATCATCACTTTCTGACAGAACTTACTCTATTTCCGTATATTAGGTATGTGTAACAATTTTGCAATTTACAAATCTGTTTTGACATTTATCAGTTTTACCACAGAATAATTAATAGTACTAACGTAGTTTTACCTACTTTGTGACCCAAATGAAATACATAACTTTGAATTTGAGTACACCTACTCTTAACTTCATCAAAGCTTGCAAATAATAAAGTAAAAAATTATCTACAACTTAACAAAAAACTAAAGCTTAGCTTGGAACTAAAAATATGCCTTTCTACGGCCGTGGAATGCACATAAGTAAATTTTATGTTCTTGGCTAGGCCGGGCTAGTTGAAAACTTGATTATTCTACGCACGTTAAAATATCACGTATCAGGAAGTTACTAAGAACACTAAAATGCCTGCCTAGTCACTCGGTGGAACCACGGTCCGTAAATAAATACTAAAAGTACGCCATGTGCACATATTGTCCGTTCATTGTGGTGACATAATCTGAACTCTATTGTTTACCTTTAAAACCAGGTTTTTTTGTCAGGTGATGTTTGATCCCTAAACCATTAAATAGGACTAAGAGTGGAGATAGCACCGTAGCAAATGGTCTAGAAGACGCTCTCTATCTTTGCAACTTTCGTCTCTTCATGATGTCAAAGAAGAAATGATTTTTGTCCAGCAGTCTCAAATTCGAAGCAACTTAACTTATTTTATATCAGACGCCGAGTTGATTTACGTTTGCCTACCACGAGAAAGAATAAGTTCAAATGATGATATTGAATAGCATCTGCACCAACTTCATTTTACTTATGTAATTGCTTTCTGTAATCTCCCCGAAATTGTGTGAAGTGAGGCATGATGCTGAAACTGTGTGTTGTAAGCTGTAGCTTAGGGTAATCTTCAATTTAACTTGCAAACATATACCTGCCTCAGAAGCATCTTTAATCGATTAAACTTTCGCGATTTGTATACATCATACAATATTATTTAGCAGGTCTTGGTCGCGATAATTTACTTATTAGAAGGCATAGTAGGTAAGTAGCTTTAGTTAAAGCTGAGAAATAACCCACAATTGGTGAATAACGAAGATACTTAATTACATTATGCTCATAAAAATTAATTAATCTCTAAACCAGGTGAAGTCCATAATTGATCTGCCAACGTGCGAAGCATCCCAATATCTCATTAAATAACATCTCACGGTCAGTAAGCCATTAGCAAAACATACATAAGAATTGCTAAGAGAGCCTGATTCAACTTGGGGCTTCCAGTGAGTTGACTGACTTTTTCTCATTGATTTACAAATACATCCTCAAGTAAGTGAATCATCGTATTACAAGCTAAACAACTCAGTATACAGAATATATCTGTTGTTTGTAGCAAATCATCAGCGAACTATCTGACAGTGAGCAGTAACCATGGTAAGGCATGGTTCATTCATTTAGCGAAAGAGGAATAAAGAAAATATTTAACGTAAAACAAAAAACCCGACTGCGTAAAAAATAATTTAAAAAAATACGTGACAAAAATAACTTAAAATAAAAACTAAAAAGGAAGAAACAAGGCAAGTAGTTTAGAATTCTAATGCAGAACAGAACGACTCACAGTCGGGGCCCCTTGGAAACATTTGATTGGTAAATTTTGAATGGGCCCCGACTGTGAGTCGTTCTGTTCTGCATTAGAATTCTAAACTACTAGCCTTGTTTCTTCCTTTTTAGTTTTTATTTAAGTTATTTTTGTCACGTATTTTTTTTAATTATTTTTTACGCAGTCGGGTTTTTTGTTTTACGTTAAATATTTTTTTTTATTTTATACTTTTTAGTTATTCACTGCTTTTTTTGTTTGTTTATCGTTTATACTTGATGTAAAAATTAAATCAATAAGTAACAACATTAGCGAGAATGATTGTTTTGTTAAACAACTTTAAATCGTTATAATTATATCCTAAACTATTATTTTAAAAGAAAAATGATAAAAGGAACCTAAAGATGATTTTAAAATACCTATTCAACGACACCCCACATGACATAGTTCATCGGTTGACGCTGTGGTGAATTTTGATAACTATCATGTCTTTAGTGACACTCGCAAGGTTAAGACGAATCGATTGACGTAAGTATCATCAAAATCGGCCAACGCATTTGGTCTCTAGAACGCCACATAGAAACAAACATACATACATACATACATACATACATACTTACATACTTACATACATACATACATACATAGACTGATAAACACTTTATATAATGTATGGCAATTGTTCCCGCCGACTAGGCTATCGTCCACCGTGACGATCGAGTGCAAACTCGTATTAGACCCTATGGTATATGAAGCGGGCGAAGCTTTGGCTAGAATCTAGTCGGGTAAAATACGCCACAGCATCAAATCGTAAACACATGTCGTATCTTTACGATATTTCCTCAAGAATTTCACAAAGCAAACAACTGTAAAGACGTTACGGAGAATTTTGAATGACTTGAGAGATTATCGCGAGCGTTGCGCACGTTTGCGTCCCGGTCGCGCTGGGACATCGAACATTCGCCGGTTATTGCTCCCCCACCGTGTTTGTCATCGAGATGACTATCTAGAGCGTTTCTGAACGTTTTTGCTCCGCCGTAATGTTCAAGCTAGTACAGGGCTGCCAGTAGTAACCCAACCGCTATAAATTATAGGTTATTCCTCCATCAGTACCATTAAATTCGAGGGTGAACAAAACTGATTAAGAACTTTCAGTGATAAGCACGATATTTAATATTACCTACGAGTAATTTTGTGAACCCACCTACCAAATACCTTTTATATCTTAGAATAAGGCTATACCTATACCTTATATGTATTACTCGTAAATAACTAAAAACGAATTAAACATTTACTATCAGGCAGTATTTTAAAAAATCGAGTGCGATGCAATGAAATCCATAATTCTAACTAAATCCTTGAAGGCTTTTAACTTTTGAAGGTGTTACATATCAAATCGAAAATAAAGGGAGAACTTTTTAAGATGCTGGTAGCCCTACCCAAAGCCTACGTGGTGCTAAAAATAACAGCGCTAATTTTATTTCTTGCTCAACTTTAATTTTTTTGTCGAAGCATAGATTGAATTTGATTGTTGGCACAATTATATTCGTTAGTTTGAGCGTTGACCTCTAAAACCTAAAATTTAGATAGATTATACGACACTGGCTTGTAAAACAACTTATGCGTGCATTTTCTTACTTTGTATAACGACGTGTGATAGTGGCCTTCACTAGGTCAAGATCCTTATGATATATCTCCATGCCATTACATCATGAGATACTTTAAATACTAGTGCCTTGTCTCAAATTATTAGGTAGTAGAGCCTTGCTGATTTCAGGCTGGCCGACCGAGGAAGTACTACCCTCTCACAGAAAATCGACGTAAAGTAACAGTACCTAAACTGTTGCGTTTCGTTCGGTGAGTGAGAGTGGCGGATGCCCTATCGCCTATTCCTTCTCCCTCATCCCACTCCTCATCGTATCCCTTTTCACAACCCTAAAGGGCGGCAACGCACTTGTGACTCCTGTGGTGTTGCTTGTCTCTGCTCGTTTGCCGCCAATTATGAAAAAAAATACTTCTTATTGTCACTGCTTTCTGCCATACTTTTATTAACTACTAGAGAATGCCTGCAACTACGGTAGCACAATACATTTTATTTCAGTTAAACCGTTCCTCCTGATCCTGTAGGAATTTCGAAAACATCCTTTTAGTTCACCCCTAAGTAACTATTTAGTAATCTGTGCCTATGGTCCCCAAGGAACATACATGCCATTTCAGCTTCTTCCGCACAATAGCTTCGGCTGTGCGTTGTCTGTCAGTCAGTCAGTAATACAAGAATTTTTACAGGGTGTCACAACACCCATCGTCAAGCCGAAGTCTACTCGTTGTGAACATCATGCCAAGTCAAACAAAAATAATACCTGGGAAGCGTTTTTTTTTAATTTTTCACCTTTTTTAAACCACAATTTAAAATTGCGCGCGTGCAATGTTCGAAATATCATCTATAGAACATATTGACGGGGTAAATGCATCGATTTTGTACCTAATTAGAAAAATTCTATACTAACTTTGAGCCTCAATATCTCCTGAACCAGTAATTCCCAAGTATGGTGCCGAAGTAAAAAATGTTTGTAGTGATTGGTACAACATGGGATTTCAGTTTTCGTTAAGGGTCTTTTTACACACTATATATACAGATATACTGTAATCTAGTGATGAGGATCTTCTCTCGGTTTCCCGGATGACAGACCCTGTAAATTTTTAGGCAACTTGTCCGTGTATGCGTTTTGTACCCCACATGTGATTTGGAATGCCAATTTTAAGATAGAAGATGCGTTCACGTGCTTTGTAGTGGAGGTCTGTTTGTACACACATAGTATCTTGCTAATTAGTAAAAAGCATGCATTGATTATAAACTCTTTATCATAATATTCAGCAGACCCAGGCCATAGGCTACGAAGGCCAGGCCATCGGCCAGGCCGAGTGCCATGGATCGGAACCGGGTCAAATATCGGATGATGATGATGATGATATTAGCATAACGTTGCACAGTTTGCGGCCTCTTGATATGAAAATGACCTCTCATCGTTCTTATTTTTTCCAGTGCGAATAACTAAATGCAAATCCGCCTTTATATGTAAAGATGCGATCACAAACAATGCGATGGAGGGCTCTTTTCGCAGTCACTAGCAGTCTAGAAGAAAGCTTGACTTTATATACCAAAATTAGCATAACTGTGTGTATAATCTTATATCTTATACTAATATATAACGCTGAAGAGTTTGTTTGTTTGTTTGTTTGGCTGAGATTACTCAGGAACTACTGGACCGATTTCAAAAATTGTTTCAGTGTTAGATAGCCCATTTATCGAGGAAGGCTATAGGCTATATAACATCACGCTATGAGCCACGGGAGCAGAGCAGTAGCCTTAAATAACGCAGGTGTAACCGCGGGCTCATCTAGTATTAGATAAAAGATTTCATCAATCAAAAATTATCACCACGAATGATCTTGATCGCTAAATTTTGATTGATTACAACTAACCGTTTCTACCTACTAGTCTAAAGCTTAAAAGTAAGATACTCCATTTAAAAAAAAATCATGAAATCAGTACGGCTTATACTTTGTATGTACCTAGTATATTTGTTTTTATTGTCCTGATAAACACTGATAACATTCTGGAAAGATATAATCGTTTTAGTTTTTTAACTAATTATCGGTTCAACATACCGCGAACTGCTAAACCTTCACCAATGTACGTTATGTAAATAACGTTTTATAATCTATATACGAGCCTCCTTGGACTAGTTAGTTCACATAATTTGCGCGGGGAAAAAACAGTCGCCGTGTTTACTCCATTTCTAGATAACCGCAGTGAAATTACGTATTAAATTCGTTACGTGTGAGTGATATATACATATTCATACTTAAATATCGTCATGTTTCTCATAGCAGTAAGTATCTCTGTAAAAACATGTTGAACGCATTTTCCGCACTTCCCTTACTTGTTTTACGTTTCCCACCGTTCGATGTTTCCGGTACCGTAGTTTTCTCCATGTATTTACACACTTAATATCATAGTCACGCCATAAATAAAATATTAAAAAGTATCGCAATGCAATAAAAAAATTGCAAGGCTTTTTGTAAGTACTGGCCACTCGAAGGGTAGGTAAAAGGTTCTTATTTTAAATTCAAATGCCTCCGCGTCCTACCGTAACTATTCAAAATGAGAACAAAAAATTAATTTTATAAAAAATGCAACTAGTTAAGTTCCGCATATAAAAAGCTTTGCATACAATATGCCCCAAAAATAATACAACATACTCATTAAAATACAATAATAATATACTCCTAACCTTACATTTAGGTATAAACCTCTTTCTTCCATTGTTTCAGATATTCAAACATACCCACATCAATGCAATATGTAGAACAACAACTGGGAAAGTCTCACCACACGAAAACAATGGACAGCATCGAAAACTGGTATTGGAACGGGACTTCATTCATCTTAGCCATCACATCTTGGAAGAGCGTTATCCGATAAAGGGTCAAACAAATTTTACCTGCAAGTTTGACGTCGTTCTCGTACCGTTAACACTGCACTCACACTTCAATACAAGCACTTTAAAAAACAATTAGCCGAGGAGGCAAGATCACGACCGTCAACCACCGGTTGCGCTAAGCGACTACAGTACCACATACATTCGCGGAGTGAGTTGTTCAGATAAGTGAATCTAGATAATGCAGTAAGGTAAAAGCGGGTAAAGGCGGCCGCACACGAGTTCACTGACGTCGATGGAACGTACTAATATTGAACGAACCGCGTCGACGGTCTAAACTCTAAAGCTACGCATAATTTCTAGGTCAACTCACTGTTTTGTTTCAATTAAATTGTAAGCGCGAATTAAAGACTAAACATTTATATGAAGAGCGGTTCGTTAGAAAGTAATTAACGGATATTTTTAGACGATGCTTAATGAGATTTGAGATGAGACTGTAGCTAAATAAGAATTTAAAACCGAATGCGTATTACAAGCTTTTATTTAACTCGCCTTGTATCATGTGAAGGTCTAATTTTGCAAACTGAATAAATACTTTTTTCTACTGAGTTGAAAGTATGCTTGTTGATTCAGTTCCAATGAGAGTACATTTTTATGACAGACAAATAAATGGTTTGTATCTCCGGGAACACGGGGAACACCTCAGTGATTAACCGCATAGGCTTTTATGATAACTGAAAGCTTTTATTTCAACTTAAAAGCTTTTAATTTAAGTTTTATAAAAAAGTTGTTATGAGAGAACAGACGCGTAAACTTTGTTATTGTAACTTTTTGTTGATGTCGTAATTGCAGATATCATAATTAAACATCGTTATCGAGCGGGTCAAGGTCGTGGCGTTGCATTCGACGCCTAGGGTTGCCGCGCGTACCCATATAGCATGCACATATTTTTTTAATAATAGTTCAATGTTATTACTTGATATCTTTATGTAATTAAGAATCTATATTTCAATTTGTCCTTGTGTATCTTATTAAAATATCAAAATTAAATTATATTGTAATAATCACTCGTAACTAAGTTAATACAAAATAATTCATGTAGGTTTTTCGTTAGAAATAATTTTGAAATAAAACACAAATATTTTACAATTACTTTTTATTGAATATTTTTTGTTAAAATATTCCTTGAAGATCTTTAGGTCTACTCGGAATAAATAACCAACAACTTATTTATACTGCTTTCTGTTAGTTTATGACGTCTGCTGGAAAAAAAAACCATTTTAAGTAAGAAAATGACCTTTCGACTTCATTTGACGTAACATTGACGTATTTATTTCAGACTTGTGAAGTAATTTGAAAAGTTTATATTGTTCATTTTTCACTTGTGTTAGTGTTGCCAATATTAAAAATATGTTAACACTTTTTAACATTACAACAAAAATATGAAAGTAAAGAATAGATTAAAACATATTTTTAACATAGATGCTTGTAAAAATTTGATCCAATATATAATGACTGCGAAATAATTATTTAATATTTTTGAAAATAATTTCGCCTTAACTTTCAAATTACATGAAGTAGTTAAAGTTATTACAATACGAAAAAAATACAATACTATATAGCTATACTTTTAAAAAAACATTTAAAACTATAATATATTTTAATTAAATAAAGGTATTGTACGATATAACATAATCGAAAAAGCTTATTAAATGTATGCACCTACGTGATGCATATGTATGACAACCCTATTGTCGTGCGCCACCATTTTTACCCGCTCGATAACGATGTTTAGTTATCAGTAAACATCGTTATCGAGCGGGTAAAAATGGTGGCAGTGCGGTAGCGCACGACAATAGGGTTGTCATGCGTATGCGTCACGTAGGTGCATACATTTAAAAAGCTTTTTCGATTATGTTGTATCGTACAATACCTTTATTTAATTAAAATATATTATAGTTTTAAATGTTTTTTTAAAAGTATAGCTATATAGTATTGCATTTTTTTTCGTATTGTAATAGCTTTTTCACTAATTACTCTTAACTATTTCAATGTAATTTGAAAGTTAAGGCGAAATTATTTTCAAAAATATTAAATTATTATTTCGCAGTCGTCATATATTGGATCAAATTTTTACAAGCATCTATGTTAAAAATATGTTTTAATCTATTCTTTACTTTCATATTTTTGTTGTAATGTTAAAAAGTGTTAACATATTTTTAAAATTGGCAACACTAACATTATGTGAAAAATTAACAATATAAACTTTTCAAATTATTTCACAAGTTTAAAATAAATACGTCTTTGTTATCTCAAATGAAGTCGAAAGGTAATTTTCTTACTTAAAATGTTTCTTTTTTTTCAGCAGACATCTTAAACTAACAGAAAGCAGTATAAATAAGTTGTTGGTTATTTATTCCAAGTAGACCTAAATATCTTCAAGGAATATTTTAACAAAAAATATTCAATAAAAAGTAATTGTAAAATATTTATGTGTTTTATTTCAACATTATTTCTAACGAAAAACCTACATTAATTATTTTGTATTGACTTAGTTACGAGTGATTATTAAAATATAATTTAATTTTGATATTTTAATAAGATACACAAGGACAAATTGAAATATAGATTCTTAATTACATAAAGATATCAAGTAATAACATTTAACTATTATTTAAAAAAAATGTGCATGCTATATGGGTACGCGCGGCAACCCTAGCGTCGAATGCCACGACCTTCACCCGCTGGATAACGATGTTTAATCATAATATTTAGTTAAGCTTCACTTAAACACTCTTATGCTTGAAAGCAATATCGAGATACAGGTAGGAGGTGCAGGTAGTACCTGCACCTACAATTGCCACCAACCTAATTAAAAGTTTACTCTAATTAAACGAACCATCACTTTATGTTGGAAAATGGTAAACACGAATAACCTTGCGTGGGAAGCCCGGCGCTAGATAGTTGATACTTAATATAAATAGAAAGAGGTTAGAGGACATCTTGAAAAATGCTAGCATCATTATCATTCGCCCTAGTGCTCTGGCGAATATTGTGAAGGCCTAGGGTCAAACACAAAAAACGAAAAAGAATGTTCATGCAACGTAAAACCGTTATTAAAATATTATATCAACATTAAATACATTTAATAAATATTTCGTGTTGAAAACTAGTTACGTTTCATAAAAAAATCGCGTTGTATTGAAATTTAATTTATAATTTTTGCTTTTGAATCTGAAAAAATCTCCTTCTGTGGACTGTTCGGATACCAAGTAGTTGAGTTTAAGTGATGGTTAAAAATATATACACATACTTTCGATGATTTAATATCGTTTCATTACATGAGTTATATTATCAAATATTCATAACATAACGTATTAAAAAATATATTATTCAAAATTTTGTAATAAAACGTATACACATGTTGTTCACAAATTTTTAGTCTACTTCTGTAGACTTATAAAATAAGCCAAAATATGCCGAAGATGAACGCATCGTTTTTATTTTGTTTTATATGTTGGTAGCACTGTATTCTCTGTCATTTGCTTGGTTGGGATTTTACGTAAAGTGCGTGTGTCATTAAAAATTCCAATTTTATTTAATTACACAAGTTTTCGGTAAAGATCAGTGTGTCTTTCCTGTGCAAGGGATATCTGAGTAAGTAGCCTTTACAAATAAATAAAAACATCAAGATAGTTTAAGCTTATGGGCGCAGTATGCAAATATCGCATTGCTTAAATTATAACCTCATAATAAAGGATGCCATCTTTGATTTATGAAAATATGTCTCTCTTGTAGACATCTTTACTGTAGACATTGTATCTACAGAAGAGACGTATGTCAACAGAAGTGAATAGGCAAAAGAAATTCACTTGTTTGAAAAAGAAATTGGCAAGTGCGAGTCGGACTCGCGCACGAAGGGTTCCGTACCATCATCTTTAAAATAAAATCATGTTTGTTGTATGTATACTTAAATATTTTTAAGCTTCTACCTGTTTATTAAGATCGAGTAATAAATTGCTTAAAAATACGTTTGTTGTATGGGAGCCCCCTTTTTTATATTTATTTACTTTTTTAAATTTATTTTGGAAGGTAATATACAACTACATATTCTGTGAAAATTTAAAGCGTCTACCTGTAACAGTTAGTAATTTTGAGCAAAAAATACGAAAAAAACACGTTTTTTGTACGGGACCCCCCTTAATATTTTTATTTTTTTATTTTTAGTATTTGTTGTTATAGCGGCAACCGAAATACATACTTTGTGAAAATTTCAGCTTTCCAGCTATCACGGCTTATGAGATACAGCCTGGTGACAGACAGACAGACAGACAGACAGCGGAGGCTTAGTAATAGGGTCCCGTCTTTTACATTTTACGTACGGAACCCTAAAAAAAACAATAGCGTTATTTGCTTTTTAATTATTCCATTATATATCCATTTTGTTTAGTATTTTTTATGTTGCTCGCAGCGATCTTTTGTTTCAGTTACTATGCCACGAGCAATTCATCCTTGCACAATCTGTCACCTGTTTGCCCTGAAGGATCAAGATCACCAGACTCTTCATCTGAGAATTTGTCTATCCGTGATTCTCCTACGGCTCCAGTTACTCCTGAGGCGGAGCCAAATTTACCAGGCCTGTCAGATAGACTGACTCCAGATCTTTCTATCGAAATATTTAACCAAAGGCATAAACCCCAGAAGAGAAGAATCTATTTAGACGACTCTCAAGTTACTGAAGATTCACCACATAAAAAACGGCCCACGAATTCCATGTGGGATGATTCTGACTAGGATAATATATTTTAATATTCTGTTCCTTTATTTGCCTTCAGAAGCATAATGTCTGTTTTGTGGACAGTGTTTTTTATTTTTTTGCACTGAATTGGTATAGAATTTTGATTATGTTTTGTATGGAGGTTGAGGAGAACTCCATTTTAAGTTTCTTTTTATTGTTTCTATTCTTGATCTTATTGATATGATTATGTAAGGTAATTTTTTGTTCCCTTCTGTAGACAACTCAATCTCTTCCGTAAAAAACTAAACACGTGATTAATTCCTAAAATATTCAAGACTGATCTCTAGTGATATTTTTGTAAGCATAACATTAGCTAACTTTAAATAAATATAATGTTTCATAAAAAATCGTGAAGTTTTATTTTAAATATTTTGCAATGTTCACTTTTTGTGTATGACCCCCTAAGATTTAATGATCTTAAGCCTTCACAAAAATCTTGTTTCTATCTTGCAACTGGTATTTTAATAAAATATTTTTGATAGGCGAAGTTTTCATATTTCAAGAAAGATTTCTTGGTGAAGTTTATGTGGGCCAATTATGTATGTGATAGAGATACTACATGCAATATTTTTAACAGTGTACAGTTTTCATAAATATTTATATCTTCCTTTTTATAACTGGGTCTTCCAGTGATAAAATACGAAGATATGAATATGTGACTTGTGAACCTAAAAGTTAAGTGGTGGCCACGGGAAGTACTAGACCAAGAAGTCTCTGAAAACAAGTTCTGCTGAATGCCAGAGCACAAAGAAGTGAAAAGATGGTCTGGAACAGTTGTTGCTTGTACTCAGGACTTATTTTCGGACAAACAAAAGTGGCACATATTTCTAAACTCCCAAAGTCTTTTTTATGGCCTAGAAGGCAAACGAACAGATGGATCTGAAGGTAAGCGATTACACTGAAGTTGTTGTTGTCACTTACAATAAGCGGAAAAGAAGCAAAGGCAGAAGTCAAATGCGTAATGAATTATCACCAATGAATACCTACTCGCAACGCCAGTGGAGTCACAAATACGTTGCCGACCTGGATGGGAAAAGAAATAGTAGAAGGAGTGGGATGAAGGAGAGGAAAAATGGTACGGGGCCTCTGGCACTCTCACTCGCCGAAAGAAATGCCACAGTATAGATAATGTAATAAAACACAAATCGCACATGTGTCCCAAAAAGCAGGCAAATTATAAAATATGACTGGGCCGGTCATGTCTGTCGTATGTCTGACGATCTTTGGGCCAAAACTACAACTTTATGGGTCCCAGATCGAAAGAGGACTCGCTGCAGACCAAAGATTAGGTGGCAAAACGATCTTACACTATTTGATAAAGAGTGGGTAACAACAGCTCTCGATAGAGAAAGGTAGAAAGAGGGTAGATAGGCCTTTGCCATGCAGTGGGACAAGTTAGGCTGCAAATCATAATAGTAATAGATAGTGTTACTTTACGTCGATATTCTGTGAAAGGGTAGTACTTCCCCGATCGAGCCGGCCTATTCATTCCAAAATCAGCAAGATCCTACTACCTATAGAGATAAACCTTGCATATAGAAGACGAAATACCAACAATAAGAATAAAATACATACATAGACTCACGCCTGTTTCCCCGAAGGGGTAGGCAGAGGCATATTAAACGCCCACTTTTCGCCAGTGTTTTGATCCCACGTCATAGGTGGCGAGCCTATTGCCGCTTATCGGGATGTTTTGTTTGCCAGAGCCTCGTCCGTTGATCGGCAGGTGCATCACTTGCAGGTGAGGTTGGCTTGGGACCCTAAGTTCTAGGTGGGAACCCTATGCACCCGTAATACGTGTGTGAAAATCTCACCACTGCATAATCACCATTATATTAGGGGGCCTACAATCTGTACCACAATGTTTATAAACATTATAAATATTGTTGATACTACACCGGGATGTTTTTCAAACATTGTCTGTTTGTCTAGTGGGCACATTGTTGTCCACGGACGCTGAGTGCTGCGGTCGATGACTTGTCCGTCATCCGTGAAAATCATCGCTTAAACGCTTTGGCGTGAAAACGAACAAAAATTGTTATAACCGAACATAAACAAAGGGCATAGGTCCAAAGGGTATGGGAACCACTTTTTGCAAAATTGCCAAAATCCAATAAGCGATTTGACTCTAATGTATTAAAGAGAGCAGTCAATAAACCTTGTGCCTTAATCATGTCATCATCATCATCATCAGCCTTTAACAGTCCACTGCTGGACTAGACCTCAGTATCTATTAGGTAAATAGTAGGGGTTGTAATTGTATATTTAATTTTGATAACATTTTGTATTATTATTATCTTTCGGACATAAACATTAATTTTATTGAATTGTATTTTTAATTTTTGACATTTATTATAAATTGAATTTTAACGGATTTTAATAATTTTATATTTATTCATTGTTGACATGTAATATTATTGTAATTTTGTTCTATTATTTTTAAATTATATGATGTGTGAAAATTGTTAATTTTTATGGGTCTAGTTACCTGAAATAAATAAATTACTGTTATTATTATTATAATGTAATTAAATGGTGTATAATACCGCTATTAAATATCAAAGTAATAATCGGCTTTCAATGAACGAGAAACGGTTTGTGTTATTAATACAATCATTTTTTTTATTTTTCTCATACTTTAGTTGTACCACAGATAAGACAATACTGTACGTTGTACCTGACGAATAGAGCACTATAGTTAATGACTATTTGTCAAAGATTATGCCAGTCTAAGTTTGACCCTATCACATGTAGAACGTGCTTTAAGCAGGGAATTTTAAAGAGGCTTGGATGATTCCTCTTTTAAAGCGGCGAAGAAAGGCGATGATTTATAAATTATCAATAAGTGATCGTTTTTCTCATCTTTATGTTTCACCGTGGAAGTCCAAGTCATGGTTACTGAGCCACCCCACCACGACAAAGTAGAGATCCCGCGGGGGACCATTTCTCTCTTCCCTAATCTTAAATAGCCATCCTGGTTAAGCCGTATTTACTAATTTAATTCATGTTTTATTTTCGCAATAAATATTAAGCAGTATGCGTCTTAGAGGATTAATCTATTTCCATGCTAAGTTTCATCAATTTGGGTGTAGCAGTTTTGTAGGAGAAAACGAAACATACCTACACAATAATAATTTTATGCTACCAGGCGTATAGCTCGCCTTATGGTCATCTGTGACATCCAAACGAAATTGAGCCTTCAAAAGGTAGGTACTTATTTTTAAAGTATTTATAAGCCAAAGTGAAAGATCAAGGTCCGATTACAATTTTAAAGATACAGGCAAATAGACCAACTTAAGCAGTGCAGCAGAAGTTCGTTGATCTTCTTTTCTTTTTGGTGTTATGGTCTGCCCATAACCACTGCGTCAGTTTGCCAGTGGCCAGTAGGTTTCTGAAATTACTTGTCAAAAATAAACTATGTTAAAAATGTGTAAATATTTATTTTTTAAAGAAGAATAAGTATGTTTCAACCCTGTCTTAAAGAGGCAGCTGCAGGAAAGATAGGAAGAAGTGACATGCCATGTTTTAGTTAGATCATCATCATCATCAGCCCTTAACAGTCCACTGCTGGACTAGGCCTCTCCTTTGAAAGGAGGAATTGGCCTACTATACCACGCTGGCCAAACGGGTTGGTATAGGGTTTGTATCAAGTTTTCCGTCTCTTACAGTGCTGTTCTCTGCATAATATGCTCCCTCGGTCGGCTCTTACGACACCCTTGGGATGATATGGGGTGGTGACAATCCGTATTCTTAATCCGTCACCACACGGACTGTTAGTTAGGTACCAGTATTAAAATCGTAATAACTACCTCAATTTGAAAACGATTAATTTTTTGGCCATTTGGTAAAGATTTTTGACAGTATTTTATTAGGTACTGTAAAAAGCAGTCCACAATTATTCCAATTCAAAGTAGGCTCAAGTTATGTTTTTATTTAAACTCTCTTATATCAGATTCCTGGCTACCGTTGAGAGATTATACACGTAAAACAGTGCCTAGGACTCTCTTGTAACCATGATTACTCGTTCTCAAAACCTGTTGCGTCGGATGAGTACAGAACTTTTATGACGAGGTTGCGCAAGTAATACAAACTTGTTAGCCGTGCAACGAATCGATTGCAACAGTGACGTCACAACCTGCGACCGATATAGCTCATCAAGTCATCACCGTGGGACTTGTTAGTTTCTTATGTATTGTTGCACGTATGTAACAGTGATTCTTTCTTGAGTTTCCTTAACATTTGAAAGACATCGCCGTGTCCTGCCTGTCTGTAAACGACACGCGGGAAACTAGACTACAGAACGGTTTTTTGTACGGTTATCAATATAATAGATTCGACTGCACGGTTGGCGTAGTGGTTTAAGCGGCCGCCTCACCGCTTGTAGACCAGTGCAGATACGTTAGAAAACGGTGAAAAGTAAAAAAAAAATACAGTAGGATGAAACCCATTGGAAAAGAAAGAGAATATAGCAAAAATTTAAGGAAAAATAAATTACGGGCGATCTGAGGTCGGGAAGTGGATACATGTCAGGCTGGGATCCACCTAGCCCTTCTCCTTTTCTTTATAAAATAACTAATGATGGCCTAACATTTTTGTGGGTCACTCAGGTATATACATTATCTTAAAATAGCAATAAATAGAAGTCTACGCTATAATTTAAAGATGATTCTATAACTTTCTCTAAATATTGTAGATGTCTTATTAAATATTAACTTATTTGGTTGTTAATTTTAGTTGTATACTAGAGGACGCCAGCAGCTACGCCTGCATTTTTTTTAAATTTACCCGTTTTGGCCGATCCCGTGGGAATTTCGGGAAATCCCTTCTTAGTGCACCCCTACGATCCCCAAGGAATATACATGCCAAATTTCAGCTTCCTGCGCCCAATAGTTTCGGCTGTAGCGTGTCTGTCAGTCAGTTAGTAACGCAAGGATTTTATATATTAAGATTTCGATTTACAAGTTCTTTTTTATCAATGTAGCATGGAATCTTAAATTTTTCGAGTAATTAAAGTGTTAATTTTAATAAATCGCTCAAAATAGTACATTATGATAAAAAAGATCGGTCTCGAGGTTGTTTGATTTCTTTGCATTTTCTGAGAACGTTTACCTTAGTAATGTATATTTTATTCACACCATCAGAAAGTAGAGCTTTCAACGAACAAAACGCCGAACAATTTAAAAAAAAAAACTGATATATTGACGTGAGAATTTTCAATTGAAAATTAGGGTTTTATTTCGATATTAAGTCAAAATAAGGCGTAAAAATAAATATTTAAAATAAAAAACATTAACAGTGTGTTTGGAACATAAAAAGGCAATTTTTCACTTATAATTTCGTGTAAAAGAAAAAACTATTGTAAAAGTTAAAAATAAAAAACCAAAAACTTGGTTATTTCAATTTTTCACATAAATTATGACGTTGTGTGAATAAAAAGTAAATACAAAAGTTGTAGATCTTTTTATTACCTACAACTTTGTCATTGATGTTTTCCCGTAGGACTTGTAGTTTTGTTGGCAATCGAGATAAACCCTTTTTTACCCTTAAAATCGCAACCCCATCCACTTCCCGACCTCAGATCGCCCGTAATTTATTTTTCCTTTCTTAAATTTTTGCTATATTCTCTTTCTTTTCCAATGGGTTTCATCCTACTGTAATTTTTTATCGTTTCAAAAATTATCTACCCTGGTCTATTGACACTGCGCCGAAGTGTTGTGGGTTCGATCCCCACACGAGACAATACTTTGTGTGATTCATAAATTATTGTTTCGAGTCTGGAACCTGGGTGTTCATTGTGTCCGTTAGTTGTATGTTTGTAAAGTCCCCCGTGACACAGGCTTTAGTCCTAATCCGGAAGTTGTCTTTCTAAAGACAAACAAGAAAATAGATAGTGTGGAAGATTTAGGTGGATAATTCACGCGATCGAAGTCTAATTTTAATATGATTTCCAGATCACTAGTACTTAATCACTACTGTTACCTGTAGGTGTTCAACCGAATGAATTGAATTAAAATTGCTTTTGATTAAAATTGAAAGTGCTGATGATTGTCTTTAAATTACCAAAACTAAATCTAGCAACGTATCTAGACGCAACGATATTATCAGTTTTTAGTGTGGGTTGTTGAGTTGGCGGTAACCGCCTCCTCTCTATACATATCCATCATCGGCCCTGTATATAAACTGTCCCACTGCTGGGCACGGGCCTCTTCTCAGCATGAGAAGGGTAAAGCCATAGTTCACTACGCTGGCCAAGTGCGGGTTGGCAGACTTCACATGTCTTTCGAGAACATTATGGAGAACTATCAGACATGCAGGTTTCCTCACAATGTTTTCCTTCGCCGATTAGCAAGCGATAACTAACAATTTAATACGCACAAAACTTCGAAAAGTCATTGGTGCGCGCCGTGGATTTGAACCCGAGACCCTCTGCATAGCAGTCCGTCGGTCTCTCCACTAGGCTACCGCCTCTAGACTATATCTCTATACATATGTGTTTAGCAAAATATAGGTGTGATCTTTTAGCATTATCATTCTACTGAACATGTGCTGACAACTTCCAACTAAGTAAGTTGTTGCTTTTCGTGTGAGCGTGTGGCCAACTCTGGTCTCGAAGTGTTCAGAGCGCCTAAAGGCCTCCGACCTGGCCTATCGGTTTTGGCCTGAGGCAAAAACTGGGACAGCAGACAGCTTTACATACCCGGCGAAGCATGTTAGCGCTTTGATGTAAATGTCACATGCGGTCACCCATCCAATTGACGACCTCTACAAGGGTTATATAACTTATTAGTAAGTAAGCTCCAATAATAGGCTTTCCTGAGCAATTATGATAAAATCAATATATAGATTCAAATCCTCAAAGTGACGTGCACAATCAAGACAAACTAGTTTAAAGTCAACTATCATCCATCTCCGTCATGCAGTAATTATTAGAACGAGATGAACGAGCATAAAAACTCTTTTGTAACAACGATATCGTCATCAATAGCTCTTAGACGATTACATGGAGTACTAGTTATTTTCGTAAGACAATAGTATGATGTAATGTTGCAATTTGAAACGTCTGCTCTAATTACGGCGTGCATCACGTTTCAAATGTGGTGGTTACTGAGATGTAACGGTGGGTTTCTTGACACCGGGTACTGCACGGGAAATAACGGTGCGAGGTTAATCAGGTTTATGAGCTTATTTGCGTCTATTTTAAACTAACTGTTGTTGGTTTAGATTGTAGTTGTAGAGACAATTGGTATCTTGCGTAATGTTTGTGGGATTTTCAATTGTCACGCTAGCACGTTAAATATTTCGGAGACCTGAAGCCTAACAGTGAAATTCCCAACATAATCAGTTTAGGCATTTCAGAAATTATTGCGGATAAACAAAAAGGTCTGTTCTTCTTTTGCCGGACAACCTGGAACAAAAAAACTTAGTTAAACTGACTTAAACCCTCAAGTAATTCAATCAGATGTTCAAAGGGAGACTTAGAATTTGAATTTATGATTCACAAATGTAGGTCTACTCCAAAACGAGTAGGCAGTCCACTTATTACGTGTAAATGTTTCATTAGTCATAGGTAACAAATTATTTAAGTAATGACACATATAGGTACTTAAAGCTACATCTAGTTCATACAATTGGCTTTTCAATGAGGCTATGCGCGGGTGCTGAATAGGTAACCGTAACCCGTACATCAGTCTTAAGTAGTGATAGAACTTGAGACTTATTATAAATTGCATCAGCTTCGGTCAACAAACAGTTACTCATAAAGTTCTGGAAACAATAGATTTCCTTCGCATTTTAAAAGAAACTAGTGTCAGAGCACGTCTTTCTTTCTGCATATTAATATTATTACAGCAGTTTTAAGGCTGTGCAATGTCCTCTATTGGACATATATCTCATCAAAGTCACGTGACATCATCTGGGCTGCATAATGAGATGATTCTCATTGAAAACTCGCTTTTAAGTTTAATTATTTTTGCCTTTTATGGCAGGCAAGTATGCGGGTCACCAGATATAAAGTAGGTAATAACTGTTTCTTGTGAAGGTGATTATGGTGCATAGTTAAGAAAATCTTTGATAGTTGTAAGAATATGCTCTTCTACTTCTATGGGGCTGATATGGCGTTCCTATGTGAAAATGGACTTACAGAAAGGTAAATTCAATCTATCCAACACGATAACATTAACATATATTCTAACGACACGATAATCATAATATGAGCCCCAGTATATGCAGAGCCAAACTCCTGACAATTACTCATAGACGCTGAATTGGGAAAAACCAGAACACTTAGGTATATGCATGATGAAGTACCCGAAAACGGAAAGCTATATCTAGAGAATCAGTATTGCAACCTACACTAACAGGAAACCCCGCTGACAAAAAGTTTCTCCGAACCTTTTTACTTTGTAGAATTTCAATGTAAATTTTTCATAGTGTCATCCTTATCGACTGTCAAAAAATTATGTTCCTTGATCACCGTTGACAAAGACACTGCTGTATTATGACTTGCAACTTCACTATTTTTCTTCTAAAGAAAATTTAATAAATTAATAAACGAAACCGGGTACGGAGTACTCATGCGTATAATTTAAGCCAGTTCTTGAGCGATAGGTTAATTTTTTAGTGAGATAAGATAAGTTCGTTATCTACCATCATATCAGTGTTAAAAAACACTCAACACTTGATATAGTTGATTGAATCAGGCGTTACTTGGCGGATCTCCATTGTAACCTAATGGAAGGAAAGAGGAACCCACCACGCTCCCTGGGATTGACCACCCCAACTATTGCAATAGAAAAAGATTGACAATATCGAACTCCTCTAAAAGGATAAGGGATATAGGAATGGTGGGTTCCAGGAAGATACCTGACTTGCAGTATCCCGCTGTATGCGCCGACTATTCTTCGACACGTATTTCGCCTCTGCACGAGGCATCCTCAGGAGCGATGGCTCAGTCGTCGCCCATCGCTTCTGAGGATTTTGTCAACCTTTTTCTATTGCAATAGTTGGAGTAGTAAATCCGAGTGTACGTGGTGGGTTCCTCTTTCCTTCCATTAGGTTACTCAGCACTTGATTAAAATACTTGATATATTATCTACTAGGAATTGGATTCAGTATATACGTATTAGGTTTTTACACACCCCCATTTCGCAGAGGGTCTCAGACAAATCCAAGGTTCGCACCAATGACTTCCAAATTTTTGCGCGAATATATTACTAATTGTCGCTTGCTAAACGTTTAGAGAAAACATCGTGAGGAAACCTCATGTCTGAGAGTTCTCCAATATGTTTTCAAAAGACATGTGAATTCTGCCAACCCGCAGTTGGACAGCGTGCTGGACTATGGCATAACCCTTCACGTAATAGGTAGAGGCCCGTGCCCAGTAGTGCGACATGTTATAAAGATGATGATGATAGGATTTCTATAGGTTCCTGTCATGCTTCTTGCCCCTATTTTTACTCCAGTCTAGAATGTATTTGCAATGATAATATAATAACTTGTGCTTGCGGCTTCGCCTGCAAAGGGGTCGGTTATTTATTTCTAAGATTCACCAACAGTTATTACAATATTTACAACACTAAAACTATACATACTTAATACAGCGGGCTTTAAAACAAAAATTGCGTAACTACCTAATTAAGGCGCTGTTATACCTCAGAAGCCGTGAAACGCCTAATTTTTCGTCGCGCATCTAGCCATAACGGTACATATTACAAACTAGCAAAAATTAGAGCTTAAAGTCAAAAGTCTGAACAAAAGACTTTTGAAAGAATTTTTCATGTACGTTAAATAGAATCACGGTAAAAAAATCACAAAATCGAGGCAGAAAATAATCTTTCGTCTCACTGTTTGCAATATTTTGATCGTAAGCTGTCGTATTTTTTTTGATAATATTGTAGGAAATCTAATGAACTAACGAATTACCCTATTTATTTTCATATTATACCTGTATATTTTGTAAAATTAAATAAAATCTGCCAAACGTCTATGATTTTGACGCTCGGTAGATCCCATCAATATCAAACGCTTCAGCAATTTAAAACTTATTAGCATAAGCGGTGTACTGAGTGTCAGTTGCTAGTTTACGCCCCGCCCAGACCTCATCATTCGGCTATGAGCCCTGTGAGAGATAAGTCATGTCGCTCGCGTCTCCGCTGCACGAAATTTTACGTAAACCTGTTTGTTATTATAATACGCCGATTTGAGTTCGTAATTTCATGTTTTATGTTATAGACTGAATACTTTGAATCAAATAGGCTTTTCATGTAACTATGGGCACATATAATTAGGACCTAAGTTTATACTCTTGTTGCGTTTAATGTGTTATTGTTTCTGTGCTTATAAATATATAATTAGTAGAATAAAATATGGACAATTAGAGAAATGAAGTTCTACGAAGGATTTGTACAAGAAAGCGTCGTAATAAAATAGAAATTCATCCATGGCCAAGTGATTATGAAATATGTAACATTTTTACACAAATTATTTTCATAAAAGTCTTTTATGACTAACTATGTTACTTATATATTATCGATTATGCATAATATAATTATATAAATTATTCTCACACTACATAGCTGCCACAGTTTTCAATTTTTGAAAGAGTAATAAATAACATAAAATCGAATCATTTTATGTACCTATATTTCAAATTCATTAGCTTGTCAGAGCGCCTGGAGCGCTAAGATGCCGCCACGGCGAACAATAATGATGACAGCGCTAAAATGGCGCTCCGCAATCCGCACACAAACGGTAACGAATGTTGTATTATTGTGTTTTGAACATAAACCTTTTTAGGGACATCGGGTAAAACTTTGATTATTCATAAACTATTAGGTACGTTTCAGAACATCTAATATCTTTTTAATTTCTAAAATCAATCATTTATAAGTAAGAAGGTGACTTCTCTGTTTGCTATAACACAAGATATAGTATTTTTTAAATAATAAAGTACGTAACTAATTATCATTATTGTAATTACAGTGAAGTTAAAGATAACAGTTCTGCAACGTCTTACACACATTTGACTGCAGTCATTCCTAACACGATCTGTTCAAAAGCTAGCCAAGAAATGCCAAACAATTTTTTTAACAAATTTGACTCAAATTCCGTAGTGATAAGCAAAAATTACAAGAGGGATAGCAGTGACTGGTTCGAATTGCGTAAGAATATGTTGGCAGATAGAAATTTTTGTATAGTGGTAAAAAGAAGAGATAACAGCAGTAAAGCCAACTTAGTAAAAAATATTTTGTACAAATAAAATATTTGCAATGTAAAATCAGTTGCGCATGGAATCTAAAATGAACAACTGGCTTTGCAACAACTGGCGAAGCAAGAAAATGTAACAATCGAGCCTTATGGATTATTCGATTATTGGTGCCACGCCAGATGGATTAATAGGTCCAAACACGATTGCGGAAATTTAATGTTCTAAAGTTGCATATAAGAATGGCCTGGAGAATAGTATAAGAGCAAATAATATACAAATATGGAAACATGATAAAAAAGTGAACTGACTAGTCTAAACAAATATTATAATTGTTATTACCAAATTCAGGGGCAACGCCACGTTACACGCAAACAAAAGTGTTTATTTGCTGTGTGGAGTGGCGAAAGTATACCACTAAAAATAGAAATTATAGAAAGAGATGATGTTTTCTGGGAGAAGCTTGTGACGTTTTATATGAATTGGCAGTTGCCTGAAATTGTTGATTCTCGTCAAGCTCAAGGAATGGCATTGCGAGATCACGGAGAGGAAATTGTTTCATCAGTGCTTGAAATTTCTACAATACCAAGCCGTAAAAGGAAAGTAAATGAAACTGTGCCTCGTGAGCAACAGCAAATAATAAGTCTTATCACCTCACACACTGCCTTTAACATTCGATGAGAATAAAGAAAACCTGCCGGGTTGTAGCAGACAGCTAACTTTTGATGAGCTGTAAACTCTGTATTTCGTTAATAAATTATAAATGAATATAAATAAATATCTTTTAATATTTATTTTCTTTGAAACAACACATATTTGAAGCGAAAGAAATTTTTTATATTTTTCCATACAAACATGTATGACGACAGCTAACGAAAAAGCAGTAACTCAAATTCTAATTCTATAATTTTCTAAGCGACATAGCAGTATCTCATGAATAAGGTATATCCACATATATTTTTGATGTTTCATCTATTTTGAAAAATAATAATGGGTTGGGTTTCGAAACAAGTCGCCTGAATTTGAGGGTATTGGTAGTGTAGGGGGCTTAAGGTAGTTCGTTTTAATCACCTAATAGTAATTTTGGCTGCCGGAGTTGCGTCTAAATATTTTTAAACAATTTCCAAAATTTCATTAATACTTCGAACGGATGCAAAACGGAACGTAGTTTTAATACTTTAGTACAGTTTTACAAATGTCTATTTTATGTTTTATGTGAAAAACGTGAAACGAAACGCAAAACTGCCATCTTGGAATGATCATATTGACAGCTATTGTCAAATTTGTGCGTCATTGCTTTCGAGTGCCTAGGGTTAGGTGCGACTGTAATAAGTAACTAAATAGGTTGTGCTAGGTTCTCTTTTGACCCTTAATCCGAAAATAGGAGCCCTTCGCAGGGCTCCGTCAACCTTAGTTTATTAAACTAGTGTGATGAATGTGGAAGTTAGCAGTGCCATGACACCGATGTTTGGAGATTTTTTTTTTCAGAGGATACCAAGTATTTCCGGCAAGTGAAAATGGTGAGGGGGGTTTCAAGACCTCCCCTCCTCTCTCTCCAATCACTCACAACTCCTAAAAACGGCGACGTATTTCGAAACCTTTACCATAATAATTATACCTATAATAACAATAAACATCCATAAATAAATAAAAGAAATCAACTTTTACTAAACTTCAATTATCTCGTAACTCGCTTTAGTTGAAATACGGCTTTTGCGCTTAGTAGAGCAGTATTGTGTTTTTTAGGGTACCGTAGCCAAAAATTGTAAAAACGGAACCCTTATAGATTCGCAATGTCTGTTTGTCTGTCCGTCCGTATGTCACAGCCAATTTATTACAAAACAGATTTGAAAACCGACAGGAATGGAATTAGATGTAGGTATTCTATGAACTGCTTCACTATTTTTATACAAAAACAAAACAAACATAATAATGGCCTCTCCATACATGGAACTGACTTAATTATTTTGAACATCTTACGGCACGTAGGTATTTACCTACTTTCGTCAACTATTAATACCTATAACGTCTAATGTAAAGCAGTTTTGCTCATGGCTGCACTGAGAACAAAAATTGCGCTATGCCTATATTGTACAAACAGATTGATGTATGTAATATAAATTTTAATATCAGTATCTCAATTGAATATGCTAAAACGTTTTGCTTGCGATTTTGCAATATTGGAATACGGATGTCGCCAGAATACGGCCGCACACGACGAGAATGAAGGGGGGCGCCCCGCAGTGGACGGAGCTAAGCTCCCTTCACCTCCCCTGCTTCACCCCCTCATTTACCAAAACAGTCGCTTAGCACAGCGCCTTAAAGGTGAATGTGAATACCGCATGGATCAGAAATTAAAATTGCAATTAAAAGCAACAATGTTAGTGAGTAACTACCCGCCCGTGGGATCTCCACCTTGTCGTGGTGGGGGGGCTCAGTAACCGTGGGTTTGAGGTACACCCACGGTGAAGCTAAACGGGATCCCGGGAGGGGACGCTCCACGTGAGCTTGAGTGAGGCCTGCGTAGGATGCGTCCAAAGTGCGGGTGCGGGGGACAGTTATGTATCTATGGTTCTGTCTGTCCTTCGCAGTCGGGTGCGGTCGCGGGAGGAGAGGCGTGTCGGTGTTGCGTTGCCGCGCGCCCTATCTCCCGCGACCAAATGGGGGCGCACCATTGTTGCGTCGCGGTGGGGCCGCAGATGAAAAGGAGATGCGGTGTTGCGTTGCCGTCCTCCCTATCCTCAGCGGCCGCTGGGTGTTTTGGCAGCGGAGCCCAACACCTTCATCCGCCGCCAAGGGGGTTTAGTTCGGGGCCCGTTTGACCATCTGGCGGGCCAGTAGGTACCCGTCGGGGGGCAGCGAGGAATGCTTCGGTGAAAACCTACCCTCCGACACATGGGTACATGAGGAGCACGGGTTGGTCTTTAGTCAGTAAGAGTCTGACAGTCCCCTTCGTCCTTCCCCCCAGGGCGGAGGGACTCCATGCGGATTTTCCAACCCGACAACAAAAAAAAAAGAAAAAAAAAGTGGGTAACTAAAATATGAATATACAATAAATTTAATATTGTGCAATTACAGGTCTTTAACTATTTGCGCTGGAGGATGTTTTCAAGCTTATGGACTGGAATGGACTCGGCATCAACATTAACGGCGAGTACATCACTCACATTCGATTCGCAGACGATATCGTAGTCATGGCTGAGACCATGGAAGACCTAGGCACAATGCTCGATGGCCTCTGTAGAGTCTCCCAACAAGTAGGTCTTAAGATGAACATGGACAAGACGAAAATCATGTCGAACGTCCATGTTGTACATACATACATATACTCACGCCTGTTTCCCCGAAGGGGTAGGCAGAGGCATATTAAACGCCCACTTTTCGCCAGTGTTTTGATCCACACAATGTTATTGTATTGTTGTATTGTCCATGTTGTACCTGCTCCTATTCAGGTTGGGAACTCTACGCTCGAAGTTGTCGACAAGTATATCTACCTGGGACAAGTAGTCCAATTAGGTAGGTCCAACCTCAAGAAGGAGGTCAATCGTCGAATCCAACTCGGTTGGGCAGCGTTCGGGAAGCTACGACATATCTTCTCGTCCGATATCCCGCAGTGTCTCAAGACGAAAGTTTTTGACCAGTGTGTGTTGCCAGTGATGACTTACGGATCAGAGACGTGGTCGCTCACTATGGGCCTTATCAGAAGGCTCAAGGTCACTCAGAGGGCGATGGAGAGAGCTATGCTTGGAGTTTCCCTGCGAGATCCAATCAGAAATGAGGAGATCCGCAGTAGAACCAAAGCTAGCTCTCCGGATAGCCAAGCTGAAGTGGCAGTGGGCAGGGCACATAGCTCGAAGAACCGATGGCCGTTGGGGCAGAAAGGTTTTGGTGTGGCGGCCACGTACCGGACGACGCAGCAGAGGTAGGCCCCCCGCAAGGTGGACCGACGACCTCGTCAAGATCGCGGGAGGCGGTTGGATGGGGGCGGCTCAAGACCGGTCTGTGTGTAGAACCTTGGGGGAGGCCTATGTCCAGCAGTGGACGTCGTTTGGCTGATATGATGAACTATTTATATGCCTAACACATTGTTGCAATATTCAACTTTAATCTTAACAGTGGGTAGGTATTAAAATTTAACAATGTGATCTACTCCCGTAAATATCATAATAATATAAAAATTATTAGAAAGTTGGTTAGGGTAGGTAGGTTATCAGGATAAAAGGTAAAGCATGTGCTATTCTGATGCATGAGCTATACTGGCCTACTAAGCGCAAAAGCGGATCTCAGAAAATTTGATTTTTATGCCATCGGATAAAAAAGAATTACACATCGAGCTAAAACAATACACATCAACTATTTGCTTAAAGTTAAGCTTAAAATGATTGTGAACGCGCTCGGTATTGACTTGGTGTTGGCTAGACATTGCGATTTACAGATAAAGATTCATACACTGCCAAAAAAAGGAAAAAAGAAAGCTTAAGAGTAATAAAACTAAAGTTAGTTTTATTACTCTTAAGCTTTCTTTTTTTCCTTTTTGTGTGAGTGTGTGGCTAACTCTAGTGTAGGAGTTTATAGATCGACCGGCCTGACGATTTTTTTTGTTGACTAACCTGGTGGAAAGATTTTCCGAAAAATTCGTCAAACAAAATCAGAATTTATTTAGTCTTGCCAAAAATGTAACCAAGAGAAGTAATATATGTACGTAACCCAGACAGCTTGGTTCTTAACATGATACCAAAAAGTTCACGCTTTAAAAATAATTGTTATGCTATGTGTGTAACAATACCTATACCTATAACAAAATTCCAATGCACTTATAGGAGCAAAATTTATCAAAATTCACAAGGGATTTGAGAAATTAGCTACAACAACAAATGTTTAATTCAGTTAAAGAGTTTCTGGATTAGAAATAGTACTGGTATACATGCAACATTATAGCTCTATTGCTTAAACATATCTCATTTACTAATATGACCACATTATAACTAGAAAAGAAAAAAAATATATATTTGCATGCTAACTATGGCTAAATGGGCTTGTTCTTAATATTAAGGTATATAATTATTTGAATGCAAACATCTTATGTAACCTTATTTACAGTGAATAAATGATTTGAATTTGAATTTAAACTCTCCTTATGAGCCTAGGTTATGAGCCTTATTTTAATTATAAACGTCACTGTCACTATGTCATGATTTAACACTTTTTCATATATACTCAAAGTACTCTGTGTTTTACACATAGGTAATACCTATCATTTAAGTTTATTTGTAACTTTCGGCTAAGGGTGCATAGGGTTCCTAGGGTGCATAGGGTGCCCACCAAGAACTTAGGGTCCCAAGCCAACCTCACCTGCAAGTGGTGCACCTGCCGATCAACGGACGAGGCTCTGGCAAACAAAATATCTCGATAAGTGGCAATAGGCTCGCCACCTATTACGTGGGATCAATACACTGGCGAAAAGTGGGCGTTTCATATGCCTCTGCCTACCCCTTCGGGGAAACAGGTGTGAGTCTAGTTATGTATGTATGTTATGACATGAGCCATCTGAACTCGACGCCAACCCAGCCAGTGTGTGTTCGACCGGGCTTGGGACTGGCGGAGGTGTGTGAAGGCTCTCCCCAATAACGGGGCATACCCACTAAAATCACCGCGGTGTCCCTGCGGGTCCCGTGTAGTGACGGGGTCACGCGATGCGCGGATAGCATAGTTTTCCGTGACCCCGCCCGGGATTGGCCCGCCGTTGGTATTGGCGGGCCTCCTCATGACTTGGGAGGCGGCGCGGACACTACGCCGCCTCTTTGCCTTTTGGCGGACGGGGAGCAGCCCCAGCGCACTAAAACGGCCGCAGAAGATAGGGAGGACGGCAACCGACAACACCGCGACTCCTCTTCCGATTCCTCCTCTTTAAATGGTGCGCCCTCATTTGGACGCGGGCGATAGGGCGCGCGCGCGCGGCAACGCAACATCGACAAGCCTCTCCTCCCGCGACCGCGGCTGACTGCGAGGGACAGAAAGAACTGTCCCCCGCACCCGCACCTTTGGACGCATCCTGCGCAGGACTCCATCAAGCCCACGCGGAGCGTCCACTCCCGGGATCTCACTTAGCTTCACCGCGGGTGCCCTAACCACGGTTACTGAGCCCACGACAAGGTGGAGATCCTACAGGACCCTGGATGGATCCCTGACCATTCTTAACCTAAGAGGAAAACCAGAACCGACAGCTCGATTGATCTGATTCATTCTTACTTTGATAGAAAACTAACTTTCATAATTTGTTGCCTTGCATTGCATTATATTTGCAGCCTAACTTGTCCGACTGCAGAGCAAAGGCCTCCCTATGCTCTTTTCATCTCTCTCTATCGAGAGCTGTTGTTATCCTCTCTTCGTTAAAAAGGTTTTACTGATTTTGCCACCTAACCTTTGGTCTGCCGCCTCTTTTAATCAGGGACCCACAAAGTGGTAGATTTAGTCCTTAGATCTAAGAAACTAACTGGCCCAGTCATATTTTAGCTTGCTTGCTTTTTGGGACACATCTGCGATTCGTGTTTTAAAGCGCTGAGAGACAGAGAATGCTGCGCCCCATAGCTCCCTGGCATACCCCAAGGCTGGACTTCATAATACACAAAAAATTAAAAAGGAATTTACAGATAGTAAAGAATCTTTATACCATCTTACTATAGAAAATACTACTTCTCTAGACAATAGTTACTACTCGTGTAGTAGGTATATAATACGAACATTCCATTTCAGGTACAAAAGGTTACTGACCTTACATTATAAAAAGTCATAGGGATAACGTTATTCAAAGACCTTGAACTTTGGAAATCCCCAAGTTCAAGTCTTACTATTTATTTTGTTTCTGTAGTAAGTGACTAATATTAGGTAGGTACTACATAATTGCGTATAGGTATCTAAGAACGTGTAATACTCAAGGAAAACCTTTTTCTAAGTTCAATGCGCGTAATCACTATATCAGCCAAAACTGCTGGCTTTCCTCAAGGCTAGACCGATCCTTTTTTTTTTTTTTGGCCGCGGGAATCCAAAATCTTCCGCAGCCCCACACTAGTGCTGGCCGGGTCTGTCCGGGCCTCGTCTCCTGCACGGGGTAGTGAGGTGTTGAACTACCCCGTGCATCAGCTCAGAGGCGCGCGCCGACACCCGCGCGCGCTTGCTACTCGTGTCCATCGAATAGGGGGCGGGGACTTCCTCAAGTCCCTTCGCCCCTGGACCCATTCATGAGGGCAAAAGGGCGTTGTCCGCCCTTCTCCTGCGCCCGGTGCGCCTTCTGCGGCCGGGGAAGGGAGTCGAGATCTCCCTCTCCCGTTCCGCAGTTTCCTTCTGCGACATCACGTCTTCGCAGAAGGACACCACAGCGTCCCATGACTCTGCGCTATCGACCATCCTCCGCACTAGCTAGGCTAGACCGATCCTGGGCCAACTGCATCCATCCGCTGCCCGCGATCCCAACAAGATCGTCAGTCCACCTTGCAGGAGGCCTACCTCTGCTACGGCGTCCGATGCGTGGCCGCCGCTCTAGAACCTTTCTGCTCCAACGGCCATCGGCCATACTTCTGGCTATGTGCCCTACCCACTGCCACTTCATCTTGTATATTCGAAGAGCTACATATATCGGTGACTTTGATTCGTCTGCGGATCTCCTCATTTCTGATTGGATCACACACTATTGCTCTGTGCAACGACCATGAGTGGCCTTGAGCCTTCTATCCGCGTATTAAATTGGTAATTATCGCCTGCTAAAAGGTGAAAGTAATTAGATATGAGGCAACCGGAATGTCTATAATGTTCATAGCATAGTTCTCCGTAATATTAAAAGGAGAATCGTAAAGTGTGAAGTCTGCCAACTTTGTACGGTAATAGAGCCTTGCTGATTTCAGCATGAATGGGCCGGCTCGACCGGGGAAGTACTACCCTCTCACAGAAAATCGACGTAAAGTAACAGTACCTAAACTGTTGCGTTTCGTTCGGTGAGTGAGAGTGCCGGAGGCCCTATGCCCTATTCCTTCTCCCTCATCCCACTCCTCATCCTATCCCTTTTCCCAAACCCAAGGGGCGGCAACGCACTTGCGACTCCTGTGGTGTTGCTTGTGTCCATGGGCGGCGGTAATTGCTTACCATCAGGCAATCCGCCTGCTCATCTGCCGCCTAGTAATATAAAAAAAAAACATCGCGAGCAGAACCCTTCGGATAGTGAGAATAGGCCCGTACGGCCCATGCCCAGCTGTGTGACAGTCTACCTGTGTATATAAAATAATTGCGTTACTGACTGACTTATAGACAAGCTGGAGCCAAAACTATTAGACGCAAGAAGCTGAAATTTGCCATAGGTACGTATTCCTTAGGGGTGCACTAAGAAGGGCTTTCCCGAAATTCCCACGGGATCGGGCGGAACTGTTACATTAAAAAACAATGTGCGGGCGTAGCTGCGGGCATCCTCTAGTATATTATAAAATAGGTCAGGTTTTCATCATCATCAACAGCCTTTAACAGTCCACTGCTGGACTAGGCCTCCGCTTTGAAAGGAGGAATTGGCCTACTATACCACGCTGGCGTAGGGTTGGTATAGGGTTTGTATCAAGTTTTCCTTCTCTTACAGTGCTGTTCTCTGCATAATAATGCTCCCTCTGTCGGCTCTTACGACACCCATGCGATGATATGGGGTGGTGACATTCCGTATTCTTAATCCGTCACCACACGGACTGGTCAGGTATTACTGTTAATTTATTATGATCTACGTGTCTGCAGCATCAAAGTGTTGGTCTTCAGTTTATGATGTATATGTTGACGTAGTATCTGTTGTTACCTGTTGGTTTACATCATTGAAGTTAGGGTTGACACATAGGTAGGTATAACAGAATAATTTAAGGGAATACCCATTTTACAATTAAATTGAATTAGGTATAGTTGACAACACTGAGTTAGAACGCTTGCTAGGAAATATGTCGTGGGGATATAGTCTTCTAAAGTCTAGAGTAGATTCAAGTAACTAACCAGCATCCCATCATTTCAGCTTAAAGAAATCCGGTGCTAAATAGGCCACTCTAAAAGTTACCTATAGATGCTAATTTTGGGCCGACCACATCAAACCGCTTTGCGTGATCAAAATGTGTAAATAACCAAACAATCGGTTAAATAAAGACCAAGTGAGGGTAGGTGTCGAAACCCATACTTCCACAAGACGGCGCTGAGCTCTCATCAGTCTCTTCTCCGCGACCACGCTCGGTGCAAGACGAGCGAAACTTCGGAAACAAATAGGTATTTATACCTTAAATAAATTAATTGTACGCGATTAAGACCCGCTAATTTTATAAGCTAGCTCTTTCTATCATAATTCTGATTGTTATAAATCAAGAGCCAACTCTAACTTTCAATATTCATCGTCATTATCATCAGCTTTGTACATAGGTAAACTGTCCCACTGCTGGGCAGGGGCTTCTTAAAATAACTTTCAGCTACATTTTTGTGACTGCACGATGTCGAGATGCGGAAGAAAACATTCTTAAAATAATATCTTCTTGGGTTTACGCGAATGTTACACCTTGGGATGAAACTACAGTTTACGGATTTTATCGTGTAACAAGGTTTCACTGAGTTATTTTTTTTTTTGTGGACACTAAACTCAACTGCCAAGAAAACTAGAACTTTATACTTACTTCTTAATATTTTTCAAAGTCTTAGAAGCCACCACTAATTAAGACGAACATGCAACACATTTTTATCTACATACGCAAATGTTATATTGACAAACATAATTATTTGATTACTTAACACTTATTTATGCTGTAAACATTTATTATAAGTTGCGTCAGTCGAAATAAGTGCATCGTATTCTACCACCGCGCTCTATTTACTATCTCAATAGAATAAATACAGATAATGTCTAATTAAATAAGTCAGGCAACTGTGTAAATTACCACTTGAGACAACGTCAATTGAAATTATCTAGCTTGTGACGGGAAATGCCTGTTTGTTTATGAAAACCCTTGTGTAAACTTACGGGATTGGGGAACCTAAAGGTTATCTCGACTAGTAAAATAAAATGTAAGTTACATTCATACATACATATATAGACTCACGCCTGTTTTCCCGAAGGGGTAGGCAGAGGTATATTAAACGCCCACTTTTCGCCAGTGTTTTGATCCCACGTAATAGGTGGTGAGCCTATTGACGCTTATCGGGATATTTTGTTTGCCAGAGCCTCTCCGTTGATCGGCAGGTGCACAACTTGCAGGTGAGGTTGGCTTGGGACTAGGGTTCCCAACCCTCCCGGATTACCCGGGAGACTCCGGTAAAAATGGTTAACCTCCCGACCTCCCGGAGAGCAATAATTTCTCCGGTTTTCCGACAGACACCGTCGACGCGTTTTTCCCCCGCTGATTGTCGAGTATGTCGCGCATTTGTCTCTTGTTCTCAGTCTAATTAGATAATTCATTCAGTAAAATACGTGTTGCGCTAACGTGATAACTCAGGAGGTAAGAGTAGTACAGATGCAAAGAAGAAAAAGTACTGTTGTTCTTTCAATGACCTGTGGTCAAAAGAACGTGGTTATCGAAAAAAGACGAGTTCACAGCAAAATGTAAGTTATGTCAACATTTATTTTCGGTCAAGTATAACGGTTTTGGATCTGTGAAACAGCATGAAAAATCTCTGAAGCATTAAACCTTTATTAAGAACGGCAAAACAAATTAAGGTATTTCGTATTTTTTCCCATCTAAAAACAGTAAAGAAGAGGATTTAATTACTGATGCTGAAGTTACTTTAACTTTTCATGGTATTTAACATCATCACTTATAATAGTCAAGACTGCGGACATAAATTAAACGCTGTCTGCAGGATACTTCTTGCAGAAGAGTAAAAGCGAGCAGTATTGCCGAAAGTGTTTTAGGGCCGGCTAGTCAAGAATACTTAGTAATTTAAAAATATGTCAATATTTTTCTGTAGCGAGTGATTCGTCAAATAAACGTAATTTGGAAATGTATCCATTATTGATAAAATATTTTTGATTTGGGAATGGCATTCAAACCGGTATGTTGGATTTTGAAGCAATAAAAAAATCAAATATTACAAATTTTATAAAAAAATGGCTTTGAAGTGAGTCAAATCTCAGCATATTCTGCCGACAATGCTGCTGTAAATTATGGAATAAATGTTTCTGTTTCAAAGTTAAAACTTGAAACTCGAAAATATATAAAGCAAATTGCAAGTGCCATATTATCCACAACTGCGTTAAAAGTTCTTTGAAAGCTTTGTCAGTTGTCAGTTGATGTAGAATAAATTATTTTGAAAATTTATAGCGAATTCTCGGCTTTTGCTAAAAGGGGAAATAAGCTGATGATAAGTTGCTCAGATGCAGAAATTGAGTTTAGAGAGATATTAAGACATGTACCAACTCGTTGGTTATCGTTACTTCCTGCCATAAACAGAATTTTATCGCCACCTTGGCCTATCGTGCAGCAGGAGTGCTGGGCGTATTTCCCGACATGCCCACTCTGTCGAGCTCTTGTCACCGCCGGAGTACCAGCTCATCTTGAACCGAATGGTTTGATACGCGACGATGGGAAGAGACCAGATGGTATGTCCTTATTACCTTGGAAGATGGGCAGGCCTCTGGTATGGGACGTGCCATGCGATACCCTTGCGCCATCACATCTTCCAAGCACAGCTGGATCGGCTGGCGCTGCTGCTGCATCAGCGGAGACCCTCAAACGGCGCAAATACGGAAACATACATAGACTCAAGCCTGTTTCCCAAAAGGGGTAGGCAGAGGCATATTAAACGCCCACTTTTCGCCAGTGTTTTGATCCCACGTAATAGGTGGCGAGCCTATTGCCGCTTATCGGGATATTTTGTTTGCCAGAGCCTCGTCCGTTGATTGGCAGGTGCACCACTTGCAGGTGAGGTTGGCTTGGAACCCTAAGCTCTTGGTGGGAACCCTATGCAGCCTATACGGAAACCTATCTGGTAATTACGTTTTTGAGCCGTTTGGGGTCGAAACGCTGGGGCCATGGGGGCCTAGTGCACGCGCTCTGTACAAAGAAATCGCCAAAAGGCTGATCGACGCTTCCTGTGACCAGAGGGCTGGTTTATATTTTGCAGAGAGAATAAGCATTGCCATACAACGTGGCAATGCTGCCAGCCTTCTGGGCACGCTACCAGCCGACAGCGTTGCGGAGGAATTTTTTGACGCCGCGTAATTTGGGTTTTTTTGTTTTTCCTCGTCTATTTTGTTATTATTTATTTAGATTTATTGGTTTAGTTTAGAATAGTTTAGTTGCATAAGTAGTTTTATTCTGTTGTATAGGGGAAGTCAGCTCAAAGCGGCCATAGGAGGCAAAGCGGCCACGCTTTATTTTTCACTTATTTGTAATTATAGCGTGGTGTTGTCATTCTGTCCGCATTACCAACCTCCCACCCTACACCGATCAGCCTTTCGGTAGCGTAAGAACCGAGCGCGGGGTTGCAGTGACGAAATATAATATTTTGGGTGTTTTGTTAAAAAAATGCAAGGTTAGTTCTACCTGCTTTGGTCAAAGTTCGTTATATTTCAATGAGTTTATTACATGTTTACCGTTGCTTAGCTATTTAGCTATGTGTGTGTTCAGTTCTCTTTGAAGGATAATAAATAATGTGATAATAGTTAGTTATTGAAACAAAATGGCCGAAAAAGGCAAAGCGGCTCGGGTAAAGCGGCCAACTGTCCGCGTTGCCCTAATTTTACCTTAATTGGTTTTAGGTGGTTGGGTTAGGTGGTTAACAACTCCCCCCCGTGGGATCTCCACCTTGTCGTGGTGGGGGGGCTCAGTAACCGTGGATTGGTGTCCCGCGGTGAAGCTAAGAGGGATCCAGGAGGGGACGCTCCGCGTGGGCTTGACGGGGCCTGCGCAGGATGCGTCCAACGGTGCGGGTGCGGGGGACAGTTCTGTCTGTCCCTCGCAGTCGGGTGCGGTCGTGGGAGGAGAGGCGTGTCGGTGTTGCGTTGCCGCGCGCCCTATCTCCCGCGACCAAATGGGGGCGCACCATTCGATGCGTCGCGGTGGGGCCGCAGAGGAAGAGGAGATGCGGTGTTGCGTTGCCGTCCTCCCTATCCTCTGCGGCCGCTGAGTGTTTTGGCGGCGGAGCCCAACACCTTAATCCGCCGCCAAGGGGGTTTTGTGCGGGGCCCGCCTGACCATCTGGCGGGCCAATACCCGTCGGGGGGTTGCGATGAATGCTTATGCGAATCCCTACCCTCCGACACACGGGTACATGAGGAACACGGGTTGGTTTTTAGTCAGTAAGAGTCTGACAGTCCCCTTCGTCCTTCCCCCGGGGCGGAGGGACTCCATGAGGATTTTCCAACCCGACACCAAAAAAAAAAAAAAAAAAAAAAAAAGGTGGTTAACAACTAGAAAAACTACCCAAGTGTCATGGGAAGAAAATGTGATGGCTCGGGCAATTAATGAGGTAAATGAAAAACGCGACTCGATTAAATTTATTGCAATGAAATAGGTACGGTATCCCTCGCACGAATCTCTCTCTTTAAAACAGTATTTACAGCAGGAAGAAGAACTCTTAGGTACTTGTTTCATATGACTAACCTCTTTTTTGGCCTCACGAAGGAAGATTTCCTGCAGCTCCTGTTTCAATATGCCGAAGCAAATAACTTTCCATTCTCAAGGCTGATTGTGATTAAAATCCTTGCGTTACTGACTGACTGACAGACACGCTACAGCCGCAACTAATGGGCACAGGAAGCTGAAATTTGGCATGTATGTTCCTTGGGGACCCTAGGGGTGCACTAAGAAGGGATTTCCCGAAATGCCCACGGGATCGGCCAAAACGGGTATATTAAAAAAAATGCAGGCGTAGCTGCTGGCGTCCTCTAGTATGTTATAAAAAAGGACAAAAGGCTGATTATTTTATAAATTAAAATTAATTAATTATATTTTTGGTATTTTTATTTCGTCAGGTACGATACTTTTCTAATACTTTCATGTGTACTTTGGGGTGGCCACATTGCTCTTACCCCCATGGCCGCTTTGGGCGACCACTCGGGCAAAGCGGTTTTTGGACAAGTTTTCGTAATTCACATATCACATAGTCATTTTTAAATTTCCACGAATTTGAGTTTCGCATCATAAAACTTTAATAATTTTTCTAGCTATTAGTATTAAATTACCTTCAAAAGTCTATCGTTTGATTGATTTTTTTTTAACTTAAAGTTAAGGTGGCCGCTTTGAGCTGACCTCCCCTATATGTCATTTGTTACATTAATAAAATCCTATCGCTATGGCCAGCTTTAATTAGATATTTCAAAGAGCAAGGTGAAGAGAATTGTTCTAAATTTATATAATAATAATAAGGGATAACTTATGTGCCAGTGATGCGGAAACAAATGCAGTCTTATGTATCCTTTATTTTAAGCAAAATTTAATGCAAGTCTTTAAGAACGCCATTAAATTACTGGAATTCGATAGAGTAACAAGCACTGAAATTCATGACATAATGATTGATCTGAAAACGAAGCTACACACAGACAAGCTGACAATTTTATTGTAAATCTGCCATGGATTTAATAAAGCAGTTTGATGAACCGCAAAAAAAATAAATTTCAAAACTGAGGCCAATAACTTTTTTACGCGATGTTTGACATACTTATTTACAAAAATTGTATAACTTTGAAGATTTGGAATATCAAGCAATGAAAATTTTATCTTTAAAAGGACCAATCACATGGACCGGCATTACTATACGTCAGGAATGATTAAATATTGACTTAGATAGTAACAAATTGTATTATGAGGTTGGACTTTTGCGTGAGATGCAACCAAATCTCGTTAAAGAAAATCGAGTGGATTTACGCTGGGCTGACTTCTTTGTGAAATCGAAAGACAGAAATCCCTGTCCTGAATTGAAAAAAAAAAGGTTTCGTCTGTTCTTTAAATCCCTGTCTCTGATGCTTCATGCGAGCGCGTATTCAGCATGATGAAGCAAGTATGGAGTAAGGAAAGAAACCGAATGAGTAGGTATTTCTTTAGTACCTAAAAGCAGAGTTACAATGTACTCACAAACTTGGATTTTTCATGTAAAAACTTTTATGATTTTGTGTTGAAAAACCGACAAATATTAGATGCTGCTCGAAAACAAAATATAAATTCAAAAATTAATTAATTGATTTTCTTCCCCCTCCCCCTCCTCAAATTTCTTAAACATACAATTCTCCCGGGTTGGTCCTTTCGAGAGTTGGCAACCCTACTTGGGACCCTTAGTTCTTGGTGGGAACCCTATGTAAGTTATGTCTCGTGATACCTTTAGATCCAGACAAAAAAAATATAATTATGAGTGTACTTATTCTAGTTGCCTCCTCTGAGCTTTTCGACGATAAAAGGGAGAATATAAGGATAAGGAGTCAACAATTAAATAATACGTTGTCTACGTTCTGTTCCTTTCAAAAGACAAAACCGAAATATGTATGTGATACCAAATTTAATGGGGCAAGGATCATCATCCTCCTAGCGTTATCCCAGTTTCAATCTGGGGTCCGCTTTCTAGTCTAGCCGGATTTGGCTGAATATTATCTTTTCCACGAAGCGACTGCCTGTCTGACCGCCGCAACCCGAAGGGATAGCGATATTCCATGGTTAAGACTAGTGTCAGTTTATTTAGAAGGTACCTACTGACGCCCTATAACGACTGTCAAAGATCTTCATGACAACCGGGACCGACGGCTTAACGTGCTCTCCGAGACACGGGGCAAGCGATAATGAACGATTTAATACGCACATAACTCCGAAAAGTCAGGGCATGGGTCAAGGATGAGGCAATATTATAGAAAAAGTCTAAGATAGAAAAGCTCAGTCAGTGCTTATTTAGTCAAATCTAGTTAGACTCGGGGTGCAACTTAAAAAAACGCTAGGCGAGTAGGTATACCACATTTCAGTCAGTAATCTCACGTTATCAATTGTAAATCTTTGTCAATACCTACAAATAAAGTAAACGAGATAGATACGAGTATACGAGTATATCATATTTACACTGCGTAATAACTAATAACAATAAGATAATAATTTAAAGCCTGCATAATAAATAGTCCGCTGCAAAACAATACAGGCTGGGTTAAAAGACTTGTATTATAGACTGTCCCAGTGCTGGGCCCAGGCCTCTTTGTAAGTCTTTGAGAAAATTATGGAAACCTTTATGACATGCAGATTACCTCACAATGTGTTCCTTTTCCTTATAAAAAGCGATAAGCCTTTTGGAGACTCAGATCCAGTTGTGACTACAGCAATAGCTAGTTTTTACGTCGATTAAATTCACGGTTGACTGTCAGTAAGTCAAGGATCCACACTGTTGAGCTCATCAGTGGGCCGAGTCAAGATATGACTGTACGGTGTGTACCTACGGGCCAGACGATTGTCTGACTATTGTCCGAAATTTAAAAACATGTTTCGAGGTTTCTTCTCAAGATATTATTTAGCCAGAAAACGCCGCATCATAAATTGGAATTTTATCTTTGTGTTCATACCAAAATCAAGTCAAGGATCCAGACGTCATAGCTGCCGATGTCATATTCGTGTCTTCGTCCCCCATATCAGAACAATGTAACGTTAAGTACCTACCAACCTTCTCCTTACCATAAAAACTTTGTGAATCAAGTAGCCCTTAATTATTTTTCTACCGTTTGTATACAAATGTGCTCATTTCTTTGCATGTATTGTGTCCATGTATTGACATCCCTAGTTTACAAGACAGAGAAAGCTTGAGGAATACTTCACTTTGACGTCACGGGGATTTCCAATCCAAATAATTTACAGGAAAATGTTGACGTTTATCCTATACCTGCAATATAGGACAAGCAACGTACCTATCACACACCACATTTCCTTTAACAAACCAGGTACTAACGGCTTAAGTCTGTCGATGATCGTGACAAATAAGGAGTAGGCATAAGGAATAGTACATAATTTTGTATGACACATGTGTGCACTTATTTTTTTTTTGTGTAAGCGTGTAGCCAACACTGGTCTCGGAGCTTTTAGACCGCCCGAGAGCCTCCGACTTGGCCTAACGAAAGAACTGGGATCGGCGGTTTCATGTGTCCTTCGAAGCACGGTAGTTATCTGATATGTAGTTACTACATATCAGATAACTACCATACCAAGTGAATGGGCCATCGCTTGTAGCATTTACAATGCTACAAGCGATGGCCCATTCACTTGGTGACCTGTGAAATTGTTACTTAGCTTTGCTGATTTATTTCGAACGGCTGAAACTGCCAGTGGCTTAGTGGGAGCTGTGCGTCTTAACAGCTTACCCTCCCTTGACAGGAATTCCAGAAGTGATAGATGACAGCACCCCGTTGGACAAGAACTTCGTTTGTAGATGGCACCCGACAATATGCCACTGCCCTCTTTTAAGGAGTTTGCCCGTTCAACAGATGATCCGATACCCGACGGCACTGCTACCTGCTAAATATCAACAGCCAGAGGTAATGATATAGTTGCCAACGGAAACATGTGAATCCAAAACACTGTGACAAAACATTATGATATATTGACCAGAATCTAAACAGTGTTATGGATTCATCATGCATTCTCTTAGCGTTATCCCAGTTTCAGTTTGGGGTCCGCTTACTAGTCTAACCGGATTTGGCTGAATATTAGCTTTTCCACAGAGCGACTGCCTGTCTGACCTCCGCAACCCGAAAGGATAGCGATATTCCATGGTTTAGTCTAGTGTCAGTTTATTTTAGAAGGTATACTGACGCCCTAAAGCGACTGTCAAAGATCTTTATGACAACCCGGGCCGACGGCTTTACGTGCTCTCCGAGGCACGGGACCATCGATAATTAACAAACAGTGTTATGGATTCTGGTCACTATAACTGGTGATACCTAGGTACAGTGTTTTAATTCCCATGGTTAACGATGTCACTAATTCTACGACTAAAATCGTGATCAGGTAATCATGTGTTTTGCTGAGAATATGTTGCTGTACCGCTGGTTCTTTCCACAGAAACCAAGTCAGATGAGATGAATCGTAGCTGAAGCCTTATCTACAGATAACGGTATTTAATTTAACGTAAGATTCTTGTTAATTAGTTAGTGTCGTTATGTTTATCTGTGACAAACAAAAGAGTACGGGCAACACGCCACGGCCGAGGGAATATTTTCTTAATTCCTAGAACGTCATACGATTATGAGCATTTACGAGTAGGTAGATACCGCGCAGGGTTTACCGTAATCTTTATCTTTGGCTGAATTAAAAGTCTATTTGAATAGATTATAATATTACTTAGGTACGTAGGTACTTATTGTTCTCTTCATAAAGGACGTTTTATCCGTGTGGTGACGGATTATGACTACAAAATGTCACTAGGTATTCTATCACATTCCGTGAGTGCTGTAATAACCGCTTTAGGGAAACACGAAGCAAATAGTATCTTGCGATGAGACGGTAAGCGCAAAATCAAACTGACTGTCTGACGAGTGTGATAAAGTAAAAAACCCTCTTATTGACACAGTATTACTGTGAAGGAAATTATAACAGGCTTGAATGCTGCAGTAGGCTGTGTTGTCGTTGGCTGCAGTGGACTCCGAAAGGCTGCTCGCAAACAGTTTCGCTTATACAATATTCGTGTGGATATCCTGAAATCTGTGTGACGTCTGTCAACCTACCAGCACTTGTCACGTGTAGGTAACGGGCTGAAGTCTACACATCTCGTGCCAAATTTATGATCGTGGGCAGAATGGGGTCAGTTTCTAAATGGGGCAAAGTTATTATTTTCTAGTACCTACGCGCAGATGCTCGGAGGCCGATCTACACCAAGCCACCGATAATGCAGTTGCTGTGGCCACACACTGGGCTGGTGCCATTTGATTCTCTGTACAATCGACACTCAAGAAGAAGAAGTACCAACGCGAGATTATATAAGATTAAAGGCAATGTAACTGCCTGCGTGGTCCTGTGGATAGCGTATGCGACTGCTGATCAAAGGTGACGGATTCGATTCCCGGGTCGGGCAAAAGTGTTACCTATTGGGTTTATCCGAATTCTCAGTAGCAGCACGGAGTCTGGTGATGTATCGCAATAGGCTCGCCCCCTATTACATGGGACCTAGAATTCATGGCGAAATGTGGGTGTAATATTACACCTCTGCCTACCGCTTCAGGGATACAGGTGTGAACCTACAAAAAAAAAGAGCAATAAAAGCCCCAAGGGCTTAGCTCGTTCAGCTGACCTAGCTCACCTTTCTACTCGTATCTTATGTAGGTTTTCTAAAATATGTATGTTATAAATATCCTCCAACTTGTTTACCTGTCACTGATATCTTCATGACGTGTTATTTGTAAATCTTGACCTAAATTTTAACATGAAAATATGTGGAGCCTTCAAAATATTTTAACTATCGCTATGACGGTAGAGTGAGCAAACACACTTAGATAATGATATCGGTACTTACCTACTGGGCTATTTTAAATGTTTATTAGCTGACCACACGTGTTGTCATATCCAAATACTGGCTTAAGGTACCTACCTACAGTTGATAGTAAAGCCTTGCTGATTTAGCTTGAATGGGACGGTTCGACTAGAGAAGTAGGTACCAAGGTGCCTACAGTCACAGTCTATGTCTGTATACTGTGCTATTATCCTCCTCCTTCTAAAATTTTCTCTGACTCCTTTGGTGTGGCGGGTGTCCATGGGCGGCGGTAGTCCCTTACCATCAGGCGCTTACCAGCTGATCGTTTGCCTCCTCACACATAGCAAAAAAAAACCGAGCAAGTGCGAGTCGGACTCGCGCACGAAGGGTTCCGTACCATCTATCTATAATATAAAAATGAATCGCTGAATGTGTTGCTAAGCGCAAATCTCGAGAGCAGCTGAACAGATTTCGCTAATTCTTTTTTTATAATATACCTTGAAGTAAGAGGACGGTTCTTACGGAGAGAAAATTTAAAAATACTTAAGAATCGACCGTGAGGCTGTACGAAGTTCGCTGGGTCAGCTAGTCATCTATAAAAGAAGTAGGTATTTATTTATATTTATAGTTAACTTGCTTTTTCCTGCGGTTTCACCCGCGTCCTGAGGGAACTACTTCGCGTACCCGTTTAATTTATAGCCTAAGTTAAGTAAGTTACTCCTTGGTATATCAGCTATCCGCCAGTGAAAGTTCCGTCAAAATCAGTCCAGCCGCTCCAGAGATTAGCGAGAACAAACAGACAGATAGACAGACAGACAAAAATTTTAAGAAATGTCATTGCGGTATTTGTACCGTGTATACATCCATATGTAATTAGTAAAAAGCGGTTATTTTAATATAACAAACAGACACTTCAATTTTATTTATGTGTATAGATATATTTCCAAATACTTACCTTTTTGAAAATATTTGCTTAAAATTACGTTAGTTGTATGGTAATATTTACTGTATTTTAATTTAATTATTTATTTTGAAAGGTAAATAAACAACTAAATATTCTGTGAAAATTTTAGGGGTATAGCGGTATAATAACGGTAACAGGTACCCGTTAGTAATATTGAGCAAAAATATACGGAAAAACACGTTTATTGTATGGGAACCCCCTCTTAATATTTTTTATTTTAGTACTCATTTGTTGTTATAGCGGCAACGGAAATACATAATTTGTCAAAATTTCAGCTTTCTCGCTATAACGGTTTATGAGACAGCCTTGTGACAGACAGACGGACAGACATACAGCGGAGGCTTAGTATTAGAGTCCCATGTTTATCTTTTAGGTACAGAACCCTAAAAAGGAGCTTTCTCTATTTTTAAAGACGAGAAATACCATCTAAAATTTGATTCTTGAATCGCGAAAGAATTACAAACATTCAAGCAACTAACACGGAGTGGCTCGTGACAACAATTTTATTTATAAATCACACAAAATGTTGTCCTATGTAGGTAAGTACCTACCCCCTACCTATGCATCAATTTTTTGGTCCAAAATTATTAATACACATAACAATTTTTGCAAAAAAATGTTCTCCGTTTTCTTCCAAAAGAAAATTACTTCTTACCGTTTCCCTGGATAAAACCTTCTTCACCAGGTTCAAGACTAAAAACTTTGCCTCTGCCGCTGTATTGCATAAACTTATCCTTATGTTTATTTATACATATTATACTTATGTAAGAGCATGGTTACAAGTCACAAAAATTTCATTATAAACTTTATAATCAAAGGGTACAAGTATGTACCATGACTTGTATAATGATAACACTAGCGTAGAAAAATCAGCTGAAAAGACAAATTGGTGCAATAATAACATAGTAATTAGTTTTGTTTACACTTTCGCAAAACAGATTAGTTCACTATCATGTCACAGCGACGATGATAACTTATCAGTAAAAGCTATTTTACTACGGATTAGTGTGGCAAAAATGAGGGGATGAGCTTAGGTAAACATAATCATACGTTATGACGAGACAGTGTTTATAACACTGTGTCTAAAATTAGGTTTTCGCCAAATAAATTATATGTTGCTTGATAACTACATCCTAAGATAAACCATAGTGCGTGCGAGATCAATGGCAATGAGTACAGATTTACATAGAAGCGCAGTTCTTAAGGATTTCGTGTGCTGATTCCAGGTGGAGACTACCTCCAGTTTAGTTCGTAGTTGGCGCCGTTGGCGGCGCTGGCGTCGTTCTCCATCTCTGTTGCTCTCGTAGTTAAGATACACAGGAGGAACGTTCGTCTCTCTTGCTCTCGTAGAGACAGCTGTCACATCGCGACTGCCACGCTGCCAAACGGCAATTTGGGTCACAGAAAGTTTGTCTTCTTCTAGCCCATAGGAAATGCGCCTCTATGTAAATATCTGAGCTCTTTGCCAATGGTGTCTACGCACTTTGGTTTACCTTTGCCTTATCAATTCTAAGTCATCTGGCAACATTATGCGAATTAAACGATGCCGCACCATTTAGGGGAATTCCCGTACCGTTAATTGATTCTACGTCTTGGTATCATCCGTGACCAACTCGCAAGTTCACACTAAAATACAAGATCAGAGGTTTCAAATTTATTTCGGCCCCTGTCCATAGACTCAATTATTTTCTGGCATTCCCCGAATTCTCTTAGTTTTAATATCTATACAAAGTGCGTAATAAGAGTCTTATTTGTATGTCCACGTCATAAACGAAAATTGAAATTTCTTTTAGTGAAGACTGGGTAGGTACCCACTAGAGTCTAGTGGTTCACTTTACCTGTTAGTCTAGTGACTAGACTAACAGGTAAAGTGAACCAAGCGAAAAGCGATGCTACAGAGAAAGCGGCACAATGAGCAGCAGATATGACATTTACTTTTACTCGGCACATCGTACCCCTTGTAAAGATCAGTCCCAAATATAGCATAACTTCAGCCTTTTATCCCTGAAGGGGTAGGCAGAGGTGTATTAGACACCCATACTTCGCCAGTTATTTTTTGGTCCCAATGTAATAGTGGGCGAGCCTATTGCCATCTACCGGGCACATTGTTATGCGAGCGATAATTAACATTTTTTATAAAAGTAGGTATAAGATCCCAAATATAGGTATAAATATACTTATTCTACTGGCTCATTAGCCAGTAGAATAAATTATATCTATACCAACGCGGTGGGTCGAGCGGTAGCAGAAGCGGGATCACTATCCCGCTTCTGCTACCGCTCCACCCACCGCGTCAGAGCCGTTGAAGCGCAGCTAACATTTTTGGCATGTCCAAATTTAATCAACTTAACAAAATTCCTGAGCGAATTCCTAGCGCTTCGCTATAACTTTGCCGGCCCTCAGTCGAGACCGCGACCTAAAACGCAGAAACTGCCGACCAAATAATGGTTGAGGAAGCACCAGACTAGTGCAGGTATTTTATATTAGTGACATTGTTCTCCGAAGAAGTGAATTGACGTGACTACAGGGGATTGCCCGTTGAAGAAATTGAAGTCGTCCATGTACGACTCTTTCACAGATAACTACTACTCTCGAGACTTTTAACAGCTCTCAATCCAATAACCACCTTAAGACCTCGAAGCAAAGTTGTTTTGTAAGCTGTCATAAGTGTCGTACCTCAACAACTTCCAAATTTCGCCGCTAGAGGTGCGCGGATAATCTTTGCATCGCCAATAAATCTTCCGGATACAGTAATCAAGTTATTCTAGGCAGCAACAAAAACACAAAAAGACTTTATATAAGAAAGATTTATTTACTTCAGTAGTAACAGTCTTAACATTAGGTCTTATTATAGTCCCTAATCCCCGCCCCAGGCCGCAGGGGGATCTTGGCTGTCCACAAACACAGGCCGGCTATATAAGTGTCGTTATTACGTAACGTAATTGTGACGTCACTCATCACATTCGCTGAGGCTAGCCCACATGGTCACGACCAAGGGGTTCCGCCACAGTAACCCAACGCACCGTCCAACGACAGCCGCACTAACCAATCAACAATGTGGTTTCAAACAAACCCAGCATTGTACACCGAACACTTGAAACCGGCCGTTCTCTGCGAAACCACAAGCCATCCAACCACCACAGCCTGACAGCCCAAAACTAAAACATGATAATTAGACTATGTACAATAACAAAATCAATTCAAATGATTGTGATCATTATTCTTTTTTTAGAGTTTTTTTTTTAAGTGCAGTTCTGGCAAATTATTCTGAGATTTTATTCAAGTTTGTAGGCATAACACACTTTTTTTTATTCAGATTATGTCTACAATTAAACATTACACATATATCAGAAAATATTGGAGCATACATAATATATTGTTTAAATTTGAAACAAAAATCATTAGTTATAGGATGAAACAAGTATCTGGACAATCGACAACACAAACATTTTATATAAAGAAAAGATAGTATTACTATTATTAAATTATTTTAAACAAGCACACATACTAATATTTATATATTACATAATATAGAAAATAAAATGGTGTTTCACCTTTTCATTATACACATGTGTGTCACGGAAGTCCCAATATATAAATATTAGAATGTTACAATTTTCTTCTACAAGTTCAGTTATTCCGTAAGTAAAGAAAATATTTGTTACTTACATCAAATAATAAGTACTTCTAGATATTTGTTACCATCTTAACAATATTTTTTGAGAAATTGATTTTTTTAGGAACATAGACAAAATTTGTTGACTACGTATTTTCAATCTCTTTTTTTTTAAGATTTTTGTTTTTGTAACATAAAACTAAAAATAAATTAAGTCTCGATGACTTCTTGCTTCTTCTTGTACATCTTCATATGTGTAAAACATAAATGAAAATCGCCAGACGAATTATTCTAGCATTACGCGCCATTTTTCTCATCAATGGTAAAAATCTTTCAAGTTGTGTAAAACCAACTTTCTCAGCTCTTGATATGGAGTAGTGATCGTATTTTAATTACCTTGTAGTTTCCAATGTATGGCAGTGTTGTAACTATGAAATGCATTATCCATCATCATTGGATCGATTTTCGTCTAACAGTAAAGAGAGACTGTCAAATATTTTGAAAAACCATCTCATATTCAATAGTTCCAATATTCTTCACTACAATTCTTGTAGTTTCAGCTACCAATTAGCTTGTGCTTGTGTGATATCTTGCCACATCTTCACATCTTGTGTTTGAACAACATCGATAAAAATCATTCACACTTCTTATTTTCAATTTATCTCCGACATGTAATCACATTCTTCAAAATTATTAATGAAAAATATTATGCATTTGAAGAATTTATCACACTCACAGCAATAGAATTATCACGTATATCCCATTCACTCTTGAAGGTAGATCACAACATCACTAAAAATATAGTTTTCTCTTCATGTTTCTATTCTAATATGTACATTGTGGCACAGCCCATTTATTTTATTCTAATGTATTATTTTACGAACGCCGTCGGAGGTATTTTCCCTTCTGAGTTTAGTTGGTTGAAGACGAACAACGCTCTCTGGAAGTCCCATCCGGTTTCTTGTAGACAACTGAAAGAGAAGTTTAAGTTATTAGCAACTTTTATATTATCATGGAAATGGGTTAAGGTTTGGAAATACACAAGCATTATACAGAGATTGTTATACATTTTTACGAATTGTTTTTATACCTCATCATGTGTTTCAAGTGTCTTCTATAATTAGCCCTGTTCATAAATGGCTGCTAGACTTCTAGATGGGCTTAAGTTATTTCCTAAATGTCAAGGATTAATCCATAGGCATATGGGGATAACGAACTACGAAGACATTAGAACTCTTCAAGAAGTGAATTTTTAGAGATGTACATATTTTCATTTCATTTTCATATTGTTGTTAGGCCTCATTCGCATGAGAGCGTTTTCACGCGCGTTAAAAAGCGTTCAGCGAGTGTAAAGGAAACGCTTAAGGCGAAGATTTCCCAAAATACAGTGTTATCTAGCGTGTTCAAACGAGTTTTATTTGTAAACTAGAGGACACCAGCAGCTACGCCTGCATTTTTTTTTTAAATTTAGCCGTTTTGGCCGATCCCGCGGGAATTTCCGGAAATCCCTTCTTAGTGCACCCCTACGGTCCCCAAGGAACATACATGCCAAATTTCAGCTGCCTGCGCCCAATAGTTTTGGCTGTCGCTTGTCTGTCAGTCAGTCAGTAACGCAAGGATTTTATATATTAAGATAACAGAGATTTAAATTGGGAAAAATATATGTTATTTTACAGCATTAAATCTATATTTGTCGGACATTCGAAACACCATTGCTACATTGCACCATTTTATACGATAGAAAATAATTCGTATTTTTTTACTAATTTTTCGTTTCATTTGAGTTGTATTAGGATTAGATTTTCAAAAGTATACCAAAAGAAAAGTCATGTAAAAGCGGATGTTTGTCGGTCATCACATTATGAATTTTTATATACCTATACAAAAATATAATACCGAAAATATGTAATTTCCTAATGCCGACGCACTCTCTCCCGCGTCGTTCAATCCTTTAGCTTTGAGCGCACGGAAATCCTCGCCTTAAAAGTTATTTATCACGAGAAGAGAAAAGTGCATTTGGCAAGAGAGAAGGTTTCTGTATGTATATGTATTACATACTTGAGTCCCCAGTGCTCGTTCATGCCGGTCTGCGTGCACAGCGCCGCCAGCATCATCTTCTGAGCTTCAGCGTCAGCCGCCGCCGGGGCCACCACGGCTGGAGACGGGCCCGCCACTGGCGCCGGGGCCGGCGTAGGAGTCACCTCTATCGCTCCTGATGAGAACGCTTTGTCCTCCTAAGGGCAAACGGATTTTATTAAACATTTATATCAAGGTTTCTTAAAGTGGGGTTATGGGTCCGTAGCATGAGTAACAGGGGTCTACAGTGGCCTAGTTAACACTCAAAATATTTATTTGGAATTTGTGCATTAACCTCACATCTCGAACGAACTTGCACCGACGAGCGTTGAGCAGCTTAAGTGATTTTTAATATAAATAAGGCTTGTTTTTTTTACACTAAGGTATTCGTCCGTAGGGGTCCATGGAAATTTGTAATTTCTGAAAGTGGTCCGTGACTGCAAAAAGTTCAAGAAACCCTGCTTTATGTAGGGGAGAAGGAGGTAAGACGGGGCAGCGGGTAAAACGGGGTACCCAGCTAAATTCACAGTTCAAAGTGACCTATCACGCTCGTCCATTCATCGTTCGATGCGCCGCAATGATACTTGTCAGTCGCCTGGTGTTTAATGGTTCGCAAGCGCACACATGTCGAAAAAATTCAAAAAGAGCGTTTTACTGCAAATTGTTTATCACATTTTCTTCTAGTTTGACACGTGATTGCAGTTTATTAAATAACGCTAAATGGTGAGATGTTTCTGTGATTGACGCTTAAACTAACCTATAATAAAGTAAGCATTTTGTTTCCTTAAGATTGTCGCTGTGAACTGCTTTTTGTTTTGTTTTTATTGCTAGAAAATGGCTCTGCAGGCAAGATGGGGTAACTGGTACTCCTTCTTGCCTCCCAATAAGGAAAAAATTGATTTTGCTTGATTTTCGTAAATATGTTTTTGTTTTTGTGTGCTTATTATAGGTTTTCTTTTTAGAATGGTTCATGAATACAAACGCACCACTAACAGGGACACGCCATGTATGTATCGTCAGGAAGTATATTCCGTTTCCATTGAAGGGTATATCATGCTCACTATGTGGAAGATGGTCTCATAATAGCTGCGCGGGAATAGATGATGATGATAATGACGAAGTCATTCATATTTGCGAATTCTGCCAGCCCAAAAAATTATCTTTCTCTGAGATCATTCTTATCACCCCATCTTACCTCAGTGGGGTGTCCCATCTTACCAGCACCATGGGGCAAGACGGGGCAAAACAGCTTTTTTTTATTTAATTTCTTTTCTCTTAAATGTGTTACTAAAAGTGCCTAATGACGTCAAATATTAAAAAAGTAATAATAAGTTGTTAATAAAAAAATAAATATAATTATTTAACTATGTTATTTTTTATATTATTGACGTTTAAAGCATCCATCAGGGTATTTAAGTATCCCATCTTGCCACCCTCTCCCCTAGAACTCGCGAATTTGTTCAAAGTACTTTAAACTTCGTTGAGAAACGAGGAGAACCTCGCGCCAAAAAAACTCTGATTTACATAGAACCGCAGACCTTAAGGATTTCATGTGCCAATTCCAAGTGGTGTCTACCCCCACTTAAGTTCGTAGTTGGCGGCGCTGATGTCGTTTCTCCGTCTCTCTTGCTCTCGTAGTTAATAAGATACACGGGGGGAACGTCCGTCTCTCTTGCTAAGTACAGTGGGAGAACGACTGCCACGCTGCCAAGCGGCAATTTGGGTCGCGGAAAGTTGGTCTTCAAAGCGCCCATAGGAAATGTGCTTCTATGTAAATCTGAGTTCTTTGTTCGCGCATTCTATGTTGACCGTCCTGAAGGTAGTCACTATGTTAGTTCGCTCATTAAAGCTGGTGTATCCACCTTGCCCGAGCACCTGCATTGTGGCTGAGCTTTGGGATGTCACTCTAACGCAATTAGAGTGGCCGGGTTTTATGCAGATGTCATATAGTTGAAAGAAACCATTAACACAAAGAAGAAGTCACCATGATAAGTTCGCGCATGTACAGATTGTACAATACAGTAATTCCCGTCGCCTGAAATTCCCGTAACTTCCAGAAAACAGACATTGCGCAGCCGTTAGTGACTAACGAAAGCTCAGCCAACTTAAAAAGCGCGAATTCTACTTGACTACTATACTACGGTAATGTTATCCATACATGTAAAAACCATAGGGTGCATAGCGTTCCCACCAAGAACGTAGGGTCGGGCACCAACCTCATCTGCCGCGTGGTGCACCTGCGAATCAACGGACGAGGCGAAGGCAAACTAAATATCCCGATAAGCGGCAATAGACTTACCACCTATCACGTGGGATCAAAACACTGGCGAAAAGTGGGCGTATAATATGCCTTTGCCTACCCCTTCGGGGAAACAGGCGTAAGTCTATGTATGTATGTATGTGCATGTAAAAACCGACTGCGACACGGCCTAACGATTCATGTCCTGGAACAACAAGCAGGACCGACGACGTGACGTGCCTTCCGAAGCACGGCAGCGCTATGATATAAATACCACATATACCCATCCAAGTGGTGGCCTGTCCAAGCGTTGCTTAACTTTGGTGACCTATTGCGACCGCAAGCTAAGTCACGCTATCTCCTTTTATTGTAACTATCTTAATGCAAGAAATATCTTGTTCAAATGCGCTTACCTGTTCCTTAGTAGTGTTTGTGACGAATAGCATATCGTTGATGATGCAGAATCCTCCGCCGGCGTTCGGCACGATGACGAACGTTCGGTGGAACGAGCGCGTCGGATTGCCGTTCGTATTCGTCTCCTTGTACACGCCGTTCATTGTTAGCACGATCATCGATGGCTGTGGGATAAGATATTGTTATTAGTTGGTACATTTTTGAATAGGGACGAGATAAAAAGATATCATCCGATTATTTACAGATATAGAAGCGAATGACATACTACGCAGACCCCAAATAAATTGGAAGCGCGGCAAGAGATTATGATGGGATCTTTAAGTGTAATTCCAGTGAAACGAACACAGAGACGATAATGATCTCATTATTAGCAATTATATGTATATATATAAAAGAAAGTCGTCTTAGTTACACTATTTATAACTCAGGAACGGCTAAACCGAGTTGGCTGAAAATTGGTGGGGAGGTAGCTCAGAACCAGGAAAAACACATAGGATACAATTAATTGCAAAAAATTGTCTGGGAGGGATTTTAGAGAGGGTCGAAGTTTGTAGGGACAAACCTACTACCTATTGACAGTAAGAACGCATGCGCTGTTTGTGCTATCGTATATCTGTCAGTAAGACTGACAGACATAGGGCGTCTATAAGGATTCCGTGTTTAGCCATTTTTCACTACGGAACTCTAAAAATACTGTTTAGTACAGAAATGTTTAAATACTTCTTGCGGTTATATTTCTTATTAGTCCCTATGAACAGAATTAAAACGAAAATAACTATCGAACAATGAAGGAGTTTTGTGTTACCCCGAATTTAACGTGAGCGAAGCCGCGGGCAAAAGCTAGTGTATACTAAGTCAGAGACGTATTTATCAGATTTTGTACCTAATTACTTTCGTAATTTTGAACTTCTCTCGAAGTTTTCCGTTCAATAAAAGTGAAATTCCCTTAACTTTGTTTTCAGCAAAAACTGTTTCGATCATAACCGTCAGTTACTTTTCTATATTGAGTCTTATTATGAGTGTGATAAGGTTTTAGGTACGGAACCAAAAATAAAGTTAAACGTACCGTGAAAACCAACAAGTCCACAGCGAATCCCATAAGGTCGTGCGTAGTCTTGGGCAGGTCAGACAGGAACGAGACGACTTGCAGTTTGCCGGTGCGCAGGTATCTGCGACGGGACTCGCGCTCTGTTATCCGGATGAGATTCCGACTGTTTGATATGTAAGAGTTTAATCTGGAACAAATAGACAATATGGTGGACATGACAAATTACATTGGCTGGTAACATTACTTCCCAAAATACTAAGAGTCCTCTGATTCAAACTAGGACCTGGCAAAGCCAATTATGCTAACCAAATTAACTGATAAAAACGTCTTCAGTAATTTAGCGTTTTTTAAGTACAGTGCAAACCTCTTAGGGAGTGGTTTTACTAGTTTTTATGAACAACTTTTGTTCTGCGACATTGCGTAAAAAGTAAAAGGCTGTTCATTGTGTCGAGGCTAAAGTGCAATGTTGCACGGAACCGATTTTTCTACACGATTTAGCCCATGTTCCCAACGAATACAATACCCGCCCTTCTCCCTATTAGGGATTTGCACTGTATTCAGATATACACCCATACATCGAAGAAATAATCGCGCTCATCACACCAAGATTTAAACTAAACTAGAGGACGCCAGCAGCTACGCCTGCATTTTTTTTTAATTTACCCGTTTTGGCCGATCCCGTGGGAATTTCGGGAAATCCCTTCTTAGTGCGCCCCTACGGTCCCCAAGGAACATACATGCCAAGTTTCAGCTTCCTGCGCCCAATAGTTTCGGCTGTAGCGTGCCTGTCAGTAACGCAAGGATTTTATATATTAAGAAGATATACCCAACTAAAATTACAACATTGACTAAGACTCACCTTTGCGTAGGTGTATTCCTGCTATCATTGGTCAGATAATTGGCGGCCAGAGACATAGTGGCGTGCTCATGGTACGCTTCCAGCAGTTGTTGCCGCGATTCTCCGTCGTATATCGCGAAGTACTGCGTTAGGAAGTCTCGCACTAAGTTCTGGCCGGCGGGGTCTACGAGGAAGGACTGCTGACGAGGGGGTAAGCTGAGGTCGTCTTGGACGTCGAAGCCAATCGCTGGGGGCAGGTCCACTCCATCCTGTGTACATTAGGTTATATAATATGGTGAATGTTTCAGATGATGCCTCATATAATACACGTTGCCTGTGATGCCTTGGCTTAGAGCTTGAAACCAAATAGTTGATTTAATGCTCTGATTGGAAGACATAGCAAAAAGCTTCTCAGAAAGTCCAAAGAATGTCAGAAAATGCCTATAAATAAAAAAAAAAAACATATTATGAGGTTATGTTAAAAATTCGACAAGTGTCGATCGCTATTTATATTACCTACAACATTGTTGGAAATCTGTGTCTGTTAATAAAAAAAAACACATAAAAATCAACTAGGTATAATTATTATGCTTCAGGACACAAAACAATTTGTTTCATTTATATCTACTTGCGAAGCAACATGACGCAAAAATCAAAGAAGATTCCACTTTGCAGAGGCGAAGGAGTTGATTTCTTTGAAAGCTAAGAAAAAATACTAGAAACATAAATATAGAAATAATAATAATAAAAGAAACACAAATAACAATAAATATAAAAATAAAGCCTTGTATTCATTAGGCAACATTTGTTGATAAACACTGTTTATTAACAGTTTATAAGCAGTGTTTCATCTTCTCTGGATACAGTTCATAAACAAATGTGATGAAACATTGTTTCTGAAACATGTTGCCGTGTTCCCCAATCAAACGGAGAACAAGCCGAAACATTTTGTTTATAAGCAAAAGTCAACAGGTGTGGACGTGTGTTGCGCGAGTTTATTAACATGGAAGTAGTGTGGTCCAACAACCAAGTTTCGATGCTCATAGTGCTTTATCAACAGCATCATGTACCTACTTTGGAACTCTTCAAATAGAGATTATAAAGATAAATAAAAAAAAAAATGATTGGGCCGATATTGCTGCAGAATTGAATATGTCGCAAAAAGAAGTGGAAACGATGATGCATACTCTACACTCACAATTTTCCCGTGAAAAAAAAAAGCTTAGGTCATCAAAAAGACTTGTACTTGTGTACCATCAAATTCACGAAGGTCATGAAGTACCTATGTATTTTTTTATTTAAGAGTTAATTCCGAATCCACCACCTTTTCTTATTTTTTTTAGTAGCACTCTTATTAATTATTATGTAAGCACAAGCAGCACTGAGCATCACTACCACCTCGGGCGACATCTTAAAAACAACTGATAAGTGTGGACGGCCATGTTTCAGAAACAGTGTTTACGGTAAACTTGATGATACACACGTCATAAACAGTTTATCAACAAATGTTGCCTAATTAATACAAGGCTTAATATGGCGTTCCGTAGTCCCTGCCTACCCCTCCGGGAAACAGGCGTGAGTCTATGTATGTATGTATAAAAATAATAAACTTGAGTAGGTACGCATTAAAAGGTGTATTTTTATAATGAACTTACCAATTTGGTCAGCTTGGGGAACTTCTTCCGCACATCACTGGAGACAACAAACAACATGGCAACACAAGTGTAACAAATATCTGAAACTCTCATCAAAGGTTAGCTTCAGCATTACTTATATTAAGAGAAATTACCATACATTTCTCCTAATATAAGTCATACAAATCGACAAAAATATCTGTGGATCTAGTGTACCTAGCACAGACATAGATCTACATAGATAACGCAAATGCATGCACTTCGCGTGTCTGAACTCCGACCAAGCGTCGAGCTTGGTCGCCACTAACTTCAGTCCCCGCACGTCCGTTTTACCGTTAAGTAAACTTTATTCACATTACGTTGCCGCGTTTGCTTCGGACGTTTGATCTGACGTTGTGTATTAGGAGACGATGAATATCGCACAAGCGATACTGTCGCGCATCGCTTCGACTTCGTGATACAGGCAACGTCACAGTAGGTATTAAAAAGTCGGCACGCTTGGTTTCAATACAAATCGTGATAATTGCGTTATCTATGTAGATCTATATCTGTGGTACCTAGGTTAAAAGCTGATATATGTATTATGTTGGAAACCTTGAGTCAAAATATGAATGTAGACAAAGTCAATTTAAGAAGAATGTGTTTTGTTTCGCCATAACACCAAAATCACTAGTTTTAAATTGTTCAGGAAATAATGTTTTGTCTGCCATTTGGCTACATTCATATTTAGACATTCACTGAACAAATCTATTATAGTAACCACAACTAGTCCAGAGATATTTTTGTAACATAATTATTACTATGTTAAAAATAGGGCACTGTCTCTTTGAACTATTTTTGTCTATTGACGGCTTTCTGATCATCACAATCAATGCAAAGGGTAAACATGACAAATCTAATGTCAAAAAACATTGGTAACAGTTGCATGCAATCCACAAATGTATTTTTTAATTTAGGTAAATCCTTTATGAGTAATGTAATAATGAATTTTGGTAAAGTTATGCTGTAAGAAATTAAGAATAGATCATGCAGCTATTGCCAATTCTGATATAAGGATTTTATTGAGTAAATCAATTATTAACCAATAAAAGCCTTATACATTTTCTTGAGCTCTACAGAGAAGTTCAAAGTTACAGTGCTTGATGCAATACTTCATAACAAAACATTTCTTAACAAACCATGTACTTATCTAATGGCAATAATAAATAATTGGGTAATGATTATACTTCATCATGCATTTAAGACAACTGTTTTAGATTTGGGGTCAAAATTCTTAAGAAAAAGTCAAATATATCCAAGCTATTCTAAAATAATGGTTAACCAAAGAAACCTAATGAGATCTTTAATATTTATTTTACATAAAATTTCGTCAAAATAAATAAAAAACTTATTAAGTATGCGTAGGTCACCAAGATATGTTACCGTAGTTAAACATTTTAAAACCCCAAATTGAGTTGTAAACATTAAATATGACATGAAGTCATATAGGAATTTAAGCTTTCGTGGTCATTTAAACTTATTTTAAATTGTCTTTCGGCATATATACCACGTACCTTTGTTTGGAGTAACCTATATTTCGGCACTGTTGCAAGCGCCATCTTCACCGATGTACTGAGGGTATTGCGGGTGGATGAATGTTACGAGCAAGTATAACGGTCTACCCGCTTTCTTACTCGTTTTTGCCACAGTAGCAGTGGTCAGTGGTGCTGTACGCAAAAACGAGTAACAAAGGTACGTGGTATATTTCCCAAAAACCATTTTAAAATAAGACATGAAGTCATTTTAATTATTAACTCATCAGTAAATCACATAACTACATGGCTGACAAACATGTCCTTATTAGTTGATATTGTTTGCAAATTGTCATGGAAGTCTATCCAAAGCAACCATACATTGTGCAACACTAACTCACATTTATAAAGTAAAATGATAAGCTGTAATCAGCCAAAAAAGCAATGGCTTACATTTATTTAACTTGTCATCTAGTATTTGGCTTAATAAGCTTGTAAAAAGTAAATGGGGTTTTGGATAGACTCATTCCACTTACTGGTGCAAAACTTTATGTATTATGAATTATGAATTAGTGTGTTAAATATTTAAAAAACATTCATAATAGATGTACATATTGTTAATCATAGTTTTCTTCTGTGTAATAAGATAGCTTGGTATTTTTGACGTGTTCGAAGAATTAGACATAGTGAAGCTATAAATATTAACCATAATGCAAGGCGCCTATTACGATATTGCATGAAACTAGTGTCTTGCATACAGGCTTTGGAATAATATAATACACATTATAGTTTTCATATAGTAAGATATAACAATGTATTTATTTAGGTAGTCCGTGAACCCGCAACCGTGCCCATGACCTAGGAGACCTAGGTTCAGGAAACGGAGAAAGCGGATTCTGAAAAGTAATAAAAGAAATAGGAGCAACACTAGACATCTTGTACTTAAAGTATATTAGTTATGGTGTGTAATATGGCCAAAATTCTTTGTGAGCTTAAAAATGTGTAAAATATATTCAACTACTTTGAAATTATGAATTGTACAAGGTTGTAAAGTTATGCTCCTATTTGGACAAGTATGTAAAAAATGCAACAAGAAGTAAATATTTTGTGTAAATTGTAAAAATCATTTCTTTCTTAAACACTATTTTATCTTGTTTCTTAAATTTGTTAAAATTCATATTTTTCTATCTACAGTATGTATACTTGGGTTGAATCAATCTAAAATGTAAATCAACTGATACTCATTATGTTCTCTCCCGCAGGAATAAACTCAGTTGACTAGCAACTCCTTACTGGTAAACCATTGACAATCACGTCATTTGATTTCCCTAACCTTACCAAAGGTCTCAAAGTACTACAATAGTATTGTAAGTTCTCAAACAAGATACCACAGTATTACAAATACTACCTGACGTAAATTTCGTGATCCTGAAACCTTTTCACCAAGGGATTGCCTTTGAGGTACAGCTCCACTAAGGGAAGGGCCTTCAGCGAGTCCAATGAGCCGATGAATGGAATCTAAGAAGAATAGCATATTCATAAAACATCAGCATCACCATTTTTGCACTGTACTAAAGTCATCACTATGCTTTGTCAACAAGAGGTGTATAAAATAATAAATCCTTAAAATTCGCACTGCACAGTGCACTTTTAACTCTTGAAACCATACTATATTATATAATTAGAAGTCAATAAATTATCTAACTAGTTTTCAATTCTTCTTCTTATCATAATTGTTTAAGCCTATATAATAAACAAATTAAATAATTGATTGATACCACAAACAGCCTGTGTAAATTAGGCTGTTTCATTAGGAATATTATAGCCAGAGCTTAAATGTAAAACTAAAAATAGTTAACTAATTACTTTTGTTCTGGTGCCTGGCTTACAACCATAAGGGTGAAATTGTAAATTAGCTGATGTCACTTGCCTACAATAACATTATTTTAACTATAGGTACATACCTATTAGTTGAAATGCCCACTACAAGATCATTGCATGTAGCAATGACATATTTTAACTAAGAATTATACAAAATTGTATATTAAATTAATCAATGAGTGAGTGTGACCTTTGGACTTTTTTATTTAATAATGCAAGAAAATATGATCAGTGGAACTGTAACAAATTAATTATTATCAATTCAACTTACCCTATTATCGCCCATGTATAAAATCTTCAAGTTCTTCAGCTTGGTAGCCAGTATCTTGAGATGTTCAATGCCATGCAGTTTGTTGTCATTCAGGTTCAAAGCCTCCAGATCAGGGATGTTCTCCGCAATGATGTCAATTGCAACCAGCATTATTATCGGTCGGAATAGCGCACAGAATATGTCTAATAGATCTGAAAATAAATTATTATTTGTTTGTAGAAGAATAGAATATTTCATTCTGAACAAATGAGCTTGTTTTGATTGGATTTGTTATATTTAAACCTCTTGTATGCTGGAATGCAAGACACAATTAAAAAGCTATTGTGTCTCGTGGATCTGCATTCCGGCATTCAAAGGGTTCATTGTTAATACTTCACACTTATTTTACTGGCAACCTAAGTGAAACTCATTTCATCATCAGTCGCACTGTGGAAAAACAAATATTCAGCAAAATCCGGTTAGACTAGTAAGCGGACCCCAGATTGAAACTGGGATAATGCTAGGAGGATGATGATAAGTGAAACTCATTTGAATTGACTTAGATGTAACATTTATCACATAACTCTGAGTCACAGAATTATATTAACCAATATGATGCAAGAACCTCAAATATTCTCAGAAGGTACAATAACAGGAAAAACAATGTGTTTCTAAGACTAAGACTCAACATCTAACATGAATATTATAGACCACCATAAAAATGCAGACTCAATTCTGTTTCCTTTTATGTTTGTTACCTCAGAACTCGATCATATATGAACGAATTGTGAAAATATTTGCTATCAAAAGCCATCCAAGATTGAGGAAAACTTAATTGTTTTTTTGAATTGATAAATATGAAAAGTGAAACATAACTTTCCAGATTTCGCACTTTTCCTTCCTTACCTTTTAAAAAAGAATCTCCCACACTAGAAATAAATGCTTTGTCACGGAGGACTTTACCATCATGCAACTAACAGACAAAAGTGCACCCAGACTTGAAACAACAATTTATGCATCACACAAGATGTTGTCTTGGGGGAAACAAGCCCACAGCATTTGGTGCAGTACCAAGCAACAATGCGCCCCCTTTAACCATTACGCCAACAATGCAGTCTGAAAATACTAGTGCTAGTGCAACCTATATTAAAATATATCACAACTTGAATGAAAAATGCCATGTAAAATGCCAAACAACCAATGCCACACTGGCTATCCAGATTCTAATAAAATAAACCTCCAAGTCAGGACCATATAATTGTAAATACAAACTTATATACAATACAATCATAAATATGAGAAAATAATAGATTAAGATCATACCTGGATCAGCATGGAATTTAGTCAAGTCTAAAGCCTTAGTAGCAGCATTATATCTCTTAGCCATAGCAAGCTTCATCTTCTCTTTCATGTCTTCATCAACAGTAACGTTTGGAACAGCATTTCTGACTATCACCATCAGCTTGAAGCCATCGGACATGGTAATCTTTCTGTCTGCATGGAACAATTTCTCAGCCATTTTCACATCGTCCACATAGAAAACAGCAGCATTGCCATTGGTCTTGTAGTAATGCGGAATAAACACATCTGGTGACATATAGCTTAGCAGAGATCTGAGGACCACATCTTTTTCATGCTTTGCTCCATACGGTATGATGATCTGATACCATGGTAGTACTCCAACAATAAACCGCTTCTTAGCTGGGCCATGACCTGACCTATTTGGGGCTGGTGAGATTAATCGCCCACCACGACCTCTAAATGGTCCCTTATGTCTCGGGTGAATACCACCAGCAGAACCGGTCATGTCAATATCAGCATCGTCCAATAAGGCCATAGATTTGTTCCACTTATTCTTGCCCTTGTGCGTCCCAGGTTTAAAACTGACACGTCTTGTGTTACCTCCGTGTGTCCGATCATCATGTTCTGAAATATAAAATGCATAAACATGTTGCAATACATTGATAAGTTGCTGGTTTGGATACACATTTTCTACTACTAATGTACACAAAAATACTAAACATTTATCTTTTGTACTGCTAACTCCTTTATTGATGTATCTTTTGTGTAAAATGTACTACAGGTTTATGTGATGGGATACATGGAAGACACAACAATACATCAAAGATAAGACGTCATAGGCTCAAAATACTTACCAAAATGATCATTGTTCTTGAAATTCCTGATTCTGCCACCGTTTTTAGGCATTCTATATGATTTTCTGAAATTATTTACGTTCATAGACGTCAAATAAAGAATAATTGTGAAAGGAAATTACGCACAAGGCGTCACTTATTAGAAGCAAACCAAACCACCTGTCTGTCACAATGCAACTAATACACGTCTTCCACTTACTTTCTTACTCACAATCTTAAATATAATTGTATCAGAATTAGGAAACTTATTAAAAAAAGCCCACACTAAATAGGATTCGTAGGAAAGCGCCACAAAATCCCACACGGTTCGCCTTTCACCTTTGCGAACTTCACAATTTTTTTAAGTTTTATAAGCCTATGGTTTTAGCATATTAATTTAGTATTACTAAATTCAGGTTAGTGATGCCCAACGAAAATTCTACCAAATACTACCAAATTATTACTAAAAAATATAATAACTTTTATTATACAGCTAAGCTCTTCGCGTAATATTTGCTTGATGTGATTTTTATGTTTTTTGTATTACATAAAATGTTATTATAATAATATAATATAATATAATATTCTACCACATTCACACAACACCGTCTAGTCCCAACCTAAGCAGAAGCTTGTACTATGGGTACTAGACAATGGATAGACATACATATATACTTTTTTTTGTAAATACATACATATTATACATAGAAACACCCAGACCAAGACAAACATCCATGTTCATGCATACAAATGTTTGACTTGAGCGGGAATCGAACCCGCGACCTTCGGCGTAGCAGTCGCTTACACTCCCGCGGCGCCAACCGGTCGTCGTCGATTATGGCGACGCTAAGATTATCCGCGCGTCTCTAATGGCGAAATTTAGAAGTTGCTTCGAGGAGGAGGTACAACTTTGCTTCGAGGTTATGGTGGTAATTGTATTGAGAGCTGTCAAAAGTAGTAGTGATCCTTAGTGATTTGTGAAGGTGTCGATCTTAGACAAGTTCTAAATTTCACCGCTTGAGTCGCTAGTTAGAATCTTAGGATCGCCAATACAGATTGTAAGTCAGTGCAGTAGGTACATACGTCAAATAACTCTCCTCAAGGGTCAAAACCATGCCAGTGGTAATCGTGGTAGAGATAGCCTAGTAAAGGGACCAACAGACTGCCAGGCAGAGGGTTTCGGGTTCGAATCTACGGCCTGCACCTACGACTTTGGAAGCACTGAACATAGGACTAAACATGTAGGTACATGTTTATACTTAATTTTGAACACAATTAGAAATGCCAAATAAAAGTTGTGTGATTAAAACATTGGCCCGCCAATCTATTACAATACAGGGTTTGTACTACTTTATGTATATTTTTTTTTATAGACTCACGCATGTATCCCCGAAGGGGTAGGCAGAGATTTAATATTACACCCACATTTCGCCATGAATTTTAAGGTCCCACGTAATAGGGGGCGAGCCTATTGTTACCGGGCATATCACCAGACTCCGTGCTGCTACTTAGAATTCGGAAAAACCCAGTACCACAGAATAATTAATAGTACTAACGTACAGAAGCTTCACTTTTCAAACCAATTTATTGAAATTACGACTCTTGGTACTAAGCAATAAAGTTCAATTCAGCTCGCATAAGCACTCAGTGCCTAATGCGATATTATAATAATAATAATAATAATATTCTACCACATTCACACAACACCATCTAGTCCCAAACTAAGCAGAAGCTTGTACTATGGGTACTAGACAATGGATAAACATACTTATATACTTTTTTTTTGTAAATACATACATATTATACATAGAAACACCCAGACCAAGACAAACATCCATGTTCATGCACACAAATGTTTGACTTGAGCGGGAATCGAACCCGCGACCTTCGGCGTGGCAGTCGTTTACACTCCCGCCACGCCAACGGGTCGTCAAACCTAACAGTTCCCGTTCTTTTCTAACACATAACGCTGTCGCTGTCTGGCGCGGAGTGGCGCGCTAGGGTTGTCGACTTGGCGCTGCTACTATATTTATTCATCGTCTATCTACCTACTTGACCACGTACCTAATAATAAATAATTATCCTATAAGTATCCTATCCCACTATTGGAGCTAGTAGAACAAAAGCACAAAAAATCTGGTCGTTTACATTTTTACTATACAAATTCTTAGTTATTGCTTAAACGCGTGGCCCGATTTACATGATTCAAACAGATAAAATGGTTTTTGAACTAAATCTTTAATTTGACACTATAATCGTTGAGATATCTCAACAAACAAAAAATCAAATTTTCAAGTTGCTCTCGTAATATAAATAAAATCAAATTTTCAAGTCCCTTTCGACACTCAGTTAATTAAGCAATACTTTGCATTAGACTTGTGATGATACATTTTTGTTGTTAAAGGCGTTTAAGTTTATAATTTGAACAGTGTGTGAACACGGCGCGTGAGAATACGGAGCGGTCGCACTCGTTGCGTGACGTCTAATGTGAGCGGCGCGCGGCAACCTACTAAATCCAACCACGTCGACGTGGTCGGCCGAGGTACTTGTAAGTTTGTACCTAAAATGCGAAGTGCGCCCGGCCTGCCAGTACCTAACACTTTTGCCCGACCCGGGAATCGAATCCGGGTCCGACCTCCGATCAGCAGTCGCATACGCTATCCACTGGAACACGGAGGCAGTCTTGTCTTGTCTGTATATAATTATGTACCTACTATTTATATTCTTAACGAGACATTTGTACATCTAAAAGTGAACGGAGTACGTCGAGATGACCCTGGCCCAAGATAATGATGAATGACAGATAACTTTTGATGTATTTATTTATTTATTTATTAAATACTTTATTGTACACTATAAAAGGACATTTCATAATGAATCGTTTAACAAACACAGTACAATGGGCGGCCTTATCGCTAACAGCGATTTCTACCAGGCAACCTTTGGATGGAGATTATTGGTAGGAAAGAAATGGTAGTTGCAAGTGTACCAGTAAATTATGATTATACTTTAATTATATACATTAATATATAATAAATACTACAATAATATACCTACTCATACATAAATAACTATACATACACATACATAAATAATATACAGGGTGTAAAAAGAACCTTAACGAAAATTGAAACGCCATGTTGTACCCATCACTACGACCATTTTTTACTTCAGCACCATACCTGGGAAATTACTGGTTCAGGCGATATTGAGGCTCAAAGTTAGTATGGAATTTTTCTAATTAGGTACTAAATCGATGCATCTAACCCGCCAATATGTTCTTTAGATGCCCTATAACCCCATGGATAAGTAGGTATTTCGAGCATTGCACGCGCGCGCTTTTAATTGCGGTTTAAAAAATGTGAAAACTCAACAAAAATTCGTTTCCCAGGTATTATTTTTGGTTAGTATGACTTGGCATGATGTCCACAATGAGTAGACTTCGGCTTGGTTATGGGTCTTGTGACACCCTGTATAATACATACATATAATTTGATGTACTTAGTATACGAATGTGAAAATTATACACGTTCGTGTGTTCACGATGTACTTACTACACTTCCGCATTTGATTTTGCATAAGTTCTAACGATTTTCATATGAATGTAGCGATAAAATGAAACATGACATGGACCCATTTTTTTAATCACACAAGTTTAATTTGGCACTACCAATTGTACTGAAAATTGTACACGTTTATATGTGGCACTTAGTGTTCGGCTGTGAATTGCCTGGCGCGGCGTAGCGATTTCAGATGGTCCCGCCACTTTGAACGTCAATTAAAGGCCCAAGTGTCTCGTTTGGGGCACAAATAGTTCATATGTAATACAAACCCGGTATTGTTAATAGATTTTAAATTAGGGCCTTGTTCCCGCCATCTTGACGCTCACCATAAAAAGTTATCTGTCATTAATCGTTATCTTAGACCAGGGACGTTTTTAAGTACTCCTTCAATCTTTAGAGGTACAAATGTCTGGTTAAGCATACAAATAGTACAAACATATTATGTGGATGGTAGGTACAAACCCTGTAGGTATTGTGATAACTTTTAAGATGTTTTTTATGATGTTTTGCTTTACAATCTTAGCATTTTTTTTTTTGATAGAATGCAAATGTTAATTTGTAAGAAAAATGCCAAGAGAAGTACAGACATTACTTATAATTCTGAGACATTTGTACTTCTAATGGTGTAGGAAGTACTTCAAGACGTCCCTGGTCCCGCCACTTTTACGCTCAAAAGTTTGTAGTTACACTTACAGTTGTATTGAACATTGAGGATAAATGAGAACATAATTATGTATTGTATTATTAATACAAAGTACAAATTATTTATAAAGCATGTTTAGTCGATAGACTATGATGTTTAGTCATACTTGATAATATTGATGTCAGTTAAATTACAAATTTGTTGCTTCGAATGGAGCTGTAGCCAACGTCAAACCACTATTTATTGGCTTCTTCTCTTCTCTTCAAAGTATTGTACATTTTACTCTTGAAATTCCATGAAATACGACGCACGTTCATTTTTTTCGAAGCTGTGTAGTACATTTTCTTTTTTCTTGGTAGTTTGTATAAAAGTTGTCTGGCAATACCTTACATCTATTCTCTATGATACACGCCTTCTTCGTTCCATTTTATGCAATAAACTTTGAACACGACAATATTAGAAGATATTTTTACTCTAAATTTAAATAGTATTTGTATTCAAATTACCTTACTGTTATAGTAAACAAGTGTATAAATATTTCTGTATAAATAAAAGCGAGGTTTACAGTTAAAAATAATAGATTAAAAAAGAGAAAATTCGTTTTCAGTAGCCTCTGTACGAAACCATAGCATTTAAAAATAAAATGACCACAGACAAAATTCGTGTGCTTTTCGAGTCTGCCATGTTTTGTCCTATTTGTCGCGCTTGATCAACGCGTTCGCGTTTACAGTTCCAAACTGTTATTTTCTGAATGTATTACGGTCTGTGTTTTGTTTACAAATAGTGTAATTCATGATGTTGTAATTAGTCTGCTCAAACTTTTGATCAGACAATCACTCGGTTGCTTGTGAGTGCGACAGTGAAGTTCGTATTTCATAAAATTTTATATTCGTTAGCTGGCCATCAACTGTCTGCATTCAGAGGTATTCCGTCGTAATTTTTGAAACATTCTGATCGGTAACTGTGATTTCATAATATTTTGTCAGTCCTGTCTGTGACGCAACCCACGTGCACGTATTATAGCGAGCATCTCATGCACATTTGTTATTATTTTGTTCGCGAGTTCGATTCGGAGCAGTGAGGATCGGATCGGCGAAGGGAAACCGCGTCGCGCGTCTTGCTCGCTCCCGTAGCGTTTTGTGGAATTTATTAATTCGTCGGTAATATTGGACGGTGATTTGCAATCAAGTGTGAATTTATTTGTGCGGGATAGTGTTGTATGTCGGTGCGCTGCACATAGCGCACACGTGACACGGGACGAGTGTTTGGGTGTCAGTCGGTTGCGGCTCACGGGCGCCGCTACAGTCCGCCTGCAGTGCGGAGCGCGCGACGGGCGTTAGAGGTGAATCACCGCTCGGTGCCGTTTTGATCGCGCTTGTTTACCCGCGTGTGCATAAGTGCGTGGAGCGGAAGTGCAAGGCATGTGCGCCGCGCGTCGGCGCCGATGACACCGCCGTCCGGAGCGACGGCGTTTTGAGCGCGAGTGTGTGATAGCTATGTTCCTTGGGTTATGAGTGTGTGACAAAGTTGTAGTGCGCTGAGGACACTGGAGCCCCTAGACGGAGTTGGGCCCGCCGGGGCGGCCCTGGTGCTTCTCGGGGCTCCTCACGAAGGCAAAATGGCTGCGTGGAACCGCCACCACCATTTCAACATGCTCATGGATGAGAATGCCAAAAATAAGTGTAAGTATTATAGTTTTCGTCTCTGTAGCTCCCTTAGCAACAACAAACAAAATGCCACATTTACCATGTAGACTATTTAGGTATGTAGTATAATGCAGGTAGTTCATGAAAATTACCTTTGCCACAACTCCACAGATTCAGATAGCAATACATTTTTACATAGTCTAGAAACCCACTCTATATTTATTTACCCCAAAACAGTTCATTAGCATGTCCACAGCACAACACTTCCTAAAAATATGTAAATAACACAAGTGTCAACATGGTATTTTTTATTTCTCATTAAACACAAACAAAAATGCAGTCTCGAATGTCACACAGGTAATCAAATTTAGTGTCAATATTTTTTGTATGTACATTGCTCATAATTATTACCATGCTCCTTATGTGCAATAGACATCAAGCATAAGAAGATACATACTTACCTGCTTCTAGTTTTTAAGTTATCTACCCTCACCATAATTTAGTTTGCAGTAATAAAAGATTAGTTCTTATTAAATGTTGCTAGTTATCTGCATCAAAAATGCATTGTATCACAATGAAATAAATATGGCACTATACAGACCTGTGCGTGACCATGTATACACTTAAACATGTTTATTTCAAGCTACTTTGAACTTGCCCTATTGTGCAACACTTTGAGTGCATCAAATCACATGGGGTCCTTCTTTCAATGAACATGATACAATTTTCCATGCCATGACCTCCTTTGGCACAACAGGCTAAACAAATGCAGGTGAATAAGCCTACGGGTTTACATTGTTGAATGCACACAGCCCTCTGTGATCCACCTGTAGGGTATAAGTACATCCTGCCCTACATCCCTTTGACCTGATTTTCAACTGGCATACAGATGAGATGCACTATTTACTAGTAGTTGATTATAGCATTCAACATTATGACACTTAAGAAATTCCTATCTGATAATAAGCATCCCAAGCAATAAGTAGTACCCACCAGTTATATAGATTAGCAGCTTGAAGCAGCTTAACAAACTTTGATAAAATATTACCTAATTTTGAGTTATATTTTTGGAGCCATTTATCAATTGACAGCTCCCTATATTGGCGGCATGTTACTGCATCTGGTTTAAGAAAAACAATATTATTTTTACAATGTAAATATTGTTTTATGACATAATTTGTAGTTATTTTGGGGTGAATTATGATTGGTTCATATAGCTGCGACCCTAAAACCGTCAAACGCGCGGCGTCGACCTCCCCAACCTTTAACCTAATTTTCTGTTCAACCCTCGCAGATGGATGCTTGCATTGACGCTTTTATTAGATAACAACACTTTTGCTACCAACAAATGTTATCGATCTCGCATATCGATTCAATGAATCACTCAGACGCCGCTCTATTTGTTTACTCACGGCTTGGGAACGTCAATAACAATAATATGCACATAAAGCAATGTAATGATTAATGTCATTTAGTAATAACCTCTGTAGCTGTTCCAACGGTAGTTTGTTAAACTGATGACTCGTTATAAGTCGAGCGACAACTATATTTTATTCGATTTTCCGGTGGTGATGCCCGACGACTCTCACCTCCCACGCTTTTGGCACTGTACTGGAGATCGTTGCATTTGCCAGTTCTAAATAATACAAAGACTTCTCTTAATACCCAGTTTCTGTGAAATTCAGAACAGAATACCCTGAATTTAAATTACGCGGTTCTATCATTTGCAAAGACATGCATGCACACTGGCTCCGATTTCTTAGTGCCTGACGTCATAAACTAACCGGTCATCATAAATTAACTTGAGCCGAATGACTGCTGCAACAAAATCATATTATTAATGAAACAAGAAATGTTTCATATTTTAATGATTTAGACGCCTACGTAAAACATTTTTCAGTTACTGTGTTAATACTATTATATTAAATCATATACACCTTGCATCCAAGCTTCATATAGGTATAAAAAACTAGGTTATTGACCACGCTGGCAGCTATTTGCACTGTTTACGGTTGAACGTACTGTGTAAATAATCATCAAGGATTTCCTCGACATTTGTTTGGCTAAAAATGTGCAATCTCGCTCACTTGTAAGGGATATGGATATAAAGGCTTCAGACAAATTCGGTAACAAGTTATTTAACATTCATGAATGCGAAATAAATGTTTTATTTCGCATTCATGAATTAATAATATGCTAATTTATCTTAGAATGTTTGAGGAAACAAATTTTGTGCAGAATAATTAAGGAAAAGCGAATGCGCTCCACACGACACAAACACTATAAAAAGAAAAGTGGACACAGCTACAATGTATTTAAAAACAAATCTAGGATACAGAAATGTCGATGAAAATTGTGGAGCGGCGGTCGGGCCGCGGCTCGGGATCCGAGTGCCAAATATTTACGGCGGTCGTTTGTGCCGGAACCATCGGCGGTCTCGCATTTTTTTCCGCCTCGATCAACTTTCATTCACTGTCTGAAAGCTGTTGCTACGCGGATGCTGGCCTCACGGTGCGCTGTCATTAAAACCAAACGCTCGTGCACCGCCGTCATGTAGATGATATCGTGTTGTTTGGAAAGTGGTCGCTTACAAGACTTACATTATTTAGTTTTGTACTTTGTGCCGATACCGCCTCGTTGCTTACCGTATTATGGGAATATGTTACCGCTATGTTGACACAGCCATTTAATATTAACTTACTTACTATTAGCATTTTAAGAGAGTGTATAATAAAGTATCGCACGTATTATAATTTTACGTTTATAACGTTGAACTGAACGGTACCTCCGAATTGAACGAAATATTCATAAAAAAGTAATGCGCTCACATGATAACATAGTCGATTACCAACCAGTTACACGTCTGTGGGAGCGGAGTTGGGCCGAGTCGCGAGTCACGCCGGCCGGTGAATGGTCACCTTTCTCCGACACACAGTCTAGACGACTTCGTTACGACCCGTGAATGAATTTCACATCGGAATGCGGAACGACGATTTATCGTTCCCCACCAAAATTGTCTGTACGCATTGTGCGGGTGAAATTGTCTCGAATAATTAGAAATTTCTTAGGTCAGAAGTCTTAATAAAATAACATCAAGCTTCAGAGAACGATTGTTTTAATGAGTTTCAACGTAAAAGTAACAGCAAATTAAATTTACGTTTTAAAATGATTTTCTGAACAAGACATTTGTCAATCATCGCCGCTTAATATTCAAACACTGCTAACCTACTATTTAAAATAAAATGTTAGCTGCGTTCATTATGAGACATTTGTGTAGCAATTTACTCAGCTCTTTTTAAATATCAGAGTTCAATAACTATCGGGTGGGGTGGTTTGTTCATACAGCCGAGAACAATACGTAGGCATCGTGGGCTAACGTCTGTGTGGGCATTCAGGTAACATATTATGCAAATAGTTAAGATTTCTCCAGCGAGCCAGTGATTGCTAAGACTACACTTTCATTGCTAACAATCCACCTTTTAATTGGATTTGCTATATCCATGTCTGTTAATATCAAACGTGTGTTCTGTAACGTTTAATTCAACATACATATATTATACGTAAATGTTATTTAGAAAGTAGGTATTTCAAATCAATAAAGCAATATTTGAAAATATATTTGCTACCGACAATTCGTACCTACTTACTAAGCATTTTATAAGGAAAATAAATTAAGTATATTTACAACATTGGTACGAAGTTGACGAAGTGTGACGGAGTCAGCCCTAAAGTGCCCCTTGGTGTCATCGACCCAGTGGCAAGGTTTTTGCGCGTCCAACGGTGCTGTTATTTTAATAATTGAATGAGCATGGAAAGCATCAAGACTTAACGGTAACTGAATGAATGTGTGACGTCTGTTAGTTTTCGTATACACTGCTTATCTCATTCAGTTTTTTATTTTAGTACTAACCGCTTCCATATTCTTATTATTAGGTAGATAAGTGACTAAATTACTTAGTTTGTTTTAACTAAATATGCAAGTAAAAAAATCACTTCAAATGTACAACACTGCCACCGGGGCATTAACAACGAGTAATAATTTGATCAGTTTATCATATAGCAAAATGTAACACGTAGTTATTTATTTTTGCGACCTTCACACTCGTGTGTTCATTGCCCTTAGTACGACTTCCTGTTCGAGGCATTTCAAGATCAAACTAAATTGTTCGACGTTTAATGGGTATCAGAAAGCTGTCTTGGAGACATAATGAAGAGTCATTAGCTCATTATAAAATACAAGTTTACTTGGCATTCGATAACAACTGAATAATCATATGATTATGTGCGAGGTCGACGCGATCTATCATTAGTGCCTGTTAATCAGTAATTTAGGGTTTTGCTTCCTTCTGCTTTCTGATGCTTCGTACCATTTGCTCGTCTTAGTTCTCGCCTAGGAAGTGCACGTATAAAACTTTGTATCAAATGTTTATGTACGATAATATTAAATATGAACAATGAGTAATGGCTGAGCCCGTTTTGGTGGTTGTGCGCATCCCCATCGGGCCTCGCAGCGTCGTTGACCGCTGAGTTTTTGCACATCATCGTCGCAACGGTGGCCGCCTGCACAATCTAGAGCGACACACTTATCTCGCTCACTGCTCCGATGCTGGACAATGGTCTGCGCGGCTATCTTCAGATATTAACTTAATTGCTCGCCAAATACGCCATCCAAGATTGATGACATGTGAAAACATCGTTATCAATATTCCCATTGCTGGCAACTACCTTCTTGTAAAGCTTATTATATTAGCTTTGAATATCAATCTATAACCACACGACATAGAAAAGATTATTTATTGCACATAAATCTAACCCCTGCTAGTAAGCGAATAATTAATATTTACCAACATAAATGTAATTGCCTTAACAACAAAGCTAAGAAAGAACCTCGGCCGCGCTTTAACGAAAGTTAATTAACAGTAAACAATAATTGATGTTATTGTTTTCGGGCAATCTTTATCTTGTTTGACAGACAAATTGAGGAAATCACGCTAAGTGATTTGTTGGTATTTACGAGTTGAAAACAATTGAGTGAACTGTAAAATACCCTTCATTCACCGAAGATTACCTCGATCATGAAGAAAATATCGCGCGTATTTTGAATATTCAACCGATTTGGCTGAAACAACTGTTGATCCTGAAAGCCTTATTACACGGGGGATATTCATCCACTTTTTCAAAAACCCTTTGCCTGTGGAAATCGGCTTTTTATTAATTAAACCGCCTACTATATGGAGTTATACCGTTATAAGGCGAGCACATCGCAAACTGTTGAACGATAAGCTGTCTTATAAATGCTGTTGTATCCGCTCACGTCACTCACATGTTTTACGTGTAATTTTACATGTTTAATAATTATCATTCTTATAAAATGTTTACTTGTTGATCCATGGTTAAGTGATCTACAATCTAGTTCTGCTAAAATTAACGTCGTTTTTGACTGACTTGTGAGCTAAACATAAATGGCAAACTTAAAACGATTAAATAAAAATAAAACACAATTTCGGTGTCCAATCCGTTTCTTACGTCTAGCAAAGCTTGATAAGATACACGATCGTGTATCGCTTCCTTGTATCTGCGTATTGTAGTGTTGTGTTCACACTCGGCGCGTTTGCGTTGCGTCCTTTACTTCCATTAAGAAACAGAAAGAGATCACACGACAAAGGAAAACGTTTGGCTATGTGTGTAGTTGGAGCGTGGTGCGATAACGGCGCGGGCGCGGTGTTTTCGCGCACGTTTCGCCCCCGCGCGGGCCCCGGGTGAACGGCCAGACAGGCGGGCGGCCGGCCGTTAAACCTGCCTTGGACCCGTCCTGTGGCCTCGCGGGCCTCGCATGCTACCATCTGCACCGCTCGCCACAACGCTGCCGCCGAAGACGTCTCTGTCCGTGACGTGTGTCGCGCCGCGTCGCCATCATACCACACGCGCGCGATATTTTTATTAATGACATCCTTACTATACAGCCTTCGTGTTGCCGCCTGAAATTTGAATTAATTATTCATTGTCAACGAACTTTTGTTTTATTTTCGTTGCGCACGTTCTATACTATCAATGGCCAATAGAACGTTAGGAATTTCTGTAATGATATTTTCTATGCTCTTTATATGTTAAACAAGCAATTAAAAGGCAATAGGAAAACCAACGTGGCACGCCATATTTATGTCACAGCAACGGAACATTCACGAGTTTCTCAATCTTGTATTTCCTCCAATGTTAAGCTTCTGTAATAAATTATACTTTGCGAAGTTTCTAGAATACATTTTAAATAGTACGAATTGAAGCTCCCTAACAACAGCGTAATCGTTACCACGTGTATGACGTAAGTGAAGCTAATCATATAATTTTATGTATTCTTTTACTTTACGGCTAATAAATCGCTCGTTTACACTATACACCAAAGAAATTTGATAATACAATCGCGAATACATGTCAACTGCCGTTTTATCATCATTGTTTACTAATGAGAATGATACTCTATGAATATGTATCGATAAATTATTAAAGATTGTACGCACATACCAAGACTATTTGTTATCGTACACTTCATTAAATGGGTCACATTCTGATGCATTCGATTCTATTTTCCACTTGGGCCGAGCGCCGTTCGGGCCAAGGTGATGTTTATGCGACGCGCTCGCCGACCCTGCCACTATGAAAATCTACTAGATGCATTATTCTTCTGCCTAAGTGCTTAATAGAATACCCGCTGAATAATTCACTAGTTGAAGACGGCTAATAAAAGCGTGCTCGACAAGACGGTGGCGGTCGATATGTAAAGAGATGAGATCTATTCAGGAATAATATCGTGCTTGTTTACGGTGCGGCTCTTGGCTGGATTGCGTCGCAACGCGCAACGGTCGCTAGTTTGCCCGCAGCTCAGAGGGACGCGATGGGGGGACACAGGTGGGATGGAGCGAACGTCTGCGTCGGTGCTTTTTCATTCTTTGTTTGCGTCGAGGATTTGCATACAATCGGAGAAATTGCGTGGCTGGCAGCAGCCGAGAAAAAAGGAATTCGTGTAGTTTATGCATATGACAGTTCGATGTGCGGGCGAGTCCTGCGCGTTCCCCCTAAATGCTTCAAAGACTTGAATATCGCCACGGTTAACACTTACTGGCGTTAATATTGATAATGGAACAAAGAATCTTACTGAGCTTAAGCTACGCAACACATAAAATACATTTTAGTACGTATAATCGTATAAGTAATACGTATGTGTATGTTTACGAATACTTAATTTAATTTCTCGTTGGTTGCTTAAGAGCGTGTTCCCTGTATGAAACCAGTTATCGTAAACGAACTTACAGTAAAACCCAGTATTCTAGCTAAAAGTAAGCAGAATATGATTGTGATATCACGTACTTAATGTGAAAAGAGTTGGACCATAATAAAACAACGTAATGATAGACGGATAAGCACGGTTCGATCGGTCGGTCAATGTATAGTTTCCCGACGCGTTTGTCATCTGAATCACGTGGCCTTCTGTTCGGTTATTACTAGCAGGCATTGGTTTCGCGCGTTAGTTGTGGCGGGCTGGCCGTGCCGACATAGCGTCCTTATCGACGGAGACGTGAAGTGCGCATCAACACCGCCACGTGTATAAACATTGTTTCACAACAATAACACGGGTGACGCGGACAAGGACGCGCCGACGACGATGCCGGCCCACCGCTCACCGACACATTGATACTTTAACAACTACGTTTTGTGCTCGTCCACGCCGAAATACGCCATGTCTCACTATTTACTCCTTTGGACGACGCGATGACCACATTCGCGCGTACATGTCTACCGCGGACAATGATATCTCAACATGTTTGGATTGGACAAGTGTTTTGTGACTTAAAAAGCTGATTTAGTGAAAGTTTAAATTCCATTGTGTAGCGTTGTTTACTATTTATAAGTGTTGTGTAGTGATGTCTATTTACTTCGATAGCGAGCCCGCCAATAGTAAGTTTCTCAATAGTTATCGTGCTATAGTTCCCTGAGTGGCATTGCTACCAGTAATGCGTCAAGGAGATCGCCTTAATAGATTCCTCGAAGTCTCTACTCGAGAACTGCGCAGTTACATCGAACTACGATCGACCATACATTTTACTTAAACTTCCATGTCACGGTTTTAATACGACCTTGTGCTTAATACTACTAAATTGAAGTTCTCAGTTCTTACTAGACCCTAATCAAATTGACTTGTGCTACAAATGTTCGTGCCAATATTACTATAATGATTGTATTGATAACCTATTGACTGAGGCATGGCGTGAAGTAAATCTATGATAGCCTAAATACAATAAATATCGTTAGATCGATAAATCTTAATATATAAAATCCTTGCGTTACTGACTGACTGACAGACACGCTACAGCCGAAACTATTGGGCGCAGGAAGCTGAAATTTGGGATGCATGTTCCTTGGGTACCGTAGGGGTGCACTAAGAAGGGATTTCCCGAAATTCCCACGGGATCAGCCAAAACGGGTAATTTAAAAAAAAATGCAGGCGTAGCTGCTGGCGTCCTCTAGTATCTATATAAATATGCTTCCTATGTGATTGATAAGAAACGCAATCAATAAACCACTTATTAGATACAGAGCCTTAGATAGATATTCGACGAAATAACAATAAAAAAAATTCAATACGCATTGTGACACAGATGTTTGTAAAATTATAAATTCAATACGAAAATTGCAATTGCGGTTTGTAAACAGCGAACGCTAGTATCCTGCACCTCCCACGCCAATCTACCGGAGGCTAGTCACATTCCTGGCATAGCTACCACAGGTTGTCGGCCGGCACCGTGGCCGGTTCCGAACGGCTCGCACTCCACACCGATGACGTAGCTGCGCGTCTCCGCCGTTCGTCGGCCCGATACCTTCGTCATACATGCTTACCCACACCTCCCTTCACACTACCAAACTCAGAACTCCGAGGGGGAAGCCGACCTTGTCGGAGAGGTCTACTTACCCTGGACGCTTTTACTGTGCAGTTTAAATGCAAACTAGTTATAAAATCACCGATCGTCGCAGGTCTGCTACAGAAATCGCGTGCGCTTTCGCCGCGTGCCGCCTTTCTACGCCGAATTGTCATATGGTCCTAATGTATTTATCGCCTGTGACATGAAAGGGAAACGTTGCTTTTTCATTTTGTCATTGGCAAATAATCAAATTAAAAAATTGGCCTGCACAGAAAGCGTGTCAGATGGATTGTGTTGTGTCGAATTTTATTAAAGTTTTAAGTGAAATGGAAAGATTGTCCATTCATGAATTGATTTGTTAGATATTCAGTGTGTCAGTTTGTACGGAACTAGTAAGAATGTTTATAATGCTAATAGGCGGATGCGGCCTGATTTTCAATCGGAGCGCGAGCAGTGTCGTACATCCATTCATCTGGGCGTCCGGAGAGTTATCCGGATGTAGATAATTTTAACAAATTTATGTATGCCACGAGTATGTTATTGGTTTAGCGTTTGTCATGCCTCTTTCAAGATGCATTTTTACAATGTATGAACTTGATTGATATTCAGAACGATGCATATTGTCCTGATATTTTCTTTTAAATTTAGTTTTAGGTGCTTGTAACGTTAGCTGTTGGTCATTTATTCACAACGAATTTGAGATCTTAGGTATGGGAAAAGTGCAACCCAAATAAGTTTTTGATTTCGAACTTAATAAAGTTGTGATTGAACAAAATCTTAATGCAGACTTTCGTGACCAGATACGAAATGGGATTCATAATTCATCATTAAGAGACATCGGATATGATAGACAAAGCGATTCTCTCTTTCAATGATACTTCTTATAAAAATAGATTTGTTTTTATCATAATATTTAATTAATAAAATTATACTTGCCCACGCTTCATCGGTTTTGACCTTTATAAAAACAAATCACTTTAATATTTATTCCTCGATTTAACAATTTTAGTACTTAGGTTAGCGTCGAAGCACGGAATATTTTAAGTGTAAAATCACATCACATCAAACATAAGACTAGAAGCAAAATGCGCACCTGATGAATTTGTAGCCCAATCAAAATAAATATGATCACAAACAATTATTGCACCAATATTTAACATTTATACGAGCGACGGTTTGAATAAAAAAGTAAACATGTTTATTTGCACCTTGTTAAATGAAAAACGAGCGCGCAAAATGATTTTTGCACTGCACAGTACATTTCATAATAAACTACGCAGTTGCATGCTCGTTGTAGTAACATGTGTGAGTGACGATAACACATCGAATGCGCGTGCGCATACGTACTTGATAATAGGCCTGATAGCCTACCAATATTGACGTTACATTTGTTTGATTGTGAGAATTTTTACTATTATGTTTCGTTAGAAAATTTTCACTGATTAGAAGTGTTTGAGGTCTATTACTTATGTATTATTTATGATGGTAATGCATTCAGATATTGTTGCTAACCGCATGCTCTTTGTACAACTATTTAACACACATATAATTCTTAGAGTCTAGTTCATGCTAGACCTGATATAATATTACACAAAGTTATCAATTAAACAATCTAGACTTTCCGTTCTCATACACACAAAACGTAAGAAAATTATTGCGTAAAGCCTTGTGTTTTCTTTTAAATGAGAATTTTATTATCTTTCTCATGACAACTAAGATGGCTGCCGAGATTCCTAGTCACCATCTTGTAACGTGAAAACCCAGAGTTATTTTATGTTACTTTATTCCACACCTGTTGCGTCAATAAAACATAACGGCTCCAAAAATTAGGTCCAATTTGAATAGGTACCTGTGTACGTAAGGTAATGAGAACCTGCGAGACGTTCAACAAACTTTTCGCTCACCAAAAGTCGATAGCAAGCCTCGAATGTCGGTGTTTTATTATGAAATGTCACGTCGTACCAGACGGTACATAAATAAGACTACTTAAATTAACTTGTCTGCGACCTCTGGATTGAACACGATAAAGTTCACATTCACACCTTGTGTTAAGTTGAAACGAACTTAACACACGAATATATTAAACAAAAGTTGATCAAAATGCCATATAATATACCCCAGAAATCAATTAGGGCATGCAATCCCTTTCATAACCGATAGGTTTGCCTAAGAAACGGTTTGTCGGTGTTTTCGTTTTTCTTCTACTTGAAATAGATTTAAGTAATAAGCTCAAGCGATTGGTTTTCTTACTCGCTAAAAGTTCAGAGTCATGTAACATTTCGCACTTTTTTTAGTTTCATTTCTCTTGAACATTGATAGTGTAATTCCTAAAATTGATTTTGAAACTTGCATCTTCTTCTATTGAAGAAGTAATGACACACATACAACGTGTAGAAGACATGTATTTAAGTTTTCAAAAATGAATCTCAGACCTAAAAAAGGTTTGAAATAGAAATACAATCCAGGAATTAGTTATTTCACTAAAGAAACTGAACACAACATCGGCGTCGAGTCGATTTTCATGCAGCCAAGTGTATCAATGTGATCTCGAAATGTGTTCACCAAATTTAATCATATCACTTTGTACTTCATTTACAAGAATAAAATGTAAACCCGGGAAATCCGGTTCAAGAAAGTATGTAAACTGAACCAATTTGCCAAAGCCACCTCACCCCGGCTTTTGCATGCCCTATTAAGTACTTACTTGACGCGACCGAGGACATATTATTTAATTTAATCGCCTGATTTCATTTAACGGGTTGAAATGTTTATTGTGAGAAGTCATTGGCGATCGAAATAAACGGTCATTAAGACTCAAATTAGTCACGTAATTTGTGTGAAGTTGTTCTCCAATTGTTCAATCTTGGAGTGGGGTAACTTTGTGTTTCGTTTTGCATTTAATTCGTAGTCAATTATAAATGTCCAAAGTTTCTAAAGCTTGAATAAATACAATATTTTAACGCAATGTGTCCTGTGCTAACTATTTGAAGAACCTGACTATTTTATGTGTTAAAGCATAAAAATGTGATGGCGACGATACAGTTGCAGCCTTCAGACATGTCGAAGCGTCCCCGTGAGGACATTGCGATGTTAGAACTTAGACGTTGCGATACTTAGCGACTTGTTCTACAGCTTTGCAACCAACCAGAGCTCTTACAAACAACTTAATATGCTATGAACTTTGAACTAGATAGGATATCGCGTACGTAAAGACCGAAATGTTCTGACTAAGGGTAGACCAAAGAGTACTTACAGTGTTGTGAAGTTGGAGGGTTGTGTTTGTCGCGTTCGCAGTTGCACTACTGTAATATCATGTCGTCGTTACGTAGTCGGCACAGATGACACAGTGGTTTAAGTGGTCAATTTGTTACTAGCTGCGTGTTGAATGTTGCTTGTATAATAATATAATAATAATATTCTACCACATACATCACCATCTAGTCCCAAGCTAAGCAAAGCTTGTGTTATAGGTACTAGATAATGAACATACATATATACTTTATTTTGTAAATAAATACATATTATACATAGAAACACCTAGACCAAGACAAACATCCATGTTCATGCACACCTTCGGCGTAGCAGTCGCTTACACTCCCGCTGCGCCAACCGGTCGTCCGTGCTTGTATAAGATTCTCGCACGTTACAAAAATCATACCCTTTGTGTGAAAGAGAGTTTCACGTTACATGAGTTGTCTCTAGTGTGAGACCTCTGTTAAATAAAAAGGTCAAGCTCTAAAAGGGACAGACACGTTTTAAGAAAATTCCAGAAGTTGACACATATGTTGACCTTTTGCAAACACAATCTTTTCCATGAATGTCGAGTCATACTTACACCGATATACAATATCGCTAATAATATCAGTTTCCACAGAATTTCCATAAACGCACGTGATGACGTAGTCCCTAGTCCGTGTCATAAGTTATTCGCCGGAATGAATCATTCACCTCTAATATACCTACAAAGCATTTGGATCCGGTGCCATGTGGGCGAGCGATCAGGTGAACGAGGCATGTTCACACGGCAATTTGAGCTATTACATTATTAGATTGATTGTGATGCGCCGCCCGCGCCGTCTATCCCTCTCGTAATGACTAAGTTTAGTAACTCGTTTTCGTCAAATTATCACTGGCCGCGTCGGTCTCTAACCAGTTGTTGGATTTTTATAATGTCGATGACGTTTTCTCGCACTTTACCGGATTCTATTGTTACTAACTGAACTTGTTTAAATCTGAATTGGCTCTGTATATTAACTAATAAAGAGAAAGGATATGAGATTCTCAAGACAAGTTAAGTGCGTGGTGTCCTTAATTTAGATGCTAATTGTTATACATAAATGTTGTTATAATTATAAAAAATACAAGTATCTAACGACATTGTTTATCTTGACAAAAACGTCATCTGTAAGTGTTAAGATTTAGTGATCTGGCCACTTTCAGTCTGCAAAGGTTTCTACTTTGCGTTCAACTTCTACAAAATCGTAAATCGTTGTTAAGGTCATCGTTTTTTTTTTAAATTGATTATCTCAATATTTTATAACTGATACAAAACTTAAACTCTTTCTTAGATGGGCTCCTCTGTTGCTTCGTATTAAAAGTCTCTTCATAAATTAAACTGACGAATGGCCACCGCCCTTCGATAAGTTGCCAAACATATACATATCTTTTTAAATTATCTAAATTTCTGAAATGATTAAGTAATTCGTTTATTAATTTAATTATGCAACGTAGAGTTCCCTCCATTCTGAAATAAGACTGTTTTTTGATCTTTACAAGTCCAAGAGTAATTTACGCATTTCCACAATGGACAACAATTCTCTTCACTCTCTCCTTCGTCATACTGGAGATCACTATACGCCCATTCGATTTTAATAAAACTTTTAGATGTAGATAAACAATGAGAGAACGGAAAAATAACAAATATCGTATCGTATATCTAGTAACTGTTAACTAAATCTAAGTCTTAACAAAGCAGCGGAACTTATAGGTGGTGTTTTTTTACATGACAACGAGCTCTTTCTCTCTTGTATTCACATACATTGCGAGGTCCCTTTCCTATTTGTTGGTCTTTGCGTCGCATTATTTAAGATCTGTTCACAATAATTATAAACGTACTAGCTGACCCAGCGAACTCCGTATCGCCTTTTTAAGAGTTTTTATTTAATTCCCTGTTTTCCAAGCCCCTTTTCCAAAGTTACCATTGACTTAGCGCTTAATCTCTTATCATTCCAGGGTCTATAAATGATGCAAAAAAAAACATAGATTTTAATAAAATATTGAATTGCCCATTCCTTAAAATATCGGAGACGATACCCATATCGGCTTAAAAAAAGTCCCGTCCGCCATCTTTGATTTCCTATCCGCCATCTTTGATCATGAAATAGATGTTGTATTTGGATTCACCATCCCTTAAATCATAATACGATACCCATATTGATTTTTTAAATTTTGCCCATCCGCCATCTTTGATTTCCCATCCGCCATCTTGAATCACGAAATAGATGTTGTATTTGGATTCCCCATCCCTTAAAACATCGGAGACGATACCCATATTGATTTTAAAAAAAAATCCCATCCGCCTTCTTGGATCACGAAATAGATGGTGTTTTTAAATTCCCCATTCCTAAAAATATCGGAGACGATACCCATATCGACTTTAAAAAAATCCCGTCCGCCATCTTTGATTTCCTATCCGCCATCTTTGATCACGAAATAGATGTTGTATTTGGATTCACCATCCCTTACATCATCAGAGACGATACCCATATTGATTTTTAAAATTTTTCCCATCCGCCATTTTTGATTTCACATCCGCCATCTTTGATCACGAAATAGATGGTGGTTTTGAATTCCCCATTCCTTAAAATATCGGAGACGATACCCATATCGACTTTAAAAAACAATCCCGTCCGCCATCTTTGATTTCCTATCTGCCATCTTTGATCACGAAATAGATGTTGTATTTGGATTCACCATCCCTCAAATCATCAGAGACGATACCCATATTGATTTTTTAAATTTTCCCATCCGCCATTTTTGATTTCCCATCCGCCATCTTGAATCACGAAATAGATGTTGTATTTGGATTACCCATCCCTTTTAACGTCGGAGACGATACCAATATTGTTTTTTTTTAATTTTCCCATCCGCCATCTTTGATTGCCCATCCGCCATCTTTGATCACGAAATAGATGTCGTATTTCGATTCTCCACCCCTTAAAATATCGAAGGCGATACCCATATTGATATTTAAAATTTTCACATCCGCCATCTTTGATTTCCCGTCCGCCATCTTGGATCACTAAATAAATTTCATATTATTAATCAGCGTCCCGAAAATCTCGAAAACGATACCCATGTAGATTGTATCCTATTCTTTTAGCCTTTTTTGCCTTTGACCCAATCCTCCCCCTTCTCGTTTGACCATTTTATTATTTTTGTCTGGCCCCTAAAAGTTGTGGCGTAATTTTATATAGCCTATGGCCTTTCGAAATAATTGGGCTATCATAGGCAATAACAATTTTTAAAATCCGACTGCTAGTTCCTGAGATTAGCCGACATTATGTTTTAGCCTTTTTAGCCTTTTGCCCGGCCCCAAAGGGTCAAAGCCTTATGTTATATAGCCTATAGCCTTCCGGAATAACTGGGCAATCGTATACAAAAAGCATTTTTCAGATCCGACCGGTACTTCCTGAGATTAGCGCGTTCAAACAAACAAACAAACAAACAAACAAACTCTTCCGCTTTATTATATTAGTATAGATATTGAGTGATTCCGGGTGAATTAAGTACCAGGTTTAACAAAGATTTTGCCGACCGCCCTGCGCGTTATATTCTTTATCTGTAGTAGGCCATCATATTTTGAACAGTTATATTGACGTCAAATCAGTGTTGAGGTTGAAACTATGATTTTTCGGTAACCCTTCGGAGGGTTACCGAAAAATCATATCTTTTCAATGCGCGACTATATTGACAGTTTCGCCCCTTTTGTTGAAATTCAAACACCATCATCGAATCGTCAAAGTATAGTCGTACGACGTACGACGGTTACCCTATTCACCCTTCTGAGATTCCCCCTCATAGGATTACCAACGTGATAGCTATTGATTAATATATTATGGTTCCGACATCCATCTGCACTGAAACCAAAATCTATACCGAAATTACATTATACTAATATCTAATTTTATTTAATAGCCAAATGAAAAGGCAAGGAATTGTTATTGTACAAAAAAATATGTTAATACATTTCATTTCAATAGAATAGCAATTTATTTATAGAACAGGTGACTATTGTGAATAATGAAATAGTATTCTGACCGAAACTGCCATCGGTGGCATTTAGAATTGTATCTATTTATGTAACGAAGGCGACTATTTTGGGCATAAAGTTAAATTTGCTTATAGATGGGCAACGATGTCGTCATACATCCCGACGTCTTATTTTGAAATACCATGATTTTTATGCAAAGGTCAAAACAAAAGTTGTTCAACTTAACTGCGTGGGGTTTTCCAATGAAATAAAAAAGTAGGAGTTTGAGTCAAGTGGTACGTTATACTTCGGGGAACTTTCTTAAATGTCTACTTGCGACGTTCCAAAGAACCAGATATACATTTACAGTAGGTATTTAAAATTCTAAAATAAAAATGTCGTCAGTTTCTGTTAACATTAAAGCAATTCGCCAAAATGCGGATAGTAATCATTATCGAATATATTTAAAACGATTTTGCACAATCTATGTAGTTTTACGAAAATAATCGTAATCCGATTTGAAAGCTAATTTTATCATGTCAATGACAATGATTATAAACTGGTAATTGGTCACAACCAGAAAATAATATTGTCTGTTCTTGATTATATTTAAGCATACGCAATTTTTTAATTTTGTTTTGATAGTAACGTATTGTGTTTATTTATTAGAGTGTTGAGTGTAGCATATGTTGTTTGTTCGCAGTGGGCGTGGTCGGCGGCGGCATGCCGGAGGCCGCCAGCGGCGAGAGGCGGCACGTGCCGCTGTACGGCAGACTGGTCGCCGAAGACCAGCTGGCGTCCATGAGCGCGCCATCAGACATTCAGGTGAGCGCCACTGTGCGCGACCCCCGAGCTTTCTGCTGCTACCATACCCCCGCCCAGGTAAATGATGCACGAGGCAGTTTGCAATGGACTAACGTCCCTATACCCTACTTACGTCATTACGATACCGAGGAAAGTAACCAATGCACTCACATGTGCATCCACTTAAAGTTTCTTAAACTCGTGACCTCAGCGCGCCACACCTATTGTTTTATTAAAAGAGCCATTACCACGCGCGTCTAGACATTACGCGCAAGTAAATAAATTAGTCAGTAAAGTGCCACTAATTACCTACTACTAGTAAGTTCTCTTTCACTCAAACACTAGTGATGTATTCAGTTAGCGTTAAATGGGGACATCCAACGATCGATAGAGATACCCCTCGTCTAGACTAGGTTAATTAATAAATGTGTCCGACTACAGTTTCTCGCGCGAAAATATTGGGTTTCCTTCTTATCGTGCCAGAGTTAACATGTTTCAATACAAAGTTTGTTAGATAATCATAGATATTTGCGCTCGCCGAGTACGTTCTGACGTTAATAGTCTCGGGACTAATCTACGGTTATTACTGACAGTGATTGCGTTAGGGATATACATCGTAGGCTTGCCTCAGGTGTGAACCGATTGTTCAACATAATTATTATTGAATAGATGTTTATACAAACCGTCTCGTGTATTAAAACGTCTATGTGCGTCCCTTGTTTAGCTTAACCAATGTTATCATTATATTATTTGTACATTTTTATTCAGTTGATGCCTTTATTGTCGGAACAACGTCTATCTGCATGTTAGAATTCATGTTAAAACCACTTTTTTTTTAAACTAATAGAATTACTTTCATCGCAAGCAGACGTTGTCACGCCTAACACACCCGCGGCATTGTGATCCATAGCCTACACATTTTCTTTTTTAATTCAGTATTTATTTCATTCATATACCCCATCGATCAATTTTCCTATACTATATGCTTTGTTTTGTAGTGTAACAATAACCTTAATTTGCCTGAACGTCCTTAGCTTGTTATTGCTTGTTGTTCGCTTTTACGTTTCCGTCAGTTATAAATCAATATTTCTCGCTTGCCCAGGCTATGCAGGCCCGAATACCACATCACTTTCGAGACCCCTCGACAGCACCGCTACGGAAACTCAGCGTAGACCTCATTAAAACCTACAAACACATAAACGAGGTAAGTCCACATACCATATTACTTATATTTAGTTAAAAGGTCTTTAATCACTTTACGTCTATATTAAACTTGACAACGCAATCGGCACTTGACCAAACATCGAGTAACGATCGATCACAGCATCGAATATCAATCGGGTGATTGTTCGATTAATCCGGAATTAACCGGTGTCATCTGCGGTTATTAATTTACTTACTCCGTACCATATATGCAACCGCCATTGTTGATTCTCGCTCGAAGCTATTAAACTGCGAGTACTTTCGTAATGATTGTTTACATGTCGTATGCGGAAATTGCTCATCAGGCTTGCATCATATTTTCATTTTTAAGCCGTTGTTATATATAATACAGAGTATATTTCGAACGTGCATGACGGATTTCGTGTGTTCATCCGCAGTTGTTACTGTTTTGAAATCGATCAGTTGCTACATCCCACATACCGTAAAGAACTATAGGTACATACAACGTGTTGTCAGTTCCGTCCGAACTTTTTCGATGGCGGTGGGCGAACCGTTGCTAGGAGGCGGCCGGGTCGCGTGGGAGCAGATTTATTGCATCGTAAATAAAAAATATCTCAATGAACTACTGGCTGTACTCTTCAATGAAGCGGTGACCGGGTTAATTCTGTTGTGATATTCATTTTCGCGAATATGTCATGATTCTTGTCCGTTTTCACCTTAGATCAGAATATTACCAATAAACGCCTTTACTGTCGTACCCATCTCGCCTCAGTTTCAAGTGACTCGTCTCACGATTCAGTGGAGCATGTGGATGTGGGAGTTGTTATCAAATTAATGTTAATTACTTTATACGTGTCATGAAAATGATAAAGATGATTTAAATCTGCCTCATAAACGTGTTTGTAAACAAACATTCTATGTTAATGGTTCTAAGTTTAACAGGCTAAAAATATGCTTGTTATCTGGAGACGCTATGCCTCCTACGCACATAATAATGTTAGGATAAACAAAGTCTAATTTTCTCCAGAATGAACAATGTCTATTTAGTTCTCAAATGTCAAGCCTTTCCAGGGTTTGTAGAGCAATAAGAAAAGTTTCTAATGGTCAATACTGTTGAAAGATCAGATGCATTATAAAATATTTCTTTTAACGATGACATAATGCATGCAGCGTAGCGTCCCTATACTTAAAAAGTACTCGTGTCAGAGTCAATCATGTCGTTGTAAGGCCGCACTGCGCAAATGGTTTTGTTCTAGGAAAACGTACTTTTCTTGCAACGCAAATTATTTCTTTCGACATCAATGTCTTATTTACAGCGCATACGTTCTAACTCGCCTGACCTTTGCAGTCACGTGGATGTTAAGAGTTCACGCGTCTAGATTGAACACAATCGATCGGCCTATCTGTTGTACATGTCTATGAATTGGCGTGATAAGTTGGTTATATAATTACATTGTCTTCAGTGATTTTGGATTCCGATCTGATTGATTTGTCACTTGCCTAGGTATAGTGACGTTGAATGATGACACTGGTATCATGTATGCTGTCTTTCCACTGACCATCCCTAAATCTGGTCCGGCCTTCTACCCCGAGAGGATATCAAAAATATTGATTTCTGAACCATACGACTAAAACATAACTGTCAAAATGTTGCTTTGACACATTTCTGCCCACCTACCTATTCCATGACCCACGTAATCCTATTGCGTAAAGTCTGAGTGTAACACAACAGATTGTGTCGACTTATTGGGTCCAATACGAAGTCGTGCATTAGAGGTTTTATTGTTCACTGCGGCTGTGCGGCGTTGGTCTCTAAGTGTCTGCGCAATAAATGCTGCGTCACAGCCCTGTACACGAGCCATAAATGACGCCACCCAACAAACGTGGAAAGTTTGACGTAGTGGAAATTGTTTTCTAATATAATAAAAGATGCTTGTACAGTGTTCGTGTGAAATTACTTCAAGGTATTGTGTAACTTGGTACTATAGTTATTTACGATACATTACGTTTTGATTGCGCGTATGCTAAGGTTTAAGCACCTTTGCAACTCTCTCAACGGCGACTTATTTTTCAATGTGGTTAAATCCTACGCGAAAACAAAAATATGTGAATATAACTGCTTGTTGATTGTCCCAGCCTGTTATTAAAGCTGGACAGGCAATCATATCGTCCATATGAGCTTGTCGTGGCGAGGTATATCTGTAGTGAATCCACGCCGGCGCCGCACTGTCGGCAAGAGCCCTATGTGCTATATAGGGTATGCTGATTAGGGTATTCCAATCCAGATATCTTTTTACGAACTTTGTGCTGCTATTTGCGCTCAAAAACTGCTGTTATAACCTATAACCTTAAAATAATTTCTATGGCATAACATAAAATTCGAGAAACAATCACCGAATGTTTTGGGATAAAATGTTCTATTTACGTAGCAATATTTAACGTCTAAAAATACACCTAACTTGTGTTGTTTACCAACTCTGGTATCTCGAACAGTTTTATTTTTATCTAATCCAATGACAAAGGTACAGTGAGATACGATTGTTTTACGTCGTTCATGAAGTTTGAAAGCTAAACAAAGGGTAGAAGATTTAGTAGTTTACAGATGGATTCGGACAATCAAAATGTAACAACAATTTGTTTCTTAAAAGTGTAGACCAGACGTAGGTTACAGTACAATTATGATTCTACCAGATATTATACCTATAAGGAGAACAGCTTACCTTCGTCACTTTTAGGTTATTACCATAGTAGTTATGCAAGGTATTTTATAATCCGTCCAATAAAATGTGATTAAACGAAGAATAAAGAATCAAGGCTAGTATTAGTTATCCAATTTGCCACTAGATTTCCATTGACCACTGAGGGCTTCAATACAATTACTTAAATTTTTAGGAGACATTTATAATCCATTTTGAAACAGTTTACTACAAACGGAGCGTACTGAAGCGGCGAGCAATTAATCTTAGTTCACGGCAGACATATGGTGTCTCCCCTCACTTTCTATTTATTTTCGGACGCGATTATTAATAGAAAATATTCTATTTGTGTTCATAGGTGGTCGTTGCCCTATTTGGTGGTGTTTTTACATGGCATGCTTTGTGTACAATGTGCGACTTAGAAGATACTCCCTTTTCAGTTGAAATCGCGTGAATTAATTGCATTTGGAAGATAGGCAGGGATTTATAGATTTATATTTGAGATTATTTTTATCTATGGATTTATTTTTCTTATTGTTGGTTAATTATCGTACAGCAGCATCGTCGAAGTTTGAAATGAATTTAGCATATTCTGATACGAATTAATAGACCTTTATGCTCGCATAGCATGAACGTGTTGCTAGAAATAAAGCTCTATTAGGTAATGTTATGCACTTGTGCTAAATTGAGCCGCTTGTATTGCGCTGTCAATATCGAGTAAACAAAGAAATTCCAATGTGCTGATGCTAACTGATCAATTTAAGGCCAACTCCGACGTTGGCGTAACAGTTCTATTTGATGCTGATGAAGCTACGTCATTTCCCGCCGCCTTTAGGTTTCCGCACTTAAAGATAAAAATAGAACCCTTAAAGAATCTTTGTTGTCTGCCTGTCACTCAAGACCCACGTTATTCTCCGAGCGGCTGGCATTATCAGGCTTAACTAAACATCAAATGCTAAATGACAAAAAATGCTGCGGTGCATTTAAGATTATTAAGCATTATATTTGCGTACTCGGTGGTCGAATGTAAATGAAATAATTTAATGATTTCTCTTATGAAGTTATTAGAAGACGCAGGCAGCTACGCCCGCACTTTTTTTTTAAATTTATCTTTTTTTACCGATCCCGTGGGTATTTCGGGAAATCCCTTCTTAGTGCACCCCTACGGTCCCCAAGAAACATACATGCCAAATTTCAGCTTCCTGCGCCCAATAGTTTCGGCTGTAGCGTGTCTGTCAGTCAGTCAGTAACGCAAGAATTTTATATATTAAGATGACTCTTTATTTTCCATTGCTAGAGAATTTTCAAAGCTTCGTGTCCAAAACCCTATAATAATTATAATAAGTAATTTATAATAAGCATTAATTCGTGTTAAGCAGTAAGTAATCTTGAATCAGTGTCCGTCTGAAGTTGTCTATTAATATCACATTGCGGTTACGACGGCGAAGTTATTGGTTTCAAATGACCCAATTGCGTCATGTTTTTTGCATTCCGCTGACGGACAATAGATTTGTACATTAGTTCAGTGAAACTCGTGTTGACCTGAAGGCCAATTCTCGTATTTAACAGAGACTGACACTGAATTTTGACTGAACTGCGATTTAATTTTGAATTGACTCACAATTGGTATTCTGCTCCACTTAATCTCCTTATAGTATAATTTCGATATAATCAATTTATAATCTCTTGTTGATCTTAGAGGTAATGACAAAAACTCAAAAACAAAAACATGAATTTTGCCATTGTATGGGAAAATACATTAATAGGAATGGTTATTGGATGCCAATACGTTTACATGCCAAATTAAAATTAATATACAACTAAGTAATAAAATTTTGGTAAGTAAATATATTGGTTCCTTGGATCGTGTGAATTATTTTCAATAGGTATTCAATAATTAAAAAATGTAATATTCAATAATAGAAATAATTCAGACATTATAAAGATTTAAACGATGGTAACGTACAATTGGGTTTTTTAATTCGTTTTTCCCTCCTGATAATTTTATCTCATTTGTTGAATTTCTCGAGCAAAAGTTTCGCGAATATTTCGATCTTGAAATAAATATTGTCAATGCTGGCAACGAAATACTTAACATGTTTGCATGTTGTCCACCAGGATCTCCTAGCCAGATCCCCCAGAGGATCCTCGTGAACTCATTAGTTGTGAAATTGTATAAAAGCAATTAACGTTTACAAAACCAGTGACTATCAGAAAGTTATCAGCCATCGATAGGGATTACAAAAATCAGGTGCATGCGATTTTCGACCTTATTGACGTAACTCAGAATTTATAATTTTAATAACGTATCAATGTCAGAAAGCAAGAAAATACCAAAAAAAGGTGTTTATCATGAATTGTTAATAAGGTCGAAAATCGCATGCACCTGTTTTTTGTAAGCCCTATCGATGGTTGATCATTTTATAGTCATTTGTTTTGTAGACATGAATTTGTCTTACACAATTTCTTTTTAAACTTATTTTAGATACCTATCCCCGTGGTTAAACTAGTGGCACATAATAGCTAAAGGCGATTCCTATGTTTATTAGCAAAATAGATCATAAATATTACCAGAAAAATATTCAACACTATTAGTGGTATCGTTGGGAATGTCAAATAAATCACGTCATCACGTCGTGTCCTTGGTAACAAATGTATATTAAAACTAGAAATACCTTACCTGCTCTACTAATAATTAGCAGAATACCGTTCACACTAGTTCACACTTGGTTCAACTTTCGATGTAGTCCCGATCTCATTCAAGTGTCAGTTAAGTTACGAGAATACCATTTATGACGCCGAGACTAGATCGATATTGGAATTTGAACAAATATAATTACCAGAATTGGCCCTCTGATAAACATTTGTAGGTACTTACATTTTTTTGTCTCATTAATTTGCTATTACCTGACAGTATTCAGAATTGCTTGTTTACAAAAAGTGCAACGATGACATTACGATATAAACAGCTCAAGCTTATAAAACTGATGAGCATATATATGTAATACGCCATAATAAATCAAAAGGCAGACAGAGAACATGTTAGGTAACCGCGTACAATACCTCATCAATATAGGCTCAAGTGGAGCACATAACGCGATGTGAGGCAACGCTTGTTTGACTGCACTGGATGCAATAGGCGACAATGACTAACGCCTGCGGCCTGTGGGCGAATTTCGCAACGCGCCGACCCGCCGATGCCAATACGAAACGAGTCAAGGAGATAACCACTACTCTCAGATTGAAATCTCACAGCATCAGTCCACCATTGTGGTCGACTTTTTTATCCTTGTCCACAGTCTAGACTGGCCGGCCGGAGATACGATTAGATGTACAAATTGTACAATGATTTCTTCGTTCGCCAAATAGATACTTTTATCAAATGAATTGCTTCATTCGTTTGAAAGTATAGCGGCAGCCTTAAAACGTTACATTCTTAGAAAAGCAATCGTGATAAAAATACGCTAAAATTACATGTTACTTTTATATAAGTTGCTGACGTATCTGATAATTACAAGTAAACATTGCCAAAAAAGTACTTTAGTTGTTGCTGTACGTGTAATTTCCCATCTATACGCACATGGAATTTGTGTAAAAACCCACGTCACGAACACGCTTTCGCCCCATGAATATTATCGTGTTGATACGACACGAATGGCAGAGCATCAGCTGTTCGAGTTATCTGCTCGCAATTAATTGCGATATCGCCCATTCATACCGCTGCTAGTTTCACAAGAAAGTGTTCTTCTATTCGTTTACTTTAAATCATTGTTGTTTGCATTAGATCCTGTAGCAATATGTCAGCAAAAATCAGTGAAATAGGCTAGTTGACAAAAAAAAATTATAAGTCCGTCCTTTAGATTATTCAAAAATAAGCGATACGTATTTTTTATTTGTAAATTAAACAAAAAATTACCAAGATATAGCTCATTAAAGTTACGTATAACGTCACGACGTCCTGCATTTTTTCGCACTAGATGACGTCACACGTAACTTTAATGGGCTATATCTTTGTTATTTTTTATTCTATCGAAAAAAGAAAAAGTACGTGTCCAATATTTTTTTATAATCTAAAATACGGACTAAATAAAATGTAATTATTTTGACCCTGGAAACTACCCTATTGTTGATAAGATTAATCAGCTTCTTGAGTTGTGGCATATTGTTTGTGTTAACATGATGTATGCCTGCATCTAGTAAATACGTGCAAGCGTCTTTTTCTAGACTAATCACGAGTACACGTCAAGCAAACAGTGTAATGCAAACGGGCCAACTAAAGTGAGTCAAGGTGAGTGCGCGACGTCACGCTCGCACTGTTGCCACCCGGATTATACTACACGGCTGCCGGCGCCAATAGGGCGGGGTGCGGTCTACCTACTCTTGGAAACTCGCACGGTTTTCCCTCCACAAGATTCTACGCGATCCTACTGACAAATTGAGCTCACTAAGAATAAGGCGTAGCGTACAAAACGCTTTGGCATCGCATGCTATACGCCACCACTGCTTAGCGACAAATTCATGCTGTGAACACCAAACCAAATATGAGGCTGTATCTCATAATAAAATATCATTCGCGCTAGCGGTGAAGAAAGCCGTTGTAGCCTTGAAACCTGATGATGAGAAACCCCGATAAAAGTTCATTTCGGCAAAAAAGCGAATACTTTAAAATACTTGGGTTAACTTAGTAAATTGAGCATCTCCTACGCGGACAGGCTATCGATAACCAGGCTTAATAGTTAACGCTATAGTGTACTCACTACTGTATTGGCTACAACGTAAATCTTAATTGCAATTGTCATAAACATACTACATTACGTCTGCTACCTAAACATGATTGACGATGATTGATTTATTGAAAACTGTTAATGGTAAACTTACACAAATCAAAAGGTAGGTAATTATTTATTACACTTTAATGGTAATGCTATAGTAACACACATGTCTTTGAATTTCATATTGGCCTTCAGTTATCACGTAACTTGTGTACCACACGTATTACATTTTTGCTAACATAGGCCGAGGCAAAAATAAACGGTTACGGCTATTAAAATAATTTTCAGATTGAAAGGAATTAGAGCTACAACATAAAAGTTTCGTTATACCCTATCTGTACGGTACGTAACCGACAGATTGCGTGCACAAAAACAATGATCGACATTTGTTACCAAAGACCTATTACGGAAAAAAGCGCGTTAAGCATTGAACAATAAAACTATTCGCAACCTCCCCCGAAATATCGTGTCCAAACCGAACCCTCTGTTGCTGGGCGGCTGTGCGGTGGAATTTTGCCGGGTGGTTGCGGCCACGCGTCCCTGAAACACCAAGTCGATCGGTGCCAAGGTGTCCGGCGGGTTACTAATTGCGTGTTAAAATTTACTTGACATCGCTCAACCTTCATTGTCGTCCGGCTTGTTTAGAGCCGCCTCGGTAACTAGTTTATTATAGTACACAATAAACACTCAGAGATCTCATGAAGCTGGTCATTGTTCACGATTTACTCGGAAACGTTCACGTTTACGTTTGCGCCGTTTCTCAGGTGGTCCTCTGCTTACAACCTTGTCACAGATAACCCCAATAGCAAAGTATTGAAACTTTCGCGGGAATGGGGACGCGGCCTGTCACCGCCGACTGTAGCCGCTTTGTTTAATTAATGAATCGTCGGCCAGTATTTTCTTTCATGAATGTTCGGCAAGTCTTAAGTGATCGATTACACAATGTTTCACTTAACAGTCTTCGTTAAATACCCATACATTTGCTAAAAGAGTCGTAAACTAAAGAATACAAAACAAAATTTAGGTCGCGGATCCTCGGGTACTTAAGAGGATCTATAAATTGGGTCCATGGCAGTACAAATGTAGAACAAAATATATTATAAAAAATAGTGAAATGGGAAACACACCTGCCCTGTTTACAACACAAAAAGCCAGGGCAAATACATAGTTTATTATTTACATGGATACAGAGGGCGTGTCAGCCCACCGAATGTGTTAAAAACTAAAGTCCCTACATGTGTAACGTAAGTTACCGGTGTTTACTGTGATATGTGTGTCGCGCCCATAACCCGTCTGATAATAAAGTGTTTCAAGGAGACGATTAAGTAACTTTATGACTTATTACACACTTGCGTGCACTGGATACCGATTTATTGCGCACAATTCACTTTTATTTACATACACGCAAGGATCATTTTCGAATATCTGTGCGTCCACATATCTCTTTTCCTAATTGTCCATCATTAAATCCGACACTGCGTCAATCAAATACTTGGTTTTGAATAATTACTTGACATGTAATATGCAAAACAATTTTGTCATGATTCGTCATAATTGTTCAAATTGCTATAAAAACGTACTATCGTAAAATTTATCAGGCAGGAAGAGCAAACATTAATTATGTAAAGATACATTCATAATTAAACATTCGAATTCAACGCCATAATTTTCTGCGGTTTGCACAAGGTAAATTGAAATAAATTGTTGCTTTTATTATCGTATGGTGGAATAAATAACATACTATAACAAATAACACAAAAACGTACGACCGGTAAGGTTTCAATAATTAACTGGCAAGATGGCCACCAGCCGCGGTTACACAAGGACATGTTAAAACCAATCGATTGTTTCCCGGCCGCGTCTACGTTTTCATACAAAAATAAAATAACACTAACAATTATAACGTTCCTCTAGATGAAATTAACATTTCAAAACAACCCGCTTTTATTTCACACCCTTAAATAATGTCTTCATTCAATTTTGTGTGAAATATAATTTGTCGTGCCTTAATTAATTTCTAAGTTTGTTGGATATTATTGTGGTGCCACTCGCCGCTAATTTTGGATTTTTGTCTCGAGAACAAGAAGAACTTGGCACCCTTAATTTTCATGCTTACTAATTACTATCTTCATTTGAAAATGGCGTAAGGAAAAATCGACGGCTAACACAATCTCTCGTTATTCATTTGTATCTATTGTAGGTAATTAAGTTATACTTTTGGTCTTATTTATAGCTGAACATAATTTACATGGCGTTTTGCGTTTTAAGAATTCCTCGAAACACAATTTAATTTGATATTGTTGCCAGAAAAAGCTTGTAACGCAATTTATTGTTATATTTCGTATTTCGGCGTATCGGTATCTAGCTCAAAGTAGAAACACTTATTTAATGGTTGTGTAACATCAAAGGATACTAGAACATATTTTCTTGTAGTACCTATTATCTTTTTAGTAAGTAGGTCTATTTTATATTTTGTTGATATAAAAAAATCTTGTGTTTCTGACTGACTGAGAGACGACGCACAGCCGAAACTACATACGGACGCTGTACGGACGGACGGTTGGACGCTGAAAGCTGAAATTTGACATGTTCCATCGGGACCTAGGGGTCCACTAAGCAAGGATTGCCCGAAATTACTGTGGGACCGGGTTGAAACGGTTAAATTAAAATAAAATATACAGACGTAGCTGCGGGCATCCTCTAGTATATTTCATATAAAACGAATTACAGATCGTGTTTAGTGTTCTATCTTAAATATATTTCAGTAGGAGAAAGTAGATTGTATTTACTAATGTATAATAGCCCGCACCTTGTAACAATTCCCGTTTTGTAATTAAATTGAGTCAGGGATGACCGGGTTATCTAGTACACGAGCAGTCTACCCAGTATTTTAGTTGGAAGCTTCAGTTATTCTATGTTTCTCACCGTTATATGTTATTTATATTTAACAAGCTAGTTTGTATTGTTATTGCAGTCTGTTACATGACTTTGCTGGGTAAATTTCTTGTTTCTATTTGCTTTCAAGTGTAGTAAAATTTAACAACTATTTCGCTATTCAGTAAATTTTGGCGTGTGGTTGACGGCATAGAATACAAGTGTCACCACCCCCTATCTTCCCGTGTGTGTCGTTAGAGGCGACTATGGGATAACACGATGCAAATACCATCTTTGCGTAGAGACGGAAAACTCGACATCAAACCCTATACGACTGCCTCATTGGTCTCGCGGCATAAATGTGCGCGTGGGATCGGGAGGTTCCGGGTTCGATTCCTGGGTCGGGCAGTGTTATTGGGTGTTTCTTTCACGAAATTCTCAGTAGCAGCACGGAGTCTGGAAATGTACCCGGTACGGCAATAGGCTCGCCCCTTATTACGTGGGACTAAAGTATATCTGGCGAAAAGTGGGTGTAGAAATACACCTCTGCCTACCCCTTCGGGGATAAAAGGCGTGACGTTATGTGTGTGTATGTATGTAACTATGTATGTAAATTTTGGTTTGTAAACATCGTTTGATATATGCACAAGCATATTGGTACCGATTATTTCTTTTTTTGAATGTTGTTAAGGATTTTTGTATTGCGCACACTAAAACTATAGATTTTTTAATTTGTTGCTAGAATTTATATTGATAGGTACACATTCCATATTATCATAAATTGAGTTACTATTGTTACCATGTTACTGAAAAATAATGTTTATCTCTCATTCTCAATCCGTTTGTAACGTTCTCGAGGTAATTATTGTGGATTACTCAGTGGGAGGAGAAGCGCATTATACCGACATATTGGCTGTTATGTACATAGCGCACACGGATGCACTGCAGGTAATCACGTTTGTACGGTTACCTGCAATTAGCCACCTATGTTTTCTACTTGCGCACTTGTCTCATGTAACTGCGGACCGCGCACACTTTACTAATATTTGACGTTACAACACAAACTGTCCATATTTATTGTTTGTTGTGGTCATAAACAAAACGTTACCAGCTGAAATATCGCCACATTGTCTCTCTTGTGCTATTTTTAGCATATCGTTAGGCGAGACCACTAGAATAGGCTTTAGTACCGCATTCAACCGACCACTCTATCTTGATTACCAATTTAAGATTGTCCCGCTAGGACATCACCGGACCCAGTTAATAGTGTTGATTTTACGATGATTACTTAGTTGCTAATAAATGTTATCTCGGCGTTTCTTGCTAATAAAATAAGTCTATTAGTGGTGTTGTAAAAGGAATGAAGCCGGGGTGGTAAACAGAGCCATCCTCGTTTAGTGCCTCTACAGTGAGTGTTAATCTCGTTTTTCGCAATTAGTTGGCGGCTGCGTCTATTGCCCACCCCGTCGGGGGTAAACTTCATCCTTTTTTACTTTTTCGTTTTATTTTCTTTTAAAACCAGTGTTTTTATGTCGGCCACATCTAGGCTGTGTTTCATTAGTTTTTGTTCGATTTATACTGCACGCTCTGTCATTGAGAAACTGGTTTCAGCGCGGCCACTAAAGAAGACTTTGACGTGCTTTTTCTGTAAAATAATATGTTATTCGCCTTGTGCACGCCATGAAAATTTACGCCTCATGTTAAAGCAATAATAACTTTAAATATTACTTACTGAAAGTAGCGTTTCGATTTTCATTATGTTTAATAATAAGTGTCTTGGAAAACCAGTAAGTAAGTAAACAGCGCGGGTTCATCAAACTATTATATTACTCAAGTGCAGGTCACCTTCAGGTCATAAATGTCACCTTGCTGCCGAAACTTGTTCGGCAACAGTTATCGCACATACAAACTTACTGACTTTCATTCATCATTGTTAATTGCACGTTTCATTTTCTTAAAGCGAGAATAATATCACCGAGAGAAATCCACCGTCTGTTAGGTAACGTGAGTGATATATCGTTCGTGTATTCATTAAACTCGAAAGAATAACTTGATTTTCCACCCGTATAATGTAAAAATACTAATTACTTGTTATGTATGAGAGTTATTACTTCATATTTACCTCGAAATATCCTTCAGTCAAGTAGGTGATTAACATCACTTGTGTATTCATTCTCACAGTCGGTGCATGCAAGGCCGCTTACCCGACGAATGAATCAGCTGATGCCTGTCTCTGATTCACTGCTCCACCGCACCTTGCATTGTCTAACAGCTGACTTTGATGTACCTCGGCAAACATAGGAATTTTCAATTAAGATTTTCAACTGTGAGTCCTTATTCGATCTTCTTGAATAAAGATGCGTCCTACTTTGTCTAGACTGTTTATGGTTCGTCTTGTCGTGAAATGGCGCTGTGGTCATCAAAGCAAATTGTTTTACAAGTATAAAGATGTTTACAGTCTTTGTGTTGTTAAACGGCTGTGTTACATAGCCCCCGTTAAGTGAGTCCTTTGGGCAATATGAACCTAGATGTATACGAGTAAAAATTATATTAATTACAACGTCGGTGAAACAAAGTACTCAAAAGGCCAATCTAGGGTTCATATGGCTCTGTGATAAACAACACGCTTACGCATAATATTGTAATACCTGTGAAACACTTGAAACAAGTACCCTCATACTATACACACATGCGCTTCTGCTAAAACTGATAAATAATAAAAACATGTTCGTAGTAAAAGTGTTCAAAGAAATACATATTATGAAAATATGTTTACTATAAATAAATAACTTACCTTTTGCTTTTTAGTGTGAAGTAACAAGTATTTTATGTTCTTTTAACAATAAAATGTTGGAAACAAAAGCCCTTTACAATTATTATTATGGCTTTGTTGGTTACAGCGAATATAACGCAATATTGCAGTTCCGACCAGTGTTAAATACGAAAATAGGTTTGACCTAGCCGTTGTAATCGCGTGGGATTGCGGATGTGTCACACGGGTTAACCCAACCGGAAAAAAACTGGGTACACAAATACATACATAACTGTTGACATAAAATAATATCAGTACCGACATAAATAAACATTACTTTCAGGCAATGGTTTAGTATGTTGTTATTTTTATTTGATTTGATTAGACTAAGAATCTTTATTTAGTTAGCTCTCAAATCACAAGCTATCTCTTGATTAACTCCATCATACCAACTCAACAGAATTCCGATATCAAGTAATAACAAATTAATGGTCCACTTTCTAGATTCAAATGCTGTTTGTGTCGGGGGTTGTTCTACGTACCGAGACACCAGACTAGATTTAAGGACATTGAAAACAATGGATTTCCCATTCCCATTCGCCAGTGCCGCCGCTCAATGAGTCAGCTGATGTAGCAATGGCCTCAAGTGACTCATTGCTGATCTCAAACAGATACGAACAATTCGGATATGGCATGTTGTTGTACAGCTTGTCAACTATACAGCGAAAGCTGACGTGACGCCTGACGAAATTATTTTTTACGCAAGGCAATTAACATACATATTATTATTTAGCCGAGAACTTGTTGCGAAACAAGGAAAATATGCCAAAAATTATGGCACTCTGTATTACCATAGTAACTGCAGTTTTTCCTGGTTAATCAACATTATATTATGACTTTTTAATTTATTTTAAAATAACTTTCATGTATAGTTACTATTTTACCTGATCTAGTTACGACCGTTTTCAATATATCTTAAGGATAATTTACTTGCCATATTTTGTGATATATTGATATAGCCACTGGTATTTTACGTACTAACCCAACCGCAGATATACCTAGTATGCCAACTGTTAGTGCCGTAATTTATTTATGACAGATTTATATGATTACTTATAGATTTAGTGTACTTGCATCAAAGGCGTATTATAGGCTATATGCGATTTAATTTATAAGCTGGTATTGGTAAATTAAAATGTGATCTGCTCGATATGATTTTAGCACATTGCAACAGTTGGTATTTGCAGTTTAATACGGTTACATAATAGAGTAATTTTGCTTGCGGTTTAATCATCTGTATATTTGTGTCCGAGTAGGAGAAACAGTTTAGATGCCAATACCTCTGTGATTTAGATTGCTCTAATATGGCAGCCTGCAGCCTGCGATAGTCCACTGATGGATAGAGACCTCTCCAATGACACGCCACTGAGCCCGATTTTCGGCTGGCAATGCCATGTCCAATTCCTAAATCTATTGTTTCGTAGATCGTAGTCTGTAACAGGCGAGTGCGTCCGCAGATTTCGTCGCGTCCTTGTCATTAACGATGTACTTGACGCGATTATGCGCTATAACTGAATAATTACCTCTTAATTAGCTAATTAAGGTTCCACAAATTCAGCGAACTATTAAGGTTTAATGTCTGCTTTCCAGTTACAAAGTTATTTTCATCCTTGAGTTTCGAAATCCTACCCATATTTCTTCGTTAAAATACAGCGCATATTTATCAGTAACCCCCCACGATTCCCCATTTTAAACAAAATGTTTAAATCCTGTATTCACTATTATTAATTTCGTCTCTCACTCTAGTTTCGTCGTTTTCGCCTCCCAAGTAATGGCGCGTCATATTTTTGATAAAAATGATAAAGTGTAGATCGACTTGTTGCCATTATAGTCTTATTTGTTGTCAATTCAACAACTCTACGTTTAGTTTTAAACTCTACACTGCTAAATAACAAATCATTGTGTTTTTCAATAAGATTGTCAGGTTTTGCACATCTTGTAAAACATCGATAAAAGATAAGTAGTCTGAAGTGTCGTTACACAAAACTTCAACTGGACTGCAGCGTGGCGACTGTCGAGACGTTGTCAAGTGTTGAGATTGTAAATGATGTAATTGTTTCGATAAACAATCGCTTCTATGAAATGTGGGGCTTACGCAAGTTTGACGTAATTCACGGACGTGTGTGTGTGTGTGTGTGTGTGTGTGTGTGTGTGTGACGCGGTGTATGTGTTGAGTCGTTGGCGCCGTTGCCGATAACCACCCACTCTCGTTTACGCGCTGACGTCGTCCGTGATAACTTGATGATGCGCGTTTTGCACTTAACTAGATTAGTGCAAAGCTCTGATGGTCGTACATTGGCGTAGCACGACTGCCACATAAGCATTTGTAATACGTCACAATACACGCAGTGCCTGACGTTTTTACCTGAGGTGCACGTTTAAATATACAAAATCACAGCCATGTTACGGCTTCTTGAATACTCTCTCTAACTCTACCTCTCGAAATGGACTTTTGTAAATCTGTCATCAATATTTGATAATCTGTACCGACATGCAGGTCAAGGTGTTAAATGGTCTCCTGAAATTACACAATGTTAAACAAATCATTCTAAATTAGATTATACTAGAGGACGCTAGCAGCTACGCCTGCATTTTTTTTAAATTTACTAGTTTTGGCCGATCCCGTGGGAATTTCGGGAAATCCCTTCTTAGTGCACCCCTACGGTCCCCAAGGAACATACATGCCAAATTTCGGCTTCCTGCGCCAAGTATAGTTTCAGCTATAGCGTGTCTGTCAGTCAGTCAGTAATGCAAGGATTTTAGATTATATTGCAACACCGTATCAAAACTGATACAAAAATGTGCGAATAAAACAGTAGATACAACAAAATGTACACTTTAATTACTTTTGTCTGTGTCCGGACAAAGTCAAATAGTTTCGCTAATTGAAGAATTCTTGTTTAAACAAACATCCGTCCCGATGCGATATAGAGATCACCTTTACAATAGTTAGCGGTCAGAGCAATGAACTATAATCTGATATGTGTTATAGTCACTATAACACATATCATATACTGTGTTTATTATACAATTCCATTGGTAAATTATGTAAAAATGTTGTCGATTTTGCACAATTATTTTGTTAATGACATGTTTTTTATACTTACTACATTTTTGCCCACATTTTGGTATGAAGAAAACAATTAACGTATATTATAAAAATAATATCCTCAGACAACTCTTACCTGGATAACTGATCCCAAAGTTAGCAGAGTTGAGATTAAGGCAACTAAAAAAAAAATATTTGCGTGCTGCTGATCATATTTCTAACTACTTAATTATATTTCTAAATAATACCTAAAGTTTTTCGTCATTTCCTCCTGTATGAACACTGTAATAGTTACAACACGGAACCTGATACCAAAGGCCCTTAGATGATAATAGGCTCATCCCTTATTACGTGGGAATAGAATGTGGGCTTGATATACCTTAACCTAATCCTTCAGGGAAACACTGGTGTGGTATTACGTGAAAGAAAATATAGTAGACTCCGAAGGTAACAATATCACACAAAATAAATAATCAACACTTTGAGAATTAAACCAGTCAAAGTTAAAAGGCACTACGTACACACAGCTCCTCTTCAAACGAGACACGACCTTTTTACCGTCCTTATGACATAGGAAATAAAGTTTAAAATGGTACCGCAATTGTTAAGCTTGACTCGTCGCTGTGTACGGTGTACATACGATAAAAATATTCCTTCCTCTTCGTAGCTTCCTCTAAGTGATTTGAATACAAAATGTGGGCATGTAAAGAACCGTAGAGTCGTAACAACAACCGAATCGTTGAAATTATCCTCGTAATAACGTTTGTTGAACGGCCAACTGGTTTTTACCAATTTCGATAACTGACAATTAGCATTCTGCGCCGGCGATGTCTGCATCCGGCTTGTACAATAATATTATCAAATTATTTACTTGGCAGGTACGTCGTTTCCTTCCACTCAGGTCATCTTGTAAATACCAATACTTTTATTATGAAATTAATTTTATTCCAATTGATATTATTTTATTTGGTACATTTTTCTGGTCAACTACACGGTGAAGATTGGATAAAACAGTTATCTCCTGTCCAACAAATGCATCATTTGTACGTGTGATATTTTCGCTTAGCAGCATGCAGCAGCAGTAGCATGAAAACGCAGTGTCAGCATGAACTGGGTGAAAATTTATATAGATGCCAATTTCTATTATCATCTTCAATAAATTGTTTTTATCTTCAATAGATTCTCTCTGTATACGCTGAATACATAATAATTTTACCGTCAATAATCTCTTACAAAAATAGAAACAGTTCCAAATAGTTGTATAAAGCCTTCATCCGTCATTGAACATAGTCCGATTATGAAATCAATTTATAAATTATTTAAAAACGGAAGATAATAAGCACTAAGGAAATCATAATCCCAAAATGGATTCGGACTAACACGTATGGTCGATTGAACTAATAGTTATTGTTGTATTTAATCTTGTTATAGCGAATGAGTGTGTGTGAACAATGCCACACATGATCAAACATCCGGTCTGTTATCGCGCGAAAGTTTGATAGAAATGTGCCACCCGCACTAATCTGTTATGAATGGACATGGTTACTTTTTTTGTTGACTGTGTTTCCTCTAGCTTCTCGGTTTCCGCTTTGTACCGGCTGTTGTTTATTTATATAATTGTTTAAACCGTATCTGTGATTACTAATATGATAGAGCTGACATACGTGAAATGAGGACCTTAATTTGTTTTTAAATTTTATGTGGATACTGCATGTAAACAGGTTTTGTTGCATTTTGTATTCTTTGGTAGACTACCTTGGACATTGTAACCTTAAAGTCGACGGGTATACTGAGAAGGTTTACACAGGTAGTCAGCGGTTGAATACTTGACCAAATATTGGCTCTTGCATTGTTTTAGTAACCTTCAAAAACTTATCTTCAAATATTATCGTTTTAAGATAAGATTATAAAAAAAATGCTGTAACATAGAAAACCCGGCTAGATGATGAATGCAGCTGCAGAAATTCCCAGATATATTTTCAGACAAAGCTGTAATATTTATCATAACAAGTGGCATTTATTATTGTTGGCAAATATCTTGTTGCCATTGGCGAAATTGAGGTGCATGCACCTCAATTTCGCCACACCATTTAGCGGAGCCAATAAAATGTCTGCGTCACACAATAGATTAATGACATTGTCGGAAGCGTGGTTCTAGTTCTTGCGAATCTAGTCTGTTACTAAGCGAGGCGGCCGAATGAATGGCAGTATCCATGCGCGTGAGTGGATTGCGCAACGGCCGGTGACGCAACCTGTCGCGCCTGCGCGGGACCGTTGCTTGTTAGTATGCAAAATAAGTGAAATATTCGTGTCGGCCGGCCGTGGCATGCGCTTACGGTTTCCCTCCCTAAATGTGCGCGTAATCGTTCTGCGTAGCTTCGTTATCGTTTAAGGTCACCTCCATAATAATTTAGAATAAAACCAAAAAGAACATTTTGAACGTATAAGACCAACTTAGGGTTTTTCCTTCTAAATCCCGTGCAGCAGATGTTCTAAGTTAGGTTTTGATCATGAGATCGTTTTTTTTTATGGTAGGTAATAGGCGGCAAACGAGCAGACGGATCGCCTGATGGTAGGCAATTACCGCCGTCCATGGACACAAGCAACACCACAGGAGTCACAATTGCGTTGTCGCCCCTTGAGGTTGGGAAAAGGGATAGGATGAGGAGTGGGATGAGGGAGAAGGAATACTCTCACTCACCGAACGAAACGCAACAGTTTCGTTACTGTTACTTTACGTCGATTTTCTGTGAGAGGGTAGTACTTCCTCGGTCGAGCCGGCCCATTCATGCTAAAATCAGCAAGGCTCTACTACCTCGAGATTGAGTTACTGCTAAGCTACATGAAGCATAAAGCCCTTTGAAAAGACTGAATGAATCATTAACTTGTGCTCTGACTTTCTAATTGCACAACACGAAAACTTTTCCTAACATCATGTAAATCTGTAGAGTTGCCATGCGTTTGTGTGTAAATGGTTTTTTCTTTTTTAATATAAATTTTAAGTAGTGCTGCTTGCTGAATGTTGACAAGAAAATAAATACAAGTCGTTATTTCTTATTCATTGTTCTCAAAAAATGCAGTCACGTGCTGTTAGGAACAGGCGATGTATCTTAGCACATCACAAGAAATTCAATGTTAACCTTGATTTTGTTTAGCTTCACGCCCACGTAATGTGATCCCCTTATCGTTAATTTAATTTCGTACCAACTTTCTTTAATAGTTCAGATATGCCCAAACATTCGTTACATAAAATTTTGCTTTTATTTTTAATTGATCACCTTTACATGGGTCTATTGCCATTATTTGATGCTTTGTGTAATTTGTATGTTAATTAACATCAAGTCTCCGGGTGTCATAAAGTTGTGCGACAATACGTTACAACAATCCCACAATAAGCTAGTGGACGTCTGGTAACAGTACAAGCGTGCGGCGACACAAACGGGAACTGGAAACTTTGCTCATTAGCAGCTCCGCTTTTATGACGAATAACGCCGCGTGTCGCGCTCTCGTCATCCCTGATGCACACCGCCTACCATTCGGCTTTCGGCCCGACACTACACCCGCCTCGTCCACACAATTATTGCCTCGATACACTTACACCGCCAGGTGCCCTAATTACAACAACTTTACTGCTCTTGTTCCACAAACACCACACTTAAGTTGATTTTTAATTAAACTGTAGAATAAGGTTTATTATTTTCAATCTACATCTGCACACTTGCAGTTTTCAGTTAAACACTACCTTTTATATAGGGTGTCTCAGTAAGAGTGCACTTTTTCATTGTAAAATAAAAACAATATAGTATTTTATGACAGAGTTGTGATAGTTTTATTGTATTAAAAAAAGGCATATTCCGATTAAGTATGGAATAAAATATCCGGCAAATGACCCCTACGGCTCCGATGACAGGCCATTACTCTTTTCATGAATTTTTCCATGACTTTTGCACAGAGATGTGGCTGTATCTCACCGATGACGCGTTGGATTTCCGATTTGAGCTCAGGAATTGTTTCGAGTTTATTCGCATAAACCCGAGATTTCACAAAACCCCGAATAAAGTTGGCCAGTTGACATCAGAATTTCGTGAGATAATGTGTTCTGGAAATCGTTGCTGCAATAAGAAGATTATTTCATGCGCGGTGTGGCAGGTTGCGCCGTCCTGCTGAAACCACATGTTGTGTAGATTCATGCCGTCCAGTTGAGGCCACAAGAAGTCCGTTATCATATTCCTGTAACGAATGCCTTTCACAGTCACTGCAATTTCGACCTCATTTTCAAAAGAGTAAGGTCCAATCACGCCGCCTGACCAATACCCGCACCAGACAGTTACTCGTTGTGGGAGCATTTGTTTCTCATGGATTGCATGAGGATTTTTTGCGTCCCAAATTCGTCAATTTTGTGTATTCACGAAGCCATTCAAATGGAATTGCGCTTCATCGGAGAAAATGATTTTTTTCGAAAAATTGGCATCGACTTTACTTTGCTCCATTACCCATTGAACGAATTGCCGGCGCTTTCCGTGGTCTGCTGGTTTGAGCTCCTGAGTTAACTGAATCTTGTACGCATGAAGGCACAATCTTTAGTCAAAATTCTCTGAGTAGTGCTTCGTGAAATTTGAAGTTGTTGAGAACGATGTTGATTTGATGTTTTCGGCGACACTCTTGTTTACAGCAGCAATGTTTTCAAGAGACCGACCAGTACGTTGACGCAAATGATTTTTACTATCCATAATTGACACAGTTTCTTCAAATTTTTTGACCACTCTTCGAATGGTTAACACATTTGGTGCACTTTCTCGGCTGAAAATTTGGCGAAGTTTGCGCGCGGTTTCAGCGTAACTTTCCCCATTTTTGTAATGAGTTTTCACAATTATAACGCGTTGTTCACTCTTACTGAGACACCCGTTACTTTGATTATTGACAGCGAAGGAGACAAGTTTAGAGTCGATAAGTGCGTGAAAGATTTACGACAGGCTGACAAAAGATTGGCACACATTGTCAAACGTGAGAAAGTTAGTTGAGCTTTTACTTTACGACTCCTCGACACGTCAGTCTTCTGAAAACGTTTCATGCCTCGTCAAACTGTATTTAGACTGCGCCTTACTTCTTGTAAGTTATTAACAATAATTCTGTTGCGTTTTATATATACTTCACTGTGAAAAGCGTTCCGAATAAGCAATTTAAAGTGATCAATTATCTAGCTACATATCTGACCGATTCCATTCCACACGGAGCGCTCAAATTATTTATTTAAGCGTTTTAGTAGATATATTTAAAGTTCTGCAAGATGGCGAATAAACTAGAGCACTTGTGTGACATAATCGTTGTGGTTAAAACAAAGTGAAGACAAAAATTCTCACAGGAAAAATACTTACAGTACGGTTTTATTTGTTATACGTACGTGTCATGAGTATTGCAAAACATTGTTGCCATCTGTGTCTAGTTAACATTACATTTACAATTCATACTTTATGCTTTAACTCATTTGAACCAATTGACTTTTTTCACTACTTCGCTAGTGTCGCTACATATACTCTTCTAATACCAGTGACCAGATGAGCATACATAATAAATATATATTAGTATCCTCGTATAGCGAATTTCAAATATTGTGTCTGTGGAGTTGTAACAAAAACAAGTTTAATAACCTCATGGTCATTGCCGTTTTCGGGGGCCAGGTATCAAGGCATAAACATTTTTCGAGAAACTACTACAAATCATCGCACCTTTAAGGATTACCTGGCCTAAAAAGAACCTTGAATACTAAACATCTATTCAGCAACCCTCAGCTATTATATTCAAAAGGTCACTTTATTTGATATACGACGTATCTACCAGGAAAAATGTGCGCCAAATTGGCTCTCCATAACACAAAAATATTGCAAAGAAGACCGATGCATTCCGGGAACTGCATTGAAGCGCAGTGTATAGGATGGGCGATCCAACTATCTGGAGTGAGGGCACGCGGTATTGTGACTTACGCCGCTTTGCGTTGAGCCGATAGTCCGCTGCCGCCGCCAAGACGCACGGTGGGGCGTTGGCCTGTTGAGAATGTTTGCCGCTGACCTAAGTGGTCAATAATGATCTGTTATACAGTTTATACTACGTATTTTCTTTACTGTTTCTCGATAACGCGAGAAGTATTATTTTTAAGAGATCGCGATACTTTGATGTCGGCGATAACAGCGTATTTTTGATGTTTTTTTTCTTGCGTTAAACGAAGCCATTGCTGCTGTTACCGTTCGGTGTAATTAAAACGGCATCGCAAGCGAACTTCATAATGAGACTTAATCAGTGCACAGCAAGACAGTTACCTTTGGTACTGAAAAGCGAATACGTAAAATAATAGTTTCGCTTTTATGATCTTACTTTGAATTCAATGCGCGAACATTGCCTTAATTTCAACGGCGTCGTAATTAACAGAGAAATAAACTATACTAATGGTAGCAATTAACAAAAAAGTTAAAACAGACATCTACGTTAAGGTTTCAGCTAACTTGTATTAGCGGAATGTGTTCGTATAATTTGTATTCATGGTATAATTAAATATGGAGGCGTTTCGATAGCCGTTTTGTCATGATCTGTACAGTACACGGGAAGGACAGCGCGTCCTAGATTGTCCGTGCTGGGTGGTCGGCCGGTTCGAGTAAGATTGTTCTCGATTCGCCACTTTTTACCTGTTCCTCGCCGATGAAAACGGTACGCTCGGTGCAGTCAGCCGATATTGCTTTTAAACTTTTAAAACTTTGAATATTTTTAATTCTTTCCTGGAGCGATTAACTTCAGATGAGAGTCGGAATTGCAAATTAAAATAGAACAATGAATCATTTAATTCGATTTAGTCGCTACCAGCTTGCGGGCATCTGCCTTTTTCTGATATATTCTAGGGTTAGAATGTTATTTGAAGAAAGTAAATAGGTCGAGATATGATTAAAACGTTGGCGTTAACAGTATGACCTACATCGACGTCTTCTCGGGTGGTCTGTAAATTAGCGGTTAGTTTTTCTGTCGCCTGTCGTCGTGATGACTTTCTTGTTCTCCTTTTAATATTACGCTTTTTAATAAAATTTTCTTAGAATGTCGCGTTTTTTTTTAAGAATATTATCAGGTTGTCCGACTTGGGTATTAACAATTTTTTTAAATGTCAGTTCTTTACCCACAGTATTCGATGTTTTAATCGAAAGCAAAAAAGTTAATATCAGTTTTCCTTGCGTTTTATCTGGTAGAAAAACTGTTAAGTAATTAACGCAACACAGGTAAATTTATTTATATCCGTGTGGTGACGGATTAAGAATACGGAATGTTACCACCCCATATCATCCCATGGGTGTCGTAAGAGCCGACAGAGGGAGCATATTATGCAGAGAACAGCACTGCAAGAGAAGGAAAACTTGATAAAAATCTATACCAACCCGTTTGGCCAGCGTAGTATAGTAGGCCAATTCCTCCTTTCAAAGGAGAGGCCTAGTTCAGCAGTGGACTGTTAAAGGCTGATGATGATGAGGTAAATTTATCATTTTACAACGAAACTTTCTTTCGGGTTTTAGTGGCCGAGCAACCTAAACCACCCTTATCTTTTCCAGGACACCTTTAACGATGGAAATAGATATTATCTGAGTTAAAAATACTTTATGTTGTCTATACCTAGCTGAAGCGACGACGCGCGATCCACGAGATGCGTAGGCGTTGCCATGGGTTACCGTTCTAAGGTAACGTCTATTTATAGACGATAAATAAGACAAAAAGAACTTGATCGATTATAAATAAGTGCTTACGCAATATAGGCTTTTTAAGGGTAAGATACGAGTCGTTTCATTGATCGCCATCTAATCCTGTTTCTCGTTTCACGTGTCGGTGGTTGTGCGTGGGACGCGAATATAGGCTGAGCTTCCGATTCCGTGAATTTGCGTCATGCACTCGAGCCTAGTGACGTTGGTGATACCTCATTATGTGTGCACACTCCAGTTACAGCTGGAATAATCGCTCATTGTCATTGGCTAGTAGTCAAATTATACTTTATGTATGAATGTGGCCAAATATGCCGCAAGAGCAATTTCGATTTGTAGAAGAAAGCTAATTCCCACTTAGATACTGCGGTAGACTCGTGCGAAATTTAACAGACAATACTCACTTAAACCTGGGACATCCATTATTATGGATCATATTTCTTTCCGTCCTGGCATTAAACTAGATACTTTCATAACCTAAATATTTGAACGATTTGAAAAGTCTGGTCAATCATCATTTGTACCTGAAATTTATTTATCATCACTTGTTTATAGTCATGTTCTGTTGTCTCAATGCTCCGATTGCATCTATGTAAGCGCTTCTGTACCTTAGGACTAGTACTTAAACTAGTAAATACCTATTAAACCTATTAAAACTAATCTGGTAGATGGCGCTACCATAATCCAAGACGTTGAAGTTGCATGTAAGTCTTCAAGTTTTACATGCAACTTTCGGATAATGTTAGGACAGTGATGATAGTCAGGCCGATGGGCCTTATAGGTAGCCTATCTACATACAACAGATACTAAACTTTTTAAATACATCTCCTACATCTAGCCAAGCCTAGAACTTTTTAAATCGCTGACTTGCTTTAACGCATACTTGAATTCGTCCCTGAAGATTGTCATGCATGCTTATACACCAATACATTTTCATTGATTCAAACTATATGACGATTTGGATTTTAGAATTTCATTGAATATGAATTATGAATCATTTGGGAATATATTGAATATTTTGCCCTTGACAAAATTTGTTCCGTTTGAAACGTGTCTTCAGTCTTGTATTGATGAAATCTTTTAGATTCTGTTCCAGAAAGTGAGTTTGTAGAAACTTATATTCGTGTTAAAGATATTATAACTATAGGCTATTTATTTGGTTTTGCACTGTTATGTCAATCACTATTCAATTAGTAATTGACATTCAATTAGTAAGTTAATTTCATTTTATATCTTTGAACGTTTTTAACGTTCTTATTATACAAAAAGTCATTAATAATTTACTTCGTTATACCGTAGTATTAAGTGATTCTTAGTTTACCTGACAGACTACCAATTTATAGTTAGTTTGCTTCGACTTATGATTGCACTGATGCACGATGGTCAAGCTCCTAGTATTTGATAGAAAATTACTATGCAGAAATTAATAACATCAATTACGTTGCCACCATCGGCAATACGTATGTGCTGTAATAACAAACATCATGCCGTCTTCTGTATTTTTAGCTCCAAAATCATTAAAAAGCTAAAATGAGCCTATTTATATTTTAAAATCGTATGTTTGTTTTGCCCTACTACTGTATAATATTTAAAGAGAAACTTCAACACGTGTGCCGGAATTTCTGTTTGTTTTATTCTATGTTATTTGTTTGTGTTTTGTGATAAAAATAACTCGCTGTGTACGTTTGACATTCTATTTATTTAGTGATTGTATTCACCGAGTGGAATTACCAGATGCGTATTGAAGCGCGCTACATTATTTATTATTTTCTTTTTACGAAATATTTTCATTCAAAGTTTTATAAGTTATTCACGTAATACCACGGTCACGTCTATAATTATATGGCTTGAAGTGTTTATTGATGTTCTACACGTGCGGCCGAGGTACAGAGATCTAATAATATTTTTCTTGCTTGCTCAATTAGCTTGTTAATTTACTATTGTTGAAAGAGGAATGGGTATTGTGACATTCTTCTTTATAAATACTGAGATCTATGTTTCCTTCGACACGAAGGTCTCTTAATCTGTTACCAATGTTAAAGTAATGTGTATTTGGTCGTTTACTCTTATTGTACTTGTTGTCCGTGTGGTGACGGATTAAGAATACGGAGTGTCACCACCCCATATCATCCCATGGGTGTCGTAAGAGCCGACAGAGGGAGCATATTATGCAGAGAACAGCACTGTAAGAGAAGGAAAACTTGATACAAACCCTATACCAACCCGTTTGGCCAGCGTGGTATAGTAGGCCAATTCCTCCTTTCAAAGGCTCTCCTTTAAAAGGAGGAATTGGCCTACTATACTAGGCCTAGTCCAGCAGTGGACTGTTAAAGGCTGATGATGATGATACTTGTTGTACATTACATTATTGTACATTGTATACTTTGTCTTCATAATTTCGAAATTTGGCAGTGTTGCTAATTTATGTTTGAATGTTAAAGGAAAAGTACAAGATCATAAAATTTCATTATTACGTTTGTAAAAACCTAACATATGATTGAATAGACATTATGTTATTGTTCAACTACAAATATTGAAGCTCACCCAGCGAATACTAATTTAAACAACTATGACCTTTATACAGCCCATCGATAATATTATTTCCGTTCACAATTATACGTTTGCGGAAAACTAAACTGAGCTAGGGTTTGCTACCGTTAATGGTTTCTGGGAATTAAAAAAAAACCCCACAGGGTCTGATAATAATGCGGTTTTATTACCGAGAACTGTGAGGGGTGTTTATTTATGAAGCAGTCGTGAACAACGACTTATCAGTTCCGATTATTGTTGACATTACTTACGACGTGATTCACTATAAAAACGTTTATTGCCATTGCTGACCCTTTACAAGCCCTACGTTGCTAATATTACGTGCAAAAAATGTCCGTAGTAAATTTTTTATACATCTTTTTAATACAATTTTATGCGTTTTACCCGCCTTTGTTCTTGGCCACCGTCGTGCCGGCTGCCCGTAATCAAACAAACCTTATGAGATATTGGCCGTCTAATAAATTGTATTTCACAGCTATATCTTTCGAAATGGATTTTATTACAAGCTTTCGCTAAAATCTTTATTTATTCGCATTCTGTATAAAATGCCATTCTCGTTTGTCTCGAGAAAACAAAATGAGCTTGTAAGTACACATCAATGTGATTGAACACACAGACATTGTACGTACTTAACACTTATTGTATTCAGGTTTTTTTTTTTTATAGTATAAGGCGGCAAACGAGCAGACCGTTTTGCACTTATCAAGACGTATTTTCCATACGCACATTATTATATTATCGCTGTACAAGACTCATGCCTCCCTTCCTAAAATTGTTATTCTCAGTACACTTTGTTTTAATTAATTAAGAAGCGTGTATTGATTACGCTAATTACTCCAATATTTTGTTTATGATACGTTACGGGGAAACCCGTCTTCTGTTGTGCGAGTATCAAAAATATTATTGGTTTTATCAGCCTTTGACCTATTAAGTCTTCTCTCAAAAAAGTTTGTGTTGCTATGGATGTACAGCTTAGACGATCTAAAGGTACAAAAGGTTATAATTTGAATAATAATTCGATCATTTTACCTACTTCTGTAATTCGGTCAATAAATGTGTTTGCCATCATTATACCTCAAAATACTGTCTAACCTATTTGTAGTTCATTTTGCCTCTTGTTAGTCTATGGTTCAGTTTATTACTACGTGGTATAATTTCTAATTATATACCTATCTTGTTCCACAGATCCGGTGTATTTTATATCGCCTACCTGCTCAACCTACTTACCTTGTAGCGTAGGCAGTATAATGTAGGTTACCAATTTACTAAACAACGCTGAATTAAGAATTATTTTATTTTAATATGTCCAGGACATTCAAAGGTTAATCATTATTCGGTACGAAGATGGCCACAGCGTTGATGTTTGTCTTTTTTTAATGAGAAAAGTCGCATTTATTTATTGACGAAGCCTTTGCAAATTGCAATGGAGGCACATTGAATAGCCGTCAGTTAAACAAAAAACAATTAATCATGTAAACAAAGGGTGGCTGTTTCTCAAAAACAAAATTACTTGTTTTAACCAGTGCAGTCACAAAGTAGCAAATTTTTTTTTCGCAAAGCTTATTTCGTTTTCAAAACAAATTTGCTATTATGACCCCAGCTCACAATATCAAACATTGTCCATTTACTTTTTCCACAAATTCGCTATGCGTCTTGGCAGCAATTTAACCGTCTCGTAAATCAGACTCGTTTCAGTTCGTTGAACACTAATTCCAACAAAGTCTAGACTAGTCAATAGCTAAGATATGCAAATGATCTATGTAAGCGCACTGTTGTAACTGTTTTACCTACACTACACCTCGGCTGCTTCAATGAAGTCTTGTCAGGTCAAGATAACAGGTGCTATACACACACAGTCTCACGCTCTCGTACGAGAAATAATCTTTTGTATAATGTATAACAGGGGCGTGCAACGTCTTATGTAACTCAACGTAAACATGGAACATCGAGTTAAATAGATACATAATGCAAGCTGATCCTGAGCTAAAGCTGGGTAGAATGAAAAGGCCTACCATTAAACTCCCAGATTGCAACTGAAACAATGCGACGCTGGGAAGATGTTGATCTCATAATAAATGACTTTTTTAAAGTAACTTGATTAGTTCCAGAAATATCGATAGCTATCGAGGATTAAATTTAATATGATTATTTTATTAATATTAGCCAGAAGAAAGTAATGCAATATCCGTGTGCTTTTGATGTGATATGAGTGATACTTTGGAGTGATTAAAATTTACATCAATATCTAATAAGTAGCGAGTAGCGCACTTGATACGCTTATTTAAATAGTGTAAATTAAGTTTTTTTAACAAGTTATCGCATGACGTTTCTTTTTAATTTAAAAACATAAATAGTAAGTATTATACATTATGCTCCAATTGAAGACTATTAATATTTCTTTAGTAATATACTTACTAAAATTAGCTCGTGTGGATGTCGGTTATCGTGATAAATTTTCGGTAGGCTAGTATAATATTATACATTATCTCGACATGAAAAATTATATTCAAACATCTCTTCACGGCGACTTATAAGAAGACCAAACAAAAAAATGCACTTTCGCATTGAGAATATTACTATGGTTTTATTATTTAATTTTAATATACACGTATCATTTAATTTCTGCGGACAATAGGTAAAATATGATGCAAAATTATCCATAATCAAACACAGTACAGTGTAAACGGCCTACCTGCAGTTTGACACGTAGCCTAGCCGCACTGCCTTAACTCTCTTATTGGCCGTGAGCTGTGCAGGAAAGAGCCAATGTTCTATTTATGTAAAACGGGTGTGACCACCAGGTGCATTCCTTTCGCTATAATAAGATTATTTGCAATGTTATAAATTAGCAAAGATATGAATAGATCACCTCTAAGGTAACTGGTAGCTCGGTACAAGGTGTACTACCTGTTTTTGAATACTTACATTTTTAATATTCGTATTCGACACCAGGTGTGTTGACCATGCATTCTATAAATTTGAATAAATTTTTTGTTATGGTAATACTTATTTTTAGTGGCGAGCATTTACTCACTTGTACTTAAACAGGGCGTGTAATGTAACGTTCTTACGAATGCTTGAGACTTCGTTCTGCATAATGGCCACAGCAAGTGAGAATTATGTAATATTTCTTCACTAAAATCTCAGGTCATGTGTGCTGTATTTTGCGGAAGAAAAAGTTAAACCAAAGTGCTTTGTAAAATAAGGTTGTCACACATCATCGACATGGTGTTTGAACGTTTGGTGAAAGGGTGAAATACAGTAACCTGTTGTTCTAATTGTATACTCGCTATAAAAACATGGTTGATGCTAAACAGTATTTTCATCCACACTGCGTAAAGGTACAATTCCGAGTTAGGCTGCAGACTGCAACCGCAGGCGACACTGCGGCTAGTGGATGTGGTCGACCGCAGTGCTGCCTGCTGCGGTCGCAGTTGCTTCTATTCCAAGCGCGGAGGCATGCCGCGACTGCACGAGTTATAGCACCATTATCTTTCACCAAATTATGCCGATATTTTGGATTCCATGTGTCATAAATGACTGGATGACCAGCAACAAAGTTAATTAATTTTTCTTCATCATCCTCTAAAAAAAGTGGTCATTTTTGTACGTGTGAACTCTCTGCAGTCCGCGACATCACTGGAGCTGTAGCGTGCGGTCGCTGCGTCGCGCCGCGACTGCAGGCCGCAGTGTTGCCGCGCTCGGAATCAATTTCATAGAGATTCATAGAAGCTAGTGGTGTCGCTTGCAGTCTGCGGTTGCAGTTTGCGGTCTGCAGCCCATCTCGGGCTTGCACCTTCAAACCAGTGACTCTTGGCTATTTCAATCATAGTTACAAGAGTTATCTCAAGAAGAACTGCAAAAATATTGTGTTACGTCTATGCAAGGTGTTATTATAGTGATAAGTTCCCCTACAATCTTGCCTAGGCCGTCTCACACAGAATAATATTCATCTGAAGTACTATTTGAGTAATGTTCACGTTTCGGATATATTTCGCAACGCTCGAGGACATAGGATCAATTCGTAATTATGTGCGATGAAAGCCAAAAGCGTGACCTTTCGCTGGGTCGCTTTTAATGGAGATTTGTCTGGCCCAAACATAACCTTTCGACGGTTAACCTCAAACGATACATTATTAATGTCTTTGTAAAATACCCCACGTATACACTACCCTGTACACCAGATGGAAAATTCACTTGATTTTTATAATAAGTACAAGTTGTATGGTATTTTTGCTCAACACTTAATCAAGTGTCGATGAACGTAATTGGGACGAATGTTCCCCTCAGTATATTTTATTATCTTACAGTTTAAACTTTTAAATTGCCACCACCCTGCCTTATAGCATCTTCTTGTAATGCTGTTCAAGATTTTCATCGCATCTTATTTCACAACAGATCAATTCCCAGAATGCCAAGCGGAATAAAAATCTGACCTTTTCGCTCGCGCTTTGCATCACAGATGAGTGACAAAGACGAAAGTCTGCGTTCAGATCTCAAGCTTAGCATAGGCGCCATAAAGATAAAGATGTATGATGCATAACTTTTCGGAGAAACGAGAAACTATAAGTGCTTTAATATGTAACTCTTTGATCAACATTCGATTCTAGAAAATTACAGCTGTTTAAACAATTCCTTTTTTTACGATAGGCAAATTAAAAATGGCATACGAGATAGATTAATTATTAAAAATGTCGAACCTTTCGGCTAAGTGTCCTTCACTCAGCCACTCGTCTCGCTAGTCAAAATGAAGAATTGTAGATATACTTCCCACAAAACATTACGAAACGAGAAACTTGCCAGACAGAAATTAAATTCGCAAAGAAATCTGTAAAGAAACATTATTGTGGCATATTTTCTTGCCTTCTTAGAAATCAGAAATAAAAATCTTAACATTTCGCTGTTTGGAAGATAAGGCACTTTATCGGTTAAAATATCGAAAAGCCGCTGGCTTCTAGACACATTTTGGTTTATCATATTATTTCTTTCATAACAGTCTATTTGGATCCATACTGTTTACCATAACTAAAAACATTTTAATGATAATTAAAAAGAATATTATAGTCCGTCTTGTCCAACCTATGCTTTCCTTAGAATCTTAGATGATTAATTTTTGCGATGACTTGTAGAAAGCTGATCATAATTGTCCGAATTAAATATAGTATCATTCTTGTCGCGATTAATCGATATTTCAAAATGCTTCCGTAATGGCGGCTTGTAAATTCAACATAAGACCACTGAGTGGAGGGCAACCCGTTAATATTTCATAAACCTCTCTATTGCTTCGAAACTATGAAGGAAAAATTAAACCCACGCAAAATTTACTCCATGACGTAGTATACAATGTACTGTGTACATAGGTCGTCAACGTATTTAATATTCGATCTAATAACAAAAGGTAAAATTTTCTGCCATGATTTGTATTTTTACAAATTATATGAAAATTTGTAACCTTCCAATGCTACGCACGTAATATTAAACCAACGATCACACACGATACGGGGAAGAAGCAAGGCATCCATTTGTAAATTACATTTTCTACTTAATTCCGGAACCGTGGTCGCAACGTATTTGCTTCGGTCAGACCTTTCTACATCTATGCGTTGTCCTGTGAAACCGACGAAATACGTTTTTGTTGTGATTTCTTTGACGAAAAGCTCGAACATGCTCGACCTGTGTTGGCTACACGATTAGTGGCTAGCTTCATTGTGGTTTATCAAAAAGTTTCGACTAGCGCATATGGTTGTACAAGATGCCAATTAGCCCGACCTACGCCAAACTTGCTATGGCCTAGTAACATTTATTTGAAATCTTACGAAATAAAATGTTATAAATTTTACACATTTCGTATGAAACTAATATTATCTTTTCTTTCAGGTATGTATCCAGTCCGATGACACTGAATTATCATTCATTCAATTGACGTAAGTGTAAATATGTACTTAGATTATTTTTAACCTTCGCTGGGCTATACGAAACGCTGTTTAGTAAAAGGTCTCAGTCGTCAGTCATAAATAATTAAACAAATAAGGAAAAATCCAAAACTCTTCCGCATAAGCCCTTGTTCAATATTAAAGAACATAGCTTGCTATGAAAGGTGTATACACGATTTTGACACGTCATGGGTGGGAGATTTGACATACGGATCTGCTGGCGGAAAATGAGTCAAAATATATGTATGCATTTAAGTGATTGTGAGAAGTCAAATGCCGATTTACTGGTTGGCTGAATGTGACTAAGTATACAAATAAATCATTTAAATGTTGACACTCCGATTAAAAGATAATTTAAAGTAATTATCTTATAATTGAAGTTTCAAAATGATATCATTTTGAAACCACATGCAGTCTGTTTAAAGAGAAGTGATTTAAAATCATCGATGTTACAAGTAAAAAGAAGTAGATACGTTATAGGCGTACCAAAAGCAGGACGCTAAACATAAGCCAGTTGGCAAGTCTGACATAATATGTATGTGTGACGTCGCGAGCTGGCGTCATAGTGAAACTGACACATCTTGTCAACCGAAAATAAAATATGGAGTTATCGATGTGTGCGTTAGTAGTGTAACGTTTCTACGGATTGATTACTACGTATGTAACGTATCTACGACTTTCAGAATATCATTGTTTAAAAGCGATTCAAACGACTAGACTGTTTTCAAAATGAGATTAATAATATTACAGGTACTTATTAAAAAAAAAGATTTGTATTTTCATATTTGTAAGACCATTGAAACATCTTGAAGTACACGTACGATGTTTACAAAAGGAAGCGTTTCTTCAGAAGTACGCATACATATCTTATGTTGATAACATTTATCACCAAACAAAATAGCAGTTGACGACAACCTGTTGCCATAACGCTTTATCACGGCGTCGCGTTGATATCGAAATTCCTTTAAGGATAATTCCAGTCGTTTTATCTCGGTGCCTGCTTGATACAATAATAATACATACATCAACGTGAGTCACCGATTTTTATCGGCTATCGGCTTGTGCCACTCCTTGTTTCATCGTCACTGCGTCGCGGACTCGGACGGACATTGAAGTTTAATCTCATTGATTACAGAAGTAGACATTGTAAAATAATCACTAAGTGGATTACGGCCGGCGCGTCCGTCTGTCTTCCTTACACTTCTCTACTAACTTATTTTATTTCCTTTTTAAGAAAAGATTTTAACCCGGGGTCCATGAACTTCGAAGGGGTTCGCAAGTGAGTTGCTTCGTAAAGATGTTAAAATAACACTGGAAATCTTAATATATAAAATCCTTGCGTTACTGACTGACTGACAGACACGCTACAGCCGAAACTATTGGGCGCAGGAAGCTGAAATTTGGAATGTATGTTCATTGAGGACGGTAGGGGTGCACTAAGAAGGGATTTCCCGAAATTCCCACGGGATCGGCCAAAACGGGTAAATTTAAAAAAATGCAGGCGTAGCTGCTGGCGTCCTCTAGTTACTAATAAAAAGCTCGCAACTTGAGAAAAGCCACTTATTTCTTTATTAATATGAATGGTGAGTGAGTTTGCTTGGGGTCGATGTAATGACTTCAAGTTGTGCATGATAGCTAAAAGGTTAAGCAACCCTGTTTTAAAGTAATATTTTGTTAAATGTGATGCCTGCTTATTCTCAAATGGTAAATAGTCGTAGTACAGTAACAGTCGCATCGCGTCTGTGTTTCCTCTTAGCAACATTATTAATAACAATGATTAGGTATGCGTTGCATAACATTAATAGATACTGCACGATAGTTCATAATATTGTTGCATGCACTATCAACGTTAAGAATCTGTCAGTGTATGACAAGTGCCAATAGAACATGACCGGAACGCTTCGTCAATTGTTGCTTGATGCTTCCCATCATAATAAAATATCAGTTTTGATTTATACCCAGACGATCGCTAGACAAAGACCTCCTCTCGGAGTCAAAATAATGTCATGTATTTCAATAGCTGTTTGCAAGCAGTCTATCGTATACCTTATTTGTTGCTTGATGCTTCCCGTCATAATAAAACATCAGTTTTGATTTATAAGCAATCTTACCGCTGGAGAAAACCCTCCTCTCAGAGTCAAAATGATGTCATGGATTTCAATCGCCATATTCCACCAGTCTATCCTAGGCTCAGTTGTTGTTCGATGCTTCCCATAATAATAAAATATCTGATTTGATTTATAGGCAGTCACATAGCTGGACAAAGACCTCCTCTCAGAGTCAAAAAATTGTCATGAATTTCAATCGCCATATTCCACCTTTCCACTGATCATAACCTCTTCTAACATGTACACAACACAGCAATAGCATTCTAACAGCCAGTTCATTACCTATCTTATATCGATATAGAGGACGCCAGCAGCGACGCCTGCACTTTTTTTTAATTTACCCGTTTTGGCCGATCCCGTGGGAATTTCGGGTAATCCCTTCTCAGTGCACCCCTACGGTCCCCAAGAAACATACATGCCAAATTTCAGCTTCCTGCGCCCAATAGTTTCGGCTGTAGCGTGTCTGTCAGTCAGTCAGTAACGCAAGGATTTTATATATTAAAATATTTTACTATTTATCAAACAACATAAACATTGCCTTAATAAAGTTCAATAAAAATAATGCACCAAGTAACCTTTCTTTACAAGTTATAAAATATCAATTAAAGTATTTAGGTCAATGTGGTGCTTAACGATAACACAAACTTAGGTATAGCTTATTTTTATAGATTAAAACGCATATGTTATTGTTGAATAACACGTTTCCAGTTTCGATATGATTATGCCATAAATTATATTGCTGTCCAGTGTAGTATTTGCTTTTCATTTCCTGAACGAATAATGTACCTATTCGACATTGGAACCTTTAAGAAGCGTGCATATTCTTTTTTAAAAGGTAGGCAACGCACTTGTGATACTTCGGGCATTGCGGGCGGGCGGCAGTAATCACTTACGATCAGGTGACCCGCTTGCACGTTTGTCATCCAATGCATTAAAAAAAACAGCGTTCTTATATAAATAGTATTTCGATGGGAACTTTTCGTCCTAAGTCGAAATACCTAGCTAGGTTTCAGTAAATTCTTAATCTAACATTTTGACTATATTCGATATGTTTATAATGTACCATCCTGTTTATGCCTAAGAAAATACGGCTGTGATACATTTTGTCAATTAGTACCAAATTGTGTTGTGTGATCGGTGATAACCATCGGGGAGTAATTTTGTGTAGAGAAGCAAGCACTTCTCTCGCCACTGATTTAAGAACAATCTATCACAAGCCGAACATCAGTGTAGATGTGTGTGAATTTAATATTGTGATATGTGTGTATGTGTGACTTACGACAATTTTTAGGTTTATAAATACAAAAGGTATAACTCAAAAATGTTGTTTAGTAATTTTGTAACCAATTTGCCGAAGTTTTTCAACCGACAAAGTATCCTCAACAGTCTACCGAACATATCGTAAAGGGAATAATACACTAACCATAAAATTAATAAAATAATCGTAGAAGGTAGTCCATTTTTATGACAAATATATGTCAACAGGAAAAATGAACTCATTCAGTTACCTCTTTTGTTAGGTTTTCATATCACTCATAACGTCATCGTACTAATTTAACGAACGGGAAAGTTTCTTGTTGCTATGTACATATGAGTATATGTATTATATACAATTGCGTCATTATGCTTTGGGTTCAAGAGTAATGAAACAATAGAATATATATTCGTGATAAAATGTAGTACTTATTAGTAGTTATTTAATAAACAACTTGACTTTACCTAAAGAGTAGAAAATATTCCACATGACAATCTCTTTTCGAAATGTTATTAAGTTATAATTACTAGAAATAGAGTGCAACGCTTGCAAGCTCTATACGTTTCAGGATTGGTTAAGTTTATGCATGTTAGCTAATGTAACGATATGAGAATATTATTCCAAAATATTGAATAACATATTCCAATGAGATTACGAATACTTCACAGTCAATGTTGTATACAAAATAAAGAACTGCAATAAATGAGATTAAGTTTTCAAATAAGTAAACAAAAATTAATTTACAAACAAAAAACTGGATAAAAGCTTTTATAAATAATCACAATCTCTATAGGTATTTTGTACTAATGTGGCGTAATGTTATTATCTATTTGTAATGCTCGCGAATAAACACTAAAATGAATAGCAGAATGCCTTAACAACAGGTTGATAGAGAACGTTATTTAAATTAAAAGGTAAAAAAAAACTAGGCAACCCATACAAAAAGTTTCGAACTAAAACGGCTCTCGACACCTGAGTGGTTTCTAGACTCGAAGAACAATGAAAAGCCATTAATTTCCCAAATTATCTGCTACATAACTCAATCAATTTTGACAGATTTCCCTACTCACTGATGAAATATTGAGAGGGGTACTTACGACATAAGTAAGAGTAGCATAATAATATATTATTTCGACGCAGGTAAAAGAAATTAATATTGAGATATGTTACGCGTTCTCACGGGCAGTGTTCCAGACTTCATGGTAAATTAAATCTGCTGGTTAAGTCTGACCTAAATTTCTAATGAACCAGTCGTCTATATCACTAACGTATCAATATCAACGAGCTGCTTTTTCACCCCTGGCTCCAGTTAGTTGGTCGTGGGTTTTCCGCACTTAGCCACTTATTTGGGCCATTGTGCGTAAGTGGCGTCTTGATTGACACCGACTACTCATACCACCTTAGCTCCTTCCAGAAAGCCACTAGTTGGCTGGTGTCGTTCAAAGCCTCACATATGGTTCTGAGGTTGTTCAGCTGCTTTTCCCGTTGATCGCTCCACGCTTGTGCCGTGCAGAATGACATGAGCGGGTGTTTCTTCAGTTTCCATCTAGCCCCTGCACAGTGGGCTGTCCGTAACGCCTATGTTGAATAGGTGCTTGTTGAGTGGACAGTGGCCGGTTCCAACAGAAGGGTGTTATAGATTTAACGTGTCTGTGGATCTGTATAACTGTGGCAACGTAGCTCCTAAACGAATTACAGATCATTAAGCTTTTTTTTTTTGTTTAATGCTGACGTGGTCAAGATGTTTCTTAGCTATAATTTATGAATATCTACATGTCTCTGTGTGAACTAAAAATTTTTATTTTTAAAACCATAGCCATTTACTGCATGACGGTTGCCAAGTGAACTCACGTAATAAATAAAGAAAATTTGCATGTTTCCCCGATTAGTCATCATCGTATCTATGTGATAACAAATGAGTTTATTGCAGCATGAGTCCGCGAAGTGGCCGGTGCAGATGTACTCACGCCTCTATTTATAGACGTGTTTACTGTACATAACATTTTCTATTTACACAGTGACCTAGTAAGCATAAAAAAGTTTGACAGAAATAGAAGCTAATAGAGCACTATACCTACTGGCTTCGTATGTAGTAAGTAGATGAAAAGTTTAATGACATTTCATGACTTAAGGCCTAGATTTTCAAATAAATATTTTTATATAGACACCAATATTAAAATACGTGTTCCGTGTGGTGACGGATTAAGAATACGGAAAGTCACCACCCCATATCATCCCATGGGTGTCGTAAGATCCGATAGAGGGAGCATATTATGCAGAGAACAGCACTGTAAGGGAAGGAAAACTTGATACAAACCCTATACCAACCCGTTTGCCCCGCGTGGTAGAGTAGGCCAATTCCTCCTTTCAAAGGCGAGGCCTAGTCCAGCAGTGGACTGCTAAAGGCTGATGATGACGATTAAAATACGTAATTAAATTAAATCTGTATTTAAGTTAAATGTCTTTTGTTCTGCAGTTTTACTTTACGAAGAAGGGAATGCAGACAAGTTTAACTTACAATATAATATGTATGTAAACAAACAGTCAATTTTAATGTTAACGAGGGCGAAAGTATATTTTTGAACACAATTTGAATTTGCTATTAGTTTGTCACCACTTTCTTACATTTAAATTCATATTTGATGTATTCAAAATTATACTTAACTTATGTCAACAACATTGGAACGCGTGTACAGAACTCATTTTCAACTATACAACAAAATGACAATGTATCCGGCATTTATAAAAGATTTTACATCAAAGCATGTTTTATAAAACCATAAATGAAATAATTGTACTGATATAATTGTTATGCTTTATACGATATTCTTTAGTAAGGGTATTTAATAGTACAAATCGTATAAAGCTACTGGTACATAAATTGTAGGAAATTTTCTCTACTTTAATTTATTACTACTATTTTATCGTAAAATGAGTTGGATCGGTTATTCTCAAAAACTATAATTGAGCGCAATTTTTCCAATATGGCGGCACGAGCGGCAAAGATACGAGGTGGCAAAGTGAAAATTCGAAAATGTCGAAAACTATAAAATCACCAATTTACCAAACTCCCGGAACTTTCCAGGTAAAACTACCCAATGACTGGACGATAAGTACTATTTTAATTGTACACACCTCTTTTAGCACATCCTTTTTCTTTTTCATGCATGGTTTTATTTGGATGAAATATTTTTTGGCAATAATAAGGATCGCATGTGTGCCAACGCACAGGTTTTGAACAAAAAGCGGTTCAATTTGAGAAAACTGTGATTTGTACTCTTTGTCTTCAAGTTACCGCCTACGGTATCCTTGAGATATCTCATACAAAATTCTATTTCATACAAAATTCATAAAATCAGTTATAGGGGGCAGGTAGGGTGATACTGGCCCTTATTATAAAACAAAATGCTATCACTATGTTTACTAAATACGTGCGATATGCCAACTAACAATAAAGTTATGCGTTGTTTAGTACGTTATCAGGGATTATAAGAACTATGATTAATGATAACTGTTTGTTTTTCTCTATTGTATGTACATGTAGGTACAACATGTTGATGACATGATAACCTACGCCGTATTTCTAATCATCAAGCAAATCAGCAAAGAATTGCGTGTTGTGTTTTTTTTTTTGTATTGCGCTTATATGTTAACGCTGTTTACGTAAATATCATCTTGGTATGCTCTACAAACATTCCGGTGATTCAGCAAGATTACATTTGGCGCCAAAATTAATCTTATCATTCATGGAAACTAGTTCACTACTTATCTATCCGTAGACGTCAAGGCAAAACTTACCAAGTAACAGGTTGACGATAAGGAATATTATTATTTACTCATTGATAAATAAAGATATCGCTGCAATGCTATGTCCCAACTTTGTTTACTTGATAATCTAACAACTGCAATATTTCAACAAAACCGCAGTCGATACCACCGGTCGACCTAGAGATGCATATAATTTAATCATTATCTTCGAATTATAGAGGATGGACATTGAACAACCTTGTAAAAACTGGTATTCATTCATAGCTATTCCGTCGTTGAGTGCATAAATGCCAGCGCCGCCGGAAATAGTCATTGACATGTTAATATAAACTGTTGGGTCTGTTGGAGTAAAATTCTATTCGTTTTATTCAGTCAGTATGAGAATCATATTCTGAAAGTGCAAGATTAGTTTCACGTTCCATTCACACGGCCGTCCCAAGATTTGAAGTTCGCCATACAATGCCAGTGTTCGCATTCCTCTATGTCACGATAATATCGGCGTTTCCGATCCCGTCTCTATCTGTCTTCATAACAATGTAAACACTTTGAATACGTCCCAACGTTACACGTTGAATTTCCCACATCGATGATGGCGTTACTATAAGTAACAAGTTGTCGCGAAAACGGCATCTTCTTACAAAATGTGTGAATGTTGTCGATATAGTATAAATTGTTATCTAAAGCTTGCGTTGTATTGAAACTTAGCGGTTGCTCGTATGCAAAGTTATTCGCTACCCGCTCCTGCCTTTTACTGATATCCGCCGTTCGTCAAACCGCCCCCGGGAAATTACGTGCCACGCAGCAATTCCTATGCGTAGTGCTACCAGAAAATGTAATTAATTTCATATATTATTATAAAACAATGAACGCTTTCAAACGCGCGTTTGTGTGTGATACATGTTCGTTTCTTTACACATACATTATGAACGTACGGTAGCTTTTGTTACTGCTTGTTACACGGCACGAATAATCAACTTAAAAAGTTTTTTTTACTTGGCTATGGGGTATTAGTCAATGTGCTATATATAAATAGGTTCTACCTAAATGTAGTCTCCATCAACATGCATAAACACACTAGCTAGAAGTAAAATGAAATTCATAACGTCAAATAGGTACGATTGTTGATAATTAGCGCTGTCGCTGTAGTTAAGAGTTGACGAGTGGAGATGCCTCGGACGGCACGCTTAAGGCCGCAATTACAAAGCAAAATAAACAAAAAATATCTGTGCTGTAGGCCTGGTGGCTGTGGGACACCTGTCTCTATGAAACAGGTTTGGTGCGCCGCTCGCGACGCGACCGTGTGAATGGAAGTGATGAATCTTCTCATATGTACCAAAACTGGTTTCGGTGAGAATGTTTTAATCAGCATGTTTTAGGGTTAGAATGTAAATAGTTGTTTGCACATCATTTACTCTTCATAATAAAAACACATAAGGAAATGCGAATACAAGAAAAATGCACTTGACTTGTAAACTAATAAATCACAAAGGAGTATTTTATAGCAACATCTGTCTCGTTAATTGTAACAAAACCCAGTAAATATCATCGTGTCGCAATATTCTGGTGTGGTGTGATATAAAGCGAGGTGTTATTTTATCCGTGCTCGATCATTATCAATCTATCGTGGATGTGCTCGGGAGCCTGACGAATTGGCCCGCATTCTACTGGTGCCGACGCTGACCGCTCTCCTCGAACCTATTACGTTCTATGTTGTTTTGTTTCGTACCTACTACCTACGTACTTTTACAAGAACGTCATGTTTTTAACGCGGTACGGAGATAATAATGGCCATTTATATTTCATTGCTAAGGCATAAGCCGTATTGAGAGGATCCAAAAGAAAGAAAGATAGATTCGTGATGTGATAGCAAGTGTGAAGGTCTTTCAATCGCTATAAGATATCTGTTATATTCAACCTCACATCTTTATGTGCTCGTAAGAAACAGGAAACAGCCTCCAGCAAACTTGCCAAATATATTTTCCTTGAAATGAAGTTATCCTCAATGAATATGGAGATTAGTCTACAATTACACTACGAGAAATCTTATGGCCACATCTCACTACCAAACTATCAACATCACAAACTTTGGAATAATAAGGAACGTGCCAGTGTCGTTATCCTCGTCATAATCTTTTTTTACAAAACCCAAATCCGAATCGTCGCTTGCAGTTTAAAATAATCATCACATTTTCCTGTTAATATCCACCGCCCTTCCCACAAAAAAGTAAACATCCAGCAACTAAAAACGAGTCGGCTTAAAACTGGCTCTCGTATACAAAGAGGAGATATAAATAATCAATACACTCGCATTTATATCCCATTGTGGAGTTAACAACCGTTGTAAATGTACCACGTTGTAAATATTTTTATAGAGTCAAAGCGAATTGCGCGTACAGGTGGAATACAAATACCTATTGTCGGGAAATCCCCGTCGCAGCGGCGTCGACGCCACGCCACGCCATTGTAGCTATTACTTGCTTATTGCTTGCTATTGCTAAGGTTAGCGTGACCGCCGAAATATTAAGTGCTGTGTTCGATCGCGGCTAATTGCCATAGTTTACAAATTATTGAGGCGAACTCGGCTACAGTTATTGAATTAGTACGTTTTGTACGCCGTAACTGGCTTTACAGTCATAAAGGAGGTAATGTTGTTTGTCACGTGACGTTACGACATATTATTCATACGGATTAGTAAGCAGTTTATTTAGCTAGATGTATATATCCGTAATGTGAACGTTTATCTCAAAATCTATCAAATATAGAATTTGGACAGTTGTCAATCATTTACCTAATAAGGTCCACGGTATAATGTAAACTATTATAATAACCCAAATTTACCCTACATAGTTACAAACGATACCATGCTTATTTCATAGACGCCACATAAAATGCCCATACAGCCCGCAAGGTAAATAAATGTGTTTAATTAAAACGTATACGTAAATAATCATATCAGCGTAATAGGTGTGTTTGTCTTATAATATTGTTAATAGAAGACGTGTGATGCACTACAAGGAAATTGGAACTATTAGGTGTAGCCGTGTCAAAAAAAAAAAACAATTGTCTTGTTAGTCTAATGATAAATTAGTTTATTCGCGCTTTTGGTGGCCCATAGCGATCTTGGTTGTCAGACTGTGGCTTTTGGGGATAAGGAAATTCTCTTAGGACTATAATGCCTGGGGACCTACTTTATTCCTATAACCTGTTGCTCAATAAAAACCATAGAATCATACTGGATATTTCAGAAGTAACTACTACTGAAAGCTTGAGAAAAGGTCTGCGATACTTTAAGGAGCTTGAAGGACGATCTGAATTTGTGTCCACAATTAGTCCTATGTAAAACTTGTTGAAAAGTTGCTTTATGATTGCATGCATGCACGCGATGTAGAATGGAGTATAAAGATCACCTGTCCCTCTTACTAAAGCAGATTGTCTTTTATAACAAAATTGTTCTGTTCTTTTTGATCGTTGTCTTAATTTCTCGGTGCAACTTTGTATCAATATGAGTCTAAAGTAGTAACTGCTATGTGCATCTACCTTATAATTACGTTAAGCAATGATGATTGCCGGTTATTTGACGAGTAAAGACAGCTGGACGAGCTTTGTTTTCTTTTTGGAACTCTGCCTGAACAATATTTTCTCTCCGTAAGTACCTCTCGGCGCGTCACGTCCACTTTCCGAGAAAAAGTAATTCGAAAACAACAAAAAGACATTCGATCTAAAAATATATCTGATGATAATATTCCAAGTATATGCGAGTTTAATGTCCTGTGCACCTTGCGGTATCAATGTTTTAGGCTTGTAAGACCTACGCTAATGATGCAAACGACATATAACAGCCAGAGCATCTGCAATATTATTAAAAACATTTACAGAACATGCAATAACACTAAACATAATGGCCAGCTCTTTAGTGAGGCGTGTTCTATAAAATTCCTTACTAAACGCTTGTACACTCATTCTCAGAACAATTTGCTAATCAAAGAATAACTATGTTTTACATTTCACCTGCTTTGTAATATGTGTATCGCATGTAATTGTACCAAAATGTGTCGCATTGGGTTATCGTTGTGTGTGTACTGTGTATGTGAGACATTTAAAAATATTTGTTTAAGTATAGACTTCCTGAGAAATAAGATATGGGTTGGTTTTAGTAAGAAAACGTTATATAAAAACATCAATGCTCTTTATTTCTAGATAAATTACCTTTGAGATTTACTTTTCTTTGGGTACTCAAAAATTTGCCGTTTAAGCTTCAGCATGTAATACATTAGTATACGTGGGACACTCAAAAAGTTTTGCGACACTAAAAAAAAACGTTCTATAAGTAAATATATTTTTATTACATCCTTTCAAAGTACTCTCCACCAGCCTCTATACAAAGTTTCATGCGTCTTAACCAGTTTTCGAAACAATTTTTCCAGTCCACCGCAGACACCTCGTTTACAGCCTGCTCGAACGCTGAGAACGCATCATCCGGCGACGAAAATTGTATCGCTTTCAGCTGATTTTTTATTTCTGGGAATAAGAAGTCACACGGTGCTAGGTCAGAGCTGTAAGGAGGGTGACCCAAGAGTTTGAGCGGTGTGCTATCTAGGAAGTCCCTCGTTTTGATTGCGATGTGGGCGGGCGCATTATCGTGGTGGAGCAGTAGCCCGCGGAGCCCTGTGTTTGGTCGCTTGTCGCTCACAACAGAGAAAACTTCTGCCAAGCATTTGGTAGCTTACCATTCGACGTTAATACTTCTTTGGTTTCGCAAAGGAATTGACACCAAGTAGCCAGTCAAATTGAAAAAGCTCGCGATCAAATTCTTCCCTTCGCTTCTAGGTCGCTATAGGTAGGCGTTGATTCGTTTTGAAACACCCAAATCGTCGACTGGCGCTTTGTTTCTGGATCGTATTGATAAATCCAGAATTCATCACCTGTAACGATGTCGTAAACACGCCGGGACCAGCCTGCTTCAAATTTGTCTATCATATCATGGCACCATTCCACCCTTGCCTGCTTCTGAACATCCTCCGCACCCGTAGATGCACGTGTAGAGTCTCTTGAAGGCTTCCTGATCCAATCTGCAGTATAAGCTGAATCTCGTATGTAATTCGTCTATTGTCTTGGATCTAATTTTCACTGCTAACATGTTTTCTTCCGTAATAGCCGTCAAAGGGCGACCACTTCTTTCTTCATCCCCCAATGTTTGTCAACCGCGCTTAAATTCATTATACCAACGATACACGGTTGCCTTAGAAGGGCCTTCATCCATGAATGCCATTTGAAGTCTATCGTACGATTCGTCCGGTTTCAGGCAACACGTAAAATCGTAAAAAATCATAGCGCGAAAATGTTCTCGACGCAAATCCATTTTAGTCAATAAAACACAGTGACAGAATATTTTCAAACCATTAATATTGACAAAAAAGTAAAGTGGCATTACCTAAACTTAAGTTCCTTTAATGTGCCCATATAGCCATTGTTTAACAGTGAAAACTAAAAAAAATATAATTGCGTCATTACAGCCCTTGAACAAAAATGGTCGCAATCATTTTGAATTACATGTTTATGTGAAAATAATCACGTCACGTAAAACGCTGTACACAATTAAGGACATGTACTTACGACAATTACTAAACAACCGTGCGAATACAGAGTACGACAGTCCGCTGCATACGCTGACGTCACTGCGTACATAAGTCAACAATTGCAGCCGACTCAACAACTCTTTATGTTTTATTTGTCGTGCTCGTGAACTAACGCCGAAACACCAATAATTTAATCAAAATCATGCTTGCAATCGCTTGAAGGAACAATTACTCTGGAAGTCATTGCGGCCAGCCAATCTGGACATAGGTAGGTATTATGCCACAACAATATGTACTCTTTCTCATTTCTTAGTCTATCGGACCTCTCGCTCTGAACTTTGATCTACTATACTATACAGTCGTTGCGTAGTGGCAACCAGCTCGTTGAGACGACGTATTTTATTATTGTTACAGCCCACAATTGACTTCATGTATTTACCTTATTGTAGTTTAGGGCCGCAATCTCGCTTTATGAGTTTTAAATCTTATTGTAAATACATATGTTTTGACAAGTTGATTTGAGCTTTCAATGAACGCGCTTATCTGAATGACGATTGTAGTGTATCAATTTATCAATTGATTGGCGTTTATGATTGTGGAGTATATTGTAGGAAATTATCTATTTTGGCTCAGGGTTGCTAGCAATATTTGACTCAAATAAAACCATTCGGTGATGTAAATAGTCTCACTTTCAGATATTGAGGATTATGATCATTTGTGGCACCGAAACAATTAGGTAGGTACACCAAAAAAAGGTGAATTCAAATTGAGATAGTTTCTATACTGCTATTGAATAATAACAATAATAGCTCAATTTTAGTAATCATTAGCAGTCAATAATGTAGTTAAGCTGTTGCTATCTGAAATTTGGTGCTATTTAAACCGTGGCGATATTTTGAGATTGGTTTTATTACCACTAACAAACTGCGATAAGACACTGAGTGGACGATTAAAAATATGAACAATGGAATAAAAAGAGAAGAACAGAAATGCTGATTTAATACATGAGTGTGTTACATAAGTGAGATTTACATGAATACAATACTTGTACGTCACAATACGTCCGATAACCAAAGTCTGACCGTGAAGACTTGTGACTACCTTCTCTCAATCTGATGATCGGCGATTCTTATCTGAAATGGGCGAACACATGTAGTCAAGTCTGATAAAATATTACGAAAACTTATCCGAACTTCATAATAACTTATTAGGGTTTGAAGACTTTTAAAGAATTTGCTAGAGATTCTATAATATGGTAAGACGAGAAAATGTTCGAACTACGCTTACATCGAGTAAGCATAGATCGTTTGTTACACAGTTTTTAAAATATTTGGGAAAAGATATGCTTTAACGTAGTATCGTTTATTTTCACCGAAATAGAGTAACGTGTCACGGTTACACGTCACCCGATATTCTGTACACATCGGGGCTTCTCTCTCTATTTTGTCTTTGTGTAAACTGACCCGGTTGATAATTGATATGAAAACTTATTAAACCCCCTTTTGACACCGTTTGACTTTAACTATCTGCAATACAATCCTTATAAAATGAGCGTTATTAGTAATAGATGGAAACAGGTTGCTTTGTTCTTATATTATTATGTACCGTGTGTATTATTATCTAGAGTTAAATTGGTACATTTCAGATTGGTTCATAATGATTGTTAGAACATAGAGCATGGGATTCATAACCAACACGGTTTACGGTTCGTTACTGTTACACTGCCAATATTTTCCGTAAATGTAGAAAATCTTAAAAAGTATGAACCAAATTAACAGCGATAACATCCATCAAATAAGAATTTCGCGTAAACTATATGTAATACGATAAGCTCATTAAATAGATTGCCTATACAAAAGTGAAACTATTATTCTAGAATCGAAATATCTAGTGTTGAGTAACGTGTCTAAATGTGGTGTTTGCGAGTGTGCGCGGCGACTAAGTGGGGCCGGCCCAGCCGTCCAGTGGGCAAACACTCGCACCCGACCCATATTGGCCCTCACTTGTCACACTCCACACCGTATTCACACTTCTCGCGTGACTGGCAAAAAATCCCTATTACTCACCCTTCTCGCCTTATTGGCACAATTAGCCGCTAAGTAGGCCCCTTAATGTATCGCCATCCAAACTATATTTACCAGTTATATTTCACCCCGGAAAACTACTTTGAGCTTTGACTTTGTGATTGTTATTCGTGTTATTGCTATTGTACGGCTCAGCTTTATGACTTTAATGGCTATATATTAAGTTCACTTGTTAACTTCCCCTACCGTGCAACTCTGAATCAACAGACAGAACCTTTTAAGATTTTACCCGATATTCGCTATCGGAAGACATCCTAAACTATCCGGTCCAGAAACTAGATAAGATCTAAAAAGTTTTACTTGTTTGTGCGTTAATTCAATACGGATTGCCTTCGTTTCTAGGCCTTTTGATATATCTGCCAAGTGTAACGTCAAGAATAGATATGCACTCAATGGAGTATATAGGGCAACCGGAATACATGATACTTGGAAATCCTTCCGACATGTGCTAACAAACTTTAAATGTATTTTGAATTGCGATATTTGTTTGTGTTCGTATTCATTTTAGTGTTGTTGTTACGATTCATAATACTTGTTATAGGCGATGTCGTAATAGAAACACAAAGGTAACAATCGACGTTTAGAAATATGAATACGCAATTCCTTTGTTTGTACGACTATGTAGAATATACTCAGTTGTGTACACAGCAAAGTGCATTACATGCAAAAAAAACGAGTGGATACTCGGCAGCCATGCGACACCTATACGACGGGCGACGAATTCGCTCATCAGTATATTTATAGACAAACAGGATATATTATAAGTCCGTTGACATCGGGAAACAGGTGCCAGATCAATTCATTTTCTGCGTCGTAATCACTATTTATTTAAATTATACACTAAGTAGTAAAACTTAGAAAACACATCTCCTATGAATGTAGCTAGAGTGTTGAGCCAGAGCTAATCTCTTTCAATTAGCACGTGTCGTATTATCTGAATTTACAACGTTCTTTGAAACGCGATAAAAATAGTGACTTGTTGTGAAGATTAATAGCCATGTTTATTGTAACATATTATTATGTGAATACCCGATTCATTTGGGTGTTGTATATTAAATTTTAGCGAAAGTTAGGTATACCTACCTAGACAAATAGGGATATTTTATTAGAATGTTTCAAAATGCCGACTTTTATGTTCAATGTTTATCCAATTGTCGCAAATAATTGGCAATTTGGCAACTGCCAGCCTCATATACTTAAATAAAATAAATATAATTAGATTATTTTAATATGATTGGCACAGCTAATATAAAATTTACGACACGAGTACGTCGATCGGAAGGTTTCCACGTTTCTATAATTCGCTATTTTTTATGTGAATATTATCAGTGAGTACATGTATGGTATAACGTGGGGATAACAGCGGTTTTATCGTCGCGCGTCTCTGTCACTGGGCGGGCGTCGGGCGCTGCGCGTCCTTGACTCGCTCGGGTCGTTGACGCCGGCGCCGCGGGGGACGCCGGCACTCGGCCCAGTCGGCCCTACATTATGCACACGCGACTGCCTCGGCTCCCTTCTGATCGTTCAAGACGTGCTTTGGCGCCGCAGACACGCGCCGCGCACGCCGCACACGCTGCACGCGGCATGCTCACTGTACAGCTACAGATAAAAAATACCTGCGAATTTACCCGCGCTTTTACACTCGACGAGTCTTTGATTCTCCTCTAGCTTTTGATTTAGGACGCGGTTTTACAAAATCGGTTTAATTAATTATGTACACAGCAAATTTATTATTTAATTTCTTAAATTAATTAGAATATTGCTCTTCGTTTATTATAACAATTTTAACATCAGCAGGTATAAACAAATCCAATTATACGCGCCGAAGAAATAACGTGATAGACAGCAACAAGGTCGCCGAGGACATACACGTAAACAAAAACAAAGTCGTCGCTAATGTCCGTGTTCATTGACGTTCACGTCCATAGACAAGGATTTCCCGAGGCGAACCTCATCCCAGAGGAAATTAGCTTCTTATGTTTCACGCGTTTCCTTCGCCTGCGGACAATTGAATCTGCCCAACGCAAATTGATATTTTTTGCGACACTCCGATTGCCCGATGCAATTTCCCAACTGGTCTCATACTACGTCGATGTCTTCTGAATCAAAAGTTGCTTAATCATCGTAATTTGAGATTATTTTAACACAAACATCTAACCCACATCACTGGCTAACGGACTATCGGTTAACTAACGACTGCTATTGAATAATTTTTTTTATGATCACCGTAGTCTTGCACTATAAACGGAGCTTACTCTTAAACGTCGAGCACAGTTACACAGATACTTGCTAGTAATATACGTAATAGTCAGAAGAAATTAACTGGTAGAATTGCCACTCAGTTCGACAGACAACTTGATAATCGGCAACTTGTGTTCAACACTAACGAACATTAAAACTGTCGGTAGCGGGTACCTACTTAATGTATGCAGTTCCAATCCCGCACATAATCCGTACCGCAGAGATTAGTATCAGATATCTAAGCTGTGTTCTGTTATGTCAGGTCAATATTTAAAAAAAATAGCTATTCAATTCTTATTCCGTCATTATTTGTTTGAAATCTACAGTACTGTGTTCAATCACCTTGGAGTCGAACTTATAAATTTGACAAGGTTTATGGACGAGGCATTAGACGCCAATGTATTTGATCAATGCTTGTAACGTTGGTATGTACCTTATTTTATGGTTCATAAATATATTTTTTTGTTCCGTGACCCGTCTCAAATACCAGAATAACCATACGATAATCGATTCAGTGCGCATGTTACGTGTTTCAGGGACCCCATAAAGCTGTGTTTCCGCACTGCGCCTATTATAACTATTTTACGACTCCCGACTAGGTATCCTCGGCGCATGCACGTATATTTTCCACGGAGGGTTTTCGAGTACACCCAATGTCTCGATGCTAAACGTGTAACGGTATAATCGCTCTCGTTTTATAGGGGTTATATTCGGGGTAATTACGCCCCGTCGCGGCGCTCCTACCCTCGCCAATGGTTCGACTAATGCCGCCACTTCAAAATGTTGCAATACATTCTTCTGCGACCAAAAACGATTTAATGCCTTCGAATTCGACGAATAAAAACAATCGGCCAACGACTGGATTTTCGATCGTACTCGGCTGCCTAGCAACAATAATTCTGTTAACTATTAGGATAGGAGTTTCGAATTTCTAACCCTTTGTCGGCGATTTGTGGGCGTGTAAACGTCTACCTCAATTTATCGCGAGTAGATCGGGCTGTAATGGCCCTAACAGGCCGACAGTGGTACTTGTTTGACCGTTCGCGCACTATATCAATGTGATTGCTGAAACATTAGGTCGGACACTCGGGCCGCGGTCAACTCGCCCTCGTCTAGACGACTACTAATTTAGCCTTTACAACTTTGTGCCGATATTAACTTAACTGTTCGGTAATTACATTGTTTCTGTATAAAAAGCTGCCATTCGCCTAGTTTGTAGGTCTTACAATATTCAAAAGCCCTCGAATGTTGAGGGTCATATCGTCTGACCTACAAATCTTTAGTCGGCCTTTTAATTATCAACAATCGTAAACTAGATAGAAGTTATATAGTCTGTTATCATATTTATTTATTGTAATCGGTACAATGTCGTATCTGATATAGACACCTGTGTCATCTACTGAATTACATACATACATTATGGAGAGGTTAAGGAAGTTTGGTTGCTATTTCTGGAATGCGTATTCGGAAAGGCCTGTTACAAGCACGAAACAAACGGTAGGGATTACGCACATCGCATTAGCATATAATGGTGTTATTTGCATTCGGCCACTGAGGCTTATTTTACGCCCGTTTATTTTTCAGAAATCCAACCCGTTCACTGCAGCACTGTAATTTATGCAAAATACCGCACATGATTGGACGGCGGCGGCCCCCTTTTTGCCTTTTTAAGCCTCCTCGTTTATAGTTTGGTCGTAATATGTTCCGACTTGACGAAATATGTGGTTACTTGGCCAATTTTTCCACTCGACGTAGGTATGTGTTATTCCTTTAATTTGCCGCCTTCTTGTTACTTGTAAGTTGTAACCATCAAGGCCTTATTCTGTGCTTTAAATTTGCTTGAATGTGCAATTTGTACATACTGCAATTTTTAAAATCGTTAAGTTCTTGTTGAAATTCTTGAGGCTCAGAAGTTGTTCAGTCAAAATGTAGTCGCACTTATTCAATTAATTAAATATGAGCGATTCTTCATATCGAAGACAACTAGAAAATAAGACATAAAAATTATTTATTGAACGAAACTAAATAGGTATAATCTTTTATATCTATTTAGTAGTAGTGAGTAAACTCGCAGTTGTTGGGAATTTTAGTGTGAGCCCGAAGCCATCTCGAATATCGCAGATGCTTCTAGCTCGGTGTGTCTGACACGCGGGCTGCGAAAGAATTTCAATAAGTTGTTTTCATTTGCAAATTGCGCGCCGCGGCGACACCTAATGGAATAGGAATCTAGGGGGCCGCGTGCCGGCCGTCGCACCAGTACCGCTTATTGGATTATAAAGAGCTCTTTCGATGCGTTCACGCCTTCAACGATTTTTTCGACCGGCTAATGAGATTTATTTTCAAGAAAATTAACGAGGTTACAACAGAAACGCGACCGGCGACTTCCTCGCTAGTTTTACTCTTTTAATTTTAAGAGACGATGGCTACGTTTCATTTGCCCAGTCGATGAAGAAGGATCTTTGTCGGGAGGTGTCCTGGTGAAAAATGCGAGAGTCGCGTTATTAGCATCCCGGGGACAAATTGGTATGCCTCGGGCATGTTCCGTTCAACCGCCATTATTCATTTATTCATAGGGCTTGTGTACTAAGCTTCCAAAAGAATTTCACAATATGTTTATATATAATTATGTACTAAATAACAAAAACGTGTTGATACTGTTGATTGTTCAAACCTTCAGCCTTTAAACGGCTTGTAATTTCAATAAATATAAATTAAATTACAACCTTACAACTCGTAACTGCCTCATAAAACGTTGGGGACCAGGAACTTTCAATTAGAATTGCTGAGTAACTTGACTTTAGACACGTGGCTGAAACGATATTGAAGGAGAACGGCTAAATATGGTACCGTATTTTCTCATTCAGCAACTTAAATGTATTATAGTACTAGTTTTAGAGACGCAATACATATCCATTGCACTGATTATCTCATGTAAAATTGGAGTTTACTTAAAAAAAACATAATTTTCTCATATTTGTTGATGTTAGTCTAAGGGTTGTTATCAAGCATTTATAAAATATACGATTTGCCTTTTGCGACAGTCTGATGCATGTTTCTTCAACACTTTATATGCAAGTTATAACTTTAAGGCTAATATGAACCTTCCTTAATAATATTACGACATGCATGCGTTTTAGTCCAATAAAAATTTGGCAATGGGCAACATGGAGTGGCTTTACTACAGAAAGGCGCATTTATGTATAAAACATAACAACATTTATAGTATTTTTACCTGGTTCACCATTTCAATAAGTGATTAAATATACCTTTAAATTTAAGGTTACTAATTATCACCATAAGTTATATCAAAATAATAAACTCGCTTTTCAATTTTTTTGTAGAAGTTAACAGGAAGATTACATTGTCACTACAAGAATTTGAAAGCCTGCACAGAACCTTTACGGCAGCAATTAGCATATCCAAACCATTTTAGCTAGTACAAGTACGGCTAAAATTCATTATGGTAACACATTGTTTGCTCAAAATAGTGATGAGCTGAAGGCAATACATTCGTCGGACATTATGCAAATACGTAACGGTATTCCTCGTGCCAAGGAACGCGGAAGCATGTTTTCCAATAAAGCGAGCAATAAACGCGCACTCGTGACCACCACCGATGTGTATGTTCTCGGCCGTGGACACATTCCAACTGACCATTCAAAAGCTCCGAGTCTGACCTTAAACACTAGGAATGACGAACATGATACAACTATCTATGTCCAATAGGCTAGTTGACAAAAAAAATATTATAAGTCCGTCCTTTAGATTATTCAAAAATAAGCGATACGTATTTTTTTATTTGTAAATTAAACCAAAAATGACCAAGATATAGCTCATTAAAGTTACGTATAACGTCACACCGTGCTGCATTGTTTCGCACTAGATGACGTCACACGTAACTTTAAAGGGCTATAACTTTGTTATTTTTTATTTAATCGAAAAAAGAAAAAATACGTGTCCAATATTTTTTTTATAATCTAAAATACGCACTAAATAAAATGTAATTATTTTGACCCTGGAAACTACCCTATTGTCCACAAATATCTCCCAACTTAAGGCCTACAGAACAGAAAGCTCGCAGACCCTTTCCGCAACACGAATCCTACCGATATTATAAAAAGAGAAAGTTTGTTTTGTTTGTTGAGGTAATCTCGATAACTACTCGATTGTTTTCGATAGTTCTTTCAATGTTCCAAACTTGTTCCCTTCTCAACACACGGTGTGACAAGTTTTGTTTCTCGTTCTTGTATCGTATCTTTGTTCATACAAGTAAAATATTAGTATACGTGTTGTCATTTGTGATAATATCTCTCTATTTCGCTGGACCTTATGAGGTAAAGGTTCTGTATTGGTTTGTTACACAGGCAATATAAACAAAGTAGGCAGTACTTTGTTTATATTGCCTGTGAATTTTAATTTATCGAAATCTATAATAATATACTAATATCTAACACACATAGTTTTTTGTGTTTTGATGCAGATGATAATGATTCCAAAACGCAATATAAGGAGAGACAAAAGAACCAATTCTCTAAATGGTCACTTGGCTGTGCTTGCTCAAATTGGTAATTGCCAAATTATATTTATAATTAATAATTAAAGTTATAACCTGCTCCATAATGTCAGTCCAATCAATCATTAATATATTAATCATCCATGCCGGTCTTCGAACAATGCATTTGTCGATGAAATATATGTTGCGAGCCGTATCAGAGGGCGGCCGTAAACATGTCGTCAATAAAGTCTCGAAGTGACCCGTGTCTGCCCCGGGCACGACATTGTTCCCCGGCTTATAAAATTACCCCTTTAAAGGAGCGCCGCTCAAAGGACTAGCTAGTAGTCACAATTGTGCAGATGTCGCTTCGTGTGTGTTTTCGCTTGCTTACAATGTCGCCTGTCAACTTGGTTCGTTGATGATATCATAATTTGATGTATTTGCGTACGAAGCATTTGAGAGATTTATTTTCGCAATAGCAGATCTGTGCAGCCAGGCTATCTAGTGATAACATTATTATTACAAACGATTTTCTCTTACCATGATTGAAAGGACTTGTGAAATCAACAGAGAAATTTTTCAGCAAGACAATAAGGGAGGATGTCTGCATAGCATACGATTGACAAAAATTTAATTAACACGTTTCCAAATAGTCAACGATTTCAGTTCAAATCATCATGATCGAAACTTCATGCCTCATAAATCAAGTAAATTGTGTAGGAGCTGGGCATTAAACATCTTAAATACACCGATTTACGCTTGGCATGTCTGCTTCATTTTGTTTTATACTCCATATTTGGGCTTCAAGTGCACGTTTCTGCGTACAGCAACGTTGTATTCAGAAGTGGTATGGTATTTAGAGGTGCTTTATTGGTTTATTCAATAGAGTAATTCAAAATTTCCGGCGTGTTACGTTTAGTTAGGCGGATCACGTCATCTGTGGTGTCTCATCCCGTAACAATTTTGTCATTTCCCTTGAATCCTCGAGCGCGGTTAACTGAACCAAATTATGTGTGAAGGCTTTATTTCTCGTTTTGTATGTGTAAACCAGCAATGCGCGCTCGATAAGTATTCAATACACGTCTCCACATAAATTAACCAACAGGTGTGTTCCCGAAATGAACATAAATAAAAAACAAATCGAGCGCGAAACGGAGACATTCGCAATAAAGACTCCAATGTTACACATATTTTGTGCACAACTCGCGGCCAACATGTTTTGCAGAGAAAACCGCAGTTTACATCGTATCAAACTAGTTAAATTCCAATCAAACGGTGTTTTATTTTTAAAGCTTAACAAACAACAACATAAAATGTCCATTGTTGGGATTTTAACAACGAATACTTTTTCACGATTTATGATATTGAACCCTAAAAACAGATGAGAAGTGCTAAACGTCGCCCGCTCCGTACCTTTATTTATATTTAGTGCCTTTATTTATACCCGGTTCGGTGTATGCTAATGTTCCGAAACGGGATGTAGACAGACAGAAATAGTTTCTTTCTTGTCACGACAGTTTGCCCCTAAAGCTACTCCGATGTACAGTGTTCCGTTACACTATACTATTTCCATATACATTGTGTGCAACCGAAGTGATGTGTAATTTTGCTGTCGTAATCGTAATAAATTGTCCGTGTGGTGACGGATTAAGAATACGAATTGTCACCACCCCATATCATCCCATGGGTGTCGTAAGAGCCGACAGAGGGAGCATAGTATGCAGAGAACAGCACTGTAAGAGAAGGAAAACTTGATACAAACCCTATACCAACCCGTTTGGCCAGCGTGGTATAGTAGGCCAATTCCTCCTTTCAAAGGAGAGGCCTAGTCCAGCAGTGGACTATTAAAGGCTGATGATGAATCGTAATAAATGCACAAAATTTGTGGAAACGTTGGACCTTGCTTTACCGCTACACTAACTACTTAAAGTTTTGCTGAAAGAGAAAAATTGCGTAGTTTTAGTCAAATTATAAGTTGCTTTCGCAGAAGCTTCTAACTAGGCTTGGCTTCAAGTCTGCGCTTTGAAGTATTTTCTTTAATATTGAGAGTTATCTTATTGATTAAAAAGTACTTTGATGCTGTAACGACTAAGTTTTAATATTGATTGAAGAACATCTGTAACAGCAATTTAGAAATAACTAGTCGACGCCAGCGGCTTCGCACGCACATATTTTTGAATTTCCCGTTTTGCCCGATCCCCTGGGAATTTCGGAAAATCCCGTCTTAGTGCACCCCAAGGAACATACATGCTAAATTTCAGCTTCTTGCACCAAGTAGTTTCGGCTATAGCTGGTCTGTCAGTCAGTCATTAACGCAAGGATTTTATATAATATATACAGATTATATAGATGCAATTGTAAATTCAAGAGCTCATCAAAATCACATCCCAGCAATAGAAGTAGTTATACATAAATATGCAAATACAATCGCAGCGCAGTGCTAGTCGACTCATAGTAGAACTCCATCTAATACTTTTCCCTGACCTATTTCCAGGATGGATATAAAAATGCATTTTAAAGGACGTCGGCGTCTTTAGTGAAACTATTAGAAGTGCACTTGGTACGACGTCGGTGACTTTCGAAGAGACGTTTGCGTGACATTTACAACGAGTGCTAATTGTCGCTCGACGGCTGCGGTTGTTACGGGAACAGACCTGTATCGAGTGTACTTCGCTTGGATTTCTCTTGTCTGCATCTGATTTGAGCCGATGCAACTTTCGCTCCAGACACGATCTGGTTTTAACAACGTTGTCTCGACGGCATTGCTTCCTCTAAATTCCTGCTATATTGTTTTCGTTTTGATCGTTTTGCAGTTGCCTAACCATTTGAAGTCATGACTCATTTATCTCATAATGAATCTTGCTTATGAAACTTTTATAAATGCAGCTTGCCGTTGCATTGATTGAACTGTATGCAAATTCAGGCGTAGTTCGATCGGGCGCCTACCGTTCAATCCAAACGTTTCGTCAGGCGTTACTCAATCGGCCCAGAATGCAGCCACGAGTGTCGTCTGCTTGTCGTTCGAATTGATTCTTGTAGGTAGATGTTGTGCCAAACTCGACATACACGCACCTGACAACATTTTATCAAAATCAACTTCATGATCAGAATATACATTTTTAATAAACATTATAAAACCTCGAGAGTTCATCCCTAACTAATAAGTTAACATATTCATTGCATTGCTATTCCGTTTGTCTCGCATATTAATTTCGTACTATTTATTTGTTCGAATTCGAAATTATAATCCAATCCGCACTTTTTATTATTTATCGGTATCCGTAATTAGTTCCTGTATGTTAATATGGGAATGGATGAAAAGGCCACCGTTACGGCTCATAGGTCTCACGCCAAGCTAACTGAATCTAACTTTAGTACTAATTTGATGCAAAAGTTTATAAATAGACGACTTGCATCGCATAGAAATGGCCAGTCTGGAGTGGCTACTACGAATCGCAGTACAGTTTAATGAGAGATTAATTTATCTTGGTTCTGTTTATAGATTGTGTTTTCATTACAATAAATTCTCTCGATGTTCAGACTCTTCAAGAGTCCAGTCGTTTAGAAATTGTATATATTATATTATTATGTAATATTTTTCTTACTGAAAACTAATCACTTAAATTGGAACAGTGATTTGGGCACTGTAAAAGCAATAATGACAATTTCGACATGACCATTGGACGGTGTTTCCAATTGTTTGTATTTCGAAAGTGACTATTAACCGGATTAATCCATGTTATAAGTTAGAGGCGGATCTAAAAAGGAACTAAATGGTTTTTATAATTGGAAAGATCGGTGAGTATCGGTACCGGGAGTGCTGGAGGCGGTCGATAGTTAACATAAAACGCGGATATTTAGTAGTTGCGCCCAAGTTTTCCCAGTTAGCGATGATATTGTGTTCGTGCGAAGTTTGCGCCGGATCGCCCTGGGCGTGTCTCTCGCAATAACGTTTTCTCACAATCTTTACTTGTGATAATTTAAAACGTCGTGTTTGTATACCATCGAAGCGGAAGCAGGGAACCCTTATAGGTCCGTATAACAAGGACTTTCGGATATAATAAATCTTTATCGATAATAAATTTCCAAAGAAAACGTATAAACTTGTTTATTGTTATACTGAGCTTCTGTTAGAATATACCTACTTTCACATTAATCTCTTCGGTATTTCAATGTATATTCATACAAAACAAGATGAACATCAGAAATAATTGGTCAGTGCCAACTGTTACAAATTCTTTGAATGAAATGATAGTAAAAGAATTGGTTTAACCGTTAGGTACAGAAAACACATAGTTTCAATCTATCATCATATTTAACTATCCACCTTTGAAATTTGACATTATGCCAGCTTCTACACACACATCGGCACAATGTGACATCAAAAACTAATTTGCTTTAATAAACGTCATGATTAGAGCAAATAAGCAATAATTTATGTCTTCATTAAATTGTTATAATTTTGTATATATCAGTTTTGTTACACGATAGCTATTTCAAAAGGGTAGCTTTATAAAAAACCTTTTTGAAAGTCATTATTTTTTAATAATCGCTTAATTTTCTCATAGGTGCCAAAATTAGATGCCTTTATTTATTTCATTAATTATTTCTATGCCTTATCTCGTGTCACTCTTCCATTTAAAGTTTATCCACATTTATACAAAATAGTATGAAATTCCAATTACTTAGTGAGTAAATAATATTGTACTTTTATATTATGTTAAAGAACGGTCCTCGAATGATATTTACAGAATATACCTACAACTGAATCATAGATAATGGTGGTTAATATAGCATATAGCACAATAGCACAGCACGCTAATTTTATTTCGCATCTAATAGCAAGTTCAGTCGGCTCTCGTTCGTGCTATAAAATAGCATATAGCATATAGAATCAAACATCGCGCCGACGCGACGGCATATCGCACTTCGCACGTTCGCAGCGCTGCGAATTGCGATATTTGCGATCAGTCTTCGCGTGCTAACGCGAGCAGCTAGACGTGAACTTGCGTAGCGCGTGAATTTTAGCTGTTCGTCGGCTCGCGCGATTTAAGTAGGCATATAAGTTTGCGAGTTATTTTACGTTCTCAAAAGTTAAGTGTTTTGTGTTTGATTAAAAAAATCTGTGATAGGACACGTAATACTGTGTATCTATGAATTATCTGTGTAACATGTGTGTTAAAATGATTTAAATAACTCAATATAATTATATACAGTCCTAAGCCTGAAAAGTATGAGGGAAAATTAATTGACTTATTTATTATTAATAAGTTGGTTACTTAATATTAGTTTGTTGTGCATAATGATTACATTTTATACTTAGAAGAAATGTACAAATATGTATATGTATTGTTTATTCATGTTTAACATTACCGTTCACCATGTTATCTGCCCCACACCACGCGTTAAGTCTTCAGACTCGTTAGGCAAATAGCATGTTTGTCGACGCTATATTAACCTACGTTCAAATATAGATAGCGTGACAGCGCGCTAAATCGTAAGTACATGTGCTAAAACTAGCGGTCACACGAAGGGTGTTGACGCTTCGCACGATAGCATGATATATTATAGCATTTTTAATAGCATGCTAAAAAAATTTAGCATATAGTTCATAGCATGCGATTGATAAATAGCAGATTCGAACATCATTAATCATAGATATGTATGTAGCTAATTGGCATGAGAAAGTGAAGACCGTAGAACTATCGGTTGCTATACGCGTGATTCGAGGCCGTTACCCTACTGCGGAGACAACTACTCATTTCGATTTGATGAGCTCAACTTGATTGAGTGTATGGCCACATATAAAACCTCATTGTATGGACTTATTTCCTTGAGGAAAATACGTCGCGTGTAGGTTTAACGGCGTCCAGTTGACATGTCTGTGATCTTGTCACTGATATACAACTTTTGATGTAGCTCATTTCCGCAATTGCTAATTGTGTACAAAATGTTTATAATATTGATACTAGGTAATTTAAGACAGCCGGTATTTTTCGGTTTGTCTCTAACTAAGCAGTAAAATCAATTTAGGCTGACCTCACACTGGGCGTCACCTCGGCGTTCAGTCTGTAGTACAAAGTGAACGCCGGGCGCACGCCGAACGGACGCCGAGCGTACGCTCGAGAAGCGCTCATGACCAATGTGTGGGACTTGACTTACTTGACTTAAGGTCCTATGTCCCCTAGATGGGGCAGAGGGCATCCACAGTGCTCCACCATTCCGTTCGGTATTGAGCTTCTCGCTTTATTTCGCTCCAGGTCTTGCCTATGTTTTGCGCTTCTGTTAAGGGCGGCCACGTTTTCGCTTTCCTTAGGGATTCCAGTCTAAGGCTTGTCTTAGTATATGTTCAGGATCCCTTCGGAGCGTGTGGCCGATCCACTTCCACTTGCGGCGTTTTATCTGATGGTCGATCGGGCTCTCACCGCAGCGTTCTCACAGCTCCACGTTAGACATTTTCTCGGACCAGTAAACACCGAAAATACGGCGAAGGCAGCGGTTGACGACGACCTGAAGACGACGCAAGATCTCTTTTGTCACCTTCCACATCTCGCATCCGTACAGCAACACGGTTTTAACGTTGGACCGGAATATCTTGAGCTTAACTCTCCTAGTCAATTTCCGCGATTGCCATACAGGACGCAGCCGCGCGAAGGTTTGCTCTCGCATTGGCAATTCTAGAGGTGATGTCCTCCTCGGTCCCTCTAGTTTCTGACACTACGCTACCGAGATATTTAAATTTCTGGGCCCTTTCCACAACCTCTGTGCCAATGAGCAAGGGCAAAGAGCTTGCCCTTGCTCATTGGCACAGAGGTTGTTGAGACGTTGAGAATGTGTGGGAGGCTTTAGTATAATCATGTTTCAATTACATTCGTCTAAATGATTACAATGGTTTAGCCGACAAACAAACAGACGAATCTCATTAGTAAGACAATATGTGCAATATCTCATGTCAGTATACCATTGCCTTTAATGTTTGTACCATATGACCAGCCATGAGAATAATGCAATGCATGATTATAACTTATCTGGCGCATATGATCACGACCGGTAATCCATACGAAATTCAAATTCAATACCGTATCGGTGGCATCGTATAAAAAAAGAGTTAATATTCAAACTGTTGAATAAACCATCGGTGCATGCCGGAACATGCAAAAGAAACGACGTGCAGTAGTTAACTTGACCTTTGACAGGATTTAATAAAGTGCACGACTTTGGAAACAAGCTTATCGTTGTATTGACTGCTTGAATGGCGAAGCGTTTTGAGTGCTCATATTGATTTTTTTGTGCTTTATTGTATACAAAACAATACATTTTACAAACAACCTTTGCTCATAAACATCTCTCATTTCTTCTCATCATTCTCTAGGTAGTAGAGCCTTGCTGATTTCAGCATGAATGGGCCGGCTCGACCGGGGAAGTACTACCCTCTCACAGAAAATCGACGTAAAGTAACAGAACCTAAACTGTTGCGTTTCGTTCGGTGAGTGAGAGTGCCGGAGGCCCTATCCCCTATTCCTTCTCCCTCATCCCACTCCTTATCCTATCCCCTTTTCCCAACCCCAAGGGGCGGCAACGCACTTTTGACTCCTGTGGTGTTGCTTGTGTCCATGGGCGGCGGTAATTGCTTACCATCAGGCAATCCGTCTGCTCGTTTGCCGCCTTATACTATAAAAAAAGCATCTTCCATGATAATTACGACACCTGTTGCAGATTTGATCTCCAATAAATTACTTTTATAAGCCTGTTATCAACTCCCTCGGGTTAATAGGGTTATTCCAGTCAAACCTAAGTTTCATAAAAAAATGTAGTGAAGCGTTAAATACATTAGTATAATTAAAGGCAGGCTGTGTATTGAGTGGGGAAGGGAACAAAGCGTGTCCACATGACAATTCCAGTAATAACTTTCTCATTGTCGCTGACCAGACTATCCCTCGCATAAGTTCATATTATAATGGAACCAATGTAAGCTGTGTACACAGTGTATGCGGGCGCGTCGCTGCCTACATAAATCTCTGGTGATAAATTAGACAATTCCATAAGATAGGGTGCAAGCGGGGGCCTACGGGCCTCATGCGGAGAGAGAGAGCCCGTTGGGATAATCGACGGGACTCATGCAATTTGGCATAGTATTTACCGTCCCACGTGTGACGGTGTGTGTACAACGTACTTGCTTTTATGTTGCCGGTCAATGTTTTGTTGTATAAACTTTACGAGCTGTAACGTTTACAAAAGGTTGACGGTGATGAATTGATGTCTGAGCGGTTTTCTATTTTATTGTCGTATATCGCTGATACATGCATACTTTCGTCACGAATGCCTTGTCTCCTTACGTCATGGGATGCGGCGTCATCGCTTTTATGTGATTGATTGTCTTAACTCCATGACTGAGTTTCCTTATTAGCCTGGGTGGCTCATACGGTGTGCAATTCGTTTTCGTTTCTGTACATTAAATATGTCTTAAGTTCTTACACAAATGTCAGTCTTTTGGTCATGTTACGATACATACTTCCTTCTGAGATACTCTTCAAGAATTCTGTTTGTCTGAAGGTTTGTATGTAACGACTTGACTGATTCTGATTTCAGACTGTCCGATGTAGGACCCAAGATGGATCTAGTTTGCTTACGGTTTTGGAATTGGAATATTTTCCACATGTTTAAACGTCTAAGAACTACTACTACACATAATATATTCGAAGATGAGTATCGAAACTACATTGCATAAGAAATAAAATTGACGTGTCGACAGTCTAGACAAGCACTGAATTGATCTAGACAAACATCTAAATGATTTATATTTAAATTTATTTGATGCCTACGAAAACAATGTGATGATATAAATAGTTTGTTGATGTGATCTAAACGCAGCCTTAGCAACAAATTTTATTTATGACGGTGTCATGGCGCGCGGAATTTAACATCAAGACAAAAACATCGACGCGCGGCGCGTAGGCCTAGAAATAAACAAAAATTACATCACATCATAGTCGGATGATTCATAACGGAACACGTAACAAAACATCAATTTATCGTGAAAAAAAAAAGAATTCTTTCACCGTAATGTTGATCCCAAATAATAGCATCTATATACACATATATACACGTCATTATGGTGTCGGGTACGTCAAACCGCGGCGATGTTGACGACCTGAATGACTTGCATGATTCACCCGGCGATCTCGTATCGATCCCGCTCCCACCGCCAGCCAATTCTTCACAGTTTTGTATACGTCAAAATAAAAACACTATATTAATAAAACATTTTTTTTTGTTACAGGTAAGACACGCAACTGGATACTATCAACAAAGTCATTTACGACAACGTGAGCATATGAGCTATGGTATTAGGTATTAAATAAAACATATTCCTAAAATGTGCTAAGTTTTCACCTAGGATTTAACCGCCTATTTGGCTTTTAATTAAAGATAAAGCTGATTATTATAGCAACAAATGGCCACGCATTTGTTCCAATTCAGTGATACCCAAAAGCTACGTCGTAGACTCCGACAGAAGCCACTCGATTTTATTAAAGTCAATTATCATAAATCAGTAATGAACCCCACGAATACGTCATAGGCTCTATTGGTCCGATATCGATTCCAAATTTAAAATTAGATGTTTGGTTGTTGGTAACCCATGACTTTTATGTTTCTTTTTATAAATACGCGTCAAATGGCTGAAAACATGTTTCGAAAAAGTATGAAACCTGCAAAATTAAAATCGTTAAATCGAAGCCTATTTAGTGCGCAGAAACGCAACAAATTCTATTTAGTGGAGTTTTCCTTTGATCCGTATAAAGCAACGAGAAAGTCGTTAGGCAGTTTACGGTAGCCCTCAGTATTTTTAATCCGTCCCGTATTTTCAATAGGATTGCATCGATTGAGTTGATATGAGATTATTTCGGCCGCGGCTGTCACGTGGGCCGGCCGTTGCTAGATATTTCAATCAACCGGTCAAGGAACTATTACATCGGCACCGCGGCACCATTATCTTGGCCCGGAGATTGATGGCCCAATATTGCGATGGACTCCGATACCTATACGTTTAACGCTTTACATATGCGAGTGTGTAATAAAACTCGCGAAACGCGCTGCGTAATGTATGTCATCGTTACATTTTTTGCATCTTAAAAACAAACATGTCCGGTGATTTAGGTTATTTATAGAGAATTAAACTATCAAACTGTTGGCATCATGCTAATTAAATTGAAGTCTTGGTGATTATGTTAAATCATGACGTGTAAAGCATATGAGTAAAGAAATAGATAAATTTAGCGAATTATTTTTAAACTGCGGCGTTTTTCTTGCAATGTTTTAGCAATGTAATATGCATTTTTTGCGACTTTGCCAATCCGTCATCATCGCTAAATTCAATGCATCGGTAAAAGTTCTTCAGAATGTGGCAACCAGCACTGATATTGCGGGTGTCCACTGTTAACATAATTATGTGATTAGTTGGTGCGTTTGACATGACGAACGGATTGCCTATGTGCAGGCTGTTACCATAGAAACTTATTGGACAGATATCCCACGCTATGTTTGTATATTGACTCATTATATTTGTCTAATCAACGCCGACTATCATGCGACGAATAGTTCAGCCATTGTCCTCTTTATATCGCATGGTATTGGTTGATATCCTTATATTGACAACTTGTTTCGTGTTTATATTATTAACTAAATCTCATTCTGCCCAACATTTTTTGTCTTTGATCGCGTGTTATTTGACCATTCAGTTTCATTATTATCATAGATCAAAGGAATAGTAGATATCAATCCGTAGACTCGACTTCACGACGTTACTTTTTTTGATATAAAATGCAATTTGAAAGCTTTCCTTCGTCCAATACAATGCCTTAAGTTTTGGTTATAATTTTATTTCATTCTTGTTGTTCGGAACCCTATTTTTAAAGGAACTAAGTTGTTCATGAGGTGTGACATACCCAATAAGCAAAAATGCGCCAATGGAGCGACAAATTCGGCTCTCTATTCGAATAAAATTGATAGGAAGTCCAATATCGTAATGCGAAACACGGGCGCACACTACCGAACGACTATTTTGAGCCCGTATCACGAACCCCGATCTATTTGATGGACTCGGTAGCGTGGTGAGGAATAAAACCCCCTATGCATTCCACGCTAATCATGTTATGTGATCTAACTTTGGTGTTTTGAGTAATTGGGGAATACCGAAACCTATCCACGTTTTAAAATTCTATTAACAAAATTAATATGCTATCACGATTTGACGACACACTTCATTGAAATCAATACGATATTTTCCGAATTAATAAATACCGGAATCAAACGATGCAATCTGTTTAATGTTTCATTATACTTACATGTGTTTTATATTAACGTGGTAGGAAGTTAACGCACATGATTTATAGCGAAATCAATTACGAGTACTTACCTCATACGGGACGAGTGTACGTTACAGATTATTAAAATTGTATTTGCAATATGCAATTTGAATTTCAAAACGGCCGTCGTCATAATGATGTTAGCGGTAAAGCAGTGGTGGAACAATGTGTGCGCGAGCCACCCACTCCGGCGAGCCGGCGGTGGCCGCCGCTGGCGCCGAAACGCTCCAGTTGCTTCCGTCTGCGCACACCTACCCGACCACATGCATCATACACACCTAATACACCACCACCGCTACCTTTTTGCATTACACTCATTAACTGAGGAGTGACTTTTCAAAAGGGCTTATTTCTCTTTTTTACCTTTTTTTTAATGCAAATAAGTTCTAATACCATTTTCTTAATTTATTTTTGAATTAAAGTTTGGTTCAAAACGCCTTTTTCCCTTAGAAAATCGACTAGGACAAGAGACATCCGTTTCAAAATTTTATGAAGAAATAAGCCGTATTGAAAAGTCACTCCTCAACTACACCGTTCGATCCAATCACCATTTTTATATCATGTTTGACCCGATCTCTCATTCTTAGCCAACAGACCATTCCCATGATTCACGCATTTTACTCTAAAAATAAGTACCAAATTAGTTTTTAAATAGAAGATCTGCGCGCTGTTCGCGCAAATCTAAATAAAGAATTATCAGTTTAGCGCCTGCTCCACTCATGTCGTGTGCCTAGCGATGACGACAACAATTTTTTTCTACTAATTATCGTTCCTGCGGCTACAGACAGTGAGTAACCGCGATGTTGACCTACCTAAAAAATGTAAGAGTAATTTATGTGCATCTGCGATATCGCCGCCTTTATAACATGTGTAGCATCATAGTTTGCCCACTTATACATTAGCTAATGCTCTAAATAAAAGTACTTCTTAACTCAATGTTCTAGCGCTTTTAGTACGGAATTCAATAATATACTAACAGGTATGCGATTTTAACAAGTCTTGGAACTGTCTTCATTTGTGGCTTTTGGCTGCCAAAAACTTGATTCCTTATTCACAATTTTCGGGAACTACATATCTATTGAAATGTTTTATTAACGTAACATAATATGAAACATTAAAAAACGGGACAACTTTAATAAAGAAGAATTTATACACAACTTCGTTGCAATTGGCACACGATCGCTTCGAGTTTCAAGGAAAATAAAAAAAAATTATTTATTTTTAACTTTCTGTTATGAACGAATATTGAATATATTTCAGTGAAAATCTGACTTTTATTCATTGTTGTAGTATTCTTGTCAAGGTCCTTAGCCGAAAGATACAAATAAACATGAATGGTAGGTATTACCTATGTGTAAAATCATGACATAGTGACAGTGACGTTTATAAATAAAAAGATCACACAGAGTCTATTCCAGCAAAGCGTTGTGAAATTAGATACGTTTACATTTATAGGTACAAACTTTTATTTCGTGACAGTCTGAACTCAAACATTATTCAGAACAGTTAACAATTAATTTAATATAAAAAGTTGTTATAAAAATAAGTGCTATAATTGCAGTAACAAATAAATTCTCATGTGTCTCACATTTTCGTAACAATATATTTATGTTCCGTCGTCCTCATTACTGTTTTAATGGACTGAAAACTGGACATTGCTGTGCCGGTCTGAACATCTAGAACACGTGTTACACAAAAAATACAAATTTATCATGTTTTTAAGTTTCGAAGAAAATTTACAACTAAATAAGTATTAAAACGCGAGTCAACAATCTGCTACTTCCCACTCATTAGTCCAGTTCGCCAACAGTTGACACGATTCTCCTTCACCAAGTTCCGGCCCCCTTATGCACTTTTTTGGTCTTGAAACGCCACCGATGGAAACTTTCACGTACCCTTCCGCCGTCGAATTGCATATCGACGTGACGTCGAGTGCATTATAAACAATTTAATTCGACACAGTACAGTTCGCAGTTGACTAAATATGTTGCAATATAATAACTGCAAATACGAATTAATTAACGGTACACTTCAAAGAGCCGCAAACCATTATAAAATCTAACTGACTTCATCAACTAGCCGACTCGTTGTTTTAAATTCAATCTTCGAAACTCATCAACAAATAATTAACAAATGTGCACGCCAATCTCAAAGGCATTGTGATACACACGATGGGTCATAAAGAGGGCACAGGTCGGCTAGCGACCTTGCGGGTATATTCTGAGCGGGCGCGGGAGCTATTTCGGCGCGACGACATCGATCCGAGCCAGAGAACTGGAGCAGCCTCATTGGCACCTGAGATGCATCAAGCTAAATCAGCGATTGCGAGATCGACGTCTTCGGACCACGTGAATTTCACCGATGCCAATGCTTCTAGTCGACCCTTGCTAAATTTATCCTTTGACGAGATTTAGTTTTGGGCCGAAATATTCATTGCCAAGTGTCGCAGACATGTAACTTTCAAAGTTGTGAATCTTAAGGACGCGTTTACAAAATTAGTAGGTACAAAATCGCGTCACTACAGCGACACGGCGGCAACAGTACGTACTACGTACGGTAATTTGCGGAAATGTAGTTCAACTAAATAACTTTGAGACTTAGAATTTTTTGTGATATGTATCTATGTGTTATAGGCCTGGCTGTGCAAATTACGTACAAATAAGTTTCTTATTTTTATATACCTAAATGGACATTATTACTTTATTTTTTCCATTATTTTGATTCAGGATATATTTCGGTATTTAGATATTATTTTGTTTCTTGCGTTGAAATCTGGTAAGATTATGTGGACTGATGGTATACCATCCCATTCAAGTGTTGCGACTGGAACTCATAAAAGAGTAGACCTAGTTATGCCAGGTCTGGGCTCATTTTATTTGTTTTAGTGAGACCCTACCACTGGTACTAGTGAAGTAACCTTCCAAGGTTATTCGATGAGTCTTACTGGTACTCTTATGGGAGTAGAGCTAGGCATGCCGAGTTTGGGCTCATTTTGTTTGTACATAAAAGACCCTACCACTGGAACTTATGAAGTAACCTTCCAGGGTTATTCGATGACTCTTGCTGGTTCTTATATGTGAGTAGAGCTAGGCATGCCGAGTTTGGGCTCATTTTGTTTGTACATAAGTGACCTAACCACTGATACTTATGAAGTAACCTTCCAGGGTTATTCAATGACTCTTGCTGGTACTCATATGTGAGTAGAGCTAGGCATGCCGAGTTTGGGCTAATTTTGTTTATACATAAGAGACCCTACCACTGAAACTTATGAAGTAAACTTCCAGGGTTATTAGATGACACTTGCTGGTACTCATATGTGAGTAGAGCTCGGCATGCCGAGTTTGGGCTCATTTTGTTTGTACATGAGATACCCTACCACTGAAACTTATGAAGTAACCTTCCAGGGTTATTCGATGACTATTGCTGGTTCTTATATGTGAGTAGAGCTCGGCATGCCGAGTTTGGGCTCATTTTGTTTGTACATAAGAGACCCAACCACTGAAACTTATGAAGTAACCTTCCAGGGTTATTCGATGACTCTTGCTGGTTCTTATATGTGAGTAGAGCTAGGCATGCCGAGTTTGGGCTCATTTTGTTTGTACATAAGTGACCTAACCACTGATACTTATGAAGTAACCTTCCAGGGTTATTCAATGACTCTTGCTGGTACTCATATGTGAGTAGAGCTAGGCATGCCGAGTTTGGGCTAATTTTGTTTATACATAAGAGACCCTACCACTGAAACTTATGAAGTAAACTTCCAGGGTTATTAGATGACACTTGCTGGTACTCATATGTGAGTAGAGCTCGGCATGCCGAGTTTGGGCTCATTTTGTTTGTACATGAGATACCCTACCACTGAAACTTATGAAGTAACCTTCCAGGGTTATTCGATGACTATTGCTGGTTCTTATATGTGAGTAGAGCTCGGCATGCCGAGTTTGGGCTCATTTTGTTTGTACATAAGAGACCCAACCACTGAAACTTATGAAGTAACCTTCCAGGGTTATTCGATGACTCTTGCTGGTTCTCATATGTGAGTAGAGCTAGGCATGCCGAGTTTGGGCTCATTTTGTTTGTACATAAGTGACCCTACCACTGGAACTTATGAAGTAACCTTCCAGGGTTATTCGATGACTCTTGCTGGTACTCATATGGAAGTAAAGCTAGGCATGCCGAGTTTGGGCTCATTTTGTTTGTACATAAAGAGACCCTACCACTGGAACTTATGAAGTAACCTTCCAGGGTTATTCGATCACTCTTGCTGGTACTCATATGTGAGTAGAGCTAGGCATACCGAGTTTGGGCTCATTTTGTATGAACATCAGAGACCCTACCACTGGAACATACCTAGCTCTACTCACATATGAGTACCACTAAGAGTCTTCGAATAAACCTGACAAACCTGAAATGTTACTTCATAAGTTCCAGTGGTTCCAAACAAAATGAGCCCAAACTCGGCATGCCTAGCTCTACTCACATATGAGTACCAGCAAGAGTCATCGATTAACCCTGGAAGGTTACTTCATAAGTTCCAGTGGTAGGGTCACTTATGTACAAACAAAATGAACCCAAACTCGGCATGCCTAGCTCTACTGACATATGAGTACCAGTAAGAGTCATTGAATAACCCTGGAAGGTTACATCATAAAATGCAGTGGTAGGGTCTCTTATGTACAAACAAAATGAGCCCAAACTCGGTATGCCAAGCTCTACTCACACATGAGTACCAGCAAGAGTCATTGAATGACCATGGAAGGTTACTTCATAAGTTCCAGTGGTAGGGTCTCTTATGTACAAACAAAATGAGCCCAAACTCGGCATGCCTAGCTCTACTCACACATGAGTACCAGCAAGAGTCATTGAATAACCCTGGAAGGTTACCTCATAAGTTCCAGTGGTAGGGTCTCTTATGTACAAACAAAATGAACCCAAACTCGGCATGCCTAGCTGTACTGACATATGAGTACCAGTAAGAGTCATTGAATAACCCTGGAAGGTTACTTCATAAAATGCAGTGGTAGGGTCTCTTATGTACAAACAAAATGAGCCCAAACTCGGCATGCCTAGCTCTACTCACACATGAGTACCAGCAAGAGTCATTGAATAACCCTGGAACGTTACTTCATAAGTTCCAGTGGTAGGGTCACTTATGTACAAACAAAATGAACCCAAACTCGGCATGCCTAGCTCTACTGACATATGAGTACCAGTAAGAGTCATTGAATAACCCTGGAAGGTTACATCATAAAATGCAGTGGTAGGGTCTCTTATGTACAAACAAAATGAACCCAAACTCGGCATGCCTAGCTGTACTGACATATGAGTACCAGTAAGAGTCATTGAATAACCCTGGAAGGTTACTTCATAAGTTCCAGTGGTAGGTTCTCTTATGTACAAACAAAATGAGCCCAAACTCGGCATGCCTAGCTCTACTCACACATGAGTACCAGCAAGAGTCATTGAATAACCCTGGAAGGTTACCTCATAAGTTCCAGTGGTAGGGTCTCTTATGTACAAACAAAATGAGCCCAAACTCGGCATGCCTAGCTCTACTCACAGATGAGTACCAGCAAGAGTCATTGAATAACCCTGGAAGGTTACTTCATAAGTTCCAGTGGTAGGGTCTCTTATGTACAAACAAAATGAGCCCAAACTCGGCATGCCTAACTCTACTCACATATGAGTACCAGCAAGAGTCATCGAATAACCCTGGAAGGTTACTTCATAAGTTCCAGTGGTAGGGTCACTTATGTACAAACAAAATGAACCCAAACTCGGCATGCCTAGCTGTACTGACATATGAGTACCAGTAAGAGTCATTGAATAACCCTGGAAGGTTACTTCATAAAATGCAGTGGTAGGGTCTCTTATGTACAAACAAAATGAGCCCAAACTCGGCATGCCTAGCTCTACTCACACATGAGTACCAGCAAGAGTCATTGAATAACCCTGGAAGGTTACTTCATAAGTTCCAGTGGTAAGGTCTCTTATGTACAAACAAAATAAGCCCAAACTCGGCATGCCTAGCTCTACTCACATATGAGTACCAGCACGACTCATCGAATAACCTTGGAAGGTTACTTCACTAGTACCAGTGGTAGGGTCTCACCAAAACAAATAAAATGAACCCCAACCTGGCATAACTAGGTCTACTCTTTTATGAGTTCCAGTCGCAACACTTGAACGGGATGGTATACCATCAGTCCAGATAATCTTACCAGATTTCAACGCAAGAAACAAAATAATATCTAAATACCGAAATATATCCTGACTCAACATAACGGAGAAAATAAAGTAATAATTTAATATTCTAGCTCGTCTCTGCTTGTACGTAATTCGCACAGAATACGAGAAGTATCAAATTGATTTTAGCGAATATTTTGTATTCGTATATTGCTTTTTTCGTCTTCGGGCTGCAGCGACAAGCGACATAGAGTCCACTCCCGACGGCGCTCAAGCGCAGACTGAGATCTCATTGCAGAATTTGGATATATAAATCAAGAAAGTGGCTAAATAAAACGAACCTTATTGCCACATATTAAGACACACGTATGCGAGCAAAATAGAAGAAAAATGTAAGATGATTTTTTGCTTTTTTTGAGTCAATTTACAATATTTTGAAAAAAAATAATCAAATTGTTTTGGAGTTGACTATATTTACTACCCTATTCTATCTTTGAAAATCTAAATAAATGTAAAAATAGAGAGAAAATTGTACCCAAAAATAGCAGTATATGCCTATTTTTGATTTAAGAGGCCGTTTCGAATCGATTTTACATTAATATTAATTAAATATTTTTTATTTATTTTCAAATTGATTTATAGATAAAAAAGTAATCAATTTATCGTAATCATTAGTTTTATTAGTTATTATCTAAAATTGTCGTAAAATGTACCGGAAATATGTGGTTTTTTGATACAAGCGTAAACGCGTCCTTAAGTTTTAATTCTACCCCTGGGGACTAGCTGTTTAAGTTTCACTTTTGCATGGTTTCGCGGTCTTTTCCTACGATGTAATTGGCGTGAAACTTGACTGCTCGGCGACAATGGGACACTCGCTTATACGCTCGCTTATTTTTGGCACGATTTTAGTGTGAACCCAGTAACAGAGAGTGGCGGTGACTTTTAATTATACTGTTACGTACGTCAACAGACTCTGGTCGCGTGGACGTACATCATGACGTATGCGCCAATACGAATCATTGAATGTTTGCTGTTCTTTTGTTGTAATTGTTATCCATATAAACGTATTGTTGCTAACCTAATATTACTTATTTCCATATTCAAACACGTTTTTTTAAACAATTAGCAACAGCTGCTCAGCTGTTGCTAAGTGTGCAATCTAGTATCGTTTCGCATAGTGTAATTTCGGTTTATTTTTAAGATTTGTCACTTTGCATTTGTTTACAATGATTTTTAAATAAAATGCAATTGCGTCATTAAACATTCCTTCAATATAATTCGGCTTGCTATCGGCCACTCGAGCGATTCGGCGAATATTCCCGCGCAGGTTCCCTGTTTAACCTCTCATCGCAGTAGCTAAATTACGATAAGATAGTATGACATTGGCCAAAATTCTCTCGTTCACTTGAGTGGTTCGTTGGCTCAAGGTGACCGGCGGGTACGTTGACATTCAGACGCCTTTATCAGAACAGTCGGCAGGTTCACGACGCGCCTATGTTTATTAGCGCCCGGTTGCCGAGCGCTGACGATACTATACTATGCCCAAACACATAATCATGACAATCATGAACATAATACAGGTGACGTTTTTATTGACATTACATCACACACAGTCCCAAGGAGTGCATGGAGCTGTATCACGCCTACATTCTAAAGGTTGATACCTTGCAAAAAACTTATATATCTATGCTGTGCAGTGTGAGCAGTTGAAGATGCTTCGCTGCAGCTGATATATCCGGACAGTATCAACAAAAACACTATATAATCGATTCTGTCCTCATGACTGGCATTTACGCCTACCACGAAGCACCGTCCACAATAAAAACAAAACGGTTCTTACTAAAGATTTTGTTTTTATGTTTACCTTAATTTATTTTATTGTAGCTGTATAATAGTATGGAATTAAAATAATGACGTCTCCGTGTGTTATGTTATGTAATCTACAGACTGTTTGACTTCTATCATCACGGTCGATGGGCTCAGAAAACATATTAAATGCTATAAATTAGATACTGAACCGACATAGAGAGAAGAATTTATCGTCATTTCGAATTAAATCAAAGCACGTTTTGTAATAATATAATAACATTATGTACATGTCAATAACGGTGGGGTATTCGTATTTCTATTTTAGCGCATGGCTTGAAGGCCGGTTGCAGTGCGGCATCCGTTACTGAGGAATTTACCATCGTCTTGCCTGTGGCCAATCTGTCGGCTAATAGCTCGAATTGTACATTGCACTGCCAAACGATGGATTTATTGACCGACATCTTCCTCGCTCGATTATACGCCAAAGGGTGGACGACCCGCTTCTAGAAGACAAGACTTGGACATCCGAATCTTGTTATCGGAATAATTTATTCTATAGGCCTATTGTCGAATCGCCGATGTACTTGATTATGTTGAGATAATCTAATACGAAAAGCCAGTCCCTATTCGATGTTTTCGATTTACATTTCTCTTGACGAAATAAGAGGTTGGTTTTTGGACCAACTACATTTGTTGTGGAACGTGGTTCAATTTTGCGTCGTATATCTCGTCTGTCTGCGCCTCGATTGCAAACTTAACAGAGGCAATGATTGAGTGCAGCGAAGAACTCTATTAAATCCGAGATGGTATCTCGACGCTGTCACGTGAAACGATTGCCTGCGGCCTATGCCAATCGCTCCGCGACTCTATGTTGTCGGCATTCAGTCACCATTGCTGTTGCACCGACACTTTAAATATTTACTTTGAGACGCCGAAAAGTGTACGGTTTGTGTTGTGGTTTTACACTCGGAGAAAATCCGAAAATGTCGGTTATTGAGACCCCCGATTAAAAGGATCAGCTAGATTTTTAGAGTAGCGTAGTTTATCCCTTTTAAGAGCAACTACAGAACCCGACATTGTACGTGCAACCCTGGAGCAGATAACGTGTCTTTCACACTCATAGTCTCATATAAGGACTATTGCAGATTATTATTTAGTGCGCTTCTTAATTAATTAAGTGCGTAGATAAATAATCTTATTTAATATTATTGAATTTCAATTCAGAACATCGATATCTCAAAGATATGCCTTCGCTGCGTAATACGAGGGTCAAACTGAAAGTTCTTAGAAAATCAAAAACTGATTACATTAGCCAGTTATTAGTTTTATTATATCTTTTCAAAATATTGTCCATTGACGTCAATACACCGCTGCATGCGATGGAACCACTGGGAAAAGCACTTTGCCCACTCGTCCTTAGGGGTCTCTTCAATGGCATCGCGATACGCAGCCACCGCTTCTTCAGCATTCATAAACCGCTTTCCTTTAAGTTTTTCTTTAATTTTTGGAAATAAATAAAAATCACAAGGCGCGAGGTCGGGGCTATACGGCGGGTGACCCAGTAATTCAACGTTTGATGTCGCCAAATAGTCGATCGTTCGCTTGGCGGTGTGCGACGAGGCGTTGTCGTGGTGAAGGAGGATCCTACTGCGAGGTCGTTTCTCTCGAACTTTTTCCAAGACAAGTGGCAAACAATTGGTAGTGTACCATTCTGCAGAAACTGTTTTTTGATCCTCTAACACAATTGTTGCGAAATGACCTATCCTTCCAAAGAACGAGGCCACCATTTTTTTCCCGCACTTCGATCTCTCTTCACTTTAGTTGGCAACTCCTCGAAAGGAAACACCCACTGAGCAGATTGTCTTTTGGTTTCAGGATCATAACAGTAAATCCAGCTTTCGTCACCTGTTAGTATGTCGAACACAGCATTTGAGTCACCTCCGTTAAATCTTTCAATCATTTTACGGCACCAATCCACACGATGGAGTTTTTGAGCCTTAGTCAAATTATGAGGTATCCACCGGGCGCAAAGCTTCCTGACCGCTAAATGTTCGTGGAGGATTTTGTGCACTTGACTCATACCGATGCCTAAGCTTGTCCGAATCTGCTGATAGGTCACTCTTTTGTCAGTCTCTATCATACGCCGCACAACACAGATGTTATTTTCAGTCGTCGCCGTAGAAGGCCGTCCCTCACGTACATCATCAGTGAGATTAGTGCGACCACGTTTAAACTCATTAAACCAGTTGTAAACAGTCGCACGAGATGGGGCTTCATCGTGAAAGGCCAATCGTAGTCTATCATAACTTTCTTGTTGACTTAAATGACATCGAAAGTCATAAAAAATCATTGCACGAAAATTTTCTCGTGTTAAATTCATGTTGACGTGACACAGACAATTTTCAATTTGCCGCCAAATCGTAAAACAAATGACAAATGAATGAAATATATACTCAGTAATATTGGCAAAGAGTTCTATTTCCAAATTTTAGAATATTTTTTTTATTATATTGTTTATAAGTGGCCAGTTCTAAGAACTTTCAGTTTGACCCTCGTAGTTATAGTATATATCAGTGTCGCCGCTTGCCAATATATTTAAATGTCACATAGCAAATTCAGTTGCTAAGCAAGTCCTACGTGGCGTGTAGAGACAAAAGTTGCACGTATAAGAACTGGACGTTCTACAAGGGCGATACCGGCTCCAAAATTTTGTTTTGGATTGTTTTTTTTTTCTTTGAGAGGTTGAAGTGTATGGGGGTGGTTTGGTTCTGAACCTAGTAGAGGAAGGTCTCGCCAAGGGATATAGGGACTAAAAAGTAATTTGTCTTTAAGACCCTTAGTTCACCTCCACAACTGCTTCCATACAACGGACATAACCACCAATATTCTTGAATACAAGTTATTATCATTTATCACATTCACAATCTCTAAAAAGAATAATAATATCTTACACAAAAATGCAAAAATTAATCTCACGTTATATTTATAAGACATCGAATACACACTTTTACAGGCAATAGCCACAAATCTCCAATGTGTTTACTCAACAACAACTGGGTTGTCTTCGTCAACACAGCCGGAGGGCGTGGAGGTTCGAGTGAAGGAAATAATGGAAATTATTCGCGGCGTCGCGAACGGTTATCGATGGAGGCAATTTGGCGAATAAATGGCCCGTTAACACTGCGTATTCACTAGAGATGAACGAGGTAGCTGAGCGGTAGGGGTTTTACCAATTGTATCACTTGATTTTGCTAAACTCGCTTAGCTTCATCATCATCAGCCTTTAACAGTCCACTGCTGGACTAGGCCTCTTCTTTGAAAGGAGGAATTGGCCAAACGGGTTGGTATAGGGTTTGTATCAAGCGTTCCTTCTCTTACAGTGCTGTTCTCTGCGTAATATGCTCCCTCTGTCGGCTCTTACGACACCCATGGGATAATATGGGGTGGTGACATTTCGTATCCTTAATCCGTCACCACACGGATCGCTTAGCTTGAGTGATACTATTGGTGTTTTATAGGTATATTGTCGCCCACCGCTCAGCACATCTTTGTTGGTTTAATGGCATGCAGTCTAATGATTAGTCTGTCTCGGTCGCAGTAAACACGTGATGTGAGGTCCGTATGCGCAGCAGGAGTAATCTACTGCTCTCTTATGCACATTATGCATACTTAGCGTTGCTAGCCAAAACGTGTTTATGTAGATTGCGGTGTCGTTTAATTAAAATTGTTTCGTAATGTATGTAGTAATTAAGGCAGCTGTTTGCATCTATTTGGATATTTTTTTGTTTGTATTGTGCACTTAAAATAATCTTAGTTTGGGACTAGATGGAGTTGTGTGAATGTAAAAAAAAAATCTTTGTATCGGTGAGTCCAACAGATTTGCAACTGTACGATAGTATTAAACTAGTTATTTATTACGATAGTACCTTGACATACCTAATCAATGGATTTATGATATTTATCACCCAGATATCAAACATATAGCCAGTTTTTTTAAATTTGTTTAGGCTATCTATAATTTGTTATGCTATTAATTTCTATCTGTGTTGCATGAGAAACTTGATGGGAGTGAATGAAGCAAGAGAGGTATGTCAGGATCGTTGCAAATGGCGTTCTGTAGTCTCTGCCTACCCCTCCGGGAAACAGGCGTGAGTCTATGTATGTATGTAATTTCTTGTTCGTCTTGTAGGTGTTGGTTTGCACACTATAATGTCGTCTGCTAAAGGATAGGCTTCGGCGGAAAATTCCAGATGGTATGTTTGTTTCTGATAATTATTTTTCTCAAAATGCTTACAGGTTTCCTTTTCTTTAATATTACTCATAGATTTGATGCTCCAAAAGCGAATAGATATATTAAAATTTAATTCATCTTTTACTTTGTCGTCACTTTACAAACAGTGACAATCCTTTAAGCCTTTAATATTGCCAGTTTGCTTCAATCAACGTGATTACTGTAATCCCTCATAAATAAATTGATAGTCAAATCTTTGTGTCTATTGCATTTGTTAATATTTGCAGGACGTAAAAGCAGAATAGGCAGGTATTGTGTCTACAATCATTAGTAAGTGGCAAACGAAATCGAAACTTCATAACAGATCATTAAAAACGTAATACACGTGGATACGCTGAAAACACGTGTAACCATGACCTATCTGTCGGTTAATCACTTTGGTCTTTGAAGATACATTTATCATGGAATCTTTACTTACGTTGTATCTGAAACCTTTCATACGTAGTCTATACAAACGTCATAAATCACAGCATTCACTTCTGTAAAATAATTTTGGACTTTGATCTATCTGAAATTGATTAGGCAGCTATTTACAGACGCAAGTCACACGGTTGCGTAACAATTTTGTAACGTGCATATTGTGTAATAAATACAATAACAATAGTATGACGTGTTATAATAGCTGACCATGTAGACAGGTATTTATTGTTTTAACTGTTATATAAATATCACAATCACTTCATTGCGTAATAATAGTAAACATCAACTGTGTTCCACTTGATTGCGTTACGAGAAATGAATTAAAGCGCAGTTTTAAGGACCTCAGCTTATTTAGCCCTTAACGTCGCAGGAGAAAAAAAATAAAAAATCTGTAAATTTTATTTAATCATAGTTTTATTTAACTTTTAAGCATCACAAAAAAAAAATAAAAAAAAATCTATCTTAATTAGTTTTTTAATTATAATATGTATATTATACTATACACTGCTACGTATCCAAGAAACAAACGTATGGTCACTGCGTATAGTATAGTATACATTAGCACTTTTAGGTATAAATTATTCTTTCACGTGATAAGCAAGAAAACAATTTCTTTTTGCAACATAACATAAATGAACATTACATTTAGTACAAATAGTACTCGCCTGCCCCTTTTTGCAGTATTTGCATCTATTTATTTTATCATGTTTAGGCCAGTGATCTATTCTATCATACCGCACAACATCAAGAGGCCTCTCAGTTACAGGTTTTTTAATTTTTTTCGCATTAGGCACAGAATCTTGAACATCCTCTGTTGTAATTCTATTTCCTTTTGTCAAACCCACAAATACTTCATAGCGGAATTTTTTTAAATGGTCTCCATTTTTCTTTATATTCGCTTGTTTGTAATGTCGACGACGAAGTAACCACGCATTATTTACACAAATATCAATTATTTGCGAGAAAATATTCATATACCATCTATGACTTTTAATACCAGTGCGATACAATGATATAAGCATATCGGAGAGGTCCACTCCTCCCATATGACGGTTGTAGTGTTTCACCACATTTGGGCAGGAAATATCCACACGTCCTTTCGACTCCTTATTGTATCGTTTAATTTTGCTAACAGGGTGGGCATCGACAAAAGAACTTGCAAGGATTACTGGTTTATTATCATACCATTTTACGATACTGATTTTTTGCTTGTTGCATACTACTTGACAAAATGAACCTCTTCCCTTTTTTTTTAATTGTTTATCAGACAATAAAAACTTATTAGCATCTCGTAGTCGATTTTTCCTCATAGTACCTAAGCTGAATATACCGTAATTTTCTCTGAGTATGTATATGAGTTCAAGACTGCTAAACCAGTTATCAAAAAATACCACAGATGCTGGTTGTTTTATAGTTTTGCACAGTGCCAATACCGTTTTGGATGAAACACCTAAAGTTTCTTCTTCTTTTTCAAATTGTATACCTCTAAACGTGTCGTCTCCTCCATATAGCATATAATCATATATTATTCCGGATACACCAGCACGAACTAGATTTTTGAAACCCCACTTACATGGTTTGTTGGGGTTGTATTGTTTGCGAGACCCTGCTTTTTTCCCTTTATAAGGAATGATCATTTCGTCAATGCTATACACATTCTCCTCTTCAACTGATAGGCATTGGGCTCGCACACAGTCTATAAGAGGTCGCAATTTATAATACCGGTCATCAGTGTCAGCTTGACAGTTATCTGTAAAATGTATGTATCTTCTAATTTTCTGAAATCTATTAAGAGTCATGAGTTTTGCAATTTTGTCATATCTATATGAGGTACTCCAATAATCTCTGTACGATGGCATAGAAACTACACCCATCAAAATGTTTATCGCTAAAAAATCACAAATTTCTTCACTTGTGACATTAATAGATCTGCCACTTTGTTGTACTGAATATAAATTAGTGTTGACAGCTATAAGGTCTATAAGATTTTTAGGGAAAAACCGATAAAAATAATCAACAGCTGACCAGTTATCAGGAACGGGATCTTTAAAAATAGTATGGTTTATCTCAGCAGAATGTTGAAAATTTGTTTTCTGCCATTCAAAATTAATCTTCATCTTCAGTGGCTTTTTCTGCCTTTTTGCCTTACTAACTACAATTGAAAGTGCCGGACGTTTATTCCGTGTTTGTCTTGTTGGTAATGTAATCGGTGAAGCTTGATTAGATGGCAAAGAAGGTAAAGAAGAAATAGAAGGAATTGCATCGTAGTTACACTGAAGGTCATTTGTAAAAACTTCGTTAATTGTTGGAGTTAATGGTGGAATCAAATCATTGTCATTAGGAGACTTATTATTTAATGTTATATCAGATTCAGACTGTAGAGGAGCTTGCTGAAGACTAGGAGTACAAACAGGTTCAGTTAATGTATTCACTTGGGAAGCAAAAGGCGTGCGCGTGGAGTGTATCAAAGCAGATGTATTAAAGGTGTGATGACTTGGAGAATCATTATCGCTGTTCGAAACATAGTTATCGCTAGAAGAGCTGTCCAGAATAAAGTCTTCTAAAGATGAGGCAAGAGAAGGAGCTGGTGAAGATGATCGAGTGCTTGCAATTTCATCATCACTACTTTTTCCATCACTTTTATCAGAGTCTGCATTTTTACGTGGAACAAGTGTTAGTATTCGCTTCGCGCGCGAAAACTGACCACTCTAAAACAAAGCAAGCAAAGCATTTGTACCGCAACCAAAACAGGCAAAATAAAAACAGTATCAAAATTGTTAGTGTTAGCATTGAAATTAATTAGTAAACACCCTCAATATGAAAATAAATCAAAACAAGCAGCAAGATTCTAAAAAAAAAACGTTTTCGTGCAACTGTCGCAGTGTATAAAAAAGCATACTAATCACAAACAACCTTACATCACTGTAAGCGTCGCAGTGTATAGTATGTTATACGTCCATAAAAACCTCTTGAAAATGCAACCTAAATAACCATTTTTATCTCAAATTCAGTTATAATTATAAAGTACACTTCCTAATCAATAATTTTTTGCAATCGTACATTTGAAAAAAGAACAATTTGTTATAAAAAAAACAATTATTTACCTTCAAAGGCGCGCGCGTGTTCGGCATGGCTGCTCAAAAATGACAACTGTCAAAAAGTTTTGACAGATGACACATACTTTTTATTTTTTATAGTGACTGACAAGTATTACCGATGCGTTCATGTTTAAATTAATTTTTAAAACTACTATTCAAGGACTCCAGATTTTTGGAAAGATCAATGTATAGCGGGCTATACACTGCGACGTTAAGGGTTAGGGAGAATAAACAATGATTTTTTATAGTCTTCAGTTGAGTAAGGGTACCTTTTCTATAGGTGTTTTAAGCGTCCAGAGTTCTATATTTGGAATGGATTAATGATCGGGACTGACAATGGAATACGTCATAATAAAAAATATCATAAATAATATTAACTAATATCCGTCGCGATTTTACCATTTTAATATAAATTGTAATACAAATATGTCGTGTCTTTTCTATATTGAGAATTGTTCGTTTTGTATAAAATATTAAATGATAGCGATTATTAGATAATATTAATTATGCGACCCGTCAACGCGTAGTAACTGCACAATTATTTACATTCCACATTAAATATCATTTCATGTAAATAATTTACCGCATAGAGACTACCGATAACAAGTACTATAATCCGATTAGTACTTACTATATCTTACGGGTTTATTTCTTCCGTAAAACAGCATTAGACTTTGACTGCGGCTGCCCCCCACACCATGCAAGCCTTTGGTATGGTGGCACGGATTGTTTCCGCAACTCTCCAGGCCAGCTCCTGGCCTGTATTTTGCGTACGAGTGGAAATACTATAATGTCACTCGAGACACCCCAGCTGTTCGAGGAAGGCCATGCGCGCTTATGCCACTCACCAGCCTCCTCTCTATCTCCAACTTACAAATCGTACTATAACATCGCTTCATTGTGATGTGAAAGAAGGACAAACAAACACACTTTCGCATTAATAATGTAGGATTGATTTGTTTTGTGAAACATCAAATCAAACTACTACGTACTACACGTATGTGCCACGTGTAATAACATATTTATTTGTGAACCAAAACTAGTTAATGCATAATTAATGAAGTCTTTTTTTGTCGGGTTGGAAGAGACTGTCGGATTCTTATTAACTAAAAACCAACCCGTGTTCCTCATGTACCCGTGTGTCGGAGGGTCGGGTATCACCGAAACATTCTTCGCTAACCCCCGACGGGTATTGGCCCGCCAGATGGTCAGGTGGGCCCCGAACAAAACCCCCTTGGCGGCGGATGAAGGTCCAGCTCCGCCGCCAAAACACCCAGCGGCCTCAGCGGATAGGAAGGACCGCAGACTGGCAACACCGCATCTCCTCTTCCTCTGCGGCCCCACCGCGACGCAACAAATGGTGCGCCCCCATTTGGTCGCGTGGCAACGCATCACCGACACGCCTCTCCTCCCGCGACCGCGCCCGACTGCGAGGGACAGACAGAACTATCCCCCGCACCCGCATCTATGGACGCATCCTACGCAGGCTTCACCCAAGCCCACGTGGAGTGTCCACTCCCGGGGTCCCTCTTAGCTTCACTGCGGGTGTCCAAGCCACAGTTTAGGGAACCCCTCCACCACGACAAGGTGGAGATCCCACGGGGGTGATAATTAAAGAAGTCCTCACGTACCCGATCTTATTACAATATAACAATGTTATCCCACAAATTAAATCAATTGTAAGTATGTACCTACATAGATCTTGTTTTTGTTTATTGAAAATTAGCTCAGGATTGACGGACGATATGTTTAAAATTGCAGAAAACTTACGTGTTGTGTCAATTGGTTGTTTCTCTTAGTATTCGCTGTCGTACGATGTACCGACTGCTACATCATCAACTAAATTCCTTGATTAAAACATTCATATCATTAAAGAATTATTTCTCTGCAATTGTATTCATTTTTAACCCGTCATTTTCAACAATTATATTTTCTCATAAGAAGTTGTATGCTACGTGATGGTGTGACAGTCAGTCGCGCCGAGCCACGCTAACGTGGCAAAATATCTCGGCGAACGTTTTGACGTTAATTACTGAGCACGCACGCCGCGTCTCACGGTCTCACCCGTGCGCCCTCTGACCACCCGGACCACGTTTAATGTGTTTCCTTTCCTTATTTGTACACACCAATACGCACACGCGATGTCACTGAAACAAAAACATTTTTTGGACATTATACCACCAATAAACACTCATATTGTTATTAAATATTTCTCACTCACGAATTAAGCACAACGTTTCCAAAGGAACTTCCTCTTTACCTGTAAAAAACCTACCGAACGTATGTGCCTAACGAGCAATAAAGGCACACATTGTATTAATTCGAGTCACGTGAAACTACTTCCGACTAGTATTTAGAACAATATAATTTTCGTATGATAATATAAAAGCTATGTGATGTGCATACATGTAATCGTTACCGCAATGAAAATTGAATTCCGTTTAATCTGAAGCGGATGAAATGAAATTCTCTAAACTGCGTGCTCTATCTAGAAATGGTTGGGATGCTTAGTTGCGACGAGACGTCGCCTCGGTTATGCATTTCCTTTATTTATGTACGTGTGTTTGTTCAACGTTTATGTTTATGTTGCTGATTGGACAAAGAGAAAACCGCACAAGATTACTAGATATGAACGTTTCCGTTTCAATTTGTTGTGATTTGTTAGTTTGAACGTGAACCAATCTCTATTTATTGTTTGCAATAAATATTGCGGACTCTGCAACGCACGTAACATCACGAATATTACGAAACTTGTGTTGGTAAAGGAATCAGAACAATAAGCAGATAGGCATTCGAGATTGATAAGAAATTGCGATAGTTATTTTGATTTCCCAAAAGAATTGGGTCGCACGCATGTCAACTTGTACCTGATAAAGTATCTATATCTAGGAATTTGACTTTTTGCTATCAGTAGTAATTGGGCCATAATTGACTGACATTTTTGTAGGTGTCTGAAGTCAAGAGAGATAAAATAAAAGTTGGATAACATTTTAAATTCAATTTGTTTTATTTGTGCGTAATTTTTGTTTAATTGATATATCTCTTGAGTGCCTCGAATGTCAGAATGTGAAGTGATCTTCCAGACATAATAATATACATATTCAAATAATATAAAATCTCCCTAGTCATTTAATAATAATAATTACAAACAAAACAGCTTACTGTCTGTAATAGAAACCGTTGGGTGCCATTACAAATGACGCAAATAATTCTCTGAATTCGATTCTCTATAAGCAAACTATAGGAAACCACTTTGCCAGAATATTATTCATCGGTTACGCCTACCACGTGTAATCGACAAAATGTGTGGAGAAAATACTCTCTCAGAGCCTTACAAAGGTACTGTAAATACAAGTTTCTATAACTAACCTGTGTTCTTAGAATACCAGAGTTCGACCTTTGCTTGTTAGGTTTTCCCGTATAATTAAATTGTGTTTATGAAACATCTCGGCAACTCAACCTTACTACATAAATTCTGCTTATTAGTGAGCTGCTGAAAAAGAAATATATACTTAATATTATGTGCTACAATTTAAAAGAAACCTTTAAGAACCGCCAAGATGTGTATCGAAGTCGAGTCGTTGCAATTTTGTGCGATTTATCTCGTTAATCTTTATTTTTTCGCCTCCTCCATCAGGAGGAATGTGGATCGTTTGCGATTCCGGAAAAATGCCCCTGTCAACGACCGACCACCCTATATAGTGCGGACCCGTTATATTACCCGAGTGATCGACCTGGACTCCTGCCACGATCCCGGCACCCGGCTAATTATAACCACTCGGTCATAGAATAAACAATCCCATGCTAATACTACCAAGGAATAAAATTGCTTACACTAACCCTCGCATGATATGATTAATGAGCTGTTGGGAGCTATTTTATATCGTGTATGACGCGATAATTGCTACAATTCCAATACATTGACTTGTTAAGGCCGTCGAGGTCGATAACTCGTTACATTCCTTCGACAGTACTTACTTTGTTTAGATATTTGATGTAACAATGTTTATGTTTACGCCCTCGCAACCATCCCAAAACGCCGAAGCACCCGAGGCATAGAATTGACCCAAATAAATTGCAACTTTGCGTTGAACTCTTGTATAAACATATTTTCATTCAATCTATCCGGCCTCTCAAGTGTGTTGACGTGAAAAAAACGCGTAAACTCCCGAAGTGGCGCATGTGGGACGCACGTCAACTGACCAAAACAACGAGGTCGGTCTTTATTCACGTATGCGGAATCGTCTACTTGAGCTGGAGAATAGGTATAGCAGCGATAACGAGCCAGTCGTGTCCTCGCAGCCGATTATTGCGGTTGCTACATCAATATATTTTGTTCTCGCATATTTTAACCGCTGAAAATACAATTCGCATTAACAAGGGCCTCGCGCGCCGTGTGGAATCAGGTGTCGGATGGATTTCTACGTCTAGCCTTGCGTTTAAAACTGTCAAGGCGAGCGTGGACCGAGTGCATCGTGTGGCTTGTAAACTGTTTGGCTTGTGAGCGAGTGAGCAGTGGTGCAGTGACCCATCAGCCGTGCGTGAAGACGGGACGATGGTGCGCAAAGGGGAGAGGTCCACCGGCACCCTGTTTAGGACTCTGGCCGACACGCTTCGGTGGCAATCCCTCCGCGCCGTCACTATGATGCGTTCGGTAAGCAACTCACGCTTTGCTTACGTATTACGATATTTTATTAACGTTTATTACTGGTACGTCGCACTTATTAAAATTCACATAAAATTAAAAATTATAAAGTGACAAGTTCTATTGGTAATTATCCTATAAATTTTTGTTTACCTACAATATACAGAAGTGTGTACAACTGTGTTGACGCTATTGTCGTTCATTATGTTTGCCTCTCGTCGTGTTGACGTCACGGCATTGTGTAAAACTTGTAGGAACTCGATTTTTATCTGATAATCGATAACTCTGTATACTAGCTATATCGATTGACGTGTGGTAACGCAATGTTTTGACATGTGCTCACGATGCGTCCGTGTGACCGTCTCGGGCGGTTCACGTGCCTTTATCGGAATCTATCACAATCTGTGACCTCAAGGGCGGAGATCACGTTGCGTAAACAAGCGCAGTGACACCGTGCCATATCATCCGTTACCTTTACTGCACAATTTAGATACTGAAACTTGCATCTATTGTGACGTATACATACACACACGTGTAGCACAGCACATTCATTGTTATAACAATTTTTGTCCACACAAAAGTTTTACGTTGTCGTTTCAGTTCCTTCATACATTCAATTACCAATTATTTTTTAAGTTTATTGCTTTTGACATTGTGTTTTTAAAATGTCAACAAATGTATGAGCAAACAAGTTTTGACTCTTAGAAAACGTTTGCAAAAAGTTGACACACAAGGCAACGAACCGATAAATTAGGTCAAATAGACGTCAAGCGCGATGCATATGTGTAACCTAGAACGGTGAGCGGATTGTCGTATTTTGTTTACATGCTTGTGTATACGTAGAATGTTATACACGGTACAGGTGGGACGCAGACGTTCGGTTCTGGCCTCGCTGACCTATTTAGACCATTTCTTATCTACTATACTAGATGCACTCAAGACTGGTCAGTGTAATGGGAACTATAGTTTTCTCTAGTTAATGGTCGGATACCCAACAATAGATATGAAAGTTAAATTAAAAAAATGTAAAACGAATTAAGAACTTTGTTGTGTTGGTAGCTACTATCTAGTTGACAACGTCGAAATGGTGATAATATAAATAAGCAGGTCTCCTTATCAGTGACTAGAACACGGAATACTTTTACTTGACAAGGATTCTTAGGTCCCAAACTGCATTCTACTAGAGGACACCCTTAGATATCCTATCCACACATTTCGTCAGTTATTGGTAACTTACCAATAACTGACGAAATTTACTAACTACCGGTCTTACCAATGGTAAGACCGGTAGTTAGTAAAGTGCCTACAGCAAATGCAAACATAGGCTGACTCTCGGGAAAGATTCAGTGCAGTCCACTGCTGAACATAGGCGTATTTTAATTTGCGTCACAATAGCATTTAGACTCAGAAGGAGGATTTGGTCTACTATTATACCACGTTGGCCAGACGTATCGGTAGGGTTTGATGTCGAATTTTCCGCCTCTTCCCAAGAAAAGTATTTCTTCGTGTATTTTCCTTAGTCGCCTCTTACAGAATGAAATGAATGATGACACTTTGAACTCCTAATACGTCATCATACGGAACAACAGTAATTATTACTTGTTTCTCAATAAGAAAAGCCTCGAATATTGTTGTGTCCCGAGACTTCTAGACTAACCAAGCAGCAGCAGTTAAAGATAATACAATAACAATATGTCAAACAAAGGCATATTTATAGTAGACATGAATTTACAGTAAACGTTTAAAATAGTCTCACTATTATTCAACCTTATTATGACTTGAATGGCACACGTGCGACACGAGGCACCTCGTCTACAATTTTTATTTTAATACTGGAAAGGTGACACAAAACATGGCATATTGGCCCTGCGGGTTTCAGAGGTCAGACGGCAGTCGCTCTATGGAATAGCTAATATGCCGTTAAATCTGGTTAGACCAAAAAGCAGACTCCGGACTCCAAGACGAAACGTCCTGGATGCAACCAGGATTTCAGCAGTGTAATATACTGAAAAAAAGGTAAGGAAGAATGATGCCTTTCTAATTTGCCTCGACGTGTTACACACCATTCTTGGGTACGGGAAATCGTTTAGCAAGGATTGGACAAACCGGCCAAGTAAACCTCCTGTATTTTTTAAATAATTATGTTGATTTTCTCTCACAGAATGGTACAATATGTTGATACATCTGAGCTGAAAGTTTAGCTTGAATTGTGTTGCGAATGGCATTGACAAGAGATCAATGTATTTATCTATTCCACTTATGCGGCCTTATAAAACAAATACCAGTATTTAAATCCGAACATGATCTTGAAACTGGAGTTATCTTATCCATTGAATATTTTCTTGTGTAATGCCTGCACAAACAAATACGCAAAACTTTGAAATTAGCATCCAGTAGTCCGTATTTAATTAATTACAATTATATTATTCATTAGATATTTTTTTTATTGTTGCCTATTAAATTATTATGATGCCTATCAAAACATATACACATGTACAGATACAGCCATTTACTATTCTATAATAATGTATTTTTACACATTTGCATCAACCTCTTAAGAATGCTTATTTCCTGTATACAAGATGACTAGACCGAGGACATCTGGAATATCATCTATGTTATTAATAATAATGAGGTTAGATCATTACGTATCGACTCTTTGTTCATCATAACAACGTGAATCATACACAAGTTATATTTATTTTTTACTTAAGTTTTATAGCATCTCTAGACAATTTTACTAAGTTTTCCTTAACCGGGCATAAACTTTTCCTCGATGTTTTTGATCACGTATTTTTGGTCAACACTATTCACTTGGATTCTTTTATTTTAGCCGCTGCAAGGATGGTTTAGCATGTGATAACATGCTTACCAGTTTCGTTGTGTCGTCCGTAGAGTCAGTCAGCCTTTTAGTAGAGTCCCGATAAATTATCCTAAGACAGCAAAATTACTTTAGCTAGGTGAAACCATTAAAGTCATAAAATTATAGTTTAGCCTAATCTCGGAGTGCTCAAGCGCAATTGTCTATTATACAAGAGGCTTTTTAATTTGCATGTCTTAAGTTAAAAATAAGCTACATTTCGACATTGGTCACAGTCAGAAAGTCGTCGCCCATTGTTCGCATGTCTGCCAGCAGATTTGACACACTTAGTAATCTAAGCAAAGTATTCCCCTACATTAAGATCATCACCATTAGTCTGCATTCGCGACGAGACTCAGCTGTTGTGACGCCGTCTGGATGCTATTAATAAAACTGTTAGAATGGTCACACAACTACCGACACACGTCATATGTATGTACAACGTTTGAACTTTGAGATTTTTTATTTGTAGTTTCAGGTAGTTCGCTTCGACTGCACTTGTCCTATTAGTCTCGACATGTTTTTAATAATTTTGTTTTTATTTTGAGCAGTTGTTAAGTAAAAGGCTGTATTCTAGTTTAGCTTGAATTACTCTTTAAGCCTGTTTCTTTATTAAGTTTTCTCAACATTTCATCATGGCAGTTTGCATATATGCATCACGAATCGTCTCGAGAGCAAGCCAGACGACTTCCAGCCTCCCGAACAAGCCGGATTCCGTAAAGTCTATTTTACCATAGACCACATACATACGCTGCGGCAGGTTATACAGAAGTCCGAGGAGTATTACCAGCCTCTATCCTTGGCGTTGGTGGACTATGAGAAAGCCTTTGATTCGATCGACCTAAAAAACCTGGGCAGTGCTGCTGTCTCTCCAACGGTGCCAAATTGACTATCGATATGTCGAAGTGCTGAAGGGTTTGTACGAAAACGCCACCATGTCAGTCCGCCTCCAGGACCAGAGCTTAAAACCTATTCGGCTACAGCGAGGGGTGAGGCAGGGAGATGTTACATACATACAAACATAGTCTCACGCCTATAACCCCGAAGAGGTAGGCAGAGGTGTATTTCTACACCCACTTTTCGCCTGATATACTTTAGTCCCACGTAATAAGGGGCGAGCCTATTGCCGTACCGGGCACATTTCCAGACTCCGTGCTGCTACTGAGAATTTCGTGACAGAAAATCCCAATAACACTGCCCGACCCAGAAATAGAACCCGGGGCCTCCCGATCCCACGCGCACATTTATGCCGCGAGACCAACGAGGCAGTCGTATAGGGTTTGATGTCGAGTTTTCCGTCTCTACGCAAAGATGGTATATGCATCGTGTTATCCCTTAGTCGCCTCTTACGACACCCACGGGAAGAGGGGGGTGGTGACACTTGTATTCTATGCCGTCAACCACACGGCTATATCTACAAAACTCTTCACCACTGCGCTGGAAGACGTTTTCAAGCTTCTGGACTGGGAAGGACTCGGCATCAACGTCAACGGCGAGTACATCACTCACCTTCGATTTGCTGATGATATCGTAGTCATGGCTGAGACCATGGAAGACCTCAGCACAATGCTCGATGGCCTATGTAGTCTCCCAACAAAAAGGTCTTAAGATGAACATGGACAAGACGAAAATCATGTCTAACGTCCATGTCGTACCTGCTCCTATCCAGGTTGGGAACTCTACACTCGAAGTTGTCGACAAGTACGTCTACCTGGGACAAATTATCCAATGGGGTAGGTCCAACTTTGAGAAAGATGTCATTCGTCGAATCCAACTCGGTTAGGCGGCGTCCGGGAAGTTACGCCATATCTTCACGTGCGATATCCCGCAGTGTCTCAAGACGAAAGTCTTTGACCAGTGTATGTTGCCAGTGATGATCTAAGGCGCTGAGACGTGGTCGCTAACTATGGGCCTTATCCGAGAGCTCAGCGTCACTCATACCACGCGATGGAGAGAGCTATGCTCGGAGTTCCCCTGCGAGGTCGAATCAGAAATGAGGAGATCCGCAGGAGAACCAAAGTCACCGACATAGCTTTCCGAATAGCCGGGCTGAAGTAGCGATGCGCAGGGCACATAGCGCGAAGAACCGATGGCCGTTGGAGCAGGCGGGATCTAGAGTGGCGACCACGTACCGGACGACGCAGCAGGGGTAGGCCTCCCGCAAGGTGGACCGGCGATCTGGTTAAGATCGCGGGAAGCGGTTGGATGTGGGCGCCTCAAAATCGGTCTGTGTGGCGAACCTTGGGGGAGGCCTATGTCCAGCAGTGGACGTCTCTAGGCTGACATGATGAGTATGCCATACTATTCTTTTATACTAATCATTCAACGGTCAAAACTAAGTCTGTAAAGGAAAATAATGGTCCATTCACAACGGTCAAAAAACCAATCGTCATAAATAATTTATTCATTCAGAAATTATTCAGAAACTACATTACCTTATGTTCTAAGAATTAGATGGAAGCCATTTCCCTGGTGAGGCTTTATCCTTAGTAATATTTCTGTTCTGGGTTCTTAAAAAGCCACACATTATTCGCATCATTAACGTTTTTGTTCTAACCTGAAATATGTTTCACAATAATTTATCAAATGTTTTGTGGTTAACCTGGTCGGAGCACTCAGAGCTCGCAATTGAGAAACCGAAATGGTACCTAATCGTAACAGATGTTGACTACTTAGAGATGACTTGGCGAAACGGTTTACTAGTTCTTCTAAGTGGCCACTTAGAAGAACTAGTAAACCGTTTCGCCCTAAAATCTGACTATTTATTAACGGTTTAACGTCAATATTCCAATATTTGTATATATAATTAGGATTATTTCTTTATCGGTTGCGGTACATGATTCTTTTGAAAGAGAAAATAGGAATTGCTCAATAAGCCAATTACTCGATTACGTCCGGTTATTTGATTCACCCTCCAGCTATATCTTTTGTAATTGAGAGTATTTATCAAGCCTACATAAAAATAGTTTAAAATGTGGGTGGTATTTGATGAATATTTCGCGTGGTCCTTAGCAAGTTAGCTACACCCACGTCTTTAATATCAGTGTAGGTCGTGGGTGGCAAATATGAAGGTATTTAACTCTGTTTACCAGTTCTCAACGAAATCCAAATACTTTGATACGATTACTCTGCAATACGAATTATATTTTACAGCGATAAATAAATCTAGTGTCCTTGTAATAGACGTAGGGAATGCTATAAACTTTCAAGCAACTTTATTTAATCTTCGGTCTCTTTCTGACAAAATTGTCGCTTTTAAATTTGTTTCAAAACTTCATTTACAACTTCCGAGAATCTCCGCTGTACAGTTCATAATTCTGACTTTCTTGTTATGTAACTCGAAGGTCGGCATCTTGTCGCAAGCACACCGTCCGTGACAACTGTTTATATTTCCTCGTATTCACACCGACCAACAGCTGCATCAATAAGCCTTTTTTATACTGTACATTAAGTAATTCTTATATGTAGCTATTATTTTTGATATTATAATAAGAAACTCAAGTCGTTAGTTCGATACAAAAAAGATGGTACAAAATAGCTTAAAGCTGTGTAAAATTGCAGCTGCAGTGTGTGCGGGGTTGATCAGTGTTCGGTTCGTTATCGTGGCAGGCAGCAATACATGGGATCGAGAGCGCAGCCGAGTCTAGTGAATGTCGGCGGCGGTGGCGTGCCGTATCGCCAGAGCCGCCATCCGCAGAGATGACTATGCTCGCTCTCATTCATTAGAGGGGAGGGAGGGCCGGGGCGCAAGACGTCGCGCGCCGCCCGACGATATCGATTTTGTCCCACTCTCCCCCCGCGCCACCCCGTGCCCGCCGCACTCAGCATCCGACCTCGAGTGCTCTCCTCTCGCGCCTACCGAACACCTCCGACAGAAACTACGCCTTAACGACATGACGCCACAGCTCAAAATTCCGATCCCTGACACGGGCTCGACGTCCTCCCGCCGATCCCTAATGGACCCTCCGGCCGAAAGTCACTCGGTCGAGATTACAACGACGCCTCCGCCGTCCACGCCGTTGGAAAAAATAAGCTTTTTGTTACAATTAAAATGGTAAATCAAACCAATTTTAGTAATTGCGAGGTCAAACTTTAAAGTGCCGTCGCGCGCTGAGGGCGGGCTTTTTAAACGCGTATGATTTTTAATGGGCCGCTCCTGTTCTTGCATCGTGTGACAGATTGTAGCTCAAATATCACCCCATGTGAGCCAGGCTTTTACATACACGTACATGTTACATATACAAAGTAGACAAATAGAGATGTATCACTTTCAGCCCCTGAATACCTAAACTTGTATAATCTGCAACCGTTTGTTGTTTCTCACCTTTGCACAATGTCTGTTCGCTGCTTGAAGATGGGCTATGTCCTTATCTTGTACAAATAGTTATGATGTGCCTGTAATATCTCTTGATTTAATTATACCAATTATTCAAGTTTACGTTGCGATTTATGGACCATTAGTATAATTTGGCGGTTAAGTACTGTTTAAATGAGGATTTATTTCAAATGCACTAAATAGTTTAATAAGATATTAATTTAGAAGATGCACAAATAGTCTAAGATCCGTAGAAGAGCGACCTTCACCGATCTGTTTATTGGATGAAAAGTGTTTTATACCAAATTTTGTAGGTTAAAAAATATATCGCCAATGAGTTGGTAAAAAAATTCCGGTCCAGTCTAAAAAAAATGGCCAACCGCTTTTCCTGACAAGTTTTTCGTAGGCAACCCAATATCATCGTGTTCGCAGTGAAGTAGCGGTCATTTTAATATAAGATACGTCTATTAAAAAAAAATATAAGTAGGTAAAACTAGTATCAACTTAACAGTCGAAGTGTTTATACCTGGCAACCCTACCAAATATGCAAGGAAAAATTTACAACCCTATGGTGACGTACCCTTTTCATATATTCGGTTACTACTAAAATTATTAATTAAATGCGAATATGCAATGTTAAATGAAGAGCCAAATATTTATTTTTCTACTTTTCCTAGTCTGGACCAGATTTTTTTGCTAACCTATTCACGATATATATTTTGTCATGCAATATTTGATATAAAACACTTTTCATCCAATAACCAGATCGGTGAAGGTCGCTCTTCTACGGATCTCAGACTAAAAAGTTAATCATCATCTTATCATTTTCAAATTTACAATCAAATACTTTCCTCAAGTTACTCAAACACAAGTTTCACTGCGAACCACTAAAGTAAATTCAGAAAAAGCTAACAAAAGAATCTCCGAACAAACATTTACTCCAATGTCACCGGAATAGTACGTAACATAATCTAGAAAAATGCATTCTATTACTGTCCGAGCTATTTGCGTTACAACCTTTATCGACGTAGACCGCCCACGGTCGCAACATGTAAAGCATCGTGCACATTATAAAACGCTACTTCAGATAAAAAAATGCTATATAACAGTGTACGCACTATAACATTATTTAGTTCAGTGATCCCTGACCTATGAGATAAGGCAGGTCGTGTTGCGGTAGGTCTCGGGATTATGCATCGTTTTCATTAATAATCAGTATAATCACCATATAATGTACCAATGTAATGCCTTTTGATTATACAAATAGCTTAAATTATCTGAATGTATTGAAAGTGCAGTTGAATATTTAATTGTCAGCGCTAAGTCAGATGATACTTTCATATTATTATTATTATAATTTAAGTAATGACAGAAGCCGTCTTAACGTGAACGAATGAAGATGAATGAACCGCCGCTTGATAATAATTACATATGAGTATATGCAAAATATGCCTAGCTTAAGAGGACTGTAACATAAAAATTCAAGAAAAGACGCACAAACATGTTGAATACCAGCATCATTCATGACTCACAACCACCTGAATGAATAATCTTTCCAAGTACAAGCGAATCTGTAAATATGATTAATCATTCTAAGAAACGGCTTAAAATAAACAAATATACCTAAAGGTTTTTATATAACCTCCACCAGTTATAAATATCAAAGTAAAAGTATGGCAAAAGTTTTAGTCACTTAACACAAATTAGCCGATACTCTCAAAGGCATTTGAGCTTGTTAAAATATTGCTGCGTACGCCCACGACTTCGGTGAGAAGTAGTAAACAGAGACTTATGAACTGAAACATATTATTGTCTGTATCGTAACAATATACTTTCAAGAGACCTTTTGAGAGTTCAGATATGACAACTTTGAATACTTACTTTATTGAAAGTATATAAGATTATATACTTTCAATAAAGTAATAGATATTTGCCGTGTGGTTGACGGCATAGAATACAAGTGTCACCACCCCCTATCTTCCCGTGGGTGTCGTAAGAGGCGACTAAGGGATAACACGATGCAAATACCATCTTTGCGTAGAGACGGAAAACTCGACATCAAACCCTATACGACTGCCTCGTTGGTCTCGCGGCATAAATGTGCGCGTGGGATCGGGAGGTCCCGGGTTCGATTCCTGGGTCGGGCAGTGTTATTGGGTTTTTCCGTCACGAAATTCTCAGTAGCAGCACGGAGTCTGGAAATGTGCCCGGTACGGCAATAGGCTCGCCCCTTATTACGTGGGACTAAAGTATATCTGGCGAAAAGTGGGTGTAGAAATACACCTCTGCCTACCCCTTCGGGGATAAAAGGCGTGACGATATGTATGTATATAAGATTACGTCTGTCTGAACTGAGTGGTGATGACGCGTTTTGACTGTGTTCTTACATAACAAAGTGTTATATTTCTTTCATCTATGATGTTTTTCGATCTGTATAGAGATATTAAATTCGTGGGTATGAAATCGATCGACCTTTAATTTGGTAAAATTATTCATGCTCACGCGCAGTTTTACGTCACATCATGCTGACATCATTGTGGAATGAAACAGATGCGATGCACAGATGTGAATCTCATTCACAATGCATTAGGTGATAAGGATATTATTATTAAGATTTAGTGCAGTTATGTACTCATACCTATGAAAGACACGAATATTCTATTTTATAAGTTCATTCCACTAAACTTGGTACACAAACAAATGTGCATAACTATAGAGCTGTCTATCTGAAAAATCCAATTTTAGCTTGTCTGCCGTATAGTATTACAGTGAGTTGTATCGGAGTTCACTTCTGTGAAATGTAGGTAGTATTCCGAGTATCCCTTTCAGGGTCACGGATTACCTGCCTCTGCGAATTCGTCCATTCAGAATATTGCATGCAAAATAAATAACCGATGCGCTTTCAATTTCATCCGGTCTGAAACCTAACTGGCCTCATAATATTATCATTTATCACAATTTAATCATTACGCGTTTTGTTTTTATTTTACGGAAAACAGGTGCTGGATTTTATTTATTTACTAGCGATATGCAACAACAATAATCCTATAACCGCAATAGATTAAATAATATAAAATCTTTAATCCTTAAGATAAATGACAAAATTAAAGTTCTTTAGATTTTTAAAATTAAAAGAGCACGACAATATGGATGAAATGATATGTCCAATAATCCGGGTAATTGAAAAATTCAAGTAGTCGAGCTATTTACTAATAAAACAGTTGCTTATGCATTAATTTTTTATTGCTATTCGTTTTGAATTTAATATGCGACTATTTTACGTTGCTATGTTTTCCGAACAGAAAATATAAAATTAATGATCTATGAAATAAGAAATCTATTTTAAATGTGCAACTTTGAAAATGTTTGCAATAATAAAGCTGCATGCTGATTTATGATCGTATGTCGAGAGATCTTACATGGAGACGTGACTGAGAGCTTTTGAACTCGTTATCGAGATGTTTGTCTGTGTACACACTAAATACATCATCGACACACGTTATCAAAGTTGTTTATGTCATACAATTAAAGTGAAAATAAGTACCTAATTAAGTCAAACGAGGCCGTTAAAATTCCAATTGTTTGTTTGTTTATCAACTATGTGTAAACAATAAATAAGTTCGATGCATGCTATTTATTAATGAGTAGTGTCTGTTGTTAGTTCAGTTATTATGGTAATGCGCCATCAAAGGCATTTGCTCGGACCTGCCTCAACGAGGGGAACGCTTGGGGTAGGTTATGGTATTGCATTCGCCGATCCGCCGACTGCAAGGGTGGTTTTGCATAAGTATACCTCGTATACATAGTTTACAACCCTGAATGTGTCTGTCTAACCGCTGGATTTATGAATGCTGCGGTGCAATTATGACGTTTCGTCTGAGTGTGTGTGTGTTTACGCGGTTCCGATTGCTATGCAAACTTTCTACATGTTCTGCCTTATTTATCCTTTCCTACGATTATACAGAGGTGTCTAGCTTACAGAATAGAGATATTTTACATCGTTGTTTTCAATTATCGATCACACGGCCATTTTAGTTGGTTATAAATTTTAAATCAGTTATCTAGACTGGTACTGAGTCAGAAATAAACACAAGATCGATATGGCTCCGGCGACGACCAAAACTTAGGTAGGTATTAGATTAGGTCCTTCAAGTATTTGATATACTCGTCTAATACGAGCTCTCGAGTACATTAACGGTAAGCACTACATCATGTAAAACTTAGACAAGTACCTGTTGGATTTTTCGCCGAGCCGGGTAATCCGACAGATGATTAAAAGCGTGCGTGCCCATTTGACGCACAGTGTTAGGTTTTTTGCGTGTGTGTGCGGTGTGCGGTGGTACTAATGAAACGGTCCCCGGCGTGTGCGTCGCGGCGGCCTACGTACGAGGGCCTTGCATTGGGTCGGGTCAGTGAACCCGCCCGCCCACTATCGGGGTAAATATGCCGAATGCACACAGATGCGCGCGCCGGCCCCCGCACACCCTCGCCCGGTCGCTCGTCGCCGCTGCACTCTGCACGCATACACCCCCGACCCCTCTTAAAACTCCTAATTGATTGCACAAATTTTCTCGCAATAACTGTCTTTTTATGGTGTTAATGATGTAAACTTGCGCAGTTCCGACGCTTTAATTGATACTCGACGACGTGATAAGTTGTAAACTAGAGTACCTAATGCGCGACGAATTCTCATTTGCATATCACGGCGGTGTCGTCGGCGGGACTATGAAAAATTAATTAGCATACGGCGAATTCTCTTTTTCGGGATTCCATTGCGATCTTCAGCTTTCCACCGCGGTCGGTAACCAGTTTAATTTTTGTTTTTCGAGAGAAAAAGTTTCATTAACGCTCTTTATGGGTTTACACTTCATACGAGCCGGAGAGAACATAAAAATGCACACAAAATGTCCACGTCCTCTCACTAGCCGGATCGGCGCTAAACCAACTGACGAAGTTTTATGTTGTTTCGTAATTCTATAAAATACATCGATTGCAAGTTATGTATTATTCAGCATTCATTTCTTTTTATTTTGCCAAGATCAAAAGCAATCAGGCTCTTGGCACTAGCAACTAAACATAACTCGAGCGTAATCATAAAAAAAATCTGAAGAAGTCGATCTATTAAAAGTGGCAATTTGTTCGAAATGGTAGACAGCTGTGTATCCTATGCTATACAACCGGAATAACTCGATAACGTAATTGATACAGCCGATGATGGAAGCGTTACATCATCGAATGCATTCGGGTGATATCATGATGTCGTCACGGCGCAATGCGTATAAATAAAATGTAGAGTTGTGATGCCAACATGCCACCAAACACACAATAAATACATGCAATAAAAATTGCATAGAATTGCAATGCCATCATAAATGCGCCCATTTTGGCATGATTGCCACACAACGCGCGCTCTTTTAAACATCTTGACCTATTCAATTGTGTGATGCATTGCTTATTTTATGTTTCTAAGGAGCTCTTTGAAAGAGGCAAAAATAAAATTAATCACATCCCACATACAATGGTAAGGAAGCGCAAAAAGATTTACAGTTATTACTTTATCATGTTTATGTTTGCTACACTTGCGCGGGTTGAGCACACATTCTTGGTCCCTTTTGAAAATAATACTTGCGATGTAGTACATTTTCATTAGGAAACATTTTAACGGTACATTTCACATGGCAACAGCGTCCTGTGGCAAGATAGGTCGCTTCATTTTGCTAAAGGCAAATTACACAACTTTGTAGACTTCGCTAATTTAAAGACCTCATACCTATTACAGTTTCAAACTAGGGAAAATTAATATTGGGATGTATTTCTGTATAGTTAATGTAAGCCTGTATTTAATAAGTGAACTTCTGACATTACTCAAGTAATCAATTTGGAAACTGCAGTCATGGACCGATATTCTTAAATTGTGGTTTCAAATCACACCTATCACTTATGCGACGAACTCACCTTTGACGTCAGATTCTGAGTAAATACGCACGAGAAAAGCTAGTTATGTAATAAAGAAGAATCCAGATGATTAATAGTCGGTGTCCGATCATTTGACAAAAAACAAATGAAAAATTTTCATTTGACAAATAACATTTGACAAAATTATACTTGATAAATTCATTATTTTACAAACTATTGTTTAATAAACTACTCATTAGACAATATTGTTACGAGCTGGGGTTCGTGATAAATTATATACACTATGCCACTTAAACTGAACTTTATTCACTAACACAAACACTAAGTATAACGCTAGATACACACACTTAATTTTCACTTCACTAGTAAAACACACTATTCACACCACTAGAACAACACTAATAAAACACCACTAAACACTTCCGAATTACTTCCTTCGCTTGATGTTGATCGCTTTCCGTATTCAATTGTTACTGTCTTGTCTCGCGCGCTCTCGCTCTATTTATACTGGCCGGATAACATCACTAGGCTTTTCGAGACGACTCACGATATTTCTGGAAACGTGTAAGGTGTTTCTAGAATTGCGTAAATGTTCTATTTACACCTACGCCATCTATTAGAGAATAGCTGAATTACCTTCAAACCACCGATACATTCAATCTCATGTAGTTCTCCCATTCACTGATAGATGGCGTTATTTTCAATTCGTAACACGGCCTCCCTCTTAAACGTGTTCGTCTCGAACATCGTTGGACCCATAGTAACGAGCTAACCGGTCCACATGAACTATCTTCGGTGCACCTCGCGACCCCTTCTGGATTCGATAGGTAACGTCGTTCATCCTGGTAATTATGCGATATGGCCCGTCCCATCTGGCTTGTAACTTAGGCGATTTTCCTTTGCTTCGTACTGGGTTATGAAGCCACACCAATGATCCCTCATCGAAGCCTTTGTTATTTGCCTTCCGGTCGTAGCGAGTCTTCATCTTCTCAGACATCTGTTGTCCAGATTCCCTGATGTGCTCGTATACGTCGTTCATCCTGTTGCGTAGCTCGGTTGCGTAATCCGTTATATTGCGTGGAGATTCTGGTGGAATACCGGTGATAAGGTCTGCGGGTAAACGGAGTTCTCTACCGAAATTGGCAAAAGCTGGTGTTACTCCTGTAGTTTCGTGGACCGCACTGCGATATGACAGGAGAAATGGTTGGATGTGCTTGTCCCAATCTCTTTGTTTGTTCTCCACCACCTTCGCCAGGTACCTTTCCAGTGATTGGTTAAACCGTTCAACCATGCCATCTGATTGTGGATGATAAGCCGTGGTCCTGGTTTTATGTGCACCCATTACGCGACAAGTCTCCTTGAACACCTCAGATTCGAAGTTCCGGCCTTGATCGCTGTGGATTTCCAAGGGTACCCCGAATCGACAAAAGACTTCATGCACCAGCTTGTCGGCCACTGTGGTAGCTTCTTGATTTGGGATTGCAAACACTTCAGGCCACTTCGTGAAGTAATCCATCACAACCAAGAAGTATTTGTTTCCATCCTGGCTCTCGGGAAACGGCCCAGCGACATCCAAGGCTATGCGCTCCCATGGGGCCCCCACATTGTACACCTTTAATGCACCTCTGCTTCGAGTATGTGGCCCCTTGACAGCCGCACAACTTGTGCATTTGCGGCACCAATCCTCGACGTCATCCCGACAGTGGAGCCAATAAAACCGCTCTCGGATCTTAGTAAGCGTCTTCTTAACTCCCATGTGACCTCCCGAAGCACCATTGTGATAGAGCTGCAAGACTTCCGGCACCTTAGTTTTAGGCACTACCATTTGCAAATGGCACTGGTTACCGCGAGCGTTTTCCCATTTGCGGCACAGAACTCCATCCTGGACGACCAAGCTTTCCCACTGTGCCCAATAACTCTTGGTGATAGGGCTCATTGCTGCGATATCACTCCATTTGGGCCTAGGAGCGTCTGATTTCTTCCATTCGAGAATCGGCTGTATGTCCTTGTCGTCTTGTTGAGCACTCTGCAAAGCTTCTTTCCATTCGTCGCTCAGATCTGTCTTCAACATCCTCACTAATGCTGCCTGCTTTGCTTCCTGCCGGCTACAGTGCTTGCACTGGTCGGGACACGGCCTACGCGATAGGGCATCTGCGTTACCATGGGACTTGCCGCTGCGATGTTGTATTACAAAATCAAACTCTTGCAGTAGTTCAATCCATCTAGCTACTTGTCCTTCTGGGTCCTTAAATTGAAGTAGCCATTTCAGCGCTGCATGGTCGGTTCGCAGGTGGAATTTACGGCCCAACAAGTATTTGTTGAAATGCTGCAATGTCTTTACTACAGCCAAGAGTTCCCGCCTGGTGACGCAGTAGTTTCTTTCGGGTTTGGATAAGGCCTTGCTGAAGTATGCTATAACAACTTCTTGATCACCCTTCTTCTGTGACAGCACGCCGCCAATTCCGGTGTTACTGGCATCTGTGTCAACTATGAATTCATGCTCATTGTCAGGGTAGCCTAGAATAGGTGCAGTACACAGATGTTCCTTAAGCTTCTGGAATGCAACGTCACAGCTCTCATTCCAACAGAACTGCACTCTGTCTTCGGTGAGCTTATGAAGAGGTCGAGCAATGTCAGCAAAGTTCTTCACAAACCGTCGATAGTAGGAGCATAATCCGAGGAATGCTCTGACCTGCGTTTTGTTCTCTGGAACTGGCCATTCCTTCACGGCAATGATCTTATCCGGGTCAGTTTGAATACCGTTCTCCGAGACCACATGTCCTAGAAAGTTCACTTGCCGCCTGAATAACGCGCATTTCTTCGGACTCAGCTTCAAATTAGCTCCTCGTATCTTTGACAGCACTTGCTCCAAGTTTCGAAGGTGATCCTGGAAGGTGCGCCCCACGATGATGATGTCATCCAAGTAGACCAGGCAGGCGTCTCCAATCAGTCCCATAAGCACTCGCTCCATCAGTCTCTCAAAAGTAGCCGGAGCGTTGCACAATCCAAAGGGCATGACGTTAAATTGCCATAATCCTTTCCCTGTGGAGAATGCCGTCTTCTCCTTGTCTCGAGGATCTATTTCCACCTGCCAGTAGCCACTTTTTAGGTCTAAGGTAGAAAACCACTTCATCCCCGTCAGCGTATCCAGTGTGTCATCGATCCTTGGCAGCGGGTAGCTGTCCTTCTTCGTGATGTCATTCAATCGGCGGTAGTCTACACAGAAGCGCATGCTGCCATCCTTCTTCTTAACTAACACCACCGGAGAGCACCACGGGCTGGACGAAGGCTCGATTACGCCTTCTTTCACCATACCGTCGATCATAGCTTCTACTTCACGTTCCCGTGCCACTGGCACACGTCTTGGTCGCTGGCGAATCGGTGCTTCACTTCCCGTGTTTATTTTGTGCTGGACTAGTGCTGTCTTACCTATGTCGGCATCACTGGTCGAGAAAATATCGGCGAACCGGTTCAACATCTTCTCAGCCTTGAGCTTCTCTTCTTCTGACAGGGTACTTTGGCAGTCCTCCAAAAGTGAAGACACGTCGAATCGTGCAGCCTGAACCTTGGCGCTGGTAGGTTGCTCCTGACACCTACGCATCCAAGCCGCTCCTTCATAGGTGCCCAATTCCGTCCCTTTCTTGAGCAACACTTCCTTGTCACTTGCATTTAGTGCGCGTACTGATGAAACTTTGGTACCCCTTACCAAGGTTCGTGCAATCTTCCACGATGCCTCTTTCTCTAGGCCTTCGATAAGTACGCAGCGGTTCCCTCGACCAGAACTCCCGGGTAAACAAACCGGTACAACCGTTTCCGACCGCGGTTGAAGCGTGACATTCTTCAGGCAGTACACTTTTCCTGAAGTTGCACCTTCCATGAAGACTTCTTCCGAGCCACATTTCAACACTCCCTGGTTAACATCGATCTCGCAGCGATACTCCCGCATGAAGTCTAGGCCCAGGATGCAGTCGTCCACTATATCGGCCACGATGACTTTGTGACGGTAAACTTTGTTGCCTAGCTTCAGATCCACCTCCATTTCACCTCGGACGGTTATGTGCTGACCGGTAGCTGTTCTCAGATTCACACATTCATTGTTCCTGAAGCAGCCCCGAAGAACCCGTCTTGCCAGATGGAAACCGACGACTGTCCGAGAAGCACCCGTGTCTAATGTCAGCTTGCATGGTGTTCTGTTAATTTCGCCTTCGATGATCAGGCTGTTCCCGTCACATGATTGCGAGATCGAGATACTTGGGGCTCTTCCATTACCAGCCAGCACCCGCCCCGCAGTCCTGGCTTCTACTCGTTTCCCTGCTCTCGCTGCCTGGAAGGCACATCAGGCGACCCCGTTGGTGGAGACAGGGTGTCACCAGGCTGCCTACGCTTTGGGCAGCTCAAGCGGATATGGCCTCTTTCTCCGCAGTTGTAGCACCGAGGTGACGACACAACTTCCCTGATGCGGTGACCTCGGTCGTCGCGTCGCACTGCTTCCACCTCCAGAGCGTGGGCTAGGGCGTCCTTGAGGTCCTTGAAGTGCCCAAGCCTCACTGCTGCTCTTACCTCCAGGTCCCGGATCCCATCCGTAAACGCCTGTACGAGGTTCCCATCAATAAGCGCAGGCGACGACTGGTATGCCTTCCTGACCAGCTTTTCCACCTCCAGAGCCCACTGCTGCAGAGTTTCTCCGGTGCGCTGTGTCCTGTCCTTCAGCTGAGCACGATACACATGTTCAAGGTGCGCGTCACCGTATCTTGCCTCCAGCGCCTCCAGGAGCTTTTCGTAGGTGACGTCTTGCCCGAGTGCCTCCAACACTGTCAAGGCCCTATCACGAAGGCCCAAGGTTAGGGCGGTTAAGGCCTGTTCTTTGGTCCACCCATTCGATTGCATCACAGCCTCAAACTGGATCTTGTATGCAGACCATGATGACGAGCCATCAAATGGTGGAACCTTAAACCCACGGGGCGAGGGCGCTACAGCCGCTGATGTCACTTCCAGCCCACGCAATTTCTTCTCCACTTCAGCAACACAGGTCTCGTGGTGGTCATGTACGCGCTTCTCAATGTCGCTGATACGGGCCTCGTGCTGCTGGAGTTCCTCCTTGACCGCCTTCAAGTCCTTCCCCACTGCGGCGCTGAGGTCCTTCATGAGCACCACCTGCTCCTCTAAGCGGCGCGCGTGCTCCCCCTTGTCGCGCTGGAGCTGTTCTTCTAGGCGGCGCGCGTGCTCCTCTTGACGGCGAGCCTGCTCCTCTATGTCGCGCTGTAGCTGTTCCTCCAGGCGGCGCGCGTGCTCCTCTTGACGGCGAGCCTGCTCCTCCTTGTCGCGCTGAAGCTGTTCCTCCAGGCGGCGCGCGTGCTCCTCTTGACGGCGAGCCTGCTCCTGTTGACGGCGAACTTGCTCCTCCTTGTCGCGCTGTAGCTGTTCCTCCAGGCGGCGCGCGTGCTCCTCGTGACGGCGAGCTTGCTCCTCCTGACGGCGGGCCTGCTCCTCCTGACGGCGGGCCTGCTCCTGCATGAATGCCATCAGAGCCGCGATGTCGGGCACCGTCACGGAGTGTGTAGCGCTTGCAGGCTCCACTGCAGCCGCGGAGTCGCCTGGTCCACCAGGCGATGGAGAAGGAACGTCTCCGAAGCGTCTCTGGTCCAGGTCTTGCTGGCGCTGGTTCCTGGTACGCACACCTTCAGTTTCTTCCTTCGGCATAACCGGCATAATTTATCCCTTTCTTCTGACACCAATTTGTTACGAGCTGGGGTTCGTGATAAATTATATACACTATGCCACTTAAACTGAACTTTATTCACTAACACAAACACTAAGTATAACGCTAGATACACACACTTAATTTTCACTTCACTAGTAAAACACACTATTCACACCACTAGAACAACACTAATAAAACACCACTAAACACTTCCGAATTACTTCCTTCGCTTGATGTTGATCGCTTTCCGTATTCAATTGTTACTGTCTTGTCTCGCGCGCTCTCGCTCTATTTATACTGGCCGGATAACATCACTAGGCTTTTCGAGACGACTCACGATATTTCTGGAAACGTGTAAGGTGTTTCTAGAATTGCGTAAATGTTCTATTTACACCTACGCCATCTATTAGAGAATAGCTGAATTACCTTCAAACCACCGATACATTCAATCTCATGTAGTTCTCCCATTCACTGATAGATGGCGTTATTTTCAATTCGTAACAATATATTTACTATAAAAAAGTTATTATGCTAAAACATAAATTTACAAATTGATTATTTTTTTAAACATGTTATTTGGCAAAACAAAGTAAAGCATAAATAACATTTGACAAAATGCCTTGCCAATGCTTGGTAAATATTTTATTAACCAAAATCTACGATAATACAACAATCTTTGTGTAGGGTCAACTGAAACATTAGCTGGTTAGGTTAGGTTAGAACTGCGACCACCGAAATCTACTTATTTCGCTTAATTAAGGCAGTGTGTATTTTTTTTAAAAGACTTGAGTTTCTATGGAATTAGTATTACTTAATACAAAATTATTACTTGCATATAAATAATCTGTCCAAGATGAAAATTGCAACTAAGCAATTAAATATTTTCAAAATTTCGCGTAAGTATTGAATAGAAATTAGTTACTTTTAAAAACTAATAATTTATCTTCTAACTTTTTGTGCAATCACCAATTTGGTAAACGAATTATTTAGTCAAGTGATTATTTTTAAAATAATTATTTAACATTTAAATTATTTTCTAAGTAACACATTTGCGAAACCTGTATTATGTCAAATGATTGTTTTTAAAGTAATATGTTTGCGAAATGAAAGTTTGTCAAATGATTAGTTTTTCAAACGTTGTTTGTAAAATCATCTTTTGTCATACGTTTTTTGTCAAACAATAGTAAACCTTAGTATTCTTTTGTAGTTTCGTTTCAACAATGATTGATACTCATTACAAAATGTAGAGCAGTCAAAGTTGAATCATGTCAAAGAATCCCATAAAGAAATCATATACATCACAAGCACAATGATTGATTAGCACAACAAACAGAATATGGATTGAAATTCAAATTTGCCCATAAACAATACTTACAACGGTCGTAAAACAAACCCCAGCGACGTTTATCGACATGATATAAAAGTTGTACAACAGAGTATTAAATCAAAGCCACCCCAATATGTCTCCACTTCTTCCGGAAGTGCATGGAGAATAATTAGGATACGGATCGGTGAGTTGCGCTCGGGTTTCATTGGCGCCTAAACCTAATTAAATAACACAACATTACGGGCGTACCACGTAGGGTTAGGGTGCGTCCACATCTCACGGGCGTCGCGCATACGACTGTTAAAGCAAGCCGCTCAGTGCTCACAACTCACAAGTATGCACGCTACATGTCGCGTGGACCATCGGCGTTACCACCACAGTATACCACAGTATTTCTTTTTTATTGACAAAAATACAAATATTTGCTTTTGCTTTTGTTTATGATACCCAAAATGAGTATGAACTTGTGTAAATTCCGAATTTACAGCGGCACAACGGGTGTGGACGCATCCTTAAAAACTCAGGCAATTGGATAGTTCACATTGAGAGTTACGAATAATATTCAATAGTAATATGGAGTTTATTAAAACTGTCAACGAGCAGGGTTTAACATGTTCAAATTCTGTAATGTATGTAAGCCATCTACCTGTTCGTGTGAATCATAAATATTATATTGGGATCCTATTGGGCTCAATAATAAGTATGCATCATTACATTACATATAGATTAACAATAGGACAATACAAAATTACTTAGTTTGTAAACTGTTCCCGAAATTATCCGACCTAGGAGTATTACCTACCAGAAATATCGCCACTATTCATAGTGTTAGTACGCTAGTTCGGTAGTATTCAATCAAAGCCAGTACTAGACTGTCTGCACTCCAGGAAGTGCTTGGAGAATAATTAGGATACGTAGTGGCACGCCGCACTCACTTCTTTCTCATCGAACGTTCAATGGGTAGCGTTGTTACTAGAAGGGCCATGGAAATCTCAAGTCTAAATATATCTAATTTGGATTAAATGGATCAAAATTGCACGTATATGTTCAATGTGTTATTGAAAATGGATATGGAAAGACTGAAGACGTGTTTGCGAAAGTGCCATTTTGTAGTCTAGCGGTTCTCGGCGAATGAACAACTAATTTAGTATTACAATCGCTGTAGTTTGTCCAGAATGTATAAACCAGGTGTTGTCTGATGATTTTACTCCAGCACACACGGTAAAATATTTTGCTCTTGAATGGCGTTAGCCACTGAAGATCAGTTTACTAAGAGATTTTTTTTATACAAATGTGAGAATAATGGAAGTCAGTACTTCAGTACTTATACGCGTGGAAAGATAAAAAGAAAATTAAGAAAAAAAGAAACGGATCCTTCCTAAATAGATTATTGATGTAGTTTCTGAGAACCAACCAGTAATGTCAAAAATAAACCCTGTGGTACGTTCGGTGGTCGTCATTCCTGAACACGTAAACAGCCGACAAGGGTTGGCGGTTGTCGGTTGTACGTCATATGTGACGAGTCCACAGCCACTTCAACTTGCTGTTTTTTTGGACTACGACGATTCTCTATCAGTCTATCGTATCGCTTCGTTTCCTATTCGATTCCAAGAAACTCAATAGCTCGCTGGGAGACCGTAAGTTGGTGAATCAGGCACACCGCAGTATCCACGTCTTGGCTCCGTAAGTCATTAGTGAAAGGACGCACCCGTTGAAGTCTCTTGGTTCAGGTTCTGTTAGTTGAACTTTCTTCAAAGTTTAAACTAATAAATCCGAAAATAGATTAACTTGTAGAAGGAATGTACATAAAACTTTATAAGTGGTCATATTAATTATATATTAATTCTTGGATTGAGCACTAAAATATTAAGCTTACTGCTTTAATTTTAATACATGTTATACGGGTAATATAGTCTGTGTTACATTATAAATAATTTTAGCTTATTTATGTCGAGTGAATCATATACATGATACATTGAACATAGGTATTTTTATAAGAGCGGTTGATGCCAAATGTATATTGCTATCAAGTCCATCGAACCCATGTCTTGCCGTAGATTGTTGTTGACACTAATTTGTTATTTTTTATCAGACTATAAAGGATAATGAGTTGATTAGCTAAGCCGCTGTGTATGTATGTTACTACTTTAACATATGTGAGATAACGTTGACAAAGTCATTGACTGTAGCATACTTATTGGTTATGTGACGTCACTCCGATACAGTATGACGTATGTATATAATCTGGATGGTAAAAAATAAGAATTAAAAGGAAAATATATCAGAAATGTGGCATAGTGGCTATTTAAATCTTAAAAGCACATTTCAATCGATATTTCGTAGATTTGTCATTCATAAATGTCTCAAATAAAATAAATTAATTGTAGGATTATAGTATTTCATGCTAGGAAAAGTTTTGTTAATAATAAATATAACTATCGGAAATGGCATGTAGGTATGTATACCTAATCGTATAACTATTATGCAACGTGCTATTTCCAGTGCTGTCTTGATATTCGGTACCATTCACTTCGTTCCTAGAACTCCTAGAAGATACTACATGGGATTTTCGTAATAGATCTTTAGATTCCATATTAAAAATAAACACATTCTTGATGATGATTCCGCGCTAATAAAGCGCGGAAGTTTAATTAAGTAGCATGTAATGAAAGTCAAAGTAAGGTAATTCAAAGATTTATTCTAATACATGTACATCAATGTGTATGTTTTACCATAATGAAGATTTATGGTTTAACATTTACCTCCCCTGTGATGACTTAATTTCTGTAACGAAGCTGTAGAACTAGCTGATTTATTTGTTGAATTCTAAAGTAAAGAGATATGGTACGATATGCTTCAATTTTCGTCCAACGAAATAATATAACATTGGCCTTAACCCTTTCGGCTTTAACGGAGGTCGGTATTAAAAACCAAATAGATTAATTTAAATCCAATCCTACAAACATCAATATACTTACTAAAGAAAATGTTTCACTTCACTTTTATTTTTAGAGATGAAATTAATCTCATCTCACCTCAGGTTTCAGGATATTCTTGAGATTATAAATCAGGGTCTTACTTACATAAAAGAAAATAATATTTGAAAGCCTCATAATTCAGTTAGGTAAGAACAATTCTTCAATATTTCATCCGGCGAAATATAAATATTGTCATAATATTTACATTTTACGTTCAACTTTTGTCAACATTACACGGCAAACATTGTGTCAAAGGAAACCAAGCGTGTGGTAGTCGCGTTTCTGTAATATTCAACTCGTCCGGATTAACAGAATATTATCTCGCAAAACTTGTCATATTTCCTGCCAGCTAACATTATTATTTTCGCGATATACATACCTATCGAGATAAAGAGAGGATGGGTTTCCGTATTGTTTACAATGTATCCGTATAGTTTGTGACGCGGCACGCTTATGAGTTAAGACGTAGTTAGGTTTGATTCGGTCTCGGTTTGCACCGCCAACTTCCTACCTCCAGGTTGTGCAAGTTGTGCTCTTCGCGTTTCCATCTCCGGCCACGTTCATTAGATAGTTAACCGACGACCGAATAGTGGATCACGTCTCGCTATCAGGTGCGCTGCAAACAAAACGCTGAATAGAGGCCGGGTTAAACATGCACGACGGGTGTACGGGTATAATTAAAGTTTAGGAGACGCTCACGTCGCCCGTTAACCTCGTTATCGGGCGCTGGAAGTGGGTGAGACGCGGTGGGGAGGGAGCCAGGCTCGGGGTAGGGGGGAAACGGGGAAAATCAATGACAGCCGCCGCGCGCCGTCTCTCCCCGGCCCGACGCGCTCATCTCGCGGCCACGTGCCGCGGTCACTGGCCTGACTCACCACACTATCCTCAGCAGCAAACACCACCAACCACCACTTAACATCATCTACTTCAACATCCCTTCAACACCAACGCAGTAAAATCCAAATCAAAACGAACCCGAATACCAATTTATTCCTGACTAATCAAACATCGATCTCTCCTAAGGATTACCACCACGTGGTGGTCAATTAAGATGAATGGCATAAATCAAACAACGCGACTTGACATCGGTCAACAAACCAATAGTTTAGTCGAACAGATAAGTGTGTGGTTGCACGAAGCTTTGCTAGTTATTGGGGCGCGCTCGGTCGCCTGTAAAACATACAATGTAATATGTAGGTCGCTGTTAGAAATTTGGGTTATCGTTTGGCCGCGTCGATATGCGACACTTCCGTACCGCCACGATGCGAATGCTATGCACTCGCCAATATTATTGCTATGTCATGCTTCCGTGTTACGTAATACCGGCTTCTGAATGCCATATATTATTATAGGTCATGTGACGCGTATTGACGCATCGCTCCACCATGAACATAAACACCACGTCACCCGTTCATATAACACAGCTCAACAAGCATCGTCGGCCGATCGAAACTTTACCAACTTCAAATTTATTTCCTCCAAGTTCCCGAAGTTACCGACAGTCGCAAAACAATGAGTCATATTCGGGGCTAGTCTCGCGGTGCCTCGTAAAAAAATCGGTAGCAATGAACTTCCTAGTCCCAAATCCATGCGTTCGGTACGGCGTCGTCGGTCGGCGGTCGGTACAAATGTTTTATATAAGCATATCGCGACTCGTCGTCGATCAATGTCAACCACATATTTGGGTCAACGTCCGTCAGCCGAGAATTCCCGCGTTCGTCTACTCTTCATTTCCTACAACGCATGCGATCCGATTATTTGCACAATAAACGGATTGCATGCGTTTCGGATTACACGCAAATCCTATTGGATTGTAGCGCAGCCGCTGCTTACGTCCTTATATTGCATTGTTGTCATGTCAATTAATGAATACAAACAGGTCTTGGTAGTCAGACCATAGTGGCCGATTAAAAAGAATAATAAGTCTAAATGACGTTTGATTGAACGTCAAAATAATAACATCAGTCACATCAGTATGGGTTAAATCGTTGGTTTTCTTCTCTTGCCTCAATGCAAAAAGCCGTATAAAAAATAACATAAATGTAGTTATAGGTATATAAACGATAAGAAATTGTAAACTGGGCAATAATAAATCATCGGCGAACAGCAATGAGGTGATCCTTTAAATTTATAATATTAATTACATTTTTCAACATGATGTCCCAATATTATTTCATCGGGCGACTGAAATCTACATGTGGATTACTGATCACCTAATGGAGAATAAAAATGAATACTATTTTTAGACTCTTCTCTGTCAAATTTCGGCGTGGAGAGCACGTGAGTAAATGACGGAATTTGTCAGTACTGTAACACATACATTTGCCTTCTATTCCCTGTTGAACATTAAGGGAATTCCTTTTACATTACATGTAGCCAGCAGTCATTATATCGGAAGATAAACATACATGTAAACAACTCGCTTCTAAGACTGACCTGCAGTGGACAAGTTCTAAGTCGCGAAATGACCTGCGAAGTCAGGTTTGCCTCTGCTGGCAATTTGCTAAATTGATGGGATTATCCAACGTGAGTGTGGTGAGCCTCAACGCATATCTGTTGCAATGACTGAGGTGTCCAATCAAACAATAATACAATACTGAGAATAGATTTCGGGCAAGTACGTCTGTGGTCAAAATTGCGCTAAAGCCGCTCGAAACTCGAATTATATCATGATTTAGAATAATTTCATTTTGTGTTCATGCGACGAACTCTTCATCCATATACGAAAGAGATTGTAGTCGGTATGACAAACTCGTAAAACCAACAGTTTGTTTACTTCAATACAAGACCTCTATACAAAATAGTTCCAGGACCATAATACTTATGAATTTTCTTATTTGTTCCAGGTATATTACGCAAAGAAAAAACGGAGAGCGCAACAGTACCTGGGCGAGGATGGCTCGCACAAAAAGGAGCGAAAGTTATATAATGATGGTTACGATGATGATAACCATGACTACATTATAAAACAGGGCGAGAAGTTCCTCGACCGGTATGAGATCTCCTCGCCTATTGGGAAGGGATCTTTTGGACAGGTAAGATATGCTTCCAATTAATCCTTCGATTTCATGACGCTTCACTGTATTCATAAGACAAATCGCATATTTTCTCATTGATGTCTAATAATTGTAAATAAGTCAGTAGGTAGTCTTAAGAAAAGAACGACGTACGACCAAACTGTGGCACCAGCTATCTGCAAACCAGTGTGACATTGGAACCTTTAAAAAGCGAGCATATTTCTCTTTATAATCGGCAACACACTAGTGATCCTTCGGGCATTGCAGGTGTCTATGGGCGACAGTGATCTGATCACTTAACAGCAGGTACCATACCTGTTTGCTCGTTTGTCTCCGTATAGAATAAAAAAGAGGAGATGACAATCCCATATATTCTTATAACGAATAAAAGTTGCAGGTTCGATTTTCGCAAAACGTGTTTGACATATCATCATCCTCTTCGCGTTATCCCAGTTTCAATCTGGGGTCCACTTACTAGTTTGACCGAATTTAGCTGAATATAAGCTTTTCCTCGGAGCGTCTGCCTGTCTGACCTCCCCAACCCGAAGGGATCGCGATATTCCATAGTTTCGACTAGTGTCAGTTTATTTTACCTGTAACGATTGTCAAAGATCTTCATGACAACCGGGACCGACGGCTTAACGAGCTCTCCGAGGCTTGGGACAAGCGAAAATTAACAATTCAATACGCGCATAACTCCGAAAAGTCATTGGTGCGCGCCTTGGATTCGAACCCGATACCCTCTGCATGGCAGGCTGTTGGTATCTCCACTAGGCTATCGCTGCCTGTTTGACATATGAGGTGCAATAAATGTTGTAGTTAGTCCTCTTTCCAACTGTTGCCTCAAGCGTAGTCCTTTTTTGTAGGTACCCTTTGCCCGAAAACATTGCCCTTGGTGTAAAGTTTTAATATTATTAGTGTTTACAACTCACTTCTGCTAATTAGATTGCAAAATCCTAATACTTATTTATAGACTCTCGGAACAAAATTAATTGTTAGATAATAATCCGACGGCGGTAAACTTTTAGATAATCTTAAGAATACCCAGAAGCCATTAATAATACTGTGCCGCGCTGAACTTTGTACTCAATAAATATTGGTTTGTGAGATACTGGAATGAGTTCGAACGAAACTTATGAGTTATCAGGTGCATTTTATGTGTTCTCGGAAAGACTTGTACATATAGCATACTAATGAATGCACTTTAGTCAAGAGCGTATGAATCATACAATATACATTGTTGTAATAATAGTTTGTTATCAGTCCAAAGGATACTTACACACGGATTATAAAGCTTAATGAGTTTCTATTCATTGTATGGTTACGAAAAGGTCGCATGCTAATACTATCCAAGTGTTTTAGGCAAATGTCTAAACAGTTTCAATACTTTAGAATTGCTAATCCCTAGTTCCCTACTCGGGTAAAATGTTATTGGATATACCAAAATCTAGGATAATGCGTTATACCTACCCTTAGAAGCAACCGCTTCTCGTAGTCGAGCCTAAGCGTTGTAGGAGAATAATATACCTACACCATTTCGTCTGTCTCTCCAGCGTAATCTCATCTAGGACATGTTAGGTGGAGCGTAAATTTTACGGACATATGTACAAATAAAAATATATAAATATGCAAGATATCTCGGTTATGGTCATCTATCACCCACATCTACAGATTACTTGGTGCGTGGAAAGATGTTGGACGTTTATTTAGTGTCTGGTACTGGACGCGGTAACCGTTGTTAATGTGCCCCAGGACTATATTATCAAGTGTGCCTTCCTTCTTCAAGATCTTAGAAAAATAATGATTGCCGAGGTATGCCGATCGGTCGTCCAAACTGGAATCTTATGCTAGGGTCGTAGTATTACCTAATACTACTACACATAAAGTGTCTGAGATAAAACGCTTTATGTGAACATTATATTAGCTATATTTAAATATCCTCTGTTGAAAATTATGTACTGTATCAGCATGTTTTTTTCTGTCCAGATCGTCTCGAATCTTTATCATGAATACTCTGATGAATTGGTTAGGTGACAAAATCTTAATTTAGATTATTATTTGTTTCAGGTTGTGAAAGCGTATGACCATGAGGAGCAGTGTCAAGTAGCGATTAAAATAATTAAGAATAAGAAACCCTTCCTAAACCAGGCACAAATAGAAGTCAAGTTACTAAAAATGATGAACAGAGCAGATCCTGAAAATAAGTATTATATAGGTAAGTTCACAACATAATAAAGAATCGAGTAACAATAATTTGTCTTGTAAGATGATTTTCTTAATTAAGGAAGCAGAATGTTTAACAGATTTTTTTGAAGATGGTCATGCAAATAGGTAACGAAAATATTTTATTCTATATGATCTGGTTGTGATATTAAAAACTTTCTTATCAATACTTTCCAGTCATTAATATGTTACGCTCTTCTTGACGTTAGTTAAAAAGAACGTAAATTGAAAAATAAATTGTGTCAGTAAAACATTGCATGCGATGGGTTTTATGCTCTTTTATACACACTAAAATATTCTAAAAAGACGATTCAATACCAGCTTTTCGTTTTCGAATTATAGAACAATATCGTTTTCGAATCTTATCATGTTTATGTATCAATTTCCAGTGAAACTGAAATGTCACTTTATGTGGCGGAACCACCTGTGCCTAGTGTTTGAGCTGCTGTCATATAATCTATATGACTTGCTGCGCAACACTAACTTTAGAGGCGTGTCGCTCAACCTCACGCGCAAGTTTGCGCAGCAACTGTGCACCGCACTATTGTTCCTTAGTCAACCTGGTTAGTATTATTTTTTTTTTGTATATCTAAGCTGCCAGCATGAAGGAGGCTCAGTCGGAGAACTACCGAGAGTAAAAAAGGTTGATGGTTGAAGCATTCGGATCTGCGGATGAAACATCCTTTCACAGAATGTAGGACATTTCGTTCGGTAGATGAGAGCGTCAGATGCCCATCATTTCCCTAGCGTTAGGCACTGGCTTAAATACCTTACCAAGCTATTAATTTTGTAGGACTTAGATAACATTGTCGTATTATTATGTCTCTTTCTTTGTCTGTAGTCGCAACAATTTGATATCTATATTTATATCTATTTCCTTTTTTTTAAATACCCAAAACAACGTTAAACACAATATGAGCAATTATGACGAATTATGAATAAAATGTATCTTACCTTAGCAATAATTTCACTCAGGCTGTCTATTCAAATGTGTAGTATCAATTAGCGCATGTTCTATTTCATCCGACCAAAAGCAATGAGTAATTCATTAAACTGAATGGAGACATTAAGCGGAACGATAGTATTGTAATACTACAATACAATATATACGTAGATATAATTATTGTATAAGGAAACTCGCATGTGATCGCGACAGGTGGAAGTTGGAAGGGGAGGTCTTTGCCCAGCAGTGGGACACAAATTAGACTGGTAATAATAATAATAATAATAAAATAAGGAAACTATAAAACAGGGCCCATTTAATAATTCCCAAATGAAACGGCTACCGAACTAATAGAAGTCCCGTTTAATATCGCAGGGACGTTGTATTGTTCGTTCAAATCTTGATGAGCCTCGTCCTTATCTATAATACTAATGCCACTCTCTTTTGTATTCCAGAACTAAATATAATTCACTGTGATCTTAAACCCGAGAATATACTACTATGCAACCCGAAGAGGTCAGCCATTAAAATAGTGGACTTCGGCAGTTCATGTCAGCTAGGTCAAAGGGTAAGTCTGTACATAGCATCTTTATCGCCTAACATTCACATATTTCAGTCTAGACCACACTGCTTTTACTATTTTAAATGGACACTATATTCAGTTTTATATTATTTTTTATTCAAAAACACTTTTTCAACGAGTCGCCCTTTTTAATGTCAACTTGTGTTTCGTTTTATTTGTATTGAATATGTGAAACTAAAGTTGACAACTCGGTCTGTGGTCTAGACGTGTTAATTAATTTAATGAGTCGAATTCACCGCTGGCGATATGCTTTATTGGTATGTTAATTTCTTCGAATTTATTTTCTCGATACGAGAAAATAAACAATAGTACGTTTTCAGATCCCATGCTAAGTTTACTAAAGGCAATCGAAAATCTTAAGTCGGATTTCCGATTTCATATTAAAGTTTACACGTCATATAAGTTCAACATTAAATATTTCCATAAACAATTATATTTGTAAGTGAAATGGCTGTTTTGTAAAACATACACGAATAAGGAAGGAAACGGTTGCGATGACAAATAATTCACCATAGATAATATGTGTAAAACATTGATTAAAATATTAAATGCTATACACACCGTGTACCTCTATACTTATTACCCCACACTTAGACCCCACAAAGGCTACGTTCCCACTGCACTTACGATCTATCCAATTTATAGAGTTGATTCCCGTAGATGCTAATTGCTAAGATAAATCACATCGGGCTGGTGTGATTCAGTGGTGGAAGAGGTCGGGGTTATCGCTGTGCGCGTTTCACACATGTGTACTGAACATAAGAGCCGTATACAATACACTTGTAAACAGTAGCGGTTTGTTGTACGGCTTTTTTATTTTGTGTAAGGCGACTAGCTGAATTTGTGTACTTTTACTTGATACCTCTCTAGAGAGCCCTGTACGGTATCTCTAAGGATTACAGCATTTTGGATGAAACTTAAGGCAGTTAAAACGCTATACTAATACATGACTACAAAATTATGGTCTGACAAAGCCGGACAACGTATTTTACTTGCTTTCTTAATACTTGGAGGTCATTAAACGAGACTAGTGTGGAGATTCTATGTCCAGCAGTGGAAATCCAGGCTGAGATGATGGAACGAGACACTATAGGGAGTTTTATTGTTATGACACCTATAGGCGTCCACTATCCTTCAAAGTGTGCTATGTAAAAGTTTTGAATGTCCATCAATCCTTCGCTATGTTTTTTCCCATATTGAGCCTGTTCAATGACATGTCGGTTATTTGTCCCGTTTTAATTATCATACTAATCGTAAAAGAAAATATTTCATAGGGCATTAAATGTATGTGTAATGTAATTAAATGTAAACAGTCGTTAAAATAAATGTTGTGTAATATTTCACAATGGCACAATTCCATAGCGGTATTTTACTTACTTTCTTCATATTTAAACAACTCAGCCAAAATAATAATTTAATTTCGTCAAACTTACGAGCTAGCTAAGCTTACGCATAAACAGAAAATAATATCACTTTCAGAAGAATATAGACAACTCGTATTTATACATACATACATAGACTCACGCCTGTTTCCCTGAAGGGCTAGGCAGAGGCATATTAAACGCCCACTTTTCGCCAGTGTTTTGATACCACGTAATAGGTGGCGAGCCTATTGCCGCTTATCGGGATATTTTGTTTGCCAGAGCCTCGTCCGTTTATCGGCAGGTGCACCACTTGCAGGTGAAGTTGGCTTGGCACCCTAAGTTCTTGGTGGGAACCCTATGCACCCGTATTTATGTAACGTGTAATATGTTTTAATCACGTATTTATTTGCAAATATATGGTAATACCTTGTGTAAATATCTTTTATTTTCCCCGACATTTCGACATGAGTTACATGTGCCGGGGTCATGCACTGGATGTTGTCATCCCGTTAGGTGCTAATATCGAAAAACGTAGTGAATATGGCTCTTTATACTGACAGGCCGACAGTAGCGATAGTACATCATTATACACACCACTACACAAAGATTCATTCATGAAACCGTAATCAATTTTATTTGTATGTCAGTGAAACATAATCATTAATAAATTATCTAAATATAAAACATCCAAAGTACCTCGAATCATATTTATTTATGGTAATTCTTCATATCTATATCATAATAAAAAAACACAACAAGAAAAACATTAGTTTGCGTGTTGATTAATGATAAATTATAAATCAGTGTAGAAAAAGAAAAAGTATATTTCGATGTAGTACATAATATATTTTTAGCCATATTGTATTCAGTTGCTAACTAATTTAATTTATCAGTTCACTGGTTTAATATAGGGTCATGTTTTGGACTTGATCCTTACTATCTGTAGTTTACACGAAACCAACATTACTACATTAATTTATAACTACATGACATGTGTATATTGAAATAAAGATACCTATGAAAATATTTTGGAATTATGTTTAGGTAAATAAGAAAACTATGAAAGTAAACAACAACTTAATATCGTTTTTCAATTCGCTTGTTTTGTAAAGCGATGCTTAAAATATTTGAAGATTTTTAGTTTTTAATGCATGGGATCTGAGAACATCAGGAGGAAGAAAAAAAATCCATTACATTATTTATAAAGTTTCTATGTAATTCCCCAAGCATCCTCTGTGGTGATAATTTTCGCAATAGAATATGTATTTGTAAAAAAATCTTAAAATCACTCTGACTCTGCAAAGACGTAATCGTCATCAGGATCTCTAGCGCTGCGCTGTCCTGATTGTGTTCATGGTTTTTCGCTTTCACTCTAAGGTCCAGATTTCTAACTTAACCAGATCTGACAGAACATGATATTTATTTATTTGTGATACATGTTAGTTAGTTTGTTTCGTTACATTTACTAACAGTATTCCTCGTTCTCAATTTCCAGATATACCAATACATACAGTCAAGGTTTTATCGATCGCCTGAAGTGTTGTTGGGTGTGCCTTACGACCTCGCGATAGACATGTGGTCGCTGGGCTGCATACTCGTCGAGATGCACACGGGCGAGCCACTGTTCAGCGGAGCTAACGAAGTGGACCAGATGAACAAAATCGTTGAGGTGCTTGGCATGCCGCCTGATAGCTTATTAGACCAGGTACGTTTCAATTTTAAACTTTCGCGATTTGTTTACACATCGTACAAAATTATTTTGCCGGTCTTAATACTTCTGCGACCACGACCTGTGCGAGACGGGCGAAATGTCGGAAACAAATTGGTATTTATACCTTTAACAACTTAATTTTAGGCGATTAAAGCCAGCTAAATAATGTTGTATCAGGTACGTTTGGTTATTTTCCCCTTTTTTTTTTTTGCATTGTCTTAGAGCTCTACTTCATTAGTACACCATGGTGACACCATTTTGGTGTCCAGTGCTACCAAGCGAGAAATACCAAAGCAAAATTAGGATTGGTTAGACCGGCAACAGTTTGTTGGTGGTGCGACCGGTGCTGCCACTTTGGTGTTCCAATAAAATACGGCCCGTAGTTACCTACATTGAAATAAGATTCAATCTTGGCACAAAATTTCTACGATGTTATCCACCAACTGATTTTACTGGCACTTATGGAGTCATTTCATCAATTCGAAATAGTGTGATTCTTCATATTAGAGATGTCAAATGTATTTTTAGTCCTCTGCAATTAGGTTCTATATTTTTCCAGGCACACAAAACGAGAAAGTTCTTCGACAAATTACCAGCGTCAGAAGGCGGTGGTTATGTATTAAAGAAAGTCAACGGCAAGGATGGCAGGTAACTGTTTAAATTTGATTTATGTACAACATTCTTACACATACCATGAAAAAAGCCGAATTATGCTATGACCTTTATGTTAAGACGTGTCATAGTCCGTGTGGGGACGGATTATGGATACAGAGTGTCACTAACCCATTTCAATCCGTGAGTGACTTAAGAGGCGACGAAGTAAATAAAATACACTAAGCACATTGGGAAGAGATGGAAACCTATATCAACTGGGCCAGCATGAAATAGTAGGCCAAATTCTCATATTTAGACAATGCATAGTGAAACCCAAATTAGGAGAGGTCTGTGTCTCACAGTGGATTACGGAAGGCCATGTGATATTATGTTGCAGCAGTGGCGGATCTAGAATGTGGTTTTGAAGGGATTCTGCAGCCAAGTACTAATATTAGGTTGTACCGCATATAAGTGCTTACCTGATTGTTACAGTTTGAATGGTATTTGTTTTGTTTTTCGAATTTTTTGAATGGTACTGTAGAAAGTGAAATTACTGGGAATGAGAAGACTTAAAATTTTACGTCTCAAATTAGGCAGTGGCATGGGCAAAGCCTATGGGCGGCGGTTGCCGCTTACTATTAGGTGAGCGGTGCTAGTTGCCATAACAGTGAGGTCCTTGGCCCTCCTGGATCCGTCTCTATATAGTACCTAAGTCGTGTAATATGTGTAGCATGTGTGTGGAGCGTGCCTGTCTACATGTGTTGATGTGTGCAGTGGTTACAGGAAGTACCGCGCGCCGGGCACGCGGCGCCTGCACGACATCCTCGGCGTGGAGGGCGGCGGGCCGGCCGCGCGCCGCCGCGGCGAGCCCGGACACTCCGTCTCTGACTATCTCAAATTTAAGGTACGTACTGCTTACTAGAGAGCAGTAGTGGGACACTAAAGGCTGACAATAAATAACAAATAAATAATGCTTACTTAACCCTTTTAACGACAGTGACACCTATCGGTGTCATAACAATAAAACTTAGGTTGTGTCTCTCGCTGGACTTTATTTAACTTAAGCACAGGCAGCAAAACTTATTGTTGACTTTATTGCTACCTATCTCTTTAGAACTTTTATGTTATTATTGCCTTCTGAATAAATTAAATGAAATTTTAATTAAGAAATAAAGGAAATAGAGTAGCTCAATTTAAACGCATAAGCCCGGGTAACCATTTTTTAAGTTACCAACTTAGCATTACAAGTAAGTATTAATAAATTGCAGGACCTAATCCTCCGCATGTTGGAGTACGACCCCAAACAGCGCGTGACGCCGTACTACGCGCTACAACACAATTTCTTCAAGCGCACCGCGGACGAGTCCACGAATACGCAGCAGGCGCAGTCGCATCACCAACACGGTTAGTTGCACACACCGTCTCTGTCGCACACACACCTACGCCTATCTTCTGTCTCATTGGAATTGGCTAGACCCCGCCCACAGTGTGATACTGACCGTCCACGAACCCACTATGAATGCTATTTATCATCTGGCTATATTTGAATGTACCTCAGACTCCGTCATATAATAAAAGATTAAAAAAAAAATTGTATGGTTATTTTTCAAGATTGCTGCCGTCATACGAAAAAAGGCGACAACTAACATTTTTTTCGAAATTGAGTTATATACATATTTGGAATCAGGAGAAAAAGGTCTATCTGCGATTACTTTTTGTATAATTTTATAACCACAATAAACAAAAGTACCATATCCTGAACTGAGCAATTATTTTTGTGATAGCACTAGAAAAGGGCATATCTAGTTTAGATTACATGAAGAGGTCACATGTGTTTTAATTAAATATGGGTTTTCATTTTAATATTTAACCTTTTTTCCTCAAAATGTTAGAATGGAAAGGCACATTTGGTTAATTATGCCTTCTATACGTAATATGATTTTACAATTGGAAAATGTAGATTATTGAATACAGAACTGTTAAAATTAAAAAAAATAGGTAAATCATCTTATAGAATTCATGTAGACGCTACTATTTTGCATTCATACATTTTCTATAACTACAATACCTTAATTTATTTTTGCCAAAAACTAAGAAACTCGATTTACTCCTGGGGGGCAATTCTGCTATTTTTATATGACATTGATATTATATTTTGAATGGATTTAAAAGCGGTATTCTGATAACCTAATGTCATTATCATCTAATTTAAAATAAACAGTTCGTCGTTGACACATACGATCTCGTTACAATTTCATTCAAATATCAGATAATTTAGAAGAATACGCTTTTTGTGACGTAAGTATGACACTGACATGATATCGAGACTATTTATTTAGCCGAATTGGGCCCCGTTGAAAATGTTAGTTGTGCCCTTTTACGTTATGACAGCAGATTGGTCCCATCCAACTTTGACTACCTAAATTAATAGACGAATTTTGTAAAAAATGTTTTGTCATTCGTCGACAATCTGTATCGCACTCTAAGGCCTCATCCTCCTGGGAATTGGTTACACATTTGTTGGTCCCTTGGAACATCCAAGTGGCGTTTGATCCAATCGTTACTAATTGCCAAAATTCTTCCATTCCTTAAGGTCGAAATGTATCAAAGCTTTGCCACCGTATCGATGTTGTTCAGCTTGATATTAAATACATAATCAGCAAATTAAAAATTAAAACACAGCCCCAAAATATTAAGAAGATAATATAAATTTTTACTGATGTCACAAATGCCACTATGCTTGAAAGTCCCGTTACACATTCGTATGTGTAAACAATACAGTATGTCCTTTTAAAGGAACTTATTTGTGTCTAATAAAATGTCACTTAGCATAAGTCTAACATGATCATTTCGAGCTTGTGTCGTGTTATTTGCTAACATAATTCGCTTCATCATTTCATTACAACAGGCAATCAGAGGTCAATTCTTTGTAAAATGTACAATGAAAGTCTGAACATGGAAGTTACGCTTTTAATATTTGATCAATTTCATTTTGCAGACCATTTGAGGAACTTGTTATAATCACGGGCACACAAATTATTATTTAGACATGTAAAATGATTATGCATCGTTGTAGTACTTCCATGGGTACTGAGGTTTATCATAACGATGTAAAGTTGACATTGTGTCAGATTTTAGTACCAACTAATGGGCGCACCAACTACATAATTTTCTATTTAAACTTATTTATGAATGGTCGTAGTGACTGTGTGTAAAGTTGTCTCAGTAACTTCCATGAGTTGTTGAGGTTTATAATGGTGTAACGTTGGCATTGTGTCAGATGGCCCGTCGGACTCGCGATGACTAGTGCGATCCGGCGGCCCCGTCCCGCACCACTAGAGGGCTCACTAGTGCCTAGCGATAACGTGCCAGGTCTGCCCACTATGTACTAGGAATGTTATACGTAACGCCCCGTAGCATGCTCGTTGTGTCACGCATGGCTTTAACGTGTGTACGTGCTATCTGCGACGTTCTTTATCGACTTATCGACTTTAGCCTCTTAGCTTCATCAAAGATATGAGGCAGACTGTCTATCCAACGATAGACATAGTATACATGGAACTAAGGTTTCCATCCAATGTCCATCCGCTACCAAAACTTTGCAGTTTTACAGAAACGGTCATAATAAAAAGTCAACAATGTGACCATTAAGATTTCAGTGCCAGATATGACAAAGATGTCACAATAAATATATAAACGTGCATCAGAATCAAAGGCCAGTCTCTTTTCTTTTAAACAAAATCAGGCTGTTATTAAATTTTATATTTTGTCTGATTTTATTTAAATAAAAGAAAAATACCAATGCCAAGTTCATTACGGTATCTTTTTATACACGATTTTCAGTATTTAAGTAAGCTTACAATAATAAAGACTAAATAATTTGTGAAGTCGATAAAGAATGGATGCGGGTTTTGTTTTTCATGTATTTTCATGTGTTATTTATCTTTAAAAGATTAGCTACTATTTATTCTTACTGTCCCTCTACACGACCCCATATTATATATTTTTTTATGCTTCTATAGCAACACCAACCTTTTCATTTGGTCATGACTGTTTTATGTTTTAATTTGTATTTTATAAACAGAGTATGCGTGTACGGCGGCGCACACCCGTCTAGGGGTGAAATACTTAGTTACATTTGAATCTCTGCAACATGTAATTATACGAATCTATCGATAACTAAGCTGTATACAGTATAGGTACACATGAACCTTTTCAGACTGAAAGGTTAAGCGTATTTAACAGTGACGGATGATCTTTAGCAAAGTTCTTTATTGTCTTAAAAGCATAGGCACCCAGTTTGATCTGTGCTACCCTCTGTGTTGCACAACGTGTCTCCACATATTTACGCTGATACAAATGTGGTAGTCTCATTCTTCCTTCGGCTGCATAAATTTTATCGATAGGTAGTATGCCGCACTGCAAAATATGCTGAGTCCAGTTGTCTATTTGCTTTGTAATATCAACATGTTTTTGAACTGAAAAGCATAGTTGAGAAGAGTATAATTAGAGTTGCAGAGGTTGAATGTGTATAGTGTGTGATGTTTATGAGAGAGCAGAGAGGTAATGTTTGTGGTGTTGTGCAGCGGTCGGCGGCGGCGCGGCGGGAGGCAGCGTGGGTAGCGTGGGCAGCGTGGTAGGCGCGCGCCTGTGGCCGGCGGTGGGCGTGGGCGTGGGCGTGGGCGTGGGCGTGGGGGTGGGCGTGGGCGTGGGCGGCGCCGAGCGCATGGAGGTGGAGGCGGTGCGGCGCGAGGACGAGCTGCTGGCGCAGGTGTGCCACAGCCCCGTGGCCATCCACTAGCAGTGCGTGCACTCCTGGACTGAATCCGATATTTATGATTCTATATTTTTATTTAATACGATAAGTCTGACTGTAAAGAAATATTATGGTGACGATTTGTTACGTTGTACCGTGTATTTGTATTATTTGTTTCCCGATCGCTTCACCCGACAGTACTTAGAGAACGTTCCGAGTGATCGCCGACGATCCCGTTCACCGCATCCGGACGCATCGAGGGCATGACAGCTAGGTTTTTTTATTGTTACGCGATGCATATCAAGGACGCAATATGGTAGAAAATAAATATTGTATATAAAATTTAGGAGACCGACTAATCGAAACAGACTGCGACATAAACTGGATAATCTATAGTTTAGTTACGATCTATGCTAGTTAGGCTTTCGTTCGGTTTTAATTATCGCAAGCTTTATATTCTTAAAGTGTCGGCAACTGATGACTGAAATTCAAAGGGCCAATGAGAATTTGTTTATACAAACGAAGAAATAGATTAAGTATTTTTGTTAATGCACAAATTGATTCGACTCGACACACACTTATGTACACACACACTTAAATTATTTAATTAAATTTTATGCCCTCGCATTTCAGAGTTGTTGTATAATGTGTAAATGTTTTATTTCCATTGTATAATGCTTGTGATTAAGTCTCAAGTGTTTGGTTTAACGCGTATAGGTTACTTTGACCCATTGGTATTCAGACGACGATGTGTAAAAAACAGAGAATAGTGTATAGGTAATTCTATAAAACACAAAATGTACTTGTAGGTTACGAGAATGTTGAATCATATATAAAAAAATTTGGGTATTTCAGATAAGAGTTAATAAATTGAATTCTGACTTGTTCAACCTTTTTGGATTTGAATCTACAATAGACTAACCTCATTGCAACAGACTGGTTGAAACTTTCTAAACGGAGATATTTTGTATAGCATACACTGAATCACTGCCTTATTGTGCCGGAACTTTTTATGTGTAAGGCCCGCTACTAATTAACGACTTTTTGGTCGCACGATATTAAATAATCTAAATATTATTTTGATAATATTTGGATATTATTTGTTGACTTTTATTGATGACAATCTTAAATTGCATTTAAGATACGCAGAACGTTGGTGCACAGTGACACGTTCTAATCTAAATAAAGGTTAGCAAATAGGATCGGGGGGTAAGTGGGTGACGCTATCTCAGTTGTAGATATCTACAGTATGTATATGTATAAACATTGTCCATTGACTACAAAAAGCCTGTTAGTAGCGGTCCTGGAGCCTAGCTTCTTTATTCTGATCATGTCGTGATATAGTGAAATTTTTATGTTAAATTATTTTTAGTTAAAAATTGACTGAGGTGACTCACTGTTCAGAATAAAGCAGCTAAAAGACGAATTGCAACTGATAGCAAATTATTTCTTATCGCAAAGTATTATTGCGAATTTTTATATAAAAAAATACCTTCCTGAATGGATTTATTTTAAACGAAACATGTATGGTACAGCTAATCGTTTACATGAAGCATTAAAGTATTTTTCTATCGTTAATTTATCTAATAGTAATATGTGCTATCACTTTCATTTCATTGTAGATTTGAATCTATTTCTAATCTCGCTGTTCTGTATTATAAATTTTTCAGATATCTGTATAATATTTACTGTAATACTTTTCTGCTTCATGAGATATAGGGTTGTTAGAAAGAGTATAAGGAATAAGTATGGGATACACGTTTAATTTGATAATGATTATGATAGAGCAATAACGAAGTAATCAACGGGCAGGTTTCCAAATGTATGTAAAGAAATTATAAAATTGTGTTCAAGTGTACCTAATTGTAATATACCTTATATTATATCATTGTTTTAATGTTTAGTTCCTTTTAACTCGATAAATATGCTAAAATAGACGCTGTATCCACCGTATAATATACAGTTATATGGTTTACTCACATGTAAAACTTAAGACTTGGTTATTTTATTTGTGACATGCCTCATGGCTTGTGGTGGTACAATGAGAGGAAATCTGCCGTGTTTATATATGACAAGCTAGTCTGGATGTTAAGTGATGATGAAACACGTAAAACACCAACCTATTTGAATATAGTTCTAACTAAATCCATTACTCAAGAATGGCCCTAGATGTTTGCGCTTGAGTATGTAATATACTATAACTATTTATTTATACTGTGACAGTATGGGATTATATGGAATGTGTGAGTTGGCATGTGGCGGTGCGCGACGCGATGAGCTAAAATGTTTATTTCCTATCGGATTGTCAGTTCGCAGGCACTGTAACAATAAAAGGATAGAGCTTTATGTCACTAAGTTTTGTATTTTAAATCAATAAACGATAGCAATTGATCTAACATTTTATTTACCTTTTCGAATTATTGGCTGCAACGCCGTGACGGAGATAACGCCGTGGGTGATTCAGAAGTAGTACTACGCCAATACTCAACGTTCGGTAAGTAAAGTAGAGGTGAAGGTAAGTATTGTTGTCGGTACGAGCTCTGGGCACTTTATGTTTAAACTATTCTATCTTTTTCGTCGTACTAAGCAAGTAACATAATTATGTCTACTGTGCTTAGGACTCGTGCCGACAGCGTATAAATATTAGGGCCAGTGCACGTAAGTATAGCGGAGCGGAGCGCAGACCATTTTACACAGTCAAACGAACAACGACATTGTTCTTATTACGAATATGGTCCAAAATCATCGATATATATGTACTAAAGTACTAGATGTAGCATTCAGAACATTGACTTTGTTCAAATGCTTTGCATGAATATACCAGCAAAGCAATCTAGATTATATTGCTTTGCTGGTCGCAGGCAAGTCAAAGTGACACTAGATTATCTAGTGTCACTTTGACTTGCCTGCGGCGTGGGTCCGCTTCGTTTATTAATTGTGTAACGGCGATATATCGCTTAATTCGAATCAGAACTGGAATCCGTTGTAGCGCTAGTTAATATTATTTATTATTTAAGCCGAGTGGGTATACCAACAGACTGCCATGCAGAGGGTATCGGGTTCGAATACACGGCGCGCACACCAATGACTTTTCGGAGTTATGTGCGTATTGAATTGTGTAACGAGAATAATAACAACACGCGTCTATCGGACTGCCTACACGCACCTCGCTCCGGCTCGAATACTTTCTCGCTCGCACACCGACTATCTGCACCGTTCTACGAGACATCGCTCACCGCCGTGCACAGTGGGGACCAGCGCCTATATAAGTCGTCGCCGGCCCGTCGAACTTCACTTCACTTCAAACGCGACCATCTATCGGGACCTCAAATGGGAGCCGATCGAGGGATTCGTGAGCGGGCTGGCCCGGGGCATGTTCGAGCGAGCAGATCGCTCAGAGCATCCCCACCTAGTCAACATCGCTTCACTCCCCCATCCAGAGGCAACAAACCTCATCCGGAGGAGACTGAAGCGCCCCGCTCGGGAACTGATCCCAGTTCCCTCGTGCGGGGCTTCTTCTTCACCACCACCATCATCACCACATCAGCAAGATGACCAGCCGCCGCCCTCTCGCAGGCGACTAACTGGGCCTCTCCCAACGGAGACTCACCCGGTTGGTCAGCCTCGAGGGCGGCCAACCCACTGACCGGCCCATAGTAATGGGCCGCGTAGACAACCTCCTTGAGGAGTAAACCTCCCAAAGGTACCCCCACTACCCCGAAAGGGGTTGTGAGAAGAAGACCTACGACGAACTTCACTTAGCCTAGCGGCCGGTCTTAGAGCGATAGCCTCTGCAGTCCTCTGAGATCAGTCGGGTTAAGGAGTGCGGTAGCCACCTGCAGCCCATTCCGAGACCACGTCGAGGTGACGAGAGCGATAGCCACCCGCAGTCCGTTCGTACATCTCTCATTAGGAATACATCGTATACCTACTGGTTGTTATTGTTTGTATACTGTTTGTAAGGGAAGTAATATACGCCAAGTTGAAACATCGCTGGTATTATTTCTATCTCCCTACAATTGTGGCGCCCAACGTCAAAAGGAGATATGGAAGAAAAAGGAAACGCCCCGATACAAATGACGCAGGACCAGTTCGTTCAGCTGATGAATAAAATCCCAACGAGTGCCATGTCAAACAAAAATTTCACTCGTTGCACCTTACGCTTCAACGGCGAGCGGGACCGCGACAAAGTGGAGCAATTTGTAACGGCCGTCGAAGTTTACAAGCAAATTGAGCAGATTTCGGACGAAGAAGCATTGGTAGGATTGCCGTTGCTCCTCGAGGACACCGCAGGTACATGGTGGCAAGGCGTGCGTACAGAGTTCAAATCTTGGTCGGCGGCAATCAAAGGTATTAGAGAAGCATTTGCACCGAAGCGTCAGCCACACGAAATCTATTTGGAGTTGTTTGGCAGCCCACAAGGTGACAAGGAGACAATAGATGCATTTCTTTGCAGAAAACGTGCATTACTGGGACAATTGCCTGCAAAGCGTCATCGAGAGGAGGAACAAATAGATTTTATGTACGGGTTGCTCAGAGCAGAATTGCGCAAACATATCAAGAGAGCCGATATAAAGACATTCGCAGATTTGTTGACTCAGGCACGTCATCACGAATCGCTTGAAGAAGAAAAAATTACACCTGCTGTTGTTGGACCATCTGGCAAGCCTAAGAGATGCCTGTTCTGTAGCCGAAAGGGTCATGTGTTGGAGGAATGTCGCAAAAGGCTGGCAACACTTAGCAAGTCAAGCAAAACTACAGACACGTCCGTTGATGTAAAACCAGAAAAGCCAGTCATCTCGTGTTACGGTTGCGGCGCGCCTGGTGTTTTCCGGAGCAATTGTACAACTTGCAAGAATAAGGAAACTCCGCCTAAGCCTGTAGCCTTCTACGCTGTACAAACAACACATGAAGACCACGTCAAAATACCTACCATCGAAATCGACATAAAGGGTCATCGTGGTTACGCCCATATTGACACGGCAGCATGTACCAGCATCGCGGGCATCCATCTATACAAAATCTTAATCAGAATGGGTATAACTTTCCAAGAAAGGAACGCTGATGTAAGCCTGGCAGACGGAACAGTAACGCCTCAAAAATTATTGTTTACCACTGTCGATGTAATTATGGGAAACCGGATATTGCCATTGACACTGACCATCATGCCAAGCGCGAACGATAATCGCACGCTCCTTGGAATCGATTTCCTAGAATCCAATGGAGTTGTCCTAAATTTACCGCAACGTTGTTGGTACTTCATTGACAGTCCTGAGCAGACGTTCCAATTCCTGCAGCTGAAGAGTGACAAAGTAACCGTCCTTCAGGCTAAGAAGAATATAACCTTCGAAAATAAACAAGACGAAGAGTCGTTGACAGGATTCTTGCAATGGGCCAATGAATTGAATATGCTAGCGCCCATATGCGAAACGCCATCGCCGTACAAATCCCCAAAAGATGAAGACGGCTCCCCACCGAAGAAACCCCGTTGGCAGTTGGTGAAATTGAAATCACCATCTCCACCATCTCGTCCGCGTGAGCCAGACGATGGCACTTCTGTAAAAGATCCACGCATTGTTTATTTACCAATAAATACCATGCCATTGTATTTTACTGATATTTTATTGCATCTTGATGAAGGACTCACACTATCTGTAAATGAAAGGGAACAATTCAATAAACTGCTCACCGAATTTCACGACATATTTGAACAGAATAATGAACCTACAACCTTTGCTGAGCATAGAATAGATACAGGGAAGCATCCGCCAATCGCTGTCAAGCCCTATAGATTGTCACCCGCTAGACAGAAACAGCTTAGAGTAAAATTAGATGAAATGCTTAACAATGTCATTATAGAAGAATGTGATTCCCCATGGGCCTCCCCTGTGGTCATGGTCCCTAAAGGTGAAAATGATGTAAGAGTATGTATAGATTATCGAAAACTAAATGAAATCACGGTACCAGATCGATACCCATTACCGCGAATTGATGACTTATTACACCAAGCCAAAGCCATGCCTTACATGACAACAATTGACCTGCAATCTGGCTATTATCAGATCAAATTGCATTCTGATGATCAGGATAAATCTGCTTTCATTACACCATTTGTTATGTACAGATTCAAACGTATGCCTTTTGGGTTGCGTAATGCACCAGCTACTTTTCAACGTTTGATGGACAAATTTATCAATGGACTACGGGCAGAGCATGTACTATGCTACTTAGATGATCTTACTATTAGGTCCGCCACATACAAAAGGCATTTGGAAGACCTAAGAGAAGTATTACAGAAGATTAGATACTATAAACTGAAAGCGAATCGGAAGAAGTGTAAATTCATTTGTTCTGATATAAAATACTTGGGTCATTTAATTGTACCTCAAGGAATAAAGGCCGATCCAGAAAAGATTAACGCCATTTTAAATAGACCTGAACCTCGAAACTTGAAGCAATTGATATCATTTTTACAAACGGCTTCCTGGTACAGGAGGTTTAAACAAAATTTCGCAGAAATCGCGAGACCATTAACAAATTTGACAAAAAAGAAAGTTTCATGGATATGGACTGATGAGCAACAAAAATCCTATGACACATTGAAGAAAGCTTTGACAATGGCACCAATACTGAAACAAGCAGATTTTGATGCACCATTTATTATAAAAACTGATGCTAGCAATTACGCTATAGGAGTAGCTTTATTGCAGGGGGAGGGCGCTGAAGAACATCCTATTGAATACGGAAGTCGCTTGCTTACGCCGGCAGAACGCAACTATAGTATAACTGAAAAGGAAGCATTAGCTATAGTCTGGGCAGTATCTCGGTTTCGAGGATACATAGAGGGAACAAAGTTCTTGACTATAACTGACCATCAACCACTTAGATGGCTACTGAATTTGAAGTCTCCTACAGGGCGTCTAGCTCGTTGGGCACTGCAGTTACAACCTTACAATTTCGAGATTAAATATTGCCCTGGAAAAACTAACATCTTAGCTGATAGTTTGTCAAGACCACCATGCGAAAACCACACAGAAAACTGAGATTTGTCAAATAGAAATCGATTTTCCAAAAAGATGTGCAAGCAACATTCGCGAAGAACAAGACAAAGACGAAGATATAAAACTCATTATTGAAACTATAGAGAATAGGCCAGAATCTGAAGACTATGTGCAATGGTCGAGAAGAGGTTACTTCATACAAAATGGAGTCTTATATAGATTTGTTCCAAACCAAGAGGGTGATAATGCAAAGATCGTTGTACCCAAACATGAAGTCAATAATATACTCAAATCATGCCACGACTCCGTAGTTGCTGGCCATCAAGGTGTAGACAGAACAGTTAAACGAATAGAACAAAAGTTTTTCTGGAAAAACCTACGCAAACACGTGACAAAGTATGTAAAAAGTTGTATCCAGTGTCAAAGATATAAACCTTCCAATCAAAAACCAGCAGGGTTATTTCAATCGACCGCTAATAAGCAAAGATTCGAAGTATTATCCGTAGACTTATTTGGACCGCTACCAAAAGGACCAAAGGGAGAAAAGTGGATATTGATTGTAGAGGATACAGCTTCTAGATGGGTAGAATTATTTGCGCTCAATGAAGCTACAGCCGAACAATGTGCGTTAACCTTACTTAACGAAGTCTTTTTATGCTTCGGCTTACCTAGAAGAATAACAAGTGACAATGGAGTGCAATTTGTATCTGCCGTGATGCAACAGCTCACTTATTGCCTCGATATACAGCAGTTTCTAAGTCCAGTCAACCATCCTCAACCTAACATTGTGGAAAGGAAAAACAGAGACTTAAAATATCAAATTGCTATAGCTGTCAAGAACAAACACACCAGATGTCCCGAAACATTACCCGCCATCCGATTTGCAATGAACTCAGGGTTCAACCAAAGCACCGGCTTTTCCGCTGCTTACCTAACATTTGGAAGAGAATTACGAACACCTCTCGAACTATCACACGATTTTAGTGAAATCGTACAAACTGAAAATTTTATTCCAGAGATTACGCCATATCTCAGACGACTTGCAACAGACTTAGTCACGGCAAAAGCCAATGTTGAAGACATGCAAGACAAGAATAGAAAAAGAGCAAATATGAAACGTCGTCCTGACCCCGGATACAAAATTGGAGATTTAGTAATGATTGAAACACATCCAATAAGTAGTCAGGAGAAACAATTTTCAGCCAAGTTCGCACCACGTCGCGACGGACCTTATATAGTTATACAGAAGCATGGTAGTTCTATTTATGAAGTGGCTATGCCTACTGATCCCGAAAAACCTATTGGCAGATATCACACTTCTGCTATCGTAAGTTATGAAAAACGACACGACGAGATTCCAATACCAGTTGTACCTATTCGAAGGCGAGGACGACCAAGGAAGCCTCAAGAAGATTAGTTCCTGGTGCTCTTACGGGACGTTGACGAGCACCAGAGGGGGAGATTGTAACGAGAATAATAACAACACGCGTCTATCAGACTGCCTACACGCACCTCGCTCCGGCTCGAATACTTTCTCGCTCGCACACCGACTATCTGCACCGTTCTACGAGACTTCATCGCTCACCGCCGTGCATAGTGGGGACCAGCGCCTATATAAGTCGTCGCCGGCCCGTCGAACTTCACTTAGCCTAGCGGCCGGTCTTAGAGCGATAGCCTCTGCAGTCCTCTGAGATCAGTCGGGTTAAGGAGTGCGGTAGCCACCTGCAGCCTACTCCGAGACCACGTCGAGGTGACGAGCGCGATAGCCACCCGCAGTCCGTTCGTACATCTCTCATTAGGAATACATCGTTTACCTACTGGTTGTTATTGTTTGTATACTGTTTGTAAGGGAAGTAATATACGCCAAGTTGAAACATCGCTGGTATTATTTCTATCTCCCTACAATTCTGGCGCCCAACGTCAAAAGGAGATATGGAAGAAAAAAGAAACGCCCCGATACAAATGACGCAGGACCAGTTCGTTCAGCTGATGAATAAAATCCCAACGAGTGCCATGTCAAACAAAAATTTCACTCGTTGCACCTTACGCTTCAACGGCGAGCGGGACCGCGACAAGGTGGAGCAATTTGTAACGGCCGTCGAAGTTTACAAGCAAATTGAGCAGATTTCGGACGAAGAAGCATTGGTAGGATTGCCGTTGCTCCTCGAGGACACCGCAGGTACATGGTGGCAAGGCGTGCGTACAGAGTTCAAATCTTGGTCGGCGGCAATCAAAGGTATTAGAGAAGCATTTGCACCGAAGCGTCAGCCACACGAAATCTATTTGGAGTTGTTTCGCAGCCCACAAGGTGACAAGGAGACAATAGATGCATTTCTTTGCAGAAAACGTGCATTACTGGGACAATTGCCTGCAAAGCGTCATCGAGAGGAGGAACAAATAGATTTTATGTACGGGTTGCTCAGAGCAGAATTGCGCAAACATATCAAGAGAGCCGATATAAAGACATTCGCAGATTTGTTGACTCAGGCACGTCATCACGAATCGCTTGAAGAAGAAAAAATTACACCTGCTGTTGTTGGACCATCTGGCAAGCCTAAGAGATGCCTGTTCTGTAGCCGAAAGGGTCATGTGTTGGAGGAATGTCGCAAGAGGCTGGCAACACTTAGCAAGTCAAGCAAAACTACAGACACGTCCGTTGATGTAAAACCAGAAAAGCCAGTCATCTCGTGTTACGGTTGCGGCGCGCCTGGTGTTTTCCGGAGCAATTGTACAACTTGCAAGAATAAGGAAACTCCGCCTAAGCCTGTAGCCTTTTACGCTGTACAAACAACACATGAAGACCACGTCAAAATACCTACCATCGAAATCGACATAAAGGGTCATCGTGGCTACGCCCATATTGACACGGCAGCATGTACCAGCATCGCGGGCACCCATCTATACAAAATCTTAATCAGAATGGGTATAACTTTCCAAGAAAGGAACGCTGATGTAAGCCTGGCAGACGGAACAGTAACGCCTCAAAAATTATTGTTTACCACTGTCGATGTAATTATGGGAAACCGGATATTGCCATTGACACTGACCATCATGCCAAGCGCGAACGATAATCGCACGCTCCTTGGAATCGATTTCCTAGAATCCAATGGAGTTGTCCTAAATTTACCGCAACGTTGTTGGTACTTCATTGACAGTCCTGAGCAGACGTTCCAATTCCTGCAGCTGAAGAGTGACAAAGTAACCGTCCTTCAGGCTAAGAAGAATAGGTACAACCTTCGAAAATAAACAAGACGAAGAGTCGTTGACAGGATTCTTGCAATGGGCCAATGAATTGAATATGCTATCGCCCATATGCGAAACGCCATCGCCGTACAAATCCCCAAAAGATGAAGACGGCTCCCCACCGAAGAAACCCCGTTGGCAGTTGGTGAAATTGAAATCACCACCTCCACCATCTCGTCCGCGTGAGCCAGGCGATGGCACTTCTGTAAAAGATCCACGCATTGTTTATTTACCAATAAATCCCATGCCATTGTATTTTTCTGATATTTTATTGCATCCTGATGAAGGACTCACACTATCTGTAAATGAAAAGGGAACAATTCAATAAACTGCTCACCGAATTTCACGACATATTTGAACAGAATAATGAACCTACAACCTTTGCTGAGCATAGAATAGATGCAGGGAAGCATCCGCCAATCGCTGTCAAGCCCTATAGATTGTCACCCGCTAGACAGAAACAGCTTAGAGTAAAATTAGATGAAATGCTTAACAATGACATTATAGAAGAATGTGATTCCCCATGGGCCTCCCCTGTGGTCATGGTCCCTAAAGGTGAAAATGATGTAAGAGTATGTATAATAGATTATCGAAAACTAAATGAAATCACGGTACCAGATCGATTACCCATTACCGCGAATTGATGACTTATTACACCAAGCCAAAGCGATGCCTTACATGACAACAATTGACCTGCAATCTGGCTATTATCAGATCAAATTGCATTCTGACTACGGGCAGAGCATGTACTATGCTACTTAGATGATCTTACTATTAGGTCCGCCACATACAAAAGGCATTTGGAAGACCTAAGAGAAGTATTACAGAAGATTAGATACTATAAACTGAAAGCGAATCGGAAGAAGTGTAAATTCATTTGTTCTGATATAAAATACTTGGGTCATTTAATTGTACCTCAAGGAATAAAGGCCGATCCAGAAAAGATTAACGCCATTTTAAATAGACCTGAACCTCGAAACTTGAAGCAATTGATATCATTTTTACAAACGGCTTCCTGGTACAGGAAGTTTATACAAAATTTCGCAGAAATCGCGAGACCATTAACAAATTTGACAAAAAAGAAAGTTTCATGGATATGGACTGATGAGCAACAAAAATCCTATGACACATTGAAGAAAGCTTTGACAATGGCACCAATACAGAAACAAGCAGATTTTGATGCACCATTTATTATAAAAACTGATGCTAGCAATAACGCTATAGGAGTAGCTTTATTGCAGGGGGAGGGCGCTGAAGAACATCCTATTGAATACGGAAGTCCCTTGCTTACGCCGGCAGAACGCAACTATAGTGTAACTGAAAAGGAAGCATTAGCTGTAGTCTGGGCAGTATCTCGGTTTCGAGGATACATAGAGGGAACAAAGTTCTTGACTATAACTGACCATCAACCACTAAGATGGCTACTGAATTTGAAGTCTCCTACAGGGCGTCTAGCTCGTTGGGCACTGCAGTTACAACCTTACAATTTCGAGATTAAATATTGCCCTGGAAAAACGTAACATCTTAGCTGATAGTTTGTCAAGACCACCATGCGAAAACCACACAGAAAACTGTGAGATTTGTCAAATAGAAATCGATTTTCCAAAAAGATGTGCAAGCAACATTCGCGAAGAACAAGACAAAGACGAAGATATAAAACTCATTATTGAAACATTAGAGAATAGGCCAGAATCTGAAGACTATGTGCAATGGTCGAGAAGAGGTTACTTCATACAAAATGGAATCTTATATAGATGTGTTCCAAACCAAGAGGGTGATAATGCAAAGATCGTTGTACCCAAACATGAAGTCAATAATATACTCAAATCATGCCACGACTCCGTAGTTGCTGGCCATCAAGGTGTAGACAGAACAGTTGAACGAATAGAACAAAAGTTTTTCTAGAAAAACCTACGCAAACACGTGACAAAGTATGTAAAAAGTTGTATCCAGTGTCAAAGATATAAACCTTCCAATCAAAAACCAGCAGGGTTATTTCAATCGACCGCTAAGGACCAAAGGGAGAAAAGTGGATATTGATTGTAGAGGATACAGCTTCTAGATGGGTAGAATTATTTGCGCTCAATGAAGCTACAGCCGAACAATGTGCGTTAACCTTACTTAACGAAGTCTTTTTATGCTTCGGCTTACCTAGAAGAATAACAAGTGACAATGGAGTGCAATTTGTATCTGCCGTGATGCAACAGCTCACTTATTGCCTCGATATACAGCAGTTTCTAAGTCCAGTCAACCATCCTCAACCTAACATTGTGGAAAGGAAAAACAGAGACTTAAAATATCAAATTGCTATAGCTGTCAAGAACAAACACACCAGATGTCCCGAAACATTACCCGCCATCCGATTTGCAATGAACTCAGGGTTCAACCAAAGCACCGGCTTTTCCGCTGCTTACCTAACATTTGGAAGAGAATTACGAACACCTCTCGAACTATCACACGATTTTAGTGAAATCGTACAAACTGAAAATTTTATTCCAGAGATTACGCCATATCTCAGACGACTTGCAACAGACTTCGGCCGGTTTCTGAATTGAGAATTTCGCGTTGAGAACAATTTAAACACTAATTATATACTACTTAATCAATTTTCTGTTTCACAAAAAATTGTTTTGACACCTTTTGAGTATTTGTGCTCGTAAAATCTTAAATTTGACACAACATATGATCAATTCATGATCAACTCCATATCAACTCTATATTCGCGTTTCTGAAAACATTTGACATTTGTCAAACCTCACTTAGCACTGATAAATTGAGAAAAAAATAATTACACTACTTTGGTCTTTTAACCCGTGATCACGAGTAATATGACAGCCAGTATGTCAAAATGTCCACACTATCGTTGCCAAGCAGCGGCTACGTCATACTGACGTCTACACAACAAGAAGGCCGTTAAACAGAATTTATAGAAAAAAGGTTCAAAGCCTATTCAATATTTGGAACAAATAGATTACAACATTATTAGGAACAAATCGAAGGGATATAAAATATAAATAAAAGATTTCCGTGTTAAATTAATCCAAATAATTACGCTGTGGCCTCCAAGGAGGTATAATTCTATATACCTCCATGGTGGCCACCATGGAGGTATATAGAATTATACCTCAAATATACCTGGCCACAAATATTTTGTATTAAAAATAAAACAAACTGACTTTGACATAACATACACGTTCCGTTTTCACTAAGATACCGAATTGAACAAATTCAACAAACTATTCATTAAAATAAAATAAACGTTGAAATAATTTTAAATACAACTTTATTTCGACTGTTTATTTGTTTCCGTATAAAAGTAATTAACTGACAAGTGTGCTTCTTTGTAAAATGTTAATTAATATGAATTTATGGTTAGTACCGGCTTTTTTACTTGTATTGGAACGTACTAGTGTTGTTTGGTTTAATTTATTCATGATTTGAAGAAAACTCAAATAAAAGTGCTTTGAAAAAATATCACTCTGACCTTTGAAACAGAAAAAACTGAAGTTGACTTCAACTAGTTCAGAAATTTTCAACTGATGTAAGCTGAAATTCTCAATTCAGAAACCGGCCGTTAGTCACGGCAAAAGCCAATGTTGAAGACATGCAAGACAAGAATAGAAAAAGAGCAAATATGAAACGTCGTCCTGACCCCGGATACAAAATTGGAGATTTAGTAATGATTGAAACACATCCAATAAGTAGTCAGGAGAAACAATTTTCAGCCAAGTTCGCACCACGTCGCGACGGACCTTATATAGTTATACAGAAGCATGGTAGTTCTATTTATGAAGTGGCTATGCCTACTGATCCCGAAAAACCTATTGGCAGATATCACACTTCTGCTATCGTAAGTTATGAAAAACGACACGACGAGATTCCAATACCAGTTGTACCTATTCGAAGGCGAGGACGACCAAGGAAGCCTCAAGAAGATTAGTTCCTGGTGCTCTTACGGGACGTTGACGAGCACCAGAGGGGGAGATTGTAACGAGAATAATAACAACACGCGTCTATCAGACTGCCTACACGCACCTCGCTCCGGCTCGAATACTTTCTCGCTCGCACACCGACTATCTGCACCGTTCTACGAGACGTCATCGCTCACCGCCGTGCACAGTGGGGACCAGCGCCTATATAAGTCGTCGCCGGCCCGTCGAACTTCACTTAGCCTAGCGGCCGGTCTTAGAGCGATAGCCTCTGCAGTCCTCTGAGATCAGTCGGGTTAAGGAGTGCGGTAGCCACCTGCAGCCCACTCCGAGACCACGTCGAGGTGACGAGCGCGATAGCCACCCGCAGTCCGTTCGTACATCTCTCATTAGGAATACATCGTATACCTACTGGTTGTTATTGTTTGTATACTGTTTGTAAGGGAAGTAATATACGCCAAGTTGAAACATCGCTGGTATTATTTCTATCTCCCTACAATTCTGGCGCCCAACGTCAAAAGGAGATATGGAAGAAAAAGGAAACGCCCCGATACAAATGACGCAGGACCAGTTCGTTCAGCTGATGAATAAAATCCCAACGAGTGCCATGTCAAACAAAACTTTCACTCGTTGCACCTTACGCTTCAACGGCGAGCGGGACCGCGACAAGGTGGAGCAATTTGTAACGGCCGTCGAAGTTTACAAGCAAATTGAGCAGATTTCGGACGAAGAAGCATTGGTAGGATTGCCGTTGCTCCTCGAGGACACCGCAGGTACATGGTGGCAAGGCGTGCGTACAGAGTTCAAATCTTGGTCGGCGGCAATCAAAGGTATTAGAGAAGCATTTGCACCGAAGCGTCAGCCACACGAAATCTATTTGGAGTTGTTTCGCAGCCCACAAGGTGACAAGGAGACAATAGATGCATTTCTTTGCAGAAAACGTGCATTACTGGGACAATTGCCTGCAAAGCGTCATCGAGAGGAGGAACAAATAGATTTTATGTACGGGTTGCTCAGAGCAGAATTGCGCAAACATATCAAGAGAGCCGATATAAAGACATTCGCAGATTTGTTGACTCAGGCACGTCATCACGAATCGCTTGAAGAAGAAAAAATTACACCTGCTGTTGTTGGACCATCTGGCAAGCCTAAGAGATGCCTGTTCTGTAGCCGAAAGGGTCATGTGTTGGAGGAATGTCGCAAGAGGCTGGCAACACTCAGCAAGTCAAGCAAAACTACAGACACGTCCGTTGATGTAAAACCAGAAAAGCCAGTCATCTCGTGTTACGGTTGCGGCGCGCCTGGTGTTTTCCGGAGCAATTGTACAACTTGCAAGAATAAGGAAACTCCGCCTAAGCCTGTAGCCTTCTACGCTGTACAAACAACACATGAAGACCACGTCAAAATACCTACCATCGAAATCGACATAAAGGGTCATCGTGGCTACGCCCATATTGACACGGCAGCATGTACCAGCATCGCGGGCACCCATCTATACAAAATCTTAATCAGAATGGGTATAACTTTCCAAGAAAGGAACGCTGATGTAAGCCTGGCAGACGGAACAGTAACGCCTCAAAAATTATTGTTTACCACTGTCGATGTAATTATGGGAAACCGGATATTGCCATTGACACTGACCATCATGCCAAGCGCGAACGATAATCGCACGCTCCTTGGAATCGATTTCCTAGAATCCAATGGAGTTGTCCTAAATTTACCACAACGTTGTTGGTACTTCATTGACAGTCCTGAGCAGACGTTCCAATTCCTGCAGCTGAAGAGTGACAAAGTAACCGTCCTTCAGGCTAAGAAGAATAGGTACAACCTTCGAAAATAAACAAGACGAAGAGTCGTTGACAGGATTCTTGCAATGGGCCAATGAATTGAATATGCTATCGCCCATATGCGATACGCCATCGCCGTACAAATCCCCAAAAGATGAAGACGGCTCCCCACCGAAGAAACCCCGTTGGCAGTTGGTGAAATTGAAATCACCACCTCCACCATCTCGTCCGCGTGAGCCAGGCGATGGCACTTCTGTAAAAGATCCACGCATTGTTTATTTACCAATAAATCCCATGCCATTGTATTTTTCTGATATTTTATTGCATCCTGATGAAGGACTCACACTATCTGTAAATGAAAAGGGAACAATTCAATAAACTGCTCACCGAATTTCACGACATATTTGAACAGAATAATGAACCTACAACCTTTGCTGAGCATAGAATAGATGCAGGGAAGCATCCGCCAATCGCTGTCAAGCCCTATAGATTGTCACCCGCTAGACAGAAACAGCTTAGAGTAAAATTAGATGAAATGCTTAACAATGACATTATAGAAGAATGTGATTCCCCATGGGCCTCCCCTGTGGTCATGGTCCCTAAAGGTGAAAATGATGTAAGAGTATGTATAATAGATTATCGAAAACTAAATGAAATCACGGTACCAGATCGATTACCCATTACCGCGAATTGATGACTTATTACACCAAGCCAAAGCGATGCCTTACATGACAACAATTGACCTGCAATCTGGCTATTATCAGATCAAATTGCATTCTGACTACGGGCAGAGCATGTACTATGCTACTTAGATGATCTTACTATTAGGTCCGCCACATACAAAAGGCATTTGGAAGACCTAAGAGAAGTATTACAGAAGATTAGATACTATAAACTGAAAGCGAATCGGAAGAAGTGTAAATTCATTTGTTCTGATATAAAATACTTGGGTCATTTAATTGTACCTCAAGGAATAAAGGCCGATCCAGAAAAGATTAACGCCATTTTAAATAGACCTGAACCTCGAAACTTGAAGCAATTGATATCATTTTTACAAACGGCTTCCTGGTACAGGAGGTTTAAACAAAATTTCGCAGAAATCGCGAGACCATTAACAAATTTGACAAAAAAGAAAGTTTCATGGATATGGACTGATGAGCAACAAAAATCCTATGACACATTGAAGAAAGCTTTGACAATGGCACCAATACTGAAACAAGCAGATTTTGATGCACCATTTATTATAAAAACTGATGCTAGCAATTACGCTATAGGAGTAGCTTTATTGCAGGGGGAGGGCGCTGAAGAACATCCTATTGAATACGGAAGTCGCTTGCTTACGCCGGCAGAACGCAACTATAGTGTAACTGAAAAGGAAGCATTAGCTATAGTCTGGGCAGTATCTCGGTTTCGAGGATACATAGAGGGAACAAAGTTCTTGACTATAACTGACCATCAACCACTAAGATGGCTATTGAATTTGAAGTCTCCTGCAGGGCGTCTAGCTCGTTGGGCACTGCAGTTACAACCTTACAATTTCGAGATTAAATATTGCCCTGGAAAAACTAACATCTTAGCTGATAGTTTGTCAAGGCCACCATGCGAAAACCACACAGAAAACTGTGAGATTTGTCAAATAGAAATCGATTTTCCAAAAAGATGTGCAAGCAACATTCGCGAAGAACAAGACAAAGACGAAGATATAAAACTCATTATTGAAACATTAGAGAATAGGCCAGAATCTGAAGACTATGTGCAATGGTCGAGAAGAGGTTACTTCATACAAAATGGAGTCTTATATAGATTTGTTCCAAACCAAAGAGGGTGATAATGCAAAGATCGTTGTACCCAAACATGAAGTCAATAATATACTCAAATCATGCCACGACTCCGTAGTTGCTGGCCATCAAGGTGTAGACAGAACAGTTAAACGAATAGAACAAAAGTTTTTCTGGAAAAACCTACGCAAACACGTGACAAAGTATGTAAAAAGTTGTATCCAGTGTCAAAGATATACGAGGGGAGTTCAATGTATTCTCGGTATCGAGGTGATATACTAATGATAAGGGTAATTTAATTATCTCATTAGTTAATGACACTCTTTGAGGGTATAAATACAAAATTTCATTTAATTGCCACCATTAGTATTCAAGATATCATTGCGAAAAGACAACTATGATGACTGATTCGACAATGATGAAAAAAATCGAGCGTCGTGCAGTGATAAAATTCCTCACAAAACAAGGAAAAACTCAAAAAATTATCCATAAAGACATGGTGGCTGTTTACCAAGATTCTGCGCCTTCATTATCTACAATTCAGAAGTGGTCAAGTAAATTCAAACGGGGTAGAGAGAGCACTGAAGACGACCCCGGCGCTGGTGGGCCAATTTGTGCCGCTACTGAAGAAAACGTCAAATCAGTCGAAAAACTTGTACCTACTTGAAGATGCCCGTGTAAGAATGAAAACATTAGCAGAAATGACTAAGCTATCCGTGGGTACCATTCACACAATCCTTCATGAGCGCCTGAATTTGTCAAAGGTCAGGCAAGATGGGTGCCGCGAATGCTCACCGCGCTACAGAAACAAGTGCGAATTGACTGTTGTAAGGAGTTTTTGGACCTCTGTGGTGAAAATCCGCAAAGTATTTTCGATCGGATTGTTACTGGTGATGAAACGTGGATTCATCACTATGACCCTGAGAGCAAGCAAGAGTCTATGCAGTGGCACCAAAAAGGATCAGACCCGCCGAAGAAGTTCAAAGTCACTCCGTCCGCAGGAAAGCTCATGGCCACGGTGTTTTGGGATTCTAAGGGAATCTTGCTAATCGAGTACACAAAAAAAGGTCAAAGTATTACTGCTGCATCATACGCAACCACCCTGCGTAATTTAAAGGAGGCAATTAAAGAAAAAAGACGTGGAAAATTAACCGCAGGTGTGTTGCTGCTTCACGACAACGCGCCGGTTCACAAGGCGCGCCTTGCCCAAGCTGCTGTGCGGGAGTACGGATTTGAAGAAATCAATCATCCACCCTACAGTCCGGACCTGGCCCCTAGTGATTATTACCTATTCCCTAATCTTAAAAAAGACCTTCGTGGAAAGCATTTTTCGGACGATGAAGAGTTGAAGGGAGCAATAAACGAACATTTTTCGGGCCATGAAGAAAAATATTTTTCAGAGGGAATTGAAAAGTTACTTTCACGAACAAATAAATGTATTGAGATGTTAGGGGAGTATATTGAAAAATAAAATTTATTCAGAATTTTCCGCCTTTTCCTTCATACCTATACCGAGAATACATTGAACTCCCCTCGTAAACCTTCCAATCAAAAACCAGCAGGGTTATTTCAATCGACCGCTAAGGACCAAAGGGAGAAAAGTGGATATTGATTGTAGAGGATACAGCTTCTAGATGGGTAGAATTATTTGCGCTCAATGAAGCTACAGCCAAACAATGTGCGTTAACCTTACTTAACGAAGTCTTTTTATGCTTCGGCTTACCTAGAAGAATAACAAGTGACAATGGAGTGCAATTTGTATCTGCCGTGATGCAACAGCTCACTTATTGCCTCGATATACAGCAGTTTCTAAGTCCAGTCAACCATCCTCAACCTAACATTGTGGAAAGGAAAAACAGAGACTTAAAATATCAAATTGCTATAGCTGTCAAGAACAAACACACCAGATGTCCCGAAACATTACCCGCCATCCGATTTGCAATGAACTCAGGGTTCAACCAAAGCACCGGCTTTTCCGCTGCTTACCTAACATTTGGAAGAGAATTACGAACACCTCTCGAACTATCACACGATTTTAGTGAAATCGTACAAACTGAAAATTTTATTCCAGAGATTACGCCATATCTCAGACGACTTGCAACAGACTTAGTCACGGCAAAAGCCAATGTTGAAGACATGCAAGACAAGAATAGAAAAAGAGCAAATATGAAACGTCGTCCTGACCCCGGATACGAAATTGGAGATTTAATAATGATTGAAACACATCCAATAAGTAGTCAGGAGAAACAATTTTCAGCCAAGTTCGCACCACGTCGCGACGGACCTTATATAGTTATACAGAAACATGGTAGTTCTATTTGTGAAGTGGCTATGCCTACTGATCCCGAAAAACCTATTGGCAGATATCACACTTCTGCTATCGTAAGTTATGAAAAACGACACGACGAGATTCCAATACCAGTTGTACCTATTCGAAGGCGAGGACGACCAAGGGAGCCTCAAGAAGATTAGTTCCTGGTGCTCTTACGGGACGTTGACGAGCACCAGAGGGGGAGATTGTAACGAGAATAATAACAACACGCGTCTATCAGACTGCCTACACGCACCTCGCTCCGGCTCGAATACTTTCTCGCTCGCACACCGACTATCTGCACCGTTCTACGAGACGTCATCGCTCACCGCCGTGCACAGTGGGGACCAGCGCCTATATAAGTCGTCGCCGGCCCGTCGAACTTCACTTACGAGCGTCAACGCCGCCCACGCCGCCAAGAAGATGCAGCGTACCCTCGACATACTCCCCCGCTGGCTATCGCAGTGGCGACTGTCGGTGAACGTGGGTAAGTCACAGGCCATTCTAATCAGCAGCAAGCAGCTCCATCCACTGCCACTCAAACTCCAGGGTGAGTACATCCCCTGGACCCGGACGGTGAAATACCTGGGGATCACCATAGACCGCTCCTTGTCTATGAAGCCGCACGTCCGCAACGTCGTCGCTCAGGTACGCGCAACCAGGGCGCTACTGCGTCCAGTGCTCTCCTCTCACCTGCCTCTGCGAGCAAAGCTGGGTGTGTACAAGTCTTATGTACGCACCCGGCTCACCTACGCCGCGCACGCTTGGTTCGCCCTCACGAGCGAGTCGAGCCGCATTCGCCTCCGCGCGCAGCAGTCACTGTCGCTGCGCGCCGCCGTACAAGCTCCTCGCTACGTGAGGAACGATGTCATCCAGCGGGACACCCGCATCGAGAGCCTGGACGCCTACATCCGCCGTCTGTCCGTGGGGATGTTTGAGCGAGCCGACGCCTCGGCCTGGGACCACGTCCGGGACCTGGCCCCCTGGCACGCTTGCCCCCCGGACAAGAAGAAGCTGCCCCGAGACCTCATCATCGACCACGACGACTCTGCGGACGCTGCGGCTGCCCCGGGTAACCGCCGTCTCCCCTAACACGACAACCCCCTTTCACAACTCTGTTGCAGGTGGCCGCCCTTTTCCGCGCGACATCTGCGCGTATCACCCAGGATACGCGCATCATGCGCGCGCGCGGACGACCACCGCAACAGCGACGCCAAGGATTCGACACCCATACCACGACGTCGACATCTAGCAGATGTCGACCAACACCTCCACACCACACCATTAAGACCTCCGCAGGCCGCACGTAAGTCGCCGTCCGCGTCGCTGGCTTCACGGAGCTGGGCCTCCCTCGGTTCGCTAGGGGTCTCACCTGGCTCGTGTTGACCGCCCGGACGGCGTGAAGATCTAGCGGCCTGCGCGTACACGCGCGTACACGCCTTCTAGGTCCCTAAGGGCAACTGCTGCCCGCCCCCAGGACCTGCCCTTATTAAAGGGCAGGAGAAAGAACCCGCTTGCGGGGGGCTAAACTGCCCCGAACAAGCCTCTGCACGCCCTTTACGGGGCGTCGCGACGATCTTCGTTGAACTTCACTTAGCCTAGCGGCCGGTCTTAGAGCGATAGCCTCTGCAGTCCTCTGAGATCAGTCGGGTTAAGGAGTGCGGTAGCCACCTGCAGCCCATTCCGAGACCACGTCGAGGTGACGAGAGCGATAGCCACCCGCAGTCCGTCTCACACATCTCTCATTAGGAATACATCGTATACCTACTGGTTGTTATTGTTTATATACTGTATGTAAGGGAAGTAATATACGCCAAGTTGAAACATCGCTGGTATTATTTCTATCTCCCTACAATTGTTAATTATCGCTTGTCCCGTGCCTCGGAGAGCACGTTAAGCCGTCGGTCCCGGTTGTCATGAAGATCTTTGACAATCGTTACAGGGCGTCAGTACCTTCTAAATAAAACTGACACTAGTCTAAACCATGTAATATCGCTATCCCTTCGGGTTGCGGAGGTCAGACAGGCAGTCGCTCCGTGGAAAAGCTAATATTCAGTCAAATCCGGTTAGACTAGAAAGCGGACCCCAGATTGAAACTGGGATAACGCTAAGAGAAAGAAGATTTAAGTAATAAAAAGAGTTAATTATTACCACATAACAATAAGTAGTCAATAAGTCTTTCGACTGTGGGTTAAGGGATTTCTACTGCAATTCTTCCATTTTTGTCCTTCTACTATCATTTGTTCCTTCAAATTGTGAGCGGGCGTAGATTTGCGGGCGAGGAGATGGTAAGTAAAACAGCATTTGTACATCACTGTAGTTATTATTGTAAATAACGAATCGTAATAGAAAATACATCATAACTTCTATCAAAAATTAGCGTCCGCCGTACACGTGGCTGCGAGCGCCTGTTCAGTTGTTTCCTCGTTGACTCCGATTCAAACAATGCTCACCTCGCCAGAGCCCGGTGTTCGCTATTGGAATGTCGTTCTTCTTGGCGGCCTGTAACATTGTAGCAAACCTCATTGGTAACCACCAACGAGGTTAGCCTATATATTTATTTATTTATTTTTATGTGACGTCATTTACCACCATAGACTAACTACTATGCAGACATCGATTGCAAGTGATTGTAGGTAAAAATATATGACTAAGAACAGACTTGATGAAGGCATTGGTTTTAAAAGTGTTTTAGTTTGATTAATGTTCTAAGACCAATTTGATTTTGTATAACACTAATTTGTGTTTTTCTTTCCAGTATATTGATCGTTATTACTATATTAATGAATATTTCAAATAAAATAATTGTGACACATACATAGGTACTTTAAAAACAGTATGTACCTACACTTACACTTCACCATAGTACACATAAATTTGCAGTTATAGTAAAATACATAAAAAATATACTGAATCAATATAAGGCCATTAAAAATAAGGCCAAGCATCCTGATCTTTATTATCTGACCAAGATACAAAAACCTACGAAATTAATTGTGTTTGATGGTAATGGAATAGGTATTAAAATATATTTTTGAGCATTTCTTATCCTAGGGTAGATTGAATTGCAATTTATTTAAAGCTATAAAAATAAATTCCTGGGGCACGACTTGAACCTGCGACCACGACGAACCGTGTCAATGCTGTATCGACTAAGCTATTTGGGCCACTTCAACATAAAATGATTTTTCCTAATGGTTGGTTCACTTATAGTAGCGCATAGTCCCATTTGCCAAATGTGTGTGTGTATAGAACTATGTGGTCAGAAAGGACATTATAGCATATTGTCAAAACAATGCTGCCTTATATGTATAATAAGAAATTTCTGAGCTAGCCTCATGCCAAGATAAATTTAAACTTTAAAAAAATATAATTGTTCGTTCCTGACACTTGTCTTGAACTTACGCCAATGAATACATTTTCTATTTTTTTATAAAAGTAACTAAATATGATTATAGTTTTAATTATTTTACTGAAATAAAACCACGACAATTAATTACTTTTATTTTCATAAATAGGCACAAAAGTTATCTATTTTCCGATCTTCTGTGAAAATAATCTATACAAATGTCAATAAGTACCTAGTAGCATTAGAGTACTACTGGCTGCTCATTGGTAAGATGCCCGGTCAGCCGTAGCTGATTGGCTATAATATGATAAATAAGCGCTGTATTCCATTGGTGCAACCACAGATAAGACAATACTTACAGTAGTGCAACGTGCATTTGCGTGTTGCGCATGTGCGATTAGACGTCGAACCTAAGACAGCTTTGGGCTTGGACAATGTTTTCCTAAGGAATGTTACGTCTATCGTTAGAATAGCAACAATTCAATTAACACAACAAAATCAATTAACACAACAATTTGTGCAACACGCAGTCACACTCAGTTGTTTTGTTAATGATTTTGGACATAATTTAAGTGAACAATGTCCACAATAGTTTGACAGTGGGAAATAGTGCTTCGGTGTTTCGCCATTGTGAGCCGCCTCTTAAGCTAAAGCCGGCCTTCCACAGTGCGTCGTTTTGTGGACGGATGCGCAGCACTTTTTTAAATTTACCTGAACCGCTGTTCAACTTACCGCTGAATTCAATAGTCGTGTACTCCTACGATGCAAATTCTGGAAGGGCCTTGCTGGGCAAACGTACATGATCTGATTTTTTTGAGATTTTAGATTAATTTTTGACATAAGCTGTAGACAAAATATGTCAAACATGTATCTCGAATCTCCAAATCCATGGATAGATCGAATATTGAATCCGGCCGTTAAAGGTTCCACCCGTGTCCGTCCACAAAACTACGCACCGTGGGAAGTGGGCTTAATGGCCAGTGCACTGGCATGGCATCAAGCATAATTTTTTTATTCATCTACAGCACTTCTTTATGCTTCCCCGCGAAGTAAATGGACGTAGGTATAGGTCGGTTCATGAAAGATGACCACTACGCAGAAATCATTTTTTAGGTCTCCGTGGAGGTGCGGGGTGAGGCGCGGGTGGAATGCCAATGGCTTGGCTCCGTTCTTGACGCATTCCCTAAATGCGTCAAGAATGGAGCCACGCCATTGGTGCACGAATGTTCATATGCGCGACGGCCGCCATTAGTGGTCAACTTTCGTGAACCGATCTATACACGCTTTCGCTCATGACTGGCGCTCACATTTCTCCTTGTATCGACATCGCCTAAGCCTTCGCACGAAACTAGATGCATAGTATCCATATAGTCTGTGACTAGATGTAACCGAACAGCGGAATAGCCACCACGGCGCGTACGTTACGTTTCAGGCGTACGCTACGATGGTTTCGATTAAGTATCACGATGGTTTCGATAATCGAGGTCTAAAGCCCAGTTTCCACCGCGAGCGGCACGGACACGTTATGCTAAAGCTAAGCATCCACTGATCGGCATCGTACACATCGGACGCATCGCATTTTACGCATCGTAGTATTCTTTGTATAGAAAGTCATACAAGTGCGTCCACTGATCCGCATCGCACGGATCGCACATCGGCAATGCCGACACGGATGCTCCGAGAGGCAACTTTTGCGATGCGTGCCGATGACGTCATACGTAATTTCGTGTGTCCAGCCATTATGTTTTCTTTTTTAGATAGTTTTCTTTTTTTAGGTAGTATGAAAAAATAATGCGATTGATGCGATGCGTACGATGCCGAGCTGTGGACGCTTAATGACTCCTTTTACCTAGCAATAAGTATTATTTATATCGATGTAGCAATACAAAACTGCATACTAAAGAGTCGAGTGTAAATGAGAAAGAGGGCGAAAAAATAAAAATGTGGTCTCATTTGTGACTCCGTTCAACTCACACTTGAATTTTAACAAAGCGGACCAAACGATGTGTCCGCTGCGTCGTGGTCTCGCCGATTAGTTTAAAACGGACTCGCTCAACGCTCGCAGTTTCCGCCACCCTTCGCACTCCTTGCCCTGTCGCTCCCGCCGCTGGCGCGGGCGCTAATGCATTGTTTGTTGTTGTGATGGTTGTGTTTATTACACGTTTTGTTTATGTTTAATATAATAGCCGTGTGGTTGACGGCATAGAATACAAGTGTCACCACCCCCTATCTTCCCGTGGGTGTCGTAAGAGGCGACTAAGGGATAACACGATGCAAATACCATCTTTGCGTAGAGACGGAAAACTCGACATCAAACCCTATACGACTGCCTCGTTGGTCTCGCGGCATAAATATGCGCGTGGGATCGGGAGGTCCCGGGTTCGATTCCTGGGTCGGGCAGTGTTATTGGGTTTTTCTGTCACGAAATTCTCAGTAGCAGCACGGAGTCTGGAAATTAGCCCGGTACGGCAATAGGCTCGCCCCTTATTACGTGGGACTAAAGTATATCTGGCGAAAAGTGGGTATAGAAAAGAAATACACCTCTGCCTACCCCTTCGGGGATAAAAGGCGTGACGATATGTATGTACGTATGTAAATGGAGCGATTTGTAGAAGCTGTATGAAAATACTCATGTTTATGGAGGACAGGACATATCAAGCAAAGAATACCGAAGATGTTAGATGAAATTAAAAATGCCGATATGAAAACATGCACTTACACGCCGCTCCTAGTATGAGTTTAGCCAGCTTATACAGTATACTTATGTCTCATTTCGATTTATTCGGCCGACGCACTAATTTACCTTTGTTCGATCAAGGTCTAATAGAAAGCCATAGACGTACGTACCTACCTATTTAAAATAGGGTGCCCCATCTGGTTGGACTGGTGGCGATATTCCATGGTATAAAGTTAGACTAGTGTCTAGTGTCTCTGAGTTTTGTTAGGCTTTTGCCGTAGTTGCCATCGCATAATAATTCACATAAAATCAAATCTGTCAAAAGCCGAATGACAGTGGCAGATTGTCAGAATGACAGCTGTTGCAGTGGAAGCTAAATCTTGATCTTATACAAAGAAATTGATTGAACTTCAATACAGGTACTGAAATTGAAGAAGAAAGTAGGTAACTTAATAGTTCCAAATAGTGTATCAAGTCTTGAGCAAAATGAGAGACAAAAGAGGAACTCAGGCTCAGTTTGAAATTATGCTGGACTTCATGGAGAAGTAAGTGCTTCCTTTCTAACATTATAATTATTTATTCAGTTATGGTATCTTATTTCTATCTGTGTTAATTAATTGTATAAGTAAATTTTATCTCAAAAATACAATTCCATGACGCCTTTATTGTATACATCGAGTATATAGTTATAAATTAAATGTTCACCATAGGGAACAGGGCAAGACAATGTTTACCAAAGTGTGACTGAGAGCCTACAAAACAACAAACAAGTAATATCAGTATAACCAATCTACAATTTTACTGCATTAGATGTATGGCCCTGTACCCTGGCTTTTGGGATAGTTCATACAAGATCATTTTAATTTAGTGGATCAAGTTGCAAGAATTGTAATCTCTTAAACAGACAAATAATAAACGTAATTTACAGGTATCATACAAAGTTTTAAGGTAAGGAAGTTGAAGGAATCTAACACACAATAGAGTTTTAGCAATCAAAGGCACTGGCAATCTGACTAACTGGTCCATTATACAAAATTTTAAATTTGGTATTCACTATATAACTTACAGAAATGGTGATATAAGTAAGCCTCCTCCTGGATCACAGGGCAGACTGGACAACTTGCAAAAATGGCTGGAACTTGCAGATCTGTTGAACAAATCTAGAGGTGAACCTAGACCACTCGAAAAATGGAGAAAGGTGACAAATCTATTTACGTACACAATTATATATATATTTTTTTATAGACTCACGCTTTTATCCTCGAAGGGGTAGGCAGAGGTGTAATATTACACCCACATTTCGCCATGAATTTTTAGGTTCCACATAATAGGGGTGAGCCTATTGCCATTACCGGGCACATCACCAGACTCCGTGCTGTTACTGAGAATTCAGAAAAAAACTAGTAACACTTTACCTTGAACCCGGGAACTCCGATCAGCAGTCGCATACGCTATACACTCAACCACAGAGGCAGTCATATAATTTTTTATATTACTTTGCTTTTCACTGCCTTGAGTCAGACTAAAAATTACAGCTGTATTTCCAAAATGTCTGACCTGAAATCAAACTGAACAAAATTATGCTTTTGCCCAGTAATTTTAATGTTTCTCCAACATGACATTTTTGGATAGACAAAGTCTTTTTTACAGTGTTTATTGATTAAAGTAGTGTGTGGTAGTCACTTTCACATATTATCATCATCTTCCAAGCATTACCTTTGTTGTATCCAAGACTTTCGCTCTGTAGCCAGGCATTTTGTTATTAGTCTAACCGCAGTTGATACATATAATTTTCACATTATAAATGAAATTCGTAAAATTCTTGTCTATGGATTTAATATTTCAGGCATGGAGTGACCTCAAAAACAACACAAAGAGGAAAATAAAAAAGATCAAAGGTCAGAGAGGCGAGGGTCCAGATCTTACAGAAGTGGAGAAGAGACTCTTGAAATTATTACGAGAACAGAATGGTGTAAAAAGAAGTTCCGTTTCTGATGATGACAATGAAATATTATTTAAGGTTTGTTTATGATACTGTATATTAGTATGTGTTTTAATTTGAAAGTAAATATTAAAAAAGACATTTTGTTCCAAATAAGACACACTAATACAATACTTATTTAAAAAACATTTAATTTTAAATTTATTAAAACTTATACAACACTAGGCATATTCTGAGTAGGACTATGTCTAACAGCTGACTGCTATGGGCTGATTAATGGGAGAATACAACAAACAATGAAAATAATAAGACATGAACCACTTGGGTCCAAAGTCAGTTTTATTCACAAAAAGTTTACATTTTGTTTTTATTTTGCAAACTAGCTGTTTCCCGCGGTTTGACCCACGTCCTGAGAGAACTACTTCGCGTACCCGATTAATTTATAGCCTAAGTCACTCCCCGGTACATCAGCTATCCGCCAGTGAACATCCCGTCAAAATCGGTCCAGCTGTTCCAGAGATTAGCGAAAACAAACTGACAGACAGACAGACCGACAGACTAACAACAATTGTAAACAATGTCATTTCAGTATAATATATGTACCATGTTATTTTAATATTACAAACAGACATATTATGATATATATATAGATTATTATTCCACCATAACGTTCAAACCAAATGTCCAATTTTAATGAATCAAAGACTAAATATTATTCACATAAACAGTACTTTGTGGCAAAATAGTTTATTTTGATAATGAGTAATGACATGTGTAAAATAAATGTGTTTAAATGACCTCTTAAAAAAATCAAGATTTTTAAATAAAAAAATGGTTGTTGTGCTTAACTCGAAATAGATAGGTCTCGCGGACTTTTTTGTTGAAATTTTTAAGGTCTTTAATTAATTAGAACATTTTATGGTTCTATCTTTTATAGTTTTGGCGGCGTACACCAAATAAGGAACTTTTTTGGTTGATTTTTTACACCTTGGGTCCGAAAAACCCAAATATCTTACGGACCCCATTTTTCCTAAAATAAAATATAGTCTATGTTACTCGTAGATAATGTAGCTTTCTAATGGTGAAAGAATTTTTAAAATCGGTCTAGTAGTTTTGAGTTAATCCATTACAAACAAACAAACAAAAAGACAATATTTTCTCTTTATCTTAATCTTCTTAATATAAAATCCTTGCATTACTGACTGACTGACAGACACGCTGTAGCCCAAACTATTGGGCGCAGGATGCTAAAATTTGGCATGTGAGTTCCTTGGGGACCGTAAGGGTGCACTAAGAAGGGATTTCTCGAAATTCCCACGGGATCGGCCATAACGGTTAAATTTTAAAAAAATGCAGGCGTAGCTGCTGGCATCCTCTAGTAATATTATAGTTTCGATAAGCCACCTTGACAGCCCTTAACAGTCCACTGCTGGTCTCTTGCCAAACAGGTTAGTATAGGGTTTGGTTTATGCCTTCCTTCTATTAAAATGCTGCTCTATGCACAATAAGTTCCCACTGTTGGCAAGTGCCACAAATTTTTATTTCGTAAACTAAGTATGAAACCCACGGACTGATATGGGGTGATGACATGACTAACTTACATATTGTTGGTCAAACATAAGACCACATAATGTAAAATACAAAGAAAATGTTCCTTTCACAGAATGAAATTAAAGATGTTTATTTCTTTTGCTAACTATTTGTAATCTAAACTGATTTCAGGAGGAAATAGAAACAGATCCATGTCAGAGGACATTGTCGCCCCCTCCTCAATATTTCTGCGCAGTCAACGGTTCTGAGTCACGTCGTCGAAAATCAACAGCATCCTCCTACGCTTCCGACAGTTCTTCCTCACAGCAACCTTCCGAGAAAAGGAAAAAACACATCAACGACGAAATAAAAGAGGTTACAGACAGATACTTCGAATTCGAGAGAGAAAGAGAAAAATTAGCACATGAAAGAGAAATGGCTAGAATAAAACAAAATGATCAACTTATCAGCATTTTTGGTAGAATGGTAAATGTTTTAGAATCATTGACTCCTAGCATACAAAGGTATCTAAACCGTAATAATAATGACGAAGGTTGAAAGACCATTGTCTGATTTGGTTGTTTCTGAATCTGGGTTGTTATTAAATCCATCAGTATTATACGAAATATGGTACAATTCGATAGTTTGCTAGTAATGCATTAGGGTCAACGACAATCCAGCCTACTAGACACCTAATGCTTTCATTTGGACAAACAAACAATTCTGTCAAAGCGGTGAGGTATGCGGGGCAAAGGGGGCTACAAAAAATGCATTCTCACTGGCCGGTTCAAATTTGCGGTACTTCATAATTTATAACTAGTGTTGAGATTGTCTTATGTAAGATGTATAAGTCTAACGTGTTGTCAGAAAGTGTTCGCGTTACATCTGTCGTTTAGTAGGCTGGGTTGTCGTTGATTAGAGTAGAAGTTTCAATGCTAGTTTTGGTTGTAGGTATCTCGGATAGTTTATAGAAAATAGCATCTTAATTGTTTATTATAGCACCACAAATGGAACACTGTACACAGCTACTACTACTAGGCAAAATATAACTATTGTGTTTAGTTAGGGACCGTCGATAAATTACGTCACTCTTATACGTGGTAGGGTATGGGGTTTAACATAGTGTGACATTGTAAAAGGAATGAGATGATTACGAATGGAACCCCGCTATACAAAGCCAGGTAGGGGTAAAAATATTAAAAACCGTGTGAAGTAATTTATTGATGTTTCTTCTAATATAATATAATATAAAAAGCTGAAGAGTTTGTTTCTTTGTTTGCTTGAATGCGCTGATATCAGGAACTTATTTCTCATTCTTATTTGCCCGATTGATGCCTGAATAAAATGTTAGTTGGCAAATACATGTCTAGGCTCCGAATACAGTGCCTGCGTACGAAAAAATGTACTGAGAATGGAATCTGTCTGTCTGTACATTCTGTAGATTCGCTACATTTTTGATATTTGTTTAAAAATTACTCTATATTGGTACATAGATACCTATGTACTATATTTACATATAGTTTTGTATTTTAGAGAACTGTAAGTGATAAGTTAGCTCTATTTAAATCTAGTCATATCTTAGTAAGGTTGTGTCTTCAGGGGCAACTGAATGAATGGATATTTTTTATGTGTATGACGTGTCTATTTGTAAACGTCTTTGTTTTAACCCGTTGTCATTGAGGCAGTCTGCTACAGTTCTACTCATAAATTTTTCGATCTATTTTTAATGTCTGATAGCCTAGACAGAGGGTCTAGTACGAGTTTTACACGGTGACGATAGACTAGTTGACGGGAACTATTTCCATACATTTTCTAAATGCGGCCCCTAGTGGTCTCTATCGATCGCTACTCTCCGTTAGGGGCGCTTTTAGAAAATGTATGGAAATTGTTTCCGTTAACTAGGGCTATCGTCACCGAGACAATAGTGTGTAACTCGTACTAGACCCTCTGATGTGCTCAAATAAGTACTTATTAGGTATTTACTTTATTTGCTATTACCAAACATGTAAATAAACATTCCGATGAAAATGATCCCAGCAGGCTTAAATGTACCTACACACGGCTACAAGTCAGGCTTGACAGCTGCTGTACGATTTTGATACTTGTTGCCTAAGCCATAAGAACGGTACAAAGGTCAAAGTGTCTAGCTTAATGAGTAGCCGTGAGTACTAGTTAGTAATGTTTTGAGATAGAAAAATAAATGATGACTGTAAATATTTAGATATCGTGATGTGAATATTTCAATAGTGTCTAAATACATTTCTTATTGAATAAAATATTTGGAAGCAACACAGATTTTTATTATACCTACTACCCATTGCACCATAGCCCCATCGGCGATGGGCTTATCGCTATAGTAAGATTAACTTATCATGCAGAAATCACTTAGGCTTGTTAACTCTTACTACCTAGAATCCACCGGTATGGGCCTTAATTTATACATATTGTCCACTTCCAAATTGGAGATTATTTTCTTTAGATAGTTAATTACGGCGTTTACTTCAAACTTTTAGTAAAGCTACTTAATGCCTATCTAAGAAACAAAACGAAAGTTTGGCTTTATTTCTCAAATAAGAATATTTCAGTGAAAATTAAAGTATATCACAAAGACATCCTTAAAATAGGACAGGTCATAAGTACCCTAAACAGAAGAGCATGCATGAGAAAATTGATGGAAGTAAATGAAGCAAGAGCGGTATGTCAAGATCGTTGCAAATGGCGCTCCGCAGTCTCTGCTTACCCCTCCGGGAAATAGTTGTGAGTCTATGTATGTATGTACTACGAATACTCTGAATATGCACTTACATATAAATACGTACAAATACTATCTTTGCCCATGTCTTGTGGAAGCATACACAAAATATGCTTTTCAGCCTACATTTCACTTTGTTATAGCTGGGTAATTTGTACTAGAGAATCAGATAACGAAGTACGCTGATGTTATAATTATTAATATACGTAGCAGACAATAAATCAGCTATTTCAACCTATAGCTCACTCGCTCCAATAGCCGTGATCGTCTAGTGGTTAGGACCCTACGTTGTGGCCGTAGTAACCCAGGTTCGAATCCTGGTCACGGCAGTGTCATACACTGTTACGGCGGAGCTATATTTTTGAGAAATTGCACACCATTATCATTATTATTTAAGTTTTAGTTACAAGACTATTGATTATATAAATTATATTTTTAGTAAAGGTAGATGAGCAAGTATATCGGCACATATCTTTATTAGAAGTAAATCAATGTTATGGTATTATGAAAGATAAACAATAATATTAAAATATATATTTGTAAAAAAATATACAAAAAGGAAAGTGGACTACCTATTTGATAATATTACGCAAATGTACGTGTCATGTAACCGAAATATAAACTTCAGAAAATAAGAAGCATCAGCGCCATCTATACTTTCATGAGTAAAGCAACAGTTGCCCCAGGCTGCGACAAGCGGCTGTGATCTAAATCAGTTGATGGGAAGCCACCGCTAGATGTCTCTACCGGTATTTGTTTTGGTACAACACACGCCGCAGCTGTTCGCTATCACAGAAATCCGTGAGAGAAAAGGAGTGGTGATTAGGTCTGTCTTTGCCTAAAAAATACGTTTTTTCTATGATCCACCAACATTTAGTGGTTTGTGACCGACATATGTGCAAGTTAAAGTTATTCTACATGTGATATATTGTTAGCAGTGTTGAAAAACATCGGCAAATAGTGTAATTAGCGATGTAAACGTTGGTTATGACGTTTACTACGGTGTATTTGTGTGTGTGCGTGAGTGACAGCATTGCCGACGACCGTTGAAGCGAATCTTGTAACGGCATAGGTAGCTATTGGATGTGAATGCTGTTTTCGGTAAGTTATATTGTTTTGAGATGTTAGACCTAACCTATTTGGCTCATGCCTGCGTCTGTATGTCCTATATACGCGTATAATATATTGTTTGACCTCGATACGCGGCGCGATCTCGTTCGCTATTTCCCTTTGAAAGGCAATTTCTCGCGTTAGTAATTTTTTCTGCACCAACCGCGATGTTTCCGCACGAATGTTCTGTTTGATTAGCTAATTTATAGTTACGGCCTAACGATGTAAAATAAATACTGAGTGGCATTTCTTCTGTGAGCCTTATCACCTTTATATAGTATGCAATAAGGTTTAAAATGTTTTATAGACAGCCAGCTGATTATAGTTGAAGCGTCAATAAAATTGAAGAAAGTATGAAGTTGTTGGAATGTTTGTTTATAAATCTTTTTACCTTATTAATTTTCTCCCACCAACATCATATTGTTAGGTCAAAGTTGAATGAGCGTTGGTGTATCCATATTTCATGCAAAAATTAATTTAGTAAGTAGGTAGGTATTACCTATTCAATTTATTTCATAAGGTAAGTGGGTAATATATAGGTTTAGGGTTTACACGTCTCCCTGAGAGTGAGAATGAGAACGATACGTGGGTAGTATTAGTATGTACCTACCTAGGTACCATCATAATTAAGGTCTGCAATAGAACAATTATATTCAGACCTTCTAGGTAATTGGGTACTAAATGAATTTTAATAGGTGTTAGTAATCCGTGAGGCAAAGTCTAATAAGATTCTAATTTTCAAACAATACAGCTTTTGATTGACTTTTGTATCGATTCATGTAAGTAATGATGATAATTGTGGCATGATACAGGACTTTAGGTATGCACATTACAGGTACTTACCTAGTTTTGATTTGTCTTCTGTAAGTAGGTAGGTACCTACCCGTAGCCAGCCTTTTTCCGTAAGTATAAAACTTTTTACCTAGGTACCTACTACCTACCTACCTACCTACATTTATGATCAATGCGCTTGCAGCAGTGCCGTTATACCGAATAGGTAGGTATAGGTATTAGGTAGGTAGGTACCTATATACCTACCTATTCAAAGATGGATAATTAATTGTAGAAGCACCACGACTTTTTGAAGCGCCGAATCTATTAAAAGGCTGTTAATCGGGGCATTCATCCTATTGTCTAGAAATTAAGATTACATTGAAATAATCACGTTATACTTTTAATATAACCTGTTACCGAGAGAATTTATTCGTTAGAAGGTATGTTTGGAGAAAGTCTTGAACCAAAGTTGTTTAACTATAAAGATTTGACGTACACTTTGTGAGAACCAACGAATTGATATCATCTAAGAGCATTCAACTTTTATTGCAGCTGAGCTGACACAATATTTATTAATAGATAATTTGGATACGAGCAAGAACAAGAACTGGTTTGGTGCTACATCGGTCTAATATTTAGAATTTAAATCATTACAATTCTTGATCGAATTGGCAACAATGACGCAATAGATACCTAACCTATATAGATATGATCTCATCAATAAGTTCCTACATACTTAGGTACTTCTTATATTGCATAAACTTACTAGATTTTGAGTGGAGAGACCGACAGACTGCTACGCAGAGGGTCCGGGTTCGAATTCACGGCACGCACCAATGACATTTCGAGTTTGTGCGTATTAAATTGTTAATTATCGCTTGCTAAACGGTGAAGGAAAACATCGTGAGGAAACCTGCATGTCTGAGAGTTCTCCATAATGTTCTCGAAAGACATGTAAAGTCTGCCAATCCGCACTAGGTCAACGTGGTGGACTATGGCTAGCTATAGTCGTCCCTTCTCATAGAGAGAAGAGGTCCGTGCCCAGCAGTGGGACAGTTTATATGTAGGGCTGATGATGAACTTAATTTTCGAGTCTGACAGATTGCATTGCTTAAGAAGTTAAAAACTCTCGAGGTTAAAGGTAAGTAGTAGGTACCAAATCATTAGGGTCCAGTTCATAATATCGACAGTCACTACATCGATGGTCGCTGTATCGAAAACGTTCCATCGACGGGCTAATGTATCGACAGTACCCCAAATCGATGGTGCGCTACATCGACAGTACCCCAAATCGTTAGTACGCTTCATCGTTAGTACACTAAAACCACGGAATGCTACATCGACAGTAAACCAAATCGATAGTACGCTGCATCGACTACCCGAACAAGTAACTCCTAAGATTTACCAGCATGAGTTGGTAAATGTCCGAATTTAAAAAAAAAACACTAAGTTGACGGAGCCCTGCAAAGCAGGGCTCCTATTTTTGGGTTAAGGGTCACAAGACAACCTAACATAACCTACTTACTTGAGTTACAGTCTCACCTAACCTTAATTTCTTTTTGTCTTGGCAAATTGCGATTAAAATTTTAAAAAATCCTGTGTTTTATTTAAATCTGGCTCGGGTCGGGTAGTCGATGCAGCGTACTATCGATTTGGTTTACTGTCGATGTAGCGTACCATCGATTTGGGGTATTGTCGGTCGATACATTAGCCCGTCGATGGAACGTTTTCGATACAGCGACCATCGATGTAGTGACTGTCGATATTATGAACGACTACCAAATCATGAGTACCTAGTACATTTATGACATAGAACTTGCCGGCTACTATAGGTTATTCGTAGTTACGTGCTTTTTAGAGTACGCAAAGGGCTATTATTTAAAATCCGCTATACGACCGTCATCTGTCTGTTCGTCTATCACACATAGGTATCTCAATATCCGTGATAGTTAACCCATCAGCTCTTTTAACTCCTTACGTCACTTTTTATGGTGTTTATGTTTTGATCCGTTGATCGTAAACATGGCGCGTGTTATCGCGCACTTATGACTCACTTCAGATAAACATCCATAAAAAACAAACGAGACCACTTATCGTTGTTCTGTAAGCTGTTTTGTTTTTATGAATAGTTTTCCTAGTTGCTAATACCAATAAGACGACAAGTGGATCGTCATAAGTTTCTAACAAGATCTGATAAGATTTCGTAAATGTGTTTTCAGGTCTCTAAAAGGTTAGGGCGTTATAAATGAATGTTTTATCCATAAATGTCGTAACTACTTATTATAACACCATGAACAAGATATATTCTTCAATAAATAAAGCAATAAAGTATGTTCAGTCTCACAGTTTTGTATAAACAGACCTTGAAATACGATACCGAGATAAGCCGACGCGACGGCTGTGTACACGTCGCAAGTTATAAGCCATGAAAATAATTTTTACATGGCTTACAACTTACAGAATTGCTATGGAAGACTAGGTAAAATATCACTTTATTCATTTCAAATACCTTCTTTGATAATAAATGAACGAAATTTGTATAATAAATAAATAAACTAAGCAATGGATCAAATTACAAAGCTCTTCTACGTTCACCCTATTATGACCCATATTGCCATAGTGGTAACGATCATAACTGTATCACTGCACTAGACGCAGCCACGCCTCGTACGCAAGTGAAATGTGGCATTTTGTTTTTTTTTTTTTGGCTCTTAGAAAGGTGCCAGTGCTTATATTCGTTTTAAAACACAAGCTAAATTTATCTATGGTCTCAATAAAAAAAAATCGTTGAACAAAAATCAACCCAATGAATTAGAAAATTGGGTTTTAAATGCATCGCACCGGCTGAACGCCGGCGTTCTCCACGCTTTGTGAGCATATCGAGAATAATAATAGTTTGAACGCCGGCGGTCTCGATGCTGTTTAAAGGTGTTGAAATTTGAAATTGAAACTGTTGAAATTTTCACACATTATGAATTCTATTGCCACTGTAACAACAAATACTTACTAAAACATCAGAATTAAATATACTTACGTATCTAATATAAGGGGGCTCCCATACAACAAACATATTTTTCACCACAGCAGCTCAAACATGCCGCTTTTGCTGCGAGACAACAGTGAACAAAACGCGATTTTGATTCGAGCGTGAGGCAAAGTAGCTTTTTAATTTTTCAATCTTCAGTGCCACGAATTGACATTGTTCAGCCACAAATTTGAAACATTCGAATTTTACTGTGCTCTGTCTCTTTCACATGCATATAAAAAGTGAGTGAAAAAACAAACCCTTTCGAATTCGAAATTCGATTTTGGAATTCGACCTCAAAGAAAACACCTACGGCAACGCAAAAAAAAAAAATATTTGTTTTTTTTTTATATGTTATTGTTTACATGTTTAATTTATTATTGGATTTTAATAAAAATAAGTCTAATTAATATGATAAAATTTAACCAATACATTTTTATTTAGAATTACTACAATGATACATTTGAAAAATAAACATCAGGGACGCGGTATTAAAACGCGATTTAAAAAAGTAGCGGGAATAAAAATTTCGCTGATGCTGATACAGTAGGTACCTATAGCGTAACGTGTTAAATTATAATAATATATAAAATAATCTAAAAAGATGAGTGAAACTAGCGATGATGACTGTACTTTAACACCAGAAGAGTTAAATCAGCAAGTGATTATGCAGAATTCAATCTATTCCTGTTCATTTCTATGTCTCCTAAGTAATATGTGTTCTCACTGCTGTGGTGAAAAGCTATGTGTGCTACACGAGAGCAAAGTTTTTTGTATCTCGTGCTGTTGAGTCCCTCACCACGCTCAGGATTCTAACTTTGATTCACTCGCTACGCTCGTGAATCAATCATAGAATCCTTCGCTTGCTCGGGACTCAAAATAAGCACTCGAAACAAAAAACAACTTTGCTCTCTTGTTGCACAAATAACTATTGTTTTTTTTTAGGACCAGGAAAGTAGGTAGGTACCTACTTTAGGTAATTTTGAGGATGTACTTACCTATCATTTTTATTCTCTTCGATACTGATCTGCACACTCAGGACCCTCAATTATTGCTAGTCGATGATCACTGAAACGAAGAATAAATTAAAAAAATAAACTAAGGTGGTGTTACCAATATTTCTGTTTTTGTTAGGTTGCCCATCTATCGGCCCATTCAAATGTAGATAACTCTATAATTGAGGTATATAAATGTTAACTAAAGCAATTATAACCCAAAAATACTAATTGCACGCATATCAAACTTTGACATAAAATGTGTTATATACCATTCATCAATTCGTATAGTATAAGATCAATTTTATTCATCACTTAATCATCACTTGTCCGCAACTCTGCAACTACTGCACGGCAAAGGCATGCTGGTATTCAGCCAGTAGCTACTTAAAAAAATATCGTAAATATGTATTAGGTCTGAGCGGGTTCGACGAACTCAACCACGTTTGCGACTGGAAGCGCAGATAACTAATAAGTTACTTCGTAACTATAAGGTAATAAATAAACACCTACACGCGAACAGTTCTTTATTTTCTGATGCAGAGACTATAGTTGGTGCCACGAGAAGATAGACTTTTTGTAAACAAACATTCAGGGCTTCACAACCTTTTTTCAAACAGTTGTGTCTTAGATTTTATACTTTTTGAACAATCTTTTTTTTCAATGCCTAATTATGCCACTATGTTTTTTAATTTATATTGTTTAATTTTACTGAAATAAAAATATTTGATTTTGTGTTTGAATGGTCGAATGTTCATAAATTTGCCGATTTTTTAGTCATATTTATTCTGTAAATTAAGGAAAAATAGAGTACCATGTATATTAATTATAGAGTAGGTACATACATGTTCCTCTATTATTGCCATGATTTTTTTTAAGTCATAGAAAATAAATCATTTGCTCAAAGTAGCCTACCTATCCTAAAATATTAAATTATTGACCAACAACGATTAATATTACAGATAACTAGCTAGTAGGTACATTGCACAAAAAATTATAGGCATGGAGATTTTACGTTGTTTGTGAATGAAATCGTCAGAATGAACTTAAACAAAATCCATTAAATGTTACGGTAGTCTGAAAACGCAATTTCTTTTTAGGTATAAATAATTTTCTGCGCTTTTTCGAGAATTCTGAATCCGCTTTTTCGCGATGCCGGCAGGAGCGTTGCGATCCAATAAACTTGTATTTAACTTTACATTTACCGCTTCTTGACAACTAAAAAATTTACTTTTGTCCTCTTATAAATGCATGTTAAACCCAAGAATGTAACATTTCAATGAACTAACTCCAAATGTTGACATTCTAGGCGTCAGTACCTCAAAACATTAAAAGATCCTGTTGACAGCGCGTAATATCGAAAAAAACGCGATCTATTGACATATTAGTCTCCAATGACAGGTATCTATGTACCGTTGCGCTCATTGGATTTGACATTATTTGTTTTTGATAGAACTATCGCTAAGTCACTTAGTAGAAATTCTTTGTTTACAAAAAGTCTATGTTCTCGTGGCCCGGACTATAGAAGTGTTAACTTTAAAGTTGTGTGACATCTTTGTTCTGAATATTGGTAGGCAAATAATTACAGTTGGATTACTTGGATTTTAAGGCGATAGATTTATGTAAGTTGTTACGTTTTCAATTCATAGTACTTTGGTCATTGATTCTTTGGTATTATTTCACGTAATATTTTTAAATACTTATGTATACAGTCGTTCGTCGTTCTAAAACTATTTTACTTGTACTAATACATTTTACTGTTTTTAAACGGACATAATTATTAACCTGACACTACCTGCGACATACCTAATTATTAACCTGTGCCATGACATAGCTTTCACATTACTATCTGTATCTTCAATCTATTTAATGTAATTATGATGCGGTTAATTATTTCCAAATTTGGGTATTTTACTGCATTATTTGAATAAAGCAATTATCAAAATTATCTAGGTTACATATTTCCAACCTACGCACATTATAACGGTAGCACAGTTAAGGTGAGAAGTATTGCGAAGGCGGCCGATGTAGGCGAACCTTATAATAATAAGTATTATGATTTATGATATTCTATCATTTTGATTCAAAGCTTAAAACAGTTTAAATCTTGTTTAAATATTGTATCTGTGCCGGATTCTGACCTTCGTGCTAGGAAAAAATATCCTTCTTAGTCGGTGACAGAAAAATAAATAAAGAAAAATAAAACTGGCCGCAACGTCAAAAATGGCACTCAAACACATAAAACAGACAAAAAATCTTCAAAACATGTATTTTTGTTAATAGTTTCAAACAAACGGCAAAATTTTGCGTATCCGGACTAAACGTGTGAAAAATATTTGTAAAAGAGTGGTCAGTATCGTAAAGCGGCTGTCAGTCACGATGGCTTGCAAAAGACTACCACCTATCAAGGCAAGAGGGCGAGAGCAACCGGATAAACTTCTCGATGTACCGGAAGTTGCTCTAGCTGCTATAGCCTCTTACAAGAAACAGAAGGAAGTAAGCGATTTCATTAACTATTTATTAGCTGCTCTCGAACGAAATTCCAACTGGTTAAATTCAATAGTCGGCAGGCAATCGAACTTTAGGTGCGCTTTGATGGTAGGTGCAGGCCCCAACCGTTTCCAGCTTCAAGAAATAATATATCCCACCGGCGAAGACGATGTAAAACTAGAAGTCGAAATGAAAGACTCTGAAGACTACGATAAAATTGCCATCGCAGCTATAGTAAAACTACATAACTTGGATCTAGAAAACCTTATGAAATATATGAAAACCCGCATCGGCGACAACACCATGTTACGGGAAGATCTATTAAAAGGTAAAGGACTGGGCGTAAGTTTTGCCGTATTAAGACCCATTTCCGAAAAACAGTACCGTGTGATGGAGAGGATCGTTATCGGGAGCTCCATGAAATGTGTGGTGCCTGTTAAAAAACGACGAAAGGACGAGAAATTATTGACTGGATCGCCTCTTAAGAAGACAAGGAAAGTCACATAATAGAGAATAACGTTAGTAAAGTCCGTGCCACGAGAACATAGACTTATTGTAAACAAATAAATTATAATAAGGGGTTTAGCGACAGTTCTGTCAAAAACAAATAGTGTTAAATCCAATGAGCGCAACGGTACATAGGTACGTGTCATTGGAAACTAATATGTCAATGTATCGGGTTTTTATCGATATTATGCGCTGTCAACAGGATATTTTAATGTTTTGTGGTACTGGAATGCGTCCGAAGTATGGAACGTCAACATTTGGCGTTAGTCCATTGAAATGTAACGTTCTTGGGCTTAGCATGATTTATTAGAAATTTTATTTTTACATGTCAATAACAGATTAGTGCAAAGTTAAATGCCAGTTAATGGGGTCGGAACGCAGGTCTTGCGCCCGATATCTCGGAAAAGCGACAAACGATTAATCGCTTTGAAAATTCTTTGCACCTAAAAAAATAAATTGCGTTTTCTGACGAAGTCATTTGATCCTAATGTAATTTCACCGTAACTTCTTATTAAATTGGATTGGACTTAGATGGATTTTGTTAAATTCATTCTGTCGTTTTCATTCACACACAACGTAAAATCTACATGACTAGAAGTTTTAATGCAATTTACTAGCTAGTTCAATTCTGTAATTTGGCCATTTTTTAAATATTTGAGCAGATTATTTACAGCCTATGATTAAAAAAATCAAGTTAGTAATTGAGTAACATGTATGCACTCTATCATTGACATAACTGGTACTCTATAATTGACTTGACTTTACAGAATAACTTACGTGTAAAAAATACAAAAAATCGGTAGTTTTATGAATATTCTTCCGGAAAATGCGACCATATAAACAGAAAACTAAATATACATTTTACCGAAAAACAGTAAAATTTAAAACTATAAATTTAAATACATAGTGGCGTAATTAGGCATTAAATGAAAATGTATAAAAGTTCACTAAAACATAAAATCTAAAACACAACTGTTTGAAAAAAAAGTTGTAAAGCCCTGAATGTGTGTTTACAAAAAGTCTATCTTCTCGTGGCACCAACTTTAGTTGGATCATTGGTAACAAAAAACGTTTCGGAACAAAATGGACAGCCGTTATGGCGTACCGCAGTGTCATGTAGCATGTAATAGCCCCAATTTGGGTCGACTGTAAAATGCGAAGCTCACAGTAAATTATACTCATTTTTGCAATGATCGTTTCCGATTACCTATGATGGATGGGGGCGCATTTATGGCGAAACTGCTACTACATTTTGACGGATATTCATTTCATTTTACCCCTGTAATGTGCCTTGTTATTACAGAAATATATTCCATTGCAACAGTATTTAGTCTTTTCTTTTTGTTGAGTACGAGCTATGTTTTTTTCAAAGTGAAATGCACTCTCAATGCGTTGATCCATCTAATGATAATATGTTAACCTATATTATTTACGAAGGATGTTAAAAACTGAAGAAGGAAAGTGTAATTAGATTCTGGTGTTCCCTTTCGTTAAACTGTGATCGTTTTTCTTCCGTAGTCGGAACGAGCGTCCGAGGCGGAGATCAATATCTGTGGAATCAGGGCACCGTGCGCGGCTAACTTATCGCCACAAATCCTTCCACCAATAACTTATTACAATGGCACTCGCAACTGTGAAGAGTAAAACAATAGTTTTTCCGAGTCCGTGTGAGCGGAGGCTTCCGAAAATGGTTAGTTGGGAAAGTTTTCGATCTGCTTATCGGCGGGCATAAATCAATTTGAGTCATGGGAGAGGCTGAGTATAAGTTGGGTCGCTTCTGAGCCCTTTTTCTAACTTGGGACCGAGCATACGGATTAAGGGATGCCTGACCGTTGCGTAATTGGCGTAATGGTAATAGCCGTGTGATTTATCGATGCTCTGACTTCCTTGTGATAACAGGCGTGATGATTTTATAGCCTCTTACATGATCATTATGATAAACTGATAGCGTGTGTATCAGCAGTTGGTTCTGCACTACTAGGTTTTATTAGTATTGCTAAGGAAAATAGTTTAGACTACATTTATACACACACGTTAATCTAACTTCTAACATTCTTCGCGATTTTAAACACACACATCATCAGCCTTAATAGTCCACTGCTGGACTAGGCCTCTCCTTTGAAAGGAGGAATTGGCCTACTATACCACGCTGGCCAAACGGGTTGGTATAGGGTTTGTATCAAGTTTTCCTTCTCTTACAGTGCTGTTTCCTGCATAATATGCTGCCTCTGTCGTCTCTTACGACACCCATGGGATGATATGGGGTGGTGACATTCCGTATTCTTAATCCGTCACAACACGGACTAATTTTAACGATACTACACTTTAACGACTAATATAACGAACGATTTTAAACACTATACCTAACAAAAATAATGAAAGTAAAATATCCACCTGCCAGTTGTCACCGAGTCTTGTAACAGTTCAATTTGAGGTTCAGTTAGGTACCCCAATAAATTGTTGAAATGTTTTTGTACAATTTCACAATAATATTTACAGCTAATAGTATTGAAAGACTAATCACTAACTTTGACTACTAACTACTAATCACTAAGTTCATTTGGCATTCTCGTATAAAACATACCTACCTATAAATTTTGAAAGTTAGAAATGTACAAAAATACGCCATTTATTAGTGTCATCGTAGTTTAGTAGCACAGTAGCACACAAGTAACAAAGCCCGTCTGTTATATTTAAACTGTCGAAGCCCAAGGATTAACGATTTGGTTAAAGACCGAGAGATTGCGTCTGTGAATCACACTTATTGCCCTATTGACGGGCATCCCGGTTGAGTACAGTAGCTTTAAGCTCAATTTACGTGGCTAAAAGATAAATAATTTATTAGAAAAAAATATAGAAATGCTAAATAATATACACCATACTACGCCACAGAACTTATACCTACTTTGGCAGTCTATAAAACTTTAATACAAGCAATTCAATATTCTAGAGACAACAAATTTGTAACAACTATTGTGGTGATTGTCTTTGGGACCGAACCCTTACGACTTATAAGGGTTGTAACTGAAAAACAAGTACTAAGAGCGTACACAATAACCATATTTTATCTTGTTTGTACTACAACTTAAACCAACGAACCGTTGAGAAAGATCTTGAAAGCATCTTTTGTTTCCAATATTTATAAATTGTCGTCCTGCTACCGAATTGCGTTTGAAGGAAAGAATTTTAACTTCAGAAATTCGTATACATTTTATTTGAGTCTATTGGAATTTGGGATCGTTGGCTGTTTGAGAAGATGGCTTTTATTGCATCTGTCAATCGATTTTACACTTATTGTTCTTACAGCCTTATTTGGATGTGTACCTTTGGAGTGTTTTGTTGAAGTAAGCGGTGTTATGTCAAATAATTCCTTCGTCACTGTTAGTAGTTAGGGATATTTATATTATGGGATTAAGTACTTATCTAACGTACCTACTTATTAACACAATGTCGATTAAGATTGACTTTGATTAGATGTTTTAACACAGAATATATACAAGTACTAACGTTTTAATCAGTTAGCCAGGGCTGTCCAGATCTCCAGATGAAACTTTAAGGCTAGGTATGTAATACATTCCCGATTTTTATAAATCATGCGAATCGCGTTATCTAATTCATTTTTTTCGTAAATATTAGGGGTGTACCTAATAGGTACCCTTCACTAACATAAGCGTTTTTGTTATTTACACATTTCCGGAAATGTAATTATAAATTTCATTTCCGGCAATAAGATATCGAATAGGTTATCAGTGATAAGTGTGATAACCTATTACTACTACTACTGATAGTGATAACTTATCACTATCAGTAAAGCAAGAATAACAGACGTATTCTGACACCAAACGCACATAGGGCTTACATCAATGTGTGCATATGTGATAGTGCATTTATGTCATATGTGTCCTCGGCGAATGTAGCTAAGTAGCTACTGCACACACGCACACATTAACATTGCTTCACACCAACTTCACACACATAAATAGTTCCGTGGTTTCACTTTTCCGTTGAAACTGTAATTCTATGCAAAGTTTCCACCATATTGTGTCAGAGTTTTACACAGAATTGTCTGGCTAACATTTTTCTCAACATAAAGTAGGGAAAAAAGCCAAAATGACAGAATGTAAACACAAAAATGTGTACAATTGTGGAGAGTTTGCTCAAGCGAGTCCCGGGAGCGACATATTACATTTTGAGTGTCGTCAGAGCTGTCGGGAACAAATGCCGAGTGCTGCTCGTCTTGCGTTGTAAGAAATGATGCACTGTTATGTGCTTGTATATTACGATATTTTTGATATTATAGAGGATAAGTGATTTGTATAGAAATAAAAATATATTGCTAAGAAAAAAAATAAAGCAAAGCATCTTTGTTTAGGAATATCCATTAGGTACAAGTGTTTAAGAGAACCCTAACATCATGGTACCTTTATAGGTTAATTTACGTCACCGAATCGGTACCATACACAGATTATACCACAGGATTATACAGTGTAGATAATTATGTTTTGTTTTGGACTTCTTATGGTCGTACTGTGGACATCATTAAAAGGGATGTTCTATTGACTCTTGCCTGAGCCAATAGAACTCAGGGCATAGCCACATAACGCCAGATATGAGACCTTATATTAAAGGTAAGGTACGGGGAGTCACTGTCTTTAAAAAAAAAAAAAATTCGGGCAAGTGCGAGTCTGACTCGCGCACCGAAGGTTCCGTATGCATTTTACCTTATTTGAGGTTGAATTACGCTAGTCCTCTAAATCTGTATGAGCGCCCATACAACTTAGAGGAGTATCTTAAATGGAGTCTACTATGTATGTATGGGGACACCCTTAAATTTTCCACTTTTTTATTTTTTGTAATTTTCCCTTTATTTGTGCTGTAAGACCCTGCTTTTGGCCAAATTTCGTGATTCTAGTTCAACGGGAACTACCATATTTTCGACCCAAAACCTATAGGGTACTTACGGTTGACCTAGAATTGTCAATTTTGGTCAAAACCAAGGTCTTATAGCACAAGTAAAGGAAAAATTCAGAAAATTAAAAAAAAATTGAAAATTAAGGTTCATTTTGGTACTTACAAGTTTTCGCAAAAATCTAATTTTAACCATATCTTTTTATTGGGTTGACCCAGGACCCTGATTTTCATACCATCTAATGGCAACCATGGACCTCTGTATCTGGTATAAATTTCAATTTGCTAGGTCCACCCGAGAAAATTGGTGGTGACACGGACAGACAGACAGACAGACAGACAGACGGACGGACAAGAAAGTGAGCTTATAAGGGTTCCTTTTTTTACCTTGAGGTACGGAACCCTAAAAATTAAAAAAAAAAATACTACCCTCAAATAAACTGATACTGGTCTTAACAATGGCATTCGCCTTGTGGGTTGCGGAGGTCAGACGGTAGACGCTTTTCTTAAATGCAGATATTCTGGCATATATCTGGCGTAGATCCAGTTTCATTCTCTGGTGTACGTATGTCACAGAGGTAAAGCTGTAGCCTTATAACTATCAGTAGCAGAAACCCCTTGTTGTTTATGTAGTTACAAACATTAACATTTTGTAAAGTCCCTGTCAAAACACAATTTTTTTATTGGCAATTATAAGTAAAATATAACCAGTGGTGAACTGATAAAGGCGCTAATCGATATTGCGTATCTACAAAAAGTACTCTATAAAGAATACTAATAAAAAGATCTGGCTAAGGGCGGTTTCAGATTAGCGTATTTTTCTGCGCGTATACGGTCGTTTCAGCATACGCGCTTCAAAAAACCAGACTCACGTAAACGGGCGTGCTCGCTCGAAACGGTAGTGACGTCTTGTCAGTGTCAACATGGCTTCTGATGGCTTGTGTTTATACGAGCTTAGAAGTGCGTCAACGCTCGTACAGGTAGCGCGTGTGCCAAAAGGCGCGCCTATACGCGCCTATAGGCGCTTCCAAAAACGAGCTTATACGCGCGTATAAAACGCTAATCTGAAACCGCCCTTAGGAAATCTCCATTGTAATAATATAATGGCACTAAACAAAACAAGAAGCTATTTGTTTGCGAAGAATAAAACAACGACCAAGCCACAAGAAATTCAGAAAACGTATATTTTAAAAATGGAAGCGCTCGTACAGTATTAAAAGGAATCCGCAAAGTTTAATGCCGAACATCCACCGACTTAATATAAACCGCCGGTGAAAAGAAAGTACGAAATTGTGAAACGGGGTAATAACAATTTTATAAGAACAAATAAATGCATCTACGATGGCGCGGGGCATAAAGTACCTTCATAAAATGAAACTGCTTTTAGGGTTAAATTTTTATTTTAAACATAGAAAGGGATTTTGATGGCCCTCCCACGTCGTTTGGACGCGTTATCTTTAGATTTAGGGCTTGTGCGCAATAATAATACGCAGTCGACGGTGATTCACAGCGCCATCTCACGGTGGTGACGTGCGCGCCTGATTTACTAGTCGCATTCTCATAAATTATTATGAATTCCCTTTTATTGAATGCGTTTGACACAAATAGGCAGTTTCTTCCTAGTGATGGGTCCATTCAATTAATCGTCAGATTCGTATTCAGCTCACGGTTCATAGGTCAGTTCAATTTAGATACTATAGTTAAATGATCCGTCCCTGGATCCCAATAGGTACCTATTGGGATCTCAGCTTGATACTAGGTACTACCTAGTATCGAGCTGAGAGGGCCACCTCTGTTTGTTGCCCATGTATTATTAGTGGCCAATCCAGGATTTGTTATGGGGATGGTTTTTTGGAAGAAAACATGCTTTTGCTCAAGACCCTTGACCTCCTCTTCCTCTCTGTATTATATTTCTTCGTATTCATCTATCTTTACAATATATTTTATAAAATAAAGTCCCATTTCGTCTTGTCTCTATGAACGCGGTAATCTCAAAAACTACCAAATTTATTTTTGTACGGTTCTCAGCAAAAGTGTGATTATTATGGAAGGTTTGGATGAATAATTCACGCGGGCGGAGCCACCGGCGAAGTTTAGTGTTTGATAATAAATTTTATTGTATTGCATATTTGTCAAAGCTATGACATGCATATCCTGGTGACCGATTAACCAACGGACAAATCAATATGTTACTACGTTTTTCTTTTTGGTAGTCCTCAAAGCGCTGTCTGGCATAGTGCCCGATAGTTGTAGGCTCGTCCCAATGATGTGGCACTTGAAACATAGCGGGCGTTATGTGGGTGCAATATTTCTCTGCTTACCCCATTGTGGCCACATGTAGAAATAACATACGTATTCCTAATATACGGTGCCCATACATTTTGTTCATTAGTTTATATTATTGTCTTCGCGCAGTGCGTTTGGCAAGTTGATAGGTAGTTCGTTTGCGATAATACGACGTTTATACAATAGATATGAAAACACTGGTTGAACACGTCTTTCTTCATAATGAGTTCGGTGTTTAGTCTTCAGTGTGGTGGGTAGATAAACATTTGGTTAGAGTGACTGTTCGCCTCCTTAAGTTGGGAATTGAAATTCGTGAAAAAAGCCATTTGTACAGTCATCAGATTAATGAAATACATTTGTCTGTATGTAATAATCTGGTGAAAATCATTGTATTAAATGTTATTCCGTTAGTCTTAATACTTAATACAATAAATCAAAAGTCCTTATATTTCACTTCCTAAACTCAATACCAAATCAGTAAGCGATTACTTACACAAGCACCGTCGAGCCTCTAAACTAATAACCATTATTCTCGAATTAATATCACCATTAAGTGCAGAGTTGTCACACTGGGAACATTACCGTGACGTATACGTAATTGCTTGTTTAAACAACAGTCTGCAGCACGCTGCGAAGGCCATTTCAAATCACTGAATAATAAATGACCTTTAAAAAGGACATCAGTTTTCCGAAACGGAATCCGTAATTTATTTTAAGAAAGTGGACTCCGAAACTCGCTGGTGCGAGTAAAAAATGTCTCATCTCTCATCCTCGTTCTTTTGATTTGTTTTCGCGATGTTCTCTAATCTAAAAACCAAATGGTCATGCATATTCCGGCTTTATTTAGCCGTGATATTGTTTATACATATTTAGGTAGGCTTCGTGTTGCATTGATGTTTTACTGCGATGAATTGATTAGTTATTACTTCGCGAACGGGGACTTGAATACGTTTTTATTTTATCATTACACTTACGGAGTGAATATGTTACTGTAAAAGCCAGAAGTACGGTAAATCTTAAGATTTATCAGTAAAACCTAAGATATACCAGCATGAGTTGGTAAATGACCGAATTTTTAAATAAAAAAACACTAAGTTCACGGAGCCCTGCTTCACAGGGCTCCTATTTTTGGGTTAACCCTTGAGGTGCGATCAAACTAAAGGCAAAGTGCCACAAGTGCAAAGGGTCACGTTGCTGCAAATTTTCATTGGCATAGGTTACCGGAAAAAAAAAATTATGACACCTTAATATAATTATATCACATAAATTGCATATCATAGTGTTGGTTATAAAATCAGCTATGATAATAACATAAATTACTACTAAATACTCACCTTTCCGGCAAAACAAGCTTACAAACTTAGAAGTTTGTTATTTTTCACTGGTTCGCACAAACATTTCATCACATATTAATGAATTTCATTACTTGTTTGGTTCATAAACACAAAAAAATTATCACATATACCTTTAGGTTTTCACACAATACATTATTTATTTGTAGCAAATGAATCTAACGCCACTAAAAAAATTATAATCCGAACGCGTAACAAAAAGTTCGCCGTGCCGGGCCGCCATGTTACTGTAGCGAACACTGTGGCTGTGAATTATTTACCATTTGAAACACGATAACAGTGAAAACGTACAACAATACTAGTATTTAATTGCTAAAATATGTTTTCAGATAAATAATCTGGGTACTTTTATGTCTTTCATAACTATTAAAAGAGTATTTATCATAAAACTATTACGAAAATAGCAAGTTTCAAGAGTATAAATAGCCGTTCTTAAAAGTTTTTGCCTTTTATCACTGTATTTCTTGTCTCTGTCACGAATAATGTCACTTCACAATCAATATTTATTTATTTCTGAGTAAATCTATATAAGTATCTTTATAAAATATTCACCGGTTTCTTCCACAAGACAACTTTTATTATAAAGATCGCGGAACAAAACACAACAATGGCGGACGCTTTCGCAAGTGAGACACAGATAATTATATTTCAATATTTTTGGCACGTTTCGTTTCCCTCAACCTTCTAAAACGATTTACTTGCATAGAATATGAACTATTCTAATAGTTACTACTTTCGTTTCTTGGTTTAAGTAAAACAAAACGTAAAAAATCCGTGACCAATAGGACGACTTTTTTAGAGCACGACCATGCGTGCTGTAAACACATGGGACCACTTGAATTAGAGCACGACCGTGCGTGCTGTAATCACTTGGGGGGTTAAGGGTCACAAGAGTACCTTTTTTTTTAATGCTCCTCATGTACCCGTGGTCAGAGGGTCGGGTATCGCCGAAGCATTCCTCACTACCCCCCGACGGGTATTGGTCAGGTGGGCCCCGAACAAAATCCCCTTGGCGGCTGATGAAAGTGTTGGGCTCCGCCGCCAAAACACCCAAAAACACCCAGTGGCCGCAGCCAGAGGATAGGGAGGACGGCAAGGCAACACCTCATCTCCTCTTCCTCTGCGGCCCCACCGCGACGCAACAATGGTGCGCCCCCATTTGGTCGCGGGAGATAGGGGGCACGGCAACCCAACACCGACAGAAGAACTGTCCCTAGCACCCGCAACATTGGACGCATCCTACGCAGGCCTCCGTCAAGCCCACGCGGAGCGTCCACTCCCGGGATCTCGCTTAGCTTCACCGTGGGTGACCTAACCACGGTTACTGAGCCCTCCCCCACCACGACAAGGTGGAGATCCCATGGGGGGAGGGGGTCACAAGAGATCCTAACATAACCTAATTACTTGAGTTACAGTCTCACCTAAACTTACGGGCTTTTACAGTAACATAGATATATAATATATGGCTTAGCCTTAATATGGTTTGGCAGATAAAAAATCCTTGATCGATGACAAATAAATAGAGATGTATTTGTTACTGTAAAAGCCAGAAGTACGGTAAATCTTGAGATTTACCAGTAAAGCCTAAGATTTACTAGCATGAATTGTTAAATGTCCGACTTTTTATATAAAAGCGAATGCGAATGAATTGTCTGGCTTAAAAATCATACAATTATCCTACAATTTACGACGGATCCGCTTTGGTGCAAATACAATAGCATGTCTTTGAAGTAATATAGAAATAGTAATAAGTTTATACGCAGCAAATATCAATTCGCCAACGAACATTTACTCAATCGCAAAATTTGTCAGCAACTGTATAAAATAAGCTCTATAAGCTCCACACAAAGAGCTACTTACATGATGTACTTTTAAAAGTACGTTGGTCGTTAAAAAGCCAGCACATCGAACATCTGTTGTCGGGTAATTCATCGGGCCAGTACACCTGCTTCCCGACAGGTACTTGTTTGGAGGGGACTATTGTTTGACGTAACATACGTGGCCATGTGTGTGTGAGATCGAGCTGATGATAATAAAGGGTAATGTTTCTGTTTAAAATATAGAGCGAGAAGGAATCATATTAAAAGGTCGTGGCTTGTATCTTTTGAGTGTCAGTAAAATTATACGAAGTTTGAAAATTATTTGTACCTTTAATTGGATTTTATTCACTGTGCATCGTTTCATAAAATTTGATGGCCAGCAAAAGTACGGTAAGTAGAAGTTAACCTTCATAATAGCGTTAAAATCTATAGTATGCGAAGCATCTGAGCAGTCGGTCTAAGGCGTGTTATGCTAAATAAATAAATATAAACTCTATGCTATGCTCCAATTTATCGACTCCTAACTGCCCTCCACTTAAACTCTCTCCGACATATCCTACCTACCAGTTTGCACCTTTGGAGAGATGGCGCAAGGATATCAATGACTTTCCTGGCATACCTTCTATTTATTAGTGCGTTTCATGAAGAAAAGTCATGAGCTTTGAAGCGGCAAATATTACCAGAGTACGTTTGAATGCCTTATTTTCAAGGAGTTCATACTACAAACATTGTAAAGTAATGGAAAATATTTTCTGTTATCGTCGGAACTGGTTTCTTCTAAGCGCCAGCTGCGCACCTTTATTGTAAGATTGAAGTGATTGCCTTTGGTAAAGAGTACTTTAGTTTAATACTATGTAATAATATGAGAGCATGAGAGTTCTCATGCTTTAAATAAACAAAATTGTGTAAACTTTTCATCGCGATTGCCATGGTTATGTGGGATGGAAATTTTGTGAGTTTAATTTGAGTGGTTAGCTAATTATTTTCTTGTGTCTGGGAGGCTGATAAACTAAAATTTGAACTAAATAATGACCAAGATGAAAATTCTACATTCACCACTATAAATGATATCGTATTTTCTAGCTATTTAGAATAGGTCTGTTATATTTTTTTCTTTTTGACTCAAACCCTATTTGTCAAGGTACACGTGACATTATTTTTGTATCGTACCGCCAGAATAAAGTGTGGGTGACACTTTTAGGTAGCATAATAAATTCATCGAAGGATCTGCCTTTAAAAGGCCCACCAATTTTACTCGGCGACTGCCTTTTCCCATTTTTTGATAAACGAGCCGGTTGATCGAACCGCTGTCCGTAGAAGGGTTCCAGTTTTTTGATAATATCTCGTCACAGGACAAATTTCTATGTGATATAGGCCTAACAGGACCCTTTGCACGATAAACCCTTGCAGGGTGTGATCGACGTATGCTGGACGACCGATCTGTGTCATGTGCAGACAAATTTCAACTTTGTCGGTCCCCCGATAGTGGTTATCGCTTTGGACAAAAATCTGTTTAGATAAGTAGCATGTGGAAAAATTGCAACGCAAGGATTTTATGTTCTTGCACAATTTATAGTGATTTGGTTTTGACCCTTAGACAAAAAATCTTTTTCAAATATTTGATGTCATCGGTTTTTTTTTCATAACTGCAGTTGGATCACATTCACAAAGCCTTCATCCATAAAACATCTAAACTTTAAATAGGATAAGAAAAAAAAGTGCGGTAGTTTTTTGTGGAGGCAATAAATAATATGAGATAAATATGTATCAATGTCCCGTGTCATGGCGTTGTTTCGATAAAGAAATGGCATTTCGTTGGGGAGGGAATTCAAATAGTTTGTGAGTTGAGAGTAAAGGGCTTGTCACTGAGCTTTGTCTTCAAAGGAACGCTCGCCTTTATGTTACATGTCGATATGTCGTTACGCGCTATTTTGAAATAATATATTTTATCTTTGATACGAAAGCAAACGTGACTTGTAACAAGTACCAGAATCGTGTCAAAAATAAATATTCCTTTTAATACTTTTTCCACGTATGTTACCCGAAAAGAAAAGGTTGGATAACGCAAACAACGTATTTAAGTAAAATGTGGATTACTATAGGTCTTTTCTGTACAGTCACGATTTTAATTAAATGGAAATTATAGGTAGAGAATGTAACATTATGCAAGTCACATTTTCACATGTGACTTGGTTTAGTTTATAGCTTTCACGTAATACTTGCAAATGGCGCCCAAACGTGGAACCTGAAAATGTATTATGCAACTCTACAGTAAACATTCGTTTTAAGTGTGCATTGCATTAATGTGTCACATGTAGCAAAATGTTTTACAAAACACATAGAATTTATAACTTGACAAAAACAGATAAATCGAGGCCCCGGTATAATTTATGTGCGGAAAATAAATCTGTAAGCGGATACAAGTTTATCCGTCCTTTCAAAATAAGGGAAGAGCGCAGGTCCTCCGCGCTCGGAAGTCGGATGACGAATGTCCACATCTTAGCCCTGGGACGGGTTATATAATGCGTAAAATTACTGTCTTCAACTATCTTCATATGTTTCGTGTGTAACGTTTTCTTCTGATATACGTTTATTTATTTAGGCGGGTATAAATCACTTTTGGATGCACATATATGCACATATATTTTTAGAGCTCACTCGTTGCGGCAAATGCCGTTTTATTTGAGGCGTTCTAGGTGCTGGATTTATTGTCATTTTGATGTTATGTTTTGTTTTAGACTCAACCATGCACTTTATTAGCTACGTGCTTTGCTTGGTCATGTTTGATGAATTTCATAGCCCATGTTCACTTATAACTTGAGCGAAAAAAAAATGAATTGGTCGGCGGAATTACATCGAATTTGTAGTTGGAAAACGGTTTATAAAAGCGAGACTAGAAATTTTAAACCAGTAACAGACAATAAATCTTATCTGTTATCCGACCTTCAATGGCGAACAGATCTCTTTAGAACTCTGATAATACTATTAATAACTTATGTAACTGATCATGATCAACAACAAAAAAACAAAAACCATTTCCTTCAATATAAATGATAGTGTTAATTAGAGTGTAAGGCGTGGCGTGATAAACGAGTCTGTACGCGATGAATGCAGTTGTAAAGTAGTTCGCATTCACTTGAGTTCTTAGTGTTGTCGCGCATTCTTGTGCTTCCTGCAGTTCCTGCGGAGACGGTATCTTAAACATGCACAGCACAGGCGGCCACGTGCGAACCACTCCACTTTAATTAAGCGGCGATTAAACTTCTACCGGACTTCACTGGAATTCTACCCACTGTGCGTTCTTGGCGCCCAACGTGGGACCACTGTATTAATCTTTGTTTGCCCGTTGCATTCTTTTAATATAAAACCGTTGCTTATAAAAGCCTTTGGAATTACCTCGAGGAACCGTAATAAATAAAACATGTTTGCTATTATGTTTTATAAGGGATAAAGTGGAGGGAATTTATTACCCACTTTTCCGTTGTGCAATCTTGGATCTCCCGTTGAGTTGGTAGGTTGGAACATGTGGAGAGTGGAACAACGGTCACGTGCGAGTTACTCGCGTTTAATTAAGCGGTGATTAAAGTTTCATAGTGGACTTTAGTGGAATACAGTCGCCGTTTGTCGGCTAACATACTACCGCTTCACTGTAATTGTTGTTTACGTGTCGTGTTGAATACTAAACCCCGAGGAGTATTTTGTTCAGTCCCATTGATTATTTGGTGTAGCCGGTGAATTTCACATAGCTTCAAATAGATATATCGTATAGGATAATACTCATTAACTGCTATAATGTTACATAATAAACGTAGTATTTTACAAATACTTAATTTTGTAAACCTACTGTTAAGTACTTACTTAACACTAGACCTATTTATCGGCAAGTCTTAATTGTGATAAGTCATATTAAGTGAAAAAATTTTTTCCAATAAAAGTTGTTAGTTTGTTAGCGTATCGCATACGTCGAAAATTATAATCTGGCATTGTTACCTTTTCTATGGAGGAGTGATTTGATTTAAAATGAATAGAATATATATATATATATCGTCATAGTAGAAACAAAATAATAAGGATATTTGCTACGAATAAAGAGAGCTAATACGTAATAGGCTCGCCCCCCATTACGTGGGACCTAAAATTCATGGCGAAATGTGGGTGTAATATTACACCTCTGCCTACCCCTTCGGGGATATAGGCGTGAGTCTATAAATAAATAAAATAAGGAAGGCTAGTTTCGAATTTTAGGACTTATGTTTATTTATTTGCCAATGGTTTAGTCTAAAGTAACGATTATCCTGTGAAAGGCATTAATAATATTATGATTATTTTTTTACTTTTATTTTTATTCTATTATCGATAGTAAGAGAACAAAAGATAAATAACTCATCTAAATATAAATATGAAATATGGTTAATATGACTGACAGTTCTTTTCATGTTGTCTTTTGACATTACGTTCTTTATAACGTGTGAAATAAGGAACTACATATTTTGACGAAACTTTTCTACGAAAATATGTCACCAAAAATAGACTGTTTGTACTTAAACTAGGCAGAATTAACATTACTAATCATTCTATATTCATAACCTTTCATTTTATCACTTAAAATATATTTTTTAAGTTAAGAACTGCATAGGTTGCTTAGATAAGGTGACGAAGAACCCTTTTTATGGTTTGTTTATATTTAGCCTCTTGGTATCGTGATCCGATTTTGTCTGTGTATTGTTGTAGGCATGTGTATTGAGTCGATGGTACCATTGTACCAATGCTTCTACGTATAATGTCGAAAAAGGTTAAGGTTTAATATTTGTTTAGGTAGACAATTTATACAGTGTAACGCGGAACTGAATTGTTTAAACAGAAGTAATGGTATTTCAGAGCACCTCATTCTCTATGATGTATATTAATAAGAGGATATTATAATTCAAAGGGCACACTGCAAAGAAACTGGGAGGCCTCCTGTTCAAAATATATTTATCGTTTGCCTAATTAGCCATTAGAAGGTCCCTTTTTCCTGAGAACGCAATTAATTCACAATTATGTACGAAGGGCTGCACAAAGTCTTATTAAATAAAATGTTTCAAAGACCGCTTCCCCCATTAATTTAGGGCAATTTCTTTCTTAGACGAATCTTTAATTATCAAAGATTTACAATTTGTGAAAAATATTCACTGCGCCTTTTTACGCCTGCGTTTTTAACTTAATATTTCTGAGGTGACATACAATGTACGCTGGCTTTATTTTAACTGACAAACTCGTTCAGAAACTCTTAAAGTGGTTATGAACTAACAGGTCGGCAATAAAAATATTTTCTCTCCATTCGCACTCTTTTTAGTGTTTATAACCCACAAAGCATTTAATACCACTTGGCCTCATGAAACTAAACGTCTAAACTAATTTACTTAAACTTCTCCATAATGACGTCGTCGGTAAAATAATTCTCTCGTTACCGAAACGCCGTAGTGAATATAAAATGTTCAATCATGATCTCGGAGATCACTTACGGGCCTCTGAGGGTTGAGGCCTTATCCTAGTATTTGAATTTTTAATAAAGAAACGTCAACGTAGCTTTTATATACGAAAAATGTTCGTCAAATGTTCCCGTAACGAGTTTTTGAGGGTAGACTCGAGGTAACGGCGTGTTAATGAACTTACTTTACATTTTTCAATGGAAAATATGTAAAGTTTATTACTCTTAGTTTTTGGAAGTAACGAGCCGTGAAGAGATAACATAGAAAAATATTTTTGGAAACTTCTACAGAATAAAAATACTGAGTAAAGTGAAAATACTTGTCTTTCTTAGTTCATAAAAATGAATGAGTTGTCCGTAATAAAATGAAAATGTGGAGCTCGATTTTGTTGTTACTCACTGAATTAACTTAAATCTCAATTCAGCTCTTTCTAAAGCGGACTATTGAAAAATATATGCGTTTATTAGGGCGACCTTATTTTCAATGGCTTACGTTTATTTGATGATTGATAAACTCTTTTTAGAATATATTAGAATTATGATAGCCATAATCTTTCGTATCTGATAATGGTCAGTTAGGTAAATAGTAATATTGTGTTTATATTTAATGTAACTTCTTTGATCACACGTGAGTATTAGAATGTATTTTCTCCTCTTCGCCCATTATGTTTTCGGATGCTTAGGAAGTGTTATTGAATTCTAGGTAAATTAGCAAAACGAACCTTAAAGCGAAATCAAAGTGTAAGCTAGAAAATTATTCGATTACGAGCGCTTACGACAAGACTAGACTTTCGATTATCGGTCTTGGAAAATTTAACTACAAAATGACAACTGAATAGATCTGAGTACAACTTAAAGACATGATGGGTTAAAAGATTTAGGAGTCTATGAATATGTTGCTAGCAAGTCCAAAGTGTCGCGTACTTTATCAACAAACCCTTACTTCTATCACCAGATTGAAGTGTACTCTAAAGTTTACTTGCCAATTCATCTTTCATTCACTTTTACGGAGCAGGCCAAAGGGAAAAAAGTGGAAGAAATATTGGATTCTCAGGGCGCAAGGTTTCAATCGTGGCTGTATTTAATTAAGCACACCCCATGGGGTTTTACCCTGTTACGGTGTAACGTTGAGATTTTATTTTGCTTTTCCCACCCCGTCCATCCGAGTAAATAAATAGTGCTTTTAATACTAACTGAGATGTTACTAGCGCTTTGTTTGTTTGAGGAATTGTTGCTTTTTGATTTGATACAATGTTTGTAGTTCTTGTGTAAGGTTCAATAAAAAATCTAGGCTACTGTCACACCGGTGGTGTTAAGTATTAACGATGATTTTCGTAGTTTAGTCATAAAATTGTATGTTGCTATGTAAACATTATTTCAACCTTTTCGAACAAGATTCGTTTTGTAAAACGCTATCGCCTTAGAGGCTTATAAGATCACCTGAATATGCCATAGGTATGTAAATCCTGCACTTCATTTTCAGTCACAAAAACGGCTAGATTGAAAATCTAGGAATAGTAGTTTGCAATATTATAGAGGCTCCTTTTCACAAGCGAACACGTTAATCGAATCTATCTGCGCTGAGGGAACGTTAGAACAATTCAACTAAAAACACAAAAGGATCGTTTTCAATAAAAATAAAATAAGTTTACCCTGTCCAACTACGTCTAAATTACTGTCTATTATAGAGCGGCTCTCGGTTTTTTCCTATTCAAATTGAATCGCCTCGTCTGCCGTCTATTGCCGACTGTTGCCCAAGGGAACTCCGAGATTAATTCAGACTGTTGCTTTGTGCAATATGAGTTATTGTTGGTCGTTGTTGCCCAGTTAGATGGGCCCCGCTAACTAACGTGCCTTAGAGTCGCGTAGAAGGGTCATTGTTGAATGTGGAGCAACTGTTTTAGTTGAAATGGAAACTGGAGAATGTGAGAGGTCAACTATACAATGGAGCTCGCAAACAAAGCTCGACTCATGTTATTTACACAAACTAAACAATATAGAATTGTGAATAAAATACTACAAACACAGCGTAGGCGTCTTTGTGCCAGTGATATACTCGTGTAATTTTAGTAACATAATTATAATTTAGAACATTTCCTCAAAATAATATTTTCCCTTCATTAATTTATGTTTTACCTCCTTCTGAGGGTTGCTTCATTTTGGCGGCGTTGGGTTTTCTTTTTTGAGTTGCTGGTCACATTTGATTTTGTTTATGAGTTAATGGTGACAATCAAAGTTATTAGAAGAAGAGTTTTATGCAGTGGTGTAGACTTGCATGTCCAATGGCGACATGGAAAAATCTAAGTTAGTTCTATTTGAAATTAAGTAGAAGAGGTTTTAGGTATTTTGTCAGTTCAATAAAAAAGAACATGTACTAACGAATTTATTGAGATTCAAAAGAATGGCTCCATATTTGTGTATAAATAAGCAAAGAGCACTGCTATTGAGAATGTCATCCTACCCTCCTAATTTAATGACAACGTCTCGAAACAACTTTCCATTCGCAATACTTGGTGCAGCATTCAACGTCCTTATTTACAAAATAAGTTCAGATCGGAATATTTTATCCTCAATATCCTTATTCGAGTCGGCGACACACTGCCTTCTCCAAATTGAAATACAAGCAAAAGCGGATTCAGTATCACTAAACAAGCTCATAGATGGAAATAACTAGCCGATTATCTTTATTTATGATAAGTATGGAAGTAACTTTGTTAAATGAGGCATCCCGGGAGGATCACCAATATTATATTTTTGCAGAGCAAGGTTCAGAATTACTACGATGATGAAAATTGTGATTACGTCACAGTATGTAGGTTTTGCTTTTCTTGGTTGGATTGTGTGAGGGTTATACATTAAAATAAAATTGTTTGCACATATTTTCTAGCGCTCTTTGCTGGTAAATGCGTTTATTGAGCGCCCGACATTTTGGCGACTTTTCAGTATTTTGGCAGCCAAAACAGATAATGAATTCATTTCTCACGTGTTTGCTGTATGACATGATTTGGGACATTTGAGATCGATTATATTGTAAGATCTGAAACTACTGATACTGTTAATGACAACAAGCTTTAGTTCCATTCATTATCTTAGCATGCGATAACGTTTGTTTCCTATGTTTCTCGACAGTTTTGGCGCAATAGCTCTTGTGCTACGTTTCGCTTAGGTAAGTGATAATTGACTAATCATACTCTTAGGACAACACTACTTTTTTTTTTGGTATATGGGGGGGAAGGACGAAGGGGACTGTCAGACTCTTACTGACTAAAAACTAACCCGTGCTCCGCATGTACCCATGTGTCGGAGGGTAGGGTTTCACCGAAGCATTCCTCGCTACCTCCCGACGGGTATTGGCCCGCCAGATGGTCAGGCGGGCCCCGAACGAAACCGCCTTGGCGGCGGATGAAGGTGTTGGGCTCCGCCGCCAAAACACCCAGCGGCCGCAGAGGATAGGGAGGACGGCAACGCAACACCGCATCTCCTCTTCCTTTGCGGCCCCACCGCGACGCAACGATGGTGCGCCCCCATTTGGTCGCGGGAGATAGGGCGTGCGGCAACGCAATACCGACACACCTCTCCTCCCGCGACCGCCCCCGACTGCGAAGGACAGACAGAACTGTCCCCCGCACCCGCACCCTGGGACGCATCCTACGCAGGCCCCACGCAAGCCCACGTGGAGCGTCCCCTCCCGGGATCCCGCTTAGCTACACCGTGGGTGTTGGACCTCACCCACGGTTACTGAGCCCCCCCACCACGACGAGGTGGAGATCCTATGGGGGGGAGGACAACACTACTTGGCCGGAAGGTTAGAAGCGGAGCAGATCCACTACGACCCCGCTTCATCGAACTCATCATTTTTTTTAAACAAGGATTATTTTTTCCTTAAATTTTAATAAATGTATGCAATACGGCCAGTATTGAGAAACGAGCTTCAAATTACAAGCGACTTTTAGGTACCGGCGCGGCACGCGGCGTAGCGCAATTCACGTTGGCTTGTCCCAAGTATTATGTTACATACAAATGTCGCAGGCAAGTGCCTTAATAAATACGATACCTTGATAATGCTTTTCAATCCCGGGATATGTATTCATCACGACGGCCACATCTTGTTCTTTTACTGTCCAGAATTACCAACTTTAGTTTTCACTTCTGTTCGCCAAAATGTTATTAATTAAAGTTGCTTACCAAATGCCACACTCTATATAATTCTGCGAAGAGTATCTTCGCATTCACTATATCTGTCCGTCATATAACAGTTCCTCGTAATACCATTGTAACTGTATTAAGTGTGTCCCTTCCGTATCGGGCCCAGGTGTCCACTGAATTGTCTCGCTCCAGAGCCGTTTAGCCGCCATACTGGCGACTCCCTTAAGACTCGCTTAACTAGTTCCTTATTGTTTATTTGGAGTTCGTTTTCTTCTACATTTGTCTTAATTTTTTAGGGTGGATCTGTGTTTACGGGACTTGTTTTATTTAGGAGTGTGTTAAAAGGCTTTCCATTATGTTTGAAAATTTCGGAGTGCTTTTAGAGGAACATAAATAGCTTAACAAATAATAAAGCTTGTAACCGTTTCCGGGTCCAAGACATGCGTCTTTAAAATATATACTTAAATCATACAAAAGATTACCCGTTCTAGGGACGAATTAATTTCAGAACTTATTAATTTCATTTGCAAGAGTACTTACGGCTTATAATGTTATGATCGATGGACAAAGAGTGAACCAAGTGAATGATTATATATATTAAGTACGCTGTTTAAGTATTAGGAATAGCAAGAATGATGAAGTTATTGAAAGAAGAGTTAATGCTGGTAATAGGGTGAATGGAGCTTTGAAGGCTTTTATGAATAGTCAAAGCATATCCTAAAAGACACGTTTAGCTGTGCATAGAGGGGGTGTTAGTGCCCCCCCTTTTTTCCTAGTGAAAGTTGGGTATTGCAGAAGAGACATGAAAGTAGAATAAATGCTGTAGAAATGAGAGCACTGAAAAGTATGTGTGGTGTGTCTTTGAACAACAGAGTTGTGTGAAAACCATCGAGAAAGGTATGCTAAGATGGTTTGGACACATGGAGAGTATGGATGACGAAATACTGACCAAGAAGATATATAAGGCGAGGGTGAATGGGACCGGAGGAAGGGAAAGACCTAGGAGATGTTCTCTGACCAGATTGGAGAAACCTTAACTGAAGAGCATGAATGAGAAATTTGATGAGAGTGACTGAAGGAAGAGAGATATGCCAGGATCGTTGCAAATGGCGTTCCGTAGTCTCTGCCCTCCCTTTCATGAAACAGGCGTGAGCCTATGTATGTATGCAAGTGTAAAATAAAGCTAGCTTCGTGGTCTAAATTACTCTCTCCAGCTGTTTGAAGTATTAGAAAAAATACAACATTTATTGTGATCGAAGACAAAAGTGTACATAAATGCAATAAGTCAAAAATTTGTAAACACCTGTTAAATCCGTGAAGGTAATTTAATTTCGACGAGGCGAAATTCGTGTAAATGTTGGGTAAACTTTTAATAGGGCTTGAACTTCACCGAAAATGCTTTTTCACTATACAAAAATGGTCCATCATTCCGACCTTTCACCTCAATTACCCTTCAAGAGCTCTCAGGTAACACACATGAAAATAAATGCTGTAGGTTCTCGGCCGTCGAAATCACATCATTTCGTGTGTACTTCGACAGAACTTGAGATTCTTTTCATCACGCTACGGGTTTGGCAGTTCCGTGAATTTGCTCCATCATTTTCCTCTTTGTGATTATGAATAAGGAATTGAAAGGGATTTGTGTTACTCGGTATAGGCTTTTTTTATACAAAAACTTACTTTAGTCAATACAAGCTAGTAAACTTCTCGGAACCAACTAATTTGATTGAATATTTTTGTTATCAGCCCTTAGGTTGCCCAAGCTTTTGGTAATCATAGCTATAATTTGGTTACATTTTGTATTTTATCATCAAAATGTTGCCAACTTCAAGATTAATCTTTCCTTTTCACATCATGCTAAAAAATAAAAAATATTTTCAATATTGAAAAGCGTATTGAATTTTTAATCAAATTCACCATTTATACCGCGCACCGCATTCTGGCTTCTGTTGGCTTTCAATGCATTCCCAAATCTATTGTGCGATATGATTTAAACGGCTTTCATAGAAACTTGTCAATGGCTTTGAGGCCACCTCCATTATTCAAAATTGTACATATGTATGTACAAAGAGCCGTTTGCGGGTGGAATTTTTGAACGGTTTTAAATCCATGGCTTGAATTTGAATTTCTAGTCATGTCGTGTAGTTTAGAACTTTAATGGTGTATGGGTGAATATTGAATACTGTGACTGTATAAAATTTGGAACATAAAACGTACAGGAACAATGATGGGTTCTCTCGTGTAAAAGAATGAAGTTAAAATAATAGATAAAATCATCAAATTAAATCAGATAGTGATTTTGATCAAAATTTTGAAGATATTTAACGATTTTGCTTTTCGAATCTCCAGGGGTAAAGCATTCCACAGACGCACAGCTTGAGCAGTGAAAGATTTCGAAAAGTAATTCGTAGAATGCTTTGGCATCCTCAGTGTTAGATCCTTAGACGATCTCAAGGATTTCACACGTGTGTCATAAACGAACACAAAAAGTTCCTAAAGATAGGAGGGAGTACAAAATGATGATGGGATGAAATAGAACATTGTACAATAATGTTAGAATGTGAGTATTCCAGCGAAGACGAATTGGAAGCCACTTGAGTTCAAGTAAATAATATTGCATTGATTCCGGTTATAATCATAACCAGAATCATCATGTATCTTTTAATGTTATACCCGAAAGCTGCAGAATTATAGCCTTTTCAAACAAAGAAAGCAAACCACACAGAAGAAAGACCACGAAATTACCAAGAACACTAAGATTAAGTAAGGACTCAAACTACAGACTAGTGCATAGTCACGACTCTGCCAAATAGGTCCAGAAGCAAAACGTCGCCAACCAAACGTTTGGATGAAAAGTATGTCCAAAATCTTAATATATAAAATCCTTGCGTTACTGACTGACTGACAGACACGCTACAGCCGAAACTATTGGGCGCAGGAACCTGAAATTTGGCATGTATGTTCCTTGGGGACCGTAGGGGTGCACTAAGAAGGGATTTCCCGAAATTCCCACGGGATCGGCCAAAACGGGTAAATTAGAAAAAAAATGCAGGCGTAGCTGCTGGCGTCCTAGTATTCAATAAAATATACAGAGATCGTAGTGCTTTTGCATTGGAAATGCTGTAATATGATTGTCTTATGTCCCTCGTAAGTTCGGTGTCATGCTTCCTATCCATAATGTTCTGTGTTACAATCGTTAATACAAAACATGAATGGGTGTTCTTTTGTATTTTGCCAGCAGCAACATAGTTCCTAGCGGTACTTTTTTATGTTTAATGCCACTTCGGTCAAGTTCTTTATAACAATATTTTTATGGATAAAACTTTAGTACTTATACTACTTTACGTAAAAGACTTAGGGCTGTAGTTATAGTGGCAGTAAGTTGAAGTAGTGGAACACCTCGACCATTTATAATTAGATTGCCGCGGACGGCGACAATTAGTTCACGATTAACACCGCACAAGTTTTTATTGTCAAACTTAGGGTATCCAATAAGTTTTCCGATACTGTTTAATGTATAGGAGATACGATTATAATGTAGTTTTATGTTAGTACAGTTTTTAAAGTATGGGACTAGGTATATGAAAAATATTTCTGTTTCTAAAATAATGGCAAAAAAACGCATGCATATTTATTTTGTCTGTGCGTGTCAGATTGCTGCCAATCGACAGTCAAGGAGCAAAAGCAAACGGGAAGGACTTGTCATGCGCATGTATCTGGTCATTGTACAATAGCAGCCCGTTTCAGAACGTCATTATTGTTGAAGTAGCGATATGAAACCTCTTTGTATTTCTAGGCTGATATGTTTCTTTTTCTTCGTGGTGCTTTTATACTATGATTTTTGATTTTAAATGTAGAATGCCACTGTTGTTTACTTTAGTCAAGAATGTCATAGTTTTTTCACTGTCTTGTCAAGAAGCATGGTAACCGGATTACATAATATATTTTCATGTCTGCAAAACTAACATGTTTTATTAATCTTCCACTCGTCAAACTTTAAGTGGTTATGGGCCCAGCACGAGGGGAATTATTGTTTCAACTTTAAATGGTTATGCGCCCTACACGAGAAAATTATTGTTGTAAATAATGGAGCTATCGAAAATTCAAATTTCGAAACTTGACGACGAAAATTGGGTATCATGGAAGTACCGCATGTCGGCGATGTTACGTGGCATGGACGGTCTCATGGATATTGTTCAGGGAAAGATAAGTAAACCAGAGAAGCCTGCAAAGAGTGATACTATGGAAGGTACAGCTTTGGAAGCGGCGATGGCTACATATCGAACGAACTTAGCCGAGTACTACAAGTTGGAAAGTACAGCTCTCTTATTGATTACGAACAATTTGTTAGACGAGACTCTCGAAAAAGTAATAAGGTTCACGAATCCTAAGGAAGTATGAGATGAACTACATAGATTGTACGATGGTGTATCTGAAGACCATTTATACAGGAAATGTATGGAATTCTTTCAATACAAATGGGAATCTACTTCAGGAAATGATATGAAAGCTCATATTTCAAAGATGAAAAACTTATGGCACAGCTTAAATCAGGAGCTTATCAAAGACGAAGGTAAAGAATTACCAGAATTGTTATTGATATGCAAGATTATGGAGACCCTTCCAGAAAGCTATTTCAACTTTAAATCGAGCTGGTTACTCATGTCTAAGAAGGATAGAACCGTGGAGAACCTTACTAGTCAGTTATGTACTCACGAGAAGGCATTGTTAGCTAAGGAGAACATGTCTGAGTCTACGTCTGAGAATGTGTTAGTTGCGAAAAGTACCAAGAAATGTAGAAACACCAAGAAGGGTAATAGTGAAGGTAGTAAAGAGAAGAACAAAAAGGCTTTTAGGTGTCACATTTGTAAGGAAGTCGGGCACTTTAAGAAGGACTGTCCTAAGAAAGAACAGGTTCCAGAGAAAGGTCCTACAACAAGTATGTTGTTGATTGGTATGTTGACAACGGAGCCACACACCATATTACAATGCGAGGCGACCTGTTTGAGGAATTTGAACGCTTTACGGAACCATGTACAGTGACAACAGCTAATGGAAAGCAAGTTGATGCCTTGGGTAAAGGAAGCATTTTGATGAAAACCAAGAATGAGGTATCGTTTTATTTGAGAAATGTTTGGTATGTTCCTCAGATTACTACGAACCTGTTTTTGGTACTAGCAGCGCAGGACATGAATCCGAGAAGCGTGTTTCAGTCACGTATGATTACCTGCTCATTGAAAATTAATAAAACAGTAACCGTTACTGAAGATAGACGGAGATATGGTGGACTATACAAGCTAAACTGTAAGGCGATACAACCAAATAGAAGCGTTGTTGTTAATACGGTTGATACGCTGCAGCTTTACCACGAACGTATGGGTCACCAGGATAAACGTCATGTGAAGGATGTAATAGAGAAAGAGCTGAATGTGAAAACTAAGAATGATGGGACATTATGCGAAGGATGCATTTTCGGGAAAACACATAGGAAGAAGTTTGGTGTTAGAGAAAAAGCAAGTAGTCCAGGAGAACGCATACATTCGGACGTCTGTGGTCCGTTCCCACCTTCAGGCTCTAAGTTTAGATACTTTGTACTCTTTAAAGACGAATACACTCGCTATCGATATGTCTATTGTATGAAACAGAAGTCAGAAGTCCCTGCAAAGTTGCGAATGATGTTAGCTGAAGCAAAGGCAGTTGGACACACGATTAAGGAGTTTCTAAGTGACAATGGAGGGGAATTCGACAATGCGGAAGTCACAAAAGAATTACAGAAGTACGGAATACATCAACGGTTAGTTATGCCCTATACTCCAGAACAGAACGGGTGCAGTGAAAGAGAAAACCGTACGATTGCTTGAGCTTCCTCAAGAACTGTGGGCAGAGTTGGTAAATACAGCGACGTATATTCTGAATAGAACAGGACCCACTTCTGTGAAACACAAGTCTCCGTACGAGTTGTGGTTTGGGAAGAAGCCGCAAATCAAACATTTGAGGATCATTGGTTCGACTTGCTACGCGCATATTCCGAAACAGAAAAGGAAGAAGATGCAGAAGAAAGCAAAGAAGTGTTACTTGGTTGGCTACAATGATGACGGTTATAGACTCTGGTACATACAGAGAGTCGGATACTATAGTTAGATCCAGAGATGTCACATTTGATGAGAGACCACTGGAGACAAATTTAGGAAGTGAAGAACCTGAGGATACTGAACGTTCACAAGTAACAGCGACAGCTGACATAGAAGTTCCAATATATGTAAGGAAGGAACGACATGATAATGAGATACCGAAACCAGTCACAGCTGAAGAAGACAGAGGAAGATCTATTGAGACAAATAACGAAGTTGAACTCTCGGAGGACACGGAAGTTATTGAGCGTCCTGTTACTAGCGGTGATGAAGAAGAATTTGAAGATGCGCGTATAGAGGAGTTGGAAGACGAATCTATTGAATTGGGCAGGCAAAGTATGCAGCTCAGAGATCAATCACTCCTGCAGCGACCATTGAAATTCAATGATTACGTTTCTCATGTCAATACCAGCGATGATTGTTACTACGAACCAGGAACTTACAAGGAAGCTATAGATTGCCCAGATTAAGACCTTTGGCGCAAAGCTATGGATTGCGAGATTGGATCCTTAAAAGCAAATGGAACGTGGGTTCATGAGAAATTGCCGAAGAATCGGAAAGCAATACCTTGTAAATGGATCTATAAAGTGAAATTAAACCCAGATGGTTCAGTAGATAAATATAAGGCATGTCTTGTCGTAAAAGGTTTTAGACAGAAGAAAGGGGAAGATTATGATCAGATAATTAGCTAAGATGGCCCGGTAGCTAAGATGGCAACTATTAGAGCGGTGCTGAGCTTAGCAGCTAACGAAGGGATGGCACTACGTCAGTTTGACATCTGTACAGCCTTTTTATATGGTTCGTTGATAGAGGAAGAGATATTCATGCGGCAACCGGAAGGATATGATGATGGTAGCGGACGAGTATGCTTGCTTAAGAACAGCTTGTATGGGTTAAAACAGGCTCCACGATGTTGGAACACGACGATCATAAACTACTTCAAGGAAATTGGCTTTGAAGTCAGTGAAGCTGACCCCTGCCTGTTTAAGAGAGAGAGATCTAATGGGAAATTATTAGTTGCTCTGTACGTCGACGACGGTCTTATAACTGGTTCAAATGAAGGACTGATTGATGAATTCATTAAGGAATTGAAAAAGAAGTTTGCGATGACTTATAAACCTGTATCATATTACTTGGGTATGGAGGTTGAAGTCAGAGAAGGCGGTGATATTAAAATACACCAGACTTCTTATGTAAAGAAAATCTTGAAGAGATTTGGTATGGAAAACTGCAAACCAGTAAGCACTCCTATGGTAAAGGATCCTGTACCACAGGAAGGAGAGAAGGTTGATGACTACTTTCTGAAGAATTATAGACAAGTAGTAGGTGCTCTTGCTTATCTGATGGTGTGCACAAGGCCTGACTTAGCATATCCTGTCAGTGTAGTATCCAGAAGCTTGGAAAACCCGACTCACACCGATTGTGTTCGGTTGAAGCGCATGCTAAAATATCTACAGTACACTCCAGATATGGGAATTCTGTATAAGAAGGATTACAGAAGAGGTGTTCTGGAATGTTACAGTGATGCAGATCACGGTGAAGATCTGACAACAGGGAGGTCAACTACTGGAGTTGTATGCATTTATGCTGGAGGCGCCGTGTCATGGTTGAGCCAGAGACAACTCAGTGTGCCTATTTCCACTACAGAAGCCGAGATTGTTGCAGCTAGTGAAGCAGCGAAAGAAGGCATTTGGCTAGCTCGTCTAATGCAAGGCATGACGAAGATGGAGGCTTCACCTGTTCTCTATGTGGATAACGAAGCGGCTGTGAGATTAGCTGAGAATCCTGAGTTCCATAGAAGAACTAAGCACATTCGAATACGCCACTTCTTTGTGCGAGAACTGGTGACTGCTGGAGAAATGAAGGAGAATAGGATCAGCACTGAGAAGCAGCTGGCAGATTTCTTCACAAAGCCACTGGCTAGGCCGAGGCTTATCAGCCTACAAGAGCAGCTAGGTCTACACATCGAGAGAAGGTGTTGAAGTAGCGATATGAAACCTCTTTGTATTTCTAGGCTGATATGTTTCTTTTTCTTCGTGGTGCTTTTATACTATGATTTTTGATTTTAAATGTAGAATGCCACTGTTTACTTTAGTCAAGAATGTTATCGTTTTTTCACTGTCTCGTCACGTAGTATTTGTATACTCTTTGGTCTTGTCAAGAAGCATGGTAACCGGATTACATAGTATATTTTCATGTCTGCAAAACTAACATGTTTTATTAATCTTCCACTCGTCAAACTTTAAGTATTATCATGTGAAAAAGCCGTAAGAAAATTATAGTAAGCATTATGGAGCAAGTTTAATACGTAGAGAATAATTCAAACTGCCGTCCATAGAAAACATGTAATGAAACGGAAGAGGAAATCATCAATAAGTTAGCAACGAAAACAAGAATTAATTTGTATTATGTTAAAGTATTAGTGTTGGCTTCGATTGCTTAACGCAGATCGATCCAAACAGAACTTTATAGAAATTTAGCCACTACTACTTACACGCGTAGAGCACACATATTTGATCACTTTACAATTCATCCGCAGTAAGTGAATTCCATGACAAAGAAAATAATAATATTTTCCAGTACTCTTATTACATCATAAACGTTTCGTGGAAAAATCTAGATTCACATTTTAATATCTCTAATGTTCTCGTTGCGGGTTCCTCCACTCATTGTATAAATCCCTCGGACGAATGCTTTTATCTTTGCCTCCAAAGTAAATACGAGAGATGGAGTCCTCCTAACGTTCCAAGATATTCTCCCCGTGATTTCTGATAACCATCAGCTCTGTTGGATTTTAAACTTTAGGCTTCTAGTTTTAAACACAATTTTCCAATGGAACTTAGCTGATAGTTCGTTCGAGTTTATCCTCTTCAAAAGAAAATTTGCTCGTCTTTGATTTTGCTTTTAATCTTTTGTTATAGCATGTCGCAACAAATAAGGCAGATACATTTTTTTCGTTCAGTAAGTATTTCATAATAATAAACTAGAAGAAAAGCCGGTAAATCGTTCCTTATAATATATTCTTATTTCCACGATTGGCATTCACGAAAACGTAAGACAATGCCATGCAAAAAGCATTTTACTAAACAAAAAGTAATTATATCTTTCAGACTAAAACTTAAAGCATTGTAGCGGCGATTGGTGAGAAATCTTGAAACATTTTGTAATTATTGCGGCACAAAATAGCCTATCAGGGAGACAAAAGTGTATCAAAATGATGGAGAGAAGCGCTCCCTTGTGGCTAATGAGTAAGTGCTACAATTATTGTTAAGATAAGTAAAATGAATAATGCAGCGTATCTAGAAAAGATGGGCGAGCTTAGGCAAGCTGTGCGGTCAATTAGGCAAACATCCACCAAAGTGACGTGTAATTCTTGCTTTTAGATTGATTGACGTAAAAAATTTCGCACTGTTCTGCGCCTATACGATTGACAACCAGCAAGTACCTACATGCGTTCATGCACACACGTGCATTAAAAGAAAGCTCCTAGTTATGTACATAGGAACACATATGTATACCTGGTAGAAATAGTAGTAGTAGTAAATATGGTCCTCCTTTAATGCATATACGTGAGCGCTTGTTAGGTATACTGGTAATAACCGCAGTAAAAAGGTTTACTTGGCTACACTTCTAATATAGTACGTGACGTTTTTAGCTTTTTGGATTCATTTGAACTCATTCTGGACATTTTCCTCATGCACAGCTTATCTGCCTCGCTCATCTTTGATGGAAACGCATCCTTACTGGTAGAACGGTCAAACGAACTGAACGAAGATGTCTAATGAAGCTCGCTGACAAACAACGACGAATACATTTAGGTTAATGAAAAATATATTACTTATTGAAGTTTTGTATCGCACAATTTTCTTGTAGAACTGGCACTGCAAAATATGTTGATATTATTTTCTTATGACCCTTTTTTCACAGGCTACAGTCATTTCTTAGCTAAAATATTAGAGAGTCGTTTCTATATCTGTCGATATGCTTGTGTGAGAGGTGCACTAAAAATTCATGTTAGTGTTTACTTCGTAAATCGTTTGCTCAGACAAGCGTTGCGACTCAATTTGCGCTACAGCTGGGTCCACGACGCACCATGAGACGACTTAGTTCCGATACTATTACTACTGTAGTACTGTTATTGCTATACCGCTACTGAGATTACATACGTAGGCATAGTAACATATCGCGGAAGAAGTAGGCATAATAACGGTAGTTTTGTGACCCATGTCATCAATCTATAGATGAGATAACACTATCCTGTTCCATCGAGGATTGATTATGCTTGGCGTGATGACTATGCGTCTAGTCTCTTAACCATTTCGAAAATAATACGTCCCTTCAAAAGTTTTCAGACAAAACATAGCAATAGTGTATTTCTTTTTCTTCCTCTAGATACCTAGAGGCAGAAAAATAAATCGACAACTCGTATTCTCTACAAACCTACTCGCCCCTAAATCTTGGCTTATTACAATATCGCAATAAACCAGCAGAGGCCAACTAACCTATAAGCTTTAACAAATGCATCGGCTGAGTGCAATAAGTGGTGAACCATACACGTTCATATAGGGAACCACTAAATTATCGGCAAGTACTACCATACAGTGGCTAGCGTACATAAATCCATTTGACTTATTACTTTGGCGACGGGGAAGGTAGAAAAATTGAAACAGTGCTACTTTGGACTGTATAGAGTGGTACTCATTGTAGTAACTCTGAACTTTGGTTTTTGTGAGTCAACCTCTATATATTTATATCGATGGGACGATACCACTTTTGAAAAATAAGTATAAAGTGTATGTCTGTTATACGTAGTTTAATTTTTTTTTTTATTCGAGTAAAGAAAGAGATACAGCTAGTAAAAATATTTATTTTTATTTTGAATCACGCTATACACAATAACACATGCAAACAAGCAATTTTATGCTCAAAATAATAACGCGTACACACATTGAGACAGAACCAAACGAGAGATAAACCAAAAACACTAAGGCCACACTTTCTCTTAGCCGGAGCACGTAAGTACAAATATCTAGAGAGAATGTAACACAATTATTACACACTTATAAGGTGTCATTGCCCTTAGATAAGTCAACGTCTTAGTAGCTGTTACTACTCCCAGAGGAGCTCGCTCTGTTAATATACAAGAACATTGTGCTCTAGTAAACAATGGGTAAACTTAAGTAAATCATTTGTGTAACGTGTATTTAGAAGAAAAATCTTGTATATGTAAAACAAACTTCATATATGTGCCAATTTGCACTAAACTACTGATCATAGCAGCAGATTTCTTAATATTATTATTATAATAATATGGCTGTTTGAATATTTATATACATGTTGAACATAGCTTATGAACGGCAGGAACATGGTAATGTTCTGTTGTATTAAGTTTTTAAGAGTGTTTATATTGTGTCTAGAAATGAATCATCTTTATTATCATCAGTCGTAAAGATTGACCGCCCTACCCAAGGAGCAAGTATACATATACTTGCACCTTGGCCCTACCACACTACTGGGAATGGTACAGAACTTCATGGTTGCTATGGTATGCCGTATCCAATAAAAGCTCTTCTAAAGTTTTCTTTGCTAATATTCTCCTAGTAAAAATAAGCTCAGACAGGTAGAGAATATCGAATACAAAACTGTACAATATCAAGAAATAGACAAAGTGTAAGACAAAACGATACCCTTAGTTTTTATATCTAAACTATTAACTGGAACTAAACTCGAGTTGGGATAAACAGACTATTGCATTATGAGAATGGGCGACACAGATGCGGGGCTTTGTGGGGCCTATTCGCACAAGAAAATGTACCAATGAGCTACTGTCTCCGTTCTTTCGCCCGAGGTTTCGTGCCTTACAGTCCTTTTGTCACTTCCATCTAAAATGTTCGCCTCTTTTTTGCAAACAGATGGTGTATTACTATCTTCGGAGAGCAGTGTTTAGATCTTCCTGCTAATACGTTTTATTTAGCAAAACATACATACATATACTCACGCCTTTTTCCCGTCGGGGTAGGCAGAGACAACAGAACGCCACTTGCTCTTATCCTTACAAACCTCACGCACTTCCTCTACACCCATTACTCTTTTGATCTTTTCATACATGCTCGCCGGTTTCGGACCTTTCCGTTTCTTAGGATGTCTCCAATTTGGTCGACGAATGTCCGCCGAGGTCTGCCGCGACCGACTTGCCCACACACATTTGCCTTATATATCTGATGCCTTATGTATGTAGTAAAACTTGAAGGAAATATGACCAATGCATATTTTAGAACAATTATTCTAATATGTCGGGGATTATCGCGTGGCGCACGAGGAGTTTTTAATTTGAATGCATGCATTTTGGTTATTCAACATAATTTGCTTCGAAGTGAAAGTGTTACGGTTTAGTACTTCTAATTAGCGATTAGCATATTTATTCATATGTAAAGATAAGATGATGCAGCCAAGATATATAATTATAATGTAATGACCGTAAAGATCGTTAGATGAAGATACACATTCCTTCCAAAATTTATTTATCTTAGTGTTCTTCTTTTATTTTAATTACTCTTTGGATTCAAAATTACATCAAGATAATACAAAAATACTTCATCATCATCATCTTCAGCCTGTCATAGTTCACTGCTGCATACAGGTCTCTCCAATGGCAGCCACTGAGCCCGATTTAATACTTACTATACAAAGAGCCCATGTAAACTAAAGTACGAAAAGCACTTGATATAGATTATACACATACATACATACATATCGTCACGCCTTTTATCCCCGAAGGGGTAGGAAGAGGTGTATTTCTACACCCACTTTTCGCCAGATATACTTTAGTCCCACGTAATAGGGGGCGAGCCTATTACCGTACCGGGCACATTTCCAGACTTCGTGCTGCTACTGAGAATTTCGTGACAGAAAAACCCAATAACACTGCCCGACCCAGGAATCGAACCCGGGACCTCCCGATCCCACGCGCACATTTATGGCACGAGACCAACGAGGCAGTCGTATAGGGTTTGATGTCGAGTTTTCCGTCTCTACGCAAATATGGTATTTGCATCGTGTTATGTTTGTATATAGATTATGTTTAAATAAATTAATATCTTTATCATATGAAGCCTCAATTTGACTCCGAACATTTAATATAACGCATAATTCACACACACACATACACATATCTTCGACCTTTTTGTAATTTAGGTCGATTTTCCCGATGCTAGAGCCAGTTTCATGTTTCGTAACGCGGGAACTGGCGTCAATACCGAGTAATCCATTGAAGCGTGACGTCGGGGCGCCGTCGGCTATATCGTAAACCTTCAACTAATTTTGTACTGCAGAATTTCTGCCACTAATAAGTCTTCGTGTTGTTCCAAGGCGGGGTGAATTTGTGTTAAATTATAAAGCTTATTAAGCATCGTTCCCTTGTGCGCCGTAACCTGCCGCAATGAAATGTTCCACAGGAGTTACCTTACGCCATCCAAGTTTCGCCTTGACTTCACTTAAATTATGTATTTGTATATATCTAAGTACAGCGAGGTTTTGATTAATTAAATTCTGAATGCGACATTTTTCTTTGTCTAGACGGGAGTTATGGAGCCTCATCTTGTCTTATTTGTATTAAATCTTAAAAAATGGGAATCATTTTGAGTAAAGAAGGGTGTACGTTGCTGCAGCGTTGGCGAGGACTCGACCTCGCACCTATTATAGTGTAATGAGACAGGATTAAAAGCCTTTTTAGTTACGACCTGCCGGGCACCAAAAAGTTTGGAAAACAAAAGTATTTCTCGCTGTCATTTAATCATGTGACGCTTGTTTTTACAGCTTATCAAAAGTCAGTGATATTTTCTCAAATTTTGAAATAAATTTTACTACCTAACTTATTATGGAAAAATCTGAAAGTAAAATATCTTGTGATGAACAAGGACAAGAAAATGATGATCAACAGGCAACGACATCAAAAGGCGCTGCTTTAAAAGCCGGGAACACGTTTGATAATATGGGTGATTTGGAACCAATGGATTTCAATTCTGCAGATACAGTTAGGTAATAATTTATAATAAAATATGTTATAAAAACAATACATTCTCTTCGCCATCTTATTATAAATTAAACTTAATATTATTACCAGGCAAACGATGAAAGCAGTGTTTGCTGGCAGAATCCCACCACCTTTCACAGAGGAAGTGAATCATTCACAGGATCAGGGCAACTCGCCTTCTATAAACATAAATGAACTGGCGCGCACTCAGTTCCAACCAATCGGGCAATATGTACGCTCACTACATCCAAGTAGACACAGAGTGCGAGACACACGAAAAAGACAACAAAAACAAAAGGAAAAGAAATCCGGCAGTCGATTTACTCCAGGACCTTCAAACCTTAAAAGGCGAGGCAGACCACCAGGCAAAGGAGGCTCGAAAAGAATACAAACTATTTCGGACTTCTATTTGGGCAAATTATCCAACCTCGTGTGCTTCAGAAGCCGAAAGCATTCTGAGAGCGACACAGACGTGTAATCTGCTGTACTTTATTAAACATTGTGTAACCGAAGTTTTCATCAGCTTGTTTGTAATAATGTAGTTGGTAACACAAAAGAAATGTCATATTATGCAAATGTTATAGTTTTATTCTGCGAGGCTTTGTTGAGAGCGGCTGCCGGTTTCGTTTATCAGCTCGGCTGGAGATCGTTTATGTTCATCGTGTATCGGTGAGCGGTGCTATCGTATTTCAGCAATCTCTTAGCGGATCGTATCATATCGGAAATTGAATTTCCGATTGGCTCTCGAGTGCACAGCAGACTGTCTATAATGGATGGTCCCGCGGTCCCTGTTTCGCGAACTTCATGAGAATGATAGATAGGAATACTCGCTAGGCGTATTTCGAACGATTCGATGTGGAAATTGAAGAATATTGATGTAGTCCCTTCGCTTCTGTTTACATTGCTGTTTTGCGAATAAATAGTGTTTATTTGGGCGAGTTCAAAGCGGTCGATTTAGACAATTTTTCACATGAAAACGAATTCAGAGTAAGCAGTCTTTCTGCAGTATAATAAATTACATCGAACGCATTGGTTTGGTTAAATAAAAGACAAGTAAAGTCTTACTGAAAATATTTTGAAAGATTTTACTGCCATAAGTTTGCGTTCATTATTATGTGCAGAACGAGGTTTGGGGTAAGCTGAGGAAAAAGGGGTAAAGAATCCTAAAACATGACCAGTGAAAAATAACATTTAATTTCCATATCACTTTTTTCAAATGTTAATACGTACCTACACGCCTGCCTACTCATCCCTTCTGAATACTTCAACCAATGAACACTGTTAGAAAACCTCAAACATCAATTCCATACACGAGGCTTGAGCGTGTTGTTTGTACACGTATTGACAGGTGATATAATACACGTAGCGGGATAAATTGTGTTTGAGGCGAGCTGTATCGACGAGTAGCGATATTGACGGCGTGTTCGACGTGTTCCCGGTGAAACGTGCTGCGTGCGAGATAACACGTCATTTGAACGTCTTATGGCGTGAGGGATGACGTCACTACGCTGATATGTGATTTAGTAGGTACTAAGCTTCCTTTTTTATAGTTGGTACTATTGTATTGCGAAAGCTCAGAATTTTCTTTTTTGGTTTTGTTTTTGAGGCGGGATAAACAAACGACAATTTGCGTATGTATCAAAATTATTTATAATTTAAGAGTATCTCCTATAAGAGTCTTGATGACGACAGGCATGTATATTGCTTGGATGACGATAAGCTAGGAAAAGTAAGCTATGCCTCTCTGCAGGTCTTTGCCTGCTGCAAAAAAAGTTTTATTGTAAACTCTTACTTATATTTACCCAGAAGCAGTTCCTCAGTTTAACTAAATAAAAAGTCGCGATTTAAAAATACAATTTAAAATGTTTTAAAGTTGAAACAGAGACGGGAAGCTTATGCTAATTAGTTTTACTCGTCTTGGAAATCGGCTTGAAAATGAGTTGTCTCAACTTGGCCAGCGGCCCGCGCGTAATGTTCCGGGGTTTTATCTTTAGCCACGGTTTTACGGAAACTTTGTCTGATTGACTTATCTGTAGTTATTTCTTGAATATAGTAGTGATGGATGCCGGCTTTGTTGTGGCATCAGTAGGAAGGAATAGGGTACTTTCTAGGGTCAAAATATTTACATTTTATTTAGTCCATATTTTAGATTATAAAAAAATATTGGACACGTATTTTTTCTTTTTTCGATTAAATAAAAAATAACAAAGATATAGCCAATTAAAATTATGTGTGACGTCATCTAGTGCGAAAAAGTGCAGCACGGTGTGACGTTATACGTAACTTTAATGAGCTATATCTTGGTCATTTTTGGTTTAATTTACAAATAAAAAAATACGTATCGCTTATTTTCGAATAATCTAAAGAACGGACTTATAATTTTTTTTTCTTTAACTAGCCTATTGTGGATGCACTTTAATTTGGATTAATACAATACGTTCGAAGTTGTGTACGAACATTTCTTCTGTTGTTGTAACAACACGAAAATATACTAAAACTTGGACAGTTTATTAACATAAATACTTTGTTTTTTGCTTCAAGCAACATCTACGGCTGGCGTTTGCACGAAATCATTACGAAAACGTAGGCGAAGAAACAAAATAATCTACTAAATTACAATTAACTTAATCAAGACACTCCTGCCGCCCCTCCAAGGGACAAAGCGTGATGATATAAATAAAACAAGCTATTAACATGCGTTGTCCATTTCGTGACATGTTCAAATTAGTCCAAACGATGCAATTTAAACTTGTACCAGCGAAGGTCCGTAGATTACGGCTCAGAGGTCATAGTTCATTATTAGAGGACATTTCACTACCGGGACTTAATTTTCAACCGGGAAATTCAGTAGCACTTGACAAAAATCGACAGCTTCACAATAAAAACAAACCTTAATTTTAGTGTGATAAAGTTTAGTTTGGTGTGCTGGTTGGTTGTAATGTAGGGTCTGGTCTATAGAACAACTTCTGCAGGCTGATGTCTCTGTTCCCTTTTAAAATGTGCCCAGGGACAGTGTGATAGCCGATAAGTTACTTACTTAGCTGTTGTAATGTATGCAAGGTGCTTGTGCCTCCACTTTGTTTTGCTTGTCTACGAGAGGTGAAGCTTGGTTATTTTGTACTTCCGAATCGTGATAGGCGTTTTTAAGAAGTAGTATTTTCAACTGAGATTCTTTTTTATTAGCTCCAATTTAGGAGTTATTCTAAGTAAATAATTTACTTAGTTGTTTGAAATTTGAAAATGTTAAAATACGTTACGGCCGGTTTACACGAACTTAGTAGCTAAGCGCTTAGTACTTGTCACTATACAAAGCTTCAATATGACAAGTAACAAGTAACCGTTTACATGTTGGAGCCAGTAGAAGTTATTAGTGACCAGACATTCGAAATGGAACGATGTCACTGACTAACTTGTCAAGCTGTTTACACACGGTCAGCAAGCGACAAGTGCTTAGTAAATCGTGTTGGAGGTATCGGCTTGTCGCTTAGTAAATAGGATCGTTTTCTATTCACTTGCATTATACACAAACACGAATACTAAGCACTAATCCGCTTGTTTACACATGAGAACATAGTATTAGTGACAAGTACTAAGCGCTTAGCTACTAAGTTCGTATAAACCGGTCATTAATTTATAAGTAAATGCTTTTATCTTTGTTAGATTAATTTAGTCCTTTGTATCCTACTCATTACATGAATACAATGAAAGTTTTTCAGGATGAGTAGGTAAATGAATATGGATCTTTCTTTCACGCATTAACCAATAAAAGATAATACCTATGTATCTTTTAAATAGGTATGCGATATGTACTGTTGCAAACGCCAAGACAGTACTGCCTATAATACAGTAGTTACAGTACCTATCAGAATAACGTAGACTTTATAAAAACATAACTTCACGCCTTTTATCCCCGAAGGTGTAGGCAGAGGTGTATTGCACACCCACTTTTCGCCAGTTATGTTTTGGTCCCAATGTAATAGAGGGCGAGCCTATTGCCATCTACCGGGCACCTCATTAAGCGAGCGATAATTAATTAATAATGCACACATAACTTCGAAAAGTCAGAGGTGTGTGCACGGGGTAACTGGGGATCGAACCCGAAACCATCGTCTCGGTAGTCCGTTACTTACACCAATGGGCTATCGCCGCTAACAATATAACAAGATGGAAAATAATCTGTTTACTCAACATAATATTATCATATGAGTAGTAGATATTGCAAGTCTGTAAACATATGCAAAATAAACGCAATGCAGTGTCTAGCAGGGCCCTGATATTAATAATTAATTAATTAATGCATCGCTCAAGTTGGAGACGAGCGTACGCCCTTGGGACTAAGACTACATACAGTGCACACATGCGCGATGCGGTGCGTTTATATATCTCATAGGTTGAAAGTATTTAAGTGATATTAACTTTTAGCTGTAAATAAGGACAACTGAACTGAAAAGTGATTTTATATGAAATAGGCGTCTTACAAACAAGATAAAATGTTTAGATCTTATATTTTATAGGACTTTTGATATAAATATTAAGTAATAAGTTTTGATAAAATTATTTGATTAGTTACATTTTGCTGTCGTTACTCCTCGAATTTTAAGCAATTAATTCGCTAGTAATTATTGAATTTTCGCTTGATATTATCTTAACATGTTTGTGTACCTCTTTTGTCAATTTATACACAACAGCTATCTAATAATTTATATTTTGCCCTACATAACAAGCCTTTCGCTCCCCTTCTCTAGCAAAAGTCAAACAAACACATTGTATCCCACAAGTGCACATCAAACTAGGCCTCACATCCCTTCAAACTATTAAATGATCCGGCGTCTCACCAGGATTTACGTCTGATTGCCTTCCTTATTACAAAAAAAAAATATATATCCCGACCCGCCTTATGTCGGCGTAATCAGTTACTATGGACCACCATAAAAAATATTCCATCATCCCAAATAAAGCCTATTTACTCAATATAGCCATACAGCCTTTTTCACGGTATGAAAAATTGTTTACTGCGACGGCGACACGCTTTCAACTTAGGGTTCCGTAGTAAAAAACCCTAATTTCCTGCACCCTTTCATTTATAACCCGGCAATCTGGAGGCCCCGTAGCTTATTTATAGGGGTCTCGCCCATTTGATGGGTGGGAGTCAGAATGTGTAATGATAAAGGTTGTAAAAAATAGAACACACGAGCGATTTGACAATGGCGATTTTGTGTCGTCCGGCGTTGTACTTGTATTCCGTGATTTATCGCAACTAATTTGCTTGTCAATCACGTAAATTGTATTGGTTTATTTTTCTGGTTTATGCTTGTGCTCATTATATTATGCACAATATACTGGTCTAGTCCAAATTCTTTAGTAATTGAAAAGTTCAGTCACATTTCTTTCCTATTTTCTTCCACACAATATATATTTTTAAACCTATCATATTTGTATCTATACTATTAGACGTGGTACTAATTATATTATTAATTGTATATTTTATTAATATGTGGTATAATAATATTTTTAACCAATCGGACTTCATGAATGTTAGGACAAGACAGAAAGGTCCATCACCTATGGTGAGCTAACTACGGAATTCAATATTCGATCTATAGATAGATCTGTAGATTTTAGATTCGTTTTTGACATAAGCTCCATACAAATTATGTCAAACACGAATCTCGAGTCTCAAAATCCATGTATGGATCGAATATTGAAAATGGCCGTAAATAGATACCATTTCTATCTTTCAAATATTCCGCAACAACACAATCGCTCGTCTGCCACCGCGACACAAAGCCCACTGCATTCTCATGTAGAGCAAGTTTACGAGTGTTAGTTTGGTTGTTTGGCCGTCTCGATGATATGTTATCATCGCCTGGTATTTTTGATGCGCTGCTACCCTAACCCCGAGGTGGAGGCCTTTATCTCGACCTTATTGTGCCGCGACACATAGATAACCCTTGTAAGTGCTTCTTTTTGTCACATACTGAGACGTTCCTACGAGAAAGTGGGCTCACTTTTATGATTTTACTTAAAACACCTGATTTTCGTAAGTCGTAAACTTCGTTCCTTGGTGCGGTGATGGATTCGGTGGAAGATTGAGTTGTCTATTTTTAAATCAATACTTTGGATTTGTGATATATAGGTAAATGGAATATTTATTTTCCAATTCCTCCAAGATATTGCTGATCAAATTGCTTGCAGGGCAGTTTTGCTTCACGGGTGTCAATGTGTTTCCCCAAAATATTCAGAGGTTTTCAACATCGCACTTTGGATGTGCAGAATATACAGGGTGTAAAAAGACCCTTAATGCAAACTGAAACCCCGTATTGTACCAATCATTACGAACATTTTTACTTCGGTACTATACCGGGGAAATTACTGGCTCAGGAGATATTGAGGCTTAAAGTTAGTATGGAATTTTTATAATTAGGTACAAACTCGATGCATTTATCCCACCAATGTGTTCTTTAAATGCCCTATGACCCATGGATAAGTAGGTATTTCGAGCATTGCACGCGCGCGCTTTTAATTGTGGTTTAAAAAATGTGAAAACTTAAAAAAAGCGTTTCCTAAATATTATTTTTGGTTAGTATGACTTGGCATGATGTCCACAACGAGTAGACTTCGGCTTGGTGATAGGTCTTGTGACACCCTCTATGAAACAATATTGTGCAGTGGTTTGGTTTGTCATATTCCTAATTGATATTGAGCATACGTTATTTTGAATTCTCAACGGACAGTCGCGGTACATGGTAATTACTGTGTTGTTTCCATGTTACCGATATTGCACTATTGTACATAATTATATGATATCGCATTGCGATCTTCTCACCATGGTTAACCATAGAGTTTGTATACCACGTATAAGTATATAATACTAGCTGACCCGGCAAACGTTGTTTTGCAATTTTTTTTATTTTTTTTTGCAGAATAGATGTTGGCCGATTCTCATAGATACCGGATAAGCACAAAAAATTTCATCAAAATCGGTCAAGCCGTTTCGGAGGTGTATGGGAACGAAAACTGTGACACGAGAATTTTTATTAGATATACTTTCACAAGTAATTTATAAGTGTAATACTTGAATTATCGCTACAAAAGTCTCAGTATAGATAAGTTTAAAAGGCAATTCTTCAAACGGCTAAGCCGGTGTTATTTAGTCAAGTTTTCCCTTTTTCGCAACAATGTATTAAGTGAACCTTTCACGAAATCCGTTCAAATTACTCTCGCAGCCTGCATCGGGGGGACGACCCACGTATTTAACAGGATTTTAATTATATTCGGACTTTAAAGAAGTGCCCTGCTAAGTGATTGCTGGGTACTTTAAGAAGTTGCGTGTTTTTAAACGACTTCAAAAAGCAGGAAGTTCTCAATTTGTCTGTATTTATTTTTTATATCTGTTACCTCAGGACTTTTCAGTAGGTGGATCGATTTTATGATTTTTTTTATTTGTATGCTGGACTGCTGGCGCTTGTCCTTGGGTCTCATTTAAGGAAAACAAAACCATTTTATAAAAATAGAAAAAGCACATGTCATGCTGTCTATTTCCATCTATGATTGTTAGAATTCTAGAAAGGGAGATCAAAGACGTTTTTTTCTATCTCTGAATATAATTTAACTACAATATACATGTACGTATTTTAAAATGTAAGTACGCCTGTCAGTTATTTAGTTTCAGGATCTGCTTGATTTTGATGGTTCGGTATGAGATGCCCTCAAACATTTTTTTTATTTTTATTTATAGACTCACGCCACATTACCAGACTCCGTGCTGCTACTGAGAATTTCCTAACGGAAAAACCCAATAACACTTTGCCTGACCCGGGAATCGAACCCAAGACCTCCCAATCCCATGCGCACATTTATGCCGCGGGACCAACGAGGCAAAAACTAAAAAATATACCTAATCAACAAAATTAGATACTAAGATAGGCTGTGAAGATAGGTACCTAATATGTCCAAAACTCACAAACATTTTGCCCTAAATACAGTACATCTTCATATATCATATACCATATACATACGTATATTATTACGTCATCTCAAAGCCCGACATCTGAAAACCTACGTTATTTATCAACATCACTCGTCCTACCCTCAGAACTGAGAACAATGTACGGCAGCGTGTCAACGGAGGGTGAGCAGAGATGACAGCCTAGATAACTGACAGATGGATGGACACTGATAACGCCATTTGAATTCCAACAACGTGGACATTTTTGGGGCATTTCTTTTGTTTTGGAAAAAGATAATGTTGTATTGTAAACGCGTAAAGGTCGCCTCTCCGCTTGACACTGCGCTGCGTGTGGTGGGTTCGATTCCCACACGAGACAACACTTTGTATGATCCACACCTGGTTCGTTGCAGTCTAGGTGTTCGTTGTATTAGCCGTTGGTTGGACGGTTGTAAAGTTTCCCGCGACACAATAATATTGTTTTTCCACTATACCTACATTACTCATGCTGGTTCATAATCATAACCGATGGTAAAAAAGGCAGAAGTACGTCGAATCACCCGTTTTTGAGCTACGATGCATCAGACGAACAAACAGGTACACACTTTTAACTTATCACACGTCGTATTATTTTTCGTCTGAGTTCGAAAATAACCAAGCGATAATGTTAATTTTTCGAAAATGCTCTAAAGACGAAAAGCCTTAAATTCACTTCAGAACTATTGTCGTGAAGACTTACACAAACTATTGTCCTCGAGTTGTTTCGCCTCTCTCACAAAGTCGATTAATTTCTGTGTTACTTAAGGAAAACTTGCTACCTTTTAGTAGTCCTTATTTATTATTACAAAGCGTTTTATAGCCATGTTGCTAGTGCTTCAACAGCTACGGTATACAATGTTGTTTAATAAGTTTACGCGTGATAGAATATTCAATATAATATTAACCTTTTAAGCGCTTGGCTAAGTATCAATTGCCGTGCCCCTAGCGCGCGGTTACAAATCGATAAAATAATACCTACAATAAATAAGGAGGAGCAATCGTTGTATCGATAAAAATAGTCAAAAAGTTTTTATGTTTTTATTTTAAATCAGCCTTATGGCTCCTACAAACATGCGCGACACAAAGGAACCGCTCATGTCTTTGTGTCAAAATCTTCATTGTTCTCATGATCCTGAAATGACAAATTAAAATTAATTACCTACCTATATTATTTTTTATATTCATTAGGTCAAAATTACATTTCGTAACAAATGGTGGGTAGGTAGGTATATAACTTTAATAAACGGGCAACGCCGGAGCACAGTAACGTAGCAGTAACCGTTCGTTAAAAAGAGACAAACGCGAGTGCGAGTGCCTGACCTCGTTCGACTGAGGTATTCCCCGAAGCACACCCAAACGAAGCACACCCAGACGAAGCACACCTAAAGTATTCCACTTTGCACACCCGTAGGTGGGCTTCAAATAAAAAAAGTTAAATAATTAATTTCCTATTCCACGAAGCACACCTACAAATATCACTCGCATAGTGCGGGGACTAAGAAATAAAAATGTCGATAGAAGAAAATATTTGTTATTTAAAAGACTAACTTAAATATCTAACATCTTCCATTTTGAGGAAGCTGCCGTCAGGAGTGTTACAGCAGTATTTCCTAACGCACAGATAAAGGGATGCTATTTTCATTTTAAGAAAGCAATTTAAAAAAATCTAGAGATTTAGGTTTAGATAAGAACAGCATACATAGAAAACATGTTGCCTTATGTACGGTTTTGCCACATTTACCGCTGGAAGACTTGGATAAGGCCTGGCTCTACATCATGAGCAAGTGTCCTCAAGGCGAAAGTATTTCTAAATTTAACGATTACCTTGAAACTCAGTGGCTCGAACATAAGTTATGGCACGACAAATGGTCGTGTTATAACGTAAAAAACAAAACTAATAATTATACAGAGTCTCATTACTCTGAAATAAATAAAATATTCAATAAAACCAGAGCCATAAATCTAGCAAAACTTTTAGATTGCTTCCAAAAAAATTGCAATAATTATGCCGAAATTAGACTAAAAATGGGTTATTCAAATCATCAAAATAATGCTGCAATTAAAAATAATATAATCGAAAACACAATAAAAGATTATAAAAATGGGTTAATTTCAGTTAGAAATTGTCTAGAGAAATTAAGATTCTGATTAATAATAATTTATTTAATTGATAAGTCTAGATGCTTACTAAATTGCCCATTTCTTAAAGATTATTAAAGAATCAATATTCTTTAAGAAATGGGCAATTTAGTAGAAAAGAGTTTAGAAATATTGTGATTTGTAATTTTAAACAGTCTGCGATTTTACATAAAACTGGAGTGTTATTAGTTAAAGGGTAGCTATAAGAAAACATAGATCTCAATAGAAAACTATATTTACAATGTTTTTGATGTTTGTTCAAGTTTTTATTGCAATTATGAAACAATCTGTGATTTTTTTATGTTCAAGTAGAGTATTTTTATTATTCACTAAACAAGTAGCTATAAGAAAACTTCAACATAGATCACTATTTAAAGCAATATTTACAATGTTTTTGATATTTGTCCAAGTTTTTATTGCAATTATGAAACAATTTGTGATTTTTTATATTAAAGTACAGTATTTTATTATTCACTAAACAGATAGCTATTAGAAAACTTCAACATAGATCTCTATGTAAAACAATATTTACAATGTTTTTATTGTAATTATGAAACAATCTGTGATTTTTTATCACAGATTATTTAATAAAATACCCTACTTTAACAAGTAGGGTGTTTTTATTATTCATTAAGTGACTAAATAGATAGTTATAAGAAAACATTAACATAGATCTCTATGTAAAACAATATTTTATAATGTTTTTGATATCTTCCAACTTTTTATTGCAATTATGAAACCATCTGTGATTTTTGATAGTAAGATTACAAAAATGACAAAAATTGTGTCACATTATTGTAATGAAACTGAAAGATGTTAGAAATTTAAGTTAGTATTTTAAATAAACAATATTTTCTTCTATCGACATTTTTATTTCTTAGTCTCCGCACTATGCGAGTGATATTTGTAGGTGTGCTTCGTGGAATAGGAAATTAATTATTAAACTTTTTTTATTTGAAGCCCACCTACGGGTGTGCAAAGTGGAATACTTTAGGTGTGCTTCGTCTGGGTGTGCTTCGTTTGGGTGTGCTTCGGGGAATACCTCGTTCGACTTGGTAGGTACTGTCACAATAGGTACTAATGGTATGGACAACATACAACATGGTTCCAAATTTGAACAATCAATAGGATATGTAGATGTAGGTAATATAATAACAGAATTACATCACAATGTTGAAAATACTATTTCGATTCATCAAAGAGTTACCTAAACCCAACGGAAGTCTTATTTATACCTATACCTACTAAATAATAAGAAGGAGAACATAACAAGAAATTGAAATAGGTAGGTACTTACCTCTCCATCACTTCTAAATTCTTCCGTAGATTCGAATAATTCCTCTTCGTCGTCACCTTCTAATATTCTTATTAATTCCTCAGTAGTCGTCATTATTGAAATGTGACTATTTTATCGACAATGCGAAGATATCCACGAATAACATTAATGAAACTTTCCATTCCGTTTGATCCGCTTGTGACGTAGGCAGCGGTCGTATTAATGTGACAGCCGCGCTAGACTAACTAGAGAAATATGTTGCAAGCATAGGCGTCTAGGGATGGGAACTATCGTCAAATGTTGGCATTATTCAAAGATCCTCAGGGATATTTTTCTGTGAATAATAAGGAATTAATAATACAAGGCAATATATGTTGTTAAATTTAGCTTTATTTTGTATGACACTGTTTATTTATGCTGAATGATGCATTATACCTGATTATTTAGCTGTGTGTTATTTCGTTTTTAAAATGTGCATTGCATTGTATCCCATCCCTATGGTCATATTTATGCGACACGCGCGATAGACAATGAAGAAAAGTCCAAGCTGCCGGTTACCTTTTTTGTTTAAGTTTTTTCAACACTTTGAGCTATGAAACATAATTTTAAATAGTTGTTATAAATAATAGCTCTATTTAATAATAGTTTTAGTTGTACCACACAGTTAATAGGACGAAAATAGAACGAAAATATCATGCATGTTCTCTGTCGCAGAAATACGACACGAGCGGTAGGGACACGGAAATATGTGTCGCATATATGCGACACAAGCGGTTAAAGGGTTAATATTCCTATGCGCTATCATCTTGTTTCATGCCCGAAGTTTTATACCTATTATATCAGGTGTGAAACTGGGCGAAGGCAGCGATAGCCTAGTGGAGATACCAACGGACTGTCATCCAGAGGGTATCGGGTTCGAATACACGGCGCGCACCACTGACTTTTCGGAGTTATGTGTGTATTGAATTGTTAATTATCGCTTGTCTCGTGCCTCGGAAAGCACGTTAAGCCGTTGGTCCTGACTGTCATGAAGATCTTTGACAGTCGTTATAGGGCGTCAGTACCTCTAAAATAAAACTGACACTAGTCTAAACTATGGAATATCGCTATCCCTTCGGGTTGCGGAGGTCAGACAGGCAGTCGCTACGTGGAAAAGCTAGTATTCCGCCAAATCCGGTTAGACTAGAAGGCGGACCCCGGGTTGAGACTGGGATAATGCTATGAGGATGAGTGTGAAACTACGGGAAGCAAGTTAAAGCTAGTACAAGGGATATATCTTTATATGCCTGGCTGCTTACGGCCGGTTTCAATATTCGATCTATCCATGGCTTTGGTGATTTCAGATTCATATTTGACGTATGTAAATACACAAGTCGGCCCTATTTCGTCAGTTATTGTGCATTTCTATATCCTTCAACAGTCATAATAAAAAAGTATCCCAGTGAGTTTATTGGTACCCGAAGTTATATAAAAAAAAATACTATTATGAATTCTGGTAAAGTACCTTCGTCTTCTGGCGCTTTCAACCAAACTACTGGCATAGAAGATATTTGATCATCAAGCGCATTTAACGAAATAGTTCCATTAGATTTAAACCTCTCACATTGGCTAAGTTGAAAGGCAAAGGTGTTTTCAAGAAAGCATTTTAAATACGAGTAGTATCAAAGAAGTTTGCATACAGATTGCGTTTTATTTTCTTTTGTACTTCAGCGACTAATGGAGTCCTTAGGAGTCTTTCCTCCTCTTGTGTTTTCCTCTTTTAGTTTTGTATTATTTCAGTCCACTTATTTTTTTTGGTAATTGATATGGAATTGACTGATCGGGTAATTTAGTTAGAATTAATTATACCTAATCGTAATTACCTGCGATATTTATTTCGACTGCCTCGTTGGTCTCACGGCATAAAATGTGCGCGTGGGATTGGGAGGTCTCGCGTTCGATTCCCGGGTCGGGCAAAGTGTTATTGGGTTTTCCGTTAGGAAATTCTCAGTAGCAGCACGGAGTCTGGTAATGTGCCCGGTGCGGCAATAGGCTCGCCCCCTATTACGTGGGACCTGAAAAATCCTGGCGAAATGTGGGTGTAATATTACACCTCTGCCTACCCCTTCGGGGATACAGGCGTGAGTCTATAAATAAATAAAATAAATTTATTTCGTGGGTTTTAATTTCCAAAAAACATCATCTGTAAAGAATCGTGATTTACGTGCACGCTAGATCTGTGAATTTTTCTTAAGTCAGTGTTCTGAGTTCTAAAAACTTACAAGTCAATTCGAATAGCAATAAAATTGATTGACATGCGATCTAAACGAATATACGATACTTTGCAATCTTTTACAGATAACATTTAAGTGTGGAGGCTCGTCTAGATTTTAGTACACCGAGTTAAGTCGAGGGTCGATTCGCAATAAAAGTGTCGTAAATGGAGCCTTATAAGATAGCACGTAGGTTTTAACTGCCAGTTTCAACAATCCTGCGATGAACTATTAAACTTATACATTAAGGTGCTGACAGACTTGAGCATTCGCTTGTAACAGAACACTGAGCATTCGCCGTTGTTAAATTTGTCGAACTGAACAACGAACAGAAACAAACATCGCTACAAAAATTTTCATGATCTTCCTAGCCAGGGTTGATATGATTTAAATCAGTGATTTAAATCGCGATTAAAATCAAATGATTATTTGATTTTTTAACCAAGAAGGCAACCAAATTAATCTTCCTTTTGAATCTATTTGAGTCTATTTTTCTTCCTTGTGCATTAAAATGATGCTGTTTTTTAAGAAGTGATTTGATTTTATTAAATATATATATAAATTATTTTTTGATTTTATCTCTATATATATCTAGTTAATTAATAACTGACCACAGATTTAACAAACAAGAACCAGATGTAGCGTATTCGTCCAACTATGTGAGGCACGTTGACAGCTATGTGTGCGTGACATTTGGCGACTGGCACTGTACGGACACGCGCGTCTATGTGTGTGTAAAGTTGCCAGATTATGAATAATCTCCCACTATTTTGCATATAGTTTTTGCAAACGAATATAAAAATATTACATAGGTAATATTTTATATTCGTTTGTGGTTTTGAAGAATTTACCATAGATTTAATTAATGCTTTTAATATGTAATGCTGTTGTGAAAATTATTCAAATAAAAGATACCATTAAAGTATGCTTTTAAATACATTTCTTAAAAAATGTAGGCTCCGAGTTAAGTTTTAACTAATTTTATTCGTAAATTGAGAAATAAATAGATAGGCTTGCGTCATAAATATTAATTAGCTAAAAACATTTTGTCATGCATACAATAAATTATGAATATCATAATCATAAATCGTAACCAAAAAAAATTGGAATTAAAAATAAATAATGGCTACAATCAATAATTTCTGTTTCTGTACTTAATGTACACACGGCGCCAAGTCAAGCTAAATAGTCGAAGTACGATTTTAATACTTATTCCCTACGCCATAAGACCGGTACAAAGGTCTAACAACGGTACAAAGGTCAAAGTGTATAGCTTGACAAGTAGCCGCGTGTACACGAATATTTGGATCGTTTGGGGATCGAACTCAAAACAATATATATACTAATGGAAATCCTTTTAGTATATTTATAAGAAAAAATATAATCTACAATATACTTTTACAATACGTTAATGTATTTTTCATTAACATGACAATCATTATTACCTACATAATCAATTGACAAGTGCATTTTCCCTAATTCAGGGAAAACGGTGTCGACGTAAACTGGCAACACTTACATATTTTCTGCAGAAATACGAATTTTATCGAAATAATATTATAAAACGGTCAAATAATCCATAGTTATCTGTAAGAAAATATTCCATCTTCCCGTATTTGCTTTTAGAAACAACTTTTACAATGTTTAAAAACGCAAGACGGCATTTTATGAATTTAAAAGCAGGATCGATCGTGGCGTGTGAACTGTGCGATGCTTCGCAGCGCACTGAGTCGAGTTTGTATTCGCTTTTCAATTTTGTATTTGCTTTAGTGGCCTCACGTAAGTGTTCCGCGCGCTCTGTCTGCCTTTTATTCTATAGTCTTAGTAACTGACTTCCACATTAAAAAAAGAACAGAATGTAAAAAAGAAAAACAAATAAAAACGATTTAAATCAAATTAATCCGATTTAAATCAAATAAGTAAATCCGATTTATCTATTTGTTTATTGTTTTTAAATCATGATTTCTATCAACCCTGTTCGTAGTGAACGCTCTAATCAGCCAAAAGCTAGAAGCAAATTTACTGGCATTTCGCTGGAATGCTCGCTAGTACGCTTGATAGAATACTCACTACAATACACTCGTTAATTTTTCTATAATGTAACATTCGCAAGAATGTCTATTATTAGCCGTGTGGTGTGGTTGACGGCATAGAATACAAAGTGTCTATGTAATCTTCCCTTGGTTGTCGTAAGAGGCGACTAAGGGATAACACGATGCGAATACCATCTTTGTATATAGACGGAAAACTCGACATCAAACCCTATACGACTGCCTCGTTGGTCTCGCGGCACAAGTGTGCGCGTGGGATCGGGAGGTCCCGGGTCCGATTCCTGGGTCGGGCAGTGTTATTGGGTTTTTCTGTCACGAAATTCTCAGTAACAGCACGGAGTCTGGACATGTGCCCGGTACGGCAATAGGCTCGCCCCCTTATTACTTGGGACTAAAGTATATCTGGCGAAAAGTGGGTGTAGAAATACACCTCTGCCTACCTCTTAAGGGTTATAGGCGTGAGACTATGTATGTATGTATGTATGCATGTCTATTACAAGCGAATGCTCGAGTTTATCAACATCTTTATTTCAACCTACGCAAATTATTAAGACGATACGTTGTTTGGTAGCATGAATGTGGTTATTCCTTTTACACTTGTTACGTATTGTCAATACGTTCATATAGCCTGTGTTGAAATCGTAGAATATTGCTATCATATTAGGTGGTAAAGGTTAGATAGCAATCTCTTTGTGAAAGGATAGCACTAGGATGATGTTTAATTATGCTTTTATTTATCCTCCTAGCGTTATCCCAGATTCAACCAGGGGTCCGCTTTCTAGTCTAACCGGATTTGGCTGAATACTAGCTTTTCCACGGAGCGACTGTCTGTCTGACCTCCGCAACCCGAAGGGATAGCGATATTCCATGGTTTAGACTAGTGTCAGTTTATTTTAGAGGTATTGACACCATAGAGCATAGATATTTATTTATAGAGATGTATTTCTTATTGGCGCTTTTAAGACAAACTTTCTATGACCAGTGTGACCCATATTGCCGCTTGGCGGCGTGGCAGTCGCGCTGTGACAGCTGAGTCTACGAGTGCAAGAGAGACGAAAGTTTCTCCTGTGTCACTTAACTACGACCGACAGCAAGAAAGACGGAGAACGACGCCAGCGCCGCCAACGGCTCCAACTACGTACTTCACTGACAACCGTCAATACGCCTACTTTAATCGGCACACGATATCCATAAGAAATAAGCTTCGATTATGTAAAAATTTGTATTCATTGCTGACACCCTGTAACGACTGTCAAAGATTCTCATTACAGCCGGGACCGACGGCTTAACGTGCTCTCCGAGGCACGGGACAAGCGATAATTAACAATTCAATACGCACATAACTTTACTCCGAAAAGTCAGTGGTGCGTGCCGTGGATTCGAACCCGATACCCTCTGCATGGCAGTCCGTTGGTATCTCCAGTAGGCTATCGCTGCCTTTAATAGTCTTTGACAATGGCTTATTAAATTAGACACCTCGGCTTTATTTGTATACTAAGATAATTACATTAAATTGTGTGTAGATAAAATGTGTAGGTCCACAGAATCACGAGAAAATGTTGCTATACTGATTTGCTGTGGGATGCAGTACCTAAAATTTGCAATTACATATTTAGCGATTGCTGGTACCTACTTAATTTTGTTTTATACATAGCCACCTACGTGTTTAACGCAGTTTAACGATATATGGACAGAGATCGCAATGGATAGATAAGGATAGTTATTTCTTCACTGAGCCTCTCTAAGGCCGGTGAACCGGTAGTATTACCTTAGTAAGTTTCCTTCACATAAAGGTATTATGGCAGCCGAATAAAAGGTAACTTTCCATAGAAACGGACTCCTTTTAAATTAGCGACTATAATTCTAGCTGCAAGGAAAAGTCGGTCCTTTGCATTTCTTGCTCCTTTTCCCTCTTTCCTTTCTTGATAAACCTCTGCTTGCTGGGGATCAGCGGGGCTAAAAAGGCCACTTTGAGCAATTCCTCTAAAAGTAAATCATTTTCAGAATTCAAGCAGATCATAAGCAATTCCTCTAATTTTCGTAAAAAGGACACTTTAAGCAGCAGAATCATACACAATTCATTTCATATCTGAATCATATTTGGCTTCAATGTTACCGCATGAAAAAAATTAAAACCGTATTTCGCCGGTTATCTTTTCTTTTCAATTTTTATTGAATATATAGGTTGTATGTTTAAAAAATCTGGCTAAAAACACAATTTAGTTTTTAATATTATATAATCTTCTGATAAAATTGTAAATAAGCCCTCTTAAAAGTAAATGAGAAATTATAAAAAAACATTTTTTAGACTGTTAACAATTGCATTGTGTACATATTGCTTATCAAAGTTGTCAACTTGTCATTTCCAAGAGAAAGGTTGTAAACAAAACTTTTTATTACTTTTACATCAACACGAAACTTTAAAGTGCGTGCGTAATTCAAAGTATTGGGTTGGAAAACATAAATCTTGCTTTTAAGTGGATTGAACGTGCAACAGCCCCAAGAACGCATATTTATTATCGCTAGCAGCCACTTAGAAATTTCGGGATGAATTTCTACAACTTAAATGTTGTTGAAATTCATCCCGAAATTTCGTTAGTTTAGTTGTGTATTCCGTGAGCATTGGACAGTAAAAAGGTAAGTGCTGACTCTGTCATATATCAAATATCTTACTTTTATATATTTTATGTACAGACATTTGTGCGTTTTTATTGTAGAAATGGAGAGACGTGTATCTAGTAGAGTGTCTGACGCTCAGTGGAACATCTTACTAGATTTTTTGGAACGCCATCCCAACCTAGCTCGAGGCTATAATAACAGAGCGCAAGGAAGAGCAGAATCGTCTCGGCAGTGGGCCGAAGTGGCCGAATTGCTTAATGCTGAGGGAACTGGTACTTTCAAAACTAGCAAAGATTGGTCTATTGTAAGTATTAAAACTGTTCCTACTTTTATTATTCAAAGCCAGTGTGATCCCAATATCATTTTTAATATTTTTAAATTATGTCAATTGCAGTATGTCAGCAACTACAAAAGTAAATTGAAGAAAGTTGTTGCTGGCATAAATGCCGATGCCAGTGCAACAGGTGGAGGGCCTCCCCAAGCCAGTTCTCTATCAGATATCGAGACAAGATTCCTTGCAATCATGGGGCATGGATTTGGACAGGGTGCACCCATGGTTAGCGTAGATCCTTGCCCACAAATGGTAGGTAATCACTTCAAGATCCTATTGTTAAAATCAAGCACAATTCAACAAACAAAGTATTATAGATCTATACATTATTTTGTTTAGGACTTGCAACAGCCGGCCACACCAGCAATACCACAGATACTTCAAATTAATGTTGAAGATGTACAGTGAGTAAATTGTCTTATTTATTATCACAGTGTGATTTAAAACACAACATTAGAAAATATAACCAGAAATGTTTTCTGTGTTTTAGAGATATCGTGGTTGAAGATTCTATTAGTGATAGGCCTGTTTCGCCAAATGTGCAAAATGTTGAACCTCATGTTGAAACCAGTGCACCGGTACAAAACCCTACCCAGGATGATGCCACAGTGCATCTGCCTCGACGAACTCGGCAAGCAAGATACCGAAGTAGGTAAAATGTATTACCCCACTATATGTACACTGGACAACCACAAAATTAATACTAATTTATTTATTTATTTTTTATTTATTTATTATTTGGAAAACCAACAGCATTTAACACTTAAATTTGCAGTGAGTTTATACAACAGACAGCCAATTAAAGGTTTTCACGTTTATGTGTTAGATTTCATAAGGTGCGTGGACATGAACTACTGAACATTTTATAAAATAACTGATAACAGAGTAAAGACTTGAACATCATTAAAAAAAAATAAAAATAAAATACTAAAATTAAGTTACAATAAACAAGAATTAACAATATTGAGAGAAAAAATCAAGGCTTAGCATCCGTCTCACCGTTTCCACTTTCATGTTAAATATATCTAAATTGTGTTTTTTACATGCATTATTCATGGCTTTGCTCGCTCGCCACAGAAATGAATTTTGTCGATAATTGCAAGAAACCAATGGAAGATTAATTGGAGTGTAGTGTCTCACGACTTTAGTAGGCACATTAAAACTAATTTTGGATAAAAGATTAGGGCAATCCACAGCTCCTGATATGATATTTACCATATATACAACATCCGCTATCTCGCGCCGCTTCTTTAATGGCAGAATGTGAAATTTTGCGCATAATTTTTGGTAGTCTTTTGACGAGTATGAGTATTGTATGCGGTAACATAAGTATCTAATAAACCTAACCTGGATATTCTCGATACGCAAAATGTATTTATCATACCGAGGATTCCACACCTGGCAAGAGTACTCCAAAATGCTGCGTACGAAAGTACAGTATAATATTTTAAATGTTTTTGCTTCCTTAAAATTGCTAGACATACGCATTACAAATCCTAGTGATTGTGATGCCTTAGCAATAATATGATTTATATGCTCATCAAACAAGAGTTTGGAATCATGTATAATGCCAAGGTCTCGTGTACCAGTGCACCTTTGAATCATGTGTCCATGTAGAGTATATTTTGACTGAATGATGATAGATTTTCTAGAGTAGGTAGTAACCGAACACTTAGAAGGATTGAGCTCGAGCTTATTTAGGGTACTGCTAATTATTTGAATTGTTCTAGGTCGCCCACTCCTTCCTTTGGAGGAGGCTCGAAGGGTCCTGTCTCAGGTGGAGATGGCGCGTGCGGCAGCTGATGCTGACCAAGCCAAAGCGCTGACGCTTTTAGGGCAAAATATGGGCCGTTTGGCGGATAATGTGAGCTTGGTAGCACAACAGATTGGCCGGCTTGCGGATTTAGCTGAACAATATTTCCGACCCTGACTTGAAATTGATTTACATGTGAGTTATGTACTTTATGAGTGCATTTTTAATATTATATTAATATAATTATAGGCCTATGTGCAGCAGTGTATGTCTTTTGGCTGAAATTATGATTACATCATTATGCCTATAGGTAGTTATGTACCTATGATTTCCAGAAGTAGAACATATAAATGGGATCAATAAGGAAAACCAAATAATTTCAATCATAATTTAATCCAATTTTGTTGTAATATTAACAATTGTCTTGTTATCTTGATGTCCAAAGACGTTGCACAAGGCTATTTCTAACTGATTCACCACTGGCTAGGTGATGATTTCTTCTTGATAATGAATCATTTGGCATGGTTATTATCTGAAAAATAAATGTTTATCTGTTTATTACCGTTAATAGTAATATAATGAATTTAAAAACTTATCCCTCCACTCATTTGTGACTTGATTTCTGACAATTTTTTTTACCTGCATATTAGATTCATGTTGTTCAGCCTGAGGTGGTAATGGCATTACCGGTAGCCTGGCAGCATTTGCAATATTGTGCAACACTACACAAGCATTAGTAATATAGCCAGCCATTGTGGGATTGTAGTGTAGCTTCCGATCTACTAATAAACACCTCCAACGGGATTTAAGCACTCCAATGGTACGTTCCACAGTATTCCGTATCCGACAATGCAGATCAGTGTAGTATCGCTGAGGCGTATCGGGGTCTGAATTCAATATTGGAGTCATTAGGGTTGGTCGCAAGGGATAACCTGAGTCACCTGAAACAAACTCTGTCTTTAAAAACGCACAAATACAAAAACAACATTCACCTTTTTTTTCAAATACCTTAATACTGACCTAAAAACCATACTTTGTCATTTTCAGCTTGGTTGACGTGTTCCAAGAGGGTTTTGAGTCTATGGTGGTTCCAGATAAATGAGTCATGGTCTGCACCTCCATGGCTTGCATCAATACTTATAATATTTAAATCTGAGTCGCAAACCTGAAATAATTGTATTTGATAAGTATTAAATATTTTATTAGGATTATGAATAGCTAGATTAATTAAAATTGCCTTAGACAATAGAGATTAAGCGTCAGTGTTAATGCTTCGTCCAGAAACTGGACAGAAGATAGTAAAATAAGTATAATATAGGTTAAATTTAAGAACTTTTTATCTCTTTTTTTGTTTTTGTTGTTATAAGTTTTATTTAATGTTGTTCCTTATTATTATTTTTGTTACTTTTTTTCTTTGTATTAATATTATTATTATTGTTTAGTGTACTTATATGTGAGGCACAAAATAAACATTTTCTTTTCTTTTATCTTTTAATTAGATGTGAATTAATAAAGTAATAAATGTTTTTGAATACTGCTTGATTTTAGTTCCTTACATAAATGATTTTGTGTCATTGTGTAGGCATACCTATCTAGAATTTTAAGTTCAGTTTATATGTATACTGTATAGAAATAAAACAGTGTACATACTAATATAGCATTGTTTACTTTTATCTAATTAAATATATCAATTCTGCTAAATTTTATGCTTTGTAGCTATAGGACACCTATACAGGGACAGTATACTAATTGTCTAATATTTTTGTTGTAATTTTAATAAAATTATTGTGGAAGAAGTAAGTAGTTGCCAACTCACTATTTGAACATTTAAAGAGTGATATCGTTTCCGGTTAAAATATCTATGTTCATTTTCTGCAGGCTTAACAATGGCAACATGGGTGCCATCAATACAACCTATCACGCCAGGCATTCTAAACTTCTCGTAGAACCTGAAAAGATATTATAAAACTGTAATTGATAGATATATGTTCTGTCGCCAAATGGCTACAATGGTAAGCTCATAATTTATGAGTAAATTGAATAGAATTCACATTTAAAAAGATTCTTTTAAATTACTGAGATATTGATGAGTGCAAATATAAGGCCTAAAACAATAACTACTTACGATAATATATCTAAACAGAAAACGGGGATATTTTTTAGCGCATCGGGGATAGGAGGGTTTGTTTGTATGGAGTTATATTGCATAGCTAGAATTAAATGAATTATATGGTCGAATTACGACCACTACGGTACGACCAGTATTTATAGAAGTACTTAACAAATTGATAACAGCTATTCTAACTCACCCACTCTTAATTATACTGCGTTCTTCTCGGGTTTGGGGAAATCGAATATATTTTGTCCGGAAGTGATTATTATTAAGGGCTAGTGTAACCTCTCTCACACAATTTGATACACTAACTTGATGCATCTTATGATGGGCACTTGCTCCTATAAACCTTTGGTATGACCCAGAAGCATAGAAACTTAGTGTACTGAGGACCTAAAAATAGAAATTATTAAGTGGTTAAAGGATTTTATTAAGTTCTCTAGCTGAACCCGCGTCTTCGCCCGGGTGATATTTAAATAGACATTTGAACTTACCTTTGAAATAAGACTAATGCCACTTCTGCGCGTTAGTATAAATGGCTCTAACTCTTGTATGAGGTCGCGACACACACTTTTATTAAGACGATAGAGTCCAATAAACTCCGAATCAGGCATACCTATCAAAAGAAACTTCCATATTTCGAAAAGCTACACTTCGTCTCCTATATAAAATACTCTCTGTAGGAAATTAGCATAAAGCGCTAAATCAGCCATTTCCAAGAATAATTTCCAAAAAACAAACGAAATGAATTGTAAAATGTTGTTCTTGAGTAACTTTTTATGAATCTGTTAATTGACATTAAAGCAATTCATAAGTTGTGGACCATTTTACGATTCTCCATACAAAACTGTCATACAGATGAATTGCGGAATATGAATTGAAAGCAGATCATATTATGAACTGCGTATTAAGTGGCCATTTTACGATTTCCTATTTGATTCACATTATGATCATAGTATGATTCTGCTCAAGCGGCCTTTTTAGACCCGCAGGTAGGTTGCTGACTCTAGCCGACTAGAAACGCGCGGGTTTTCAAACAGCCTTACCTCTTATTTACTAGGAGCTCTCTTGGTGGTGTTTCTGGTGACACCTCTCTCCCTTTCACACAAGACTAATCTGGTACTTATTATCTTACCATCGTTATTCAAAATCCCTCTACACTCAAACTGCAACACATACTCTATTATACAGAGTATTACAGAGTCATACACACGTGATAGTTGTGTGGACACAATTGAAGCGGTTTTTATTGAATCGTCCTCCTGTGCGCCGCTGCCATTTAGACCTACCTATCACTTGTAGTGTACGTGTGAAAACTTCTAGTGTTGTGGACAGACAGGCATGTTCTTTTTGTGTGTGTAGATTTTTAGTTGTGAGTTGACGGACGTTGTTTTGTATGTATGGTTTTTTTACTGTGTTGCGGTAGCGTTAAGAGAGGTGGACTTATAGTGTGTGAAGTTGTCGTAATGTGGATTGGCTTGCATTGGAGTTTGATCTTCTGTTTTGGTGTAGTTTCTTGGTATGTCATCATCATCATCAGCCTTTTACAGTCCACTGCTGGACTAGGCCTCTCCTTTGAAAGGAGGAATTGGCCTACTATACCACGCTGGTCAAACGGGTTGGTATAGGGTTTGTATCAAGTTTTACTTCTCTTGTTCTCTGCATAATATGCTCCCTCTGTCGGCTCTTACGACACCCATGGGATGATATGGGGTAGTGATATTCCGTATTCTTAAATCGTCACCACACGGATTATATGGTATGTGCCTTGTCTTTAATAATGATTTTATTACACGTCTGAATGTCGATTTTCATTTGACTATGACTACAAGCAAGCAGGCGTCTATGCGAATAGTAAGAATATTGTAGAGTGAAACGCATAGAACTATATCGATAAATTTTGTGTGTTGTAATAATGAATTGATAAAAAACCTGATCAATTATAAGGTAAGTAAAAATAATTGGAGTGCTACGTTAAGATTTAATGATTAAAATAACAATATAAACTCAATGTCATACATTCGATTATCAGATTAAATTCAGTTTCACAAAGTTGTAGTGAGGTGTGTTACTTCCCAGCGCACATACAGGTATTTTCACGATCTACGCGGCCAAAATTATTTTAATGCTTAATTGGTATCTAAACACTGTAAATAATCAAACACACTATTTTTTTTTACTTTTTACTATTATTTTCAAAAACAAAAAAAAAATGGAAACAAAAAACATAATAATTCTAAGTTTTTTGGCTTTCTTCGTTATTGTCGTTCGTCGTCATTCGTCAGTGGGTAACATTTCTTCTTGGCTTTTTGTAAGGCGCTATATCACGGAAAAAACTTCTTATTACTCTTTCTTATAATTTCGTACTGTCCTTGAGTCAAATCGGCATCTACAAACATTTCCAAAGCTTGCATTGGTGTCAAGGAGGGCTGCCCTTTTTCTGATTTCAAATGATAAAATGCCTTTTTATATTTAGTTGCTCGTGTTGGAGAACTAGTAATATCTTTTAGGACATTTGATGCATCTTTTTTACCAGATTCAAAATTAGAACGAAGTTCTTTAGTCTTGCGCCTCTTGCTCCTTTCACTTGCGTCTTCGAACCACAGAGTACCTTTGTATATTGCTTCGTACAACTTGGATGGTCGCCCTGGCCGTTTTTGTGTATCAACAACAGGTATTTCAAAAGTAATATCTAGCCAACACTGCTTGTTTTTTATAAATTTATATTTTTTATAATGAGCTTTCGTCCACCTTTGTACAACTTGTAACAATTTGGTCTTCATTGTAATCTTCACATGACAAAAGATGATCTTTTATATATTTTAATTTGGCATCTTAATTAGGCAAATTTTCGTTCGTCATGAGGTCAAATAAGTATTGTTGTGTCACAATCATTACTCCTGATGCTTCCTGTGGATCTTAATCAAACATAAACTGTGTTAAAAGTCGCTAAAAACATTTTAAATTTTAGACGAAATTTCGCTAAATATCTTTGATCCCTAAAAAATGTATCTAAACGGACATATGCGGAAACGATTTTGATAGTTCTTATAAGGAAAAGGATCAAATAATAACCTATATTAAAAATAATAGCCCGATCTACCCCGATACATAAACAAAAACACCAGCAAATAAAAAATATTGAAGAAAATCACAGTATTAAAATGGGTTTTTTATTTATAAAAAAAAACATGTAGTTTGATGGTTGATCATGACTTTATTTATGTAATATGTAAGTCTGTTACCTTGTCCATCAAAATCCATTACTTTCAGTTCGTAAGAAGAACTTGATAACATAAAAAATCACTTTGTAAGTGTTATATTTAGAAAAGCGCCGAGAATAGATACGTACACTAGATAACACGGTCAACTTCCGACTAACCCCACGGGTGCGGGGTGTGGGCTAGCAGGTAGATAAATTTTGGATATTGTTCCCGGGTTCGTAATCTATTCGTGGAACTCGGTTTAAGAATGATATTGTTATTTTGACATTTGGGACTTTTGGCCGCGTAGATCGTGCAAATACCTGTATGTGCAGCGGTCGTACCTTGGCCACCCATCCCTGCGCCAGCCGAAGCGCTCATGCCTGCACTCGCACCTCCACCGACACCGCCTGCGGATCCTATAAAAAATATTGGCTTGTGAATACCTATATGAAAGCTTACTTTAAATTTATTTCATAATTATATTAACCGATTTCGTTTAGGATTTAATATCCATCAGTGCTCATTTTAATTTGTAAAATGTTGATATTTGTACAGGCCTGTAAATAGTACCGTTTTATCAGTCAGTGTAATTAGTCTTTAAGAATAATATTCTTTTAAGTACCTACCTCCAAAGTTTGCTCCCATGTTGGCACCCACAGAAAAACCTTTAAAATAATAAACGATTAATTTCTATACGTACATTTCGATATTGTACTGAGCAAGTATTTTATCACGGTTTCATCCAGCCTTTCGGATTTCACTACTGGACAAAAGGTTTTCCTAATTTGCGTCAAAATACCATTGTGAGTCTATATATAGGATTTGCCTCCTATACCTACCACGCTGGCTAGACTGTTGGTACGGATGGTTGGGTCGGTATAGGATACCTAAGTTACTTTTTTCTTTGTGTATTTTCCTTATCCACTCTTACGACACCCATGGAGTGAAACCTTTGGAACCCTGTTATCTTACGGAAAATATCTGGATTCATGTAAGTACAGTCGAACAACTTCCCGCTAGACCACCATAAGGGCGAGAATCACTCAGCAAGACATCGTCGCTTCCAGTGCTACTTTATACGCACATTGACACTCTTATAAAATACTAGGTTCTAGTGTGCCTCGACTCTATGAGCGATCCAAAGGGATTTTTTTTCAAAGTTGTCCAGCGCCGGCTTGTTTAATTGTACAAGCAATATCATACCGATTTGTAGTAAGGTATATTAATTACCTGTACCGGCCATCGGGGTAGATTGCTGCATGCTCTGAAAAACATACATAAAATATAATGGAAAAATAATAACACAAATGATATTGGTTTTGTTCCCAGATCTCGGCCTTGATTTATTTTCTTGCAAAAATGTAAGATATCTATTTAGTCCCTAATACCTTTCTGAAATACTGAGACTGCTGGATTATTTTCTAGTTTCAATTTGTATTACAATAACCCACGAATACCATCGTGTGACACATAATTTGGAAACAATACGTATATATTTTTATAAATACCTATAATCAATATAAACTAGTAGGGCCGAACAGTATCGATTAGTGATTGATGATTACATAGTATCTTTAAACACTTGTGTTATTAATCAATTTGGATGAAAGGCAATTTCTACTCTAAAACACTAAAAAAAAAGTTACTTTACAGGTTTGTTTAGAAAGCATAAGCTTGTCAAAATTCAGACATCCAAGAATAATATAATACTCACATGTCCCACCAACACAACCAAAAAAATAACAAAACACTTATTGAACATTTTTCAGGAGTTTTAAATATTAGCAGTCAAAATTAACTGTTTAGTCCAAAAGGCTAAGTATCTCAATATGAACTGTGAAAAATATATCATTATCACCTTTATATAAGAGCTGTTTACATGTAGAAAAAATGTGATGACAAAATGATTATTATGGTTTGAAATGTTTATATTCACAATAACAACTATGTTCCAGTTTGTAATGGCGAAAATTGTAGTGATTGAGATTATGAGTCTATTACTTCATATGACATTGAGTGGTATAGGCAGTGAAATAAAATAATAATATTCTAGGACAAACACGGACTTCCGAACTGAATCTAGCCTTTTCTATGGCCGGAGCCTGACAAAGGCTAAATCGATTTGGAGAGCCTATTTTTTTATTTTTTTTATTATAGACTCACGCCTGTATCCCCGAAGGGGTAGGCAGAGTTGTAACATTACACTCACATTTCCATTTCCACCAGACTCCGTGCTGCTACTGAGAATTCGGAAAAACCCAGTAACACTTTTGCCTGATCCAGGCATCGAACCCGGGACCTCCGTTCAGCGGTCGCATACGCTATCCACTGGACCACGGAGGCAGTACCTATTTTGTGTTTTCGTTAAATACTACTGGCACATGTGGATGTGACTTCTGTATGGTTTTGACGTGAAAATATATTCTATAATGCGCGATGATAATGTTTATGACACCGTGACGAATATAATAGGTATCATTCAAACGTAAGGCTAAGTCAATTGAGAGAGAATAGAATAGAGAAGTACACAAAACAGAAATAGATCACTAGTTCCTTTCGTACGTACTGTATCGCTTTCACTTTCAATCGTTCGTGGACTTTGTGGTCAAAGAATAATAACGTTGCGTCAACAGAAGTGCAGATACTGAAATGTACCTAGGAGACTATTAGTATACTGGACATCTCCTGTATCCAGTGTTCCTCCCGTAGGGCGTCTGTGGTTGGCAGTCGAGGTGGTTTTTAGTAGTAACACCACATACTCCGGCTCTCATTTCCCCAAGAGTCGGAGATCCGAAGGGATTTCCACCTCGTAAAACAAAAAAAAAGGAGACTATTAGTATTTTCATAAGATAGTATTATTTATCTCCTTCACCCTCAAGAGTTATTTTCCCTTGCACCACCATCATCATTATAATATCATGCCAAAACAGCGTCGGTTGCCCAGAGAGATAAGTAAAGACAAAGATCAACTAGCCTTCGTATTGTATCCCTTTCACTCTCAATAAATTAATTATTTTGTCTCACACATTATAGTGTCAGACAAAGGAGTCATGCGCACCAAATTTAATAAAACTTACAAGTACTTCTTTAGTTATTTATATCCACTCTTAGGTATGTTGCTCCCTTCTATACTAATCTAATACAAAGTACAGAGAAGAGAATGTTGTTATTTGTACGAACAAGACGTTGATTAGGTGATGATTGAAGCTATTCACGTAACTACATCGCTCGGTGTGTTATTTGCTCCCTTTGAGCTTAGTACACCGACCTTGCAGTTGCTTATGAAGTTTGTTTCGTAATTATTATACTTGGAAGTAAAGAAGAATACTATATGTGATTGTGCAAATGGAAGAGACAGACCATAGTTAGTACCATTGCTACCTAAATCTATTCCCAGCGTAATAAGTTAACTAAGGAATGTTATCGTAAAATTCTACAAAGAAAACATAGGCAAGCTGAAATTTGAAAGAAGTGTGAACAGTGTTCTAGTTACTTTTTTAATTCAGTTCATAAATACAAGGTGCGGTAGAGTAGAACAGAATAATATTGAATTGGTATTGACCAATGAGATACATATATATACAGGCTGTCACAAGACCCATCACCAAGCCGAAGTCTACTCGTTGTGGACATCATGCCAAGTCAGACAAACCAAAAATAATACCGGGGAAACGAACTTTTTTTTTTAAGTTTTTAAATTTTTTAAACCGCAATTAAAAGCGCGCGCGTGCAATGCTTGAAATAACTACTTATCCATGGGGTCATAGGGCATCTAAAGAACATATTGGCGGGGTAAATCCATCGATTTTGTACCTAATTAGAAAAGTTCCATACTAACTTTGAGCCTCAATATCTCCTGAACCAGTAAAAAATGTTCGTAGTGATTGGTACAACATGGGATTTCAGTTTTCGTTAAGGGTCATGACTCATGATATTTAATCTGCACTTATACATAATTGTGCGCAGATTACCAATGTGACTCAATTCGTTATTTAATATCAATTTAGTTACAGTTCAGTCTCAGTGAAAATAAAATAGTTACAAGACCTTCAAATGTAAATAGCTGCAATATACGTCCTTATGTAACTTACGGCTCAATCGAGAATAAGACCGTCAATACATCTTTAATCCCACTAAACGTCTCACACTATTGGCCATGTTTATGTAGGTACGGCTCGCAACATATTTTATATTCGTCTTTAACTTTTCGGCTCCTTGCCTGTTTGTCCTTTCTGTAAGAGCTATTAACCACCAAAAGGTTTCTGTAATGGCCTTGGAGGGCATTAGTGACCCCGCTGCGTTAAGGACCTTCGGCGTTTTTGCCCCCGGAGTGCTTCCGCAGGACGCGGCTCTGACGTCATATCCGCCATCTTAAATTGCTATCAATAATTTATTTGTTTTTGATGAAAAATTATAGAAAGTTATGTTTACGGAAATTGTTTTATAATGAGGCTTCGGTGTTTAGATTACGTTGAATGTTTTTGTAAAATTAGAAAACGGTGCTTCTTATAAAAGTTTGAAACGTATTTTTGAAATTAAATTACAAGGTAAGTAACTAAAAATCATTTTAAAAAGGTTTAATTTTTTTTACATTTATACATATTATAGTTCAAGATAGAATGAAATAGAAGGGAGAAAAATTCTTCTCAGCACAAATAAAAATATTTTATGATATTTATCACGCATGAATACTCAATGTCCAACAAGTACATGATTTCACATTCTTTCTAACAACGCTTAACGGGACCGACCTTTACAAGTGGCAGTAACAAAACAAACAAGTATAAAAAACAGTGTACCGTTCATTGTCTTCAACGAAAGGTCAAACTACTGAACAACTTACACACATAGTGGGCACGCCACAAAATATACCATATTTACGCTACTAGAACGATTCTCACACAATGCCCTCTATGCAATCCGATGCTCGTATAAAGTTTTTATTTTGCGCGTATCCCTTTTGTGTAAAGGTCTGGCTGCACTAGATGACGGTTATGGTAAAGTGTTCGAAATTTTAAATTTTTTTGCCATGTCAATTGCCCAGTCATGTTAATATCCTGCTTATTGTTAATTCATTCATTATTTGTAAACATTTCTGGATAGTACCAAGTTGCAAGTAAGGAATATATGTATTATAGAGGCATTTAAATTATTTATGTACAAAGTTATGGCCTGCTCCTTCTCATATGTAGAAGAGGTCCATGCCCAGCAGGGCTGATGATGATTAAGTTATTTGATAGGTTTGGCAAATACGACTTTCTGATTAATTATTTAAAATATCTTTCCCGTATCTATTATGTTATAGTACTTATAGTTTGGGCGTTCATTGTGTCTAATGGCTGGTGTTTGTAAAATATGCTCCCTTACAAGGCAGAAGATACAAGGCAAGGCACACACCAAAATGTTGCGCAACAAATTACCTACGTCATAGTGTGCACGAAACCTAATCATACACACGATCTAATATACAATTTAAATTGTGTCCCCAACTCGTAAATGTGAAACCCGGACTTATGTATACGGGACCCTTTAGTTTTTACAGCACTCGATATTTTGCTCCTAAATAAGTTTGCGATATGAGTTTCATGAGCGATTTGCATAATATAATATAATAACGTGGGTGTTATAAAGCGAGTTGGTGTACGGGTGTGGACGATATTGGTTTGAAAAAAAAAAAAAAGGTAAAGCTGCGTATCCATTATGCGATCGCGCGGGCGCGCGCGCCATGGACGCCCGCGCCGAGCGCGTTCCGTGAACGCGCTCCGAATATTTAAATTATATCAACGGCGCGCGCGGCAACTGTTCCAGTGTTCGGTCGTTCAATATGCAGGCCCGTCGTGCACGAGCAGCAGCTGCGTTTATGTTTATATTCACAGTATTATACAGAAGAAAAAACATAAACGTAAAGTGCGTTGGTGGATGAAAGAGTTGTTTCACAACTTGTTTTCCTCCAAGCGTCTTCTCTGCGCGGCAACTTTGATTATCCATCGCTCGGAACGTAACGAACACACAAAATAATATCACGTCCGTCTCAACTGGCGCGCGCGCCACAATTGAGTTGCCTTTGATGCGCGGTAAAAAACCGACTCTAGATGGAACGGGGCGCTCCATGTTCGAGCGTTCCAACAAACACATTGGCGCGCGCTCCAAAATGGTAACGATTTCGCGCGGCTGGAACGCGCGCCAATGTTCGTCCTTTTGGAGCGCGAAGTCGATACGCGGCTTAATTGTCCAATTTCTATAGGTATATGTAATGAGGTTGGTAATGTAACTTTAGCAAATTTTTATTTTATGCATTTATTGTAGAAACAATTCCTTTATTCCTGTGGTCATCAGTTCGACATACAAAGATTCGTCCTAAGTAGGGATCGATCCTGCGACACCCGGTTAAACAGTCTGCTAACCCATAAAATCATTAAATTTCTTGTAGTAAAATTGTGCGTATTTAACGTGCTATTTTCTTTAAAAAAGGAACTTCATCGCAAGCGTAGATAGCTGTCGTTTTATTTAAGGCTCGTACAAAATGTTTCCTGATTGTTCCTAGAAAGTAGCGAATATCCAATTATGTTTATTAAAAAGACTCGGGCCAGACAATAAGCGTCTTACCGTGGGTGGTGGTGCAGACAGGGTTCCTCTCATAAGATTTTTTTGCAATAGCTTGCGGCAGTAAAAACTTACATAAGTATTTTAATATAACTCGCAAATCGCTACACATAATCTAGATACAAAGAAATTAATTAAAAACTAGCTGTTTCCCGCGGTTTCACCCGCGTCCTGAGGGACTTCGCGTACCCGGTTAATTTACAGCCTAAGTTACTCCTTGGTACATCAGCTATCTGCCAGTTAAAGTCTCGTCAAAATCGGTCCAGCCGTTCCAGAGATTAGCGAGAACAAACAGACAGACAGAAAAAAAAAACATTTTGGTATATGTACCGTGTATACATCCATATGCATTTAGTAAAAAGCGGTTATATTAATATTACAAACAGACACTCCAATTTTATTTATGTGTATAGACTATATCAAATACCTGTAAGAACATGTCATTAATTGCGCTAGTTTCGAGCATTTTAAGTCATAGCCATAATGTTTAAATCAGATAAAGAAAATTAGAGTGAAATTATTATAAACTAGTGGTTTCCCGCGGTTTCACCCGCGTCCTGAGGGAACTACTTCGCGTACCCGTAAAACCCAAATATCTTACGGACCCCTATTTTGTAAAATAAAATATAGCCTATGTTACTCGCAGATAATGTAGCTTTCTAATGGTGAAATAATTTTTAAAATCGGTCCAGTAGTTTTGAGTTTATCCATTACAAACAAACAAACAAAAATACAAATTTTTCGTCTTTATAATATTAGTGTAGATGTAGGCTAGGGGATGCCCGCGACGCCCGCAGAATTTATTTTAATTTAACCATTTCTTTTTAAAGCCGTGAGAATTTTAGGCAATTCGACCCTACGTTCCTCAAGAAACATAGGTACATGCCAAATTTTAGCCGATGCAATAGTTTCAGCTGTACGTTGTCTGCCAGTCAGTCAGTAACTTAATTTTATATTTATAGACTCACGCCTGTAATCCCCGAAGGGGTAGGCAGAGGTGTAATATTACACCCACATTTCGCCATGAATTTTTAGGGCCCACGTAATAGGGGGCGAGCCTATTGCCGTTACCGGGCACATCACCAGACTCCGGGCTGCTACTATGTATTCGGAAAAACCCACTAACACTTTTGCCCGACCCAGGACCTCCGATCAGCAATCGCATACGCTATCCACTGGACCACGGAGGCAGTAATAATTTTATATATACAGATATTTTATATACAGACAACTTCAGTGAGTCAGTCCATGTGGTGACGGATTAAGAATACGGAATGTCACCACCCCATATCATCCCATGGCTGTTGTAAGAGCCGACAGAGGGAGCATATTATGCAGAGAACAGCACTGTAAGAGAAGGAAAACTTGATACAAACCCTATACCAACCCGTTTGGCCAGCGTGGTATAGTAGGCCAATTCCTCCTTTCTAAAGAGAGGCCTAGTCCAGCAGTGGATTGTTAAAGGCTGATGGTGAACTTCAGTGAGATGTCTATTTCAACACTGTACCGTCGACGCGATGACTAGTGGCACGCCTGCTACGAAGTAGAAACATTCGCAATTGATATGCGTCTGAATTACGTTGATTGAACAATAGACTTAGATTCAGATTGATCGTAAGTGGAGTTCAAGGTTTCACACTCGACACTGTACACTAGATTCCGATAGTTTGGTTGTTGTTTGACTAGAGATGTGCCGATTTGCCTGCGTGTGTACTTAAGCTTTCAACCTATAATTCCGTATTCTTAAATCGTCACCACCGTGTGGTGACGATTTAAGAATACGGAATGTCACTACCCCATATCATCCCATGGGTGTCGTAAGAGCCGACAGAGGGAGCATATTATGCAGAGAACAGCACTGTAAGAGAATTAAAACTTGATACAAACCCTATACCAACCAGTTTGGCCAGCGTGGTATAGTAGGCCAATTCCTCCTTTCAAAGGAGAGGCCTAGTCCAGCAGTGGACTGTTAAAGGCTGATGACGACAAGAATTACCTTCCCGTCAAAAATATCAGCACCTACAGTCTAGGGTAATAAATTATCTGTGCTACAGTCCAAAAAATATCAGCATTGAATGATCATTGAGACAAGGTGTAATGCTAAATATAGAAAGAAAGAAGAAGAAAGAAAATACGTTTATTGTTGCAGTATGAATCAAGTTTACAAAAGTTATATGAAATACATATGGTAAATATCTTAAAACTAATATATATACATATTATACCTTTATATAAAAAAAAAAGACTAACTGCAACAACAAGGCCCCACTTAGCTTAATGCAGTACATTGACTTATGCCGCTAGACTGCGCTGATTTTCAGTGAAGACCTTTCAGCTGATCCATGCCAATATCATGCCAAGCTTAAGACAGCTTTAATTATTTTATAGCGGGCACGTAAAAAAAATCACATTTAACGTATTTCATTTATATACGGGTGTTAAAAGACCCTTAACGCAAACTGAAATCACCCGTTGTACCAATCACTATGAACATTTTTTACTTCGGCACCATACCTGGGAAATTATAACTGGTCCCGGAGACATTGAGGCTCAAAGTTAGTATGGAATTTATCTAATTAGGTACAAAATAGATGCATTTACACCGCCATTGACACACATGATATTCTTTAGATGCCCTATGACCCCATGGATAAGTAGATATTTCGAGCATTGCACGCGCGGGGTATTTGACAAAAAAAATCGAATTAGTCCGTCAGTTAGATCATCGAAAAATATTGGATACGTATTTTTTGTTTTTTTCAAATCAGTAAAAAATTACGAAGATAAAACGCATCAAAGATGGAGAAACGTCTAGGAGTGGGGGCTTGTAACGTCACTTGCCAGTAAAAAGTGTACTGACAAGTGACGTCACACGAGTTTTCAGCGAAGTTTGTAGACTTCATTTTTTGTTTACGTGACTAAAGAAAAAATACGTATCCAATATTTTTCAATAATCTAACTGACGGACTAATTAGATTTTTTTTTGTCAAATACCCTAATAAAAAATGTGAAAACTTAAAAAAAATAGTTTCCCTGGTATTATTTTTGGTTAATATGACTTGGCATAATGTCTACAACGCGTATAGCATATATTTCCACCCTGTATAGCATATGGACCGATTTGATCTAGAAAACGCAAAATGGCTTTTGATGTGAAAACAAAGAACCTGAAATATGAACTACTGTTAGTGTCGCCGCACACGGGCCACCGGTCACAACCACAAAACGCCGCCACCGGCGTATTTCCTGTAGTTTTCATACATTTTATATGGACTCGCCGCACACGGTTGAAGCCGGTGGCCGCCACACGCTACAATCGTCGTTGCGCGCTTCTTTTGGCCCGCACCGGCCACTAAATGCCTTCAGCCTAAGCGCGCTTCAGCTACTTTTGTAGCTGCGTCTAACTTCTTGTGGCGGCGTTTGTGGTTGTGGCCAGTGGCCCGTGTGCGGTGACCCTTATCGCCAACTTTAAACCTACATATTTAGGGATACAACCATGGTTATTCCGCCCGCGACTGCCCGCTTGAATTGAATACCTAAATTTGCCCCAGGAATCGCGCTATCTATTGGTGAAAACGGTACAAAAATACGGCCGGTGGTTTTTGACTTTATCACTTTCCAGACAGAAGGAGGCGGCGGGGACTTAATTGTATAATATACTAGAGGATGCCCGCGGTTACACCCGCGTTATTTAAGGCTACTGCATCGCTCCCGTGGCTCATAGCGTGATGCTATATAGCCTATAGCGTTCCTCGATAAATTACCTATTTAACACTGAAATATTTTTTTAAATCGGACCAATAGTTCTTGAGATTAGCGCGTTGAACCAAACAAACAAACACCAAACAAACTCTTCAGCTTTATATATTACTTAGTAGGTATAAGATGTAGATGTTGTTGGTACCTAACTGTACTAAGCAGCGGATAGCAGCCAGTCCAAATATAACAAAAGTAGATATACCGATTTATTAGACACCTAGAGAGCCTTTAGCCGGCGCATTCATTATCACCTCAATTCCCAAAGCAGATATAAATGCAGCATAAATACTTGCATACCGCAAGGAGCTGAACTTAATAATTACACGGCGATGTTACTTCAGCGGTGGTGGTCTAGAATAATTAAAATATTGTACTTGTGTATGAAGGGAAACCCGCGCTTCTTGTACTGAATAATTCTAGGTCTGAGTTGAGAGAGCAAGCGATTAGCGGATTTCGAAAACAATGATTATTAATCAGTCCTTTCAAAGCAATTGCTTCCGCATAGATTTTCTGAAAATATTTTTTTTATTTATCTATTTTTGGTTAAGGATTTTCAGCATTCCGAGTTTTTACTTTTTCGTGTGTAAGTGTAGAAGCCATCACTATTTTTTAAAATATCTTTAATCATATGTGTACTAAACTAAAGCAATATGCACAGCGAAAGCAACCGCAAATACGGGATAACCATCATCGGCTTACCCTGGTTCTGATTTATTTCGTAGAATATTAACCAATACGCTAAGATTGTCCGGCTCACTTTTGATTGCAACCATACGGATGTGTTCTTAAGGCAGATTCAAACTTAAACCAAGACCTTGGTCTATCAAGTCAAGGGCATTTCAACTTTGAAATCATGAAAAAGAAATTAAAATTACGCATAAGTACATATTATAATTATGATGTATCAATAAACTAGCGAAATGCTCAAAGTTTAAAAGTTAAATAGCCAAGAAGCGGTCTAAGTGTAGTTATATAAAACTAGGCAGCCATACAAGCCGTGTAAAATTTATAAATTCAGCCAGTTTCCCCTCACTGCGCAACTCTTAATGAACGCTACTTCATTACTCTTAGACCACAAGCAAAAGGGTAATCCTGGCCCTTTCGTAAACTTTGTCAACTGCTTCCCAGGGAGCGATATCAAGAGTTTCAGTAATTTTAACTAATGACACTTCCCAAAGCCTGGTTTAGACTGAAATTTGGTGCCAGTGGTTGAGGATGCTGTCCTGATTTGAGTAATTACACTTTGAGACTTGTGTGAGCACATATGTGACAACTCTTAATAGAAATAAGGCTTCGGTTGATGCTTTGTTGTAATTAGTTATGCGGTGTAGACGGCTGTTTCGTTGCGTATGTCTGTCAAAGATTATAATATGATATACTTGAGAAAATGTGGCTTACATAACAAGAGTTGGCCCGCAGCTTCATCCGCTTGGTGTCGGTTTTCGTGAGTAAAGGTAAAGGTAACCTTTGTGCTATTCAGATGATTGAGCCATATTACTGCATAGTTTTATTAAAATCCGTTCCGTAGTTTTCAGAAAAGTAACAAGCATTCATCAATTCATATACTCATCCTTCAATCTTCACACACTTTCGCATTTATAATAAGTAGTACGAGTATAATAATCAAATCTCCATATCTCGCAGAGTATGCACGTAAATTATATTTATGTAAAATGATAACATTTAATCTGCTGAACAGAAATCTTAAAACAATTGACATTTTCTGAAAAGCATAGTATTCAAAAATAATTTATTTTAACTTGGGAGAATAGATTAGTGCGAGATTGGGACTACAACATTGAGCATGAAATAAGAAAACATTAATCTGGTCTTGTATGTCAAAGTGAGTTAGCAAAGCTTTCAAATATTCTTACATTAAATAAATTAGGTTTCTTGCCTTTTAATATGCGTAGTAATATGCATAACACGTACAGCTTAAATATCATAAATCATTTAAAAGTTTTATTTGTGAAAGATTTATTTGAAAACCCCTGTGAGAATGTTAAGTAGATTGGATTAGCAACATTATTCTGACATAGATTACCACGAAGGTATACAAGATTCATGAGTGAGTATCTTGTATACCTTCGTGGCATAATTTTTGACTTAGGGCTTTATCATACTAGCGGATTACGAACGTTTTCAAAGCGGAGCGGGCGCACAACGAATTCGTTACGGGCTCACAACAGTCACAACGAACACGCCGCGTTTGCACAACGAATTCGTTGCGGACGCGCAAAGCGTAAAAAGCGACGCGCAACGAGTAAAAGTAATAAAATCAACAGCAGTGTTTCCTCGTCGGAATCCAATTTGTTACTGGATGTATTGTACGTCAATAATTTGCTACAAACATGCGACAAAAACGTAACGTTTCTGCCACGCGTCCGCGACGTCCTCGCTGCGCAGCCGCGGCGTGTTCGCGACGCATTCGCTGCGCGTCCGCCCCGCCCCGTAACCGCTCCCAAACCGCTAGAATGATAACGCCCTTAGACCCTCAAAATACCTAAAGTAGACGCATTGAAAAGCTGATAATACTCTTATACAGAAGTAGTAACTGTGTAGATCGCAGATTTTTACACCCCTACAGGAATTTTCCATAACGCTAATTAAATATGCACAGTAGTGTGTAAGCGTACATATGGATTGTATTAGCTGGTATTTTCTAGTATATTTTTTTAGAAGGAAGATGCAAATCGTAAACAGCGGCAATTGGCTCGTTGGACGCTTTCCTGTCTAAAACTAAGACTAAATAGAATTAAGTAAACAGTCGAATCGAGTCAAAACCTTAGAAACTTATTAATACAATAACGTCTGGAAATAATAGAGGATTCCGTCGCACCTGGAACACGAAGCAATTGAAACATCCCAACTTAGTGGATCACAAGAGGTCGCTATTCATTTGCTGACAATATGATAAACTTGTCTAATTTACATGCAAATAATTGTAGCAGATTGAGACGTCCGTTATGGACCAAATTGTATTCATTTGTATAATTCGTCGAGACGACTTTACCAGCCAGGCTGAGACTTTAGCGACGAGCGACACGACTGCGGTGGCGAGAAACGATGATCAATCCACTACATCATCATCATGTCAGCCTTGAGACGTCCACAGCTGGAAATAGGGTACCCCAATGTTAGGTTAGGTAAGGTTATTAGGCCAATTCTCATATTCTATCGAAATAACGAATTTATTGTATAGACTATTTGTAACGGACTATAAGATTACTAGTTAAAAAGATACACGATTAAAATGTTATATGTAATTTGAGTTTGTATTATAAGTCATATAGTTTATGCCTTCCTTTCCTACTATAAGTTGCATAAATCAGTCGCATATTAATAGGTATGAAAGCAGGAAGAAATAAAGTTATACTCTGCTATACTCATCTTTGTATAGTTAGTAATAGGTACTATAACGCTCCATCTACAATAATGTTAATTTTAATATGTTGTTGTATATGTTCGATGTAGTTCATGTGTATGTTAATAAATAGGAATAGGCCACAATCTTACTTTATTCCATTAGTTAACGCACCTATGTTACAAATCGCTACGCCCATCGCTAAGCTTGAAGTCATATTCTAGCTTTACCGCCTGCTCTGTTCGTTATGTAAAATTGTTCTAATTCTGATATTGTTCCGTTTATATTAATTTACATGTTGATTCAGAAATGAAAATCGTTCGAATCGTTGCGTTGGGAAATGGAGTTCGGAAGGTTATTCCGAATTTATATTTTATGAATGTCCGCACTAGTGAATAATTTCTGTACTCTAGAGAATTTTCAAACCAATGCAAATGGACTGAATTTCGTCGGCCTTCTTTATATTGTTTGGTCAATAGAAATATTATTAGACTGTAAAAAGATTTAAACTTACGGTGACGGTGACGGATTAAGAATACGGAATATCACCACCCTATATCATCCCATGGGTGTCGTAAGAGCCGACAGAGGGAGCATATTATGCAGAGAACAGCACTGTAAGAGAAGGAAACTTGATACAAATCCTATACCACCCCGTTTGGCCAGCGTGGTATAGTAGGCCAATTCCTCCTTTCAAAGAAGATGCCTAGTCCAGCAGTGGACTGTTAAAGGATGATGATGACTTTTAGGTCAATAGAAATATTATTATACTGTAAATAGAAAGATTAAGGTGTGCCTTCCAAAGTGACATGTCGTGGGATCGAACAAGAACAAGACTCCCAAAAGGCTTGTGTTTCTGTCTCTTCGTTTGAACGTAGTTGTAGCTCATGTACGGCTTGTATATTTTTGTTAGTTGTAGTTTATATAGTTTGTATGTTGTCGTGGCGACGAACGGTGTGTGCATTGCACAATTTCACATTAGGATTTATTTAAATATCATAAGTAGCATTTTTACGGACTTTTTTACTGCGCGTCTAAACTTTATTCATGTAGAGAAAGAGATACTATGTGATAGAAATAGTTCCTAAATTTTGTGTAAAATTTAACTCTAAAATAAACTTTTAATTAAACTTGAATTTCTTTCTGAATGCTCTAGCAACTATAACTTAACTAAACTCTTACAAGTGTAATTGAGCTAACTGGCCCCTACAGCTCAATTTAGATTACAGGTCTGATATTACTAATTTCAGTTAAGTTTTGTCGCGTTATTTTTTGTTGTTGTTTCTTTATCCCAGTTGTCACCTATCGGATTTCTGAAGGGGTCTCCTTATACCTACTCTATCATTAGACGCATTGCAATATCATACTACTGATTAACCAGAACAAAGCCATCTGTGAATTTAGTTTACCTACGTGTTGTGTTGCTCTCTAGGGGCATATGCAGTCGACTAATGGAAAACACAGAAATATCAGCTAATTTCTTTTTCTTTTCCCAGATGGCTGCACCAGGTGCCTTGATTGTAAGTACTGTTTAATTTTACCATGAGTACGCTGGAATATTCCACTACCTACACTTCTATTGCTGAAGCAATCTTTTCGTTGTTTTTTAAACTTTCATTTCCTACCTTTGTCTAGAGTTTCCTTCCACGTTTCATTCTTTTTAATGTTTCTAATAAATGTGAGTTGCATTGTTAGTGTTTTTTGTGTATATCTTTTTGTGCTTCTTAGGATCTAATTGTGGTGAAGCGTCTTTGCTCATCCCACGGGGATTTTACTTATGCTTGTTTATTTACGAGTGCATTAAAATGACTAAGATTTATCATAAGTTTATGCTTTTGGGAATAATGTGAAGTACTGTATCATCATGATATATTTAATGCAACGTGTTTAAGACTTAGGTTCTTTTTGATTTATGAAAGGATTATCAAAAGTCAAAAATAATTATTTGATCTAAACATTTTAAAATCTTAATATATAAAATCCTTGCATTACTGACTGACTGACAGACACGCTACAGCCGAAACTACTGGTCACAAGAAGATGAAATTTAGCATGTATGTATATCCTGGAGGAGTGTAGGGTAGCACTAAGAGAGGATTTTTGGAAATTCCACCCCTAAGGGGGTAAAACTGGGGGGTCAAAGTTTGTATGAAACTTTTTATTCCTTCAATCGATCGACTCCAATCTTTGTACATTAGTTCCTCAAAGGACGATAATGAACACTAATAACTATTTTTTTGGGAATTCCACCCTAAAGAGGGTAAGATTGAGGGTCAAAGTTTGTATGTAATTTTTTATTCCTTTAATGGATTACTTCAAACTTGGTATATTGGTTACTCAAACGACGAAAGTAAACACCAAGCATTTGTTTTTTGAAAATTCCTACCATCAGGGGGCTAGATAGGGGTTCAAAGTGTGTATTAAACGAAACTTAATATTCCTTCAGTGGATTGAGTTCAAACTTAGTATATAGGTTCCTCAAATGACGTTAGTGAACACCAAGAAAGGAGTTTTCGAAGTCACCCCCCTATGGGGGTTAGGAAAAGGTGCTCCATTTTGTAATATAAAAAAAACTTCAATGGATTCCCTTGAAACTTTGTATATTGGTTCCACAAACCACGATAGTGAACACTATGACTTTGTTTTTCGAAAATTCCTACCCTCAGGGGTAAGATAGCGGTTCAAAGTGTTTATGAAACGAAATTTATTATTCCTTCAGTGAATTGACTTCAATCTTTGTATATTGTATCCTCAAATGACGATAGTGAACACTTAGAATTAGTTTTTTTTTATTCCTACCCTGGGTGGGTAAGATAGGGGATCAGAGTGTGTATGAAACTTATTATTCCTTCAGTGGCTTGTCTTCAAACTTTGTATATTGGTTCCTCAAATGACGATAGTGAACATTTTGAACCCCTATATTACGATGGGGGTTCAAAGTGTGTATTCAACTAAACTTATTTTCCATCAGTGGATTGACTTCAATCTTTCTATATTGGTTTCTCTAATGACCTTAGTAAACATTAAGAAAATCTTTTTGGAATTTCAAGCCGTAAAGGGTTAAAAAGGGGAGTCGGAATTTCTATGAAACCTTTTTATTCATTCATTGCATTAACTTCAAACTTTGTACATAGGTTTCTTAAATGACGTTAGTGAACACCAAGAAAGGAGCTTTCAAAGTCACTCCCCTATGGGGCTTAAGAAAGGGTGTCCCATTTTCTAATATAAAATAAACTTAAATGGATTCACTTAAAACTTTGTATATCAGTTCCTCAAGTGACGTTAGTGAATTCACCACTAAAACGGGGAGTTCAAAAAGGGGTCCCAGTTTATATTAAACTTTTAATTCCTTCACTAGATTTTTTTTCATCGTCCCTAAAGTGCATTTAAATTAATTTTAGTTTTATTTAGTGAAGATGAAGAGTGCTTAGATGAGTCTAAGCGATCTTCATCTTCACTAACTAAAATGTGGGATGGTTCTTTATATGACCAATAGAAGCCAAAATACTTAGAACCGTTATTTTGCTATTTTCATTTATGTTTAAGCAGGTAAGCAATTTTTATCAGTTATCTGCTGTTTTTTTTGGTGTCGGGTTGGAAAATCCTTATGGAGTCCTTCCGCCCTGGGGACAGGCCGAAGGGGACTGTTACTACCAACCCGTGTCAGGCGGGCCCCGAACAAAATCCTCTTGGCGGCGGATAAAGGTGTTAGGCTCCGCCGCCAAAACACCCAGCAGCCGCAGAGGATAGGGAGGACGGCAACGCAACAAAGCATCTCCTCTTCCTCTGTGGCCCCACCGCGACGCAACTATGGTGCGCCCCCACTTGGTCGCGGGAGAAAGGGCGCGCGGCAACGCAACACCGACACGCCTCTCCTCCCGCGACCGCGCTCGAATGCGAGGAACAGAAGAACTGTCCCTCGCACCTTTGGACGCATCTTGCGCAGGCCTCCGTCAAGCCCACGCGGAGTGTCCACTCCCGGGGTCTCGCTTAGCTTCACCGTGGGTAACCCAACCACGTTTACTGAGCCTCCCCCCTACCACGACAAGGTGGAGATCCCACGGGGGGGGGGGGGGTGTTATCTGCTTTGTCCAACTGCGGACCAAGGCTTCTCTCATTTCTTTAACCTAAAATACTAAGAAAGGGTTTTTGAACTTGGATAATATATTTTTTTTTTACAATGTCGCTAAGCTACACAAATGTATACTGCGACGGAATCCTTGACTCATTTAATTTTAACTAGCTTGTGCAGCAGCTACGCCTACATGAAATTTTTATAGTTTGTTCGAGAGTTTTCATGAACCATTAGTATAATACAAATCTAAATCGATTCAGCCATTTTTAAGATTACCCTAAATAATAAACAGAAAAACTAGCTAAATAAATAATTGGGGTACTGAAAACGGGTTAGCAACAATTATGCAATACGGTTATTTTGTAATTACAGTTTGCTTATTTTTTTTATATTCTCACACCTGTATCCCCGAAGGGGTAGCAAAGGTGTAATATTACATCCACATTTCGCAATGTTGCCGTTACCGGGCACATTGGCAAACTCCGTGCTGCTTCTGAGAATTGGGAAAAACCCAGTAATACTTTTACCCGACCCGGGAATCAAACTCGAGACCGTTAGCAGATGCATACGCTATTCACTGTACCACGGAGGCAGTCAAATATTATTTATTTGTATAATCTGTCTGTATATAAAATTCTTGCGTCACTGATTGACTGACAGATATGCTACAGCTGAAACAACTGAGCGCAAGTAGATGAAATTTAGCATGTGTGTTCCTTGAGGTGTGTAGAGGCACATCAAGAGAGGATTTTTGCAAATTCTGCCCCTAAAGGGGTTAAACTGGTTGTCAGAATGTTTATGCAACTTTTTATTCCCTGAATGGATTAACTTCAAATTTTGTATACGTATTGGTTCCTCAAATGAAGTTAGTGCACTGAACACTAAGAAAGTCTTTTTGGAAATTCTTACTTAAGTGGATAAAAAGGGGAGTTATAATTTGCATAGAACCTTTTATTCCTTCAAGAGCTTAACCTCATACTTTGTTTATTGGATCCGCAAATGACGTTAGCGAACACAAAGACATTTATTTTCGAAATTTCCCTTAAGAGGTTGGAAAAGGGATTCAGAGTTTGTGTAAAAACTTTTATTTTTTCAATGGAATCACTTCAATCTGTGTATATAAAATCTTTTTGTTACTGACTGACTGACAGACACATTACAGCCGAAATGACTGGGCGCAAGAAGGTTAAATTTAGCATGTATGTTCCTTGAGGAGGGTAGGGGTGTTTGTACAAAATATTTTATCTAATCGTAATTTACGCGTGCGAAGCAGCGGGCAAAAGATAGTTACATATAAAATCTTTCTAACTGCCCCACGTATTCGCCCGGCCACTTAACCACCTACCTATATCATTATGCTGATTAGCTATCCGTATAATTCCAACGAAATAATAATGATCATAAGCTAAAACTTCACTTTAAATGGGACAACACGCCGAAACAAATGGCACAAGAAAGTAATTAGCACAACCGGACACATCTTATAATTGTTTACAGTGAAAATCGGCGAGAAAATTCAACCGGTGTAATGAAAAATGTTCCCGGGACTTTGTCCTTCGTTCTTTATGGCCCAAGTTTTGCGGGCAGGACTTAAATTATTTTAAGTGCGGCAATTTCTGCACGCCTTGCGGTTATCGTCTACTCATGGTGATTAATGCAAGCCAACTTGGCTTTTGAGGGATTTGCACTCGAATTCACGCCAGTCCTACTTCCATCAATGTTCACAGAAGTTTCTCGAACAATAATTGTTCGGAATGTCGTGGCGATGATTTTCTGCTTTTAAGATTTGTCAATTTGGTTTTGGCTTTTGAAGTAAATGAAGTTGGTATCTTTGATAAATAAGGTGCTGCGTACCAATATTTATTTATTTATTTAATAACTTTATATACACTGAAGCGTATAAAGGCGTTCTTAATGCCTTGGGCATTCTCTCCCAGTCTACCTTAGAGTGGTGCAGAGATTAAAGTAGGTGTATTGTAGAAGTGAGTGAAGAAGAACTTTTGTATTATAAACATAATACCATATTATATACAAAGTTTAAAATACATACATTCGATAGTACAAGAATATATTAATAAATAAGTAGCCATACAAAATATAAAATATATAGTAATTATAAACTAAGGATACATAACAAATTATAATAATCTTAAATATATACATATACTAAATACCAATATACATAAACATATTATTAGGATACTTCTGCCAATTTATCCAACAACAGCTGTTTCACTCTGGATTTAAAGCGATCCTTTGTAGTAGCCATCCTGCATGATTTCTAGAGGAAGGGCATTCCAAAGAAGGATTGCTTGAATGGGAAAGGACGAGTGAATTAAAGTAGAACTATGTGAAGGACAAAGTAGGAGAAGATTGAGATTTGATTGATTGAAGAATATTGTGCATGGTTATGATGTTTGAATTTTTGCTTATAAGCCTACAGTCATCAATAATTATATAATATATTATAATATAAATATAATATAAATAATACACATCAATTCTATATTTGTAATAATTTTCCGACAGAAACAGTTCATGGATATTGAAGGATGCCCGCAGGTTCTTCTTTCCGATCCCTTGGCAATCCCTATTAAGGGGACGGCTATGCTCCCAAACATACACCGCAGATATAGCGCAGCTTTTGCGCCCAGTACTTTCGGCTGAGCTCGTCAGTCAGTTACGGAAGAATATATCTTCATAATTGAATATTTGCTCTGATGTCTATAACGGGCTGTGAATCGATTATTGACAACAGCTAAAGTAATACGGTCACGATTATAAATTAATGCATACTATTTGGTGTACATGCAGTATTGCAATTGTATATGTGTTACAAGGACTTCTTTCAATGCTCATTTATATTCATCATGCATGCACATATATTAAGCCGCTAAATATGTATCTGTGTTCTCCCAATGATTATTCTAGACTCATTCTAATGTGTGCCAGTGGCAAAATGCGTTTGCTCTATCGCCGTCTGATTAATAGATAATTCACGGACAGAAAAAGTCACATTTCTCCGTGTCTCGGCAAAGACTTAAAGTTACAGTCCTGACTGTCATGAAGGTCTGCACAGGCAGGCTTTCTAGGCAGTATAAGCACACCCAAACTACAGAGCGCTAGAAGCTGAAATTTGGCTATTCTAGGGGAGTGTAGAAGAGCACTAAAAGAGTTTTTTTTTACGCGGGTGGAACCATGGGAGCTTAGTCCCTAATATAATAACACTGCTCAAAATACGACCGACGTAAATATTTCCTTTGTGATGCATTTCAAGCTAATTCTTATTGAAAGGGGCATCTGTTTTGTCTTGAGGGATGGCACAATTTTCTGTTAAGGAATAATTCTTCATTGAAGTTTACGCCTCGGTTGATTTACAAGGAAAATTTACAACGCCACGTGCATAATGTCGCCGCACAAAACCTTTAACTGAATTCAGAATCAAGAAATTACTGCTTTCAACAAAAAGTAACTCACTTTCCCATTAACAAAGAAAATGCATAATATTTTTAATTTTAAACGGCATACAATTTTCCTGTAACATAATAGAGTTTACGCAGCCGTAATATTTTAATGCAAACATTTCACACGGAAACACTAAATACTGAGTTGAGTTGCTTCCAAATTCCGCTCTCATAATATTCACGGCGTTGTTATTAACTCACCATGTTTAAATTTCTCGCTTTAGTGAATTCAAATTAATGACAAAACAATCCATCCTGTTGAGAACTTTAATTGTTTACGAGTCTATTCTCGTTGTAGATTTCATTTCTACTACAATAAAGTCTTTACTGTCTGCACCGCGCCGTGTATAAACTTGCGTCGTTCAAAAACGTGATGCTCTTTGTAACAAGCGACAAAGTAATGGTGTACTACATTATATTTTACAGCACAAAGATCCACAAAAGCAAAGGGTACGTCATTAGAACGCTCGTAAATCTCGCAGATATAAAACTGCAAACAAGTAATTACTCTGACCCAAAGATTTGAAATAAAAGGACCCGAGATTAAAAACAGTTTCAGCGGTGTCCATAGAAGAGGAAGTAAATCCAGCAAAAAACAGATAAGCGAGCGCCGGGGCGTACTTAATTTGAAACGGTTTTTAAAGCCGAGCATAATATTTCCCTCCGAATCGCAGATTCGTTACGTTATCTAGAAGCAGGTTTTAATTAAATTTTTCAACTATCAGATGGGACAAGGGTTCACTTAAAATACGACTCATAAACTTGTATCGTTTGTTTCAGTCGGAACTGCTCAGCCGTTGATTGGCGAGTCGATAAAAATTGTCAATTAAATGAAAAATCGTAAAAATCCCTGTTTCCCGAATGTTAAACGGATAGAATTAAAATTTTATTTTGCGATTCGACGGGAGCCATATAATGCTTGTGTATTTTAATAAAATGAAATTACTAAGGACGGTTGTAAAATTTAAGGACTTTTGAATTAATGGGGGGAAGTGTAATTGAGTCAGTCGGATTTGCGTACGAAACATCATTTTATGTTTACTCCATTTGGGGCCTGTTCGTTCTTCCTACTTGGAATGTGTCTAACAGTCAAAATAGTTGGGATTGCGTTGTTTGAGTGGTTCTCGTGAAATTCCTTTGTTCACTGTCAAAGCTAAAATGGAACGTTTCAGTTGCCGAAAGTTCGTGTTCCACTTTGTTATTCTGTTTTATTGCATTCGGCCATTTTGTGAATTCATTTTTGTATTGCGAAATGAAGTTATGTTTGTTATGATCGAAAAATTGATTGTTTTATTCCGTCCGTGTTTAATTGTTAAAACGAACACAAAGTTGTCGCCAGTTGACTGATGTCCGTACAAACGTAGCCGTTGTATATAAAGTTTCTTCGTAAGTGCTTGTGAAAGGGAACCATCTGGTAGTAAATCTTTTCTCCATATAGTTGGAACATTATTTACCGCCACGGAAACTGGTGCGAGAATACCAACAATTATTAGTTTTCTTGTTTTGTTTTGCGGTGAAACTTCATACATCGGAAGCGGAATGGTAGTTTTTCTGATTTATAGACTCTACTGTTATTTTGGCTGAGGACGTGATGTGGTAGTGCTAGTGGATGTTTTACTAATGTTCATTATTGCTCCTTAGTTTATGGAGATTTATTGCTTGTTATTAGTATTACAGATACTTTATTATCTATTTTATTATATATTTGACTGCCTCGTTGGTCTCGCGGCATAAATATGCGCGTGGGATTGGGAGGTCTCGGGTTCGATCAAAGTGTTATTGGGTTTTTCCGTTAGGAAATTCTCAGTAGCAGCTCGGTGTCTGGTAATGTGCCCGGTACGGCAATAGGCTCGCCCCCTATTACGTGGGACTAAAATAAATCTGGCGAAAAGTGGGTGTAGCAATATACCTCTGCCTACCTCTTCGGGGATATAGGCGTGAGACTATGTATGTATGTATGTAGATACTTTATTATTATATTTAGTTATATAGTATTCTACTCTTGCCGTCAATTTGGTGTCAATGTTATCACAATAGTTTCCCGGTTCTGTGCTTTATTCGCGATTTGAGTTTACATTGTAGGAACATTTTGTTGTCATTCAGTTTCATGAATATTTGTACTTGTATTTATCTGCGTGGTGCGTTGTTTGCATTGGTGCAAACCTTTTCCATGAATGTATTAGCGTTCTATTGACTTGCATATGCATTTATTGATTGCTATAGTAGGTACAATGTACTATAACACAATCACGTAAAGTAACCGACAATAGACAACATACAAAATGAGACAAGAAATTCGGTTTGTAATCATGTCATTCGAATTATGAAAAAAAGAAGTACGACTCTGAGGCATAATGATGCTTCAGAGTCGAGTAGTTGTATCAACCTAGGCTAGAAAATGTCCTAGCCTAGATTGATAGAACTACCGATAGGACACTCCCAAACGTAAATTAATAAAATGTCTTTAATACTTTAAATATTAAAGGTTAAAGCGTTATTAAAACTGCCGCATTTTACTTACCAAGAGCATCATAGAATTTTCACTGCAACGATTTTTCTCCTAAGACTGCGTCTCATGGCGCTATTATGCAAAAATATGACCACTACACTTTTATAGCGTGTGTTTATTTTTAATTGCGTAACTTCATGATAGACAGGGCGCGTTTTAGTTTCCAAGTGCTCCCAGAATGGCCATTGTTGCTGTAGCGATTTTCATATGGTGATGATACACCTGAGCATTGACTTGCAACAGAACAGCGAGCATTCGCCGTTTTTGTTTTGTCGAACTGAGCATCGAACAGAGCCGAAAATTTCCACGATCTTTTTAGAGAACACTTTTAATCAGCAAAATGTCAAAGCAAATTTGCTGTCAATTCGCTAGAATGCTCGTCAGAATACATACATACATACATAGTCTCACGCCTATATCCCCGAAGAGGTAGGCAGAGGTATATTGGTACACCCACTTTTCGCCAGATTTATTTTAGTCCCACGTAATAGGGGGCGAGCCTATTGCCGTACCGGGCACATTTCCAGACTTACATACGAAAAAACCCAATAACACTTTGCCCGACCCGGGGATCGAACCCGAGACCTCCCAATCCCACGCGCACATTGATGCCGCGATACCAAGGAGGCAGTAACGAATCAGAATGTTCGTAAGAATGCTCGCTCAAACACGTTTGTTTTTCTGTTTTGTAACATTCTCAAGAATACTAAATACAGGTGAATCCTCAAATGTATCGCCACCATTAAATATTTTTACGTAGGTATATTTATTTTGGTGTATGCTACTTTTTATCATTCTCTCGGCAAGTTGGTCGAAGTTAGACTATACGTCTGCTCCCAACTTCGTCTGTGGGCTTTTGTTTTTATGCATTTTAAAGTTCCGCCGCTCTTGTTTGTGCGAAGATTTTACGACTTTTTTCATCTCAATATTACTAACGGTATTTGCGTTGGTAAATATGTTTGTTTATGTTATATGTGGATGCGTTTTGTTTTGATCAAACCAGCGACTCCTTTTTAACTAAATAGATAGCGAATGAAAGAACAATGCCCATTTCTGGCCCAGTTTGGAACTCATGAACAGCACAATAGAGTTTCAATTTGTTGTTGAATAATCCTTTTTATTTATAACTTAATTTATAGGCGTTACTAAAGGTGTGCCGAGAAACTTATTCAATAAATAGATAGGTTTAAAAAGATGTGTTAACGTCGAAATAGCCAACACGGAATAGATCAGAAATTGCCAGTAAAGAAATTATAATATTAAATCGATTATCTTAATCGATTTCACATTTTCTCTACTCAAAATGATTTTAGTGACTAACAAATCTTTACTTGGTCCTGAAACATTTTTAATTGTTTACTTTGAGGTATGTAAGCGATTAACTACAAATAATTTCGATTTTGAATCAAATATATAGATATATAACCTAGGACCGAAATCTATATCGATTAATAAATACCATTTAAAAACTGTAAAATGACAACACTTTTTCTGGCTTTCTAAATGTCAATATTGTCATATTTAATTTATTTTGATCGTTTTGTTTTGCGCGTGTTCATTGTGAATGTGTGTATGTGTGTGGATCTTTTACGACTTTTGGCTTTTCCTTTCGTATGTCTTCCTTTACCAAACGAATAACTCATTCCTTTCTACTCAAAACTACGAAATACTGTAACTATTCAAATAAAAGTACGTACACACCAAATGTTTTTTGAGCATATAAAAGTACTTCTTGTAATAAAACTATGAATGTAGCGAACCTCTTATCAATGTCAAAATTCTAGTTTATCACTCTTTTATCGAATGCAATAACAATTACTACGATTTTTGACGGTTCACACCTGGGCCGTACGCGGCGTCTCTAAGAAAAATGAGCATTGTTCTTTTCTTCTTTGCCAATTCAACTGATTCGACTGCTTTGTTCATAGCATCAAAATCATTTTAAATCTTACTAAACAAACATTTTAGACCATTGTGGAATAGAAAATTATTTTATATTTTTTATACATAAAAGGAATTATTCATTTTTGCACTTTCTTTAAAAAAGCAGCCACTTAGACAGCGTTGTACGAACACAGTTCGTACAAAGCTGTCTTAGTTATTATTAGTACAAGAGGGATACAATACTTATGCTAAATCTATGTAGTAGTAGTTAAATGTATGTTCAAACAATAATTAAATGTTTATTTGATTTAGTCCTAAAACAATTATTTTACTGCCACTATCAAAATTATTTATCTTCGGTTCGGTGGACAATATTTGCGTGTAAAACTGTTGCCAAATGAAATAAAATAGAGGGTTATTTTATCGTAGTCATATGTAATGGAGCTAATTAAGGGCGGATATGGCCGGTTAGATAACGTGGGCCTATAGCTGGGGTGTTGGTTTATAGATACGTTTTATTGGTTTTTGAGATTTGTGCTAATGGCCACTGGTTTAGTTTTTGGGTTCGTTTTGATGAAGATAATTATATGTAGCGGTTTGTAAAGACCACTTTCTCATCGAAAATTAATTCAACGTAAGGTCGCAGGTTAAGAAAGTTGCACGAGGGGTCTCAAAGAATATCTTATGTAGATTCGAGATTTTGGGACGGAAGTCTTCATGGGTTAGTGTTGGGATGACTAGGTTTTCTAGTGCCCCAAAATCCAGGCTCTCCGAAGCAGGTAGCTAGCGACTTGCAATTAATAGGAACCACGGTAGTCGAAATCAGAACATAATTTAAGTTTACGTCATCGAAGCGGAAGACGTCTTTCTCCTGAAAGACGTCTTCCACCAAAATAATAAATGTAAAAAACATAAATGGATATGCTTGTGTCTTATCATTTTATAAATTTCTTTGCTATTTAATTAATCCGTAATATTATTGGAGACACATTAATTTTCCATAACGTCAGATAAAAGTATACTCATTACATTTTAATACAAGTGTAATTCGGGATTACGGAAGCGCATACAAAGCTTCGATATTACCAAACATTTTAAAAGGTATTCCTTTAAATGTATGTTGTAATTACTTGTATGGATTAAAGCAATCAGTGAGGTACGTTTCATTTTGTTCGTATAAATGAGATGCCTTTGTGAATGACGGCTGTTCGCGAGTTCAGTTTGCCTTTTGTATATGTGCGTAATAAGATATTTCGCCGACGTGTTTTAATTGCGTTAACGAGTACTTTGTGATCGAAACTTTTGGTTTTGGTCTCGTGATCACGGGAAAAATCTTCACTATAATAGCAACCACATTATCATAGGGAAGGTTATCAAAATTTTACTCACGATGAAGGGAGCAGAACAGACAGGTATTTTTGCCCATATAAATTATCATAACATATCTAGGACGCCAATATTCTGGAGGCTATTTATTATACTCTCAAAACATACGGAAAAAGAAACAACAAGTTTAAGTCACTTTTCAGTTTCAATAAATTATTTCTATATAATCATTTGAAGGCTGTTTTTTTACCTTTCCTATTAGTATCATACATTAACTACCTACTCATTGCTGACTAATAGCTCAAAATGGGCAATTTCTAAAATGACAACACCAGTATGTCCACCTAGTAAAGAAAGAAATACCCAAAATGTTATCAACGGGTCAGTAATAAAAAACAAAGGTGACGTTCCGTGATAGCGCTTCGAGAGACAAAGATGGATGGTCCACGGGTAGGGACGTGTTATCACTGTCGCCCTTATCAGCACGACGATATTCTCTTTAATTGCTTACGTTTTTACTACCGGACCGTTTTTGGGAGTTGTTGCGGGTGTTTTTGTTTGGTATTAAAGAATGTAGGGATGTAATTTATACTATCTGTATTTATAAAATCCTTGCGTTATTGACTGACTGACAGACACGCTACAGCCAAAACTATTGGGCACATGATGCTGAAATTTGGCATGTATGTTCCTTGGGGACCGTAGGGGTGCACTAAGAAGGGATTTCCCAAAATACCCACGGAATCGGGTAAAACGGGTGAATAAAAAAATGTGCGGGCGTAGCTGCGAGTGTCCTCTAGTTATGTATAATAGGCTCAGTCAACGCAATTTAATATGATACATGCCTATTAAAGAGATTTTGAATAGATTATTCGTACAAAATAATCCTAGCATGATAATAATTATTCGTAATTTTATACGATCTCGTGAAACCATTTTTCAAAATTTCAAAATATGGTTTATTATCTTCTGTATATATAAAATCCTTGCGTTACTGACTGACTGACAGACAAGCTACAGCCGAAACTACTCGGCGAAAGAAGCTGAAATTTTGCATGTATGTTCCTTGGGGACCGTAGGGGTGCACGAAGACGGGATTTCCCGAAATTCCCACGGGATCGGGCAAAACGGGGAATTCGAAAATATATGCGTGCGAAGCCGCTGGCGTCGACTAGTCACCACATAATATTATAATGATTTTTAAAATACTCGCAGTTAAATGAATTATTTTGCATCTCTTTTTTTCTGATGCGTTTTCCGCGGTAAACATGGCTACTAAATATTCGATATGTCACCGCGTTTCGGATTGGTTTATTTACAATGCACTTATGCTGACAAAATCCATAATTCAACATGTTTGCAGAGAGATTTTATACATTCATCAGTATTTATCCACAATAATATTTACGTATCCATAATACAATTACTGATGGTAGAATAGTTTTGTTGGGTTATTGGGCGACTGTCCCGAATGGAACTGACCTGAATGTGGCGAATCGCCACTTTTTAATATTATTATTTTTTCTGTAGGCGATTGGCCTGAAGTAAATTTATTTGCGGGTCAATCACCACCTCTAGAAATTTGTAGTAGGCTATTGGCCCACATATTGTATTTTATGCAATACAGTAACGATAAAGTACACTCAAGTACAGAAGTATTATGGTTGAAATATTTTTATTGCTATGAAATGAGACAAAAATTAATCACAAATGTTTTTATTAATATAAAATCTACTTAATGGTGATCACTAGATATTTGTATAATTGTACTTATATACCAATGATCATGTAATAATAAAAATATGCGTTATAAAACTAGAATAATTGGCTTAAATGACCGTTATATTAAATGACCGTGATATTGTCAACCTTTTTCTATTGCAATAGTTGGGGTGGTCAATTCGAGGGTGCGTGGTGGGTTCCTCTTTCCTTCCATTAGGTTACGACTGTACTTTTTAACTTTTATTCCCCAAAATAAAATACGGGCCACTAGCCCACTACAAATTTCTAGAGGTGGCGATTAACCCGCAAATAAATTTAGTTCAGGCCAATCGCCTACAGAAAAAATAATAATATTAAAAAGTTGCGATTCGCCACATTCGGGTCAGTTCCATTCGGGTCAGTCGCCCAATAACCCGTTTTGTTACTTATGTAACCTTTGCCACTGACAATACATCACGAGTAGTGCAGATATAATATGCACAACATTTTAGTTCTGAAACATTGAGTTCTTTGTCCAATTTTTTATTCAAACTGGAGCAAGGATTATCTCCAATGCACTCACTCACTCCTGAAAGCTCTAAAAAAAGATGTCGACGGTCCAGCGCACATTCGATTAGCCTAGTACCCATATGCTAGGTCTCGCCTAATAGGGGGCAAGCCTAGCCCGAAACTAAATTCTCTGCGACAGAATTACCAATTCGTACAAGAGTCAAATTTCCGAATGGACAGAGATGAATGAATATTGCTATTGCTGACAAACTGCAAGAGTGTCGTCTACGCTGGTATGGCCACGTCTTACGTCAACCGGCATCTTACGTGGGTAACAAATGTCTTGCCATGCTACCTCCACCGGGCCCCGGTAAACGGGGAAGGCCAAAGAAATGCTGGCTGGACGTCGTAAGTGATGATATGCGTGCCAACCAACTAACCACCAGGGATGCTGAAGACCGTGCGAAGTGGAGGAGACAAAGCCGGAAAGCGGACCCCGGGCTCCAAGGCGTAGGTTTTGGAGCGCAACCGGGACAGCGCTAGGATGATGATGATGATGATGAGAGATGAATGAATATGTAAGTATTTGTATCATATTTACTATATTTATTTGTATAACGTTTATATGTACGTACGTTGTATATGACATGATGAGATTAACTGCATTTAAACTTCAAATTACCACTTACGAAGTACAATCCTTAGCATACATACGAGAGTAGCAACTCAGATCATCTTAAACTGGTAGCAAATCAAAAGTTCCTCAACATTTACGTGAAAGCTATTATACATTTAATCTGTGGCATTATGTGGATGCTCTGTGCTCGCTTATAAACAACGTTTTGATAACACCATTAAACTTTATGTTACAAAACTTTTATAGCTGTAGTAGGGATATAAAAATGAGGATATATCAGGCCCGGCAGTAGCGTTACTTACTTTCACGTATGATGTAGGTATGTAGTTCATACATACATACATAGACTCACGCCTGTTTCCACGAAGGGGTAGGCAGAGGCATATTAAACGCCCACTTTACGCCAGTGTTTTGATCCCACGTAATAGGTGGCGAGCCTATTGCTGCTTTTCGGGATATTTTGATTGCCAGAGCCTCGTCCGTTGATCGGCAGGTGCACCACTTGCAGGTGAGGTTGGCTTGGGACCCTAAGTTCTTGGTGGGAACCATATGCAGGTATGTAGTTCAAATGTGCAGAATGCTGTGGGTTCGATCCCCAGATGCGAGAACTTTGCATAAAATGCACAAATTTTCGTTTTGAGTATTCGTGTGCTTTGTTTCCAATCCTGTGTCGCAGGCGTATAACAAGAAAACTTTTATATGTGCCCGCGGCACAGATTGTTTTTCTAAATCTAAGACTTAGGGCTCTATCAGACAGAGAGCGGTCACGCGGTCAAGCGGTCTGTTTTGCGTTCTTTGTGTTATATTACGTTACACAGGGTCCTATCAGACAGAGAGCGGTCACGCAGTCTATGTAACGTAATATAACACAAAGAACGCAAAACTGACCGCTTGACCGCGTGACCGCTCTCTGTCTGATAGAGCCCTAAGTCTAATTGTTAGTTCCGGCTTTGTAATAAAGCCTAAAATATATTCTTTGACTTGGTTTTAGTGCTTAGCTGAACTTCAGCAGTATACTAATACTGCTGAATAATATCCGTCTTGTTGAAATAGCTTTAAGTACATGCTGTTGATGCAATCTCGAAAGTTAATATACACAGATAAAATTTTAAGGCAGCGATTTGATCTAATTCAGCTATTTTGGTATTCTGTGTAATTGTTTTGTGTTAAAATAACCATTCTTCTTGTTTATTCCGTAAGAAATAAATAAAGAGAACTTGAAAACCCTCACTTTGTAAAGATTCATTGCTTTGAGTGCTCTATTTACACCATAAAGATAAAATGTGAGTGATACCAACCTTTGTTCTTTAACTTGGTCCATTTTTCTTTTCTACATTAAAGGAATTTAATTCTAAAAGAAAAAAATCTTACTCGCCAACTCTTTTGCGATTCAATTAGATAATCCTTTTTGTTGAATATTTAAATGCAGTTTTGATTTAAATTCTACGTTTCGCTGTGAGCTTTCCAACTTTGCTTGAGGCAAACATAAAAAGAATAAGTCAAGACTTGGAACAAGTATTCTATTTGTTTGGTAAGCGATTTGTTTGAATTGGTCTCTAGTTTTCAAATGTTTGTTTTAATATCTACTAGCTATTGATCGATAATATACGATATTTCAAAGTAACAGCGCTATCACTAAGTGCTTATTACATTGACTTTCTGTAGGTTATTATAACGTTTCTTCATGATTAGTGTGTCTTTAGTCTTTTTATAAGCCGAGCTTCGGCTTATGATCTAATAGAGCTTCGGTATTCAATAATTGATGAAGAACTATAGAAAAAACGGCATTTTGTCGGTAAATCATAGTTGCCATTGATTTTTCTATTATTTTGCAGCATGTCTCCCCAGAACATTGAGATGCTGCAGAACTTTGCAGTTTCCTTTGCATGGGCGGAACATCAATATCAGAAGTCCACAGAGTGCATAATTTGGCAAACCCTGTTTTCATGGTCGTTGTAATGAGTTAAAATTGGACCTCATAGTAGTCTTGGAGGCTGCGTAGTCTCAAGTTAGAGGGCTGGCTTTTGTTTTGGAGGCAGTAAAGACAAATTAAATGTAAATTTTGTTACTGAGGGCGAAAAAACTACACATTGAAAAGAAAAATTTGTTGCAATATAGCAAAAAGTTGTAGAGAATTAAAGAAGAATGGCCATTTTTGACCTAAGCATGTATAGAGATGAAACTTATTTTAAAATTAAGGTTATTTTTTAGTGTAATGATTTCACTAACAATTATATTTTATAGAAGTCTAGGTAAAAAGAAAAGTTTTGGGTTGTAAAGATGTTCTAGAACTCGTGAACGCATCCTTATCAAAATATTTTTTATTCGCTGCATTGTTATATTATCTGTGCCCGATAATTCTCATAGAGATATAAGATAATACTTCCTTGTTTAGCTACGTTCCATTTCACTTATACCACATCTTTATCAACTAGTTTTGTCAAAACCTCGAGAAAACCTAATTTTATATATAAATTGAATCAAGTTGTTAAAAGCTTATCATAAATGAATGTATTTTTTATGTTAAAAGATATAAAAAGATAAATATAAATGTATTTCTGCCGTTGAAAACATTGGATAAGAATGCAACGGAACGTTTTTGACGTAAAGACGCCGCCGGTGACATTGGACATGGGAGAATCTGTCAAATTAATACGAACTAATTTCGGTGTATTATGTAATTCCTAGACCTTTATAAGAAAAACTGTCTTTACAGTATAATTTCTTGATCATAGAGCTACTTGTTTTCGTACATTTTATCTATATACGCAATAATTCATTATCAGGTCATTCAATGTATGAGAAGTGGCCATTGTTCTTTGCAACTCATCATGTTTTGAATTTTTCCTGTGCGGCCAATAATTTTCTAGATTTACTAGAAAACCTATTTGTACCACTTTTTTCAAAATAGCGGCCGCAGGGCAAGGGCTGCAACCCCGCAAACTTGGATTTATCTTAACACTAAGCCCCGCTTGGCATCTATGAAAATTTTACATTTCAATGGACTAAATATCTTCATCATCGTGGCAGAGAGCCTGGCACAGCTGAGCGAGATGCTGCACAGCCTAAATGGAGCCTCTCGACGGGTCGGTCTCGGCATGAACTTGGATAAAACCAAGATTATGTTCAACGAACACATTGTGCCGGGATCGGTTTATGTCGACGGATCGATGCTCGAAGTTGTTCAAGAGTATGTCTACCTTGGGCAAGTAGTCCAGCTTGGCAGAAACAACTTCGAGATAGAAATCGACCGCAGGATCCAGTTGGGTTGGGCATCGTTTGGCAAGCTACGTCGAGTTTTCTCTTCGCCCCTACCACAATGCCTGAAGACCAAAGTCTTCAACCAATACGTCCTACCTGTTATGACGTACGGTGCCGAGATGTGGACACTCACAGTGGGACTAGTCCACAAACTAAAAGTCACGCAGCGAGCTATGGAACGGGCTAGGCTTGGCGTCTCTTTGAAGGATAAAATTCGAAACGAAGTTATCCGACAAAGAACCAAAGTTACCGACATAGCTCACAGAATCAGTAGGCTCAAGTGGCAGTGGGCTGGCCATATCTGTAGAAGGACTGATGGCCGATGGAGCAAGCGTATCCTAGAGTGGCGAACACGTCTCGGCAAGCGTAAGGTAGGGCGGCCCCCGGCTAGGTGGACCGACGACCTGAAAAAGGTGGCTGGGACAGACTGGATGCGGAAGGCTGAGGACCGTGTACTGTGGCGCGTGTTGGGAGAGGCCTATGTCCAGCAGTGGACTTCGATAGGCTGATTGATTGATTGATTGAAATATCTTCATATTAAATTTATAATAGCCATGGGTCAGTTTTAGCCGTTTCTCTTGTCACAATATAAACTATGGTTGATACTTATAACCAAGGAGATGGAAAGGTTTTTGTTAGCGTAAGTGACGTCAAGTTAGTAGGTGTAATGTGGTGGCGAAGTTTAAGGTTTCGGTTGGTACTCCCGGTCGGATCGAATCGAATCTGACATCGACACTTCACCATAAGAGAATGATTACATACAATTCTGTTGAGGCTACCTATGCTTTGTATGTCAAGTCTCCACGAGAATTGTGTTCCCATGCTGGCAATTCATACGTACATATCTAACACCTTCAGCTATAACGTGAATACGTAGATGTAAAATAATCGTTCCTTTTAAATTTCACGAGTCGCATTTTCTCATTACCATCACATGTCACATATTAATGTATAGCATTGTGCCTTTCTACTCCCCGCGTCTAGATTACAAGACCACAGTACCTGATAAAGTAGAATACGAACAATTGCAGTAGGTACCACCTCAGGGCACTCTGCCCATGATTAGTGCCACAATGGCTCCCTCCAACTCCCTCTTTCAATTGTCCGGATGCATTACCCTCCCGTTATTCTTGTGGCAATAAACTCGGATTCAAATAATGGAAGTATTTTGCTCCAGTTTTGTTTGTCTTGATCGGGATTTCACTTTGGTGAGGAGAATAAGAATACTGGATTGGAAAGAATATTAAACGGACTGACCCAGATTAGTGCAATGTTACAATCTTACAATGGCTCTCATTGAACATATTTCCGGCGGCAAAACATTAACAGATTTCAAGAAACCTATCCTACTTGGTGATCTCCATAATATCTAAGATATCCTTGTTAATTCCAAAACTTCAAATACAGTTTGGCGTGTTTAATCATTGGGCTGGATAACATTGCTAGTATTGCTACTACTCCACATTGTTTTTACTTTTCGTACGTTGCTTTAATGTATGGTTCTAAACACGATATTAATTCACAGTATTCTTTACAAGTAATGTATTACCAAAGTGTAATATACTCTAAAGCAGACTGTTGGATAAGTGTAATCAAGACCATGTCTATACTGATAAAACAAACCCAGCCAAGCAGTGCAACGAACGAAATTCAAACAGCCAACGCAACTTAACTACTTAGCGAACACATTAAAGTTTCAAACATTACTTTTTACACATCACAAAAGCAATATACTCCCATTGAAAGTTCAAACGTGCATAAATCACTAAGTCTACACTAGTTCGGTACTCCCGCAGTCGAGTCTATAGTTCCAAGACTTGAGTTCGCGAGTTTGCGACCAACAATGAAAGTCTAGCGACTTGCGACTTGCGACCACGTCTGCAAGTCAATGGGCTTAGGTTCGACTTCTCAAACTTAGTATTGTATCATTAAACGTAGTTTAAAATACGCTGTGCAGTTATGACGTATATGAAACTCGTTGGAACTCCCAACTTTCGGGTAATGCATTTTAAGTACAGCGTTTAAATCTGACGGAAGTTTTCTCTTTGTGTTTTTGTTATGCTAAGGAAATGGTTGCGCCGATTGATGAATAATTCTGTCTTGTTAAACTTATAACAAGACAGAATATTTGCACAATCGGCAGATAGAAGGAGATGTTAAAATATGATCAGAACCGTATTATCTTATACTAATTACGAGTATAAAGCTGAATAGTTTGTTTGTTTGTTAGGTTGAATATAATCTCAGGAACTACTGGTCCGATTTGAAAAATTCTTTCAGTGTTAGCTAGCCCATTTATCCAAGAAGGTTATAGGCTATATAACATCACGCTGTGGGCGACGGGAGCGGAGCAGTAGCCTTAAATAACGCGGGTGTAACCACGGGCCTCCTCTAGTTGATACTAAAATGGATGTATTGGATCGCGTAATTAAAAGAAAACGTGTTATTTACTAAGAAAGTTTTTGTGAATTTTATTGCTAATCAGTCATAACTTAAAAAGCTTTCCTGATGTTCTGAGGTAATTGTTTAATGTTATTGCGACGCGAAAACAAATGTTTTTAAATCGAAGTTTTAAAGTACGTGTATAAAGACTGTAAGGAATATCACTGCAGTTTCATGAAGTTCAATCAGGAGTTTTGGCCTGAAACCTAACAAACATCCATATATGTATCTATCCACCCTCAAAAACCTTCACATCTAAGTAGTAGAACATGTGAAGATAAAATTATTTTAGCAAGGACGAAGCAGAGAAGTTGTTTACATAACGCGACGATGTTGAAACTAGTTTGCAATTATTGTGAGACTTAGCAGCTAATCCCGGCAACAATGTTCTCACTACACCAGAAAGGGTGGCACAAGGCAGCTCGAACTACAATACAATAATTATCAAGCTGCATGCGAGCCCGAGATTATAACGAACACAGATCGTGTGTGCTTGAACATCAGTGTTTATTGCGAGCGTAACCTATGACTGAACGCCGTAGAGATAAGTTTTGCTAGGGTATATATGTATGGCGCGTGCGGCCTGCAAAGATTGTGTAGTATTGAAGATATTGTTCAATGAGAGTATGAATGATACGTTGTTTCCAGCGTAACACTTCCTGAATAATTATTAGGTACCTATCAATAGTGGAAGAATATTGATTCGGCTGTGGTCAATTTAAAAATGATCAATATTCTTTCTCAGAAAGCTTCTCAATTTAGTAACAGTTCCTAATCAATTGCTTATTCATAACCTGAATAATTATAATTCCAGCGCTTTGCCTTATAAACTGTCCCAGTTGAGTAACGGATCTATTACTGCTATGAGAAGGATTTCGTTATTTTATTTATTAATCTTTATATACAAACAAGTGTACAGAGGCGGACTTAATGCCACAGGCATTTTCTACCAGTAAACTTTTGGGTGATGCAGAGAAATAAGTAATGTGTGCTAAAATTGATTTAAAATAAATCCCACCCAAAAACACATTTATAAGATTTGTAATATATGTACTTACATACCATAAATTTCATAATCTTATTCTGTAACGGATGCCAGGAATCGAACCTTTGCTAGTCCGCTACAGTGTGCTGGTAGTGTGCTGCTGACGTGTGCCTACGACGATGCGTGTTCTTCTATGTGTGTGGACTGTATGGCTTCGATGTGTAAGGGCTTCAGAAATGAAACATCTTCATACGTTGAGAGCGATGCTGTTCAGATGTGCGGTGCTTGATGGTTACATAGGTCACAAGATGGTGGATGGGACGCCAACAACTGGCCGAATACATGGTCGCTTAAGTACCTCGAAACTTTACCTTATCGACGACCATCGCACCGAACACGTGCACAGAAAATCTTTCGTTTATTTTTATTTCAAATATAGTACAAATGTTACGTATGATTCGATCCTATTATACATACATACATGTTCTATACATCGTTAGATAGGTCTCATTTAGTTCTATCTATTGGTATACAATACCTAAACCTAACTATTAGCGTCACTAAGTTATTCCATAAAAACTCCCAAAAAATGCTGCCACACAAGGGCCCTCCCACTATATTTTCTATTGAAAAACTATTGTATACTAAATTTATATATATAATTGGTAGGCCGTTGTGTGCAACTATATGGGGCATCTATTAAAACAAACACCATGAAAATATCTTTATTCAATTCGAACCTATTACATGATAACTTTTGAGTCATAAAGAAAATACAGAATTTCTTAAGTAAATACTATCGTAAGTAAACAAATTTTATGATAAACATACGAATGTTTGTTACTATGCTTATTTTAACTATATAAGGTAATAACTAGCAATAAAAAGGTATCTAGACATGATTTCAAGTCTATATGAAGCCAAAAAACTCTTATAAAACTATAAAACGAATATGTAAACAAACAGTTGTTTTATGAAGTATTAACTCTTATCTGTCACTACTGATAACGCTATTTATGATTCGATATCTAAGGTCCCTACAGTTAGCACAAGTTTAAGACTAATGTTCATGTATTACATAGTTGTTTTATATTAACAATCTAACCATTTACACAATTTTAGCTATTTTGTAACGTTTTGACACGTCCGGGAACCGAACCCGGTGTACCGCACGATTAGATAACACTGATTTTATATGATTTTCACTCGCGGTTTCGAATACACTATTCACTGTCATAGTTTTAATGTCTGTCGCGAACATCTCTCCCGCCGTGCAGCAACGCGCGTGACCCGTCGTGTGGCGGTGCTGCAGAGCACCCAGTGAGCGACGCCTCGTCACTTGGGCAGGGGGACCAGCTTCTTAGCCGGCCGTTTGAGGACGCCTGCTGCTGTGCGCACCTCGACAGTGCGTATGGCGCCGTCGGCGCCCGGGTAGACAGCCACAACTCGACCGCGCGGCCAGGTATTGCGCGGGAGTTGGCCGTCGGCGATCAGGACGGGGTCGCCGACCTCGAGGTTGAGCCCAGACCCATGAGGCTCCCGCCGGTGCTGCAGCTCGGGTAGGTACTCGCGCACCCAACGGCGCCAGAACATGTCGGCGAGGATTTGGGCGCGCCGCCAGTGCTTGCTGCTGTTGAGGTCAGCCTCGCTGAACTCGCCCAGCGGAGGGAGGCGAGCAGAACCACCGAACAGGATGTGGTTCGGGGTGATGGCCTCGCTGTCTGCTGCGTTGACGGAGACGTGTGTGAGGGGTCGACTGTTTACTGTGTACTCGACCTCACACAGTAGTGTAGCTAGGACTTCTTCGTGTGGATGGCGCTCGTGAAGGACCGTATAGAGGGCGGTCTTCACGCACCTGACGAGGCGCTCCCATGCGCCCCCCATGAATGGCGCTGAGGGGGTGATGAAGCGCCATATGATGCCACGGCGACTCGCTCTCATCTCTCGGTCGGCACCGTGCATGTTGGTGCCGTTGTCCGAGTAGATCTCTGCGGGGCAACCTCGGCGCGCTGCGAACCTGCGCAGCGCCAAGATTGCGGAGTCGGCGCTCAGGCTGGCGGCGACCTCCAGATGTACTGCCCTGGAAGTGAGACATGTAAACAGTGCCACATAACGTTTGTGACGCTGTCTACCGACGGTTACGGAGAGCGGCCCGAAATAATCAAGACCCGTGTAGGTGAAGGGCCTCTGATGGTGAGCAAGGCGCGTCTTCGGATGGTCCCCTGTGGCTGGCTCAGGCGGCTGCGTTTTTCTAATGCGGCATGGTAGACATCTATGTACTATTTTCTTTGTAGTCGGCCGCAGACGAAGAATCCAATAGTGTTGGCGTATTTCATTGATTACCAACTCTGTACCGCTGTGATGTAATTTTCTATGCGTCCAATCTATGTATAGCTGTGTAATGCGATGATCGCCGTCTAAGATCGGCGGTCTCTTTGTTTGTTCGGAGATTTCTTCTGTAGCTATTATACGACTGCGTAGAGTGATCATTCCGTTGTTCATCTCCACGGGTAACGAATACAGGCGGCTGTCTCTGGCGACACCTCCTTCGCGCCGCAGCTCTTGGAGGTCGGCGCCGAAAGGAGTTTTCTTGGTTTGCCTTCACAAGAAGGTCCTCGGCGTCGCGGTTGTGTTCTGTGGGGAGAAGCACGAAGTTTCGGGAGTCGGCGGCTGGACGAGGTGCCGCTCTGCCCGACTTGATGTTGTTCTTCGTCTTCGTCACGTGACGCCAATCTGGATCCTTCTGTGTTCTATTGTGTAGAACCTTCTCTGTGGGTTTCTTACATAAATCTATATACTGTGGAACTCTCGGTGGTGCTCGTAAGAGCCTTTCCAATTTGGAAAATCTATACGGGTCCGGTACGGCTTCTATAATTCTATATGTTCGACGTTTCTCTACAGCTGTCAGTGTGCGCTCTTCGCCTGTCGCGTCAGGGCCGATGTGCTTCTCTACGGGCCATAGTGACGGTTCTTCGTACAGGAACGACGGTCCGGTGTACCACTCGTGTTCGGAGTTAAAGCTGTTTGGCACGTCGCGTGTAGCCGCATCCGCCGCGTTCATCTTCGTAGGTACCCAGCGCCAATCTTCAACTTTACTATGCTCTTCTATGGCGGCTAGGCGGTGCGCGACGAATGGTTTGTACGCCCGTGCTCCTTTTCTTATCCACGTTAGTACGGTCTTGCTGTCCGTCCAGTACACGACGGCCTCGGGTTTGACGCGATGTTCTTCTATTACCGGTTGAGCGACTCGCGTACCCATGACGACTTCTATAATTCGCTGTGGTGGGCGACTATCTATGCAGGATGCAATGCACTGCTCCCCTATTGTCTCAACGACGGTAGGCTTAACGGCGGCCTTCAAATCTATGGGAGAGTGCACCTGTCCTCTATTCGAAACGATAAGAGAGTTCGTTTCCTATATGTCTATCCGTATCCGGTTTCATTTCTATGTTTCTATCTAATTTTTCTATATGCGCGAGCCTCTTCGCTGCGTCTCCATGGCTATTGGGTATGACGTGTGCTTTCCTCTGTGGAAAGACCGTCTCTATTTTTCTATTATCTATTGCTGTCGAACTATTCTGTGACACGTCCGTCCGCTTCTCGGGGTCCATGTTTGGTTGACGTGGGTTCTCTATGAGCGATCCGAAGGTGTAGAATTCTTCAAACGGCGTTTCTATGTTTTCATGTCGAGCAGCGAGTCCGTTGACGTAGTGTACGGTGTTTCCCAAGGTGCGTGAACGTGCGCCGTGAAGCACCCATCCCAGCGACGTAAGCGACGCCACCGGTTGATCGTTGGGTCCTCTTCGTACTGCGTTCGCTATGAGCAGGTGCCAGTTGTCTTGTCCTATTAGCACCTTCGGCACGCCTATGTCGTACACCAGCTTCTTCTTGATGCCTTCGAGGTGTTTGCAGTCTATCAGGTCCTCTTCGGCGATCTTCTGCGGCGACAGGTGTCTGCTGGCTACGGTGCGCGCACACAAAGGCACTTGTTTGCTGTCGGCGCCGGCTCCTCGTATTTGTATGTCTACGCGTCGCGACGTTGGCATGTCGATCGACGTATCGCCTATGGCACGGATCGTAAACGGGTCCAGGTTCCCTTCTGCGCCGACTTCCTTGGCTATGTCTTCGTCTATGAGCGATACGGTGCTTCCGTCGTCGAATAGGGCGAACGTAGACGCCTCTCCCGCCGGTCCGACTATCTGCACGGGCACTATCTTTAAGTATGCTTGAGCCTTTGCACGTATGCACGAACTGGCGACCGTTTCTTGCCTTTCTATGTTCACGTCTTCGGTCCTATGGGCTCCTCTATCGTAGTGAAGCAACTGGTTGTGTGTGGCGCGGCATCCCTCTACACCGCACTTCTTGGGCTTGCACGAGTGTTCTATTCGGCGTATGCGTAAGCAGCGAAAACACAATCCATGCTGCTTAGCTAGCTGCCATCTCTTCTCTGCGTTGGCGTTACGAAACGTGCTGCAGGCCGACGAGTAGTGTCCTTCGCGTTCACATATCCTGCACTTCGCGTTAGACGTGTCCGTATGCGTTCGCTTCTCCGTCGCCGTCGCCGTGTACGTCCTCTGCACGGTACGTCTGCTTGGCGGCCCATCGGTGATGTTCTCAGCCGGCGCGAACGCGCTACAGTAACGCGCGTACTCTGTCACGAAGTCACTGAATCGGCTGAGGTCCGGCTTCGACTGGCACTTCTCGGTATACGTCTTGTACCACTGCACACGTAGCGAGTTCGGTAGCTTCTCGGTCAACACGCGCACCAGCTCCGCATTGATGAGGTAGTGTTCCTTTTTCAACGCACGAAGTGTGACGACGCCGCTTCTAATCTTGCTCGCGAACGCGCATATGTCCTTAGGTGCTTCGCTACAGCGTGGCAGGGTCCTCAGCTTGTCCGTCTCTGCCTATGCGGTCGAGTCTGGTCGTCCGAACTGCAGCTCCAACTCCTTCATAATCTCATCTGGTCGCGCATGCCCAATCAGTTCAGAACTAACTGTTTCTAACGCTCTTCCCTTGAGACTTCTTCTCAGTCTCGCTGTATTCTCCACGTCGTTGAAGAAATTCTTGGTGGTGTCGTATATTGCCTTGAACGACAGCCACTCGGTGTGCGCGCCGCCGAACGTCGGTAGCGTCATGATGACTTTCGAAACCGCCGGGTGTGGTGCAACTATCGATGTGTCCGGTGGCTTCCTGTCGGCGAGCGCGGCGATCGCGGAGGTGAGATCCGTGATGAACGGCTTCAGCGAATCACCTCCCTGTTGATGAACGTCCATCTTCTGTGAGGGCGGTCCATCTTCTTTATCTATCTTCTGTGCCCCGTCGACGTCCCTCTTCTTAGCGGGCGCCGATACCACTATATCTATATCTTCAGGGCCGGGCTGGGGTTCCGGAGCCTCTTCTAACCACGAACGTACGTAGTCTTGTTTCGACTGTCCGTCCTCGTCGTAGTCATCGGAGTCCGCCTCCTCTTCAGCCTTCTGTAGTGCTAACTGTGCTAACTGTAGTTTTATCTTCAAAACTTCTTCTCGAGCCAACATCACATTTCTATTGGAGCGTCCCGTAGCTGCTGAGCGTTGGTCGCGTTCCCTCGTTGGCTTCTTTCTATCTCTATTTTCTATTATACTATGTTGCGCTGTACAAACGCTCGATCTATCGGATGGTTGCAACGTCCTTTCCTTGCCATCTTCATTTTTCGACTGCACCTCTGCTCGCTCCCTTGCATCTTGAGTGATGTTTCGTTCGTCCCTCCCCGCGGGGCCGGGGGGGGCCGGCGGCGGCGCGTCGCTCCCGACTGTTGTTGACGGCGATCGCGGTGGCCCGTCGTGACGGACGACCGCGGCGGCTGGGTTGCGGGCAGCGGCGGCGCGGGCAGGGGTACTGGAACTAGGCCCGGCGCCGGCCGCTCCCCCGGCGACCTCGGGAGCACGACCTCTTGAACGCGTCGTAGGCATTCTTCAATCCGGCTCGAAGCGACCAACAAATGTAACGGATGCCAGGAATCGAACCTTTGCTAGTCCGCTACAGTGCGCTGGTAGTGTGCTGCTGTCGTGTGCCTACGACGATGCGTGTTCTTCTATGTGTGTGGACTGTATGGCTTCGATGTGTAAGGGCTTCAGAAATGAAACATCTTCATACGTTGAGAGCGATGCTGTTCAGATGTGCGGTGCTTGATGGTTACATAGGTCACAAGATGGTGGATGGGACGCCAACAACTGGCCGAATACATGGTCGCTTAAGTACCTCGAAACTTTACCTTATCGACGACCATCGCACCGAACACGTGCACAGAAAATCTTTCGTTTATTTTTATTTCAAATATAGTACAAATGTTACGTATGATTCGATCCTATTATACATACATACATGTTCTATACATCGTTAGATAGGTCTCATTTAGTTCTATCTATTGGTATACAATACCTAAACCTAACTATTAGCGTCACTAAGTTATTCCATAAAAACTCCCAAAAAATGCTGCCACACAAGGGCCCTCCCACTATATTTTCTATTGAAAAACTATTGTATACTAAATTTATATATATAATTGGTAGGCCGTTGTGTGCAACTATATGGGGCATCTATTAAAACAAACACCATGAAAATATCTTTATTCAATTCGAACCTATTACATGATAACTTTTGAGTCATAAAGAAAATACAGAATTTCTTAAGTAAATACTATCGTAAGTAAACAAATTTTATGATAAACATACGAATGTTTGTTACTATGCTTATTTTAACTATATAAGGTAATAACTAGCAATAAAAAGGTATCTAGACATGATTTCAAGTCTATATGAAGCCAAAAAACACTTATAAAACTATAAAACGAATATGTAAACAAACAGTTGTTTTATGAAGTATTAACTCTTATCTGTCACTACTGATAACGCTATTTATGATTCGATATCTAAGGTCCCTACAGTTAGCACAAGTTTAAGACTAATGTTCATGTATTACATAGTTGTTTTATATTAACAATCTAACCATTTACACAATTTTAGCTATTTTGTAACGTTTTGACACGTCCGGGAACCGAACCCGGTGTACCTCACGATTAGATAACACTGATTTTATACGATTTTCACTCGCGGTTTCGAATACACTATTCACTGTCATAGTTTTAATGTCTGTCGCGAACATATTCATAAATACATACATAATATCTAATAACCTAAGATAATCCTATGACGATTTACCTATCCACCCCGCTGTCCAGTGCGTGTTTCTCTCTGCTGAGCCATCGCTGCCATATGACTAATAGAACAGCACTAATACGCACTAGTAATTTACCTGGAACGACCGAAATAAGAGCACCATTATTTGGGGAACAAGCGGATAAAAAACTTTAAAAAAAAGTTCGTGTCAAAAGTACTAATTATGACGTTCACCGTTGTTCATTACAGTATTTCCATGTATGACGTTTGTATAAGCTTCTGTAATCAGTGAATGTTGTGTATGTCCCGTGGCCTGTGTGTCGGCGACAATATTGCCATTTTGTCAGCATTGTCATTTATTTTTGATAGCGAGCAAAGTTTTAATTTTCAGATCAGTCACTCTGATATACCAGTAGTTTTCGATTTTCTAAACTCGAAGCTTTGTTTGTATCTCTGATTTGTTTACTATTAGAAATTTTGGCCTCGTTGGTCTCGCGGCATAAATGTGCGCGTGGGATTGGGAGGTCTCGGGTTCGATTCCTGGGTCGGGCAAAGTCTTATTGGGTTTTTCCGTTAGGAAATTCTCAGTAGCAGCACGGAGTCTGGTAATGTGTCCGGTACGACAATAGGCTCGCCCCCTATTACGTGGGACCTATAAATTCATGGCGAAATGTGGGTGAAATATTACACCTCTGCTGCCTACCCCTTCGGGGATACAGGCGTGAGTCTATAAAAAATATTTATTTTAGAAATAATGGGTATGACTGATTGGGGAAGACGAACGTGTTACAGTTGTATATTATTATAATATAAGGTAAAATTTTATCATATAGAACTTTTGTTCTTGCTATCAATATTGCCTGCATTAATTCAGTAAGAACTAAGTAAAGCCATGTAGTAATTTCTAATATGTATTATTTCATTAAATTTTTCGACTTACACAATCTTACAATCTTATGGGACGACAGAACTCTTGTGATCCACAACTGGCTGTGTCGAATCTGTGGTTTGTACTTTGTTTGAGTGTTCGAAACTCCTCTGGTAAGTCTATACTCATTAGAATAACCAATACGTTGATGAAAACTTACTTGAAAATATTTAAACATTGTTCATAAAAATAAAATGTAACAGCGTAGTGAAATAATGCAGTATTCTATCACAAACAACTAAGTTGTTTTCAAGTTGGATGGTGTCAAAGTTCATCCATCTTTGTAAAGTATAAGTAGTGAAAATAAAAGTGATAAGTTGTGCTTTAACTTAAAACTCTTGAAGGTTTCAAAACTTACGAACAACATTAGGTTCCTTAGACCGCTTAACTTTGCATCTCATGTTTTTAGAAATCTTCCTAATGAAAAATGTTTCAAACTGAAAGTGAAATATTTATGTTATCACATTTATTTAATAGTTTAATGTACTTTTGCTTTTATTTTTACATGTTTGTTTCCTTTTGATCTTTTAACAATGAGAAAAGGTCCGATGTTTTAAAATTTGCCACTAAAGTTAAAACAAAGAATTCAAGTAGTTTCGATTTTTAATGTATATTTGAAATAAATGCCAGTCACTGTTTATATACATTTATATTGTAATGCGTTCTTTTCAAGAAATGTAATTGATTTTGAGCTTATTCGTTTTTTACTCGAACATCACTTAGGTCTAAAACCATAATTAGGTGGTCAATTGATACTTAGAATGACATTAAATATTTAATAATTATTTCATTGATTCTACAATCTACTTACATATATATGTATATTAGAATTCAGCATATATACCTAATGAAGATCAGTGTCAATATAATACACCAGCACCTACTGAAAATTCCATGGACTTTTAAATACTATTAATGGCTATTATAAAAAAGAAAGTATATATGTATGTTTATCCATTATCTAGTACCCATAACACAAGCTCTGCTTATTTTGGGACTAGATGGTGATGTGTGTATGTGGTAGAATATTATTATTATTATTATGTATAGTGGCTACTAAAGGCAATTTGCCTTTTACTATATATCTAGAGACCAAATTAAATAGAAAATATTATCATCATCATCAGCCTTTAACAGTCCACTGCTGGACAGGACTCTCCTTTGAAAGGAGGAATTGTCCTACTATACCAAGCTGGCCAAACGGGTTGGTATATATATTCCTTCTCTTACAGTGCTGTTCTCTGCATAATATGCTCCCTCTGTCGGCTCTTACGACATCCATGGGATGATATGGGGTGGTGGCATTCCGTATTCTTAATCCGTCACCACGCGGAATATATTATACTAGTAATAAAATAGTATTAATAGTACAATATTTTCATTCGAGAACCACTAGTACGTCGCGGGAGACTTGCGTGACTGCCGGCTCAGTTTCAGTAGCATGCCTTGAATTAAATTAATTGTTGTCTATATTTTACTTCGTAAGACGCCCCGAAATATTTATTATCGCAGTTTTGTTCAATGTTTTCTGTTTAATAACTTGCACCATTGTCGTTATGTCTTCGCTAGTTTTGTTCGTGAACTTTGTAATGTATTCAATACTTTACATACTTTTATTTGGTTTTCGTGGTTTTAGTTATAGGTTTTTGGGGTTAGGTTTGTTTATATTGGTTACTAGATGTGACTATGGTGTAAGATTAGGTACCTACGCATAGACTCTTAGCCATTGCCTGACGTAAGAGAGAAATAAAATACTTTACAGTTACACTTGTAATCCATTTGTAGGTATTTTAATTTTTGTCTATTTATAGGTAAGCAGGTAGAAATAGTAGGTACTTCAGGTGAGATATGACTAGTAACGTAGTATTTTCGCGGAGCCCAGGCTCCAAGACCAGGGACAAGATCGTAGACGAGAAATCACTGAGATGTTGATGAGATAATTATGAGCTGGAACTTAGAAATATTGTGTTTTAATAAAATGTAGTCTTATTCCCAGCATCAAGGTCAGAGGAATAGATAACTATTTCTATGCAAAAATCAATCGGATTTGGGATAGATGTTTTGGTATGACGTTACATGCACACTTTCGTTTTTATAATATTTGAAGGTATATTAAGTGCATGTTTAACCTTATAATAACGCTGAATTGTACATGGATGACATAATTCAATAGTGCTACCAAGCTGGCATGTCACAAAGTTATTAACACAAAACAATTACGGTAATTTGTGGGTAATATCTAGATATGAACGTGACTTTATCAGATATTTTTCATATTTTTTCGGTTATTTGTGACCGCGCCGGAACATTCGAATAATTAAACAATTTTTTCTGTGTAGCGTGCCCACAATAAAGCTTGGATAGACCGCTTTATTTTATTGTAGGCGAGTATTGTGTAGATAAATTGGCGGGATTCGTATTTATTACTACTTTGTTTCTTTGAATAACTATTTTTAGAAATTTATTTTAATTTTTTACGCTATTTTCGTAAAATCCTCACCAGCTTCCTTCATGGTACTGGTACCTGTCACGACTTTCGCGATTGAAAACAGTTTACATTTACTTTCAAAAATATAATATATACTTGTTTAGTCCGTTTAACTTCTGTTCATTTATCTGCGTGAAAATTGCTTTAAAATCTGTTTGGTTGGTAACTTTTTAGTTTTACAAACATCAGAGTTTTCTCGCTTAATAGAATCATAAGCAATAAACGATTGCTAAGTTAGTGGACCTACTATCAGATTGCCATGCAAAGAGTTCATATCTGCGGCGCACAATACTGACTGTTCGAAATTATGTGTGTGGGTATTAAATTATTATTTATTTCTGGTTCCGAGACTCGGGGATGTCCTGGAATATTAAACTATCAGTTGCAGCTGTTATGAATATCTTTAGCATTCGTTACGGGGAGTCAGTATCATCAAATATACTGGTTGACATTGCATGAAAAAATGATATCCCTTTGGGCTACGGAGGTTATGGGTTGATTTTACACCTAACGAGTACAGTGGCGAGTCAGTGTCCTCGGCCGAGTACTTGGTTGGTGTAAACACTTCAACGAGTGCTCGGCGGAGTGCTAGGTCGAGCAGAGTGGCGAGAGAGTCACTAGAATACCAATCTGTTTACTAGGCCGAGTACCCACATCCCCGCATCTGGATTGTCACTCGGCCACTCGCCACTCGTTCGTTGGGTAACAGCCGGTTGACAACTGATTTAAATTACTTTTTTTTTGCGATCCATTGCAGACGTTAGCGTGATCAAAACTAAACTGACTCGTCACTATACTAAATACGTGTGACCACACACTCGGTTCGGCGACTCTCTCGGCCGAGAGCGCATTTACTGACTCGCCACTGTACTCGTTAGGTGTAATCAACCCATTAGATAGCAGTTGCTCTGTAAAAAAATCAGTATTCTGCCAATATGGTTGGACTATAACTTGGACCCCGGCCTGCAAGGCGAGAATGTTGGATACACCTGGGTTTAGGGTTAACGTTAGGACGATGATGCTAGGACTATGGTCAATAATGCACCTGTTAGTCAGAGCGACCTCCAATGGTTGCCTAAGAGTTTTCACCCGGCGTGTCCTAAGATAGTTATAGGTAGACCTGTGAAGAGAAAAACAATACAAATAGTTTACGTGAAATAAGAAAGGTATCTTTTTGGGATCGACAGTTCAGAATGCAACTATAGGTACGTAATAATAGGAATGATTTGTAACTGAATCTTACAGATGACGTTCTGAATAATCCGGTGGATACGTTTTTATGAATAAAAACACATTCAATGAAATACGAGCCATAATGTAAACCAAGTCAATACACATATATAAACGGGAATAAACGCGAACATGCATTAGGTATTTACATACCTTATTTGTTTAAAAGTTTCAAGTCAATATACACCTCACACTCTAGCAGCGTTCGTCTTAGCCGAAGCACTTTCTTTGAAGTACCCATAAGGCCATGACATATAGATTTTCGTTCCACATAAAGTAAGAAAAGTCTCTTGAAGTGCGTACTACCTGCTTAACAGCTCTTAAACTAAGAGCATTGTCAGCTGTCGAACAGAACATGGCTAATATTAGAAAAGCCTTCAGAAGGTCATGGAATCGATACAAAACCAATACATGTATTGTGACGAACCGAAAATGTACGTAATACATCATTCGACGCGAATATTATTCAAATCAGTATATTTTACTGCGGTACGGATGGTTTACGATGTGTTTTATGGACTATATACTTTGAGGTCCAATGGTATATCTATATTTTCTAAGCGCATACTTGGACGAATGTTAACATTTGAGTAATATTATCTTTGGAATTGTCAACTCGCACTTAGCCAGATTTGTTCCCTTGATATCGAGTCTCGCCACGTCGAGTAGCCGCTACGTCTACTCCGAAAAAAACACGCATTTATTCCCGCCTCGTCGAGTCGTTTAAAAAGTATATTTTATTACCGCTACGTCTACTTAACCGTTAAATTACTACCACAAAAAAATTTAGCCTATTGCCTCCACGTCGAATGTATGGAATGGTACAGTCAATGAAACAAGTGATTTCAAATCATGTAATCTTTATTTAAAATAAAAAAATTATTACTGTTAATAATTGGAATAAATAGATACGATTCATATATAATGTACGTATATTAAACCTAAAACTGCAGTTTCAACCGCAGAAACAGTTTCTGCACTTTAGTGAGTTAGTATATCTAAAATTAAACCCTTGATACCTAAAAATCAGGGCATATACATATAACAGTCATCGAGTAACGTCGTCGTTCTTGCGTACGTCTTGTATGCAAGAAGGCGTCGTCATTCGAATCGAATGACAACGCCTTTCGACGATCCGATAGAAGTGAACGGACGCGTGATAATGAGTGATGTCTGTGTTGTGAAAGTTTCATATAAAGAAAAGACAAGGTAAGTTAATTTGATAATTTTGTACTTAAAATTATTTAGAAAACTAGTTTCATTGTAATATATTTAGTAAGCTAGTAGTTTGTTTTGCAGTTAAAACCATTTACATAATCTTGAAATGCACCAATGTTTAGACATGACATGAAGACATTTGATGACAAATGGCAAAATATAATATGCTATTATCAAATCCTTAAAATACCCATACCTATTTCCATGGTAAACTTCAAGATAACTTTGTTGTAAATTTATACAACTATGTAAGTATGTACTTAATTGTTCCGATAGATTGTAGGTAACACGCGTTATTTGTCAAATCAAAATGGCCGACTTTCAACCGTTTCATTAGTTAGATAAGTTAAAAATTATTAATTTATTGCTGCTAGGAAATGAAGGTGCCAAATAGTTTTAAGCACCATTTATCTACTAACTAATTGAAGAAATCTATTTCAGCAATGGATTTCGTTGGAATATCAGAAATCTTAAGAGGGATAAATAATGAAAATATGGTCGATAAAGAATACGCTGTTCAAAGAAATTGAAGTGAGTTTTGATAAAAGCAATATCAAATTGTTATTACAATAATTATTTATATTATGTTAAATAATGTGTATGTGTACTATGTTCTAACTTCACTAGAATCAAAACGACAAATCATGCCGAAGGGTGGCATAGTCACCTTAATAAAAAAAATTATGAAACGTCCAAACCTTTGTCTTTTAATAAGTGTTTTAAAAGAAGAATCAAGCAATAGTGATTTAAAACTTGAACAAAATAGAATAGGAAGAATAAACAGTCCAAAAAGAAAAACTGATTTCACATATGAACAAAAAATCACAAAAGTTGTTGATGATTACTTGAAAGACAACATTGATACTCATATATGCTTATCAAGACTAGGAAACATCAGAATATTAAACTAAAATGATATCAAGCTGTGCTGAAATTAATAACTGAAAAGTAAATATTAAGTAATTTTTTTAGATTTTAAGTTAGGAATGAATGTACATATATAATCTAAACGTATTTTGATTAGTAATAGCCTATTTTATTTAGCACATAAGAAACAGTGATTATTAATAAAAATAGGTACAGAAGTACCTTTATATAACTGGACCTGAGATGCATATGGTCGGATCTGGAAAAAGTGAGGTTTTCAGGAGAACCAGAACAAAATTCAAAAACATTTTTGCCAATATTTAATATTTACCAGCAAACTGGAACAATTTTATGAATTATATTTATGGGTAACAATTGTATCTTGTATTTTGCAACAATTCGAAAAATCTTAATGTTAAAATACCATGGTAAATAGCATTTATTTTATTTTTTGCTCTAATCCGACTTTATGCCTGTAATAAATCGTTCATTAATAATACTTTTCGAAATTATAATATCATACGTCTGTATGCTAGCAATTTTTATGATTAAACTTTAATTTTATATTGAAACAAGACATTATGGTGTAAACCTCGAAACAATAGTTAGTGTTTGATGTCCCTTTAATCCTGGCCACTACATTATCATCAGCCTTAACAATTCACTACTGCACTGAAAGCGAGGCCTCATAATCAACGATTATAAAAATACATACATACATACATAGACTCACGCCTGTTTCCCGGAGGGGTAGGCAGAGACTACGGAACGCCGTTTGCAATGATCCTGACATACCTCACTTGCTTCACTCACTCCCATCAAGTTTCTCATGCATGCTCTTCTGTTAAGGGTACTTCTGACTTGTCCTTTTTTCAGGATGTCTCCAATCTGGTCAGAGAACGTCCGCCTAGGTCTTCCTCTTTGTCCTGTTCCATTCACACTTGCCTTATATATCTTCTTTGTCAGTCTATCGTCATCCATCCTCTCCATGTGCCCAAACCATCTTAACATGCCTTTCTCAATGCTTGTCACTACACCTTCTTTTACCCCACACCACTCTCGTATCACACAATTCTTTACTCTGTCGGTCATTATAAAAAATATGTCAATTATATTTTTTTAATTATAAGTAGGTAATATTTTTTTTATAGACCCCGCCTGTATCCCTGAAGAGGTAGGCAGAGGTGTAATATTACACCCACATTCCGCCATGAATTTTTAGGTCCCACGCAATAGGGGGCGAGCCTATTACCGTTACCGGGCACATCACCAGACTCCGTGCTGCTACTGAGAATTCGGAAAAACCCAGTAACACTTTTGCCCGACCCGGGAATTGAACCCGTCACCTCCGATCAGCAGTCGCATATGCTATCCACTGGACCACGGAGGCAGTATGTAATGTAATCTAAAATCACAGAAATATCGTCAAACAAAATTATCTGAAATTAAAAACCTAGCAAATATAATATAGTAAGCCTCAAAAAGACTGACTCATTAGCACAGCCCTTTAATTTTTTTTAATATTCGTAAAATTCTTGTGGCGCAATGGCAAAAGGGCAATTAAATCTTTACGTTTCGCAGAAGATATTGGTTTTTCTTTCTTTCTTAAACACGGTAGGTCAGCAAACAATTGTACTCCTCTAGAAGCATTTCATTCTAAAGATATCAGAAAAATCAACTAAAAAGTTTTTTTTTATAATAAGGGACACCCGGTTGCAGTTGTCTTAACAACAAAAATACACATTCTGACATTTTGTACTTCATTCCTTCTAAGTTTTTCTTTCGCTGTACTGAAGGTCCATTGTTTTTATACAAAGTGGCTAAGTCCTTAAAATGTGAAAGTTTCATATTAAAAAGTTTATTTTGAAAAGCGTAACAATTATCACAATCATGTATCTACTGAGGTTTATATAGCTTAGGTAAAAATAAATTTTCCTTTGCATTCAAATATTTAGGTGTCTTCCCTTCTTCCATTTGTATTTTATAATGACCATACATAGTTAAAACATTAAGATCTGGTCCTTAATATATTTTTCAGAGTTTTTGATGAGAATGGCTTTCATAAGATGAGTAAAATTGAATATGATCCATTACCATTTTAATCTTAAGTTCAGGTGACTTGTTTCTTGGATCACATTTGGCTCTCTGATATCCAATCATTAGGCCTCCTTCTAATTGTTTTCAGATGCTTATTTTTTTTTAACTTTTCCCCAATTGAATGTCTTTTCAAATACTTACCCTTACAAACATTTTCACGTTAGCCTCCAATAGTAAGACTGTACGGATACAACAAATTTCTACAGTCCGACTCTACATTTCCGTCTGTTTTCATCAATCGCTTTTTGTCTTGGTCTGGGTGTTTCTATGTATAATATGTATGTATTTACAAAAAAATAATTATGTTTGTTTATCCATATGCCTTTGCTGATCCCAGCTTTTACATTGTTTCTTAAATTGGTTAAATATAAGCTTTAGATGACATTTTGCTTGACATTAATAAGGAAATTTGATCGTACGGTCTTCTACTTTGATTACTTTTTAACCACGGTAGAATGGTATGGAGATCCTTTCTATCTTGCAATATTGTTTTTTTTTCCATTCTGATGGATTCACAACTGGTTTCTTTACTTTATGCTTAGTTACTGGATCATAGCTTTCTTTGTCTGTCCTCGAAGTGTTGTCACATATTTTGTTCCATCATATTCCACAGCCATTACAACATATTATAAAGGTGTATTCGAATTGTAACCCAAGCAGTAGAATCTACTTGAGTCGCCAAACATTTTAGTTGGCAAGGATATATCTGATAGTTTACTGATATTTGCTTGATAAACGACTAGAAATTTGGAACAATTTGCTTATAGTAGTAAAACATGTTACCATTCTCATTGATGATAATTTTCTCCTGACATGGCTATTTTGCATGAGGTAAAAAAACAACAATATCAGGTGATTTATATGGAAAATTTTCTAATGTTACCATACTAATCAAATCATAACACAATATCTTGTATCTCACTCTGTCACGCTTAAAAGCAATGGCACAAGAGTAAGACAAACAAATTCGCCTTCCCGTCCGCTCCCGAATAGCCCACATGAACAACAGAAAAATCGGAGGTATTTTCAGTACCGACCAAGCTTCGACTTGATAATTAAGTAAAAGTTGGCAACATAATGATTTATATTAACATACAGTCAAAAAAATTGATGTAATGAGTATTATATTACAGCTAGAAAGTCCTATTATTGCATTCGACTTTATGTATTATAAGTTAAAAACATAATTTTCAAAGCATAATGGTGTATGTTATGATCCGTGCATTTAATCGGTTGCAAAATTTAGAGTCATAAGTACGTATCTGTAAATACATCCAATGAAAACATGCATGACTGTTAAAAACGCTTTGAAAGCATAAAGAATTATATGGATTTGCGACTCTGTTAGATATTAGTTATTTATGGAAAAAAGGTGCATATTAAAATATGGCTTAATGCCACATAAATATTTCAGTAAATTGGTAGATCAGACATTATGAATGTAATTATCTCCCCAGTAAATAAAGATAGAATTATAAGAATTAGTTTGCCAGAAAGAGAAAAAGAAACCTAGCATTGTAATGGTAAAAAGTGATTTTGGGTGGATCTTTAGATACGACCATATGCATCTCAGGTCCAGATTAACTAATTATAATAATTATCTAAAGGGAACTTCGTCGTATACTTATAACTGATCTGTGATTTACTGTGCTAAAATTGAAATAATTCATGTTATGTTTTTTTATATTTTATAAGTTACTGCCATGATTGACAAAATAAATAGAAACGTTATGATTGGAATCACTTGTTTCATTGACTGTACCTTTCCATACATTCGACGTGGAGGCACTAGGAAAATTATTTTTTGTTGACATAGTGGCAATAAAATTGACTTTTCAAACGACTCGACGAGGCGGGAATAAATGCGTGTTTTTTTCGGAGTAGACGTAGCGGCTACTCGACGTGGCGAGACTCGACATCAAGGGAACAAATCCTTAGCCAGTGTGGTGGACTATGGTTTAACGCTTCTCATTATAAGAAGTGCTTCGTGCCCAGCCGCAGGACGAAGTGGTTGTCGTCCGTGTGGTGACGGATTAAGATAAGCGTATTATGCAGAGAACAGCACTGTAAGAGAAGGAAAACTTGATACAAACCCTATACCAACCCGTTTGGCCAGCGTGGTATAGTAAGCCAATTCCTCCTTTCAAAGGAGAGCCCTAGTCTAGCAGTGGACTGTTAAAGACTGATTATGAGTAGGATGAAGTATAGGTAAACAAAGCTGAGGATGATAAAGTGTATTTTTGGTATTTTTTTTTAATTTTGGCCTATTTCGTTACATGTTAAACATTGTTTTGAATGTGTAGTCTATCTTAAATATTGCCTTCGGTTTAATACGACGAGTGTTGCGGCCGATTCCTATCTATCCATGGAGTTAGAAATAAGAAATACATATTTGACGTATTTTGTATGGAGCTTAATTTTATATTGAATTAAATTAAATTGTTAATTATCGCTTGCTAATCGGTGAAGGAAAAACATCGTGAGGAAACCTGCATGTCTGAGAGTTCTCCATAATGTTCTCGAAAGACATGTGAAGTCTGCCAACCCGCACTTGGCTAGCGTGGTGGACTATGGCCTTACCCTTCTCATGAGAAGAGGCCCGTGCCCAGCAATGGGACAGTATAAAGGGCAGATGATGATGATGATGATGACGTATGGAGCTTATGTCATATATCCATCTCTAATCTCCAAATTCATGGATAAATTGGATATTGAATTCAGCGGTTAATCGGGTAGATCCTAATTTAGAAAGTACATATAAATGGCTCCTTTCGAGTTTCTACTTGAGTTACCTGTTTGATCGACTTGGGTTATAGTAACTTTTTATAATAATATTTATTATACTTACCTACCTGTGACTGTGTAATTTTTATTAACCCTTAAATTGTCAAGGGTCATATTAACCCTCACAATTCAACGTTTTCCAACACCATAAATTATGGCGCGTAAACGCCGCCATTTCTTTAATACATTTAAATAATTCTATTAACCCTCTCGCCGCGAGAAGCACTCAAGTGGAGCGAAGCGAAGCGGTGCTGCGCAAATCTGAAAATCGCTCGCGGATTGGTATTGTGTGCGTTGATATTTCAATTCGTTCATTCATTCACTCCTCCCAAGATCTCGCTTGAATGCTCCTTTTGTTTATAAAGAGCGGCTAATCAGATGGATGTGGTTTGAGATATGTAGCTGAAATTGATTTCAATTGTGATTTGAAGTTGTTGGATATGTTGGATAAACGAGATTAACTTATCTATATGTAAATTATTGCGACCTCAAGATATAGAAAAAAATACTTTATTGTATTTGTAATTACTTAATATTTGGCACGATTTATTCATATATTTGGCACTGAGTAGTGAGACCTACTTAGTGTTAAAATTGTTTGATGAATGAACTTGTTTGAATTGGCAATCGTTCAATCAACACATCTTTAATTGAGAGATTTTTTTTACTCACTATTAAATTATAATATATAAATTACTAACGTGCAGCAATGAAAGCGCAAGACATATTTCGATACCATATCTGCCTGTTTTAAAACTTACTGTCTTAACTATGAGGTTTTTCTTAACAAAATCTTAATACTTAATTAATTAATATTTGTGTTACCATATCTGCCCATTTAAAATATTAGTGTCTACATGATTTAATTTACCATATCTGCCCTTTTATAACTGGGTGTGATTCTATTACGGAGCGCACTCTGTGTCTGACTGGCGATTAGATAGGCGGGCTCGTAATGAATCTCTGATGTTTTGTTGTTTAAAACACTTTTGTTCTCATTCAATTGCCTAAATTGGATCCACCGCGAATCCACTTTGAATTACGTCTCGTCCAACATCAAGCCGACGCGATTTTTCAGCGGTTGGATTGACTTTTCATTTCTTGTCTAGTTTTATTTTGAGTGGTTAGTTAATAAGCTTTATTGAAAGACTAAATATTTGGTCTAATAAAAGTCATATACCTGTAGACAAGTGTCTTCTCTCCCTCTCAACTGGAATGTGTAGCTATATGCTGTAAGAAACAAAAAAAGGTTTAAAGTGTTGAAATGGAAAAAAAAATATATATACTAGCTTTTGCCCGCGGCTTCGCTCGCGTAAATTCGGGAGTATCTTCATCATCTATGTTAGGGGTAACACAAATGTCCTTTATTGGGCGGATACTTCTAGTTATAATTGTCGTTTTAACTGTTTAAGAAATATAACTGCAAAAAGTATTCACACATACAAACTACTTAGTACTAAGACTTATTAGTATGTACTCAAAATGTTATCCGGTATCTGTGACGTTTCGCTAGAGTGACCAATATGGCGATTGTGATTTGTCTGTCAGAACCATTAGAATTTAACAAAATACTCGGATTGAAATTAAACTACAGTTTACGGATTTTATCGCGTTATATTGTTGTCACTGGTTACTAGTTATTACATTTAAACCGAATGATCTAGAAATTACATTTTTATAACTAGCCGACGTTTCGAATTCTTTACAGGATTCATGTTCACGGCAGACTGAGGTGATATTTGTCTTTGTCTTGAATTTAAAAGTTATCTCGAAGTACCCGAACATTTTTCAAGTATTGGTGTTACTATCTACCCATAATGTGCTCACTGTGACTTGATGTCTTCTGGTGACTTTATCCTCCTTGGGTTTCATTAGCCTGATAACAGGGTCCCAAGTTGGAGGAACATTCCAACCATCTTCCCTATTGAAATTAGGATGTTTTTTAATTTCAATAGCTTCACGTATCATTCTTGGAATAAACCGGTGTTCTTTTGCGAGTATCTGTGGTTTATCAAATCGCAGGTAATGGTTGGTTCCTTGTTCTACATGTTCACACACAGCAGACTTCGTCGAGCGTTTGTATTTAATGTCAGCTATATGTTCCTTTAGTCGAATGCCTATGCTTCTCTTGGTTTGTCCAATGTATGAGAGCCCACACTCACAGTCTATCTTGTAAACCCCGGCCTCTTGTAAGGGTAACTGACTCTTGACAGATGGTAATAATTGGCTTATCTTCGTTGGCGGCTTGTAGAAAGTTTTGATTGAAGCTCGCTTCAAGATGTAGCCAATTGTCGGTCACGCCCTTGATGTATGGGAGGACAGCAGGTTGTCTTTCTACTGTGGCTGGCTTGTTCTTCGGGGATCTGTGACGTTGGCGCGGCGGTCGGAGCTTGTTGTCTTGCAGAACTTGCTTGACAAGTTGAAGCTCGGTGTCCAGGTGTTTCTTGTCACAGATCCCCCGGGCTCTCTGAAACAAAGACATTCCCACGGTAGCTAACTGTTTAGGATGGTGGTGAGATTCACCGTTTAAGTACCTATTTGTATATGTCTTTTTCCTATACACAGTGTGGCTCAAAGAGTTGTTTTTGTTCCTGATAACAAGAACATCTAAGAAAGCTGTCCACCAATAATACGCGATAAAATCCGTAAACTGTAGTTTAATTTCAATGTGTAACATTCGCGTAAACCCAAGAAAATATTAAAATACTCGGATTCAGGTAAGGCTTCGATGTACTCCTTGACGAAATTATTAATATAAGATTTGACACTGCGATAGCAGTGCAGTCCGTCGGTTCCAAAACCCACAACTACTTACAAATTAAAAATTAAGTAAAAAAACATTTTCCAGTGGACTAAATTGTAAATCTAAACCATTCTCAAGTCCCCTTGAACACACACAAAAAAATTCATCAAGATTAGTCCAGTCGTTTAGGTGGAGTTCAGTGACATACACACGCACACAAGAAATATATATATATTAAGATTAAAACTTACATTTCAAATTCTCTATCGTTTCTCCGAAGTCAAATACTTCAAAGAGTGTAGAAAACACTTTTACCAACATTTAGATCCCAAGTTTACAAAAAATAAACCAAATACGTACGCCATTTAATTTACTTTTAGATAATTTAAAGTAGGCTATACGGTCTAGCGCCCATAACAACGCGTTCATAATTTTGTGCAAGCACAATGAGGGAATGCAATCAACGGGTCGTTGACTACCGGCCATACGTCACACTTCAGGAAGCATTTTACTTTTTATAAATACTGTATAATGGGTTATAAAACTGTATCTTTCGCTATTCGAGGGGATACCGACACATCACGTGTTGTAAGTGAATATTATTTAGTTGCATGCTATGCGTCTTGTTCATCGATGCGCCATTCAAAACGTTTTAGTGTGACAATATATTACATTTTTAAGCACCTGTTTTCAGTGATTCCTAATAAGCCTGAAGTCTTTGTTTAACGAAGTATATATACCTCTTAACCTAAAGTTAAAAAACCTCTTAAAAAGTTTTAACGTGATTCACTCGTTCTTAATCCTATTTCAAGTATTAATAAAATTGCATGCAGTGTAATTGTGTTTGTTGGAAATATTAGAGTTCCTTTGTCTAGAAGACAATATTTTATTAAAAAGACAAATGCAAGAGTGTATTTTATCAAGCAACATTAAACAACTTTCAGTTATGTGAAATGCAGACACAACATTTCCATTCCAAAATACAATAGAATACCTATGCATTTTCGAACACAACACATATTTTCCTAACCAAACCTTTGCATTGAAAATACTAAAATATTAACAATACGAGCGGGAATATCCATTCTCACCAGCTTACCACCATAATCCTTCAAAAGTCGCTTTTGTTTCTCCCCTTTACTTGTACCAAAGTATTCCACTGGTATAATTAAGTGTACTTATCATAAAGTACAGTGCATTGTTTCGTGAGTGTATTCCATATAAACTAAATAGCAAACCAGTTTAGTGCACAGTGTTTTGAATTATCCGTAACATAATATGTAATAATTTCTCGCGTGGAACTCTTAGGAAATTGCCTGCAATTCATTGTGCACCTGCCTCCTCCCAGTGTTTATGTCTTGCAAACCGTTCTAGCGAAAATACGTATTGCTGGTCAGCTAGATTTGTTGTGAGTTACTTATTGTTTTTTTTTTAATCAAGCCGCTTTAGATTATTATTTCAGCACTATCGTCACAAATATTTTGAAACACAAATTCTACTCGTCTTCAAAATATGATGCGCTCTTACCTCCGTTTTTTTTACGGCCCTTGATATATTGTTAAAAAGATTTTTATAATGTAGAGGCATCGTAGTCTGAGCGTCCAAAACGAATTTTAAATTTAAATGCACGGCACTGGAAATTACCTCGAAAGTATTATACGAGCTTTGCACTGTAGTGCTTCTGAGGAACGAAAAATGCGTTAACATTTAGTATAATTAGTTGCAAAATTATTTCACAGGCTCTGCACTGAAAAGATTTTATTATAACTAGTTATAAAATGTATTTGTATTTTACTGAAGATCAGTGCAGCTGATCAGTGCTGTATTGTCCTTTTATTTTTAAATAACTGCATAATATAAATAAACATAAAATAATAAGCTGATTCCAATTTGATTGATTACAGATGATCGACTGTTTCTATTTAAACAGTAGTAAATAAATATACTCGGTGCGAAAAAAAAAAGCATTTAACGTTCGAAAATTAAATAAACATTTAAAGTAGTTCATCCATCAAAGAACATTCATATACAGGGTCGGAATGACCAATTAAATAGAGTTGATCGCTCGAGCGGTAATGTTCGTAATTCCATGCGCGGTGGCGGGTTAACAAACGAGAAGCAAAACAAATGTCGTGCATTCGTCAGGCGGGCTCGGGCGCTCATTTGCACGGGTCTAACCGACCGCCCACCGGCGAAGCAGGGTTAGAATATAGGTGAGTTTGAACTCAGAGATTGAACGATGCATAATACCGCTATCGGTCTCGGAAGCCTTTGAAATTAGGAAGGATATTGCTGGAATACGGAGGTTTGTGACGGAATTATTACTGGAATTCTAAAGCTATTTTGGAATGAATGAGCTCTTAGTTTGTTTATTTTTGATAAATGTACTTATTTTTGTATGGCCTTGAACAATAAAGAAAGCACCTGATTCCTACGAGGAAATGCGTGTCAACGACATCGTCATCATCATGGTAGCCTAAAAAAATTGCGTTACGATAATTTCATAGACGCTTGTGTAAAATGTTTAAATATTGGTAAAAAGGCCAGCTTATTTATTTATTTGTTTCCACATATACAAATATCTTTACAGGTAAAAACCCAATACGATATTGTACTACGAACATCCTGGTCATACACATTACACAATGAAATAATATATAGGATAGATATATTATTAGGATATAAGTTACAAGTGTGAGTTGCCTCTTAACGTTTAATTCATTATATCCAACCATACCCAACACAAACAGAGTCGGATACATCAGCGGATAAATTGGATAAACTCCATATTGTTTTAAATATATATACCTTAATCGCATCGGATCGATAAACTTGGTAAACTATCGCAGTTTTAAACTAGGTATATTAATTACTTTAGTACAAAACACAAAAAGACATTGCTTTCAAATCACTTTCAAATAAATTATATGAAGCAAACATTTCACATTTGCAAAGCTCCACATTGGCCACGTTTTATTCAGTCGAAGTGGCCAGACTACAAATATTTGATGTCTAGATATCTGTCCCGTCCAATACGAACATCGCTTATCTATTGTTTTTCGGTTTGCGACGAACGTGACAATGCGACGAGCGACGACACACTGCATCACATAATAGTTCTTTGCGAGGTTCTCCGAAATAGTTTATTTATTTGATTAGTGTTCGTTATTTTGTTTCTGGTTCCGGTATGTATACAATTAGTAGATTGCGGTTTGTTTTGGTTGAACACATTAGCGCATAATATGTTATCTTATATTACTTTAGTTTTATTGTTTTTTGTGAATAGCTGTAGACACGGCGACATTAAAACTCTTTGATCGTAAATATTTATTTTAAATAAACTTTTTGTGGTCACTTAAACAGTGCGCGATTAAAAGTCATTAATATGTACCTAAGTAATGTTTCCAAGTCGCACATTATGAAAGTTTTGCGGTTACACAAACCCCGGGTTTAATTCTATTATTTTTCTTATCTTATCTAGTTATGGAAAGCCATCAAAGACTTTTTAAGTTTTCATTTTAAACCAACAGAGGCCTTTAGGTAGGTAGGTATAGTATCGCCATATCCGTTCGTCCATCTGTTGCTGCTTGCCTATCATAATTAAATCATTACTAATTCGGAATAGGTACTACAGAGTTGTCCTTGAATTTGGTTAGGTTATCTTTCTGGCTACGTTTAAAAAATATAAACTTACCTTTGAAGTGTTAGAGATAATTTTGCGACCCATCGTTTTTAAATAACTAACAATCAGAAACACTTATTAATGGTAGTTAATTCAAAAGTATATAAACCAAAAATGTAATAAATATACAAGTAAAGTCTGTACTCGTGCTGCTCTGTGTCGGATCATAATAAGCAGGCACGATGTATGGCCGCTCATGGCGATATTATTTTTCATATTGTACTAACGTTGCGCATTGCGCCGTCACAGTTTCGATACTTTTTGTTCTACGTGCTCATTTGCTCGTACACCTGACAAATAAACATATTTTGGTACCCGGAATATTATTTGTGTTTGTTTGGAAAATGAAATTATAATGACAGTTTGCTTAGTAGTTATATCTTCTAACAATATTCATGGTGGCAATCATCAGAAATATGCAAGCATATCATACACACCCGCATGGACTCAGGCTTGTTTCTCGAAGGGGTAGGCAAAGACTACGGACTGCCAATTCTACGATTATGATATATCTCCCTTGCTTCATTCAAATATAATCATTTGAAAACAAGAGATTAGATACTTCTGCGATAACCATTGAACTATATTGTAGTAATACCTCAGTGGCGATAACGCATAATTCAGTACCAAAATACTCTTGGATTTATATAGGTATGTAACGGGTCGTATTTGCGTAATCAACTAATAATAGATGTGGATTACTCTTCAATTTGCCCCTACTTTTAATGCCGAATGGCCACCAGGTAATTATAACATTTGTAGCTGCTCTTTGCCAACTTGCAGTAATTTTATCAGTTTGCTATGTAAAATATGCTTACAGACTTTGAGCGTTATAAACAGTTCCTCACGTATTGAAGGTAACTTTGACCCAGCAAAAAAGAAAACTTAATTAATCCGTAATAGGAATTTTATCTTCACACGTTTCCTTTCCTAACCGTATGAGCCTAAAAATATTTAACCCATCAATCTAAATGTAAATGAATCCTCACGAGAGCGGTGTTACACAGTGCTTCATTTAATCCTCCTGTAATATAACTTTTACCTTTTTTAATTGCCCGTAAAAAGTGAAGTGCATTTTTCTACTTGTGTGAAAGACTTCCTAATTAAAATGCCGAGTTTGCCTGCCCCGTGGGGGGTCGGTCGGAGGGGTTAGTCGAAGGAAACTATTTTCCAGGTTGGCGTCGTATTTTCACTTGATAAGATCTCGACATGATTATTTATGCGAACATTAGGGGAACCAACCCCATCGATGCCCTTTATATGCGGTTTGTGTACACTTGACCACAGCGGTGGTTGGATTTGGCTGTTTCATTCCGTAGGCTTAGTTTTGGCGGCGGTGGATTAACTTGAAGTTAGATGTGGTGGCATATCACATATAAGGGTGACCGCGTACCTGGAGTATCAGTGTCTAATGGGCACGTTTTTAATTATCGAGCGACTAATTAAAGTGACAAGAATTCTAATTCCATCGCACTAAGTTACGAAACTCCCAAAATGTATTTTACGATTATCCTTAACCATGAGTGTAGACTTGAGCGGAAACAGACAGATCAACAAGAATTGCTACCGAAAACTTCGCTTTGGCTTCGATTGTCTTATATCTCAACACACCATAGGATGCAGGTAGCATAGATCCACCTTTGATTTTTGATAATAATTACTACTGGTTTCTGAATCCGTTCAACAAAACTGTTTTCTATCAACATACATACATAGATTCACGCCTGTTTCCCGCAGGGGTAGGCAGAGATTACGGAACGCCATTTGCAACGATCCTGACATACCTCTTTTGCTTCATTCACTCCCATCAAGTTTCCCATGCACGCTCTTCTGTTTAGGGTACTTCTGACCTGTCCTTTTATAGGATGTCTCCAATCTGGTCAGAGAACGAATCTATCGACTATTGTATCAACATACATTCTATAATACTTGGCGTATAAATTATGGTAGGTAAAATACCTGATCATTTGAAGAAGACCTGATTTATGTCCTAGCAAACCATGGGTATATTTTCAATTGGCCTCGTAATATCTATTTGATTTTGGGTCGCAGTAATGTAAAGGAATGCGTGTGATTAAAATTCCAACAATTTCGCCTAAAGCTATTTATCTTCTGATAAGCAATATCACCGCTGTTCTCGACAGTACATAGGCCGTGGAGTCAGATAAGTTTTTCAGTTCATTCGTTAAGTGGCCCGTGAAGCGATTTATGGAGTCTTAACTGTTCGTCCGATAGTTCTCCGTTTAAAAGGGAAACTGGATTGTTTCTTGAACTATATCCAACCACTTATTAACATTGCGTAGGGAGGCTCGTTTTAAAGGTATTGTCGCTTTTGGTCTAGCTAGATTGAATCTTTTAGAATTATTCATTTTTTTTACTCATAAATGCTCATAAATAAACATGGATGCTGATAACGCTGAGTTTTATACTAGGAAAAATTACTCTTAGCTACAGGTTATGGTAAAATTAATAGTAATGACTGCACCGTTGGCGTAGTATCGCCGCTTGCGCCGAGTGTTGTGTGTTCGATTTCCACAAGAGACAATCTTTGTGTGATCCATAAATTGTTGTTTCGAGTCTGACTGTTCATTGTGTCCGTTGATTGTATATTTCTAAATTCGCCCGCGACACAGGATTTATTCCTAGTGCGAGAGTTGTATTTTTAAGAAACAAACAAATAATTGTAAATATGAGTTTTCTGAGTGAATGTAAGCAAGACTAAGGTCATGGTCATAGAGAGGGAAGAGAGTATAACTGAATGTAACATAATGATAGTAGATGAAAAAGTGGAAGATGTGACTGAGTTTGTGTATTTAGGGTCTATGTTTACGAGAGATGGCAAATGTGAGGGAGATGTTGAAAGAAGAGTGAAAGCAGGAAATAGTGTGAATGGCGCCTTGCAGTCCTTCATCAGTAACGAAATTGTCCCAAGTAAGGCTCGCCTTGCTGTACTGTAGGGAGTTTTGGCGCCAACGCTGATGTATGGTAGCGAATCATGGGTATGACAGAAGAAGCATGAAAGTAGAATCAATGCTGTGGAGATGAGAGCTTTGAGGAGTATGTGCGGAGTAAGGCTGACAGATAAAGTGAAAAACAGTGTGATACGAGAGAAGTGTGATCTGAAAGAAGATGTAGTGATAAAGATTGAAAAAGGAATGTTGCGATGGTTTGGACATTTGGAACGGATGGATGAAAGAAGAAATACGAAAGAAGTGTATCGTGTAAGAATGAATGGAGATGCCGGTAGGGGACAACCAAGACGGACGTACGCCGACCAAATAGGTGACGTACTAAAAAAGGGCCAAATTAAAAGTACCCATAACCGGCGATCGTGTATGATGAGGTTAATGAATGTCGAAGAAGCAAAAAAAGGTGTGTTTGAACCGGAGCATTTGGCGTTCCATAGTCTCTGCCTACCCCAATGGGAGACAGGTGTGACGATAGATAGATAGATAGATAGCGTTTTCTGAGTCGTAACTACCTACGTGTATTATGGGGTATATTGCTGTGTATTGTGCACGTACATTGCTACTAAGAAAGCTAATTTGAAACTTGTTCCATCTTCTTATTTTTTTTTATTGAGTCAAGCCTGTATCCCCGAAGGGGTAGGCAGAGGTGTAATAATAGATATTACACCCACATTTCGCCACGATTTTTTAGGTCCCACGGAATACCATTACCAGACTCCATGCTGTTACTGAGAATTTCCTAACAGAAAAACCCAATAACACTTTGCCCGACCCGGGAATCGGACCCGAGACCTCCCAATCCCACGCGCACAACCATCTTCTTAACTCTGCGTGTATCCATTATCGGAATATGAGTCTTATATATTATTGTTTGCTTCGAATTTAATATATCCATACTCATTCACTTACAGGTTTACTAAGACATAGACAGTTCAAGTTAAAATTGCCGTACCTGTCTATAACATTTTGTGCGGTGAACGTGAAACGATCATTAATATTAAATCTGACATCAAAGGATAGTTACAGGATATTACGTAGATAAATTAATTTCTTCGACAAACTCCGTTATTTCAATCTATGTATTTTATGATTAATTCTTTGACGTTTGAGCTTTGTGGTGATAAGCAGCCGTTTGAAGTTTATAGAACAACTAAATAGTAAATAGTTTAGTACATGTAAGGGCCTAAATAACATCTCCAGGTTAATAATTAACAAAAAGATTTTATAGAATAAGCATTATTGTATGAAAGTTTCCTAAATAACGGTGAATTTTATCAAACATTGAACTAATGCGCACAATCTACTATGCCTAGCAAAAATGTCAAGTGGGGAAAGTGACCCCCCAATATTCCGTGCAGTTCTAAGCCATGAAGTGAGTAGGTCATACGTGCAGGCAACACACGCCTGACGAGTATCTTTTTATAACTGTATTTATTAGGGTTGAGCTACACCTATCAGCACCGCATCGCACTTTCCTATGCTTCTATCCTTTTCTGTCACTTAGGACCGTCATTTGCTAGAGCGAGAAAGATAGAGGGAACGCGTCAGCACGCCGCAGAATCGATCGTCCTAGCGTTATCCCAGTTGCATCCAAGATTTTGGAGCTCCGGGTCCACTTAGGTACTAGTCTAACCAGATATGATATAATATCAGCTTTTCTACAGAGCGACTGCCGTCTGACCTCCGCAACCCTAAGGGATAGCCATTTTCCATGGCTTAGACCAGTATCAGTTTATTTGAGGAAACTAACTCCCCGTAAAGATTGTAAAAAATCTTCATTACAGCCCGTGCCCACGGTGTAACGTGCTTTCCGTGGCACGGGACAAGCTATAATTAACAATTTACATATTTTTTGTCAGTAAGTAATTTTGAATCTATAGATTTTGGCGCATAGGTTTCTTATGTTGCCTTTATAATACTAATGAATGCGTCCCTAGAAGTTACATACGACCCGTAATTTATGCCCTCAAAGAAAACGCTGTAATACGCGAATACATACGACCTACATGGTCGCAATGACGCAAAAAACGTCACAACACGAGCCTCCAGTCTTTCACCTTGTTAGCGACGAGATGACATTAATTAATAGGACGCCGCTATGCGGTACCGAAACAGCCTTGGAGCTGAAATAGAACTCGCAATTGTGTAGCCAGTTAACACGGATGGAACGTTATGTAACTAGCTAGTAGGGGTTTTCAAGGGTTCGTAAAAGTGTGATATAGGAATTTAAACTTTCGTGGTCACTATCACTACTTTTTCTGTTCCTACGGGATATATGCCACGTACCTCTGTTTTGAGTTACCGATATTTCGCCACTGTTGCAAGCGCCATGTTCACGGATTACATCGGTTACTCAAAACAAAGGTAGGTACGTGGTATATATCGCGTAGGAACAGTAACACACAACAGAACAGAACAGAACGTAGTTAGCCGTGTGGTTGATGGCATAGAATACAAGTGTCACCACCCCCTATCTTCTCGTGGGTGTCGTAAGAGGCGACTAAGGGATAACACGATGCAAATACCATCTTTGCGCAGAGACGGAAAACTCAACATCAAACCCTATACGACTGCCTCGTTGGTCTCGCGGCATAAATGTGCGCGTGGGATCGGGAGGTCTCGGGTTCGATTCCTGGGTCGGGCAGTGTTATTGGGTTTTTCTGTTACGAAATTCTCAGTAGCAGCACGGAGTCTGGAAGTGTGCCCGGTACCGCAATAGGCTCGCCCCTTATTACGTGGGACTAAAGTATATCTGGCGAAAAGTGGGTGTAGAAATACACCTCTACCTACCCCTTCGGGGATAAAAGGCGTGACGTTATGTATGTGTATGTATGTAGGAACAGTAAAAAGTAATCGTAGAAGTGTAGTATCACTAGGACTGTTTGACTACTATTAGACACTAGTTAGCCGTTTAGTCACTAGGCCAGAAGGCCAGTATAGCTTTACATAATTATAACCACTATTATTTAAGAATATTTTAATAAAATTGCCGTTACCACTGCAAACATGGAGATATGATCAAGTGACTTTTTAGCACGTTGTAGTCATCTTTGTCTATTTATAACAACTATTTATATATGAAAGCGATTACTATGTTTTTTGGTATTCGTTATAATAAGTAGTCCTTACTCAATTTGAGCTGTAATTAAAAAACCTTTGATTTCTTTTATTTGTGCCCGGAACAGGCAAGTTCAAAGTCGCAATCGTCTTTTAAGGATATCTTAGCGCCCGATTTGACATAAATTAAGTCTGTATAATGTGTCCCGTATATGGCAATAGGCTCGCCCCCTATTACCTACATTGGGACTGAAATATAACTGGCGAAGTGTGGGTGTGTAATACACCTCTGCCTACCCCTTCGGGGAGTTATGTTATGTTGTTATGTACCAAGTCTATTTGTCTCTAAGAAATGTTGCTTTTAAATATTCGGGTCACAAAACACGATTACACCAAAACCATGGAATAAATAGGCTATTTGCTGTTCAATAAGATTGCGTGATTTAAATGAACGTGACAAAACACATGTGGGGCAAGATTTAGTGCGTCTAGACCAATATCAGCTGTGAAATATGATTCAAATGACTCCCCGACCTTTCAGATTTTCGGAATAACCCCCATTTTAGCAGTAATATGTAAGGCTTGTTTGGAGGCAGCGATAGCCGAGTGGATATACCAACAGACTGCCATGCAGAGGGTATCAGGTTCGAATCCACGGCGCGCACCAATGACTTTTCGGAGTTATGTGCGTATTGAATTGTTAATTATCGCTTGTCCCGTGCCTCGGAGAGCACGTTAAGCCGTCGGTCCCGGTTGTCATGAAGATCTTTGACAGTCGTTACAGGGCGTCAGTACCTTCTAAATAAACTGACACTAGTCTAAACCATGGAATATCGCTATCCCTTCGGGTTGCGGAGGTCAGACAGGCAGTCGCTCCGTGGAAAAGCTAATATTCAGCCAAATCCGGTTAGACTAGAAAGCGGACCCCAGACTGAAACTGGGATAACGCTAAGAGAAAGAAGATGTAAGGCTTGTGTAAGACATAGATTTAGTTTCGATTTTATGTTGTAACGGATGAGATTATGGTTGTTCGGGGTTTAGGTGTGTGTGTGTATATTTGTCAGATTTATTTCGAAAAATTCAGTTATTGTATGTTGAAAGATATGGTTGAGTTCTCTTATGAAGTCCATGTAAGTTAAACAACAATTGCAGAGGTCATCAATTTCATAGATGACCGCTTTTAGTTTGGATTACCAAGCCAAAAGCGCGCAATACGTATGAGTCTAGAGCTTTCGAAATTATGCGCATATTAACTTGTTAATTGTCATTTGATAAACGTGAAGATAAGCATCGTGAAGAAACCTGCACGTCTGGGAGTTCTCCATAATATTTTCCAAAAGACAACTGATGTCTATAAACTCGCACTTCAAGGTCTAATGCATTTCATAATGGGACATGTAAGCTACCATTGTAATTTACTGTATTTTTTATGTTATTTTAGTTGTAAGCTTATGCAAAGCATAGGTATACGTAGTATACATAGATATCGTAATTAATCGCGATCACGGTCGAAAGTGTACTAATTCGCGGCAGCGGCCATTTGCTTGCGATATGCACACTGTGTACATTTCGCGCGGACACCGACTGGCCCCCTTGGCACTTCTACTCCTTATTTATTTTTCTAGGGTAGTATATAATACATGTGTCAAATGGTACCTCGTTTTATCATCAATGTTTATGTGATCGACACTATGAGCGAACTTTCGCGTGATTTTATCTGTTCGTCCTAAACTCAGACTGCTATAAAGCAGTGTTATTTGTTTGTTATTTTTATTTCACTGTTATTGCCATCTGTTAAATTACTTGTTTCGAACTTATGAGTATAAAACATAGATGCGATTTAGTGTTCTTAAATGAAATATAGTAATGTTCTAATCTTCATCACAGAATAATTATGATCAAAGCTTGTGACGTCAATACCATACCAGACATTTACCATAAATGTGTAAAGTTGATGTTTAATATTAAGAATATTTTATGTAAAATGGAATAAAATACAAGTATCAATAGTCATCATCATCATCATCATCATCATCAGCCATGTGTGTTAACTGTCCCACTGCTGGGCATGGGCCTCTTCTCACTATGAGAAGGGCAGGGCCTCTTCTCACTATGAAAAGGGCAAGGCCATAGTCCACCACCCTGGCCAAGTGCGCGTTGGCAGACTTCACATGTCTTTAGAGAACATTATGGAGAAGTCTCAGACATGCAGGTTTCCTCACGATGTTTTCCTTCACCGTTAAGCAAGCGATAATTAACACTATACGCACATAACTCCGAAAAGTCTGCGGCGCGTGCCGTGGATTCGAACCCGTACCATCTGCGTAGCACCCTGTCGGTCTCTTCCTTAAGCTATCGCTGCCTTGCCTGCATCAATAGTGGATAATATCAATTGGTGGCAAATTGGAGCGACCTCCAGTATTCATACAAACTAATGTTATGCTACAACTGAAATAGTATGTGTCACCATCTGTGATTAAAGACTTCCACTGGTGAATGCTGAATATAAGCCTCCTTCTGGCTCTCGACGCAGATAGATGTTGACTGTCCGCATCCGAGCGCTGCCCTCGATTCCAAAAAGATAGTTCCCCTTATCTCTGCCTCTTGGTCCAGTGGCTCCACTCTAGAACATGCTTGCTATGTGCTCTACCCATTGCTTTTTCAACTTGGTTATAGTATATCTAGACTTCTAGAGCAACTCGAAGAGGTTCCTGTTCTTATGATTTGTATCAATCTGAATAGGCTACAAAAATCTCGTAAATTTTATTTATTAAACGTCAGAGAAACAAATGTAAAATATACCATGAAATTAAACTTTAATGATCACCATAACCAAGTTAAAGTAAAGCTACATTATTTTCCCAACGTAATTAAAAGCTCACGTAACTGACAGTTAGTGCGGTTTCCAATAACACTAAATAACGATAATTAACTGTCTGCTATAACGTTGTAACGTTAGAACTGTTAAAAATATAACTCCTAAATCTTGTTTTATTGCTGTTGAGTATGGTTATATACGGTCATCAGTTTTATCCGTACTAATTTATTTGTACCTATTTGTGATACTGTATAGAGAACTTCTTACTCTTATAAGAAAAAATACCAACTATTTTCTTCTGATTGACGATCCCGAAGACGTCGCCAGCGGTTTCGCCCGCGTCAATTATACATATAAACCTTCCTCTTGAATCATTCTATCTATTAAAAAAACCGCATTTAAATCCGTTTGGTACACAGTTTGTGTAGTTTTTAAGATTTAAGCATACATAGGGACAGACAGACAGACTTAGTTTTATACTATGTAGTGATTCAGTTATTTTTAATAATCCCATAAAAAGGAATCGATTATGGCAAACAGTTTAACAGTATCCAACCATAACCTAGCCTCAAGTCTACCTTCAGAAAAAGAAAGTCACACACGCGCAAAGAGCTAATTCATCACCTTCCAATCCGTATAGCCAGCTGTCTATGAATGGTTCTCCTTCGTATTCTCCCGTCCCTTGAATCTAGCAACATGGCGCCTCCTAAAAGTATGCATACCATCAGCCAGAAAATGAAACCCACAACTAGATAATTAATTCGCATAGCTATAATATCATAGCAGGAATGGTTTTCTCCAGTATTACCCGTCCCTTGACTCTAGGAACCCTGCTCAACTCACCAATGACATAAAGAAAAGCACACGAGGAACGAAAAGATCAGTCATCTTCCAATCCGCATAGCAACACATCCAAGAATGGTTCTCTCCAGGATCACCCGTCGTATGAATTCGTTTATTTATTATTTTCACTCCCGCACTAGGAATAAACCCTGTGTCGCGGAGGACTTTACAAACATACAACCAACGGACACAATGAACTCCCAGACTCGAAACAACAATTTATGGATCACACAAAGTGTTGTCTCGTGTGGGAATCGAACCCACGCACACTCGCAGTGTCAAGCGGCGAGACGGGCGCTTAAACCACTACGCCAACCGTGCAGTCAATCAGCAAGACTAGGTTCTTGCTGATTGACTGCTCTGCCTGCAAGAATGCGTCCAATAAGAATATGGGAAAACAACTCAGGAGCAACGGGATAATAAATATATACGGGATAATCCGTCATCTTCCAATGCGCATAGCAACACATCCAAGAATGGTTCTCTCCAGTATTCCCTCGTCCGTTACGCAACATCACCTAAAAGCCTGCTTTACGAGCTCCGTTTTCCCTTTCACCCGCTCTAATAAATTAAACAGCCATAAATAGACATGCTAATTTCTATTGTTCGTTATAGTATTTTTCCCTTTGTCACGGTCGTTCTGCAAAGTGATTTGTGGCCGCAATGATAGGTATTTCATCGTGTTTATTTAGCTTATGTGGTATCAAACTAATGGTAGAAGACTTGTTTGTATTTGTCATACATTCGCGATGTAACCACTGATGTGAATTTAATGATGTTTCGTATGGAAGTAAAAAGGCTAGTGTAGTGTTTTTCTGTATAACGAGCCTGTAGTGTGTGTTATGTGATACTGTTTTGCGTACAAAGCGTTTGTTTTAGATATTCAGATGGAAGCAAGAGATATTTACAAACATACCTTTGTATTTGATTCTATGCTTGCAGTCTTGGATTGTAAATGGCTTTGTTGAATAGGTATCTATGTCGACGACTTTTTGGTCGTATTATTTTTGGGTGGTGGTTTGTCTGATGGCTGTTGTCAATTATGGTTCTACAGGATAAATGCTCTACAGTCAATCTCGTCTACTCTACTGGTCGGTTGCTAAGATTTCTTTGCTCGTTCCTCCCTTGAGCGACTAATGCGACAAAGCGATGCGATATGATGCGTCGCGAAGGAGGCTAAAGACGCGAATCTTCTACATTTCTCTGGAGATGATAATATCAGAGAGGTGCTTGGTAGAGAGCACTTTTACACTCTTGGTAGACAGTTTAGTTCATAAGATAAATATTTTACTAGACTACCCCCGCGGCTTCACCTAAATCTTCCTCTGGAATCGCACTATTAAACGTAAAATGATTTATGAATATTGCCTAAAATTGCAAAACGCCAACAATCTGGATATTTTAAAGAGGTTAAATATAATAACCACCATAAAATGCTTTGATACCCTTAGTTCTTTAACCAAAAATACTTAACACCAGAAAAATAAAGTCTAAAATTACAATATGTAGTACTAGCTATTTTAGTCACGACTGCACTTCAAATTGTATTCGAACACCAAATGTAGTAAATGATCACCAAATAAATAGGTTATGTTAGGTTCTCTTGTGACCCTTAATTCAAAAATAGGAGCCATGCGAAGTAGGTCTCCGTCAACTTAGTTTATTAAAGTAGGTGGTGTAACCAAATCCAATTTATGTGTTGGTATTTCATACAACTAACAAAAAAACGTTAGTTATAATTTTACATTAAAATGCTGGTTTAATTTTGGTGATCATTTACTACTTTTGGGTTAACAATGATTTATTTGGAGTCATTTTGCTTAAATAAGATAGCGAAATGTTAAAACTTTGGTTATAATTTTACATTAAAATGCGGGTTTCATTTTGCTGATCATTTACTATATTTGCCTGTGATATATTACTATATCTGGTGGTAAGTTAAACATAGCCTATTTTAAATAGAATCTAGAAACCTAAAACATTTAATATACAAAACAGAAGATACAATTTATGATTTTCTTACGAGGCAAATTACCTATAACCTGCCGACACATACAGAAACCATCCATTGCCAACAACACACCAAGCAATTTGACATTACCTTTTACACAATTTTTTGATTGGCAATTTTCAGTAGCACATATCGACGTGAGTGTGTGAGAGACACAACGTGTCTAGTAAGTGATTACACCAGCTGCGAGCTAAGCCCCACTCAGACGGGATTACCGTGCGTTTTAACTGAACAGCATTGTTTTATTTGCAGCTTTTTTATTATGTCCCAATTAGGCTTCAATGATTTTAGCGATATGTGAGAGACAGAAAGTATACAGTTGCTAATAAGCATTTATGTTGAAGTGATCAATCAAGTCTAAAACGCGTAAAACCTCTGAAATTATTACTGATGTAATAATAGTAATTCTATAGGCTTTATCTCTTGTGTTTGAAATGCGTTTGTTTCGTTTTTAGGGTTCCGTTCCTCGAAAGGAAAAAACGGAACCCTTATAGGATCACTTTGTTGTCCGTCCGTCTGTCAAGACCCTTTTTCTCCGGAATGCGTGGAGGTATCAAACTGAAATTTATACTAAATACTCGAATCTACGGTTCCATAGAGCTGTAAAAAAATCAAACCTCTAATCCAACGCAATCAAAAGATACAGCCGTATATGCTGCAAATTGCAGCATATTTTCAAACTCGCATTGGAATCAAAACTTACAAGGTACTTCCCGTGAACTCAGAATCTTGAAATTTGGTACGAAGCAACGTCTTATATCACTTATAAAGGAAAAATTGTGAAAACCGTAATTTTTTTGTGACAGCATATAAAAAAAATATTTTTAATAAATTTTAAGTTACTACCCCTTTCTTTTGAACGCGTGGAGGTATTTAATTGAAATTCATATCAAATAATCAGGTATATAACACCGTAAGGCTGCAACAAAATCAAGCATCTATGTCAACGCAATCAAAAGAAAGAGCAATGTAAGCATATTTTCAAACTCGCGCCTACTCGCAAGTGAATCAAAACCTACAGGGTACTTACCGTGAACTCATAATCTTGAATTTTGGTACGAAGTAACGTCTTATATCACATATGAAGGAAAAATTGCGAAAACCGTAAATTTTTTGTTACAGCATATAAAATAATATTTTTTATAAATTTAAAGTTACTACCCCTTTCTCTTGAACGCGTGGAGGTATTAAATTGAAATTCATATCAAATACTCAGGTATATAACACCGTTAGGCTGTAACAAAATCAAACTTATATGTCTACGCAATCAAAAGAAAAAGCAATATAATCATATTATCAAACTCGCGACTACAAGGGAATCTAAACCTACAGGGTACTTCCCGTGAACTCAAAATCTTGAAATTTGGTACGAAGCAACGTCTTATAGCCCAGATAAAGGATGCGGAAGGCTGAGGACCGTGTGCTGTGGTGCGTGTTGGGAGAGGGCTATGTCCAGCAGTGGACTGCGATAGGCTGATTGAGATTTTAAATAATTACATAGTCTTCAAACCTTTTTGCTAATTATTCTGTACTTGATATGTATTTTTGTAACAGATTTCTAATAGTCACTAAAAATTTTGTAAATCAATAACTTTGATAAAAAATCTTACCATCATTCATCAGCAGACTTTTGCAAGGCTGCTGCAAGGCTGGTTATATTATAAAATAAGCGATATATGTTAATATAAAATAAAGGATGACTGATTACAAACGTCAAAGACCCTTTTTTCTTTAATTTATGCTCCTCCAGCTTTCCATGCTGTAATGTTATGGATTTCATTTGGCAATAAAAATAACATAACTATGACCGGTGAACTTTTACTTTTATACCTACATTTTTGTACGGAACCCTCGGTGCGCGAGTCCGACTCGCACTTGACCGGGTTTTTTTTGTTAATAAAACAGCTGCAACCGAGTTAATAATATAATATATAATATTCTAGCACATACACACATCACCATCTAGTCCCAAACTAGCACAGCTTGTACTATGGATACTAGACAATGGATAAACATACATATATACTTTTTTTTATAAATACATACATATTATACATAGAAACACCCAGACCAACACAAACATTCATGTTCATGCACACAAATGTTTGACTTGAGCGGGAATCGAACCCGCGACCATCGGCGTAGCAGTCGCTTACACTCCCGCTGCGCCAACCGGTCGTCAATGTCATAAATGTCATAACCCACTATAGAATTTTAACGCCTTATGATCAAAAAAGGCGAAGTTATCTGCGCTATATTGCCTCAATATTCTGTCCCTCCTGCCCCTTTTCATCTGTTCTAGAGATGGCAAAGAAAATAAAAAAAATGGTATTATCTGATTTCGATGATCTGACCAATTACAAAGTTGACTTAGAGTAACATTAGTAGTATATGAGTAATAAAGTAAATATAAAGTAGAGTACTTAAAAACAAGCAAAATGCCATTCTCCACCAAAGATATTGTTCTGCAAAAAGCACTGCTTGCTCTTTGAGCCGGGTTGCACTATACAGGGTAATGCGACCGAACCACAAAGCCCTGCGCTCTGTGACATTACTTACATTCAAGGCATAGACACGGAGCGCGCTATGGTTTGTTAACTAAGAGAGTTGTGAGGCTGGCTTCGAAAATGGAACGTCATGGTCTGAGATTACTTCAAATAATGTTCTACGAAATATTGTATGGAATGGAACGTTGTTATACCTTTGCAATATAAAATATACCAAATTAAATTCTTAAATAACTCACAATACACGGTACACAGTGCCTTCTCTAGGAAACACGCTATTCATGGTGGATCCTTGATTATTGTTTCAAATAGCTTAACATGTAAAGAACGGAAAGACATAGCAAGTTTGTCTATAGAACGCACCGTGGAACTGTCATGTGTAGAACTTGAGCAGCATATTATCATATGTGTATATCGTCCACCGTTAAGTAACTTTAGCTTGTTTGAATCAGTTATTGAAGATGCAATTACTAAAATTAGGAGCAATAAGAAAGGTATTATAGTTTGTGGTGATTTTAATGTAAATATTCTTGATCATTCAGTAATGACTAGTAGATTTTTAAATCTATTTAAATCATTTAATTTAAAAAATTTGTTCCTTGAACCAACTAGGATTACAGCAATTTCATCCACCTGTCTTGACAATATATTTAGTAATTGTACAGTTTTGAATAAATTAGTTAGTTCTGAATTAACTTCGGATCACTGTGGTCAATTAGCAAGGTTTCCGTATTATAGTGATAGCATTATACAGAAAGTTTTAGTTAGGCCATTACCTAGGCATAAGTTTAATGAATTCCGGAATAAAATTTTGATTGGAATGAATGCTATGAGTCCTGATTTAATGGAGATTGATTCGCCAAATGAAAATTTTAATAATTTATTTAATGTACTTAACAAGGAATTTCAGAATACTTTTAGGACTAAGGAGAAAGTAGTTAAGGAATCTCGAGCTTTTAGTGAGTGGGCTACTGCAGGTATTTACAAAAGCAGAGCAAAGATGTACGAGTTGTACGGTATGAAGAGATACAATTCTGATTCGAACTTCACTGAGTATGTTAGGAATTATTCCAAGATATTTAAAAGAGTGTGCAATACAGCTAAGGCATTATTCGTTAGGAACAAAATTGAACAATCCTCGAATAAAATTAAGGCAACCTGGCGAGCTATTAATGAAGCAACAGGTAAGACAACACTTAGAGGTAATAGTTTTAGTTTATTTGATAGTGACAAATTTATTCATAATGACAAAGAAGTTGCACACACATTTAATAAATTATTTGCTAGCATACCGATTACTACTACTAGAGAATTAAAATCATCAGCTATAGTCGCAGAAAACCTATTAGAATCTAGTGTAGGAAAATGTGATGTATTATTTAAGTTCGATTGTATTAATTCTACCGACATTATAAGTACTTTTCAATCTCTAGAGTCTAAGAATACAGGTGATCTCTGGGGCATTTCTGTTAAGGTTTTAAAAAGTATAATTGATGTAGTAGCTCCTTATTTAAGCAACTTATTTAATAAGTGTATTGAATCAGGTGTTTTTCCCGATCTTATGAAACACAGTAGGATAATACCTCTTTTCAAATCCGGCAGTAAGACTGATCCTAGTAATTATAGGCCAATATCGATACTACCTGCCTTTAGTAAGATTTTTGAAAAGATCATACTCAAGCAATTACTTAGACATTTTAATCTAAACAGCCTCCTTCATAGTGAGCAATATGGATTTACCAAGGGTCACTCGACAACAGATGCAGGAGTAGCGTTACTTAAACACATATTCAGTGCATGGGAGAATGCCCAAAATGCTATTGGTGTGTTTTGCGACCTTTCGAAAGCATTCGATTGTGTCTGCCATGAAACGCTCTTATGCAAACTTAGACATTACGGCGTACAGACTAAAGCATTGGAAGTCATTAAGTCATACTTAAGTGACAGAATCCAATGTGTTGAAATAAACGGCTCAAAATCCAGTGGCTTACCTGTTGATTTGGGAGTGCCGCAAGGCAGCATCCTAGGGCCTTTCCTGTTTCTTGTTTACATAAACGATTTACCTTTTTACTTGAAAAACATTTGTGACGTTGTACTGTTTGCTGACGATACTTCTTTGATATTCAAAGTAGATAGAAATAAGGAACATTTTAACGAAATAAACAGTGCGCTCATTCAAGTAACTAAATGGTTTAATGTAAACAATCTGGTACTGAACGCCAAAAAAACAAAATGTATTAAGTTTGCTCTGCCTAATGTCAGAAACCTTGGTCCTAGTATAGCTCTAAATGACGATGTTCTCGAAACATCTGAATCTACATTATTTCTAGGAATAACACTTGATTCGAAATTACAGTGGGGTGCGCACGTTACATATCTCTCAGGGAAACTTAGCTCAGCTGCTTATGCCATTAAGAAGGTTCGTAGGTTGACTGATGTCGATACGGCTAGATTGGTTTATTTTAGCTATTTTGATAGTGTTATGTCATATGGCATATTATTATGGGGTAGGGCCGCTGACATCGAAAATATTTTTATATTACAAAAACGAGCAGTTAGGGCCATTTACCAGTTAAAGAGAAGAGTCTCACTTAAAGAAAAATTTAAAAATATTGGTATTCTTACTGTAGCATCACAATATATTTATGCCAGTGTTATGCATGTACGACTACATATAAACTCTTACAAAATGAATAGTGACATACACAATATTAATACTAGGAACAGGCACAAATTATGTGTACCATATTTCCGTTTACACAAAACGCATAGCTCTTTTATTGGTCTTAGTATAAGAATCTATAATAAAATACCGAGTAATATTTTAGACTTGCCTTTAAGGTCGTTTCAGACAATTGTTAAAAATAATCTTTTACTAAAGGCATATTATAGTTTAAATGAGTATTTTGACGACAAGTACGCTTGGAAATAAATATTCTTTTATTAGGTCAATTTATTTTTATTATTAGGTCAATAGGCAGTTTTATAGTGTAGTTAATTACCGTATTCTCTTTTTATGCTACATTTGCATTCTTGTTCTACTCTTTTTATTATAATTTATTGGATTTGTAAGGTGAGGGTAACTCGTGGTCATGAACTGCTAACTAATAGATTGTAAATTGCTGCATTACTTTTCGGAACATACTGTTCCACCATAGATCAGAACAGTCATGTTCGCGAGTTGCTTACATCAAAAGACGTAAGTGGATGCTCCTGTTTCACCATATTCACTTTGGGAGGCTTAATAAATGAACATAATTTATTGCTTGAGTATGATATCAATAACTATTAACTTTTGCAATAGTAGATAACTCACAATGTGAAACAGTTGCAGCTCCTTACAAATATAACATGTAAAACCATTATACTGGCAGTTAAAAAGAGTGGCCACGAGTTTTATTGCCCGTTCTTTCTCGTGGTTCTACCTATTGCATTGCGAACGTGGCAGTAAATGTAAATGTAGAATCATCTAGTAATTAACTTTAACTTTTGACGTTCATAAGCGTCACTTTGTGGCCTAAATGAATAAATGATTTTGAGTTTGAGTTTGAGTATACTCGACGTCATTTATCACATCCATACCAATTTTATAAAGCAGATGAGTATGTATGTTTGTTTGTTTGTTTGAACGCGCTAATCTCAGATCCGATTTGAATAATTATTTCTTTGTTGGGTAGCCCGTTTATCGAGGAAGGCTATGGACTATATAATATCACATTATGGGCCACGGTTGCGGAACAGTAGCCCTAAAAACGCGAGTGTAACCGCGGGATCAGCTAGGTACATAGATTTTTCGTCAATGTTAACATAATATTATGTTGTGGTCATATTACATGACAGCCACGATACGAATTTCGCAATATAGTTATACCGTGATTGCTGTTAACCGTTGTGAGCATTTCCATAACAGCCGTACCACTTTCGCGATGTGGACCCCTTCGCGTTTTTTGTTTGATATATGAGCATTTCGGCATTTCTGAAACAATGTTCATTAGAAATAATATAATAACAATGTTCTACCACATACACACATCAGCATCTAGTCCCAAGCTAAGCAGAGCTTGTGTTAACATACATATATACTTACTTTTTTTGTAAATACATACATATTATACATAGAAACACCCAGACCAAGACAAACATCCATGTTCATGCACACAAATGTTTCACTTGAGCGGGAATCGAACCCGCGACCTTCGAAGTAGCAGTCGCTTACACTCCTGCTACGCCAACCGGCCGAAGAAATGGAATGTATTATATAGTTGTAATGAGGAAAATAAGCTTATTGCTTATGTATTCTTCTGCAAGATATAGTCGAGGTAACATGGATTAGCCGTCTAGTAAGAGCCTCTCGAGAAAACTGTACTTACTGCATTCTAAGCTTTGGATGAAATATTTGTAGAAGAAAAACATAATACTCAATTTCAATCAAACTTTCAATCCTCTACTCATTACTTATCGTTGAGCTTCAAATATGATCCAAAACCTCAGGCTAAAGCACTGAAAAATAAAACCCATCTGATCGAATCGAAGTAGCAACTTAATTTAAGTCCTTAAGTCAAGCTTGGAGAGAATTTCAACGTTTAAGTTCCAATATTAAAGCGATGGTCGAATAGATTTCTACTTAGGACATAAATTATTTATAACTTACACTTAGTGTTGAGTAAAAGTGCCTTTACTTGTAGAATAAACACTTGCACTTTTACATTTTAGTGAAACCTTTTTTTACTTACTTACCTTGAACTGTATGTCGGCTTTCTGTGAAATTTATTGCGAACTTTTAAAACATGTACTTAGTTTTAAACGTCATTGATTTTTATGGTAAACACTATCGAACCTTTGATGAGAATTTGTATGTTATTGAATTAGATTTAAGGGGTCATCAGGGACTGCTTCCGTGGTCCAGAAAGTAGTAATGCGTCCGCTGATCGGGCGACCCCGGTTTCGATTCCCGGGTCGATAAAAGTTTTACTGTGTTTGTCAGAATTCTCATTAGCAACACGGAGTATGGCCTCACATACAAATTAAGTATATTTTTATATTTTTAATAGACTCTTGTCTGTATCCCCGAAGGGGTAGGCAGAGGTGTAATTAAGTACTTTCAATAAAATCTGTTTTGCAAAAGCAATTACATTTTAATGTGTAATAATACAACGTATTATTACTGTCATAAACGACATAACAACATTTTTTGCTCCATACGTGGGTATTATATTATGATTTGTACGCACAACTGAATGAAACATATGCAGGGTTTTTAACAGTATAAATTCTGACAACCATTAATTTGCAAAATATTCCCATTTTATCACTCATAAATAATTATACTTTAAGCTTTCGCGCACTACGAGCTACGAGTACAGCAACTGAATATTTTTCAACCAGTTAAAACAAAAGAGAACATTTTTCATTCGTAATAATATGGAACAGCCATAAAGCGAAATGTCAGGCATACACATAAAAACTAGTAAAAATAAAAATACAGCACCCATACAAAAGGATTTTAAATAAAGAACGTAAATTGGAGCAAAAAATTCTCTATGGTACTCCTGGTACCATAGAGAATTTAAAAATATTGATTTAAAATGTTTTTACGTAGGCGATGGTCTGTCGGAGGATCGTTTAATTTTTCACATGACCACGACGCGCGGTTGAATGGACAGATTTTATACAGCCTGTTACCTTGTGTTTCATACTTATAGCTACGTACTCTATGGATCACGACGATAGCTTGAGGCATTTGTACTGAAATATTTTCGCTAGAATGAAATATCTTGCTGCTAAAATCTATTATACTGCCTAGTATTGATACAGTTGACGCAGTCTTGGTTTGTACACGCGTGTATTACTTTACCTGCACTAATTTGCAGGCCTTTACCTACTACAACTGGAAAATTAATTAGCATTTTTTTCATATAATCTAGTACAGCTTGTATGAAAAAAACAAAACAGGTAGCACAGCCAAAATACATCCCTTTACGTACTTCTTCTTCTCGAGTCGTTAGTACAGAATTGATATCTAATGGCACCAGCCCAGTATGTGGCCACAGCAACAGCATTGTCGGTGGCTTATACTGACTATACACGACTACCTATATATGGATACACGACTTGATACACATTAAGTGTATTTTAAAAGTTTGATTAATAGCTACTATGGATTGGCATATCGTGGTAAATTAACGGAAACAACTCTCTATATTCCATGGGAAACAAAATTAGGCTTTCAGATTATTTTTGTTCAATAGCAAAAAAAGCAACTCTAAAAAAACTCAAATCTAGACGTAGAATATATTTTAGTCGATTTATATCGTCTAAAATATTTGTCATTAGTTGTTTATGGGCTGATTCATCATAAAGCGGTATTATTAGTCTTAGGCGAACTCATAAATTTTATTCCTTAAAACAACCCGCAATTTCTCTGGAGATGATTTTTTACGGCGTCTTCAAGTTTATTATACCCATGAGATATTTGTGAAGTGGCTGCATTCACAAAACACCTATTCTATTTTATTGTTATTATTTATGAGCTTTTGTCGCTACTGTCTTTATGGCCAATATCTGCTGTCCAAGTGTTTACTAGGGTTTATTTATATCTGTCGCTATGTGTGTTGTAATGCTTAGGCCCGGTTTCACCACCTCTAAGTAAATGTTACCTTCCAGGTAAATTCAAAATTAGAACGAAATTTGTATGAATTTATTTGCTAAGTAGTTTAACCAGAACTTACTGGACGGTGGTGAAACAGGCCCTTAGAGTAAGGAATAAACTAAGTTGTTTGTCATGTTGTACTCTTTCAATCACTCTCAATAAAATTGTTATTTAAAAATTAAATGTTATTGATTCAAAGTAGGTATTATTCCAATTGTTGATTTGATTTTTCCATGTATAATGTGTAGGTTTCACCGTACACATTATGCATGGAAAGTTATGATTTGAAAAATTATAAAAATAAATAAGAAAATTCTTTAATTGGATTGAAATTAATATTTTCAGCTCATTATCACAGGGATTGGGAGGGCTCGGGTTCGATTCCCGGGTCGGGCAAAGTGTTATTCGGTTTTTCCGTTAGGAAATTCTCAGTAACAGCACGGAGTCTGGTAATGTGCCCGGTACGGCAATAGGCTCGCCCCCTATTACGTGGGACCTAAAAACTCATGGCGAAATGTGGGTGTAATATTACACCTCTGCCTACCCCTTCGATGATACAGGCGTGAGACTATAAAAAAAAATATATCACAGGCGAGAAAATTATAACCATATGTAAATAGTTTTAATATTTTTGTAACGAGTCTCAATTGCTTGTAACTATTTGAAAATAAAGATGAAAACACCCTAATCTGTCCCGACGTTTAGTCATTGGCTATACATATATACTTTATTTTAGATATTACATAAGCAATACATTATGATTATTGTGCCTTTACAGCCTGTGGCACAGGTATATCCTAGTACAGGCACCCATTGTAACTTAGATCTTATCTCTTTCCTAGAACTACATATATTTATTTATTGTAGAAGCTATGAATAAATAAACAATTTATTATTATTATATTATTATTATTGGCGTGCCAGTACAAAACAGTATAAAGTTTGAAAGTATTTAAATAAAAAGAACTTCATTTATACTGACAATGTATTTGGGTATATTGTAGGTAACTCACGACCTTTAAAATGAATTAAAATATAAACAAGCTTTCGTTTTAGCTGTTTAATTTTAAAGTCGTACTCATTCAATGTGTTATGAAATTTTAGCTAACAAATTACTGCACCACACAGAGATAAACGGGCCACAATTGAGTCGGACTGATCAAAGTGTACACAGTTATAAATATTTTAAGTAATTTATGTACTGTGAGTGCACTCATTACGTAGACAGATGATGCTGTCTCGGTTAATAGTGATAGATATTAGTTATTGCCGTTGCATACGACATCAATGAAGCAACGTTCAGTTGCTGGCGAAATTAATTAGATTGTTTCATAGAAAATTTGATATGCAGATATGCTTGATAAATAATATATGATAGCCTTTGGCACCGGTTCACATCGGGAGGCCATGATCATTAATGGCTATTAATGTGGAGGTTCGACTGTATTTACTGTAGCGGGTAAAAAAATGTTTGCATAATATGTATTGTACTTAACTATATTTGTGTCGTACAGAAAAGCATCAAACAATTTAGTGTTACATGATCTGTGCAGCTGTCAGGTTAATGCTTTCGCTATTTGCAAAGTTTAAAATATGGGTCAACAAATCGAAATAGCTACCTAAATTATTTAAAAGTCACAACACTAACTCACGAACAGTCTAAATTTGAATTCAGAATATCCGTTACAATAAAAGACCTTCCGCGTCCGCCCGCGTTCGCTTAACCCAAATATGTTTCCGGTTTTATATTGACTACGGTATAATTTTATTCGGTTCCTAATTTTAGTAATTCATCGAAGTCAATTTTCATTTTAGAACTGTAGTTCTATTTCGTAACACTGTCAAACTCGCTTTTATATCCGTAGAGTACGCGTAGAGCTTAATTACTACTGTGCCTGACGTTCTTATATTTGAAATATCGATGAAAACTTTTATAGAATATATTTGAGACGAACAAATGTCGGTCAGCTACCAATTATGTAAAAAGTATTATTGGGTCAAATTTATTGCATACATACATACATATCGTCACGCCTTTTATCCCCGAAGGGGTAGGCAGAGGTGTATTTCTACACCCACTTTTCGCCAGATATACTTTAGTCCCACGTAATAAGGGGCGAGCCTATTGCCGTACCGGGCACATTTCCAGACTCCGAGCTGCTACTGAGAATTTCGTGACAGAAAAACCCAATAACACTGCCCGGCCCAGGAATCGAACCCGGGACCTCCCAATCCCACGCGCACACTTATGCCGCGAGACCAACGAGGCAGTCGCATAGGGTTTGATGTCGAGTTTTCCGTCTCTACGCAAAGATGGTATTTGCATCGTGTTATCCCTTAGTCGCCTCTTACGACACCCACGGGAAGATAGGGGGTGGTGACACTTGTATTCTATGCCGTCAACCACACGGCTTTTCAAATTTCACTTTATTGAAATTTAAAAATTAGTAGGTAGATGTATTCTGTGAAACACTTCATAATCCAGCGTAACGGCAATAGGCTCGCCCCTTCTTACGTGGGACCTAAAATACATAACCTGGCGAAATGGGGGTTCAATACTACACATCTGCCTAACCCCTACTCCCTAAAATATATTAAATAGGTTAATATATCCTATTTACGGACAAGGCTTTGATATCGGACGATACACATTGCCGGCAAAAAGCGTGTACATTTTAAAGGCAGTTAGGTACACGAAATGGTTTCATAGAGTTTTCTAGCAATAAAATTGTTATACTGCTAACACTGATCTTGTCCCAAGTGAGTGTATGGCAGTTGAGACTCCCTACTATCTTTAGTTGCCTCGCACTTTCGCTTCGTTCACGTATCCGTTGGACGAATCTAGGCAAGAGTTTTTCAGACTGAGTATCAGATTGCTTTTACTTTTCTACAGAATAGATTTTTTGTACCCTATGGTCCGAGGCTAAATTGCTGTGCTGAGTAAACTTAACAGCCTACTAACCACATTACTTATCTTCTTATGCTGTATCTTTCTACCCTATCGGTGTATGCCTTCTTCAATACTTTCCACTCGCCAAGACCTTGAGTTCTTTCGATCCAATTTGAGTACACTGTCAGAGTACGATAACTATGTAAGCTCGGGACTAATACGTAACAGGTGAAATCTACGATTCATATATGTAAGAAAAATACATGAAAGTATAGTACCTGAAATAACAGTAATTTCACAACTTTTTTTTTATATTTACAGTCATTTGATCAATGGGATTTTAGTTCATTATCGCCTGTGCCCGTGCCTCGGAGAGCACGTTAAGCCGTCGGTCACGGTTGTCATGAAGATCTTTGACAGTCGTTACTGGGCGTCAGTACCTTTTAAATAAACTGACACTAGTTTAAACCACGGAATATCGCTATCCCTTCGGGTTGCAGAGGTCAGACAGGCAGTCGCTCTGTGGAAAAGCTTATATTTAGCCAAATACGGTTAGACTAGTAAGCAGGCCCCAGATTGAAAATTGGGATAACGTTAAGAGGATAATGATGATCAATGGAATTCTACCAATCGTTTAATCTAGATAACAAGTTTCCATACCTTATTAAAACGAAGAGTTTAGTGATCCAAAAATATTCATTGGACTCATATAATAAGTTCTTAACTTTTCTCAGATAGCATCGTCTAGACTTTATGTCATCATCTTGTCAAACTGAAGGTAACTTAATATTATATCTAAGTTGGACTAGCATTATTTTTACGAATTTTGGATTTGAATTCTTCACCTGTCTGTCTGTATATATAAATTCCTTGCGTTACTGACTGGCTGATAGACAAGCTACAGCTAAAGCTATGGGGCGCAGGATGCTGAAATTTGGCATGTATGTTCTTTGGGGACCGTAGAGGTGCACTAAAAAGCGATTTCCCAAAATTCCCACGGGATCGGCCAAAACGGGCAAATTAAAAAATGTGCGGGCGTGGCAGCTGGCACCCTCTAGTCTACAATAAAACTCTTGTGTTACTGACTGACTGACAGAAAACGTACTGCCAGAGCTATTGGGCGTAACAAGTTGAAAGACATGTTTGTTCCTTGAAGACCATTCATCATCATCGGCCCTGTATATCATTTGTCCCACTGCTGGGCACCGGCCTCTTCTCGCTATGAGAAGGGTAAGGTCATAGTCCACCATGCTGGCCAAGTGCGGGTTGGCAGACTTCACATGTCTTTCGAGAACATTATGGAGAACTCTCAGGCATGCAGGTTTCCTCACGATGTTTTCCTTCACCGATTAGCAAGCGATAATCAACAATTTAATACGCACTTAACTTCGAAAAGTCACAGGTGCGTGCCGTGGATTCGAACCCGAGACCCTCTACGTAGCAGTAGGTCGGTCTCTCCACTCACCTATCGCTGATATACCTAATGTGGGTTTCTATAATAGAGAGTTATGTGAGGTAGGGTCGATTTGAATCGCTGTGGTTTTGTGTCCAAACGGGTGTAATTTAAACGGCGCACGTGTATTACAATTTATAAATAGGTGTATATACTTGTTCTGAATGAGGTAAATGATGCGTTGTCATGACTTGTATGATCGAGCAATAGAAATCGTCATTGCGTATACCAAGCATCAATTCTAAGCGAGTATAAAGAATGAAGCGATCAATACTGTCATAAAATGCCGTGCACACTGGTATTGTCACATTGTCTGGTGCTAACATCCGTCTGTCGTACGAATTCAATCAAACGTTGCGAAATTTTGTTTATATGATCGTATCATTCGAATCGTCTGCCAGACAGCCTGTCAAACTGTGACGCCGTAAACTTTAACGTGAGCGTTTATCGCCCATTTTAGCTCGAGGCCATGAAACAGGCGGCGTAAAATTTTGCCCTATTAAATCGAGATAATATACTCCATAAAGGTTTTTCGGTGGGCTCTGTTTTTCTACCTGCTCTCAAATTACGTTATAAATGAGATGATAGAAAATTGTATGTGAGGGACTAAATGTTTTTATAAAGGTTAAATCTGAAAAACGTGAAATAGATTTCTATTGCTATAAAATAGATATCCTCTAATTATGATTTTGCATCTTTGTAAGCTGAGTAGGTACACTATTTCTTTAATATGTATTGTCTTGTGAATCTTATAAAATACTTCAGTATATCATGAATGCTCTGCTGGCCTTGAGGAAGTCGCTTCAACAATTGTGTGGTTGGCTAGAGTAAAATAAAGTTGGAAAACGTACGTGTGTCTGAGCAATATTCGAGCAGTGAACTGTTAAAGGTATTTAGTATTTTATTCTACCAATACATTAAAAGTGAAATTAGTGTAAAAGCTAAAACATCGAAATGAAAATGTAAATAATTAAAACTCTTATTTAAATTAATATTCATAAGCATTGATAAAAAATAATGAGCTAACTTTTAAATTTGTTTGCTTTTAGTTGTTTTCTGTATCGTACTTGTTGTTCACATATAACGCAGTTTGATCTGTTGTTCACGACTAAAGTGAGTCTAAAAAGTCTTTTGTTCTCTTTGGTAAAACTAGAAAAAGATCTAAAGAAGTAAGATATATAATTATATCATTTTGTTTTTAAATAAATTGATAGGTAATACCTTGGGTTTGAATTGCTTGCATTTAATCTTACCTTGTGTCGAGCGGTTTCTATTTCCTAAGTTTAATGAATAGCCGACTAGTGATTTAGGTCTTACTTTCAAAATCGCTCTCGCTCTCGTTTCAGCTATCGCCGGTTTCATGGCCCTTAAATGTCACGCACCCTCATCAATCATGGCGCCGCGGACATTGTAAACGGTGCTTAATTCCACTCGTCTGCCAAATTAACTTTTTCTGAGCGAATTAATGGAACCGATGTGTAGCCCCTAATTACATTACCGGTTCCAATAGTCAAAATAATAAAATTGCAATAAATATGGGTCACGATTTCTGTATCAATAGTCACCTCCGTATTAAAGATTTAAATATTGGTACATATTTAAATCACCTTATAGAATAAGTTTGAAAGCGTATCCAGAAACTTCCTTCCTTTACCACGAAAAATGAAAGTATCCTGAGTTGAAGAATTCCTCGGTTGTAATTCAGTAATTTCACTTTCAAGTATGTTATCATTCTCTGCTCACTATTGAAATAGAACCGAGTTCGATCGAGCACTGTTCAGAACTTATATTGAGAGGTAGTAGAGCTTTGCTGATTTTAGCATGAATGGGCCGGCTCGACCGGGGAAGTACTACCCTCTCACAGAAAATCGACGTAAAGTAACAGTACCTAAACTGTTGCGTTTCGTTCGGTGTGTGAGAGTGCCGGAGGCCCTATCCCCTATTCCTTCTCCCTCATCCCATTCCTTATGCTATCCCTTTTCCCAACCTCTAGGGGCGGCAACGCACTTGACACCTGTGGTGTTGCTTGTGTCCATGGGCGGCGGTAATTGCTTACCATAAGGCGAACCGTCTGCTCGTTTGCCTCCTATTACTATAAAAAAAAAACCTCTCGTTGGCGCGATTGCTGACATATCCTTAATCAAGCGATGAAACATTTACAAATAATCAACAAACCAATGCAATCTACGTCACATCAACCACGAACAAAACTGTTCCACAAACAAACATCAACAGCTTGTAATTAAATCAATAAGTGAAAATCAAACTGCGCGGATGCTTTATATGAAGCACTATTTACTGTGCGAACTGCGGTGTACTGAGTGCAAATGAAAGTTAAATACAAGCGTAATTAAAAGGCGACTGCTCGAGAACGAGTGTAGTGGGAGTAAAGGTATGTTCAGACGATGAAAGTCTGTCGCGCGTATCTTTCAGCTTGAAAGTCATATACAACATGTAACAAATTTAAATGCACTTCCTGAAAGTAGTTTGTTCAGAATCGGCTACTGAATCCATTACTGTCATTTTTAATATTGTTTATTTTTTGTTCTAAAATAATAAAAATAACGTAAATTATAGTCACTCATTTATTTCAAAAGTTGAAATATACGAAAATAAACCTTAAGTCAAAGCAGAACGCCTTCTTTTAAAATGCATTTGTTTAATGGTTCGACGTTCGGTCACACGAACGCACACATTAGTACAACACAATATCGGCAAAAGACAATACACACAATTTACCACGAAAAAATCTATCATCTATCTTTCGCTTATGTAATAATCAACAGGCAAGAGCGAGACGTAATATGTCGCCCGCGCTGGCCAATGACAAGCGCTGGCGATGCGCTTCGCTTTGACAAGTTATGACAAGTATCTAGTCATCCATCGGGAATCTGTCAGCGAGAGTTGCGAAAAAATATTTTAATTGTGTGAATAAAATTGTAATTATCAACATGACGGTGCTGGTGCGGAACGTTCTGCATCATCTTGATGTTAACTTGTCGCCCCCGGACTTTTTCACTGTGGGGAAATGTTAAATCACTAGTTTATTGTGAGGAGACAACAAGTGCCTAGGAGTTAAGTTGATACATATTAGCTGCTCTTGAAACAGTGAAAAGATGTGATGCGTGAGGGAACAGTGAAAGTGGACTAAAATAATGTGATTTTATCCTGTAAGTTATTTGATTATTCTATTAATGTAACTATTCGATCTTGATTTATTCTCTCATTGATATTCTTTTACTTTATCTATCAATAATGCTAGATAACTAAATAGTTATTTACAATATTATGAAACAATGGATCGTGTGCATGTTATTAACAAACAATAAATACTTTTATACAAAGTCGACTGTCCACTCCAAAGCCGAAAAGTGTGATGGAAAGAAATAGGTAGTCATATCTTTGGAAATATCAACAGTAGCTGACAAATTACTCAAACATCATTCTTGTAAACCCCACTCTATCAGAGTGTTGTTTAAAGACTAAATTTGAAACATTTTGTTTATATCGTATCGTATTTCGTTCCTATCAGATCGATGTCGTCTGTTTACCATAGCAACCGTTTCGCGTGTTTGTGTGCGTGCGCAAATTTATAGTGACCACGCTTTTTACTTTTAATCGAGTTTATACTTTCTTCAAAAAACAATATTTACGCAAATAAAAAACAAAATTCAATGCATGCATTATAATTGTAACAAGTTATTCTAATTGGGGTGTTTGAGGATGTGCGTTATTTCATTTACACGTTGTATACGCATTGGTTCCCATGAAAGAGCGATGTCTCGCCGTTCCTAGTATGCTACGCGAAGCGTTTTGACCAGTTAGTAGCCTAGATGGCAGTGATTTCTTGTTCTGCGGTAAGGTGAAAATAATTTGACAGTTTGTTTGAATATCGCATGTAGTAATTTTCCTCGTTTACTTTTTGTCACTCGCTAAGGACACTACGGTTAACGTACGTAACGATACTACAGCGTTTTATTAAGAACTATACGGCACGGTTTAGATGCACCTTCGCTATCGCTTCGCTATGCACTGTCGGCATCTGAATGTAGCAATACTTGTGGATTGTGCTACATTCAGATGCCGACAGTGCATTCAAACATTAATTTTTAACAAGAAACGCTTCAATGAAATTCATTAACAAAAGTGTAATACTAACGGCCAGACCCAGTATTCGATCTATCAATGAATTTGGCAACTAGAGATATATATATTTTACCTAAAATCCATACAAAATGCGTCAAATATGAATGCCTAAGTCATATCTATCGATGTATCAAATACTGGGTTCGGTAAGACTAGGTGCTTACGCGCGAAAGAAATCGCACGTGTAACAGTATCCTTATAAGTTAGGTTGTAGGAGAGGAGATGGTTAGCAGTGTAGCAATACCGAAAAGTCTCCACACAGTTGTTTAGCCAGACGGGTGCCGGTTTAATACATTTTTAATTGGAGTTTAAAGAACAGTGATAGCCTTTATATTTACATTCAATGACAGTGGCGTTTATATTTCGTTCGCTTTAACAAAGTCTAGGAAAATATATTTAGACGAAAAGTGTATCTTAAAGAAATATCAATTTGGTTAGCGGATTATATCCAGCTAGACCCAACAGTCGTGAGTTTATAAATAACGGAACAAGCTGTGTTCTAGTATGGAGGGTCTTATGTTTATTGTAAGGGTTCACCTCTGAAACGTAGTAAAGTTGACAGGTTTCAGTAAATCATCATATTCGATTATAATTTTGACATCTTGCCTGGGATGTCGAAATAAGCCTCATTATACGTAGTTATTATGGCATCGCTCCATTACAACTTACTACAGAAAATCCTTGCAAAACACAAATCCATCCAACCACAGCTATCACTACCCTTTCATAACATTACGAGCACACAACACAACATTAATACAACAATTTACAATACAAATGAACTCTGTATTGTAAATTACAGTTTTCCCGTAGTCGCCAGTACATTCGTCACAAGTCCGCGTATATAAATTTTGTTAACCCCCGCAGTGCTTTGCAGTTCCTCATACCCTTAGCTTTTTATCCCCGATTATTGCACACAATTGAAATATACAAATTGCAAGCTGTCATTGTTGTTGCCGATTTTAATATAAATCACGGCCCGCAATTAATAAATAATGGTTAGCAATAAATTGTATTTGAGTGTTGAAATGTAAATTCAATAATTTAGTTATTGCACTATGTTTATTTCATACATGCTGGTCGCAGATCTATCTGAAGGGACAGGCGCGGATGAACTATATTTATGCCTCCGTTCTTTCTAAAACATAGGTAGTTGGTGAAATAACCAACTACGTACCGTAACTTTCTTGTTGATTATCTATTCATATAAATGGGCATGTCTCCTTTGAAATGGGAGTCACAGACTCAGTTTTACTGGATTTTTTTTAAATTATTCTGCTGCGCGCAAGGATTTAAGCACAAATCTTTCTACGGCTTCCTTCTTCATTCGTTTTAGATGTAATTTTAATAATTTAAAGTACATTAGGTAACGATACCATAAAAAGGTCCCTGAAAGAGGAGCTAAAAATATTACATCCACATTTATTTGAAAGCGACTCGTTTGACGTCTATTGATTTTAATTAACTGTCTGAGAAATCCTAGCAAGACCGCCTTTCGTCTGGAATTTGTAAGGAACTTGCCTGACGGTGTACATATTAATGAAATATTTTAAACATTTTGAAATGTAAGAAGTAATTTGATTAATGGATTTGATTATGTCAATCAAAAGGTAAAGTTTGATAGGAGGTTACAAAAGTGACACCGTCCTTGTCTTATTTCTATACCATCTAGAGAATTTCGTTATCTTCTACAACTTGAAAATTGACAATTTCAATGGTGAAAAAGTCTTTAGAACACTACCGACCACTATGAGGCTGATGATGATGATTGCAAGCTCAAAAGGTGTCATTGCTACAGTTAGCCTATAATCGCGTGTCTTAAAGCAATAACTGTTTTGGAGCCTTTAATGGTGCTGTATAAAAGTGTCTATCCTTAGTCGGTAGATTTCTTTACATGCTAGACGTTCTACAATAGTTTAGGCTCTGCGATGATAATTATGTCAATAAAGACATGTTATTTTATACACATACATATTATGTACAGAAGTACCCTAAATTGAAGTGCATTCAAAATCCATGAGACTGAATGTAGAGAGATATATCAGGATCGTTGTAAATGGCGAACCGTAGTCTACTCCTTCGGACAACAGGCGTGAGTATGTACTTATCTAAATACAAATGAATTATATGGACCTAATATTATTAAAATAATAAAGCAGCGATAGCCTACTGGAGAAACCGACAGACTACTACGCAGAGGGTCCGGGTTCGAATCCACGGCGCGCACCGATGACTTTTCGGAGTTATGTGCGTATTAAAATTGTTAATTATCGCTTGCTAAACGGTGAAGGAAAACATCGTGAGGAAACCTGCATGTCTGAGAGTTCTCCATAATGGTCTCGAAAGACATGTGAAGTCTGCCAACCTGCACTTGGCCAGCGTGGTGGACTATGGCCTTACCCTTCTCATAATGGGAAGAGGCCCGTGCCCAGCAGTGGGACTGTATAAAGGGCTGATTATGATGAAAATTTTATTATAGGCAAGGTTATATTGATTGAATGTACTCCGACGTCTGGCTTCAAGGTGAAAATTTTGAATCGTATGTATTACAGCGCTAGGATACAATATAATTCCAAATTCGAATGCCATAATAAACCAAGTCATTAGTGGTTTGAAATTTAATTCCATTTAGTATTTGGTTTACGTGTTTTGAATGTGTGTGTTTGGCATCATTATGCTTGAATGTAAAACTCGAATTTCATTAGGGTTTGATTGTAATGAGTGCCAAAACAAAGCGTATAGCTTAGTTTTAGTTATGTACCCGCATTTGACTGTTAAAATAATTATGGTAATTAGGCAGTTGTGTTTGTTTCAAAATGCGGTGGAAAACAGTATATTTGTTATCATGGGATCCGCCCGTTGCATTTTCTATTTTCATATATTCTTTACTTTTGTTTTTATAGACGCCTGTATCCCCGAAGAGGTAGGAAGAGGTGTAATATTACACCCACATTTCGCCATCAATTTTTAGGTCCCACGTTATAGGGGGCGAGCCTATTGCCGTTACTGGGCACATCACCAGACTCTGTACTGCTACTGAGAATTCGGAAAAACCCAGTAACCCTTTTGCACGACCTGGGAATCGAATCCGGGGCCTCCGATCAGCAGTTGCATACGCTATCCACTGGACCACGGAGGCAGTAAAAAAAATCGTATATTCGTTAAGTATAGTAAAAAAAGTCATATATTCGATAAGTATATAAAATAGGTATTCACATCTTGCATAAAGGGGTGTGCTATTTTACTATATTTTTTTAAATATTCTGACAGACATATTTTCTTAACGTTTTATTTCCTCGCGAGTGTCAAAACTGGTATTTATTACACACTTTTAATTCAGGCCACAGATATACTATAAATGCGTGCGTCTTAGTGAAACTAATTACCTATAGTAGTATCAGTTATGCTCGTTACAGTGGAGAGAATTACTATTATAATTCCATCACTGTATAAATGCCATGATTTCCATTTCTGCCTCCTTAAAACTCCCATTTACACAAAAAATATTAAAATTGAGTCAACATTAGAAACCAATTTTCTTCGCACACAAAAACCTCATATCACTGTATAACATTTACTGTTAATAAATTCGGTTGTCTAAAACGTATTCCTCTGTTTCCCAAACAGAGATAGGCCGGTACAAAGGCACAATGGTACGCCTCGAGGCAGTGTCGGTAATTAAAATGTGCCTTTTGGGTTTTGAGCGCAGCGCCAGGGTTAGAGTCTCGTCTGTGTGAGTGTTTTGTGAAGATAAGATGTTTGTGTGCGTGCTACATGGATGGTAAGTGAAGAATGGGTGGCTTTTGGTTCAGAGTTGAAGTCGAATTAACATACTTTTTGTTGCTAATAGTATGAGGCCGAAAAGTTTGTTAGTTACCAGTTTACAAACTTCATCCATTCTAGATGTATGGAGTTTGTAAACTGGTTTGAAATAAAATCATGTAGGTTAAGTAATTAGATTGTTAACAGTGGCTGTATAGGTACTATGTTTTGTTGGTGAGTTTACGGAGGGTAGTAAGGTGTCAAGATCCATTTCTCGATCAGAAAAGCTGTATGAATGGATATTGCCGGATTCCAAATATCAGTCTGGTAATGTGCCTGTATAGCTGGCTATACAGACATTGCCAAGAGTCTCTCCTCTTGGCTGTAAGTCCAGGCAACAGGACGTGTAATTACCTATATAACTATATGAGTCTGTATATCCTCTCTGTCTACCCTTATAGGTCTCTGTCTACCCTACTAACTTAAACGACTGCGTTTCGTTCGGCGAGTGAGAGTGCCGGAGGCCCTATCCCCTATTCCTTCTCCCTCATCCCACTCCTCATCCCATCTCTTTTCCCAACCCCAAGGGGCGGCAACGCATTTGTGACTCCTTTGGTGTTGCTTGTGTCCACGGGCGGCAGTTTGCTTACCATCAGGCAATCCGTCTGCTCGTTTGCCGTCTATTACTATAAAAAGAAAACCCCTGCTAGTGTTATATAACCTTACCTCTTAACATCTAGGTACAACCGAGGTCGCAATTCATAACTATTGCATTACCTCATACGTGCACTTAATAACGCCAACCTTCACCTGCTTTCTGTGTGTTTATAACCTTTTAGTCTGCACTGAAAAATGAAAATATGTACATAATTATAGTTTGCTCCAGTTCTTGGTCCTGGTTTTCGGACGCCATATGCAATTTTTCAATTATCCAGTGTTGTCAAAGGTCATGACTCATGAGATTATTTTCTTTCTCTTTAGTTTGGTCGTGGGTCTTCGTCCTGTCTTTTTCTCCGTCCGATAAGCTCCTTTAGTAACATTTCTATAGCGCCGGAATGCAACTATTCGAAAGCGCATTGGACTGAAAGTAGATGTTGTGACAAGCATGGAGAAAGGAATGCTTAGGTGGTTTGGACACGAGGAGCGAATGAGTGAAGAAAGTATGACGAATCAGATATATATGGCTAATGTGTGTGGGCAAGTCGGTCGCGGCAGACCTCGTCGGATATTCGTCGACCAAATTGGATACATCCTAAGAAACGGAAAGGTCCGAAGTACCCGAAACCGGCGAGCATGAAAAGAGTAATGAGCGTAGAGGAAGCGCGTGAGGTTTGTAAGGACAGGAGCAAGTGGCGTTCTGTTGTCTCTGCCTACCCCGACGGGAAAAAGGCGTGAGTATATGTATATATGTAAAATCGTGAACCTTGTGGAAGACTTTGAAAAAAAACTTATGTGTGTGAGTAGCTTTGCCTCTAGGTCTAGTTGTGACTCAGTAATAATGAAATTGTGGCTCGTTCCATAGTTATTAGTAAAGGATACGGCAAGATTAAATACCTAAAGAGTAGCAATATAATTTGAAAGCATTATAAGCTATATCACATACCCATATCGTCGTTGAAAACCATTTAATCGTCGCCGAGAGTAGAACATAAACTTAATATTCATTGTAACAGTATAGCGGGCACATAAGATTACAGGCTAGGAGATGCCGGGTGCCGGATACCGGGCTCTGTGCCAAATCGATCCTCACTTCTATATCTATTGATACTTAGTTCTACTTAACTGGGTATGCCAAATGAGCTGGCTTTAATAAAAAGCTTGTTGAGTGTGAATTGCTTCTATACTTTTTTTTAGAATAGATTGTTTGCCGTTTTGGAATTTAATTTAACCGCCATGTAACAGTCTCTTAGACTATCCATGAATAGGCTAAAGTTTTATTCTTTTACAATGATATGATAGCCTAGTGGAGAGGCTGGCTAGAGAATGCTACGCCTCCTGCGTAGCATTCTCTAGTTGTAGTCTACGGTGCGCAACACTGATCCTTCGAAGTGCTCATAAATTGTTTATTATCGCACGTTGTCGGTACAGTGAAGGCAAATATCGCATCCTAATAATACCTGAAACGACTTGAAATCTCAGTAGCTCGCAATGTGAATAACAAACTATTATGTTGCTATTTCGCTGATATCTAGTAGGTAACTTAACCCGGTATAAAACCCTTGTATGCCGGAACGCAGATCTACGCGAGACACAATGGCTTTTTAATTGTGTCTGGCATTCCGGCATACAAGGTTAAATGGCAGTTCTACTTTTCGTGAGCAGATTTTATCATCTACGGTCTGTACCAACAAAACCAAATTCAAATTTTAATTTATTTTTCTACCGTTATTGTATTCTTTTGGGTTGCTTCCGCTTATAAAATGAAATAAACTTACCTACATATATTCTTTACATCGCCTGTTATTACGACCTCCATATATACAAACAATTACGATGGCACAAAGCCTTACCCACCGTCTCAACCATCGCGTCCCCACCGCTGACTTATGTTTAATTCACCGGTCATTCTGACCCTTCCAAATATTTAATTAAAGGCCACACAGAAAGAATCTTGCCTGACCCCTGTTATCCGTTTTAAACCTTACTTCAGATTTGTAATGTTTGCACATTTCAACAGGTAAGGATACACAAGGATGGTATTTTTGTAGTTGACACTTTCTGGGGTTTCAGTTACAATATTACAGGATATTTATCGATGAAGAAAAGAGATTTTAAAAGTAAACTCGTTAGTGTAAGGAAAAATGTAATCTCGGTAACTTATTAGATTGACGATGAAGAGGGTCATCGTCAAGTAATCTTAATGTCAGTAGAAGAAGTAGAAGAAACACACAATATGTTTCTCCATATGTTCAGAATACATGGAATCTTAATATCTAGCTTGTTTCGTAATACTTATAATTTATTTTGATAAAGAATAAAATGTCCATGTAGTGACGGATTAAGAATACGGATTGTCACCACCCCATATCATCCCAGGGGTGTCGTAAGAGCCGACAGAGGGAGCATATTATGCAGATAACAGCACTGTAAGAGAAGGAAAACTTGATACAAAACCTATGCCAACTCGTTTGGCCAGCGTGGTATAGTAGGCCCATTCCACCTTTCGAAGGAGAGGCCTAATCCAGCAGTGGACTGTTAAAGGCTCATGATGAAAGAATAAAAGCAGAATAAAATCACAGTATCAGTTATTTTATCAATCCATATATTTTTGCGAAATACGGCGCTTAAACCTAAAGTAACTTAATTAACGTAGCAGAATCATGTTAGTATCACTTAACGACGTAGTTCAATCAGGTAAGCACTTGATAACGTAGCAGATTTCGCTACGGTCTAGTGAGAGTAGTAAGACTGAGTATTCTCAACGAGTCTTGATTTAACAGGCGTAAGCGTATAATTATAGAACGTGTAGCGTAACAATTTATAGGAGATATAGGCGTGAATCTATAAATAAAATAATAAATATACTAGAGTCTGTGCGGAAATAGAACAGACTTTTGATTTGAGGGCGCAGCAATACGTACTTACCTTATTTCTCATGTTGGCAACATTGTTAATTTATTATGGTGCGACTAAAAATCTTGATCTGTTGAGCCTGTGTTACTCAGACGGACGGGTTTTCAATCGTACGTACATAAGTTAAAAATTACTAAAGGTACAAATTTTAATGTTAGTTCCAATTTTCGCCACGCCCATTCTCATTCCGCACAGACTATAGTCACCAGTTTATTCAGAGGTTCCGACTACTTCTAACAATTTTGACAAAATTTCCTTACCCAAACAAATTTTAGCAACCTTTTTTTATACCATTGCAATATTTCGAATGATTTTAGTACGCATATTTTTATTTGGTCAAATGTTTACTTGGCAAAATATTACCAAATATAATGTCATTATGGCAATTGGTCTTTAATCAAATGATTTATTACAGCAAACAATCTTCAGACAAGAAACGTTTGCTGATATTAGTTTATTTATGGAAGTAGAGTAGGTTAATTATTTAAAAAAATTGTTAGGTTAGGTTAGAACTGTGACCTCCTACGCACGAGCCGAGCGAGCGAAGCGAGCGGTGCCGCGGCAGCGGCTGGCGAGTGCCAGAAACGACTTGCATTTATAGAAAAAAGAGATTGTTTTTAGTAGGTTACCTGGAACTGAACTATTTAGATCAGGATAATTGTTGATTTTGCGTAAAAACTGTTATTCCAACTGAAATATTTGACTAAATAAAAAATGTTAAAAGTACTAGTTGGTAAACAAGTTATAGTTTAACGTTAATTTCCCAAACATTAGGTTTGCGTTACATTTTTTTGTGAATAGATATTTTGCTTAGTAATAATTTGGCAAATGAAATTATGCGAATAATTTTTTGGGAAGTGAACATTTGTGGAATTCCTTTCGGTCAAATAAGAGAGACCCAGTAAAAGTAATTCAAAGTTTCCAAGTTATGTTCGTTTTCAAGGTTCAAATTAGCGTTTTTTTATTGTTTTGTTTGGTAGTTCAGACTTGATAGCCTCAGCATTTAAAGGATATTTTATATAGTATATTTATTTCCTATTTTTTAAAGCAGTAAGTATCAAAATTGTTTAATAAATGTCCTTTGTTGTACAAAATGTTCGTACGAACAAAAAATCCGGGATTTATCGGTGTTTATTGTTTGAGTGATAGCCGGTCGGTGCGGAATCGTTTAAATTGCCGCCGTCACTTCCAGACATTGGAAACTCGTCAATCTTCCTCCAGTATTTTTACTTTCCCCTTTTTTTCTACACGATTTGGTATTTCTATGTTATCTGTGCGATTGTTTTTATTGTGCTTTTAACGCGATAAATGTGTGTGTTTTGTTGTGTCAATGTTCTAGAAAGTGTTTGTTTTTTTATGGACGGTTATATGCTATGCCTACAATATATACAATTTTTTGGTAATAATAGGTATATACGTTATTTTCCTTGCCTTTATATTTCCTGAATAATTTATTGAAGGTTTTGAATGTCGCGTCACGTTCTATGAGTGCTGCTGTTGATGCTGAAAGTTTAGTACGATTAGCCTGGCAAGATACATGACTTCGAAATGTCAGAGAGGCGGGGACTTGATACAGGCTTAAGATACGGCTCTTAGAGTAGCATTTACACCGTTATTGACAATCAGCTAAGTGTTAAAAGTCTGATTGCCACGTATGCTTCATAATTCACAATATAACTATTATACTGGAGCAAGATATAAGAACTATAGAATACAAAACCTTTAAAAGTTTTCAATACCTAAAATATTTCATTCAGGCCTATTTCTATCAGTTCTACCGTTTTACCAGTTTTAGGAAACCGCAAGTCCAAATCGTTTCTTAATGATGTTCATCAATATTTTTGAGCGGCCATTTATTTATAAGGTCAATCGCGTTATCGTGAACACGCTGAAGGTAAATGATCTTCAAGGGTGGGTGCAAGATGGCCGAATAAGGGCCAAGTTATACCAACAGTGCCGGGCGATTAAAATGCTAGAAAATATTGCGTGATTCTTTACTGACAATTTTCAAGGAATTCCGTATCTAAGAAAATAATTTAAAAGTCAACGTTTCTTTTATTGCCTCCTAAATATTTGATATACTTATTCGTTTTTATGTGCGAGAACTTTATGTCTAATTATGGTTATCATCATCTTAGGCCCTGACACTTTCAAAAGACATTCCAAGACCCTCTATTAAAAAGAAATACAATTTCTGTGCTAATTTATGTTTCGCAGATTAACATATTAACAAATATTTGCTACAGTTTAGTCTAATAGACTGACATTGCACACACTTTGCACTACCTAAAACATTCCTGATGCACCAGAAGGACAACTTAAGTTCAATACATTTAAAAAACAGAAATATGTAGAATGCTTGGAAACACATCGTATAAAAAGAAATAAGAAAATACTAAAAAGCATATATGGCATCGCTCCTACTACAATTCGTGCCTAAAGAGGCTAACCGTATCGCGAGATATTTAGGCACCCCTAAAATTAGGGTAATCGATCCTTCGCGGGGTAAATGAGGAACAGTATTAAGGAAGCTGATAGCTCTATCGGCAGTTTTTTAAGCCGTTTCGACTGCTTTAATGGTTTTCCACCTTGGTATTATTATGGGGTGGTTTAAAGTCTGATTATGGTAGAAATGTGTCATATTTTTAACGCTGATCTTTTTTATATCTAGATTCTTGATCTTGATTTACGTAGTAGATTATGGGCCAGTTATCTTTTGACTCTGATGCCACCTTCAAACGAGACGACCATCAACTGTAAGTAGTTATAAATACTTATAATCAATTTAAATGAAAATATATAGGCTTGCATGTTTCATTTTCGTATCAAAACGGCTAAACCGAAACTTTTTTTTTTCTTTTTTTTTTCCTCTCGTACCCGTGTGTCGGAGGGTCGGGTATCGCTGAAGCATTCCTCGCTACTCCCCGACGGGTATTGGCCCGCCAGATGGTCAGGCAAAGACAAAACCTCCTTGGCGGCGGATGAAGGTGTTGGGCTCCGCCGCCAAAACACTCAGCGGCCGCAGAGGATAGGGAGGAAACCTAAACCGAAACTGATATTATGTCAATTAGAATTTTGACAGACATACTGTCCAAGGTCTAATTCACATAATATCAGTTACGGCTAACTTTTTTTGCAAAAAGAATGCTTGAAAGGCTCCAAACATAATTATACCTTTCATCAATTGCATCGTGAAAAGCCGCGGGCAAAAGCTACTGTACAGTCATCAATGGTAAAATGCCTAAGGTTGTAGTTTTAAAAACGCTCATAGCAAAGTCTTTTAGGCATCTGATGAATATAATAAGGCAGACAGCGTGAAAATGAGTGCTTGAAAATTCCGAGAGTTGAAGTTTGTCTTTCGTTGATTAGCGTTTCTTTGGCCCAGTGCCAGCTTTTCGCATCAAATTGATTCTTCTTATGCCTTAAGCGATTCGGCTCGCGTGCCCTCTTAAGACCTTAAGTAGAGCATATTTCTGCATGAATAGGGTATAGAAATTGAACGATTTTACTTTATTAATATCGAAGGAACTATTTAATTTAGTCCAACATTTTTTGGCTGTACTAAAGTACGAGACTTAAAATACATTTTAAGATACTAATATTTATGGTAGGTACCTATCTTAAAATATATCCGGTTCTTAAACAGGTAACCATTGTTCGATAATAAAGATATAATTAGATCTGTTATACCTTTATTTGACCTGTGGTTTGGTTACACGGTATTACACGGTATACCTACCTGGCGATGTCGCCGGGTCCCTCATATGCATCTAAAACTTGACAAATAAATTATATTAATCTTGGCTGTTTAATATCATTGAAAAATAATCTTTACATTATAGATATTAGTATATTAGAAATTATAAATATCTTTGCATTAATTACTGGCAAGCAGTTTTATTGGATCATTTAAAGAGTTAATCCTTCGAACCTCGACAGCCAAACAAATAACAACGCTCAAAATAAAATCATTCCCGTAAATACCTCAGTTGTTCCTTCCGAAAAAACAACCACCTACAAAACCTTGGCACCTGAACAATCCATCTGTAACATCGCATAAAAACTGGCCGTTCGCTTGCCGGCCATTTTGAACAAAGGCTGTAATGACAGCTACGTTCTACGACACTAATGAGGGCTGTTACTCGACAAAAACGCCTACAATGCACGCCTAAAGCTACGCATCCATCATAGATGAGCGGAGTAGATTAGAGCGAGGAGACATCTACATTCGTTATAACTTGAGCTGAACGAGGTTACGAAAATAAGAGATACTATTCGTCTCAGATACAGTAAAAAAAGGGTAAACATGCAAAATATTGTAAGTAATTTTGAGTCCAAAAAGAAAATGTGTCTGTATCCTCTGTATTGCTGTTTTGAGTCTGGGTGTCTTTGTGACCGTTAGTTGAATGTTTAACCTTTTTGTCTATATTGAGTCATCTACATTATTTTTCTTGATTGAAGATAAGAGCACATATTTACGTAAAGTCTTCCTTTTAGGGCTTTACTCACCAATATGTACAGTTGAACAACTTCCCGCTCGTCCACCATAAGGGCGAGAATCGCTCAGCAAGACATCGTCGCTGCCAGTGCTACTTTACACGCACATTGACACTCGTATACAAAATCATTTTCTAGTGTGCCTCGACTCTATGAGGGAGCCAAGGGATTTTTTTTCTAACTGGTCCAGCGCCGACTTGTTTGATTGTACTTTAACTTGCTCTAAGTTGTTGATAGATGCTTCCTCGCTTACTACTCAGCTCCATACATCTCCGGTAAATGATGCATCCTATAGTTATACATTTAGAAGCTTCGCTTATCTGGCGGCTGTCCGTCATAATTGCCAGCTATTAGGACCCTTTTGTCTGCATCCCGTGGCTTGGATTATGTGGAGCATTGTGCATCCAAGTGTATGGAATGATGAATTTTACCACAAAAGAGACAAAACGGCTACGTCCTTGGTTGCGGCATGAGGAAATCTGTGAAAATGTGAGTGGATTTACCCAGTATTGTTAGGAAATTGCAGTGATATAAGCTAGCCCAAAATATGACGTCATGAGGGAGTCGTGGAAATTTCCAGAATTCATAGAATAGGCTCGTTAATGCAAAGCATTTAGGTATAGAGGTTAGTAGTCAGTTAAGATACAACATTGATCTTATTGATGGGATTCTAGGTTACGCTGTCACCATAATTGTAGTCCTAGCTTTATCCAGATTGCATCCCATACTATTTATCTTAGAATCCGCGCACTGACCTAACTAGAGTGACTGCCGTAAGACAGTACGACCCGCAGTGATTGCCATATTCTATGACACCACTGTCAGTTTATTCAACGGTTCTGACTCATCATAAAATATATTTTTTATAGTCCCACGCCTGTATCCCCGAAGGGGTAGGTAGAGGTGTAATTATTACACCCACAATTCGCCATGATTTTTTAGGTCGCACGTTATTACGTGGGCGGGGCGGGCCTATTGCCGTTACCGGGCACATCACCAGACTCTCGGCTGCTATTGAGTATTCGGAAAAACCCAGTAACACTTTAGCCCGACCCGAACATCGAACCCGGGATCTCCGATCAGCAGTCGCATACGCTATCCACTGGACCACGGAGGCATAAAATATCTATGTTAAAAGTAATCATAATTGGCTATATCATCCATTATAAAATCCCCCTATTCCAAATCCAAATTCGTCTCCTGAAAAGGTTTGTTCACACACACATACAGCCTTCTAACTCACACTTGTGTGTGTCATGAGTGCTGTTACACAAAGTATCGCCGGCTCGCGTAATGACTGATGGGAACGAGTCATTAGTGACACACTTTATACCCTCCGCTATTCAGGGAAAACTCCAAACAATGTTTGTTTCGTACAGCCTTTCGGAAAGTGGAAAAGGCGCATGTGTTGTGCGAAAACGTGCTTAATGTAATGTTTTGGTGTCTAGTTCGCGTATCTAGGCGGGCGAAGTCTTTTATTTTTAATACATATTTACTAGTTATAGTTGTTGCTTGCTGGACAGTATTTCGATGAAAATAGGCTTAGGTAGTCTGAAGAAATTGCTAGATAAATAATTAAATGTATTCAACAATTTGTGACTCGGGTCAGTGAGTATGAGTATACATTAATAATAAAAAATAATAAATATTCTACCACTACTCACATCACCATCTAGTCCCAAACTAAACAGAGCTTGTGCTATGGGTACTAGATAATAGATAAACATACATAAGTATATACTTTTTTTTTTGGAAATACACACATATTATACATAGAAACACCCAGACCAAGACAAACATCCATGTTCATGAACACAAATGTTCGACTTGAGCGGGAATCGAACATAGAAAATAGATGATACTGTTAGTTTAATGTAGTCTATGCGATTATAGGCCCTCTATGCGTTGTTCTACGTAAGTTTCTACACCATATTCAACTGAAAACAAAAGAGCCAGAATATTACAAACAAAAATCAGAGAGATTTTGACAAAAACTGGAGTTGAACAACTAAATTTTCTATTCATGATAGTTGTAATATAGCTACAGCAAAACTTAACTCAAATTCACCTTGACAAGCACTAAGCGTTCAAATTAATCATTAGTTCTCATGTCTGGTAAGTCAAACATTGTGCTGTAGGGTACACGCCAAATACCGTGTAATCTGGCACGGTGTAGCTATGCCACCGATACCGGCACCCGCTGGCATTGGCGTTCGTTGGCAAACTCCGCCATCGGACGACTAAGCCAAGACAACTTGTAACGTACAGGGCTTGTAGCATAACAACAACAAATATAATAAACATTTTTTGTACTGATGAACAGAAATTATATTCCATGTTCTTTCAATTGTCCTTTTATAGCAGTAGCTACATAAGTGTCATCTATCGTACAACGACCCTCACATTCGCGACATCTAGCGGATGCCGGCTGAACTACGAAGAGGCAGAACGATTGTAGATCTTGACTCGCGCTATTAGTATTTACACATGCAACTGCTATAAAAACATGTTATCGACAACGGCTGATGCAGCCGTCGGCACAACACAAACGACATTTAAGTCATTTGCATCTACTTCTGTCTTTGGATAAACTTTAAAATTATAAACGATACAGTGGAATAATAAAATGTACAACAAAAAGCGACACATTTATTTCCAATAGTTCATAAAATGTCTACAAAGCAAGACGATAAATATTGAAATGAGAGAACATTGTGCGACAACCCTGTTAAGTTTGTGCAAATATATATTAATCTTAACATCCCGATTCGGTGTAACTTGCAAGCCGAAACACTTGCAACGGATGCCGCATCGGCTCATAGTGTCATGAATCTTGGAGATTGTGCTCGAGGTTAGGCAAAAAGATGAAGGATCTCTATGCTGAATCTGTATTTGTACATTCTGTGTGGATCGATTTAGGAATCTGTTTTTTTATGTTTCTTTTTACATTATACTCCCGTAGCATAAGCTTGTGAAAAATGCATAGGTATAACGGCATTTTAATTAATGAAAAATAATGATTAAATCGTCTACTAGAGTATTTGTTTGGATACAATGATTCAATTAATCAGAAATGATGAATATGAAAGGTTTGCTTTTTGATACAGTAAATTTATACTCTTGAAATATTTATGTTCTCAACGAACATTTATTATACTCTTGTACATTCTCATTAATTGTATTTAAATCTGGGTTTTGTTGCCTTATATAGGTTCCCTACATCCATTTAGGTTGTAAGTAGGTTACAATAACTGAGCCTACACTAAAAAAAAATGTGATGTCTGTCCGCTGGGAACAAGTAGAATCCCACCGAATTACGCGCGTTGTTTATGTAAACAAAAATAACAACTTCAAATGAATCCAAAAGGGTCGAGAATTCTCCAAAGTAGGAACATACATTTAAACAATCCTAACAATGTGGACCCGACAAGAGAGTTTCAACTTTGCGTATTAAAGCTGAAACAAAAACGTTTTAAATGAAAACAAATAATTCTATAGATAAAAATTTCCGCGGATGGCCCAAATTTTCTAAAAAAGGGTTTGACCCCAATTTAAGGGGTGCCCTCAGATAACAGGCTTGATAACATTAATCAAAGCATATAACTGTAGACTTTGGGGTGCGCCGTCAATTTTCTGGTCAGTGCCCCTGTAATTTCAGTTTCCTTGGGAATTTTTCAGTTCAACTGTTATATAATAAACATTATCGGATTTCTTGAGGACAAGAACCTTCAGGTGGGATGTGGGGACGTATATCATTTTTGTTACTTTTGTTGGTTGAATTGTTGTGATATATTTTTTATTACATTTCTATTTTTGTTATAGTCTGCTCGGAACTTCCCTGTGTCTTAGAAGTACGTATTACGGTAATCTCGAAAAAGATCGGTAGTGTGAAATAACCTTGGATTTTGGAATTCTACCAACTGCAATATTTGCTATAATGTTATGTGTCATCTATGATTGCACTGAGAGAAAATGCGATAGCTGGAATGCACTCGTAGAGCGTCTAGGATGGATGAGCAAATCACCGTTTACTATCATGTCGTTTGGAATGGAACGTTGTGTAACGGAATGGTGATTATGTTGTGCACAACGAAATAAAGTTTAGTCTATTGCTCTCTTGTACCTTTTTGTTATCCACATTTAGTAGTGGGCGTTTAAACGAAAAGCTGTAAACACAATCTGCTTATCAACATAAACATAAGCGTTCGTTTATAAGTACAGGCCGATTTCGTTTAAACGGAAAGCCACATCACAAACTGTAACGCTGCCTCTGGACGCTGCTGGCGGCTGGCGCCAAAGAAATATAACCTAAGGCATAGAAGTAACACTAAATAACAACAGCGGTTGCTATGATTGATATCTTCTTTCTAATGGCACATGCAGTATGATAGAAAGAGCTGTCGATAGGTTTAGCAGCACGCTCTTATAGCAGCATCGTGGTAGGCAAACAGTAGACAAAACATAGAGTTAGGAAACCGAGTGTTGTTCGTAACAGTGATGATTTATCGATAAATATTTTTGGTCAAATGTCTAACTTTAGTATGTGTCGATATATTTAATCCGTAGAAGTAAACAACTAAAATATTGAAATTGTAGTTTTTGCTGTTGACGCCGGACAGTGCTTTGCAAAGACTTGCCAGACAGACAGTACTAAAAAAATCACGTGTTTAATTGTTCGTTTTAGCCATAAAATCTATTGACAAAAAGTATTCATAAGCTAATGAGCGATGCGTTGCGATGCGATGCTAAGAAACTGTCACTTAGATTATGTATTGTACGAATTATTCCAGATTGGCTAATGCGGCACGGCAGGTTTTGGCAATTTGTTTGCGTCGCATCATATCACGTTGCTTGCTATCGCTAACGTTGGACACTGCTCGATTTTTTTAGAGTTGTAGGTAATCCGACTGTCACGACGAAGCTTGCGGGTTTGATTCCCGCTCAAGACAAACATAAATATGCATAAATATGAATGTTTGTCTTGGTCTGGATGGTACTATGTATAATATGTAATATATTTACAGAAAAGTATATATGCATGTTTATCGATTGTCTAGTACCCGTAGTACAAGATATGCTTAGTTTGGGACCAGATAATGTTATGTGAATGTGTAAGAATATTATATTTTATGGTAGAATATTATGTAGCGGACTACAAGGCAAGACGTCTTTGATCAGTCAGGACAGCACTAATATGATAAATAATATAGAAGTAGGTAGATTAATTAAAATCGTTGTAATTATTATATTTTATTAATATGTTCAAACTAAAATTACACACTTTTTGTTTAGCTTTGGATAAATAATTCTACCGGGTGTGCAATGTCCGGGCATAAATGTAATGTAGGCACAGCTTTCGGTTTTAAACGACGCCAGGTGCTTTCTGTCTTTAAAAAACAGTCTTTCTCAAAATGACGTGAACAAATACGATGGTACTTCTGCTAAATCAAACTAGGCCGTCTGAAAACATTTGTCCAAAGTTTTCTTGTAACGTCATTAATAGGCAACCTGTAATAAAATCACCATTTTAATAATAAAACATGCTACTCACATCCCTAATCCATCTACTATTTTATAGATGCAAAAATGTAAGCCTACACACACGTGCGTACACTGGAACACTTGGCTTTAGGTTAATAGACGCTACTTTTAAGGTAGGTATCTAAGTAAATTATGTACATTAAACTGCGCTTACTATCAAACGCGCGATAGAAAATTAGACCGCTGGACGTCTTTGTTTATTGCCAACTTAGCAACCGCGGCTACCCGCTGTCGCTTCCAGCTACAGTTTTACATTCATGTCCGATAGTTAGTTTCCGTATTTATCCCTCATTCAAAAAACATCGATATCTCCTTTCACTGTCAAATCCCATCACTAAGGCTATTAAATCAATAAATGTACAAAATAACAATTTGTGGGTTAAATTCATAACACATACGTATGCAAGCTGTTCTTTTGATTTGCAATACAATGATATTGTGTAAACTTAACACTCATTATAGCATTCATACGAGAAAAGTAAATAAATTTGTTGGAAAATTCCGACTCACTGTTAAAAGATAAAGTTTCTCCTGTTATTTCCGTTCCGAGAATAGCGGAATCCACATCCCGATATCACATCCACGATGTGTATTAATTAATGAGTACACTATTTAATTATTATAAGCTTACTTACTATTTAAATGCAAAAAAGTTATTAAAGATGAAAACACAACCGTCCAACAAATTTTACACTGATGACAGATCACAGCACGGCTATTTAGAGAATGTAGTCAAAGATATGAGTATGTAAAGAGTCTATGCCTCTTTAAATGAGACGCGTAATTTGACGTTATGATTAACCAAGTAAGACCAACTGACATTACATGTTGCACGTTCGGTATAAGGAAATTTATAGGGCATGTTCTCTCTAGTCTAAACCATCCAATCTCTTTCGCTGGCGCGTTGAACGACAACGATTCGCGAACGTTAGGTTGGCCGCACTGCTCACTGCTTTTTTAAAGTAATATTGAAAATGGACTCAATGCATGTGAACATAGAGACTAATATACAAACAAACACGTCAACATTAGGATTAAGCTACTAAATTACGAGTTGTTTGTTTACGCAATAATATTTAAAGTAAAAAGTATTTTGTTTTTAGTTGCATAAACTTTCGTTTAAACGATCTGTTTGTATGCTTTTCGCGGCCATTGCGTAAGTGCATACGTACGTAAGTAATATAAATTGGAACTTTTACGTGCGAAATTAAACCTGTGACTGTCAATAGTTTAAATTTTGTATATATTAAATTAATTTAGTTCACAAGCGGGAAGCGGCAGCATGTCCGCTTTCACCGCGAATTGCAAAAAGCGTTTTAAGTGAAAAGCTTTTTCAAAATCGCGCTTTTCAATATAAGTACAACGTTGTAAGCGTTGTTGAAATTAAGCCGTTTATCACACTCCTATCCATATTTGAAAGGGATATAATCATATAGAGATTTTTCAACTGAATCTCTATATGATCATATCCATGCAGAATAGGTCGGCACTTTAGTAACAAGTCTAACAAGATAACCAGAGTCTCTTTTGCAATCTCAATATTCTCCACGTGTTTTCATAAAGTCCATTCTATATTATTAATATAGATTCAATTTAAGTTTTCAACTTCTATAGGTGGGAATTCATTCATACTATTATTCATAGGAACTAGCTTACCCCTGTTATAATTCACAGCATTCACTGTACATAAATAAAGTCTTATGAGACTTTGTATTGAACATTTGAATGGCGGCTTACAAAAGACAGTAGGTATGTAGTATTGAATAGGTGCCACACTAGGTGAAGCTCGTGACGTAATGTAATACTATAATATAACATAAAAACTTATTAACTTCATAAGTTCACGCCTTTTATCCCCGAAGGGGTAGGCAGAGCAGAGGTGTATTACACACCCACTTTTCGCCAGTTATGTTTCGGTCCTAATGTAATAGGGGGCGAGCCTATTACCATCTACCGGGCACATTATTAAGCGAGCGATAATTAACATTTTTAATACACACATAACTTCGAAAAGTCAAATAATATAAATTACTAGAGGACCCGAGCAGCTACGGCGGCATTTTTTTTAAATTTACCCGTTTTGGCCGATCCCGAGGGAATTTCGGGAAATCCCTTCTTAGTGCACACCTACGGTCCCCAAGGAACATACATGCCAAATTTTAGCTTTCTGCGCCCAATAGTTTCGGCTGTAGCGTGTCTGTCAGTCAGTCAGTAACGCAAGGATTTTATATATTAAGATTAGTATTTTTTTTAACAAGTTTGGGTTATCTACCAGAAAATAAGAAAACCTTGCTATCGCTTACTACTTTGGTTCAAATTAATATTGATTTAAGTTACGACATTTTTTATTATTCTTCGTAAATGTCTTTTGGTTTCTATTTGAAGCGTTGTAATGTCATTTAGTCTAAGATATAATGGTGTCATTCTTTAACATGTACAATCGAACAACTTCCCGCTAGTACGCCATAAGGGCGAGAATTAATCAGCAAAACATGGTCGCTTCCAGCTTAAAACTGTCATTATTGGTCAAACGTAATATGGGCGCGTGTTTTTGCATAACTGCGTGTGCCTCAACTCTAGCCAAAGGAAACTTTTTAAAACTGATCGACCGCCGACTTGTCTGACTGTACATAATTGTGCAATAACTTACTTGTACTGCTAAAATTATTACAAAATCGCTTGAATAAGTAGTTACGTGCGAATCGTACATCTAGCTAAAATATATAAATAAACAAATACAAATCTAAAGAAAAAATTATTTAGTTATTTCTTTTATTTTAGTTGTGCTTAATTACTTTCAGTTTTATAAGAAACAACCTATAAAGTAATTTGTTTTAAAACTTATTAATCTTTTCAAAATAAGTATTGTTATCTACGAATTTCAACATGGTTATACAAGTCAGGTATTTCAATTAAAAAGAGATTTTTTCATTTTAATTAGTAGCAAAGTTTAGCTTAGTATTTAATCCTCAAATCCTTTCAAACCGACAGAAAAATACCACTCAATGTACAAAATCATATCATATATCGTTGGTCTTTCTCTCGATTTGTATGAAAACAAATGAGATATTAGCTCTTTTGCAGTTCTCAAACCGTTGCCACTTTAGAATAAATATGAATGTTTTAGCGAATGAATGAGTGAGTGAATGAAGAATATTTCAACGTGAGTGTTCCGAATTATATTGCAGCGTGTTTTCATGAAAGTGAAATGTAGTGTTACTTTGAATGCAGAGGTTTATAAACTTATTTGCTAGACTTAATGCATCATCAATCATCATCGTCCTAGCGTTATCCCATTTGCATTCAAGACTATCACCATTTTTTCTTCGAATACTCAGTAACAGCCTGGATTCTGGTGATGTGCCCGGTAACGGCAATAGGCTCGCCCCCTATTACGTGGGACCTAAAAATTCATGGCGAAATGTGGGTGTAATATTTACACCTCTGCCTACCCCTTAAGTCCGTGTGGTGACGGATTAAGAATACGGATTGTCACCACCCCATATCAAACAGGGAACATATTATGCAGAGAACACTGTAAGAGAAGGAAAACTTGATACAAGCCCTATACCAACCCGTTTGGCCAGCGTGGTAAGGCCAATTCCTCCTTTCAATGGAGAGGCCTAGTCCAGCTGTGGACTGTTAAAGGCTGATGATATACTACCTTTTAGGGGATAGAGGTGTGAGACTATAAATAAAAAAATATATATAAACTTTCACCTAGGGGCCCGAGGTCTACTTTCGATTGTAACTACAGATTTGACAGAGCTGAGCTTTCCACAAAAAAATTGAGATATGCTAGATAAACACACTTATAGGTGCTTTATTTTTGTATAGTTTATTCTGTCAAGGCGAACCAATTTATTTTATAATTTTATTAATGGCTTCCGGCGATCTGTTGTTTCAATATTTCAATCATCAAATAAACGTATCTGAGCAATAAATAACCTTAGAGACATCATTAGGTTCTTGAATCTTACAAAATTAATTTGAAAAAGAAATGTTTGTAGGTGAAAATCGGCCTTTAATACCTACATCATATTAAACTAAGCAGATTTCAAGAATAACAAATTACACGAAGTTAAATTTGGGAACGTCCAATACGATTTTACTTTGAGAATCGACGGCAGAGGTCACAAATCAATTTTGAGAACTGCTGTAGCTTTAAGACCATTTATATACAATGTCTATGGCCTACTAATTTTGAATATCAAAGAGCAGTAGCTGCTTGTTTGTTTATTGGAGGTTAGTCTGTGTCTAGATAGGACGTTTTACACTGTGTCACCGCCTCTAAACCAGTTTTATAGTTATTTTGTGTGCAGTTTGATTAGGTGTGATTGTTGAAGTTGTGATTGAAATTGTTTCTTTTGTTAACGTCTGATACGAGTAATTTAAATTGCAGTGCATCATTTATGTTCTTATTAGTCACATGAAAGGTAATGTCTTTGAATAAAGACTTTTGTGCTCGGTCTGAGTTCAACTGTTAGCGTGATTCGCAGTGCTGTAGGTAGGTAGGTACTATAGGCAAATTATATTCATTCCATATTATAATATCTTGACGAAATATATGTACGAAAGCTCTAGTTTCTCCCTCTCAAAGTTTCTCCAATTTCATATCCAGTTCACAATAAATTAAACACCACCTGGGCCTATCTGTAAAATTATTTAGCATGTCTGGAAGATATTAAAAAGTTAATGTTTTTAATATTACGTAAGAATTAGTGGAGTTCCTCCCGCGATCCGGATTTAACAAAAACAAAATATATTTAACAATTTTATGTCAAGCTAATGCACTCGAAAATAGTTTTATAGGAATCGTTAAAACTGATCAACTATGAGTTAATGTTTATTTTATTATCTGTTTTAATGTGGGCGCGCGACGGTTGCGTAAAGGTGACTGGCTGGTTACTTTACTTTTAATTTCGATCTTAAAATACTTCATTGTGGTTTTGTGTTCCATTTTCGACTTACTCATGAATAAAATGGTCGGTAACTTTACCTTTCGAATTTAGACCCCAAATTAAAATACATCGTTGTGGTTTTATGCCCCATTTTCGAACGGGTGATACTTGCATATAAAAAAATAAATATTTATTTATTTAGCACCGGTTTGAAATGTTTATTTGTAGAAACAGTTACATACCTACCTGATTTTAATTGGAAACGTAATTTGAAACAATATATATTAAGTGTTGATAAAGAATAAGTACGAAAACGACAGTCGTTTAGTTAACGACAAACTGTCGACAATATTTTGACACCGATCCAAGATGTCTCCAAACCCATGGTTAATTGCATTAGCTTCCCTATCATACCTCACCAGCTAACGATGACACGTCAACTGATACTTATTATTTATTTTTCAGTGTTCTAAATACGGCGGCGACGGCGCAAAGGCAAATTAAACTGTGAAAAAGATCAGACGGAGCATCATGGCGGCAGGGATTGCGCGCCAAATCCCGCGTCACCGACAGCGCCATCTGTCAGCGGTGCGCGATAACCACTTCCGTAGTTTGAATCATTCGGACCGTTCGAAATAGTCATTTGTGAATAAACTGTGACAGTGCGGGGTCGTAATGTGATATAAATGATATAATTGTATAGTGTTGTGTTTGTGTTTGTGTTTGTGTGTGTTACAATGTCTGAGGAGAGATCGCGGCGGTTGTCGCAGATATTCGACCCTCTGGCGAGGTTCACGGACCACAGTGGGGCCGGCCATTCGGCTAGCACCCCGAACAGTCCACGACTGTTGCCGAGGAGGTCGCGAGATCCGCCACCACCGCCACCTAGGTAAGCATTATCTACAAGAACTATTTTAGAAATAAGTATACCTAAGCCCTATATTTGCTAAGTCACCGTGCTAGAGTTGTAGCCAACAACTCTAGAATAGAACGTGTCAGACGCATTTGTGCACACATCATCATTCTCTTAGCGTTATCCCAGTTTCAATCTGGGGTTCGCTTACTAGTCTAACCGGATTTGGCTGAATATTAGTTTTTCCTCGGAGCGACTGCCTGTCTGACCTCCGCAACCCGAAGGGATAGCGATATTCCATGGTTTAGATTAGTGTCAGTTCATTAAGAAGGTACTGACGCCCTGTAACGACTGTCAAAGATCTTCATGACAACCGGGACCGACGGCTTAACATGCTCACCGAGGCACGGGACAAGTGATAATTACTCCGACAAGTCATTGGTGCGCGCCGTGGATTTGAACCCGATACCCTCTGCATGGCAGTCTGTTGGTATTTCCACTAGGCTATCGCTGACTACATGCATTTGTGCACACATACAAACGTGATAATGCTATCTTGTTTACAGCCACCAGTTCTCTATATTTACGATATACTTAGTTATGTAAACAATAGTAAGATAATTCTTTCTTCCCGACTTGAAAACCGTGACATATCTGATCTATCTAAGTATAAAACCTTCTCAGCAACATACAGCTCCAGTTTGTAGTTTGTAAATCTTTACAAAATACCAAAAAAAGGTAAAAAAGTACACGATCTTAACAAGGCGAAACAAAAATGGATCGATATTGTCTAAGAACGAGTTCCGAACCCAAAACTCTCAATACACTGACAGAGGCAAAGCTATTACCGAATCTACTGTGCCTCTGTGTAGTAAATCTTTCTAGTCCAATGTCCCTTTGCGTTGTTTTCATCGATGAGTAATGTTTGTTTGTGACAGCGTCATCCAGATTACGTGAACGTTCTATTTTAACATATTCTTCTCATATGTAGGGGACATAGACAAAGGCTTTGTCAATGAAGTCTTTCAGTATCTAATATTATGTATAAAGCTGAAGAGTTTCTTTGTTTGTTTGGTTGAAAGAGCTAATATCAGGAACTACTGATCCGATTTGAAAAATACTTTCAGTGTTGGATAGCCCATTTATCGAGGGAAGCAATAGGCTATATAACATCACGCTATGAGCTACGGGAGCGGAGCAGTCGCCTTAAATAACGCGGGTGTAAACGCGGGCTCATCTAGTTAAGTGATAAAAATCTTCATCTGACCGACGCGATGGATACAAAATAAAATAGTAATATCCCACTACCTACTATTGTGAGGATGAATCATTGATGTATGTTATTCTTTCACGCAAAATCTATTCAACGGAGGTTGATGAAACTTATTTGCGTTAATGAGTATAGGTTATATAACACAATACAACGAAGGCTACCTTAAGTAGCAGTCAACAAGATAAAGGAAAGTAACTGTCTTAGGCACAGAGTAACTATAACCTTATTATTGCTCTGTGGTCTTAGCCGGTTGGGTATGCCGCAGGAATATATCACTATCGTCAACGATTTTACAGTCATTGATGCGAGAGTTACGCACACAAAGACTACTATGACTCAGTACAACTCAATCATTTGCATATCAGGAAACCTTTAATCTATAGACCTACTAAGTGTTATATAGTATTATCACTATTATAGATTTTTATATTGTCCCTGTGGTGACGGATTAAGAATACGGAATGTCACCACATATCATCCCATGGGTGTCAACTATACCAACCCGTTTGGCCAGCGTGGTATAGTAGGCCAATTCCTCCTTTCAAAGGAGAGGCCTAGTCCAGCAGTGGATTGTTAAAGGCTGATGATGAGATTTTTTTGCCCACTTGTCTACTAATTTCCATAAAGCAAGGCTTTATGGAAATAAAGTATTGTAATACCTAATCAAAACCAGTTGGGAATATTTTCAGAGTAATTTTATGATAGCTATTTTATTGATATGAGTTTGCTCAGCGGTTCAACCAAATTTTCACTGAATTGTTGACAACCTATTTAGTTCAATTATTTAAAAATATCAGAAATGTACCTAACGTCCGCCTCATTCCTGCCTCGACACTCTTTGTTACCTAAGCAACCACTAATTATGAGGCCTTCCTTATTTATTCAACAAGAGACGACTGACGCACTAGGAATATTTTTTATAGGCACTCAAATCAAGTGCTCAAAGAATAACCAGTCTCGGGACAACCATTTGTGGATTGAACAAGATTGATCTTATCTGTTGGATTCGAACCCATAACACTAGCTGCAGTGAGAAACGGCGTGGTCCACACAACCACAACCTCCAGTACAAGGCTGCCCACTATGAAAAATAGGCAAAAAGTGTATCCAAGATCGCTTATGGGCTAGATATCGATATGTTACCAAATGTATGAAGTTTTCTGGTGATGGATTAAAAATACAAAGTGTCATTACCTCATTTAATTCCGTGGGTGTCGTACGTAAGAAACGAATCTTATACTAATATACACAGCTGAAGAGTTTGTTTGTTTGTTTGGTTGAACGCGCTAATCTCAGGAACTACTGGTCTGATTTGAAAAAAATCTTTTAGTGTTAGATAGCCCATTTATCGAGGAAGGCTATAAGCTATATAACATCGCGCTATGAGCGACGGGAGCGAAGCAGTAGCCTTAAAAACGCGGGTGTAACCGCGGGCATCCTCTAGTTAGGAATACCTATAGACGAAGCAAATATTTCCTTTGCGTAGAAACGGAAACCTCGACATCAAACCCTTTAACAACCTGTTTGGCCAGCGTGGTTATAGTAAAACAAATCCTCCAATTGCTTCACAATGCAATTGGGACGTCAATTAGGAGAGGCATAATTATGTCCAGTAATTTTCTCTAAAGACATAATATATGAAATCTGCCAACCCGGACTTGGCTAGCGGTGTGGACTGTGGCCTTATACTCTTCTCATAGTGAGAAGAGGCCCATGCCCAGCAGTGGGACAGTTTATATACAGGGCCGATTATGAATTATGTCAGTGCAGCAGTGGACTGAAAAAGGCTGTATAATATGATAATTAGCAAGTAACACTGTTTGACGTAGCGTGTGCGATAGCTTCACGCGTAAAATCGAAAAAGTCTTTTGGGATTAACAGAGTACTGAGCTACTTGTAGTAAATACTAATACCTATCGCCTCATAACGTTCAAATTACATTATTGTTTTACAGCTATACCTAGTTTAAGTTAAAGTGATTATCATATTTGATTAAGCAAAATGGCGTTATTCTAGGTATCAATAAATCTTTCAATGGGATGTAGGTGTAGCTGTATTAGTGAACGGATTGCTAATTTGGACACGATTCGATATTAAATCATTGGAAAATAGTGTTGTGCGAGCCGGGATTATTAATCATGTTCGGCAAATTTATCGATAAGTATTTATTGTGTGTTAATGAAATTGAACAGAACATTTGTTTGTAGAAACACCATAAAATTTAAACGAAAAAAATTAACAATTTTTTGTGTTGATCTAAGAATCTCCATAATATTTTAAGAAACAGCTTGTGTACAAGATTTTTGGCGTATAATTTGATGCTGCAGTCCATACTCATTTAAGTGATTTTAAGTGGTTAGATCGTTCCAAATAATTATCATACTAAATATCATATCGTTTAAGAATACTAGACAAGGAGAACTTAACTAAATCATAATTATAAATCAATAATATTAATTGAGAAGTTTAATGGTAGGAGGAAAGATTTTATTTTGTAAATATACAAAATACAAATCAAAGAGGAAGCTTTACAAAAATGGTATAGTTTCACATAAAACATGTAACCATGTTACCCATGCACAACGAAACATAAATTCGGTCCACGTAACCAATCTTCGTCCAAAAATGTGCAAAACACTCATAAATATAACGCGACTTCATTAATTTAAATGCACAATATTTCGTTCCACTATAAATACTTGAACGGGGTGAAATAACCCAGTTGGTAGCTTTCATAGGATTAATACGAACAAATGAGGTATTATTAATATTGAATGATTAATTTGCGAGGGCCCCAACAAGCCGGATTATCTGATGAGATTGCCGAATTGATCAAATTCAGTTAATGGATTGTTACACAGAATGTATATTGAAAATTGTTTTTGAAACGATGTTGTAAACTTGGACGGATTGGAAAGTTGAGTGATATCAACTCAGTGACAACTCACGGATCCAATTTTGTCCATTCCAGGCAAAGCTATACAATGGTAACTATATAAACTAACAAGGTGCTATTCTGATGATGATATTACTAAAAAGTTTAATCAAAATCTGTGCTGTGGTTTTTGCGTAAAACAGAAACAAACTTTCATCTATTCGTCTATCCTTACACACTTTCGCGTTTATAATCGTAGAATAGTAAGATAAATGTGCCTGCTTGTGTATTTTTAAATATACAACACCGTTGATTTCACCTTGGGTATTCTTTACGCCCATTTTCGTATGTTAAAGTCCCTCGTGACCCAGAATTTATTCCTTGTACCTTTGTGTGGTACCCTTTAACGCTTTCAAGGACAGTAACCACCCATTATCAATACCTATTGTGCCTCCGTTCATTATTCTTCAAAGTGTTAAAAAAGAAAGATGTAGAACAGCTTCTAATACTTGGTTTCCTTCCAGGCCAGTCGCCCACTCCTCCCGGTTAGACCCGTTGGAGTACGAGCTGGCAGAAGTGGGCTCCATCAACTGGCAGGAGCGGTGCCTGGAGCTGCAGCTGGAGCTACACCGCAGCAGGCACCAGGCGACCAGGGTCCGAGATATGCTCAGAGATAAGGTACGTCCAGCTTATACATGTAAGACAACTGCAAACTTATACCTACGGCCTTATAAAGCAAGGACTAAATATGACCATCACAATAAGACTTGCGTTTATGATATTTTATACCATTATTCAAAGATTATCATTTATTTCAATTTGGCATGTGATCCATTTTGTTTGACACAGTTACATTAAATTTAAGCCAGTTCCGTCTAGAGTAGGGTTTTGACTTGTATAAGTGTTGTAAACAACCAAAGTACAGACATATATATGTCGTTATGTCCTTAAACAGTTAAGGTATCAAACATATTTGTGATTTCACTTTCTACCAGGCTGAATTTGGCGAAGAAATTGGCTTAAATCTAACCGACAAGTCTCGTGCAAAAAATCCTAAAATGCAAGAATGTAAAAAGTATCAGGTACCTTGACTTTTTATAATTAAACAATAGTTTTTACTTACCCCGTTTGCTTATGAGCACTAAACCGTAGTAGTGGACTTCTTTAAAACCTAACGTGTTTAAGAAAATAGTACATTCCATCCAACGATTCCATCCTGGAAATTAACCACTTAAAATAAGCTATTTACACATCATGCATTTAATTTCACCTATTATTAAATCGTGGTGGAGTAGAAAACGTTCCTTTTGAAAGTTTGAAAATGCTGCCAGATTTCCCGGATAAAGATTTGCAATAAGTTGCGCTTAAGTTATTACAAATAATATCTTAAATTAGGCAGAGCCTTTACTAAACTAAAACGAGAAGTGATAAACAAATGAAAACATACGTTTAATGCCCCTGCTACACCTGCGTCTTAACGCGTTAATTAGCGCGTTAATTTAGGCGCCATGTAGATGTGGCCAACGTTTTAACGCGTTAAAGAACTAACGGCATTACTAATGGCGTTAAACGTTAAGCGATAGCTCGGGTGTCGGTTTTTTGGACACATCAAAGGGTTTTAGCGCGCAGTTTAACGCGCTAAGTGATGTTGTCTACATTAACGCCGTCTCATTCGACGGGATGCGAGCACAGAGTAAGGACTGTTTACTTTACAATTCAAAATTAGAACCTTTAAGGAGCGTGCATATTCGTTTTTTAAAGGTTCGATTTTTTTAAAGTCCTTAACGTGTGAATTCACGAGGAATTAACGCTTAACGGCATTGTCACCTTAATGTAGCCAAGGCGCATTTTAACGCGTTAATTAACGCGTAGTTGGCCATTGCCATCAACGTTAACGCTAACGCAGATGTAGCAGTAGCATAATAGAGAAACTAGACTTCACTTGTGTCCCCGCCCGCCCGGGACATTTTACACTCTTAGGGATGGAATCTCCGAAATTCATCTCTTAGCACTCTTCTCTACTGCCCTGGAAACGTACATACCAAACTTAATTAGCCTTCTTCACTCGGTTGGTTTGGATTTCTCGCTAGGTTTCATGTATGGAAGAGATTTTTATATAAAAAAGATAGATTACATCCAGATATAAAACAAATCATCGTATATAGGAACCTTATAGTGAATAAGGTTCACCCTAGGTGAAAATCCAACACAGAGTCTCGGGCTTAGCAGTCAGAATCACTAACCAAGGATCCTTAGACCAGTCAACAAAACAAAAATGATTACTGATAAATTTTTTCTCGAAATCTGGTACTTCATGTAGGTGCTATTGTTTAACCAGTAGCCGAGATTCTTTAAAAGCTTTGTATGCATTGTTCTTCCCACGATGTACTTATTTGGCTCTATAATTGATTGACTACTGATTTTTCGACTACCAAACTGGGACGCCATACATAAGACATGTATGTTAATGTGCATCGGTCTCTTTCAATCAAGTGCCATTTATAAGATTTATGCCAGTTATAAGATTTATGCTCCATCTCAAGCTACCGTATTACTGGAATTATTCGAAAGTAGATATTTTAACTTTGGACTGCCTCGTTGGTCTCGCGCCTAAATGTGCGCGTGGGATTGGGAGGTCTCGGTTTCGATTCCCGGGTCGGGCAAAGTGTTATTGGGTATTTCCGTTAGGAAATTCTCAGTAGCAGCACGTGGGACCTAAAAATTCATGGCAAAATGTGGGTGTAATATAACACCTCTGCCTAACCCTTCGGGGATACAGGCGTGAGTCTATAAATAAATAAAAATATTTTTACTACTGCTTCTTTTCTGAGAAACTAAATTAAAATAATTGTTCGTTCATTTTCCATACATCTTATTGTAAGACAGCAATTTGAATATAGATTCAAGATATAAACGACTTTTAGTCCTAGCCTTGGTAATAGTTTTGAACACGTAGATGAAATTGTGTATTACGTAGGTTTCTGTCCATCAAATGACAAGTTAAAAATAAACTTCGTAATTTACAGAAGAACTACTACTACTTTATTTAGTCTTAATTTGTCAAAAGGCTTATGTTTATACTGTAAACAACACACACACACACAGAAGAACATCAACCCCATTATTACTTACAATAAACCGTTCTATAAGGCGCACATAACTCATAATTACCATTAAATCACTCCAGCCAAACAAGCTATCATGTTTATACAAATTGCCACACGATACGGTAATCACTGACCGCGAGATAGCATAATAATTAATATCTGGCTAACAAGGAGACATCGGTGACGTAAGATATGACGTCATCGATGTGACGTCTCTCGTGGCGCAATAGGTCACAATTAGTACGTTGCTGCGTCAATCGGTTATTGCTAATAAGGACTGAAGGGTAGTTGGCGTTTTTGGTTTAGCTACTGTTGTAAATGGATTGAATTGATTGAGATTCTTTTAATATGTTAGTACAGAGATTTGATGAATGTATAAGGCTCAGTTTCACCAACTCTGGACAGGCTTTATAGTTATAGTTGGTCGTGGGTTTTCCGCACTTAGCCACTTATTTGGGCCATTGTGCGTAAGTGGCGACTTGATTGACGCCGACTACTCATACCACCTTAGCTCCTTCCAGAAAGCCATGGCTGGTGTCGTTCAAAGCCTCACACATGGTTCTGGGGTTGTTCAGCAGCTTTGCCCGTTGATCGCTCACACTTGTGCAGTGCAGAATGACGTGAGCGGGTGTTTCTTCAGTTTCCATGCAGCCCCTGCACAGTGGGCTGTCCGTAACGCCTATGTTGAATAGGTGCTTGTTGAGTGGACAGTGGCCGGTTATTATGCCTGTCAGATGCTTAAGTGTTTTTCTATTTGAATACAGCAGCTTGTGCGAGAGTCGCTTGTTCAAGCAGGGGATAGCATCTTTTGTTTGTCTGCATTCTTTTATGTCTGCCCACTGTTTTTCTTGTTCTTGTGCGGTTCTCTCACGTAGCCACGTTTTGAGTTGGCTTGCCGGTATCGGTACAATCGGCTCGGGTTTCATTATCATTGTGTCCGATCCTTGCCGTGCCAGTTGGTCTGCGATGTCATTGCCTGCGGAGTTGCTGTGGCCTTTAATCCATTGCAGCGTAACCCGATTCTTCTCTGCGTCCTTTTGCAGTTCTAGGTGACATTCCATGATGAGGCCGCTGTTAAAGCAGTTGCTGCCGAGAGCTTGTAGTACTGAGACACTGTCTGTGATAATTCGTATAGACAGGTCACTTACGTTCCTAGGCGCGATTGCTGTTGCGGCTCTTGTTATCCCAACACACTCGGCTTGGAATATGGTGTTAAGAGTACCAAGGGATGTTCAGATATTGATATTTAAGTCATGGGAGAATACGCCCGCACCTGTCCCATGCTTCGTTTTTGAGCCGTCTGTGTATACTCTGACTTCGTGTATACCAGAGCTGTCTTTGTGTTCCTCCTGTAATTGGATGCGATATTTTTTGTCAAAGACAAAAGTTTTATGGATAAGATCGCAAGCGGCCTCTAGCATCGGGATCTCTTTGGCTAAGGTCCCTTTTTGGCGTGCGTGGGTAATTCGATCATCCTTTCTCCACAGCCCAAGCTTGACTAGACGGATTGCTGCAGCGCCAGCTTCCTGCTGGATCATTAGGTGCAGCGGTCTTAGGTCCAGTAGTATCTCCAAAGCGGCTGTTGTGGTGGTCTTTATGCAGCCTGTTGTGGCCAAGCAGGCTAGGCGTTGAAGGCTCTGTGCCTTTTTTAAGATTGTGCTTAATTGCGTGCTTGGCCACCACACTACTGCACCGTATGTAAGCATGGGGCGTATAATGGCAGTGTCTGGACAGGCGTTATCTTTCAGATAAATTCAAAATGCGAGCCAAATGTTTATGCGTCTTATTATCTGTTTATCTGTTAAAAAAGTGTCACGTCAACTTACCAGACATCGGCGCAACGTGCCTACACTTTCACTGTCCGACCGCCAGACACAATAGAAATTCAATTGTCCTGAGCCACATGTGGTTCATGGGACTGGGAATTGGTTAAGTAATGAATACAGATTTACATAGAAGCGCATTTCTTAAGGATTTCGTGTGCCGATTCCAAGTGGGGACTATCTCCAGTTTAGTTCGTAGTTGGCGCCGTGGCGGCGCTGTCGTCGTTCTCCGTCTCTCTTGCTCTCCTAGTTAAGATACACAGGAGGAACGTTTGTCTCTCTTGCTCTCGTAGAGACAGCTGTCACAGCGTGACTGCCACGCCGCCAAGCGGCAATTTGGGTCACAGAAAGTTTGTCTTCAGAGCGCCCATAGGCGCCTCTATGTAAATATCTGAGCTCTTTGCCTTAAGTATCTTTTAGATATTTCTGTTTTGGATTTGCCAGCAAGTTAAATTATTTTACCGGTGACAAGAACTGTTGTTATTAGTGTAAATATTTTGAATGAAATGTTTGTGCAATGTGATGACAACTAGTTTGCTAGAAAAATGGCTTTGATATACAAAAATCGTGGTTCATAAATTTCCGCGAACTGACCGAACTGAGAGGACTGTTTTGATTGCTTTTCATGGAACTCGTATAATATCATGAAAATGAAATGCGCGAAAGTTTACCGAAACTTTTTGTTAGTCGAAAAAAAGGTAGTCGAACGAATAGGTCCGAAAATGAATATAATATTTAAAGTATAAAATACAGTTATTCTTTACTAATAATTATGTAGTGATTATTGGTCGCCCACAGTTTAAATCGTCATTGATACGGCAAGAAGAAGAAGAATGATGTAACCTAATATAAAGAAATTCACCCTTATTTTCTAATAATTACAATATTGCGACCCGTGAAATAAATATAAGTTTGTGTAGAAGTGTTATACATAACTAAAAAAAACAAATAATTCATTCACCCCCATCAAATTCGCCATGCATGCTCTTTGCAGTTCCTCATTTCTCTTAATCGCTAGAATGGCTAAAAGCGGAATTAATACAGATTACACGACATTCCATAAAAACATAAAATAAAATTACGAAAAAAGGGGCATTACACCGCATCCCGGGCATCAAGGAGAAGTTAACCAGTGCTACGTCATCTGTTCTTTATAGCCCCGGGATTTAATTTCGCACAACGTTATTCACCCCGGGAACTTTTTGTGCCGCTGACTTACCAAGAAAGGACTTCTATGATAGATGGGTGATACATTTTTCATCGATTCGGGAAGGTATACGCATGAAATACGCAGTAGTTTTTCGTGTAAACAACGTTTGATATTTTCGCAGATGGTTTTGATTTTATGTGTGTGAATATTTTCTTGTATGCGATGTTATTTTCCAGGTTTGTAAATTATTTGACTGCCTGCATTTTTTGGTTTTGCAGTATAGAATTTGGTCCTTTTTGCTAGTGTATTTATTAATTAAGAAACATTGTAGTTATTTAACGCAAATGTCTAATTTTACATGTCTTAACGTGCTCCTTGATTTTCAAACCCTATTTAATCTGTGTTGCCAATTACGACCTTTATATATATCCTAGACGAAATCCGTATTAACCTTATCATACATGTAGACACTTCCTCAAACACGCGCTACATCGCTATATTTTCCTAACATGTAACACATAGATGCACCATGTATTCGAACCTCCCCTTAGGCTTACATGGACCCAGTGACTTGTAAACAGTCCTTCGTACGTCACTGGCCATGCTATGAAATGCCATAAAATCAGTCGCCTATGAGAGCCGATATGAGCGAGGAACAATGGGATTTACTGATGCAAACAACCGTAGGTACATAGCCTGAATGCTGTGTGTTTAAAAGGGTATGCTATGGTACTGTTTCGGAGCGATCAGTCCAAAAGTCCTACACGTAAAAGATATTGAATATTATCTGATACAATGCAAGATTCATATTGAATTTTACTTTTATATTCGAAACAAAAAAAAATATTAACGCTTCAAAATTAATTGAAATTACTGTACGATCATCAGTGGTAGAGAGATAATTCCCTATTTAGTTCTTAGAGTTTAGTGTCTTTGAGTACAATCATCCTCCTAGCGTTATCCTAGTTTCAATCCGGGGTCCGCTTTCTAGTCTGACCGGATTTGGCTGAATATTAGCTTTTCCACGGAGCGACTGCCTGTCTGACCTCCGCAACCCGAAGGGATAGATTCCATGGTTTAGACTAGTGTCAGTTTATTTTAGAGGTACTGACGCCCAATAACGACTGCCAAAGATCTTCATGACAGCCGGGACCGACGGCTTAACGTGCTCTTCGAGGCACGGGACAAGCGATAATTAACAATTCAATACGCACATAACTCCGAAAAGTCAGTGGTGCGTGCCGTGGATTCGAACCCGATACCCTATGCATGGCAGTCCGTTGGTATCCCACTAGGCTATCGCTGCCTTGTTAGTGTCTTTGAGTACAATACATGTATGTATTTCTTAGCTTAGTTTGTATAACACGTGCAATACGTTTTCAATTTATTTTCTAACTTTAATAAAAAAAAAAACACATGTTTTGGAGATTATCCTGCACAAACATAAAGACATGACAAACATTTCCTGACATTTTTTTTTAATTTCATTTATCAATAATCTATCTATTTCGACGTTGAACCACCTTTCAGCGTCCATTTTTCCCCCTGGTATGATATTACTAAGCCCGGATAAAGGCTCGAATACCCTGGATTTTTGTCATAACTCCACGGTAAATTAGTTTTCCACCGCAGATTTGTTGTGTGTTACAAAGGATATTGTTGAGTGTTTCATGTATTTGGCAACTAACGACTTGGATATACTTATACTTTGGATATTTTTTTTATTATTATTATTTTTCTTAAAGACAACGTCGCGGGGGACTTTACAAACATACAACTAACGGACACAATGAACACCCAGCATACAGATAGCAGCAGATATCTATCAGCAATATTATTTATAATTGGGCAATATTAATTATATTGTTTACCTAAACAATATCTTACTCGAAACGTTTATTTGTAATTCTTTGACGTCGGTCTCTAGCTGTGTAATAAAACTGATCTGTATTGAAACATAAAGCATTAAATATAAGCGTGTCAATTATCGTGGCCATTCTTTAGTCATGAATTCATGATCTTCAAATCTCAACAACAGTCGTGTTGGATTTTTGTGAAGCTGACGTGCGCACAAAGAACCAATTTGCATTTAGTTTCCCTCCAACTGCTCAAACAATTATTTGCAACGAAATGACAATCAAACAATTCAAATTTGTTGGGCGACTTGTAAACTTATGGACCTGAGACTTGAAACTTTTAATTAAGTAAAGGGAATTTCCGTAAACGTCGTTTGAGGCAATTTGTGAAGTTTTAACGACTGTCAACAACTGGGAACGGTCCAGGACCGATTTAAGTCGACGGTGATCGATTTACAATTTGAATCGTTCGAAAAATGCCGTTGTGGCACTTTGTGACGTAACAACAAAATGGCCGGCGCTTATGCTAACTGCTGGTCGTTATGTCCCGTATTGGAATATTAAGCTGAGCTGTGCCATCTGTATTTTCTTCTAAAAAGTCAAAAGAGTGTTAGCAATATAGTCTGTTCCGAAGAGACAATTTCTATGATTTTCGGAGTCTTCTGCCGAGGGACCGGTTGCTAATTTTAAACCTGGTAAATTGAAAAAGAAAAATGCTACGTTTTTTTTGTGCCATTCACGCGGGTATAGTTCGGGTAAATGCGTAATGCGCAGTAAGCAAACAAAGAGAAAGGCATTTTTGTTTTTGAATGCTCTGCAAAATTTTATGTTATTGAATGTACATGCAAGTCGGGTTCCTTTTCTTGATGAACAAAGGTTTGTTGCTTATTGAATATCCATGCGCTTCAAACAATAATTTCATGATCTAGATTACACAGTCTACGAGACTTTAGTTTTGAAATAAATAGTGCTATTTTGTTCATACATGTAATATAAGAATACTGGCAAAAGAAGTAAGGTGCTACTAGGCAGTTGATACATTTTTTTAGGCTTCTTTAAACATACATAGTCTCACGCCTATAACCCCGAAGAGGTAGACAGAGGTGTATTTCTACACCCACTTTTCGCCAGATATACTTTAGTCCCACGTAATAAGGGGCGAGCCTATTGCCGTACCGGGTACATTTCCATACTCCGTGTTGCTACTGAGAATTTCGTGACAGAAAAACCCAATAACACTGTCACTGTCAGGAATCGAACCCGGGACCTCTCGATCCCACGCGCACATTTATGCCGCGAGACCAACGCAACGAGGCAGTCGTGTAGGGTTTGATGTCGAGTTTTCCGTCTCTACGCAAAGATGGTATTTGCATCGTGTTATTCCTTAGTCGCCTCTTACGACACCCACGGGAAGACAGGGGGTGGTTACACTTGTATTCTATGCCGTCAACCACACGGCTTACTTAAAACGGCTTCTTTAAAATAAACAGATATATACGACTCTAGTATCTACTAGCACACATTCCGAATTACCACCAGATTATGAAAAACTGTAGGTCAAATAGTTCATCGTCAAAATTTTAGCTCCTGAGGTGAAGAAACTTATAAAACCCATTGCATCCGTGCAGCCCGAATGCGCCACAAAAACACCTTCACAAAACACTGACAACAACTACAGTTTCACACTTAAGAGAAGCGATCTATCCTTCCACATTAATCTGATATCAGAGTAAAACCTTTAGCAGCATAGTTGGAGCGAAATCCCGGGTGTGTTTCGTACAAGAAAGGCCATACATCTCTCCGGTGCATACTTTATACTGGTGCATGGCCACTTAGTGTAGCACTGAAATGTTCTGGCATTTTTTGGATGGGTGTGCCGACATTGTTTTATGGGTGTTGAGGAATTTGCGAGTCGAGTTTTCTGGAAAGCTTTATATACGTTTATTACGGCGCCATGATTGATGGTCCTGTAGGGAGTTTTGCTTGCGGGTAAGTTTCGTCAGGTCCGTTGTATAGAATTGTAAACATATAGATTTGTATATTTTTTTATTTATCTCTTAAGATACATATGTATGTGTTGCTATGCGCTTTATAAGAAAGTATTTAAAACTATTATTTTATAAGAAGCAATAGGCGAGTGGCGGGACCGACAGACTGCTACGCAGAGGGTCTCGGGATCGAATACACGCCACGCACTTATGACTTTTCGAAGTTAAGTGCGTATTAAATTGTTAATTATCGCTTGCTTATCAATGAAGGAAAACATCGTGAGGAAAATTGCATGTCTGAGATTTCTCCAAAATGTTCTCGAAAGACATGTGAAGTCTGCCAACCCGCACTTGGCCAGCGTGGTGATAAATTCAAAATGCGAGCCAAATTTTTATGCGTCTTATTATCTGTTTATCTGTAAAAAAAGTGTCACGTCAACTTACCAGACATCGGCGAAACGTGCCTTAAGTAATGAATACAGATTTACATAGAGGCGCATTTCTTAAGGATTTTGTGTGCCGATTCCAAGTGGGGACTGTCTCCAGTTTAGTTCGTAGTTGGCGCCGTGGCGGCGCTGGCGTCGTTCTCCATCTCTCTTGCTCTCGTAGTTAAGATACACAGGAGGAACGTTCGTCTCTCTTGCTCTCGTAGAGACAGCTGTCACAGCGTGACTGCTATGCCGCCAAGCGGCAATTTGGGTCACAGAAAGTTTGTCTGCAGAGCGCCCACAGGCGCCTCTATGTAAATATCTGAGCTCTTTGCCTTATGTCTCTTTTAGATATTTCTGTTATTGGATTTGCCAGCAAGTTAAAATATTTCATCGGTGACAAGAACTGTTGTTATTAGTGTTAACATTTTGAATGAAATGTTTCTGCCGTGTGATTACAAGTAGTTCGCTAATAAAAATGGCTTTGATATAGAAAAATCGTGGTTCATAACTTCCGCGAACTGACCGAACTAAGAGGACTGTTTTGATTGTTTTTCATGGAACTCGTATACATATATCATGAAAATGAAATGCGCGAAAGTTTACCGAAACTTTTTGTTAGTCGAAAAAAAGGTAGTAGGTACACGAATAGGTCCGAAAATGAATATAATATTTAAAGTATAAAATACAGTTATTCTTTACTAATAATTATGTAATGTTTATTGGTCGCCCACAGTTTAAATCGTCATTGATACGGCAAGAAGAAGAAGAATAATGATGTAACCGAATATAAAGCATTTCACCCTTATTTTCTAATAATTACGATATTGCGATCCGTTCAATAAATATAAGTTTGTGTAGAAGTGTTATCCATAACTTAAAAAAAAAACAAATCATTCATTCACCCCCATCAAATTCGCCATGCATGCTCTTTGCAGTTCCTCATTTCTCTTAATCGCTAAAAGCGGAATTAATACAGATTACACGACATTCCATAAAAACATAAAATAAAACTACCAAAAAAGGGGCATTACACCGCATCCCGGGCATCAAGGAGAAGTTAACCAGTGCTGCGTCATCTGTTCTTTATAGCCCCGGGATTTAATTTCGCAGAACGTTATTCACCCCGGGAACTTTTTGTGCCGCTGACTTACCAAGAAAGGACTTCTATGATAGATGGGTGATACATTTTTCATCGATTCGGGAAGGTATACGCATGAAATACGCACTAGTTTTTCGTGTAAACAACGTTTGATTTTTTTCGCAGATGGTTTTGTTTTTATGTGTGAATATTTTGTTGTATGCGATGTCAGTTTTATTTAGGTTACTGCATTTTCCTGTGTTGTACTTTCAAGAGGAGACCTTGGTCCTTATAGCTGGTATATCTATTAATTAAGGAAAATTCTATATTTATTTTCGTTATAGCTAAAAATACTAACACTAATATACAATTTTGATGACTAAAACGTGATTAATGATTTTCAAACCTTATGTAACCTGTTTTGCCAATTTATAACATTTACCTAGTAATGCATTATGATTATTATCCAATACGAAGTTCGTATTATAACCTTGTAATACATGTAGATACTTCCTCAAACACGCTACGTCGCCATATTTCCCGAACATGTAACACACAGATGCACCGTGTATGTTATACTTCCCCTTAGGCTTACATGGACCCAGTGACTTGTAAACAGTCCTTCGTACGTCACTGGCCATGCTATGAAATGCCATAAAATCAGTCGCCTATGAGAGCCGATATGAGCGAGAAGCAATGGGATTTACTGACGCGAACAACCGTAGGTACGTAGCCTGAATACAGAGTCTAAATAAAATGGTATGCTATGTTACTGTTTTAAAGCGACCAGGTTAAAAGTCTCACACGTAAAAATATTGAACGTTTTCTGTTAGAATGCAAGATTCATGTTGAATTTTACTCTTCTATTCGAAACAAACGAAAATAATCACGCTTCAAAATGCATTGGAATTACTTTGCGATCATCAGTGGTTGAGAAATAATTCGCTATTTAGTATTTGGAGTTCAGTGTCTTTGAATCAAATACATGTATTTCTTAGCACCGTTTTGTATCACACGTGCAATACGTTTTCAATTAATTTTCTAACTTTAATAAAAAAAAAACATATGTTTTGGAGATTATCCTGCACAAACATAAAGACATAAACATTTCCTGGCAAAATTCTTTAATTTCATTTATCAATCATCTATCTATTTCGATGTTGAACCACCTTTCAGCGTCCATTTTTTACCCTGGTATGATATTACTAAGCCCGGATAAAGGCTCCAATACCCTGGATTTTTGTCATAACTCCACGGTAAATTAGTTTTTCACCGCAAATTTGTTGTGTGTTACAAAGGATATTGTTGAGTGTTTCATGTATTTGGCATCTAACAACTTGGATATACTTTGGATAGGTATCTAGCAGCAATATTATTTATAATTGGGCATATTCATTATATTGTTTACCTAAACAATATCTTACTCGAAACGTTTATTTGTAATTCTTTGACGTCGGTCCCTAGCTGTGTAATAAAACTGATCTGTATTGAAACATAAAGCATTAAACATAAGCGTGTCAATTATCGTGGTCATTCTTTAGTCATGAATTCATGATCGTCAAATCTCAACAACAGTCGTGTTGGATTTTTGTGAAGCTGACGTGCGCACAAAGAACCAATTTGCATTTAGTTTCCCTCCAACTGCTCAAACAATTATTTGCAACGAAATGACAATCAAACAATTCAAATTTGTTGGGCGACTTGTAAACTTATGGACCTGAGACTTGAAACTTTTAATTAAGTAAAGGGAATTTCCGTAAACGTCGTTTGAGGCAATTTGTGAAGTTTTAACGACTGTCAACAACTGGGAACGGTCCAGGACCGATTTAAGTCGACGGTGATCGATTTACAATTTGAATCGTTCGGAAAAATGCCGTTGTGGCACTTTGTGACGTAACAACAAAATGGCCGGCGCTTATGCTAACTGCTGGTCGTTATGTCCCGTATTGGAATATTAAGCTGAGCTGTGCCATCTGTATTTTCTTCCAAAAAAGTCAAAAGAGTGTTAGCAATATAGTCTGTTCCGAAGAGACAATTTCTATGATTTTCGGAGTCTTCTGCCGAGGGACTGGTTGCTAATTTTTAACCCGGTAAATTGAAAAAGAAAAATGCTACGTTTTTTTTTGTGCCATTCGCGGGTATAGTTCGTGTAAATGCGCAGTAAGCAAACAAAAAGAAAGGCATTTTTGTTTTTGAATGCTCTGCAAAATTTTATACTTCTGAATGTACATGCAAGTCGGGTTCCTTTTCTTGATGAACAAAGGTTTGTTGCTTATTGAATATCCACGCGCTTCAAACAATAATTTCATGATCTAGATTTCACAGGCTACGAGACTTTAGTTTTGAAATAAATACTGCTATTTTGTACATGTAATTAATATAAGAATACTGGCAAAAGAAGTAAGGTGCTACTAGGCAGCTGATAACTTTTTAGGGGCTTCTCTAAAATAAACAGATATATACGACTCTATTATCTACTAGCACACATTCTAAATTACCACCAGATTATGAAAAACTCTGTAGGTCAAATAGTTGATCGTCAAAATTTTTGCTCCTGAGGTGAAGAAACTTATAAAATCCAATGCATCCGTGCAGCCCGAATGCGCCACAAAAACACCTTCACAAAACATGAACAACAACTACAGTTTCACACTTAAGAGAAGCGATCTATCCTTCCACGTTAATCTGATATCGGAGTAAAACCTTTAGCAGCATAGTTGGAGCGAAATCCCGGGTGTGTTTCGTACAAGAAAGGCCATACATCTCTCCGGTGCATACTTTATACTGGTGCATGGCCACTTAGTGTAGCACTGAAATGTTCTGGCATTTTTTGGATGGGTGTGCCGACATTGTTTTATGGGTGTTGAGGAATTTGCGAGTCGAGTTTTCTGGAAAGCTTTATATACATTTATTGCGGCGCCATGATAGATGGTCCTGTAGGGAGTTTTGCTTACGGGTAAGTTTCGTCAGGTCCGTTGTATACAATGTAAATCTACAGGTTTGTATATTGTTTGACTAGCTGGTACCCGCGGCTTCGCACGCGGCAAAATGTTACGTTTTAAAAAGTTCTCTGCCAAATCTAATCTTTACACAGCCGGTGATTTTCCAGATTTCAAGATGAATGACTCTTTGCTTTTATATATAATTAATTATACAAAAATATGTGTCATGACAGCAGCGCAACCTACCGGGTCAAATTGGAGCCTATATGTAGCGCTATAAAGTCCTCTACCTTCCACTTAAAGTCTCATTTGAATCGGTTCAGCCATTCCAGAGATTACCCCGGACCAACAGACAGACAAAAATGTTAAAAAGGGTTGTTTTGGACTTAGAATCGTGTAACTATATGCACTTGAAAAATCATAGTTATTTTGAAATCACAGACAGACACTTAAATTTTATTTATATGTATAAATGAGTTGAATAAGTAAAGACTTGTTATCGCGACAACAGCGCCAACTACCGGGTCACATTGTAGCCTATACGTAGCGCTATAAAGTCCTCTACCTTGCAGTGAAAGTCTCGTTTGAATCGGTTCAGCCGTTCCAGAGATTACCCCGGACAAAGAGAAAGACAGACAGACAGACAAAAATATTAAAAAGGGTTGTTTTGGACTTAGAATCGTATAACTAACTATATGCACTTGAATAAACATAGTTATTTTGAAATCACAGACAGACACTTCAATTTTATTTATGTGTATGTATAGATGAGTAGAAGAAGTAAAGACTTGTTATCGCGACAACAGCGCCAACTACCGGGTCAAATTGTAGCCTATATGTAGCGCTATAAAGTCCTCTACCTTGCAGTGAAAGTCTCATTTGAATCGTTTCAGCCGTTCCATAGATTACCCCGGACAAACAGAAAGACAGACAGGCAGACAGACAGACAAAAGAGTTACAAAGGGTTGTTTTGGACTTAGAATCGTGGAACTAACTATGTGCACTTGAAAAAACATAGTTATTTTGAAATCACAGACATACACTTCAATTTTATTTATATGTATAGATGAGTAGAAGAAGTAAAGACTTGTTATCACGACAATAGCGCAACCTACCGGGTCAAATTGGAGCCCATATGTAGCCCTATAAAGTCTTCTTCCTTCCAGTTACAGTCTCATTTGAATCGGTTCAGCCATTCCAGAGATTACCCCGGACCAACAGACAGACAAAAATGTTAAAAAGGGTTGTTTTGGACTTAGAATCGTGTAACTAACTATATGCACTTGAAAAACCATAGTTATTTTGAAATCACAGACAGACACTTCAATTTTATTTATATGTATGTATAGATGATGACAATGACTCGCGCAAATATAACTCCATGCCCCTCTATTTAACCTTTTCGAACTGTACGATGCGCTTTAAAACAATTACATTTCACATTACATTGTAAATGAAAGAATAACAGTGAGCGACTGCCATGTTATTTCAAAGAAATTTCTCTCGTATACACGTTTCAAAACGAAGTTACCGTTCATCAATTTGTTTTGCTAGAGGTTGAGTTTCTGCATAGGTGCTTTACTAATTGACTTTCTAGTTTTAATTAAGACAAGCTATTTTATTAAATGTTATGTATTGTGAGCTTTATAGTTTTGGGTGTTTTTGAATACAATTGACATAAAAGAATTTGGATTTTTGTTTTATATCCTCTTTTGTCGGCCTTCGTGATAGTTTATCATATCATACCTAGCACGTAAAGTATATGGTACCAATATCGTTTCGTTTTTAATTCGGTTATCTTATTACCGACGTTGGCATCTTTCAGTGGATTTGATGCAATATTCCAAATAGCACTACAATACCAATGTAATACCTAATGGCATTGTTGACGCGCGTTGACTGCCTCCGTGGTCCAGTGGATAGTGTTACTGGTTTTTTTCCGAATACTCAGTAGCAGCCCGGAGTCTGGTGATGTGCCCGGTAACGGCTATAGGCTCGCCCCCTATTACGTGAGACCTAAACATTCATGGCGAAATGTGGGGGTAATATTACACCTCTGCTTACCCCTTCGGGGATACAGGCGTGAGACTATAAATAAAAAAACAACACTAATAATCGTGCTCATCACACAAAGATTTGTCCTTTGTGGGAATCGAACCCATCCTGGGTTCGATTTCCATGCAGTAAAGTTTGCTAAACACAAAACCAACAGGCCAGTCAACACATGTACAATCAAACAAGTCGGCGCTGGACCAGTTTGAAAAAAATCCCTTGGCGCGCTCATAGAGTCGAGGCACACTAGAAACTGGTTTTGTATACGAGTTTCAATGTGCGTGTAAAATAGCACTGAAAGCGACAATGTCTTGCTGAGCGATTCTCGCCCTTATAGTGGTCTAGCGGGAAGTTGTTCGACGGTACCTATAAGTGACATCTTACTGAATAGAACAACATACCATAACAATTAGTATAAGTGATATATTATAATACCACCAAGACTAAACCCAAATGTACTTCCATTATTAGAAATACGAAGTAACAAAGGTTCTGTATCAAATTACTCTGTGCAAATCTCCATAGAGTAATCTATCACGTCGAAGCCAGCTCCCGATAAATCAATCGATTTAACTGTTGCTCTGAACCAGATATTTTACGTAAAAGACGATGACCATATACATAAATATGTGCTTTTGATTTATATCATCGTGAACTGAATAGAGAGTAGCTTGTTTAGGGTTTGGGGTTTTTAAAATGTCTTGTCTTTTGTAAGTTATATGTGAGCATTGACTCGTTTCTGAAGATGATTAAAATTATTGTGTTTTCTTAAGGCCTTTCTCAATAATATATTGGTGTCTTTAAATATGGTCTATATAAAAAGCATCAATTAAGAGAAATTAGACCAAATATTGAATTTAATCCTTGAAAAACAAATCTGTCATATCTACTGGAATGCTGTATTTTTAGTAACTCATTAGTTTTTAGATTTTTTTGCCATTTGGACACTTAAAACTGTTTTGGTACTCATTGTGAATAATAACTATTTGAATGAAAACTTAGTATCAGTCTCCATTGTGTTATACTTGTCAATGTAATAATATAAACAACTAGCCGTTTCCTGCGGTTTCACCCGCGTCCTGAGAGAACTACTTTGCGTACCCGAAAAACCCAAATATCTTACGGACCCCTATATTTTCTAAAATAAAATATGAAACGCCTATGTTACTCGCAGATAATGTAGCTTTCTAATGGTGGAAGAACTTTTAAATCGGCCCAGTAGTTTTTGAGTTTATCCATTACAAACAAACAAACAAAAATACAAATTTTCCCTCTTTATAATATTAGTGTAGATAAATTAAAACGCCGTCACAAGAAATGAGATAACGAATTAATGATCAAACAAGTTACGCGTACATCCTCTAAATCCGTTTTCATCACAGAACGAAAATTTCCGTCCTCCAAAATGCACGACTTATCGATCGCAGGTCGACACGTGACAGTATTGCGACTATTTAGTCGCAATAATGTCACGTGTTTAATCCACGTTTTAATTAAAATCTAAGACTTCATTTAACGATTCAAATATCATAAGCTTTGGTTCACGGTGTAACCACAGATTTTGTTTATACAACTTGCTGTTTCTCAAAGACGAATTCGTCTATATTAAAATTATGTTCGCAGGCGGCAGATTTTAATATACGAGTAATAGTGGGCTTCATGCAGTAAAATACATTTAAAATTGCACATAGCTCTTACACTTATATTTTAACCCTTTAAAATCTTTTGTTAATATAATTATTTAGAAATTGCAATTTTCGGATCATACATGAAAGAGCATAATAAGACATTTAGCAAAAGAGTTATTTTTACCTGCCTCCGTGGTCCAGAGGATAGCGTATGCGTCTGCTGATTGGAGGTTCCGGGTTCAATTCCCGAGTCAGGCAAAAGTGTTACTGAGTTTTTCTAAATTCTCAGTAGCAGCACGGAGTCTGGCAATGTGCCCGGTAACGGCAATAGGCTCGCCCCCTATTAGGTGGGACCTAAAATTCATGGCGAAAAGCGACGAAGGTGTAATATTACACCTCTGCCTAAAAATATGAGTCTATAATTATTTTAACCTACACATACGATTTACCTACTCCTTCCTCCTCCTCGCGTCGTGTTCCTCATTACTGAGGGTCGTGATTCCCCCGATGGGAGATCAGTTTTTCTTTTGTGATGCTTCTCCATCTGTGTCTGTCCTTGGCACGTGAAGACCATCATGCTGCTTGGTGTTCAGCCTTGAGCGTATTTGGTCAGACCATCTTATTGGGCTGCGACCTACTCCTTACAAACTGAAATATTTTAGGCAAATATTAACTCTTGGCGACATTGATCATTATTTTACCTTCACTTATAAAACATTTACCTTACAACAGGAAACAATCACTAAAATCAGAAAGCTAAAGCTCCAAAAGCTAAAAAGCATAAAATATCTCTGTGTAAACTTTTAGACGTTTCGACAGTCACTATCTAAGACCTCTATGTTGACTTATCTGACTGACAGACACGCTACAGCCGAAACTGTTGGGCGCAGGAAGCTGAAATTTGGCATGTATGTTCCTTGGGAACCGTAGAGATGCACTAAGAAGGGATTTCCCGAAATTCCCACGGGATCGGCCAAAGCGGGTAAATTAAAAAAAAAGCAGCTGTAGCTGCTGGCGTCCTCTAGTGTTTGTATAAATTTTCGCTACGAATATCAGTAACTAATAGCTAGGACCTTTGAACTTTCTCCAAAACATCTAATGCCCTCACATAATCGTAGGCTTGCTGAACTAAGCACTTACAGTGTAACCTCACTTCCTCGACGCAGGCTATCAAATCTGCACCGCCGAAGATACTGCAAATGGAATAGATATCGCTTCAATACCGTTCTACCTAACTAATGTGACCAAGCATACGTGATAGTGTCTCGGGTGATTGTCTTAGAACTAGATCTGCTTCGGTATTCTATTGGGATGACCGTGCCAATTTGTGCTATGTTATCGGCAACTAGCTTGTTAAATTATTAACACCTGTATGTTATCAAGGACAACTTATAAATAGTACTTTAAACAGTTTTAAATACATTTTACATGACATTTTTATTGATTACGGATTGTAGCCATTGAGATGATAATAATAGGCTAGTTGACAAAAAAAATTGTGAGTCCGTCCTTTAGATTATTCAAAAATAAGCGATACGTATTTTTTTATTTGTAAATTAAACCAAAAATGACCAAGATATAGCTCATTAAAGTTACGTATAACGTCATGCCGTGCTGCATTTTTTTAGCACTAGATGACGTCACATGTAACTTTAATGGGCTATATCTTTGTTAATTTTATTTAATCGAAAAAAGAAAAAATACGTGTCCAATATTTTTTATAATCTAAAATACGGACTGAATAAATTGTAATTATTTTGACCCTGGAAACTACCCTATTGCTAGAAAGTGTGAATGACAGGGTAGTATCCGAGAATTAAGTGCTTACTAGTATATACTTTTAGTGTGCTGATGCTGTGAGCAAATGAACACTCATATTCACGTGATATCAAAGCACAGGAAGTTTGCCTATGATCAAGAAATGACAGTCTTTGCCGTACTCTCGATATACTGGACTTCATTTTTGTCAACGTTTTTTAATATATTTTCTTTATTTTATTACAAAGGTACATAGTTTATTTGTCACATTTTCATTAGGCATAACGAAATCGTCTATAGAGAGTTACATAGCCTGTTCCAATATATCCGACGTTAATCGAAACCATGGCGTCTCCACAGCCGTGTCGCCCACGGTGTGGCAACGTGCACGTCGCATACAGATGTCTGGAAACAGATTTTATTGTTACCCTAACGTAATGTAGATAATTTTGCTCTCTTGAAAGTTTTACTGGCGTACAAATGTGGTGGAAACTTAATCCATTACGGATGACATCGAACGTTCCGATCATATTTTATTGAATAGTCTCCGTCTGATTTTTTTTTTGAAGTGTGCAATGAGATATTTTGGTTCTTATAGCTCGAGTTAAGGACCCAATATATTATATTCCCTTGTAACATATCTTCAAAAAGTTGCAATGTTTATAATAGAGGACTTTAACAACCGCAATATTGCTAGAATCGATTTAATAAATCTGATAAAATTGTTGTTTTAGCGTTTCACGTGCTAATATAAAAGTTACTTTTAGCCACTTGTTACAACCTTGATGTACGAATTTTTGTTATTGCACTAACCTTTTATTTAACATCCGATGGTAGGTAGTTGATTAGTATAACTAAAAAGCAATAACAATGAAGATTCACTACATTAATTTTAAAGCGCCGGTGCTTCCACAGTTGGCTATGCACTTTACCTCAAACTTATAATAATAGCCGAAGCTCTTAGTTTTAATATTACTTCGGCGAACCTCTACTGTTTTAAGAAAAGATTTATTTCAATAGCATTGAAAAGTTTATGTGAGTACAGACATTCTTCAAACGGATTTAAAATATACGTTCTTAAATCGATGCGTATCTCAGATAGTTAGGTACACTTTTCGTACAGAACTTTTTATTTTGAATACACTATTGTCTTACTATTGCTTGGGAGCCAAATAATTTCCAATATCTCAATCCAAAGTTTTGGCGTCTTGGTTGGGTTGCAAGAATTGATCTAGGGATTAGTGAGTCCGCCTGATCAAGTCTTGGGTTCTATACTCAGGACAAATCTTTGTGATGAGCAGGATTAATTTGTTCTGTCTTTAGAAATATATTTTTTGAAACCAAAAACTAGAAGGACTTTAAGATCTGATGGCTGTATTTTAATTTGCCGAGATATTGTTGATTCTCGATTGAAGCACGGTAGCGCTCAGATGTTGATGCAAGCAATTACGTACGACAAGCCAAGTCTTGTTATTTCTTTACACTAAAATCATATGTCCCGTCTAGTGCAGTCTTTACAGTCATTCACAAGTTCACAGTAGTAACAATAACTTGGCACTTTACTACATTGTCGCCTGTATGAAACTGCTTCACGCGGTCTAACTCTCGTTTAGAACGTAACCTAATTTTGAACGTGAATTTTCTTTTTTACTTCTACTTCGACTGAGCGTTCGCACCTTCTGTTTGAAATCGCATGCAATTATGTAAAACTATAAATTAAAAAAATATTAGACGTTGGCGCTTCTAACTAAGGTACAAAATTCTCGTAAGTATATCTATACTGTTGTAGGGTAGGTAAAGATGTCACTGATGCCAAAGTTCATCACTTCATATTATAAATCTAAGGGTCCTCAGTCTAGATAATCTCAAAAACTACTGCGATTTTCACCGATAGGCAGAGCTGTTTATTTTGTAAAGGTTTTGTGTAAATTATTCAATTAACTACCAAAGTGAAGCCGGGACCGGTCGCGTGTGTGTGTGTAATAAAGCAATATTGAAGTCTAACATTTTAATTATAGTCTTGAACGTGTTTGAAAATTAAAAAGTTCAATGTTATTGGCAGCGTTCAGACCTTAATTGCAATTAAAAATGTTCTCTTGCTTTTTCTTTCTGCCTAGTCTGTATTACTTGCCAGATACGAAGGTATAATACAAAAATAAAGCCTTTTAAATTACTTGTAGACACGTCTGGCCGGCGATAGGTAGGTACAGCAACAAATTGATTGAAAAAGGCTTTCGTTTATTAGTAACAGGGCTAAGCATTTGTCTGTTTGCCCTTCCTTCGCCCTGGGACTTCGTCCTAACTAAGATGTCTGTGTCTGAGAACTGTCTGCGTAGGGGCAGATCAATTAGTACAAAAGTACTTTGATTTTCCCCTGCCAATGGAAAAATCTTGGAAATAAGAAATCTTTAATATGTTTGAGTTATTCTCGTGACGTCGTCTGAGTGAGGCACTTACCCCCGTCTACAAAACATTTCTAATAAAATGTACTTGTTATTCTCTCTATATATTTAGTGTTTGTAAAATCTATTTGCGCCAATAATTGTTTGTGACTCCGTAGATGATGAAGTGGTTTAAGCTGTCGGCTTGTGGTTTCTGACAGCGATTAGTGTCTTCGGTTCACCACACGCTGTAACTTTTTGCTTTCCAAATCAATTGACATTGCGTCGTTGGAATTAATCCTTTATCACAGGAGGCTTTTCTACCTGAATCGAAAATACTTGGCGCAATGTTAAACTGTGCGGCGATCACTTAAACCACTGAGGAAGATAGCATTTCCTTCAAAGAGCGGGCAGTACAACCCTAAGAAAAGCCTTTAAACAGTACCTATACTAGTTTCGCTGTCGCTTCTGTACTAAAATATATTTAGCGCGCTGTGAAATGCCCTAAATATGTTTTAATATACATTTAAGCCTACTTTTGAGCTTACGAGAACGCATAGCCTTATAATATGTGCTTTCAATATATTCCTCTTATTAGCTAGAAGTATGGCACCTAAAAGAGGAAAAATATTTCGGATCCAATATATATCGCGCAAATATTTTACTGTATTTAAGTCTGCAGACTCTCTTGCTCATTTACGGATAAAATATTTGAAGTATGGCGGTAAGTAAATGCGGATAATTGGTCGAAGTCATAGACGACTGCGATTTTAGTGTTTACCCATTTCTACATTCAAAGTTAAGATACTTCATATTCACATTCAAATTTTTTACGCAGTCGGGTTTTTTGTTTTTTTTTTTTTATTTTATACTTTTTTGTTATTCACTGTTTTTTTATTTGTTTATTTACTTCATCTGAGGTTTATCCTTTATACTTGAAGTAAAAACTTAATAAGTAACAACATTAGCGAGAATGATTGTTTTGTTAAACAACTTTAAATCGTTATATATCCTAAAATATTATTTAAAACGAAAAATTATAAAAGAAACCTAAAAATGATTTTAAAATACCTATTCAACGACACCCCACATGACATAGTTCATCGACATTTTTATTTCATTTTGACAATATGGCGTCTGGTTGTCGCTGTGGTGAATTTTGATTACTGTCATGTCTTTAGTGACACTCGCAAGGTTAAGACGAATCGATTGACGTATGAATCATCAAAATCGGCCTACGCATTTGGTCTCTAGAACGCCACATATAAACAAACATACATACATACATACATAGACTGATAAACACATTACCCTCCTTTGCGTCGCGCAGTCGGGTAAAAAGAGAGTGTCCATGTAGCCGCATTTACTTTAAGTATCAGTTGTGTTAAGAATTTGACGCTATTCATTATATTGAAATTGCATGTTTTCCCCTCACACGGAGAAAACAGTCTTATAAAAATATTACCGTCGTTCCGACGAGTTCTGCTTAATTTTTCATTCTACAGTCAGACTGTTTTTAATTTCTGAAGCTTGCCAAATATTGAAACAAGTTTCGCTCTAAGCTTATGTTTGGACCACAACAAAAACTGGCGAGTGTTCGCTGACCACAGGGCATGCAAATTTATGTAATGAGCGGCTGCACATGCTCTCTTTATTATACAACCCGCACGGCTCTGTGCAAAACTTTATTCTATAATAGCTGACCTTTTCACTTCAGGTGCTAATGGCGTACTGATTTTATTATTTATCGCTGTATTTTCTAGCTTTTAGGATTAAGGAATTTTCACCTGTAAAAGGAGCTAGTAAATACTAGTTCCTTTTAAAGCTGAAAATTCGAAACCGGTTTAATTATGGATAGAGTAAATGGATTATTCATATGAGGTAGGTACGGCTGAAATTCTTAGCTACTATTCTGTGCATCATTTCGAAAATTAAGATTATTTTTCGATCGTGGTTGCAGTTTGTAACTAATAAACTACTGGATAAAGCACATTAGCATGGCCACATAGCTATGTATATAACTGCTGGCTGTCGATCTTAAGTCGTACATAGCTATTTATTTCCTTTTCACACTTTTAAATTAATCTCACATCGTATATAGAATAATCGTATCATCGTTTATAAAAAAATCGTATTAAACATTAATAAAAACTAAAGATATGTACCATTCACCTAAAATATTTTTCTTGGTATTGGAAACCCAATTAAATGATTTTAAATGCAAAAAAATTCACCTAATTTTTTTACTTAGCACTGAAACCAGTAAAATGGCGCTATAGAAGGGATTACCCGCTACAACTTGCAGCTTATACCAAAGTCCAGACTGCCGACTGTTCGCTGACCGCAGGTCATGCAAATTTATACGCTTCGCGCGCATACTCTCTTAATTACAACGGCTAATGCTTTTTCGATTACCTACGACGTTTAATTGAAGGTGTTTCGGGTAAGGGTTGAGACTATTAGTTTGTCGTTTAGGCGATTAGACAAGTGGGTCGTGGTCGCCTTATAAGTATGTTTATGTGTATATTATGATGACCAAATAGCGGGCTTAATTAGTCCTGTGTGTGTCGTCACGTTATATAATATGGAATGTTATGGCAATAGCTGATGTTAGTTATGATTTTGTGAATGACTTGAGCTGTATTATGTTCATAAAGCTGACTTGTAAACTAGAGCTAAATTTTGCTCAATCTGAATTTATTAAGATTACAATCTAGCTCTGAAGGAATACTGACTTTATTTATGATTTATTTATGAGTGTTTAACTGTTACTTGTTTTATAAATTTATTTTCAATGGTTTAAATTTACCCTATACGTATTGTAAGAACGAATTGTGAAATAGCTAATAATTTAATAATTATGTCGTATTTGATTAGATGAGAAAGCGGATCTCTTCCTCCAAGGTCTTGGATTCAATCGGGATAACCTTACGACAACAATGATGATGATCTATTCTAGGGACAAATTTACCCCAAATTTTACGACGCTAAAAGTGCAATCCATCAATACCCATAAGCGATAGAGATAAACGAATGTCTTCTCTCAATACAAAGCATCGTTCAATGTTCAATTCGTTAATAGACAGATAATACATTATTATTAACATTGGGAATTAGTGATTATGCTCATTATACGGCGATAATGAATCAATCGGTATCAAGTTACATTGCAGTAGGATTAACAATAGGCGCATGTCTTAGATTAACTTATATTTATGTGTTCTTCTTAGTCGTTAGACTCTTGACAGAGTCGTCGTGGTCGTCATGTCCGGTCTGGTGGCAAGCTTGACAATCCGTCTCCACTCGTCCCTCATGGCAGCCTTTCTTGTGCACAGATGCAGGGGTGCGTCCACTGCTGCCTTGATTTGGTCAGTCCATCTTGTGGGTGATCTGCCGCGCGCTCTTTTACCTTCAACGCCGTCCTGCACCACAAGACGCTCGATAGAATCGTCGCTACGCCGCGATATGTGGCCGAAGAAGTTAGGATGTGGCCTTTGACAATGGAGGATAGACGCTGAGGATAACGCCGATGTTCAATTCTTCCAGTATGGATTTGTTGGTCCGAAATTCTGTCCACGATATTTTCAGCATCTTCCTCCAGCACCACATTTCCAAGGCGTCGATCCTATTTTTTATGTGTACATAAGTGATATTTAAGTGTGTTATTTTATTAATTGTGTCGTACTCAATACCTGAAACCTTTGTATGGTTTAGGTAATTTAAATTAGAAATGTGGTAAGGTCTCCAGCATCCTAAACCATCGGTATCAGTTAAAATATATGTATATTTTTAATATAAAATTTATAGCTCATTTTGCATATAGAGAACACAATGTGTTTGTAATTTTGCGTCATGGTCTTTGTATTGCTGTTCAGACCTTACGTACATGATGTTCCTTGACGAGGTTCTTTAATTATAACAGAATATAGCCTTGTCTTTGAACTTTAGAATTCCGACATAATTCATATCCGATGAAACACGAACAGCTACAAATCTTGAAAGAAAAGTAAAATACCCAAACCGCTTACATTTACGTATTAAACGAACAAAGAAAGCTAAACTAAACATTCACATTTACTCAATTTACATCGAGTGTCAGGTGTAATAAATAAGTGTTGTGTCACGATAAACTTAATTTACTCATGAGTGGTATTTCTGAAATTAATGTTTCACTATCGGAGCGTTACAACCCCGCGATATTATAAACTGTACGATTAGATTGTATTATTATGCTAATTTTTAGTTTTTCGACCGTTTCATGTGGTCAACTATGTTTAAACATACTTTTATGTGGTGGACTTTGGTTTGTGTTTTCCAATTGCTGGTTTTGATATTATGTGGTATTGGATGCAGATACCGGATCTCTTTTCTCTTAAATGGTATAGCTAAACTAGGTGATACTGTTTTACCACGATGCACTAGAAATCTTAGTTCTTTGTTGATAACCTTGAATTATTCGTTTTCAGGTAAGTCCTTTTGCTTGATATCATTGCCGACATCAAAAAGGGTAAGTGAAGTACTTGTTAACAAGTATTCGAAAATACTGTATCTATTTGTAATTGAAGCTGTTAGTAATGTTCTTCTGGAAAACTGGAAAGCCTTTTCCATCCATATACCGAAAAGCCATGAGTGAAAGTGCGTTTTGTGTTAATCCAGTTTCAGCTGAATCTATGCAGCTGTTGTAAACTGTCAATCTTCTCAACACAAGATATATCTGTGAAAATATTTTGAACTAGTATCCCTTTACGTTAAAGCGAGACAATACAGTAAATATTTAGTAGACAATAGAGTATTGCTTTTAACTCTATCGTATTACAAAAGCAAGTAGCAGTGCCTTTATTGGGTCTTTAAAATTTACTTAAAGCGTGATTGAGGTGCTTATGAAACGCCACCATATGTTTCCAAATTTTTTTTTAATTTGCTTGTAATTTTCAACCAGACCGCATGTGATTCTACTCTTCATAGAAAAGTGAGTGGCGTGCGGTTTTATCACATCATCAAAATCCAGACCACTTAAATGTTAATGGACTATTCTCAAATTCAATTATCACAGTGTCCAATGTTTGATGGTTTAATGCTAACTCGATTTACACAATGTCACAAAATTTTACTATTTGGTTGAATAAAGCTGTTCAATCGTATTAAAATGGATTATTAGAGTGGAATGATCAAAGTTTTTGAACATAAAAATGAGCTCTTGCAGAAAATGATAAATTAAATGTAACTTTAGAAGTCATTCAATGTTACATATTAATTTAGTCATAAAAAATATTTTGTGCATCTGTCTTTCGGTGTATTCTCACGTTCTGTCCCTCAATGCTCAAAGTCTTTCTCGATTTTCTTTAGGCCTTACCTATAGAGTCCTCAAACATACCTTGTACTTGGGAATGGTGCCACTCTAAGTGTCACCAAACCATCACATATTCATTTGAAAATGATTACCTGAACTGTCGGCTATTAAACATTTCAATAACAAAACACTCACAAAGTACAAAAATGTTTGTCAGGAAGCATGTTGTGAAAGTGTTAAATATGTTTTTTGTCGCTCGACGCCGTGTAGTGCCTGATTATGCGTCATGTCGAACACGACATGCCGTGATAACGTGCTTGACAGCAACAGCTGTCAAGCACGTTATCACGGCAAAACCATGACGTGATACATACTGGGATAATATGGTTTATAAAAATGTTAAATATGATTTTCTGATTGTTACTACTTGGTAACCTGAGACACAGGATTCTCCTAGTTCAGGTATCAACCCGCCATAATTCTTACTAACTCTCTATATTTGTCACAAATTACGCTTTTCTATATTTACTGTATGCAATTAAAAACTATTGTATGTAACATTTATGGCGAGAAATAAACGTTATTATTTTTATTGTTGAAGCACTACGTAGAGCCTGACATCGAGTATGACGCGGCGTCCTGTCGTGTCGTCATGACACGTAATCACGGCGAGATCGTGAGCAATACATACTAACTTGTGCATGTGTGTATGTATGTATTGTTAACAAAAGTTTTGAATATGTTTTTTGTTCGGCGGGTCGTCGGTAATACATATAGAGCTAGATGTCGAGTATGACGCGGCGTCATGTCATATCACGTCATTACGGAAAAGTCATGAGCAATACATACTGCTTGATAAAAAAAATTGTACCTATGCACGGCAAGATAACTGTTTATAGTATCTTAACATTCAAAATTAAAGTATAAATTGATGGCATTCATTCGCAATACGGGACATTTGACACTATTTTATAATAGCTCTCATATGCTGTGCAATTATTAAATTGCAATTTTTGCATCCAGTACCTACAGTGTATCTAGTCTGACCAAACAACAGCCCCTATCATCATCCTCCTAGCGTTATCCCAGTCTCAACCTGGGGTCCGCTTTCTAGTCTAAGCGGATTTGGCGAAATATTAGCTTTTCCACGGAGCGACTGCCTGTCTGACCTCCGCAACCCGAAGGGATAGCGATATGCCATGGGTTAGACTAGTGTCAGTTTATTTTAGAGGTAGTGACGCCCTATAACGACTGTCAAAGATCTTCATGACAGCCGGGACCGATGGCTTAACGTGCTCTCCGAGGCACGAGACAAGCGATAATTAACAATTCAATACGCACATAACTCCGAAAAGTCAGTGTTGCGCGCCGTGGATTCGAACCCGATTGGATTGACCCGAGACCCAACGGACTGCCATGCAGAGGGTTCTGCATGGCAGTCCGTTGGTATCTCCACTATCTATCTATGGCTATCGCTGCCTTAGTTTCAACAGCCCCTATAAAGGAAATATTTTTTTTATTAAAAAGAGCGCTACAAATTGACACAATTCTGTCAACGACATATCCATTTATCCATTGCCCCAGTTATAACCGCAAACTTATCTCAAACCTTAACTTAAATATCAGGCAATCTTAAACATGATACTGGAATGCTAACAGCCAGTGCCAGCAATATTACGCTCCAATATCCAAAGCCAATATTATAATAGACTTGATGCAGAACTCAGTGAGCCGAATATTGTTACATGTTACTGAGGTAATAGCCCTGCTTCAGCTGCAGATAGATTGTGATTATATTAAGTATTGTGGTTATTCCTTACTTTCCACACAAATTTCAAAGTACAATATTTTAAAATCCAATGAAGCAATCTGAATGAAACTTGGTACATAAAAAACTGTTTTGAGAACATGTTGAAAAAAGACTTTTAACACAAAATAGGAACGATATTCAGCTTTCCACACAAAATTATAAGAACTCATATTTTTCTTATAATATATAAACGTTTTCAAAATATTCTTAATTCAGTAATGTTTAGTAGTTTACATTTCTCTTTTCTAAAGAAAAAGGACTACGCTCTTGCAGTGACCTATATCGCGGAGGACTTTACAAAGGCCACACAGACAGACTCAAAACAATCATTCATGGTTTTCACAGCCCCACACTGAGGGGATCGAATACACAATACTCGGCACAGAGGCCATCACTATCCGTGCAGTCTTCTATTATTCCTCCTTTATTTACTTACACTGGTACACATACTACACGACTACTTACTTGTACATTGATTCCAGACTGACACTGATTTTCACCACCGTTGTCCACAAAATCACAAAAAACATACTACTCATCAACTTCCCTGTAGGTATATCACGCGACTCCACACGAATTTCAAATATGGCGTCGTTTAATATTTCATCGTTATTTCACTCTTGAATACTAATTATTATCGTGGAACTATAACTTTTATTCTTCACTTATAAATCATCCGCGATGTATCGCGTGAAACTACTAACTTTTAACTCGTAATTTATTTGATTAACAAAGTTATGTTGTTCCAATTATTTACGACAGGCACTTTTATTCACGGTAGAAAAAGTATCTACGTATACCTTTATATAACAAATATAAAAAAATGTTGGTCTTGTTAATTTGCATATCGGCCGCATTTATTCTACTTAAGTGCTGATCAGATATTTGTGATTATTTTTGCTGCCATACATACAAAAAATCAGTATCTGTAAATATCATTTATGAAAATAGAAATTTGTCCGAAACCTGAAGTGTAAGTAAGTACTTAGTATCCATATTTGTCTGTATAATTTTTGATAGAGAAACCTGAAGTGTAAGTAAGTACTTAGTATCCATATTTGGCTGTATAATTTTTGATAGAGAAACCTGAGGTGTAAGTAAGTACTTAGTATCCATATTTGGCTGTATAACTTTTGATAGAGAAACCTACTTAATGGGTGTCAGATTGTTGTGTCATTTACATCAGAGCTGTACCGTGCTTCGGTGCGCACGTAAAGCCGGCAGTCTCAGTTCTTGTCTCAGGACAAGAAGCCGTAGGCCATGTCGGAGCCCACTGAGCGTTCTATAAAATACGTCACCAGAGTTGGAAAGAAATTTACACGACAAAGAAGTACAAATACCACGACTATCACATGGGTATATGGGACAATATTTTTTTGTGACTGACATATCATCGCGAAGCCCGAGCTGCTAAAGCATGAAATTTGGATAATAGGTTTCCTTTCTAATGCAGGCAATAAGGAAGGCTTTTTTAATACACTACTCCTGACATGATTAAAAAGGGGTTGAAGTTTGTGTTCAGGGCAATCAGTAGTTTTCAGACCACACACAAACACACAAAATTTCCCTGAGCCATGGGACAGGTAGTCGCCTATAAAATGCTCGTTTCAACCCCAGATTTCATTGTTTCATCCATTCCTCAGTCTGGAAAACGCAATATCTACCTATTCGACTGCCAAAATAAAGTCAGACATCGTCTGCGACGATCCTAAATAACAATAGTGAACTACAAAAACCTTAATAAACACGAAAAACATGAAACATTAGAGCGTCCCCTTGCACAGAGCTCTTTGTCCAAAGTGTTCATTTGCTTGACAAAATTCCCGCTTTTGACTTTTAATGTGCAAATTAACCATTGAACGTCTATGGGAGTTTTTTTTTCTAATGTATATTTTTCACTTTGACGGTAGACACACAATGCAAGCTCATCAGCATTTTTCTTTCTGCTTGGCCAAAGTTAAACATGACGATAAAGACGGGCTTTAATTAGCAGTTTAAAATGCATTATGTTTTAATTTGTTGGGAGGATTTTCTGCAGTTGAGATATCTGTCTGAAAAATATACCTGAATTCTTTTGTTTGATTTGAGACGTCTTTTCTTCCATTTCTTAAATTTTTTTTCTTTCGCTTTCGCTCACGACTTCGTCCGTGTTGCATATTGATATAATAAATAGCCGTTGTGTTTCATTCATAATTCCCATCCGTTTTTACGTGATTGAGTAATAATCAACTGAACATACAAACTTTGAAATGATCATAAATTAATATATTTTTTTTATACGTTAACTAATATGACTACCAGTAATGATTTTATCACTGGCATATTTGTACAATTATCACATTAAACACTTTGATGTGCCATAAATATTCCCAGCGACCTCTTTACTTTATAAAATTGAAATCAAATCGATTAGAAGGCCAAAGAAATTCACTGCGAACAAATCTAATTGGGTCGCAAAACCTTTCGTTTTTCAGGAAATTAAAAAAATACCACATTAAGATGGTTTCCCTTCATCAAATTTGAGCCTGGCAGGGCGTTTGATTGAATTAACATGAAAGTTTCAGGCCCCGTCTGACAAATTTATCGCCATAGGATTTTTGTGGCCATCCAACTCGTAAAAAACCAAGTTTAACTTTGAAATTGCGTTTTTATTTTATTGGGATACCGCCCGCTTTCATGTTTTTCCATTTATTTATTTTCTTTTTCCGAAGATTGGTCGCTCGATGGTTATTGTTACAACTGTTGCGTAATGTTATTGTTTGTCTAACATATTTTAAAATTCAATTATAAAATATCAAAACGAAATTGTATCAATGATGCACGCACAAAGTTCTTCCAAAAAGATTCCAAGAGTCACAACGGCCGCCAAAATAAATGCAAATATCAAAGATTTGATACGCGATTGAGACAGTTATATCAAAATAAGTCCTACACAATGGCAAAAAGTTTGCAAGTATTTTTAAACACTACCTGCATACTCTGGCGACAAGTAATTTGCCCTATACAAAGAATAACGCCGTGTCAAGGTTTTCAAGAACTGGCTACTGCAATAGTCTTAGAAGGCACGTCCCCAGTCGTCCAACACTTAGCAACGCTCGTGTCGGAATTTTTAATTCAATTATGATAGCGATCATGGTTAATGACCGTCTTCTTATAGCCAGGAACGTTTTTACCCCTCCATTCGAGCGTACATTACTTTTTTTTTCTTCAACCCTAAATGAAAAAATTGTGATTCCCCGTTTTAATGTCTCGGAAAGATTGATAAATTTTCATAATTGTTTACGTGAAGATATGGAGGATTCTCATTCGATGTTGGATAACGAAGTTGCGCGAAGGAAGTTAATTTATTATCACTGTATATTGTTTCGGGATTGTTTGTTTACGCATTGGAATGAAACTAATTTTAACAGACTCGAATTTGAAAGCGTTGTAAGATAATCATATCTCTGATATGAGATTGTCAAAATTCGTGTGCATTTGCGATCTTTTTTTCCTACATTACTTCGCTTGAAGATGTCAAACGCACTAACCAAGCTAACCATTTACCTTCTCTTTTCACTTACTGTTGCGTTGTCACGAATCGTATAAGCTTAAACGCAGCATAACCACATGAGAAGATAAACGGAACATAGACAAAGCTTCATACAACAGCGCGAATCGGTTGCACTACTACAAGCACGCGGCGCATGTGTGCGTGACCACTGGCCGCTTGTCGTGTACGCGGTGAGAATGGAAAAAACTGGTTTACGTAGGCACAGTCAGTTGACAATCTCAGGATTATTACGACGCACGTTGTTTGTTTTGTACGTTGCAAGTTTTAATATTTTAATGTTAAAACGTGGTATTTTATTATTAATTATGGTTGTTTATTGTACTGTGTGTATGAATAATACTCATCATCATCATCATCATCAGCCTTTAACAGTCCACTGCTGGACTACACCTCTCCTTTGAAAGGAGGAATTGGCCTACTATATCACGCTGGCCAAACGGGTTGGTATAGGGTTTGTATCAAGTTTTCCTTCTCTTAATAATAAATACCTATGTAGGTACTTTAGACTAAATTCTTCTTCGAACCTCACTGAAATACAAAATAAAATGTGAAAGCTGAGCGGTAGGGGTTTTACCAATTGTATCACTTGATTTTGCTAAACTCGCTTAGCTTCATCATCATCATCATCAGCCTTTAACAGTCCACTGCTGGACTAGGCCTCTCCTTTGAAAGGAGGAATTGGCCTACTATACCACGCTGGCCAAACGGGCTGGTATAGGGTTTGTATCAAGTTTTCCTTCTTTTACAGTGCTGTTCTCTACATAATATGCTCCCTCTGTCGGCTCTTACGACACCCATGAGATAATATGGGGTGGTGACAATCCGTATTCTTAATCCGTCACCACACGGACGATGTTTGTATACGTCAATATATTTACTAAGCATATTTCGTTTCATCGCATTTGCTGAACATTTATAATTACTATAACTAAACAAACTTGCAGCCATCTTCAAAAGATCTGCTGTGCATCGTGATCATTCGCCCCAACGCGGTACGTTTGAATGGGGCTGAAGTTTGTGTTATCTTGGGCCCTCGGGCTGTGTCTGTCAACTTGACAGACGAACGGCGCTCAAGATTGTGTGCACTCATTATGACGTATGGAGGTGTTTGTTGTATTTAAGGGTTGAGAACATTATAGGACGTTTAAGGGTGATGGTTCATAACCTCAATGCATTATAATTTAAATTATTTTCGGCATCGAAATATCTATTCTTATTTTTATGACAAATTAAGTTTTCCGTTTTTATCACTTTATTTTTCAGGTTAATGTATTTGTTAAGCTTTGTGATAGTAGAAATCAGGATTTTAGTCATGATATGTATGTCACCAGTCAACTTTTAAGTAGTGTAATATTTGAATAGAGATTTGCTTAAAATATATTTTGCTGCGTAAACGCTATTGACTGTAACGTACGACAGAATACTTACAACAATTCAAATACTGGAACTATAAAACATTACAAAAATGTATATTCTAGATATACTCAAAGTTTGTCTGCAAAGACATTATGTTCTATAGGTACACCATTCATTAAAACTCATGGACTACTCAATAGGTAAATGCACTTATTAACTCTCTTACTACTTACGAACTTCAACTAAAAAGCCTTGTAGCTTCTCAAGTTGTTCGAGAGACTGCATTTCCAAGTAACGCATAAGCTCCTTACCTTTCTCGAGAGACTGTTCCAAGTACTCTCGTACATGCATCACACCACGCTGTTCCCGAGGGGGTAGACAGAAGACATCGTTGGCTTACTTAGTAATGCCTAGTGACTAGTTAGTAGTTGTTAGACTGAAGGCGGTGGTTAAGATTGTGCTCCAGTTGTTTATTTATGCAGAACTCTATATGTATGCTATGTAGATTTGTAAAATTTGGTCTGTATAATATTGAAGACGCAGGTAAGCTTTTTAAAAGCAAATACCTCATAAGTAATCAAATTAGATTTTGTCGTGAGGAGTACACTGTTGCCAATGTGCACTGGACAGAAGGAGTGTGAGTTAGTTTCCGGAAGCGCCTTTAAGTCCGTACAAGCGTGCCGTTTGCTATAAGACAACCCTTATAATCGTGAATCCAGTTTTTTAAAGTGCTTAATGTAGAGCGCATGTAATCGTGTATGCCAAAACAACAGTAGGTATACGCGCAAAAACACGTCTTAAGGACGCGTTTACGCTTGTATCAAAAAACCACATATTTCCAGTACATTTTACGACAATTTTAGATAATAACTAATAAAACTAATGATTACGATAAATTGATTACTTTTTTATCTATAAATCAATCTGAAAATAAATAAAAAATATTTAATTAATATTAATGTAAAATCGATTCGAAACGGCCTCTTAAATCAAAAATAGGCATATACTGCTATTTTTGGGTACAATTTTCTCTCTATTTTTACATTTATTTAGATTTTCAAAGATAGAATAGGGTAGTAAATATAGTCAATTCAAAAACAATTAGATTTTTTTTTTCAAAATATTGTAAATTGACTCAAAAAAAGCAAAAAATCATCTTACATTTTTCTTCTATTTTGCTCGCATACGTGTGTCTTTATGTGTGGCAATAAGGTTCGTTTTATTTAGCCACTTTCTTGATTTATATATCCAAATTCTGCAACGAGATCTCAGTCTGCGCTTGAGCGCCGTCGGGAGTGGACTCTATGTCGCTTGTCGCTGCAGCCCGAAGACGAAAAAAGCAATATACGAATGCAAAATATTCGCTAAAATCAATTTGATACTTCTCGTTCTCGTATTCTGTGCGAATTACGTACAAGTAAATTTCTTTTGTATAAATGGACATTATTACTTTTTTTTCTCCGTTTTTTGAGTCAGGATATATTTCGATATTTAGATATTATTTTGTTTCTTGCGTTGAAATCTAGTAAGATTATCTGGACTGATGGTATACCATGCCTTTCAAGTGTTACGACTGGAACTCATAAAAGAGTAGACCTAGTTATGCCAGGTTGGGGCTCATTTTATTTGTTTTGGTGAGACCCTACCACTGGTACTAGTAAAGTAACCTTCCAAGGTTATTCGATGAGTCTTGCTGGTACTCATATGTGCGTAAAGCTAGGCATGCCGAGTTTGGGCTCATTTTGTTTGTACATAAGAGACCCTACCACTGGAACTTATGAAGTAACCTTCCAGGGTTATTCAATGACTCTTGCTGGTACTCATATGTGAGTAGAGCTAGGCATGCCGAGTTTGGGCTCATTTTGTTTGTACATAAGAGACCCTACCACTGCAACTTATGAAGTAACCTTCCAGGATTATTCGATGACTCTTACTGGTACTCATATGTGAGTAGAGCTAGGCATGCCGAGTTTGGGCTCATTTTGTTTGTACATAAGAGACCCTACCACTGAAACTTATGAAGAAACCTTCCAGGGTTATTCAATGACTCTTGCTGGTACTCATGTGTGAGTAGAGCTAGGCATGCCGAGTTTGGGCTCGTTTTGTTTGTACATAAGAGACCCTACCACTGGAACTTATGAAGTAACCTTCCAGGGTTATTCAATGACTCTTGCTGGTACTCATGTGTGAGTAGAGCTAGGCATGCCGAGTTTGGGCTCATTTTGTTTGTGCATAAGTGACCCTACCACTGCATTTTATGAAGTAACCTTCCAGGGTTATTGAATGACTCTTACTGGTACTCATATATCAGTACACCTAGGCATGCCGAGTTTGGGTTCATTTTGTTTGTGCATAAGTGACCCTACCACTGGAACTTATGAAGTAACCTTTCAGGTTTTTCAGGTTTATTCTGGCCTTAGGTCTAAGACTCTCTCGGTTCTAAGACTCTTAGTGGTACTCATATGTGAGTAGAGCTAGGTATGTTCCAGTGGTAGGGTCTCTGATGTTCATATAAAATGAGCCCAAACTTGGTATGCCTAGCTCTACTCACATATGAGTACCAGCAAGAGTAATCGAATAACCCTGGAAGGTTACTTCATAAGTTCCAGTGATAGGGTCTCTTATGTACAAACAAAATGAGCCCAAACTCGGCATGCCTAGCTTTACTTCCATATGAGTACCAGCAAGAGTCATCGAATAACCCTGGAAGGTTACTTCATAAGTTGCAGTGGTAGGGTCTCTTATGTACAAACAAAATGAGCCCAAACTCGGCATGCCTAGCTCTACTCACATATGAGTACCAGTAAGAGTCATCTAATAACCCTGGAAGGTTACTTCATAAGTTTCAGTGGTAGGGTCTCTCATGTACAAACAAAATGAGCCCAAACTCGGCATGCCTAGCTCTACTCACATATGAGTACCAGCAAGTGTCATCGAATAACCCTGGAAGTTTACTTCATAAGTTTCAGTGGTAGGGTCTCTTATGTATAAACAAAATGAGCCCAAACTCGGCATGCCTAGCTCTACTCACATATGAGTACCAGCAAGAGTCATCGAATAACCCTGGAAGGTTACTTCATAAGTTCCGGTGGTAGGGTCACTTATGTACAAACAAAATGAGCCCAAACTCGGCATGCCTAGCTCTACTCACATATGAGAACCAGCAAGAGTCATTGAATAACCCTGGAAGGTTACTTCATAAGTTGCAGTGGTTGGGTCTCTTATGTACAAACAAAATGAGCCCAAACTCGGCATGCCTAGCTCTACTCACATATAAGAACCAGCAAGAGTCATCGAATAACCCTGGAAGGTTACTTCATAAGTTCCAGTGGTAGGGTCTCATATGTACAAACAAAATGAGCCCAAACTCTGCATGCCTAGCTCTACTCACATATGAGTACCAGCAAGAGTCATCTAATAACCCTGGAAGGTTACTTCATTAGTTCCAGTGGTAGGGTCTCTTATATACAAACAAAATGAGCCCAAACTCATCATGCCTAGCTCTACTCACATAAGAGTACCAGTAAGACTCATCGAATAACCTTGGAAGGTTACTTCACTAGTACCAGTGGTATGGTCTCACTAAAACAAATAAAATGAGCCCCAACCTGGCATAACTAGGTCTTCTCTATTATGAGTTCCAGTCGCAACACTTGAATGGGAGGGTATACCATCAGTCCACATAATCTTACCAGATTTCAACGCAAGAAACAAAATAATATCTAAATACCGAAATATATCCTGAATCAACATAATGGAAAAAATAAAGTAATAATGTCCATTTAGGTATATAAAAATAAGAAACTTATTTGTACGTAATTCGCACATCCAGGCCTAAAACACATAGATACATATCACAAAAAATTCTAAGTCTCAAAGTTATTTAGTTGAACTACATTTCCGCAAGTTACCGTACGTAGTACGTACTGTTGCCGCCGAGTCGCTGTAGTGACGCGATTTTGTATCTACTAATTTTGTAAACGCGTCCTTAAGGTCCTGCTGTCTCAGATGGCACGGTACACCGAAGGATCGCAAACGCACGATGGCAGAATATGCTGCATATGCATGCACATTAGGTTTGTTTACGCAAGCGTTATGCATACAAAAGCGTGCTGCATATGCGCACATGCAAAATAATGCCAGTACTGGAGAACTATGCAAAGAGTTGCAGAAAAGGAGCTAAATCCAAATGTGATTAAATTATCGTCATGAGATTTCTAATGACATTTTCGTAAAAGTACGTAGTCCGTAGTAGTAAGTAAGAAGTCCGAATATCTCTATACTAAACATAAAGAAACAATGGATACGAGACCGAACAAAAATAGCTAAATAATATTGAGAGTCTACTTCGTCAATATTATTGAACAAACCTGATCTAATATTCCTATTCCCTTGTGTTAGTCTAGACTCAGGTACAAGTTGTACTAATCTCTGTTGCTCGGGACTTGCCTCCTGGCTGTGACAACTTGACATTCGTCTAGAACTCTAGAACGTCTAACCAAGGTTACGTCATTCCGATAAATATAATATAATCTTATTGTAATGACAGATGGAAACAACATTGTTTAATGGAATAATGGGATAGGTAAAATAACAAGTAAATAATTGGGTACACAAAATTTGTTTAACAGACAATTGTTTTACAATACTTCACTGTAGTTTTAATATTGGTTTATGTCTTTAAATAATATTATCATATTAAGCATTTTTGGAAAATTTTGTTTGAACTTAGTTCAATTAGAAAAAAGACTCGTTGTGCAAAGTTCATCATCTTCCTAGCGTTATCCCAGTTTCAACCCAGAGTCCGCTTTCAACAGAGCGACTGCCTGTCTGACCTCCGCAACCCGAAGGGATAGCAATATCCCATGGTTTAGACTATTGTCAGTTCGTGCTCTCCGAGGCACGGGACAAGCGATAATTAACAATTCAATACGCACATAACTTCGAAAAGTCAGTGGTGCGTGTCGTGGATTCGAACCTGATACCCTCTGCATGGCAGTCCGTTGGTATCTCCACTAGCCTATCGCTGCCTTTTTTTGTCGTTGTGCAAAGTTATTATTCATTGAAATACGCGGGGGCTATTACAGTCTATTTCGTCATTGTTTTATAAGGAATATTTTTAACAGCGTATCAAAAATGTTATGTACTAAAGTGAGTTACGCAAAAAAACTTTATTATTTCACTAAAATACTGACTTGCACACTAAAAATACTATTTGTACACCAAATATGATGATCTTTTTACAAAATATCATTTGATATGAAAAGTTTCGTCCGCTCGGGAAACTTATCCACTCAGAAAACTTAATAGGTTATGTTAGGTTCTCTTGTGACCCTGCTCCCAAAAATAGGAGCCCTGCGAAGCAGGGCTCCGTCAACTTAGCTTAGTGATGCAATTAGTAATTTTGGTGGAAAATTAGTATTTTTGACTAACAGTTAAATACGATCCGTTTTATAATGTTGACCAATAGTACTCTCACTCTACCCAACACATTTCTAAATTAATGTTTCATTAGACTTGGTTTCTATTTCTATTCGTTTTCCTTTAGTATACCTATTTCCAGTAAACTTGTTAAACAGTAACCTTTATTTAATTATTGACAACAAAAACAATAACTTCTTAGTTTATTTTACAACCTACTTTCGTAGAATAAAAACATAATATCTTTTTAAGGAATCGAAATGCAGCTAGCTAGCTGCGTTTTCATATCGCTTGGAATACAAATCGGCTTGAACATTGTATTCAATGGGAGCTATCGAATACAATGTGTTTAGCCGGGGCCGCTGGGGCAATACTTTTATTAATATTTTGTTAAGGAGCAAACGTTGCTAGTTTCGTTATTGTATTGTTGAATTGACGTCATATTAAGATGGTCAAATAATATGTAGAGGATTGAGCAGGTGAGGTAATTATACAGTGTGACAGTTATAAAGGAATATCTCCTTGGGTTTACGCGAATGTTGAAATTAAACTACAGTTTACGGATTTTATCGCGTTATATTGGTTTCACTTAGTTATTACATTAGTTTTAACGGAGCCAAGCTGAAGTTTAATCATGATATAGGCCTTTTAATTTTTTTGAAATATATAATTTAAAGGCTTGCAGTATTTCCTTCTTTTACGAATACAGAGCTACAGAGGGAGAAGCTCGCTTTACATTAGAAAAAGATAGGTTAGTTAAGCAAAGAACAATTTCTAATATGAAGCGGGCTTCTCTGTCTCGAACTCTTATTATCATGAAATTGTATTTGAGTAATATAGTTTTTTTTTGCTGTGTAGTATGTTCATATCTGCATTGGTAAATATAATCAATTTATATTTGGTGCGCATGAGTTGCATTCTGCTCATTAACTGATCGGATTTTGTACGTCAACCGTTATATTTATTGTCTTGGTCCCTTCATTAGAGAAATGCCTTTACCTACGATCTACCTGTATAATATTTAAATCTTTTATTCATAGCTTTCTGAGTCAGAAAATCTATTAAAAATATGGTTCTTAACTTCAAAGCGTTCGTGGCGGCAATGCCACCTGATGCAATACCTTCGTTTCAAATTACTGAAAGCTTACAAGTTCAGAGAATAATTCTTGGAGGGAAATGAGGAAATATTCAGCTTTCACTGCATTCAAATAGAATTCTATTTCCTTCCAATAGTTGAGTTCAGCTCGATTTACAAACGACGTACATTTTGACGTTCTTTCTTTGATCTCGAAGATGCTTAGGTGTTGTAATATTATCCATTCTGGTTTCTTTTGACATGTGACGTTGTTGTTTGAGAAATATAATTGAATAACGAATTTATAAAATTGTGATAAGGTTAAAATTGTGTGTGATGGATTCTGGCATTTTTGATACAAATGAGACTTTACAAGGCGAAGGTTTTAGATCTAATAGGGATAGAGTTAGGATTATGAAGATGGTAGCAGAATTCATATGTAGGCGGTGTCTAGATGTAACGAAATTGCTAGCATGCGTCAGTTAAGCCATGACCACGGCTTGTGTAACGCTCGCCGAAACGTCGGGTAGGTAAATAAGAGGTATTTAGCTACGATATAGACCCGTTACATAAACCTAAGTACCAGCAGGAGATGCAAGTACTATATTAATTAAATCAAAGATGATGACTGCCTCCGTGGTCCAGTGGATAGCGTATGCGACTGCTGATCGGAGGTTCCGGGTTCGATTCCCGGGTCGGGCAAAAAGTGTTACTGGGTTTTTCCGAATTCTCTGTAGCAGCACGGAGTCTGGTGATGAGCCCGGTAACGGCAATAGGCTCGCCCCTATTACGTGAGACCTAAAAATTCATGGCGAAATGTGGGTGTAATATTACACCTCTATCTACCCCTTCGGGGATACAGGCGTGAGCATAAAAAAATAATAAAAATGATGACTTCATATGTACCGTTTATATAGAACTACTTCCATGTAGGAAACCATCGCAGAATGTCTCCTTTGTGCCAATTAGTGCTAATACTTTGACGTCATTCGCCTCTCACGGTTACGTTACATTTCAGTTGTGTTATGAACCTGAGAGCTGTAGCGAAACTGTAATTGTACGAATATGAGTTTTGTTTGCTTCTCTGCAATAGAGAGCTTGAACTCATGTTGTATTAGATTAGAAAGGTAAATGCAGGTAGTTATTTGTTCGGTGTACGAGTTTCCGTTTTAGTTAAAGTTTCAGGGTTAAAACTTAATGCCAGGGGGCTTATTCACTATGACCATTTTGAAGTCTTAACGTGTTTTAACGTGCTAGTTACCCACGTCGGCACGTTATTGGCTTAAACGGTATTCACTTTGCCAACTTCAAGTTTGACAAGCACGGTAGCGCACGTTTCGGACACGGTTTTAGTTGTCAAAATTCCGTGAGCTAAGAGGTCACGTAACATGCACGTAACGCGTTTATTGTAAAACTATAGAGGATAAATAAGTACTAAATTTATTTGTTTTATATTATTTTCAGTGTCCGTTAGTGGTTAAATGCTAAGTTTATTTGCTTTTTTATTTACCAGTGTCCGTGTCAAAGTTATTTAATTAAATATTATGTTTTATGAAAATTGATGCCTGTCGCTGGCGCCAGCGTCTCACTCGTCTTCGGAAAATAATAAATCCATTATGATTTATTAGATTCTGTTAGAATTGGGCTATTTGCTGCACTAACCGCACTTATATTTTTATATATATTGTAGCGCGACTGCAACTATCATGTCTGTCATCAATGTCATCGTTATGTTTTCGTTCAAAAATTGACTTAAGTACAAAAGATGAACTAAACTTTGAAGATATTTTTTTTATTTTGAGATTGTTCCTGGCGAAATTGAACTAAAATAATATAATTTAAGTTTTATTAGCCTTTTCTATTTGTACTGTAGCTTTTAGTGAAAATTACAAGTTAGTAAAATAATATTTATAAAATCGAAATTGAGCCGGCAAACCGGCATTAAGATTTATGAACGAATGTTGTGAAATTGATAACTAGGCATAGACAAGCTGTCGTATGGCATACTGAATACAATATTTTGATTGTCGTGGTACGTCACGTTACTGAAACACGTTTACGTCTAGTGCACGTCACGACGACACACGTCTTGAACATGGTATTTCAGTGGTCATAGTGAATAAGCCCCCTGGTCTGTATGCAGTTGTAAGTTGTGTTTAGTTATTGTACGAAACGTACGAGATCGCATTTCGTAAATTTTAAACGGACTATTCAAATGCACCAAATGCTGCTTTACAACAGGATTCTTTTTGTTTTCCTTTTGCATCTATATTTAAAATATTGCTGTAATTATTGTCTCCAATCTTGTGTTTATGTGATTTCTAGTGAACGTAATATCTACGTTCACTAGAAATCACATAAACGCAAGCAAATTCCAAACGTACAGTTAGGCAACTCAACATTATGATGCGGTGAGCGAAATATGTCCTCGACATAATATACATAATAAGGTAATGTATGATGTATATGTCACCGGAAAATAAAAATAACCGCAAATTTATAATTTTCCCAGGAAAATAAACTTTCGTAGCATTCTAAACGGGAGATAAATTGTATTATTTTACGCCCAGTTTTTCGGAAATTGATAAATTTACCGAATTCATTCGTAATATAATAAGTACCTAAGCAATAACCAAACGCCATGTGCGCTCTGATTGGTTGAATAAGTCACGTGTTCCATTGGCGTTCTCTCCAGCGCCATTGTTCGCCACTTTAACGAATAAACCGGCACTTTAGCGATGTTTATGAGGCAAAGTTGACGTTCATGTTATTTTCAGGTGACATATACAACTCGCGAAAGTTTAAAATTGATTAATTGGAATAGTGTTTAATGGACATATCTTATTGATCTTTTTTCTTTAATTTGCTTTATTTAAATGAACGAGAGAGACCATTTATCCGACCTGATCATCTCAACTGTGATGATATATCATCCGCGAACTTATATTATGTGTCCTTCATATCCTCTACCGCAGGATCAAAAAGGCACTCAAACTACTAGTTCGTCCTACTCTGTAATTTCTCGAATGTAACTCTGAGTACTATCCAGAACATATCAACCACAAACCAGTTTCATAAAGTAAATCCAAATACTCTTATCGGTTCTAAATTACGAGTTAATAAATGCAATTACAATGCTAAGAGCAGTTGCACAGAGACTGTTCATTACATTACATTCAAATGGCACATGTCATTACGGCGGCCATCTTGGAATAACCGTCTAGCGATAGTTTATACCGGGAACGTTGTTCGGAATTCAATTTTGTAACTAAACGCCTGTAGTGTATAGGGTGTGAACTTTATTTTATGCAGTTGTAGAGAAATAGGTGTGAGGTTGATATTAAAATATTACCTATATTTTATTTTTTAAACCTAGTTGACTGCTATCGATATTCTCAACTATCTGTATATATCAAATTCTTGGAATGCCTCGTTGGTCTCGCGGCATAAATCTGAGCGTGGGATTGGGAGGTCTCGGGTTCGATTCCCGGGTCGGCCAAAGTGGTATTGGGTTTTTCGCTAGGAAATTCTCAGTAGCAGCACGGAGTCTGGTAATTTGCCCGGTACGGCAATAGGCTCGCCCCCTATTACGTGGGACTAAAATAAATCTGGCGAAATTTGGGTGTAATATTTACACCTCTGCCTACCCCTTTGGGGAAACAGGCGTGAGACTATAAAAAAATCAAATTCTTCCGTTAGTGACTGACTGGCTGACAAACAACACACAGCCAAAACTATTCAGCAAAAGAAACTGAAATTTGACATATGTGTTCCTTGAAAACCACAGGGGTGCACTATCAAGAGATGGCTCGATATTGCGAAGGGTTGGGGCATAAAAGAATAAATAAAAAAAAATGGCGAGTGAAGCTGCGGTCATCCTCTAGTTAGATATGTAATAGGCGTAAATTGTAGCTTGTTTGTGAAAATTTCAATTTAGGAAGAACCGCATCCTTACTCGCAAAACCGTCCGTGTCCGTTGTCCGTGTGGTGACGGATTAAGAATACGGATTGTCACTACCCCATATCATCCCATGGGTGTCGTAAGAGCCGACAGAGGGACCATACTATGCAGAGAACAACACTGTAAGAGAAGGAAAACTTGATAGAAACCCTATACCAACCCGTTTGGCCAGCGTGGTATAGTAAGCCAATTTCTCCTTTAAAGGAGAGGCCTAGTCCAGCAGTGGACTGTTTAAGGCTGATGGTGATGATATATTTGAATTTACAAAAATTGTAGGCGACTGTTATGTACATTCGTCTAAGAAATCAGCAATTCAGAATATTTGATTTAATTTGAAATCGGACTCAATAAAATCGCGTAAGAATATGTGGAAAAAGTACACAAAGCGGCTGGCAGCGGCTGGACACGAAAAGCCGAAAATCGGGCTTAGTGGTGTGCCATTGGAGAGGCCTACATCCAGCAGTGGACTCTTGCAGGCTGATGATGATGATGAAGAATATGTAGAAGCATATTATTACTATCTAATATTTTCTCACTAAGTTAAATGGTTTTTGGTTGAGAAAGCAATATAAAATGATTAATGTAAGCGACCTAGGCTTTTAAAATGAGATGAATAATGAAAATTCTAGTGACTTTGATTTATTACATTCTGGTCTAGATTTTTCATCAAATATGCTGGCATTAAACTCATTTATTTTTAACTAGTTTTTAATGAGAAACATTGGATATTGTAATGAAATAATGATTTATTACAGTATATAAAACGCTTGTCGCAGATTTTGGTGTTATGTTCTAATTTAAACAAATGTATCGGTAATCTTCTTGAAATTAACAAGGATTCAGAATCTTTATGCTATCAGGTAGCACAGCTATTTATAACTTGCATATTGGCCGTATTGTGTGTCTTTATGAAAAAGGCTTTTGTCCACTGGATGAGAAGAGACAGAGTCCATCCACAACCACACTGTTGCGTGTGGTGCTGGACTCTGGAGTACTGAGAGATCTGATCTCGAATGAATTAGGACAATAACGTTGGCCTGCGAAAGCAGTATACAATCTGACTCCTTACGATCCATAACTGTATGCACAAACTCATATCACAAGGCAGTCTAATCCAACATCAGAAACAGCATTGAAACCTCATTCAGTCGCAAAGCATCCAGCTGATACGTTTCTACATATTTCAACATTCCATATCTTCGTATCTGGGTAAGAAAATCGTAAATAACAAATACGAAATCCTTCCCTCATCGATGCCGAGCTGTTTGATAAATAACTGAATTTTTCAAACTTCATAACTTTCTCGGCGTATTTCGGTCGAGTTTAAAACGTGGGGAAAATCTGTGAGTCGAATGGGAAAGAGCCGGAACAACATTTTCGGTTGAAGTTTTACGATACTGCACTGCGCTGTGCCAAATTCAATATATTATAATGATTGACGTATATTGATTTTTGAATCCTGTTTATTGTATTTTATATTGGGATATCATCATTATAATTATAAGACAATACTTTCTGCGTGCCTGATGAAAACATTTATCAACTCAATTTTTTGTCATTGGTGTCATCTAAGAGTGTTCATTCCATGGAGCTAATAAGTAGTAAAAGAAAAATTACACCAAGTTATGACCACAGATGCTTCTGTGAATGATGTCTGTTAAAACTTAGGTTTTTAATCGTAATGCCTTAGCGATAAACATGAACATTTGTAGAACCTGACCTATCTATTACCTAAATCTAAAATTCAGCTCACAAAGACATTTACGACTAATATCGCCATACAATAGTTTAGAAATCGCAAATAATGAATAAACTATTCAAAATTCTTCATTAGTATTCAGCATTGGTCCGAAGGCCGGCAATTTTAAGTCTATTAAATATTATAGGCTCAAATTCGGTCTGTCATTAACGATGTACGATTGCGCATGCCATCACGCGTGTCGCTGCGTTTAATCGCTCGTTTGTGACCGCGCATAATCAGTGAACGATCGTGTGTGCGCGCCCTTATGTCGGATTATGAATTGCTAAGTGTGTGGAGTTTTGTGTTCATAAAGTTTTAGTTTTGAATAAATTAATTTGTATATGTTTATAGATTCATGCCTTTATAATAGGTAGAAGCTTATAACACGTTCATTTTATTGGCTGTTTTAGTATCACTCTGATAAGTTGTATTCTTCTTCTGACTGTTGTATTATGTTGTTTTGGTCATGTTATGTAAACTGAAATAAAGGTATTTTTTTGTTATTTATTTATAGTCATAAAATGTCCGCCCAGTAAAATTCCATAAATCATTTTTCACAAACACCACCTTAAATTGTAGCAAGAAAAATAAAAACTGTTCCTTACTTATTTATGTACTAAGTTAGGAGAAGTATGAAATCTGTTACAAGTAAATGAATTGCTGATTGATTTTCCAGACTGTACTGATGCTGTAATCGTTATCCAAAACTCTATATTCTGTAAACGATAGGACGTAGTCGTCCCTAAGCGAATATCTAGGCACAATCAATATCAATTTCCAAAGTTGACGTTCCCTGCAAGCCTGCATCCCTCAAGGAATAGGTATAAGCCATACAGGCCAAGTTTCAGCTTCTTGCGCAGTAGTTTTTGCTGTGCTTTGTCGGTCAGTCAGCCAGTTACTAACAGAAGAGTTTTAAACATATTGTTTTAAATACTCATTATTAAGACTGCCTCCGTGGTCCAGTGGATAGCGTATGCGCCTGCTGATCGGAAGTCCCGGGTTCAATTCCCGGGTCGGGCAAAAGTGTTACTGGGTTTTTCCGAATACTCAGTAGCAGCCCGGAGTCTGGTGATGTGCCCGGTAACGGCAATAGGCTCGCTCCCTATTACGTGGGACCTAAAAATTCATGGCGAAACGTGGGTGTAATAAATACACCTCTGCCTACCCCAGGCGTGAGACTATAAATAAAAAAATACGTACCTATTTTTGACCACAAAATAAAGTCCAGCAACCGTGCAATATCCTTATAACCTGAGTATTAGCGTGCAATAGTGTGCAATAGTTGGGAGTCCCGACAGCCGGTGCATACCCGAGACGACGGGAATTCAATAAAGAAAGGATTATGGGCTAACTGTGGACTACGCGTTTTGTTTTCTATTTATCTACGGCTTCTATTTAAAGAACATTATGTTTTTGCTAGGCTAGTGGTTTATAAGATAAAGTTAAACTAAATTAAATAACGCTACAGATTAAAAAGTATGTGGGTGCTTCTTGATTTTCTTCTTGTTAGTTCTTAAGAATCTTAATATATAAAATCCTTGCGTTACTTACTGACTGACAGACACGCTGCAGCCGAAACTATTGGGCGCAGGAATCTGAAATTTGGCATGTATGTGGTCCTTGGGGACCGTAGGGGTGCACTAAGAAGGGATTTCCCAAAATTCCCACGGGATCGGGAATGCAAGCGTTGCTGCTGGCGTCCTCTAGTCTTAATATAATCATAAATGTGAAAGTCTGTGAGGATGGCGGTATGGATGTACGTTGGATGTTTTCTTTGGACTCTTTAAAGTTAAAACTAATATTAAATATTTTGATTCAACTTTGCAGTGATATAGCTTATACATTAAATATCGTCCCAACAACCGCCTCTCACAGTGGCACGTCAGTGGCTTACCATTCGTAATTATCTCCCCAGTTCGTAGTTGGGACAATGTCGTAAGTTTCTTCTAGGAAGAAATCGTACGAAGAAATCGTAGGGCTACGAAGAGAACCTCTTAGCCCTACGATTTCTTCGAAGATTGGTGTAAAATTTTAAAATTTCTTTCGACTTTCGTAAGTGTCGAAATAAATAATTTGCATAGGCAAATTCTTCTACGGATTACAGAATTGTGATAACATCTAGTCATGGTTTATTGCTAAACACTATAAAAAATGCGCATTACGAACAACAGCAGCTGCCTCTAACAACACGACAAACAAAACAAGGCACCCCATAGCGAACGTCAGTACAATATATCTCAATGATTCCCCACTATAATTCCACCTGTAACGCTTTATAAAATCCGGCGTCCGTATTCCGGCCAATCGAAAGTTTCAGACGATTTACGTTGTACACGGTGACTGATAGTCCCTATTAACGCTATCCATCTCTCTACCCTGAATTATTTATTACCAAAGATGCACCTAAGTGCACTGCGTGGTATTGACTCGGAACTCAGTGTACAGAATAGGGCTATTTTTTAACGTTCCTTTTTTAAAGGGTAGATGAAAATGGAGGTTGTTCATTGGAATTGTTGGATACTGTTTTGTGTTGCTGAGCATTAGCGCTTATGATACGTTTCATTATGCCCGTGCGGTGTTATGAGTTTAGCATTTTTTTATCATACACTATTTTTATCGTATAATCGTAATATCCCATGACTTGTGTGGTCAGTTTCACAATTGTTGGATAGGTTCCGGTAAAATGAATTGGCAGATAACACCGTAAATTTCGTTCCTATTTTGTATATTACTGGAATATAATCCTTATCTAAGAATCTATAATCCTTATCCTTATCCAAGAAGGTAGTAGAGCCTTGCTGACAGAAAACCCACGTAAAGTAACAGTACCTAAACTGTTGCGTTTCGTTCGGTGAGTGAGAGTACCGGAGGCCCTATACCCTATTCCTTCTCCCTCATCCCACTCCTCATCCTATCCCTTTTTCTAACCCCAAGGGGTGGCAACGCACTTGTGACTCCTGTGGTGTTGCTTGTGTCCATGGGCGGCGGTAATTGCTTACCATCAGGCGATCCGTCTGCTCGTTTGCCGCCTATTACCATAAAAAAAATCTAGAAGTGTTGAAACTGGAATTTACAGTCCAATTTCAAGTTATGTTTTTTGTGGCGTAAGATCAGTTTGGTGATTTATACCTATTCACAAATATTGGTGATCGTCCAGAACTGAAGGACTACTGTTTCTCTGATAGACTAATATCACCTGGTAGTTGGTAAGCACTAACCCGTATTGAATAACATAACATCACGCTACCTAAATTGGGTAGGTCATATAAACGTTTTGGCTACTAAACTTTCAGTATGAGTGTTTAGATATTACCTATCCACTGTTGCCGGTCTTATAGCTATAGCCATGAGTTTGTTAAACAAATGCCATTGGGCACTTATTTAAAAATTCTTTATTCGGAATGCGTTTGGTCTTTTCCTAGCTATCTGCGCCAAAAGAGCTGGGCTACGGTATGTCTGAGAATTCCGTGCGACTTCCGACGTTCCAATGATAACGGTACATTCAATGCACCGCGGCTGTCCACAAACGCAGACGTCGACTATTTCTTCCTTTATTAGTTCTATGTATATTTGCGTACGTATCGTTACCGAAGGTTAGCTTGGTCGAGTCTTGAATCGAGTGTGGTCGTTCGCTATACATCCCTACATAGTTATGGCACGTCTTTAGATTCTAACCGATACTTGACTCCGATCTTCGATAGTATGATATTTATCATCTTCATCGTTGTGTGTCTACGTGACGTAGATATGTATAAAAAGTCGTACAAATATATAATTTGTCATAATTATGTATTCGGTACATAAATTACATCTATACTAGTCGACCAAGCCAACTAGACGAATGTCAACGTGACAAAATTCAAAATAATTCAATAATTATAATCCAGAAATTCCTAGTACCGATTGCAGGCGCATTGTACGTTCACACGCCGCGTTCGCACGTTACGATAAATAATTTCTGGATTATAATTGTTGAATTATGTTGAATTTTGTCACGTTGACATTCGTCTAGTTGGCTTGGTCGACTAGTAAGTCGTATTTTTTATTAGACGAAGTCAACTGACGTTTACTGTGTTTTCAGTTTATGATGAAATAAAAATAGTGTTGTGACAAAGTGAATGATTGAAAAAACTCTTGAATGAATGAAATTGCATCGATTGTCTAATGAATAGTTAGTGTGCCGAACGGCCGATATCGGGTACGGTGTTCGAGTTTTCGAAGACTATGTTCCTATAGTATTTACCTATACTGAATACCGAGTGTTTTAAACATTAAGGAAAACATTGCGAGGAAACTTGTAAGACTGTTCTATTTTCAATACATCATGTAGTTGAAACTATACCTACAGGGTGTCACAAGACCCATCACCAAGCCGAAGTTTACTCGTTGTGGACATCATGCCAAGTCATAGGTACTAACCAAAAATAATACCTGGGAAACGATTTTTTTTTAAGTTTTCACATTTTTTAAACCGCAATTTAAAGCGCGCGCGTGCAATGCTCGAAATATCTACCTATCCATGGGGTCATAGGGCATCTAGCGAACATCTTGGCGGGGTAAATGCATCGATATTTTACTTAATTAGAAAAATTCCATACTAACTTTGAGCCTCAATATCTCCTGAACCAGTAATTTCCCAGGTATGGTGCCGAAGTAAAAAATGTTCGTAGTGATTGGTACAACATGGAATTTCAGTTTTCGTTAAGGGTCTTTTTACATCCTGTAGATGTATAAAATATAATAATTTATACTTCTTACATAACTACTAGTAACTTATATCAGAGCACTTTTATTGTAATATAGAAATAATATTCTTTTATAGTTTGAAATGATTAACTATTCACACTCAATGTTCGTTCATCTGATTGAACGAGAACTAAACGCATCACTATTACTTTAAATATGACAACATTATTTTACAAAGTGACATTAGCTACTGTCAGTTGGCTTCGTCTAATTAAAAATACGACTATAGTTAAAAATGGTTAAATGTTTTCGAATGACCATATATTTCAGCTTATCTTTGGTAATATAATAACGTAGTAGACGAACCTACTAGAAAAATAGCAGATCTACCTGTATAAATTTGGTGGCCTCTAAAGAAGCTAATGCCTATACCTATAAAATTTTTCAATTCCTTCTTACAGTTCTTGAACTATGAAATTCAACCACTTACTCTATCATTATCATTACATAGTATAAAACAAAGCCTGTCTTCTGTCTGTCCCGACGTATGCTTAAATCTTAAAAACTACGCACCAGATTTTAATGCGTTTTTTTTAATAGATAGAGCGATTTAAGAGGAAGGTTTTTATGTACGACGCGGGCGAAGCCGCTGGCGACGTCTAGTAATGTATAATCGTATTTATTGATAAAAGCACTTCCATTTATTTTACTATTATATAATATTTATGAAAAAATGATCTGACGATGGAAATATCGGACCTTCATCGAACAAATTACATTTAATCCATTAACACCACTATGAAAATAATATCAAATAATTGCTCAATTTCAATATAGAGCACTTATGTAGGGTTTATTTTTCAAATATTCGAACGTGCGGCCCCCTAATTGCGTCAATCAATTTGCCCTTAAAGCTTTGGAACCGCAGCCCTCACCCCTCTAAGCCCTTCATAGATAGCACTCAATCTAAAAACAATATCTGTAAAGTATTCATGACAAATCGGTGTCTAACGAAGAGAAATAACTAGGTGGTTTTAGCTTGGGGTGATATTGGGGTCTTGTGCCGAATGAAATAGCTAGGAAGTTAGAATCTTTCTGTCTTTTAACACCATCGTCAGTCGTACTGTTATCCCGGTTACATGCGAGATTTATCGGGTTAATGTTAATTTGATAGAATATTAGCTCGCGGCAGTCGCTTTGTGGAAAACAAAAGCGACTGATATACCATGGTTTAGACCAGTGTAATATTGAAGGACACTGGCTTCGCGTAAATATTGTAAAAAATCTTCATGAAAGTCGAGACCGAGGTTCTTTAAGCCTTAAATTTAGATTACTGAACGATCAAATATCAGTAAAGTCGTTTCGAAAGAGTTTGATAACAAACTCTGTGAGATGAGATTTTTACATATTAAGTAGATGTAGGTACGGTGGAATAATCGTACAACGAATTTAGACATCGATAGGTACTATAGCCATGGATTTATCAAAACCGTTGTCCGCCATCACTGTCACCCCACAAAACGAGCCCCACAGTCGGTTCGTTACTAACAGCGTTTAGATTGATGGCTCCTGCAATTTGCGACCGACTTGGATTTATTGACATTGATAAAAGTACTGTAACAATCTCTCTGATAATGCGGCTACCCTACTCATTTAATATACTAGTAATGCCCCGCGGTTTTACTCACCACACCTCGTCCATTGAACCTTCGTATCGCATCGCAACGCTCGTCCGTGCTATTACATCCTTCTCGGAGATTTTAAGATTTTCTTTGTTTTTCAGCTGCTAAGGATCGCAGCGCGATGTTACATACTCTATAGAGTTCCTTACGAATGTTGCTATATTATACAAAAGGATTTTATCAAATCCAACTCACAGTTCCAGAGATTAGCGCCTTCAAACAAAACTCTTCGGGTTTTTACATTAGTATAGATTTGATATTGTTAAATGTTGATATTGTGCCAGCCGTACTGTGTTTCACATAATTTTCATATTCAATTCGTAGGCAGTTCCAGATACTGTCGCGGTCAAACGATCAAATTCTTCAGCTTTATTTTTATAAGTAGGGGAAATAGATTTGATAATGTGACATGTTGTGATAGTCGTCCCGTGATTTCCCGTCATTGTGTCCGTTGCGTTTTGGGGTCACCCTGATTGTTGATTAAAAGGGTGCTGTGGAATTTTACTTAATGTGAAGGGTCCAAATTAAGATATTATGAGGTGGGCAACCATGACCAAGAATGCATGTAATTACAACTCTCTTGGTCGATGGGTTCGTTAGCCTAAAATTCGTATTGAAATTAATGGTGCATTGTAAAAACATCGAGGAATTAAATGGATATGCTCTGGCACTTTGTGCGCAACACTTTGGAGATTGTAATAGAGATAATTTTGGTTTGCTTGCATGAGTAAGTGGACAAAAGCAAATGTACTTTTCTCAATTATCATTAGTGTCTGTCTATAATACGACAGAGAAAAATGGAAGGATACTCATTAGGTATGCCCTATAGTTGTAAGTATATGTCTGGCATGTCTTCTTAATCCATTTATAATTATTTTATATAGATTTTGACAGTATTTTTGTACATTGGTAAAGTTAATCTTTCCCACAACATTTTGCCGAAATTGCAATTGAGATATTCGTCACATAAACAAGAAATGCTTTATCATCGTCTCATGACAATAAAATGAACCTTGCATGACCCTAAAACAACCCTGAAAATCGCGAAGTATTGATTCACTTCAGTAGAGTGAGGAGGCACATTTATTTCAGAATAATTCATTTGAACTAAATCCACATTCTGTAAGACTCGTTTACTCAACCAATATTATAAGTTCTCTAAATGCACTCAAACCTATTAGTAAAACGTGAAAAAATAAAGGAAGAATGAGTTTGTTTTAAAAAGATTAAAACAACGGCCAATATTAAATAAACTCTTTTATTTTTAAACTAATAGAAGTTTGCTCGAAGAAAACGTTCCATTAAGTCTAGTTTCTTCTTGGGATCATACTTTCCTTTAATTGGTTTTAAATTACTTCCCCGAGATTATTACGGTATTATTTTCATTAGACGAAGAGCCTTGCTTTAATCCTAAAAGCTCTGAAACTATATTTTATAAGATCGGCATTCTATATATTTATAAATCCGCTTTCTTCTTTATATTATCTTAATATATAAAATTCTTGCGTAACTTACTGACTGACAGACAAGCTACAGCCGAAACTACTGGGCGCAGGAAGCTGAAGTTTGGCATGTATGTTCCTTGGGGACCGTAGGGCTGCACTAAGGAGAGATTTCTCGAAATTACCACGGGATCGGCCAAAACGGTAAATTAAAAAAAAAATGCAGGCGTAGCTGCTGCGTCCTCTAGTTTTTAATATCTCTGCAAGAAAAAAAATGAATGACAAAACTCAAAAATGGCAAAATAAATACGAATTCTGCGAAGAAACAAGGAATAGTTGTCAAACATTAGGGATAGTTGTTGCGATTCTTACATTCTGCTTTGCCATTAAGGTTAAAAGAGTTCAATAACTACCTAATATTTATTTTTCGTAAGATTGTAATAGTCCGTGTGGTGACGGATTAAGAAGTCCGTGTTGTGACGGATTAAGAATACGGAATGTCGCCACCCCATATCATCCCATGGGTATCGTAAGAGCCGATAGAGGGAGCATGTTATGCAGAGAACAGCACTGTAAGAGAAGGAAAACTTGATACAAACCCTATACCAACCCGTTTGGCCAGCGCGGTATGGTAGGCCAATTCCTCCTTTCAAAGGAGAGGCTTAGTCCAGCAGTGGACTGTTTACGGCTGATGAATAGAGATTTTATGAATAGAGATTTGGGTGCATAGGGTTCCCACCAAGAACTTAGGATCCCAAGCCAACCTCAGCTGCAAGTGGTGCACCTGCCGATCAACGGACGAGGCTCTGGGAAACAAATTATCCCGATAAGCGGCAATAGGCTCGCCACCTCTTACGTGGGATCAAAACACTGGCGAAAAGTGGGCGTTTAATATGCCTCTGCCTACCCCTTCGGGGAAACAGGCGTGAGTCTATGTATGTATGTATGTATGAATAGAGATTGTAATAAATGGATCTAATTCAAGACACATTGAACTAGGAACTAATCATCACCGTCCTCGCGTTATCCCAGTTGCCTAAAAGAGTTCTCGCCTTGTAGCCCGGGGTCCGCTTACTAATTTAAACAGATTTGACAGAGTGGTGCTCATAGCAAGACTTGGCTTGACGTTAGTAGGGAATCGGTTAAGCAACGCTTGCACAGGTCACCACTTGGATGGGTGACCACGTGTGGCATTTACCGGCTACCGTAATATTTGGCTACCGTGCTTTGGAGGGCACGTACCTAAAGCTGTCGGTCCCGGTTTTTATCTCAGAACAAGGATCGATAGGCCATGTCGGAGGCTTTTGGGCGCTCTCAAAACTCCCACAAAAAGAAGAATATTGGATTCAACTGACCTTGTTTTTGTGCTTAACCGGCCGGTCACGGCCTACAGCGGCGGGCGGCAGCGGCGAGCGTTTTCTATATACATGGTGCGTTTTACTGCGTTACGGCCGCGCGCCGCGAGAGTAAACGCGCCATGTACATCGAAAACGCACGCCGCTGCCGCCCGCCGCTGTAGGTCGTGACTGGGCCGTAAAAGTTACTTTTCTATCCCGTTTCTCAATATCTAAATCCAGACCATTTTAGGTCATAATCAAACAGTCGTATGACCATTATACGAAAAAATCATACAAAGGGTACAAAAAGTACTCTTATCGAATAAAAAGTGTCATCAATCTAATTCTTGTAATGCACGTCTAGTAGTAAGAGCGCAGGACAATTTCTTAATCGTCGAGGGGTAGAGACAAATCACCGGTGCTGCACTGAGTTGCGGTTCGAGCCTCGAGGGAGATACCTACTGCAATCGTACGTGGCGCAAGCGAAGAAATATTGGCGGGTAATTAGAAGAATTAATTTAATTTTAATCTTACTCTTTATTACTGAAGAAACAGTAAGTTATTATAAAAAAACAAACTATGAGGATACTAATATGACTTCGTTTATACGTAGCAATAAGTCTTCCAATGGTCAACCACGTGTAATTATTTACTAGAAGACTCGACGGAGTCTAATTCACGTACGTACGTACTGTTTTCAACAAACCAATAGATCATCATCATCAGCCTGCAAGACTCCACTGCTGGATATAGGCCTCTCCAATGGCACGCCACTGAGCCCGATTTTCGGCTTCTCGTGTCTAGCCGCTGCCAGCCACTTTGCGTAATAGGTAGAGGTGTATAATTAGACTTCTATCTATTGGTGAAAACTGTACGAAATCCGTTTCTGTAACTTTTGAGTTTACCGCGTTCATATAGACAAGACGCGGCTGTGATTTATAATACGTATAGATGCTCTTACTAGGTGCAGAGGGTTCCCACCAAGAACTAAGGGTCCCAAGCCAACCTCACCTGCAAGTGGTGCACCTGCCGATCAACGGACGAGGCTCTGGCAAACAAAATATCCCGATAAGCGGCAATAGGCTCGCCACCTATTACGTGGGATTAAAACACTGGCGAAAAGTGGGCGTTTAATATGCCTCTGCCTACCCCTTCGGGGAAACAGGCGTGAGTCTATGTATGTATGTATGTATGCTCTTACTAGTAATTCATTATCGGTTACTGACGCACGTACACAGTAACAAAATGGAGATTTTAAAATGAAAAAAACATCTTAATACACTTTTTTGGCGTAGAAGTTTTGTACTGGCCTATAAACGAAGTTTCAATAGGATTTATTTAAATCACATACAAGCAAAAATGACTGCATAACCTAAAATTAGCTCTTGTTGAATTTTTGTTAAATAAAATATTAACGAAATATTTCTGACGTTACAAAATCGCTACCCCCTATCCCTTACACCACGATGTCTAGGGGACAACTGCAAATTGCGGTAAAATGGGTTGTAACGCCCCCACTGCACCGACTTTGACGAATGTACCGACGTTTGCGCACCTAATAAAGTAATGCGTCCCGAATGTTTACGTACTCACCAACAGGGACACACTTGTCACTTCAATTTACGTTTTTTATGTTCAGCGATTAGGGACAGTTTGGAGTTTATGACATTATTATTGCGGTAATAGATTTGAAACTTTTAAGATTAGTACTTTATTTGAGAGTAAGTACTTTAAATATGACATTTTTTTGTAAATGTGGACTCTGGGCTTCAAGGCAACGGATCTTGGATCGCAATCGGGACGCGGACGCTAACATGACGATGATGTCTGATTGCAAAGTAATGCGTATAAAATTGTTAGTTATCGCTTTATAAACGGTTTTTTTTATAGACCTGCGCCTGTATCCCCGAAGGGGTAGGCAGAGGTATTACACCCACATTTCGCCATGAATTTTTAGGTCCCACGTAATAGGGAGCGAGCCTATTGCCGTTACCGGGTACGGTATTGATAAACTGTAAAGGTAATCAAAGTGCGAGGCTCTATATCTATGTCGTAACTTATCAGCCTATGGTTGTAGTATTTGATGTAACGCTGAAAATGGTACAGTATTGTAGGCAAACAATGTACTTTTATGATATTGATATAAAACGAGGTTTGTAGAGTTTTCAGTAAATTCTAGTGTCTTTAGAAAGCCTTTGTACTAACAGCAAATGGTCTTGCCTTTGTGGGCTTAAAATAGCAACGTTTTTTAAGTCGAATGATCTTTCCTTTGTGTATTATGTTCAGAAAAAAGGGTATATTTTTAGTGGAAGACTCTTGATAAATATTCTAACGTAAAGTGCCTCAATTGGGGTTGTAAGTGCGTGTAAATAAATTGATGGTACAGATAATTGTAGACTACGTTGATGTATCGAGTGCAGGGCCGTGTGCCCGTGCTGGGGGCGGGAGATGGATGATGTGCAAGGTCGTAAGATGGATGGGTGAGCGCAAATTTACAAGGATTATATTGAGTTTGTAAAGTTTATTATGGGTATTTGAATATTTGGAGTGATTTGGTTTGCTCTATGTGTGTTTTTGTGGATGGTCGTGTGATTTTGGTATTAGTTTGTTACTTGTGCAAATGCTTACTTTGTGTTTAGGCATAGCTCTCCATTATCGAAGAATATAGTCAATGTTTCTCTATAATTTTCATTTTTTTTTTAAAGACAACTCCCGCATCAGGACTAAATCCTGTGTAGAGGGGGAATTTACAAACATACAACTAACAGAAACAATGAACATCCAGACTCGAAACAACAATTTGTGAATTACACAAAGTGTTGCTTCGTGTGGGGATCGAACCCACAACACTCAGCGCAGTGTCAAGCGGCAAGGCGGCCGCTTAAACCACTACGCCAACCGTGCAGTCAAAAACACCTATGTGTATTGATATAAATTATAGAGAAACATTTTTGGATTATCAACTTGATGAACGAACCCGAGATAGAATTTAAATTATAGTAAAACTATTTGAATACCCGTGAAATAACTGCCAAACTGTTTTTTTTTCTGAAAGGATATATCTACTGCGAAATCAATCATAGGACTGTGAACGCCATATTAATCCCGTAAATCAAAACCAATACAAAAAATAACCTAAAACCCATAAATTGAACATATTTAATATACCTGACAGCTGAACTATAAAAAAGTCCACAGAGAGATTCAGCAAAAAGTTTCAGCAGACCCCATGATGGTGCAATGCATCTTGTAGCCATGAAATATGACTCAATATAGCGCAGGGCAGGTACCTTGGCTGATGGGCCGAATCGTTCACCCCTGATGTATGACGCGCTATACTAAAAAAATGCGATGTTGTAACGGTTAAACATACAATGTATTTCTTTAAAAAAGTTAAAGGTGTCATGGGTTTCAATTGCTTGTGTTTGTAGTTAATCGTGAAATATTTTTTTTCTCTTAGGAAATTCACAAACTTGTCATCTATTAAAGTGCTCTATCAAAGGCTATACATATACAGGGTGTCACAAGACCCATCACTAAGCCGAAGTCTACTCGTTGTGGTCATCATGCCAAGTCATACTAACCAAAAATAATACCTGCGAAACGTTTTTTTTTTTTAAGTTTTCACATTTTTTAAACCGCAATTAAAAGCGCGCGCGTGTAATGTTCGAAATACCTACTTATTCACGGGGTTATAGGGCATCTAAAACATATTGGCGGTGTAAATGCATCTATTTTGTACCTAATTAGAAAAATTCCATACTGACTTTGAGCCTGAATATCTCCTGAACCAGTAATTTCCCAGGTATGATGCCGAAGTAAAAATGTTCGTAGTGATTGGTACAACACGGGATTTCAGGTTTCGTTAAGGGTCTTTTTACAACCTGTATATTCGCTCAACCCTATTACAGAGATCTAGATCAGGCTTGTGCCATTTTGCTACTGTTATAAACGGGAGAGTTTGTGAGGATCGATAAACTGTTTGTTTCCCTTTCATGCAAATCCTGATGAACTGATTTTGAAAAATCTTTGCTGTATATAAATATATATAAAGCTGAAAGTTTTAATTTCCTCTATATTAGCAACCAATCAACCCATTTTAATAAAATTTGGCGAATGAAACCGATTTGAACTTAACTTTATAACAAGGTTACTAAGCTGTGGTTTTATTTTTATCATGTACCTTTCTGATATATTTTTGAAAATGAACAATTCCAAATTTGTCTTGATACACTTTTTAAAGCATAACACTCTGCTCATAAGTTTCATTAATATTACTTCATGCGTTGCCAATAAAGACTGCACGGTTGGCGTAGTGGTTTAAACGGCTGCCTCGCCGCTTGACACTGCGCGCAGTGTTGTGGGTTCGATCCCCACACGAGGCAACACTTTGTGTGATTCATAAATTGTTGTCTCGAGTCTGGGTATTCATTGTGTCCGTTAGTTGTATGTTTGTAAAGTCCCCCGCGACACAGGATTTAGTCCTAATGCGGGAGTTGTCCTTAAAGAAAAGATAAGTTGATAGTTTCGTGGATAGACGTGGGATTTTTCTTAGCACGCGTTCACGTATCCATTAGCACAGATAATACATAAGTATATTACTATATTGGTACCATTAGCCTCCAAACTAAAAATAACAATGTCAAAAAATACCTACACTCTGACATCTATAACAACATCCCAACGCCACGAGTTTGTGAATGTGGGTACAGGTGTTCTTTTGCGATGAGACAGATCATTGACATCACTTAGTAGTGCGTGTATGAAGAGTGGGGCGAGGGCGGAACTGTGTCAGTAAGTGACGAGTTAAGAGGTACGGAGTGGAAGGGTATGTTGTGCAACTGGTGATGGCATTAAATTGGTACTTTAGTTTATACGATAATAATCTCGAGTGAAAGTTGTACTCAATATACAAAATGTAAAACCTGTATTTTAGTAGGGTATACTTTGTTCATCCCGCAGCCCCGACATTAAGCCAAAGTATCTTTAAAAATCTTTAAAAAAGACAACTCCCGAACTAGGAATGAATCCTGTGTCGCGGGGGACTTTAAAAACATACAACTAACGGACACAAAGTACACCCAGACTCGAAACAACAATTTATGGATCACACAAAGTGTTGTCTCGTGAGGGGATCGAACCCACAACACTCGGCGCAGTACCAAGCGGTGAGGTGGTCGCTTAAACCACTACGCAAACAGTGCAGTCAAAGTGGAACACAGTGAAGCAGCCGGTAGAAGTCCGGCTTCCGTGCCGATCCCCGCGCAGAGGAAGTCCAAGAGGATTACACCACTTAAAAAAAAAGGTATACTTTGTTCGAAAAGTGACTTGGTTATAAATATTAAATTTTCGTCAATTGTCATATTAATAAAACATAGTTGTAATGGCGAAATGTGGGTGTAATGCTACTAATGTTACACCTCTACCTACCCCTTGGGGATACAGGCGTGAGTCTATAAAAATATAAATAGATATATAGTTGTAAAGTAGGTCATACTGAGCGACGTGTCAGCTAAGCGAAAAATACTATTTCTTATAGGTACGACAATTGACTTACAGTTCAGCGTGGCAATGTCCCTTCGACTCTAGTTTAGTAGCGTTGAAAACGTCGTCGAAGATACTGCTAGTTGTTACACTAAAACCAGACCACTATTATGTTTATTGGTCTCGGCTCTTGTCTCAAGTCAAGTATTATTATAATTATAATATTCTACCACATACACACGTCACCATCTAGTCCTAAGCTAAGCAGAGCTTGTGTTATGGGTACTAGATAATGGATAAACATACATATATACTTTATTTTTGTAAATACATACATATAATAGAAACATCCAGACCAAGACAAACATCCATGTTCATGCACACAAATTTATGACTTGAGCGGGAATCGAACCCCCGACCTTCGGCGTAGCAGTCACTTGCACTCCCGCTGCGCCAACTGGCCGTCAAGTAGTATCGGAAAGTTATATAGAACTGCGGGTTGCCTGTAAAAGCCAACACATGAGACAGCCACACAGTCACACGAAAAAGAGTCGTTACTGTTTACACAATATACAATTACAACATCACCAGCTTTCAGTACACGTTGCGAAGCGAAGTGTCAACTCGTATTGTGTTCCCTAAATCAACAGAACTGCTACAAACCCAAATTAATCCAAACAAATACGATTCCACAATAACTTACAATAATAACAGAATGGTGACGTCGACACACCCCTCTACTCCCCCTCCCTCGTCACCCCGTCGCCCTCACATATCCGTTAATCAGGTTTATCGTCCATTAGCTAACGGAATAACCATAATGTGTTTTGCGAAGGTATGCTTACATTATTTGGACATGTGGTAAATATTTGTGTGAAATATGTGCGCTTGGCTGAAAGAATAATAGAGAATAATATTCTACCACATACAGTTACATACGATACCATCTAGTCCCAAACTAAATAGAACTTGAACTATGGGTACCTACTAGATAATAGATAAAAATACATATTCATAATCAGCCTTTAACAGTCCACTGCTGGACAGGCCTCTCCTTTTAAGGAGGAATGGGCCTTGGCCCACGCTGGCCAAACGGGTTGGTATAGGGTTTGTATCAAGTTTTCCTTCTCTTACAGTGCTGTTCTCTGCATAATATGCTCCCTCTGTCGGCTCTTACGACACCCATAGGATGATATGGGGTGGTGACATTCCGTATTCTTAATCCGTCACCACACGGGCACAAAAGACATAATTATTATACATTGCTAATAAGATGACTGTCTTTATTCAGAATCTGTCTTTATATCAACATAACTTTAGCATATGTAGGTATATAACCCACATGTTAAGTCAAACACCGTTAACAGATCTGCCTGAGTTGCAGAAGCAATTTCGAGAAAACACAACTTAGCCTTCCTGTCGACTAAACAGGAACGGTTGTTCTCACTCTAGTCGGTATGCAAATTTACTCGAACGTAAAATAGGTAGACGTGGTGATAGTGCCTCGGGCCTGCGTTTAATTGGCAGTAGAGCATGAGTACGGAAGCAATTAAATAAATAGAATAGGCAAAATTCAATTTGCATCAAGAATAATACGATCTTGGCCTATTTTTGGCCCTCATGTCAAGCTATGTAGACAGATTACATTCAGTCCTTACATGTCAGTTACTCAGACTTAATAAAATGTTTTACAATTTCATTCCATATCAAGCCAAACCTCGGCTCAAACTCGGAACTATCGTGCTTTCAACCCAATCGCGTTGTATATTAGCAAAGGAATTTTCCCACAATCCGTATCATTCATTTTAAACCGTCACGTGCGAGTATCACAGGTTGCAAGTCTAACTACACACGGTTCGTTTCGCGCGATCCCATCTCGACAAATCGCATTTACGTCACAGACTATCAAGCTGATTCCTCCACGGAAAACATTAGAAACATTGGAATTTTGTTAAAAACGAGGAAAAGCTGAAAGAGTACGGATTATCTGAGGTGTTTTCATACGTTTGGGTTTAGTTTTTAAGAAGATATGGTTTTTGTAGTCAGTTTTTGCTTGACAGTCATAAAAATAATACTTAATCTAAAAGTAGTCTCCTAGGTGTAGCTCTTTCTGGTAGAGTGAAAACTATTTTTATAAAATTTATTTAGTGCTGAAACTTTATTGGGGTATATATAAATAGTTTTTTTGGAATAGTGTATACTGAAATCATCAGAATAAATTTGAGGCACATTTATTTAATTGTATCTGTTACTTACTAAAATTGGTTGTCAAAAAAATAAGAAAATAAAATTGCTATTTAGATTCAGTCGTCGAGATATCTAAGCTACTAAAACGTATAAGATCAAACAGTTTACCACAACCGCTGATTTAATATGCTTCTTTACTCGTAAAAGTATTTAAATAAATAGTCGACCCATGACGCGTAAAACGTTATATCTCGACAGGCGTAAAGTTGTGATCTTCTATGCTAACAGAACGACCACTAAAGTTATTGATTATAGTCTAACGACTGTCAGAACTCGAACAAATTATGATGTTCTAATAATAATAAGGTATATTTGCTACTTACACCGGCAATCTATCATCATCACCACCGCCTGCCGTAGTGCACTACTGGATATAGGCCTCTCCAATGGCACGCCACTGAGCCCGATTTTTGGCTCTTCGTGTCCAGCCGCTGCCAGCCACTTTGCGTATATCGTCACTCCACCTAGCCGGAGGGCGTCCTACACTACGTTTGCCAAGGCGCGGTCTCCACTCTAGAACACGACTCCACCAACGGTTATCGGTTCTGCGACAGATGTGACCAGCCCACCGGCAATCCGCACAAAATAAGTAAAGTAGTTCACTGTATTAAAACACTGTAACTGTACTGCATTAAATATGCCTATCCGTTTCATGTGGAGGTTAAAAGACTGTGTCGTACCTCATTTATATTTAGTCCGGCGGTGCACTTTGTAACGATTTAAATATTGAACTCTCTCCCTTTTAAATCCTCTTGCCGAGAAAAAAACTAAACTACTTTCTGGAAATGGCAGTCTCATCTTGTTAATGAAGCCTAAATCTTCGGAGCAGTGCAGTGTTGGGATTCAAATAAATAAGACATATTAATAACTCTAAAATATTATGAAATGTATTACATTTACTTATATTGTTTATCCTATTAACTGTTAGCATGGGGTCTCATTCCTTAGAACGTTTTCCGTCATTCTTAACTCTCTCAACAGATGGCTTTACTAGTATCGATTGTTATTGATGACTTTTATGCATAAATGATAAATAAGAAAATAAAGTTCTAAAATATGATATTTATTAATTAAAAAATCCCTTTATTACGATTAAATAAAAAAATGAAACATTTAATTGAATATGAATATTTTTGAAAAATATGATGTGCACTTCGTTGCTCTGGTGGCCAAAATACGTACTAGCTTGTAGTAAAACGTTACAATGAGTTAACTTTCACTCGGCATTCATAGATGGCGCTTTTACGTATGTATATATTTATTTTTATTTAATTTGGTATTAATCTGTAGATGGTAAAATAAATAAATATTTATTAAATAAACGTCAAATATTTGAAAAAGTAAGATATTATGTTAAGCAATGAACGGCCATGAGCTTTTATTTTAAAAAGTACCTGTATAGGTACCTAGTCGAGCGATTGCGTTTTGTTTTTACATTTAAGTACGTAAAAGTAGTGTAATTTAAATTTTATACATAATAACAACTTACTGTGTTTGTAGTAGTATTATATAATAAATTTTCATAAATTATGTTAATCAATATGCGTCTTACATTTATAGGTACCTAAGTACCTATAGTCTGTTCAAGATACAAAAAAATAAAATGTAAACAAACCATAAAATGGTTCTTTTAATGTCGCCTTCGCAACAAAAGTAGATTTAAGTTAAATACTCCAAGCGAAAGATGCAGTTAGTTTTACAAAAATACGCCTGTCCCTTCAATTCATAAATGATACTGTATATTTTTTACCTTTTATTTTTTTCGTAGCTATCTTGAACAGACAATAGCAACTAATAAACAGTTGATGTTGAGTATGTTGTAAATCAAGCTAATGAAAAAAACAAAACGCATTTTTAAACTTTGATAGCCGACTTCTCTAGAAGTCTAGAACTCATTCGTTTGGTTCCCGATAGGTATAGTATTAAATTTATCTATGCCGATAGTCATGACTTCATGAGTCGCACGATTGCAAAATCGCGTACCAAGTACACCAAGTGCATCTCTATAAAAATACCAGGGTCGAAAACCAGGTATCAATATACTTGCAAGTTTTTGGGCACTCGAGTATAGAAAACTTCGTGTGACGCCCTGGTAATGCAAGTTTGTATTGAAAAATAAACCCTATCATAATATGAGTAAGGATGTTTATCGCAAAATTTGGTAATGGACTTTTCTAAATACTTTCATGGAAATTTATTCCTTACTACCATAATATATTTAAGGAACTTTGTCGCGCAAAACCTTGCAATTTTTGTATTCCTGAGTACTCAAAATACTTTCAAGTATTTTAGTGTTTTGTGCGATAAAGTTCCGTAAATGTATGGTAGTAAGGAATATTATTTCATAAAAGTATCTGTAGGGTAAATACGCCATACGTCGGCCCCTCCCCAAACTTCGGCCGTCTGCACATTTTCGGCTTGCGTTCATTTAAAACGTATTGAAGTTACAAATTTGCCACTCGAATTACAATCTTAGTTCATAATCTATATGTACAACCGTTACATTCCGATTACGTTACACACTCTTCGCACACTGAGCGTCAGTAGCGATTGCGCCGTCGAAGCGTCAATTTCATATTTAAAGTACCTTACTTGCTGTGAATACCCACACTTCGGGGATTGATATTAGAACGGTCAGACATTCCTTTTTTATTGTTTTAAGCATTATTATTAGTAATTAGTGATTTTTACTATATTTTGAGATAGATTTTTCAACGTTTAACGTATTGTTTTAAGGGAAAATAGGAGGCCGCCAATAGAATACCAATTTTGAATTAAAACCGGATTCTCGGCCGTGGCCGACTAAAAGTAAATGCAGTCTGTTTTATAATTTCCAATTGTACTAATTCCATTGCCTTAATAAGAGAATTTGCAACGCATATAGGCAAATAAATCTATTTTACGTTTAATCGCCAAATACCGGCCGGGGTGATATAAGTTGAATCTCGAGAAATAATGTACACAAAATAGAGGCTGGCTTTAGAAACATTAAAGATCGTAATGTCGACCAGCCTCGAATTCGAGCCCAACTATACAGGCTGATTACTTTTCTTATTTTCTCAAAATTAAATATTTATTATACATTTATTTATTAATAATATAAAGAGTTAAGTTTAAATGTAGGAGTTGATATTATTGAAAACATTTATATTAGCTTATTATGGTATGGAAATATAAGATATAAATTGCTCTTTGGAACTTTCTACCTTAACCCATGTTAATTACGTAGCTTAAAAATATAAATATATTCAATAATGATACTCTGGGCCAAAAATGGTATGAATTATTTTTGAAAAGATATCCAGAACTAATTATAATTATTTTGATGTTTACTTTGTTATAAATTGTAATACTTACCTAACGTTCTTTAAGTGCAAATAAAAAAATACTTTACCTACTATTAAACAAATACGATTAATAACGTATACTTAGTGAGACTCCTGCCAAAATAAATCATATTAATAATATTTATCCGTCTTAATTTAAAACATCCTATACCCGGCCGATATTTGGGAAAAACGCGACCGACCATGGCCCGTGAATGGCCGACTTTAGGGATTTTTCGTTCTCGACGCATATAAACCTTAGTACTTTTTCCTTGTAGTAGAAATGTCAACCTTATGCCCATAAACATGAAATAGATTTATCAAACTATCCAAAACCGCATCGGAAGCTATCCTTTCGTTGCAAATTGATGGTGCCAGACCGATTCCAAAACAGAAAAACCGTAAGGATGCCGACATTTAGCGTATTTACCCTACTACGTTACGGTCGGGAGTCGGTAATACGCGAAACGTGTTCGCGTACGTTCAAGTAAAAAAGACTTTGAAAGTGTTGCAAATATTTTAGTGTTTTGCGCGACAAAGTTCCGTAAATGTATGGCGGTAAGGAATAATATCCCATGAAGGTAAAAGTACTCCGTTACGATCGTGGATCGGCAAACCGCGAGACGCGATCGCGTACGTTTAATTCAAGTAAGAAATACTTTGAAAGTGTTTCAAGTATTTAAAAAAAAATCTTTACAATCAGCTTCAAAATTACGAATCCTACAAAATAAATGATTTTATAATAGTTAAATTTAGTTTTTTATCTAATTCTGTTTATCCACTTTAATGGAGGAATAAAAAACGACCTAATTTATCAATTTAAAAATATTAATTTGCCAACATCTGGATTTGAGTTAATTATCTAAATAACTAACTTGCACGTTTGCATAACTTGCTTGTAAGGCCGAATTAATAAACCAATTGTAATGACTAGCTTTTGCGCGCGACTTCGTTCCCGTGAAAGTTGAAGAGAAAAAATTCCAACGTTTTTGCAAGATTTTTTGTTAGTTGACGAGATATCATGGTTTCATAAATAAAAAAATAAAATGAACTGTTGTTTCATTTCTACATTTTAATAGTTACCTACCTATTCCCCTTTTGCAACTCGACGTTCGCTTCGCCAGGGGTTCGCCATTTAGGTTACATTAATTTCGCCTGAATACCAATTTAATTAAGAATATAATAATACAAATAAAGAATAACAATTTTCACGAAGCAGAACTCAGAGGGAAGCACCACCTAGTATAGTAATGTACCTATTATATTATCTGTAGCATGCACCACAGACCCTGGGACCACCGACCATCAGACCAAGGCAACCTCACAAGGTCATAGGTTTTGTCGGTTTTATCAAGTCTTGTCAAACGAGCCCAAACATGACTAGTTTATCATGTGTAGTTTAGGAGTTCCTGTGACCACCTTCCGGCTTCATCATCAGACCAAGGCAGCCTCACAAGGTCATAGGTTTTGTCAAATCTATTCAAACTTGCCCAAACACTACTAGTTTATCATGTGTAGTTTAGGAGTTCCTGTGACCACCTTCCGGCTTCATCATTAGACCAAGGCAACCACACAAGGTCATAGGTTTTGTCAAGTCTTGTCAAACGAGCCCAAACACTACTAGTTTATTATGTGTAGTTTAGGAGTTCCTGTGACCACCTTCCGGCTTCATCATCCGACCAAGGCAACCTCACAAGGTTTTGTTAAATCTATTCAAACGAGCCCAAACACTACTAGTTTATCATGTGTAGTTTAGGAGTTCCTGTGACCACCTTCCGGCTTCATCATCAGACCAAGGCAACCACACAAGGTCATAGGTTTTGTCAAATCTTGTCAAACGAGCCCAAACACGACTAGTTTATCATGTGTAGTTTAGGAGTTCCTGTGACCACCTTCCGGCTTCATCATCAGACCAAGGCAGCCTCACAAGGTCATAGGTTTTGTCAAATCTATTCAAACTTGCCCAAACACTACTAGTTTATCATGTGTAGTTTAGGAGTTCCTGTGACCACCTTCCGGCTTCATCATCAGACCAAGGCAGCCTCACAAGGTCATAGGTTTTGTCAAATCTATTCAAACTTGCCCAAACACTACTAGTTTATCATGTGTAGTTTAGGAGTTCCTGTGACCACCTTCCGGCTTCATCATTAGACCAAGGCAACCACACAAGGTCATAGGTTTTGTCAAGTCTTGTCAAACGAGCCCAAACACTACTAGTTTATTATGTGTAGTTTAGGAGTTCCTGTGACCACCTTCCGGCTTCATCATCCGACCAAGGCAACCTCACAAGGTTTTGTTAAATCTATTCAAACGAGCCCAAACACTACTAGTTTATCATGTGTAGTTTAGGAGTTCCTGTGACCACCTTCCGGCTTCATCATCAGACCAAGGCAACCACACAAGGTCATAGGTTTTGTCAAATCTTGTCAAACGAGCCCAAACACGACTAGTTTATCATGTGTAGTTTAGGAGTTCCTGTGACCACCTTCCGGCTTCATCATCAGACCAAGGCAGCCTCACAAGGTCATAGGTTTTGTCAAATCTATTCAAACTTGCCCAAACACTACTAGTTTATCATGTGTAGTTTAGGAGTTCCTGTGACCACCTTCCGGCTTCATCATTAGACCAAGGCAACCACACAAGGTCATAGGTTTTGTCAAGTCTTGTCAAACGAGCCCAAACACTACTAGTTTATCATGTGTAGTTTAGGAGTTCCTGTGACCACCTTTCGGCTTCATCATCAGACCAAGGCAACCACACAAGGTCATAGGTTTTGTCAAGTCTTGTCAAACGAGCCCAAACACGACTAGTTTATCATGTGTAGTTTAGGAGTTCCTGTGACCACCTTGCGGCTTCATCATCAGACCAAGGCAACCTCACAAGGTCATAGGTTTTGTCAAGTCTATTCAAACGAGCCCAAACACTACTAGTTTATCATGTGTAGTTTAGGAGTTCCTGTGACCACCTTCCGGTTTCATCATCAGACCAAGGCAACCTCACAAAGTCATAGGTTTTGTCAAGTCTATTCAAACGAGCCCAAACACTACTAGTTTATCACGTGTAGTTTAGGAGTTTCTGTGACCATTTTCCGGCTTCATCATCAGACCAAGGCAACCTCACAAGGTCATAGGTTTTGTCAAGTCAATTCAAACGAGCCCAAACACGAGTAGTTTATCATAATATGTAGTTTAGAAGTTCCTGTAACCATCTTCCCGGCTTCATCATCAGACCAAGGTGCATTCACAAGGTCATTCATCACTGCACCATTAAAATGTTACCGTAACATAGCCACCAAACTTACGTATGTCAAATATCAGCTTTATGGAACAGTGTACAAAGTGCATTCCAAATTTTGAACGGAAAGACACGAAGTCATAAAAATATCGCTAGATGTTTTAACGCCACCGCTACATACGTAAAATAGGTACCTACTAGATCGGTTGATCGTGTTATAACCTTGAAATGAGGCACACTTGGGTGACAAGGTGAAATATCATAATATTTCTACATTTTAGACAGAATGCTTTTTTATTATAGCGCCATCTCTTCTTTTTAATTTAAAATAACATTGCTTACAAAATGAGACGTAAGATGTCGCTACCATCGACTCCCATTTTTTCGTCGCTAGCGCCATCTGTTGTATTATTTACGGTATTAACAAGTACTTATAAAAATAAAGGTCTAATATTAAGGATCTAACGTGGCCAATTTTTATGGACGACTTGCGGCATCTGTACTGTAAAGTATTATATTTATCTATGCTGTTAGTAATTAATGGTAAAGGCAGTTTGTGCCAAAATCTAGTCTTAGTTGCTGAAAATAAGTAACTTCATCAAGTATTTATACTACAAATCGATGAATAATGTAAATCAGCTTAGTAGCCGTTGTAGTTAATATTAGTATATTCAATAATAAATATTTATCAAATAATGTTGAGCACAAGGCATTTTTTAACATATATTCTTCGGCGTTCAAAATTTGCTATTCGTTACCGTAACTTAACGTATAGAGTACTATTATATTCCTACTGTTGTAGAAGTTTAGCACTGCTACGTGAAAACAGCAAAAATATCAAAATTACATTACCACCTACTTTACACCGCACGCCGCCTTACGACGCCGCATATTCTTTTATATCAAAACAATGGCTTCTTTCCACAATCTTTGCGTTCACAAAGAAAATCCTAAGAGCAAGCCACGAATTGAATTCAGTAAAACCTTTCAGGTTTATCTCCGGCGCGTCAGGTGCAAGCATGCTTTGAAATTGCAATAAAGCTGCAATCACACGTCCTTCAAAGCAGTCAAAGTGTCTTTTTATATGAGGCGACAGTGTGAGCCTGGGAGCATGGAACGAAGAAACGGTCTGGTGAGACGTTTGTCTGATTGGCACACGAGAATTATTCTAGCTAAAAATGAATGTTACACAGATAAAGAAACGATGCTGACAAAGTTTTAGTGTTTTAATAATTGATTATCCGTGTGGTGACGGATTAAGAATACGGATTTTCACCACCCCATATCTTCCCATGGGTGTCGTAAGAGCCTACAGAGGGAGCATATTATGCAGAGAACAGCACTGTAAGAGAAGGAAAACTTGATACAAACCCTATACCAACCCGTTTGGCCAGCGTGGTATAGTAGGCCAATTCCTCCTTTCAAAGGAGAGGCCTAGTCCAGCTGTGGACTGTTAAAGGCTGATAATGATGAATTTATTATGATATTTTAGTTACATTTACTCTTGAAATATTCTATGATATAAAATTTTATGTCCTGACTACATAGTATAAGGATTTTGATAATATGTTGCTCCGAAGCGGCAAAATAGGGGTTGAAAGATTGTTTGATAAAGCCACTGATTTTTAAAAACACTTTTCTTTTCATTTTAATATCCATTGCACAATCAATAACATGAAAAGAACTCTAACATAATCACTTATACGAAACAACAAGATGTAATAAAACACTGTAAGATTAAATAGGTCACATTGAGTCTTGAACGTAACTCAGTTTGCCGCATCCACGGCACAAACTAGATAGGGACTGCAAGTTTTAAACCTTTTGCTATGGAAATTCAAGGAAGATGCATGATGGAGCTGTGCATAGTAGATTGCATGTAAAATTTTGATTCAGCACATCCTTTGTGCGGGAGGAGGATCTACAATGTCTGTAATATATTTGTGTTTGCGTACTAAGATGAGATTAATTGAATAGTTTGATCATGCTTTTGCTTTTGAAAAGCTCTATTTAATAATGAGATTTGGGACGTTTTTGAGAATGTGGATTTACGTGTGGCAATAGCATTAGTAAAATAGAAAATGCATTCATAGTAAACAATTTTGATTTTTATATCTAAAATAATTTATAGAATCTAAATAATAAGAAATATCATATTGTGGTAAACATTAAGCCTAGTGTGGCAGCGAAATCCATGCTGTCAGCGGCTATCACTTATCTAAGTTCGTCAATTTCGTATTCAATTATTTCTTATTAGGGCTTCGCCAGGTGTCTCAATAGCACTAATAAACCAGCACCACTTGTCCATTACGAAGCTGTTTCTGTAACTACCGTAGTCGAGCAGCAGCCTGGGACAGATTGGACCATAATATTTACATAGCGAAAGTATCAAACAAGCATTAGTCACAATTAAACTCAAAACTAAAGCAGGTGGGGAACTAAATGCTATAAACATTGAACCAAGGGCTGCAAATTTTCAAATCCGTCGGGGCCTATAACTACGCCCTTCGGCAATTTCGATTTAAACTCGGCAGCTAATAATTCTAAAGTTGGCAATATGTTTGTTTCACTCGACGTCCGCCATGATTTCCAACTTGATTAATTGCTCTTCTTTAGTGAAGTTGTTCGGTTTGACTTCTACCGGTTTAGGATTAAATTCTTCGACGAGATTTGTTTTGGGGTGCTGTGCGTCAATTGTTAATAATATTCCTATAGAAGTTTCTCCCGCAATATTTGGACACAAAATAGTACTCGTTTCGCTTTGCCGGATTAAGAGTTGTTTAAGTACCTCCCTGGTGCAGCGTTTTCGGTTTCGTCGCTTAGCAACTTTTTAAAGAACGTCAAAGTGAAAGGGGCTCCACGCTTTTGGTATATTGAGTTGCAGGCGCTCCCAGATTTTCGATAATATTAAAGAAACGGCAGTTCATGTACCTATCGTTGCAGAAATATGGCAAAGGCTTTTTACACCTAAAATGTTTATATGTATCTACGTCGTTTTCTCTACTAGGTAGGCTGCCAAGGCGGAAATCTACTTATTAGTGAAAACAAAGCTGGTACACCGACGCGCAAATTGCTGATCTTTGACTTTGAGCTTGATCCAATTTATATTTCTGCGCTTTGTATCTAAATCCTTTTAGAATAAAACAATCTATGTTACGTAGAAAGCTACCTTTGAAAATACCGCCGTAAGCCATTTATAATAATTCGAAGAAGCGGACAGTATCCAAAAACAAACGCAAGGATGACAAGAGTAGTGGTGTGAAAACTGCGAACATTGTTCGGTTTTCGTTTTCTTGTTATATGCAGACATTCATTTTGAATTGTCTTTTGGGATATATTATGGATATGACCAACTTTGGCAGAAGATAATGTGGAGAAAAGCATGTGAGAAATTGAGTCGAGATTCCAGTATATATGGTGGTGAACGTCTCCTGGTTTAGTCAGGCAATTTTTACTCCAACTTGCATAATTATCATATTGAATGGACTGGTGGAACATAGAATTTATCACATAAACTAGTCACTATATAAAACGAAGATCACTGTTTGACAAATAATTAGTGACCGCTACTTGGTTTCTTTAGTAAGACGTATAAAATACGATTTTGGACGCGATTTTCTGTACGCTGAAGGTGTGTGTATGCCTCAGTGGGAAACTCATATTCAAGCCACTGATGAATGCAACTTGCCTACTTTCTAATGTTTATAGGTAGGTAAGCTAGACGATAACATTTTTCAGTTCTTGAACAGTTCAGTCAGTTAAAGGTTGATATTCAATTTCACCATCTGCTTTATCAAACACGCTTCAGTGAGTGCAAAAACATGGGCGATATTTTTCTAGTTTTTCACATAGAACAGGAGAGGACAACACTAAACGGCCCGGTGCTGTTTCCCACGGAAGACTAACATAACGGCCCTTATTGAAAGCAAACACCATTACACTGAACACCTTCCAGCGTTATTCTTTAGAGCGAAGCGTATTTTGCCTGGAGTCGCGAAAGACGCGGGTGGATAAAAATAATTACTTAAAAAAAAGGTTTAGAACAAGAATTGTTATCTTAGGGTGCCGTTCTCTTGTCACTGAAGGCTATGATGAGGATCCCTTTTTTAATCAGATAATTATAGGAAAACAATCTTATGTAAATCTCTTTGAACGTCTTCAAGTTAATTGGATTTTTTCTGATACCTTACAAGTTTTTCCGGAAAGGTGGTGAAAGCAAGGGGCTGCAATTCTTAGACCGGATTAAAAGGGTTATCGATTTCACTGTGCTGGACTCTTTGATAGAAATTTTCTGAGAATCTACGTAGTAATCTAAGCAGTTTTATAGAAAGCTATGGCATTCAAACTTTGTACAGTTGTGTTGTACCATATAAATAAGATTGAATAAAGAATGGCTATTATTATCCAAAAATCGCTTTCTTCATGGTCATACCAGAAAAACTCTATTGGTTTTGCAGGACGAATGTGGCTTAAAAATAAATACTACTAAATAATTTGAAGATTTTATTTTCAAATTATTTAGTAGTATTTTTATGCGGCTAGTTAAGAATTAGATATAGTAATATTGCTACGAACAAAATGAATAAACGAATAAACAATTTTTATGCAATTTTGTCGCTTGCTGTACTTAGAAACAGAATAATTTTATTGAATATATAAGAACATTTTGTTTTTATAATAAATACAAACAGTATAAACACATCGCAAAACGTACATTCTTGGCGAAAATCGGGTAACAATATTACCATAATTATTAGAACCGAATTTCCGATTCGGTTCAAATAAATACGCATGGTGTTATCAAATTTAATAGAACTTAATACTGATAGGCTAGATAGCTTTTGAATACTTTATTTAACAGGTATACAAAAGAAAAATCAGAGGTCAAAGCAAGTTGCTTAAACTTTTGCTTAACCAAAATAGGCGTCTAAAATAACACACTAATAGCAGCTTCCTTTACTTACTAAACAGAATGCTTACAAACCTACTTTCGCAAAAAATTCAAAAGGAAAATTTTCAGTCTACCTTTTGCCGAGTTCTTATCTAAAAACTAAGGCTTTTTAATTTACTTAAAGCCTAAATTATGTAGCGGTGACCGTTCAGCGCTTGAGAGATAGACATCTTGAGTAGAGAACGTGACTTTTTAAAATTAACTTTTTAAATTTTCTACTTACCCGCCGTTTATTGGTGTCCTGAAATTCTCTGAGATGCCTTTCAACATTAACAAAGAATTTCGCTCCTCAGTAATTTAAAATAGTAAATAACTTTTCTTATTTCTCTAAATAAAACTTGGGTAGTTTATAAAATAAAGGTTTAATTTCTTTCAAGTCGATTCGAGAGTTTATTCGTTTGATGGAGAGAGGTTCATAGACTGGCAAGGTACTTTGCCGAGTTAAAATCTAAGATAAGTGGATATAATATATCGGTACTATATTTTATTTAACCAATTCAGCTCCTAAAAACTGGTAACTAATTATCGTAAACTTTAAGTGAAACAGTTAATTTCTTTAATGTAATACAATGGGGTATTTCATTACCGACTTAAATTGTCAGTGTAACACACCTATTGCTAGAATCACGTCATTAATATAACGCAGGCACGCCCAATGTCCACTAGCGCTACTGTTCTAACTCCCAAAAGCACCGTCGGAAAAACGCTCACTTTATTAAATATGTAGTGGTCACTCACGAATAACTGCCTAGGGCGACATTAAAAGTGGTGTAATAATGTGCTCTGACGTCATACAGTGACGTATGCAGCCTTTTAGTTTGTTGTGTACTACGTAATGAGTTTGTCTTTATTGCCTGTGTTTTGCGCAATAAAACGCTAGCGTTATTTTTACAGCGCTATCGAAAGCTTCAATTACAATGTTCGTTTGCTTACATAATGTCTATTTGCTAGGTTGTAACCTGTTTGCTAGCTTTTTTCGAATGCGTGATTTGAAAACCTGATACTGGTTGAACAGAATACGCTTTGAAATCCTTTGTTTGAGATTGTAGAAACATATGTGTTTGACGTTATGGAGCAACAGGATTGTATTAAGTACTTGTCAGATTTAATCATAGATGTCTGAAACCAATTTATAAATCAACCAGATAACTTGTTTAAATAGAGAAGTGTCGGCAACATCCACTAAATTTTTTATCGATTTCGAAGTCATTGTTATCTCTTTTTATTTATTGTATCTCGATAATCGCACGCACAGGTTTAGGTAGGTTCTATTGTTTAAATTACGTTATTCATTATTGGTAAGGTAACAAAATATACTTGTCGAAGTAGGTAGTACACATTGCTGGAATGCCATTCCCCATGGTATGGGATTCCAGGTGCTGTTAGTTGACAGACAATACACAAAAAAAAACACCATGTTAAAAAGCAAAATAAACAAGTACGAATTGTAAAAATTAGTAGGTACCACTAAAACATAGTGTCCTATACCAACAGTACCCATGGGCCTCGTTCGCTATGTTTTCATTTCATTCATATTTAACTCATACATAATCCTCTTTGACATGTGACATGGATGAAAAGAATTTTTAATAGTAATGGTGTGGGAGTGCCGATGTTTTACACGTTTTATGATTGGGCTATGTTGATGTGTGTGTATGTTTTAAATATGTTTTACTATTGTTTTAGGCGATTCTCACACTGAACCGCATCACGCAGCGTCGTGCGGGAGTGCGTTTTGTTACGTTGCTTGAAAGTACATCACTTCGTATAGAAAAAACGCATAGTTTAACACACTGAAAACGCATTCACGCGCGGTAGTTTTCTTCGTCGCCGCGCACCACGCTGCGTGATGCGGTGCAGTGTGAGAATCGCCTTAAAGGTGTATAGTAACTAGGTTTGCTTGCGTGAGTTACTAGTAATTAAATTATGTATATTATTATGATATCTAAGCGGGGAACGATAACATGGTGAGAAAACCTGAACGTCTAGGTATTATCAGTTAAACACATGTGAGGTCTGTCAACACACACTTGGGCAGCGTGGTAGACGACGGTCTCGCCGTTTTCATTATGAGAAGAGGCCTGTGACGAACAGTGGGATAAATTATAGAACTAGGTAAAGAAAGAAAGAAAGAAAAATATTTTATTTGTTTCTCCTTATAAAATTTACAAAAAAGACAAGATAAGTTCATCCAAGAGAACAAATAAGGCACCTGCGTCAGCAATAGTTGTAGGGGAATCTACAACGCTGGTATTCTCGCAGGGCCTAGTAATAGGTAAATACAAGTCTTACTCATGACATTAATTTATGACTTATATACTTGTATGATAACAAATAGTTAACAACTTATTAAATATAATATATTATAAGTGAATTAATATCAACAGATACAAATACTTATATATATAAACATATACACATATTCATATATAAGTAAAACAATATGCTTCAGCAGTGTAGGTACCATTCAGTACAATCAAGTAAGTAAGGTAGATGATAATGGTTTGATATTTATATGCCTTCATAGCTTACTCTCATTTAGGTGCAGGAAACTACATTCCTTTTTTACTCGATTATCATCTGAACACGCTAGTTTAATTAGACCTTAAAAAGTCGTTTTAAATTGTTTTATGTCCAGAAGAAAACATTTTTGCATTGACAAGTGAGTAATATTTCCACTTTCCTAAACACGACAATCGTTGGAATAAAAAAACATAAAAATATATCGAAATTATGGCTTTGCCACTACATTACATCCGCAAGTTTATTAAGAAGTTATTTTGAGTAAAATTCCATGTAGCCACGCCAATATATTCGGCTACTGTCACTTTAGCCAATATTTAAACACACGCTTTATTTCACTTAGTGACGGAGAGTTATAACCCTTAATAATTCGAGTATAAACGGGGGTATGTGGAAATCTACAATGTTCACCCCTCGCGTTGGACGGTATTATGCAGGCGGCACAATTGTGAATAATGAGTGCTGTCGGGCCGCAGCCGTCACGTGAGACGGTGACATGCTTAATATATTTATGAGATAATTATTTTGTACGGTTCCTAATATTTAGACCCACGGAAGTTTCTTAAAAGTTGACTGCATTTGGACTAATAGTAGTACGATTGTGACGTAAAAATCTATATTTATCAACCCTTGCATTGCTTGTTTCATGGATGGCATTATGCAAATACCATTCTAAATAGTGAAACCTGTCGGTGCAGGAGACAGAGTTTGTAAACGTAGCAAGCATGTTTTTCCTAACAGTAGCAGTACTGACATTCTTCTATTTCCTTCTTATTTAAGTTTATGTATGTGTTTCCTCAGAAAGAGAACGGCTGTTATCATCGTAAAGCCTATCATAGTCCTCTGCTGGATATAGGCCTCTTCAACGCGTCACGATAACATTGTCAGTGAACATGAGGATTTTCGCCAGTTTCCTTAGTCGCCTCATACATCTCCTCTAAGGAACGAAATGGGTAGTGACACATTGTATTCTTAATACGTCACCAGATTACCACTGTCCTAATATTAGGACAATTGTCGCTTCGAAATCACCTGGGTCAGTATTAGTAACTTTCGTGGTAATTAACATTCACTGTAAATTTCGGGATTTGTACCACACCACGTACATTTGTTTTGATAAATATTAGTTATCTTTTTTAAAGAAGATTATCTTCCATATTGCTTAATCTATAGCAAAACGTAACCTAACCAGTTAACTTTTTGCTACCATAAGATATTACCCTGCATCATCTTCCCACCTGGCATTTTCTTTTTCTAGGAGCGCCTAGTCATAAGCTTACAACATACAATAGTAACACACTATTAGAATGTTTCTTTGTATAGTAAACTACAAGAATGCCAGCACGGAAGGGCTCTGAGGCTAGCTGAAAATATCTCTGTTCTTACATTATGTAAAGCAAGGATTATTATAATAGAGTGGAGTATAATTTTATGCCTAATAGAATCTACTAGATCTGGCAATGTTTACAATCAAATACAAGCCACTCTTCATTATTTCGCATTTACTTTTCAACCATCAGACACTAAAACCAACTCATCATATTCCAAATAATACACTAAACACTAACAACCAACGACAATTTTACCACAAAATATCTAAAGGCAGGTTACACAAGGTTTGACAAGTGCACGAAAATGCCCGAAAGTACCCGAAATAGCTCACGCCGGGTTCGGAATACCCAACACGGGGCGCCCGCTGTTGCTCGTAAAACCGAATTGACAATTTAAATTTAATCTACTTTATGGAGTCGGCGGAGTTACACCTTACATGCACTATTACAGTGTTATACCATCACGTTATACTTTTATTTTGATTATGTGAGTGTTTCGGGTGTGCGAACGAGGTGGCATGCGGTTTTTCGGTGTTTGCATTACTTATGTAGCGCGTGGCGTGACTTGACTCACCGTAGTACATCTGCAACGTTAAGCAAAGTTTACCGAGGCCTTTATTTGGATGGCTGACCATTTGTTGGGATATGTATTTATATCAGAGCGATATCATGCTTCGGGACACGTAAATCACGCCCTGTTGTTAAGAATCGTTACGCCGCATAGGCTTAACAGGTTTTCGAGCGGTCTGTAAGCGCTGATACCAGGGTTAACTATATACTCTTCATTATATTTGGTTAATTGTTATTATAGCACTGTGTACATTTCAGCTATTAGCATTTATTTTGGTTGTTTGCTAAGCACTGAGCGTGTCTTCAAGTAATTTAAGTAGTTGTGGTAGTAGTTGTAATCATCTTTATTGTACCAAAAAAAATTACAACAATGAATCTTAACAATAATAACAGATAGTACAATTGGCTTTGCGACAAAACTACTATTTCCTGAAATCGGGTTATACCAGAAAGCGGAACCCAGGACCCAAGGCGATGTCTTTGATACAACCGGGGGTTTATGCTAGGACAATGACGAATGTAATTTTGAATAATAAATTTGTTATCTTTGCTTTGAGGCAAGAAAAATTGTACCTAAGCTATTTCATGCTGCCAACCTAGTGACAATATAAGATTTATTTCATTGACTCTTGTAAAAAAAGGCTCCAGTAATATAACGTATCTTTCTTGTTTCAGGTACCGCTATAATGCGATTCATCTTCTTTTATGTAAGTTATATAAGACTTAGCACCGATAGGTCATTCGAGTTCTCATAACTATTTTTTGCTGTACATTCGGTATAACACTCTAGAGCCTAACACATTGGTGACGAAGAGATATAGGGCACAGAGAGTAAGACCTTTCATGCGCAAGGCTATGTTATGTGTAAGTGTAACTACTTACGTCGAAAGTATCTTGGTGCACACAATTCTTACAGAATACATGGTATGGAAGCTCAAGAGTTGTAGTTTTAATCACCAAAAGGCGTGAGACAAAAGTTACGATGTGCTACTATAGTTACGTCTGTATCCTAAGTTAAACGGCATTAATAATGTATCGTATGACATGAATTACTTTCCATGTTTACCATAAAAGGATAGCAATCTGATAAACTTACGGTATTTTCTATTATTACCCTTTTTTAGAGTATTGTTTTTTTCTTAAATATTTATCGTAAAACTGTTTGATAAAAAGGCTATTTTCACCTCTGACATAATCTTGATGGTAAATTATTGCTCCGTTATCTCGAAAATCGTGAAGACGTTTGTATTGGTGATCTCGAAAGACAGATAGCGCTTAGAGGCGTCGGGCTGTGTTGGTCGACGACTATATAAAAAGACAACTAAATGCCTCTGTGCACGAACACCTATAAATTTGAACTGCGGTTATAGCGTGACTTAGGCTTGACGTTCGTAATACGTTGACGAAGTTAGGTAATGCTAGCGTACATGGATGGGTGACCGCGTGTGCCATTTACATCGGAGCGCTACCGTGCTTCGGAGGACAACTAAAACTGTTGTCGGCTCTTGTCGCAGGCCAAGAATGATCAGGCCATGTTGGTATTTGGCGTTTTGGCGGCTAAAAACTCCGGTACCAGAGTTGGCCATACACTCACACGAATAGAAGAAGAAGGAGAACTTCACTTAAATAGTTACTTAGATACTAAAATCGCCGGGAAGCGTTGTGTACGAAGGGCCTTACGCAATCAAATCCTGGAACAGTGCGTCACTGCGTACAAAAGTTGCTGTTTGTCGCTAGAGTCACCGCTGAAGAAACGACCGCCAATTATATATGAACATTCACCTTAAAGATGTAAATAAATTATGAAAAGCCACTTTCTTTATCACGAGACAAATGTGATGGGCACTTTTTCATTTACAACACACGTTATCTCGTGCAATGATTCAAGTGTGGTCTGAAAGAAGATGTAGTGATAAAGATTGAAAAAGGAATGTTGCGATGGTTTGGACATTTGGAACGGATGGATGAAAGAAGAAATACGAAAGAAGTTTATCGTGTAAGAATGAATGGAGATGTCGGTAGGGGGCGCCCAAGACGGACGTACGCCGACCAAATAGGTGACGTACTAAAAAAGGGCCAAATTAAAAGTACCCATAACCGGCGAGCATGTATGATGAGGTTAATGAATGTCGAGGAAGCTAAAGAGGTGTGTTTGAACCGGAGCGTTTGGCGTTCCATAGTCTCTGCCTACCCCAATGGGAGACAGGCGTGACGATAGATAGATGATTCAAGTTCAAAACTACAGTCTCAGTAAAAAATAAACTATGTGTTACAACTAATACGTTAAAGCTGCATTATAAATCTAAAATCAGATAATATATAACAAAGTAAGATTAAAGTGCCTAGACTTTTCATGAAGATATTTCTTCCAACTTTTTATATCTAAGAATGGCTACAAATCCTTTTTATTGGAGTTCAGACAAGGTGAAGAAAAGTCAAAAAGTAGAAGCTGAAAAGTACAAGTAGAAGTCCTTCACATTTGTCAAGTTTTACAAGAGCTGTACCAATTGGTAGAGCGAGAGAACTGATGTGAAAATCACTTGAAGTCGAGTAACCGTGGTAAGAGGCAACAAGGATTGTGTCAAGAGAGGCTGCGTAGCAATTAATTGTGTTCATATTGCGGCTATTGTGGAGTGTTCATTATGAAATTGGGCACACACTTATAGTCGCGTATTTGCAGTCTAAAGCGTGAAAATGTATGGTTTTTAATCGCTAATAAGGCTGGAAACTATACAACTGATCAAGGTGCTTGGAAAGGGTTGTCACCTTGTGGGTTTGATCCCCAATTCCTCACGCGTGTCAATGCTTTGTGCGCCACGTGTACAAGCTGTAGTTTCGAGTCTAGGTGTATTAGTGGCCATTGATGTAATGTTCGTAAAGTCCTCCCAAAACAGACGACGTTGATCATCCTCCTAGCGTTATCCCAGTTTCAACCCGGGGTCCGGTTTCTAGTCTAACCGGATTAGGCTGAATATTAGCTATTCCACGGAGCGACTGCCTGTCTGACCTCCGCAACCCAAAGGGATAGCGATATTCCATGGTTTAGACTAGTGTCAGTTTATTTAGAAGGTACTGACGCCCTATAACGACTGTCAAAGATCTTCATGACAACCGTGACCGACGGCTTAACGTGCTCTCCGAGGCACGGGGCAAGCGACAATTAACAATTCCATCCGCACATTACTCCGAAAAGTCACCGCATGGCAGTCTGTTAGTATCTCCACTAGGCTATCGCTGCCTCTCATACAGTTATGAAGATGCATGGTTGATTTTAGTCTAAAACTTCGCCCGGTAATAGACAGTTAAGATAACTTATTTCGTGGAACCTGTGCTGTCGACAACACATTTTGTTGTTTTCCATCGATGTTCAACCTTTTATAATATGAAATAATGCTACTAATTCCAGCAATGCATTTTGCCACAAGCCTGCGTACATTGACTGTGGACATTTGTAGTTACGATTATGACTGTACTGAGGAACGACTATTAGTGCATTTTTAATTTAGGCCGCCTATTTAGCTCAGTTCCAAATTGCACCGGATACAAGCTCACTTTTTACTTATATATTAGTTCGTTGAATTAGTTCCTGTTTTTCTTATATGTATTCGACAAATGGTAAGTCAAAGGAATGAAAAATATCTAAACTGGGCGACGACGATTTTGGTTTGGAAAATTTGCTAAGGTAAAATGTCGTGAACCTACAAAAAATTATAGCCTGAAAGTTATTTACTACTACTTTGCTCTTAATCAGATGATTAAGACTAGGAAGGGTATTACCCATTTATTATCAAAAGCAGATTGATAATTATTGGGTCAGTACCCTTAAATGTTTCCGAAAGATCTCAGCACAAATGCAAATGTTCTCGTCACACCAAAAACCAAGGACCGTAAACTGCTTCCATGTTATGCAAATTATCAAAAAATCTGCCTGTAGAGCAATCAGCTGATTAAAGATCCACCGACAAAGCATTTCCCAAAACTTCAAAGAACATCTTTTATACCAAAAAATGATAAGTTTTCACGTCAAGTAGAGTAGTGGATTGTTTATCTGTTCCAGACTTGGGTCTAAGTCCAGACTAAGTTTGACGAATGTGGCGCCAGGCTTCCATTTGACTCACTGCTCGTGTTGCTAATGTTGGCAGTAAATCACTGGTATTACAATAACAAATTCTTCTTGGGACGTATTACTTGTAGACTTTGACAAGTAGGTAGAGGAGTTGTTTTTAGGATTTGCGTTATGACTGCTGTGTTGGTCTCTTTGTCTTTTGTTGTATTGCAAAAGAATTTGCTAAGCAATTTTTAGTGACTATTATTTTCAATAATGCTACAACACAACGTTCATTTTGCCCTAATTGGTGTATTGTCGGTGTATTAGGATTGCTATGTAGCACATTTTTAACCCCTATTTGTGCGACAAAATATGTTCTTTACTTGTAGGTGTATTTTCGGTCATTTGATAGAATATTTGTAAAGTCTACCTTTCGATACAAATGTGCATAACATACAAAAAACAGCCACACCAGAGGCTCTGCGTAGTTTAGGACTATGTATGAGTTGTCCTAAGATAATATACATACATACATAAATATACTCACGCCTTTTGCCCGTTGGGGTAGGCAGAGACAACGGAACGCCACTTGCATCTATCCTTACAAACCTCACGCGCTTCCTCTACATTCATTACTCTGTTCATACATTTAATATAGGATACCTCGCCGGTTAATATAGGATATCTTAAAATATATATTTAAGAAAACACACAATGCGCGAGATTTCTACGCAGAAATCTAGATCAAAACTTTCTAGTATAGGTACAGAGCACGTGATTTGATTGCGAACGAAACCAACCGAAAGAAATAATACCTCACTGGAGTACTGCGGTCTTGAGATATTATTATTATTTTATCAGTACGTATTATTTTTGTTCCTCAGAATGTTTCTAGTACTGGTACACTAGGTTTTGTTATTCTTTTCAATGAGATGTAGTTCAGAGAAGAGGTCTAAATAATTCACGAAATAATAATATTTTTTCAAACATTTTCCTTTTCTTTCGCAGCCGTTTTATTAAGTTTCTTGTGGCAAATGGGATGAATGTACTTTTTTGCTATGGTTATTACTGGAAACAGAGACAGTTCATAATTTAAGCATGTTTATTAATGTTCATGTTCGTGATGCTCTTCGTTATTTGTCTCTTGTTTTACTAGGAGTAAAGTGGAGTCATTACTTTCCTACACCTTTGAATCACTTCTGTTTTAATATAGTTACGGGTTTCAAGACAAGTTGACTTTCATGTCTTCTATGGTCACAACTGATGAACGTAGGACTAGGGGACTATTCCTACGTTCATCAGTTTGAATGGGATATTTCAATTTGAATGGGATTCAAATTGAAATTCTATGTATGTTATGCCTAGATAAATAGATATAGTATAGTGCTCAACACTGCGTATACGCTTGTTAAACTATGTTTAAAACACACCGTACTATATGCTCTGTACTCTTCAGAAATTCGCAAAAAAACAATCTGGTATACCTGTAATAAGGTTTCCTGGTAGGTTACCCCAAGTTGTCCTATACACAGATGGCGTAGGGTTTTGAGCAAAGATATTGCTCCAGGCGTCTACAAGGTCGATGGCAGTTGTAGTAGTTCCTATATCGGACAGACCAAACGAACGATCGCTGGAAGGGTCAACGAACATATCGCAGCTGTAAAAAAATCGACAAATTAATAAATCTGCCATAGCCGCATTTGCTGGAATCTGGACCAAACCACTGGATAGAATTACATCAACCACAATTCTTATCCACCGATCATCACTATTATTCCAGTATAGTACGTGAAGCGGTTGAAATAAAAAACAATCAAATTTCAACCGGGAGGACGGATACAGACTATCGACCACTTGGAACCCAGTCATCAACAAATGCACAACTCATCAGTGTGTAGACGTCATATATGTAGTTTGTCGAAGTACCGACGGTGCGGATAGAATCTAAAATATCAAAAATATAAAACAAGTGAGGGTAGTTGCCAAAACCCGCGCTTCACAAGGACGGCGCTGAGCTCACATCAGTCCCTCCGCGACCACGACCATTGGGACGTAGGATAATAACAGAGGTATTTATGCCTTGAAATAAGTAAATTATCGCGACTAAGACCCGCTAAATAATATTGTATGAAAGATATTGCACTATAAAAGTTACTACTGGTACCGCATACGGATAGCTTAATGCCCTATTCGACGATTTTGCGAAAAATTGAAACAGACACCTTAAAATTATGGCTACAAAAATTATTGAAAAGTCGTTCCGTGTGTCGGAGCCTGATCCCAATACTACTACGCTCGTGAATGTATATTATATTTATCTAGACATTTAATCTTAGCCACAGCAACCCGCTATGCATTACACAACTCAATGTTGTTTATTGAATACTAAACCCCAACTTAAAACCACATTTATACCGCAATTCATTTCTCTTATCACCTCATACTTTAGCCAACAATACGAAAAATACATATTAATTCTGCTTGAACACTCAAACCGCGGTATAAACTTCTCATCTGCAAGGCAAAGATCTTCATGCCAGGGACATAGAATAGGTTATCTGCAAGTAACGGGCTGCACTGCGTTTTATGGTCCCACAGTTGTATGAAAGTAAAACGTAGCGAGGACTTAAAGATAAGCGGTCTGCGACTTTATTACTGAAATGTGAAACATAGTTGGTTAAGTGCTTTTTAAGCAGTTTTGTGTTTATTGTTTGAAAGTGCTTTACTTTGGAGATTTTTGGTCGTTTTATTTATAAGTCGCCCGCGTGATATGATAAAGAATATACTTTTCGTAAAACCAGATTAAAATCGGTCTGTGCTGAATTTCATACTATCTTTCGTCCCCTATTACAGCTCCACCGGGGTTAAATTAGAAAAACATTGTTTTTTAGGCTGTACCACAGATTTACAACTTACTATCTACATTTTATAGAGTTTATTGATTTTGTGTGCATCTAGAACTTAAAGCGATATACATTATATTAATTATAACACTGGGTATGTTTTTCAATAGGGACATGGGATTGGATCTTTAGTTGATTGTATAGTATATTCGCTGTATAATGATATGCATGACGGTTCATGACTGACAATTACAGTGATGTAACCTAAGGAAACTTAAGCGATTATTTATAAATATCGAATTAATTGGCAAACGACATGGAATCGTACGTAGTTACCGATTTTACATCTTCGAAATAAAATTCATTTTAAAAGTGTTTTGGCAAATATATTCACAAATAAAACGCAGTAATTTTTAAATATATTTTTTTATTATTAGTCACTGTCACTCGAACTAAAACCTCATATCTGAATCTTCTCCAACAGAGATAATTATTTGCTGATCTCAAATTCGGTCGAGGTGGACATATTTATCCCAGTCTGTAAATATTGTCGGGTTAGGTTTCGAAAGGAGTTGCCCGAACTTGAGGGTATTGGTGGTGTAGGGTGCTTAACCTTCCTATACTCGCGCGTTGGTCTGTGAGACTGACGAAACACATTTTCGTTATTATTTTTATGCACGATGATCCTAAAAAGTCGAGTTCCTTGCTAGCTGGCGGATTTGTTGCTAACTTCATTTTAGTGCACGCCCCGTGTTTGTGCGAAAGGCACGTGTCGTAGCATTTGGCGCCAATCGGTCCGTGAGACCGACGCGAGTATAGGTGCAAATTTTTGTGTGAGTATTAATGTAATATATTTAGTGCATTTATATATTTTTACAAATTTTGAATACTTCATGACACACGTATAGTAAAATGTATGTACATTTGTTGCTCCATATTGTATTTTGACTAATTTTGTTATTCTTTTTTAGATTATACTTCATATTAAAATGGACGATGGTCGAATCATATTGCTGCTGAATAGATTAAGTTCTGGTTCTAGTTATAAAGACAAAAATGACAGTGAGGTGGAAAACTATGTGGAGGTATAAGAAGTGACATACTACACCGAACAAGAGGACGACAATGACGAGATGTATGAGGTAGAACATGCTGTAAGGTAGGTTTGGAACATGCTGTAACCGTATGCCCTGATCGTTGGGGTGAGGGTCAAAATTAAGCCAAACATAGATAAATATGTTCTTTAATAGGTTGTGTTTTACTATTTAATATTTTATTTTGTTTTTAAAAAGAAGTACGGATTTTATTTTTATTTGCCCAGTACTTAAGTAAAAAAACTGAAATTTGAAGACTGATTTGTTCTAGACTGAAAGTCAGTAAAATAATATTAAAATAAACAATTATCTATATATATAAATTAACTATTATCTATACTTTTTTGTTTCATTACATCCTAAAGATTAAAATATTATGAATATTTATTGGGCCTCATATTAAAAAAATATATGGTAGGGGTACGAATATCGGTCTGTGACACCGTGCGCGAGTATAGGTGTTACAAAAATTGGCGCGAGTATAGGAAAGTTAAGGGAGTTAGTCTTAATCTCCTAAAAGTAATTTTGGCTGCCGGAGTTGCGTCTAAATATTTTTAAACAATTTCCAGCAATTCTTCATTAAAATATGCAAAACGGAACGTAATTTTAGGTTTTATGTGAAAGTAACTAAATAGGTTGTGTTCGGTTTTCTTTTGACCCTTAACAACAGTCAACCTCACTTTATTAAACTAGTGGAATCAATAAAAGCGATATTTAGGTTTTATGTGAAAAATGTGATACGAAACGCAACCGCCATCTTGTGTGAATGATATTGACAGGTAACGTCAAATTGATGCGTCATTGCCGTCATTGCTTTCGAGTACTTAGGGTTCTGTAATAAGTAACTAAATAGGTTATAGTAGGTTCTCTTTTGACCCTTAATCCGATAATAGGAGCCCTGCGAAGCAGGGCACCGTCAACCTTAGTTTATTAAGCAAGTGTGAATAATGTGGAAGTTCGCAGTGCCATACACACCGATGTTTGGAGATATTTTTTTTTTAGAGGAAACCAAGTATTTCCGGCAAGTGAAAATGGTGAGGGGGGTTGCGAGACCTACCTCTCTCCCCTCCCAATCACTCACAACCCCTAAAAACGGCGACGTATTTCGAAACCTTTACCATATTGTCGATTGTGTTATTTCTACAACTGATTAATTTTATCAATGTAGGGATTTCGTATTGCCACCATATCGGCACTATCTATGTCAGTTATTGAAGCTTTACGCTCACGTTTCTTCGGAGTGGACAGCTTCTTGTCTTCAAAACTAGTTTTTCCAAATTTTTCATTGGATATTCGAGAAACTGAAGCCTTGCCGATGTCCAGAGCAGAGCTACCGCAACTCTGTAATCAACACTGTCGATCGGTATTACCGGGCCCCCGTTTGCACGCTCTCGTTCAAAGAAGGTCCTCAAACGAAGCACTAACTCAAGGCTTTGAGAGTTTAAAACTATCTTTTTGTTGTTTTTGGCATTGTACCTACCAAATAAAACACAACAAAAAAAAATAACACGCCAAACAGGCAGAATCACAAACCGCATACAAGGCGCTCGTACTGACGTATTCGATCACAATATGGCCGCTCCTATTCATCGATTTCATGCCGATTCAATGGTGTCAATCTCTACTGACAGAGGGTTCGTTTCATGCATCTGACATTTTGAGGATTATATTTTATTATATTTAAATAATTTATTTACAGTTAATAATAATTAAAAAAATAGAGAGTGACATACTAGTATCAATTTACTTTGTAATTTTTAATAGATATTTTTTTTAATAATTGTTTTCTTTTGCCAATTTATTTTCATAAATTGAAAGTAGTATGCGTGATACGTAAAATGAGAACCTTCATGCATATCATCATACAGCGAAAATACTATAGTATCAACTTACTTATGTTAGTCATATAACTTCAAACGATTTTTAAACGAACTTTAGAACATTTTCATGTTCAAACCAAAAACAACAAAACAAAGGTCGCAACGCACAAAAACCTTACAAATAAAAAACTACAACATCAATGACAAAAAGTCTTTGCAACTTGTCTGAAGCAAGTCATCTTTTAAGGAACGTAAAGCAACTAAAAGGGATGTCTTAAAAGGATCTTTTAATGCGTCACAGGACCAGTGACGGGCTATTGATCAAATCATTTCGTAGCTACATTTTTGCCGATAGATGTTCCGTCAATTTTGACCCAGTTACACAAGGGTTGACGGGTTACCGTGCCGGCTTTGTAATGCGTGGTGTGCGGTTTGACTCCGGGAATGTCACTGGATGTTTGGGGAATGTGATAAGGGGAACAATGGAATGTATTGAATCTTCATTGATAAATATTTATGTTTGCATGGATACCTCGAAGTACTTAGGCTGTTAAGTGTTATGTTGTAAATTGACATTTTGTGAATGTTAAGACAATCTCTATGTAGCTAATGGATATTCTCTTAAAATAGTCCTTCACTGGTTTCCGGTTTCAAACTGTTTTCGCAATGATATTAATATTATGTAGTGTTTTCAATAAATTATTTTATATTTTTGTCAAATTCTTTCTCTGTGATCTTCCACTTTCAAATGTATGGACTAGCAATGTTTATAGCTTATTATTTTCCAAGTGACTTATAACTCAAAACATGACTAAAAGTTTGCAACTAATAAAATAACTTGCTAGCGATTAAATATTTTCGCGACTATTATATTAAATAAGATTCAAAACTAAGGGTGTCATAAAAACTAAAAACTAGCAGCTGCGTTTAGGCACAGAATAGATAGTACTTCGTAGTTTAGGTAGCAAATAAACTATACAAGTCAATTGAAATATTAGCCGAGGAGCTATAAGTAATGACTTGGTGACTAATAATGTTAGTAGTAGGTTAGGTAGGTAGGTTATGTTAGGTTTTCTTGTGACCCTGTACCCAAAAATACCGTCAACTTGGCTTAAAAGACTGAAGCGTCTTATTGACATATACGAAACACTTCATTTTAGATAAAATGCCGCTCAGTATTAATAAATAATTAGCCAAATATTGAAATTTGTATTATTTATGAATGCCCATTTTCTATTTTTTATTCATCATCAAGTTTCCGCTTAGATACTAATACAGTTAGCAAAAAAAAAATACTGTTAGTTTAAATTAAAACGAAGCTAATAACTGACATATTAATATGCTAACTTTTACTTATTACGATACTCCTTATTAGCTGCCAACCATTATATATGGTACCCACTCTAATTATTTTTGAAACTTGTATTCGTTTTACTTAGATGCTGCATTAAATACATGCCAATGTTTATTAATAACACCTCGACTTTTGTTATTGTGCCTCCAAAACTATATTAATAATTTCGCAGGTGATTTGATGATTAAAAATATGCCTTTCAAATTTAAAATATCCAGTTTACCCGTTGTTTGGTTCTGAAAGTAATATTCTTTTACATAGCACTACTAACTTTATTGGGGTACAATTTCTTTCACTATATAATCCTACGAAATCGCAGGCTCTTTGACTTCTTACTACCAAATAATGATTTTCTTCTAATAAGCATAAGCTACACATACAGATTTTCCTTACCCTTTCCTTGGCTAAGAGAAAGGTTTCTTTACCTTTATTTTAAGGTATTTGCCAAACAATCCCGACCTACTTACAGGAGATGCCATTAAAAATCCCATTAGGTTGCGATCAGAGATGTCTGTCGAAATCACTAGCAATCAATGGGTCGCATGTATGACGTCGATATGTCGGCACTGGATACTAGAAGTGACTAAAAAGAGAAACTTTGTTTTATTGCAAATACCGGGAGGTGATTCAACTGTGATTTGCAGGACAATAAGTTGTAGCTGTTGATTGATAATGGGGTCTGGTAGGTGCGGTTTCAATAACCAATTTGTGACAGAGTTAAACATGACATGAAAATTATCTTTTAAACAAATTTAATGTATCTGCTGTGAGGTAATGGCATCCTGAACCCTAGTTATTTAGACAAGAAAGAAGTTAGATGGACGTTACAAAAATAGCTATGTTTAGAGCAGTTTTTATGGTTCTGACAAGTTTGCCTTCCTTTTTATTTTAGAATATTATTTGAAGAAATTAATCCAGTATCCAGTGGCACTTTATAATCGACCTACAAAAAACCTCCAGACAACAATTTGTGGATCACATAAAGTAATGTTTCGTGTGGGAAATTAATCGCACCAGCGACCCTCGGCTAAAACCACTCCGCCATTCAGAGAGTCATTAAGAAAATTACTAATGATACTTGTTAAGTACCGACATGTCAAAGCTGATATGGTGTGCCATCTATACATACAAAAAATTAAATTCTCTTTTATTCTACTCAAAAATCTGCCGAATGGATTCACACTTTTCTTTGGTAATAATTGTAGATACCAAAATCTACGATTTTTACTAAAGAAAAGTGTGATTCCTGAGACAGGTTAAGGTGAGCAATTCACACAGCCCACCTGTGTCTAGTCAGTAGTCACCAAAGTCTACTTATGTAAAAAGATATCTTTCTTTTCTTTTTTCTTTTAAAAAAGGCAACTCCCGCACTAGGACTAAAATCCTGTGTCGCGGGGGACTTTACAAACATACAATTAACGGACACAGTGAACACCCATACTCGAAACAACAATTTATGAATCACAAAAAGTGTTGTGTCGATAGAAAGATATCGTCTTCATGATGCCTAAAGCCTTTTACATCTCTACAAGAAAATATCACACGCATCTATATCTTTAATTCCGCGCTCCGATCGCAGTTTTATAGCGTCGGACGTTCATTATGGTAATAGGGGGTTTGGTTTCAGCTTCCCCTCGTCTGTCACTGGGTTCTAGTGATTTTTGAATCCAGTGACGCCCAGTGACGTATATACACGTCGAACGAACGATTGATGGTTTGCGTACGTGGATTTTTTGTTCTTGAAACTATTGGATTTGTTTTTGGCAGGCGATTTAGATGGGCTTTGTTATAGATCCGCCTAAAATAAATAATATTAACGACGAGAATGTATAGGATAAATAGCACTTTTGTGGAAGTTATGCTGATCCTACAATAGTTTTTAAATGTGTTTTAACTAATTCACTGTCCAACGAGAGACGCAAATAAAAATAAATTGTGAGGGATCAGATATGATTCAAGGGACAGGGAACATGTTTATCAAATTCCTGACGGAAAAGCCGCGAGTACCTAGTAGAGTAGCTAGAAGATAACAAAATGTTTCCACTCAATTATGGTAAACAACGACTGGCTATTATTTATTACATACAACTGGCTGGCTATTATTATATACAAGAACGCACTTGAAGACTTTCAGAGATATTTCTTCAAACAACGTCCAGTTTAATACACATAGACTCACGCCTGTTTCCCGGAGGGGTAGGCAGAGACTACGGAACGCCATTTGCAACGATCCTGACATACCTCTCTTGCTTCATCTACTCCCATCAAGTTTCTCATGCATGCTCTTCTGTTTAGGGTACTTCTGACCTGTCCTTTTTTAGGATGTCTCTATAGCCTCTATAGTTTTTGCAGTCTTGTTGCGAGCCTTTTCCTTTATAAAGAGGCACAACTACAGCTGTGGCCCAGTCATTAGGTACTCGGCCGGTGTTCCAGCACAAGTTATATAACCGCTGCAACTGACCAACTATGATGCCCTGTCCAGCCATCAGCATTTCGACTGTAATCCTATCATATCCTGCAGCATTACCTACTTTCATACTTCCCAGTGCCTTCACGATCTCATCCACGCCAATAACGCTTTCATCATTGCTATCGTTACAATTTATTTCATCGATCGGTGTCTCTATCGCCGTTCTTTCAAATAACCCTTCAAAATACTCTTTCCATCTCTTCAGCACGCACGATTCACCATTCACTATCCTTCCATTCTTGTCCAGTTTAATGTGATAGAATAAAAATAGTTTTAGAACTTATACAAATAAATTGCTAAACAAACATTATAAGATGATCGCGTTGCGTCTAGACGACGGGTTTTGCGTGATGAGAGTACGTTATAGTAGAAATCAAAATATTTATGCGGATATTCTTATAATAGCTTGCGTCGGTATGAAGTCAGTTATTTTTAATTTGATAAAACTTATTATATTTTATTTAATATTTTGAGTATGAATAAATAATATTGAATGTTGGAAATAGATCCACTCTAGATGAGTGGATCTATCCTCATATCTAATTTGATTGTACTATGGATGGTAACTTTGCAACATCTGGTAGCGAAAGTGTACTGAGAGATACTAGAAATCTTAATTAAAGGTAGGTACATACAACATTCATAAACTATACTAACATTTCTAGTCTAACCAGTTTTGTTGTAGTCTGATTTGTTGTAGTAGTAGTAGAAGTTTGATTTGTTGAAGTCTGACCCCAGGCACCAAGGCGAAGGTCTTAACCGGTAAAGGATTTAACCGGGATAAAGCAAGGAGGCAGCGATAGCCTAGTGGAGATACCAACAAACTGCCATGCAGAGGGTATCGGGTTCGAATCCACGGCGCGCACCAATGGCTTTTCGGAGTTTGTGCGTATTGAATTGTTAATTATCGCTTGTCCCGTGCCTCGGAGAGCACGTTAAGCCGTCGGTTCCGGTTGTCATGAAGATCTTTGATAATCGTTACTGGGCGTCAGTACCTTCTAATAAACTGACACTAGTCTAAACCATGGAATATCGCTATCCCTTCGGGTTGCGGAGGTCAGATATGCCTATCTGCACCGTCCGCTTCCAACCGCTTTACCGCAGGACCTTTATTACGTTTAGATGTATATGAGAGGGATAATGATCCACCGAATCTTATATTATATCCTTCATAGATTATTATACTACAACATGCAGTGGCTCTAAGACATCAGCTTCCTAGCTTTCATCATCCTCTTAGCGTTATCCCAGTTTCAATCTGGGGTCCGCTTACTAGTCTAACCGGATTTGGCTGAATATTAGCTTTTCCACGGAGCGACTGCCTCTCTGACCTCCGCAACCCGAAGAGGTAGCGATATTCCATGGTTTAGACTAGTGTCAGTTTATCTAAATGGTACTGAAGCCCAGTAACGACTGTCAAAGATCTTCATGACAACCGGGACCGACGGCTTAACGTGCTCTCCGAGGCACGAGACCGGCGATAGTTAACAATTCAGTATCACGCAGTCTGCAAATAAAATAGAAAAAATAGGATAGCAATAAATAAACGCTATAATCTATCTGAAAACGATTTAATATCTTTGTAATAAACAAGACAGCTGTAATAAAAAGTAGATAAACTTAATGAAAAACAATCATAAATAAACCGTTTGTTCATTTGTGGAGTAGACACATTTATTAGTTGGATAGCATCGTTTACGGTATTTATAACAAATAAAAAAAATACTTTATTATGAACTCGCTGCCATATTTCTTTCCACACAATTACGCGGTTTAGGGCAGCCGAAGTATTGGCAGAATATTTGCGGCTAATTGTAAGCTGATATAATTTAAATAACATTGAACACAGTTTTACATGTTCTACTGTTTTCTCCATTTTCATGTAAAAAGCTGATTGTAGAATTAGACAAATGTTATTGTTGTAGATAGTATGTACATCATATATTAAACTTTTCTATTAAGTAAAACGCCGATGAAATACCGATAAAATATTGCAAATTATTTTGAGGCTGAAAGCGAAATATCAAACGATATACAACTGTAACTGTATGGAAGCAGCTTTTGTGGTCGTAATGCCCTCTAAATGCTGCGCCGAATGTTGCGGAACAGAAATATGGACCATGCAGGATAAATTCACGTTAATATTTACTTGCATTTTAATTAGATTTCAATTTCAATATGTAGTTGAGTATGTTCAGATAGCGCGAACTGTTTGTTCGCGCTATCGAAACATGTCGCTTAAGGAAGTATTGAATTCAGTAATAAGAGAAACTTGGAAGCCTAGCCCGAGTTTTTGTGTTATAATATTACTTCGGGTTACCCTCCGACAATTTTTTCGTACAATTTATTGTGAAGTCACATGCAGTGGTGTGATACGGTACTATTTGTCATTTTAGGGTTCACCCGTGGCGGGTACAACTTGTCCAATAATGTTCAATTTGGACGCCGACTTTACTTTTGCTACTGTTCACATTTTTCGGTAATTAGGGCTCAGACACGCATGGCTGAGGCAATTGTACGCTTATCATAACAATCTTAAATGGCATGATAGAATTTTTCGTGAGGTATGCTCTAATTTGGTACAGGCTTCATCGCATTAATAGCGGTTTTATTCTAGTAGGTAAAATAGTTACATCGCGAGTTTTTCTATCAAGAAGAGTGGTAGAAAAATCTGATTGAAAGTATATGGCTTTTAAATATATTTTTTCTGCGATTACAATGTGATATGTTCTGCTCAATTTTACGTTTCCTGTTGACATTTTTACTGCTTATGATGGTGCTAAACTTTTTTTTTTTTTTTTTTGGTATCGGGTTGGAAAATCCTCATGGAGTCCCTCCGCCCTGGGGGATGGGCGAAGGGGACTGTCAGACTCTTACTGACTAAAAACCAACCCGTGTGCCTCATGTACCCGTGTGTCGGAGGGTCGGGTTTCGCCCAAGCATACGTCGCAACCCCCCGACGGGTATTAGCCCGCCAGATGGTCAGGCGAGCCCCGAACAAAACCCCCTTGGCGGCGGATTAAGGTGTTGGGCTCCGCCGCCAAAACACCCAGCAGCCGCAGAGGATAGGGAGGACGGCAACGCAACACCGCATCTCCTCTTCCTCTGCGGCCCCACCGCGACGCATCGAATGGTGCGCCCCCATTTGGTCGCGGGAGATAGGGCGCGCGGCAACGCAACACCGACACGCCTCTCCTCCCGCGACCGCACCCGACTGCGAGGGACAGACAGAACTGTCCCCCGCACCCGCACCGTTGGACGCATCCTACGCAGGCCCCGTCAAGCCCACGCGAAGCGTCCCCTCCTGGATCCCTCTTAGCTTCACCGCGGGTCACCAATCCACGGTTACTGAGCCCCCCCACCACGACAAGGTGGAGATCCCACGGGGGGGATGATGGTGCTAGCCTAACTTCTTGTTATTATGTTTATAAGTCTCAAATACATGTGTGAAATCAATGTTGTTGTATCTACTTTGATGGCATTTTTATTTGAACTAATTATTTGTTAAATTTATGTACACAAAGTATAATTCTAAAGTTGATCTACATGCCATGGGCACCTTCTTTCATTCTACCTCATGCCAATTATAGTTCAGAGGGTGATAAAAATTAAACTAGTGTTATTGAGTTCTGTATGATTCAAAACTGATTACACCGCCGCAATTGCGCGTGCGCGTGCACGTCTACAAAAGAATAATAGAGTGAATTATATACTGGAGACAAAACGCAAATTAACTTAAAAACTAATTTTCATGGTATATTGTGCTGTCTTTTTTGCCACAAATATGATTCATTATCATAGACACAAAATTAATAAGAGCTATATTTATCATAGACACAGGGCCGGCTAGGCTTCGTGCCAACACGACAGGCCTTAACAAAAAACATTCACTTAGTCATAGCTTAGGAAATTGATTACGTAATTTATACGCCATGACTTATTTTTTTTTTTTTTTTTTTTTCTTTATTTAAAGAGGCTTGATCACTCAGTGATCATGTCGCCTCCATAAGAGATTACAAGTTATTAAAATATACACATATTACAAACTAAGGTCTACATTTAAGTGCACAGTTAACTATTTTATACAAGCACTTTGCCTTTTCTGACAAAGGATTAGCCAAAATGTTGTTACAGACTCCTAAAGATCTCAAAAAAAGCTTCTCCTTGAATTCAAATTGTTTTCTCTCAACCTCGTTCCGTACGCACTCCACCAAGATGTGATATACAAGCCATGACTTATGAAGGACAAAGAAGTTGTACTGGTATTATTATTCTTTGATCTACTATGCTCCGTTCATCTAGAAATCAATCTAAAGACAAATACTCTATCTATCTTTAGCTTTGTAGGTTGCGATTCGATTTAGGAATTTGAATTTTATGATCATTAATATCAATTTTAAATTGTCATTCGTTAATCGATCTTAGGTTCATCGAAAATCGTGGCGATTTTCACAGTGCTGAAATATCTAGATACTCAAAGTAAATGCTACCCTAAAAAAACACAATTCGGTTGCCTGTCGAAAGGTCGGTGTAGCTCCAACTATACCTTTACCAAGTCGCTCTTTGGTGGTTGATATATCGATATCGGGATCGAGTGATCTAATGTTGATATTCTATAAAAGGACAGTATAGCAGCTCAAGTAGATTTCGATAAGATGTCGAAAGCAGCCTGCTTAATTTCGACAAAGAAATCGTCGTTAAGTCGCTTAGATATGCAGTCAATCTCAGAAATACCTACTAAAACGCTTGCTTGTGTGTGTGACTGTAAGTGTAGCATCTATTAATCGTCTGTCGAGACTATTATTATATATCAATCATTGAAGCAATTGTCTGTCTGTCTGCAGGTTTACCTTTGAGTATACTAATGATTATCTCATCTATTGATAGCTCTGTCAATGAGTTTATTAAGCTATTCAATTCTACGATATTCGTCTGCATGAGAGTAAGGGCTCCCACACATAAACACGATACGACGTTGCGTCGTGCAACGATGCGCCGTCGTTTCACGATAACGCCTTCTTTACGGTATGTGGGATGTAGCAACTGATCGATTTCAAAACAGTAACAACTGCGGATGAACACACGAAATCCGTCATGCACGTTCGAAATATAGTTGCTACATCCCACATACCGTAAAGAAGGCGTTATCGTGAAACGACGCCGCATCGTTGTACGACGCGACGTCGTATCGTGTTTATGTGTGGGAGCCCTAAGCTATTGTATTTGATTATCTTTGTGTGCATCAGATATCTATATTTCGTCTCTGCTGTGGTCATCAGCAGTTCTGATACGTCATCTCGGCTGGGCGACGTCGTATTTAGGGCTTGACAACTGGTTCATCTGGCAACATGAGGTAAAGTTCTGGTATACAAGGACGTAAGCATGAGGACTACCAGCTGTAATTATGCGTAACTGTAAGTTAGTTCGCGCACCGCAGTTCGTGAGCTAATCTTGAAGCAAGGCAATTACGTTACAATTTCGGGTGGCGCAAAAGTAATGACCCTATTTGGCTCAGCTACAACTTCGTTTCTAAATTAGAAAACTAGAATTAGTTTTTTAAATATATACATGGTGTCACAAGACCCATCACCAAGCCGAAGTCTACTCGTCGTGGACATTAGGTATGCCAAGTCATACTAACCAAAAAGAATACCTGGGAAACGAATTTTTATTTAAGTTTTCACATTTTTCAAACCGCAATTAAAAGCGCGCGTGCAATGCTCGAAATACCTACTTATCAATGAGGTCATAGGTCACCTAAAGAACATATTGGCGGAGTAAATGTATCGTTTATGTACCTAATTATAAAAGTTCCATATTAACTTTGAGCCTTAATATTTCCTGAAGCAGTAATTGCCCAGGTATGGTGCCGAAGTAAAAAATGTTCGTAGTGATTGGTACAACATGGGATTTCAGTTTTCGTTAAGGGTCTTTTTACACCCTGTATATATTTGTGCCATGAAATTTAGTTGCATTTTTATTTTAATATGATGTCTATTAAATGTTGACCTCCAGAGTTGAAGCACATTTGAGCCCTATTTATGACATTTTCCATAACTAGCCGTAATACTTCCTGCGATATGTTTCTTATTTCTTGGTGTATGTTTTCTTTTAAAACTGCGAGTGTCTGTGGTTTCTTCACATACACCCGAGATTTCAAATAACCCCAAAGAAAGAAGTCTGGACGCCACACCATACAATTACTTTTAGTGGATGTAAAGGTGTTTGTTGAATAATACGCGGATTTTCAGTGCCCCAGAAGCGAGTATTCTGCTTATTAACATGCCCCGAGAGATGGAAATGCGTTTCGTCACTCATAATCAATTTTGAAGAAAAATTATCCTCTTCAAGGTTGAGGTTTATGACGCGATTATTCCACCTTCTTGGGGAGTTAAGCGGTCCATGATTATCTTTTAGTGAATTTAACATTTTATTACTACATAATTTTCAATATCAGAATGACAACAGATGTCATAAAAAATATAAGGAATTTCTATAGGGTCATTACTTTTGCGCCAACCTGTACAATGAGCAAACGGCTTGAGCTGATCGATGACAGTCCACCAGTATCCAGTATTTTACTTTTTAGAGGTAATTTAAATTGGTTTCACAAGCAGAAGTCGCCTTTAAGCAAGTAAAGTACATAACATATTTTTCCTACGTTGTTCTACACCCTGTATCTTCCATCCAACGGCACCCTCAAACATTAAACCTAGTCACATCTTTTTTCATCAAACAAGATTAAAATATCTTTTATCTCCGTCACTCAATCCGGTCGAAAATCCTTCAAGATGTCGTCTACGTCTATTAATAAAGATTTCCTTAGTAGCGGCTCCTGTAAGGACGAATATCCACTGAAGCTTTGCAAGATAGATAAGCGGAGTAGAAAAGATAATAATATCTTAGGAAAACACACACACACACACACACTTACGAGCAACTGATCCCTGCAGGCAGAGCCTGCGCTTTAGTAGGCAGATAACTGATAAACAAGCTCGCATATTATTTTTTAAATACATTCCTTATAAATAAATTGCGCTCAGAGATTGAACCAGATTGGTTCAATATGTGTGTGCTAATCTTATAAAATGAACCATAGGAGAAGTCTTCGTCAGTAGTGGACTGATACAGTCTAATGATGATGATGAGGAATTTTATAACATGTGTCCTGGTTTCATCAAACGACATAGGCTTAGCAGTTATGTTCACTAGCCAATAGATCAATAGGCCAGACAGCCACCAAAAGTATAAATTTTGATTTCCTAGCTTCGCTCAAGTGTCTATTGTTGGATATTTTTCTCTCACCGCTCAGGTCTCACTCATCTTTAATAGGTTCGTTACCTTATGCGCTGAAGCGACGAAGTCTTTGACGCAATCACTCTGCTTATAGTGAAGCATAAATATAAGCGAAGTGCTTGAGTAAAATTGAACTGAACCTGATAGAAACCTCGTCTAGATTAATGGAACCAAATTAATTTCAGGGAATTTAGTCGACAAGTTATACCGTTTAGTCGTTTATTTAATAAATGTGAAGCGATGTGAAAGTGAACAATGGGTATGGTCAATATTCAAACAAAGGACACTAATAACAACCAGATTCGACTCAGCAATTGTTGATCATAGAGCGTGTTAAAGGGTCGGCGCAAACGGGCCACCGACCACAGCCACTGGGGGCCAGCGAAAGCTATTTAACACACTTTTTCATATATCTTACTTCTGTAGCGAGTGGCCGCCACCGGCCACACGTGTGCGGCGCGTCTATACAAAATTTATGAAAAAAGTGTGTTAAGTGGCTGTCGCTGGCCACCAGTGGCTGTGGTCGGTGGCCCGTTTGCGCCGACCCTAAGCCGTATGTGGATCGAACCCACAACACTTGGCGCAATAGTCTACTATTCCGCATTTCGCCGTCTACGGCGACGCGCCTCGCCAATTACTAAGTACAACGTGCAGTCATCAATAAAAAAATATACTTGTACCTATACGTATTTCAAACATCGGCAATAGGCTTGTGTCCACTAAGAATAAATCGGTTTGATTGTAGTATCTATAGATTTATTATGATTTTAAGATGTCAATAAAGTTTATTATTATAAAATGGTAAGATTATTGTTATTTTTAGGATTCTAAATCTAAAAAATAATGTATTTATTCTTGTGACAGTGAACACCAATCAGAGAGCATTACGTCAAACAGTACTGTTTTCCGCCATTCATGTTGTTGACGTTTTAGTAGTAAATACAACTACGAACCAATCGCTTATTACATTTTAGGACACAAGCCTATTCATTTCGTAAAATTGGCGTTTGCTACCCAACGATACATTGACGAATTGTTATCCAATACTTCAAAACCTTAACCCCATGGCTCTTATCGTTACATATTATGATATGGCCCCAATTTGCCGATACAAAATACCGATACAATGTCGGCAAATACGCCGCTGTGTCCGAACCCCCCCCCCCCCACTTATCTGATTGTGACAGTGTTATGTTATTTACTTTATGAGAGCTGGGGACTGACGGGACTGTCATATACTACGGGTATGATGGATAAATAATGTAGATATGTAGCTGTGTTATACAGGCTGTTGATTTGCATTTGTAAAATATTTTAAGGGGTGAATATAGTACTATAAGTGAATACAAATACATGAAAAAATATTAAGACACTAAAAGTTAAAAAAAAAATTTCGTCTACATAAACTTTGAAAATGAACTCGGTGTATTGACCGCCGTCGCCGCTCAGCTGATCGCCATTGCAGGTGCCTAACACACACAAGCACACGTACCCACAGTGACTGCCCTATACAGTCTTATTCTGATTCATGTAGTTTTGCAAGTAGCATTTGAATGAAAATAGAGTCTTATATCATCGCACACTGTTTAAAATAATTTTAGGGGAATAAGTATACTGTCTATGTTGCATTATTAAAATATTTTGCAAATGCATATCATGTATAATATGTATGTATTTACAAAAAAAAAAGTATATAAGTATGTTTATCCATTATCTAGTACCCATAGTACAAGCTCTGCTTAGTTTGGGACTAGATGGTGCTGTGTGAATGTGGTAGATTATTATTATTATAGTGCCCGGCAACGGCAATAGGCTCGCCCCCTATTACGTGGGACCTAAAAAATCATGGCCAAATGTGGGTGTAATACCTATTGCGCCTCTGCCTACCCTTTCGGGGATACAGGCGTGAGTGAGTGAGTGCATATCAACACCTTTTATAAGGAAAATTGAGGAAACACAGGATAACGAGTATAAGTTACTATACTGAGGTGACTTCGGAGATGGGTTAGCATTTGGACATTACACATTTTCTTATCTATTGTAAATGTATGAATACATAAATGATGGCTATGAAATCACAATTATCTTTAAACAGTGCAATGCAGCACATCTCATGTCAACTTAGGTAGTTTGGTCAAACTGTCTATCTCTCTCGCAAAAATCTTTGAATTATCAACCTTAAAGTTACTGGCCACCTTGTATGGGCCGTTCTATAAAGGGTTAAGAACCTTTGACTTTGTGATTCAATTGACATCGAATTTATTAAAGTCTCATGCCTAGCACTTGAACACTATCAACTTATCCGACTTAACCATCGACAACCTAACACATGACCTAAATAAATCCCAAACACATGTATGTATTTCTTTACCGGCACGAGTTTCCAATTTTCCAGCTCATTGCTGCCACCACTTCGCTAGAAGTTTTCATTAACATTTCGCATTTACTCCATCAGACCATTAAGGTGTCCATAAAGAGAGACACTCCACTCTGAGTACCAGCGTAGGTAATACCTATCTTCTTAAATCTCGACCGAAGTGAGCGCAGGGTGGGATTTGGACGAGTGACTTGGGAAATGCAACTGTGATTGGTTTTTGTTGGAAAATTGTGTTCCTATGCGTAGCTGAGTAGATAATTATATAATGTAATAATAAATAGTATTAGTTAATTATTTGGTGTTCTCTTAAAAGTATCTTAGATTTAGCTGTTAATTAATTAAATTATGTAATTAATAGCCTGTACCTCTAGAGTAAAAAAAATATTTTTATTAAAAAAAATGTCAAATTATCAAGGTGGAAAATTTATTGCAGGGAAGAAAAGTATCCAAACAGCTAAGCTGATATAAACATTTCCAAGTTCCAATTAATGCAATTGACACAGAAGCAAAAAATACTTGAATAAAAATTAAACATGTATTCCACGAGTAACTACGACCGACTTTAGCGCTACGAGCGAGTTTATGGTCATAAACGATTTCGTAGTGTATAAACATTTCCAAGTTCCAATTAATGCAATTGACACAGAAGCAAAAAATACTTGAATAAAATTAAACATGTATTCTACGAATAACTACGACCGACTTTAGCGCTACGAGCGAGTTTATGGTCGGAAACGATTTCGTAGTGTATAAACATTTCCAAGTTCCAATTAATGCAATTGACACAGAAGCAAAAAATACTTGAATAAAAATTAAACATGTATTCTACGAATAACTACGACCGACTTTAGCGCTACGAGCGAGTTTATGGTCAGAAACGATTTCGTAGTGTATAAACATTTCCAAGTTCCAATTAATGCAATTGACACAGAAGCAAAAAATACTTGAATAAAAATTAAACATGTATTCCACGAGTAACTACGACCGAGTTTAGCGCTACGAGCGAGTTTATGGTCAGAAACGATTTCGTAGTGTATAAACATTTCCAAGTTCCAATTAATGCAATTGACACAGAAGCAAAAAATACTTGAATAAAAATTAAACATGTATTCTACGAATAACTACGACCGACTTTAGCGCTACGAGCGAGTTTATGGTCAGAAAAAGATTTCGTAGTGTATAAACATTTCCAAGTTTCAATTAATGCAATTGACACAGAAGCAAAAAATGTTCTTAATATATAAAATCCTTGCGTTACTGACTGACTGACAGACACGCAACAGCCAAAACTATTGGGCGCAGGAAGCTGAAATTTGGCATGTATGATCCTTGGGAACCGTAAGGGGGCACTAAGAAGGGATTTCCCGAAATTCCCACGGGATCGGCCAAAGCGGGTAAATTAAAAAAAAATGCAGGCGTAGCTGCCGGCGTCCTCTAGTATTTGAATAAAAATTAAACATGTATTCTACGAATAACTACGACCGACTTTAGCGCTACGAGCGAGTTTATGGTCAGAAAAGGATTTCGTAGTGTAATGCAATTCTTTAAAGCATACCTCAATATCAACCTTAAAATCTTTTGAGGTTTCCATACTCAAAAAGCAGATATCTGAGGTCTTTTTTTTAACATTACGTGCTAACACAAAAATAAGCACCTTACGTATAAAAATCTCACACCTGAATAAATAAAACAGCGTTGAATCCGAATACACGCTCGCTGCAACGTCCCACGCCGGCTCTGTGCGGCGTTCCCTCAGGACGTTTTACTGTTATTGCCGCTCAGTGAAAGCTTAAATATATGGTCAGAGGTAGATTTCTTTACTCACATGATGTTTGCGAATTTCTTGAACATATTCGCTTTAATTAAATTGTCTTGTTCCGCATTTTTGCTCCTTATCACTTGTCAAATAAGAAGCACTTCTTATGTTTGGTGAATTTGGGTTTCTAATGTTGTGATTGGTTTTAGTTTATTAATTATTACTGCCTACCTCACTTTTAAGTACCTACACATGTAAGTTTTAGTCCGAAAGCGATTGCATTTTTTCAGCGAGAACCTAGATATCCACCGCTATTGGTGCAGATAACACATTACAACATATTTTGAATTGAGTTATCTTAATGAAATATCATACAAGCTTTCAAAGGGACGGATCCAACTGTAAATAATTAAAACAAAAAATAGCAAATCTTTGAATAATAAACTACCGATCCTTTTTGATCTATTTTCCATCCAAGAAAGATCGAAAATACATTACTCTGTCAGTAATTAATTGACCGAGGTGATCACTTGGCCATCTGTCCAAAGAACCCAGGTTCCTATATACCAAAGGGGCCATTTAAGTTCGTTCTGTATATCACTTTACCTTTTGTGACTCAAGATAACTAACTATAACAAAATATAACTAAGATATTGATAAGAACGATATCATAATATAACGGATATGTAGAACATTTAAGATATTAAGTTACATAAATTAATTGTGATGCAATTAATCATTCTCGTCAATATTTAATAACTTCCTTCTTACGGTATCGGTAATAACACCGTAACAATAAAATATATCTGCCTCATGTCCCTTCCAAGGTTGATTTCACTTCAAGCATCGTATAAGCATTTTTATTACACGCGAGCCGAGTACCATCGTCCTAATAACATTAAGATACCACAAATGAAACGTAAGGAATCACTGCCATGGAACAAAATTCTCAAACCGTCGTTACATATTGACAGACCAATCGAAAATCTATATTAATAGTCGAATCGGAATCCAGAAATAACCATCATAACTTGACCTTTCCGTTGCTAATATTGAACTTGCTATCCGTAATATCTGAACGTTTTTGGAGACCAATGTTCGCTGGTAACGGTTCATTGTTCATATAGCTGACGTTGCATTCAGAGGATTATTGTCCTGGACCAAATTTACCGGGGGAATCTGAGACGGTAGAAGGTTAATTTAGGAATAAACGGTATTTTGGCAATCGAACGGAATTATTGGCGATATCATCTCAGTATTTAGCTCTGAGAAGTTCATTGTGATTTTGATTTCGGATTTCTGATTGTATGCAAGAAGATTGTACATTGGTTTTGTGAAATGTTTTATAACAACAAATAGTATTGTTCATTATTATTTTCTCGATTGGATATATATATAAGTAATCTGGAGCACGGAGTATTCCTACGTGATTGCCGTAGAATGTATTGGTAAAATACTTTGCAAAATTAGTCTTGATATTTAAGCATAGTCGTGACGAAAAGCAAGTTCGTGACATTGCACAACAAAACAAGATAAAAAAAAAATTACAGAGTTTATTTTTAGGCTTGCTAGAAAAATATTATGTTATTAATTATTACAATGTTTATTCATTTTCAGCAGTCTATCGCTCATTATAATGTCATATGATCCCCAAAGACATTAAAACAATACAAGAAATACACTGTACACAATCAGACTTTGATCACATTACACCAAGAGTAGTTGACTGTGTATTGCGATTACTAATATGTATTTTATGACCACAGATACCTACGTTTGTGCAAGTGCACAATTTGCCTGTTTTCTTTAATAAATCGTCCTCCATGCTGCATCAGACTTGTTTTATACTTCGCAATGCTTACACTCTTATTTCTCATAGAAGTAACCGATAAAAAAGATTTGAGAAGAAGAAAGAGTTGTCGGGTTTAAGAAATGAACGATTCGCGAAACATGTTTTACTCAGTCAAATTCTAACGCATTAATTTCTATTACTGCAGCCTAGTACTAAATAACTAGCTTACACTAATACCACTTATAAACCCTCATTAAACCGACTTCCTATCTGATTTACTGCCACATCGTGCCATCAACCAAAACCCGATCCTAGTAGCTTGTAAATAAAATACACAATTCAACAGAATTATCTCTTAAGTATACTAAAGTTCTTGGTAAGATTTTGTCCAAGACGACCAGTGTAAGTTGGCCTCGTATGTCTCATAAAATGTTCTGTCGTTAGTGTGTTTACATTACTCTAAGAGGTCAGACATGATAGGTGATAAATAGTGATAATGTAGTACTGGAGAATCCCGGAGGACGTTTAACACAGTATTTGGACCTTACACTCAAACCCCGTAATTGTTGGGGATGGTTTGGTGCCTATTTTGTTGTATACGTTGGCTTACAGAGTGAATTATTTAGTTGACCATTGCTAAGCTCCGTCCGTCCCGAGTAAAATGAAGATGGGCTTAAAGTTTGACTTTGTTTGTTTGTGTATAGGTATACATCAGATAATTCTTTGAAAGTTACTAAAAATGGCTATCATAAGAGTTAGGACTTTCGAGAATGATAGCTACATATTAGAGAACCCTTCCAACAATACCAATGTCTCTACTTAGTTCAGATACGACTTGATCATTATAAATACCACCATACATCACCGAAACATCTGCCTCTAAACCTCACAATAACTAAATTACTAAATAAGCATGAAACATCTTATATTAATACTAATATTAAACTTACGGATTTTTTATTAACACACTAGATGATGCCCGCGGTTACAACCGCGTTATTTAAGGCTACTGCTCCGCTCCCGTGTCTCATAGCGTGATGTTGTATAGGCTATAGCCTTTCTCGATAAATGACCTATCTAACACTGAAATATTTTTTCAAATCGGACCGGTAGTTCCTGAGATAAGCGAGTTCAACCAACCAAACAAACAAACTCTTCAGCTTCATATATTAGTATAAGATTTTAGAATATTAATTTTTTAACCGATATTATGTTCCTGATGGCGGCTTTACTCCATTTAGAGTTAAGTTTAGCCTACACATGTCTAATTTTATTATAGCAAACCGTTTTTACCAGAAGTTGACACACACATATTGTAAATTAGGTACATCATCATACCTTATAGAATTAATACCTATACTGTAAACAACGTCTCCCGTAAGTTGTGCGCTCTAAAGGAACTATTCAGTACCGCCGCATTGTTGTCTAGTTTCGTCTTACTTCGTCTTTCTTACATCCCTGCCTGTCTGGCGAAGACAAAAGCATGAAGTTAAAACGCTTAGCGACATCGGACACATACATTGTAAGCTGAGTTGTAAGCTGTCGCAACTTATTTAAGTGATGGTAGTCTGAAGCACACTGAGTGCAAATGTTTATAAACTGGTGTTTTACGTAGTGCTGGTTAATGAAAGGATCTGACGTTAATCCAAAGGGTTGGTTGAGCGGGTATTGGTAAGTTTAGGGCCACGGAGCTACTGCTATCGGCAATAACCTCAATGTCGTGAATTAAACACCTTGCAGGCAATGCTGCGAATTGATACATCAAAGAATTATGCGCAGGTGAAAGTGTTTCCTGTTACTTTTAATATTTTTTGTAAACGGGGGTCAAAGGCTTAAGTTTTAGGTTTTGTTTCTGTTCGCTTTTAATTTCAGTTTCTAGTTACTATATTTTTGTAGATATTGTCTAGATTTTAACATGAATGGTGTGTATACCTATAATTGGCTCATCAATCATCAACATAACTTTTAACTTGTTTTAAGAAAAGTTGTATATGTATGCTGTTGGTGTACCTTATTTAAATAAAGAAATAAATAAGCTGAAAACCAGTGCTTGGTAATTCTCCGGGATCCAAGCATAAGCTGACGCTCAAACGTTTTGCTTTCAATATTATAGTTTATTTTGTAATTTATACAAATTTGCTGTAATACTGAAACCAATAAACTTTTATTATATTCTATTCTTATTCTATTCTATTCTTAAGTGTATTAAGATCATGCAAATTTTCCAAAAAATGTTTTTTACAGATATATAAAAAGCTAAAAAAATTCGAAATTAACTACATCGGTTATCAAAATTTTATTTTCGTTTATAACAAAATATCGTTGCTCACAGTCATGTTTTTCCCATCAACCGACAGTTTTTTGACAAGCAATTATATACCCGTCAATTTCATCACCCACATTGCTGAAAAATATTTCCGCGAGCAGACAATGCAGATCATCCCTGTACTCTAATCCTACAGCACTGAAACTGAAATGGTACTTTTATAAATAACTAGAGGATGCCCGCCGCTCCGCCCGCACATATTTTCCCGATACTGTGGGAATTTCGGAAAATCCCTTCTTAGTGCACACCCCTATGATCCCCAAGGAATACGCATGTTAAATTTCAGCTTCTTGCGCTCAATTGCCTTGGCTGTAGGTTATCAGTTAGTCTGTAACGCAAGAATTTTATATAAATAGAAGGTAGACTCACTGTGTCCCTTTCCAATACTAAGCGGATTGGGGCTTAAGCCCTGCCTTATTGTTTTCACAGCAATTGTCTACAGATTACTGTTATTTTTAGTTAATACCCCCAAAGTCTTCTTTGTACACAATTTGTTGAATGTAGATGAGTGCGAATTTACTGATTGGTTTGGTATTTGGGTCACGAGGAAAATGCTTGGAAATAAATATGCATTTGTTGTTGGTTTTGGGTTCTGTCGCTTTGTCTTGTTATGGCTGTATTATGTTCATGGTATGTTTATTTTAAATATTTTTCTGGGTTTTATTTTTAAATACCAGACAAATGTGAGATTGAAGAATTTGGAACAAAGACAAATAATAGGCCGTTTTAGAATTGCTTCCTCTTTATATTTTCTTTAAACTTTTATGCACGTTGAACGATCGAGATGATAACCTAACTGATTTTCTTAATACTTGTCTCGCTTTTACCCTGCTGTCCGTCACATTGGCATTAGGTATAACTATAGTTTCTTGGCCCCGCAATATTCATTAAAGCTCGACAACATAAAATTCATATTTGCCACGGGCCACAAAGCAAACAATATATTTTTATTTTTACATTTATCTACGACTTCCCTTGTAATTACAATCATGGGGCCCCAAAGCACTGTTGTATGCTAATATAATGTATCTCGAGTCTCACAGAAACCTCTGCCAAAAATACACGTGATCTTTGTGCTGCCCTTGTTAATCATTCGCAAACGTCGTTCTGACAAAATTATACGAATATTATACAGGACATGGCGGCCTCTGTTTCAGATGATCTGTGATGTTTTTTTTTGTGTAGGAGACTCGTTCTTTTGGGGTTTTAATAGTTGTGTAAACAGCTTTGTTTTGGTGTTTAAATGAAGATAGCTGTTTTTCAAGGCTTGCTTTTGTCAATGCACTTCATGCATATTGTTTGATCTTTTTATCTACACTATATATAATATTATAAAGAGGAAAATTTTTTATTTTTGTTTGTAATGGATTCACTTTTAGAAAGCTACATTATCTGCGAGTAACATAGGCTATAGAGTTTTCGGGTACGCGAAGTAGTTCCCTCAGGAGGCGGATGAAACCGCGGGAAACGGCTAGTTTATTATATTTGAGTTGTAAGTTGAGTTTGAAGCATGAATATGTCCAATTGGATACTTGACTTTGATTTCAAACTACGGTTTCATTTTCGTATTTGATATTTGCTTTAATCTCGAATTGATCGTTGATTGATAATTATTTACGAGGTCAAAATTTTGTTAACAATCGTTAAACTACTAATGAAATTTTATTAAAGTACTGGAGACAATGTATATAAAAGAACAAAGTATCACAAAAAGCAATTTTACATTAAATCTGACTAAACTTCAATATCATAAATATAAAAATACGATTTCATATGAATGACACATTGTTAATTTGTTTTGTTGCTACCTAACTGTTACAATATTTTATACAAAAGCGAGTTCATTATTTGTGCAACAGGATAGCTAGTTAGTGACGTTATATTGGAAACTATGATTGAACTCAGTTTTCAGCACACTTTCCTATTGACAGCATAATTTATTTTATGCTTTAAAGTACTTTGGTTGTTCGTTTTTTTTAATGGATTTAGGTTTTGCAGCAGAAATTGGTCATTTGATAGTTTCTCATGTATCATTGCAAATTTGAAACGATGGTGGGAGTTTTGTTCGGGATAAAGGTTACCACGGATGTTATTTATGTCACTGCTGACTGACCTGACAAATGTTAGCGAGAGAAAAGGACAGCGATTTTAACAGTTACATACGTAATGATGACATTCTCCATCGACTCACTGGCTTAACTTAAAGTAAGACAGACAACCGTCTTCTTTATAAAACCAGCACTAGATCAAATTTAAACACAATTCATAATACAAAAGAAAACTACCAACCCAATGTTTTTTCACGCTGACAACACTTAGCTAAATGCTAAAATCACGGCGTGAACAGCACACTATCGAGTGTAAGTACATAGTTACACGGCCGGCCCTCGTAAGTATCCCAGCGTTGTAGTCAACACGTAGTTGAATTAAAATACCTTGCGACCCTTTTTCATTAATAAGAGATCTTCGCCCCACACTGAATATTTATGCTGCGGGTTTGGTGCAAGTTCTTGTGGTGTGAGGATTTTTGGTTGGAAGTGTATTTCAGTTACTTATTTTTGAACATATCGTTAATAGACAGGGTTAAATAAATTATTGGCGTTTGCCTCAGTGTTGAAGGTCGACCTCTACGAATCACCATCGTTGTCCTATCATCGGCGGTGTGAATACGCAGACAGTAGTGATATTTGCTTAATTCCTTTTTATTGATTTTTCGGAATTTATATAATTAAGAAATATATATGAGACGCTTATTGTGTTGCAGGATTCGTTACGGTAAGGAGAGGTTATACAGGCAGTAGAGTACTAGCGAAATTTGTGTTTTGATATCAACCACATTCTAAAAAGAACCACAACTCGGTAGCAAACGAGCTGACAGCCCACCTAATATTAAGCGGCAAAGCCAAGGCACTGCTTGCCACGAGACGTATGGAGTACTTTAATGCTCAATAATTTCACTAGTATCTTTGTTTAAACTCGCCAACTTTTATGTATTGTACCACCCACCATTACAAGAGACGCGTGGCGGCGGTTACTTGATTTTTCCGATACATTTTCATGAGGTTAGGAGTAGACAGTGGACCTCTGTGCTGTGATTGGGACCCTAAACGTATTAACTCCATCTAGCTCCATCTGTTGTTCTCACTTGTTTTGTCTTTCACCAATGTGAAGTAAAATGTTGTATTGTAAGTGAGACTAGCAGGTTCTTTATAAAACTTTCATGTGAGTATTCCGATATTGTTATTTTCTTGTTCATTATTGCAATTGGCTGTGAATTAAAGGAATTGGCAGCTTTGAGCATTGGTAGATACGATAAAACTATTTGACAATTAAATTTTTGATAGCCAACGTGGGTATACAAACACTTTTCACTATACTTGTTTAAGTTTTATATGGCCACACTTTTATATCACTAGCATCGTCGTCCCAATAAACATCTCTTCTACATTCATCCCACAATGTATTCATTTTGACCGAGCATAGTTATGATGCATTATGCATTATTAAAATATGTATAATGAAACATTTTAGTTGAACGGTCCATTTACCTAGTATACCGATTCTTATCTATAGGAATCTGATTATAATAATACATTTATGTTCACCAAGTAATACTTCATCTATAAAAGAAAAGAATCATGAGATACATCTGCAAAGTACCAATACGTTAAGAAATGCCGTTCACATATCGGCAAAAATATTCCCAACAAGTTATCAGAGATGAAATAACTTCGCTATTACGAGGCAACGATCCTTCAACACAAAGTTGGTTGCTTTCAAGACCTGTCAGATAAAGGTAAGGAAACGTATCTTATTTTCATTTAACTTGCTACGTAAGAGATGGAAATGTTTACCTACTTACCTACCTACCTATGGGTACACTATTTATTTGAGCCTCAAGTGTAGTAGATGACCATTCTGGGGTGTACTTTTTGCCTTTTGTTGTACCTACCGGTGGAACAAAAGGTTACCTGAGTAAATATATAGAAGATTTGAACAACTAAAAGCTACGCTTAGTAAAAATACTATAAATGTATACATCCAGATACGTAGATTCGGCATTGTAGTACAGGTTCAGCCAAGCCTAAAAATCCAATCTATCCGTCGATAGAATGTTTGAGATCTATCAAAATCATTGCAATAAGCCTTTTTTCACAGCGGTGATATCCGGCAAATTGTCATATTACTTTTTTTTTTATTCAAATCAAATCAAATCGTTTCTTATACATTTTATTGCAATTATACAAAGCTTAAACGGTAATGGCTGCAATCATATAAACATGTCGATATGTGTCGTAGCCATTAACGCCTACATCCGAATACCTACATATAAAGTTGTAACAAAGGTAAGCGTTCACATTTAATATTTTAGTTTTAATCAAAGAGTTAAGTGTTTTAATTAATGTTATCTATGAATAGGATAATATTCTATAATTAAGGCATTGCTGTAGTTTATGTGTGTATAATTATGTCCTTTATATATATATATATATAAAGGACATAATTAAGGCAGCGATAGCCGAGTGGATATACCAACAGCCTGCCATGCAGAGGGTATCGGGTTCGAATCGTTCGAATCCTTGGCGCGCACCAATGACTTTTCGGAGTTATGTGCGTATTGAATTGTTAATTATCGCTTGTCCCGTGCCTCGGAGAGCACGTTAAGCCGTCGGTCCCGGTTGTCATGAAGATCTTTGACAGTCGTTACAGGGCGTCAGTACCTTCTAAATAAACTGACACTAGTCTAAACTATGGAATATCGCTATCCCTTCGGGTTGCGGAGGGCAGACAGGCAGTCGCTCCGTGGAAAAGCTAATATTCAGCCAAATCCGGTTAGACTAGAAAGCGGACCCCAGAATGAAACTGGGATAACGCTAAGAGGATGATGATATATATATATATATATGTTTTGTATGTATTTGTATGTAGGTATATAGAGTAGAGTTTATGAATAGGTATATATGTAGGTGTTCAGAGATATCTATATATTATAAGTTTATAACTGTTACACCTACAACTACCACTATTTTCCTACCAATAATATTTCCATCCAAAGGTTGCCTGGTAGAGAACGCTATTAGCGATAAGGCCGCCCATTGTACTTCTCTTATATTGTATGATATCCTATGTTGTATAAATTTCTGGTGTACAATAAAGCATAAAATAAATAAATACTTGATACTCATTGGTAATAGGTATTTTATATTGGACGTTCATCTTTATTTTGACGGCAACGTTTTTTAATTCTATTGTCTCGATTCTCGGTCTCTATTTTAGTTCTTGGTGTCTTAAAATTAAGCTAGTAAGGATATACAAGCACAAGTCGGTTTGGTAAAATTGTAAGTATTATTGTCCAATTAGAGTTAAGACTAGACTGAATTTTTGGCAGACAGGCTTGTTTTTTTTTGTCTAGATATGCTGACTGCCTAAGGGCAAATAGTCGGCATTTTATTTTTAGAGGTAAAAGAAATATGTTAGCCATACTTATTTAAAAAATGGAAAATAAAAAATATTAAAATGTAATATTGGTTTTCATTTTTATTTAGTTAACAGCGATAGCCTAGTGGAGAGACCGACAGACTGCTACGCAGAGGGTCCGGGTTCGAATCCACGACGTGCACCGATGACTTTTCTCGAAAGACATGTGATGTCTACCAACCCGCACTTGGCCAGCGCGGTGGACTATGGCCTTACCCTTCTCACAGTGAGAAGAGGCCCGTGCCCAGCAGTGGGACAGTATATATACAGTGCTGATGATGATGATTGGTTTTCTCTGAAAAAATTCCTGAACAGCAGTTTCTGTCTTGCCTGAGGCTTACAAATGTTAAAATAATGGAGAAGTATTTCATAAGCACTAGGATCACAATCAAGACGCTGTGTGACACCTGGAAATAGTAGGGTGAGGTAATAGGAACAATATAAACTACCAAGGTCAGGTTGCTTGGACTTTAGGCACCCTCACTACCGAGCGAAACGCAAAATTACAAAAACTTTATATTACTTCGTTATTCTGCAAGAAATAAATAATTTCAGGTCCCGTCCACCTCTTTGCTTAGCAGGACGAACCAGGAGTTTAGTACTTTCATTTCTTTGATAATGCCTTTTTAATATCTATTATTGTAACTTTAACTTAAACTTTTTCCACAGCACCATTGGTCTGAGAAGTCATTGAATCCATTTAATTCGTAAGCCCATCGACTATTGTAAAATAATCACATTGCGACAAAGCAGACGAACAATTTCCTGCATAGAAACCTTAAAGTTATTTTATTTCGTAATTGCATTATGTGCCACATAATAGAATCGTTTTGTGTCTACCGCGCTCCGTACTAGTAAGCTTTACGATCTAAAGAACTCAGTAGCAGTTTGTCTAAATTGAATACAAAACTGTTGTGTAGTTTTCACAAAAGTAACATAACATACTTAGGTAAATGTAAACTTTCACCGCGGCATTAAATAAGTGTACCTTAATAGACCTGTGTACTCGTATTAAAACCATTTTTGATCGCAAGCCATTAATCACGACTATGGGTGCTCTAAAATTCATAAAGCTCTCAACACACCGTTGTTGACATTAATACCCATGTCAATTGTCAAACACGATTTGATAATCTTTATAGACAGAAATAAGTGTTCTAGTTTTTATAAAGCGCGAAGTCACACACTAAAAGCCTTGGGTCTTGTACTTAGTTTTTTGGGTAAGCTAGAAAAGCTAGTAAGTAAAGAAGAAGAAGCTATTAAAGAGATAGTAAAAGCTTCCTACTAGTGGGTGCCACATGTACTCTGCCCTGTCTGGCTTCTCTATAGTAATGATATTAAACTCTAGCCACTGTTATTATTAGCTTAAGATATTATAAAATATGTTTTACTTTAACGATTCCCCACATTAAGTTATCTATACATATAATAATCATCAATATAGATGAGTAGAAGACTAAATATAAATGCAGAATCTTTAATCTATTATAGATTACATCATTTAGTTAGATTATATCATTCGGCTTAGATGCAATCTAACTAAAACCGTGTAGTTTGATTTCAATGTGTAACATTCGCGTAAACCCAAGAAGATATTAGGTATATTATAATTTGACGATCACATACAAATAACCGTCTCCTTGTGAAATAAGTGCATTACAGATTTTCGTTTTGAATAATGAAGTGATCATGCAAAAAATATAAATTGAGGTATGCTACTATTTTTTTAATTTTGAATTAGTTATTTATATTTTAAATATGCTCTATGTCTACGTCTAAAAATACAAAACAAAGGAGTACCTACAGCCAAATTTTTACTGCACGTAAAACGTTCCATAAAAGTTAAAAAACTCCTCTGAAATGAATATAAAATGTAAACTAAGATATATGAGAGGGACTTCAATCCGCGTATTAGTTTCTTTCAAACTTCTCATATTACTTAAAGTCCGCTCGAACGTAAACTAGATAAAATTCTCAGATACGTATCAGACTTAGTGTTGGAGTCAACTACCATTAATTGTCGTTTAGTTCTCGCGCAATTGAATTTTCTTAGAGTTATTCTTGATATTTGAAAGCAATTGCTAGTTTGTTTTGGTTTTAACAATTTAATGATTGTAAAAACGTATTAAATTCATAAAGTGTTTTTCGGATGTGTCTGGTCATATTGTGTATTGTCTGAGACACTATTGCATTATCTCACACCTCATACCGGCACTTGATGAAGGTTTTTGATTTTGGGATAGAAACTAGTCAGGCAAATGTTACCAGAACAATGTGAGTTTAATCATTTATAATTTACATTAGAGACTGCCTCGTTGGTCTCGCAGCATAAATGTGCGCGTGGGATTGGGTTAGGTCTCGGGTTCGATTCCCGGGTGGGGCAAAGTGTTATTGGGTTTTTCCGCTAGGAAATTCTTAGTAGCAGCACGGAGTCTGGTAATGTGCCTGGTACGGCAATAGGCTCGCCCTCTGTTACGTGGGACTTAAATAAATCTGGAGAAATGTGAGTGTAATATTTACACCTCTGCCTATCCCTTTGGGGATACAGGCGTGAGACTATAACAATAAAAAAAATTACATTAGCTTTACCACTCAAAAGAGTTATTGTATATATTATAAATTATCACATCAGCCCTTAAACTGTCCCACTTACTGGGCACAGGCCTCTTCTCTAGGAGGTTAAAGCTACAGTCAACTATGCTGGCCAAGTGCAGGTTTCTTTCTTTCGAGAAAATCATGGAGAATTCTCAAACATGCATGATTCCCGACGATCTTTCCATTATATTCGTCCAGCAGCATAAAAATGTAATACACGTAACTTTGAATTGTTAGTGGTGTGTACCGTGGGTTCGAACCCAAAATTCTATAGTATCTTATGCATAGCAGTTTGTTCGTCTCCCCACTAGACTATCACTGCAATTGTTTCTATAATATAAGGAATGTGTCTTTAATAATATAGTTAATAAACTAACGCATTTCACACAAACTTCTAAAATTATTATTACCCAATCCACCTACTAACTTATTCAATTGTCGAGGTGTGGCAAAACCGATAGTAGGGGTACTGCAGCCGACATTTCGGTCACATATATGCGCGGCTTTTTACTTGGACCGTCGATATTTTAGAAGCGTCGTTCAGAACTGGAATACGGTATATTGAGAGCTCGAAGTGGGCCAACTCTTGCTGCTCCGAATGGAGAGAGCTTAGAACAATAGTCTTGGGCCGCCTTTGTATGCTTTCCACTAGGTGATTTGTTTTGTGATATTTTTGATGAATGAATAAAATTCTTAGTAATTAATGTATATGCATCACGAAAGCGTAGACAGAAGTTACGTCAAATCAAACTATTCAACATCATCATGAACTCAGTCGCAAGACGTCCTTTGCTGGACATAGCCTTCACCCAAGGCTCTACACATAGACCGATCTTCAGCCACCTGCATCCATCCGCCTCCCGCGGTCCCAACAAGATCGTCGGTCCACCTAGGCAGGACCACCTCTGTAGCGAAGACCGTTGCGTGGTTACCACTTCAGAACTTTTCTGCCCCAACAGGCATCGGTTCTTTCAGCAACATCTACTAAATACAATGGCCATAGTTATCAATTTAATAAATCTCAATATATTCTTGAGATTAACCTTACCGATAATCCGAAAATATTACAGTAACTAGTCATGTAATGTATAAAAATGGCCATTGGAATCGTGTAAACATTTTAACATTTAGGTACTGGTCAATGTTTCTATATCGGCAATAGAGAAAATAGATCTAATAACATAGGGAATGTCTCTGCCTTTCTTATCATGTAATCTCCATAGAAAATACTAACAGCCAAAATCGTTCCTTATCTGCTTACACACACAAACAATACAGCACAGATACATACATATTCATCATTCATCACCCATCAAGTTGTAATGAAAAAGCGCAAGTTAATCCAAATTCACGGGGTACACGTCTCATATAATGACAAGAGTCACAAAGCATAATGAAATACATATGTATGTACAAGAAGATTATTTGACTCAGGCAAATGAATGTCACATACATACATACAACGTCTAATGAACAACATCTGATGTTTCTTGTCTTGCATATGCTGGGATAAACAAAATTAATATAGATACAATCTTCACTTACTTCAGATGTTTTTACTTAACGAATAAGGTTTTGTGTGTGTAAAGCATTTTCGAGACTTAAGACTTAAGTCTGGTGACAGTGATGAAGATGTTTCATAATTGTTCTTGAAAATTATGTTTTAGTGTTAAGCATGGCATCATCATTTGGATCCTACGTTGTAATAAACGATTTTCGTTAACGGTGAGAAAAGAGTGAGTTATGAAAACGTTTAGAAGTGATCGCCAAAAGCAATTTTTAACTTCGTTCCTTTTACATGTAGGCGGCAGTTTAGCAGTTTCTTTTTCTAAAAGAACCGAGTAGTGCGTGTGACTAATAATTAAGCTTCATTTTGCTTCATTTCAGTTCCTAAAATGTATTTTTCGTTATATGATGAACTGCCAAAGATGCTATGCAATAAGAGGTAATTATCCTTTGGGGTAAACTAACATCACCAATTCAACAACAGCAGCAACAACAAAAGATAGAGGTAACTTGATAATAATAACTCTCTAATGATATCAAACCTGCAAAATATTTGTATAAAACAATATTCAATCGGTAATAAATATATTCAACATTGCCAATGCTATAAATCCAGAAGCGCCACTAGATGTCGCCCAAACAATATGGCCGCCGTTGCCGGTGCATGGCCGCGTCACTTCCTGTGCAACCGTTTCCGTTACTGCATGAAACTCAACTGCGTAACATTTTAATCGAATGATAAAGTTCCACATCGTCTAACTACATGACTAAATCGCGTTATACAATATGGTGCGCATTACTGTCATAGTTGTTAGTAGTTATGTTAATATATGAAATCCAAAATTCTTGACAGTTGAGCATTTTTTGCAATATACATTTATATACATAGGGTTCCCACCAAGAACGTAGGGTCCCAAGCCAAGCTCACTCACCTGCAAGTGGTGCACCTGCCGATCAACGGACGAGGCTCTGGCAAACAAAATATCCCGATAAGCGGCAATAGGCTCGCCACCTATTATGTGAGATCAAAACACTGAAAAGTGGGCGTTTAATATGCCTTTGCCTACCCCTTCGGGGAAACAGGCGTGAGTCTATGTATGTATGTACATTTATATACATTGTTTAGTAACTGCTTGATAGTTTTAGCATGCTAAGCTCTTGAATCTCCTCTTGATAGAATCCGTACACTTAGGATTTTTCGATTTTTTTTGTAACAATAGGGTAGTATGATTAGGTATTTCTCTTTTAGTAACACCCATGTGAGGTCACCAATAAACCTTTACAGAAGCTTGCAAGACTTGATCCACAATAACCTACTACCAGGCAACTTCAATAAACAATTATAAAATCAGTTCTAATACTATCTTATTCTTAGCCTCTTGTATCAAGTAGAAACTTCATAGCTATTTTCCTTCGCTTTGTTCAACAGAGTGCGTGTATCAGGTATACACCGTCCACGTTGCGGTTTGCTTGTTTTTCACTCAAATACCTTGTTCAGCTGTTAACATGAACCTACAATTTGCAACACGCGATCCACAATACACCAAGTTTAAGGTGTAAACCTTTGTTTACCTTTATCAGTCGGCCAACGGTTTCTTATACGGTTATAAGAAAATTGTGAGAACTTGTATAGCTGGATAAAACATATTTAATGTGGATTGGTTTATTGGTGTTGATTACTATATAACTAGTGATGTCTCAAAGGGTAGACTGTTACGCAGAGGAACACGCGTTTGAATCTACAAATATACTGAATTAATAAAGTAATGTGCAAATTAAATTTTATTCTCCGTGCTTCAGCTTGCTTCAGCATGATAAGCTGTAGCTCTTGGCTATCGTATATATAGTCGATAACAGTCTTCACAATCAATAAAATCAGTAGATTTTTCAGTTAGACGGATTTCAGACGGCAGGAAGAAAAGCAAATCCTTCCAGGCCGCAAGGTCGAAAAATTAATGGCAACGGACATTACTGGATGCTTCTGTTTATAACCGTAAATAGACATATGGTGTCAAAATCAAAATCAAAATCAAAATCATTTATTCATCTAGGCCACAAAGTGACGCTTATGAACGTCAAAATTTAAGTTAATTACTTAATGATTCTACATTTACATTTACTGCCACGTTCGCAATGCAATAGGTAGAACCACGAGAAAGAACGGGCAATAAAACTCATGGCCACTCTTTTCAAACAAATATAATGGTGGTACATTTTATTTTTGTAAGGAGCTGCAACTGTTTCACATTGTAGACATCTACTAGTAAAATTTTTAGTAGCTATTGATATCATACTCAAGCAGTAAATGATGTTCATATGGTAAGCCTCCCAAAGTAAATATGGTGAAACAGGAGCATCCACTTACGTCTTTTTAATGTAATGATAATAAATGGTGATATCATGAACCCACTTGATATTACATAACGAGTGCACAATGGTGTGTACGGCTCAGCAGATGAGACTTGAGACGGTTTCACGTATAATGTGGCTCCTTGATTGTACGCGGCAATAGGCTCGCCACCTATTACGTGGGATCAAAACACTGGCGAAAGGTGGGCGTTTAATATGCCTCTGCCTACCCCTTCGGGGAAACAGGCGTGTGTCTATGTATGTATGTATGATTGTACGCCGCGTGTTCCTTTGTGTCATACAAATGAGTAACTTGGTGGAGGTTACTCTGCGGATACATTTGTAATGCTTGGAAGAAAATTGAGTTGCTATTTATTAGTTTTTTATACAATAAGTCGCATTGATATGCATATTCTTGATACTGTAATTGTAACATTACACTATCAGCAATGTAACATGTACTATTTATACAATTATACATATTATAAAATTAAGTCCATTTACTTCCTATATGAACGCGAAAAACTCAAAAACTACAGAACAGATTTTCGTCCAGTTTTCATCAATAGATAGTGAGACACCTAACGGCCTGATCACGAGATCGGTCTAAGCGGCGAACGGCGCGGCAGGGGCGATGTACATGGCGCGTTTAATCTGAGGCGGCCGCACGCCGCGTCACAGTAAACGCGCCATGTACATCGAAAATGCTCGCCGCTGCCGCCCACCGCTCTTGACCGATCTCGTGACCAGGCCCGTAGGCCGTGACCGGGCCGTAAGGAAGATTTAGTTGTACATTAGTATAACTCACGCGGGAAGAGCTGTAGGCGGAGCATTTTAGTAGGCAGTCTGTCATTTTGTAATACCACGATATCAGGCAGGTCTATACAATCTGTGATTCGCTAAAAAAATCTTACTCGTGACGTTGATTGAACCTGTTTTATTTCAATTCCAGTTTCATATTAAGCAATTTAAGCTAAGCATAGCATAAATTGCTGTTTATAAGCTAAGTGTTCCTTGTGTCCGTTGTTTGAGGTGTCCGTTGTTTGCAAAGTCTCTCGCGACACAGGATTACCTATACCCTAGTGTAAGATCTGTTTTATAAAAAATACAATAAATAAAATATCTTTAGGCCACGTTATTAAAATGATCCAAATAAAGAAAATATCTTCACCCCACGTTATTAAAATGTTCCGCCGTCATATTCTATGAAAGAGAAACAATAACCGTGGCGTTGAACAGTGAACCTCGTCATCGATGCATTCAATTAACGCCTACGTTTGCGTCTCAGATAGACTGAAGATGTAGGTACTTGGATTATACAACGCTGGATAGGAAACTTGCATATTAACCGCCGTATTCAATGTCCGATCTATCCATGGAATTGGATATTAGAGATGCATATTTGGCATGAAATATCAAATACTAATTATATAAAGCTGAAGAGTTTGTTTGTTTGTTTGGTTGAACGCGCTAATCTGGAATCTAAATCAGTAACTACTGGTCTGATTTGAAAAATTCTTTCAGTTTTAGATAGCCCATTTATCGAGGAAGGCTATAGGCTAAATAACTTCACACTATGAGCGACGGAAGCAGAGCAGTAGCCTTAAACAACGCGGGTGTAACCGCGGGCATCATCTAGTACTAATATTGTATAAAGCTGAAGAGTTTGTTTGTTTGTTTGGTTGAACGCGCCAATCTCAGGAACTACCGGTCCGGTTTGAAAAATTCTTTCAGTGTTATATAGGTCATTTACCGAGGAAGGCTATAGGCTATAACATCACGCTATGAGCCTAGAGAGCTGAGCAGCAGCCTTAAATAACGCGGGTGTAACTGCGGGCATCATCTAGTGTCAAATACAAAATATGTCAAATATGTATATCTAATCATAGATAGGTCATGTATTGTAAGTGTACACCAGCCGTAAGTGAGGCATATCGAAGGTAAAAGATATCTATACGTCAATAGGATACGAGAAAATGATTATGGATATTCTGAGTTGTTCGTTGGAATTCGCTCTTTAAAAAAACTGATATTTTGTCATATCTGGTAATCTAGTAAGTGGACCCTGGACAACAAGGCGTGTAATTCTTGGATGCAAGCGTGATAACACTTGAACGACAAAGATTCTGCGCTGTTTATGGACAAAATATAGCAATTCATCCTTTCCGTTTTTGTTTAATAGCTGATGTTTTTAGTGCTAATTATACCTGTCTATCTAAATGTATAACAATACTAGCCATAAAGCATAGCGTCGCATTAAGTAAGTTAGAAACATTGTGAGAAGTCACAAAAGATGCAATAGGTTACATATACTGAGGCCTAAACCACTCTGAACGTGCAGTAGGTACTGTTTCCAAGCTACATCTGCCAAACCCAATAGCAGATAATCAAGCATATAATACATAACGTTATTTATTAAACAGTTAATAAGCAACGTGAGTAATAACGTACCGCATGCAGTGAATAATTTAATAAACAAGAGTAAACCACGGCAACGAGACCGCCGTTTGTTCTATATTAATGTTCGATGTCTATTCCCTGCCCTTCGGCACTTTATTATTATAGAAATCTATTTAATGTAATACGTGTTTTCGAACAAAATTTGCAACAACGTTTCGCCTTCATTTCGTATTTGTTTACAATGGATTAAAAAGTTTTAAATTAATTTTCGTTGTTCTGATGTAATTAGGTAAGCGGCACGGAAATTATTTAACGTCGGCCCGGATAATGTTTATTATGACTTTAAATCCTGTTCGAATATTTAAATAGCGATATATTTTAGTATCTTGAGAGATGATTACAGCTTTTCTTTGGATAATGTTTAAAACATCGAGATAGCAAGAAATATATTTTATTATAGCCCCACTGCGACGTTTCAACTAGTTCACAGAACTGTTATAAAAACTGAGAACTAAACGGATACCCAAGTCTTTGAAACTTCAAGTATGGGTGCATAGGGTTCCCACTGGGTGCATAGGGTTCCCACTAAGAACTTAGGGTCCCAAGCCAACCTCACCTGCAAGTGATGCACCTGCCGATCAACGGAATAGGCTCTGGCAAACAAAATATCCCGATAAGCGGCAATAGGCTCGCCACCTATTACGTGGGATCAAAACACTGGCGAAAAGTGGGCGTTTAATATGCCTCTGCCTACCCCTTCGGGGAAACAGGCGTGAGTCTATGTATGTATGTATGTATGTCAAGTATTAGGGAAAGTGTTCTAGATTAGTCGGTTTAATAAGCCACGATTAAAATTATTACAGTTGGTCATTTGCAAAGTGAATGAGCAGGCTCACTGCTGTATCGTGTGCAATTCTCACAATGCAACTGTAAAATAAAAATAACATCTTTCTGATGTCAATAGTTCTTACAAAGCGATTACGCATCAATAATTCCATATCCAGCACAGTGTAGTCGAAGCAAAAACCAATTATCTAGGGAGCGACTCAGTTGGACCACAGTTCTTTCACAAGTTGTCCTATTAACGCTTGACATTTGTTATGAATTGCTTGCAAGGTGCAACAATAGCTTTAATTAAGAATTATTGAGGGGAGAACTTCCTATGGTATCGGTATTTTTCGTGTTTCTGGTATTTACGCCTTCGTGTTTTCTTATCATAATTCGTGCTTCTATAGAAGTTCGGCAGTTGAGTGCCACTACTTATAGTGAAGTAATGGGCAATTCATTGTATTTTCTTAAGCGATGATTTGTAGGGGAATTTTATAACACGTCAGGATGTCCAAAATTTGTTCTTATTCGTTTATTTTTTGTTCAATTAATGAGCACATTGGGCCAGCGTGGTATAGTAGGTCAATTCCTCCTTTCAAAGGAGAGACCTAGTCCAGCAGTGGACTTTTAAAGGCTGATGATGATGATGATAAGCACATTTAGCTGCTATAGATTTTACTTGCTTTTTAAACGAAGGTATTAAACCTTCGTTTGAATATTAAAATTTAATGTATTTAATACATTAATTATTTTTGTTTCAGGTAACATGTCTATGTCATTAAGATGAGGATTACTGCCGTTAAGATAGTGAGTAACTTAGTACCTATTCTTTTTAAACCTTGAGAATTCGTTAGCTTACATCTGGGTTCTGTAAGATCAACGCGATGTGAGGTTAAAGACAAAGGGAACACCGGGCTCGGCCAGGGGATCGTGACGGTTCAAGTCAGGACCTTGTTTATAATATAGTAATCGTAGGAGTAATGTTACTAATGTCTTTGCTATTGTATCTACGATAGACTGATGTCACCAGGTATATACATATAACAACAGCGATAACACTACTCTCAAGACTCCGATCTTACAAGGAGTGATGTGTCAACTGTGAATGCTATTAAAGAGTGCATCATCAGCCCTTTATACTGTCCCACTGCTGGGCACGGGCCTCATCTCACTATGAGAAGGGTAAGCCCATAGTCCACCACGCTGGCCAAGTGCGTGTTGGCAGCTTTCACATGTCTTTCCAGAACATTATGGAGAACTCTCAGACATGCAGGTTTCCTCACGATGTTTTCCTTCACCGATAAGCAAGCGATAAACACCAATTGAATACGCATTTAACTTCGAAAAGCCATTGGTGCGTGCCGTGGATTCGAACCCGAGACCCTCTGCGTAGCAGTCCGTCGGTCTCTCCATTCGGCTATCGCTGCTTCTATTAAAGAGTGTGCCTGTTGAAATACTACTAGTTTCAATGGGTTGGTACTGTAAGCAGGTATGTACTTGCTCCACTGCGTCTTAGTAGCTGATTCGCAAATTGCACTCATGGTAAGTGGAAGACCTATCGCTACAAATGTATATAGGTACCTACGGGAACATTACGAGACGCCGAGCTGCTACTGAGAATTCGGAAAAACTCAGTAACTTTTGCCCGACCCGGGAATCGAACCCGGGACCTCCGATCAGTAGTCGCATACGCGATCCACCGGACCACGGAGGCAGTCAATACAAGTGGATATATACCTAATATTTTCTCTTAATTTCACTTTATTTTAAATACAGGTCATTATACTCTCAAACGAGAGATAGACGTCGTCTTTGTTAGCAATACATTAGAATTTCAAATGTGAATTGTTTTACTTAATTAATTACGTGTAGTTGCTCATGTTATTTTTAAATTAATGTGAAATATTCCAAGATGTCTTATTATTCTGCCTTATTTTCACGGAATATGAATTAAATAACAGGCTTTCGACACAAATTAGAATCGTTATTGCTATTCAGAAGTTTAACAATTTATGTGATTATTTGAAATTAGATGTTTACTTAAATTATTCTATGAATTAAAATCAAATTATTAATGCGCAGACATGCCTAATTAGAATCAAGATACTTCATGAAATTTTAATAAATAATTCGTATACTTAGTTCTAAGAATAATTTAAATAAGATTAGAGAAATGAGAATTATGAAATTATTATTTTAGGTCTGTGGCATAAAAATGCGCTTTAATTTTCTTATGGGATATTGGTATTCGACTTCGGGGTGCGTTATGTGTTATTGAGGTTTCAATAAGAATATTATTATCACAAAATTGTGATAGGCGGCAATGTGACTAGGTACCATTCTTTGCGTAGCCCTTAAATAAATGGCTTGCTAATGGAAAGAGTAGTATGTCAGTCATTCAGTTCTCCCAAAATTTCGTGATTTGTACACTTACGGCTAAAAACGTTGTCTCGGGATGGCCGACTACGGCCATAACCCATGCTGTAACTTCGGGGCAATGGGAAGGTATTTTAGCTTTATTTTTGTTATATTGAAACAATTGAGACCGCTACTTATTACTATCTCAGTATTTTACTGCAATTGCCTTATCACTATCACTACAAACACCTAAGTCATAATATTTATACAAATATTCCAAATAGCTCTCATAATACACGAGTCAGTCAGTCAACACACAAACCCGTACTCTATTTATACCATTTCAAAGCATGAACATTACATCAAAAAGCGACTCGAACGTTTCCTCAACGTCTGGAGACGTTGGTCGGTTCTCCCGTTGCCATGGCAACTCTGTCGAGCCTTTAATTTCGTTCAACAAAGACCCCGCTGCCTGTTATTATATACATCATGCTCCAATTATTGTCGTCGCGCTAGAATGGACGGCGCGTGTGGTTTTGTGACCTGATTTTTCGCTTTTTAACGTATATTTTGAAGATTGAAATTTATGTGGGAAGAAGATTATTGTTTTATAGAATTTTGTATTATTTAGGATGTAAAGGCGTCTTGGTAATTCTTGACATGTTTCGATCATAATATAAATTAAATTAAAATAAAACGTTATTAAGTAAAATCGCCTCTTGAAAAGTAGGATTTATTCCTACTGTGGGTTTGTTTTTTTGAGAAGAAAACAAAGAATAAGGATGTAATTGTATTTTAGTACATTAAGAAACTTTTACATTCTGTTTTTATTTATTTCGTCCCTTACAATTTCATTAAGGTACCTTCCAGCCCTTTCTATGTTTATAGACCTCCTAAATACAACCCTAGTTATAAAAAAGCAAACAGAGTTACTATAGGGTATTATTATTGGAAAGTAAATGCCTAACGGAATATTTTGTCTACTTTACCAATGTTTACGAACGTAACGCTACAGTAAGCAACTTTCTAACAAAAATAACATCTTAAACACATAGGTGGGTGTAACCGCGGGCTCATCTAGTCATTTTATAAAACTACTAGATGAGCCCGCGGTTACACCCGCGTTATTTAAGGCTACTGCTCCGCTCCCGTAGCTCATAGCGTGATGTTATATAGCCTATAGCCTTCCTTGATAAATAGGCTATCTAACATTCAAAGAATTTTTGAAATCGGTTCAGTAGTTCCCGAGATTAGCGCGTTCAACCAAACAAACAAACTCTTCAGCATATTAGTATAAGATAAATAAAATGCTGATGATGAACATATCATTATTTTCCTGATTACTGATAAAAATATACAACGTTGATAAGATGATTCTTCCGCTATGTAGTACTGGAAAAATTGGATATGTGTATCAACCATATTATAAATATAATTTTTTTCTTTTCGTATCTAAAAACGATCCTTACAAATACAATATGGCAACATATCGCTCCTTGAATACAAAAGGGACACAAATCGAAATCCATAAATTTTACAGGACAGCCAAAACAAATTTTTGAAACTGTTTTTTTATAACATTTCATATATTTATTAATTAAATATAAGATGTTAATATATCATTAGATGCGTATTTTTTAGCTCTATCTTTTTACAATATAAACTTTGTAATAGCTGTTGCCTATTAAGAAAAAAAAGCATATAAGTCCCTTTTGTATTCAAAATTTGAACCAATATTATAAAAAATATGTCAAAAATTAAACACAGTTTTACAAATAAAAATGGGTTATTGTACCTTTTTGGTAAAAAACCGTATCAAAAACTTTAATCTTATTACTAGGTAAAAACATAAGTGAATGGACACCAGGAAAACATTGTATTAAAAAATCTAAACTATAAAATCTTAACTTATTATTAAGTAATATAATTGGGATCAACTTTGTACGTAACTATTATTCAGTAAAATTAAACATCTCTCTAAAACAATTATATTTGTAAGAATAATAGAAAAAACAAGAGATAAAACTGTAATAATAATTATTAAAATATACATAAGATAACCATATTCATTAATAAATTCTCTAAAAAACTCAAAAAATAATCAACTGACGAAACTAATTTGTCTCTGTTTAACGTTAATAATTTAAACAAAACAAAATACGAGATCATTTCTAAAGGCACATAATTCAGTAGCAAAATATTATAGCTTATGTGTAATAATACTATTGCACAATAACAATCTAAGTAGTCTTACAAAATCACAGTTATAAACAATTTAAGGCACTTTTTACGTAAACTATTTTAAGTTACAATTTATAATCGTTATTTGTTATTGTTATGTAAATGATTGTATGAAATTTATAAGTCTTTATTATCAAAAGGAACTTTTAAAATTAACTATTCTAAATATTATCACAATTAGGTATCTATTATTAAAATTACAAATTTTCGTAAAAGCTTTGGTAATACTTAGGAATGATATTTTTCTCAATAAGTTTAATAATACCCTGTTTTTTGGTTTCAGTTATTTTAAGTTTTTGTTTGTACAGTTTTTTTGGCACTATAGGATTAGCAGACCTTCTTTTTGTCAGCGTGGCTACCGAGTTAAACTCTTCAGTTTCCTAAGAAGTCTTGAAGAAAAATTTGTTCTCATAATCTCGATGGACTTTAATAGTTTTTATATCAGCCCATTTGACTTTTTGTCCATCTTCTTTAGTCCATCTTCTTTAGTAGTGTAATTGCCGACAGCCAGAGATTTTAAATCCAAAAAACTTTCATGCGTAAGTTCGTAAACAACGAAGGGTCTTCCTTTCTTCTTTGCAGTTCACACTCCTCAACTTCGATAACTCATTTATGGCGTATTGGTACGTTGCTAACATAAATTTATTTTTATGTTGGCCACAACAGTTGTCGCTGTAAAATACTACGTCAAAATAGTCAGATGCTTTCTCATTCAAATTTTTCAAGTACGCGAGCACACACGATCCTATTTCGTTAGCACCACGAGCTCCTGCACCTTCATGCCAAACGTAGCAGTTCGTATTATTTGAACCCAGTTCAGTAACAGTAAAATTCAGCATATTAAATTTTGAAATATAGTAAAAACTAGAGACTTCGCCTTGCGGACAAGGCATCACAGCCTGTAAGTCATACACACATACTATAAAATTATCGCTTATATTTTTTTTATCATTTTCCTTTTGAGCGCTGGCTAAATCTTTTTCTTTCAAATGCAGATCATATTGTTCTTGTAAAAGCGTTTTATCTTCAACATTTGCGAAAGCTGTGCAGTCTTCACACTGGTCTTTTTTGGATTTCCAAAAAGAAATGTTAAAGTCATTCACGAAGATATTATAGTACAGTTTATAAGAAAGATAACCTTTACCTTCAGCTTTACATTTATCGACATAATCACGATGCAAAGTAGCAATAGATCGGCTTCCTTCAATATACTCACGCTCAGAGCGAGCGCGACGGTAGTGGCTCTCAATCCTGGGGATGGAGTTAATGTGTTCCTTTGCCCTATCCTTCAAAGCAGCGTCCAATTTAAATTGATTGCCATGTTTTCCTCGGTTATCTTGCATTTGAATTCCAGTAATTGATCCAGAAAATTTCTTTACAACAGTCCGTATGCTTTTATCTGATATAGCAAGTGTATTCATAAAGAATAACTTGCATACTCGAATGCGTTGATCGATTTTCGTGAAGTAATATGCGTGGTTTAAGTTTTGGCGGGTACTACCAACACGAATGTACCGATACTTTGGCTCAATGTTTGTCATAATTATGGTTGTATATAAATTGCCTCTGAACGTTTAAATCACCAGTGTCCCAATAGGCATTAAATATGGCTAATCGTTCCTCAAATGAAAATACGTTTTGACATTTAAATTTACACTTATCTTAACAAACAGGTCCCATATTTTTGGCAGTAATAATTTTTTTCGATTTAGACATAGTTGTGTGTGCCTTCCCGCTATTGATCAGAGTCTTGGTTTTGTTTCTTTTCCATGATTCTGGATTAGCTTTTCTTTTCCGATTAAGACGCTGAGGATCCACGCTAGCTGGTTCTCTGCCAATGCTGGGTGACTGAATATTCACGCTGGGTGACTGATTATGACTGATGGATGGCTGATTATGACTGATGGATGGCTGTGTTTCTATATTAGGTGACTGAGTATCCAAATTGACTGGCAGATTATCATTGATGAGTAAGTGAGGTTCTACACGAGAAGGGCCCGGTTGGGGTGAAATACAAAATGGTTTGGCAATTACTTTTGACTGTATATCTCCTTCGGAATCAGAAGATCTTTCATGACTAGGTAGAAAGTTGGGATCTTCAACACTGTCATCTGAAGAAAAATCTGCAATTGATGAACTACTGGATGTTGATGATCGGCTGGAATTGGTATCAGAGTCATTATCAGAGTCGCTTGAACTGCTACTTGAGTCACTCTGTTCAACAACTATTTTTGGCCTATTTGTGTCTTTGGTATTCGTTACACAGCTTACTTCACTGTCTTCATCCTCTAATATTGATAGGTTAAGGTCAGGTTGACAGTCTGCTATAGAATTTGTATCTGAAGAATCAATGGGTAACGTGACGGGTAGACTGAGTGCAGCAGGAGTATTAAAGAAAGTTTTATTTTGCACATTATTATTGTGGCCAGGTAATGCTTGAACTTTTTCCGATTCTTGAACGGAGGTTGCCATATTCAACATTTTTCGTGCTCTATTCATTTTGTCAATCCTTACCTGAAATTTTGAATCCAACACAGACGTATTTTGGATTGTGGCACTTTTTCACGCAACCGACGTGCGTTTGCGTTGAATCTCCGGGCGCAACTAACAAAATGGCGGTTTTGCACTGACATTACCTGTCAAAGTGAGCTAATGCAAAAATGGCGGTAAGTCAGTGCAGCCATAATATAAGCAAAAATGATGGGAGTTTTTTTTTTCACTATAAAATATAGTCGGTTCAGGTGTAATTTTTGCAATAAAACGATTTTCATATTTTTTTTAATTGTGGCCCTTTTGTATTCAAGGAGCGATATATCCCTATACATTAACATTGAACTCCGAGCTAAAACACGGAGCGCTCCTTAGGGACGTTGTTATAACTGCCACGCTTGGCGGATTAGCTATTGTAAGATATCTTTAATATTATAGTGTTCGCCCTTCCTGATATTATAATTAACAAAGGGTTATTTCTCAAGCTAAAGACACCGGACGTCACGGAGTCAATAGGGACAATAAACTGTCATGTTAATAGGTTATAGAATTGTATTGGAATAGTTAATACTAGAGGATGCCCGCAGTTACACCCGCGTTATTTAAGGCTACTGCTCCGCTCCCGTCGCTCATAGAGTGATATTATATAGCCTATAGCCTTCCTTGATAAATGAGCTATCTAACAGTGAAATATTTTTTTAAATCGGACCAGTAGTTTCTGAGATTAGCGCGTTCAAACAAACAAACTCTTCAGCTTAGCTTATATATTAGTTTAAGATTTTCGAATTATAAAAATCATCATTATCATTCTTGTTAATAATTCATTGCATCTCCCTCTTCTCATTATGTGATGGGTATGGCCACGGTCTACCAAGCTGTCACCGGTTAGCAAGCAACAAGCAGCAATTTAATACGTATTTAACTTTGAAAAATCAGTAGCTCAGCACTCTGTTGGTCTCTTTTAGCCTAGTGGCTATAAATGTCATAGAAAAGTATAAGGAATCACTTTATACAGTTTAGGAATAATGGATTGACGTCTCTGCCCGTCACCCACGGATCATTTATAAACTATGCTGCAGTTCTCAAGATATAGGCAACTATAATATTACCGTTTACCAAGTAGTACGCCATCGAGGCCTGAAAATTGTTCTTAAGTAAAAGGTCGGCATTTTACATATCTTCGAGCTAGTAATATGAAGGTCTGTTACCGTAATCCTTCAATTAAGATTTGCCAGTAAAAAGACTGAGAAGAACATCACGTATTTTTATGAACCTTGACTTTCAAAGAAAACTAGAGGATGCCCGCGGTTACACCCGCGTTATTTAAGGCTTCTGTTCTGCTCCAGTCGACCATAGCGTGATGTTATATAGCCTATAGCCTTCCTCGATAAATGGGCTATCTAACACTGAAAGAATTTTTCCAAATCGGACCAGTAGTTCTTGAGCTTAGCGCGTTCAACCAAACAAACAAACTCTTCAGCTTTATATATTAGTACTAGGGGACGCCAGCAGCTACGCCTGCAGTTTCTTTTTTTAATTTACCCGTTTTGGCCGATCCCGTGGGAATTTCAGGAAATCCCTTTTTAATGCACCCCTACGGTCCCCAAGGAACATACATGCCAAATTTCAGCTTCCTGCACCTAATAGTTTCGGCTGTAGCGTGTCTGTCAGTCAGTCAGTAACGCAAGGATTTTATATATTAAGATAAGATTTATTTTTTGCCGAAATAGAGCACTTCTGGCACGCCCGCCTGTGTAGCAATTTTAAAGCCATGACTTCACCATTCTAGATCATTAAACCAAATAAATAAGGAAAAGTATCTGCCGTGCAATCAAACACGTTATTAACGTGTTTGATTTATTTTCTATTTCCCCTAACTATTCACGATAATAAATTAAGAAATTACGAATGTAAACAACATTGACCATTAAATTAACCGCACCAATGGCGTGCCTCATGCAAACATTGTGCAAGGGAATGCTAAAAATTCCAAAATAAAATGGTAGACGATTTATATATACGTCGGGGTTTCGTTCAAATATTGTTGCTACGTAAAATGTGCACGAAGGATTTCCTTAATATTTCAAAGACATTATTAGTACTGTTTTTACGTGTTCCGCTGACGTAAATTGTTCTGCTACGTATGTTGTGGTGTACTTTTACGGTGTATGGAGGAATAGTATCCATGCACGTACTAGCGGTTTCTTGGCTGGCGTTGGTTTATGTTTGGAATAGCACACTTTCTCGCTCAAAGGTGCATTTATTTCCTTGACTAGGTACTTGTTTACTATAACTATGTGTAGGTATTATGATTTCAGCCGGTGTGTATGTATGTTCTTCTATTCTTGCGTATATATCCCACTACCGGCCATAATTCGACCAATGAGCTCTCGTTCGAGGTGGTTTAATCGTGTGTAGTTGAAAGAGCATTTATTATTATACTACAATGAATACGGCTCCAACAAGATGCACTTGAAAAAGATAAACCTTTCTTGGCAGTCTGAATAAAAATATTAAATCCTAAAATATATTGTTCAGTAACAAGAAACATTGTTTGGTTTTGTTTCTTTTTATAATAATAATATTCTACCACATACACACATCACCCTCTAGTCGCCTATTATATAGCTTCCAAAGCTAAAATAAGATCAAAGTTATCTACATATATAGAAACACCTCGAATATTTGCCTGTCAGCAATAGTTTCTTTGATTTAATATCCTACCTATATTAATCGAATTAATAAGATGGCAGGTGGTTATACAAGACTTTGTATCAAACGAAATCGGGACAGCTCTCATTATTTGGTTTCTGCACGAAAATATTATTGTAGCCAGTTTATTAAGAAATTTCTTCTATATGTTACTCTTTGATCATCATCATCATCAGCCCTTTACACTGTCCCACTTCAGCGTGGTGAACTATGGCCTTACCCTTCTCACTATGAGAAGGGTAAGGCCATAGTCCACCACGCAGGCCAAGTGCAGTTTGGCAGACTTCACATGTCTTTCGAGAACATTATGGAGAACTCTCAGACATGCAGGTTTCCTCATGATGTTTTCCTCCACCGTTTAGCGATAACTAACAGTTTAATACGCACATAACTTCGAAAACTCATTTCGGTCTCACCACTCGGCAATCGCTTAAGTACTCTTTGATATTTTTAGGTACATACATTTTTAGCAACACGCTTTTTTCGTGATTTACTCACATTGGCATGCATCCGAGGCGAAGTTATTAATATTCAATTAACGGACACAAACAACACACAGACTCGAAAAAAACCTTTGTGAATCACACAAAACGGAGATCGAACCCACAATACTTTGCGGGATGCTAAACCACCACTGAACCACTCCTGCAATAGTGCTATCTAACAGAAGATAGTTCACAAAACACATCTGGGCAAAATTTGACACAACATTCGTTCAGTCCATTCGAACACACAGACCAACTTTAATACGATTCGTTACCTAAACATGTTATGACCAGCAGATATTATTCCGAATTGCATTTAAACTTTGCCATTTCGACCGCGAGTGTGAATGGAAATATCTAATTTGCTAGTATGTGTTTAGACTTTAAGCCACGTATTTATTTAAAGTTTTCGTATTAAGTTAGACTGCGTGGAGATGAATCTCCTATTTTATATTAAAGTGGTGTTTTTATGATCGCCCTGTCAACTGTTGATGCTGTATCAGAGAGTAGCATCTAAATGTTCAAGTTTTTCCTTTGAAGGTTTAAATACATTTACCCACTTTTAGCCCTGAATGAAGAAGAGAGGTAGATTGATTTGGATTGATTACATACATCACCGTTTGGCCAGCGTGGTATAGTAGGCCAATTCCTCCTTTCAAAGGAGAGGCCTAGTCCAGCTGTGGATTGTAAGGGGCTGATGATGATGATGAACATACATGGAACTACTAAAACCACCATGGTGTTCTTGACGTCCCGTATTTTGCTGCAACACTCTACGCCATTTGGTGTTAGTGGGTCCCGTTATTTTCGCTTAGCCATTGTTTTTGTTTATAAAATTTGTCTGAAATGACAATCAATGGCGACATAGGCTCATCATCATCAGCCCTCAACAGTCCACTGCTGGACTAGGCCTCTCCTTTGAAAGGAGGAATTGGCCTACTATACCACGCTGGCCAAACGGGTTGGTATAGGGTTTGTATCAAGTTTCCCTTCTCTTACAGTGCTGTTCTCTGCATAATATGCTCCCTCTGTCGGCTCTTACAACACCCATGAGATGATATGGGGTGGTGACATTCCGTATTCTTAATCCGTCACCACACGGACATAGGTTACTTATCAACAAACATTATTTTGAAACAAATCTAAAAATTATATTTACATTTTAATAAACAACACAGAATACAAATACAAAAAGATAAAGACTTCGCAATTACACGTTTAATGCCTTCATTACACCAGCCTCTGTGAGAACTGCAGACGCCATTACATAAAACGGCACATAATTAACAACTTAACCTGTCAAAGGGTGAGCTGGATATCCAATTACAAGGTGGAAAGTGTAAAGTGCAAAGTGCCACTTTCAGATATTCATGTTTAACTTAGTAGTGTCGCGAAGATATTACCTACACTATTTTTGCAAGATTATTTGTACGTTAAATGGTTACGGTTATTTATGTTATAGGTTTTAATTAAAATATGTTTTGTATTTATTATGCGCTGACGTTATTATTACTGAGGAATGATTTTGCTATTTGCTTGCCATTGACCTTGATTTTACTTGTTGATAATAATGTAGAAATATTATTTTTTATGTTTCGGATTATATTGTTGATGGTACTCACTCGTCCATTGGAGAGTTATTTATTGAACCCTTTTGGGTAAACAAATATTTGACGGAGGCCTAAAATAAAACAAAGCCGAGTCCTACGTGCACTTTTGAACCATTTATTTCACTGACATACATCTTCGTGGAGCCCTGGGGCTCCGCGGAGCACACTTTGAGAATAGCTGTAATAAGACAGTATTTTCCTGAATATTTAAGCAATATTTAAAGAAAATATACAATATAGGAATTTAAACTTTCGTGGTCATTTAAACTTATTTTAAATGCTGGAATTCAATAAACACCTGTGTGGTGAACCTCTTTCTTTACTGCCATAAACACTTTTCTTAATTTATATTGTCATACGAATGTTTGTCATTGTCATAACAACCATATAACAACTATGTCACGTTTTGCTAATTAAAACCTTCTGTATAGGTTTTGGCTATTATTACAATTTAATTAGCAAACGAAACGACTATATCTCATGGATAAATATCTACGACCTGAGCGGTTCGATGGTGACCCGTCCCTCAGCTCGTCGGCCGCGGAGTGGGCTCACTGGAAGAAAACGTTTGTCAACTTTCTTGCCGTGCAGGACTCAGCCACTACTACTGATAAGGTCAAGCTTACCGTACTCATTAACCACGTATCACCTAACGTGTATACCCACATCAGCGAGTGCGAAACATACGAACAAGCGTTGACTCTCTTGAACAAACTTTACGTTAAACCAAATAACATCCTGTATGCTCGCCACGCTCTCGCCACTCGGAGACAAGGTAGTCACGAGACTATCGATACCTACATCCAAGCCTTGAAGCAACTGTCCAAAGATTGTAATTTTTCTGCTGTCGATAGTGAGACGAATCGGGATGACAATATTCGCGACGCTTTTATAGCTGGCATCTCCTCAACGAAAATAAGAGAGAGACTCCTTGAAAACCTCAGCCTAACGTTGGACGAAGCGCATAACCAGGCGCGCTCTTTAGAGATGGCTGAAGTCAATACGTTACACTACAACAATACCTCATTGAATACTGTTACCGAAAACATCCCTGGTCAAACTTCTATCTCCAGTGGTAATACCTCTGCAGCCACGCCGACGCCGACCTTTCAGAACCGCTCAAATCGAAAATGTTTCTTTTGTGGAGGACGTGTGCACCCGCGCAAGTCATGCCCCGCCTTCGATGTGACGTGTCAATTATGTAACAAGAAAGGACATCTTGCTAAAGTCTGTCGTAGTAAGAACACAACTAGCGCTGCCACGTCTGACCAGGACAATGTCACCGCCTGCATCATCGCCGCATCGCCGTCGTCCCTGCATAAAGCTATTGTTCCTGCTTATATCAAAGGCATTAGAGCTGAAGCACTACTAGATACAGGCAGTTCTAAAAGCTTTATTAACTTCGAATTTTCTAAATTATGCTCTCTGAAGATGAAACCTAGTCGGCAGATGATATCTATGGCCTCTCTTAACCACACTTCCTCAGTGAAAGGAGAAACCTGCCTCACGCTTACCTTGGGAAAACACACATACGAAAATGTTCAACTGCTTGTTGTAGAAAATTTATGCTCAGACATAATTATAGGACATGACGTATTAGAAAATCACTCATCCCTCGAATTCGCATTCGGTGGCCCGAAAGAACCTCTCGTCGTCTGCAGCGTAGCCGAAGCATCTGTCCCTGCAGTGCCTTTATTCGCCAATCTATCTCCAGAATGCAAACCAATTGCTATAAAGTCTCGAAGATACAGCGATGATGACCGACGTTTTATTGAAGAGGAGGTGAAAAATCTCTTAAATGAAGGCGTTATTGAAGAGAGTCGGTCACCATGGCGAGCACAGGTACTGATCACTAAGAATGCAAATCACCGGAAACGCCTAGTAATTGACTACTCCAGAACTATAAATCGATTTACAGAACTAGACGCCTATCCACTTCCCTGTATAGAAGAACTGATAACAAAAGTGGCCAAATATTCTGTGTTTAGTGCCATAGACTTAAAAAGCGCCTATCATCAAGTTCCTATCTTACCAGAAGAAAGACCATACACTGCATTTGAAGCAGCTGGAAATCTATACCAGTTTCGGCGTATACCATTTGGAGTCACAAATGGAGTTTCCAGCTTCCAAAGAACCATCGATTGGCTTATTCGAACGGAAGATTTGAAAGGAACATTTGCATATATCGACGATATAACAATTTGCGGCAAAACACTAGAAGAGCATGACCATAATCTACAAAAATTTCTTGCAGCAGCTACGAAGTACGGCTTAACACTCAATGAAGCAAAATCCAAATTTAAACAAACTTCTATCAACATACTTGGCTATACGATCGCTAACAATATCATCAAACCTGACAATGATAGATTAGAACCTCTTCTAAACTTACCCCCTCCTCAGGACTTGCCCAGCTTGCGAAGAACCCTAGGTATGTTCGCCCATTACTCAAAGTGGATATCAAACTTTTCTGAAAAGGTACATGAACTAGCAAAGACCAAGACATTTCCGCTGAGTACCACTATGATTAAGGACTTCCAAGAACTGAAAAAGGCCATAGTCAAGTCTTGTGTTCATGCCATTGATGAGAATGTACCATTCACTGTAGAAACTGACGCCTCGGAACACTCCATTGCAGCAACTCTTTCACAGGCTGGCAGGCCAGTAGCTTTCTTTTCGAGGACACTTAATCCCTCTGAACAAAATCATTCAGCAATCGAAAAGGAGGCTTACGCTATTGTTGAATCGTTAAAGAAGTGGCGGCATTTCCTTATAGGGAAATCATTTTTGCTCATCACCGATCAGCGCTCCGTTGCTTTCATGTTCAACACTAAGCACACCAGTAAAATAAAAAATGAGAAAATACAGCGCTGGCGATTGGAACTATCTCCATACAAATATGATATCATATACAGGCCTGGCTCACAGAATCATGTAGCGGACGCCCTCTCTCGTGTCTGCGCCATCGTTGAAACACCAGGGAAGCTACGATCGCTCCACGAAGCCCTTTGTCACCCAGGTGTAACGAGAATGGCACATTGGGTTCGTGCCAAAAACTTGGCCTACTCGATCGAAGAGATAAAGAGCATGACGAAAGACTGTCGAATCTGTTCAGAAGTTAAACCTAGATTCATTAAAGCAGACCCGCAAAATAAACTAATTAAGGCTATAGCGCCTTTCGAACGACTTAGCATGGATTTTAAGGGACCTGTACCATCTAAATCACAGAACAGATTCATTTTAACGATAATCGATGAGTACTCCCGCTTTCCATTCGCTTTTCCGTGCTCTGACATAAGCGCTAAAACTGTAATCAGGCATTTAGATAGCATTTTTGTCATGTTCGGCACGCCAGCTTATGTGCACTCAGACCGAGGGACATCATTTTTATCGGCAGATGTTAAAGAATTTCTAAACTCCAGACAAATAGCGACGAGTCGTACAACGCCTTACAATCCTCAAGGCAACGGCCAAGTAGAAAGGCTCAATTCTACGCTCTGGAAAACTGTTCAGTTGGCTTTGAAAACTAAGAACCTACCGATAGAGAGCTGGGAGGATGTCCTACCGCAAGCATTACACTCCATACGTTCACTCTTGTGTACTAGCACAAATTGTACGCCACATGAAAGAATGTTTCGACATTCACGTAGATCGACAAATGGAGATTCAATTCCAACATGGCTAACGGACTCAAGCAGAGTGCTTATGCGACGTTTTGATCGGAAATCGAAATATCAACCGCTAGCCGAGGAGGTGGAGGTACTGGAGACTAACCCCACCTATTCGTACGTTCGAACGATGGATGGTCGTGAGACTACTGTGTCCAACCGTCATTTAGCGCCTTTAGGATGCAACGGAGAAGATATCCCCACAATTGACGAGTTTGTAGATGCCGAGCCCGAAAGATCGCACTCTCCATCACTACCATGTTCACCGCCGACGACTTCGCCTTCATCACCAACAGCATACTATTCGCCACCAGTCTCGCCGCCAGAGACTCCTTCGTCACCGCCCACATCTGAGGTCTTGCAAGGAGCACCCGAGCGAATGAGCTCGGACGCAAACGAGCCCGCAGTCGCGGAGTTACCCCGGAGGTCGGCTAGATCACGGAATCCGCCAAAGTATCTACGTGATTACATCTGGCCGGGGTGAATGTGGTGAACCTCTTTCTTTACTGCCATAAACACTTTTCTTAATTTATATTGTCATACGAATGTTTGTCATTGTCATAACAACCATATAACAACTATGTCACGTTTTGCTAATTAAAACCTTCTGTATAGGTTTTGGCTATTATTACAACCTGGACTTCAAGGTTGAACGACACCCAGCGTACTTACCGTACGACAAAGGAGTGACAGATAAGGTTGCCAACATCCTTAAGAAGGTTTCAGTTAAAACTGTCTTCACTCTGTTTAAGAAACTGTCGTAATATATAAGAAAGCCGAAAGACAGTTTTCCCTTAGAAAAGCCAGGTGTATACAAGATTGACTGCAGCTGTGGGAGTTCCTATATAGGACAAACAAAACGCACCATCTCTTTCTGGATAAAGGAACACATCAGGGCAGTCATAAGTCAGCCATAGCTCAACACCTTTTAGCCTCGGGTATCGACCACTGGATTGAGTTACACAACCCTCAGATGCTTTCGACAGAACGCCACTACATAACTCGAATGGTTAGGGAGGCTATTGAAATTAAAAAGTTCAAAAATTTCAATAGAGAGGATGGGTTTCAACTGTTGAGTATCTGGCATCCAGTGGTGCGTCTATGTAAAACCCGTGAAACGAAAAGACTCAAACCGCGAGCTGACGTATTGAGTGTAGTATGTCGTGATCGGGTATAATGCTATAGCGATAACAGTGGTAGTGGTGTTGTACGCAAAAAACGAGTAAGAAAGCGGGTAGACCGGTTTACTTGCTCGTAACTTTCATCCATTCGCAATACCCTCAGTACATCCGTGAACATTGCGTTTGCAACAGTGCCGAAATATCGGTTACTCCAAACAAAGGTACATGGTATATATCCCGAAAGACAATTTAAAATAAAAATATACAATATAGAACGTACCGTAAATATTCCTACTCTCCCTTCAAAATGCAAGCATAATGTTTCTATTCCTTAAGTTAAGCCATTAACCCCTTAATGATAATTAATAGGCTAAACCAGTGGCGCTACAATCTGAGATAAATCTTCGTCTAGTTGAAGCGGGACTAACTCCTATAATTCATTTGAGTTTCATCTCTGAGGAAGTGTCAAAACAAAACTTCATGTTCATATCGCCTGAGATAACGCTTAAGCTGTTAGACAATGAATTGATAAGTGCAGATTGGGACATGCCAGTCATACATTATAGTGTAAGTCATAAATGTGTTGGAGATTTGGAAGAAATGCATAGTAATGTATGTCATTCGTGTTTTGAAAACCTTTGAACAGTTTGGCTTACTCTAACATACTTTGCCTATAGCATACTAACTGTTAAAATAATCTGGTAACTATTTTCCCTCCTGCCTCCGTGGTCCAGTAGATAGCGTATGCGACTGCTGATCGGAGATCCCGGGTTCGATTCCCGGGTCGGGCAAATGTGTTACTGGGTTTTTCCGAATACTCAGTAGCAGCCCGGCGTCTGGTGATGTGCCCGGTAACGGCAATAGGCTCGCCCCCTATTACGTGGGATCTAAAAATTCATGGCGAAATGTTGGTGTAATATTTACACCTCTGCCTACCCCTTCGGGGATACAGGCGTGAGACTATAATATAAAAAAAAAACTATTTTCCCCTGGCTTACAGCCCTGGGTAGATGATTGATTTACTTTAGGATAAAAGTATTAGAACTCTTATCAGCCCAGAAATGACCGTTTTATAAACGTACGTTTATCTACCTAACCTTTTCAATGTCTATCGTTTAGCGACATATAGGTAGGTTAAAAATCATCCTCCTAGCGTTATCCCAGTTTCAACCCGGAGTCCGCTTACTAGTTTAAGCGGATTTAGCTGAATATTAGCTTTTCCACAGAGCGACTACCTGTGTGACCTCCGTAACCCGAAGGGATAGCGATATTCTATGGTTTAAACGAGAGTCAGTTTATTTAGAATGTCCGATCTATCCATGGATTTGGATATTAGAGATGCATATTTGGCATAAAATATGTCAGATACAAAATATGTCAAATATGTATAATCTAATCATAGATAGGTCATGTATTGGAAGTGTACACCGGCCGTAAGTGAGGCATATCAAAGGTATAAGATATCTATACGTCAATAGGATACGAGAAAATGTTGAATGATTAAGGATATTCTCCGCTGTTTATTGGCATTCGCTCTTTGAGAAAACTGATATTCTTTCAAATCTAGTAAGTGGACCCCGGCCTCCAAGGCGTGTAAGTCTTGGATGCAAGCGTGATAACACTTGGACGGTAACGATACAAAATATAGCAATTCATCCTTTCCATTTTTGTTTAGTAGCTGATGTTTTTAGTGCTAATTATACCTGTCTACCTAAATGTATAACAATACTAGCCATAAACCATGGCGTCGCATTAAGTAAGTTATTATAGAAACATTGTCTGAAGTCACAAAAAGATGCAATAGGTTACATATACTGAGGCCTAAATCACTCTGAAAGTGCAGTAGGTACCTACTGTTTCCGAGCTACCTCTGCCAAACCCAATAGCAGATAATCTAGCATACCCAATAGCAGATATACATAACGTTATTTATTAAACAGTTAATAAGCAACGTGAGTAATAACGTACCGCATGCAGTGAATAATTTAATAAACAAGAGCAAACCACGGCAACGAGACCGCAGTTTGTTCTATATTAATGTTCGATGTCTATTCCCTGCCCTTCGGCACTTTATTATTATAGAAATCTATTTAATGTAATACGTGTTTTCAAACAAAATTTGCAACAACGTTTCGCCTTCATTTCGTATTTGTTTACAATGGATTAAAAAGTTTTAAATTAATTTTCGTTGTTCTGATGTAATTAGGTAAGCGGCACAGAAATTATTTAACGTCGGCCCGGATAATGTGTATTATGACTTGAAATCCTGTTCGAATATTTAAATAGCGATATATTTTAGTATCTTGAGAGATGATTACAGCTTTACTTTGGATAATGTTTAAAACATCGAGATGGCAAGAAACATATTTTATTATAGGCCCACTGCGACGTTTCAACTAGTTCACAGAACTGTTATAAAACTGAGAACTAAACGGATACCCAAGTCTTTGAAACGTCAAGTATGGGTGCATAGGGTTCCCACTGGGTGCATAGTGTTCCCACTAAGAACTTAGGGTCCCAAGCCAACCTCACCTGCAAGTGGTGCACCTGCCGATCAACGGAATAGGCTCTGGCAAACAAAATATCCCGATAAGCGGCAATAGGCTCGCCACCTATTACGTGGGATCAAAACACTGGCGAAAAGTGGGCGTTTAATATGCCTCTGCCTACCCCTTCGGGGAAACAGGCGTGAGTCTGTGTATGTATGTATGTCAAGTTTTAGGGAATGTGTTCTAGATTAGCCGGTTTAATAAGCCACGATTAAAATTATTACAGTTGGTAATTTGCAATGTGAATGAGCAGACTCACTGCTGTATCGTGTGCAATTCTCACAAGGCAACTGTAAAATAAAAAGAACATCTGATGTCAATAGTTCTTACAAAGCGATTACGCATCAATAATTCCATATCCAGCACAGTGTATTCGAAGCAAAAACCAATTATCTAGGGAGCGACTCAGTTGGACCACAGTTCTTTCACAAGTTGTCCTATTAACGCTTGACATTTGTTATGAATTGCTTGCAAGGTGCAACAATAGCTTTAATTAAGAATTATTGAGGGGAGAACTTCCTATGGTATTGGTATTTTTCGTGTTTCTGGTATTTACGCCTTCGTGTTTGCTTATCATAATTCTTGCTTCTATAGAAGTTCGGCAGATGAGTGCCACTATTGTGAAGTAATGGGCTATTCGTTGTATTTTCTTAAGCGATGATTTGTAGGGGAATTTTATAATACGTCAGGATGTCCAAAATGTGTTCTTTTCGTTTATTTTTTGTTCAATTAATGAGCACATTGGGCCAGCGTGGTATAGTAGGTCAATTCCTCCTTTCAAAGGAGAGACCTAGTCCAGCAGTGGACTTTTAAAGGCTGATGATGATGATGATGAGCACATTTAGCTGCTATAGATTTTACTTGCTTTTTTAATACCTTCGTTTGAATATTAAAATTTAATGTATTATTATTTTTGTTTCAGGTAACATATTTATGTCATTGAGATGAGGATTACTGCCGTTAAGATAGTGAGTAAATTAGTATTATTTTTAAACCTTGAGATTTCGTTAGCTTACATCTGGGTTATGTAAGATCAACGCGATGTGATGTTAAAGCCAAAGGAACATCGGGCTCGGCCAGGGGATCATGACGGTTCAAGTCAGGACCTTGTATACAATATAGTAATCGTAGGAGTAATGTTACTAATGTCTTTGCTAATGTATCTACGATAGACTGATGTCACCAGGTATATATTACAACAGCGATAACACTACTCTAAAGAAACCGATCTTACAAGGAGTGATGTGTCAACTGTGAATGCTATTAAAGAGTGTGCCTGTTGAAATACCATTAGTTTCAATGGGTCGGTACTGTAAGCAGGTACTTGCTCCACTGCGTCTTAGTAGCTGATTCGCAAATTGCACTCATGGTAAGTGGAAGACCTATCGCTACAAATGTATATCGGCAACTACGTTACCACAGTGATCATATACAAGTGGATAAATACCTAATATTTTCTCTTAATTTTAAATAGAGGTCTCACTCACTTTCACTTTATTTTAAATAGAGGTCTTTATACTCTCAAACGAGAGATAGACGTCGTCTTTGTTAGTAATAGATTAGAATTTCAAATGAAAGTTGTTTTACTTATTTAATTACGTGTAGTTGCTCATGTTATTTTTAAATTAATGTGAAATTTTCCAAGATGTCTTATTATTCTGCCTTATTTTCACGGAATATGAATTGTATAACAGGCTTTCGACTTTTCGAAATTAGAATCGTTTTTGCTATTCAGAAGTTTAATAATTTATGTGACTATTTGAAGTAAGATGTTTACTTAAATTATTCTATGAATTAAAATCAAATTATTAATGCGCAGACAGGCCTAATTAGAATCAAGATACTTCATTTATTAAAATGATTTCAAATTGTAATAAATAATTCGTATAAGAATACTTTAAATACGATAAGAGAAATGAGAATTATGAAATTATTATATATTTCATGAGCAACGGTTACCATTTACCATCAGATGGGCCGTTCGCTCGTCTGCCACTAGCAGAAAAAAAAAAAAACTTTAGGTCTGTGGCATAAAAATGCGCTTTCATTTTCTTATGGGATATTGGTATTCGACTTCGGGGTGCGTTATGTGTTATTGAGGTTTCAATAAGAATATTATTATCACAAAATTTTGATAGGCGGCAATGTAACTAGGTACCATTCTTTGCGTAACCCTTAAATAAATAGCTTGCTAATGGAAAGAGTAGTATGTCAGTCATTCAGTTTTCCCAAAATTTCGTGATTGGTACACTTACGGCTAAAGGCCGGCCGTTGTCTCGGGATGGCCGACTACGGCCATAACCCATGCTGTAACTTCGGGGCAATGGGAAGGTATTTGAGCTTTATTTTTGTAATATTGAAACAATTGAGACCGTTACATATTACTATCTCAGTATTTTACTGCAATTGCCTTATCACTATCACTAGAAATACCTGAGTCATAATATTTTTACAAATATTCCAAATAGCTTACATAATACACTTACATGAGTCAGTCAGTCAACACACAAACCCGTACTCTATTTATAACATTTCAAAGCATTACCATTACGTCAAAAAGCGACTCGAACGTTTCCTTAACGTCTGGAGACGTTGGTCGGTTCTCCCGTTGCCATAGCAACGCTGTCGAGCCTTTAATTTCGTTCAACAAAGGCCCCGCTGCCTGTTATTATATACATCATGCTCCAATTATTGTCGTCGCGCTAGAATGGACGGCGCGTGTGGTTTTGTGTCCTGATTTTTCGCTTTTTAACGTATATTTTGAAGATTGAAATTTATGTGGGAAAAAGATTATTGTTTTATAGAATTTTGTATTATTTAGGATGTAAAGGCGTCTTGGTAATTCTTGACGTTTCGATCATAATATAAATTAAATTAAAATAAAACGTTATTAAGTAAAATCGCCTCTTGCAACACAGGATTTATTCCTACTGTGGGATTGTTTATTTTTTAAAGAAAACAAAGGCCAAGCATGTAATTGTATTTTAGTACATTAAGAAACTTTTTCATTCTGTTGTTTTATTTCGTCTCTTACAATTTCATTTAGGTACATTCCAGCCCTTTCTATGTTTATAGAGCTCCTAAATACAACCCTAGTTAGAAAAAAGCAAACAGAGTTACTATAGGGTATTATTATTGGGAAAGTAAATGCCTAATGGAATATTTTGTCTACTTTAGTAAAGTTTACGAACGTAACGCTACAGTAACCGGCTGACGACCGGTTGGCGCAGCGGTAGTGTAAGCGACTGCCACGCCGAAGGTCGCGGGTTCGATTCCCGCTCAAGTCAAACATTTGTGTGCGTGAACATGGATTTTTGTCTTGGTCTGGGTGTTTCTATGTATAATATGTATGTATTTACAAAAAAAGAAGTATATATGTATGTTTATCCATTGTCTAGTACCCACAGTACAAGCTCTGCTTAGTTTGGGACTAAACGGTGTTGTGTGAATGTGGTAGAATATTATATATTATATAATAAGCAACTTTCTAAGAAAAAAAACATCTTAAAGATATAGGTACCCATTCTCTCCACTTATTATTGTGTATTTTGCGCAATATTATAACAATATTATGGTATTTTCAATGTTTTGAACTAAATACCGAGCGATAGATTTTATTTTGTGTCAGCTGCAGTGGTCGATGTTTTAGAGCTTTGCCGATAGAATTTTCTATAGTTTAAACTGTTAAGGTGATAGTAAAGTATTGTTCATTGCGGCAACCATTTAGTGCCAATACCCCTCTCTTAGTCTTACTACTTTTATAAACGGTACCCACTTTATAAATTTCATTTTTCTAGTTTCAGTATTTTAGGCTCTCTATTGTATGTCAGTACAAATAATTTTATAAACCTATAAGTAAAATGGTGATGATGAACATACCATTAGTTACCTGATTACTGATAATAATATCCAACGTTGATGATTCTGCCGCTATGTAGTACTGGAAATTTGGCTATGTGTATCAACCATATTATAAATATTCATTTTTTCTTTTCGTATCCAAAAACGATCCTTACAAATACAATATGGCAACATATATCCCTATACATTAACATTGAACTCCGAGCTAAAACACGGGGCGCTCCTTAGGGACGTTGTTATAACTGCCACGCTTGGCGGATTAGCTATTGTAAGATATCTTTAATATTATAGTGTTCGCCTTTCCTGATATTATAATTAACAAAGGGTTATTTCTCAAGCCAAAGACACCGGACGTCACGGAGTCAATAGGGACAATAAACTGTCATGTTAATAGGTTATAGAATTGTATTGGAATAGTTAATACTAGAGGATGCCTGCAGTTACACCTGCGTTATTTAAGGCTACTGCTCCGCTCCCGTCGCTCATAGAGTGATATTATATAGCCTATAGCCTTCCTTGATAAATGAGCTATCTAACAGTGAAATAATTTTTTAAATCGGACCAGTAGTTCCTGAGATTAGCGCGTTCAAACAAACCAACGCTTCAGCTTTATATATTAGTATAAGATTTTCGAATTATAAAAATCATCATTATCATTCTTGTTGATAATTCATTGCATCTCCCTCTTCTCATTATGTGATGGGTATGGCCACGGTCTACCAAGCTGTCACTGGTTGGCAAGCAACAAATAGCAATTTAATAAGTATTTAACTTTGAAAAGTCAGTAGCGTAGAAGTCTGTTGGTCTCTTTCATCATCATCATCAGCCTTTAACAAGTCCACTGCTAGACTAGGCCTCTCCTTTGAAAGGAGGAATTGGCCTGCTATACCACGCTGGCCAAACGGGTTCGTGTAGGGTTTGTATCAAGTTTTCCTTCTCTTACAGTGCTGTTCTCAGCATAATATGCTCCTTCCGTCGACTCTTATGACACCCATGGGATGATATGGGGTGGTGACAATCCGTATTCTTAATCCGTCACCACACGGACGATCTCTTTACTAGGCTATAAATGTCATAGAAAAGTATAAGGAATCACTTTATACATTTAAGTAATAATGGATCGACGTCTCTGCCCGTCACCAACGGTTCATTTACAAACTATGCTGCAGTTCTCATGAAATAGGCAACTATAATATTACCGTTTACCAAGTAGTACGCCATCGAGCGCTGAAAATTGATCTAAAGTAAAAGGTCAGCACTTTACTTACATATCTTCGAGCTAGTAATATGAAGGTCTGTTACAGTAATCCTTCAATAAGGATTTGCCAGTAAAAAGACTGAAGAATATTACGTATTTTTATGAACCTTGACTTTTAAAGAAGATTTATTTTTTGCCGGAATAGAGCACTTCTGGCACGCCTGCGTGTCTAGCGATTTTAACGCCATGACTTCACCATTCTAGATCATTAAACCAAATAAATAAGGAAAAAGTAGAAGCCGTGCAATCAAACACGTTATTAACGTGTTTGATTTATTTTCTATTTCCCCTAACTATTCACGAATAAATTAAGAAATTACGAATGTAAACAACATTGACCATTAAATTAACCGCACCAATGGCGTGCCTCATGCAAACATTGTGCAAGGGAATGCTAAAAATTCCAAAATAAAATGGTAGACGATCTATATAGACGTCGGGGTTTCGTTCAAATATTGTTGCTCCGTAAAGTGTGCACGAAGGATTTCCTTAATATTTCAAAGACATTATTAGTACTGTTTTTACGTGTTCCGCTGACGTAAAGTGTTCTGCTACGTATGTTGTGGTGTACTTTTACGGTGTATGGAGGAATAGTATCCATGCACGTACTAGCGGTTTCTTGGCTGGCGTTGGTTTATGTTTGGAATAGCATACCTTCTCGCTCAAAGGTGCATTTTTTTCCTTGACTAGGTACTTGTTTACTGTAACTATGTGTAGGTATTATGATTTTAGCCGGTGTGTATGTATGTTCTTCTATTCTTGCGTATATATCCGACCATAATTCGACAAATGAGCTCTCGTTCGAGGTGGTTTAATCGTGTGTAGTTGAAAGAGCAGGTATTATTATACTACAATGAATGCGGCTCCAACAAGAAGATGCACGTGAAAAAGGTAAACCATTCTTGGCAGTCTGAATAAAAATATTTAATTCTAAAATATATTATCGAGTAACAAGAGACATTGTATTGTTTTGTTTCTTTTTATAATAATAATATTCTTCCTCTTACACACATCACCATCTAGTCGCAAACGAAGCAGAGCTTGTACTTGTATTGTATTTGTTTATTGTAGTTTAGACTTACAATACTGTATAGCCTCCAAAGCTCAAATAAGATCAAAGGTATCTAAATATATAGAAACACCTCGAATATTTGCCTGTCAGCAATAATTTCTTTTATTAAATATCCTACCTATATTACTCATAACGTATTCACTTAAGGTGGTAGGTGGCTATACAAGACTTTGCATCAAACGAAGTCGGGACAGCTCTCATTATTTGGTTTCTGCACGAAAATATAATTGTAGCCAGTTTATTAAGAAATTTCTTCTAAATGTTACTCTTGAGAAGGTTAAGGCCATAGTCCACCACGCTGGCCAAGTGCGGGTTGGCAGACTTCACATGTCTTTCGAGAACATTATAGAGAACTCTCAGACATGCAGGTTTCCTCGCGATGTTTTCCTTCACCGTTTAGCATGCGAAAACTAACAGTTTAATACGCACATAACTTCGAAAAGTCATTGGTGCGCGCCGTGGACTCGAACCCGAGACCCTCTGCGTTGCAGTCTGTCGGTCTCACCACTCGGCTATCGCTTAAGTACTCTTTGATATTAGGTACATACATTTTTAGCAACACGTTTTTTTCGTGATTGACTCACATTGGCATGCATCCCAGGCGAAGTTATAAATATTCAATTAACGAACACACAGAACACACAGAGTCGAAACAAACCTTCGTGAATCGCACAAAACGGAGATCGAACCCACAATACTTTGCGGGATGCTAAACCACCACTGAACCACTCCTGCAATAGTGCTATCTAACAAAAGATAGTTCACAAAACACATCTAGGTAACACTTGACACAACATTCGTTCAGTCCATTCGAACATACAGACCAACTATAATACGATTCGTTACCTAAACATGTTATGACCAGCAGATATTGTTCCGAATTGCATTTAAACTTTGCCATTTCGACCGCGAGTGTGAATGGAAATATCTCGTTTGCTACTATGTGTTTAGACTTTAATCCACATATTTATTTAAAGTTTTCGTATTAGGTTAGACTGCGTGGAGATGAATCGCCTATTTTATTTTAAAGTAGTGTTTTTATGATCGCCCTGTCAACTGCTGATGCTGTATCAGAGAGTGGCATCTAAATGTTCAAGATTTTCCTTTGAAGGTTTAAATACATTTGCCCACTTTTAGCCCTGAATGAAGAAGAGAGGTAGATTGATTTGGATTGAGTACATGGAACTACTAAAACCACCATGGTGTTCTTGACGTCCCGTACTTTGCTGCAACCTCTACGCCATTTGGTGTTAGTGGGTCCCTTTATTTTTGTTTAGCCGATGTTTTTTGTTTATAAAATTTGTCTGAAATGACAATCGATGGCGACATAGGCTACTTAGAAACAAAAATTATTTTGAACACGTATATTTACATTGATATTTTAACGCTAAAAGTTTTCACAAATTTAAAAATCATATTTACATTTTAATAAACAACACAGAATACAAATACAAAAAGATAAAGACTTCGCAATTACACGTTTAATGCTTCATTACACCAGCCTCTGTGAGAACTGCAGACGCCATTACATAAAACGGCACATAATTAACAACTTAACCTGTCAAAGGGTGAGCAGGATATCCAATTACAAGGTGGAAAGTGTAAAGTGCAAAGTGCCACTCTAAGATGTTCATGTTTAACTTAGTAGTGTCGCGAAGATATTACCTACACTATTTTTGCAAGATTATTTGTACGTTAAATGGTTATGGTTGTTTATGTAATAGGTTTTAATTAAAATATGTTTTGTATTTATTATGCGCTGACGTAAAATTTGGCGCAAATATCAATAACTTGGTTTTGCGAGGTCGACAGGAACTCATGGCGCTGTCCATGCTTAGGGATGTAGGCGCGGGATTAGGTATAATACTAGGTGTTGTCTTGTTTTTGGGTTTTGTTTGTGTGTATGTTATTTCGTTCGTGTGGTGACGGATTAATAATACGGAATGTCACCACCCCATATCATCCCATGGGTGTCGTAAGAGTCGACAAAAGGGCCATATTATGCAGAGAACAGCACTGTAGGTAAGAGAAGGAAAACTTGATACAAACCCTATACCAACCCGTTTGGCCAGCGTGGTATAGTAGGCCAATTCCTCCTTTCAAAGGAGAGGCCTAGTCCAGCAGTGGACTGTTAAAGGCTGATGATGATGATGATGATGCGCTGACGTTATTATTACTGAGGAATGATTTTGCTATTTGCTTGCCATTGACCTTGATTTTACTTGTTGATAAAAATGTAGAAATATTTTATTTTATATAGTTGATTGAATTAGGCGTTACTTGGCGGAACTCCATTACAACATCCTAATGGAAGGAAAGAGGAACCCACCATGCACCCTCGGATTGACCACCCCAACTATTGCAATAGAAAAAGGTTGACAATACCGAACTCCTCTAAAAGGATAAGGGATATAGGAATGGTATGGGTTCCAGGAAGATACCTGACTTGCAGTATCCCGCTGTACTGCAAGTCAGGCTCGTGGTGGGTTCCTCTTTCCTTTCATTATTTTATTTTTTGTTTATGATTCTATTGTTGATGGTACTCACTCGTCCATTGGAGAGTTATTTATTGTGTACATTAAAAGTATAGACTAGAAGACAGTATTTTCCTGAATATTTAAGCAATATATAAAGAAAATATACAAACTGCCTCCGTGGTTCAGTGGATAACGTATGCGACTGCTGATCGGAGGTCCCGGGTTTGATTCCCTGATCGAGCAAGTGTTACTAGGTTTTTCCGAATTGGAACTGGCAATGTGCCCAGTAACGGCAATAGGCTCGTCCCCTATTACGTGGGACTTCAAAATTCATGGCGAAATGTGGGTGTAATATTACACCTCTGCCGACCCCTTCGGGGATACAGGCGTGAGTACATAAAAATAAAAATATATACAAAACCGCTTAGTTAGAACGTACCGTTAAATATACTTCTACTCACCCTTCAAAATGCAAGCATAATGTTTCTATTCCTCAAGTTAAGCCATTAACCCCTTAATGATAATTAATAGGCTAAACCAGTGGCGCTACAATCTGAGATAAATCTTCGTCTAGTTAAAGCGGGACTAACTCCTATAAATCACTTGAGTTTCATCTCTGAGGAAGTGTCAAAACAAAACTTCATGTTCATATCGCCTGAGATAACGCTTAAGCGGTGAGACAATGAATAGATAAGTGTAGATTGGGACATCCCTGTCATACATTATAGTATAACTCCTAAATATGTTGGAGATTTGGAAGAAATACATAGTAATGTATGTCATTAAAGATGTATGGCATTATTCGTGTTTTGAAAACTATTGAAAAGTTTGGCTTACTCTAACATACTTTGCCATGCTATAGGCAAAGTAACTAACTGTTAAAATAATCTGGTAACTAACTATTTTCCGTATCCACTTTTTTACTAACCATTATAAGGAAAATAGTGGATAGCGTATGCGACTGCTGATCGGAGGTCCCAGGTTCGATTCCCAGGTCGGGCAAAAGTGTTCCTGGGTTATTCGAATACTCAGTAGCAGCCCGGAGTCTTGTGATGTGCCCGGTAACGGCAATAGGCTCGACCCTATAACGTGGGACATAAAAATTCATGGCGAAATGTGGGTGTAATATTTACACCTCTGCCTACCCCTTCGGGGATACAGGCGTGAGACTATAATATATATAAAAAAAAACTTTTTTCCCGTGGCTTACAACCCTGGTTAGATGATTGATTTACTTTAGGATAAAAGTATTAGAACTCTAATCAGCTCAGAAATTGCCGTTTTATACACATACGTTTATCTACCTAACCTTTTCAAAGTCTATCGTTTAGCGACATATAGTTTAAAAATCATCCTCCTAGCGTTATCCCAGTTTCAACCCGGGGTCCGCTTACTAGTCTAAGCGGATTTTAGCTGAATATTAGCTTTTCCACAGAGCGAATGCCTGTGTGACCTCCACAACTCGAAGGGATGGCGATATTCCATGGTTTAGACTAGTGTCAGTTTATTTAGAAGGTACTGACGCCCTGTAACGACTGACAAGATCTTCATGACAACCGGTACCGACGGCTTAACGTGCTCTCCGAGGCACAGTTCGAAAAGTCAGTGGTGCGCGCCATGGATTCGAACCCGATACCCTCTGCATAGTAGTCTGTTGGTATATCCACTAGGCTATAGTTTTAAAATAAACGTTCATATTAGTCCAATACATAGTAACTCAAATATGTACGACTTTTATATTTATTTTCAATCTCTTTCCTCTTTTAACAAATTTCCGACGATAAGATTTATTTAAGACTAGATGTCGCCTCGGGCTTCGCTCGCGGCAATTATACATATAAACCTTCCTCGTGAATCATTCTATATATTAAAAAAAACGCATTAAAATCCGTTGTGTAGTTTTTAAGATTTAAGCATAAGAGTACATAGGGACAGACAGACAGACGATAGACTTAGTTTTATACCATGTAGTGATTAAACATAACATACATACACACAAACAATACCCAAAAACAAGACAAAACCTAGTATTATACCTAATCCCGCGCCTACGTCCCTAAGCACGGACAGCGCCATTAGTTCCTGTCGACCTCGCAAGACCAAGTTATTGATATTTGCGCCATGATAAATCGTCTTACAAACACGCGTATGCGGACAAAGCTAAAATATCGACCGACATGTAAACCCGTCCGATATTTTCGCGAAACACCCCCGATATTTATATGTCACTGTGTAACCTATTTTTTTGACAATAGGGTGACTTACCCCCTTCGTTGAGCAGGGTTATTCAAATCGAGAGGTTTTTTGGTGTTTGGTTTGAAGCTATGAGACGGTTTGTGGTCTGAAAGAAATTGTACCAATAACCAAAATGGTTAAATATCTTTATAAAATCAAGAAAAGCTATGGTCAACGTTAAACCGGTAGGTATCTGTTTATGTATAACTTTTTTACTAATGTATTTAACATAGATTACGTACACTGTAATCAACTAAAGTGGGATCCCATGTAAGGCTTTTGTCGATTTACTTCAACCATTACATAATCTTGTAAACGCAATTTATTCAAATCATCATATCAGACTTCAACAGTCCATTGCTGGTCTGAAATAAAAAAATACCAGGTATACAGGATGTCACACGACCCATCACCAAGCCGAAGTCTACTCGTTGTGTACATTATGTTAAATCATAATATCCAAAAATAATACCTTGGAAACGATATTTTTTTTAAGTTTTCACATTTTTTAAACCGCAAATAAAAGAGCGCGCTTCCAATGCTCGAAATACCTACTTATCTATTGGGTTATAGGGCATCTAAAGAACATATTGGCGAGGGGCATAAATGCTTCGATTTTGTACCTAATTAGAAAAATTCCATACTAACTTTGAGCCTCAATATCTCCTGAACCAGTAATTTCCTGGGTAAGGTGCCGAAGTAAAAAATGTTCGTAGTGATTGGTACAACATGGGATTTTAGTTTTCGTTAAGGGTCTTTTTACACCCTGTATACTTACATAACACCTATAAAGCGATTAAACCTTGATTGCAGATGGGCATTGTAGTAGTTATTATTACTACTTCAAAATATGTATTTTGTAGCTTTCATTAGGTACGATGTCTTGTCAGGCTCTTTGACATTTTTTTGGGAAACAAAAAAGGTAACTAGTGTTTCTTTGTCCAAACAAATTAGTCCAAATGTCAGACTGGTGACATATCTCTGGCATTTGCTTTCGTTAATTTATTCTAGCTAACGTTAATCTTCTATTATTTGAGTAGCCTGAATGTTAGTTTATTTATTTAGCCGAAATGAGTCTATATTCTATTTAGAACTATTTAAGTGAAAATAATTATTTAAATTGGTAAATAATGAAACTTTTCAAAATCAAACAACAACTTGCTTTTATACAGAATACTAATATTGATTTTAACACGATTATTAATAGAATCTTTTGATACCTATTCGAAGAAAACAAGAGTCACTATCGTTCTATCACGTCCACTACATACTCATGCGTGAAGATATAAACCTGAATCCTTGAAGCGTTCCCCTCGCTAATGCATCTTGAGAAATACGTACTTAATCACGCCAGAGATTTACCTCATGTGGAGACCAACAGGGTGCTCTTGATCGTGACTTGTTATAACAGATTCTTGTTTATTTTTCTTTGTATGCTATAAAATAAATTGTTTTGGAATTGCGGGCTTTTTTACACGTTGGAAGACAAACCATGAGTAATGGTGAGCAATTACCTTTAAAGATGCTGGCGATAGTGAGCGCAAATAAAATTTTCCAGAATTTTTATTTTTTGTCCCTGGAAGAGAGTGGTGTGGGGTAAAAGAAGATGTAGTGACAAGCATCGAGAAAGGCATGTTAAGATGGTTTGGGCACATGGAGAGGATGGATGACGAAAGACTGACAAAGAAGATATATAAGGCAAGAGTGAATGGGACAGGACGAAGGGGAAGACCTAGGCGGTCGTTCTCTGACCAGATTGGAGACATCCTAAAAAAAGGACAGGTCAGAAGTACCCTAAACAGAACAGCATGCATGAGAAACTTGATGGGAGTGAATGAAGCAAGAGAGGTATGTCAGGATCGTTGCAAATGGCGTTCCGTAGTCTCTGCCTACCCCTCCGGGAAACAGGCGTGAGTCTATGTATGTATGTATGTCCCTGGAAAAGGCAACTTTGGCTCTAGGAATACTAGGTACACATAACCTACTCACAGTCTAGCGAGTCTCGAAACAAACATGTATGAATAGCAAAGAGCTATCTACTATTGGTACAGTGTTAATCGTCGTGACTGCGCATCACAACTTAAACTATTACGACATTAGCACAATCATGGCTGCAAGTTCTGGGTGATAACTAATCGTTCATGGTTAACGGATACCCTGCAGATTTTAATTCTTAATGACGCGGGACTTTTAAGACTTTATTTGTAATGGTAAACCCTAGCTCTCCACCAATATTTGGCTCTCCGGCAATTTTTGTTATTTCAAATGTCTATATTGACCGTACTATTATGCCAACTTTTACACTCAATCGTAAAAAAGTTGTAGACATACAAAGGTTTTGATTCATGTATTTATACATATATTAAGTACATAATTATGATTTTAACAGTCATTATTGCATGCATTACATTTTACTACCCATTTACAATGTGTACCAACATTAATTATTATAATATCATATCCAGCTAATTGTTTGTTTTACATATTAATGTTTACGTTATTGTTGCGTAGCACATAATCAAATATTGTTCGTTTAAATTTTAATCACTTGTATGCTACAGGTTTATTAAATGCTACAAAAGGTTTCTGGTTCATATTTTTAATTACATTTTAATTAACACGAATTGCGAATAAGCTTTTATTGTACACGTATTGCATTCACCAAAATTATTACAAATAAACATTAAATTTAGCTATACATTTATTCACAAATCGGTACAATATGTACTACCAGACGACCGGTTGGCGCAGCGGGAGTGTAAGCGACTGCCAAGCTGAAGGTCGCGGGTTCGATTCCCGCACAAGTCAAACATTTGTGTGCATGAACATGGATGTTTGTGTTGGTCTGGGTGTTTCTATGTATAATATGTATGTATTTACAAAAAAAAAGTATATATGTATGTTTATCCATTATCTAGTACCCATAGTACAAGCTCTGCTTAGTTTGGGACTAGATGGTGTTGTGTGAATGTGGTAGAATATATTATATTAATATGGAAAATGATAATAACTGTTTATTCTGTAAACATGGCAAGGCCTAGAGTTATTATAATAAAAGCAAGCAAGAACGTACGTAATATGTTAGCTGCGTCACAGTGAGAAATGTCAAACGGCTTTTTCCGCCACCTCCATGGCCCTGCCAACCTTGCGGTTATATGCTTTGGCTCTTTCAGGTGTGCATCTCTCCACTCTTTACAAATTTAGTGTTGCGAGATTACGTTACCAAGCAGCTGTATGAAGCGGCGGTGTTTAGGCGCTATGCTGGCACAAAAACAACAAGTTTACGCCGACAACATATAAAGGAGGAGGTGATTACGGAAGGGTTGATCGTTTTACGTAAATGGTAACTATAACGTCGGTTGTAGTGTACTGTTAAATATGTTGTAATATTGAGGCATTACTATAGTATTATCATTGCGAAGAATAAGCAGGATGAAATTTCTGTAGGATAGATATAACTCAAACCCTTTACAAGGAAAAGGCAACCGTCCAGACGTTATTTGCCTGTAATATTATGTGAGAAACTCTCCTGACTGACCTATGTAGAAGCCAGTCGAAACTACCTTCCATCTTTGATCTAAAACTAAGCCAAACATACTTCATATTAAGCCCTTTATACGTTTGAGGAGTTTGCGCACAGTGGTAGTAAATCCTTGCTGTAGGGGATAGCTCATTAGAAACTTTTGTTAGGTCTACCAGTTAACGCGTACGGTTACTTTCTTGTTATAAGTTTAGCTGTTTACTTTGTTTTCTTTATTTGTTTGGTTTACTATTTTTGTGTTACTTGTATGCTATTGCTGCTTGATTTTTGTTTAGGTGTTAAAGGTTGATTAGGAAGATTTTATATGGGTATTATAGTATTTTCTTTGTGTTTGAGGTTTTGTTTCGTTTGTAAAATGTCGATTAACCCACGCCGAAGGTCGCGTGTTGGATTCCCGCTCAAGTCAAACATTTGAACATGGATGTTTGTCTTGGTCTGGGTGTTTCTATGTATAATATGTATGTATTTGCAACGAAAAAAGTATATATGTATGTTTATCTATTGTCTAGTACTCATAGTACAAGCTCTGCTTAGTTTGGGACTAGATGGTGTTGTGTGAATGTGCTAAGATATCATATTACTAGACATACATACATACATACATAACGTCACGCCTTTTATCCCCGAAGGGGTAGGCAGAGGTGTATTTCTACACCCACTTTTTGCCAGATATACTTTAGTCCCACGTAATAAGGGACGAGCCTATTGCCGTACCGGGCACATTTCCAGACTCCGTGCGGCTACTGAGAATTTCGTGACAGAAAAACCCAATAACACTGCCCGACCCAGGAATCGAACCCGGGACCTCCCGATCCCACGCGCACATTTATGCCGCGAGACCAACGAGGCAGTCGTATAGGGTTTGATGTCGAGTTTTCCGTCTCTACGCAAAGATGGTATTTGCATCGTGTTATCCCTTAGTCGCCTCTTACGACACCCACGGGAAGATAAGGGGTGGTGACACTTGTATTCTATGCCGTCAACCACACGGACATATTACTAGACCTATGATAATATTACTAGACCTTGTCCGTGTGGTGACGGATTAAGAATACGGAATGTCACCACCCCATATCATCCCATGGGTGTCGTAAGAGCCGGCAGAGGAAGCATATTAGGCAGAGAACAGCACTGTAAGAGAAGGAAAACTTGATACAAACCCTATACCAACCCGTTTGGCCAGCGTGGTATAGTAGGCCAATTCCTCCTTTCAAAGGAGAGGCCTAGTCCAGCAGTGGACTGTCAAAGGCTAATGATGATGATGATGATGATTACTAGACCTCAACTAGGACTCTGCCCGCGTGGGGCTATTTAACCCGCCTTAGCATGGGAAGTATAAAAAATGATTTTGATTGCTTCTCTACACTCACGAAAGAAAATATATGCCAAATTATAAATAGTACAGGTAGTAGAGCTTTTTAAATTACCACGATTTGCATACTAAAGATTATGTAACGGGTCTGAATCGTGTTAATGAATGAAAAGAAAGATGAAATACCTTTCTATTTTCCCGACGTTTCGGCATGGGTTACACCAGCCGTGGTCACGGGATGACTGATGTTCGTCAGCGCTGCCTCCGAGAAGTGCGGGTTTTGGAAACTACCCTCACTTGGTCTTCACAATTATTAACAATTATATGTTCGGAACTGTCGGTACTTCGACACACAACACTAATGGTATCTACACACTGGCGCGTAATGTCACCTCGTCGGTGTCTACATTTGCTGATGACAGGATTCCAAGATGTAGATAAACGGTAACCATCCTCCCGGTTGAAATTTGCGTGCTTTTTGATTTCAACCGCTTCCCGTGCTAGTCTTGACAAATAGTGACGGTCTGTGGAGAGAACCTGGGGCGATGTATCTCAATCCAGTAATTGGATCCTGACTCCAACAAATGCTCAGCTATGGTCGACTTGAGGGTTTGTCGGTTTTTGACGGCCGTGTTGTTTTTCTTAACTCGTTCGGCGATGGTCCTTTTTGTTTGCCCGATGTAGGAACTACCACAGCTGCAATCCACCTTGTACACGCCTGGTGTTTGAAAAGGGATGACATCCTTTGGAGTACGCAGGTGATTTGCTACTTTGGAGTACGGACTATATACAGTCTTGATGGAGTATTTTTGTAGTACTGTTCCAACTTTATCCGTTACTCCTTTTATGTAGGGCATGAACGCTGGCGCTCTGTTCACTTCAGTCAGTCTCAACCTTTTCCTTGACCTCCGCATATGGTGTTTGTAACCGTTTTGCTTGAGTACCTCCCGAACATGTGTGAGCTCAGTATCTAAGTGTTCGGGGTAGCAAAGGTCATATGCTCTGTTTGTCAAGGAAGCAATAACGGATTGCAAATATCGCGGGTGATGATGTGAATTTGCGTGTTAGTATCTGTCCGTGTGTGTGGGCTTCCTGTAAACAGTGTGTGACAGGTTTCCATTTTCTCTCACCTTGATCTTCACATCGAGGAAGGCCAACGATCTGTGTGTCTCCATTTCACTGCAACATCCTGTTACACGGTCGCACAGATTATCACGCGATGATTTTGATCTGTGCGACCGTGTAACATACAACCAAGCGAGCCGTATTCATGAATTGTGTAGCATCAAACATGAGGCGAAATACACAAAATTGCTACGTCAGCGCGACAGGTATGTTCACAAAAGTGGAGTGCGTAACCAAAGCGACACGGTTATTAATCTATCGAGCAGAAACATAGACACAGCCACACAGAACATATTGGCTAAAAGATTAAATTACGCTCTGCTCTCACCCAAACGGATTCCGTATGAAAATATCATAAGTGGCATCGAGGAAGTTATAATGCGCAACAAATTACCATCCAACGACGCGGACTCACTGAGACAGGATATTGCAGTTATCTTGCGAAAGTCGAAGCTACCGAGACCGAATGTTACTACGGAAGAGCGTCAAGCACTGAAAGCGCTACGTGAAAACACGGATATTTTAGTGCTTAAGGCCGATAAGGGAAACGCCACCGTAGTAATGAATTCCGGTGATTATGATAATAAAATGCGGGATCTATTAAGCAAAGTGTCCACATATAAGCCGGTGTCATATAATCCCACTGCCAGAGTCACAAAACGTATACGAGCGCTTGTCAAGGACTACCAAGATTTTTTCACGGACGATGTGTTTGAACGCCTCTATAGATCTAAGACCGTTCAACCGCCGAAAATATATGGTTTGCCGAAAATTCACAAGAATAACGTGCCTCTACGCCCGATCGTAAGTCAGATCAATTCACCCACTTACGACCTAGCGAATCCCATTGCGCCGGTACTGCAACCTATAGTATATATAACCGGTTAGTAGGTAAGACGTCGTCGTTTGTAAGGATTCTCGCCATTTTGTAGACGTCATCAAGAGCATGAAAGTAGAACCCGATGAAGTGATGGTGAGCTTTGATGTCGAGTCACTATTCACAAGCGTTCCAATTCAAGACTGCCTTGACGTGGTCGAGAGTAAACTGAGGTTAAACGGTCTGTCTGATAAATACATTGTTCTACTGAAACACTGCCTAGACGGGAATTATTTTCTATATCGTGGACAATATTACCTCCAGATCGACGGAGTGGCCATGGGTAGCCCTGTCGCACCGGTAATGGCCAACATCTGGATGGAACATTTTGAAGAAAGGATCCAACTACAAGCGTTCCACGTAAAAATATGGAAAAGATACGTCGATGACGTGTTCTGTATTATAAAGGGTAACAGACATGTTGTAGAACAATTAGCAGATCACTTGAACTCCATACACCCTAATATAAGGTTCACTTATGAAATGGAGACACACAGATCGTTGGCCTTCCTCGATGTGAAGATCAAGGTGAGAGAAAATGGAAACCTGTCACACACTGTTTACAGGAAGCCCGCACACACGGACAGATACTTACACGCAAATTCACATCATCACCCGCGACATTTGCAATCCGTTATTGCTTCCTTGACAAACAGAGCATATGACCTTTGCTACCCCGAACACTTAGATACTGAGCTCACACATGTTCGGGAGGTACTCAAGCAAAACGGTTACAAACACAATATGCAAAGGTCAAGGAAAGGTTGAGACTGACTGAAGTGAACAGAGCGCCAGCGTTCATGCCCTACATAAAAGGAGTAACGGATAAAGTTGGAACAGTACTACAAAAATACTCCATCAAGACTGCATATAGTCCGTACTCCAAAGTAGCAAATCACCTGCGTACTCCAAAGGATGTCATCCCTTTTCAAACACCAGGCGTGTACAAGGTGGATTGCAGCTGTGGTAGTTCCTACATCGGGCAAACAAAAAGGACCATCGCCGAACGAGTTAAGGAACACATCACGGCCATCAAAAACTGACAAACCACCAAGTCGGCCATAGCTGAGCATTTGTTGGAGTCAGGATCCAATCACTGGATTGAGCTACATCGGCCCCAGGTTCTCTCCACAGACCGTCACTATTTTTCAAGACTAGCACGGGTAGCGGTTGAAATCAAAAAGCACGCAAATTTCAACCGGGAGGATGGTTACCGTTTATCTACATCTTGGAATCCTGTCATCAGCAAATGTAGACACCGACGAGGTGACATTATGCGCCAGTGTGTAGATACCATTAGTGTTGTGTGTCGAAGTACCGACAGTTCCGAACATATAAATGTTAATAATTGTGAAGACCAAGTGAGGGTAGTTTCCAAAACCCGCACTTCTCGGAGGCAGCGCTGACGAACATCAGTCATCCCGTGACCACGGCTGGTGTAACCCATGCCGAAACGTCGGGAAAATAGAAAGGTATTTCATCTTTCTTTTCATTCATTAACACGATTCAGACCCGTTACATAATCTTTAATATAGTAGAGCCTTGCTGATTTCAGCATGAATGGGCCAGCTCGACCGGGCAAGTACTACCCTCTTACAGAAAATCGACGTAAAGTAACAGTACTTAAACTGTTGCGTTTCGTTCGGTGAGTGAGAGTGCCAGCCCCTATTCCTTCTCCCTCATCCACTCCTCATCCTATCCCTTTTCCCAACCCCAAGGGGCGGCAACGCACTTGTGACTCCTGTGGTGTTGCTTGTGTCCATGGGCGGCAGTAATTACTTACCATCAGGCGATCCGTCTGCACGTTTGCCGCCTATTACTATAAAAAAAAAACTTCTTCTTGCAACCAGTAGTTTCGACTGTGCGTTGTCTGTCAGTCAGTCAGCTGTAACAAATTAATATTTTTTACTAGATACTTCCTTCCAAATCAAAAAATATATTTGTTTTAAATAAAAAGGCTACAACTACTATAATAGTAAAAGTCATATATAGAGCCTTCCTTGTATGGAGAGTACTACTGGGTACTCCTCTTTCGTTAATTAAGTTCTATAACATCCCAATACCTGAACTTCACCCATTACACGAACGCAATCACACAGGAACCATGTCAATACCACGGGGTATCGCTTCAGAGCAACATCTATTCCCTCAATAGCCACAGTTTAAAACAATAACCGTTCGATCCTAGCACAATGGTGAAGGAATTGCAACAGGTACCGAAAGTTCGACTTCACTGCTTTCATTAAGCGCCAGTCTCACCAACACATGAACCATTCAAACTGACCGTCGGTACTACTGCCTCAAATAACTCGCTTATTCAACCTTAAAATTTACAAACCTCCACGCAATTTACAACTTAAATGGACTTACTTTAAGGTTGGTATTGCTGTTAGTAGTTAGGAGCTCTTTGTGAAGTCAAAATGAAGCACAATCGGTATTTCAGTAATGTATTGTTCGATATGAGTGCGTCTCATGCTTATATGAACTTTTGTTGCGTTCCCGCTTTTATATTTTTTGTGTTGTGCATTTTCGTAGGATTTTTCTTTGTTATAACTGTGCGTGTTTGTTCGGATGAGAATAGAGAGATAAAAATGTTAGTTTGGTAGGAACTAAATGGAAACGAAAATTAGGAGACTTATACATATTTTTTTTAAGTTAATAACTATATATCAAAGAGCTCGTCAGCCCTTTGAAATACTTTATAGTATGCTATTCGTTTTCTTTCTTTTGGTATGTATCATTTACTTTGTAATGACTATCTCGTTGTACTATATGTAATTAAAAATGACCTCCAAAATTTCAAAAACAATAATATTATGAAAATTATCACGTCACATCACTGACCCACAGAAAAGAAGGAATGTCTGATTTCAAAAGATTGGCATTGCAGACTAATGCACGCTTTGGTGTCCAGTATCTACCAATACGTACGACAATATTAAAAACCAAAAAAAAAGTTCTGATTACTTTAATCACAAAATAGGTAATAACTTCACAAAACCGTTAAAAATGGCCAAGATCAAAGGAAATATTCCGTACCTATAAATATGTAAAACATTTTTGTCAAGAATATCAAAAGCGTTCGATTCTTTCTATGACCACTGGGCCGTGAAAGATAAATTCTCTAAACTACAATTATAATCCATTTCAAACTTATTTTCGACTTTTGACGTTGATTCTCGTCCAAAACTCAAAAGTAGGCCGAACACTTGAAAAAGTTATTCACGAAATATTATTACAAAAATTCGTCAGATGTTTTGGACGTAAAGAATTCGCAGGAATAGCAATTCAAGTTTTCTAATTTTGTTCGGAAGGTGCCGTGAAACGTTTCAGTTTTAATTATCACGGGTTGAAAGACATTTTTGTACAATGTCAACGACAGGTCGGGCTGACCCTCCATAAAGAATAACTAAAGATATCCATAGAATTATTTATTGATATCTTCGTTTATTCTTCGGGGAATAAAGTGCTTTGGCTAATATAACGGAGGTATAAGGTAAACGAGTTATTATTATAAAAAAATAAATAAATGTTGTTTTATGATGGATCCTTTTGAAAGTCGGGGCTTGGTGTGGATCATTGTGTGTAACTCGTGGATATTTGCCTACAAATCCCCTAGTTAAAAACAGTGAATTCTAAAAATTAAGTTAGTAAATAAGTGTTAAAAAATCCAGGTCTCCAACTAAACATATGTATTTTCTCGAAAGGAAAATAACTGCAGTTAATAACCCTTTACTAATTAAGTAGTAATATTAATTAATTAATAGTTATTTTACGGGTGAAACAGTGAGCATTTATTTTTTAGTGAGAGTTTTGTAAGGTCAACCACGACATACAATACTGAACGTAGCCACACGAATTCGCCCCATTTTCTATGAACATTCCTACGCTGAAAACATTTCTACCCTCAACTTTACGTGAAAAAGAATCTGGAAATCAACATGCGTCACTGCATCGCATCATCGCTTTTTCTTTCGCACGAGTAATGCGAAAAATATGTCGAAGCCAGGGCCGGCATCCATCATAAATCACTGTGCGTGCCTTGCAGAATGCGTTCGCTGGCCCACACTTAATCCGGCCCTGTAGTCATTGTACCTATAGCCGTATATAACTGAGATTGCTCAGATTTCGGGAGCTTATTGTACGAGATATGAATGAAAGTGCCAACCTCGCGGAGGGTCTTAAAAATCCTAGTGAGAGTTCTCCTTTATAAATTGTCATTTCTCCAGCTTGCGATTTGGCAGTTTCGCGATTTGTAGGTACACATAGTAAATATTTGTGTATGTGACCATCTCCATCTAAATACGAAAATTAAAAGGAAATACATTCTATATACCCCGAGGTCTCGGCTGGCGCTTTGGTCATAAACCTACAAATAAATAGTGTTAGGAGCTCTTTAAGCGTCGAAGTATTCCTTCGCATCACTATCCTCGGGTCCACGTGACCCGAGGAGACCCCCAGAAGGCTTTGCATTACATTTAAATTAAGTAAATACCTATGTATCAATCCACTAAAACGACATAATGAACATAAAAATGCTCGTAAAAATATACAATCTCTACAGAAGAGCACTCGATCCATCCCATTACGATAACACACATTGCACTCCATATATCCCGAATATCACGAATTTGATTTCCTTGGAAAAAATCTGAGCCCATCTCAGGAATTTATTAATATAATCCATAGAAATATAAGTACCTACTCGCTAAAAGGTATTCGCTAAGATTTCAGATTATTGGATAAACCTACCCTCTTACCATATGGGATTTCCTCAGATAAAAATATTATCTGTCAGTGATCGTATAACTCACCGTATAATGTGGAGCTCGAATCGTATTTAATCTGTGATATACATGTTCGTATTTTTTTATTGGAGATATATTTTATGTGGGACATAATGGAGCTCTGATGTGCCTACACACATAAATGTAAGTCCCTGATAAAAAGCTTTCTAAATATTAAGGCTTATTAGATATTTAAATGGCCTAATGTTCTCAATATGCCAATGTTCCATCCAAGAAGATCTTTCAATTTTACCGTTTTGTGTTCAGGGTATGTGGCTAACTTTGCTTTTGTAATATATTTTCTAGGACAAAAGCTCATCATAGTTTTTGTACTGTCAAAATTAGTCGTACTATTAGTTCAAATCTAGTACTAATATATAAAGCTGAAGAGTTTGTTTGTTTGTTTGGTTGAATGCGCTAATCTCAGGAACTACTGGTCCGATTTGAAAAAGTCTTTCAGTGTTAGATAGCCCATTTATCGAGGATGGCTATAGGCTATATAATAACATTGTCCTATGAGCGACGGGAGCGGAGCAGTAGCCTTAAATAACGCGGGTGTAACCGCGGGCATCCTCTAGTGTTTCATATATTTACAAGAGTCTATAATATTTATTGGTCGAAATTCCAAGCAGCCCAAAAAATCGTCTTACCTTTCTTCTTCATTGATCATAAATAGCTAGACATACGAAAAATGTAAACAACAACCGGAACCATTAACATAAACATGGTTGAAAGTTAGATCCCATGCAAACGGTTCTACATCGCCATAGTTTTTCCGCGCCATTCAAAATGAATTGCGCGCACATTGCCTAACAATTCATACAGAACATTCAAAAATTCCGTCTACATCTTCTGTTAACACCATCATAAAATAAACTCTCGTTTACAATCCAAAAAATAACGTTCTACACACAACATATCTTGTACAACATTTATTCGAGAAAACCACCTTTAGACACGACCATTTTTGCTAGAGCTCCCACTCCCCTCTCTATAATGTAGTCACGGACTGAAAGGTGTCATTGTTATAACATCGGGGGCTCTTTGTAAAGTGGTGGTGTTGTCTCAAAAGCAGTACCATAAGTTACCATCAAACGCCCCCGCGTACTTAGAATAAATTTTCAATACTGTGCTACACGGATCGTTAGTTCTATTCAAAGGTTTTGGTAAGCCGTCTTCGCTGTGTTTCATCGTCAACATTTTGAGTAAACATTGTAACATGAAACATTCGTGAAACGTTTGAAAATTGAGAAAGGTCTTGTTTAACTAATTTAAATATTAAAATACAGTAAAACGTAAAATTGATAGCCTTGATCTGTAAGATATAAGTGAGAGTTTTATAGATAAACTAAATTAAGTGCTACTAATTATCAAATTAGCACCAGCCTGCCTAAATAAATATGATAAAAATAAAGAATACCATTGCACTTTTAAATTTTATGTTCTTGAAAAGTCCTTTGACCGATATTTTGTAGATTAAATCGCCTAGGGGTGCGTTTTGCACCAGGAGTAAAATCACACGGGAAAACAAACATGTGTACGTGTTTTTGTTGAATGTTACAGAAAAACATGCGTTCACCATTGAATGCGGGATACTCGCGTCGCGTACGGACGACGACGAGTTAACAAAAGTTCGCGTTCCTAATGTCTTTTTAATACTTTATTTAGCCCAGTCTCAAAAGATTTGCCATGATTGATTGTTTGGCCACGATTCGAATGTAAATATGTGGGCGTAGTTGATTACTTATTGATAACGGATCGAAGATTTTAATACTGCATCGAGGGTACTGCTGAGACATTGGGGTAAATGGATTGTGAAATATCTGCTTTACTTGAGCTTCGGGCAAGATAATATTTTGACGGTAAGCGTAGGGAACATTTCATCTTAATTTTTTTGCCTTGCAACTTAGACGCCTATTTTCTTAGTTCGCTGAAATAAAATCAGTGTATGATATAAAATATTATGCTAGGTATCAGCTTTATTAAGATAAAATTTTGACGTTTTACGTGAGGCACATTTGTTGCTTATCGCACTGGAAAATTTAAGTTTTGAATATTGGAAAGTGGATCTATGAAAATGCCTTACAATTTCTCTAAAATGTTTGACCTTAGAAGGGCGTTTACTTGTATTTTTTATATTAGCTACATAACTGTATTTTAAATATTATTTTCCAACTTCTATACATCTCTCTTGAATCTAAATTACAAGAAAACTCTTCGCTGCTACTAAGAACTACTTACAACAACAAGTTGTGAAATGTTTTGGCAAAGAAGCAAATGAGAGTTCAGTCTACCTAGAAATCAAGCAGAGCCCTAACAAAACAATTAGCTATCCGACTTAACAAAGAAAACAACATCTAATTTTACTTACAGCGGCTCACATGTTCAGCCCTTAACAAAACGCTTCTAAACGTTATTACATTTAACAGAATACCTCATTGTCTTTATACAGTCTCCGAGCTTCAGACGTTACAAGTTGATTACAAAAGATGGATCAAATGCCCGCTACACATGAATTTCCTCGACGCACGTACGTCGAACCCGATAGACATGAACCACCAACTATACTACCAATTGAAAGCTACCCACCCGTGATTCCTCCTCCATACCCTTCAATGTACTCCACAAATTACCAGCATAATCACTTATTTCTCGCCCATCAAAAATGAACTCAGTTTCTTTGAAGATAAAGTTTAATTTCATATACAGTCTTCTAATGACTTGAGACGTTTTGAAATGTGCATGTGCAGTCTTGCAAGCTTCAATATTGTTTGCTTCGTTAGTGCTTTGTTTTGTTATTAATTGTACAGTATGAACCATTGTTGATATCTCGTTTGATATTGTGAACGTTAATCGGATAATGATCGGCTCTTTGAGCAGAAAGATACGCTGGAAATGTGATGTTTTTTACTCGAATAAATGGATAGTGCTTGCACTTTTTACTGTAATTAATCACTCTTTATGTATGAGAGGTTTTATTGCAATTGTCTGAATGGTTTATAGGATTACATGTTGATAAGTCGGTTATTGTCATGATCACTACTATAATAAAATTGTTAAAATCTTTCGTGGTAATTTAAACTTATTTTTAATTGTCTATCGGGATATATACCACGTACCTTTGTTTGGAGTAACCGATATTTCGTCACTGTTGCAAGCGCCATGTTCACGGATGTATTGTTAAATCTGTGCCTGTACAATAATTTTTTTGGCAACTAAAAAAGGACTTCTGAACCCGAAACAATGAATCGTTTGTCACTTCTGTTATGTGTAATCAACATATCCTTAAGGTTTATACTAATACTTCTCAGGGTCTCTTAGGATAGGCTTTTCAAAACTTTCCCTCATTTAAAATAAAATATGTAAGGTTTGAAGCAAGAAAACATAGTACGCGCCGGAATCTACGCGCTAGTAATGGCATTTACCATTATACATCTAAGTTATCAGTGTAATGATTAATTGTCTTAAAGTATTCGATAAAAATGTCGTATGTACTTTGCTTATCTTATTTGTATCTAAATCAATGCATAGATCATATATTGTGACCGGCGGATAGATGCCTGCTTACTTTTACGGATCACCTGTTCGACTCTAGACACAAAAGCCTCTGATTTATTGGCATAATTTGTATTCGCTATTACACCTATTGCTCAATTTCTTATTGCTGACGTAAAAGTCCTTTTTATAAACTCACTAGCTGACCCAGCGAACTCTGTATCGCCTTTTTAAGAGTTTTTATTTAATTCCCTTTTTTCCAAGCTCCTTTTCCAAAGTTACCATTGACTTAGCGCTTAATGTCTTATAATTCCAGGGTCTATAAGTGATGCAAAAACAAACATAGATTTTTATATAATATTAAATTCTCCATTCCTTAAAATATCGGCGACGATTCTCATATCGAATTAAAAAAAATCCCGTCCGCCATCTTTGATTTCCTATCAGCCATCTTTGATCATGAAATAGATGTTGTATTTGGATTCACCATCCCTTAAATCATCAGAGACGAAACCCATATTGATTTTTTTAATTTTTCCCATCCGCCATCTTTGATTTCCCATCCGCCATCTTGAATCACGAAATAGATGTTGTATTTGGATTCCCCATCCCTTCAAACATCGGAGACGATACCCATATTGATTTAAAAAAGAAGATCCCATCCACCATCTTTGATCACGAAATAGATGGTGTTTTTGAATTACCCATTCCTTAAAATATCGGAGACGATACCCATATCGACTTAAAAAAAATCCCGTCCGCCATCTTTGATTTCCTATCAGCCATCTTTGATCACGAAATAGATGTTGTATTTGGATTCACCATCCCTTAAATCATCAGAGACGATACCCATATTGATTTTTTAATTTTTGCCATCCGCCATATTTGATTTCCCATCCACCATCTTGAATCACGAAATAGATGTTGTATTTGGATTCCCCATCCCTTAAAACATCGGAGACGATAACCATATTGATTTAAAAAAAAAATCCCATCCACCATCTTTGATCACGAAATAGATGGTGTTTTTGAATTCCCCATTCCTTAAAATATCGGAGACGATACCCATATCGACTTTAAGAAAATCCCGTCCGCCATCTTTGATTTCCTATCCGCCATCTTTGATCACGAAATAGATGTTGTATTTAGATTCGCCATCCCTTAAAACATCGGAGACGATAACCATATTGACTTTTTAAAACTTTCTCATCCGCCATCTTTGATATCTCATCCGCCATCTTTGATCACGAAATAGATGTCGGATTTGGATTCCCCATGCCTTTAAATATCGGTGACGATACCCATATTGACTTTAAAAAAAAATCCCGTCCGCCATCTTTGATTTCCTATCTGCCATCTTTGATCACGAAATAGATGTTGTATTTGGATTCACCATCCCTTAAATCATCAGAGACGATACCCATATTGATTTTTTAAATTTTTCTCATCCGCCATTTTTGATTACCCATCCGCCATCTTTGATCACGAAATAGATGTTGTATTTCGATTCTCCACCATTTAAAATATCGAAAGCGATATCCATATTGATATTTAAAACTTTCTCATTCGCCATCTTTGATTTCCCGTCCGCCATCTTGGATCACTAAATAAATTTCATATTATTAATCAGCGTCCCGAAAATTTCGAAAACGATACCCATATAGATTGTATCCTATTCGTTTAGCCTTTTTTTGTCTTTGACCCAACCCTCCCCCTTCTCGTTTGACCATTTTATTATTTTTGTCTGGCCCCTAAAAGTTGTGGCGTAATGTTATATAGCCTATAGCCTTTCGGATTAATTGGGCTATCATAGGCAATAACAATTTTTTAAATCCGACTGCTAGTTCCTGAGATTAGCCGACATTATGTTTTAGCCTTTTTAGCCTTTTGCCCGGCCCCAAAGGGTCGAAGCGTTATGTTATATAGCCTATAGCCTTCCGGAATAACTGGGCTATCGTATACAAAAAGAATTTTTCAGATCCGACCGGTAGTTCCTGAGATTAGCGCGTTCAAACAAACAAACAAACAAACAAACAAACAAACAAACAAACTCTTCCGCTTTATTATATTAGTATAGATTACTTCTTGACAATAATTACACACAATTGTACACTACATTACACCACAATACAACGGCACTATCGACCGTACGCTACAGCCGCACAGCCTTAGTAACCGCTAGTAAGTCAGAGATATTATCATAAGTGTTGGTAACCACTGCAGTGCAATATTGCAGCATTATCGTACGCCACTGTTTATGTTCAGCCGTGCAATATGTATGCTAGAGACTGTGAAGCGGCATTGAACGATGTAGAGACTGTATGAGATCTAATTATGAGCGAATACGGCTTGTGTAGATGTCTTGATGTATACATAATGTTAATAATAAAATTATCAGCTGTATGTCGGTATGTGTACAGCCAAGGATTCTAAAGACTGTTAAAGCGATATTGAAGCGATGTAGACTATGTGTGATCTAATAATGAGCGAATACGCCTTGAGTAAATATCTTGATTTGTATGTTATGATCATAGAATTAAGTTATATTATCTATGGTCATGATAATATCGGTTTGTTGGTGTGCTGAATTAATATTATTGACAGCGGATCATAATCATGGTGAGGCATCCTAGAATATCTCTATGTAGGCTTTTATGCCTATCGTTTCGAGGTTACTAAGTAGATATAGAAGTATTGTCTACGTAAAACGTGGGTGTGTATGAATTTGTGGATAGTAGTTCACGTAATTCACAGCCTTTTAATAATGTATATTTTTATATATATAAATCGCAAAGTCTAAAATAATGTCTTGTTTCTATCTGTATTGTGAATGTATTATTATTTTTTTGAACTAAGTTGTTTTGTAATTTTCCAATAAATAGCATAGAACCTACAGGTGTTATTCGTATTGGGAAGATACATATCGACATATCGTCATAACCATGCCCATCTTTTTTTTTTAAAGACAACTCCCGCAGTAGGACTAAATCCTGTGTCGCGGGGGACTTTACAAACATACAACTAGCGGACACAATGAACACCCAGACTCGAAACAACAATTTATGAATAACACAAAGTGTTGTCTCGTGTGGGGATTGAACCCACAACACTTCGACGCAGTGTCAAGCGACGAGGCGCGGCCGCTTAAACCACTACGCCAACCGTGCAGTCAAAATCTTTAAAGTGTACAAAATTGGCGGTGAAAATTCCACAAGATCAAAATGATGACATCATTTGTACATCTCCTGCTACGAAATGGCTACGTGTCAGCTGCTACGACTATCGTAGCACTCATTCAGATTACATAATTCATATTGGCTATTTTTAATTTTGGTTAGTATCTATTAATTTGATTCCAATTGACGATTAAGTACTCATGTCTCTAATTAGCATGATATAAATTCTACAAATTATATTAATGTATTCCATATTTTTTATCAAAAATAGTTATCCATGTAATCTGTTTTATGTGTGTAGTTAGTTCATAATAACGAGCAGCTTTCAAAAACACAAATTACCAAAACGGCCAAACTAGTTCAATCACTTTACGGTTTGATAAACCGGTTGTCTCGCTTTTCAAACTACTGAAATATGAAACAACAATCTATTGTTAGCCTGAAACCAATACCTAAATATTGCAAAAATGAAAAAGTACAGAACGATTGAATAGATATTGGTTGATTAACATCGACCTTGGTATCGTTGTGTTTCGTATTCATGAACTGAATTGTATTCATAGAAGTTATTTCTTACCCGGTTATAGTAAATTTGTGTTACAAATGGATGCTACATAACGGAAGAGCTATAAATAACTAATTTGCGGTTAGGGATGTATAAATTATCATATCAAGAATATATTAGGACAACTGAAGTGGGATCTCCACCTTGTCGTGGTGGGGGGGGCTCAGTAACCGTGGATTGGTCACCCGCGGTGAAGCTAAGAGGGATCCAGGAGAAGACGCTCCGCGTGGGCTTGACGGAGGCCTGCGCAGGATGCGTCCAATGGTGCGGGTGCGGGGGACAGTTCTTCCGTCCCTCATAGTCGGGCGCGGTCGCGGGAGGAGAGGCGTGTCGGTGTTGCGTTGCCGCGCGCCCTATCTTCCGCGACCAAATGGGGTCGCACCATCGTTGCGTCGCGGTGGGGCCGCAGAGGAAGAGGAGATGCGGTGTTGCGTTGCTGTCCTCCCTATCCTCTGCGGCCGCTGGGTGTTTTGGCGGCGGAGCCCAACACCTTCATCCGCCGCCAAGGGGGGCTTTGTTCGGGGCCCGCCTGACCATCTGGCGGGCCAATACCCGTCGGGGGGTAGCGAGGAATGCTTCGGCGATACCCGACCCTCCGACACACGGGTACATGAGGAACACGGGTTGGTTTTTAGTCAGTAAGAGTCTGACAGTCCCCTTCGCCCTTCACCCCCAGGGCGGAGGGACTCCATGAGGATTTTCCAACCCGACACCAAAAAAAAAAAGAAAAAAAAGGACAACTGACACACAGTCATCTAATCCGAAACTGAACGTGTGTGATTTGTCCTAAAATATCATCATCATCTATTATATAAAATTCCCTTTCTGACATATTATCGCAGAGCCTATAGAAAGTAGTTACATTAAATTTAGACGGCGAGTTCCAAATTTTTTGGATGATTATTTCCTTTATCTGTGAAATCAAGGAAATAATCATTGGTGTAGCATCAAGAAAATTTGAGCGACAGCCAATAAAGCACCATCATGATCAGCCTGACATAGTCCAATGCTGGATATATGCCTCACCAATAGCACATCACCACGGCTCTCCGTGTTGACCCGCTGCCAGCAACTTTCCGTGTATCATCACTCCGCCTAGTGTCATGTAAAGCCAATGATGTTACAAAAGTAAAAAGAAGTAGATACGTTATAGGCGTACCAAAAGCAGGACGCTAAACATAAGCCAGTTGGCAAGTCTGATATATGTGTGTGTGTGTGTGTGTGTGAAGTCGCGAGCCTGCGTCAAAGTGAAACTGACACATCTTGTCAGCCGAAAATAAAATAAATATGGAGTTATTGATGTGTGCGTTAGTGTACTGTTTCTACGGATTGATTACTACGTAGATAACGTATCTACCTCTTTCTTGTAATATAAGAGGCTAGTTGACGAAAAAAATTTTATAAGTCCGTCCTTTAGATTATTCAAAAATAAGCGATACGTATTTTTTTATTTGTAAATTAAACCAAAAATGACCAAGATATAGCTCATTAAAGTTACGTATAACGACACTACGTGCTGCATTTTTTCGCACTGACGTCACGTGTAACTTTAATGGACTATATCTTTGTTATTTTTTATTTAATCGAAAAAATTAAAAATACGTGTCCAATATTTTTTTATAATCTAAAATACGGACTAAATAAAATGTAATTATTTTGACCCTGGAAACTACCCTATTGTAAAAAGCATAAACTTTAGGAAAATTTCACCTCTGTGAAAGTCTAAATTCTATTTATGTATTTGGCAAACCTATATTTCAGGTAAATATAATCGTTGCTTGAATATTCTCCACCATTCCTAAAATATATAACGCTCTTACGAAATAGCTGACCGGGTTTTCCCAATAGCATTTATTTGTGGGCATAGAGTATTTTATTCAACTGATTTCCATTAAAAAGTTTGCGAGTTTATGTTTCAAACTCTTCTTGAATGTGTATTGAGTATTGTGATTCTAACAATAGGTTGATTTGTTATGTATTTGAGGTGTATATTTTTAGAATGGCCAATGAATAGGTACTTCCTAGCTTTGGCTATTTGTGTAACGAATATTCATCTAACAGGTCTGAATTGCGTAATCATTGTTAAAGACATCTGAAGTATACATACAGTACAGTAGGTACACCAGTCGTGATGGAAAGATTTCATAATCTCGTGACTAGGTGTGGCTTGTGTAACCTAGACCAAAAAGTCTTCGGCGGTAATCAAAAATATTTATTTTATTACAGCATTCTTTTAAAAGTAACTACGCAATCCATACATTAAAGTTTCCTGTTTTTGTGTCCGTTGAATGAATGGTCTTATCTTTCCTATAGGACCAAATAATATGCTTAGTGCGGAGGTAGTCAATTAAAAAGAAAACAAAAAGAAAGAGGTAGCATTTGCATTGTTTGTTTTTTTTTTGTTTTTCGTGTGAGCGTGTGGCCAACTCTAGTGTCGGAGTTTTTCAGATCGCCCGAAGGCCTCCGACGTGGCCTAACGACTCTTAACACAAGAATCAGGACCGACAGTTTTACGTGCCCTCCGAAGCACGGTAGCGCTCAGATGTAAATGCCACACTTGGTCACCCATCCAAGTGGTGACCTGTGCAAGCGTTGCTTAACTTTGCCGATCTGTTACGAACGACAAGCTAAGTCTCGCTATGAGCGCTACATTTGCATTGTTTCTACTTTATATCTGTTTAAATATAAATACAACACATGCCAAAAATAATTCCTACACATATTGCCACCGATACAACCTCGAACGATGCACCATCCACGTTGCCCGTGTAAAATAAATCACTGATTAATTACATACTAGTGCAGGTTTTATTCAGAACATGATATACGAGGGAAGTGTTATCACCTAACCCGCTAATTGCATTTCTACGGCTGAATTATTGGCCAGCCGTGGGCAAGGCCAGACGCAATAACCAGACTTACTCTTGTTTTATTCACGGATAGTTTAACAGGTATAGGGATAGGAATATACAGAACATATGTACGGTGTAAATATGTATGCATATGGACAATGAACAATTTTGATGGAATATCTCAAAAGCTTGAGATATTCCATCAAAATTGTTCATTTAAGCACTGAGGTAAAGATTTATATTTCCTATATATTTTTGATTGATTGACAATTTCATAAGCATTCTATTTATATATTTTCGTTGCTATCTCTTCGTCCTCTTCTTCTTCTGTCTTCGGTCCCTCACTGCTGAAGATCGCGACCACATATTTGTCTCCGTTGCATGCTGCCGCCCACCGCCTTCTTGATCGTGTCAGACCATCTTGTTGGTGCCCTGCCGTGAGCACGTTTTCCATTTATGTGACCCAATATTATCTGCTTCTCCATACAGTGTTTTGGAGACCGCATGATGTGTCCGAAAATGCTGAGGGCCCGATTTTGGTATATTGCGGAAAGCCTTGTGGTGATGTTCAGCTCTTTCAATATGGACTCGTTCGTTCTCATGGCAGTCCAAGGTATACGGAGTAATCTCCGCCAACAACTCATCTCAAAAGCGTCAACCTTGGCACTGCTATACTGCTATACTCTCATTCTATCTATCTCTCTCTACAGTTTGCATTGCTAAGTACATATAATAATCTGCTTCCGTGGTCCAGTGGATAGCGTATGCGGAGGTCCCGGGTTCCATTCCCGGGTCGGGCAAAAGTGTTACTGGGTTTTTCCGAATTCTCAGTAGCAGCACGGAGTCTGGTGATGTGCTCGGTAACGGCATCCGCCTCCTATAACGTGGGACTTAAAAAAATCATGGCGAAATGTGGGTGTAATATTACACCTCTGTCTGCGTGAGTCTATAAATTAATAAAGAAATAAAATATAATAATCAATAAAAAATAGATCGCTGAAATGATGAGTTCCATTATTCAATGCATTTGAATCAGTTAAATATTTAAGATTGTTACCCAGTTGTTATACAGCTACCGATGAATACCTGTAGAATGCTAATAAATCATAACTCTATCTCGTTGGTGACTGTACTTGACGTTATAACTTGATAATAATTATATATCATTACTATCAAATACATATGTGTTCTCCGCTATAAATTATAGATGGTATTTATTTTCGTTTGCCCCTTTTATGTGGGACCTAAAAATTCCTGGCGAAATGTGGGTGTAATATTACACTTCTGCCTACCGCTTCGGGGATACAGGCGTGAGTCTATAAATAAATAAAATAAATATTGTCGTTCGAATTACTGTATAATATTTCTGACAAAGATCAAGACAATGTGTAGGTCACAGATTTAAGACTCAGATGGAGCGTATTCGTCCGACTAAGTGAGGCACGTTGACGGCTATGTGTGCGTGACATTTGGCGACTGGCACTGTACGGACACGCGCCCCTATGTGTGTGTAAAGTTGCCAGATTATGAATAATCTCCCACTACCTTGTATATAGTTTTTGCAAACGGATATAAAAATATTACATATTTTATATTCGTTTGCGGTTTTGAAGAATTTACCATGGATTTAATTAATGCTTTTAATATGTAATGCTGTTATGAAAATGATTCAAATAAAAGAAACCATTAATGTATGCTTTTATAAATACATTTCTTAAATGTAGGTACTGAGTAAAGTTTTAACTAATTTTATTCGTAAATTGAGAAATAAATAGATTATGTTTTGTGATTAATACCCTCGATCCAGAAGAAATACTTATATAATACCAACTACATGTATTTACGAATACCAATCATGGGGTTCAGATCTTAGATCGGCGAATATGTTGTTTATTTTTTGTTTAGATATATATTCTCAGTATAGTATCTGGAAATGTTTGGTTAATTGCAATAGGCTTGCGTCCTAAATATTAATTAGCTATAAACATTTTGTCATGCACACAATAAATTATGAATATTATGATTCATAAATCAAAACAAAAAAAATTGCAATTAAAAATTAATAATAGCTGCAATCAATGATTTCTGTTTCTGTACTTAATATACACACGGCGCCAAGTCAAGCTAAACAGTTGCAGTACGATTTTGATACTTATTCCCTACGCCATAAGAACGGTACAAAGGTCAAAGTATATAAAGCTTGACGAGGAGCCATGTGTACACGAATATTTGGATCGTTTGGGGATCGAACTCAAAACAATGTATATACTAATGGAAATTCTATTACTATATTTTATAAGAAGAAAGATAATCTACAATATAATTTTACATTACGTTAATGTATTTTTCATTAACATGACCATCATTATTACATAATCAATAGACAAGTGCATTTTCCCTAATTCAGGGAGAACGGCGTCGACGTAAACTGGCAACACTTACATATTTTCTGCAGAAATACGAATTTTATCGAAATAATATTATAAAACAGTCAAATAATCCATAGTTATCTGTAAAAATATATTACCATCTTCCCGTTTTTGCTTTTGGAAACAACTTTTACAATGTTTAAAAACGCAAGACGGCATTTTATGAATTTAAAAGCTTGATTGATCGTGGCGTGTGAACTGTGCGATGCTTCGCAGCGCACTGAGCCGAGTTTGTATTCGCTTTTCAATTTTGTATTTGCTTTAGTGGCCTCACGCAAGTGTTCCGCGCGCTCTGTCTGCCTTTTGTTCTGTAGTCTTAGGTGTAGGTATGCAAAATGTTTTGATGTTCAGTTCAGTTAGCCATAACAGCGTAACAAGCAAAAACATGCAGAGTTACTCTACACAATATAAAAATAGTACAGACTGCCTCCGTGGTCCGTGGATAGCATATGTGACTGCTGATCGGAGGTCCCGGGTTTGATTCCTGGGTCGGGCGAAAGTGTTACTGGATTTTTCCGAATTCTCAATAGCAGCACGGAGTCTGGTGATGTGCCCGGTAACGACAATAGACTCGCTCCCTATTACGTGGGACCTAAAAATTCATAGCGAAATGAGGGTGTAATATTACACCTTTGCCTTTTTATCTATAAATAAATAAATGTAATAAACCAGATCTTTTTCTATTAAGCAAAAGAAAAGAAAGCATGGCAATTTTAGCATCTACTCAAGCTTTGAGAATTAGAGTATGTCTATGTTATAATGCATGATATCATCAAACTACACACAAGTACATTCAGGGCACACACGCGTGTATAATATGTGCAGCACACAATTATTGTTTAATATTTGGCGTTGGTTTTTTATGAATGCATAAGAAAAGTTTTGATGAGTTGCAGCCTGTGTTTGAATTGTGATTCGCTGGCCTCGACGGGCTTTGGGCTTGTATTGGTTTTGATACAATACTCTAATACTTGTTATTGTGAGAATGAAATACGACTTTTCCTGTATTATAATATGGAGAGTAAAATATTTACACGACTTCCGTATCGGTCGAGTACCGTCTAAAAATGGCTTTTGGGCTACTTAATATGTACTACTTATAATTTTGGATTGAAGATTTTTGTCTTAACTGATGTACTTAGTTGTTGTCTTGTTTCTTTCGGCCACCCGTATTATAAAAAGCTTCCTTATAGTTGGTAATATGATCATAACATCCTACACATTGTATCCAGTATATTTCTTCACAAATTGTCCCTATTACCGAAAATCTTCTCATTTTCCTCATCATCCCTGCGAAATCACTGCTGCATCTTCACTGATAAAAATATGCCACTTAGGAGAGAAAAGGATAGTATTTACTCTCATATAAACTTAGTTTGTTATTCCTTCATTGTACCGCATTTCATATCTGTGAACGTATGCAATGAAAAAAAATAATGATGTGCCTATTTTATTATTATCTCTAGCAAGGCTGTGCATGTATCTTTGTCTCCGATAACGGATACCCATTTTTCTTACTATAAATGCTCATAAAATAAAATTGGTTGCCTGTAAAGTCGGTATACGGGCGAAAGTTTTACGTGACAACGACTTTGAGTGGTAAAATAATTTTAATGTGAATATTCATTCGTATAGTAGGAAGAAGGATGAAAGACGCGTGCCTTTCACTTTTTATGTCTGTCTCTCTCGCTCTTAGGCGGGACGCGTGCCTCTCACTCGCTCTCATTGTGAGCGCATAACGTGAGCGGAGCGTAACGCAGTTTCTTGAAGTGTCACCCGGCAAACCAATTTATAAGACGTTGTCACGTCAAAAGGTAGCTTGGCATAAAAAGGTAGCCCATTAACATCTAATAAGTCAAATGTTATCGTATGTTAAATTCATTAAAGTCGGTTAATCAATTTTAACTTCATACAGTTAATAATTACAAGCATATCTTTTGGCATTTATTATATTGATTGGGATAAAAAACTTGATCTTATACGTTATGTGGTGTGGTCTAAATACTATTCATGACGTGTTTGTAAGTACCTATAAATATGATAATTAATAGTCTGTTAAAACAGGATAAATTTTATTGCAGTATCATTTCTGAATGCTACTGCAATAAAAGACTATTTATCCTATAGACCATTATTTTTAATTTTTTATCGCCATAAATCTTCCAATCAATAAACAATAAATGTAAAAAGGATCATTATTTAATACAAAACCTTGAACACGGTCTTCGAACGAAAGTAAGTGGGACGACATAATTCGAGAGCGAAACATGACACCTCCATTAGTGGCTACTTGTTGTAGATGGCGCTTCAAGCGCTCGCCTCATAATGGCGACTTTACGCGCTTTTGTCGCAAAATTGATCGAGACAATGGTTTCATTGCTGAATATTTGATGAAACTGTAAGGTGACGTGGACAAGACGTTTAATAAATGTCAGAAAAGACAAGGAAAAAGTAAAATATAGCTGAAGACACAAAGGCGGATACTGTTTGTACAATTTTAAAATTACCTAAAGACTATAATTCTGTTTCTACTGTTTGAATTATGACAACCTTTGAAAGATGTCATTTTTTAAATCTAACCCTTTTATATATACGGCAATGCTCCTCTTTTCAAAACATAGGTTTATCAGTATAATCGATTGGTTTGTTTCTTGCAAAACAATGGTGAAATAAATTTTAAATCGCCCGTTGAATAGTTATCTTTCATACAAATCAATTACGAATTTCTGACCAAGGCCAATGCAAGTTAGTCGAAATTTTAAGTTATATAGCAACATTCCGGTAGTGTAATAATTTTATTGAAAAATCCGTATTGCGTACAAATATTTATCACGTGTAAACAAATGTATTATTAGAATACAATTTATGTTTTCCTTAATACTTAAATTGAATAATGTTACTTATAACATAACCAATTAATAACATTAATTAAAATTACGGAAAACCACAGTTCGTACATACTAGGCCTTCAATGAGTTTATATTGTTTTTATTGTTTACTTGACATTCCGTGTGGTGACGGATTTAGAATACGGCATTTCACCACCACATATCATCCCATGGGTGTCGTAAGAGTCGACAGAGGGAGCATACTATGCAGAGAACAGCACTGTAAGAGAAGGAAAACTTGATACAAACCCTGTACCAACCCGCTTGGCCAGCGTGTTTTAGTAAGCCAATTCCTCCTTTCAAAGGAGAGGACTAGTCCAGCAGTGGACTGTATGGGGCTGATGATGATGAGAATTAAACCTTGAAGATTGGTATACTTTGCGCCAAGATCAAGCTGGGAACACTACTAAGCATCTACGTTGCAGTCTGTTTGTTTCTTCACCAGGTTGGCCAGGTTTCGGGAGCACAGCCAAGACGTTTCACCTAGAGTACCTATGAAAGATACTTGCGTATTAAATCAATTCTATCTAAACGTCACGCTATCTCTCATTAGCGTAGGCAGAGACTATGGAACGCTAAATGCTCCAGTCTAAACACACTTCTCTTGGTTCCTCGACATTCATTAACCTTATCATGCATGCTCTTCGGTTATGAGTACTTTTGATTTGACCCTTTTGTCCATGCGTAACCAATTTGGTCGCCCTAAGTCTGTCTCGGTTGCTCTCTACCGACATCTCCATTCTTTCTTACTTGATAAAAATCTTTCGTATTTCTTCTGAAAGCAAACATGCATGTTTGAGAGTTTCAACCCGCACTTCTTTAGCAAGGTGACCTTCAAAAATTTTGTTTATATCAGTACCTATGCCTCTACATTAATGCTCTAAAGTTTCATAGTCTGAGGTTTTCGAAAGTAACAAAAAATATACCAAATAAGTCTCCATAATTTCTAGATTGTTCGTCTTATGCTAGTGTATGTAGGCTAGTCTCGGAGGAATTCAGCCATACTGACCACCAACACGCCTGGACACGTCTGTAAACAATCAATATGCTAATTTAGTTAGCCAGCCCCCAGGTGCCTAGGGCACCACCCTACATACAAATTTGAACGGCCAAACGATAGCATTACCGCAGTGATTTAGTGCGTATACAGTCTGGATTGTAAATATTGAATTCGTGGACATAAAAGTTGTGGAATTTATTTAGATGTGTTAGTTAGATGCTAGTATTATTATTATTTAATAATTTTATGTTTGTTTTATGAAATTAAACAAGAATTAGTTTTTTGCCTTTTCGCGACCCGGTTAAGAATGTGAGCTGATATTAATAGCATATATTGAGAGATCAACGATATTCCATTATTTTGTATAACAGTGGCCATACCATTGTAAATCTTGTAAACTACTTGTTTGTATATGAACTCGACTTATATGCCACATTATGGCACATAATGAATTCTGTATGCATTTATAATCTGTGTAAAAAAATGTGATGCGGTTAAACTGTTTTATCATTCATCAGTAAGAAAATTGCACACATTACTACATAGAAAACTTACGCAGAGAAAATAAATGTTCCGTAAATATCTACTTACTAGAGGACGCCAGCAGCTACGCCTGCATTTTTTTTAAATTTACCCGTTTTGGCCGATCCCGTGGGAATTTCGGGCAATCCCATCTTAGTGCACCCCTACGGTCCCCAAAGAACATACATGCCAAATTTCAGCTTCCTGTGCCCAATAGTTTCGGCTGTAGCGTGTCTGTCAGTCAGTCAGTAACGCAAGGATTTTATATATTAAGATTAAGGGGGATATGATCACAAAAGCAATTTATCATAGGCTGTCAAGATACATTTCCAGGCACAAATAAAACTAGTGAAGTAAATGCAGATTTACTTCAAACGTCAAACCATTATTGCGTGCACTCCCATAGTTTTAAACAATGCCTACTTCGACCGAATTTTCCCTGTGTTCCATTTCCCTGAGCCGGTACAATAAAAAGTTAGCTAACGCCATATAACAGTATCATCATCGAGCACCGTTCATTTCACAACAGCTAACTGCGTTACAGGAATGCACAAAAATCATAAAAGTTTATATCCTGTGCGGTCGTTTCGTGCACCCGTACGCATCGCACCAATACTTTTTTATTTCTATTTCACGCACGTGGCAGCCATTTTAAATCCAAATGTAATTGAGAGTTATGTAAATGCGGCTCGGTCAGCCTGTTTACCATTTGCGCGGAATTTCGGGATTTTGGTATTTTGTGCGAAAGGAAATAAATGTGATTTGGGCAGTAGACGAAAATGTGGATTTAGGTGAGGTTAGTCAAAGGTGTGTGGATCTATTTGTTTAAGAAGATATTTTTCGATTGAGCTGTAATCCAGGTGTTTTTGTTTTTTAATTCCTATACATATTGCCACTGATGCCACCTCGAACGATGCACCATCCACGTTGCCCCTGTAAAATAAATCACTGATTAATTACATACTAGTGGAGGTTTTATTCAGAACATGATATACGAGGGAAGTGTTATCACCTAACCCGCTAATTGCATTTCTACGGCTGAATTATTGGCCAGCCGTGGGCAAGGCCAGACGCAATAACCAGACTTACTCTTGTTTTATTCACGGATAGTTTAACAGGTATACGGATAGTTTAACAGGTATATGGATAGGAATATACAGAACATATGTACGGTGTAAATATGTATGCATATGGACATTGAACAATTTTGATGGAATATCTCAAGCTTTTATTTAAGCACTGAAGTAAAGATTTATATTTCCTATATATTTTTGATTGATTGATAATTCGATAAGCATTTTGTTTATATATTTTCGTTGCTATACTCTCATTCTATCTATCTCACTCTACAGTTTGCTAAGTACGTATAATAATCTGCCTCCGTGGTCCAGTGGATAGCGTATGCGACTGCTGATTGGAGCTCCCGGGTTCGATTCCCGGGTCGGGCAAAAGTGTTACTGGGTTTTTCCGAATTCTCAGTAGCAGCACGGAGTCTGGTGATGTGACCGGTAACGGCAATAGTGGGACTTAAAAAAAATCATAGCGAAATGTGGGTGTAATATTACACCTCTGCCTACCCTCTCGAGGATATAGGCATGAGTCTATAAATGAATAAATAAATAAAACATAATAATCAATAAAAATAGATCGCTCAAATGATGAGTTCTATTATTCAATGCATTTGAATCAGTTAAATATTTAAGATTGTTACCCAGTTGTTATCCAGCTACCGATGAATACCTGTAGAATGCTAATAAATCATAACTATATATCGTTGGAGACTACTTGACGTTATAACTTGATAATAATTATATATCATTACTATCAAATACATATATTATGTGTTCTTCGCTATAAATTATAGATGGTAATTATTTTCGTTTGCCCCTTTTACGTGGGACCTAAAAATGTGGGTGTAATATTACACCTCTGCCTACCCCTTCGGGGATACAGGCGTGAGTCTATACATAAATAAATTAAAAATAATATTTTCGTTCGAATTACTGTATAATATTTGTGACAAATATCAAGATGACTTTGTTGTAGTTATCATTACAATAAGTTTCGATTTAACTACAATGTTTTATTACTCAGCTAGTCAAAGAGTTAAGCTCTTCTCCGAGGCTTAGTCCTTGAACCGTATAAAATTTTATGATATTTGATTTCAATACCTGCTTTTGACAATGTGTAGGTATGCAAAATGTTTTCATGTTCAGTTCAGTAAGCGATAACAGCGTAACAAGCAAACACATGCAGTGTTACTGTACACAATATTACACCACACCTATGTTAATAAACCAGATCTTTTTCTTTTAAGCAAAAGAAAAGAAAGCATGGCAATTTTAGCACCTACTCAAGCTTTGAGAATTAGAGCATGTCTATGTTATAAGTGCATGATATCATCAAACTACACACAAGTACATTCAGGACACACACGCGTGTATAATATGTGCAGCACACAATTATTGTTTAATGTTCGGCGTTGGTTTTTATGAATGCATAAGAAAAGTTTTGATGAGTTGCAGCCTGTGTTTGAATTGTGATTCGCTGGCCTCGACGGGCTTTGTGCTTGTGTTGGTTTTGATACAATACTCTGATACTTGCTATTGTGAGAATGAAATATGACTTTTCCTGTATTATAATATGGAGAGTAAAATATTTACACGACTTCCGTATCGGTCGAGTACCGTCTAGAAATGGCTTTTGGGCTACTTAATATGTACTACTTATAATTTTGGATTGACGATTTTTGTCTTAACTGATGTACCTAGTTGTTGTCTTTTTCATTTCGGCCACCCGTCTTATAAAAAGCTTCCTTATAGTTGGTAATATGATCATAACATCCTACACATTGTATCCAGTATATTTCTTCACAAATTGTCCCTATTACCGAAAATCTTCTCATTTTCCTCATCATCCCTGCGAAATCACTGCTGCATCCTCACTGATAAAAATATGCCACTTAGGAGAGAAAAGGATAGTATTTTCTCTCATGTAAACTTAGTTTGTTATTCCTTTATTGTAGACCTAGAACTATCTATAGGAGTTCTCAGATGTAGCTTTTGATCTCGTACCGCATTTCATATCTGTGAACGTATAAAATGTAAAAAAGGTAGCCTATTAACATCTAATAAGTCAAATATTATCGCATGTTAAATTCATTGAATTCGGTTAATCAATTTTTAATTTCATACAGTGAATTGTATGAAGTTTAAATTGATTAACAGTGATTGGGATAAAAAAGCTTGATCTTATACGTTATGTGGTGTGGTCTAAATACCATTCATGACATGTTTGTAAGTACCTAAAATATGATAATTAATACATACATACATAGACTCACGCATGTTTCCCGGCGGGGTAGGCAGAGACTACGGAACGCCATTTGTAACGATCCTGACATATCTCTCTTGCTTCATTCACTCCCATCAGATTCCTCATGCATGCTCTTCTGTTCAGGGTACTTCTCACCTGTCCTGTTTTTAGGATGTCTCCAATCTGGTCTGAGAACGTCCGCCTAGGTCTTCCCCTTCGTCCTGTCCCTTCCACACTTGCAGTCGTCAGTTGTCAGTCTTTCAGTTGTCAGTCTTTCGTCATCCATCCTCTCCATGTGCCCAAACCATCTTAGCACACCTTTCTCGATACTTGTCACTACATCTTCTTTTACCCCACAACACTCTCTTATCACACAATTCTTTACTCTGTCAGTTAATAGTCAGTTAAAACAGGATACATTTTATTGCAGTATTATTTCTGAATGATACTGCAATAAATCTGCCTCCGTGGTCCAGTGGATAGCGTATGCGACTGTTGATTTCGATTCCCGGGTCGAGCAAAAGTGTTACTGTGTTTTTCCGAATTCTCAGTAGCAGAACGGAGTCTGTTGATGTGCCCGGCAACGGCAATAGGCTCGCCCCCTACTACGTGGGACCTATAAATTCATGGCGAAATGTGGGTATAATATTAAACCTCTGCCTACCCCTCCGGGGATACAGGCGTGAGTCTATAAATAAAAAAAAATAAACTGCAATAAAAGACTTTTTGTGCTATACACCGTTATTTTAAAATTTTCATCTCCAAAAAGCTTCCAATCAATAGACAATAAATGTAAAAAGGATCATTATTTAATACAAAACCTTGAACACGGTCTTCGAACGAAAGTAAGTGGGACGACATAATTCGAGAGCGAAAACATGACACCTCCATTAGTGGCTACTTGTTGTAGATGGCGCTTCAAACGCTCGCCTCATAATGGCGCTTTTGTCGCAAACTTGATCATGACAATGGTTTTATTGTTGAACTAGCTGCTGCCCGCGACGTCGTCTGCCTGAACGCTATACAGCACGTAACTATTAAATAAATACGTACGATTATACCTTTTAAAAAATACGCGGCGGCGATAGCCCAGTGGTGTATGTAACGGACTGCCGAGACGATTGTCTTGGGTGCGATCCCCAGCTACCCCGGGCCCACACCTATGACTTTTCGAAGTTATGTGTGTATTAAAAAATATTAATTAATTATCGCTCGCTTAACAATGTGCCCGGTAGACGGCAATAGGCTCGCCCCCTATTACATTGGGACCGAAACATATCTGGCGAAGTGTGGGTGTGTAATACACCTCTGCCTACCCCTTCTGGGATAAAAGGCGTGAGGATATGAGAAGATATACCTTTTAAAATAACATTCATTTACCCGTTTCTTCTTTATATTTCATACCTGCAGAATGTGTAGTAACAGAGGGAGACTGTCTTTTGTAAAATTGACCTTCAATAAGTGCTGATTTTCAGCCTGCTTTGAATAAATGACTTTATGGTGATTCTGCTGAATTAAGTCATAAGTTGTGACTGAAGCAGATGGAGAAAATAAGGAATACATCGAGAAGTCCTATAAGTATGTATTTTACCCTATGGTAAAATACATACTTATAGGACTTCTCGATATACAACATTAGTGGTTTGGCTCTCCGCAGCCAAAATGTAAAGAGAGTCAGGACTGGTGACGCAGGAGCAAGCGACATACAGGACACCCGCTGCCCTCAATGTCTGCCTCTGCGACTTATTGATGGTCATCGCGAAGCAAACACTCACGGGGAACTGTATGCGCTTGAATTATGACGTATGGGAGGAATGCGTGGTATAAATACTGCCTTGCTGACGCCATACCCGTAAGAATTTCCTAAATGGTGTGTCTGTGGAGCGAGATGACTTTCAGGCGGGTCACGTTACACAACTTCGGAGGAGATAGGTTCCGAAGAAGCATAATCGGGACACCGACCTTCAGCTTGATGCTATGCGCTGGAAGTTCACTTGCTGACTGGGAGTTCAGAAATTCCACGGGATAATGTGTGGCGTTTTCTTGCTCGACGACAGTGTTTATAGAGGTGTAGACCACTTCATTCCTCTCGATTTCTGAGAGAATGCATTTGTTAATTGCTACAGCCTGATCATTTTTGGGCGTCAAAGTAGGCCACTCACACACTCACGAATCCTACTATTACGGTATACAACTGTATAATTCTAAGCTGGATACAACTCTACTGAGAGACTCTGGAAGCACCACCTGTCCACCTCTCTCCTCTGGTAGAGTGTCTTCGCCAAGACTTAGAAAGACATCTTAGAATTGTTGAGCACGTGCATTGACGCCAAGCTGAGCTCTTATATTAATGGTCAAGCTCAGCATACGAACTCTTGACCACAACAAAGATAATTTCAACGAAGCACTCACGTTGTCCGTGTGGTGACGGATTAAGAATACGGAATGTCACCACCCCATATCATCCCATGGGTGTCGTAAGAGCCGACAGAGGGAGCAAGAACAGCAATGTAAGAGAAGGAAAACTTGATACAAACCCTATACCAACCCGTTTGGCCAGCGTGGTATAGTAGGCCAATTCCTCCTTTCAAAGGAGAGGCCTATTCCAGCAGTGGACTGTTAAAGGCTGATGATGATGATGATGATGACTCACCTCGTCAGCCCTCGATCCCCGCGTCACCACGGGAAGCGTTTGTCGGGAATCGTCACTGAACAGAACTGTGACCACCCATTAAATGCTCGTTCCTGCGAATGTCCTGCAGGGTTCTGTCCATGACCTGAACTGCCTTCCTATTGGCAATCGTACGCTCATCCCATACGATCAGAGAGCAATCCTTGAGCACGTGTCCCTTATCACTGTTACGTGACACTCCACAAACGGGTGTAACGGCGCTCTCTAAATCGATGGGAAATTTAAACATGGTATGTGCTGTCTTGCCACCCGGAAGCAGTGTGGCAGCGAATGCCGGCGACTCTACAGCAATGACAATTTTGCCTTGCCTCCTGACCTCTGCAAGTATGCCAGTAGTAACAACTGTTTTTCCTGTTCCACCAGGAGCATCCAAGAAAAACATTTTAGCCTGGCTTTGCCCAAAGCTTTCAAGGACGGTGTCGTAAAATTCGAAAGGTGGTCATTTCAAATTGTCTCAGCGTTATACTCCCAATTTTCACGGTCTTGATGCGGTGATGATTGGGAAGCTGGTAACAAATATTTGACCAGTGGATTGCCACTGATAGAAATGACCACGTCTTAAAGTGAACTGAGACGGGTGTTCAGCACGCGGTCATCAGTTACTTCGACTTCGTCTCTAGTAACACGCCTCAAAGCTCGTAGAAAATCTTCAGATGATGGCGATACTTCTCCCAGAAAGCTACCGCGTTTGCGACTCCACAAAACACCAAGATGACGTCAAGCAGATGACGCATGCGGCTGGGACTGTCACTGACGCTCGCCTCCGCGAGCTTGTCATCCCAGTATTGGTCACCATCGAGAAAGTGACGTACTACGCAGGCTGTGCGGTAAGTGGGATACTCCAAGCCATCAAATGTCCTCAGAAAGGCGAAAGACGTTGGGCCTCGGACCGTGTGAAGTAACAACCGCAGAAAATAGCATTCGACATTATTACACAAATAATATAAAAGTACGGCAAAAAACTCTACAAAATGCTGTGTCCTTGAAACTTCCAGGAAAACCTTCCACAGCACCTGCTCGTCAACGTCGGTTAAATACACCATTTTGCTTGTCGTACGTGTAATATGAAGGCATCTCGTCATTCGTAAGGGACCTCCCAAACTGATCGATTTTACAGAGCCTGAAAAATGCCAAGAGAGTTGTTTGACGCGGATTTTCCAAATGCTCAGCAACGCTGTCGGGATCAAAATATATGCGCTGGCCGTTCGCTAGGTGGTCGTGTAAATGCATTACGGTAGGATGCTTCTCATGTATAGAGAACACCAGTATCCGCCAAACCGCTTCAGACGTAACAATAGTGTTTATATACAGTTAATCCAAACCAAGGTACGTGCTATATGTATATCAAGGAAGACAATTTAAAGCAAGTTTACATGCGACATGAAAATATATTAATTAAGAAGCAATAATTACACCAATGTGACCAAAATGTTTATTTTGTACTAACTCTATTACTATTTATTCTGACAGAAATGATGTAAGCAATCAAGTGTGGCGATGGTGTAGTTAATTAATTAAATAATTTCAACTAATAGTCTTGCTCATCTCTGAAACCAATTAAAAATACAATTTTCAAGAAGATAATGTACAACTCCATCTATGACTTTTGAAAACAACTATTAACGTCGCCAACATGTTCAAATTTAAATTATTTATATCCAAAAAGGGCTTACACATGTAATTCGACTTGCTATTTTTGAACTCTCTTAGATGGCGCTGCATTAAAATTGTCTTGATTCTACATAAATTCAATTAATTATGTTTATCAGCCTAAGTTACTTATATTGCGTGATTTTTATAGTGTGAAGCTAGCTTATAGCATAGTTAACATAATAACAACATTCAAATATGCGTTGCTACATAACACGTTGTTACAGAATGCGTTGAAGAAATAAAGGTTCTCTGCTCGTTCCCTGTAGGTCATAGCGTGATAATATGTAGCCTATGTAGTGACCCGACTTTTTAATAATATTTGTGCCAAATTTGAAGTAAATCCATGCAGTACTTTTTTACTTTATCCCGGATATAAGGATAAACAGATAAACAGATAAACAGACAAACAGACAAAAATTCTAAAAACTATATTTTTGGCCTCGGTATCGATAGTAGATCACACCCCAATTATTCTTTAAAAAAAATATTCAGTGTACAGTTTTGACTTTCCTACCATTTTATTATAATGTATAGATATTTGATGAAACTGTAAGTTGACATGGACAAGACGCTTAATAAATGTCACAAAAGACAAGGAAAATGTAAAATACATATAGCTGAAGAAACAAAAGGTACTGTTTGTCCAATTTTACAGACATCATTACATTTGGTTACTCTGTTTCTACCATTAAAGAAACGGAAGTGTGAAGATGGCGCGCTTCGACAGAGCCTAGTGTGACGTTTGCTACAGTTGAAGAGGGGGGTGACGGTAGACGTTCAACGGAGCAACACAACTCTCACTTCTCTTGGAAACTACGGGCGGATAACAAGTACCTAGAAAATGTCACTCGTTTCGCGTTCAGTAATCCAAAATAATTATAGTCAGTTTTGTTAATTTGATTTGGTGTGGACTTATAACAAACTGTGAAGCGTTGATACCGGCCAAAAATACAAGCAACCCGTCGTCATATTAATCAAATATTCCATATTTTTATCGAAAATAGTTATCTATGTAATCTGTTTGATGTGTGCAGTTAGTTCATAATAACGAGTATCTTTCAAAAACACAAATTATCAAAACTAGTTCATTAACTTTACGGTTTGATAAATCGGCTGTCTCACTTTTCAAACTACTGAAATACGACACAACAATCTATTGTAAGCCTGAAACCAATACCTAAATATTGCAAATATGAAAAAGTACAGAACGATTGAATAGATATTGGTTGATTAACATCGTCCTTGGTATCGTTGTGTTTCGTATTCATGAACTGACTTGTATTCATAGAAGTTATTTCTTAACCGGTTATAGTGAATTAATGTTTCTAATGGATGCTAAATGCCGAGAAAGCTTCAAATAACTAATTTGCGGTTATGTATAAATTATCATATCAAGAATATATTAAGACAACTGACACACAGTCATGTAATCCCAAACTGAACGTGTGTGATTTGTCCTAAAATATCATCATCATTTATTATATAAAATTCCCTTTCTGATATATTATCGCAGAGCCTATAGAAAGTAACATGAAATTTAGACGGCGAGTTCCAAATTTTTGGATGTTCATTTCCATCATCTGTGAAATCAAGGGAATAATCATTGGTGAAGCCGCTTATATTGAAGGTAGCACCATGAAAATTTGAGCGACAGCCAATAAAGCACCATCACCATCAGCTTGACATAGTCCATTGCTGGATATACGCCTCACCAATAGCACATCACCACGGCTCTCCGTGTCGAGCCGCTGCCAGCAACTCTGCGTGTATCGTCACTGCGCCTAGTGTCATGTAAAGCATAAAGTTTAGTAAAATTTCACCTCTATCCGTTTATGTATTTGGCAAAACTATATTTCAGGTAAATATAATAGTTCCTTGAATATTGTCAACCATTCCTAAAATATATAACGCTATCACGAAATAGCTGATCGGGTTTTCCCAGTAACATTTATTTGTTGTCATAGAATATTTTATTCAACTGATTTCTATTCAAAAGTTTGTGTTTATATTTCAAACTCCCCTTGAATGTCTATTGAGTATTGTGATTCTAACAATAGGTTGATTTGTTATGTATTTGAGGTGTATATTTTAGAATGGACAATTAATCTACACTAATCTACATCTACACTAATATTATAAATAGGAAATATTTGTATTTTTGTTTGTTTGTTTGTAATGGATAAACTCAAAAACTACTCGACCGATTTTAAAAATTCTTTCACCATTAGAAAGCTACATTATCTGCGAGTAACATAGGCTATATTTTATATTAGAAAACGTAGAGGTCCGTGAGATATATGGGTTTTCGGGTACGCGAAGTAGTTCCCTCAGGACGTGGGTGAACCCCGGGAAACGGCTAGTACTTTCTAACTTTAGCTATTTGTGTAACGAATATTCATCTAACAGGTCTGAATGGCGTAGTAATTGTAAAAGAAATTTGAAGTAGGTAGGTATATACATGTAGGTACCTACACCGGTCGTGATGGAAAGATTTCATAATCTCGTAACTTATAGAATAGGTAGGCTTGTGTTACCCAGACCAAAAAGTCTTCTCCGTAAACGGAAAGTATTATATCATTCTATAAAGTAACTACGCAATTGAGATATTGAAGTTCTCTGTTTTTGTGCCCGTTGAATGAATGGTCTTATCCTTCCTATAGGAACAAACTATCTGCCTGTGCGGAGGTAGTCATTTAAAAAGAAAACAATAAGAAAGAGGAAGCATTTGCACTGTTTCTACGTTATATTTAGTTACTTTTATATAAGTCCAAGTATACATACAACACATAACAAAAATAATTCCTATACATATTGCCACTGATGCTACCTCGAACGATGCACCATCAACGTTGCCCCTGTAAAATAAATCACTGATTAATTACATACTAGTGCAGGTTTTATTCAGAACATGATATACGAGGGATGTGTTATCACCTAACCCGCTAATTGCATTTCTACGGCTGAATTATTGGCCAACCGTGGGCAAGGCCAGACGCAATAACCAGACTTACTCTTGTTTTATTCACGGATAGTTTAACAGGTATATAGATAGGAATATACAGAACATATGTACGGTGTGAAATATTGTATGCATACGCACAATTAATAATTTTGATGGAATGTATTTGCAAGCTTTTATTTAAGCACCGAGGTAAAGATTTATATTTCTACACGAATATTATAAAGAGGAAAAATTTGTATTTTTGTTTGTTTGTAATGGATAAACTCAAAAACTACTGGACCGATTTTAAAAATTCTTTCACCATTAGAAAGCTACATTATCTGCGACTAACAAAAGCAACGTTTTGATTTTAGAAAAATAGGGGTCCGTAAGATATTTGCGTTTTTCGGGTACGCGAAGTAGTTCCCTCAGGACGCAGGTGAAACCGCGGGTTACGGCTAGTCGTATATATTTTTGATTGATTGACGATTTGGTAAGCATTTTGTTTATATATTTTCGTTGCTATACTCTCATTCTATCTATCTCACTCTACAGTTTGTATTGCTAAGTACAGATAATAATAACAAATAGATCGCTCAAATGATGAGTTCTATTATCCAATGCATTTGAATCAGTTAAATATTTAAGATTGTTACCAAGTTGTTATCCAGCTACCGATGAATACCTGTAGAATGCTATTAAATCATAACTCTATATCGTTGGAGACTGTACTTTACGTTATAACTTGATAATAATTATATATCATTACTATCAAATACATAATGTGTTCTCCGCTATAAATTATAGATGGTAATTATTTTCGTTTGCCCCTTTTATGTGGGACCTAAAAATTCCTGGCGAAATGTGGGTGTAATATTACACCTCTGCCTACCCCTTCGGGGATACAGGCGTGATACATAAATAAATTAAAAATAATATTTTCGTTCGAATTACTGTATAATATTTGTGACAAATATCAAGATGACTTTGTTGTAGTTATCATTACAATAAGGTTCGATTTAACTGCAATGTTTAATTAATCAGCTAGTCAAAGAGTTAAGCTCTTCGCCGAGGCTTAGGCTATCGAGTAATTGTTCTTGAACCGTATAAAATTGTATGATATTTGATTTCAATACTTGCTTTTGACAATGTGTAGGTATGCAACATGTTTTGATGTTCAGTTCAGTAAGCCATAACAGCGTAACAAGCAAAAACATGCAGTGTTACTGTATACAATATTAAAATAGCACAGACTGCCTCCATGGTCCAGTGAATAGCATATGCGACTGCTGATCGGAGGTCCCGGGTTTGATTCCTGGGTCGGGCAAAAGTGTTACTGGGTGTTTCCGAATTCTCAGTAGCAGCACGTAGTCTAGTGATGTGCCCGGTAACGGCAATAGGCTCGCCCCCTATTACGAGGGACCTAAAAATTCATGGCGAAATAAGGGGGTAATATTACACCTTTGCCTTTTTCTCTATAAATAAATAAATAAATGTTAATAAACCAGATCTTTTTCTATTAAACAAAAGAAAAGAAAGCATGGAAATTTTAGCACCTACTCAAGCTTTGAGAATTAGAGCATGTCTATGTTATAAGTGCATGATATCATCAAACTACACACAAGTACATTCAGGACACACACGCGTGTATAATATGTGCAGCACACAATTATTGTTTAATGTTCGGCGTTGGTTTTTATGAATGCATAAGAAAAGTTTTGATGAGTTGCAGCCTGTGTTTGAATTGTGATTCGCTGGCCTCGACGGGTTTTGTGCTTGTGTTGGTTTTGATACAATACTCTAATACTTGCTATTGTGAGAATGAAATAGGACTTTTTCTGAAATATAATATGGAGAGTAAAATATTTATATGACTTCCGTATCGGTCAAGTGCCGTCTAGAAATGGCTTTTGGGCTACTTAATATGTACTACTTATAATTTTGGATTGACGATTTTTGTCTTAACTGATGTACCTAGTTGTTGTCTTGTTCATTTCGGCCACCCGTCTTATAAAAAGCTTCTTTATAGTTGGTAATATGATCATAACATCCTACACATTGTATCCAGTATATTTCTTCACAAATTGTCCCTATTACCGAAAATCTTCTCATTTTCCTCATCATCCCTGCGAAATCACTGCTGCATCCTCACTGATAAAAATATGGCACTTAGGAGAGAAAAAGGATGGTGTTTTTCTCATATAAACTTAGTTTGTTATTCCTTCATTGTAGACCTAGTACTATCTATAGGAATTTTCAAATGTAGCTTTTGATCTTGTACCGCATTTCTTATCTGTGAACGTATAAAATGTAAAAAAGGTAGCTTTGCTGAAAAAGGTAGCACATTAACAGCTAATAAGTCAAATTTTATCGCATGTTAAATTCATTGAATTCGGTTAATCAATTTTAATTTCATACAGTGAATAATTACAAGCATACCTTTTGGCATTTATTATATTGATTGGGATAAAAAACTTGATCTTATACGTTATGTGGTGTGGTCTAAATACTATTCATGACGTGTTTGTAAGTACCTACCTATGAATATGATAATTAATAGTCTGTTAAAACAGGATAAATTTTATTCCAGTATCATCTCTGAATGATACTGCAATAAAAGACTATTTATCCTATACACCTTCATTTATTAATTTTTATCTCCAAAAAGCTTCCAATCAATAAACAATAAATGTAAAAAGGATCATTATTTAATACAAAACCTTGGACACGGTCTTCGAACGAAAGTAAGTGGGACGACATAATTCGAGAGCGAAACATGACACCTCCATTAGTGGCTACTTGTTGTAGATGGCGCTTCAAGCACTCGCCTCATAATGGCGACTTTACGCGCTTTTGTCGCAAAATTGATCGAGACAATGGTTTTATTGCTGAATATTTGATGAAACTGTAAGGTGACGTGGACAAGACGTTTAATAAATGTCAGAAAAGACAAGGAAAAAGTAAAATATAGCTGAAGAGACAAAGGCGGATAATGTTTGTACAATTTTAAAATTACCCAAAGACTATAATTCTGTTTCTACTGTTAGAATTATGACAACCATTGAAAGATGTAATTTTTAAATTTAACCCTTTTATACATACGGCAATGCTCCTCTTTTCAAAACATAGGTATAATCGATTGGTTTGAAATTTCTTGCAAAACAATGGTGAAATAAATTTTAAATCGCCCGTTGAATAGTTATCTTTCATACAAATCAATTACGAATTTCTGACCAAGGCCAATGCAAGTTAGTCGAAATTTTAAGTTATATAGCAACATTCCGGTAGTGTAATAATTATATTGAAAAATCCGTTTTGCGTACAAATATTAATCACGTGTAAACAAATGTATTATTAGAATACAATTTATGTTTTCCTTAATGCTTAAATTGAATATTGTTACTTATAACATAACCAATTAATAACATTAATTAAAATTACGGAAAACCACAGATCGTACATACTAGGCCTTCAATGAGTTTATATTGTTTTTATTGTTTACTAGACATTCCGTGTGGTGACGGATTTAGAATACGGAATTTCACCATCACATATCATCCCATGGGTGTCGTAAGAGCCGACAGAGGGAGCATACTATGCAGAGAACAGCACTGTAAGAGAAGGAAAACTTGATACAAACCCTATACCAACCCGCTTGGCCAGCGTGTTTTAGTAAGCCAATTCCTCCTTTCAAAGGAGAGGACTAGTCCAACAGTGGACTGTATGGGGGTGATGATGATGAGAATTAAACCTTGAAGATTGGTATACTTTGCGCCAAGATCAAGCTGGGAAAAACACACTACTAAGCATCCTCGATGCAGTCTATTTGTTTCTTCACCAGGTTGACCAGGCTTCGGGAGCATATTCACGACGTTTCACCTAGAGTACCTATGAAAGATACTTGCGTGTTTAATCAATTCTATCTAAACGTACGCTATCTCTCATTAGCGTAGGCAGAGACTATGGAACGCCAAATGCTCCAGTCCAAACACACTTCTTTCGCTTCCTCGAAATTCATTAACCTTATCATGCATGCTCTTCGGTTATCAGTACTTTTGATTTGGCCCTTTTTCAGTACGTAACCAATTTGGTCGCCATAAGTCGGTCTCGGTTGCTCCCTACCGACATCTCCATTCTTTCTTACTTGATAAAAATCTTTTGTATTTCTTCTGAAAGCAAACATGCATGTTTGAGAGTTTCAACCCGCACTTCTTTAGCAAGGTGACCTTCAGAAATGTTGTTTATATTCAGTACCTATGCCTCTCATCATCCTCTTAGCGTTATCCCAGTTTTCAATCTGGGGTCCGCTTACTAGTCTAACCGGATTTGGCTGAATATTAGCTTTTCCACGGAGCGACTGCCTGTCTGACATCCGCAACCCGAAGGGATAGCGATATTCCATGGTTTAGACTAGTGTCAGTTTATATATATAACGACTAACAAAGATCTTCATGATAGCCGGGACCGACGGCTTAAAATGCCCTCCGAGGCACGAGACAAGCGGTAATTAACAATTCAATACGCACATAACTCCGAAAAGTCTTTGGTGCGCGCCGCGGATTCGAACCCGATACCCTCTGCATGGCAGTCCGTTGGTATCTCCACTAGGCTATCGCTGCCTTTTTTTCAAAAAAACTATCTACCAAATGAGCTACATAATTTCTAGATCATTCGTCTTATGCTAGTGTATGTTTGCTAGTCTCGGAGGAATTCAGCCACACTGACCACCAACACGCCTGGACACGTCTGTAAACAATCAATATGCTAATTTTGTTAGCCAGCCCCCAGGTGCCTAGGGCACCACCCTACATACAAATTTGAACGGCCAAGCGATAGCATTACCGCAGTGATTTAGTGCGTATACAGTCTGGATTGTAAATATTGTAATTGAATTCGTGTACATAAATTTTGTTGTGGAATTTATTTAGATGTGTTAGTTAGTTGCTAATATTATTATCATTGGTATATAGATTTTGTATTTCATCTTTTCGCGACCCGGTTGACAATGTAAACTGATATTATTAACACATGTATTTTGTGAGATCAACGATATTCCAATCTTTTGTATAACAGTCGGCTTCCATGATTTTTGTTTGTAGTTTCGTTTGAATCGCCATAACATTGTAAATCTTGTGAACTACTTGTTTGCATATGAACTCTACTTATATGCCACATAATAAATTATGTAGGTACCTATGCATTTAAAATCTGTGTAAAAAAAATTAAAGCCGGTTATACTGTTTTATCCTACATCAGTAAGAAAAATTGGGCAAGTGCGAGTCGGACTCGCGCACGAAGGGTTCCGTACCATCATCAATAAAAGAAAATCATGTTCGTTGTATGTATACTTAAATAATTTTGAAGTTTCCACCTGTTTATTAAGATCGGGTAACAAATTGCTTAAAAATTACGTTTGTTGTATGGGAGCCCCCCTTTATTATTTACTTTTTTTTTATTTAATTATTTATTTTGAAAGGTAATATAAAACTACATATTCTGTGAAAATTTAAAGCGTCTAACTGTTACAGTTAGTAATTTTGAGCAAAAAATACGAAAAAAAAACATGTTTTTTGTATGGGACCCCCCCTTAATATTTGCATTTTTTTAATTTTTAGTATTTGTTGTTATAGCGGCAACCGAAATACATAATTTGTGTAAATTTCAGCTTTCTAGCTATCACGGTTTATGAGATACAGCCTGGTGACAGACAGACGGACAGACAGACAGACAGACAGACAGACAGACAGTCAGACAGACAGACAGCGGAGGCTTAGTAATAGGGTTCCGTTTTTCACCTTTTAGGTACGGAACCCTAAAAATGCACACATTAGGTACTACATAGAAAACTTACGCAGAGAAATGTTCCGTAAATATCTACATATTAAGGGGGATACTGTTAACTCCCGCACTAGGACTAAATCCTGTGTCACGAGGGACTTTACAAACTACTAACGGACACAATGAACACCCAGACTCGAGACAACAATTTATGAATCACACAAAGTGTTGCCTCGTGTGGGGATCGAACCCACAACACTCGGCGCAGTGTCAAACGGTGAGGTGGCCGCTTAAACCCCTTCGCCAACCGTGCAGCCATATGATCACAAAAGCAGTTTATCATAGGCTGTCAAGATACATTTCCAGGCACAAATAAAACTAGTGAAGTAAATGCAGATTTACTTCAAACGTCTAACCATTATTGCGTGCACTCCCATAGTTTTAAACAATGACTACTTGGACCGAATTTTCCCTGTGTTTCATTTCCCTGAGCCGGTACAATAAAAAGTTGGCTAACGCCGTATAAAAGTAGTATCATCATCGAGAACCGTTCATTTCACAACAGCTAACTGCGTTACAGGAATGCACAAAAATCATAAAAGTTTATATCCTGTGCGGTCGTTTCGTGCACCCGTACGCATCGCACCAATACTTTTTTTATTTCTATTTCACGCACGTGGCAGCCATTTTAAATCCAAATGTAATTGAGAGTTATGTAAATGCGGCTCGGTCAGCCTGTTTACCATTTGCGCGGCATTTCAGGATTTTGGTATTTTGTGCGAAAGGAAATAAATGTGATTTGGGCAGTAGACGAAACTGTGGATTTAGGTGAGGTTAGACAAAGGTGTGTGGATCTATTTGTTTAAGAAGATATTTTTCGATTGAGCTGTAATCCAGGTGTTTTTGAGTAAATATATTTTTGTTCATATCAAAAATATGAATATAGAACCTGAAAATTTGATAAACGCGCAGCTGTGTTTACATATTGTTTATCAGTACAGGATATAAATTCAGAACATACCATACCTAACAATCTTAATATATAAAATCCTTGCGTTACTGACTGACTGACAGACACGCTACAGCCGAAACTACTTGGCGCAGGAAGCTGAAATTTGGCATGTATGTTCCTTGGGGACCGTAGGGTTGCACTAAGAAGGGATTTCCCGAAATTCCCACGGAATCGGCCAAAACAGGTAAATTTTAAAAAAATGCAGGCGTAGCTGCTGGCGTCCTCTAGTATACTATATGTCGCAATTTTCTTGAAACGACAGCCCTGTAGTAGAAATATATCTGTATTGCAAGATTCTTTACAATAAACACAAAAACAAGTGGACCTGAAACAGGAATTCGTCAATTACTCAAAATATGGAGAACGGATAGTGAGCTACCCCAGCTTGTACCACTATTCGTAGAGTTTTGAGGCGATTGTTCTTAAAAACCCCTATAGTCTTACTTGCTGTCCATAATTTAGCCACGGGATACCACAGATACACAATTTATATTGAAATCATGATCCTGGATTGAAAATACCAATTTCTCCTCGGTAAAAACACTTTCATTTTCGAACCCAATTCAAATTTCATCAAAAGAACATTTACTGCCTACCAACCATTTAAAAATAATATTCAATCCTTTATTACTAAACTATACACTGATATTTAAGCACGAAGAAATTAACTTGGGGAGTTGAAGTCCATAATTCAGCAACATTATCGTGAGTTTCCAAGCCGTTGGCTACCGTCGCCAAAATAGTTAGGTCTTCAGAGCAATCTTTATTAGGAAAATAATAATACAAAGTGTGCTTATTTAGGGCTCAAGGTATATTGGCTAGTTGTGCTTACTATCCAATATTTATAGAGCTTTCATGACTCTTATAAAAGGGTTTAATGAAGACTGTTTGAGAGGTTTTTAGGGGTCTTTATTGGTTGGACAATGGTTTACGGTTCGAAATGACGTGAGAAATGAATTGGAAAGGATGGGACGTTGAGTCGACAATGGTCATAGTGTTCGGATATTAGTATCGGTTCATGAAGCCTGTGTTATGTGAAGTGCGAGTATAATGGTCGTTCATGTGTGTGCCAGACGAGATAATTAATAATTTTGAGGCTTCTGGTGATACCGCTTTTGTACTGAACTGCTGATAGAGATTATGTTGTATGCAAATGTTGGTGACAATGCTTCTTTATTTCATTATATGCTTCTTTATTCTAACAATATTATTTTCAATATGAATGATGTTTAGCTGGATAATATAATTATAGTTTGACTCTTTTCCTCCCTCTTCAATAAGCAGAAAGTCCCGCATTTAGACCTTTTAAGGAGACTTTAAAAGAAGATTCTTATTATACATTAATCAATCTGTAATTAATGTTTAGTAACTTTGACAAAGCTTAGCTAGAATTCGAACTTAAAACTTTACATATGGATATCTAAACTACTTGTTATACAATATAACTACTTAAATACTACTTACTACTAAAATTAAATTAAAATAATAAAATAGGTACAATGCAAATAAAAAAAGAAACAAAAAAAAATTCAAAGGGCGTCGTGAAAGTCCTCCACATCGCCGTCTATTGGGAACGTGCCCAGAAGACTGGCAGCATTGCCACGCTGTATGGCAATGCTAATTTTTTTAGCTAGATACATACCAGCCTTCTGGTCACGCGAGGCGTTGACAAGTCGCTTCGCAAGCTCTCTATAGAGAGCTAGCACTTGGGCCCCATGACCCCAACGTTTCAACTCCAAACGGCTCAAATACGTAATCCCCTCCGAGATTTACGTATTTGCACCATTTTAGAGTCTCCGCTGTGGCAGCAACAGCGCCCGCACCCGCTTTGCTAGGAAGATGAGATGGCGCAAGGGTATCGACACACGTTGCGTCCCACACCAAAGGCTTACCCAACGTCCAGGGCAGTAAAGACATTCCATCTGGTCTTTTACCATCGTTGCGTGCCAAACCCTTAGGGTCAAGTTGGGCTGGAACGCCAGCGGTGACTTGTTATATAATAAGGAACATTTTGAGCCCGTTTAATAATGAAATCCATAACTAGCCTGTTGGTATATAAGTAAATTTTACTAAAATTTTTATTAAGACAAACAAATAATACAAAACTAACCTTATTTCATATATAAAAGCGTCTATACCCTATGAAATAAAACAGAAAAAAGCAAGCATGCATGGCAATCTTTTTCCTCAATAATTAAACGGACAGCCCAAAGCCATTATTGTCACATTTTTCCTTATGTCCACCATGGCGGCGTGAAATTAAAATTCCATGTAACGTTAGATAAATCTTCAGACCATTACCCGTTGGGGACAGGACAGGTGACAGGCAGTTTCTCCCGGAAATTGGGAGGCTACCTGTAATTTTGTTTACATTATTTTGATACATGTGACGGCGGGTGGTTGATGATGTTGTGGAATGAAGGTGTGATGATGTTTATTATTAAAGGGATGGTGGGCGGAACCAGATTTTAATTATATTTGTTTATCTGAATATATAAAGTACCGACTGACTGACAGACAAGGCACAGCCGATACTATTGGGCAAAGAAACTAAAATTTGTCATGTACATAATATATTCCTTGAGTAGCCCAAGCCCAAGGGGCGGCAACGCACTTGTGACTCCTGTGGTGGTGCTTGAGTCCATGGGCAGCGGTAATTGCTTACCATCAGGCGATCCGTCTGCTCGTTTGCCGCCTATTACTATAAAAAAAAAGTAGCGTTGGGGGCACTAAGAAGGGATTTATCGAAATTCCCACTGGATTTGGGAATACGGTTAAATAAAAAGATATGCGCGGACGTAGCAGCGGGCATCCTCTAGTGCAATTATACATGTTTAATCCTTTTAATGATCTTGTAAATGATTCTTTCAATATTGTATTTGCTTCTTAAACTAAACTACTAACTTCGATTTACCAATTTAGTAGGTAGGTATCTTTATACATACATACATACATAGTCTCACGCCTATAACCCCGAAGAGGTAGGCAGAGGTGTATTTTTACACCCACTTTTCGCCAGGTATCTTTATGTAAGTATATATTCTTTATGTTGTTAATTTATAGTTTTGATTTAAACTCTGTTCTTTATTTAGTAGTGTAGTGATTACAAAATGCAGCAAGTTACGTTTAAAATCCCCCAATTAGACTGCCGTCATGAAAAATTACATCGTACAGTATAATTTAATAAATTGCCAGATTAAACAATTTCCATTTGAATAGCCTTTATTCTAAGTACTTTGTACACATTATAATCTAGAAATAAATCAACAGTTGTTTCTATATGCTTTGGTAAAGTAATAAGTAAATGTGCATGTATCTAACTTGTATATAAAATGGCTATGTCATACGGACGGACAGACAGACAGACATGGCGAATTTATAAGGGTTCCGTTTTTTGTACTACTTTTGCCTACGGAATCCTAAAAAATGGCGGTCCACTAACTAAACGTGTCACTTTCTGTTCTGAATATTGTTCGTTTTGTATTAAAGTACCACCAAGTTTGTTCTAAAAATGGAACATTTGAACTAGTTATAGTCTGTTCAAGATACGAAAAAATAAAATGTCGCCTTCGCAACAAAAGTAGATTTAAGTTAAATACGCCAAGCGAAACATTCAGTTAGTTTTAAAAAAATACACCTGTCCCTTCAATTCATAAATGGTACAGCATATTTATTATTTTTCCTGTATTGTTCATAATTATTATAACGAATATTTTTTTAAATGTATTAGTTATGCTAATAAACTATTTTACATGAAAAAGAACCTAAAAAGCCAATGATTCTAAAATGTCAATGTATTTGTTATCCTGTCAACTTATGCATTACACCCAAAGTAACCAATTCGCATGACAGCTGGCCATTTTGTATTAGGTCGGGTTATCCCGATCGGTTATCGTTGGTTTCTTTGTTTACCTTTTATTTTTTCGTATCTTGAACAGACTATAGTATTTTTATCTTCTATGTAATCTTAGAAACAGTAATAGTTGGCAGATTTATTTACATAGAACACGCTTGGTGTTTTTGGAAGGTGTAGCTGTGTCGAGTTGTTTGAACCAACTTTTCGTCGATTACGATTCACAGACTAAATAATGATTATTGAGATTATTTTATTTATTTATATATAGTCTCACGCCTGTATCCCCGAAGTGGTAGGCAGAAGTGTAAATATTTCACCCATACATTATTGAGATTATTATAATTTAAAAACAAATTGGATATATATGTATATTTCCCGAACTAAGAACCTAAGCTCCGGCTAGGTGGAGTGACGATATACGCAAAGTGGCTGGCAGCGGCTGGACACGAAAAGCCGAAAATTGGGCTCAGTGGCGTGCCATTAGAGAGGCTATGGCAGACTGATGATGATAATGAAGAATCTAAGGAAAGTTTACGCTTTTAGACATAACGTGTAAAGTTTTGCCTGCGTATCGATGCAATCTAATGGCATACTAACTCCTAATTTATAATGTACGCACTTCCCTAAATGCATTATTAAACTATCCCATATGCATTGCCCACGTAACTCTAACTACTTACTTAGTTCTTTCTGTAATCATACAAAATAAATAAGCGCGTCTTAATCGCGTGCAACTAACATATTTACATAACAATAATAATATTTATTTTGTATGATGTATACAAATCGCGAAAGTTTAAAATCGATTAGTTCTGTAATAATAAAATCACAATAAGTACCTACCCACCTACTGTTTAAGTATCAAATTAGATTTAGTAACCACGTAACGCAATTATACATTTTATTATGAAACAACTAAAAATAGTCCTTCTAAATCAATCTAACGTTAACACAAAGGTCATTATCGCACATGATGTAATAACACCACGGCGACGCGCCGTGACGTCATCCGCATGCGTACTAGAAATCTGTAGCGATAAGTGAACGGTAATTTCGCCGACTCCGCCAAGAGCAGAGTGGCGCAGTGGAAGCGTGCTGGGCCCATAACCCAGAGGTCCGTGGATCGAAACCACGCTCTGCTAGAAATCACTTTTTGTGATTTTGTAATTTTTCTTCTATTAAATTGCATATTTTGAATAGTATATTATTTTGCTTATTTATACAATAACAATAACTTATATATGGAAAGTAACCTAGTTTTAGAATTAAAATAAGCTTAAAATAAGAAACGAAAATTAAAATTAAATATTGCTTAGTTGTCAAATTATGAAAATGTAATATTGCATTATTTACTCGTAGGTGTTTCTAATATATAAATACAGGACATTTTTCTCAATTATATTTTTTATTTCTACGATGTCAAATAAAGTAGTGCGTAAGTGCAAATAATTATGCATTATAACAAAAGCCTCAAAAATGCCAATCTATAATGTCACAATAACGAGAAATTTTTGGCAAACAACTAAAGCTTAATCACGTGCCGAATTATTAGAAAATGAAGGAGAAATATATTTTCATACACCGACAATTCGGTATGGGTGCCTCCAGCGTCATCTCGCCCCAACGCCTGTATATGGTACTAGTTATTAATATCAAAGTTTGCATGGTTCTGGATAAGTGTTTGTTATTCTTTCAAACATTTATTCAATACCACGCAAAACTACTGAACGGATTTTAACGTAATAAATAGTCCATAAGCAACTTTTACCGCGAAAATGGACACCAACGCGTGTGGAACGGGACGCAAAATTTTGTTCTATTTTTAATACCAAAACAACCATAAAAGTTGTAGCTAAACGGTATCGCAATCTCTCCTCAGGAAAGTCCACAAAGTGGTTAATCTAAGGATGCTTCAGCCCGGATAATTGGCACCAGAGCTTGACAAACTTTAAAATATTCGGTACCTACCCGTTGATGAGTGGTCGGAAAGTCGCCTAGGGTATAAAAGAACACGATTTGAGTGAGACTAGTACGATGTTTTATTGGGAATTTAAGAGATTAATTTGATGACGGACTTTGAACATTTTTATTATGAAAGCATTTTCTACGTATGCACGTTTGAAACTGACCTAAATAGATGCGATTAAAACCAATTAAACAACTTTGTCGAAAATCTATAGAAAGCTACACTCGTTAAAAATACATACATGACACCTCATGCTGCAAGATAATAATTATATAATCATTGGTGACATTTTATGGCTGTATTTAATGAAAAGCGAACAGCAATATATTTTTAAGGACATAAATAAAAAAAATATGTACTTTCTGTAAACTTTTTATCATTTAATTTAGTATTGGGGTTATGGTTTCACTTACCAAATTAAATACTCTCTTCTTTTCGTTTTTCTTCTTCTGCACGTTCTTACTGCAAAACAGTCTTCAAATCCTGAAAAAAGGTTGTGCCTAAAAATGTTACCAATGAAAATCTTCATCTATATTTTGTAGTTAGATTCACATTCACAAATCACGGCACGCTTGCTGAGTAAGTGTATTCCTCTATGTTTACCTCTTATAACATAAACACGACACACAGCCAAACACTTTAAAACTGACCAACGCAATTTCCAGATTATAACTTAGTCGGTTACCAAAAACAGTTTCCATGCAGCCTAGACGTAGTATAACCTCTGCCTTCGGAGTTAGCTAATCTGCTAACTTATGCATAATTCCGCAGTACGGAACAACATATTAAATTTGTGTTTAGGCACAGATTGTACTGAATTACTTAGTGCCTGCTTGATAGCTAGATGTAGATCTAGTTTTCAGCTTTGGAAAGCTTTAAAAAAAATAGGCAAATACATATTTTGGGCATGACGTTAATGATAGGTTTTGTAATACAAAATTGTAATAGCCTCGTCGGTCTCGCGGCATAAATTTGCGCGTGGGATTGGGAGGTCTCAGGTTTTATTCCCGGGTCGGGCAAAGTGTTATTGGGTTTTTCCGTTAGGAAATTCTCAGTAGCAGCACGGAGTCTGGTAATGTGCCCGGTTCGGCAATAGGCTCGCCCCTTATTACGTGGGACCTACAAATTCATGGCGAAATGTGGGTGTAATATTAAACCTCTGCCTACCCCTTCGGGGATACAGGCGAGAGTATATAAAAAAAATGTAATAGCTTTACATAACAATGACATTTGTATGGTAGTCCTAATACTTAAGTTTGTACTTCATAACGTTATTATTGTCAACTATACTGTATAAAAATAATATCAGGTTTGTTTATAAACTGCCCTACTACTGAGGATGAACCCTTTTCTCACAACGCGGAAGTTTAAAAGTCTACTACGACAACTTCTAGTTGAACACTGCGTCTTTATAAACAAAATAACATTATTGAGAACAAACATACATACATACATAGACTCACGCCTGTTTCCACGAAGGGGTAGGCAGAGGCATATTAAACGCCCACTTTTCGCCGACCGGTTGGCGCAGCGGGAGTGTAAGCGACTGCTACGCCGAAGGTCGCGGGTTCGATTCCCGCTCAAGTCAAACATTTGTGTGCATGAACATGGGTGTTTGTCTTGGTCTGGGTGTTTCTATGTATAATATGTATGTATTTACAAAAAAAAAGTATATATGTATGTTTATCCATTATCTAGTACCCATAGTACAAGCTTCTGCTTAGTTTGGGACTAGATGGTGTTGTGTGAATGTGGAAAAAAAAAAGTGTTTTGTTCCCACGTAATAGGTGTCGAGCCTATTGCCGCTTATCGGGATATTTTGTTTGCCAGAGCCTCGTTCGTTGATCGGCAGGTGCACCACTTGCAGGTGAGGTTGGCTTGGGACCCTAAGTTCTTGGTGGGAACCATATGCACTCTTATTATATGCTAGTTTCCTCACAATATTATGCGTAACACTTATCATTGTATATGTAATGATGCGCGCAGTGTTTTGGGATTCGACCGTAGACTCTGCGTGGTATTCTGCTGAGTTCTTGGAAACCAAATCCTTATTAGAGAAAAATAAATTTATAAAAATAAGTTCATCTAATTATCCACTTCAAGGAAGAGAGAGTCAATCTGTAATAGATGGAATTACATACATACATACATAGACTCACGCCTGTTTCCCGGAGGGGTAGGCAGAGGCTACGGAACGCCATTTGCAACGATCCTGACATATCTCTCTTGCTTCATTCACTCCCATCAAATTTCTCATGCATGCTCTTCGGTTAAGGGTAATTCTAACCTGTCCTTTTTTTTAGATAGATGGAATTATATAAGTTCATTTGATTTAGCAAACATCAAAACTGATTGGTCAACCGTTTGACACCTCATAAAACGCTTACTTATCAAGGGGGTAGAATTAGAAAATTTGGTTGATCGTGCCGTTGCTAGGCAACGGAGTGACGCAGGGTGTTGAGTACCTACCCAATGAGAGCTCTTGTCAAAAATATTTTTTAAAATTGGTATATTATTAAAATGAGACGAGATAAAAGGGATTGTATTTACTTGGTTTGGCAAGTCACGGATTTTGTGAACAAAATATAATTTGATGGATATTTTACACAGTTATGGCAACAGACATACCTAACTGTGTAAATATGAAAACCTAACAAGCTTTTCATAGCCTATATTTAGAATAAGCTAAGGCAAAATTGTTACGTACAGTGTCTCTATCGTTTATAAATCGAACTTCTTTATTTTAGTTTTTTTGTTTCGTAGTCCGGTTTAATAAGTAGGTAATTAGGCGGGTCCACACAGACCGAGCAGCCTCGCGCGGAAAATGCTTCGCGAGGCTGCTCGCTCTGTGTGGACCCACCTATTGAATTTTGGTCAAATGCCGAAAACAAAGCAATATCTCGCCATTTCAAATTATATTCTGCTCATCTCGGTCGAAACATAGAGGAATGAAGAGGTATTTATACCTTAAGTAGATAATAAGCTATTTAGCCTTTAATGCGATTATGACTCCGAAGATTGACTTGTGTGTTTAGGTACTTATCTAAAGTAAAGTCTGAAGAATATCATAGATTAATACGGTTCGATCTCATCACACACCACATTTGCAATAGCGAAGTACCTTACAAACATACCGCCATTAGTGCAGCAAAGTCATCAAAACTAACTGCAGTACAAATACGAGCACGCTTCAATAAAAACCAGAACATGGCGGCTACTAATAAAAATATAAGTGTCTAACTCATAAACGTTAATAGCTGAAATAACATCGTTCTGCGATGTTCTCCGGACATTTTGCCACAAATATTAAAAGCTTCAAAGCTCTATGCAACTGGGTTTGGTTGGCAGCCAACCTTTGGATATACAAACTTATATCATACACTTATAAACACCTTTATTTTTTATTTGCCAAAGTTCAATTTTGAGTAGCAATGTGTCACTTGATTTGGTCATTCGCTTGTCTATGAAAATGTTAGTTTATAAGGACGAGAATTATTAATTAATTTAATGGACTGTACGTGGCAGTATTTATTTTGCTTTTCAGTTTGTTTTTATTTAGATTGTTTGTTGATCTGTAAATAATTTACGCTTTTCAAATTATTTTAGACAGCAATTTGCCATTTTGGTAATCTTAATATATAAAATCCTTGCGTTACTGACTGACTGACAGACACGCTACAGCCGAAACTATTGGGCGCAGGAAGCTGAAATTTAGCATGTATGTTCCTTGAGGACCGTAGGGGTGCACTAAGACGGGATTTCCCAAAATTCCCACGCGAACGGGCAGAAACGGTTAAATTTAAAAAATGTGCGGGCGTAGCTGCGGGCGTCATCTAGTAATAAAATATTTCTTGGCAGTGGTTAAATAGGCTGGTAGCAACATTTTTTACAAATACCTATATTGGATTTGCCCCTGTAGTTCAACTATGATGTACCTAGTTCAAATCGCACAAAACACATGCATTGCATAATAAGTTGCTGTAATATGCAGCGTGGTGTACTATGGCCTGAAACATTTCATAATGAGAAGAGGCCTGTGGACACCACGCTGGTTAAGTGTGGGATGGCAGACTTCACATATCTTTCGAGATCATTACGACGAGCTTTCGGACTTGCAGGTCTCCTCGCGATGTTTTCCTTCGCCGTTAAGCAAGCGATAATTAACAATTTAATACGCATTCCTACGAAAAGTCTTTGGTGCCTGCCGTGGATCCGAACTCGAGAACCTCTGCAGCACAGTCTGTCGGCTATAAACAGCTAATATTATTATTAATTTTTTTTACTACCGAAGGGGTAGGCAGAGGTGTAATATTACACCCACATTTCGCCATGAATTTTTAGGTCCCACGTAATAGGGGGCGAATCTATTGCCGTACCGGGCACATTACCAGACTCCGTGTTGCTACTGAGAATTTCCTAGCGGAAAAACCCAATAACACTTTGCCCGGCCCGGCCCGGGAATCGAACCCGAGACCACCCAATCCCACGCGCACATTTATGCCGCGAGACCAACGAGGCATTATCATATAATATAACAGAATCTTTTGATAATCGTCAATATGGTCGCAAACGTAAATATAAAAATATGTTTCTAAACAAACGTTTTACTTCCAGCAATCTTTTTAAAATTGCTGGATTTGTCGCTGTAGAGGTAAGTATAAAAAGTTCCAATTGCATTTGAAGGTATTTGTTTTTTTTCCAAGTTTAAAATGAACAGCATTGTGCAATGAAGATAATTGCACTCGGGAGCTCTCATTAATTTAATGTTCTGTTCGCAAATGTTCCGTCAGACGATCGTTTAGGATTTTAATTTACCAGAAAATAAGACATCTTTGAACAAATCTAGTTTTATGGGAGACCGGGTATGATTGTCACACGGGTTGGTTGTCACAGAGGTCATAATAGAATATCGAGTGGTCGAATAAGTCCATTAAACGGCATGTCGGAGTACTCTGACATGAGGTACAAATGGATGTGCTACTCTCTCGCTCCTACCACGCCGTTTAATTGTCTGTTATGACCTCTGTGACAACCAACCCGTGTGACAACCATACCCGGTCTCCCCTATTGGAGTACTAAATAAGTTCTTGAGACCTGGGACAGTTATATTTTTTTTATTATATTATACTACGAGCTACGCTCGTGTCAAATTTGGTATGAACAGCCCTTTTGTGTTTTAATTTGAATAAGTAACAAACATAGGTATACATATTATGTACAATTTTTTTATCAAATTGTATATTTTTTGGATGTCAAAATTTTAATATATTTTTTTTTGGATGTCCTCATCGTCTTAGCGTTATCAAAATAAATAAACGCTTAACTATTTATAAATGTTTTTAAAGCAAATAAACATTTTATTGTTTTAGAATTTAGATTGTCATTTTGTTTATTGTTTAAAGACTGTGGCGATTGTGTCAACAGATCAATACACGAAGTTAATTTCCAGTGCCCCGTAGTATTAATACATGAGTGAACATTGACAAAAAGCGAACTCGGATGCTTCAGATGGCACGTTAAATCTCTCACTCAATCTTGACTCAAGATTAATGTCTTTTTTTATATTTTTTATTCCCTTACTTAATAATTTCTCTAATGTATTTCTACGTCAATTTAATTTTTAAATAGTTTACCAAGCACAGCATTCGTACTTGCATTTGCAACAAGTCTGTATATAAGTGTAATATTATGTATTGTATATTTTTTTACCATTACACTACACTGGATGGAGGGATGTCCCCCGTAACACAGGAATTTCCTAGCTCGGGGGACATTGCTCATATTGTATACCTAAGATCTCGCTGAACTATTTAATTTATTTTAAAAATGATCATGTATACAGCTCTGTACCCTTTCTGTTGCTAATAAACTATTATTCTATTCTATTATTTGTGCGATGCACTATTGGCAGCCAGTTCTATCAAATATGAACATTCCTGTAAATTGCTTTATACATACATACATACATAGACTCACGGCTGTTTCCCGGAGGGGTAGGCAGAGACTACGGAACGCCATTTGCAACGATCCTGACATATCTCTCTTGCTTCATTCACTCCCATCAGATTCCTCATGCATGCTCTTCTGTTCAGGGTACTTCTAACCTGCCCTGTTTGTAGGATGTCTCCAATCTGGTCAGAGAACGTCCGCCTAGGTCTTCCCCTTCGTCCTGTCCCATCCACGCTTGCCTTATATATCTGCTTGGTCAGTCTTTTGTCATCCATCCTCTCCACGTGCCCAAACCACCTTAGCATACCTTTCTCGATGCTTGTCACTACATCTTCTTTTACCCCACGACACTCTCTTATCACACAATTATTTACTCTGTCAGTCAAAGACACACCACACATATTTCTCAGTCCTCTCATTTCTACAGCATTTATTCTACTTTCATGACTCTTGCTTTATACATGTGAAATATGGTAAATATTGAGCCGGCCAAGATAGATCAACAACATTGTAGGTAGGACGCAAGGATATGAACAGGCAATGCAACTTTCTTACATAGTTTATTGTCGAAATAGACTACCGAACATTTTTTAAGAAATTTTTCTTCATAATTGTCGTTCATTAGTCATGGTACCTACATTTTCTTTGGCTGGTGTTAGGCGCCACCGAAATGATCAGTAAGTACTTAGAGACACAGTTTTATCTTCGACTAGATGATGCTCGCGGTTACACCCGCGTTATTTAAGGCTACTGCGCCGCTCACGTGGCTCATAGCGTGATGTTATATAGCCTTCCTCGATAAATGACCTATCACTGAAAGAATTTTTCAAATCGGACCGGTTGTTCCTGAGATTAGCGCGTTCAACCAAACAAACAAACAAACAAACTCTTCAGCTTTATATATTAGTATAAGATAAGATTATAATAAATAAAATAAATAAAATAAAATGTGTTTTATTTCAGACTTCAAATCCATATAATGTTAGTAACAATTTTACTTCTAAACTATGTTAGTAACAATTTAATTTCTAATTTATTTAGACACAATTTTTGTGCCCGAGATGCATCTACGGACACAATGAGCTATGATAGGGGAGTCGTATCGTCCCGCTGTCACCCTCAGAATGGAGTTGGAGCTGGACCGCAGTCTGCAGAGCAACGAGACAGTTTTTGTGCGCATCATACAATGAAAGTCATTGATATGAGCATGTGCGAACATACCCGAAGCGCTGCAGAATCGGGGCAGCCCCAACAACATTCTGAGTGCGTTATTATACTGGACACGCAGCGCGCTGATGGCTCGCTGCGTATAGTTGGTCCAAAGGCTGCACGTGTAGAAAACTTGGCAATAGGCTCTAAACAAAGTTAATTTTACTTGCGTACTACAACGTACAAACCTTCTAATCAACATGTTGCAGCGAACCGCCAGCGCTCTGCGCTCCCGCTCGATGTCTACTTGGTCTTTAAGGTCGTCGGTTACAAAGTGTCCGAGATATTTAAATTGGCTTACCCGCTTAAGCTCTGTACCGTTAAGCTTAATAGAAGGTACACAAGAGGGAGACTTCCCACCCACGGCCTTAAACACAAAGTATTCTGTGTTTTTAAAATTATACAGCAGTCCATGCGCCTGCACATACCGTTCGCAAACCTGTAATAGTGTTCTCATTGATTTGATCGTTGGACACAGCAGCACCATGTCGTCAGCATAGCTAATGTTATTGACTGTAACGTCTTGAACGCGACATCCAATCTTCATGCTGCTGAGTTCAACGATCAGATCGTTGATATATAGGTTGAAAAGGCGAGGCGAGGTCAGACCGCCCTGTCTCACTCCACACTCCAACCTGTACGAGTCTGACAAACTATTACCCCATTTCACGCGGTTTGTTTGATTGTGGTACCAATATTGGAAGATGCTCAACAACTCTGCAGGTACACCCCTATCCCTAAGCTTATTCCACAGCACATCGTAAGAGACTAGGTCGAAAGCACGCGAAAGGTCTAGAAAACATGCGTAACTTAACTAAATTGTGTAGGGTGACAACGCAACAACTACACGTTTGTTTAATTTTTAACCCTAAATAATGTACCAGTCATCGCTGAAATTGGCCAGTGATATTATTTTGTATTTATTTTTCATGGCGAATCGTATTCTGTTGCACATGAATATATTTCACAGTATAACAAATAAAAATACATTGATTTAACTTTACTGTACTCAATACTTAATACTTTTACTTGCATATGTAAAAACCGTGAAGTGAAACTCCCATAAAATCTTCTAATGTTCTATTTAGGTACCTATCTAGATTTATTGATACTTACTCTAGTTATAGTATCAAATTTCCCACCATAAGCGCAGTAAAAATAGGTAATGTACCTTATTAGAATATTTATGTAGCCATAAAACAATGTCTTAACTGTTGCGAAGCGTTTGATGTACTCAAGGCCGTAGCCTAATACCTGCGTAGGCGCACGTGAACGTTCATTCACAGACTAACTGCCTAATACATGCTGATCTCAGCCCAATTATCAACAAGGTAAGATCTATTTCACCTTGCACTGATTTGGAGGTTAACGTCTTACTGGAACTCTATCCGCAGTTAAAATTTCAACTTTATTTGTTGCATGCTAGGGTTGGTTTTTCGTTGTATATGTTTAGAGGTTAATATGTTAGTACGGCTATTGGATAATAGTGTCGTAGGCGACAGCCACTTACACTTGCATAGCTGTGACTCAGTTGGATAACAGTTTAATCGTAACCGTGAACTTTTGTGGGAACATTTTTTGGCTACTGATAGACGCCAACAAATTATTTGGTAATCAGAAACACTGATGTTTTTCTTTTTAAGCTTCGATTAACATTGTGTAGGCTACACAAATATTTAATTAATTATTTTCATTTAATGGAAGGGAGTGTATGTAATAGGCTTGTGTCCATTAAAAATAAATCGGTTTGATTGCAGTATTTATAGATTCATTATGCTTTTAAGATGTCAATAAAGTCTAATATTATTTTATTATACAAAGGTAAGATTAATGTTATTTTTAGGATTCTAAAACTAAAAATAATGTATTTATTCTTGTGACAGTGAACACCAATCGGAGAGCATTACGTCTAACAGACCGTCCGCCATTCATGTTGTTGACGTTTTAGTAGTAAATACAACTGAAACGTCAACATTTCTACCTGTCAAATCGAATGTAACAAAATAAAAGTGGGTACATCAGACCAGACTTAATTTACGGTTTGTTTTGTTTTGCACTTTGTGATATCACTCAACCGCCATGATGGTTTACAGCGTTTTCGTGTCAAATTCAAAAAGGTTTTCAAAAAGCCGTAATTAGTAATGTTGCTGATCGATTTTTGAAGGAAATTTCAGGTATTTCAGTTTAACATCTAATAAAGGAACGAATCAATTGCTAATTACATTTTAGGACACAAGCCTATAATATAAAGAAATATCTATAAATAATATAAAATTTTCTTTGTCAATACACTAATATGGTACTGCTGGTCTGTTAATTTAGTTCGAGGGCAGTCAACAAGACACTAAAATTCCTACTAGATCTTATCCAGTTTTGTTTAATTGATGACTAAAAACTTGTTTGTTTGGTTGTAATAAACATAATGCATATATTCTTGATATCAATTTAATTCTTTTGTAATTAGCCAACCAAACATGCTGACAATTATCTGTACAATATGGGCACTTTTTCATATTTCGACTCTTTGATTTTACTACTCGAATATTGATTTTTTACGGGATAGGTACTCGAATATTGAGCTGAATACAGACTAAGACAAACTAATCGAATCAATCAATCTAGCTGATGTAATATATAATTATTAGAGGCATCCTCTAGCATCGCAGATACGCCAGCACAATTATTTTAAATTTTTACTGTTCTGATCACGTGATAATATCGTTAAATCCTTCCTTAGGGCGGTTTCAGATTAGCGTTTTATACGCGGGTATAAGCTCGTTTTTGCGGCTGTAGCTTGTCTGTCAGTCAGTAACGCATGAATTTTATATATCTACTAGTAAGTCATCATCGCCCTAGCGTTATCCCGGCTGCATCCAACACTTACACGGCTTGGAGCCCGGGGTCCGCTTACTGGTCTAACCAGATATGACAGAATATCAACTTTTCCACACAGCAACTGCCGCCTGACCTCCGCAACACAAAGGGATAGCGCTACGTAGCGACATTCATGCTTTAGACCAATATCATATTTATTTTGACGGCACTGACTCCCCGTAACGAGTGTCAAAGATTTTCATGACAGCCGGGACCGACGGTTTAACATGCTCTCCGAGACACGGGGCAAGCGATAATTTACAATTTGATACGCACTAAACTTCGAATAGTCATTGGTGCGCGCTGTGGATTCGAGCCCGATACCTTCTGCATGGCAGTCCGTTGGTTTCTCCACTAGGCTATCGCTGCCTCTCGCAAGAGTTTTATAGAAGAACTAGCTGATCCGGCGAACTTCTTACCGCCATATATGTATAATACTTACCTACATAATATTATAAACCTTCCTCTTGAATCATTCTATCTATTTAAAAAACCGCATTAAAATCCGTTGCTTAGTTTTAAAGATTTAAGCATACATAGGGACAGACAGACAGAAGGCTGACTTTGTTTTATACTATGTAGTGATATACAGATATCATCATCATCATCACCAGCCTTTAACAGTCCAGTGCTGGACTAGACCTTTCCTTTGAAAGGAGGAATTGGCCTACTATACCACGCTGGCCAAACGGGTTGGTATAGGGTTTGTATCAAGTTTTCCTTCTCTTACAGTGCTGTTATCTGCATAATATGCTCCCTCTGTCGGCTCTTACGACACCCATGGGATGATATGGGGTGGTGACATTCCGTATTCTTAATCCGTCACCACACGGACGGACATCCACATATAGGTACAGATATACATGGTGTAAAAAGACCCGTAACGAAAACTGAAATCCCATGTTGTACCAATCATTACGAATTTTTTTTACTTCGGCACCATACCTGGGAAATTACTGATTCAGGAGATATTGAGGCTCAAAGTTAGTATGGATTTTTTCTAATTGGGCACAAAATCAACGCATTTACCCCGCCAATATGTTCTTTACATGCCCTATGAACCCATGGATAAGTAGGTATTTCGGGGATTGCACGCGCGCGATTTTAATTGCGGTTTAAAAAATGTGAAAACTTAAAAAGAAAATTGTTTCCCAGGTTATTATTTTTGGTTAGTATGACTTGGCATGATGTCCACAACGAGCAGACTTCGGCTTGGTGATGGCTCTTGTGACACCCTGTATATTACTGATTACTCCAAATACGGTTTAAGCAAACCACCATAGGTCAAGATTCGATTTCTCTACGTTCACTCCATCCCCTTTTCTAATCCTTGCAACCCTTTGCTAATGAATTTCTTAGTAAATCTGTGCCTTTATTGGTCGAATACTATTAGTGTGTATGATGTCCGGTTAGAATTACGACCATCTGTGCATTTCAGTTTGAAGACATACGGCCGAAAATATGCAGTAGTATAGTAAAAATTTAAAATTTTTACCTTATATAATAGTATCGTAGCGAGTAGATCTACTGTTTTGGGACAATGTCTAACAAATATATGCAGTAATAGCCGTTTTTTATATTTTGAAATATACTACTCTGTGAAGAAAGTACCGGGAAAAGATCAATAATACACAAACTCTTTGTTATTCATCCAAATTTATTTTATCACCTTCAAAGTATGCTCCTTCAGAAACGATACACTTACGCCAACGAATAATCCAATCATCAAAACATTTTTTAATCGCTGTTTCCGGGATTGAGTTCAGTACTCGCCGCTAATTCGCCTTTATGTCTTCAACCGATTAAAAATGGGTGCCACGAAGTGGTAATTTGAATTTAAGAAAAATAAAGAAGCCGGCTGGAGCCAGCCAGGGTAAATATGGTGGTTGCTCGATGGTGTTTGTCGATTCACCGTAAGCCTTCTGTAACATTTTCATTGACTCCAAAAACGAAATTCTATTGGCGATGTACAATTTAAGACAAACTCTTTGTTCGATGTTTCTGTCCATTATAAAATTCGCAATACACACTAAATTATATGATATAACCAAAAACAGCACTGTATTTAATACAAAAACAGATGCAACTTATGACTGACGTACATGTGTTTGTAGGTATGTTTATCAGTTTTAGTCTAGTGTCTAGGCTCTGCCTAGATTGGGATAAACTTTGGGTGAATTGTTCAAAATTGAGAAGTTTTCATCAAAAGCAGAGCCAGCTAGCTAGCTGGTAGTAAGCAGACATACTTATTCAAAGACATGGCACACATTCATATGCTCGACGCCATGCAAACAATTAAAGCCCGCGCTGCTTCGAGCTCATTGGTCGGTGGTGTCTCCCGTCATTGTATTATGAAAATAACAGAGAAACTATTTCTGATACTCATTGGTTGCAAAGATATGCTTTCTTATCTGTATTATACTCTTACAGTTATTTTAATAAAGAGGAAATAATTTATGTTTTATTTTGTTTCAGGTAATACTCGTTATGTCTTAAGGCCCGGCTGCATCATTGGTAAGATCAATGTTACTTAAAAACATGTTCTGTCTCTGCTGGTATTTACAAGAACATACCGGCCTGGGCAAAATAATACCATTAGCAGCTCGTAAGATATCAATCTGTCATGTTATAGAGAGCAGTTGATGGTAAAGAGGACTTTAGTGCCGGATTTGTTTAAGAACAGCATCAAAAAGTGTTTTCAAGACCTGCTAGCTATCCCAGCACTTGGGATGCTAGCAGGCCTTGCTGCCTTATTGCTGACAATTTGCCATTAGACAGCATGAAGTTCGCTTGATTGACAGAAATGAAAAATCATCAACTCAAATCAGGACCAATTTCACCACTGCCCCACTGCACTTTATAGTCATATAAATTTCATCCCAATTTTAAATTTGGAAGATATGCTTTTAAACAAAGGAGTTCAAAAGTGGCCCTAAAACTATTGCTTATACTACTGCCATATACTTGTAATACTCGGTCATGATTAATGCAAAGGCAATTTGTCACCACATCTGAGTCGTCACTCTCACGATCGAAGGTTTTCTGGCTGATTTGTATATTGACACTTGATGTTTATCTTATATTCACAGGTCTATCAATATAGTATAAATATTCTGTGATGCTATTGGTGACCCATGTATGGAAAAGATGGTTTTTAATTTATTGAATTAAAAACGACGTGCTCTGACCAGATTGGAGACAGCCTAAAAAAAGGACAGTTCAGAAGTACCCTAAACAGAAGAGCATGCATGAGAAACTTGATGGAAGTGAATGAAGCAAGAGAGTCAGGATCGTTGCAAATGGCGTTCCGTAGTCTCTGCCTACCCCTCCGGGAAACAGGCGTGAGTCTATGTATGTATGTAAGAATTTAAAAAAAAATCATCATCATCATCAGCCTTTAACAGTCCACTGCTGGACTAGGCCTCTCCTTTGAAAGGAGGAATTGGCCTACTATACCACGCTGGCCAAACGGGTTGGTATAGGGTTTGTATCAAGTTTTCCTTCTCTTACAGTGCTGTTCTCTGCATAATATGTTCCCTCTGTCGGCTCTTACGACACCCATGGGATGATATGGGGTGGTGACATTCCGTATTCTTAATCCGTCACCACACGGAAAAAAGAAAAATTAGCTAAAGGTATTCCTTTAGCTAAATTCTTTTGAAATCTTTCAAACAAACTGCCAGCTAGAAAAGAACGCCAATAAAGAACTTTCAACCTTAAAGTAACTATATGTAGAACATACAAATTGTATGGTGATATAATATATCCCTAAAGTATACGTGGTATGTATCTCTAAAGACAATGTTTAGGGCCTGTGCAAACCACGTTTTTTAGACGCGCCGTCGACGCGCGTTTCGGAAACGCGCGTCGACGGCGCGCTTTTATCCTACAAAGCAGTTTGTTGTCGTTTGTATCGATACAAACGCGCCGCACCGGCGCGTCTGTATCGATACACACGCGCGTTAGTATAGCGTTTGCTCAGATTATTAGAACAAAAGGCAGATGGAGCGCATTCATTAAAGTGAGGCACGTTGACAGCTATGTGTGCGTGACATTTGGCGACTGCACTGTACGGACACGAGCGTCAATGTGCGTGTAAAGTTGCCAGATTATGAATAATCTCCCACTCATCATCATCAGCCTTTAACAGTCCACGGCTGGACTAAGACTCTCCTTTGAAAGGAGGAATTGGCCTACTATACCACGCTGGCCAAACGGGTTGGTGTAGGGTTTGTATCAAGTTTTCCTTCTCTTACAGTGCTGTTCTCTGCATAATATGCTCACTCTGTTGGCTCTTACGACACCCATGGGATGATATGGGGTGGTGACATTCCGTATTCTTAATCCGTCACCCAATCTCCCACTATTTTACACATAGTTTTGTAATGTTTTTATGGAAGTTATATACTGACATTAGTTTGTGTTCTTGAATAATTTACTGTATAACTGTAATAGATTTCATTTCGTATAATATTCATGCGACAGTGAACATTAATGAAAGCGACGTACACTATACAGGTAAATATAGATCAATTCTCTCACCCTTGTAAAGGTATTCATAAACCGGCAAAATTTTGTCAAGTACACAATAAAGTATAAATATTATGATTTCTAGACAACACTAATTTTATTAGAAGCGCAAGCTCATGGATATGATTGTACGGTTCTCAAACCTGGTCACCTACCCAGCTTCACAGGTCACGCCTAGGGTTCTGCCAAAGAGCCATCGAGCGCTGCATCCTGGATCTTAAACTTAAAGACAGGATACGGAACACCGAGCTGCGTTCTAGAACAGGCATCAAAGACGAGGGAAAAAAGGCTGCCAGTCTCAAATGGAACTGGGCGAGTAGCGTCAGCCGTATGTACGAGGCTCGTTGGGAAAATGTATCAACACTGTGGGTACCAGAGGATAGACGACGTCGCCGAGGCCGGCCACGAAACAGGTGGCGAAATGATCTAGACGCCTACCACAAGAGCTGGCTTGAGATTACGTGCGACAAGCATACCTGGAAAGATTTGGGGGAAGCCTTTGCCCAGGAGTGGGACAACGTAAGTTATTAAAAAAAATGAATGCCTGCAATCAATTATTTCTGTTTCTACACATTAAGTACATGAATATTTAGATCGTATAGGGATCGAACCCAAAACAATGTATACATATTGGAAAGTCTATTAAACAATATTTGCTAATAAAGATAATATATCTAAAATATACTTTTATAACATGTTAATATATTTTTCATTAACATGACAATTCTTATTACATATTACATGAATCAATTGACAAGTGCATTTTCCATAATACAGGCAAAACGGCGTCGATGTAAACTGGCAACACTTACACATTTTTAGCAGAAATACGAATTTTATCGAAGTTAAATTATGAAACAGTCAAATAATCCATCGATAACTGTGAAAAGATATTCTATCTTTCTGTTTTTGCTTTTGGAAACAACTTTTACAATGTTTAGAAACGCATGACGGCATTTTATGAATTTAAAAGTTGAGTTGATCGGGGCGCGTGCACTGTACGATGCTTCGTTACTCACTGAGCCGGATATGTATTCGCTTTTCAATTTGTATTTGCTTTAGTGGCCTCACGCAACTGTTCCGCGCGCTCCATCTGATTCTTGTTCTATAATCTGAGAGCGTCTGTATCGCTACACACGCGCGTGTGCATCGCGTCTGTATCGCTACAAACGCGCGTCGACGGCGCGTTTAAAAAACGTGGTTTGCATAGGCCCTAAGAGTAATATTAATGACCACCAATTTTTGAATTCCTATTTTATGTTTTTTATTTATTTTTATAGTCTCACGCCTGTATCCCCGAAGGGGTAGGCAGAGGTATAAATATTACACCCACATTTCGCCATGAATTTTTGGGTCCCACGTAATAAAGGGCGAGCCTATAGACATGGGCAGCCTATTACCGGGCACATTACCAGACTCTGGGCTGCTACTCAGAATTTCCTAATGGAAAACCCAATAACACTTTGCCCGACCCGAGCATCGAACCCGAGACCTCCTAATCCCACGCGCACATTTATGCTGTAAGACCAACGAGGCAGTCCGTATTACGTGGGACCGAAAACTTTCTGGAATGTGCCCGGTACGGCAATAGGCTCACCCCCTATTACGTGGGACCTAAAACTTCCTGGCGAAATGTGGGTGTAATATTACACCTCTGCCTATTTTATGGTGTTGCCTAATAATGATCTAATATGCCTAATCACGGAAGATAGCATCGTGAGATAACCTGCGGGAGTTCTCCATAATGTTCTCAGTAGACATGTAAAATCTGCTAGCAGTTCCCGTCTATTCTAACCTGAGAAGACGCTGGTCCAATAGTGGAAGAGTTCATAGAGGAGGCTATTACTGTTTTTATTGTATCATTGTGAAGATCCAACTTATAGAATTATCGGTGCACAAGTACTACAGGAGTGAACAATACCAAATATTTAATGTACCTAATTATTCATAAGTACACTGCCATTCAGTATATTGTATAACACTCAAACATCAACAATAAGACAGTACCAACTTAAATTAGATTATAAATGGACACAATTACCTCCACGGTTCGCCAACTGCATTACTCTGCACTACATATTAGTTTACGATCTTCTTAACTAATTGTAGCATGCTAATTCTTAACTCAATAAAACAGACAAGTCACAAAGCACAAGTAATTTACTATACAAGATACAAAGCACTGCGTTTTAGTATATTGACAACATACCTAACTGGAACTAATTCAGAAATTGTGGGGTCAAACTTCGAAACACTCATAGAAAATCATACATTAATACAAATTCTAAGGGTAATAAATTAATCTGAACACTGCCTCCGTGGTCCAGTGGATAGTGTATGTGACGGTTGATCGGAGGTCCCAGGTTCGATTCCCGGGTCGGGCAAAAGTGTTACTGGGTTTTTCCGACTACTTAGTAGCAGCCCGGAGTCTGGTGATGTGCCCAGTAATAGCAATAGGCTCGCCCCTTATTACGTGGGACTTAAAAATTCATGTCGAAATGTGCGTGCAATATTTACACTTCTGCCTACCCCTTCGGGGATACAGGCGTGAGACTATAAATAAAAAAGTTCAAAAAAATAATAGGCACACAATCCAGTATTGGTAAAATCCAACGATTATGTTGACAATGTGTGAATGGTAACAAGCCATACATTTATTAACATCATAACGCCTGTGACAAAACTATCGCACGATTCTTTAATATGTGTCGTGGGCAATGTCGTCAAAATCGTCAAACATTCGGATTTATAGATAAGTAGCCAAACAAAAAGTTAATAAATCTATTTAGACTAGCAAAGGCTCTATGGTGAAGGTTTTCGAAGTCTAGTCACTATGTTATTACTAAAAGAATAATAAAATTGCTAATCAACAACAATATTTTTAGTAAAAAAGTAGTTAAGGGTGCATAGGGTTCCCAGCAAGAACTTAGGGTCCCAAGCCAACCTCACCTGCAAGTGGTGCACCTGCCGATCAACGGACGAGGCTCTGGCAAACAAAATATCCCGATAAGCGGCAAAAGGCTCGCCACCTATTACGTGGGATCAAAATACTGGCGAAAAGTGGGCGTTTAATATGCCTCTGCCTACCCCTTCGGGGAAACAGGCTTGAGTCTATGTATGTATGTATGTATTCTTAGTAAAGCAAAGTTCATAAATTCTTGTCTCTAGTAAAATAAAAAATCCGCATTAAGTTTATTGCTAGAGTTCATAATCATTTTCAACCCGTTAGCATAGCACTTAATCTCATGCGAGTATACAAAGAAGATTCATAATCCTCACTTAATTTCACCAAACAGCAACAAAACAAGTTGCTTATGCATACGCAATTGCAATGTTAAGACTTTAGATATAAGCAACTTTGTGTGAAATCATAAGCGTTGTATACTAAACACGAGTTCACGTCCGCAACGAATCATATACCCTTAGCTACGAGCTACGGCGTAGTCGCTACGGCCGCGCGGCTCGTAGGCGGCGGGTGCTATAGTAACGTAGGATCAGTCACTGCCGCGGCCGCCAACCGCGTACACGCGCGCCGCGTGCTACGAAACCCTCACCCGCTCACGGGGTGCATTGCATTTCTCGCGAGAATATTTCCCCCTTTTTTCTCGTTCACAAAATTCAAAGGTGTTTTAATTAATGGTGCCGTGTTTGAATTTGGTCTGTGTGATTCTTGTGTCGACGATTTTCGAGTGTCGTTTTATATGAATTTTCGTGTGTTTACTATGTGTGTTGTGTTGCTGTGAGAATCAGATGTGACGGTACGTAGCTGACCCTATGAAACATAGATGTCGTTAAGGTTATGCAAATATTACGTTAGGATAGCAACAAAGATGGGTTTACGAGCGCCTCAGAATTATGGCTCTCTTGTCTTTATTGTAATAGTGCAAATTCTATGAAGATTTGTTTGACGTAGTTCTGTGTTGATATCGGATGTTAACATTCTATGGCTGACAATGTTACTATTGCTGGTGCTGAATTGAAATAGACTATATATTATACACATACTAATTTATCTTCAATTTTAAACAATACAAGCTTGGTCAGCACATTGTTTAAACGGTTACATAAATACTAGAAATATTTAAATATAAAACAGACAATTAAAAATATTATGATGACAACAGTGCCAAAGCCTGATTGTCTGAAGAATCTGAGGTAATTATTGATAATAATTTTTCTCTTACACATTATAAAGTAAAAAAATAATAATAAACCTTACAACATTACATGGTGTAATGAGGTTTCTAAATGACCTTCAGACGGTAGAGCCTTCAGAATATAACCTTTACACCTAAAGGATACCCAGTACGCCACGAAATAGTATCATAAAATTCAGTTCTTAATGTGTTTGCGAAATCTCGGTTATAATAATAAATAATAATTATTTGTATTTAGATTCAGATTGAAATTCGGTCATGTTCAAAATTTGTCTGAGTCTGGGCAGATATTGTATTCCTTAGTATCTGTGAAATAGTGTGATAATACGCCAATTAAAAATTAAAGTTTGGTATAAAAATACCCTCGTTCTCATTTTAGGGTTGAATATTGTATGCCACATTTTACTCATCTACACAAAAAAAATATTTTGTTCTAGTATGATCTATATTTTAAGATATATTATAAAATAAAACTGTAATTTCAAGTAATAGCTTGTTTCAAAATACAATGAAATGTTTATTATGAACTATATTACGTTTTATCTTGACGACATTATGACTCAAGGTTGTGGAGGAAAATACCGCAAGCAATAAATATATTTGTAGTTGTTTTTGTACTTAAATGGACTCTGAGTTATCATTCAAATGTAGAACAGCGCTTATTACTTCATAATATTTTACTCGTGAAACAAAAGGATACATCATTTAAAGCTAAATGTTGTAAGATAAATAAGAAACAGTGATATTTATGAAGATGATGACAATTACAAAGATAATTAAAAAAATATTGTCGTTGAAATAAGATATAATTATTTAGGAAGATGACGATAATGACGGTTGACAAGTATAGTTTTAAGTATATAGCTGTAAGTTTCTTTAAGTTGCAATCAGTGATTTGGTGGTTCAAATTGACATTAATATGAAACAGACTTTATAAAACAACATTTTTATTTTATAATTTAATTGAATTCGTTTCACTACATTCGCAAAAGGTCAACATATAAGAGAGACAGTTAATACCTACCTAACATAAGAGATCTGATATACAATTAAATATAAATTAAATAAAATATCTTGCCTGCTCTGATCAGAGAGACAATTAATACCTACCTAAAATAACATAAACATAACTTCACGCCTTTTTATACCCGAAGGGTTAGGCAGAGGTGTATTATACACCCACACTTCCAGTCAGTCATGCCAGTTATGTTTCGCTCCCAAAGTTATAGGGGGCGAGCCTATTGCCATCTGCCGGGCACATTGCTAAGCGAGCGATATTAATAATTATTTTTTAATACAGACATAACTTCGAAAAATCAGAGGTGTGTGCCCGGGGTAACTGGGGATCGAACCCAAGACCATATCGTCTCGGCAGCCCGTTACGTACACCACTGGGCTATTGCCGCTACCTAAAATATTTATCTACCACAACAGATCTAAAATACAATTAAATATAAATTAAAACTAATATCTTACTTGCTATTCTTTCCACTGTGACTGGTAATCTCACATCGACAACATAAAACTATATTCAACCGGCAGATTTAATAATGACTCTCATCACTGAAATAAAACTATATTCAACCGGCAGATTTAATAATGACTCTCATCACTGAAATAAAACTATATTCAACCGGCAGATTTAATAATGACTCTCATCACTGAAATAAAACTATATTCAACCGGCAGATTTAATAATGGCTCCCATCACAGAAATAAAATCTCAACAGATTTCTCGATTGTATGCAGTTTTTGGTTGCACAAAATAAAAATAATGTACTGTGAATATCTTCATTATCTTCTTTACAGCCTTCAGTACAGTTTATTCTGTAGATTTATTTCATCTGCAGACGGAATTCTTGTCTCGCTCCTATTAATATTATCAAATTAAAACTAACATAGCTAAATGACTATTTACACATAAAATAAAACAATAATTTCTATACTTAAATAACTAAAAATACATGAAAAGAAAAAAAAAAGAAAGGAAAATTAAATTAATATTTGATTTATCATTATGACATATTTTTTATCATGAATTATCTGTCTGAATATATTTAAAAGACTTCAAAGAATATTCTTTTATAAAACACTTCCTCAAAATATATTTACGTCGCAACGTTTTATTTTTAACACTGAATATTCATATTTTAAACCAATATTCAAAACGAACAACATTTGAATGTAAGACAACAAGTTGGCGTGTAATCTTTCAACATAAATGTTTAGTTATGTCGCGACGTCGCCATGTTTATTACATAAACGCTCTCGTATTATGAAATGTGTCCGTTTACAGATAATAAATAACAAATACAATGACATTGAATGTAACATAGCTGTTTATTTGTGACTTTAAGCGCAAATGCTATGGCGTTCACGACGCCAGATATGGTTTCTGTCTTGTCTCTTAGTTTGATTGCCGCAGAGGATTGCCATTATATTTATTCTTAACTACGCCCGCACATTTTGTAATTTACCTGTTTTGCCCGATCCCGTGGGAATTTCGAGAAATCCCTTCTTAGTGCACCCCTACGGAGCCCAAGGAACATACATGCCAAATTTCAGCTTCCTACGCCCAATAGTTTCGGCTGTAGCGTGTCTGTCAGTCAGTCAGTAACGCAAGGATTTTATATATTAAGATATATTAAATTCGTAGGACATTGTTAGTAAATAATAATAGGTACTTTATTCACCTATGCCGCCAGAATATTTCTTTCGTCACTCGTTTTCGTCTTCATGACTTGCTAATGTTAAAGTAGGTAATATTTTTTAATACCTAGCTGAAGGTACATTGACTTCTGTCAAGTCATCCGTATAAATGCCTGGCAATATCAAAAATATGGGATTTTACGAAGTTGTAATATTTTTTTCTACCTCGGATGTGGTTTCAGAAAGTTGTAGTACGATGTATAGACTCTTGCTGGACTGCCACTAAGTATTTTAATGACTAAATTGTGACCACTATAACATCTGCAAACTTATTTCAAGCCGTACAAATCCAATTTCCGCTCCCATACATTCGTATTCCACGAGAATCAAAGGTAAATTCTAAGCACCGCACATGCAAATGAGTAGAGGCATTCAAAACCGAGGAGCAATCGATTGTGCGGTGGTAGTGCAAGTGACACGTATGAAGCCTCTGACTGCGGCACGGACGCTACGTCAAAAGCAGTCCTTTGTGTGGACGAGGCTTTAGATTACACGTCCATTTTGTATTGTGTTTACTATGCAGGCTGGAAATGTTTTTAATCACAAAATCTTAATATATAAAATCCTTGCGTTACTGACTGACTGACAGACACGCTACAGCCGAAACTAATGGGCGCAGGAAGCTGAAATTTGGCATGTATGTTCCTTGGGGACCGTAGGGGTGCACTAAGAAGGGATTTTCCGAAATTCCTACGGGATCCGCCAAAACGGGTAATTTAAAAAAAATTGCAGGCGTAGCTGCTGGCGTCCTCTAGTGTGTTATAATTTACTTTATAGAATACGTGGTGGTACAAATCTATGACAGCATGTACGGCGTATTTTTGGAGCGATCGCCTGACAATTAAGTTATGCAAAAAGTATTATGAGTAGCCACACGAGACAGCACTTTATCTGATCCATAAACTGTTATTTCGAATCTGGCTGTGTCAATGTTTGTAAAGTGGTCTCCGATAAAGGACAAGGCAAAGAAATAGGATTATTGACATTTTAAAATAACTCTGGCTTCTGAATAGGGAAGTTTCCTGCAAGTGAAATAAATTATACAAGTATTTTTATCTAGTGAAACTTGTCAAAATAATAGTAGTTTCATTCATCAATTAATGTTAAAACTCTATTTTTCATTTTTGTCGTCTATTTATTGATAATAAGTATTCTACTTGACAGCAAAATACTATGACGTCACTACGTCATATTTCATTGGTATATCACAAAGGTCGTTTTTGACATTTCATTAAAAGTGCTTGATTTGACTAGTTGGAAACAACCCTATTGTGTCTGCTGGTTAATTAGAGTCTAATTTCTATTCTTTGCTTCATGCTACAACAGTTTAAATGGTCAGTTTGCTACTACAAAAGAGTGAAGTGATATATGTAGGGTCAATGACCTTGAGTATTAGCACTAGGGTATTTATGGTATGTAGTACTATTTATGGTAGACATTATCGAGTAGAATTTGATGTCTGGAAGATTGTTATGTACTTTTATATCAAGTTTGTAGTGTTTTATATTAAATTATTTAAAATATTGTAGTTATCAGGGCAAACTGGGGCAATATTAAAATTAATCTCCATAATATTTTCAAAATAATTAGGTACTGAAATAGGGTCGGTATAGGTAGACATTTGTTTTGACCTGGGCTTTATATATCTTTCTGGATTTGGTAATGGTAGGAAACAAAATAAGTAGGTACCTTTGTTTTTATATATTAAAAACACCTGGCTACAACAGGTAACTTATTTTTATACATAATCTTCTTTTCTTTACCATTTTAAGCACCACTATAAACCCAAAATACAAACATAATTCCGTAACCCTTTAAAAATATAAGCCTATTCTTGAACGGTGAAGCTTTGGCAGAATTTCATTAAATAATATATTTTGTAGTAAACATTTTTTAATAAGTCTAGACGGACGCGCGCCCTAGGACCTTCGTGTAATTAATCAATGCATAAAATGTTACGTTACGCGTCGGTAATACGTTTTAAATTATATATTGTACTTTAATGAAGTGTTGTTAGTTTTATTTTTGGTCGGATAAACTAATCGTGGGGTTAGGTAATGTATTCGGATATATTATGTACTAGAGGTTGCCTGCGGTTAGACCCGCGTTATTTAAGGCTACTGCTCCGCTCCCGTCGCTCGTAGCGCGATGTAATATAGCCTATAGCCTTCCTCGATAAATGGGCTATCTAACACTGAAATAATTTTGCAAATCGGACCAGTAGTTCCTGAAATTAGCGCGTTCAACCAAACAAACAAACTCTTCATCTTTATATATTAAGTATAAGATAAGTAAAAATAAAGCGGAGTGTTGTTGTGATGCTCGCTGACTTTGAGATTATTGATACTTAAAATAAGCTGATAGACTGATCATGAGACGCCTAAAAGTCTTTCCAAGAGACAGATCAGAAATATTCAAGGAGTTTTGTGGGCTTATCTACAAGATAGACTTTTGATCTATTTTCTTACTATGAGAACACGGTCTTCTCACAGAACCTTCTCATAGTGAGACTTTCTGAACTAAGAAAAGTGATGATCAATCAATATGATTTATTTCAGTATGTCGACAGGAAGTTTAAAATAAAAACGTTTAATGGAAGAGTCCAAATGATGTATCTCAGTTATGCTGTTAATGAAAATACGTACAAGCAAATCTGTCTGCCTGTGGCAGTATTTCGTAGTTAAATGTCGGTTCACGAACATTTCATACACAAGTTTTAATTGGTTTCTATTTACCTGATACGTCCATGGGCGAACGTTTCGCTGCGTAGTCCGTCAGACAGACAAAAAGGCTCTGGCGACAGCGGTATGTTTCAATTTAAACATTTCAGCCGCTCGGGGCCTACTAAGGACATGCTCTGTTTTTCTATAAAAGGCTTTTTTAAACACATACATAAACATAACTTCATAACTTCACGCCTGTTATCCCCGAAGGGGTATGCAGAGGTGTATTACACACCCACTTTTCGCCAGTTATGTTTCGGTCTCAATGTAATAGGGGGCGAGCCTATTGCCGTCTACCGGGCACATTTATTTATTTATTTATTGAATAATCCTTATCAACTATCATTACAGGCTTTAAGCCTAATACAATAGTGTGGCATGTTTACATATTATTTTACTAACTACTACTCTAACATTAGGTAGGTTACATTTAGTGCAATCAGCAAACTATCGCCAAACAACCACTGGGGAACGATTCGAAGTGACCAGCTTAATCTTAATATATAAAATTCTTGCGTTACTGACTGACTGACAGACACGCTACAGCCGAAACTATTGAGCGCAGGAAGCTGAAATTTGGCATGTATGTTCCTTGGGGACCGTAGGGGTGCACTTTTCGGGATTTCCCGAAATTCCCACGGGATGGTCCAAAACGGGTAAATTAAAAAAAAATGCAGGCGTAGCTGCTAGCGTCCTCTAGTATGAACATATTATGTCATTAAAATCTAGAAACAATTACATAAATGTATAACTATTTTCATGTCTGTGGCTGTTAACCGGATTGCAACAGGGACACAATGGCACTTTAATTGCTCAATTGATTTGCCAAACGGGATGACCGGTGGTCGATACCAGTCAGACGTCTGCTACACCTACCATATAATTACAGCTACACATGGTTTTAGATTTCATATCAAAGAGACATGCATACATTTGTATAAGGTAATATGTCTGTGTAGTGGTAGGCAGAAGTGTAGTTTGTTGCCTCCATGTTAAAGTAGCTCGGTTTATATGTCCTACTTAGAATAGGATTGTCCGATTGCAATTTAACTAATTTTTTTCACAACTCCGTGCGGTTGTCGAGGTAAACCGAATCAAGTTATAATCAACCATTATTATTTCATTGATGTAGTATTATGTGTCATACAGATGTTCTAAACATTGCCATTTTGCCTAAAAATCATGATAGCTCGAAATAAATACCTAAAACACAAAGCCACGCTTTTATATCACAACTTATTGTATAAACACGACCTTTTATTTTATAAAACACGAACCAAAGTTGCCCAATCGAACATCACGTAAAAATAACAAAATTCACGGCACTCTTGGTAACTCCCATACCAACGCTGCCCAAGCATTGTTCAAAAATTTCTTCGGAATACCCACATTTTCGTTTGACGATTTCAGCTTGACGTTTTATAAAATCACCACCGCTCCCCCCTCCCTCTATTGTCGTGAGGCTTTTGTTTCTCCGATGCTGAAATGAGGCCCTGTCCAACTGAAATGCTCAAACATATATATTCAGAATAATCTGTACACAATTAAGTGCTTTTGTGTGAGAAATAAATTGGTTGAAAACTGGAACGGCCGATGGTTGTGTAATGGTGCGTAGTAATGGATCTAAATGAAAAACAAATGTAGCGGACGAATATACATTTGTAATGCCTATGTTTATATATTATTTAAAATTATAGCTGTCTGGTAATTTAGTTGGTTTGTTAACAGGCAACAAAATCACTGCAGTTCTGTACAGGATAAACAAATCTCTGATGAGATGATTAATGCAATTGTTATCAAATTACTTCGTACTTAATACATCGCTACACCTCGTCTTTTCTTATTGAAGTTGAAGGTATAAATTACTCGATCGCATAACCACTACATGGCCTTGTTACGCTCGTTGCTATTGATATGGCTAATCAAGTCTAATAATAATTGTAATACATTGGTATTCGGTGTAAAACATATTACAGACAATACAAACTACAAACAACTAAATTAATTTGTAAACGATTTGGCAAAGGATTTAATATGATTAAATTTAGCACTCGATAGGTGATAATTTATCTATCGGCTCAATTATAAATGGCTACCGAAATAAGGAAAAGATAACAGCTAACATTATTAAGCACTTGTATGAATCCTCAACTACGTAAAATTTCAAGACCAAACAAGCACTCTCCTAGTTCGCGGCAAGATAGTGCCGAACACCTAATATTCTAAACTGTCGCAAGAATTACCTTTAAATTGCAGTATTAACATGTTCTCTCGATTATACAAGAACGACAATATTAGTTAGGTACTAGGTACGTTCCGTTCGTACACTAAGGGTCGGTACATATCTGACGGAAAATGCGTCGAGCGTATCTGTATTAGGCTCAGCGCAGACAGAACGGAGACAATAAAGCGCATAAACGGATTCCCGCGTATCTTCGAGGACGCGCGAGCATTTTTTGTCAGGTTCAAGCATTTATGCACTTTATTTTAATAACCTTAAAGTTTATTTTCAAGTGCGTTTATAAAATCCTCTCCGCTGCGCTCCGTTCTGTCTGCGCTGACCCTCAGTCGCGTCTATTCCGTCAAATTAGACCTATCACGTGCGTGGCGCGCGCGACGTTAAGCGACAATGCGTTGACGGAAACGGAACTGACGCTGTACGCTCGACTCACTAACGCATCATCGGCTAGGTGTGAAAGGTTTAAAGTTTTATTATATATATGTCTGTTTTGGCGTTACGCGACTGATAATACGCGACGCATTTTCCTTCAGATATGTACCGACCCTAAGGGCCATTACAAACTGGCGTATTTTTTTGCACGTATACGGACATTTCGGCACAAGCGCTAATATGCGCGTCAAAAAACGGGTCTGGCTATTATTATGGTTGTCATGGAACACCTGTATGCGCCTCCATGCACTTATACGAGCCCAAAAACGAACCGATACGCGCGTATGAAACGCTAGTCTGAAACCGCTCTAACTAAGCTAATGTAGGTAGAAGTGCATATTATTTCATTTGCAAGAAGCAGGTATCGTCCTGTGAAACTTTATCCTTCCCGTACATTAATTGCGCAAGTTTCATCGCGAGCAAAGTGCACAACCGTATTTATTTTGAGACTGATTTTAATGCTGCGTTGTGCGAATGTTTTAGTACTCAGTTTTTGATGTTCATGTGTGAGATTATTTTGTTGTTCATGAAATGGCTGTTGCCCTTTTTATAGTGGTAGCTTGCAGTAGATTTTCTAATTTACTTTCAAGCCCTATTTAACTTCCATTGGAGTAGAATGTTGGAAAAGTCTTGCTTAGTGAGTGCCTACATCTTTAAAGGAACCCACTGTAAAGATTTCAGTCAGAACACGTTTTTTTTATATCTATAAATTCTTGCAGTTAGATAAAATATAGGTTGAGATAGAACATTCTGAGTAACAGCAAAGTTTACAATCTATCTAATTCAAATATAGAAAACAGGAATAGGAACCAAACCAAACGAAGCATAAAAGAAAACAACCGTGTATGTAGTGCCAGAAGTGGTTATCTCAGCAATTTGGTGCAGTACTTACGTGCCGCGTAGAGATAGGTAATCTTATAGCGAATCTTAAGATAATAAACTGTTGTGTGTTAATATAATTCACGTTTCACGAGCTTTAATTCCTTGGTTTATAACCTTGGTTGGGCAAAATAATTCTCAAATTTTCTTGGTATTTTTTTTAATTATTTTGGTGATATAGTTTGGAGATTTTTAATAATATAAATCTTAAGACTGATTTTCAATATTTGTGAAAATAAATGTCTAGTAACTTGACTGCCACGCTTATTCTCTTCTGCACTTTGACGTTTTAGCGAATAATTATAGTGAAGATTGCACAGTGTACACTTATAAAAAAAATCCATACATGCTTTTAGAGCCTAAAATTTGTCGTGAATTTTATGTCTGATTAAGTTATATTTATACCTATTGATAGGTCAAAATATATTTTAAATAGCCAACAGTCATGTTTATACGTAGCTCAAAAGGCATTTGTAGATCGCTTTAAGACAGATCCACCATATCAAGAGTCATCATTGAATAATAGGACGTACCAACGGATGCCGCGTAATATCCTGTCCGAACTGACTGCTAATCAATTGGTGTTAACAATCAGCCGCTTAGTATTCGTCTGGGGCACAGCACGTGTCAAACTGTGTTTTAATTTAGTTTATTTATAGATGGCTGTTTTGTTTGACCTGCGTTTTAAAGGCACATGACCATGGTCGTTCTAGTTTCGATTCTCGACTTGGACAGTGATATATCCTTCGATGTAGAGAGTTTTTAGAGTAGCTCGATTCTCGGATTGGGATAGATGTTTCTTTAACTCCTTTTAGAGTAGCATTTATCCAAAAACATATTAGATCAAAAATAAACATCTTCTGCCAATTTCTCTTAATATGCCTGATCTTATTATTGTTCACCCAAATATGATAAGATTAAAGCAAGCACAAGTGCACATAATGGCAAAACCAATTATGTAGGCAAGGGTTTAGTTACTAACCGATATAATTATCTCTAAAAGGTATCGTTTTCTTACGCATACGAAAATTTGTACCTTAAATCTTCACAGTCATGCCACCAAAGCCTACGCCCATTTTCCTTCGCTTATCTGATAGATAATAAGTCACATGTCCAATCCGTTGGACATCAGTAAGACATAAATAATACATGATTACTTAATACTAGCAGACGTTCAGAACGCCTTACGAATGGCAAATAGAAAGCGCTTCGACGGCGGACGACCTCCGCAATAAAAAGCCCTTCGTCCAGTGCAAGATTAGCTTTCAATAAAGAAAACTACTAAAGTTCTATATTAGTGACATTGTCGTGACACTGAAATTTTCTCGTGTGATCTTGTGGATTAGCTTATGAATGACACGGCAGACACGAAATAAATAATAATATTATTCCTTAACAGCTGGTATCCATTGATAAGACTTAATACCACTATGACCACTATTTAAAACTTTCTTATTTTCCCTATAAAGTGCGGGGTCCGCTTACTAGTTTAAGAGATTTGACAGAATATTTTGATTTACATATAAATATTGCTACTTTTGCTGTTACTTTTATCCATTACTTGTAATTAAATGTAATTTGTATTCAATTGTATCAATTAGGAGAGACTACAATCCTGCTAAAGCTATAGAAAACGGTTGTGTTTAGCATCTGAATCACGCTGTTTACGTCATTAAGTGGACGAGAATCAAATCATTGATATCTTATTGTAATTCTAGTTCTTAAATAATTATTATGCTACTCTGTATAGGTGTCTGTAACCTTCTTATAGGCAAAAGCAATGATAGACTAGCGAAGAGACTAAGCAGATAGCTAGTCTTGGTTATGGCTTAATGCTTTTCAACTGAGCAGAGGCCTGTGCTCAGCAGTGAGACAGATTATAAACAAGGATGGAGTCTATACGCGTGACGCAATCGGTATAAATCAACGACAACCTAGCCTACTAGACGGCAGACGTAAGGCGAACACTTTCTGACAACACGTTAGACTTATACGTCTTACATAAGACCAATCCCAACACTAGTTATGAATTATGACGTACCGCAAATTGCCCCGCCTTGCCCCGCATACCTCACCTCTTTGACAGAATTGTTTGTTTGTAGAAATGATAACATTAGGTGTCTAGTAGGCTGGGTTGTCGCTGGTATAAATGCTTCAGAGATGTCAAGCTATACAACATAAATTATATTTACCTCTCAGCTCTTTGTGTGACATTGGTCTTTTAACCGTGTAGGTGTTGTTGAATGAATGTAAAGGTTTATGAATGGACGCCGGCGACCGGTCGACTTGCAGTAACGATGCTTAGCATAATGCGTGGTAGTGATCCTTGGCCTATTATATTAAATGCATTCCTATATAAATAGTTAATGTATTTTATACACTAGTAATTATTTTGCTTGGTAAAGTAAAATAATATTTGAACGCATACAAAGTACACCCATACATCATGTCAGCCTAGAGACGTCCACTACTGGACATAGGCCTCCTCAAAGGTTCTCCTCACAGACCGATCATGAGCCGCCCGCATCCAACCGCTTCCCGCGATCTTAACCAGATCGTCGGTCCACCTTGCGGGAGGCCTACCCCTGCTGCGTATTTAGTTTTACCGGTACGTGGTCGCCACTCCAGATCCCGCCTGCCCCAGCGGCCATCGGTTCTTCGCGCTATTATTTTATTTATTTAAACTTTATTGTACACCAGTATCAACATTAAATAAATCTTATATAATAGGTAAAGTACAAAGGGCGGCCTTATCGCTTAAAGCGATCTCTACCAGGCAACCTTTGGATGGAGATATTGGTGGGAAAAGAAGTGGTAGTTGTAGGTGTACCAGTTTTAATATTTATATTATAAACATATACATTCATATAATACATACATATATACAATATATATATATATATATATATATATATATAATACATATATGCATGATACTAAATACATATTTTTAGAATAGGAAATAAATTAAGCGGACAAGTAATGTGCCTTAACTAAAGCTTTGTATGAAGTAACCGTCTGTGCCTGCCTTATGTTTAGAGGTAATGCATTCCATAAGCGAACAGCCGTTACAGAAAAGGATTTATCATAGAATGCAGTGGAATGTGCCGGCATTTTCAGTCGTAAATTTTCTGATGACCTTAAATATCGGTTATGTGTATCATGAAGGAACTATGTGCCCTGCCCATTGCCACTTCAGCCTGGCTATTCGGAGAGCTATGTCGGTTACTTTGGTTCTCCTCCTGCTCCTGCTGCCTACACCCATACGCGAAATAATAATTTGTGAATCGCGTAAAATGTCTCGTATGAGGCTCGAATCATACTCGGGCCAGTTCTAAGCATTGCGGCGAACGTTTTAACCACTACATCGTACGTGCCGACAACAAATAGTTAGTCTTTGTTAATGTGGTCGTTAGTAAGTGCTGATGGTGCAATAACCACAATGTGACATTGTGACATGAACTGCTAAGCGACTTTAGATACTAGTTAGCTAAAAATATCGTGTCGTCTCAAAGCAGTGATATTCCACGGAAATTTGTGTTGTATTGTGCTGAATGAGTTCAGCAAGTTGAATTAATTTGTCTTTTTCTTTAAATGTACAACAAAACACTACATAAAGCCCATACAAATTAATACTCGTATTCTCACATGCCATATTTGCCGTACTAAAGCGCTAAAAGCTCGTATAGCAGGCTCGAGGTCATTGACACTTGGCACTGGCCCTAGATTCAACCCAGCGGGACCCGCGCTACAATATACACACGTTCACGTATATAACATTGTTAGTATGTACTCTTGCCGTTACTATGTGAATTGCACAAACTATAAAGTAATAAAATTAAATAGTGATAAAATAATAATTATACTTTCAAACTATCGCGATTCGTACACATAATATGTGAAGAGACGCTATCAGCTAATATACGGTATTTCATTTTTATTTTTGAATAATTACGCGATTGAGACCACTTACATAATAATTTGTACTGAAAGAATACTTTGTCATGGAATCGATGTAATTAGAAGGAAATATACATCAGGTAATTTTACGCGGCAATAACACTAGAAATGAAATTGCAATGCGCAAATAATGTTTATTTCTGTATGTATACCTACTGGTACTTATTTTATTTATAATTTACCTTGTTGTTATAGGTATTGACCTATACTTTCATACAAATACATTATGTAGAATCTTGAACATGTTTATAATTAAATATTAAGTCATTAGGTATGATTTACGTTGACACGTATCTGTTTACTTTAGTCTAGCTAATATTCTCTCAAATCTATCTACTTAGACTTGGATATAGCCGAGATATCCCCTATATATAATATGTTTGATATTATTATCATTCCTTAGTGTTATCTAAGTGAATAAATTATTATAAATTTTAATATCTAGGTGACGATGATGATGATTAATGTTGACGAATGCTTAAAATCCTACATTTTGCGATAATGCTCTTCTTTTCGGTCTGTCGCGCAAACATAAAACGAATTTGAAGTGAATTTTTACTACTTGCTACCTATTGTTGTATTCGAAACCAGAACTCTTTGTTTTTTAGTTTAAAACTATTGTAATAAACTGCCTACACGGTACAGTATAAAAACGTAGTTGGCGACTTCTCTGTGGCTTAACCTTTTGTTATTAGCAGTCTGACCTTGAGACTGTAAGTAGTTTTGATAAACAATGGGGAACAAATTATATTAGTGTACAGTGTTATAACGTCTACTAATACATATAATAGGGTAGTTTCCAGGGTCAAAATAATTAAATTTTATTTAGTCCGTATTTTAGATTATAAAAAATATTGGACACGTATTTTTTCTTTTTTCGATTAAATAAAAAATTACAAAGATATAGCCCATTAAAGTTACGTGTGACGTCATCTAGTGCGAAAAAATGCAGCACGGTGTGACGTTATGCGTAACTTTAATGTGCTATATCTTGGTAATTTTTGGTTTAATTTACAAATAAAAAATACGTATCGCTTATTTTTGAATAATCTAAAGGACGGACTTATAATTTTTTATTTGTCAACTAGCCTATTACTTCTCCTTTACTTACCTTTTTTAACAAATATACTCTCGCTTTGGTTATTTTCATATGTTTACACCGTGTATTTTAAGTCAGTGTTTTCCGAAAATTATGTGCTCCGCCCATGATATATAAGTTTCTTATACCATTTATTTTTCTAAATGTAAAATAAGCGCAATGTTATTTTCAAGTAAAGCAATTTTGTTAAAATCAACACTTCACAGATTAATTGTAAACAAGACATACCTCTTAACAGCACGTTTTGAATTTCATCAATGTCACAAACATTTGATCAACAGCTAAACATTCCATACTATATCTCTAGTTCCAAATTATTAAAAGAAAATCACATTATCGTCCTAGTGTTAAACTGGTTGCATCCGAAACTTTCCCCTTGGAACGCATTGTTCGCAAGAATAGAATATTAGATTTTTTATTCTTATCACCCCATATTCCCTATTAAAAGCTTGACAAAAGCAAAAAGCCGTCTTACCTACTCTGTCTACGCCATTTTAATATCGTGCCTCAATAGACGGCACTTATTTACGTCAGTATTTTCTATGAGGCAGACACTTTGTTCAATATCTCTTGTATACATATCCCGGTCGGTTAGCGTAAGCAAACACAATTTTCCTAGACAAGCACCTGAGATTCCTCTACATCTTGAGATGTCGTATGATAGCGTACATCGATTTACATGATTTAATATTAATAAGTTGTATATTGCTTGCTTTCATAGAAATAAAATGTAGGTAATTTTAAAATAAATGGGGATTTAGATTTACTGGAGAATTTTGTTAGCGCTATTTTTCCTGCGAAGTTCTTCGCATTTTTACGTGTATACCATTTCATTTGATATGATACCTTTGGTTCAAGAAGATCTTGGTAGTGTTCTTTATTATGGAGTGGTCTTATCTATATTTTGGCAATATTTGGAACATTCGTGTTTTTCGCTCTAACTATCTATAAACGTGTATTTGATGGTCTACAGTCTACAAAACCGAACCTCACTGACCAGAAAATAAAATCTCTATCTCTAATTTAAGTCTATTAATCTCAATAAAATACTACACAGTTTTTGCCATCTCTAAGGTAAATTTAATTAAACAATTTATATACTAATATGCAACCACAGAAAAAAAGCTTCCACCAATGAGGCCGATTACCACGAGATAAATCTTCAGCCATATTTCAGGCTAAGCTGGCTTCGCTTAGGTTAACAGCTTAACAGCTTATTCACGCTGGCAATTAGCTAGCTTTTAGCTTAGCTTACTTCATTAGTCGGGATACATTGTTGAAATACGTCACATGGCTTTAAACGGCTATTGGAGAGTTGTGTCCGTATTCTGTACTATAGGTGCATTATTTTATTGTTTCTCATTATTTTTTTAAATTAGATCTTATTGAAATGTGTGATCATTAGTAATATTAACGATTTCTACACATAATAATTTGACATAACGGGTCTACACCGCGTACCGACTGGTGCAAAACCACGTCGAAACGTTGAAGCAAATAAAACTTATTTGATACGAATAGGTATAAATCAGAAAAGTTTCAAAATTAGACAACGTAGGTAAATAGGAAACTGTTTAATGTGTTTTCTGAACACCTTAACTGCCAAGCAAAAAATATTGATAGCCATTCCTACGCTACTGTAGGTCACCAGCACCTGTGACCTACGCGACGGTTAATGTGTAAGGCCGCGCGCACTTTGGACACGAATTCGTATCGAACGATCGTGGTCGTGCGAATTGAGTGCGCACACTGTATACGTTTTTATTAGTCAAATGTGCAGTGTTCTACGTACAACGTACGAATGTGTTTTAAAATCCCAACAAGTTCGGATTGTTTTCGGACGTCTGAACTACACGTACGCGCACCCAGTCTGCGCGCTGAGCGCGCTCCCATAGTACTAGGAATATTTATTTATTTATTTATTTATTTATTTGGAGGTCCAACAGCTTATTACAATTTGAGTTACAGTTTCAGTAAGTACCAGATAGCCAATTACAGGTCCCCGCGTTTAAAGTTACATAAAAGATACACACATATTCTAATACAATATAGGTAAAGCAATCACATTAGCACAATTTAATTAGCAATCACATTATTACAATTTCTATACAATCAGCAAGCTAAGCTCAGCTAGCAATATAGCAGTCTAAGTAAAGAATTGTTCACTCATTCGTCGTCTCGCCACTGGAATACTAGTGCAAAATAAGTCCAAATCCAGATCTTTAGCAGTTGAGTTAAAGCTATTGCTCGCTCGATTAAGGAAAGAGTTTTGTCGATAATTAGAAGAAGATGTAGGCACATATAAGGGTTTTGCAGATCTTAGCAGCTTGGGTGGTACATTAAGGTTTAGTTTCTGCAATAATTCCGGACACTTAATATTGTTTGAGGCAATCTTGAGAATATAACAGACGTCAGCAATATTTCGTCTATTAGAAAGGGTCAACAGGTGAAACTTCTTACATATATTCAGATATTGACTCGTTTTGAATGGTATTTGTAGCCGATAGCATATGTACTTAATAAATTTAACTTGTATTCTCTCAATTCTCATAACGTACGTGTCGTACCGCGGATTCCATATCTGCGACGCATATTCTAATATGCTTCTGACAAAAGTGCAGTAGAGAATCTTCCACGTTTTAGCATTCTTAAAATAAAAAGATGACCGCATAATAAAACCAAGAGCCTTGGATGCCTTAGCGACTATGTCATCTATATGCTTGTCATAGAGTAGTTTTGAATCGTGAATAACACCCAAGTCGCGAACAGATTCATTTCTAGGTAAATAGTGGCCTTTTACCATGTATTGGAATGCTAAGTTATCCTTTTTTCGACTATACGTTACTATGGAGCACTTAGAGGGGTTGAGGTCGAGTTTGTTAATGTGGCAGTAATGATCGAGGCGTGTGAGGTCCGCCTGAAGTAGCTGTGCGTCAGACAATGAAGTTATTGCCGCACAGATTTTCATGTCATCCGCGAAGCACAGCAGTTTAGAATTATGAAAACAGATCTCGATGTCATTTATAAATATGTTAAACAGCAAGGGCGCAGTTAACGAGCCTTGAGTAATACCACTGGGGATGGGAACCCAGCTTGATATGTAATCTGAATGAATATCGGGTAAAATTCTGACGAAAACGTGTCCAGAAGTGCGAGCGGCCTTAGACAGGCAGCAATAGTGTACCTTCGTAAATATTTGTCCAGCTATGAATTAGCTCTCAAAGGCTGCATAAGTGCCTCACAACAAGTGCCAACAACTCCTCTGTCTACCTACTTCGCTTACAGTATATTTAGGATTTTATTTTAAGTATTTATCCATTCAACAGTAATATAAGAAAATAAAAATAAAGCTCCGTCGTTTCTAAACTAAAATAAGATTGCTTTCTATAAAATTGGGATTACATTTTAATTCAATCAAATATATTATTCAAATGAAATAGCTATGAATTTCAAATAAACATTTCAATTTCGTTATTAATATGTCTAGAGGTTATTCTTGGTAGATATGTGCTCTTATGAAGGGGGGAGTCGAGACGTATGGGAGCCTTGATCGAAGATTTGTTGAGTGTGTGTATGAAACAAAGACATTCAAATAGACATCTATAGTACATACATACATAGACACACGCCTGTTTCCCCGAAGGGGTAGGCAGTGGCATATTAAACGCCCACTTTTCGCCAGATTTTGATCCCACGTAATAGGTGGCGAGCCTATTGCCGCTTATCGAGATATTTTGTTTGCCAGAGCTTCGTCCGTTGATCGGCAGGTGCACCACTTGCAGGTGAGGTTGGCTTGGGACCCTAAGTTCTTGGTGGGAACCCTATGCAACCCTATGCACATCTATAGTGATATTATAAAGCTGGAGTGTTTATGTATTTGCTTATTTAACTTGAATGTGGTCTCAAAAACTGGTGGATCTTTGCCTGAACGATTGTTTCATTTTTTATAGGCTGTTTGGGTTACAAACCTAGCTTAATCTTACACAAATAGTGAAATTTAATATGTTTGCATGTGAAATCAATATGAATAAATCAGACAGGCAGCAAGGGAGATACAAGAAAGTAATTAGCTTGAGACGAAATAAACCTATTAAACTAGTATATTTATAAACGAAATATATCGATGACAGAAATGAGACATAGTGTTGATAATAATTTGAGGATCAAACTCACTACACTATTATCTCTTCCAATTATGAAGACGAATACTTCGCCTGAAACCCATAGAATTTTTTCCAAAAACTATGCGAGTGCTATACGTACAGCTCAAGCAATACACTGTTGAATACTCTGGGAACCCAATTCTTCTAAATAAATATAGTTTCGATATCATGTCACTTACGTCACAAAAAACGTATTCTTCTAAATTATCTGATAATTGAACGAAGTTGTAATGAGATCGTTAATTGAAACAAGTGTCAAAATATGTGTCAACGACGAACTATTTATTTCAAATTATACGATAATGACATTGGGTTATCAGAATACCGCTTCTGAGTCAATTCAAAATATAATATCAATGTCATATAAAAATAGGAAAATTTGCCCCCTGTATATCGTCGACAAGGATCGACTTCGACGGTATTCAGTATACTCCAGTTCTAACACATCGATGTATTCATCCATCCATCTTTGTTTGTGGTGGGGCTTTCATGTTTACCTCAGGAGGGGGTTCTAAAATTTAATTAAAATCCACCGCTGCTACTTATGTATGCACACTCTATTTGACTAATTTATCTACATATAAATATAAACATAAACGTGTTTATTCGTGTTTGTACAGTAATATTAATTTCCTGTTTTCGGTAGTGATGATTTTAAATAGTATGCTTTAATGAAATATATTGAAATCATAAATCTTATTTAAAGATTATTAGCTATTACTGTAGACGAATTGTGTGCATTTGAATGTACCTTATGATTAACACTTTAATGGATGCCACATTAATCGATTTTAATCTCAAATATGTACATCAAAGATTTATATCTTGCAATGTATAGAATAAATTAATGTTTTCAAAAACTGCTACGGTATAGGATACCCAAAGCTCCACGATAATGGGAAGCGCAGTAAATACACATTAATTATGGCATAACATATGACGCTCCTAGCGCATACAGTAAAGTAATTATTCATATTAAAACTACACCACAAATAAATGTAGCGGCTATAAAAAAGCTAAAATTAATTCGTCCTTCAATCTCCTTTCCTGCTTTACCGAGGTGGGCAAAGTAAAAAATAGATTGGATACATTTGATTATTGTTTCATATCAATACTAACTCTGCGCGAACTAATGCACTAAGCGTATGCGCCGTCACACATTGTCTGTCATCATGGGTTCCACCGTTCACCCCCTATCTCTGTTTATACAGTGAGGGACCCAAATTAAACTCAAACCATTTTTGATTGAAAGTCAATGAATTCGTTATCAGCCGCGCAATTTCACTGGTGTTCAAATTAATCTAATTTCGCCAAGTTGTGATTTGGTTAATATTGGTTTTTAATTATGTGTAAGTATGTGGGATTCAGCCTTCTAGTAGGTTTTATTGAGCGTCTAAAAAGTGGCGTATAAAAAGTTTCCCTGCTTTTATTTTCCAGTACCACAGATTCTCGAAAGTTTCGTTATATGTCATAATGTATTTTTATGTACCTATAAATACATTATAGGTACATTATATAAAATCGAAAGGCCATTTATTCGATCAATCATTGAATCACAAACCAAACATGTTATTACAAAAACTAACTCAAAAACAATCTCTTAAAATAACCTCACGCCGGCAGAGCCGAATCAAAGAAATCGTTCTACATAAGTAAATACAATTCAATTTTCGAGAGGCTAAGCTTTATCTTTAGTCCTCAAAACATAAATTTAATTCATTTTAGCCATGAAGGGTAGAACGAAGTAGAATTATGTATTTCCTTGTGCGCTATCTGTACAAGATTATTTTGAACAAATCACTAGATATGCGCAAGTCACAACCCCTCTTTAGAAATGCTGTATCGTTATATACACAAATCACGTATGCAAACAGCCAGACTTCGAGCAAATATTTGCGCAGAGCGGGAATCGAACCCCAGTCCTTAGCGTAGTACGCTGAACGGATAAAGATAGGATGTATTAGATAGAGATACGTGAAGCTAAATAAACAATCACGATGTGAATGTCTTTGAATGATCACGAAAGGTCTATTTATATTTTTTTTTTCTTATACCTATTTGACCCGGTCCCGTAGGAATTTCGAGAAATCCATTCTTAGTGCAACCCTACGGTCCTCAAGGAGCATACATGCCAAATTTCAGGTTCCTGCGTTCAGTGGTTTTGGCTGTAGCTTGTCTGTCAGTCAGTCAGTAACGCAAGGATTTTATATATAAAGATTATATGTAATAAAAAAAATTAAAATAAAATTCAGTCAATGTCTAGTATAAAAAGCACAATATTATGTATTAAGTATGTACTAGATTCTAACCGCGACTTTACTAAAACAAGGTAGCTTATACGCTGTTCAGATCAGATGCATAAGCTATACCTATTACTGCAAAGTTTCATCGAGATCAGTTAAGTTGTTTCTATATTGTGAAAGAAGAACAAACATACTTTCACATTATTTTATAATATTAATATTGTAGTGTGTAGCTAGCCTAACCTCCTTATATATTGCAATTCTAGTCCATAAGTTAATGCAATATAGCTCTATATTTCGAACCTCTAACACACGTTTGATTTCCATCCTTTCCATGGCGATCCTGCCAGTGTTGCCCTTGGGCAGTGCTGATCTTGTGGTATATAAATAGTAAAAAGTATGGATAATCTTAATCTTAATATATAAAATCCTTGCGTTACTGACTGACTGACAGACACGCTACAGCCGAAACTATTGGGCGCAGGAAGCTGAAATTTGGCATGTATGTTCTTTGGGGACCGCAGGGGTGCATTAAGAAGGGATTTCCCGAAATTCCCTCGGGATCCGCAAAAACGGGTAAATTAAAAAAAAAAATATATAAAAATCTATAAAGTTGGATGTATCGCGGAATTTTCGAACATACATTGAACGGGACAAAGAAAATCCAGATTCGAAACAAAATTTTGCTCACACAACGTGTTATGCCGTGTGGGCATCGAACCCACAACACTCGCAGTGTTAAGCGTCGAGTTGGTCGCTTAAACCACTACGTGAATATATCTACCTACTAGGTGTCTACTAGATTGCCGCATATAAAATAACTTACATTTATTTATCGCCAACATTCTACCCTACAAACCGACTAAAATATCTTGGTCATTGTGTGTGACATTAGTTTCTGCGCGCCCATACGACCTGTGTTCACAGTTAATTTAGTACCTTTTTTTCCCGCACTCTAGATAACTTGGTGGCATTATACGACTTGTGGACATTACATAGCTTTAAATTCTTTAGCCACTGGCATTAAGCGGACTCGGCAGTAATATATTATTTCAATGGCCCCTCTGAATACACATCTTCAATGTGTCTCTCGAAGAATAGTTCTTTGTGGGAATGTGTTACAGTTTCTTTTCTGGCAGCGAAATATGTGCCCCGTTTACCGCATTCGGCGCATAGGTATTTATGAAAAATTTAGTCATGTTGTCTGAATTATAAATGAAAATTATTCAAATTATGCGCCCTTTATGGGGTAAAAAAGGAAAAAGTAACACATACTTATTAGGCTAATTCATCTTTTGAACCATAGCTGATAACTATAAAATGAAATTTCGCAGATAGTGCTTGACATTAAGTGCCAATTATAGCAACGTACTTGTACGGACAGATTTGATACACATGCAGGAATTAATAAGTTCAAAAGCATTAGCAATACGAAATATCCTTAGCCATAGAATACTAACATACTGCTCGTATAAATATACTAACAAAAAATATGTTCCAGTAAAACTGTCTTCCTAACGTATTCTAGTCTCTAACCTAGTGTGAATTTACCCGCCGTAGTGTAAGTCATCATATTTAACGTAAACATTATAAAACAAAGTGCGAACTACATGGTACGAATTTTTAAAAAGTGAACACAAAACATCGTCTATAAAGTGGCGGTCTACATAAGTGTAATTCACATGTGCGCGAGTGTTGTCGAACGGTGGGGTGCGGCTCACCTATGACGAACAATAATAACGGAGTAAGCGGCAGCGCGGGCGGAGAGCCTGCCTCCGTCGACATGGATTCGCTCGAGGAAATGCTTCGTAAGGTAAGGAAACTTATGTTAAGTGCACGCTTTACGTTGTTTTCCGTTTCAGCACATTTGAAATTTTCTTACTACGGATAATATTACATGAACATTTTTCGGTGGACGTGGCGGAAACGCTGTAAGCTATGTGCCTAAAATGTCGTTTCAATGTTGCGTTTTTAAAACATATTCTGTGTTGATTTCTTTAACTTGTTGTACGAGTAGCATTTCGGAGTAGGTAATTTACATTTTCCACGAAATGAGAATTTACTATTTTATATTTTAATCAGCCTGTAATTTAAGAAAACACATTAGTTTAGGTTTTTAAAGCTAGTTACGGTTGTGAGTGGATAAGGTTAATTTTGTTTCATAAAGTTTTGTGTTGCCTGAAACGCTAACTGTAATTTTGCCACAGGACTTTGTTGCCGTTCTTAATAGGTCAGCAAAGTTAACGCTTGAACTGGGCGCCACTTGTACCTATAGGTGACCGCCTGACCGCGTGTGGTTTTAACATTAGAGCGCTACCGCGTTTCGGAGGGAATATGAAGATGTCGGTCATTGCTCTTGTCTCAGGACTAGAGGCTTTATGGCATGTCGGAGGTACTGTAAGGGACAAAAGTTGCGTCCTTCCGGAAATCCTGCTAGCAGGTCGTCGGGCGATCTATAATTAAAAAACCGCTTTTTAGTGCCGCCACTAACCGTACGAAAGGCAACGGTGAGATGCTGCTAATTCGCGTTCAATTTCTCAGAGACAGTGGAACAGTGCTACACTGATAAAACAAGCATATTAATGTTGTAACCGACGTGAATATACCAATCAAAACAATCCAAACTATTGTTACCAAACACGATTTAACTAACACTATAATCTAAGTTATCAATAACATCGCCTGACATCAGTAGAACAACGGACGCAATCCGTCGCCGTGACGGACTACCTACGTCGAATTAATTAGACCAGTGTATTTACACGTTTATTAATTACAGCAGCTAAGGCAGTACGCTTTAACCTAGCCTTGAGATATGTTAGGTCTTGAGCTAGGTCGATAGAACACGGTAATATTACCTTGACTTTAAAATTAGTTGTGCTTATTATTATAGCTGAACTTTATTGGGTTGTTGAGAATTAATGAGAGCGATATTTAGACTTTCTGTTTCGTAATGTTATGAAAGGAGAGCTTCTCTTTGTCACGGTGGACGTTATGTCTATACAACTTTTACAAAATATTACTTATTTCTGTTACTTACATTGTAACTACAATCCTACTTACTTTTGATATTTCACTAATAAAATAGATACATGTACGTAGTAAAGAAAAACAGTTTTATCGACGAAAAGCATAATTAGAACTATAATTAGTACAACAACAAAATCTCTTAGTGCCTTTTAGAATACTTGCTAAGCTTGAAACAGTTACCAATCGACTATTTGAACGAACGGTGCCTACGTTTATTGACTGCAAATACATTATCAATAAAATCACTTACTATGGAAATTACATTCCACTCGCTGAGCGTTTTATTATAATCTATTAAATTATATGTTACAATTAATCAACAAGCACATATAAACCATCCGCAGCCTCTATTCCAATCAACAGATACACTCAAAACATGAAGGCTTCACTGTTTTATTCACCAATTTATTCACTATTCAAAGCCCCTGAGAGTGAGAGAACTCAATAAAATTTCTTTTTTTACACTCAATGTGGAACTAACGAAAAATATTGCGTCCGAAAAATCTGACCAATCTGGTAACTATCGACGTATACTTCATGTCTGAGAGTTGTTCATCGAAACGAAAAAACGTTATGCACATAGGGAAATGGAAAAAATATCGCACGATGACGACAAGCGCTGGAGGCAGCACTTTTACCAGTTTTCATCTTTTTAGGGATGCATGATAGTGGAGGCAAAATTGGAACCTCGCTGGAATTACTACCTATTGTCTCACAGTATTGCGTATATTTTGAAATATAGCGCGATGGAGTTATTATCTGGCTTCAAAATTATCTTTTACATTACATTCTTTGGTCTTGACAATTTTGTTTAATTTCCTGTACTTTCAGGGAAGCTTTAATTTCCTATTCCCTATTTCCCTTCAGCGTATTTTGTTTAATTTGTATTGCTTACATGAATCGATATTTTATTCTGCAATAAAATGACGTAAAGATATATTTCACACTAATAGCTAAGACTGATTGCTGTTAGTCATTAGGAAAGACGACTCAAAATAGGAATTCATGCTAAGGTTTCTTTAATCTGTAGCAACCACACTGTCTCAAATTCTACTATATCTATATATATAGTAGAATTAAATAATTCACACTCCGTCGTAATCTATATCACGACGGATTGTGAATTAGTACTAATGCCCCAAATAATCTCTTGTCATAATTTATGATCGGTTTGATTTTAGGAATGGATCACCGCAGAATAGACAATTTTGAGAAACCTCTGTGAAATCGTGTCACGTTTGTACGAATTTCTTTACATCGAAAACTATTCATTGAATAGCAGTTACAAGTTCTCTAGTGCCTTATTGTCATACTATTTCTAAACACTCGACATTACACATGGGAAATCATAGAACGGCCCTAAAATTGATCGCAATCACACTTAAACTAAAACACCTACGGAATCCAATACGATGACACTTTTTTGCATGAAATCATGTCGTCTGCGTCACGTCTAGTGCACTTACTGGTTTCGTGCTTTAGTTACATATCACTTGTTAAAATATCGCCCTTGCCGTTTTGAATGTTGAGGATTTTTGTTGGATCATAGATTTTCTGTCCTTCTATATTTGAATTTACAAGCAAGCTAGCGGATGATTTGGTTGAAGCAAATGTTGGTGTTGGTTAATTTGAGTGGATTTGCCGTTGGTTTGTATCATTTGAATTAGAATACAACTCGAATGTTTCAGATATTTTTAGTCAATCCGTAAAATCTCTTAGAAGGATTTTAAAAATTCTTATATTTATTTGCATCATCTCTATAGTTATGAAATCAAAAGTAGTTTATGAATAATCATAACAATAAAGTCCTTAGCCCTGAAGCCTTTAAACAATCAGTTGTTTTGTTTCAGTACAAATTTTGGTAAAGTTTATAAAGCAAACTATCGTTTGCTTTATAAACTTAACCAAAAGAGCTTTATTTTGTGTTAAAGTTTATTAAAACGTTCAAATGTTTAAAATAATTGGGATACAGATAAACTTATGATTAGGTACCGTTCTTATATGCCTTTGTGAAGATAACGTTTGTGTAACAATTGCGGTTAGTGAAGTCGATCGGCCAGGGTGAAGCTTTTTTGTTTTCTTTTAGGGTTCTTAGTAACAAAACTCACTGTAATCCTTTTGCGATTTGTTTTCACGATTATATAATTACGTAATAGATTGCGTGTTTATGAAAAAAGAACGTGATAATAATATACCTTAAAACGTCTAACTACAACCGCTATGTTACGTAGGTAACAAATGTCTTGCCATTTCACCTCTGGCTAGCCCCGGTAAACGGGGAAGGCCTTGCCCGCTCCGCTCAGCCGCCGCCACCGCACCGCCCCGCTGCCCGCAAGATTCGAGGCAGAGGCCTCAGAAATACTGGCTTGATGTCGTAAGGGATGATATGCGTGCCAATCGACTAACCACGAGGGATGCTGAAGACCGTGCGAAGTGGATGAGGTACAGTTGGAAAGCAGATCTCTGGCTCTCAGGCGAAGAGCTTGTATCACAACCAGGACAGGGCTAGAATGATGATGATTACCTTAATAGTTTGTTCCCAACGTTTGCGTTGGCTGGCCTGTGTTACCCTATAGCAAATTAATGTAATCTTAATATATAAAATCCTTGCGTTACTGACTGACTGACAGACACGCTACAGCCGAAACTATTGGGCACAGGAAGCTGAAATTTGGCATGTATGTTCCTTGGGGACCGTAGGGGTGCACTAAGTAGGGCTTTCCCGAAATTCCCACGGGATTGGCAAAAACGGGTAAATTTAAAAAGAAATGCAGGCGTAGCTGCTGGCGTCCTCTAGTATAAGACAAAGCTATTACTTTTAACTTTCATTCTAAGCACGTAGTTATTATATACACTATAGTTATTTTGCCACCGAAGTTACTGAACCTCTTCACATAAAATCCAAAATTATCAACAGAGGCTTGCGTACAAAAATTTAAAAAAATTACGCCATTAAAAAAGTCGTAAAATGGAAATTAAAAATTAATAGCGGGGTGAGTTAACGTATGAAAAGCCACGGGAATACCTCCATGGCTTTTAATAGACATAGCATACGGTGGTGAAATGTTCCTTTATGAATTTCGTATTATAAAGGCAGATTTTGAACTTGAATAATTTATTTCATCATCTAAGAAAATTAAAGAGAAAGTCTTCAGGCATATGAAATGTTTGTAAAAGATTTATTTATCAGGCAAATACACTACCATACGAGCTAACATTCTTTCCAATCTGGTAAGTCAAGCATACGGATCTTGGGCTGCCATGTGAAAAACTTGGGTACAACCAGGAGAACGCTCGAATGATGATTATAGTAAGTTCTGTGTAACAGTTGTAGCCTAGTAGGGAGACCAAGAGGCTGCTGCGCAGAAGGCCTTACGTTTAAATCCAAATTTTAAATTATCTCTTACTAAACGACGAAAATGTGCATCTCCGGGAGTTCCTCGTAATGTTCTCGTAAGACATGTAAAGTCTATGATCCCGCAGTTGGGTGGCCAACTGCGGGATCTGAACTGGAATGAATCACTGTGGCCTTATCTCATTGTGAGAAGTGTTGAAAGTTTTCAATCAAATTCATTATATTTTCACCTTCAACCTGTAGGTTTTACATTAAATGTCATATTTCAAAGCCAATTTCTCCCGATCACATCAACTCGACGCTTTTATTACCACGTTAAACGAAAATACATGCATTAAAATTGATTTCAACAATCCCGTTAACGTTTGCAATTAAATTGTCAATTTATAACATTGACAAAACCTATTAATTCTTTGTTAATTAATAATTTAGAGTGTACAGCTGAATTGAGCGGCTATTTTATTAATTTAATAACACGCAGGTGATGGGGCGTAGTTTATTTATCAGCGATAATTAATTTGAGAATCTATTGGGTTGAAATGTTTGATGTTTTGCTGTTGGATGATAGATTGATGAGGTGCTATCGTCCAAGCTTATTGGTAATTGAACAGATTTTTCGGTAAATTTTGTTCTTAATTGCGAAATTATTTGAAAAACAGAATGAAACTGAGCAAAAGGCAAACAGAACCAATTTGCTGTTCACGTTTGTAATTTAAAATGACGCATTTGAGACCCTTTATATAATATGGCATGTGTACAAAAAGCACAAATTGAGTAAGATTGAAACATGAGTTTTAGTTTTGGATTTTCTAGCAGAAAATATATATTTTTTGTAATATGATTAATGCCTGATTGATGGATGAATATATTTGTTTCGCTAAAGTCTAAATTCCGAGCTTTTTGTATTTTTTTTAATTTTTTTTATAGGCTCGCGCCCGTTTTCCCGAAGGGGTAGGCAGAGGTGTAATATTACACCCACATTTCGCCATGAATTTTTAGGTCCAACGTAAAAGGGGGCGAGCCTATTGCCGTTACCGGGCACATCACTAGAATCCGAGCTGCTACGTACTGAGAATTCGGAAAAACCCAGTAACACTTTTGCCCGACCCAGGAATCGAACTCGGGACCTCCAATCAGCAGTCGCATACGCTATCCACAGGACCACGGAGGCAGTCAGGCTTTTTGTGTATTGTCTGTATACACATATTTCGGTAAGACATAGAGTTTGTCAGCAAAGACTGCAATAATTTAATAAATAAAAACTGGCATGTATCTGGGTCTTGCACTGCAGTCCACAAAAATTTAAAAAATAATTCTTGCGTTCTTAAAAAGTAACTGTTCAATTATCTAAAATCTCTGTGAAACTTAGCTTCTGTTCCTTGTGTACATGACACAGTGATTGTAAACCTAGCAGCAAGTTACCGCGCGATTTATTTGTCGCTCGCTTATAACACTAAATCATTATTATGTCACCGTCCGCTTTGAACAGTCGCGATGCGGATACGAACATGCACCTATTTCATTGCCTGAAAGCAAGACGTGGCCTTTGCAGTATGACAATTTATTTACTTTAAGCTTGTATAATTACCTACACAGAAGCGTTGATAGAAATGGTGATATTTTAGTTACAATTGTTATATTTGTAATCTAAACGCCGCGCCACTTGATACTGTCTATTTAGTGTCTAAACCAGAACTTTAGTCCAAACCCATGCCTCAGCAGCTGCTTGCAAACTTTAAATGATATAACGGATCCATGGATCAAATTTAACTTACTTTGTCCTCCATGAATGAAAAAGAATCTTATACTGCGAGTGCGGGTTCTCATAGACCGATCGGATCTAGTCTAGTAATTAATTATATGCGAAGTGTTAATCATTAAAGAGTTCTTAGTTTCGGGATAAAAAATTGTACAATGGTGTATTTTACCTAAGTAAAATCCTAGAGAGATCGCAAAGTAATTAAAGTAATTCGCGATAAAAAAATGCTGCTCAAAAACAGCCTGACATACATTCTGCACAATCACAACAAAAATTATAAATTCAGGTGGCAACACTGCACAGTGGCACAGTGTCGCCGCCTGTCGACACATTTGTGTAACAACCGGGGCCCCGCGGTACCTACCCGCTATATTATTTATTGCTAACATAATAAGTTTCTGAAACCGGCCTTTATTTGTTTTCTCAACTCGTTACGCCCAAAGATTTGAACCAAATTCGAAAAGTCGATTACTTATTCATTTACCGCGTGGTTCTTATTTCAAACGTCACCTGCTGAATTTTACGGTTGTGCGGTGAATTTTTAAAGAATTTTCGTGGATTGCTGTTTCTTGGTGATGTATTGGGAAAATTTCGTGCAAACCATGTGAGGAAAGTAACCTGTTTGAGGTCGATATGGGAATTTCCTCGGTCATTCGAAAAGTATCTATATCCCATACCTGCATATTCATTTGTGGGTGTTTGGGTTTAATAGTTAGATCCGGCGGTTTTTCTGCTTCTTGCCTTTGACAAAATATGCACTCAGGACATATTTTGTTCTAGACAATTTTTTTGAATATTTTAAATACATTCGGCAAAGTCAGCAACCAATTGCTTAGGTCCTACTTTTATATTCACATCGATATATTCTATCTAAACATCGAAATTCATACCATAAAACATCCTCTAAATTCTCTACTTACTACAAAAACAACAAAACGGCAGCTACTAAGTAAACACACTATAAGGAAAAGCTAATCGCCATTTTCGGCCGACATAAAACCGAGACCATAAAAGTGAACGCCATTCGACAGAAACAGACTAAAGTAATCAGACGCCAACTAATCACATAATCAATTCCCTTTAAATACAACATAAAAACAACTTTTTAATTGTTAAAGGACTTTGAAGTCCACAGCAAAAACAGACTAAGTTTCACTCATTTTTATTTAAAGACTAACGAAGGTTTAAGCTTGGAGGTTGTAAAAACTTAAGACGACCCCTTCTAGGCCACTTTGGAGCTTAAACTTAAGCTCCTGCTGAAGTTCAGCTTAGTATTAAACATTATTTGCTTTGCTTAGTTGTGCCAACGGGGCATAGATTTTGTTTTAAATGGCGTCGGCGATAGTTTCGGCAACGTATACTATTATTACTGTTGTATTTAAATGCTTGCAAATGTCGGAATAGACCAGGAACGTTTAAGAAGCTATAATGTTTATCCTGAAGATTATGTCTTACGTAATTTATCTGTTGCTTTGTGGAATTGATACATTCCTTTATCGCCAACATTCTACCCTACAAACCGACAAAAATATCTTGGTAATTGTGTTTGACACTAGTTTCTGCGCGCCCATACGACCTGTGTTCACAGTTAATTTAGTACCTTTTTTCCCGCACTCTAGATAACTTGGTGGCATTATACGACTTGTGGACATTACATAGCTTTAAATTCTTTAGCCACCGGCATTAAGCGGACTCGGCAGTAATATATTATTACAATGGCCCCTCTGAATACACATCTTCAATGTGTATCTCGAAGAATAGTTCTTTGTGGAAATGTGTTACATTTTTTTTCTAGCAGCGAAATACATGCCCCGTTTACCGCATTCGGCGCAAAGGTATTTATGAAAAATTTAGTAATGTTGTCGTAATTATAAATGCGAATTACTTAGATTATGCACCCTTTATGGGGTAAAAAAGGAAAAAGTAACACATACTTATTAGGGTAATTAATCTTTTGAACCATAACTGATAACTATTAAATGAAATTACGTAGATAGTGATTGATATTAAGTGACAATTATAGCAACATACTTGTACGGACAGATTTGACACATGCAGGAATGAATAAGTTCAAAAGCATTAGCAATACGAAATATCCTCAGCCATAGAATACTAACATACTGCTCGTATAAATATACTAACATAACAAAATATGTTCCAGTAAAACTGTCTTCCTAACGTATTCTAGTCTCTAACCTAGTGTGAATTTACCCGCCGTAGTGTAAGTCATCATATTTACCGTAACATCATAGAACAAAGTGCGAACTACATGGTAAGAATTTTTAAAAAGTGAACACCATATATCGTCTATAAAGTGGCGGTCTACATAAGTGTAATTCACATGTGCGCGAGTGTTGTCGAACGGTGGGGTGCGGCTCACCTATGACGAACAATAATAACGGACTAAGCGGCAGCGCGGGCGGAGAGCCTGCCTCCGTCGACATGGATTCGCTCGAGGAAATGCTTCGTAAGGTAAGGAAACTTATGTTAAGTGCACGCTTTAGGTTGTTTTCTGTTTCAGCACATTTGAAATTTTCTTACTACGGATAATATTACATGAACATTTTTCGGTGGACGTGGCGGAAACGTTGCGATGTGCCTAAAATGTCGTTTCAGTGTTGCGTTTTTAAAACATATTCTGTGTTGATTTCTTTTACTTGTTGTACGAGTAGCATTTCGGAGTAGGTAATTTACATTTTCCACGAAATGAGAATATACTATTTTTTATTTTAATAAGCCTGTCATTTTAAGAAAACACATTAGTTAAGGTTTTTAAAGCTAGTTACGGTTGTGAGTGGATAAGGTTAATTTTGTTTCATAAAGTTTTGTTACCTCAAACGCTACCTGTAATTTTGCCGCAGGACTTTGTTGCCGTTCTTAATAGGTCAGCAAAGTTAACGCTTGAACTGGGCGCCACTTGTACCTATAGGTGACCGCCTGACCGCGTGTGGTATTAACATTAGAGCGCTACCGCGTTTCGGAGTAAATGTTAAGATGTCGGTCATTGCTTTTGTCTCAGGACAAGAGGCGTTATGCTATGTCGGAGGTACTGTAAGGGACAAAAGTTGCGTCCTTTCGGAAGTACTTTAAGTCCTGCTAGCAGAACGTCGGGCGATCTATCATTAAAAAAGCGACACTAACTATATGAAAGGCAACGGTAAGATCCTGCTCCTTCGCGTTCAATTTCTCAGAGACAGTGAAACAGTACTACACTGATAAAACAAGAATATTAATGTTATAACCGACATGGATAGGTATACCAATCAAAACAATCCAAACTATTATTACCAAACACGATTTAACTAACACTATAATCTAAGTTATCAATAACATCGCTTGACGTCAGTAGAACAACGGACACAATCCGTCGCCGTGACGGACTACCTACGTCGAATTAATTAGACCAGTGTATTTACATGTTCATTAATTACAGCAGCTAAGGCAGTACGCTTTAACCTAGCCTTGAGATATTTTAGGTCTTGAGCTAGGGCGATAGAACACGGTAATATTACCTTGACTTTAGGATTAGTTGTGCTTATTATTATAGCTGAACTTTCGTGTATAGGGTTGTTGAGAATTAACGAGAGCGATATTTAGAATTTCTGTTTCGTAATGTTATGAAAGGAGAGCTTCTCTTTGCCACGGTGGACGTTATGGCTATATAACTTTTACAAAATATTACTTATTTCTGTTACTTACAGTGTAACTACAATCTTACTTACTTTTGATATTTCACTAATATAATAGATACATAGAGAATTGTGTGATAAGAGAGTGGTGTGGGGTAAAAGAAGACGTAGTGACAAGCATCGAGAAAGGTATGATAAGGTGGTTTGGGCACGTGGAGAGGATGGATGACGAAAGACTGACCAAGCAGATATATAAGGCAAGTGTGAATGGGACAGGATGAAGGGGAAGACCTAGGCGGACGTTCTCTGACCAGATTGGAGACATCCTAAAAACAGGACAGGTAAGAAGTACCCTGAACAGAAGAGCATGCATGAGGAATCTGATGGAAGTGAATGAAGCAAGGGAGATATGTCAGGATCGTTGTAAATGGCGTTCCGTAGTCTCTGCCTACCCCTCTGGGAAACAGGCGTGAGTCTATGTATGTATGTAAAATAGATACATATACCTACGTAGTAAAGAAAATCAGTTTTATTGATGAAAAGCATAATTAGTACTATAAATTAGTACAACAACGAAACCTCTTAGTACCTTTTAGAATACTTGCTAAGCTTGACACAGTCACCAAACTACTATTTGAATGAACGGTACCTACGTTTATGACTGCAAATACATTTTCAATAAAATCACTTACTATGGAAATTACATTTCACTCGCTGAACGTTTTATTATAATCTACTAAATTATATGTTACAATAAATCAACAAGAACATGTAAACTATCAGCAGCCTATATTCCAATCATCGGATACACTAAAAACATGAAAGCTTTATTGTTTTATTCACCAATTTATTCACTATTCAAAGCTCCTGAGAGTGAGAGAACTCAATAAAATTTCTTTTTTTACACTCAATGTGGAACTAACGAAAAATATTGCGTCCGAAAAATCTGACCAATCTGGTAACTATCGACGTATACTTCATGTCTGAGAGTTGTTCATCGAAACGAAAAAACGTTATGCACACAGGGAAATGGAAAAAATATCGCACGATGACGAAAAGCGCTGCAGGCAGCACTTTTACCAGTTTTCATCTTTTTAGAGATGCATGATAGTGGAGGCAAAATTGGAACCTTGCTGGAATAACTACCTATTGTCTCACAGTATTGCGTAGATTTTGAAATATAGCGCGATGGAGTTATTATCTGGCTTCAAAATTATCTTTTACATTACATTCTTTGGTCTTGACAATTTTGTTTAATTTCCTGTACTTTCAGGGAAGCTTTAATTTCCTATTCCCTATTTCCCTTCAGCGTATTTTGTTTAATTTAGTATTGCTTACATGAATTGATATTTTATTCTGCAACAAAATGTCTTGAAGATATTTCACACTAATAGCTAAGACTGATTGCTGTTAGTCATTAGGAAATACGACTCAAAATAGGAATTTATGCTAAGGTTTCTTTAATCTGTAGCAACCACACCGTCTCAAATTCTACTAGGTATATCTATATATTATAGTAGAATTTGAAACAGTATGGTTGGCATTAGTACTAATTCACACTCCGTCGTGATATAGATCACGACGGAGTGTGAATTAGTACTAATGCCCCAAATAATCTCTTGTCATAATTTATGATCGGTTTGATATTAGGAATGAATCACCACAGATTAGACAATTTTGAAATACCTCTGTGAAATCGTTTCACGTTTGTACGAATTTCTTTACATCGAAAACTATTCATTGAATAGCAGTTACAAGTTCTCTAGTGCCTTATTGTCATACTATTTCTAAACACTCGACAGTTCATATGGAAAATCATAGAACGGCCCTAAAATTGATTGCTGCCCGCAAGATTCGAGGCAGAGGCCTCAAAAATACTGGCTTGATGTCGTAAGGGATGATATGCGTGTCAATCGACTAATAACCAGGGATGCTGAAAACCGTGCGATGTGAAGGAGGTACAGTTGGAAAGTAAATCCAGGTCTCCAAGTTGAAGGGCTTGTATCACAACCAGGTCAGTGCTAGGATGATGATGATTACCTTAATACTATTCAATTTGTTCCCAACGTTTGCGTTAGCTGGCCGGTGTAAACCTTTTTTTTTTGTTGTCGGGTTGGAAAATCCTCATGGAGTCCCTCTGCCCTGAGGGAAGGGCGAAGACGACTGTCAGATTCTTACTGACTAAAAACCGACCCGTGTTCCTCATGTACCCATGTGTCGGAGGGTCGGGTATCGCTGAAGCATTGGTCGCTACCCGACGGGTATTGGCCCGCCAGATGGTCAGGCGGGCCCCGAACAAAACCCCCTTGGCGGCGGATGAAAGTGTTGGGCTCCGCCGCCAAAACACCCAGCGACCGCAGAGGATAGGGAGGACGGCAACCTGGCTACACCGCATCTCCTCTTCCTCTGCGGCACCACCGCGACGCAACAATGGTGCGCCCCCATTTGATCGCGGGGGATAGGGCGCGCGGCAACGCAACACCAACACGCCTCTCCTCCCGCGACCGCGCCCGACTGCGAGGGACAGACAGAACTGTCCCACACACCCGCACCTTTGGACGCATCCTGCGCAGGCCCCTCCAAACCCGGCCGGTGTAACCCTATGGTAAATTAATGTAATAGTCAATACTCTACCGTTTAAATTGACAAAGCTATTACTTTTAACATTCATGCTGAGCACTATAATTTCCACCGAGGTTACTGAACCTCTTCATATAAAATCCAAAATTATCAACAGAGGCTTGGGTATAAAAATTATAAAAACGGACGTCATTAAAAAAGTCGTAAAATGGAAATTAAAAATTAATAGCGGGGTGAGCTAACGTATGAAAAGCCACGGGAATACCCCCATGGCTTTTAATAGGTAAAGCATACGGTGGTGAAATGTTCCTTTATGAATTTCGTATTATAAAGGCAGATTTTGAACTTGAATAATTTATTTCATCATCTAAGAAAATTAAAGAGAAAGTCTCCAGGCATATGGAATGCTTGTAAAAGATTTATTTATCAGGCAAATACACTACCATACTAGCTAATATTCTTTCCAATCTGGTAAGACGAAAATTCGGATCTTGGGTTCCCATGTGGAAACCTGGGGTTCAATCGGGAGAACGCTCGAATGATGATGATATTATTTACTGTGTAACAGTTGTAGCCTAGTAGAGAGACCAACAGGCTGCTGCGCAGAGGGCCTTACGTTCAAATCCACAGTGCTTCTTTGTCTTTTCGAATTTATTTATTAAATTTAAAATTATCTCTTACTAATCGACGCAAAGAGGCAACGATAGCCGAGTGGAGAGACCGACAGACTGCTACGCAGAGGGTCTCGGGTTCGAATCCACGACACACACCAATGACTTTTCGAAGTTATGTGTGTATTAAATTGTTAATTTGCGCTTGCTAAACGGTGAGATCGTGAGAAAACCTGCATGTCTGAGAGTTCTCCACAATGTTCTCGAAATACATGTGAAGTCTGCCAACCCGCACTAGGCCAGCGTGGTGGACTATGGCCTTACCCTTCTCATGGTGAGAAGAGGCCCGTGCCCAGCAGTGGGACAATATAAAGGGCTGATGATGATGAAACTACGGAAATATGCATCTCTGGGAGTTCCTCGTAATGTTCTCGTAAGACATGTAAAGTCTATGACCCCACAGTTGACCACCATGGCATGGTTCACTGTGGCCTTACCCTTCTCATAATGAGAACTGGCCTGTGCCCAGCAGTTTTCAATCAAATAATTATATTTTAACCTTCAACCTGTAGGTTTTACATTAAATGTCATATTTCAAAGCCAATTTCTCCCGATCACATCAACTCGACGCTTTTATTACCACGTTAAACGAAAATACATGCATTAAAATTGATTTCAACGATCACGTTAACGTTTGCAATTAAAATGTTCAATTTATAACATTGACAAAACCTATTAATTCTTTGTTAATTAATAATTCAGAGCATACAGTTGAATTGAGCGGCTATTTTATTAATTTAATAACACGCAGGTGATAGGGCGTAGTTTATTTATCGGCGATAATTAATTTGAGAATCTATTGGGTTGAAATGTTTTGCTGTTGGATGATAGATTGATGAGGTGCGATCGTCCAAGCTTATTGGTGATTGAACAGATTTTTCGGTAAATTTTGTTCTCAATTTCGTAATTATTTGAAAATCAAAATGAAACTGAGCAAAAGGCAAATAGAACCTATTTGCTGTGCACGTTTGTATTTGAAAATGACGCATTTGAGACCCTTTATATGATATGGCATGTGTACAAAAAGTACAAATTGCGTAAGATTGAAACGTGAGTTTTAGTTTTGGATTTTCTAGTAGAAAAAAATATTTTTTGTAATATGTCGATATGATTAATGCCTGATTGATGGATGAATATGCTTGTTTCGGTAAAGTCTAAATTCCAAGCTTTTTGTATTTTTTTATGTTTTATAGGCTCACGCTTGTATCCCCGTAGGGGTAGGCAGAGGTGTAATATTACACCCACATTTCGCCATGAATTTTTAGGTCCCTCGTTATAGGGGGCGAGCCTATTGCCGTTACCGGGCACATCACCAGACTCCGTGCTGCTACTGAGAATTCGGAAAAAACCCAGTAACACTTTTGCCCGAGCCGGGAATCGAACCCGGGACCTCCAATCACCAGTCGCATACACTAGCCACAGGACCATGGAGGCAGTCAGCTTTTTGTGTGTATACATATATTTCGGTAAGACATTGACTATGTCAGCAAAGAGTGCAATAATTTAATAAATAAAAACTAGCATGTATCTGGGTCTTGCTGCAGTTCAAAAAATATAAAAAATAATTCTTTCTTGCGTTCTTAAAAAGTAACTGTCCTTTCAATTGTCAAAAATCTCTGTGAAACTTAGCTTCTGTTTCTTGTGTACATGACACAGTGATTGTAAACCTAGCAGCAAGTTACCGCGCGATTTATTTGTCGCTCGCGTATAACATTAAATCATTATTATGTCACCGTCCGCTTTGAACAGTCGCGATGCGGATACGAACATGCACCTATTTCATTCCCTGAAAGCAAGACGTGGCCTTTGCAGTATGGCAATTTATTTACTTTAAGCTTGTATAATTACCTACACAGGAGCGTTGATAGAAATGGTAATATTTTAGTTACAATAGGGTATTTTACCCCATGTGAAAAAAAATATAATAACGTATATTTAAGATAGTATTACCGGAAAACATACGGAATATATTAGTTACAGCTCATAAAATGAATAAATAGAATTTTAAAACCATTTTAAAGAATTCCGTTTTAGTATCTGTGATTTAATCACGCAAAACGGCAGCCGCCATGACGAATGTCACTAACGTCAAATGACGTCATAAACTTAGTAGAATTTTAAACAACTAAACCACGTGACTGTCAAAAATGCAAGCATTATACGTTGTTTACTAATATGTTGCGTAAGCAAGATGGCTTCCAACGTTTTTGTCTGATAAACCGCGAACATTTAAAATGTAAATTTAAAAGTTTTTTAAAAACTACTTATCAACTGAATATATTTTTTGTAATTTTTCTACTACTTTCTTAAAGTCATAGGATCATCTTGAAACACTTTTCAAAAAATGGTGTAATACCCTATTGTTATATTTGTAATCTAAACGCCGCGCCACTTGATACTGTCTATGTCTAAACCAGAACTTTAGTCCAAACCCATGCCTCAAATAATTTTATATTTTTGCTGTCGTCTACTGTATTCCATGCAGCTTGTAAACTTGAAACGATGTAACGGATCCGTGAATCAAATTGAACTTACTTTGTCCTCCATGAATGACAAAGAGTCTTATACTGCGAGTGCGGGTTCTCATCGGCAGATCGGATCTAGTCTAGTAATTAATTAACTGCGAAGTCTTCTTCATCGTGTCATTGGTTCAGATTTTCTGTTCCCAAAAGTTGGCTACGGTAACGGCATTGTCTGAGGCCACATTAAGATCCTGTTTACTGCAGGTAGATGGGCAAAGAGGGCATGAGAGCAAAGTTCACTGCGTAGTGGTAATCATTAAAAAGTTCTTATATACCTAGTTTCGGGATAATAATTCGTACAATGGTGTATTTTACCTAAGTAAAATCCTAGAGAGATCGCAAAGTAATTATAGTAATTCGCGATACAAAAAATGCTCCTCAAAAACAGCTTGACATACATTCTGCACAATCACAAAAAAAATTATAAATTCAGTTGGCAACTCTGCACAGTGTACAGTGGCGCCGCCTGTCGGCACATTTGTGTAACAACCGGGGCCCCGCGGTACCTACCCGCTATATTATTTATTGCTAACATAATAAGTTTCTGAAACCGGCCTTTATTTGTTTTCTCAACTCGTTACGCCCAAAGATTTGAACCAAATTCGAAAAGTCGATTATTTATTCATTTACCGCGCGGTTGTTATTTCAAACGTCACCTTCTGAATTTTACGGGTGTGCGGTGAATTTTTGAAAGAATTTTCGTGGATTGTTGGCTCTTAGTGATGTATTGGGACAATTTCGTGTAAACAATGTGTGGGAATTAACCTGCTTGAGATTGGTATGGAAATTTCCTTGGTTGTGCGAAAAGTCCCATATTGATCCCATGCCTACATATTCAGAGTAGATATTTGGGATCCTGCGGCTTTGCTACTTCTTGCCTTTTTCAAAATATGCACTTAAGACATATTTTATGTATACTCTTGGCAAATTTCTAAAATATTTAAATATTTTCGAAAAAATCAACAAATAATCGCTTGGGTCCTATTTTCTATTCAGATCGACGGATTATATCTAAACACCAACGTTCATACCATAAAACATCCTCACTAAATTCTCTACATAGGTACTACAAAAACAACAGAACGGCAGCTACTAAGTAAACACACTATAAGGAAAAGCTAATCGCCATTTTCGGCCGACATAAAACCGAGACCATAAAAGTGAATGCCATTCGACAGAAACAGACTAAAGTAATCAGACGCCAACTAATCACGTAATCAATTCCCTTTAAATACAACATAAAAACAACTTTTTAATTGTTAAAGGACTTTGACGTCCACAGCAAAAACGGACTACGTTTCACTCATTTTTATTTAAAGACTAACGAAGGTTTTAAGCTTGGAGATTGTAAAAACTTAAGACGACCCCTTCTGAGCCACTTTGGAGCTTAAACTTAAGCTCCTGCTGAAGTTTAGCTTAGTATTAAACATTATTTGCTTTGCTTAGTTGTGCCAACGGCCATAGATTTTGTTTTAAATGGCGTAGGCGATAGTTTCGGCAACGTATACTGTTATTACTGTTGTATTTAAATGCTTGCAAATGTCGGGATAGTCCTAGAACGTTTAATATGCTATAAAGTTTATCCTGAAGATTATCTCTTGCGTAATTTATATGTTGCTTTGTGGAAACGGATCTATATATTTGCTGGTTGATTAATACAATGTAGGTGGTAAAAAATGTCAGAAGATTACGAAACTGATGGTTGAACCTGACATTAACTGCGGGACGAGCAGAAGGAAGGACGACACTAGTGCAAACTGACTTATGAGACAGTCATTAGTTTAATTAAAATTAAATTGAAACATCTCTCGTACTTGTAAATAGATTTAGTAGTAGCTACAACGTATTGCGACGCTCTATTGAGTGTCATTCTATTCATTAGTAATTATTCACAGCCATTGCTTGATAAATGTACCACAAATGTAGAGCCAAATATATTACCAACAACGGAGGGAATTTTATACTAACCTGCATTTTCAAACAAAACATAGCGCTGTAATTCACCGAGAAAATATTTCAAACTACAACAACGTCATAAACAAAATATAATATAGTGTCTCAAAAGGAGAATGCTCATGGCTCAGTTTGAACGCATATTTAGATATCCATGCCTGGGGTTGTACTAAAATTGTGTAATATAGTGCCCCGCAATGCAGTTCATAAAGAGGGCTGTATAAATCGAGTCAAAACGCGCGGCTGGCGCTAAAACCGATTAATGTGAGCAACACACGCAAGATTGCAGTTAGAAGGAAAAAATATATGAACTAGCAACTAAACTACGGCCAACTCGAATGTTTCTTGCCTTATTAAATAGTTACGCCGTCTGAAACTTTCCCTATTTGCGTTGTGCTGGGTTTTTGTGTAAAGAATGCATTTGACCACTAAAGGGACTTGGGGACCGGACGGTTTTAATTGTCAACTCGTGTTATGAAAAGGTTATTTAGAATGTTATTGGTTGTATTATGTTATGTTTCATATAGAAAAAAAAGAAATAAACATGTTTGTTATATTATTCTATTGTGTGATGTTTAAGGTATGTTACGATTTACATTGAAACGATTTAATAGCTTTTCTCGCACTTTATTTAGGTTATATAGGTACTACGTTTAAACTGGAGAATCTAAATTAGATTTATATTACGCGCGGACTAGGTATCATTACAAATCTAAGCATTTCGAATTATAGAGATATCTACATAGAATCATATATATATATATAGAAAATGAGATTAAATTTTCTCTTTGCTTTATAGTACCTAGGCCTTTACAAATATTCTTTTTTCTTTAGGTACAAACACTTGTACCTAAAGAAAAGTGTGGCAATGATGCCAGCCTTCTGGGCACGTTACTCGATGACATTGATGCGGAGGCATTTTACGACGCTTATACCGTGTAAATATTTTCATTTTTTTTTGTTTTTTTAATTATTTTTGTACATTTACTTACTTAGGTATTAAGATTAGATTAAGCTTCATTCAAATTATAAAATTATGATAAAAAGAATCCTTAAATAGTGAGAGTGCACATTCTACACTCCCATTATTGAAGGTTTTTTTTATGATCCTCCCCTAAGGAAGTAAATCAGTAATTGCAAGTTTGTTCGAAAACCCGCTAATGTTGTAGCAAGCACAGTATAATGTGCACAACAGCTACTTAAGTAAACTCTAGATCTAAGTGTCACACGCTATCAAAACTACATAAAAATAAAACTACAGCAGATAGGGATCCATCCGTGGTATACGACATTTGCTTCCGCAAACATTTGGGTGGTGTCCAAACCGATCATTTGATATTGTACATCAAACTCAATGATAACTAGATAGTAGATACTATTTATGTCTGTTTGCTAATCATCGTGTAAATTACTTGTATAAACATTGTTACCAATGTTAATTAATGTTTACCGTTGTGATAACATTTTGGTTTGACAGTATTGTTTGTTGTTGTTGAATTGGATATTACTACAGAATTATTATGCGTCAATAGTAAATGTATCTGAATTTATATCTATTTGCCCTGTGGTGTTAGGTAGCCGTAATGGCGTATGTGAAAAGCTAGTGTTATTAAATGCATTGAAACTTTCGTGGCCATTCTTGAATTTTACGCGATTAAGACCGGTTAAATAATTTTGTATGATACTATAAATAATTTTAGATTCCTGTACTGATTGTTAAGAAAACGGAATGTCACCACCCCATATCATCCCATGGGTGTCGTAAGAGCCGACAGAGGGAGAATACTATGCAGAGAACAGCACTGTAAGAGAAGGAAAACTTGATACAAACCCTATACCAACCCGTTTGGCCAGCGTGCTATAGTAGGCCAATTCCTCCTTTCAAAGGAGAGGCCTGTCCAGCAGTGGACTGTTAACGGCTGATGATGATGATGCTGTACCGATTGTTTTTAGTGTAGTTCCAATGTTCCTCAAGAAACACAAAATCGTATCAGAGATAATCCATCCTCGCTACAATTTCATACTTGAAAAGTTATAGATACCTACTTAGGTCATCCATAAACATTGTCGAACCTTTTGTGTATTCTATAAAGCTCGAGTCTACCACATATTGGCATAATAAATATACGTTGAGAAAACCGTGCTATTGCTTTTAAGCGTATTTTAAACTCCATATTATTCAAATAGTGCCATTGTAACGAATAATATTCAGACCTAACAGCATCATTACTCGCGAGCTGTCTGTTTATTTCCTTTTTCTTTTTTTGTTGAACTGAAGTTGGCTGTAGTCGGGATAAGCCGTGTCAAGGAGGTTTTTAACGTAAAATAAAGTATAGAAAATACTAAAAAAGTAGATACTAATGATAATATTGGAACATTATTTTTATATCATAAAGAGAGATCCAATCCACGGCACGCACCAATGACTTTTCGGAGTTAAGTGCGTATTAAATCGTTAATTATCGTTTGCTAAACGATGAAGGTAAACATCGTGAGGAAACCTGCATGTCTGAGAGTTCTCCATAATGTTCTTTAAAGACATGTTAAGTCTGCCAACCCGCACTTGGCCAGCTTGGTGGACTGTGGCCTTTCCCTTTTTCATAGTGAGAAGAGGTCCGTGCCCAGCAGTGGGACAGTATACAGGGCTGATGATTATTATTATAATAAAGAGAGATTAAAACTTACGGAATGACGTTTCGGAAGATATGCTACTTTTGCTTTAGTTCCCGCGTATTAAATATGAATCATACTAGACTAGACTTCCCCACTGCACCAGCCGCGTGAGACTATTTTACCCAAAAATCCTCTCTCTGTGCTCACCTATACTTCCAAGAAACGTACATGCCAATTTTTTATTGCTTCCTGCGCCCATAAGTTTTGGCTGTGCGTCAGTCAGTAACGCGAAAAATATTAATACAGGCATTAGAATGTTCCTGGCTTCGAATAGATATTTTAAAAAAAATGCATTTTTGGTAGCTCGCTATGTAAATTAACTGTATTTTATTTATTTCAAACAATCAGAGCAAAACCTTCATATTTCACACTGCTGACGCAACCATTGAAGTAATAAAATAACTGCTTTAATTAAAAATACACACCAATTACTTGAAGCAAAATTGTCTTCAAATAAAAGTACCTCCGTAATTTCCTCAGGCAAGCGACAAGACGCTTATTCCAACAAGACTTCATTATAAAATCTAGGTTCTCTTTGTAAGGAAACTACTGATCCAATTGTCAAGAAAACCTTATATAACCGATACCTGGGAAACTTGTCAGGTGGTAAGAAAGAGACAGATATAGTGAGATAGTGCTGTCTTATTTCTATTCTAGAAATATATTCGTACGTTGTCTAGGACTGGTGCTAAATTTGCCTGAGCTAATAAGTTAGGTTAGTTAGGATTCAATTGAGAATATATTTGCGTTTAAATGTTTTATATTGAAAATTGGGTTTGGTTGAATAGAATCTACATACAAGTATAATTTAAATAGTTTTTTTTATAAACTATCTTTGAGTTATGATTTTGATAACCAGACTCAGTAAACGTTTCGTAGCATTAATCTGCTAAAATTTGAATATTTAGTCTAATATAGTAGGTATAATATATTTGTTTAAGCAAAGTAAGATTTGTCTTTGAGAAAATTTGTCTGTTTGATTAAGATGAACTCGTTCATCATACCTACAGCAAACTGTGTAGACCGTTTGTTCAGCCGCTCTATTTCATTACTATCCTAATACTGACTTGACAATGCACGTTCGCGCAAATGAAGACTTTCGAACTATATAAATCAATGCTACGGACTGAATACAAACTTTTCTTTTTTTAAACCATCGTTTTTGGACTACTAAACTGACTTAACTACTAGACTTAACTACTACACTAAACTAGACTTCGCCCACAGCTGTGCCGCGTGGCGCTATTTTACCCCCTTGGGCGAGCATTTCCAAAAGGTAATATAATGACCACCATAAAATGCTTTGATACCTTTAGTTCTTTAACCAAAGATATATACTTAACACCAGAAAAATAAAGTCTAAAATTATAATAGTACTAGCTATTTTAGTCACGACCGCACTTCAAATTGTATTCGAACACCAAATGTAGTAAATGATCACCAAATAAATAGGTTATGTAAGGTTCTCTTGTGACCCTTAATTCAAAAATAAGTAGGTGGTGTACCCAAATCCAATTTATGTGTTGGTATTTCATACAATATATATCCGTGTGGTGACGGATTAAGAATACGGAATGTCACCACCCCGTATCATCCCATGGGTGTCGTAAGAGCCGACAGAGGGAGCATATATGCAGAGAACAGCACTGCAAGAGAAGGAAAACTTGATACAAACCCTATACCAACCCGTCTGGCCAGCGTGGTATAGTAGGCCAATTCCTCCTTTCAAAGGAGAGGCCTAGTCCAGCAGTGGACTTTTAAAGGCTGATGATGATGATGATGATGATTTCATACAACTAACAAAAAACTTTGGTTATAATTTTACATTAAAATGCTGGCTTCATTTTGGTGATCATTTACTACTTTTGGGTTAACAATTATTTATTTGGAGTCATTTTGCTTAAATAGGATAGCGAAATGTTAAAACTTTACTTGCTTTTTATTTCTTTTTATAGACGCACGCATGGATCCCCGAATGGGTAGGCAGAGGTGTAATATTTCACTCTCATTTCACCATGAATTTTTAGGTCCCACGTAATAGGGGGCGAGCCTATTACCGTACCGGGCACATTACCAGACTCCGTGCTGTTACTGAGAATTTCCTAACGGAAAAACCCAATAACACTTTGCCCGACCCGGGAATCGAACCCGAGACCTCCCAATCCCACGCGCACATTTATGCCGCGAGACCAACGAGGCAGTCTACTACTATTTTTGTCTTTTATATGTTACTATATCTGGTGGTAAGTTAAACATAAGCATTTCCAAAAATCCATGCCTAATTTCAACTTCTTGCGCCGTGTACTTTTTGCTCTGTGTAGTCTATCTGTCAGTCAGTAACGGAATAATTTTGTATATACAGATTATGTTTTAGTAAGAAATTGTTCTATGCTCGCCCCATCGGTCTTTAACCCGAGTCACAATCACTTTAATTATTAATCCAATGGCGCACTAATTAGCCAAACACTAAGAAATTCATACTTCATTTAGCGTGTACCTTCGAGGCTAGTGCCCTGTACATTAACATAATAATAACTTATTCATTAATTATGTACATACACAGTTTAATATCTTTAGCGTGCCTTGAAGGTCTGAAATATCATAGAAATCTGCAATAAATAGATGAAACCTTTGTCTTTTTAAGAGGGCGTTGACCTTGCTACATGTATGTTATGATGAAAACGCATATTATTATAATACGAATTCATGGCGTGTCAACGTATATCAGTGCACTGTGTATCTAGTATGAGCTATACGTGCATACAAATGCACGTACATATTTTAAGCAATACTTGAATGTTTTTAAGGAATTGCCACTAGACAAAAAGTAATTCTTATTTCTACTGTTTTCTTAACAACACCCGCGCTAAGATTAATTCCATTCGACCAATGTACACAAAGAACACCTGGACCCGAAACAACCATTTTTGGATTACACGAAGTGTGATCCATAAATACATAATGCATCCACAACACATGCGCAGTTTAAAACGACGAGATAATTGCTTATACTGATACATTATCTGCGCATTCAATTTGATATTGCAGCAGTAACCAGCAAAGAAGCCCAATTTCTAATGCGGTCGAATAGTTTCTATAGAAAACATTGTAGAAATAATAGATTTTTACCAATGCTACCTTTTCCTCTACCTCATAAAGTTAAATACACAACCAAAAAACTTTGCCTATCTCCGTCAAAGATCCGCCTCCAAATCGACATACAAAATTCACGCCACAGCACACAGACCAAAATGGCTCGTACAACAAATCAAAGAGCGAAAAGAATGAGTAAACCGCATTCACTTTACCCGAAGTTCACACGTTTGGGCCAATCCCACTGCACCGGAGTATTTACCATACGAAACTATTTTATCTAGTTCCAATGGGCCCGTAAAACGTTTTCGAGTTAAATTTTACACTTGTCGACGTTGGAACACAAATAAATCGGAAGATTTAGAAGCTCTAACCGCGCCTCGCCAGTCGACGAAAGGCACCTTTGGAGCTGGCGTAGTTTACAAGAGGTTAGCGGGTTTCCTTATGATTGTGTAAATAGTTGGTGTTTTAATATAAATAGGCGTTTGTTGAAAATGTGGCGAGAGGGTTTTTGGGACTAAAGTGTGAAAATAGTGTCTGTTGGTCCAAGAATTATAGAAATATAATAAATAGCTTCTTGCCTGCTGTCTTGAGGATCCACAACATTAACAGCGGAACCTCAAGTTTATTATTAATAAAGCGGTAATGTATTGTTTGCTTTTGTAATGTCGCGAGAATAATATGATGCGTTAATAAATTACTATTTGTTAATACTACCCTACGACTGACATAATATTTTTTTTCTAATTTTTGTTGAAAATGTTCTATATATATACCAGACGCTACGTAGCAATTATCAATTCAAATACTGTCCTCAACACCATTGAGACTTGTTCCTTACATATATACCTACACTAGAGGACGCCAGCAGCTACGCCTGCATTTTTTTAAATTTACCCGTTTTGGCCGATCCCATGGGAATTTCGGGAAATCCCTTCTTAGTGCACCCCTACGGTCCCCAAGGAACACACATGCCAAATTTCAGCTTCCTGCGCCCAATAGTTTCGGCTGTAGCGTGTCTGTCAGTCAGTCAGTAACGCAAGGATTTTATATATTAAGAAGATATGAGTATCTTCACCGTTGTTCCTACACTCACAAACATTATAATAGTAGATTTTTTCTATTTGGCGCACAAGTATGCTAATTATCTACAACACAAACTATCCGCTGTCCGCATCTACCTTGCAGCTTCGCTCCCACCACGGTTCAGGCATCCCTAGCGATATTTTACAGGTGCCTGCGGACTATGGACGGTGAACGTTGGCTTCAAGAATACCCTGATTGCAGGCTTTAAGTCCAATCATTTACACGAAGAATAGTCGGATTAAGACTCTTGCTACGGAGCCCGACTGCTCGCAGATTATTACGTTATATTTCTTTGGAGTTGAGTAATTTAGCACTGAGATGTTGGGGAATGGCGGGAATATTCTTAGACAGAACTTTCGAGAAAAGAATATTTTGTTTCATCATCAGTCTTTAATAGTCCACTGCTGGACTAGGCCTCTCCTTTGAAAGGAGGAATTGGCCTACTATACCACGCTGGCCAAGCGGGTTGGTATAGGGTTTGTATCAAGTTTTCCTTCTCTTACAGTGCTGTTCTCTGCATAATATGCTCCCTCTGTCGGCTCTTACGACATCCATGGGATGATATGGGGTGGAGACAATTCGTATTCTTAATCCGTCACCACACGGACAATATATGATATTCTGTTTATTATTACAAATCCCAATTTAGGGATAAAGCCTGCATAGTGGTGGCTCGTATATATTCTCTCACAAAAGGTTTACTTATCTACTTTTGCGTTTCGTGGGATGTATTGGGGTTCCGGTGTACCATGCTGTTCCTTTTTGCCTTCTCTTCTTCTGCTCTAGGGAAAGAGATAGAGTTAAAAGGAGATAACGATTTGGGAGAATAGTGCATGGATAGTTTCCTCTACTTAACACTATCTCTTGGATTGAAGAAGCGATGTCTAGCAAAGGTTAGGGTTAACTGCGTACCGATATTAAAAAAAATTAAAAGAGTTTTAGGTCAGTGTTTTCCCGTCAAGTATGTACTCAGCCCATGATATAGATGCTACTTATAATATTTATTTAACAAAATAAACCAAAACAAAAAAAATCTATTAAAATTTTTCATTAATCAGCATTTCACAGGACTAAAATGTGTCGTGAACGAAGGGTGAGCTAGTTTTTAGATTATAAATAAAGTGGATTGACCTTACGCATCGACCGTCACGTTGTTATGCCATGAAAAATTAATTTTGGCCAAAAAGAAAACACTTTTATAGGTAGTTTTCGGGAAAACACTGACTGAAAATACATGGTGTATAACTCGAATACAGCATATATTATTATCTAGCTTATTAACAACACTGCTAAAGGAGACATGACCATATTACATTAACCACCTGAAAATACAGTAGGTAGGTACCTAAATAGATACAACTACAAAAGTTTGCAAAACCAGCCAGCAATGAAACTCACCTGTTCGATTTTCAAATACAATCTAGGAACATGGAGCGAGTACACTCGTTATATAACACCTCGTATTTATTATGTATCTGTCGATACGATACCGTGCGTAACGCACGCTGTACGTGACTGTACCGTCGGCGGGAAGCACTTGTGTTTGTGCTTGTACGCTGATTTCGCATGGGAATGTTCTCGAGTGTACCGAATATGGGTATCGATAGGGAGTTATGAGTAGGTTCGCTCGCGTTCGGTGTTAGATTGGGTTGTAGATAGTAAGTGGACTAGGGCTTGTATTCTGTATGCACTTGCGGAATATGCACTTGTAAATTGCGTAAGAGGTAGTCAGTTTCTAAAATTAATACAAGGAGTAGGCATTATCCCGTACGAACGTCTGAAAAAAAGTTTCAGACGTTCAAGAAATAAAGTTATTTTCTATAAAGTTTTGGTGCAAATTGATAACCAATACATCAAAAGCATAGCTTACTAGCACTAGAGAGCTCAAGTTCTCTCTAAGTGTGAATAAATTGATAATTTTGGCTTTCCAAGCGCAAATTTAAGTGGCTCAAGTTAGGAGAACCTAGAGCATAATCTTAATATATAAAATCCTTGCGTTACTGACTGACTGACAGACACGCTACAGCCGAAACTATTGGCCGCAGGAAGCTGAAATTTGGCATGTATGTTCCTTGGGGACCGTAGGGGTGCACTAAGAAGGAATTTCCCGAAACTCCCATGGGATCGGCCAAAACGGGTAAATTAAAAAAAAATGCAGGCGTAGCTGCTGGCGTCCTCTAGTTGAGTAATAAAGCATAAGTCAAGCCTAAATTGTAATTGCGGGTCGACCACATGTGAGACAACACTACGGTAATATCGCTCATGTAAAACATTAAAAAAAAATTGGGCAAGTGCGAGTCCGACTCGCGCACGAAGGGTTCCGTACCATCATCTATACAAGAAAATCACGTTCGTTGTATGTATACTTAAATACTTTTTAAGTTTCTACCTGTTTATGAAGATTGAGTAACAAATTGCTTAAAAAATACGTTTGTTGTATGGGATCCCCCTTTATTCTTCTTTCTCTTAGCGTTATCCCAGTTTCAATCTGGGGTCCGCTTACTAGTCTAACCGGATTTGGCTGAATATTAGCTTTTCCACAGAGCGACTGCCTGTCTGACCTCCGCAACCCGAAGGGATAGCGATATTCCATGGTTTAGACTAGTGTCAGTTTATTTAGAAGGTACTGACGCCCTGTAACGATTGTCAAAGATCTTCATGACAACCGGGACCGACGGCTTAACGTGCTCTCCGAGGCACGGGACAAGCGATAATTAACAATTCAATATCTACGCACATAACTCCGAAAAGTCATTGGTGCGCGCCGTGGATTCGAACCTGATACCCTCTGCATAGCAGTCTGTTGGTATATCCACTCGGCTATATTATTAACATTTTTTTAAATTTAATTATTTATTTTGAAAGGTAATATACAACTACATATTCTGTGAAAATTTAAAGCGTTTACCTGTTACAGTTAGTCATTTTGAGCAAAAAATACGAAAGAAACACGAATTTTGTATGGGACCCCCTGAATATATTTTTTTTAATTTTTAGTATTTGTTGTTATAGCGGCAACCGAAATACATAATTTGAGAAAATTTCAGCTTTCTAGGTATCACGGTTTATGAGATACAGCCTGGTGACAGACAGACAGTCGGACAGACAGACAGACAGACAGCGGAGGCTTAGTAATAGGGTCCCGTTTTTTACCTTTTAGGTACGGAACCCTAAAAAGAGTTCTTGGTTCACTAATATAGAGAAAATTTGTATTACTTTTAAACCTTTAAAGACTACAGAGATAAAAAAATCAATAATCGTTCTACTGTGTTATCTACTTATAGGTATGACACATTGCGTTTAACCGGCGAGCTCACATGCTATACCTATAAGTAGCGACAACACTTCAAAATTGCAGTGAACTTAACCGTCAACCCTTCACGGCTCGCGTCCCGGTCTAAGAGACCTCGCCGCAAATGACAGAGCGCCACCAACTGCGGTCGAGATGCAAATCAAACTGAATGCCCGCTCTGAAATGTTAATGTGGTAACTGTCTGGGAAATGGTGTCTATGCAGCGTGACGGTTTGAGAGGCCGTTCTGTCGTTAATAATATGAGTGGTGTAAGTTCGATGTCTATACTCGTCATAAGGCACAATTTCAGAATGATGCATGTATTCCGTCAGTGTTTCCCTTCGACTTTTAAAAGGAATTCCTTCATTCCCAGATTTTTTATTTTTATGTCGTTTCATGAGGGAATCATATATTACCCGGCCAATTTTGTTTACTTCCAGAATTAGCTTTCTCTTACCCTACTTCTTGCACAGAGCCCTTTTACTATACTAAAAGTGGTCTAAGTTATTCTACAAGACATTAATACCGTTTAAGACCAGTGATTTGGAAAACTAGCCAGAAAAACATAGATACGCAAAATTATACTTGCATACCTAAAACTTCTCAAACTTCCAGAACTTAATTTTCTAAGTATAAAAATACATACAACAATTGTATTCACTACTAAAGACCAAACTCACTCCACCGTAAAATAACTTCTTTATAAAACGTCAAAGTCAAACAGATTGATCAATCACAAAGATTAAAATCCTTACGCGATCGAATTACGGAGCAACCAGAAAACGCGGATAATCATGTGCGCGGATATCCGAATGAAACGCGCGCCGGAAGCGGAAATACTCGCTAATATATTCGTCGCACGTCGAACGACACCCGGTTAAATCCGGCCAAGGTGAAGATATAGGGTTAATCTTAATCTTTCCAACCTTAAAAATTATGAGGGATTTCTTTTTGTTATAATTAATTGTGACGATTAATCATGTTCATTTTGTGTGCGCTTTGTAAATCTATGTAGTTGTGTAAGTGGATTTTAGATTTGCTTTAACGGATTCGCTAGCTGGGTTAAATAATTTATGGATGTGTTTCACATTAAAGAATCGTTTACCGCGGTATAGTGATTGTGTGTGAACTAAATTTCATTAACCACATATTCCGTTATCTCAAAATATCAAAAACATTATATTTACTAATTCTTTGTTGCTGCTAGTGGTGATTTGCGAATAGAAACTCAATTACTAGTACATTTAGTGCGTAAATAAAATCTATGACAGTGGGATTCACGATGCACTTAGCATACATATGCGATTCTATCGAGCGCAGAAATACAACCATTTTATTACCCTCAACGAACATAAGCGTAAAAGTAAGCTGCGGAACTCATTCCAAAACTGTAATACAATACTAAGTAATGCAAATTATTTGCCGTAATTAATTGCGTCTATTAATAATTTTCCTGACGAATGACGACGTGATGTGCCTTATTGAGTCGGCGCCATTTTGACCGGGAACCAAAGTTGCCGGATAACCCTCTCTCACCGTTGGCTGTTAATTTAATTTTCTTCACTGTGTCGAAGGCTGATTAACATTTTTCATGAATGATGAATGGAATAATTAATTTCGCTTAATGAGCTATAATAAATTAAAAGGTGCAAGATGAAATGATTACGCTTGCGATTCGTCTTTCATAATGGTTTAATCTGCTCTGCGAATAAATTATGATACGTTCATTTTTCCAGTTTGTATATGTAAGCTTTCAGTATAGCTTACAAGTATAATTATATGCAGTTCTCATGTTTTAAATAGTATCAAAGTTATGAATCTAATTACTTTTTAATTAACGATATAGGTAAAAGCCACAAATTATTATTCCGGGTCTGGGTGGACTTTGTGTTCGTTATTACAATCTTTGTTATGTTGACCGTCATGTTCTGCAATTTATTCTAGTGCGGGAGCCACCATTTTGATAAAGAAATACCTACCAAGGCATATTTTGCCGCGTAGCCAAGCTCAGGTGACCACAAATCGCATTTCCAAGTCTTTGTTTTCATCTGCTTTCAAAAACATAAACACCACTATCGTTTCCCGAAAACCCCAACGAATCCCTTTGGGCAAACATTGATTGATACATGTTGAGCTTCAAAGATAAGCAAACAACGGCGAACCCATGACTTTGGCCGTAGTTCGACCTACTTTCAGGTGACGAGACGGCCCGCCGCCGCGAATTACTTACATACATTTACATATTGCAATTAAGACCCTTTATATGAACGAATATTTTAGAAAGGATGTCATGTTTATGTTTTGTATTAGATGTTATATGAAAGGCAAGGCGGTCGTTAATTTCAAGAAAGTTGAATAAAAATAGAGAAGTATATTTGTGGAGTAAATCATTTGTACATACATAGGTACATACATAGACTCACGCTTATTTCTCCGCAGGGGTATTTAACGCCCACTTTTTTTTGTTTTGATCCCACGTAATGGGTAGCGAGCCTATTGCCGCTTATCGGGATATTTTGTTTGCCAGAGCCTCGTCCGTTGATCGGCAGGTGCACCACTTGCAGGTGAGGTTGGCTTGGGACCCTAAGTTCTTGGTGGGAACCCTATGCCTATGCTATAATCATTTGTAAGTCTAACTTAGTTTTTTGGAGGTATGAGCAATAATAGAACCATTGATTTCTGACTGCACAAATGAAGCAATGATAAAAATCTTTTTGATGCACACATTAATAAAATTCCAAGCGTACTTTTTCTTTGAGTCTAATTTTTATGTTTGTATGGGTCTACATACAAACAAACAAAAAATACATTTGGATTACATATTCTAAAGGCAGTTTTTAAAACAAAATTGGGCTATATGAGTGAATAAAAAAGGTCTGGATAAGATTCATAAGTACAGAGCCTTGTTTTCTGTAACATAACTGGAACCTTATGTTTTTAACAAGATCTCCGTCAACTGCTTTGTTTAGTTAATCAGAGTTTTAGTGATATATTTGTAGTGCCTATCTCATACGATAAGGATATTTTAAGGGCAAATACCAGAAATACAACGCAACTACATACTACTAATCCAAATAGTACCTAGTAATGTGAAACCCTTTGTTTTCACGGCTATAACTTGGCGTTATAGTCTAGAAGCGTGAAAGTTTTTTTACAACCTTTTCACAACGTGTTCACATAAAGAACTTGTTTTATTTCTGTAGCAAGGTCATAGTGCTAAGTCATAACGTATAGTTTATATGAAAATACGCTACACAAGCAGTGAGATTTTCGACTATATTTCACACTACTTATCAGGATAACTTTAAGTTTTCTAGTCAGTGTCCTTAAAAAAATAACATTTACATACTACGTTTTGAAGCCTCCGTAACCATTTTGTTCTTCATCAAATGTGTTAGATGCTGAGCGGTGTATAAACCAAAAAATTCATCAATAGTATCAAGTAACACTTAAAAGCTCAACTAGGAAAATAGGAAAACAAGCTGATAAGTTATCGACTTATTTTCAAAATTAGTTAAGCAAAGTTTTCACTGATAACTACATACATACATACATAGACTCACGCCTGTTTCCCCGAAGGGGTAGGCAGAGGCATATTAAACGCCCACTTTTCGCCAGTGTTTTTATCCCACGTAGTAGGTGGCGAGCCTATTGCCGCTTATCGGGATATTTTGTTTGCCAGAGCCTCGTCCGTTGATCGGCAGGTGCACCACTTGCAGGTGAGGTTGGCTTGGGACCCTAAGTTCTTGGTGGGAACTATTCTTGGTTTATTGTCTATACATATATCTTTTACTACCTCTCTTTCTCTCTCTCTGTGCACAGCTTACTCACGGGTTGATATGAAAACCTTGCGAAAGCATTTTGAAATCCGCTGATGCACTAATGCGTTTTACGCCTATCCTCTCGATAATGACCGTTTACAGCAATATTGATTTATTGACGTTTAACGCGTATTAGTGACTCAGCGTTTATCTTTGTTGTCACTCGCGGCTGTGTGGCTGTTTGAAGGGTTTTGCATATATGTGAGTCTAATTAATTCATGCTTATAGGTTTAGAGGGGTTAGGCCTTGTATAGAGACGGATAGGTTTGACCACGTTCTTTGTACAAATTTTACATACATACACATACATACATAACGTCACGCCTTTTATCCCCGAAGGGGTAGGCAGAGGTGTATATCAACACCCACTTTTCGCCAGATATACTTTAGTCCCGCGTAATAAGGGGCGAGCCTATTGTCGTACCGGGTACATTTCCAGACTCCGTGCTGCTACTGAGAATTTCGTGACAGAAAAACCCAATAACACTGCCCGACCCAGGAATCGAACCCGGGACCTCGCGATCCCACGCGCACATTTATGCTGCGAGGCAACGAGGCAGTCGTATAGGGTTTGATGTCGAGTTTTCCGTCCCTACGCAAAGATGGTATTTGCATCGTGTTATCCCTTAGTCGCCTCTTACGACACCCACGGGAAGATAGGGGGTGGTGACACTTGTATTCTATGCCGTCAACCACACGGCAAGTACAAATTTTATGTCCACAAAACTGATAAATGTTGTGGACATAAAATGTATACAAAATCAGCATAGCTTTTGAGAATGCGTGGAGATCAGCCCTGTATATTAACTGTCTCACTGCTGGGGCCTTCTCACTGTGTGAAGGCCAAGGATGGGGCTGCAGGCCACCACGCTGGCCAAACGTAGGTAAATTGGGCTTCACCTTCACTTTTTAACAAGGGATAATAAACAATTTATTAATACATAACATCAAAAAGTCAGTGGCATGCACCGTGGATTTGTGCTCGAGAAATTCTGCCTCAGACTAAAGATAATTTAGATTGCTTGTTTAAAGCATTCCTTTTGCGCATAACAATTTTTTTATGGACAACTCCCGCACTAGGACTAAATCCTGTGTCGTGGGGGACTTGACAAACATACTACTAACGGACACAATGAACACCCAGACTCGAAACAACAATTTATGAATCACACAAAGTGTTGTCTCGTGTAGGATCGAACCCACAACTTTCGGCGCAGTGTCAAGCGGCGAGGCGGCCGCTTAAACCACTACGCCAACCGTGCAGTCTAGTCAAATTAATTGTCACCAATCTCATCAAAAATTAATTCATCAGTTAAATTATGCCACTCCCTTTGAAGTAGAGTAATAATAATAAAATGTTGACTCATTTATATTTTGTTCCTGTTTTCCTTGTGTCAGGTGTCCATTTAAAACAGGCAAAAGACATCGTCCCATCCGGTGATGTATAGTGACGTCCGCTAAAAATACACAATTATATTCTTAAACATCGTGTTTCCTTGATTGTCTTACTGTGTTAGTTTCAATTGGCCGAAAATATTGTAGGTTAATCAAACCAATTTCAATAGTTATAATTATTATATTTTCTGTTATCGTATTTATTTATACTTCTGTGTGATTAAAAATGGGCAAATACGAGTCGGACTCGTGCACGAAGGGTTCCGTACCATCATCTATAAAAGATAATCACGTTCTTTGTATGTATACTTAAATAGGTACTTTTTAAGTTTCTACCTGTTTATTAAGATCGAGGAACAAATTGCTAAAAAATTACGTTTGTTGTATGGGAGCCCCCCTTTATTATTTACTTTTTTATTTAATTATTTATTTTGAAAGGTAATATCTAACTACATGTTCTGTGAAAATTTAAAGCGTCTACCTGTTACAGTTAGTAATTTTGAGCAAAAAATACGAAAAAAAACACGTTTTTTGTATGGGACCCCCCTTAATATTTTATTTTTTTTTATTTTTAGTATTTGTTGTTATAGGAGTAGCCGTGTGGTTGACGGCATAGAATACAAGTGTCACCACCTTCTATCTTCCCGTGGGTGTCGTAAGAGGCGACTAAGGGATAACACGATGCAAATACCATCTTTGCGTAGAGACGGAAAACTCGACATCAAACCCTATACGACTGCCTCGTTGGTCTCGCGGCATAAATGTACGCGTGGGATCGTGGGAGGTCCCGGGTTCGATTCCTGGGTCGGGCAGTGTTATTGGGTTTTCTGTCACGAAATTCTCAGTAGCAGCACGGAGTCTGGAAATGTGCCCGGTACGGCAATAGGCTCGCCCCTTATTACGTGGGACTAAAGTATATCTGGCGAAAAGTGGGTGTAGAAATACACCTCTGCCTACCCCTTCGGGGATAAAAGGCGTGACGTTATGTATGTATGTATGTATGTAGGAGCAACCGAAATACATAATTTGTGAAAATTTCAGCTTTCTAGCTATCACGGTTTATCAGATACAGCCTGGTGACAGACAGACAGACAGACGGACAGACAGACAGATAGCGGAGGCTTAGTAATAGGGTCCCGTTTTTTACCTTTTAGGTACGGAACCCTAAAAAGGAATAAAATGTGTTTTGTTTGATATGTTGACTTATTATGTTGAATGTGACTTCATCATCAGCTTTGTATATAGAATTCCTTGGCGCGGGCCTCTTCTCATCAGATTGCGGGCTGGCAGACTTCACATGTCTTTCGGGAATATTGCAGAGAACTGTTAGACATACACGTTGCCTTTTGTAGATGTTTTCCTTCGCCGTAGCAAGCGATAATCAACAATTTAATACGCACTTAACTTCGAAAAGTCATTGATGCATTCTGCGTAACAGTGTGTTGATCTCTTCACTAGTCTTTCGCTGCTTTTCATAATTCAATAATCTTAAGAAAAATAAAGAGTGTGAAACATACTTCCTTGACTTTTCCTCAAGCCCAAGCCAAACAACCATTACAATCAAACCGTTAACCCTTGAACGGTGATTCGTATAATCCGGATTAGTAACACACGGCAGCGCCTGATGACAAATAACACAGCACAAACAGTACTGCAGAACATTCGCTCAAAGCGGCGAGCGGTGACAACAGCGATTTCAATGTACCTACATGTGGCGCTGTAGTGTATAAACACACTATGCCGAAGTTACGCGACCGAAGTTTGGAATGCTTATGCCTGCAATGCTATTTGAATTACTTAAGACACATTATAAAGAAATTACGTTGCGTTATAGCGTACAGCGTAACTTCGGTCGGGCGTAAGTTCAGCGGCAACATTTCTAGTAGTAGCGCACAAGCGTTGTTCGTAGCACGAGCGTAAGTTCGGCACTTATGGTATGTCTCATCAGCCGAATAGGTCAGAACGTAAAATCAACCGCGCAACTTCGGTCGCGTATCTTCGACATAGTGTCGTGACACTTATTCCACCCGTCTGGTGCCGCGTCAGATTAAAACGCGCTATGAACAGCGAAATCGCTGCCGCTGCCGCTGCCGCCTGTGTTGTTCGTGAACATTCGCTAAGGCTTTAATCCTTGTGTAGCTAATATTATGCGAGGCACGGCCGCGACCCGGTTTGGCTTGCCCGGCTTACCCAGTTACCGGTTAAGCTTTGCGTCTTGCGTTCGATGTTTTATCCCGGTTTTGAATATCAGGTGTCGATGTTTTGGCGAAAGTGAACTGTGGTAGCGCAGATCTTTAAATATTCGACTACAATCCATTACTTATTAAAATGTTTACTTATCATAAATATTTGGGCGAGTTCTTACATTTGACCGTAACAGTACTTACTCACTTGACTTTTGCGAACGCCGTAAATTCTTCTGACTTCTACCGTCGTATGCAAAAATGGAATTAGTTTTCCCAGAGACAACCATGAAAACATGACTATTTCGTATATTGTAGGTGCAAGTATGGTAAAACGTTAGAAAGAAGAAGTAGGAGCAAGTATAGGTACTTGCAGCATAAACCTATATTTAGGTACGCTTAACGTTTATGCTTAATTAAAAACTCATTGGCTATGACTATTCATAGCGACTGAGCTTATAATTTACTTGAACACTATTCCACTTCAGAAACTTAAAACTTCCCAAAACAGATAAAACAAGACAAAACATCCACAAATCAATGTAAATAAAAGAGGCTTGCTTTCTGAATGAATGTCGTGTTAGTAACGGTCGCATTAATTTTTATCGTCCTATTTTTTTGTCTTTCGCATGAGCACACATAAGCAGTCCTGACACAACTGGGTCACGGCACATCACTGATAAAAAACAAATGGAATACATCCACCTATTTATTTCTGTGTTAAACAATATTATTCAGGTTAATCCATGGACTGTTTTAATCTGGCTGAAAAAAAAGCCTTAGTGTAATTGAATGGATTAATACAAAGTCTTTTGGCGTGCCAGTGGTTTGGCTTTTGGTAGCCAGTCTTTAGGTTCTGGGTTCTTGCTGTTCTTGACTCTCGCCATTTGCTTGGCAATGGTTATCCAGCTCTATATTGAATTGGAGCATATTGAAGTAAGAAACATCATTATGGAAAATTCTAAGTGCTATATTTCGGATTTGATGTTGTTGCTTGCAGCTTTCAGAAAATGTAATAGCATCTAATGATAAGAAATAACTAAGTTTGTGTACCGTGAGCAATAAGGCTACGAAAAAGTACCACTACATATAATCAAGTGACAACAAACATCAGAATATTCCTAGACACCTTTGAACCATTTAACATAAAAGACAACTAAACCGGTTACGCACTAAATCAAGGTGCATCAATCTTGTATAATTTCTTGGAAGGTGCTCTAATATCGTTTGGAAGTAAATTGAATAAAATATAACGAAGTGAAAAATAAAAAAGTGAAGTTTGCGCCTGCAGACGAGCAACAAATTCACCCCTCCGAGTTCTTTGATCATTGAATTGACGTAACGTCTTAAAATTAAAATAAAGATGGACGGCTGTCTTAGCTTGGTTACTGTAGATTAAGGAGTTTATGTAAACAAGGATATTTAATAAAGGCATTTGTATAATTTGATTTTCTTTCAACCATCATAAATAATTTTTGAACAGAATTCCTTTAACATTTCAAAATCTTGCATACATCACCTGTGGATATATAAGGTCTGTGTGCACTGCACACACGGACCATTTCTTTTTTTATGGTAATAGGCGGCAAACGAGCAGACAGTTTGCCTGATGGTAAGCAATTTCCGCCGTCTATGGATACAAGCAACACCACAAGAGTCACAAGTGCGTTGCCGCCCCTTTGGGTTGGGAAAAGGGATAGGATGAGGAGTGGGATGAGAGAGAAGATATAGGGGATAGGGCCTCCGGCACTCTCACTCACCGAACGAAACGCAACAGTTTAGGTACTGTTACTTTACGTCGATTTTCTGTGAGAGGGTAGTACTTCCCTGGTCGAGCCGGCCCATTCATGCTGAAATCAGCAAGGCTCTACTACCTGGAAAATATTTTTTTCCAGGTAGTAGAGCCTTGATGGCCGCTGGCCCATTTCTATATATGCTCTGTGACTGCAAATTTGTCAGTTTCAATCAGTCAGTCGGCCTATAGCATTTCATTGCTTGATGACCCTTTTGCCAACGCAATAGTCAAAAAGAAAAAACAATGAATTCATCAGCATCATAATCATCATCATCAGCCTTTAATAGTCCACTGCAGGACTAGACCTCTCCTTTGAAAGGAGGAATTGGCCTACTATACCACGCTGGCTAAACGGGTTGGTATAGGGTTTGTATCAAGTTTTCCTTCTCATACAGTGCTATTCTCTGCATAATATGCTCCCTCTGTCGGCTCTTACGACACCCATGGGATGATATGGGTGATGACATTCCGTATTTTTAATCCGTCACCGCACGGACGTCGTCACCACCAATGAATTCATATTTGTAAAGTATTACTTTACCATTATTTTGTTTATCGATTTTTGCGCTAATTTAATTAACAATATGTATCGAAGTTCCTAATTAAAATGTTCTATTCCACCCGAAGCGCTCCCGGAAAACTTAGATATACAATTTATACGAAACTTTACATTAAATTAATCCTTTATTCAAACGAATCCCGCTACACGTATGTAATAAGCTTCTAGAACTGACGTAGGGTTGCCATACAAGATATTATGAAAAATAAAATAGCGGTTATTTAGTTGAATTATGTTCAGCGTATTTTGCAGTGTTTCTCTTGATGGTTTCTTTGATTATTATTTTTTGTAGATGGGAGGAAAAATAGGCTTTCTTTCTCTGAAATTCACAGAATTAGAACCATTTAAGTGTTGTGGGTATGCGGTAGTTTTACTACGGGCTCTGTATAAACACTAGGCAAAGATTTCCAACTACAGTGTTCATATAATGCACAGCCATACTGAGTCTACTACGCACATGAGCCTTTCCCGGAAAGGATAAAAACTCGTAGATAGACTGCTCGTGACTACGACCGGCAAAAGTTTGCCCAAATTTTGGAGAAAACAAAGGTATACCTCAAGGTAAATCGTTGACGCGATTAAGATCTTTTAAAAAAACATGTTTGGTCAAAGAACTTATAAGCAACCTTAAAGAATGCGAAATGGCCGCATCCAAGACACGCTAGCGGTCTGATATAAATGACATAACAAGTGATTCTATCACCCATCCAAGTGCCGATCTCAGCAAACGCCTAAATCGCAGATCTTGTACTAAGTCAGCTATGAGCGCTATAAATGTCTCATACGCTAACCTCCTTCTTAACGGACTACAAAATAATAATTTAATAATAATAATTTTATACATACATACATAGACTCACGCCTGTTTCCCCGAAGGGGTAGGCAGAGGCATGTTAAATGCCCACTTTTCGCCAGTGTTTTGATCCCACGTAATAGGTGGCGAGCCTATTGCCGCTTATTGGGACATTTCGTTTGCCAGAGCCTCGTCCGTTGATCGGCAGGTGCACCACTTGCAGGTGAGGTTGGCTTGGGACCCTAAGTTCTTGGTGGGAACCCTATGCACCCCTATGCCTTGAAATAAATAAATTATCGCGAATAAGACCCGCTAAATAATATTGTATGATGTATACAAATCGCGAAAGTTTAAAATTAATAATTTATTATTCTACCACATTCACACAACACCATCTAGTCCCAAACTAAGCAGAAGCTTCTACTATGGGTACTAGACAATGGATAGACATACATATATACTTTTTATTTGTTAAAACATACATATACATAGAAACACCCAGACCAAGACAAACATCCATGTTCACGCACACAAATGTTTGACTTGAGCGGGAAATGGAATGCAAGTTATTTATTTTTTTGAATTACAGAAAATTTTCATAAAGTATACTTCTCTTAAAAATGTCATGTCAACCCTACTACCTTTGAACTCCGCGGAGATTATAGAGGAAATTGCAGCGGGTCGGATATGTCCCCGTGTAGTGACAACCTTAATTAACAACCCGCGTTAAAATTGCACTGTTATGCACAAATTTCACTCTGCTTTATTATTTAGCGGGGATAATACACCACTATCGGCGATATGATATTTTCTGTTAATTAATTTGTGTTGTCTATTAGGTAATTGATATATTACTATAGGAATTTAAACTTTCGTGATCATTTAAACTTATTTTAGTATGTTGTGATCGGGTATAGTGCGATAGTGAAAACAGTGGCAGTGGTGTTGTACGCAAAAAACGATTAAGACAGTGGGTAGACCGTTATACTTGCTCGTAACATTCATCCACCCGCAATACCCTCAGTAGGTACATCCGTGAACATGGCGCTTGCAACAGTGCCGAAATATCTGTTACTCCAAACAAAGGTACGCAGTATATATCCTGAAAGGCAATTTAAAATGAATTGATATATTACTAGTGAATATTATTGTTAGTATGATAATAATTAGAGAACTGATGTTGTACATCATGTCTTTTTTCCCTTACTTACCTTTTTTTCCTTAAGATTACCTCTCAAAGACTACTGAGGCAATTAAATAAAGAATATTGAAAATTAACACATCATTAAAAGCTTAGTGATGTATTTAAGCAGCAACGTGCATTCTGGGTTAAATTACTCGCCCAGTCACTTAGGGATTTCTCTTAAAATTTCAGTAGTCATACTCATTTCATCTGAGCGCTACCGTGCTTCGGAGGGCACGTAAAGCTGTCGGTCCCGGCTCTTGTCTATGGATAAGGGTCGTTAGGCCATGTCGGAGGCCTTTGGGCGGTCTGAAAACTCCGACACCAGAGTTGGCCACACACTCACACGAAAAACAAAAACAAAACAAAACAGTAGTCATACTTAGATAAATCAACATATTGTTACGGACGGGGTAACGGGATTGAAAGGAAACACCGAGTAGCACTGATGACACTTTATTCGACTTGACACACGACACGCCGTTTAATTCCGACGCAGACAGTACCAACACTAGCGTCTTTCGCACTGCACTTTTCACTGCACTTCACTGCACTTTACTGCACTATACTTTCACTTCACTTTTTTTTTACTACTTCTTCTTTCTTCCTTTACTTCTTCCTTTTCTTCTTCACTTTACCACTTTTCAACTTAAACTGGCGCTTAGCGCGTCTACACCGCCTTATATACCCCTAGGAATGTTCTAGATTCACTAATTTCGATCGTCATTTCATAATTCAATTGTTATTCTATCTCCTGTCTCTTTTTAACCTTTCCATTCCTTCCTGAAGTTTCTAGAATTTTCTAATTTTTACTCGAAATATTTAAATAATCTTTTAAATATTTGCCAAATATTCATAAACATTTTCCAAATTTCATAAAAACCAAAATCCACATAACAGTTATAACTGGGATTTGAACCCACGCCTTCAGAACGTGAACTGAATGTGTTATCCGCACGGCCATCGCCTTGTTGTCAATGACTGGTGAATTTGGCGAACACTTGACAGAGTGTATACGTCATCGAACTAAAAACTCATTTCCAAATAATAAAATAGTCTTCAAACCTCTTTGCTAATTATTGTGTTTCGTGACGACGGTTTGACATGACATCGGCCGTCACACTACCCCCCTCTAAGACATGCGCGTCCCGCGCATCCTTAAACCCATAATACACCGCTCTCCTATTGACATGGACCAAATCATTAAACTTCGTAGCTATAGAAGCCAGTGATCTATGTGTAAGTTTGCTTTCTTTGAGGCACAAAACTTTCCCCATGCTACCACCTTTCATTGGAATTGCCACATCTCCACACTTAAGTATACCACCTTTAATGTCTAATCTGCACTGATGATCTCTAAAGAAATCCAGCCCAACTATACAATCGTCTACGATGTCTGCAATCACCGCTCGTTGCCAGTAAAGGTTTTCACCGATTTTTATAGCCACCATCTGTTCGCCTTTAACTGGGATGTACTGACCGGTAGCCGTCGTCAGTCGAAGTGAAGTTGACGGCGTTAGAATCTTTCCGTTCTTTCTTGTCAAACGAGTTCCTAAAACCGTTCGTGTCGCACCGGTGTCCAGGGTCAGCGAACATAGAACGCCATTGACTGCTCCATCGATAGTTAAACCATTTCCATCCGTGCGTTGTCGAATACGAACTTTCGGAGCTTTCCGTCTTCTGATCAGCGCTTGCATTGAAGTCTTGGCTGTAATTGCTTCCTGATCATCTTTCAACACTTGAACACTAGCGTCAATCTTACGCCTTTCTGCTACATCTTTTGGACAGCTACGCCTTAAATGTCCGGGCTCTCTACAGTTATAACACTTTAGGACAAAAGATCTGCGACCAGTTCTCTCTACTTCCGCTGCAATAACCCTGTCTCGATCACTCGTAATTTCTTGTCGAAAAGCCTCCACTTCTAGAGCATGTGCTAATGCGTCTTTAACATTGTTGTGGTGTTTCAGGCGCACGGCAGCTCTGACTTCATCGTCATAAATTCCGTCGATGAACGCCTGGAGTCGCATGCTTTGAACTTGTTCCGCGGGTGTCGACTGATAAGCTTTTCGCACCATCTTCGTCACTTCCAACGCCCACTGCTGCAAGGATTCGTTCGGATACTGACGGCGGTTGCGTAACTTGGCTCGGAACACATATTTTAAGTGCTCGTCTCCAAACCTGAATTCTAGAGCCTCAAACAGCTGTGCGTAAGTAGCGTCCTTTCCCACGGCCTCAAGCACCGACAATGCTTCTCCACGCAACGCCAGGATAAGTGCAAACTTGGCCTGGTCGACATCCCAACCGTTGCTAACAGAAGCGGCTTCGAACTGTATTCTGTAGGCCTCCCAGGAAGTGTTACCATCGAATAATGGTACTTTTAAATAACCACCAGAACTTGATGAGTTGATAGAGACCGAAGGGCTGTTGGACTTCATCTTCTTTAACTCCTCCTCTATCGTAGCTATACGGGTCTGTATCTCTTCTGATACTGACACCATGCGGGACTGCACCTCTTCCGATACTACTGACGCCATGCGGGTCTGCATCTCTTCCTCAATGGTAGTCACGCGAGATTGCACTTCACCGATACAGATCTCTATCTCGGCGATCTTACGAGCGTTCTCCGATATATAACGGCGAATCTCATCCTGGCTCTCCATTATCTCGCTGAGTTGCTGCGAGTTTTGCTGGAGTTCAGATTTAAGCTGCTGCGAGTTTTGCTGGAGTTCGGATTTGAGCTGCTGCGAGTTTTGCTGGAGTTCGGACTTGAGCTGCTGCGAGTTTTGCTGGAGTTCGGTCTTAAGCTGCTGCGAGTTTTGCTGGAGTTCGGTTTTAAGCTGCTGCGAGTTCTGCTCGAGTCGAGATTCGAGTCGCTGCGAGGTTTGCTGGAATATTGCCGCGAGGTCTGCGAGAGATAGCGGGTTAGCTGCGCTTGCGGACGTAGATACCCCTCCTTCGGATCCGACACCTTGCGAAGGAGCTTCCCTGTCTACAACTTCTGGGTTAGAGTCGCCTTGTTCTTGAGCGGCAGCCCTCGCACGTGTCGTAGGACCTTCCCTCGGCATAACTGGCATCTTTAATCCTTCCAATCCCACTTCTGACACCAATTGTTACAGACGGGGTAACGGGATTGAAAGGAAACACCGAGTAGCACTGATGACACTTTATTCGACTTGACACACGACACGCCGTTTAATTCCGACGCAGACAGCACCAACACTAGCGTCTTTCGCACTGCACTTTTCACTGCACTTCACTGCACTTTACTGCACTATACTTTCACTTCACTTTTTTTTTACTACTTCTTCTTTCTTCCTTTACTTCTTCCTTTTCTTCTTCACTTTACCACTTTTCAACTTAAACTGGCGCTTAGCGCGTCTACACCGCCTTATATACCCCTAGGAATGTTCTAGATTCACTAATTTCGATCGTCATTTCATAATTCAATTGTTTTTCTATCTCCTGTCTCTTTTTAACCTTTCCATTCCTTCCTGAAGTTTCTAGAATTTTCTAATTTTTACTCGAAATATTTAAATAATCTTTTAAATATTTGCCAAATATTCATAAACATTTTCCAAATTTCATAAAAACCAAAATCCACATAACAGTTATGACTGGGATTTGAACCCACGCCTTCAGAACGTGAACTGAATGTGTTATCCGCACGGCCATCGCCTTGTTGTCAATGACTGGTGAATTTGGCGAACACTTGACAGAGTGTATACGTCATCGAACTAAAAACTCATTTCCAAATAATAAAATAGTCTTCAAACCTCTTTGCTAATTATTGTGTTTCGTGACGACGGTTTGACATGACATCGGCCGTCACAATATGTACATCTTTTTACTTAAGGCTTAAACACAGCTTCGGAAACGCAACATTAGATTTTAAATGAAATCAAAAGCCGTTATATCAGTGTGTATTAACATACTTACCTACTTTATGTTGCAGTGAACATAAACAGATTTTATTTCCTACTACCTACTAAACACCGATCTCCATTTGATCCATGAATAAGTAACTAGGATGTCTTACCTAACACTGCCCAGGAGATTATTCCAACTACCCTACATCTCCTTAGGATTCTCAAATAATTTATCTTTGTTTTATTTCTCTAATCTAGAACTAGAAGTCTCTTGAGAATCTATATTGCAGTGATAAAGCAATGCTGGGATGTCTAGAAAGTTGAGCTTGACTTTTATTTTATTTTTACTACTTTCAAACTAGTTTTAAATGTTAATTCCATTATTTACTAAAAGTAAATTTACTTACACTAAAACTATGTTTTACCCTATGGAGAGATAAATCTAAATAGGCAAGCTCAACTTGAGTTATAAAGAATATACGGCACATTTTGTTTTTTTAAATAATATAGAATCCATTTTAAATTGATTTTCGGGATAATTTACTCCGTACTGTAGCAAGTGTCATGCTCGCGGATGAACTTGTACCTATTCGTAACCATGGTGGTCACGCGAAGGGACATAACAAGAAGGATAATTTTAAACCAAAGGTAAACCACGAAATTGTGTCAATACTTTTTTTAAATATAATAATAGGCGGAAAACGAGCAGACGGATCGCCTGATGGCAAGCAATTACCGCCGCCCATGGACACAAGCAACACCACAGGAGTCACAAGTGCGTTGCAGCCCCTTGGGGTTGGGAAAAGGGATAGGATAAGGAGTGATATGAGGGAGAAGGAATAGGGGATAGGGCCTTCGGCACTCTCACTCACCGAACAAAATGCAACGTTTAGGTACTGTTACTTTACGTCGATTTTCTGTGAGAGGGTAGTACTTCCCCGGTCGAGCCGGCCCATTCATGCTGAAATCAGTAAGGCTCTACTACCGTGGTATATTAACAAATTATGCCGTTGGTTAAGCCCTGAAAGCGCAACATATCAAGAAACATGTCTGTATAATAGTGCCTATACCCGTATTTACAAGATATAGTAGGTATGGAGTATTCTGAAAATAGTACATGACCAGTTAGAATTCAAATAATTTAATAAGATTTTTTTGCCTTATCAATGGAATAATTTGATATTGTTGTTGTTCATAATTTTACCATCAGATGCGTTAATTACTTGATTGATCACAACAAGCAGTAACCGAATTAGGATGATAGATCGACGGACCCAAGTGCCGCCTCTGCCGCCGATAGTGCTTTTACTGGATTAAATCTTGTTACTGTTTTGTTATCATAACTCAATCTGGGTGCAGCTAAAATATTAGAAAATGTCAAATTGTCCAACTTAATTGAGGATAAAGGGGTAACAAGATTGACAAGAACAAAGTCCTAGGGTATCTTTACAATAAATTTATTACTTATGTTCAAATTCAAATTCAAAATCCTTTATTCATTTGGGTCACAATGTGACGCTTATGAACGTCAAAATAATAAATTTATAAAATAATTACTTATAGACTCTACATTTACATTTACCGCCACGTTCGCAAAGCAATAGGTAGAACCATGAGAAAGAACGGGCAATAAAACTCACGGTCACTCTTTTTCATCGCCAGGTTTTGCATAATACACATAATTTACATTTTGTAAGGTGCTGCAACTGTACACCTTCTATATCACTTGTATATATTTACTGTACATAATAATACTCAAGCATAATACTTTTGATGTTCATTTGGTTAGCCTCCTCCGAATAGACATGGTGAAACAGGAGCATCCACTTACATTATATATACCTAATAATGCAGGCAATCCGCGAAAGTGATCAGAACCATGATGGAAATGATGCAGTTAAATATTAAAATCTAATACCAGCCCGCAAGAACGTCATCGACCAGTCATCGCAAGTAGCACCCGTTCACGAGTATGACGGATGTGCCAGCCATCATCCCTCTCGCCATATTAGAGGGACAGGGATGACCCGACACACTGTTTATAATGGTCCTGCTACACTGCGTTTTAACGCGTTAATTAGCTCGTTAATTTAGCTACGTAGATGTGGCCATCGTTTTAACGCGTTATAATACTAAATCTCGACGCGAATTTGTTAACGTGTTAACTAAGGCGTAGTTGGCCGTTGCCATTAACGTTAACGCTAACGCAGGTGTAGCAGTAGCATAATTCTTATTCAGTATTTATATTATAGAAATTTTACGTAGGTATCTATGTGCGGTAATGTCTGAGCTTATCAACACTAGTTAGTATAACGATTAACACTAAAGGTAGTGAAAAACATAGACCTGGCCCAAAGGTTTGTATTACAGAACGTAAACAGGTATTGTGTACATTGTGTCAAAAAATAATTTTCTTTCTTTCTTACCGATTCAGACAGTAGACACATACATGGCTTTTGTTGCATCAAGATAGACAGGTCACAACACTGCTTCATCATCATCATCATCATCATCAGCCTGCCGTAGTCCACTGCTGGATATAGGCCTCTCCAATGGCACGCCACTGAGCCCGATTTTCGGCTCTTCGTGTCCAGCCGCTGCCAGCCACTTTGCGTATATCGTCACTCCCCCTAGCCGGAGGGCGTCCTACACTAGGTTTGCCAAGGCGCGGTCTCCACTCTAGAACACGACTACTCCATCGGTTATCGGTTCTGCGACAGATGTGACCAGCCCACTGCCGCTTCAACTTGCTAATTCTCTGAGCTATGTCGATTAGCTTGGTTTTCTGTCGGATCACTTCATTACGAATTCGATCCTTCAGAGAAACTCCTAGCTCGCTGAGCCTCTCTCCATAGCTCGCTGAGCGACCTTAAATTGGTGGACTAGTCGCACCGTCAGTGTCCACTGCTTCATAGCCTGTAGTAACCTAGTATACATCAGATTAGCACAGCACACACGATAATATTCCAGTCAGTTGGTGGCAATATGTGGCCGATATTAGTTAGGTGAACCATAAAGTGCAATAAGCGATTCACTTGCGATGTTCCCGTTATCATGCGCCGCATAATTGGACAGGTTGAATCGCTGCTTGATGGTAGATAAAGCTATCAGCAATATATACCCAGAGGCAATTAATGTACGTACGAAAATATATACCTATAGGTAATTTGACCGTATATCTGTGTAACACTAGGCAAAGGCCTGCATCAATGGCACTGTGATTTAATGGCCTCTTCACTATTAAAAATACAGCCGAGTAGGCTGGTTGCGATCTCCGTTCACATTATATGTATATTATGCCTGTTATTTACAAATTGAGTGTTTTGTGTTGGTTGTTGATTGAATTTTTGTAAAGTCCACTGCGATTCAGGATATTTTAGAGTGGGTGTTGTTTATTTAAAATAAGTACCAACAAAATCAAGCAGGGTGTGTAATAGCAGCTCTACCTATATAATTCCACACAGAGAGAACACGTGCAGTCACCACCAAGACGACTGACTGACCTTTGACTAACCGGCGACCGCCGCCGACCGCCCTTTTTTTTTTCGATTGTGTACACATGATATTGACTCCTATTTCTTTCGAACAAGGTGTAAAATGCAAGTGCATTGTTTAGGGCTCTTACGACTCAATGATTCGTGTGTTTCCGGGAATACGACAATTAGCGAAGATCTGCATGCGTATTATTAATTTGGGAATACTGCACTTCCTGTTATTTACAAATTGAGTGTTTTTGTTTTGGTGTTGATTGAATTTTTGTAAAGTCCACTGCGGTTCAGATTTTTTTTTGTAGTAATAGGCGGCAAACGAGCAGACGTATCGCCTGATGGTAAGCATTTACCGCCGCCCATGGACACAAGCAACACCACAGGAATCACAAGTGCGTTGCCGCCCCTTCGGGTTGGGAAAAGGGATAGGATGAGGAGTGGGATGAGGTAGAAGGAATAGGGGATAGGGCCTCCGGCACTCTCACCCACCGAACGAAACGCAACAGTTTAGGTATTGTTACTTTACGTCGATTTTCTGTGAGAGGGTAGTACTTCCCTGGTCTAGCCGGCCCATTCATGCTGAAATGAGCAAGGCTCTACTACCTGTAATATTTTAGAGTGGGGGTTGTTTATTTAAAATAAGTACCGTATGTGATTGGTTTCGATTGTCAGATTCAACTACCACTGAGAAATGTCATAATCCACATAAAATATGAGTCAGGGTGTCCTTTGTGTCTATTGATTTAAGCAGTCATTTACAAAGGAGCAACAAATCGCTCAAATAATAACCGAAAGGTAACTCGCAACATCATTTAAGCTGTATTAAATGCGCTTTCTAAACAAACCAAAGAATGAAAACTGAATCAAATCACTCATTTTCATAATAGTCAATTACCATTATTTCGTTCGTTTGATGTGAAATCCAACAAGTTCTATAATATATTCGTATTAAAATTTCATCCGAAGCGATTAAGTCTCGTCTCATTAAGCTTGCCCCTCAGTAAGCCAATAAATTTCCTAACTAAACAACAAAACACACCAATTCCTTTCAATTCAAAAGATTCCTGACTTACGTTCAAGTTATGAAACTTTATCTTAATAATAAAGTTTGGCGGCGGAAAATTCAATTAATTTATCGACACCGAACGAATAATGGGCTTAAATAAAGTTTTTAATGGCCCCCGTCACAAAGGGTGAGTGAATTTTTGAGCTTAAGTATTGCGTCACATATTTACTTACATAAACTCAAAGTTTAGATTAGTAGTTAAAAGTTCGGTTCAGAGAGCAACAGGAGCAATGTTAATGGTTAAAAAACTCATACATACATACATAGACTCACGCCTGTTTCCCCGAAGGGGTAGGCAGAGGCATATTAAACGCCCACTTTTCGCCAGTGTTTTGATCCCACGTAATAGATGGCGAGCCTATTGCCGCTTATCGGGATATTTTGTTTTTGCCAGAGCCTCGTCCGTTGATCGGCAGGTGCACTACTTGCAGGTGAGGTTGGCTTGGGACCCTAAGTTCTAAGTGGGAATCAAATTAATTTAAGGCCGATCTCACATTAGACGCGCGTTCTTCGAGCGGGCGCCCGGCGAGTGTCCGGCGTTCGCCCGACGTTTAATCTGCAGTACAAAGTGAACGCCGGGCGCACGCCAAAATGCTGAATGTAAAGGCCTAAGAGCCTTAGCACAACTTTAGTGACCTTAAGTTTCACTTGGATTCGATGAGCGTTCAGCGCATTGATTGAACCGCTTTGAGATTGGTTCGTTATAGCCCGTAATTGTGGGGTCAAAGGAAATTTTCGTAATAAAAATAAACCAATGACTATTATGAATACATTTTTTATTTATAGACTCACGCCTGTATCTCCGAAGTGATAGGCAGAGATGTAATATTACACCCACATTTCGCCATGAATTTTAGGTCCCACGTAATAGAGGGCGAGCCTATTGCCGTACCGGGCACATTACCAGACTCCGTGCTGCTACTGAGAATTTCCTAACGGAAAACCCAATAACACTTTGCCTGACCAGGGAATCGAACCCGAGACCTCCCAATCCCACGCACACATTTATGCCGCGAGACCAAAGAGGCATGATGAATACATCAGAATTGATAAAGAGGTATCGATGTATTGAATACTTGATTACACTTGAAAGGAGTTCAAATTATTTATTAAACCAAAGGTTACCAGTGTTTTCTCCTTTTCCATTCCTAGGATTTATTTCTGCATTTATTACATATACGATCTTATTTCAAAACATAGCTCCAGATGCCGCATAAAATTACATTTTACTCAAGACAACAACAACTTTTCTTTACAGTTGAGCAAATATATAAAAATATGTGCCCTTGTAAAGTTCTAGCGAGCTTTCAAGTACCCTCAATATGTAGAAATTTATATTTGCAAGAAGTATTCTTTACAAGTGTTGTTGATATGCTATGGTAATGCGGATTTTATTCCTGTTACTCTGCTCAAATATTACGGGTTGTCGGTACTCACACACAGCTATTTAAAGATAATTATGATGACACAAGAGCTTAGTACTTTCCTACGACTTCTTATTCATGTATGTATGTTTCATATAATCTAACAGCCTTTCGCAGTTCACTGCTGTACTTGGACAATAGCATTTTAACGCAATAGCAGATTTTTTATAGTCTCACGCCTGTATCCCCGAAGGGGTAGGCAGAGGAGCAAATATTACACCCACATTTCGCCATGAATTTTTAGGTCCCACGTAATAGGGGGCGAGTCTATTGCCGTACATCACCAGACTCCGGCCACCGACTGCTACTGAGTATTCGGAATAACCCAGTAACACTTTTGCCTGACCCGGGAATCGAACCTAGGACCTCCGGTCAGCAGTCGCATACGTTGTACTGCTATAGCAGAATTAAGCCTAGGACCCTATAGCAGCCAGTCTGATCAGTCTGGTTTAGTACCAGACTGATCAGACGGGCTGCTACAGGGTCTGATGACAAGTTTTCTATCTCTTCGCAAATACACTATTTGCTTTGATTCCCAGTGAATGAAGTGGGGTGTATAACGCATTATATTCATAATCTGGGGGCACGGCAGTGCCCCCACCAAGTCGAGCAAAAAAGCGGCACGGCCGTACCATCATTTTCTCGAAGCAATTCAGGCCATTTTCGACCTCCTATAACTTCGTTATGGATAAAACTAGAAACCTGATTGTTAAGTAACCATGCAGGCATTGTATAAAGATGGTGTATTTCAAATTTCATTCAATTTGAACCCGTAGTTTAAGAATTATAACGAGCTAAAATTCTTAATTTTGTCATTCACTGACCGATCATCAAAAGTCTAAGGCACTTCTAGCAAACATAGAAGCTTCAAATTTAGGAACCAATTAGTGTTTAGTGTACGAACCAAGGAAAAACTAAAATATATTTCAATTTCAGTCCAGTTTTCGAGATACATCAACTGCATAAATAACTTTGTAATCCCATATGAATATAAAGGATTACAAAATGTAAAGTATTGTTTTTATTGGATCGATAATTACACGGATACAGGCAGTCCATATTTGAATAGACAGCCCGTTCAGGCATATTCGCTTTAGTATCCATTCTAAACATAATCAAAACAATAGAATCGCAAATAATGACCAGTAAAATAATCATCATAGCATACTTAAAATCAAATTCCTCGAATAATTTCCAATAGCAAACATTGTCAGTCTAAAATAGGTGAACCGTAGCTGGAAAATCTAGTTGAATCCGTTGAAATTTCCATCCAGAGTAATGGTGGTGCCATACAAAGTAGCAGTTAGGATTAAATGAAAGGCTACGTCGAATCGAATCACAATTGTGTCGCCAATTACGTGTTATAACTGCGAGGCCTTTATTAGCCTGCCGTGCGACTGCTTTGTTCGATTTCTAATTGCTATTAACTTGTTTGATGCATGCTTTGGCTCCTATGTTATACGTAATAAGCTGTTGTGGGACTGTTGAGCATTTTGTTTAAAATAATGTTAAATACTTTATGCTGCGCGACGTTTTACGAAGTTGGAAATATATAATCTCATTTTTAAAGTATTTAGTATACATCTGTTTATTAGTCATTCTTCTTGATTAATCTACACTAATATTATAAAGAGGAAAAATTTGTATTTTTGTTTGTTTGTTTGTTTGTAATGGATAAACTCAAAAACTAACGAATCGATTTTAAAAATTCTTTCACCATTAGAAAGCTTCGTTAACTGCGAGTAACGTAGGCTATATTTTATTTTTGAAAAGTAGGGGTTCGTAAGATATTTGGGTTTTTAGGACCCAAGGTGTAAAAAATCATCAAAATAAGTTAACATAGTATCTTCTTGGGTTTACGCGAATGTTACACATTGAAATTAAACTACAGTTTAAGGATTTTATCACGATGTATTGGTTTCACTAAGTTATTACATTTGAAACGAATGATCTAGAAACTATATTTTTAATTTTCATTCGTTCATTCGTTTCAAATGTAATATAATAACTCAGTGAAACCAATACATCGCGATAAAATCCGTAAACTGTAGTTTAATTTCAAAATAAGTTAAGCCTTATTTGGCGTACGCCGCCTAAACTATAAAAGATAGAACCATAAAATGTTCTAATTAATTAAAGACCTTAAAAATATCTAAAAAAACATCCGCGACACACTATACCTATCTATTTCGAGTTAAGCACAACAACCATTTTTTTCTTAAAAAGTCTTGAACTTTTTAGGACTTCATTTAAACGCATTTATTTTACATCTACTTATACACATAAATAAAATTGAAGTGTCTGTTTGAAATATTAAAATAACCGCGATAGCTGATGTACCACGTAGTAACTTAGTCTATAAATTAACCGGTGCGGGAAGAAGTTCCCTCAGGACGCGAGTGAAACCGCGGGAAACGGCTAGTGCTAGGAAAAAAAAGGCAAAGAATAGAAAAGACTTTTCTTTAAAAGACGACTTAGTAACATATTTACTAAATTACTTTATTAACAAAGCACCTATTGCCACTTTTCTAGAAATTCCCAATTGAAAATACAATAACATTTAACCTAGTCTGTAAATCAAACCCTAGAGCTCTAGACTTGTAAAGACAAGCGAATTCTTTTAAGTATATCGTATGTAAGCAATATAACAAAGTAAAATCTAACGTACGTATCTTAAAAGATTGAATGTTACCATGCCAGACGATAGTACTCCTTCTATTGTAGATCCAATTTATTTCCAATAAATACACTGAGTTCAACGTGAAAACTGTTTGAAATAGAACCTTTCTCATTTTTTCCTTTGATGTTATCGGAGCTGAGGTTAACCACAAAGATTTTAAGCTTGTGCCTTAATGGAGAAAATGAAGTTTACTATCAACTCAGATTTTCTCTAGTGTAAAATTAAGTTTAGTAAATAAGATAAACATTTGAAAGGACTAATAACAACATTTACATAAAATTCGTCTGTGTGGTGACGGATTAAGAATACGGATTGTCACCACCCCATATCATCCCATGGTTGTCGTAAGAGCCGACAGAGGGAGCATATTATGCATAGAACAGCACTGTAAGAGAAGGAAAACTTGATACAAACCCTATACCAAACCGTTTGGCCAGCGTTGTATAGTAGGCCAATTCCTCCTTTCAACGGAGTGGCCTAGTCCAGCAGTGGACTGTTAAAGGCTGATGATGATGATACTTACATACAAAGTGCATGTAAGTATGTGTACATTTCCTTGTCTCTTTCTTATATTAAATTATAACAGAAGCTCATAGTTGTGATGGATGTTCTAAGTATCAATGTCACTCGCACACATCCCAAGTGACATTTAATTGCTGTTGCTGAGAATTGCATGTGTCCAAACATAAATCATTGTGTAACACTTGCATTCATCATATTATACCTACATATACATATGTGTTTTGTAAATACTGCCATATGTAGGTATATTTTGCTTTTTGAATATTAAGGTGCTTCATTGCAAAAACAACTGTTTGCAAAAACAACTTCATTGCAAATTCATTAAAAATCTTTTAAAAAATCTTGTTATTTGACTACTATTTAGAGCTACTGCTCCGCTCCCGTGTGCTATTTGCCAATAGCCTTCTTCGATAAAGCGGCTATCTAACACAAAAATAATTATACAAATCAAACCAGTACTTCTTAAGATTAGCGCGTTCAACCAAACAAACAAAAAAAGTCTTCTAGTTTATAATATTAGTATAGGTAGGTAACATTTTTATTATCAGACTATTAAACTTTTACAGATATAAAATGATAAAAATAATGTTAGGGCGAAAATGAAAAACTCCTAACCGATAATTGAGCGCGACACTGTCTAGTTATAAATGAAAAGCCACTAAATTGCGAATCTTTGAAGTACCAAATGTATGTTTGAAGACAGATTTCTTGGTATTGTGTCCGTAGAATCAAGTCTCCGCAAGTTTATGAAGTGGCCATACAACTTGGAAAACCTTCACACAATAGAATACGGGCGGCTTAAAATCAGTCTGTATGAAAATGGTCTGTAGTGTAGAAGCACATGCCGGTTCTCAAAGCTTTGGACGCGAAATAAGTCCAGCAGGCCTTTCGGGTGATTATAATGATAATGACATCGTAATGATGAGGTTTGATAATGATCTGATTTTCGATGTAATATATTATGATGTGATGGAAGCCATTGATAGCTTAAAGCTTAATAAGTTATTATAAAATTGGATTACCGCCAAACTGTTACTCTCTATCTATGGTAATAAATTAAAATTCATGCTGATGATGCTTTATCGTTACAGTAAATTACACGCACATATGTCAAAATAAAATAACCTCTTTTTTCATCATATTATTTATTAAAATGGACTTTCTAATATACTATCTTATTGTAAACGAGACGAAAGTATCACTATATGATATTAAATAAAAAAAATTGTCCTTAAAGTAAAAAAATGATGTATCCCATCCCATAATTAAATTTCACCAATAAATTACGTTCGGGTAAGACGTCCGATCCGGTGGGTGGTCGTATTTCAAATGGAACACGCATCGATGGGAACACGACTGCATAGGATATTGGAACGGAAATTGACCACGTGACGAGACCGGACATGGCGTCATCGAATGTGATATGAACTAGCCAATCAGAGCACATTCAATTACAGGGCTGTCAACCAGTGAAATTTTGAAATTTAACCGATTTATTCGTTAAATACTTTCGATATGGAGCAATGTTTTCTATAATTTTGTACTGATGTTTGAATTTCTTTTCGTTACAGGTACGATCATGGACTGGCTTACAACGATGTTGGTAAGATCTACATATTACTTAAGATATATTCTTGTATACTTCCATTGGTTTACAAAAACCCTTGATTATCAATGTGTTGACGTTGTCACGCGATCATTATGCAGTTTGCACTTTCTGTGATATTTGATATAGGTATTATAGATATTTTAAGCTATTGAAAATTTCAAATAAAATTAAGTAAGTATTGTGAATGCATTAGTGTCCATAAAACTTTTCTTTTACCGAGCATCCGGCCAGTCAGGACCAAACCAAGTATTTACATTACTTTTGCTGTAATAATTGAAACAAATGTATTGAATCGATGATTAAGTACTTACTTAATAAATAATTTTCCAATACATTTGCTAATCCCTTTGCAGCAACCCTAACAGCATGACCGATCCAATCGGTTATTTAATTAAGGACACTTTAAAGGCGTTTTTTCCTTGAAAAGTAAAGGGGAGTTGTTATTAAATTATGTCCCACACACGTTCGCAAGAGTGTCTTTATTGGTCTCTCTTATGTCATTTCCTGAAGCTTTTCATGGGATTATTTTTGTGTTATATGGGGGAAAAACGAGGGTTTTAGATTTTAAGAGGATAAGCAATGAAAGGATCCATTAGTGTTGACGACGATTGGGTGGGATTTCGTGAAAGTAGTTTATAATCTCGCGCGAAGAAGTTACGTATGGTTTTATATAGAGAACGTGAACAAGTTTTATATGATTTGGTTGTTTAACTAGTAGGTACATAAAGAAACTTCTAAAACCATGACGTCAGTAGAAAATATCATTTTTTTATTGATATGTAACATAAACAAATTACAAGATTTAAATTACAATTATTTTTGAGGTGACATGCATGCAACTTCTATAGGTAGATAGTAAATGACTATATACAGAAGTAGCTGCAACTCAGACCGACAATTTAACGAAACCGCATCTTCGAATTTTAAGATACATTCCTCTCAATTACTGCACTAAAATCATCGTAAAACTAACAAACTTCTTTCGCATATTATCACAGCAACATTGTCTTTTTATTACACTAATTTCCTGTAGCAACTGAAGCCCCAAATACCTGAAACTAGTAGCTAACATTGTTTGTCTTCAGAACTCGACTGAAAATCTATTTTGTAGAAAATAGGTGAAAATTTTCAAGCGGTAGAGGTGTGCTCTGAATTCACAATGGATCGGAGTTTGTTTATAAGCGAAGTTGAACCTTTGCCTTTCTTAAACCCTGGATTTTAGGTATTATTTCACCTTCTATGTTCTTGTAAGTGTTTGATAAAATCTTTGTGAACCTTTCTGAGGGTCTCATATTTTAATGGTAAGTTGTTTTTTATTGTCCAAGTGTTTTGTAAGTTTAGTTCTATTGTTTTAAGGTAGCTTTTTATGTTCTTGGGTATTTACGCCACCATTTTTGAAACGATTTTATTTTTGCTTGAATGTTTGTCAAGGACTCCGTAATACTAGGATTATTCCTGTATTAGGCATAGCCTGCGATTATGGCGCAGTACTTTGAGTGATAGTGTCAATGGTTAATCGGTTATTTACTGTGAGTGATTTATATACGAATTGTTGTTTTCAATCTGGGTATAGGTACTTATCCGTGTGGTGACGGATTAAGTATCCTTGTGGTGACGGATTAAGAATACGGATAGTCACCACCCCATATCATCCCTTATGTGTCGTAAGAGCCGACAGAGGGACCATATTATGCAGAGAACAGCACTGTAAGAGAAGGAAAACTTGATACTAACATTATACCAACCCGTTTGGCCAGCGTGGTATAGTAGGCCAATTCCTCCTTTCAAAGGAGAGGCCTAGTCCAGCAGTGGACTGTTAAAGGCTGATGATGATGATAGGTACTTAGTTATTCGAAGGTTTCTAAAGGCACACAAGATTGTCCAAGAAGCGCGTTCAAAACTTGCCTTTTTATTTAATGTGGGTGGAGAAAATCTCGCTAGCTGAATTAGTTCTTGTCATTCCACTTTCAGTTTCAATAAGTGTGTTTATGTGAGAAGTATCATATAGCTTAACCAAATTACATTCAGGAATGACTTTTTCATAAATGGATAGCTTGTATGAAATTTTGTTATGTGATTTTACGAATAACATACTTTCTAGTTAGAGAGCTGGTTGATATTAAAATATTCACTAAATGTATCGCTTAGATAAGCCAGATACAAGTTTATCTGGTGATAGCTAAGTGGCTATCTAAAGTTTCATAAAAGTTATTAGTCGCGTCAACCGATGTCTGCCAACGGAATCTAGTTTGCGTTAGATTGCGCGCTTATTGAGTTAAACACAGTCTGTTTGTGTTTATAATAAGTTGATGTATAATGAAATATTTCTGGCCATGTTTTATGTTTTTTTATTGTATTATGTGAACAACGTACATAATTACGTTCTTATGTTTGAATGATACGTCTCATACGAACCGAAAAACAGTAACAGTTGAATGTGTTAGTTATATTGTGCAAGAGGCAGGATTTTTCCTTTTTTTTATATAGTAATAGGCGGCAAACGAGCAGACGGATCGCCTGATGGTAAGTAATTACCGCCGCCCATGGACACAAGCAACACCACAGGAATCACAAGTGCGTTGCCGCCCCTTGGGGTTGGGAAAAAGATTAGGATGAGGGAGAAGGAATAGGGGATAGGGCCTCCGGCACTCTCACTCACCGAACGAAACGCAACAGCTTAAGTACTGTTACTTTACATCGGTTTTCTGTGAGAAGGTAGTACTTCCCCGGTTGAGCCGGCCCATTCATGCTGAAATCAGCAAGGCTACCTGTCTAGTATCGTATTGGTCTAGTGGAATAATTATTAGTGCTCTTGACCGCTAAGCAGGAGTTCATAGGTTGGATTCCCATTCAAAACAATTAGTTTTTCTGTGACTGGATGTAATTGTTCTATTTATTGTCATGTACAAAATCTGTCCATTTTAATATCAGATAGATGACCATGTGTATGTGACATGCCTCAGGATATTATTATAGAGCTATAATGGTGTCGAGTAAGAATGCTACCATAATATAGCAAATAATATCTAACAGCATTTTGCTCGTTTCAAGCGATGAACATAATTCATATATTCATAGCTTAATTACACACATAAATGTCATAGCAAGTTGTATACATATCATAAACTATAATTTACAATCAAAACAAAACATAAAACCCTGCACTCACGGGCAAAAACGTTCGGGTCATTAGAATTCGTAGCGAACGCCGATCTAACCGATTAATCCTTGCGCTAATGTAATATCCATGCCGAATGCTCAATATCGATGTTATCACCCACATAAAAGGTGTTTTACTGCACCTGGTTATAAAAATACGCCATTATTATATGCTTTATGCGACCATAAAGTTTATAATAAACGGGCGATAGTAAAATGTGCAGTAAAAATGGATAACGAGTAAAACCTTTTCATATCGCGTGTGTTTCAGCACTTATGTTTTATCCTAGGTGATATTTCTGGCTGATTTCATAGTGCCTTTGTGATTTTAATTAATTCTTACGGTAGTAATTGCTGTTTTATTTAATCAGTGAGTTGCTAGCAATTTGTTTATTGCATATGGCGGCGAATTTATGATAATATCGTAAGCGAATATATGGCAGTCGTATACTGTAAAGCTTTTACTAGATGGTGATAAAACAAAATATTAATGCAATCTTAGTAATTCGGTATGGTGTTATATATTATGAAAATATTTTTGAATTACTTTTAGCCGTATAATACAAATAAACTGCCTGGCAGTCTTTATGGGGAGTTACGTAGTAGTAGAGTTACGTTAGCACTCTTGTATGTACAATTAAACAAGTCGGCGGTGGACCAGTTTGAAAAAAAATCCCTTGGCTCGCTGACAGAGGCGAGGCACACTAGAAACTGGTTTTGTATACGAGTGTCAATGTGTGTGTAAAGTAGCACTGGAACCGACGATGTATTGCTGAGCAATTCTCGCCGTTATGGTGGTCTAGCGGGAAGTTGTTCGACTGTACTGAACCTGGTCTAAGCCATGGAATATCCCTTGGGGTTGCGCAAATAAAATCTAAAACGTCAAATTTGGCTAAAAGCTAAGATGTGGATGACAGCAACTGATAACTAACCTTGCTGTTTACACTAAACTTGATAAAGTTATACTTTTATACCCGTACTTCAAACTTTGTGTTACTCTTAAATTTTATGAATTCTTTACGCAAAAAAAACGCAAATCTTTTCTGCTTTTCTAGTATAATATAGCGCTAGTTTTGGTTTTACTATTGTGGACATAAAAAATAAAACCTTACATGTCGCGTGTGCATTACCACTTATGTTTTTATCCGATGTGATAAATTTTTCGCTTGCGTTCAAATCGGCTTTTCTGATTTGAATTAATTTCTTGCAGCAATAACTGTTGTTTAATTTATCAGCACTAGTTCCTGCACGTCGATTCTGTAAAATTCAAACAACATCTCGCATTCACGTCACTATTCGCTCTCACTTCGCATAAGGTTCAAAATGACCTTGATTTTGAGTACGAAGTGAGCGTCGAACTGACGGGAGAATTCTCTTATAGAATGCCACTTTTTACGTCATCTCATACTTTATCCGTCAAAATCTCGAGGTAAATTTAGTTCAACTCGCAAACACGCTCGCAAGAGTTGCGCTAGTTTAGATTCGAATTATCAACCGAGTTTTTAGAATGCCAATCAAGAAACTCACAGCAGATTCAGATTCGAAGTTTACAATGACATACATACATAGACTCACGCCTGTTTCCCCGAAGGGGTAGGCAGAGGCATATTAAACGCCCACTTTTCGCCAGTTTTTTGATCCCACGTAGTAGGTGGCGAGCCTATTGCCGCTTATCGGGATATTTTATTTGCCAGAGCCTCGTCCGTTGATCGGCAGGTGCACCACTTGCAGGTGAGGTTGGCTTGGGACCCTAAGTTCTTGGTGGGAACCCTATGCACCCTGTTTACAATGAAGTCTTACAGAATCACACTGCTGGTCGTAGTATACTTTACTCACTAGCTTAAATACAAAATTTAAAGGGTGGTTAATCCCGGGTGGGTTGCAACTTGACTGCACGGTTGGCGTTGTGGTTTAAGCGGTCGCCTCACCGTTTAACACTGCGCCGAGTGTTATGGGTTCGATTCCCACACGAGACAACACTGTGTGTGGTCCATAATTTGTTGTATGTCTGTAAAGTCCCCTGCGACACAGGATTTATTCCTTGTGCGGTAGTTGTCTTTTTAAGAAAAAAAAAATCTGAGAGTGCGCTAGAAGGATGATGATGGGTTTCTAAAGGCATGTCAAGTCTGCCAATCCGCACTTGGCCGTGATCAACGCAAGAGGCCTATGCCGATGCCATGCCATGGGACAGATTATAACTGGCTGATGATGAACCTATTCTCATAGCCGGGTTTCAAAATCGATCGTATTAAAATTGTCGTAGTTAGTAAATCAGTATATTTCCAAAATGATGATGACCTAAAATTATATTTTTAGTCTTCTCTCTTTACACGTGCAAAGTATTTTTCTCAAATGGTGGTCCTTTTTATAAACCTATTTCAAAAGCAAATGTATATAAAAGGTTTACATGTGCTGCTTTAGAGCAACGATGAAAAATTCATAGGTGAATAATCTTCTGTTCACCCTTACTACGAGTAAACAACTTGCAGGAGACTACTCGAAGAGTGAGTACTTCGTGACTTGGTGAAAAGGCTAAGTGTAAGTAACTATAACGTAAAAACTAACGCGCTCTCTCTCTCTCTCTCTTTTTATTAATCAGTCTTTAAAGTGTTTTTATTATTGCCCAAGATTTATATCTTCGGCAAGTGGTATTCTGTTAATCAAAATAACACAGAATCAAAATGCAGTTTGTGTAAATCAAAGGAAGTTTTATTTATATAAATCGCAACATATTTATAATTGCATTTGTTACGCTGAAAAGGCTGTCTGGACAGGAAAAAATCCCGTTTCTTTCCAATTCCTTTGTTTTTTTCAATGTTTCATTCGAAAGTTGTAAGAAAATTTACCAGTGTATATTTCCTGTTTTTTTCCAATAAAACCGAAAAAAAAACGAAAATATTTAAAGAAACGGGAAACTTTTCATGTTTTGTTTTTTTTTCAAATCCGTACTTTACTTACTATAAGTATTATATCCTAAGTTAAATACCGTAGATTTAACTTAGGATATTCTATGCTTTAACTCTTTCCATAATAATACCTACGTACCGATAAAATGTAGAGTAGAATAAAAAAAAATGAACGAGCTAGGCGCGCACGCCCCCGCTTACATTACCAACCCTACCTATTTGTATTCACCTCCCGTATGTTTTCTTTTTTTTGTTTCACCTATTAAAATATATTTCAATTTCAATAAAACTTGTTTTTTTCAACTTTTCAAAACATCAAGTGAAATATTCGAAAGAATCCTGTTTCTTTCCAAAGGATTCCTTCTGTTAATTTTTCATGTAACATGCGAAAAAACGGGAAAAAACCACAATTTGTTTTCTTCGTGAAAAAAAAAATTGTTATTTTCGTCATTTTCAACTCTAGTCTGGATAAGCGAACCAATTAGGTCTTGCGTTTGTTCCTACCTCAGAGTCCATCACACTTCCGAATTTCGTGAGACGCTTTTAGTGAGCTATATTATTTAATGCTATGTACGCTTAAATAAAATGAACCCGGCAATAAGGACTCCATTTTAAATCTACCATCGTCTAAAATGAAAATAACACCCAACAAAAGGAGGGCAAATTAAATCTGTTTGCTGCTAGTACTCGCAAAAGCTCTTAATCGCCTAGTATGGTCAAAACCGTAGTAGTTCCTTTGTTCCAATGCTCAATCTCAGCAGATTTCAGGCCAGTTCACAAATTTCGACGTCGGCTCTTAGTGTTAAAGGTTAAATTCTATTGTGTGAGATTTTTGTGTTTTGTACGAAATACTACACGCTTTCGGTCGCTATATGCAGTTAAACATGACACATAACGACAAATCTGTTTATAAAAAATTCTTGCGTTACTGACTGACTGACAGACAACGCACAGCCGAAACTATTGGGCGCTCCTTGGAGACCGTAGGCACTAAGAGGGGAGATCCCGAATTCCCATGGAATTAGGCTGAACGTAAAAATGAAAAAACTTGCGAGAGTATCTGCGGACATCATTTTGGTTGTTTATATTTTTTTTATAGACACACACGCCTGTATCCCCGAAGGAGTAGGCAGAGGTGTAATATTACACCCACATTTGGCCATGAATTTTTAGGTACCCCGTAATAGGGGGCGATACTATTGCCGTTACCGGCTACATCACCAGACTCCGTGCTGCTACTGAGAATTCGGAAACACCTAGTAACACTTTTGCCCGACCCGGGAATCGAACGTGGGAACTCCGATCAGCAGTCGCATACGCTATCGACTGGACCACGGAGGCGGGAGATGATTTCCCGAAATTCCCACGGGATCAGGCAGAAGGAAAAACTTAAAATGTGTTCGATCATAGCTGCGGCCATGTTCTAGGTTGCTTATAAAAATATTATTTCTACCATGCTGATGAAAATTATGCGCCAGCATGTCATATCCCCTGATGACCTTTTGTCGTCCAATATTAAATTCATCATCAACCTTAAACAGTCCGCTGCTGGACTAGGCCTCTCCTTTGTAAGAAGGAATTGGCCTACTATACCATGCTGGCAAAACGTGTTGGTATAGGGTTTGTATCAAGTTTTCCTTCTCTTACTCTGCATAATATGCTACCTCTGTCGGCTCTTACAACACCCATGGGATGATATGGGGTCGTGAAATTCCGTATTCTTAATCCGACACCACACGCACACACAATATTAAATAAGTACCTACGTGCATACCAGTCAAACAAATATTTATCTAATACACAAGTGTCAGGACTCCAGACAATATTATCCTACGCATACACCTACATTCCCAAAACTATCTCTTTCAGTATTTATAGACAAAAATGATCCAAACTCTTTTAGTGCCTATTTATAGACTTATTTCATAACCTTATTGTTGTATTATTAATGGATAGGTACTAAAAATAACCTGACCTTTGTATTATTGAATAACATGACTATGGAATTATCGTCAGTAGACTTGACCTTTCGTTTTGTTAGTGACATCGTGAGTCAGGGGTTCGATGCACTGATTAATAAAAGGAGGCTGTCAGTTAATAGTTGGACTGCTTTGCCCTGGACTGCTTTCCGTACAAACCTCTCTATCTTGAGTGAACTGTCAAGACCAGACTGTCGACTACCTGCATGCGCAGAGTACTGGAGTTCTTTGGCCACATTGTCAGGAAAAATGGCCACAACCTTGAACAGCTCATCGTAACTGGCATGGTTGAGGGCAAACGACCAAGAGGTCGCAGCCCAAAAAGATAGGCAGATCAGGTCCGATCCACACTGGACGCCCAATTGCACGTCGCACTTCATGACGCTAAGAACCGTCACAGATGGCGAGATACCATCCATAAGAAGCTAATCCAGCGGGAACTTCACGACCCTCAGTAATGAGGAACACGACTCGAGGAGGAGGAGTTATTAGTTACACATGTTTCCAATATACGTCGATTTGCCTTGAAACTTAGAATATAGCAAGTTAAAGTAGTTGTTTTTGCTTTCAGCTATTCAACATATGTACCAAGAGCTGTTTCGTATATTATACTCTATGTAGGGTGCTTTGTTGCTTATCATATAGTGTTTACAGTCTACTGCTGCACATAGACCTCTTATAATTGTTTCACAGCAGCACTGTGAGCCCTTGCGGCTTTGGCCTACTACACCACACTGTTCAGACGGATTGGTATAAGGTTTAATGTTGAGATTGCCGTTTCCCATTTGCTTTGTGTATTTTCTTTAGAGGCTTCTTACGAAACCCATGGTACGAAATGATGTACTTATATGTAGTGTAAGTGACGGTATATTCTTAATCTGTCACTACACGGAGGACGGAATAAGCGGTATTTAAAACATACGTATTAAACTTATTACGAGTATTTAAGCCTTAAGGCTATATCTCACAAATACACAAACCTTCAATATTCAGTATTTGTTATAATACAAGCGGTAACAAAAGACCGTAACAAGAATATCATACACACTAAGAATTAGAATTAGCCATATTTGATATTACAATAGCACATTATACATTAACACGTTCAATGCAAGTGGTATTCACGAAACGATTATTCCAAGTACATGGTATGTAATATGAATAATAAAAATATATATATACATGCTTTGCACCCGGCTTTAATGCGTGACAAACAGTCGTACTGCCTCTATGATTGATATCTATTTTAATAAAATAAAATATTTTACTTTTTCCTTGATTCATACACTAAACTCTTACCTATTGTATTCTAAATTTGAAGCTTCTATGTATGCTAGTGGCTTAGACTTTTGATGATAGGTCAGTTAGTGAGTGACAAAATTATGAAACTTTGAGTCGTTATAATTCTTGCTACTGGTTCAAATTGGATGAAATTTGAAATATATCATATTTATACAATGCCTGCTTGTTTACTAAAAAACGGGCTACTAGTTTTATCCACAACGAAGTTATAGGAGGTCGAAAATGGCCTGAACTGCTTCGAAATGATGGCCTTGTCCCTTTTTTGCTCGACTTGGCGGGGGAACTACCGTGCCCTTAGATCCACAAAATAGAATAAGGAAAATAATAACCATTAAGCATGAAAACAAAAAAATATGCATAGAAGAAAAAACAGTAAAAAGGTAAATAAGATATGGACGGTTATAACATGCTGAAACTTTAAAATAGCTTATGTCACAATAACGCATAGGCTAGCTTTTGTTGCGATTACCGACAACCACGAGGCCAAAGCCGCGAGCGTGGTTTGGTTATTTTATAAATTTGTACTCTATAGGAATTTAAACTTTCGTGGTCATTTAAACTTATTTTAAATTGTCTTTCGGGATATATACCACGTACCTTTGTTTGGAGTAACCGATATATCGACACTGTTGCAAGCGTCATATTCACCGATGTACCAAAAAACTCCAAACAAAGGTAGATACGTGGTATATATCCCGAAAGACAATTTAAAAATAAGTTTGTACTCGATTTAACATAACAAGTTTCAGACATAAAATATGCTTTTGAAATGCAATTCTGCCTTGAGAGAACTACATAGAATAAAATTAAATAAAGCTGCAATAAAATTCTGAGATTGCTCTTAGAAATATTCCTTCCTGGCTGCCATATGCTATATCATTTTTACAATATAACTCGTGACACCTATGCATTAAAAATATGTTCGCAATAAAAGGAGCTGGTAAGACGTTATTAAAATGCATATCCTATATCAACTGCCATGTTCACGACTACCGTATAAATCTGAGATGCTAAAGTACCTTTTGCACTGGGTTTCTCTTTTGTGATGCTACTGCTGGCTTGGTCAGTATTTGTCACATTATTACAAAAACGTAGTACTTTTAAAGATTTAGTAGACAAATACGGAACCCATATAAATTCGCCATGTCTGTTTGTATGCCTGACAAAATTGTTGTTATCTATTTCCAGGAAAAGAAATTGTAATGCTTAAGTTTTCAATACATTTTTGTACTAGAATGGAAGTACTGGACATGAAAAAAATGCGTCAAGAATACATTTGTTTGTTTTCGAAGGCTGCTCATCACAAAATCAAACTCATAACAGACTAGTTTTTACCCACGGTTGCACTATAGAATACATGCATCTATCTTGGTTTATATTAGCAGTGAGCACGTATGCATCATGCTGTTCGAAATAATTCAAATCATATTTTCCAATGTTTAAATTCGATATAGGTGACTAAAAATATACGTGCACATGTCTTGTATGAGTAAGTTTTAAACGAAATCGTATGTAATATATCGTCTTTCTATTGTGTCAGATAGGTAAGAAATGTATGCAGGAATGAAAGAGTCAATGCCGAATAATATTCATTACATTCTTCTTTGTTGTTAACAGAGCTCGAATAAGATTAGTAGCTTTGTGTTCTATAAATTAATATTTGTCATAATAACATAGGAAATAAAATCACATAGTATCTCATAGGTATTTCTGAACCACAAAATTAGTTTTAGCTTCCTTTGTGAGATAAAACACTGTAATCTATGTATATGAAATTCTTCCGTTACTGTCTGAGTGACAGACGATGCATTACCGAAACTACTGGACGCAAGAAACTGAGCATGTATGTTCCTTGGAGACTGTAAGTACATATTTTTTATAGTAAAGGCAAACGAGCAGACGGATCACCTGATGGTAAGCAATTACCGCCGCCCATGAACAAAAGCAACACCATAGGAGTAACAAGTTGCTGCCCCTTGGTGTTGGGAAAAGGGATAGGATGAGGAGTGGGATGAGGGAGAAGGATTAGGGGATAGGGCCTCCGGCACTCTCACTCACCGAACGAAACGCAACAGTTTAGGTATTGTTACTTTAAATCGATTTTCTGTGAGAGGGTAGTACTTCCCCTGTCAAGCCAGCGCATTCATGCTGAAATCAGCAAGGCTCTACTACCGTGAAAACTACTAAGAAGGGATTGCCTGAAAATCGCACATGATGGGGCAGAAACGGTAAAATTAATAAAAATGTGCGGACATCCTCTATTAAAAATCTAGTTTATTTATAAATGTACCAGCTAGGTACAACAATAACTTTTCCTGGAAAAATTTAAATAAGCGGCAAAAATATTTACATAATCAATTTGCCGACTGAAACATAATTTGGGGTCAGCTTAGCCGTAACGTATCGGATATCGTGATCCGTACATTTAAATTGGAGCTTATGGTGTATGGTGTTCCAAACGATTGCCACGGACATTTGCATGGGACCCCCTGATCCTACAGTATTGATTAATTAAAGTTTATGGCATCGGCCTGAACGATTAGTATGCAAGTATTGTCGAATTTATTCGAACGGATTAAAGGTATTTTCTGGAAGGATTAATGGTACGGGTTACCGTAAATAAAGTGTATTTTAATTTTTTCTTTTGTTGTCCTTACTCTGGTCATCACAATATTTCTTTACTCTTTCCTTGAAAAAGACATATGTCTACTGGTTTACATAAAATACAAGAACACCAAACTGTACATTCATTGCAACTGTCTATACAGTATATACATACATACATACATACATACATATCGTCACGCCTTTTATCCCCGAAGGGGTAGGCAGAGGTGTATTTCTACACCCACTTTTCGCCAGATATACTTTAGTCCCACGTAATAAGGGGCGAGCCTATTGCCGTACCGGGCACATTTCCAGACTCCGTGCTGCTACTGAGAATTTCGTGACAGAAAAACCCAATAACACTGCCCGACCCAGGAATCGAACCCGGGACCTCCCGATCCCACGCGCAAGTAGTAAGTAATATGAGTAGCATAGAAATGCTTTATTAATTTGCACTAAGAACAAACAAGTGGATAACATTTTTCCACAATAAAACAAAAAACAACAAAATTATTGGTGTCTAGGTCAAACAAACTAAGTGGATAAAATTTATCCACAATATAATGAAAAACAACAAAATTATACATCAATATTTTCAATATTAAAATGCTCGCAACTTTACACCTGATGCTCAGAAATTTCTACTAAGTATTCTCGTATATACTTTACAGTTCGTAACTTTCTACGCCATCTTATAATTTGCTTCCAACTATGAGGTGCCTTTTCTTTTTATAAAACCTCATATATACAACGTATTTCTTAGCATAGTGCACACCTTACAAAGCTGTACCAAGCCAATATCGTTGCAAAAAATCTGCTGTTCCATACTTGAAAATTGAACTTTACCCTCTATAAAACTTACGACAGGGTTATTTTCCCGCGATTTCGGTAGCGTCCCTGAAAAAATGTTGATCATAATAACGAGTAGGTACAATCATCCCCAAAGAGATCTACACTATATTACAAATAACCTCATATAGATTACACATAGGCTCTAGAATAAGGCTTTTGTACAACAAAAGGACTCTCCTCACCATAGCCTACTTAAAAACATATTATCTCCATTCTTATATATTCCTTCTTTCAATAACATACCCACATTTTGTACCTGCACTTTGTGCTCTCAAAAAAACACTGTCGGTGCGCCCGTCCCTCTTTTGAAAAACATATTTTTCTTATGATCCACCAAAATAAACTCAATCATAAGAGAGGGTGACTACCCCGTAGGAAATCAATTTTGTTAAATATTTATCTCATCTTTCAAAAGGAAATGATGTTATATTATTGTAAGTACTACGGATAAGAATTCAAGGCTTGTTTGAAGTGTACGCTTGTGTATTTGTGACACTTCCTCCAATAAAAAACATATTAGATCGCTTGGTGTGTAGTGGAATGTGATATATGGAATAAAGATTTTACAGCAGCTATGAGTAGTGGTTGGTTGGTGGTGTTGTGAACTGAACTGACTTTAATATTGAATCAAAGATGTTTGGTCCCACGTCTTCTGTCTTTATACATTGGTATTGTTCTAAAGACACGCTGAGTTTTCTTTTTTTGGTTATACTACTCCCGCACTAGGACTAAATCCTGTGTGGCGGAGGACTTTACAAATATTCAACTTACGGACACAATGAACACCCAGACTCGAGACAACCATTTATGAATCACACAAAGTGTTGCCTCGTGTGGGGATCGATCCCACAACTCTCGGCGCAGTGTCAAGCGGCGAGGCGACCGCTTAAACCACTACGCCAACCGTGCAATCGTCCATGGAAATAGTTATTTGCCAATTGTTACTTATACGTGAGCATTATTTATAAAATACTTCTACCCATCTATAACAGTTGAGCTAATCTGACCAAATTATATAATTAAAAGTCCACAGTGATTTAAAGTTACAAAAATCTTACACAGGCAATAATTTTCATACCTGTAAACCTGTATCCCGATAAAACAAATTACGAAGACCAATCAAAAACAATGTAATTTTATCGCCTTAAATACAGAAGCATGTTTGAATATATTGTATGAGTGGAAAGTTGGAAAATGCCGTGTAAAAACTTGGTCGACAACGGCTGATAAAACAAGGGACGATTTTTCTTTCACACTCGGCGAATTTGGGGATAAAGCGGTGCATATATTGTTTTTAAACCGATCATTTATTTGGTATTAAAGTGTGGAAAAATTCGCGCTGGAATTATGCTAATTATAAAAAATATGGCACGCGAAGGGATCTTCGAAATTAACTGTTTTAAGCTTATGCATTAGTAAATTATATAGAGACCAGGGTATGTTTATTGCACTCCATGTATCTCACACACCTGTATATTTCTTTAGTCTTACCTTGGTTGTTATTCCGGAGGTCGTGGAAACTGTACCCAGCGCAAATAATTGAGTCATGAGTACGAGGCTGCTCGTACTGTGTCACTACAGCATTATACATTGCCTGGAGGCGCTATTATACCGAAAAAGTAAACGTATAGTAATGTGGCAATACGAAAGTACATACAACTTTTTGTCACATTACACCGTTATCGATCCAAAACGCACAATGCAAGCCAAACGTCAACAGCAAGTTAGACTCACGCCTTATATCCCCAAAGGGGTAGGCAGAGGTGTAATATGACACCCGCATTTCGCCATGAATTTTTAGGTCCCACGTAATAGGGGGCGAGCCTATTGCCGTTACCGGGCACATCACCAGACTCCGTGCTGCTACTGAGAATTCTGAAAAACTCAGTAACACTTTTGTCCGACCCGGGAATCGAACCTGGGAACTCCGATCTGCAGTCGCATACGCTCTCCACAGGACCACGGAGGCAGTCACAGCAAGTTTGTTAAATGTTAAATCTTATTGAAAGAAAACGTCAAGACATTTTTAAAAGTGTAATTTCCACCATGATAGTTTCGAACAACTAACTAGACGTCAAAAACATCTTTACAAGATACACTTCAGCTAACTTAAGAGCTTATAAACACAAGTTTCAAAGAGGATCCAAGTAAAATGTCCGCTTAAAATGACCACCTTTACTAAGACATTTACGCCCAAGCACTTTAATGTAAGCTACGCTGATGTTGCTCAACTTTTCTCGAGTTTCTTGTCGATAAATTAAAAATGGCGTTCTCATAATAACGTTATTATTTATCAAGGGAAAAGTTTTGTTTGTAGGGTCTCGGGAAAACTGCTTAGCCAGCCGAAAGAGAAGTTTTATTTATTTATTGGAAATGATCTTTTATAGAGTCGGGTTAAATGTTCTTTCGTGTTCTAGTATATTGTTTGTAATTTATTGTGTGTATAAACAATTTATAAATACGTTATATACGTAGCAATCGCTATTTTTTCAAAGACCTGGAATTGATATAAATAAAAAAACCTTCTTTTAATAAACAAAACAACGCCGGAAAAGACGTGTAAACTATTGGCGTTGCTAAGAATACAACTAGCGACTCTAGCGGCGAATTTGGAAGTTGTCCGGGTATAACCTCGAAGCAAAGTTGTATTGAAAGCTGTCAAAAGTGTCGTAACCGGACAACTTCCAAATTCGCCGCTAGAGGCGCGCGGATAATCTTTGCATCGCCAATACAACTATATTGCAATCACACTGCAAATTAATTTAAGCAAAAGCCGTAAATAATAGAAACGACCAATAATATATTTGCAAAAAGTCAATTGTAACCCATCACTCGTCGCGTAACCACTACAATGAGACTACGTAAGACTCTGGTAATATAATATCGTTTACTTAATGACGTTAACATGGCATTGAAACGCAAGACTCGAGGTACCTTTTCGGCCAATGTAGGCGTAGAAGCGGCTACACGAATTTAGTGTCCAGTAATGATTGCTCCGCTATCACGATAATCAAGACGACTTCTTTAGTAACGATCTCGGCTAATAGTTGGCGCACCACAGGCGTAGACGACCTCAACCATATCACACCGTCGCGACAAAATGCGGTCAAGCGGTGATGACGAAAATAATTTAATGACCGCAAAATGTGATCCATATGAATTATTTTTATATAAATTAGCGTACGTCTACGTCATGTGGTTATGGTTTGAAATAGGTACTTGGGTACTGCTTCTATTTATATTTATATTTTTATTGGAACACCAACAGCTCATAGGCATTACATTTAAAAGAAACACAGAATATAATACATATCATGCACTCGCCTTTTCACTTATAACAGGTGTGAAACAGCATGTTCAAAAGAAAATTTAAACTTAATGTACCTATATAAATATAAATAGGGTGCATAGGGTTCCCACCAAGAACTTAGGGTCCAAGCCAACCTCACCTGCAAGTGGTGCACCTGCCGATCAACGGACGAGGCTCTGGCAAACAAATGTCCCAATAAGCGGCAATAGGCTCGCCACCTATTACGTGGGATCAAAACACTGGCGAAAAGTGGGCGTTTAATATGCCTCTGCCTACCCCTTCGGGGAAACAGGCGTGAGTCTATGTATGTATGTATGTATAAATATAAATTAAAAATTTTGAAGGCACTTATAACTAAACACAAAATATCAAAATCTCATAAAAGTTCCACAATCTTAATGTTATAATGAGCATTATATTATGTTAAACATAAAATGTCAAATTAGAAGCATGCAGCACTCAATATATTAACACTTTGAAGGACAGTAAACGCCTATAGACGTGATAAAAATAAAACTTCAACTGTGTCTCGTTTACTGTCCGTGAAAGTGTTAAGTGCTGCAGTGCTTCTTAAACATAATGTCGATGCCGCGTCTACGAACCAATACGACTTTGAACGAAGGTAACTTATCGAGTAAAATCGTCGGGCATCGAAGATCTACGTCGTGTGCGGAGGGTTTAAGGTAACATAAGACTCGCCATTACTGTCAATACCATCAAGCGGCTGACCATTTGTCAGCGGACGCCACGCCTATGCCGTGTCCGCACTTCTCCGGGATTATGGCGGTGTCGCAAGGATTTTGTGACAGTTTTTTGAATATGCCCTCGGAATTGCGAGATTTTCGGCTTAGTAAATGGCTGTGAAACAGCTGGGTTTTATTCTCGGATTGGGTTTAGGCTTTTAGAAATTTGCAGTCCATTTTACTTGGCGTTAGTAAGTTTAAGGAAAAATTTTCATGAATTGGAATGCGCTTCTGTAAAGTTGCTGGTAGGACCGCGTTTAGAACTCTGTAACCACTTCTGGTTTTATCGCATGTCTTTTTTATCAGAATATTTTCTTCTATGATTATTATAGTCGTTCTTACCATCAACCCAACTTATTACTATGATGTCCATATTCCATATAATTATAATCTATTTTTTATTGTGATAGTGAACGTCTTTCAGTTAGCCCTTACCTAATGTTGCTATTAATTCACTCTTATTAATCTCCTTAGACTCATTATTATGCCGCCTAAAATAGTAAATTATTGGTATCCTTAAATTGAGTATTCTCCAACAAACTGGCGAAATAATTATATCCCACGTTACCTCTAATCATAAAAACCATCTTCACTCTGTTAACCTAAAAAGAAAATTCTCGAAAAAATAAACAAGCCGTTAAAATCTAAAATACAAACAAGATTATGTTGAAAACAACTTAATATTGCCGTCAAACTTGAGATAAAAATTACGTTATGACAAAAATGCGCAGGTGGTTGACAGGGACGGGGCATACTTTGACCCACTTCTCAACTAATTCATTTTGTAGGCAACAGCCAACTTTGGCTAAATATAAAGTGTTTAAGCCACGCGTTTCGCTTGTAAGTCGACTTGTGTTTGCGTTGTAATTGTTATATATAAAGGAGAACTTGTGAGGGGATGGGCTTGCGAGATATATTTTAGTTTTTGTGAAGACATCTCCAAAACTAGGAGTGTTGCCAAAGACCTATTCTTTACAAAAATGCAATTGACGGATACAATGAATTCACAGTCTCGAAACAACAACCTCACACAAAGTGTCATCTCGTATGGGAATCGAACCGCGAACACACGAAACAGTGTCAGGCGGCGAGACGACGCACAGTGGGGCAATAGATCCTCATTCGTACCATCAAATCAACTAAACCAGCTTGACCTTCTAAAATGAATCAGATATTATCAAGAACGTGGCTTCTTCTAGAAATAAACTCAATTTTGGTGATAATAATATTTTTTATGTTAAAAAGGCACATTGCATTATTATTTAAATAAACTAATAATCTAAATAAATTTAATTCCTCCAAAATTCGTAGTAATGAACAATGTTGAGTAATTATTGAAGATATGTTAAAGCACCGTCATCGTCATCATCATCATCGTCATCATGATCATCGGCACCTTCATCAACTGATTTATTTGGGGATGGAGCTTTCAACGTGAACAGTGCTTCTTGAGGAATATTTTTAACTTTGTTTTTGACCGGTTTTTTAGTTTTGTCTATGGATATCGTTGATTCACGTAACTGCTTGGTTTTGGTACGTTTACAATTAGCCGAAGAATACTCAAAAGAGGTAACGGGTCGGCGGCGTTTTCGTTTGGGCTCAGTGCGTGGAAAAGAAATTGATGTTTCAAGCCATTCTTTGTTATTAATACTAAATTTATTTTCAGTTCTATTCGCTTTAGCCCATCTTGATTTGTATTGAGACAAAAGCACTCAATTTCTTTTTCATATACTCGACGTCACAACCAGTTCGCTTTGCAAGCTCTTTGATTATGTATGTATCGTTGCTCAAAAATATTCTTGCCTGAACTATTCATTATGCTTATAAGTTCAGATTCTTGTAATAAATAGCAATTTATTAGACGGTCCTAAAAGAAAATAAATAGTTTTAAATATGAAAGTCAAATATGAAAAAAATATTTCTGTGTGTCATTAACTAAAAATTTACATACTTCGTAAAGTGGCAAAAAGTGGCAAAATTTTCAACTTATTTATAAAAGCCTATAAAGTAAAGAATATTTTCAGATAACAACCATAACCTAATATTGCTTTGAACATAAACAAAACATCGAATGTTTATAAAAAAATCCATCATTTGATTATAAGACTTTATTTATCTCGGCTACTAGAAAGTATTTACGCAAGAAAGAAAAAATAATGACTATGACATTGGCACATACCTGAGGATGAAATTTTCATGCCTAAATAACACCAAAAGTAATTCAATTTAGTAAGAAATCGCTCTTAATTGCGCGTAAATTACGAGCACTAAATAGTTTATCGACAATATATGTATGTTTACTTCACTTTCATATCAAACTAAACGCGCGACCGACGCTCCAATACTGTCAACTGATACCTTGGTTAGTTTTTTTGATAAGTGATGTAATTAGGGTACTCTAAAATCACTTTGAGTTTTTGGATTTTCGGTACGTTTTGAGGGCAGTGGCCCCACTGTGCGACGGCTTTTAAACCCTACCGCTACGCTAACCGTGCAGTAACACTGTAACATTCTGATAATTATTCATTTGCTTATATAAGATCATAATTTGAGATTGTCAGCGCGTTCTATGAAACATCTAGTAAGTACTTGCTTTTTAGTAGAAATGGCAATAGTCATAGAAGATAAATATTAATATACTTTTAACGGTAGTAGAGCCTTGCTGACTTCAGCATGAATGGGCCGGCTCGACCGGGGAAGTACTACCCTCTCACAGAAAATCGACGTAAAGTAACAGTACCTAAACTATTGCATTTCTTTCGGTGAATGAGAATGCCGGAGGCCCTATCCTCTATTCCTTCTCCGTCATCCCACTACTTGTCCTATCCCTTTTCCCAACCCCAAGGGGCGGCAACGCACTTGTGACTTCTGTTGTGTTGCTTGTGTCCATGGGCGGGGGTAATTGCTTACCATCTGGCGATCCGTCTGCTCGTTTGCCGGTTTGCCGCCTAGTACTATAAAAAAAAACTCCTAAAACATATCTTTAATCACAGCAGAAAAAAGTCAAAATCATTTATTCTCTTAGGCCACAACGTGACGCTTACGAAATTCATAATTGAAGTTAATCAGTAAATGATTCTACGTTTACAATATTTATTAAACCTAGCCTTAAATGTGGCAAATCTCAAATGAAAATCATACCTAGTATATCGATATTCCAGAGTGCTTTCAAAGACAATTTCAGAACGTCTAGCCGCAGCGTGATAGTAGATTAACACTCTAATATCTTCTTAATATATAAAATCCTTGCGTTACTGACTAACTGACAGACAAGCTACAGCCGTAACTACTCGGCGCAAGGAGCTGAAATTTAGCATGTATGTTCCTTGAGGACCGTAGGGGTGCACTAAGACGGGATTTCCCGAAATTCCCACGGGATCGGGCAAAACGGGTAATTCCAAAATATGTGCGTGCGAAGCCGCTGGCGTCGACTAGTCTATTATAAATTCTAGAGCATTCTATTGTAAGATACGTCTTTAGTTTTAGAATTAATTTAACATATTGAGCCACAGGGTCGGGTGAGTATGGAGAGTAAATAAAATGTCCGATATCAAGTGAATAATATAGTCTCTATTGTCACTTCCACAATTTAGGTTAGGTACCTACTAAGTATATACTAGATTACAAAGATGCGACCGTCCGCTTCCCGATTACCCCGTGACTGGCGTTACAGTGCATACGCCTTACAAATATAGGTAAGTAATATACGTATAGGTAGATAACATAGGTAAGTATGTGTATACACTGTAGTGTGTCCCTACAAACATATGTGTATGTTCAGATCATGATCGTCCCGGTTACATCTAAATCCTAGGAATTTTCTTCGCCTTGGAGTCCGTGTTCCGCTTACTAGTCTAACCATATTTGACAGAATAATTATTAGATTTCCCACAGAGCAACTGCCCTCTGACCTCCGCAACTCCATGGGATAGCGATTTCCACGGCTTAGACATGTGTCAGTATGGAAGTATTGAAGAGTAAACCATAACAACTGCCAAAGATCTTCATGACAGTATAACGTGCTTTCCGAAGTACGAACCAAGCCCTAATTACCAATATAATACGCGCACTTAGCTTGGCACACAGATATATTACTGCACACAATTTAAGTCTCTGCCGCACACTGTCACAATCCGACCAGTAGCTTTTTCGTGAAAGAGAACCGAATATCATACCATCCATTCCTCATATTTCGCGTTTATAATATTAAAAGGACGGTTCATAAACTCTTAAGCTCATATATAAAAATCACCTAAATAAGCTAATAAGAACTTTGAGGAAAATCCTTTATTTATACATAAACTGGTTGCCATGACAACCCATCTTCCACGGTTGAGTCTAACAAATTGCGTGGGATGATAACACCTGCTCCAGCCTACATTCTCTTTTATACAGCCCTTGTAAATATTCAACAGCTACTTTGATGTTAATACGTAACAAGTATATTGCAACAAGTCAGCTTGAGGTACTGTATGGAAAATAGAGGACTCATTATTGAAGTAACTCATAATATACTGGTACCAATCTACTAGTTATCGCCTGTTCCATTTCTTCAAAATCTGAAGCGTAACTCGCAGAACAGCTTAGAACCCAGAGCTGTACATTTGTAAATATTTTAGATATGATATTGTATTGATTGCCACGCTGATAATGACACTGCTAGTGGTCGGACCATTAAAATCTGCCTATTATTGCTAAGTATACATAATTTTCCTAAAAGTTCTAGAGAATATTTGAAATATAATTATATAGCAAGGTAGAGTTTGGTAGGACCGCCGGCAGGATACATGCAGCTTATGATCGGTCTATATGTAGAGCCTTCGGGAAGGCCTATATTCAACAGTGACACAGTGACTGATATGATAATTACGACGAATATTTCAGACTGTGTCTGTCTGTCAGGTCAACAAAACTATAGCTTCGCCTAGCTAACTGCTTGCGGTTATGTAGACTTCCCCAGATACTTTTAGTTCAAGGAAAAGAATTTAAGTAAGTTGTTAGTACAATGCAATTTCGTCATCACTACATAGTATAAAACAAATTCTGTCTTCTGCCTGTATGTCCCTATGTTTGCTTAAATCTTAAAAAATTACGCAACGGATTTTAATGCGGTTTTGTTTAATTCAAGAGGCAGGTTTATATGTATAATTTACGCGGGCGAAGCGGCTGGCGACGTCTAGTTCTAGATATTTCATTATGCAGCCGAATGTAGATTGTTGCAACTGTGTAGTCAATTCATACGAGGAAGCGAGTACATACATTGTAGCCATACACGTTGTTGTAAATTACAATATAGTTCATTTTGTGAACTGTGAAATTCGTACTCATATATTGTGAAACAACACGCCGTGGTAATCTAAAATGCACAATAAAAGTAAAGGTAAATAATCATAATTTCTTTCTCACCATCAACATATTGGGACCCTTTACATTTCACGACGCGGAGCCACTTCTAAAAGTATACCTAACCACTTAACTATATCACTTAAATCAGAATAAAAACTACCTTACATAATTATGCTGAGTCTACTTCAGTAAAATACCGAGGCTAAGTATGTCACATATTATCACAATTGCCACAGAAAATATCTCCTAAAATTACTGCAAAGTAGTCCTCATTTTTCGCCCAACATTTACCCCTTACGTTCCATCAGGCAGCTAGCGTTAAAACTACTCTCTGGTGCTCAACTTCAAGCATCATTACACCGACGTACGTCTTCAGAATGAGTCCTCCCCTTCACCCCTTCTCTCCTTACGTTTAAATCGTTTAACTTTCAAGATTAAGGAACAGTTATCAGTATTTCTTGAGGACACTACACCCATGGGACGTACGCCATTGCGGTTGAAGAAGAATTTAAGAGACTGTTTAAACTGTTCTTGTTTTGTCTGCGATAGTTGATGGAAGGATTGTTATGGCCTGTGAAGCATCTCGGAATTACTTTCAAGTGATATCAGTTTGCGGGGGCTGTGTTTATTTCGGTAACTTGCCTACTGCTATAAAAGCAGTTTTGGCAGTCCTTATGTCACCAAGCATTTGTGTTAACATAAAGGTGCCAAATTAGAGTAACGACTAATATGATAAGGTAGTGAATGGATATACAGACAATCTGTCTACATTAGTAGGTATGTCGAGCAAAAATAACAAGTATTTTCATCGTTGGTTGGAAGTCTAAATCTAAGCAGAAATATACACTGTAGTGTTTTGGCCTACATCGCCAAACATTAAACATATAATATATGTATGGTATGATCTCAAATTAGTTCTTCTAGCTTTGAGTACTATAAGGTTACCTTCGTTGTATGTATGTATGTTTAATATTATATAACCAAATTGTGGACTTTCAACGATCTATACAAACCTTTCAAGATTTTTCCATAATATTTTTTAAAAGGACCGCGTTTTCAAATCCAAATACCTCTCTCTTATAAACATATGCGTACAAGCGCCATGTAAACGTGATCTTAATACGACGTTTATAAGAATATAAGTGGATCATTTATCATTCAGGCTGAAAGATGGTAGCATGTTGCTGACATGTAACCTGTATCGTTTCTGAAGGTATTCACTGAGAAATGAGCTTCTTTCAGCACTGAAATTACATGAACGACGATCATTGAGCAAGGATGTGGGGAGGTGAACTACGTTTTATTTTCTTTTAAAATGTTTAACAATACAATTTATCCCAAGAACAAGTATTACCTGTATATATTTACCGAACTTATTTGGTACGCAGCGTATAAGGGTAACCTGTATTTTATTTATTTTACAATGGTACTCCAACAACCTGCGCACAAATGTGTTTTCAAGTCACTTGCATATTTCTAATCTCACTCGCTATGTTCGCTAACTACGTATTCAACAACAAAAAACTGGCCAAGTTCATGTAGAGTTTCGTAATACAAGGTATATTGGAGGACCCAGTGATAGTCTAAAGTAAGTTAAATCTAAAATCTTGAAGAAACATGTTTTTCATTCCATGACCATATAATTTTATTATTATACCCAAAGATGAAAGCTAAAATATAATTAAAACACATCGAATCCAAATCCAACAAATTCAACATAAACTAGTAAAGAAAATACCAAATTTTGTCGAACGAAATAAAACAGGCGCTGCCTCAAATCGTGGCGACCTCATGACATGATGGCTTGTTCCAAGAAACGTCTACATGCCATACAAGATAAATATTAATATACTTTTAGTACTGCTAAAACACACTTTATTGCTTTAATCTTTTTAATCACAGCAGAAAAAGTCAAAGACAAAATCATTAATTCTAGGCCACAAATTCGAAACGAACGTCAAAATTGAAGTTAATTAGATAATGATTCTACGTTTACAATATTGATTAAACCAAGCCTTAAATGTGGCATAACTCAAATGAAAATCATACCTAGTATATCGATATTCCAGAGTGCTTTCGGAGGCCATTTCAGAACGTCTAACCGCAGCGCGAAAGTAGATTAGCACTACAATATCTATTATAAGCACTTGGAAATGACGAGCTAAAATTTAACAGATTTCATTATACAATTCTTGCTTAGTTTTAGAATTAATTTAACATATATGTACAGATCATGACCCTCCTAGCTTTATCCCGGTTACATCCAAAACCATGGACTAAATAGGTATATATATTTCCGCCTTGGAGCCTGCGATCCGCTAATTAGTCTAACTATATTTAACAGAATATTAGTTTTTCCATAAAGCGACTGCCCTCTGACCTCCGCATCTCCAAGGGATAGCAATATTCCGCGGCTTAGTCCTGTGTCAGTAGGTATATTAAAGGGTAAACCATAACGACTGCCAAAGATCTTCATGGCACACATTAACAATTTAATACGCACATAACTTGTCCCACTGTCAAAATCCGCCAATAGATTTTGTGTGAAAGAGTACCGAATACCATTCCATCCATACCTCATATTTCGCGTCTATAATATTAAAAGGACGGTTCATAAACTCTTAAGCTCATATATAAAAATCACCTAAATAAGCTAATAAGAACTTTGAGGAAAATCCTTTATTTATACATAAAATGGTTGCCATGACAACCCATCTTCCACGGTTGAGTCTAACAAATTGCGTGGGATGATAGCACCTGCTCCAGCCTACGTTCTCTTTTATACAGCCCTTGTAAATATTCAACAGCTACTTTGATGTTAATACGTAACAAGTATATTGCAACAAGTCAGCTTGAGGTACTGTATGGAAAATAGAGGACTTATTATTGAAGGAACTAATAATATACTAGTACCAATCTACTAGGTATCGCCTGTTCCATTTCTTCAAAATCTGAAGCGTTACTCGCAGAATAGCTTAGAACCCAGAGCTGTACATTTGTAAATATTTTGGATATGATATTGTATTGATTGCCACGCTGATAATGACACTGCTACTGGTCGGACAGTTAAAATCTGCCTATTATTGTTATACATTATTTTATTAAAACTTCTGAGATGCAAACATAAAGGATATTCATCTAAAAATAAACACATAAAATGTCATTTGTTTTAAATAATTATTCGACGCAACCGGATGCATTCCTTCAAATCACACGTGTAAATCGTCATTCTTACTGCCAGACCAATACTATCCAATGCTCAGCGATGTACCAAAATATCAGTCCAACAAATGCGATAAAATACAGCATTACGGCAAAGACCAGACATACGCAAGGTATGTATATCTCAGTGAATACATCGTCGTGGCAATGTTCGCAAACTGCCGAGGAAAAAAAATCCCGCTCCATATGTTCCCTTAAGTATAAAAATGGCATTAAAAAATGTCCCTACACGCAACGTGTGCGATGTCTGGTGTTAGCACACGCGGACTGGTTAAAAACCCATTTGTGTCTAGATTAAAAAACGGAATTTTAAAACTCCGAGTGTGTCGGTTGATCAACTTTTTTATGTTTACAGTCGCAGCTTTATTTCATTTAGAAAAGGTTGGACGGACGCGCGGAATAAAAGACTCATTTTAAATGGGAACATATTTTATAATGTACGACTATTTGCGCTTTGACAATCCTTTTTAACGGCCTATGTCCTCGGTAATAAAGTTGAAATATTTTTTTCATTAAGCACTAAAATGGTGTCAGTCGAATTCATCGTATTATATCTGATACTAGAGGACGCCAGCAGCTACGCTTGCATTTTTTTTTAATTTACCCGTTTTGGCCGACCTCTTGGGTATTTCGGGAAATCCCTTCTTAGTGCACCCCTACGGTCCCCAAGGAACATACATGCCAAATTTCAGCTTCCTGCGTTCAATAGTTTCGGCTGTAGCGTGTCTGTCAGTCAGTCAGTAACGCAAGGATTTTATATATTAAGATGAGAGTATTTTCACACGCGTAAGACCTATTTGGGCGTTGCCAACAAATAACAAATATTTGAGCTACCTGATCAAGAGACAAAGTGTCGACATTATAGGTACAGTTTAACGAGTCTGCTCTCTGTAAGAACAGAACATAGTGTTTGATAATGACATTCTGTAAAGTGGGATAATTATTCGTAAGTTGAACATGGGATCTTCTCAAGTCACAGATATTCTTGGTGTGGTTCGTAAGTTGAATGGTTCTTAAAGTTAAGAAATGTAAGTAGGAATAACAAACTGGCATAGTTGAATGAAACGCCCGCGGTTGCACCCGCTTTATTTAAGGCTACTACTCCGCGCCTGTCGCTCATAGCGCAATGTTATTTAGCCTATAGCCTTCCTCGATAAATTGGCTAGATAGCCCATTTATCGAGGAAGGCTTTTGAAGGCTTTTTGCTTACACTAAAAGAATTTTTCAAATCGGATCAGTAGTTCCTGAGATTAGCGCGTTCAACCAAGCAAACAAACAAACTCTTCAGATTTATATATTAGTAATATAAGATTAAACTTTGACATCAACGCATACAAATAAACATGCCACACAAAATTCACCAAATTTTCAAGTGTATTTCAACTCAAGACTCAATATAAACTAGTCGAAGTGCGGTATTTTCGCAGCACAATACACTTGCCCAACGTAATACACCACACGAGATAACGCTTCATACCCTGCTCCGGCAAAATTCACGCTCCAGCGAATTTCTGTGTTCAAATTCTGTATTTGCCCACTATTACATTCCGCCCCTCCTGTTATTTAAGCTCGCATTGTACGGCAGATTAAAATAAGTGCAAAACGTCCCGCACTACACTTAAAACGTTATTCTTTGCGCCAAATTACGGATTTTATACGTATTCTTGTTCATTTTTTCGTTGAATTTTACTTTTATATGTGCCTCCGGCTTTGTTATGAATGTTCCTCTTTTTAATTAAGGAGTTCCGCTGCTTTTCCGTAATGCCTTCTGTATGATAAACAGTTGGATCTTTTTGTACTTTTATGAGACTTGTTGATTTTGTCGTAGGTAGAATTTATGAATTACCTACTTATGTGGAAATGTATTATCAAAAAAATCCTATCATCTGCTTCTACAAGCTATTTGACAGAGATTTTTTGAGTTCTACATACATACGTACATAGTCTCACGCCTATATCCCCGAAGAGGTAAGCAGAGGTATATTGCTACAACCACTTTTCGCCAGATTTATTTCAGTCCCACGTAATAGGGCCGAGCCTATTGCCGTACCGTATTTTAGAGTTCTATGTACATATATTAATCTTTAAAATTATCAAATTATTTTGTAACATTTCAAGTTCTTTTACCTTAATTAAATATTATTAGAAAAACATCTGTATTAGATATCTAGTTCTCTCTCTAGTCTCCTAATTGGTGAGTTGACTTTATGATAGGAATGTCACTTAGTTATATTATATTTGCTTTTGAAAATAAACCAACAATGTATCTTGGGGCGTGTAAGTTAAAATTCCAATACGCCGGCACTAACATTACGCCTTGATGCATTCTGCAGTTTTCATAGCCACATAAAAAGGAGGACGGTTTCCGATATTAAAATCTGATGCACCACGACGTTCCAGATCGCTACGATATTACAACGTTCTCGCTACGTAACTACCGGACGTTTAGTCGAAAGAAAATATGGTCGGAGGTTACGTAAAAGATTGGAAACAAATTGTTAATTTTATATTGATTTGTCTATGAATATTTGACAATATAATTATATAGCAAGGTAGGGTTTGCTAGGACCGCGGGAAGGATGCAGACAGCTCAAGAACGGTCTATATGTAGGGCGCTTACAGATTAGCGTATTATTCTGCGCGCAGACGGTTGTTTCAGCATACGCGCTTACACGCGCGCGAAATTACGCGCTTCAGAAAACCGGACTCGCGTAAACGGGCATATTTCGGCGTGTTCAATCGAAACTGTAGTGACATCTTGTCATTGTCAACAACTTTTTTGACGGTCCGCGCTTCTAAGCTCGTATAAGCGCGAACCGTAGGAGCTTATACGGGCTTAGAAGCGCGTCAACGCTCGTACGAGCTGCGCGTGTGCCAAAAGGCGCGCCTATACGCGCCTACATGCGCTTCAAAAAACGAGCTTATACGCGCGTATAAAACGCTAATCTGAAACCGTATAGTCTTCGGGAAGGCCTATATTCAACAGTGACACAGTGACATTCGTCTTTTGACTGATATGATAATTACGATGAATATTTGAGCCTGTGTGGATAGTCTGTCAGGTCAACAAAACTATAGCTTTGCCTAGATAACTGCTTGCAGTTACGTAGTCTTGCCCAGATACCAGTACAAAAAAAAATTTAGTTCAAGGCAATGAATTTAATTAAGTTGATAGTACAATGCAATTTCGTCATCACTACATTGTATAAAACAAAGTCTGTTTTCTGTATGTCTGTCCCTATCTATGCTTAAAATCTTAAAAAACACATACATAGGTACATATTTTATTTATTTATTTATTTATTTGACTCCTTGCACAAAGCAATATAATTTGTACAAAGGCGGACTTAATGCCCAAGGCATTCTCTACCAGCCAACCTTTGGGTGGTGCAGAGACGAATCAAGGTGGGTGCTAAAACTGCATGTAAACTGCTAATCAAGATACATAAAATACTACGTATAAATATACATATATACATATAATTTGAACTTATAAAATAAATATAGTACATACCTACAATACATAAATACATATATATTCCTACTTATATACATATGATATACATACACATAAATATACTAGGAAGATTATTCTGCCGATTGTTCGAATAACTGCCGTCATAAGCTAGCTTTAAAAAGATCACGAGAAGAGGACATCCTAATTTCGAGAGGGAGTGCATTCCACAGAAGAATAGCCTGGATGTAGAAAGACGAGTGAACGAGAGTAGAGGTATGATAAGGACAGAGAAGAAGATTATTGGTAGAGCGGAGATTTTTATCATGGCTGCTGTAGAGATATTGAAATTGAGAGGATAGATAAAACGGGGCATTCGGAGATGTTAAAATAGAATAATTATAGTATAGTGAGCGTACGTCGATTACGACGTGCACGGATAGGCAGCCATCGTAATTTAGAGCGGTGAGCGGAAACGTGGTCATATTTACGGAGATTGAAAATGAACCGAATGCAATTATTGAGAAGTCGGTCAAGCTTGTTGAGTAGATCTGCATTCAGGTCGAGATAACATACATACATCACCATAGTCGATAATAGGAAAAATCAAAGTTTGCACAAGCATTGTTTTTATTTTAGTTGGCAAGAAATTCTTAAGGCGATAGAGACATCGCAGTGTTCTGGTGACCTTTTTACTGACACTCGCAATCTGTGCACGCCAGTCAAGAGCAGCATCAAGATGAAGGCCGAGATCCTTTACACTGGGACTGAAAGGTATGAAAGATCCATTAAATATAATGGGGGAAGGGTCTTTTCATCCACTTTGCACGTAATACGTGGGCTTCCTACCTTCCGCTACCGTGCTTCGGAGGGCACGTAAAGCTGTCGGTCCCGGTTCTCGTCTCAGGATAAGAATCGTTAGGCCATGTCGGAGGCCTTCGAGCGGTCTGGAAACTCCGACACTAGAGTTGGCCACACACTTACACGACAAAAAAAAAAAAAAAATTACGCGAACTGACTGTTGTCGTCATCGCAGATAAGAAGAAAACCATTCCAGCACGTCGGGTGAAATCATATAGTGGGAGAGGACGGCAAGGAGGATATCGTGGCTGACGGTGCCGAAGGCGTTTGAAAAATCTACCAAGACCAAAACTGTGATCTTGGTACCCTCCTCGCCCGCCCTGACATCGCCAGTCACTTTCAGTAGTGCCGAGACAGTGCTATGGCCGGGTCTGAAACCAGATTGTAGTGGAGAGAGAATATGGTTTTCGGAGACAAACCGGACAACTGTTTATGAACACATGCCTCAAGCACCTTTGATAGGAAAGGAAGAAGGGAAATAGGTCTGAAATGAGAGGTTAGAGAAGGATTGGAGATTTTTGGCAAAGGACGGATCAAGCCTTTTCGCCACACTGATGGAAACTGTCCGGATTCTAGAGAGAATTTAAGGATGTGGGTAAGGGGAGTAAGGTGAGAATCTAGGATAGTGGTGACCATAAAACGGCTCACGTTATCATAGCCCACCGCTTTGGATTTAATTGATAGGACAATCTTTTTGATTTCATCCGACGTAACTGGAGAAAACTTAAAAGGGTTAATATTGGGACGCAATAATCCAGATATATAAGAAAGAGTTTGACACTTCATCGTGTTTTCCATCTGGTTGGAGGCATTAAAATGACGATTTATATCGTCCAACTCAATCGTTATAGGAAATTCATCTACCAACCGATGTTTCCCAATGCCCAGACTGCCTAAAACGCTCCAAATACTAGCGGACAAAGAAGAATCTAGATTGTCAAGGATGTGTCGGCGTTTAGCGTTGCGTATCATCTGATTGCAACGATTCCTGGCAGTTTTGAAAGAAGTCCAGTTTAAATCACAGCGATCCTTTCCGTATTTCCGAAACGCTCGGTCTCTGCGTCTCATCGCCATACGAACACCTTCTGTCATCCAAGGTGCCGGAGGTCGCCTTGGTTTAATTTTCTTAATGGGAGCATGAGCGTCATATAACTTGATAACTGCCTCATTAAACAGTTGGACCTTATCGTCGACTGTGCTAGCTTCAACCACATTCGTCCAGACTATCTCCGAAGCATCTAGCCGACATAGACTCACGCCTGTTTCCCGGAGGGGTAGGCAGAGACTACGGAACGCCATTTGCAACGATCCTGACATACCTCTCTTGCTTCACTCACTGCCATCAAGATTCTCATGCATGCTCTTCTGTTTAGGGTACTTCTGACCGGTCCTTTTTTTAGGATGTCTCCAATCTGGTCAGAGAACGTCCGCGTAGGTCTTCCCCTTCACATTTTCGTCCTGTCCCATTCACATTTGCCTTATATATCTTCTTTGTCAGTCTTTCGTCATCCATCCTCTCCATGTGCCCAAACCATCTTAACATGCCTTTCTCGATGCTTGTCACTACATCTTCTTTTACCCCACTCTCTTATCACACTATTCTTTACTATGTCAGTCAAAGATACACCACACATACTTCTCAGTGCTCTCATTTCTACAGCATTTATTCTACTTTCAAGTCTCTTTTGCCATACCAACTTTCACTATTATACATAAGGGTAGGCACTAACACCCCTCTATGCACAGCCGAATGCGGTTTTTTTAATAGATAGAATGATTCAATAGGAAGGTTTATATGTATAAATGACGCGGGCGAAGCCGCTGGCGACGTCTAGTTCTAGATATTTCATTATGCAGCCGAAGGTAGATTGTTGCAACTGTGTAGTAAATTCATACGAGGAAGCGAGTACATACATTGTAGCCATACACGTTGTTGTAAATTACAATATAGTTTATTTTGCGTACTCATATATTGTGAAACAACACGCGGTGGTAATCTAAAATGCACAATAAAAGTAAAGGAAATAATCACAATTTCTTTCTCAATATCAACATATTGGGACCCTTTACAATTCACGACGCGGAGTCACTTCTAAAAGTATACCTAACAACTAAACTATATCACTTATTAAAAGCAACATAAAAACTACCTTTTATAAAATTATGCTCAGTCTACTTCAGTATAATAACAAGGCTAAGCACGTCACATATTATCACAATTGCCACAGAAAATATCTCCTAAAATTACTGCAAAGTAGTCCTCATTTTTCGCCCAACATTTACCCCATACGTACCATCAGGCAGCTAGCGTTAAAACTACTTTCTGGTGCTCAACTTCAAGCATCATTACACCGATGTACGTCTTCAGAATGAGTCCTCCCCTTCACCCCTTCTCTCCTTACGTTTAAATCGTTTAACTTTCAAGATTAAGGAACAGTTATCAGTATTTCTTGAGGACACTACACCCATGGGACGTACGCCATTGCGGTTGAAGAAGAATTTAAGAGACTGTTTAAACTGTTCTTGTTTTGTCTGCGATAGTTGATGAAAGGATTGTTATGGCCTGTGAAGCATTTCGGAATTACTTTCAAGTGATATCAGTTTGCGGGGGCTGTGTTTATTTCGCTAACTTGCCGACTGCTATAAAAGCAGTTTTGGCAGTCCTTATGTCACCAAGCATTTGTGTTAACATAAAGGTGCCAAATTAGAGTAACGAATAATATGATAAGGTAGTGAATGGATATACAGACAATCTGTCTACATTAGTAGGTATGTCGAGCAAAAATAACAAGCGTTAACATCGTTTGGTTGGAAATCTAAGCAGAAATATGCACTGTAGTGTTTTGGCCTACATCGCCAAACATTAAACATATAATATATGTATGGTATGATCTCAAATTAGTTCTTCTAGCTTTGAGTACTATAAGGTTACCTCCGTTGTATGTATGTATGTTTAATATTATATAACCAAATTGTGGTCTTTCAACAATCTATGCAAACCTTCCAAGATTTTTCCATAATATTATTTAAAAGGACCTTTCAAAGCCAAATACCTCTCTCATAAACATATGCGTACAAGCGCCATGTTAACGTGATCTTAATACGACGTTTATAAGAATATAAGTGGATCATTTATCATTCAGGCTGAAAGATTGTAGCATGTTGCTGACATGTAACCTGTATCGTTTCTGAAGGTATTCACTGAGAAATGAGCTTCTTTCAGCGCAGAAATTACATGAACGACGATCATTGAGCAAGGATGTGGGAAGGTGAACTGTGCGTAACTTTCTTCTAAAATGTTTAGTAACGCCTTTTTTGATAGGACTGAAGTTCACCTAATATATTTACTGAACTAATTTGGTCTGCTGCGCCTTAGGGTTATCTGTATTTTATTTATTTTACAGTAGCGCTCTAACGACCTATTGACAATTATATGTTTTAAAAATAAACCAGACTTATAGAGTAGAATAACAAAGCCTCTTGCAGGTGGGCATGGTACTTCCATATTTCTAATGTTACAAAGTCAGCTAACTATATATGAAGTTGGACAACAAAAAAGTATGTCAAATAACAATAAAGTAAATGAAATTTAATCTCAAAGATACATGTTTTTGAACGGTTTATTAACGTAATCTTATTATTTATACCCAAATAAGCAAGCTAAAATATAATTAAAATAAGAACGGTCAAGCGCATATCGAACCAAAATCTAAAAAAATCAACTTTAACTAGCAAAAAAATACAAAATGTTGTCGAACGAAATAAAACAGGCGGCAGCTCAAATCGTGGCGACCGCATGACATGACGTATTGCGACCGGCCCGTTGATTGACGGTCACTATTGGACTTTTTGCTGCGACTGTAGCAGACGTACAAATGGTATTCCAAGTGAAACCGGACCGCGGTTACCCTGGAAAATGGGAAATATGGAAATCTCCGCTTTGGCTTCGATTGGAATTTAATTTTGTTTCGTCTTTTTTTGTCTACGTGACATTCAGATTTGGTTTGTGCAGTTATGTTCTCAAAAATATGCAAATTTATTTGGAAAAGCTAACACAATAAAAACTCGCTGAATCTGGTACCTATTGTTTAAACTAATCTATTGCAATTTGCTATACTTACATCCATCGCTATGTACACGTACTAAATTAGATTTTAAAACAGTCCAGTTAATGCATGATTGCCATTTTACTTATAGAATATTTAATTTGTAGAAGCTGTATTAGGTAAAGGATAATACGATAAAAAACTGTATTTGAAACCTTCAAATGCTGGTAAAGCGGAGCAATGATCCATGGTCCTTCATAAACGTTTATAAAAGCTTATCCATAAATAGACGTCTTATTCACAATTTTCCGAACCTTTTTACAAAATATTATCCCCGCATTAGCACTTCATAATCAAATTGGCTATTCGCCAGCCCGAAGCATCATCACTCAAAAGGGTGCCGATTCAAAAAACCGTCACTCGCCGAATAAAAAAAGCCGGAAAACAATCGACTCAAATGGAACGATCAGCCAATTCGTTTAATCAAGCCCCCGAATGGAAACGTCAAAGCGATCGACTTAGTATTTTCGTCAAAAATCAGTTGTGTTGGATGAAACTCGAAAGGGCCCCGTAATAAATGGATACGGAGCTAAATTCGCTGAAACCCGCTCTGAAAGCTGCAGTGGGTTACGTAGAATAATTTATTAAAAGCCCGTTGGTGCTTTTGTTGAACGCCGTTCCGTAGGGTTGGCGCTAAGCAGAAATACGAGCGTGTATTTACTGCGAGCGTGTGTTTGTTGAGGAATATTCGTCACTAACTGACGTGAGTGCCTTTGTTTGTTTATTATATCCACACTGTTTGTAAACAGTCTCACTGCGGCTGCGGTGTGAACATCTTCTTAGAATGAAAAGGGTTTGTTGTGATATTATAAGTGTATGTTATTGTTAACAATGCTGACCAAGAACGTATTGATAGCAGTATGCTTTAATAACATTACTGAGAATCTTCTACATGTACTTTTTTTCTAGTCTTCATAATTAAATTAAGCTATAGTTAAGATATGTATATATGAACTGAGCCGTGAGTAAAAACACTGAATAGGTACTGTGAATCACTCTGGAATAAACTGAACTGAAGCAGTCTTAAAAATATTTATTTACTAGCTGACCCGGCGAACTTCATACCGCCTAACATCACTCAATTGTTTTGTCTTCCCGGAACCCCTCCACTAACAGTTAAACTTTATGGTATGGTATTTAAGTTCAAATTGACTTTTAAGTATTATCACGAATCTTTTGTTAGAAAAGTGTTGTTTTTAGACATTTTCGGCATATTTTTATGTTTTTCTCTTCGGAAGAACCGTCCTCGTACTTCAAGGTATATTATAAAAAAATAATTAGCGATATTGGTTCAGTTGCTCTCGAGATTTGCGCTTAGCAACACATTCAGCGATTCATTTTTATATTATAGATTATGACTGATCTAGTTCCTTACATTTCTACATACTACGATTAAATTCTGAAGACTACGAAATTTAAAAGAATGACATCTTGTGCATACAAAGATACATTCCTAAATTCAACGTCATCATCTCGAATATATCTTCATCAAAGCCTCGCTAATATTTGAAGACAGCTGCATATGTATGCATGTATGTCTAATTAGTCGTGAATTTAGCATGACGTCACAATATTACTGTTATGCAGAATTAATACGAGGCAGCCCTGTCACGTGCTACGGCGTGTCACACGCATCAATCATGTAGGGATGGCGGCTGTAGGCAGTTGGGCCGTGTCGTCACCTAATTGTTATACTAAAACTATTAATTACTTTGTAATAAGAATAATATCGGTCCTGTTTATAAACTGTCTAACTACTTGACATGACTCCTCTTCCCGTACTGCAAAGCCGCCTCTGTCAAATACGGGTTGACAGACTTCACATGTCCTTCCGAGGACATTGTGGAAACACTCGGATATGGCAGGTTTCTTTCACCCTTTCTTTACCTTACTATGAGTTACCATTTAAGAAGCGATAGCTGAGTGGAGAGACTGACAGACTGCTACGCAGAGGGTCTCCGGTTCGAATCCACGGCACGCACCGATGACTTTTCGGAGATAAGTGCGTATTAAATTGTTAATTATCGCTTGCTTATCGGTGAAGGAAAACATCGTGAGGAAACCTGCATGTCTGAAAGTTCTCCATAATGTTCTCGAAAGACATGTGAAGTCTGCCAACCCGCACTTGGCCAGCGTGGTGGACTATGGCCTTACCCTTCTCATTATGAGAAGAGGCCCGTGCCCAGCAGTGGGACAGTATAAAGGGCCGATGATGAGTTACCATTTAATGCGCACTTAACATGGAAAGCATTGTGACGTATGTCCGGTACTTACCGCGTTTGCGTCACAAGGTGGAGCTGTGGAGCACTATCCGAGACCGTCTCGGCTGTCCCAAATCAAAACAAAGTAAGGGACTTCGAAAAAATTTTACAGGAGGGCAAAAAAAGCTGATTTTATTATGCCTTACCAAACTATGAATCTACCGCTGAATATGATTCTTGGAGATGGTAGATAAGATAACTGTCTACATTTTTGCATACTAACACTTTAAAAATATAATTCAATGCACGTTGTATAACACTTACTATGTTTGGAATGGGATCCAACACTAACCATTACTCATGGAAACTAAACCAAAACACAGTTAGTAATAAAATATTATTAGATTTTGTTTTTTTTTTTTAACTTTTAGTAACGAGATTTAACCATGTTTATTATTCTAATTCTTAGACGGTGGAGTAATTTAATGTAAAAAGTTCCAAATTATAGTAGAAAACGAGGAATTAATAACAAAAACATAATTATGAACTCAAAATACGAAATTTGCTGTTTTCTCACTAATTTAAACCCTAATTCCTGGAGATAGAAATTCCGACGGGTGTGTGCTATACTGTGTAATTTTTAGATTTTATGGTCTTTTAGACATATTATTTCCCAAATCAAAAACCTTGCAAGTGGAAATTCCCAATCCAAAACAAAGTAAGTACGTGTGCCTTGCTATGTTTTGAACTTGTTATCAGCACTTACTAGGTTTAGTCTGTGCACTTACTAGGTTTCATGGTATCGCTATATTGGGAATGGAGGCCTTTATTGAAAAATGGGTTTTTGCCTATTGTGGACATTTACTGTGTTAAAAGCATGGTGTAAAAATCTTGATTTCGACAACAATGTCCCTTACTGTGTTTTGATTTGGGACAGCCGGTCTACTTAACAGGCTCTTATTCACTTTATAAGGCTATAGCTGCCTATTAATTTCTCTATAACTATGTATTAGCTTGAAAATTGCTTGACCTCATTGACGACTCTACAATTGGATCAAAACAGACCAACGAGACGTGTTATTTTTTTTATTTTGCAATATTAAACTTTAATGCAAACCATAAAGGTAAACTTTCCATTGCACAATGCGGCAACCCTGTCACGTATACGATGCGAATTGTCACGCGCATCAATCAGCAAGAAGAGCGGACGTGTCACTACAATATAGGTACACTAAAACTATTGCATTAATTACTATTGCATTCATTACTATTGCTATTATTTTAATTAAATTATACTGTTTTAGGACCTGACTGAGCTGTAAGTTCGTCGGGTCACCTACAAGCACAAAGTCTCTAGGTCGCAAGATTGGTGAACAAGTATGCACGGTTATCCTATTCTCCTCGCGATTTAGGCCCGTGGAGAGCCATCTATCGGAGTCTTTGAGTACTGAGTGAGAGAGATCTAGACCAATTTTGTCATTGGTTGTGAAAAATTACTACATTTTGATGATTTTTTTTGGCGAAGGCTGTTTATCCGACTACGGCGAAGCCAAAAGGAAGGTAATGTTTTTAAATAACTTGTTAGAGTATTCCGACATCCTCAGTTGCTAAACGCTTATTAGTCAACTAAAGACTCTAACCAGAAATATAGAAACACTAGAGGATGCCCGCGGTTACACCCGCGTTATTTAAGCCTACTGCTCCGCTCCCGCCGCTCATAGCGCGATGTTATATAACCTATAGCCTTACTCGATAAATGAGCTATCTAACACTGAAATAATTTTTCAAATCGGACCAGTAGTTCCTGAGATTAGCGCGTTCAACCAAACAAACAAACAAACTTTTCAGCTTTATATATTAGTATAGGAAGAATATATATTTTTTTAAAGTGACTTTTTCAAAGCACCATCAGTAAATGAGTCGAGTAGAAAACGCCCAACTCAGACAATGTTTCATACAAAACATATTTCTCATACAAGTACACGCAGCTCCATACATTTATCATACGTACTTGACACACATATGTCAGGTACTCCCACACAAAGCTATAGAAAATGTGACGAATGTTTTCCCGCTGTTATAGGGAGCCTAACTCGGTTTTCCAAACTCATACGATATTGCCTCAGCTTGCGCTTTATATTTTGCATTTTAATATCTTATAAATTAATTATTTGTGAACTCTATTTCAAAGGATAACAAAGATAGCAAATAAGCTACGAAGTCAGTCTGATGTTAAGTAGTCGTGATCTATGAATGTCAATAAACTTAAATTTCGCGTGCTTTGAACCTTAACCGAAGCGAGCTTCTACTGCAATCCAAACATTGTCTAGTTTCAAGATTTGTTTAACCTATCTAAATTATCTATGTAGGTACATTCAATTAAATCGGCGCTGGACCAGTTTGAAAAAATATCTTTGGCTCACTCGATCATAGAGTCGAGGCACACTAGAAACTGGTTTTGATACGATTGTCAATGTACGTGTAAAGTAGTACTGGACGCGACGATGTCTTGCTAAGCGATTCTCGCCCTTATGGTGGTTTAGCAGGAAGTTGTTCGACTGTACCTATTAAACGAAATGTTTAGACTGAAAAATCATCGCAGAGCCTAAATTACTGAAGCTATTCTATAAAGAAACATGAAGTTTGAAAAGTGGGTCTTCTTATGACGTAGGCATTAAGGAAGGCTTGTAAAATTTTTCAGCCTTAAACGGACATAATTGGGATCAGCGAAGGTCGAAGGCTTTTAAAATTTGTCACCCTCAGTGATCCTAGTTTCGGTCCCAATGTAATAGAGGGCGAGCCTATTGCCATCTACCGGGCACATTAAGCGAGCGATAATTAACATTTTAAATTTAATACACACATAACTTCGAAAAGTCAGAGGTGTGTGCCCGGGGTACCTGGGGATTGAACCCCATCGTCTTGGCAATCGGTTACGTACACCAAAGTACAATAAAATATATAATAATATAGGTACCTAAACATAAACGTCAGAACAAGTCAGTCTCCTTACAACGTTAATATCTCGCCTACACGATGAAACAAGAAGAATTACTTTAATATGACTAGCGCTGAGCCGAAACTAAGTCCTAAATCATGTTCCGAGCGCACATTAAACATTCGCCGGGACAAAAACAACCGCCATAAACATATTTTCTACTAATGTGCGCGCATGAAACCATGTATCCCTTTGTACTAGGTGATTCAAATTACTGCTCCCAAAGGAACGGTGTGATGTTATACTTTTTATGAATCTCAACTTTATATAGATACACTGGACAACGGCTAGCCGTTGTCCATTATTTTCATATTGTTACCTAAATTGGCGATTATTCAAACAATCTTTCAACCCCTATTTTAAACCCTCAGGATGGGAACATAAATATCATCATCATCCTCTTAGCGTTAGGTATCTCAGTTTCAATCTGGGGTCCGCTTACTAGTCTAACCGGATTTGGCTGAACTAGGTATTGCCTGTTGCATTTCTTCAAAATCTGTAGTGTTACTCGCAGAACAGCTTAGAACCGAGAGCTGTACATTTGTAAATATTTTATTTTGGACATACGATATTGTATTGATTGCCACGCTGATAATTATACTGCTAGTGGCCGGACAATTAAAATCTGCCTATTATTGTTATACATAATTCTCCTAAAACTTCTGAGATACAGACATAAAGGATATTCATGTAAAAATAAACACATTAAATAGAATTTCTTTTAAATAATTATTCGACGCAACCGGATGCATTCCTTCAAATCACACGTATAAAGCCGCGTTTTCACTAGGCAACATTTGGCGCGCGACACGTGACGCTCAACATGTAGGGCAACGCTGCACAACAGTGCGCGACGTCATTCTTACTGCCAGACCAATCCTAGCGAATGCTCAGCGATGTACCAAAAAATCAGTCCAACAAATGCAATAAAACACAGCATTACGGCAAAGACCAGACATACGCAAGGTATGTATATCTCAGTGAATATATCGTCGTGGCAATGTCCGCAAATTGCCGACGAAAAAAAATCCCGCACCATATGTTCCCTTAAGTATAAAAATGGCATTAAAAAATGTCCCTACACGCAACGTGTGCGATGTCTGGTGTTAGCACACGCGGACTGGTTAAAAAACCCATTTGTGTCTAGATTAAAAAACGGAATTTTAAAACTCCGGGATGGATTGTGTAGGTTGATCAACTTTTTTATGTATACAGTCGCAGCTTTATTTCATTTAGAAAAGGTTGGACGGACGCGCGAAATAAAAGACTCGTTTTAAATGGGAACTTATTTTGTTATGTACGACTATTTGCGCTTTGACAATCCTTTTTTAACGGCCTATGTCGTCGGTAATAAAGTTGAAATATTTTTTTCACTAAGCGCTAAAATGGTGTCAGTCAAATTCATCGTATTATGTCTGTTATGAGAGTAATTCCACACGCGTAAGACCTATTTGGGCGTGGCCAATAAATTACAAATATTTGAGCTACCTGATCAAGAGACAAAGTGTCGACATTATAGGTTCAGTTTAACGAGTCTGCTCTCTGTAAGAACAGAGTATAGTGTTTGATAATGACATTCTGTAAAGTGGGATAATTATTCGTAAGTTGAACATGGGATCTTCTCAAGTCACAGATATTCTTGGTGTGGTTCGCAAGTTGAATGGTTCTTAAAGTTAAAAATTGTAAGTAGGAATAACAAACTGGCATAGTTGAATGAAACCATTGACAAGAAGAAGAAGATTGGCATAGTAGATAGAAGGGACCCTTGCAGCGAAAATACTATCATACTTATGAAATATTAGGCTTTGACATCAACGCATCCAAATAAACATGCCAGACAAAATTCATAAAATTTTCAAGTATATTTCAACTCAAGACTCAATATAAACTAGTCGAAGTGCGGTATTTTCGCAGCACAATACACTTGCCCAACGTAATACACCACACGAGATAACGCTTCATACCCTGCTCGGGCAAAATTCACGCTCCAGCGAATTTCTGTGTTCAAATTCGGTATTTGCCCACTATTACATTCCGCCCCTCCTGTTATTTAAGCTCGCATTGTACGGCAGATTAAAATAAGTGCAAAACGTCCCGCACTACACTTAAAACGTTATTCTTTGCGCCAAATTACGGATTTTATACGTATTCTTGTTCATTTTTTCGTTGAATTTTACTTTTATATGTGCCTCCGGCTTTGTTATGAATGTTCCTCTTTTTAATTAAGGAGTTCCGCTGCTTTTCCGTAATGCGTTCTGTATGATAAACAGTTGGATCTTTTTGTACTTTTATGTGACTTGTTGATTTTGTCGTAGATATTCTTATGAATTACCTACTTATGTGGAAAGGTATTATCAAATAAATCCTATCATCTGCTTCTGCAAGCTATTTGACAGAGATTTTTAAGTTCTACATACATACATAGATAGTCTATAGTCACGCCTATATCCCCAAAGAGGTAAGCTGAGGTATATTGCTACACCCACTTTTCGCCAGATTTATTTCAGTCCCACGTAATAGGGCCGAGCCTATTGCCGTACCGTATTTTTGAGTTCAAATTATTTTGTAACATTTCAAGTTCTTTTTACACGACTGCCCAAAAAAAAGGAGTGTAATGTTTTGAGGATTCATGTATGTATGTGAGTTTCTTTATTCCACTATAACTTCTAAATGCCTGGACTGATTATGATGTATGGTGTATCATTAGAATCCTTACATCACCCCAAATAACACTGGATATATGTTTTTGAAAAAGTCAACAGGGCAGCCGTGTTTTTTAATTTTTTAATTAAACATTATAAGAAAATCATCAATCAATTACTGCATTGTCTCCTAACTGGTGAGTTGACATTATGATAGGAATGTCACTTAATTATATTATATTTGCTTCTGAAAATAAACCAACAATGTATCTTGGGGCGTGTAAGTTAAAATTCCAGTGCGCCGGCACTAACATTACGCCTTGATGCATTCTGCAGTTTTCATAGCCACATAAAAAGGAGGACGGTTGCCGATATTAAAATCTGATGCACCACGTCGTTCCAGATCGCTACGATATTACAACGTTCTCGCTACGTAACTACCGGACGTTTAGTCGAAAGAAAATATGGTCTGAGGTTACGTAAAAGATTGGAATAAAATGTACACTACATTTTAGGTGTTTTTTTAGTTATAATTTGTTAATTTTATATTGATTTGTCTATGAATATTTGACCATATAATTATATAGCAAAGTAGAGTTTGCTAGAACCGCGGAAATGATACATGCAGCTTAAGATCGTACTATAGGTATGAGTCTTCGGGAAGGCCTATATTCAACAGTGACTCAGTGACATTAATCTTTTGACTGATATGATAATTATGATGAATATTTGAGACTGTGTGGATAGTCTGTCAGGTCAACAAAACTATAGCTTTGCCTAGCTAACTGCTTGCGGTTATGTAGTCTTCCCCAGATACCAGTACAAAAAAAATAATTTTAGTTCAAGGAGATGAATTTAGGTAAGTTTTTTAATAGTAATATCATTTATTTCTTATTATATGGTACTTTATGGTCTTACATGTATTCTGAAAATCACATACACTACCATTACTGGTGTAGAAATATTTAAATCAAGCATGCAAACTTTATTAAACAAATACACAATTCATGTCGTTATATTAAAATCGCATAATTCTATTTATTAGGCACTAATACCATAAAATACAATAAAAAATGGAATTTGATAGTAGATACAATGCAATTTCGTCATCACTAGGTACATAGTATACAACAAAGTCTGTCTTCTGTTTGTCCGTCCCTATGTATGCTTAAATCTTAAAAACTATGCAACGGATTTTAATGCGGTTTTTTTAATAGATAGAATGATTCAAGAGGAAGGTTTATATGTATAATTGATGCGGACGAAGGCGCTGGCGTCGCGTCGTCTAGTTCTAGATATTTCATTATGCAGCTGAAGGTACATTGTTGCAACTGTGTAGTAAATTCATACGAGGAAGCGAGTACATACATTGTAGCCATACACGTTGTTGTAAATTACAATATAGTTTATTTTGTGAACTATGAAATTCATACTCATATATTGTGAAACAGCACGCCGTGGTAATCTAAAATGCACAATAAAAGTAAAGGTAAATAATCATAATTTCTTTCTCAATATCAACATATTGGGACGCTTTACAATTCACGACGCGGAGTCACTTCTAAAAGTATACCTAACCCATACCTAACCACTAAACTATATCACTTATTAAAATCAGAATAAAAACTACCTTACATAATTATGCTCAGTCTACTTCAGTATAATAACAAGGCTAAGCACGTCACATATTATCACAATTGCCACAGAAAATATCTCCTAAAATTACTGCAAAGTAGTCCTCATTTTTCGCCCAACATTTACCCCATACGTACCTTCAGGCAGCTAGCGTTAAAACTACTCTCTGGTGCTCAACTTCAAGCATCATTACACCGACGTACGTCTTTAGAATGAGTCCTCCCCCTCACCCCTTCTCTCGTTACGTTTAAATCGTTTAACTTTCAAGATTAAGGAACAGTTATCAGTATTTCTTGAGGACACTACACCCATGGGACGTGCGCCATTGCGGTTGAAGAAGAATTTGAGAGACTGTTTAAACTGTTCTTGTTTTTGTCTACGATAGTTGATGAAAGGATTGTTGTGGCCTGTGAAGCATTTCGGAATTACTTTCAAGTGATATCAGTTTGCGGGGGCTGTGTTTATTTTGGTAACTTGCCTACTGCTATAAAAGCAGTTTTGGCAGTCCTTATGTCACCAAGCATTTGTGTTAACATAAAGGTGCCAAATTAGAGTAACGACTAATATGATAAGGTAGTGAATGGATATACAGACAATCTGTCTACATTTGTAGGTATGTCGAGCAAAAATAACAAGCATTAACATCGTTTGGTTGGAAATCTAAGCTGAAATATACACTGTAGTGTTTTGGCCTACATCGCCAAACATTAAACATATAATATATGTATGGTATGATCTCAAATTAGTTCTTCTAGCTTTGAGTACTATAAGGTTACCTTCGTTGTATGTATGTAGGTTTAATATTATATAACCAAATTGCAGCGATAGCCTAGTGGAGAGACCGACAGACTGCAACGCAGAGGGTCCGAGTTCGAATCCACGGCACGCACCAATGACTTTTCGGAGTTATGTGCGTATTAAATTGTTAATTATCGCTTGCCAAACGGTGAAGGAAAACATCGTGAGGAAACCTGCATGTCTGAGAGTTCTCCATAATGTTCTCGAAAGACATGTGAAGTCTGCCAACCCGCACTAGGCCAGCGTGGTGGACTATGGACGTGGTGGACTATATACTACTTACCCTTCTCATAGTGAGAAGAGGCCCGTGCCCAGCAGTGGGACAGTTTATATACAGGGCTGATGATGATGAACCAAATTGTGGTCTTTCAACAATCTATGCAAACCTTCCAAGATTTTTCCATAATATTATTTAAAAGGACCTTTCAAAGCCAAATACCTCTCTCATAAACATATGCGTACAAGCGCCATGTTAACGTGATCTTAATACGACGTTTATAAGAATATAAGTGGATCATTTATCATTCAGGCTGAAAGATTGTAGCGCGTTGCTGACATGTAACCTGTATCGTTTCTGAAGGTATTCACTGAGAAATGAGCTTCTTTCAGCACTGAAATTACATGAACGACGATCATTGAGCAAGGATGTGGGAAGGTGAACTGTGCGTAACTTTCTTCTAAAATGTTTAGTAACGCCTTTTTTGATAGGACCGAGGTTCACCTACTATATTTAGTGAACTAATTTGGTCTGCTGCGATTTAGAGTAATCTGTATTTTATTTATTTTACAGTAGCACTCTAACGACCTATTGACAATTATATGTTTAAAAAAAATAACCAGACTTATAGAGTAGAGTAACAAAGCTTCTTATACATAGGTGTGCACGGCACTTCCATATTTCTAATGTTACTAAGTTAGCTAACTACATATGAAGTTGGACAACAAAAAAGTATGTCAAATAACACTAAAGTAAATGAAATTAAATGTCGAAGATATATGTTTTTCAACGGTTTTTTAATAACGTAATCATATAATTTATACCCAAATAAGCAAGCTAAAATATAATTAAAATGAGAACGGACGAGCGCACATCGTACCAAATCTAAAAAAATCAACATAAACTAGCAAAAAATACAAAATTTTGTCGAACGAAATGAAACAGGCGGCAGCTCAAATCGTGGCGACCGCATGACATGACGTATTGCGACCGGCCCGTTGATTGACGGTCACTATTGGACTTTTTGCTGCGACTGTAGCAGACGTACAAATGGTATTCCAAGTGAAACCGGACCGCGGTTACCCTGGAAAATGGGAAATATGGAAATCTCCGCTTTGGCTTCGATTGGAATTTAATTTTGTTTCGTCTTTTTTTGTCTACGTGACATTCAGATTTGGTTTGTGCAGTTATGTTCTCAAAAATATGCAAATTTATTTGGAAAAGCTAACACAATAAAAACTCGCTGAATCTGGTACCTATTGTTTAAACTAATCTATTGCAATTTGCTATACTTACATCCATCGCTATGTACACGTACTAAATTAGATTTTAAAACAGTCCAGTTAATGCATGATTGCCATTTTACTTATAGAATATTTAATTTGTAGAAGCTGTATTAGGTAAAGGATAATACGATAAAAAACTGTATTTGAAACCTTCAAAGGCTGGTAAAGCGGAGCAATGATCCATGGTCCTTCATAAACGTTTATAAAAGCTTATCCATAAATAGACGTCTTATTCACAATTTTCCGAACCTTTTTACAAAATATTATCCCCGCATTAGCACTTCATAATCAAATTGGCTATTCGCCAGCCCGAAGCATCATCACTCAAAAGGGTGCCGATTCAAAAAACCGTCACTCGCCGAATAAAAAAAGCCGGAAAACAATCGACTCAAATGGAACGATCAGCCAATTCGTTTAATCAAGCCCCCGAATGGAAACGTCAAAGCGATCGACTTAGTATTTTCGTCAAAAATCAGTTGTGTTGGATGAAACTCGAAAGGGCCCCGTAATAAATGGATACGGAGCTAAATTCGCTGAAACCCGCTCTGAAAGCTGCAGTGGGTTACGTAGAATAATTTATTAAAAGCCCGTTGGTGCTTTTGTTGAACGCCGTTCCGTAGGGTTGGCGCTAAGCAGAAATACGAGCGTGTATTTACTGCGAGCGTGTGTTTGTTGAGGAATATTCGTCACTAACTGACGTGAGTGCCTTTGTTTGTTTATTATATCCACACTGTTTGTAAACAGTCTCACTGCGGCTGCGGTGTGAACATCTTCTTAGAATGAAAAGGGTTTGTTGTGATATTATAAGTGTATGTTATTGTTAACAATGCTGACCAAGAACGTATTGATAGCAGTATGCTTTAATAACATTACTGAGAATCTTCTACATGTACTTTTTTTCTAGTCTTCATAATTAAATTAAGCTATAGTTAAGATATGTATATATGAACTGAGCCGTGAGTAAAAACACTGAATAGGTACTGTGAATCACTCTGGAATAAACTGAACTGAAGCAGTCTTAAAAATATTTATTTACTAGCTGACCCGGCGAACTTCATACCGCCTAACATCACTCAATTGTTTTGTCTTCCCGGAACCCCTCCACTAACAGTTAAACTTTATGGTATGGTATTTAAGTTCAAATTGACTTTTAAGTATTATCACGAATCTTTTGTTAGAAAAGTGTTGTTTTTAGACATTTTCGGCATATTTTTATGTTTTTCTCTTCGGAAGAACCGTCCTCGTACTTCAAGGTATATTATAAAAAAATAATTAGCGATATTGGTTCAGTTGCTCTCGAGATTTGCGCTTAGCAACACATTCAGCGATTCATTTTTATATTATAGATTATGACTGATCTAGTTCCTTACATTTCTACATACTACGATTAAATTCTGAAGACTACGAAATTTAAAAGAATGACATCTTGTGCATACAAAGATACATTCCTAAATTCAACGTCATCATCTCGAATATATCTTCATCAAAGCCTCGCTAATATTTGAAGACAGCTGCATATGTATGCATGTATGTCTAATTAGTCGTGAATTTAGCATGACGTCACAATATTACTGTTATGCAGAATTAATACGAGGCAGCCCTGTCACGTGCTACGGCGTGTCACACGCATCAATCATGTAGGGATGGCGGCTGTAGGCAGTTGGGCCGTGTCGTCACCTAATTGTTATACTAAAACTATTAATTACTTTGTAATAAGAATAATATCGGTCCTGTTTATAAACTGTCTAACTACTTGACATGACTCCTCTTCCCGTACTGCAAAGCCGCCTCTGTCAAATACGGGTTGACAGACTTCACATGTCCTTCCGAGGACATTGTGGAAACACTCGGATATGGCAGGTTTCTTTCACCCTTTCTTTACCTTACTATGAGTTACCATTTAAGAAGCGATAGCTGAGTGGAGAGACTGACAGACTGCTACGCAGAGGGTCTCCGGTTCGAATCCACGGCACGCACCGATGACTTTTCGGAGATAAGTGCGTATTAAATTGTTAATTATCGCTTGCTTATCGGTGAAGGAAAACATCGTGAGGAAACCTGCATGTCTGAAAGTTCTCCATAATGTTCTCGAAAGACATGTGAAGTCTGCCAACCCGCACTTGGCCAGCGTGGTGGACTATGGCCTTACCCTTCTCATTATGAGAAGAGGCCCGTGCCCAGCAGTGGGACAGTATAAAGGGCCGATGATGAGTTACCATTTAATGCGCACTTAACATGGAAAGCATTGTGACGTATGTCCGGTACTTACCGCGTTTGCGTCACAAGGTGGAGCTGTGGAGCACTATCCGAGACCGTCTCGGCTGTCCCAAATCAAAACAAAGTAAGGGACTTCGAAAAAATTTTACAGGAGGGCAAAAAAAGCTGATTTTATTATGCCTTACCAAACTATGAATCTACCGCTGAATATGATTCTTGGAGATGGTAGATAAGATAACTGTCTACATTTTTGCATACTAACACTTTAAAAATATAATTCAATGCACGTTGTATAACACTTACTATGTTTGGAATGGGATCCAACACTAACCATTACTCATGGAAACTAAACCAAAACACAGTTAGTAATAAAATATTATTAGATTTTGTTTTTTTTTTTTAACTTTTAGTAACGAGATTTAACCATGTTTATTATTCTAATTCTTAGACGGTGGAGTAATTTAATGTAAAAAGTTCCAAATTATAGTAGAAAACGAGGAATTAATAACAAAAACATAATTATGAACTCAAAATACGAAATTTGCTGTTTTCTCACTAATTTAAACCCTAATTCCTGGAGATAGAAATTCCGACGGGTGTGTGCTATACTGTGTAATTTTTAGATTTTATGGTCTTTTAGACATATTATTTCCCAAATCAAAAACCTTGCAAGTGGAAATTCCCAATCCAAAACAAAGTAAGTACGTGTGCCTTGCTATGTTTTGAACTTGTTATCAGCACTTACTAGGTTTAGTCTGTGCACTTACTAGGTTTCATGGTATCGCTATATTGGGAATGGAGGCCTTTATTGAAAAATGGGTTTTTGCCTATTGTGGACATTTACTGTGTTAAAAGCATGGTGTAAAAATCTTGATTTCGACAACAATGTCCCTTACTGTGTTTTGATTTGGGACAGCCGGTCTACTTAACAGGCTCTTATTCACTTTATAAGGCTATAGCTGCCTATTAATTTCTCTATAACTATGTATTAGCTTGAAAATTGCTTGACCTCATTGACGACTCTACAATTGGATCAAAACAGACCAACGAGACGTGTTATTTTTTTTATTTTGCAATATTAAACTTTAATGCAAACCATAAAGGTAAACTTTCCATTGCACAATGCGGCAACCCTGTCACGTATACGATGCGAATTGTCACGCGCATCAATCAGCAAGAAGAGCGGACGTGTCACTACAATATAGGTACACTAAAACTATTGCATTAATTACTATTGCATTCATTACTATTGCTATTATTTTAATTAAATTATACTGTTTTAGGACCTGACTGAGCTGTAAGTTCGTCGGGTCACCTACAAGCACAAAGTCTCTAGGTCGCAAGATTGGTGAACAAGTATGCACGGTTATCCTATTCTCCTCGCGATTTAGGCCCGTGGAGAGCCATCTATCGGAGTCTTTGAGTACTGAGTGAGAGAGATCTAGACCAATTTTGTCATTGGTTGTGAAAAATTACTACATTTTGATGATTTTTTTTGGCGAAGGCTGTTTATCCGACTACGGCGAAGCCAAAAGGAAGGTAATGTTTTTAAATAACTTGTTAGAGTATTCCGACATCCTCAGTTGCTAAACGCTTATTAGTCAACTAAAGACTCTAACCAGAAATATAGAAACACTAGAGGATGCCCGCGGTTACACCCGCGTTATTTAAGCCTACTGCTCCGCTCCCGCCGCTCATAGCGCGATGTTATATAACCTATAGCCTTACTCGATAAATGAGCTATCTAACACTGAAATAATTTTTCAAATCGGACCAGTAGTTCCTGAGATTAGCGCGTTCAACCAAACAAACAAACAAACTTTTCAGCTTTATATATTAGTATAGGAAGAATATATATTTTTTTAAAGTGACTTTTTCAAAGCACCATCAGTAAATGAGTCGAGTAGAAAACGCCCAACTCAGACAATGTTTCATACAAAACATATTTCTCATACAAGTACACGCAGCTCCATACATTTATCATACGTACTTGACACACATATGTCAGGTACTCCCACACAAAGCTATAGAAAATGTGACGAATGTTTTCCCGCTGTTATAGGGAGCCTAACTCGGTTTTCCAAACTCATACGATATTGCCTCAGCTTGCGCTTTATATTTTGCATTTTAATATCTTATAAATTAATTATTTGTGAACTCTATTTCAAAGGATAACAAAGATAGCAAATAAGCTACGAAGTCAGTCTGATGTTAAGTAGTCGTGATCTATGAATGTCAATAAACTTAAATTTCGCGTGCTTTGAACCTTAACCGAAGCGAGCTTCTACTGCAATCCAAACATTGTCTGGTTTCAAGATTTGTTTAACCTATCTAAATTATCTATGTAGGTACATTCAATTAAATCGGCGCTGGACCAGTTTGAAAAAATATCTTTGGCTCACTCGATCATAGAGTCGAGGCACACTAGAAACTGGTTTTGATACGATTGTCAATGTACGTGTAAAGTAGTACTGGACGCGACGATGTCTTGCTAAGCGATTCTCGCCCTTATGGTGGTTTAGCAGGAAGTTGTTCGACTGTACCTATTAAACGAAATGTTTAGACTGAAAAATCATCGCAGAGCCTAAATTACTGAAGCTATTCTATAAAGAAACATGAAGTTTGAAAAGTGGGTCTTCTTATGACGTAGGCATTAAGGAAGGCTTGTAAAATTTTTCAGCCTTAAACGGACATAATTGGGATCAGCGAAGGTCGAAGGCTTTTAAAATTTGTCACCCTCAGTGATCCTAGTTTCGGTCCCAATGTAATAGAGGGCGAGCCTATTGCCATCTACCGGGCACATTAAGCGAGCGATAATTAACATTTTAAATTTAATACACACATAACTTCGAAAAGTCAGAGGTGTGTGCCCGGGGTACCTGGGGATTGAACCCCATCGTCTTGGCAATCGGTTACGTACACCAAAGTACAATAAAATATATAATAATATAGGTACCTAAACATAAACGTCAGAACAAGTCAGTCTCCTTACAACGTTAATATCTCGCCTACACGATGAAACAAGAAGAATTACTTTAATATGACTAGCGCTGAGCCGAAACTAAGTCCTAAATCATGTTCCGAGCGCACATTAAACATTCGCCGGGACAAAAACAACCGCCATAAACATATTTTCTACTAATGTGCGCGCATGAAACCATGTATCCCTTTGTACTAGGTGATTCAAATTACTGCTCCCAAAGGAACGGTGTGATGTTATACTTTTTATGAATCTCAACTTTATATAGATACACTGGACAACGGCTAGCCGTTGTCCATTATTTTCATATTGTTACCTAAATTGGCGATTATTCAAACAATCTTTCAACCCCTATTTTAAACCCTCAGGATGGGAACATAAATATCATCATCATCCTCTTAGCGTTAGGTATCTCAGTTTCAATCTGGGGTCCGCTTACTAGTCTAACCGGATTTGGCTGAACTAGGTATTGCCTGTTGCATTTCTTCAAAATCTGTAGTGTTACTCGCAGAACAGCTTAGAACCGAGAGCTGTACATTTGTAAATATTTTATTTTGGACATACGATATTGTATTGATTGCCACGCTGATAATTATACTGCTAGTGGCCGGACAATTAAAATCTGCCTATTATTGTTATACATAATTCTCCTAAAACTTCTGAGATACAGACATAAAGGATATTCATGTAAAAATAAACACATTAAATAGAATTTCTTTTAAATAATTATTCGACGCAACCGGATGCATTCCTTCAAATCACACGTATAAAGCCGCGTTTTCACTAGGCAACATTTGGCGCGCGACACGTGACGCTCAACATGTAGGGCAACGCTGCACAACAGTGCGCGACGTCATTCTTACTGCCAGACCAATCCTAGCGAATGCTCAGCGATGTACCAAAAAATCAGTCCAACAAATGCAATAAAACACAGCATTACGGCAAAGACCAGACATACGCAAGGTATGTATATCTCAGTGAATATATCGTCGTGGCAATGTCCGCAAATTGCCGACGAAAAAAAATCCCGCACCATATGTTCCCTTAAGTATAAAAATGGCATTAAAAAATGTCCCTACACGCAACGTGTGCGATGTCTGGTGTTAGCACACGCGGACTGGTTAAAAAACCCATTTGTGTCTAGATTAAAAAACGGAATTTTAAAACTCCGGGATGGATTGTGTAGGTTGATCAACTTTTTTATGTATACAGTCGCAGCTTTATTTCATTTAGAAAAGGTTGGACGGACGCGCGAAATAAAAGACTCGTTTTAAATGGGAACTTATTTTGTTATGTACGACTATTTGCGCTTTGACAATCCTTTTTTAACGGCCTATGTCGTCGGTAATAAAGTTGAAATATTTTTTTCACTAAGCGCTAAAATGGTGTCAGTCAAATTCATCGTATTATGTCTGTTATGAGAGTAATTCCACACGCGTAAGACCTATTTGGGCGTGGCCAATAAATTACAAATATTTGAGCTACCTGATCAAGAGACAAAGTGTCGACATTATAGGTTCAGTTTAACGAGTCTGCTCTCTGTAAGAACAGAGTATAGTGTTTGATAATGACATTCTGTAAAGTGGGATAATTATTCGTAAGTTGAACATGGGATCTTCTCAAGTCACAGATATTCTTGGTGTGGTTCGCAAGTTGAATGGTTCTTAAAGTTAAAAATTGTAAGTAGGAATAACAAACTGGCATAGTTGAATGAAACCATTGACAAGAAGAAGAAGATTGGCATAGTAGATAGAAGGGACCCTTGCAGCGAAAATACTATCATACTTATGAAATATTAGGCTTTGACATCAACGCATCCAAATAAACATGCCAGACAAAATTCATAAAATTTTCAAGTATATTTCAACTCAAGACTCAATATAAACTAGTCGAAGTGCGGTATTTTCGCAGCACAATACACTTGCCCAACGTAATACACCACACGAGATAACGCTTCATACCCTGCTCGGGCAAAATTCACGCTCCAGCGAATTTCTGTGTTCAAATTCGGTATTTGCCCACTATTACATTCCGCCCCTCCTGTTATTTAAGCTCGCATTGTACGGCAGATTAAAATAAGTGCAAAACGTCCCGCACTACACTTAAAACGTTATTCTTTGCGCCAAATTACGGATTTTATACGTATTCTTGTTCATTTTTTCGTTGAATTTTACTTTTATATGTGCCTCCGGCTTTGTTATGAATGTTCCTCTTTTTAATTAAGGAGTTCCGCTGCTTTTCCGTAATGCGTTCTGTATGATAAACAGTTGGATCTTTTTGTACTTTTATGTGACTTGTTGATTTTGTCGTAGATATTCTTATGAATTACCTACTTATGTGGAAAGGTATTATCAAATAAATCCTATCATCTGCTTCTGCAAGCTATTTGACAGAGATTTTTAAGTTCTACATACATACATAGATAGTCTATAGTCACGCCTATATCCCCAAAGAGGTAAGCTGAGGTATATTGCTACACCCACTTTTCGCCAGATTTATTTCAGTCCCACGTAATAGGGCCGAGCCTATTGCCGTACCGTATTTTTGAGTTCAAATTATTTTGTAACATTTCAAGTTCTTTTTACACGACTGCCCAAAAAAAAGGAGTGTAATGTTTTGAGGATTCATGTATGTATGTGAGTTTCTTTATTCCACTATAACTTCTAAATGCCTGGACTGATTATGATGTATGGTGTATCATTAGAATCCTTACATCACCCCAAATAACACTGGATATATGTTTTTGAAAAAGTCAACAGGGCAGCCGTGTTTTTTAATTTTTTAATTAAACATTATAAGAAAATCATCAATCAATTACTGCATTGTCTCCTAACTGGTGAGTTGACATTATGATAGGAATGTCACTTAATTATATTATATTTGCTTCTGAAAATAAACCAACAATGTATCTTGGGGCGTGTAAGTTAAAATTCCAGTGCGCCGGCACTAACATTACGCCTTGATGCATTCTGCAGTTTTCATAGCCACATAAAAAGGAGGACGGTTGCCGATATTAAAATCTGATGCACCACGTCGTTCCAGATCGCTACGATATTACAACGTTCTCGCTACGTAACTACCGGACGTTTAGTCGAAAGAAAATATGGTCTGAGGTTACGTAAAAGATTGGAATAAAATGTACACTACATTTTAGGTGTTTTTTTAGTTATAATTTGTTAATTTTATATTGATTTGTCTATGAATATTTGACCATATAATTATATAGCAAAGTAGAGTTTGCTAGAACCGCGGAAATGATACATGCAGCTTAAGATCGTACTATAGGTATGAGTCTTCGGGAAGGCCTATATTCAACAGTAACTCAGTGACATTAATCTTTTGACTGATATGATAATTATGATGAATATTTGAGACTGTGTGGATAGTCTGTCAGGTCAACAAAACTATAGCTTTGCCTAGCTAACTGCTTGCGGTTATGTAGTCTTCCCCAGATACCAGTACAAAAAAAATAATTTTAGTTCAAGGAGATGAATTTAGGTAAGTTTTTTAATAGTAATATAATTTATTTCTTATTATATGGTACTTTATGGTCTTACATGTATTCTGAAAATCACATACACTACCATTACTGGTGTAGAAATATTTAAATCAAGCATGCAAACTTTATTAAACAAATACACAATTCATGTCGTTATATTAAAATCGCATAATTCTATTTATTAGGCACTAATACCATAAAATACAATAAAAAATGGAATTTGATAGTAGATACAATGCAATTTCGTCATCACTAGGTACATAGTATACAACAAAGTCTGTCTTCTGTTTGTCCGTCCCTATGTATGCTTAAATCTTAAAAACTATGCAACGGATTTTAATGCGGTTTTTTTAATAGATAGAATGATTCAAGAGGAAGGTTTATATGTATAATTGATGCGGACGAAGGCGCTGGCGTCGCGTCGTCTAGTTCTAGATATTTCATTATGCAGCTGAAGGTACATTGTTGCAACTGTGTAGTAAATTCATACGAGGAAGCGAGTACATACATTGTAGCCATACACGTTGTTGTAAATTACAATATAGTTTATTTTGTGAACTATGAAATTCATACTCATATATTGTGAAACAGCACGCCGTGGTAATCTAAAATGCACAATAAAAGTAAAGGTAAATAATCATAATTTCTTTCTCAATATCAACATATTGGGACGCTTTACAATTCACGACGCGGAGTCACTTCTAAAAGTATACCTAACCCATACCTAACCACTAAACTATATCACTTATTAAAATCAGAATAAAAACTACCTTACATAATTATGCTCAGTCTACTTCAGTATAATAACAAGGCTAAGCACGTCACATATTATCACAATTGCCACAGAAAATATCTCCTAAAATTACTGCAAAGTAGTCCTCATTTTTCGCCCAACATTTACCCCATACGTACCTTCAGGCAGCTAGCGTTAAAACTACTCTCTGGTGCTCAACTTCAAGCATCATTACACCGACGTACGTCTTTAGAATGAGTCCTCCCCCTCACCCCTTCTCTCGTTACGTTTAAATCGTTTAACTTTCAAGATTAAGGAACAGTTATCAGTATTTCTTGAGGACACTACACCCATGGGACGTGCGCCATTGCGGTTGAAGAAGAATTTGAGAGACTGTTTAAACTGTTCTTGTTTTTGTCTACGATAGTTGATGAAAGGATTGTTGTGGCCTGTGAAGCATTTCGGAATTACTTTCAAGTGATATCAGTTTGCGGGGGCTGTGTTTATTTTGGTAACTTGCCTACTGCTATAAAAGCAGTTTTGGCAGTCCTTATGTCACCAAGCATTTGTGTTAACATAAAGGTGCCAAATTAGAGTAACGACTAATATGATAAGGTAGTGAATGGATATACAGACAATCTGTCTACATTTGTAGGTATGTCGAGCAAAAATAACAAGCATTAACATCGTTTGGTTGGAAATCTAAGCTGAAATATACACTGTAGTGTTTTGGCCTACATCGCCAAACATTAAACATATAATATATGTATGGTATGATCTCAAATTAGTTCTTCTAGCTTTGAGTACTATAAGGTTACCTTCGTTGTATGTATGTAGGTTTAATATTATATAACCAAATTGCAGCGATAGCCTAGTGGAGAGACCGACAGACTGCAACGCAGAGGGTCCGAGTTCGAATCCACGGCACGCACCAATGACTTTTCGGAGTTATGTGCGTATTAAATTGTTAATTATCGCTTGCCAAACGGTGAAGGAAAACATCGTGAGGAAACCTGCATGTCTGAGAGTTCTCCATAATGTTCTCGAAAGACATGTGAAGTCTGCCAACCCGCACTAGGCCAGCGTGGTGGACTATGGACGTGGTGGACTATATACTACTTACCCTTCTCATAGTGAGAAGAGGCCCGTGCCCAGCAGTGGGACAGTTTATATACAGGGCTGATGATGATGAACCAAATTGTGGTCTTTCAACAATCTATGCAAACCTTCCAAGATTTTTCCATAATATTATTTAAAAGGACCTTTCAAAGCCAAATACCTCTCTCATAAACATATGCGTACAAGCGCCATGTTAACGTGATCTTAATACGACGTTTATAAGAATATAAGTGGATCATTTATCATTCAGGCTGAAAGATTGTAGCGCGTTGCTGACATGTAACCTGTATCGTTTCTGAAGGTATTCACTGAGAAATGAGCTTCTTTCAGCACTGAAATTACATGAACGACGATCATTGAGCAAGGATGTGGGAAGGTGAACTGTGCGTAACTTTCTTCTAAAATGTTTAGTAACGCCTTTTTTGATAGGACCGAGGTTCACCTACTATATTTAGTGAACTAATTTGGTCTGCTGCGATTTAGAGTAATCTGTATTTTATTTATTTTACAGTAGCACTCTAACGACCTATTGACAATTATATGTTTAAAAAAAATAACCAGACTTATAGAGTAGAGTAACAAAGCTTCTTATACATAGGTGTGCACGGCACTTCCATATTTCTAATGTTACTAAGTTAGCTAACTACATATGAAGTTGGACAACAAAAAAGTATGTCAAATAACACTAAAGTAAATGAAATTAAATGTCGAAGATATATGTTTTTCAACGGTTTTTTAATAACGTAATCATATAATTTATACCCAAATAAGCAAGCTAAAATATAATTAAAATGAGAACGGACGAGCGCACATCGTACCAAATCTAAAAAAATCAACATAAACTAGCAAAAAATACAAAATTTTGTCGAACGAAATGAAACAGGCGGCAGCTCAAATCGTGGCGACCGCATGACATGACGTATTGCGACCGGCCCGTTGATTGACGGTCACTATTGGACTTTTTGCTGCGACTGTAGCAGACGTACAAATGGTATTCCAAGTGAAACCGGACCGCGGTTACCCTGGAAAATGGGAAATATGGAAATCTCCGCTTTGGCTTCGATTGGAATTTAATTTTGTTTCGTCTTTTTTTGTCTACGTGACATTCAGATTTGGTTTGTGCAGTTATGTTCTCAAAAATATGCAAATTTATTTGGAAAAGCTAACACAATAAAAACTCGCTGAATCTGGTACCTATTGTTTAAACTAATCTATTGCAATTTGCTATACTTACATCCATCGCTATGTACACGTACTAAATTAGATTTTAAAACAGTCCAGTTAATGCATGATTGCCATTTTACTTATAGAATATTTAATTTGTAGAAGCTGTATTAGGTAAAGGATAATACGATAAAAAACTGTATTTGAAACCTTCAAAGGCTGGTAAAGCGGAGCAATGAACCATGGTCCTTCATAAACGTTTATAAAAGCTTATCCATAAATAGACGTCTTATTCACAATTTTCCGAACCTTTTTACAAAATATTATCCCCGCATTAGCACTTCATAATCAAATTGGCTATTCGCCAGCCCGAAGCATCATCACTCAAAAGGGTGCCGATTCAAAAAACCGTCACTCGCCGAATAAAAAAAGCCGGAAAACAATCGACTCAAATGGAACGATCAGCCAATTCGTTTAATCAAGCCCCCGAATGGAAACGTCAAAGCGATCGACTTAGTATTTTCGTCAAAAATCAGTTGTGTTGGATGAAACTCGAAAGGGCCCCGTAATAAATGGATACGGAGCTAAATTCGCTGAAACCCGCTCTGAAAGCTGCAGTGGGTTACGTAGAATAATTTATTAAAAGCCCGTTGGTGCTTTTGTTGAACGCCGTTCCGTAGGGTTGGCGCTAAGCAGAAATACGAGCGTGTATTTACTGCGAGCGTGTGTTTGTTGAGGAATATTCGTCACTAACTGACGTGAGTGCCTTTGTTTGTTTATTATATCCACACTGTTTGTAAACAGTCTCACTGCGGCTGCGGTGTGAACATCTTCTTAGAATGAAAAGGGTTTGTTGTGATATTATAAGTGTATGTTATTGTTAACAATGCTGACCAAGAACGTATTGATAGCAGTATGCTTTAATAACATTACTGAGAATCTTCTACATGTACTTTTTTTCTAGTCTTCATAATTAAATTAAGCTATAGTTAAGATATGTATATATGAACTGAGCCGTGAGTAAAAACACTGAATAGGTACTGTGAATCACTCTGGAATAAACTGAACTGAAGCAGTCTTAAAAATATTTATTTACTAGCTGACCCGGCGAACTTCATACCGCCTAACATCACTCAATTGTTTTGTCTTCCCGGAACCCCTCCACTAACAGTTAAACTTTATGGTATGGTATTTAAGTTCAAATTGACTTTTAAGTATTATCACGAATCTTTTGTTAGAAAAGTGTTGTTTTTAGACATTTTCGGCATATTTTTATGTTTTTCTCTTCGGAAGAACCGTCCTCGTACTTCAAGGTATATTATAAAAAAATAATTAGCGATATTGGTTCAGTTGCTCTCGAGATTTGCGCTTAGCAACACATTCAGCGATTCATTTTTATATTATAGATTATGACTGATCTAGTTCCTTACATTTCTACATACTACGATTAAATTCTGAAGACTACGAAATTTAAAAGAATGACATCTTGTGCATACAAAGATACATTCCTAAATTCAACGTCATCATCTCGAATATATCTTCATCAAAGCCTCGCTAATATTTGAAGACAGCTGCATATGTATGCATGTATGTCTAATTAGTCGTGAATTTAGCATGACGTCACAATATTACTGTTATGCAGAATTAATACGAGGCAGCCCTGTCACGTGCTACGGCGTGTCACACGCATCAATCATGTAGGGATGGCGGCTGTAGGCAGTTGGGCCGTGTCGTCACCTAATTGTTATACTAAAACTATTAATTACTTTGTAATAAGAATAATATCGGTCCTGTTTATAAACTGTCTAACTACTTGACATGACTCCTCTTCCCGTACTGCAAAGCCGCCTCTGTCAAATACGGGTTGACAGACTTCACATGTCCTTCCGAGGACATTGTGGAAACACTCGGATATGGCAGGTTTCTTTCACCCTTTCTTTACCTTACTATGAGTTACCATTTAAGAAGCGATAGCTGAGTGGAGAGACTGACAGACTGCTACGCAGAGGGTCTCCGGTTCGAATCCACGGCACGCACCGATGACTTTTCGGAGATAAGTGCGTATTAAATTGTTAATTATCGCTTGCTTATCGGTGAAGGAAAACATCGTGAGGAAACCTGCATGTCTGAAAGTTCTCCATAATGTTCTCGAAAGACATGTGAAGTCTGCCAACCCGCACTTGGCCAGCGTGGTGGACTATGGCCTTACCCTTCTCATTATGAGAAGAGGCCCGTGCCCAGCAGTGGGACAGTATAAAGGGCCGATGATGAGTTACCATTTAATGCGCACTTAACATGGAAAGCATTGTGACGTATGTCCGGTACTTACCGCGTTTGCGTCACAAGGTGGAGCTGTGGAGCACTATCCGAGACCGTCTCGGCTGTCCCAAATCAAAACAAAGTAAGGGACTTCGAAAAAATTTTACAGGAGGGCAAAAAAAGCTGATTTTATTATGCCTTACCAAACTATGAATCTACCGCTGAATATGATTCTTGGAGATGGTAGATAAGATAACTGTCTACATTTTTGCATACTAACACTTTAAAAATATAATTCAATGCACGTTGTATAACACTTACTATGTTTGGAATGGGATCCAACACTAACCATTACTCATGGAAACTAAACCAAAACACAGTTAGTAATAAAATATTATTAGATTTTGTTTTTTTTTTTTTAACTTTTAGTAACGAGATTTAACCATGTTTATTATTCTAATTCTTAGACGGTGGAGTAATTTAATGTAAAAAGTTCCAAATTATAGTAGAAAACGAGGAATTAATAACAAAAACATAATTATGAACTCAAAATACGAAATTTGCTGTTTTCTCACTAATTTAAACCCTAATTCCTGGAGATAGAAATTCCGACGGGTGTGTGCTATACTGTGTAATTTTTAGATTTTATGGTCTTTTAGACATATTATTTCCCAAATCAAAAACCTTGCAAGTGGAAATTCCCAATCCAAAACAAAGTAAGTACGTGTGCCTTGCTATGTTTTGAACTTGTTATCAGCACTTACTAGGTTTAGTCTGTGCACTTACTAGGTTTCATGGTATCGCTATATTGGGAATGGAGGCCTTTATTGAAAAATGGGTTTTTGCCTATTGTGGACATTTACTGTGTTAAAAGCATGGTGTAAAAATCTTGATTTCGACAACAATGTCCCTTACTGTGTTTTGATTTGGGACAGCCGGTCTACTTAACAGGCTCTTATTCACTTTATAAGGCTATAGCTGCCTATTAATTTCTCTATAACTATGTATTAGCTTGAAAATTGCTTGACCTCATTGACGACTCTACAATTGGATCAAAACAGACCAACGAGACGTGTTATTTTTTTTATTTTGCAATATTAAACTTTAATGCAAACCATAAAGGTAAACTTTCCATTGCACAATGCGGCAACCCTGTCACGTATACGATGCGAATTGTCACGCGCATCAATCAGCAAGAAGAGCGGACGTGTCACTACAATATAGGTACACTAAAACTATTGCATTAATTACTATTGCATTCATTACTATTGCTATTATTTTAATTAAATTATACTGTTTTAGGACCTGACTGAGCTGTAAGTTCGTCGGGTCACCTACAAGCACAAAGTCTCTAGGTCGCAAGATTGGTGAACAAGTATGCACGGTTATCCTATTCTCCTCGCGATTTAGGCCCGTGGAGAGCCATCTATCGGAGTCTTTGAGTACTGAGTGAGAGAGATCTAGACCAATTTTGTCATTGGTTGTGAAAAATTACTACATTTTGATGATTTTTTTTGGCGAAGGCTGTTTATCCGACTACGGCGAAGCCAAAAGGAAGGTAATGTTTTTAAATAACTTGTTAGAGTATTCCGACATCCTCAGTTGCTAAACGCTTATTAGTCAACTAAAGACTCTAACCAGAAATATAGAAACACTAGAGGATGCCCGCGGTTACACCCGCGTTATTTAAGCCTACTGCTCCGCTCCCGCCGCTCATAGCGCGATGTTATATAACCTATAGCCTTACTCGATAAATGAGCTATCTAACACTGAAATAATTTTTCAAATCGGACCAGTAGTTCCTGAGATTAGCGCGTTCAACCAAACAAACAAACAAACTTTTCAGCTTTATATATTAGTATAGGAAGAATATATATTTTTTTAAAGTGACTTTTTCAAAGCACCATCAGTAAATGAGTCGAGTAGAAAACGCCCAACTCAGACAATGTTTCATACAAAACATATTTCTCATACAAGTACACGCAGCTCCATACATTTATCATACGTACTTGACACACATATGTCAGGTACTCCCACACAAAGCTATAGAAAATGTGACGAATGTTTTCCCGCTGTTATAGGGAGCCTAACTCGGTTTTCCAAACTCATACGATATTGCCTCAGCTTGCGCTTTATATTTTGCATTTTAATATCTTATAAATTAATTATTTGTGAACTCTATTTCAAAGGATAACAAAGATAGCAAATAAGCTACGAAGTCAATCTGATGGTGAGTAGTCGTGATCTATGAATGTCAATAAACTTAAATTTCGCGTGCTTTGAACCTTAACCGAAGCGAGCTTCTACTGCAATCCAAACATTGTCTAGTTTCAAGATTTGTTTAACCTATCTAAATTATCTATGTAGGTACATTCAATTAAATCGGCGCTGGACCAGTTTGAAAAAATATCTTTGGCTCACTCGATCATAGAGTCGAGGCACACTAGAAACTGGTTTTGATACGATTGTCAATGTACGTGTAAAGTAGTACTGGACGCGACGATGTCTTGCTAAGCGATTCTCGCCCTTATGGTGGTCTATCAGGAAGTTGTTCGACTGTACCTATTAAACGAAATGTTTAGACTGAAAAATCATCGCAGAGCCTAAAATACTGAAGCTATTCTATAAAGAAACATGAAGTTTGAAAAGTGGGTCTTCTTATGACGTAGGCATTAAGGAAGGCTTGTAAAATTTTTCAGCCTTAAACGGACATAATTGGGATCAGCGAAGGTCGAAGGCTTTTAAAATTTGTCACCCTCAGTGATCCTAGTTTCGGTCCCAATGTAATAGAGGGCGAGCCTATTGCCATCTACCGGGCACATTAAGCGAGCGATAATTAACATTTTAAATTTAATACGAAAAAAGTCAGAGGTGTGTGCCCGGGGTACCTGGGGATTGAACCCAATCGTCTTGGCAATCGGTTACGTACACCAAAGTACAATAAAATATATAATAATATGGGTACCTAAACATAAACGTCAGAACAAGTCAGTCTCCTTACAACGTTAATATCTCGCCTACACGATGAAACAAGAAGAATTACTTTAATATAACTAGCGCTGAGCCGAAACTAAGTCTTAAACCATGTTCCGAGCGCACATTAAACATTCGCCGGGACAAGAACAAGTGCCATAAACATACTTTCTACTAATGTGCGCGCATGAAACCATATATCCCTTTGTACTAGGTGATTCGAATTACTGCTCCCAAAGGAACGGTGTGATGTTATACTTTTTATGAATCTCAACTTTATATAGATACACTGGACAACGGCTAGCCGTTGTCCATCATTTTCATATTGTTACCTAATTTGGCGATTATTCAAACAATCTTTCAACCCCTATTTTAACCCCTTAGGATGGGAACATAAATATCATCATCATCCTCTTAGCGTTAGGTATCTCAGTTTCAACCTGGGGTCCGCTTACTAGTCTAACCGGATTTGGCTGTACTAATAATATACTGGTACGTATCAACTAGGTATTGCCTGTTGCATTTCTTCAAAATCTGTGGCGTTACTTGCAGAACAGCTTAGAACCCAGAGCTGTACATTTGTAAATATTTTGGACATACGATATTGTATTGATTGCCACGCTGATAATAATTATGCTGCTAGTGGCCGGACAATTAAAATCTGCCTATTATTGTTATACATAATTTGCCTAAAACTTCTGAGATGCAGACATAAAGGATATTCATGTAAAAATAAACACTTTAAATAGAATTTCTTTTAAATAATTATTCGACGCAACCGGATGCCTTCCTTCAAATCACACGTATAAAGCCGCGTTTTCACTAGGCAACATTTGGCGCGCGACACGTGACGCTCAACATGTAAGGCAACGCTGCACAACAATGCGCGACGTCATTCTTACTGCCAGACCAATCCTAGCGAATGCTCAGCGATGTACCAAAATATCAATCCAACAAATGCGATAAAACACAGCATTACGGCAAATACCAGACATACGCAAGGTATGTATATCTCAGTAAATATATCGTCGTGGCAATGTCCGCAAACTGCCGACGAAAAAAAAACACGCACCATATGTTCCCTTAAGTATAAAAATGGCATTAAAAAATGTCCCTACACGCAATGTGTGCGATGTCTGGTGTTAGCACATGCCGACTGGTTAAAAACCCATTTGTGTCTAGATTAAAAAACGGAATTTTAAAACTCCGGGATGGATTGTGTCGTTTGATCAACTTTTTTATGTATACAGTCGCGGCTTTATTTCATTTAGAAAAGGTTGGACGGACGCGCGAAATAAAAGACTCGTTTTAAATGGGAACTTATTTTGTTATGTACGACTATTTGCGCTTCGACAATCCTTTTTTAACGGCCTATGTCGTCGGTAATAAAGTTGAAATATTTTTTTCATTAAGCACTAAAATGGTGTCAGTCGAATTCATCGTATATCTGATATGAGAGTCTTTTCACACGCGTAAGACCTATTTGGGCGTTGCCAACAAATTACAAATATTTGAGCTACCTGATCAAGAGACAAAGTGTCGACATTATAGGTTCAGTCACAGATAAGTTAATACTATACAGTGTTCAGTTAAACGAGTCTGCTCTCTGTAAGAACAGAACATAGTGTTTGATAATGACATTCTGTAAAGTGGGATAATTATTCGTAAGTTGAACATGGGAACTTCTCAAGTCACAGATATTCTTGGTGTGGTTCGTAAGTTGAATGGTTCTTAAAGTTAAGAAATGTAAGTAGGAATAACAAACTGGCATAGTTGAATGTAACGCCCGCGGTTACACCCGCTTTATTTAAGGCTACTACTCCGCGCCTGTCGCTCATAGCGCAATGTTATTTAGCCTATAGCCTTCCTCGATAAATGGGCTAGATAGCCCATTTATCGAGGAAGGCTTTTGAAGGCTTTTTGCTTACACTAAAAGAATTTTTCAAATCGGATCAGTAGTTCCTGAGATTAGCGCGTTCAACCAAACAAACAAACAAACTCTTCAGCTTTATATATTAGTATAAGATTAAACTTTGACATCAACGCATCCAAATAAACATGCCACACAAAATTCACTAAATTTTCAAGTATATTTCAACTCAAGACTCAATATAAACTAGTCGAAGTGCGGTATTTTCGCAGCACAAAACACTTGCCCAACGTAATACACCACACGAGATAACGCTTCATACCCTGCCCGGGCAAAATTCACGCTCCAGCGAATTTCTGTGTTCAAATTCTGTATTTGCCCACTATTACATTCCGCCCCTCCTGTTATTTAAGCTCGCATTGTACGGCAGATTAAAATAAGTGCAAAACGTCCCGCACTACACTTAAAACGTTATTCTTTGCGCCAAATTACGGATTTTATACGTATTCTTGTTCATTTTTTCGTTGAATTTTACTTTTATATGTGCCTCCGGCTTTGTTATGAATGTTCCTCTTTTTAATTAAGGAGTTCCGCTGCTTTTCCGTAATGCGTTCTGTATGATAAACAGTTGGATCTTGTTATATTTTTATTGGACTTGTTGATTTTGTCGTAGGTATTCTTATGAATTACCTACTTATGTGGAAATGTACTATAAAATAAATCCTATCATCTGCTTCTACAAGCTATTTGACAGAGATTTTTTGAGTTCTATGTATATTATCCGTGTGAAGACGGATTAAGAATACGGATTGTCACCACCCCATATCATCCCATGGGTGTCGTAAGAGCCGACAGAGGGAGCATATTATGCAGAGAACAGCACTGTAAGAGAAGGAAAACTTGATACAAACCCTATACCAACCCGTTTGGCCAGCGTGGTATAGTAGGCCAATTCCTCCTTTCAAAGGAGAGGCCTAGACCAGCAGTGGACTGTTAAAGGCTGATGATGATGATGATGTATATAAAACTTTAAAATGATCATATTATTTTGTAACATTTCAAGTTCTTTTACCTCAATTAAATATTATTAGAAAAACATCTCTACTAGATATCTACTTACTCACTCGACTGCACGGTTGGCGTAGTGGTTTAAGCGGCCACCTCGCCACCTGGTACTGCGCTGCGTATTGTGGGTTCGATCCCCAAACGAGAGAACACTTTGTGTGATCCATAAATTGTTGTTTCGAGTCTGGATGTACTTTGTGTCCGTTAGTTGTATGTTTGTAAAGTCCCCCGCGACACTGGATTTATTCCTAGTGCAGGAGTTGTCTTTTTACAAAAAAAGGGACAAAAAGAAAAGAGTTACTAAACAATTCAACTACCTATTGCATTGTCGCCTAATTGGTGAGTTGACTTGTGATAGGAATGTCACTTAGTTATATTATATTTGCTTCTGAAAATAAACCAACAATGTATCTTGGGGCGTGTAAGTTAAAATTCCAATGCGCCTGCACTAACATTACGCCTTGATGCATTCTGCAGTTTTCATAGCCACATAAAAAGGAGGACGGTTGCCGATATTAAAATCTGATGCACCACGTCGTTCCAGATCGCTACGATATTACAACGTTCTCGCTACGTAACTACCGGACGTTTAATCGAAAGAAAATATGGTCTGAGGTTACGTAAAAGATTGGAATAATATGTACACTACATTTTAGGTGTTATTTTAGTTATAATTTGTTAATTTTATATTGATTTCTCTATGAATATTTGACAATATAATTATATAGCAAGGTAGGGTTTGCTAGGACCGCGGGAAGGATGCAGGCAGCTCAAGAACGGTCTATATAGTCTTCGGGAAGGCCTATATTCAACAGTGACACAGTGACATTCGTCTTTTGACTGATATGATAATTACGATGAATATTTGAGACTGTGTGGATAGTCTGTCAGATCAACAAAACTATAGGTTTGCCTAGCTAACTGCTTGCAGTTACGTAGTCTTGCCCAGATACCAGTACAAAAAAAAGAATTTTAGTTCAAGGAAATGAATTTAACTAAGTTAATAGTACAATGCAATTTCTTCATCACTACATTGTATAAAACAAAGTCTGTTTTCTGTATGTCTGTCCCTATATATGCCTAAAATCTTAAAAACTATATACATACATAGACTCACGCCTGTTTCCCGGAGGGGTAGGCAGAGACTACGGAACGCCATTTGCAACGATCCTGACATACCTCTCTGGCTTCATTCACTTCCAACAAGATTCTCATACATGCTCTTCTGTTTAGGGTACTTCTGATCCGTCCTTTTTTTAGGATATCTCCAATCTCGTCAGAGAACGTCCGCCTAGGTCTTCCCCTTCGTCCTGTCCCATTCACATTTGCCTTATATATCTTCTTTGTTAGTCTTTCGTCATCCATCCTCTCCATGTGCCCAAACCATCTTAACATGCCTTTCTCGATGCTTGTCACTACATCTTCTTTTACCCCACACCACTCTCTTATCACACTATTCTTTACTCTGTCGGTCAAAGATACACCAAACATACTTCTCAGTGCTCTCATTTCTACAGCATTTATTCTACTTTCAAGTCTCTTCTGCCATACCCAACTTTTACTACCATACATAAGGGTAGGCACTAAATGCGGTTTTTTTTAATAGATAGAATGATTGAAGAGGAAGGTTTATATGTATAATTAACGCGGGCGAAGCCGCTGGCGACGTCTAGTTCTAGATATTTCATTAAGCAGCCGAAGGTAGATTGTTGCAACTGTGTAGTAAATTCATACGAGGAAGCGAGTACATACATTGTAGCCATACACGTTGTTGTAAATTACAATATAGTTCATTTTGTGAACTGTGAAATTCGTACTCATATATTGTGAAACAGCACGCCGTGGTAATCTAAAAAGCACAATAAAAGTAAAGGTAAATAATCATAATTTCTTTCTCAATATCAATATATTGGGACCCTTTACATTTCACGACGCGGAGTTACTTCTAAAAATATACCTAACCACTAAACTATATTACTTATTAAAATCATAATAAAAACTACCTTACATAATTATGCTCAGTCTACTTCAGTATAATAACAAGGCTAAGCACGTCACATATTATCACAATTGCCACAGAAAATATCTCCTAAAATTACTGCAAAGTAGTCCTCATTTTTCGCCCAACATTTACCCCATACGTACCATCAGGCAGCTAGCGTTAAAACTACTCTCTGGTGCTCAACTTCAAGCATCATTACACCGACGTACGTCTTCAGAATGAGTCCTCCCCTTCACCCCTTCTCTCCTTACGTTTAAATCGTTTAACTTTCAAGATTAAGGAACAGTTATCAGTATTTCTTGAGGACACTACACCCATGGGACGTACGCCATTGCGGTTGAAGAAGAATTTAAGAGACTGTTTAAACTGTTCTTGTTTTGTCTGCGATAGTTGATGGAAGGATTGTTATGGCCTGTGAAGCATTTCGGAGTTACTTTCAAGTGATATCAGTTTGCGGGGGCTATGTTTATTTTGGCAACTTGCCCACTGCTATAATAGCAGTTTTGGCAGTCGTTACCAAGCATTTGTGTTAACATAAAGGTGCCAAATTAGAATAACGACTAATATGACAAGGTAGCGATGGATATACAGATAGACTGTAGCTTCATTAGTATCGACGACTGGTTGGCGCAGCAGGAGTGTAAGCGACTGCTACGCTCATTTTGTTCAAAATATAATTTCAATGTCATATAAAATAGGAGAATTGGGCCCCTAATATCTATTATAAATTCTAGAGCACTCTATTGTAAGATACGTGTATAGTTTTAGAATTCATTTAACATACATACATAATACATATGTGTATGTTCAGATCATGGTCGTCCCGGTTACATCTAAATCTTAGGAATTTTCTTCGCCTTGGAGTCCGTGTTCCGCTAAGTAATCTAACCATATTTGACAGAATAATTATTAGATTTTCCAAAGAGCGACTGCCCTCTGACCTCCGCAACTCCATGGGATAGCGATTTCCATGGCTTAGACATGTGTCAGTATGGAATTATTGAAGAGTAAACCATAACAACTGTCAAAGATCTTCATGACAGTCTAACGTGCTTTCCGAAGCACGAACCAGGCCCTAATTAGCAATATAATACGCGCACTTAACTTGGCACACAGATATATTACTGCACACAATTTAAGTCTCTGCTGCACACTGTCACAATCCGACCAGTAGCATTTGCGTGAAAGAGTACCGAATATCATACCATCCATGATACCTCATATCTTTTTTTTTTATAGTCTCACGCCTGTTTCCCCGAAGGGGTAGGCAGAGGTGTAAATATTACACCCACGTTTCGCCAGATTTATTTTAGTCCCACGTAATAGGGGGCGAGCCTATTGCCGTACCGGGCACATTACCAGACTCCGTGCTGCTACTGAGAATTTCCTACCGGAAAAACCCAATATCACTTTGCCCGACCCGGGAATCGAACCCGAGACCTCCCAATCCCACGCGCACATTTATGCCGCGAGACCAACGAGGCAGTCTAGCCAACCTCATATTTCGCGTTTATAATATTAATAGGACGGTTCATAAACTTTTAAGCTCATATATAAAAATCACCTAAATAAGCTAATAAGAACTTTGAGGAAAATCCTTTATTTATACATAAAATGGTTGCCATGACAACCCATCTTCCACGGTTGAGTCTAACAAATTGCGTGGGATGATAGCACCTGCTCCAGCCTACATTCTCTTTTATACAGCCCTTGTAAATATTCAACAGCTACTTTGATGTTAATACGTAACAAGTATATTGCAACAAGTCAGCTTGAGGTACTGTTTGGAAAATAGAGGACTTATTATTGAAGGAACTAATAATATACTGGTACCAATGTACTAGGTATTGCCTGTTGCATTTCTTCAAAATCTGAAGCGTTACTCGCAGAACAGCTTAGAACCCAGAGCTGTACATTTGTAAATATTTTGGCCATGATATTGTATTGATTGCGGCGCTGATAATTATACTGCTAGTGGCCGGACAATTAAAGGCAATGAAAACTTCTGAGATGCAGACATATAGGATATTCATGTAAGAATAAACACATAAAATGGTTGTTTTAAATAATTATTCGACGCAACCGGATGCCTTCCTTCCAATCAAATCATCATTCTTACTGCCAGACCAATCCTAGCGAATGCTCAGCGATGTACGAAAATATCAGTCCAACAAATGCTTAATAAAACACAGCATCACGGCAAAAACCAGACATACGCAAGGTATGCATATCTCAGTGAATATATCGTCGTGGCAATGTCCGCAAACTGCCGACGAAAAAAAAACCCGCAACATATGTTCCCTTAAGTATAAAAATGGCATTAAAAAATGTCCCTACACGCAACGTGTGCGATGTCTGGTGTTAGCACACGCCGACTGGTTAAAAACCCATTTGTGTCTAGATTAAAAAACGGAATTTTAAAACTCCGGGATGGATTGTGTAGCTTGATCAACTTTTTTATGTATACAGTCGCAGCTTTATTTCATTTAGAAAAGGTTGGACGGACGCGCGAAATAAAAGACTCGTTTTAAATGGGAACATATTTTATTATGTAAGACTATTTGCGCTTTGACAATCCTTTTTTAACGGCCTAAGTCGTCGGTAATAAAGTTGAAATATTTTTTTCATTAAGCACTAAAATGGTGTCAGTCGAATTCATCGTATATCTGATATGAGAGTATTTTCACAGGCGTAAGACCTATTTGGGCGTTGCCAACAAATAACAAATATTTGAGCTACCAGATCAAGAGACAAACTGCTGAAATTATAGCTTCAGTTTAACGAGACTGCTCTCTGTAAGAACAGAGAAGAATGACATTCTGTAAAGTGAGATAATTTTTCTTCTTAAGCGAATTCGTAAGTTGAACATCGGATCTCAAGACACAGATAGTCTTGGTATAGTTCGCCAGTCGAATGGTTCTTAAAGTTAAGAAATGTAAGTAGGAATAACAAACTGGCATAGTTGAATGAAACCATTGACACGAAGAAGAAGATTGACATAGTAGATAGAAGGGACCCTTGAAGCAAAAATACTATCATCATACTTATGAAATATTAAACTTTGACATCATCATCAGCTTTTAACAGTCCACTGCTGGACTAGGCTCTCCTAAAGGAGGAATTGGCCTACTATACCACGCTCACCACCAAACGGGTTGGTATAGGGTTTGTATCAAGTTTTCCTTCCCTTACAGTGCTGTTCTCTGCATAATATGCTCCCTCTGTCGGCTCTTACGACACTCATGGGATGATATGGAGTGGTGACATTCAGTATTCTTAATCCGTCACCACAACTTTGACATCAATGCATCCAAATAAACATGCCACACAAAATTCACTAAATTCAAGTGTATTTCAACTCAATACTCAATATAAACTAGTCGAAGTGCGGTATTTTCGCAGCACAATACTCTTGCCCAACGTAATACACCACACGAGATAACGCTTCATACCCTGCTCGGGCAAAATTCACGCTCCAACGAATTTCTGTGTTCAAATTCGGTATTTGCCCACTATTACATTCCGCCCCTCCTGTTATTTAAGCTCGCATTGTACGGCAGATTAAAATAAGTGCAAAACGTCCCGCACTACACTTAAAACGTTATTCTTTGCGCCAAATTACGGATTTTATACGTATTCTTGTTCATTTTTTCGTTGAATTTTACTTTTATATGTGCCTCCGGCTTTGTTATGAATGTTCCTCTTTTTAATTAAGGAGTTCCGCTGCTTTTCCGTAATGCGTTCTGTATGATAAACAGTTGGATCTTTTTGTACTTTTATGTGACTTGTTGATTTTGTCGTAGGTATTCTTATGAATTACCTACTTATGTGGAAATGTATTATCTAATAAATCCTATTATATGCTTCTACATGCTTCTACAAGCTATTTGACAGAGATTTTTTGAGTTCTGTCTGTGTATATTAAACTTTAAAATGATCAAATTATTTTGTAACATTTCAAGTTCTTTTACCTTAATTAAACATTATTAGAAAAACATCTCTATTAGATATCTAGTTACTTAATAATTCAACTACTGCACTGTCTCCTAATTTGTGAGTTGACTTTATGATAGGAATGTCACTTAGTTATATTATATTTGCTTCTGAAAATAAACCAACAATGTATCTTGGGGCGTGTAAGTTAAAATTCCAATGCGCCTGCACTAACATTACGCCTTGATGCATTCTGCAGTTTTCATAGCCACATAAAAAGGAGGACGGTTTCCAATATTAAAATCTGATGCACCACGTCGTTCTAGATCGCTACGATATTACAACGTTCTCGCTACGTAACTACCGGACGTTTAATCGAAATAAAATATGGTCAGAGGTTACGTAAAAGATCGGGATAAAATGTAGACTACGTTTTAGGTATTATATTTGTTATAATTTGTTAATTTTATATTGATTTGTCTATGAATATTTGACAACATAATTATATAGCAAGGTAGAGTTTGCTAGGACCGCCGGCAGGATACATGCAGCTTATGATCGGTCTATATGTAGAGCCTTCGGGAAGGCCTATATTCAACAGTGACCCAGTGACTGATATGATAATTACGACGAATATTTCAGACTGTGTCTGTCTGTCAGGTCAACAAAACTATAGCTTTGCCTAGCTAACTGCTTGCGGTTATATAGACTTCCCCAGATACTTTTAGTTCAAGGAAAAGAATTCAAGTAAGTTGTTAGTACAATGCAATTTCGTCATCACTACATAGTATAAAACAAATTCTGTCTTCTGTCTGTATGTCCCTATGTTTGCTTAAATCTTAAAAAAATACGCAACGGATTTTAATGCGGTTTTGTTTAATTCAAGAGGCAGGTTTATATGTATAATTGACGCGGGCGAAGCGGCTGGCGACGTCTAGTTCTAGATATTTCATTAAGCAGCCGAAGGTAGATTGTTGCAACTGTGTAGTAAATTCATACGAGGAAGCGAGTACATACATTGTAGCCATACACGTTGTTGTAAATTACAATATAGTCCATTTTGTGAACTGAGAAATTCGTACTCATATATTGTAAAACAGCACGCCGTGGTAATCTAAAATGCACAATAAAAGTAAAGGTAAATAATAATAATAATAATAATAATATAATTTTATTTCTCTCCACAATATAAATAAAAATATATACAAATAAATCTTCACAAAATGGGTAAGCTTTTCTTTACATTATATTGTGGGAGACTGGTGCCTAAACTAGACGCAAGTCTGTATTTCAGGTCACCAGGTCTCCACCCCTTAAGAGAATGTGCACAATTTGAGCAACTGAATTTTCTCACAAGAGATCAGACTATACAATTCACATTAAAATATTAATCACTTATATTGCATTTAATCGAAAATAACAATAAATCTCAAGAAATTAAAAAAAAAAAAACAATAATAATAATAAAAAATAAAAAAAAGTGTATGCCTGAGTGTGTGTGCGTGCGTGTGTGTGTGAGTGTGTGTGTGTGAGTGTGTGTGTGTGTGTGTGTGTGTGTGTGTGTGTGTGTGTTTTAAGAATAGAAAGAAATAATCATAATTTCTTTCTCAATATCAATATATTGGGACCCTTTACATTTCACGACGCGGAGTTACTTCTAAAAATATACCTAACCACTAAACTATATTACTTATTAAAATCATAATAAAAACTACCTTACATAATTATGCTCAGTCTACTTCAGTATAATAACAAGGCTAAGCACGTCACATATTATCACAATTGCCACAGAAAATATCTCCTAAAATTACTGCAAAGTAGTCCTCATTTTTCGCCCAACATTTACCCCGTACGTACCATCAGGCAGCTAGCGTTAAAACTACTCTCTGGTGCTCAACTTCAAGCATCATTACACCGACGTACGTCTTCAGAATGAGTCCTCCCCTTCACCCCTTCTCTCCTTACGTTTAAATCGTTTAACTTTCAAGATTAAGGAACAGTTATCAGTATTTCTTGAGGACACTACACCCATGGGACTGGCGCCATTGCGGTTGAAGAAAAATTTAAGAGACTGTTTAAACTGTTCTTGTTTTGTCTGCGATAGTTGATGGAAGGATTGTTATGGCCTGTGAAGCATTTCGGAGTTATTTTCAAGTGATATCAGTTTGCGGGGGCTTGGCGGGGGCTGTGTTTATTTTGGTAACTTTGGCAGTTTTGGCAGTCCTTATGTCACCAAGCATTTGTGTTAACATAAAGGTGCCAAATTAGAATTACGACTAATATGACAAGGTAGCGATGGATATACAGATAGACTGTAGCTTCATTAGTATCGACGACTGGTTGGCGCAGCAGGAGTGTAAGCGACTGCTACGCTCATTTTGTTCAAAATATAATTTCAATGTCATATAAAATAGGAGAATTGGGCCCCTAATATCTATTATAAATTCTAGAGCACTCTATTGTAAGATACGTGTATAGTTTTAGAATTCATTTAACATACATACATAATATGTGTATGTTCAGATCATGATCGTCCCAGTTACATCTAAAACCTAGGAATTTTCTTCGCCTTGGAGTCCGTGTTCCGCTAACTAGTCTAACCATATATGACAGAACACTTATTAGATATTCCACAGATCGACTGCCCTCTGACCTCCGCACGTCCATGGGATAGCGATTTCCATGGCTTAGACATGTGTCAGTATGGAAGTATTGAAGAGTAAACCATAACAACTACCAAAGATCTTCATGACAGTATAACGTGCTTTCCGAAGCACGAACCAAGCCCTAACTAGCAATATAATACGCGCACTTAACTTGGCACACAGATATATTTATTTAAGTATATATAATTATAATATATTTAAATATGTATATTGATTTGTATGTATGTTGTATGTATATATAGGGCGTTTATATTCGTAAATATGTATTACCTTAGTATTCTATTGTTAGGTATATTAAGTTTTCTTGTTTTAGTCTCTAAAACACACCTGCCACTATCATCTCTGCATCACCCTAAGGTTGACTGGTAGAAAATGCCTTTGGCATTAAGTCTGCCTTGTGCAAATTGTATTGCAGGAAGTTTAATAAATAAAATAAATATATAACTGCACACAACGATGTTACAAGTAAAAAGCCTGCACACGATTAAGTCTCTGCTGCACAGTAGCCTATCTATCCATCCATACCTCATATTTCGCGTTTATAATATTAAAAGGACGGTTCATAAACTCTTAAGCTCATATATAAAAATCACCTAAATAAGCTAATAAGAACTTTGAGGAAAATCCTTTATTTATACATAAAATGGTTGCCATGACAACCCATCTTCCACGGTTGAGTCTAACAAATTGCGTGGGATGATAGCACCTGCTCCAGCCTACATTCTCTTTTATACAGCCCTTGTAAATATTCAACAGCTACTTTGATGTTAATACGTAACAAGTATATTGCAACAAGTCAGCTTGAGGTACTGTATGGAAAATAGAGGACTTATTATTGAAGGAACTAATAACTGGTACGTATCAACTAGGTTTTGCCTGTTGCATTTCTTCAAAATCTGTGGCGTAACTCGCAGAACAGAACCCAGAGCTGTACATTTGTAAATATTTTGGATATGATATTGTATTGATTGCCACGCTGATAATGACACTGCTAGTGGTCGGACCATTAAAATCTGCCTATTATTGCTATACATAATTTTCCTAAAACTTCTAAAATGCAGACATAAAGGATATTCATGTAAAAATAAACACACAAAATGGCATTTGTTTTACTTATAATTATAATATACAGGATGTAAAAAGACACTTAACGAAAACTGAAATCCCATGTTGTACCAATCACTACGAACATTTTTTACTTCGGCACCATACTTGCGAAATTACTGGTTCAGGAGATATTGAGGCTCAAAGTTAGTATAGAATTTTTTCTAATTAGGTATAAAATTAATGCATTTACCCCGCCGATATGTTCTATAGATGCCCTGTGACCCCATGGATAAGTAGGTATTTCGAGCATTGCACGCGCGCGCTTTTAATTACGGCTTAAAAAATCTGAAAACATTAAAAAATAATCGTTTCCCAGGTGTTATTTTTGGCTACTATGACTTGGCATGATGTCCACAACGAGTAGACTTCGGCTTGGTGATGGGTCTTGTGACGCCCTGTATAATTATTTGACGCAACTGGATGCATTCCTTCAAATCAAACGTGTAAATCGTCATTCTTACTGCCAGACCAATCCTAGCAAATGCTCAGCTATACCAAAAAATCAGTCCAACAAATGCTTATTAAAACACAGCATTACGGCAAAGACCAGACATACGCAAGGTATGTATATCTCAGTGAATATATCGTCGCGGCAATGTCCGCAAACTGCCGACGAAAAAAAATCCCGCACCATATGTTCCCTTAAGTATAAAAATGGCATTCAAAAATGTACCTACACGCAATGTGTGCGATGTCTGGTGTTAGCACACGCGGACTGGTTAAAAACCCATTTGTGTCTAGATTAAAAAACGGAATTTTAAAACTCCGGGATGGATTGTGTTGGTTGATCAACTTTTTTATTTATACAGTCGCAGCTTTATTTCATTTAGAAAAGGTTGGACGTACGCGCGAAATAAAAGACTCGTTTTAAATGTGAACATATTTTATTATGTACGACTATTTGCGCTTCGACAATCCTTTTTTAACGGCCTATGTCGTCGATAATAAAGTTGAAATATTTTTTTCATGAAGCACTAAAATGGAGTCAGTCGAATTCATCGTATATCTGATATGAGAGATTTTTCACAGGCGTAAGACCTATTTGGGCGTTGCGAACAAATTACAAATATTTGAGCTACCAGATCAAGAGAAAAAGTGTCGACATTATAGGTTCAGTTAAACGAGTCTGCTCTCTGTAAGAACAGAGCATAGTGTGTGATAATGACATTCTGTAAAGTGGGATAATTATTCGTAACTTGAACATGGGATCTTCTCAAGTCACTGATATTCTTGGTATGGTTCGCAAGTGGAATGGTTCTTATAGTTAAGAAATGTAAGTAGGATTAACAAACTGTCATAGTTGAATGAAACCATTGACACGAAGAAGAAGATTGACATAGTAGATAGAAGGGACCTTTGAAGCGAAAATACTATCATCATACTTATGAAATATTAAACTTTGACATCAACGCATCCAAATAAACATGCCACACAAAATTTACTAAATTCAAGTATATTTTAACTCAAGACTCAATATAAACTAGTCGAAGTGCGGTATTTTCGCAGCACAATACACTTGCCCAACGTAATACACCACACGAGATAACGCTTCATACCCTGCTCGGGCAAAATTCATGCTCCAGCGAATTTCTGTGTTCAAATTCGGTATTTGCCCACTATTACATTCCGCCCCTCCTGTTATTTAAGCTCGCATTGTACGGCAGATTAAAATAAGTGCAAAACGTCCCGCACTACACTTAAAACGTTATTCTTTGCGCCAAATTACGGATTTTATACGTATTCTTGTTCATTTTTTCGTTGAATTTTACTTTTATATGTGCCTCCGGCTTTGTTATGAATGTTCCTCTTTTTAATTAGGGAGTTCCGCTGCTTTTCCGTAATGCGTTCTGTATGATAAACAGTTGAATCTTTTTATATTTTTATTGGACTTGTTGATTTTGTCGTAGGTATTCTTATGAATTACCTACTTATGTGGAAATGTATTATCAAATAAATCCTATCATCTGCTTCCACAAGCTATTTGACAGAGATTTTTTAAGTTCTACATACATACATAGATAGTCTATAGTCACGCCTATATCCCCGAAGAGGTAAGCAGAGGTATATTGCTACACCCACTTTTCGCCAGATTTATTTCAGTCCCACGTAATAGGGCCGAGCCTATTGCCGTACCGTAACTCAAAAGAGTTCAAATTATTTTGTAACATTTCAAGTTCTTTTTACACGACTGCCCAAAAAAAAGGAGTGTAATGTTTTGAGGATTCATGTATGTATGTGAGTTTCTTTATTCCACTATAACTTCTAAATGCCTGGACTGATTATGATGTATGGTGTATCATTAGAATCCTTACATCACCCCGAATAACACTGGATATATGTTTTTGAAAAAGTCAACAGGGCAGTCGTGTTTTGTAATTTTTTAATTAAACATTTTAAGAAAATCATCAATCAATTACTGCATTGTCTCCTAACTGGTGAGTTGACATTATGATAGGAATGTCACTTAATTATATTATATTTGCGTCTGAAAATAAACCAACAATGTATCTTGGGGCGTGTAAGTTAAAATTCCAGTGCGCTGGCACTAACATTACGCTTTGATGCATTCTGCAGTTTTCATAGCCACATAAAAAGGAGGACGGTTGCCGATATTAAAATCTGATGCACCACGACGTTCCAGATCGCTGCGATATTACAACGTTCTCGTTACGTAACTGCCGGATGTTTAGTCGAAAGAAAATATGGTCAGAGGTTACGTAAAAGATCGGAATAAAATGTAGACTACATTTTAGGTATTATATTTGTTATAATTTGTTAATTTTATATTGATTTCTCTATGAATATTTGATAATATAATTATATAGCAAAGTAGAGTTTGCTAGGACCGCGGGAAGGATAAATGCAGCTCATAAGATCGTTCTATATGTAGAGCCTTCGGGAAGGCCTATATTCAACAGTGACACAGTGACTGATATGATAATTACGACGAATATTTCAGACTGTGTCTGTCTGTCAGGTCAACAAAACTATAGCTTTGCCTAGCTAACTGCTTGCGGTTATGTAGACTTCCCCAGATACTTTTAGTTCAAGGAAAAGAATTTAAGTAAGTTTATAGTACAATGCAATTTCGTCATCACTACATAGTATAAAACAAATTCTGTCTTCTGTCTGTATGTCCCTATGTTTGCTTAAATCTTAAAAATTACGCAACGGATTTTAATGCGGTTTTGTTTAATTCAAGAGGCAGGTTTATATGTATAATTGACGCGGACGAAGGCGCTGGCGACGTCTAGTTCTAGATATTTCATTATGCAGCCGAAGGTAGATTGTTGCAACTGTGTAGTAAATTCATACGAGGAAGCGAGTACATACATTGTAGCCATACACGTTGTTGTAAATTACAATATAGTTCATTTTGTGAACTGTGAAATTCGTACTCATATATTGTGTATTAGCACGCCGTGGTAATCTAAAATGCACAATAAAAGTAAAGGTAAATAATCATAATTTCTTTCTCAATATCAACATATTGGGACTCTTTACATTTCACGACGCGGAGTCACTTCTAAAAGTATACCTAACCACTTAACTATATCACTTATTAAAATCAGAATTAAAACTACCTTACATAATTATGCTCAGTCGACTTCAGTATAATACCGAGGCTAAGTACGTCACATATCATCACAATTGCCACAGAAAATATCTCCTAAAATTACTGCAAAGTAGTCCTCATTTTTCGCCCAACATTTACCCCATACGTACCATCAGGCAGCTAGCGTTAAAACTACTCTCTGGTGCTCAACTTCAAGCATCATTACACCGACGTACGTCTTCAGAATGAGTCCTCCCCTTCACCCCTTCTCTCCTTACGTTTAAATCGTTTAACTTTCAAAATTAAGGAACAGTTATCAGTATTTCTTGAGGACACTACACCCATGGGACTGGCGCCATTGCGGTTGAAGAAGAATTTGAGAGACTGTTTAAACTGTTCTTGTTTTGTCTGCGATAGTTGATGGAAGGATTGTTATGGCCTTCACAAAGCATTTCGGAGTTATTTTCAAGTGATATCAGTTTGCGGGGGCTTGGGCGGGGGCTGTGTTTATTTTGGTAACTTTGGCAGTTTTGGCAGTCCTTATGTCACCAAGCATTTGTGTTAACATAAAGGTGCCAAATTAGAATAACGACTAATATGACAAGGTAGCGATGGATATACAGATAGTCTGTAGCTACATTAGTATCGACGACTGGTTGGCGCAGCAGGAGTGTAAGCGACTGCTACGCTCATTTTGTTCAAAATATAATTTCAATGTCATATAAAATAGGAGAATTGGGCCCCTAATATCTATTATAAATTCTAGAGCACTCTATTGTAAGATACGTGTATAGTTTTAGAATTCATTTGTGTATGTTGAGATCATGATCGTCCCGGTTACATCTAAAACCTAGGAATTTTCTTCGCCTTGGAGTCTGTGTTCCGCTAACTAGTCTAACCATATTTGACAGAATAGTTATTAGATTTTCCTAAGAGTGAATGCCCTCTGACCTCCGCAACTCCATGGGATAGCGATTTCCATGGCTTAGACATGTGTCAGTATGGAAGTATTGAAGAGTAAACCATAACAACTGCCAAAGATCTTCATGACAGTCTAACGTGCTTTCAGAAGCACGAACCAAGCCCTAATTAGCAATATAATACGCGCACTTAACTTGGCACACAGATATATTTATTTAAGTAAGTATATATAATTAATATATTTAAACGTGTATATTAATTCGTATGTATGTATGTATGTATGTTGTATGTATATATATGGCTTTAATATTCGTAAATATGTATTACCTTAGTATTCTATTGTTAGTTATATTAAGTTTTCTTGTTTTAGACTCTAAAACACACCTGCCAACTACCGCCCCGGGTGCCACCCAAGCTAGCTACGCCACTGCCACTATCATCTCTGCATCACCCTAAGGTTGACTGGTAGAAAATGCCTTTGGCATTAAGTCCGCCTTGTGCAAATTGTATTGCAGGAGTTTAATAAATAAAATAAATATATAACTGCACACAACGATGTTACAAATAAAAAGACTGCACACGGTTAAGTCTCTGCTGCACACTGTCAAAATCTTACCAGTAGCTTTTGCGTGATAGAGTAGAGGTATATCTATCCATACATACCTCATATTTCGCGTTTATAATATTAAAAGGACGGTTCATAAACTCTTAAGCTCATATATAAAAATCACCTAAATAAGCTAATAAGAACTTTGAGGAAAATCCTTTATTTATACATAAAATGGTTGCCATGACAACCCATCTTCCACGGTTGAGTCTAACAAATTGCGTGGGATGATAGTACCTGCTCCAGCCTACATTCTCTTTTATACAGCCCTTGTAAATATTCAACAGCTACTTTGATGTTAATACGTAACAAGTATATTGCAACAAGTCAACTTGAGGTACTGTATGGAAAATAGAGGGCTTATTATTGAAGGAACTAATAATATACTGGTACGTATCAACTAGGTATTGCCTGTTGCATTTCTTCAAAATCTGAAGCGTTACTCGCAGAACAGCTTAGAACCCAGAGCTGTACATTTGTAAATATTTTAGATATGATATTGTATTGATTGCAGCGCTGCTAGTGGTCGGTCCATTAAAATCTGCCTATTATTGCTATAGATAATTTTCCTAAAACTTCTAAAATGCAGACATAAAGGATATTCATGTAAAAATAAACACACAAAATGGCATTTGTTTTACTTATAATTTTATTATACAGGGTGTAATAAGACCCTTAACGAAAACTAAAGTCCCATGTTGTACCAATCACTACGAACATTTTTTTACTTCGGCACCATACTTGGGAAATTACTGGTTTAGGACATATTGAGGCTCAAAGTTAGTATAGAATTTTTCTAATTAGGTACAAAATTGATGCATTTACCCCGCCGATATGTTCTATAGATGGCCTATGACCCCATGGGTGAGTAGGTATTTCGAGCATTGCACGCGCGCGCTTTTAATTGCGGTTTAAAAAATCTGAAAACTTAAAAAAATAATCGTATCCCAGGTATTATTTTTGGCTAGTATGACTTGGCATGATGTCCACATCGAGTAGACTTCGGCTTGGTGATAGGTCTTGTGACACCCTGTGTAATTATTCGACGCAACCGGATGCATTCCTTCAAATCACATGTGTAAATCGTCATTCTTACTGCCAGACCAATACTATCCAATGCTCAGCGATGTACCAAAATATCAGTCCAACAAATGCGATAAAACGCAGCATTACGGCAAAGACCAGACATACGCAAGGTATGTATATCTCAGTAAATATATCGTCGTGGCAATGTCCGCAAACTGCCGAGGAAAAAAATCCCGCACCATTTATGTTCCCTTAAGTATAAAAATGGTATTCAAAAATGTTCCTACACGCAATGTGTGCGATGTCTGGTGTTAGCACACGCGGACTGGTTAAAAACCCATTTGTGTCTAGATTAAAAAACGGAATTTTAAAACTCCGGGATGGATGTGTCGGTTGATCAACTTTTTTATGTATACAGTCGCAGCTTTATTTCATTTAGAAAAGGTTGGACGGACGTGCGAAATAAAAGACTCGTTTTAAATGGGAACATATTTTATTATGTACGACTATTTGCGCTTTGACAATCCTTTTTTAACGGCCTATGTCGTCGGTAATAAAGTTGAAATATTTTTTTCATTAAGCACTAAAATGGTGTCAGTCGAATTCATCGTATATCTGATATGAGAGTCTTTTCACACGCGAAGCCATGTATTCACTAGGGGACAAAGTCGCTCGACTTATCGCGAACAGTCGCAGGACATTTACGACAATGTCGACCGGCATTTCGCTCGTCCACATACCGGCATTGTGATCGAGATGTCACCTAAGTGTTAACACAGTTTCGTTGGTAGTGTGGACCAACGAAGTGCGCTATAATCGCGGGTAGTCGCGGAACAAATAGCAACACACGTCCTCACAAGTCAAATGCCGTCGGAAACTGTCGAGGGACACGAAGTCGCGCAAGGTCGACGCTATCGGAGCGTCGACAAGCGACTTGTTCCCCGACACGTAGATGTCGCCTGCGATGTCGGGCGATGTCCCCCGCGACGTCGCTCAACACGTAGAATTCGTGTCGGGCGACAAGGTCGCGGGATAAATGTCCCCTAATGAATACGAGGCTTTAAGACCTATTTGGGCGTTGCCAACAAATTACAAATATTTGAGCTACCAGATCAAGAGACAAAGTGTCGACATTATACCTAGGTTCAGTTTAATGAGTCTGCTCTCTGTAAGAACAGAGCATACTGTTTGATAATGACATTCTGTAAAGTGGGATAATTTTTCTGCTTAAGCGAATTCGTAAGTTGAACATGGGATTTCTTCTCAAGTCACAGATATTCTTGGTATAGTTAGCAAGTGGAATGGTTCTTAAAGTTAAAAATTGTAAGTAGGAATAACAAACTGGCATAGTAAGGGACCCTTGAAACGAAAATACTATCATCATACTTATGAAATATTAGGCTTTGACATCAACGCATCCAAATAAACATGCCACACAAAATTCACTAAATTCAAGTGTATTTTAACTCAAGACTCAATATGAACTAGTCGAAGTGCGGTATTTTCGCAGCACAATACACTTGCCCAACGTAATACACCACACGAGATAACGCTTCATACCCTGCCCGGGCAAAATTCACGCTCCAGCGAATTTCTGTGTTCAAATTCGGTATTTGCCCACTATTACATTCCGCCCCTCCTGTTATTTAAGCTCGCATTGTACGGCAGATTAAAATAAGTGCAAAACGTCCCGCACTACACTTAAAACGTTATTCTTTGCGCCAAATTACGGATTTTATACGTATTCTTGTTCATTTTTTCGTTGAATTTAACTTTTATATGTGCCTCCGGCTTTGTTATGAATGTTCCTCTTTTTAATTAAGGAGTTCCGCTGCTTTTCCGTAATGCGTTCTGTATGATAAACAGTTGGATCTTTTTGTACTTTTTAACCGACTCCAAAAAGAGGAGGAGGTTCTCAATTCGGTTGTATGTTTTTTTTTTTTTTTTTTTATGTTTGTTACCTCATAACTCCGTTATTTATCGACCGATTTCCAAAATTCTTTTTTTGTTTGAAAGGATATACTTTCAGGTGGGTCCCATTTAAATTTTATCAAAATCAATTAAATAGTTTCATTAAAAACTCAAATTTTATCAAAATCAATCCAATAGTTTCATTAAAAACTCCAAAAACTAAGTCATCCAAATAAACGAAATTAAGCATTTACTATGACTTTTCATCAGTGGACACTAGAATAGTCGCAGTCAACGGGCCTACTTCGGGCTTCATTACCAGGTTTTGATGAAACCGGGAGGAAGAAAGGTTGGAGAGTAAATCTATATATATATATATATATATATATATATATAAAATTGCTTGGGCTGACTGATTCATCATCGCAGAGCCAAATCCACGGGGGCTGGAGACTTGAAATTTTGACAGTCGATGCATTTTATGACGTAAGCATCCACTAAGGATTTTTATACATATTTTTGGTTAGAAAAAATAAACATGCAATTTAGATTTTTTTCAAATCTAACAACTAAGAGGGTTATATAGGTGTAGAAAGTTTATATGGGAGGTCCGTCATTTTTAAAAAGATAGCGTGTAGGTACTTTTGTGTGCTTCTGGTTAGAAATAAAACAAATAAGTAGGTACGTGTTTTAGCGATTTCTAAAATCTACCGTTTGGGTGAAATAGGGGTTGAGAGTTTTTATGCGAAATGAAATTTCATAAACTAGCTTCTGATTAGAAATATGTGATCATGTATTTACGCATTTCTGGAAATAGGGGTTGTATTTTTATATGGAAAGTCCGTCATTACGCGCGAGCGAATCCGCCAACTGCTAGCTTATACATATAATAACTTTGATTTTAAATCACAGAATAACTAATAGCAGTACGGTTTAATTCAAAGAGCAGACGATGAGTAGCTACGTTTTTCAGTGTTTATAAGATTTAATATTTTTCACTATAAGCCCGCATTTGTGATAACCTCTTTTCACGCAGTTCACTACTTTCTCTTGAAATAGCCTTGGACCGAGATTCCCCACTTTGAGATAGACGTTTCTCCATTTCTTCGCTAGTTGTGGAGTACTGCTCACATCTCTGGGCCGGAGCGCCAAAATATCAGCTTGATCCACTTGACTCCCTACAGAGACGAGCTGTTCGAATCGTCGATGATCTCACGGCTAGACTAGAGTCGCTGGAGCAGCTGAGAGACTTTAGTTTTCTCTGCCTTATTTTACCGACTCTTACACGGGGAGTGCTCCGAAGAATTGTTTAATTGGTCACCCTTCTACCAACGTACCACTCGCCGACGCAGTAGAGTTCACCCGTACTACCTGGAAGCGTTCTCATCTAGTACGGTGCGCTTCCAGCGATCTTTTCTACCATGTACGTGTAAGCTCTGGAATGAACTACCTGCTGCGGTGTTTCCCGAGCGCTATGACTTGTCCTTCTTCAAACGAGGTTTAAAGAAAGCATTACTTTCACGGTAAGCAGCGGCTTCGCTGTGTATACCCTGACATTAGCGAAGTCCATGAGCAGTGGTTACCGTTTACCTTCAGATGGGCCGTTCGCTCGACTGCCATTAGCAGCAATAAAAAAAATAGTTTCATTTAAACGGCGCTGTCTCATATGGGCAGCGCGTTTAGTAGGTCTACCCAATACTATCCATCTTTGATCGAGAGAAGTGGCTGCGTCATGTTTTGGTTGATTCAGATACTCACTGGACACGGATGTTTCGGCGAGTATTTGAACCGAATCAGCCGCGAGGCGACGCCGGCATGCCACCACTGGGGCAGTGACCTGGACTCTGCGCAGCATACGCTCTCTGAGTGTACTGCATGTGAATCTGAGCGGCGAGACTTGGTCTCTGTTATCGGAGGCGATCTTTCTCCGCAGGCCGTCGTCCAGGCCATGTTGGTGCAAGACATCCGGTGGGATGCTGTGGTCTCCTTCTGCGAAGCGGTTATGCTCCAGAAGGAGGCCGCCGAGCGGGATCGCGAAAGAGCCGATCCCGCTCGCAGACGCAGGCGGCGTCGTGGTGGTGGCAATGGCCGCTAGCCTGACTCTTCCTTAGGGCCGTGGGCAATCAGAGATGGCAATCTGGCTGACGACCACGAACGACCCCGAGAAGACAGTGGTCTCGGAGAGCCGAGGAACCACTGTACTCGCACAGTACGAGGCGCTACCTCGTACTGTGCGAGTGAGGGAGGACACTTCCAGAGACTGAGCCCTACTTACGGGAAAAGCGTAACGGAGCAGCACACCCGCGTTCCCTGTGTCCCATTCTTTGCCCGCCACGCGGAGAGGCACTCGGCAAAAGAGTTTCCCCAGGTAAAAAAATAAAAAAGTCTACCCATCTTTAATTTCGATAAATCAGATAACCGCAGAAAGAAAAATTCACTAAAAAACAGGAAATAAAAATTTTTTAACAAAAAATAACCGCCTCCAAGAATCTGGAAAATGTGTGAAAATAGCACTAAAAAGTAAAAAATAAATTCCGTTATTTTTACTTCAATTTACTTATAAACGTCACCTATTCAACTTAATATTACATACTTATACGAGTTATACGAATCTACCACTTAATTCACATACCTGACACAATACATATTTTTATATGACTAACAAACTAAATTAAATACCTATCACCAGAAATCAGATAAGTATATTATATTTTTGGACTAAGTACTTAGAAAAAAATATTTGTTAGGACTATAATATACAATTATACTTTTTTTGGAGTCGGTGCCAGCCAAGCGTTTTAGTAAATAATTTCTTGATAATGTACAAAATATATGAAAAGCTGCATTGATACGATAATTTAGCAAAACTTCATTAAACTTGTAAGTAATTTACAAATGACGAGAAGTGAAATCAACAAATATAAATCAAATTTTAGGCAGTTTTCTATAACACAAAATATATGTAAGTACCTAAAGTTACATTAATACCACAATGTAGGATCTAACCAAACCTATTTTGCAAATAAAGAAAACAACGAAACCTGGCAACAGGTGCGACAGCCCAGTTACAAATTAACCTAAATACCTATTTACAATTACCTATCAACCAAAACAAGAACTTAAAGCGATACTAAGTGGTACAAATTAAATTCTGAGAAGTTTTTACAAAAAGATCTCAAAATTTGAAAAACAAGACAAATAGAATTATGTAAAGATGCAATACTAAAATGCAGCAATACCAAATCACACCTATTTCAACGAATACAGATTTCGTGTTAAATAACTCTAAAGAACCACAATCCACTGCAATACAATAATTACCTACATACAAGCGCATAGAAAAAATGGATATCGGAGACAACCGTCAACAGCGTCTGCCCTGCTCGCGTTCGGGTCGGTCACTTAATAACATCTTTAATTCTTAATCTCAGCTGGCACCGACTCCAAAAAAAGTATAATTGTATATTATAGTCCTAACAAATATTTTTTTCTAAGTACTTAGTCCAAAAATATAATATACTTATCTGATTTCTGGTGATAGGTATTTAATTTAGTTTGTTAGTCATATAAAAATATGTATTGTGTCAGGTATGTGAATTAAGTGGTAGATTCGTATAACTCGTATAAGTATGTAATATTAAGTTGAATAGGTGACGTTTATAAGTAAATTGAAGTAAAAATAACGGAATTTATTTTTTACTTTTTAGTGCTATTTTCACACATTTTCCAGATTCTTGGAGGCGGTTATTTTTTGTTAAAAAATTTTTATATGTGACTTGTTGATTTTGTCGTAAGTATTCTTATGAATTACCTACTTATGTGGAAACGTATTATCTAATAAATCCTATTATATGCTTCTACAAGCTATTTGACAGAGATTTTTTGAGTTCTGTCTGTGTATATTAAACTTTAAAATGATCAAATTATTTTGTAACATTTCAAGTTCTTTTACCTTAATTAAACATTATTAGAAAAACATCTCTATTAGATATCTAGCTACTAAATAATTTAACTACTGCATTGTCTCCTAATTGGTGAGTTGACTTTATGATAGGAATGTCACTTAGTTATATTATATTTGCTTCTGAAAATAAACCAACAATGTATCTTGGGGCGTGTCAGTTAAAATTCCAGTTCGCCGGCACTAACATTACGCCTTGATGCATTCTGCAGTTTTCATAGCCACATAAAAAGGAGGACGGTTGCCGATATTAAAATCTGATGCACCACGTCGTTCCAGATCGCTACGATATTACAACGTTCTCGCTACGTAACTACCGGACGTTTAACCGAAAGAAAATATGGTCAGAGGTTACGTAAGAGATTGGAATAAAATGTAGACTAAATTTTATATTTTTTTACTTTATATTGAGTCTGCGTATGAAAATTACACAATATAATTATTTCGCAAGTAGGCCTTTGATTTAGTTGGGATTGTGGGAAGAAGTTGGATGCAGGCAACTCAAGATTAGTCTGTGTAGAGAGCCTTAAGTGAGACCTATGTTCTACAGTTAACATGTTTCGGCTAATATGATGATGGTAAATATTTGGAACTCTGAGGATGATGAGGGTTTAGTTTGTAGCTCTCCACTAACAGTGTGTATTGTGAATTTAGGGAGGATGGAAACGAAATAATCTTGTTGTCATGTCACTATATTGTCTTACACATATTCTTCTATCCTAACCTGGAAGTAACAATTGTTGTTTAAAATATATTGTCTTGCGTGGGTATAGAGTCCACAATACACAGCATGGTGTAGTGTACTACCACTACAGTCAGCAGGTCAAAATAACTACAACTTTGCCTAGCTAGCTCATAAGTTGCGGTTACGAATTTCTTACCCAGTTCCCATTACAAAGTAATGAATTTAAGTAAGTTGATAATAACAATGCAATTTCCTTTTCTCTATTTCATTAAGCAGCCAAAGGTAATTTGTTGCAATTGTGTAGTAAATTCATACGAGGAAGCGAGTACATACATTGTAAGCCATACACGATGTTGTTACAATATAGTTCATTTCTCGAGTTCCTTACTTGCAAAATTATAAGCGATGCGTATCTAAAATGCACTATAAAAGTTAGTTCCTCTCCAGAACTTGATGAAGACCCACTTTAATACATAAAAAAAAATTCGGGTAAGTGCGAGTCTGACCCGCGCACCGAGGGTTCCGTACGCATTTTACCTTATTTAATTTTGTGGTTGGTGCTAATTACGCTAGTTCTCTAAATCTGTATGAGCGCCCATACAACTTAGAGGACTATCTTAAATTGAGTCTACTATGTATGTATGGGGACACCCTTAAATTTTCCACTTTTTTTATTTTTTGTAATTTTTCCTTTATTTGTGCTGTAAGACCCTGCTTTTGGCCAAATTTCGTGATTCTAGTTCAACGGGAACTACCATATAGGTTTTCGATCCAAAACCTATAGGGTACTTACGGTTGACCTAGAATTGTCAATTTTGGTCAAAACCAAGGTCTTACAGCACAAGTAAAGGAAAAATTCCGAAAATAAAAAAAAATTGAAAATTAAGGTTAATTTTGGTACTTAAAAGTTTTCGCAAAAATCTAATTTTGACCATATCTTTTTATCTGGTTGACCCAGGACCCTGATTTTTATACACCTAATAGGAATCATAGACCTTAGTATCTGGTATAAATTTCAATTTGCTAGGTCCACCCGTTCCTGAGAAAATCGGTGGTGACACACGGACAGACAGACGGACAGACAGACGGACAGACAGACAGACAGACAGACGGACAAGAAAGTGATCTTATAAGGGTTCCTTTTTTTACCTTATAAGGTACGGAACCCTAAAAATAATATTACGTAGTAAAATCAGAATAAGGAATACCATTCATATAACCTCTACTACTTCAGAGTATGTATATGGATATAATATCGAGGCTAAGCACGTCACATATTATCACAATTGCCACAGAAAATATCTCCTAAAATTACTGCAAAGTTGTCCTCATTTTTCGCCCAACATTTACCCCATACGTGCCATCAGGCAGCTAGCGTTAAAACTACTCTCTGGTGCTCAACTTCAAGCATCATTACACCGACGTACGTCTTCAGAATGAGCCCCCCCTTCACCCCTTCTCTCCTTACGTTTAAATCGTTTAACTTTCAAGATTAAGGAACAGTTATCAGTATTTCTTGAGGACACTACACCCATGGGACGTACGCCATTGCGGTTGAAGAAGAATTTAAGAGACTGTTTAAACTGTTCTTGTTTTGTCTGCGATAGTTGATGAAAGGATTGTCATGGCCTGTGAAGCATTTCGGAATTACTTTCAAGTGATATCAGTTTGCGGGGGCTGTGTTTATTTTGGTAACTTGCCTACTGCTATAAAAGCAGTTTTGGCAGTCCTTATGTCACCAAGCATTTGTGTTAACAAATGTCTAGTCAAGTATCACTATCTACTATTATAACATTCCTTACATAAAATTATAAGTATGTATTCAATATTATTTATGTATGAGCAGGTATATTATGGTACTATTTATTATATATATGTATATATTTAAAGTATAATCATAATTTACTGGTACACTGACAACTACCATTTCTTTCCTACCAATAATATCCATCCAAAGGTTGCCTGGTAAAAATCGCTTTTAGCGATAAGGCCGCCCATTGTACTATGTTTGTAAAATGATCAATTTTTAATTTCCAAATTAGTGTACAGTAAAGTCTTAAATAAATAAATAAATAAAAGTGCCAAATTAGAATAACAACCAATATGACAAGGAAGCGATGGATATACAGACAACCTGTCTACATTAGTATGTCGAGCAAAAATAACAAGCATTATCATCGTTTGGTTGGAAGTCTAAATCTACTGTTAGCCTAAATATACACTAGTATAATCATCATCATCATCATCATCAGCCTTTACCAGTCCACTGCTGGACTAGGCCTCTCATTACTAGTATAATATATCATAATAATTATATGTATCATATTATCTCAAATTAGTTCTTCTGGCTTTGAGTACTATGAGGTTACCTTCGTTGTATGTTTTTTTTTATAGACTCACGCCTGTATCCCCGGAGGGGTAGGCAGAGGTGTAGTATTAGTCGTTGTATGTATATATGTTTAATATTATTATAAGCAAATTGTGGACTTTCAACAATTTGCTATAAATATTTATTTATTATGACTGATCTCGTTCCTTACATTTAAAACATACTACGCTTAATTTCTGGAGATCACGAAATTTAAAGAAATGACATCTTGTGCATACAAAGATACATTCCTAAATTCAACGTCATCATCTCGAATATATCTTCATCAAAGCCTCGCTAATATTTGAAGACAGCTGCATATGTATGCATGTGTGTCTAATTAGTCGTGAATGTAGCATGACGTCACGATATTACTGTCATGCGGAATTATAGTCCATTCACAGTTATTTTACCTCTGACAGATGTCGGTGTTTATTTTCTTTATGTTGGAATTGTACTCTGTGATGACAGGAATGTAAAATAGGGTTACCCATGCATATCATTTTACCCAATATTAGTGGAAATGCTTCAAAAATTCAAATGCTTGAAGCTTATGGCCGCAAAGTGGTTAGATTACCGCCATACCACTGCGAGCTAAACGCAATTGAACTTATGTGGAGTCTCATTAAAAGGCGAGTCACAAGCAAAAATTTAGGACAAGAGGCAACCAACATTGTGAATTTAGCTGAAGAAGCTTTTCAATCTATCACTGCAGAAGACTGACAATAACAATGCAAACATGAGCGCCACATTAAAGACAAGCTTCGTGAAACAGATGGGTCTACGGATGCTGAAATGGACAGGTTCATAATAGAATTAAATTCTGAGTCTGATACAGAATCTGACAGCAGTTACGAATCATCATAACATTGGCAGTCCACATGGATCATTCTTATAGACTCACGCATGTTTCCATGCAGGGGTAGGCAGAGGTGTAATATTACACCCACATCATTCTTATTCAAAATAAATATGAAAATTAAATTTGCAGTTTTTGTATTTGATAATTAGAACCTCACGTTGGCGTAATTATAATGCGTTTACCTTTGTATATTAAATAGACAACATTTTTATTATAACTACTTATCTTCATAGGAAATTCGTTATTTCGTAAGAAAATAAATGTACATGAATATAGCCATGCCAATATCAAGAGGTTTTGTTACAAACATTACTTCCAAATATTTAATACGATCGCTTAGGCAATGAAAAAATAAGTACATTTTTAGCAATAATGTATATTTAAAATGGGAGTATTATATACCAAATATAGCAACACAACGCCCAGGTTGGCCAATCTAACAGCTAGAGGTAAAATAACTGTGAACGGACTATAATACGAGGCAGCCCTGTCACGTGCTACGGCGTGTCACACGCATCAATCATGTAGGGATGGCGGCTGTAGGCAGTTGGGCCGTGTCGCTACCTTATACGCTACGTTATACTAAAACTATTAATTACTTTGTAATAAGAATAATATCGGTCCTGTTTATAAACTGTCTAACTACTTGCATGACCCCTCTTCCCATACTGATAAGCCGCCACTGTCAAATACGGGTTGACAGACTTCACATGTCCTTCCGAGGGCATTGTGGAAACACTCGGATATGGCAGGTTTCTTTCACCCTTTCTTTACCTTACTATGAGATGCATTCCTTCAAATCACACGTATAAAGCCGCGTTTTCACTAGGTAACATTTGGCGCGCGACACGTGACGCTCAACATGTAGGGCAACGCTGCACAACAGTGCGCGACGTCATTCTTACTGCCAGACCAATCCTAGCGAACGCTCAGCGATGTACCAAAAAATCAGTCCAACAAATGCAATAAAACACAGCATTACGGCAAAGACCAGACATACGCAAGGTATGTATATCTCAGTGAATATATCGTCGTGGCAATGTCCGCAAATTGCCGACGAAAAAAAATCCCGCACCATATGTTCCCTTAAGTATAAAAATGGCATTAAAAAATGTCCCTACACGCAACGTGTGCGATATCTGGTGTTAGCACACGCGGACTGGTTAAAAACCCATTTGTGTCTAGATTAAAAAACGGAATTTTAAAACTCCGGGATGGATTGTGTAGGTTGATCAACTTTTTTATGTATACAGTCGCAGCTTTATTTCATTTAGAAAAGGTTGAACGGACGCGCGAAATAAAAGACTCGTTTTAAATGGGAACATATTTTATTATGTACGACTATTTGCGCTTCGACAATCCTTTTTTAACGGCCTATGTCGTCGATAATAAAGTTGAAATATTTTTTTCATGAAGCACTAAAATGGAGTCAGTCGAATTCATCATATATCTGATATGAGAGATTTTTCACAGGCGTAAGACCTATTTGGGCGTTGCGAACAAATTACAAATATTTGAGCTACCAGATCAAGAGACAAAGTGTCGACATTATAGGTTTAGTTAAACGAGTCTGCTCTCTGTAAGAACAGAGCATAGTGTTTGATAATGACATTCTGTAAAGTGGAATAATTCGTAAGTTGAACGTGGGATTTCTTCTCAAGTCACAGATATTCTTGGTATAGTTCGCAAGTGGAATGGTTCTTAAAGTTAATAAATGTAAGTAGGAATAACAAACTGGCATAGTTGAATGAAACCATTGACACGAAGAAGAAGATTGGCATAGTCGATAGAAGGGACCCTTGAAGCGAAAAAACTATCATCATACATATGAAATACTAGAGGATGCCCGCGGTTACACCCGCTTTATTTAAGGCTACTACTCCGCTCCTGTCGCTCATAGCGCAATGTTATTTAGTCTATAGCCTTCCTCGATGAATGGGCTATGTAACACTGAAAGAATTTTTTAAATCGGATCAGTAGTTCCTGAGATTAGCGCGTTCAACCAAACAAACAAAGGAAATCTTCAGCTTTATATATTAGTATAAGATTAAACTTTGACATCAACGCATACAAATAAACATGCCAAACAAAATTCACTAAATTTTCAAGTACATTTCAACTCAAGACTCAATATAAACTAGTCGAAGTGCGGTATTTTCGCAGCACAATACACTTGCCCAACGTAATACACCACACGAGATAACGCTTCATACCCTGCCCGGGCAAAATTCACGCTCCAACGAATTTCTGTGTTCAAATTCTGTATTTGCCCACTATTACATTCTGCCCCTCCTGTTATTTAAGCTCGCATTGTACGGCAGATTAAAATAAGTGCAAAACGTCCCGCACTACACTTAAAACGTTACTCTTTGCGCCAAATTACGGATTTTATACGTATTCTTGTTCATTTTTTCGTTGAATTTTACTTTTATATGTGCCTCCGGCTTTGTTATGAATGTTCCTCTTTTTAATTAAGGAGTTCCGCTGCTTTTCCGTAATGCGTTCTGTATGATAAACAGTTGGATCTTTTTGTTCTTTTATGTGACTTGTTGATTTTGTCGTAGGTATTCTTATGAATTACCTACTTATGTGGAAATGTACTATAAAATAAATCCTATCATCTGCTTCTACAAGCTATTTGACAGAGATTTTTTGAGTTCTATGTATATTATCCGTGTGGTGACGGATTAAGAATACGGATTGCCACCACCCCATATCATCCCATGGGTGTCGTAAGAGCCGACAGAGGGAGCATATTATGCAGAGAACAGCACTGTAAGAGAAGGAAAACTTGATACAAACCCTATACCAACCCGTTTGGCCAGCGTGGTATAGTAGGCCAATTCCTCCTTTCAAAGGAGAGGCCTAGTCCAGCAGTGGACTGTTAAAGGCTGATGATGATGTATAAAAAACTTTAAAATGATCATATTATTTTGTAACATTTCAAGTTCTTTTACCTCAATTAAATATTATTAGAAAAACATCTCTACTAGATATCTACTTACTCACTCGACTGCACGGTTGGCGTAGTGGTTTAAGCGGCCACCTGGCCGCCTGGTACTGCGCTGAGTATTGTGGGTTCGATCCCCAAACGAGAGAACACTTTGTGTGATCCATAAATTGTTGTTTCGAGTCTGGGTGTTCTTTGTGTCCGTTAGTTGTATGTTTGTAAAGTCCCCCCCCCCCCCCAGACGCGGGATTTATTCCTAGTGCGGGAGTTGTATTTTTAAAAAAGAGAAAAAAAGAAAAGAGTAACTAAATAATTCAACTAGGTACTGCATTGTCTCCTAATTGGTGAGTTGTCTCTATGATAGGAATATCACTTAGTTACATTATATTTGCTTCTGAAAATAAACCAACAATGTATCTTGGGGCGTGTAAGTTAAAATTCCAATGCGCCGGCACTAACATTACGCCTTGATGCATTCTGCAGTTTTCATAGCCACATAAAAAGGAGGACGGTTTCCGATATTAAAATCTGATGCACCACGACGTTCCAGATCGCTACGATATTACAACGTTCTCGCTACGTAACTACCGGACGTTTAATCGAAAGAAAATATGGTCAGAGTTTACGTAAAACATCGGAATAAAATGTAGACTACATTTTAGGTATTATATTTGTTATAATTTGTAATGTTATATTGATTTGTCTATGAATATTTGATAATATAATTATATAGCAAGGTAGGGTTTGCTAGGACCGCGGGAAGGATGCAGGCAGCTCAAGAACGGTCTATATGTAGGGCGGTTTCAGATTAGCGTATTTTTCTGCGCGCATACGGTCGTTTAAGGGGCCTACAAGAGCTAAACGCAAGTTTTATAATGCTTTAAAGTATATGATTCAATGCAGTTAGCACAATCAGAAAAATATATGATATCCTTCAGGATATAATCTAGTTAAGTACTGTGTTGAAAACATAATACAACTAACTTTATTCGATAGAAAAAAATCACAAAGATACCTCTAAAAAAAATATTTTAACGAGTAAAAACCATATTAAAATACATACAATAATTCTGATTTTTTGACAAATTATTCAACAAGCAACATACTAACGAAATACTGTTTTATTTTTTTAATCCGATAAATACATTTTCTGTAATTAATTTATTTTATGGTTTGTAAAGCGTTCTGAACGTCCCGTCGTCGTCGCGCTTCTCTTTCTTACGCATACAATCCGACAAGGACAGCGAAGTTAGCTCTTGTAGTCCCCTTAAGCATAGGTACGCGCTTACACGCGCGCTTAATTACGCGCTTCAGAAAACCGGACTCGCGTAAACGGGCATATTTCGGCGTTTTCAATCGAAACTGTAGTAATATCTTGTCAGTGTCAACGACGATTTTGACGGCTCGCGCTTAAACGAGCTTAGAAGCGCGTCAACGCTCGTACGAGTTGCGCGTGTGCCAAAAGGCGCGCCTATACGCGCCTCCATGCGCTTCCAAAAAACGAGCTTTTACGCGCGAATAAAACGCTAATCTGAACCCGACCGATCCGCCTGTAGAGTCTTCGGGAAGGCCTATATTCAACAGTGACACAGTGACATTCGTCTTTAGACTGGTATGATAATTACGATGAATATTTGCGACTGCGTGGATAGTCTGTCAGGTCAACAAAACTATAGCTTTGCCTAGCAGTTAGCTAGGCAAAGCTATAGTTTTGTTGACCTGACAGCTGCTTGGTTACGTAGTCTTCCCCAGATACCAGTACAAAAAAAAAAAAATTGTAATTCAAGGAAATGAATTTAAGTAAGTTGATAGTAGATTCAATGCAATTTCGTCATCACTACATAGTATAAAACAAAGTCTGTCTGTCTGTATCCTACATAGGAAATCTTGAAAACTACACAACGGATTTTAATGCGTTTTTTTTTAATAGATAGAATGATTCAAGAGGAAGGTTTATATGTATAATTAACGCGGGCGAAGCCGCTGGCGTCGTCTAGTTCTAGATATTTCATTATGCAGCCGAAGGTAGATTGTTGCAACTGTGTAGTAAATTCATAAGAGGAAGCGAGCACATACATTGTAGCCATACACGTTGTTGTAAATTACAATATAGTTCATTTTGTGAACTGTGAAATTCGTACTCATATATTGTGAAACAGCACGCCGTGGTAATCTAAAAAGCACAATAAAAGTAAAGGTAAATAATCATAATTTCTTTCTCAATATCAATATATTGGGACCCTTTACATTTCACGACGCGGAGTCACTTCTAAAAGTATACCTAACCACTTAACTATATCAATTATTAAAATCAGAATAAAAACTACCTTACATAATTATGCTCAGTCTACTTCAGTATAATACCGCGGCTAAGCACGTCATATATTATCACAATTGCCACAGAAAATATGTCCTAAAATTACTGCAAAGTAGTCCTCATTTTTCGCCCAACATTTACCCCATACGTACCATCAGGCAGCTAGCGTTAAAACTACTTTCTGGTGCTCAACTTCAAGCATCATTACACCGACATACGTCTTCAGAATGAGTCCTCCCCTTCACCCCTTCTCTCCTTACGTTTAAATCGTTTAACTTTCAAGATTAAGGAACAGTTATCAGTATTTCTTGAGGACACTACACCCATGGGACGTACGCCATTGCGGTTGAAGAAAAATTTAAGAGACTGTTTAAACTGTTCTTGTTTTGTCTGCGATAGTTGATGAAAGGATTGTTATGGCCTGTGAAGCATTTCGGAATTACTTTCAAGTGATATCAGTTTGCGGGAGCTGTGTTTATTTCGGTAACTTGCCTACTGCTATAAAAGCAGTTTTGGCAGTCCTTATGTCACCAAGCATTTGTGTTAACATAGAGGTGCCAAATTAGAGTAACGACTAATATGATAAGGTAGTGAATGGATATACAGACAATCTGTCTACATTAGTAGGTATGTCGAGCAAAAATAACAAGCATTAACATCGTTTGGTTGGAAATCTAAGCAGAAATATACACTGTAGTGTTTAGGCCTACATCGCCAAACATTAAACATATAATATATGTATGGTATGATCTCAAATTAGTTCTTCTAGCTTTGAGTACTATAAGGTTACCTTCGTTGTATGTATGTATGTTTAATATTATATAACCAAATTGTGGACTTTCAACAATCTATACAAACCTTCCAAGATTTTTCCATAATATTTTTTAAAAGGATCGCGTTTTCAAAGCCAAATATCTCTTATAAACATATGCGTACAAGCGCCATGTTAACGTGATCTTAATACGACGTTTATAAGAATATAAGTGGATCATTTATCATTCAGGCTGAAAGATTGTAGCATGTTGCTGACATGTAACCTGTATCATTTCTGAAGGTATTCACTGAGAAATGAGCTTCTTTCAGCGCTGAAATTACATGAACGACGATCATTGAGCAAGGATGTGGGAAGGTGAACTGTGCGTAACTTTCTTCTAAAATGTTTAGTACCTAACGCCTTTTTTGATAAGACTGAGGTTCGCCTACTATATTTAGTGAACTAATTGGGCCTGCTGCGACTTAAGGTAATCTGTATTTTATTTATTTTACAGTAGCACTCTAACGACCTATTGACAATTATATGTTTTAAAAAAATAACCAGACTTATAGAGTAGAGTATTAAAGCTTCTTATAGGTGTGCACGGCACTTCCATATTTCTAATGTTACTAAGTTAGCTAACTACTTATGAAGTTGGACAACAAAAAGGTATGTCGAATAACACTAAAGTAAATGAAATTAAATCTCGAAGATACATGTTTTACTGAGGCTACCTCGGTGGCCCAGTGGATAGCGTATGCGACTGCTGATCGGAGGTCCCGAGTTCAATTCCCGGGTCGGGCAAAAGTGTTACTGGGTTTTTCCGAATTCTCAGTGGCAGCACGGATGATGTGCCCTGTAACAGCAATAGGCTCACCCCCTATTACGTGGGACCTAAAGATTCATGGCGAAATGTGGGTGTAATGTTACACCTCTACCTCGGAGATACAGGCGTGAGTCTATAAAAAAAAAACGTTTTTAAACGGAGTAACGTTATCATATTATTTATACCCAAATAAGCAAGCTAAAATATAATTAAAATTAGAACGGACAAGCGCACATGGAACCTAAATCTAAAAAAATCAACATAAACTAGCAAAAAAATACAAAATTTTGTCGAACGAAATAAAACAGGCAGGCGTTCAAATCGTGACGACCGCATGACATGACGTATTGCGACCGGCCCGTTGATTGGCAGTCACTATTGGACTTTTTGCTGCGACTGTAGCAGACGTACAAATGATATTCCAAGTGAAACCGGACCGCGGTTACCCTGGAAAATGGGAAATATGGAAATCTCCGCTTTGGCTTCGATTGGAATTTAATTTTGTTTTGTCTTTTTTTGTCTACGTGACATTCAGATTTGGTTTGTGCAGTTATGTTGTCAAAAATATGCAAAATGTTGTTCGTGTTATTTGGAAAGCTAACGCAATAAAAACTCGCTGAATCTGGTACCTATTGTATAATAATAATAATAATATTCTACCACATTCACACAACACCATCTAGTCCCAAACTAAGCAGAAGCTTGTACTATAGGTACTTGATAATGGATAAACATACATATACCTACCTATAGTTTTTTTTGTAAATATATACATATTATACATAGAAACACCCAATTGTCTAAACTAATCTATTACAATTTGCTATACTTACATCCATCGGCATGTACACGTACTAAATTAGATTTTAAAACACTCCAGTTAATGCTTGATTGCCTTTTTACCTATGGAATATTTAATTTGTAGAAGCTGTATTAAAGAGTAATACGATAAAAAACACTGTATTTTAAACCTTCAAAGGCTGATAAAGCAAAGCAATGATCCATGGTCCTTCATAAACGTTTATAAAAGCTTATCCATAAATAGACGTCTTATTCACAAGTTTCCGAACCTTTTTACAAAATATTATCCCCGCATTAGCACTTCATAATCAAACTGGCTATTCGCCAGCCCGAAGCATCATCACTCAAAAGGGTGCCGATTCAAAAAACCGTCACTCGCCGAATAAAAAAAGCCGGAAAACAATCGACTTCAAATGGAACGATCAGCCAATTCGTTTAATCAAGCCCCCGAATGGAAACGTCAAAGCGATCGACTTAGTATTTTCGTCAAAAATCAGTTGTGTTGGATGAAACTCGAAAGGGCCCCGTAATAAATGGATACGGAGCTAAATTCGCTGAAACCCGCTCTGAAAGCTGCAGTGGGTTACGTAGAATAATTTATTAAAAGCCCGTTGGTGCTTTTGTTGAACGCCGTTCCGTAGGGTTGGCGCTAAGCAGAAATACGAGCGTGTATTTACTGGGAGTGTGTGTTTGTTGAGGAATATTCGTCACTAACTGACGTGAGTGCCTTTGTTTGTTTATTATATCCGCACTGTTTGTAAACAGTCTCACTGCAGTGTGAGCATCTTCTTAGAATGAAAAGGGTTTGTTGTGATATTATTAGTGTATGTTATTGTTAACAATGCTGACCAAGAACGTATTGATAGCAGTATGCTTTAATAACATTACTGAGAATCTTCTACATGTACTTTCTTTCTAGACTTCTTCATTAAACTAAGCCGTGAGTAAAAACACTGAATACTGTAAATCACTCTGGAATAAACTGAACTGAAGCAGTCTTAAAAAGATTTATTATGACTGATCTAGTTCCTTACACTTTAAACATACCTACTACGCTTAAATTCTAGAGATCACGAAATTTAAAGGAATGACATCTTGTGCATACAAAGATACAATCCTAAATTCAACGTCATCATCTCGAATATATCTTCATCAAAGCCTCGCTAATATTTGAAGACAGCTGCATATGTATGCATGTGTGTCTAATTAGTCGTGAATGTAGCATGACGTCACGATATTACTGTCATGCAGAATTAATACGAGGCAGCCCTGTCACGTGCTACGGCGTGTCACACGCATCAATCATGTAGGGATGGCGGCTGTAGGCAGTTGGACCGTGTCTTTACCTAATTTTTATACTAAAACTATTAATTACTTTGTAATAAGAATAATATCGGTCCTGTTTATAAACTGTCTAATACTTGCATGACCCCTCTTCCCATACTGCTGTCAAATACGGGTTGACAGACTTCACATGTCATAGGCATTGTGGAAACACAGGACATGGCAGGTTTCTTTCACCGATAACGTCACTATGAGTAATTAATTATATTATTTAATGCGCACTTAACATGGAAAAGTCAGAGGTACTCGCTGTGCACCACTATCCGAGACCGTCTACCTAACAGGCTCTTATTCACTTTATTAGGCTACTATGTATTAGCTTGAAAATTACTTGACCTCTTTGACGACTCTAAAATTGGATCTAAACTTCGTAGCTTTATTTTTCTTTTATATAGTTAGCAATATGAAACTTTTTTGCAAACCATAAAGGTAAACTTTCCATTGTACAATGTGGCAACCCTGTCACGTATACGATGCGAATTGTCACGCGCCTCAATCAGCAGGAATAGCGGACGTAGCGTGTCACTACGATATAGGTACACTAAAACTATTGTATTCATTACTATTGCTATTATTTTCATTAAATTAAACTGTAGTAGGATCGGACTGGGCTGCAAGGGAGGCCGATTCGCCTACAAGCACTTAGTTCCTTGGTTGCAAGAGTCGGGAAAAAGTATGCACGGATATCCTATTCTCCTCGCGATTTAGGCCCGTAGAGAGCCATCTATCTGAGTCTTTGAGTACTGAGTGAGAGAGATCGAGAGACCTATTTTGTCATTGGTTGTGAAAAATTACTACATTTTGATGAATTTCTTTTTCGAAGGCTATTTACCCGACTAAGGGGAAGCCAAAAGGAAGGGTAATATTTTTAAACAACTTGTTAGGGTATTATTCCGACATCCTCAGTTGCTAAACGCTTAGTTAACTAAAGACTCTAACCAGAAATATAGGAACATGAATATATATATTTTAAATGTGACTTTCAATGGCCTATGTTTCGCAGCATCATCACAATTTTTCGAAGCATCGTCAGACAATGTTTCATACAAAACATATTTCTCATACAAGTACACGCAGCTGCACACATTTATCATACGTACTTGACACACATATGTCAGGTACTCCCACACAAAGCTATAGAAAATGTGACGGATGTTTTCCCGCTGTTAAGGGGAGCCTAACTCGGTTTTCCAAACTCATACGATATTGCCTCAGCTTGCGCTTTATATTTTGCATTTTAATATCTTATAAATTATTCTTTGTGAACTCTATTTCAAAGGTTTACAAAGATAGCAAATAAGCTACAAAGGCAGTCTGATGGTGAGTAGTCGTGATCTATGAATGTCAATAAACTTAAATTTCGCGTGCTCTGAACCTTAACAGAAGCGAGCTTCTACCGCAATCCAAATATTGTCTAGTTTCAAGATTTGTTATACCTATCTAAATTATCTATGAAGGTAATCGCTCATAGAGTCGAGGCACACTAGAAACTGGTTTTGATACAAATGTCAATGTACGTGTGAAGTAGCACTGGACGCGACGATAAGATATCGTCGCGTCCAGTGCTACTTCGCTAAGCGATTCTCGCCCTTGTGGAGGTCTAGCGGGAAGTTTTTCGACTGTACCTATCAAACGAAATGTTCAAACTGAAAATCATCGCAGGGCCTAAATTACTGAAGCTATTCTTTAAAAAAACATGAAGTTTGAAAAGTGGGTCTTTTTATGACGTAGGCACTAAGGAAGGCTTGTAAAATTTTCCATGCTTAAACGGACATAATTGGGATCAGCGAATATCGAAGGCTTTTAAACTTTGTTACTCTCAGAGATGTAATAGGTGTCAGCTAGTTTCGAAGCTAGTACAATCATCACGAGCCTTTAACAGTCCACTGCTGGACTAGGCCTCTCCTTTAAAAGAAGGAATTGGCTTACTATACCACGCTGGCCAAACGGGTTGGTATAGGGTTTGTATCAAGTTTTCCTTCTCTTACAGTGCTGTTCTCTACATAATATGCTCTCTATGTCGGCTCTAAAACTTAACTTATGAAATATTAAATTTTGATATCAACGCATCCAAATAACAATGCCATACAAAATTCACTACATTTTCAAGTACATTTCAACTCAAGACTCAATATAAACTAGTCGAAGTGCGGTATTTTCGCAGCACAATACACTTGCCCAACGTAATACACCACACGAGATAACGCTTCATACCCTGCCCGGGCAAAATTCACGCTCCAACGAATTTCTGTGTTCAAATTCGGTATTTGCCCACTATTACATTCCGCCCCTCCTGTTATTTAAGCTCGCATTGTACGGCAGATTAAAATAAGTGCAAAACGTCCCGCACTACACTTAAAACGTTATTCTTTGCGCCAAATTACGGATTTTATACGTATTCTTGTTCATTTTTTCGTTGAATTTTACTTTTATATGTGCCTCCGGCTTTGTAATGAATGTTCCTCTTTTTAATTAAGGAGTTCCGCTGCTTTTCCGTAATGCGTTCTGTATGATAAACAGTTGGATCTTTTTGTACTTTTATGTGACTTGTTGATTTTGTCGTAGATATTCTTATGAATTACCTACTTATGTGGAAATGTATTATCAAATAAATCCTATCATCTGCTTCTACAATCTATTTGACAGAGATTTTTTGAGGTCTACATACATACATAGTCTCACGCCTATATCCCCGAAGAGGTAAGCAGAGGTATATTGCTACACCCACTTTTCGCCAGATTTATTTCAGTCCCACATAATAGGGCCGAGCCTATTGCCGTACCGTATTTTTGAGTTCTATGTATATTAATCTATAAAATTATCAATAGTTATTTGTGCAACAAGAGAGCAAAGTTATTTTTTGTTTCGAGCGCTGATTTTGAGTTCCAAGCAAGCGAAGGATTCTATGATTGATTCACGAGCGTAGCGAGTGAATCAAAGTTAGAATCCTGAGCGTAGTGAGGGACTCAACAGCACGAGATGCAAAAAACTTTGCTCTCGTGTAGCACACATAACTTTTCACCTCAGCAGTGAGAACACATATTACTTAGGAGACATAAAAATTAACAGGAATAAATTGAAAACAAAATTCTGCTTTAATCACTTGCTGTTTTAACTCTTCTGGTGTTAAAGTACAGTCATCATCGCTAGTTTCACTCATCTTTTTAGATTAAGTATTTTATATAACACGTTACGCTATAATTATGTACGCTATCAGCATTAGCGAAATGTTTACTAATAAAGTAAACATTTTGCCCGCTATTTTTTGAAATCGCGTTTTGTTACCGCGTCCCTGATGTTTATTTTTCAAATGTATCATTGTTGAAATTCCAAATAAAAATGTATTGGTTAAATACCAATTTTATACTTTTAATTAGACTTATTTTCTTAAAAGCTAATAATATATTAAACATATAAACAATAACAGTAAAAAAAATTCACTCGCTTTTTTATATGGATGTGAAAGAGACAGAGCACAGTAAAATTCGAATGTTTCAAATTTATGGCTGAACAATGTCAATTCGTGGCACTGAAGATTGAAAAATTAAAAAGTTACTTTGCCTCACGCTCGAATCAAAATCGTGTTTTGTTCACTGTTGTCTCGCAGCAAAAGCGGTGTGTTTGAGCTGATGTGGTGAAAATTATTTTGTAACATTTCAAGTTTTGTACCTTAATTAAACATTATTAGAAAAACATCTGTATTAGATATCTAGTTCTCTCTCTAGCCTCCTAACTCACCAAAGTTGACTTTATGAAAGGAATGTCACTTAGGTGTATTATATTTGCTTCTGAAAATAAACCAACAATGTATCGTGGGGCGTGTAAGTTAAAATTCCAGTGCGCCGGCACTAACATTACGCCTTGATGCATTCTGCAGTTTTCATAGCCACATAAAAAGGAGGACGGTTGCCGATATTAAAATCTGATGCACCACGTCGTTCCAGATCGCTACGATATTACAACGTTCTCGCTACCGGACGTTTAATCGAAAGAAAATATGGTCAGAGGTTACGTAAAAGATCGGAATAAAATGTAGACTACGTTTTATTTTACTTTATATTGAGTCTGCGTATGAAAATTACACAATATTATTATTTTGCAAGGTGGGCCTTCGATTTTGATGGGATCGTGGGAAGAAGATGGATGCAGGCAACTCAAGATTAGTCTGTGTAGAGAGTCTTAAGTGAGACCTATGTTCTACAGTTAACATGTTTCGGCTAAGATGATGATGGTAAATATTTGGAACTCTGAGGATGATGAGGGTTTAGTTTGCAGCTCTCCACTACCAACAATGCAATTTCCTTTTCGCTATTTCACTAGATATGCAGCCGAAGGTAGATTGTTGCAACTGAGTAGTAAGTTCATAGAAGGAAGCGAGTACATACATTGTAAGCCATACACGATGTTGTTACATTATAGTTCATTTCTCGAGTTCCTTACTTGCAAAATCATAAGCGATGGGTATCTAAAATGCACTATAAAATAATGTTAAATAATTATAACTGCTTTCTCACTATCGAAATTGTTCCTTTCCAGAGCTCGGTGTAGACCCACTTAAATACTAAAAAAAATATTACGTAGTAAAATCAAAATAAGGACCACCATACATATAACCTCTACTACTTCAGAATATGTATATGGATATAATATCGAGGCTAACTACGTCACATTTTATCACAATTGCCACAGAAAATATCTCCTAAAATTACTGCAAAGTAGTCCTCATTTTTCGCCCAACATTTACCCCATACGTACCATCAGGCAGCTAGCGTTAAAACTACTCTCTGATGCTCAACTTCAAGCATCATTACACCGACGTACGTCTTTAGAATGAGTCCTCCGCTTCACCCCTTCTCTCCTTACGTTTAAATCGTTTAACTTTCAAGATTAAGGAACAGTTATCAGTATTTCTTGAGGACACTACACCCATGGGACGTGCGCCATTGCGGTTGAAGAAGAATTTAAGAGACTGTTTAAACTGTTCTTGTTTTGTCTGCGATAGTTGATGAAAGGATTGTTATGGCCTGGGAAGCATTTCGGAATTACTTTCAAGTGATATCAGTTTGCGGGGGCTGTGTTTATTTCGGTAACTTGCCTACTGCTATAAAAGCAGTTTTGGCAGTTCTTATGTCACCAAGCATGTGTGTTAACAAATGTCTAGTCAAGGATCACTATCTACCATTATAACATTCCTTACATAAAATTATAATTATGTATTCAATATTATTTATGTATGAGTAGGTATATTATGGTACTATTTATTATATATATGTATATGTTTAAAGTATAATCATATTTATATATATATATATATCATATTTTAAAGTATCTATAATTAATATGGTATTAATTGTGTATGTAGTATTAAGTGTAAAGTATTTATGTTAAATCTATTTACTACGAAGATTATGTATACAAATCTATTATGTAGTAGGTACACCATTAGCTACCCGATTTCGCTTACTTAATTGAATATAGCCCATCAGGTTGTCTGGAAGAAATCGCAACCTGCGATAAGACCGCCCATGTACAACTAGACCTAAGTTATTATATGTATATGTCATTTTTCTGTAATTATTTGCCTCTGGTGTACAATAAAGCATTTTCTATCTATCTATCTATCTATCTATAATTTACTGGTACACTGACAACTAACATTTCTTTCTTACCAATAATATCCATCCAAAGGTTGTCTGGTAGAAATCGCTTTTAGCGATAAGGCCGCCTATTGTACAATGTTTGTAAAATGATCCATTTTTAATTTCCAAATTAGTGTACAATAAAGTGTTAAATAAATAAATAAATAAAAGTGCCAAATTAGAATAAAAACGAATATGACAAGGTAGGGATGGATATGCAGACAACCTGTCTACATTAGTATGTAGAGCAAAAATAACAAGCATTATCATCGCTTGGTTGGAAGTCTAAATCTACTGTTAGCCTAAATATACACTAGTATAATATATCATAATATATGTATCATAATGATCTCAAATTAGTTCTTCTGGCTTTGAGTACTATGAGGTTACCTTCGCTGTATGTTTTTTTTATAGACTCACGCCTGTATCCCCGGAGGGGTAGGCAGAGGTGTAATATTAGTCGTTGTATGTATATATGTTTAATATTATTATAAGCAAATTGTGGACTTTCAACAATCTATACAAACCTTCCAAGATTTTTCCGTAATATTTTTCAAAAGGTCCGCGTTTTCAAAGTCAAATACCTCTCTCTTATAAACATATGCGTACAAGCGCCATGTTAACGTGATCTTAATACGACGTTTATAAGAATATAAGTGGATCATTTATCATTCAAGCTGAAAGATTATAGCATGTTGCTGACATGTAACCTGTATCGTTTCTGAAGGTATTCACTGAGAAATGAGCTTCTTTCAGCGCAGAAATTACATGAACGACGATCATTGAGCAAGGATGTGGGAAGGTGAACTGTGCGTAACTCTCTTCTAAAATGTTAAGTAACGCCTTTTTTATAGGACTGACGCTCTCATATTTAGTGAACTAATTTGGTCTGCTGCGACTTAGAATAATCTGTATTTTATTTATTTTACAGTAGCACTCCAACGATCCATTTACAATTATATGTTTTAAAAATTAACCAGACAGGTATAGAGTAGAGTAACAAAACCTCTTATAGGTGTGCACGGCACTTCCATATTTCTAATGGTTTATTAATGTTTGCCATAATATAAAATGCCATAATTTCATATGCCATACTGGTATTTTCCATAATTTCATTAGAAATAACGCTTCAGTTGCCATAATCGTGAAATGACATAAAATTACTTTCACTAATTCCACTGGTCGTAATCGATCCAGTGTCATAATAATTTAAATCCATAAATGTATTTGCTATAATTTTCGTTTTCAATAATGCCATTTTCCATAACTTTTCCATAACTTCACACTAGTTTAATAAACTAAGGTTGACGGATCCCTGCTTCGCAGGGTTCTTATTTTCGGATTAAGGTTCAAAAGAGAACCTAACATAACCTATTTAGTTACTTATTACAGTCTCACCTACCCCTAGGTACTCAAAAGCAATGACACACAAATTATTTGATATTAGCTGTCTATATCATTCATACAAGAAGGCGGTTGCGTTTCGTTTCACGTTTTTCACATAAAACCTAAATATCGCTTTTATTGATTCCACTAGTTTAATAAACTGAGGTTGACGGAGCCCTGCTTCGCAGGGCTCCTATTTTCGGGTTAAGGGTCAAAAGGGAACCTAACACAACCTATTTAGTTACTTGCACATAAAACCTAAAATTACGTAATCCGTTTTGCATATTTGAATGAAGAAATTTTGGAAATTGTTTAAAAATATTTAGACGCAATTCCGGCAGCCAAAATTACTTTTAGGGGATTAAAACTAACTCCCTTAAGCCCCTTACACCCGCAATACCCTCAAATTCGTGTGACTCGTTTCGAAACCCAACCCCAGATTTTTTATTCACAATAATTAAACCTAAAACTAAACCTCATATGGTGACTACTAACTAAGCTCGACGTAGCCCCGCTTCGCGGGGCTTCTACTTCTGGGTGGCTTAAAAAAAAAACCACCTATCCGAGTCGGATTGCACTGAGTCGGGGTGTTAACGATAATTAATTGCGACCTAACAATATTATGTATTATTTTCATAATTATATCAAATTTTGATTATGTCAAGAGTCGATTATGAGATGTGTTACTTATGGAAACTAATTATTATGATATATGTTGTTATAGAAAGTCATTTTATGGCAAATAAAAGTTATCACTGTTGAGTTGTTGAGGCAAACGTTATTAGTATAAATGATAATAGTGCAAGTAAATATTATGATCGGGGATGATTATGGCAAACAATATTAGTGCAAATCATTGAATTATTACCTACAGAAACCAAGTACGCGCACGCAATACGCGCCGTTCATTTGGGTCAGGATCTGACCCAATCGGCGGCCGCGTTGTCTGTAGTCAGAGTCGCACGATAGCGTAAGCATCTCCCGCAAAATAATAGAAATTATGACATATTGTACAGTGTTTTGTGCCACAATGCTTCAGAAAAAGATTATAAGGTTGCTGGAGTATCATTCCACCGGTCAGACATAAATTTTATTACGTAGATTGTCTAATAATACAAATACAGTGAATCATAATAAGTACGAGCGGAGTGTTGCCAGTTGGGTGTGAAATTGTCCCAGTTTAATTTACACATTCCTTACCAAAATTTATTCTATTGACAGTAATAATAAAAATAGGAATTAGGTAGTTACATATATAAACTTAACCTTTCAAACACCGCTGGCTGGTACATACCAATCGGTTACGACAAATTTGTCACGTCAAGCTCTAGCCGAGCTCGGCTAAGACGACATTGTCTCAAAGCACTCGATTTTTCCGTTTTTGTATTGAAAGGCTAGTATCTAAAGCACAGAATAGATAGTTCTTACGAACAGAAGCACCACTTCGCAAACCAATTTAAAGTAATGGCGACTCTTGCTACTAAGCAAGAAAGTGCAATTCAGCTCGCATGAGCATTCAGTACCTAACGCGATATTGACCTAACTGTTCCCGCTCTTTTCTAACACATAACGCTGTCGCTGTCTGGCGCGGAGCGGTGCGCTAGGGTTGTCGACTTGCCGCTGCTACTATAATATTTATTCATCGTCTATCTACCTACTTGACCACGTACCTAATAATAAATATTTATACTATAAGTATCCTATCCCACTATTTGAGCTCGTAGAACGAAAACCACAAAAATTCTGGTGGTTTACATTTTCGCTATACTAATTCTTAGTTATTTCCTAAACGCGTAGACCGATTTACATGACTCAAACAGATAAAATGGTTTTTGAACTAGACCTTTAATTTGACACCATAATCGTTGAGATATCTCAACAAATAAAAAGTACAATTTTCAAGTTGCTCTCGTAAAATAAATAAAATCAAAATTTCAAGTTGCTTCCGACACACATCCGTTAAATGAGCAATACTTCGCACCAGACTTGTGATGTGAACATTTTTGTTGTTCAGTATTAAAATTCACGTTATTAGCTAGCCTTGCGCGCGAGCGGTGACGACGCGGCGTGGAAGCCGCGCCAAAGTGTAGGCACTTATCGCTGTAGGTACGGCCGAGTGAAGGAGGCCTGTCTAAAGTCTAGTATTGTCTTGTAATGTAGATACGCGTAACTAACTTCATTGTTTACCGAATGACGTTACCGACCGAATTATATTAGAATTTTTAAACTTTTCGCCTTTTTTTGGTCACCATAGCGCAACGGCGCACACATAGTACTCGCTGTTGATTTTTGATAATTTTTCTCACAAATATACATAAATACTTTTTTATGTACTATAAAGAGCATTTAACTAGGAAATCACTCGGCATTTGTTAGTGCTCACGTTTGAGTAAGTTTCGTCAAGATTGATTTAGCCATCGTTAGTCAGTTGTAAAAACTTAAAAAGCAGACAGTGTGACTTTAGAATGTATAATATACAATTACTTATTTCATGCAAAAATTATGAATTTGCCCTATTTGTAGGGGAAAGACGTTGTAACTGGCAACTCTATAATTGCGTCTGTGTGCGTGATGCAGCAAGTAAACACAGCACAGTTCCGCACACATAGCGAATTTTCGGCTTAACTTCTGAGCTCGCGTTGTTTGAATACTGACTTTCTGTAGGTAATAATTCAATGGTGCAACTGAATTTATGGAAAACGAGAGAATACCATTTCTAATATTACAAAGTTAGCTAACTACATATGAAGTTGGACAACAAAAAGTATGTCAAATAACACTAAAGTAAATGAAATTAAATCTCCAAGATACATGTTTTTAAACGGTTTTTTAATAACGTAATCATATTATTTATACCCAATTAAGCAAGCTAAAATATAATTAAAATAAGAACGGACAAGCGCACATCGAACCCAAACCTAAAAAAAATCAACATTAACTAGCAAAAAAATACAAAATTTTGTCGAACGAAATAAAACAGGCGGCCGCTCAAATCGTGGCGACCGCATGACATGACGTATTGCGACCGGCCCGTTGATTGGCGGTCACTATTGGACTTTTTGCTGCGACTGTAGCAGACGTACAAATGATATTCCAAGTGAAACCGGACCGCGGTTACCCTGGAAAATGGGAAATATGGAAATCTCCGCTTTGGCTTCGATTGGAATTTAATTTTGTTTCGTCTTTTTTTGTCTACGTGACATTCAGATTTGGTTTGTGCAGTTATGTTGTCAACAATATGCAAATTTATTTGGAAAGGCTAACACAATAAAAACTCGCTGAATCTGGTACCTATTGTCTAAACTAATCTATTGCAATTTGCTATACTTACATCCCTCGGTATGTACACGTACTAAATTAGATTTTAAAACAGTCCAGTTAATGCATGATTGCCATTTTACTTATAGAATATTTAATTTGTAGAAGCTGTATTAAAGGATAATACGATAAAAACACTGTATTTTAAACCTTCAAAGGCTGGTAAAGCGAAGCAACGATCCATGGTCCTTCATAAACTTTTATAAAAGCTTATCCATAAATAGACGTCTTATTCACAATTTTCCGAACCTTTTTACAAAATATTATCCCCGCATTAGCACTTCATAATCAAACTGGCTATTCGCCAGCCCGAAGCATCATCACTCAAAAGGGTGCCGATTCAAAAAACCGTCACTCGCCGAATAAAAAAGCCGGAAAACAATCGACTTCAAATGGAACGATCAGCCAATTCGTTTAATCAAGCCCCCGAATGGAAACGTCAAAGCGATCGACTTAGTATTTTCGTCAAAAATCAGTTGTGTTGGATGAAACTCGAAAGGGCCCCGTAATAAATGGATACGGAGCTAAATTCGCTGAAACCCGCTCTGAAAGCTGCAGTGGGTTACGTAGAATAATTTATTAAAAGCCCGTTGGTGCTTTTGTTGAACGCCGTTCCGTAGGGTTGGCGCTAAGCAGAAATACGAGCGTGTATTTACTGGGAGCGTGTGTTTGTTGAGGAATATTCGTCACTAACTGACGTGAGTGCCTTTGTTTGTTTATTATATCCACACTGTTTGTAAACAGTCTCACTGCGGTGTAAGCATCTTCTTAGAATGAAAAGGGTTTGTTGTGATATTATAAGTGTATGTTATTGTTAACAATGCTGACCAAAAACGTATTGATGGCTGTATGCTTTAATAACATTACTGAGAATCTTCTACATGTACTTTTTTTCTTATCTTCATCATTAAATTAAGCTATAGTTAAAATATGTATATATGAACTGAGCCGTGAGTAAAAACACTGAATACTGTGTATCACCCTGGAATAAACTGAACTGAAGCAGTCTTAAAAATATTTATTATGACTGATTTAGTTCCTAACATTTTAAATATAAACATAACTTCACGCCTTTTATCTCCGAAGGGGTAGGCAGATGTGTATTACACACCCACACTTCGCCAGTTATGTTTCGGTCACAATGTAATAGGGAGTGAGCCTATTGCCATCTACCGGGCACATTGTTAAGCGAGCGATAATTAACATTTTTAATACACACATAACTTCGAAAAGTCAGAGGTGTGTGCCTGGGGTACCTGGGGATCGAACCCGAGACCATCGTCTCGGCAGTCCGTTACGTACACTACTGGGCTATCGCCGCTATATTTTAAACATACTACGCTTAAATTCTGGAGATCACGAAATTTAAAGGAATGACATCTTGTGCATACAAAGATACATTCCTAAATTCAACGTCATCATCTCGAATATATCTTCATCAAAGCCTCGCTAATATTTGAAGACAGCTGCATATGTATGCATGTGTGTCTAATTAGTCGTGAAGTTAGCATGACGTCACGATATTACTGTTATGCAGAATTAATACGAGGCAGCCCTGTCACGTACTACGGCGTGTCACACGCATCAATCATGTAGGGATGGCGGCTGTAGGCAGTTGGGCCGTGTCGCTACCTAATTGTTATACTAAAACTATTAATTACTTTGTAATAAGAATAATATTGGTCCTGTTTATAAACTGTCTAACTACTTGGCATGACCCCTCTTCCCATACTGCTAAGCCGCCGCTGTCAAATACGGGTTGACAGACTTCACATGTCATAGGCATTTTGGAAACACTCGGACATGGCAGGTTTCTTTCACCGTCTACCTTACTATGAGTTACCAATTAAGCAGCGATAGCTGAGTGGAGAGCCCCACAGACTGCTACGCAGAGGGTCTCGGGTTCGAATCCACGGCACGCACCAATGACTTTTCGGAGATAAGTGCGTATTAAATTGTTAATTATCGCTTGCTAATCGGTGAAGAAAAATATCGTGAGAAAACCGGCATGTCTGAGAGTTCTCCATAATGTTCTCGAAAGACATGTAAAGTCTGCCAACCCGCACTTAGCCAGCGTGGTGGACTATGGCCTTACCCTTCTCATTATGAGAAGAGGCCCGTGCCCAGCAGTGGGACAGTATAAAGGCCCAATGATGAGTTACCATTTAATGCGCACTTAACATGGAAAAGTCAAAGGTACGCGCTGCGGACCACTATCCGAGATCGTCTACTTAAGAGGCTCTTATTCACTTTATTAGGCTATCGCTGCCTATTAATTTCTTTATAACTATGTACGAGGGTCAAACTGAAAGTTCTTAGAACTGGCCACTTATAAACAATATAATAAAAAAAATATTCTAAAATTTGAAAATAGAACTCTTTGCCAATATTACTGAGTATATATTTCATTCATTTGTCATTTGTTTTACGATTTGGCGGCAAATTGAAAATTGTCTGTGTCACGTCAACATGAATTTAACACGAGAAAATTTTCGTGCAATGATTTTTTATGACTTTCGATGTCATTTAAGTCAACAAGAAAGTTATGATAGACTACGATTGGCCTTTCACGATGAAGCCCCATCTCGTGCGACTGTTTACAACTGGTTTAATGAGTTTAAACGTGGTCGCACTAATCTCACTGATGATGTACGTGAGGGACGGCCTTCTACGGCGACGACTGAAAATAACATCTGTGTTGTGCGGCGTATGATAGAGACTGACAAAAGAGTGACCTATCAGCAGATTCGGACAAGCTTAGGCATCGGTATGAGTCAAGTGCACAAAATCCTCCACGAACATTTAGCGGTCAGGAAGCTTTGCGCCCGGTGGATACCTCATAATTTGACTAAGGCTCAAAAACTCCATCGTGTGGATTGGTGCCGTAAAATGATTGAAAGATTTAACGGAGGTGACTCAAATGCTGTGTTCGACATACTAACAGGTGACGAAAGCTGGATTTACTGTTATGATCCTGAAACCAAAAGACAATCTGCTCAGTGGGTGTTTCCTTTCGAGGAGTTGCCAACTAAAGTGAAGAGAGATCGAAGTGCGGGAAAAAAAATGGTGGCCTCGTTCTTTGGAAGGATAGGTCATTTCGCAACAATTGTGTTAGAGGATCAAAAAACAGTTTCTGCAGAATGGTACACTACCAATTGTTTGCCACTTGTCTTGGAAAAAGTTCGAGAGAAACGACCTCGCAGTAGGATCCTCCTTCACCACGACAACGCCTCGTCGCACACCGCCAAGCGAACGATCGACTATTTGGCGACATCAAACGTTGAATTACTGGGTCACCCGCCGTATAGCCCCGACCTCGCGCCTTGTGATTTTTATTTATTTCCAAAAATTAAAGAAAAACTTAAAGGAAAGCGGTTTATGAATGCTGAAGAAGCGGTGGCTGCGTATCGCGATGCCATTGAAGAGACCCCTAAGGACGAGTGGGCAAAGGCAAAGTGCTTTTCCCAGTGGTTCCATCGCATGCAGCGGTGTATTGACGTCAATGGACAATATTTTGAAAATATATAATAAAACTAATAACTGGCTAATGTAATCAGTTTTTGATTTTCTAAGAACTTTCAGTTTGACCCTCGTATTAGCTTGAAAATTACTTGACCTCTTTGACGACCCTACGATTGGATCTAATCTTTTTACGGGTAGTAGAGCCTTGCTGATTTCAGCATGAATGGGCCAGCTCGACCGGGGAAGTACTACCCTCTCACAGAAAATCGACGTATAGTAACAGTACTTAAACAGTTGCGTTTCGTTCGGTGAGTGAGAGTGCCGGAGGGCCTCCGGCACTATCCCCTATTCCTTCTTCCTCATCCCATCATCATCATCCTATCCCTTTTCCCATCCCCAAGGGGCGACAACGCACTTGTGACTCCTGTGGTGTTGCTTGTGTCCATGGGCGGCGGTAATTGCTTACCATCAGGCGATCCGTCTGCTCGTTTGCCGCCTATAACTATAAAAAAAAAAAATCTAAGACCAACGAGACGAATTTTAAAATTTGCAATATAAAACTTTGATGCAAACAATAAAGGTAAACTTTCCATTGTACAATGCGTCAACCCTGTCACGTATACGATGCGAATTGTCACGCGCATCAATCAGCAGGAATAGCGGACGTAGCGTGTCACTACGATATAGGTACACTAAAACTATTGCATTCATTACTATTGCTATTATTTTAATTAAATTATACTATAGTAGGATCGGATTGGGCTGCAAGGGACCGCCGAGTCACCAACAAGCACTAGGTCCCTAGGTCGCAATATTGGGGAACAAGTTTGCACGACTCTCCTATTCTCCTCGCGATTTAGGCCCACGGAGAGCCATCTATCTGAGTATTTGAGTACTGACTGAGAGATCGAGAGACCTATTTTGATATTGGTTTTAAATAAATGCTGTAGAAATGAGAGCACTGCGAAGTATGTGTGGTGTTTCTTTGACTGACAGAGTAAAGAATTGTGTGATAAGAGAGTGTTGTGGGGTAAAAGAAGATGTAGTGACAAGCATCGAGAAAGGTATGCTAAGATGGTTTGGACACGTGGAGAGAATGGATGACGAAAGACTGACCAAGCAGATATATAAGGCAAGTGTGGAAGGGACAGGACGAAGGGGAAGACCTAGGCGGACGTTCTCTGACCAGATTGGAGACATCCTAAAAACAGGACAGGTTAGAAGCACCCTGAACAGAAGAGCATGCATAAGGAATCTGATGGGAGTGAATGAAGCAAGAGAGACATGTCAAGATCGTTGCAAATGGCGCTCCGTAGTCTCTGCCTACCCCTCCGGGAAACAGGCGTGAGTCTATGTATGTATGGTTGTGAAAAATTACACCATTTTGATGAATTTCTTTGGCGAAGGCTATTTATGCGACTACAGCGAAGCCAAAAGGAAGGGTAATGTTTTTAAGTAACTTGTTAGGGTATTCCGACATCCTCAGTTGCTAAACGCTTATTAGTCAACTAAAGACTCTAACCAGAAATATAGAAACACTAGAGGATGCCCGCGGTTACACCCGCGTTATTTAAGGCTACTGCTCCGCTCCCGTCGCTCATAGCGCGATGTTATATAGCCTATAGCCTTACTCGATAAATGGGCTATCTAACACTGAAAGAATTTTTCTACCAAACAAACAAACAAACTCTTCAGCTTTATATATTAGTATAGGAAGAATATATATTTTTTTAAAGTGACTTTTTCAAAGCATCATCTAAATGTGTCGAGTAGAGAACGTCCAACTCAGACAATGTTTCATACAAAACATATTTCTCATACAAGTACATGCAGCTCCATACATTTATCATACGTACTTGACACACATATGTCAGGTACTCCCACACAAAGCTATAGAAAATGTGACGGATGTTTTCCCGCTGTCAAAGGGAGCCTAACTCGGTTTTCCAAACTCATACGATATTGCCTCAGCTTACGCTTTATATTTTGCATTTTAATATCTTATAAATTACTAGATGATGCCCGCGGTTACACCCGCGTTATTTAAGGCTACTGCTCCGCTCCCGTGGCTCATAGCGTGATGTTATATAGCCTATAGCCTTCCTCAATAAATTACCTATCTAATACAGAAGGATTTTTTCAAATCGGGCCAGTAGTTCCTGATATTAGCGCGTTCAACCAAACAAACAAACTCTTCAGCTTTATATACATATTAGTTTAAGATTCTTTGTGAACTCAATTGAAATTGAGTTTACAAAAAGGTTTACAAAGATAGCAAATAAGCTACGAAGTCAATCTGATGGTGAGTAGTCGTGATCTATGAATGTCAATAAACTTAAATTTCGCGTGCTTTGAACCTTATCAGAAGCGAGTTTCTACCGCAATCCAAACATTATGTCTAGTTTCAAGATTTGTGAAACCTATATAAATTATCTATGTAGGTACCTATTAAACGAAATTATCAGACTAAAAAATCATCGCAGAGCCTTAATTACTGAAGCTATTCTTTAAAGAAACATGAAGTTTAAAAAGTGGGTCTTTTTATTACGTAGGCACTAAGGAAGGTTTGTAAAAAATTTCAGCCTTAAACGGGCATAATTGGGATCAGCGTAGGTCGAAGGCTTTTAAAATTTGTCACCCTCAGAGATTTAATAGGTTTCAGCTAGTTTCGAAGCTAGTACAATAACATAACATAACTTCACGCCTTTTATCCCTGAAGGGGTAGGCAGAGGTGTTATACACACCCACACTTCGCCAGTTATGTTTTGGTCCCAATGTAATAGAGGGCGAGCCTATTGCCATCTACCGGGCACATTAAGCGAGCGATAATTAACAGTTTAAATTTAATGCACACATAACTTCGAAAAGTCAGAGGTGTGTGCCCGGGGTACCTGGGGATTGAACCCCATCGTCTTGGCAATTGGTTACATACACCAAAGTACAATAAAAATACATAATAATATACCTAAACATAAATGTCAGAACAAGTCAGTCTCCTTACAACGTTAATATCTCGCCTACACGATGAAACAAGAAGAATTACTTTAATATAACTAGCGCTGAGCCGAAACTAAGTCCTAAATCATGTTCCGAGCGCACATTAAACATTCGCCGGGACAAGAACAAGTGCCATAAACATATTTTCTACTAATGTGCGCGCATGAAACCATATATCCCTTTGTACTCGGTGATTCAAATTACTGCTCCCAAAGGAATGGTGTGATGTTAGACTTTTTATGAATCTCAACTTTATATAAATACGCTGGACAACGGCTAGCCGTTGTCCATTATTTTCATCATCATCATCAGCCTGCCGTAATCCACTGCTGGATATAGGCCTCTCCAATGGCACGCCACTGAGCCCGATTTTCGGCTCTTCGTGTCCAGCCGCTGCCAGTCACTTTGCGTATATCGTCACTCCACCTAGCCGGAGGGCGTCCTACACTACGTTTGCCAAGGCGCGGTCTCCACTTTAGGACACGACTACTCCAACAGTTATCGGTTCTGCGACAGAAGTGACCAGCCCATTGCCACTTCAACGTGCTAAAGCCCTGAGCTATGTCGATTACCTTGGTTCTCATCATTTTCATATTGTTACCTAAATTGGCGATTATTCAAACAATCTTTCAACCCCTATTATAACCTCTTAGGATGGGCACATAAACAAATGCTACGGTAGTTGCAGCCAACCTAATAAAACATTAAACGATTTTAAACTTTCGCGATTTGTATACATCATACAAACTAATTTAGTTGCAAGACGATCGAAACGTCGGAAACAAATAGTTATTTTTACCTTAAATAAGTTAATTTAACGTGATTAAGAACGGCTAAGGGCGGTTTGGAACACGCGGAAATATGCTCGTTTACGCGAGTCCGGTTTTGTGAAGCGCGTAAAGTAGCGCGTAAGCTGAAACGACCGCATACGCGCAGAAAAATACGCTAATGTGAAACTGCCCTAAATAATTTTGTATGAGGAACTCTATTGTCCTCATATTCCTAGTTTTATCGTCATACACTCTGCGATTATATGTTACTGAGGATGTCATAGATAATTATTGTAGATGTTTATCTACAATATTTTATTCGTTATTGTTTAATGACCATATTTCATTCTTCAGTTTATTTTATTTTATTTATTTGGATCGCCAACAACACACATGTCTCATATCTAAGTAAAACTTTACAAACATGCCTTGTGCTCATTTACTTATAGGCAACCACATCTAACATAAAACAAAACTTTCAGCACAAATAAAGACAAAAATGTAAAACGTTACAATAAAATTAAAAAGAATACACACAGATAATACACAAAATAGGACACATAAAAAGAAGAACACAAAAAAGAAAAATATATCAATTTAAACATAGTTCAGATTCATAATAAAGTTACCGTCTGGCAATAAGATGTTCGGTGATTTTTTTCTTAATTCCATACAAGTTATCTCCAAAAATATCCAAATCTGCTAGCCGCTGAATATAATTGTATGATTTGGCTTTTCTAGTCAAGGGTGAATTAAGACCTATATTAGTCTTATATCTTTGAACAGTTAGTAGCTTATAGATACCAGTTGTGAGTGTTTAAGGTAAAGTAAACAAATATCAGCTTAAAGACGTTTAAAGCCGTATATAGCTACGAGCTATCTTGAAAGAATGTAAAGTAATGTTACGATACTTTAGAAAATTGCTATCATTAACCAGCCAACTTTGCTAGATATTCTTAGCTACATTTTGCTTCAATACATCATAAATATATTATATGCTTCAGAAACTGTTCAACTACACGGACAAAGCAGACTTCAAACAGTCATTATCTTCGCACAGGTGTAAACGAAACTAAAGTGATTTTATAAAGTTTGACATGACAAGTTTGGGAGGCACCTCCGTTAATACTGCCTAGTGTAATCTCGGGTAGCGTTAACTTACCCGAGTTATATTGTCAGTTGCAGCGGGTTGCGCTTTCATACTAGTTTTGAAAGTTCTGAGAGCGTAAATAGAATGTCAGGTACAGTGATAGTGAAATTAGATGCGGTTTCTGAAGTTCTGACAAAATAGTTTTCAAATTATGTTTGTGGCATACATATTTTAATGGCACACACGGCATTATGTTATATAGATATGCCTCTATCACCTCATTATAATAACTTTCGACTTCATTATAAAATTTGACTTACTTCTGTTCTTTAAACGTAAGAAAACAGTATTCGTTCACGACTTTTGAGTTACAACAACAGAAAAGCATAAAACTACAAACGTTTCATTTTTAACTTAATTAAGTATACTCTTTAACTTTACTCAGAAGTTCTTTTCAGCGAATTTCCCTGGAAACTTTCATTGCGCTTAGCTGACCTCCGCAAAATTTATGAACACAATAAGAGCAAACCCAAAAAATACAATTCCAAATAAACGTGACGTTTCAATTATCCGGAGAAACAAAACGTATTACGAAATACCAACTTTATAAATTCAAATTCAAAAAGTAAATTGTATTTAGCAGAGTCGGGTCCGCTACTGAGCTCAGTTTACTAGGGTTAGGGCGATGCCACACGGCATATTTTCTGCTGCGATTTGTCTGCAAGTATGTATCTATCCTGCACGATGCATCGATGCTCTGGTACTACATGATAATTTCTGGTATTGCTGCATTAAATTACCAATTGATTTAATGCCACTGCAAAAGCTCATAGTTCCATTAATTCATCAGACAAAAATATGAACAAATATCAGTGACTCAACTCAACAACTTTACCATAGCTGCAATTTGAAGAATTCATCAAGTACTACTTACTCTATGTGCGGTTTCATTACAGAGTTTAAGGCGTGTTACGTCACTGTTATATAAAATATTGTGGTACGCCAAACATTTTCTGTACTGTTTCGATACACGTGCGATCCGTCGAGTTTGACGTCGCGACATCACGACATACAGTGTGGCACCACCCTTCACAGAATTAAGCGGAGCGGAGAGGAATACTGCAGAGTTTAGACGAGTACAGAGCAGCGAGAGTTCGCAGCTTTGTTATGTCTAATTACACACTGTATGTGTCGACTGACGGTTGTCGGCTTCATTTCCCCCGTGGTGAGCTTAGCTGCAACACAAACTTGATCTTTCACGTTTAAAAGAACTCACATTGAAACATGTGTTAGCAGGTGGCATTTTAGTAAATTAAATTTTACAAAGTTTATCCGTTGGTTCATGAGAGGTCGTAGATCATTGCCCTTCTTTGACGTCAAGTTGTTTAATAAGCTGCTCTTCTTTTTCCACTGCTGTGTTATAAGTATAGCCAGGTTCAACAGCAGTGAAAATAATCAATAGAAAACCTAATTTTGACACTCGTATAGTCCCCGCGAAATAGATATAAGCTGTCTTAGAATCCATTGCTGATTATTTCGTATTAAAAGAGTTAGTAAAAACTCTCTTGTAAATAATTCTTAAGTTAGAAGCGAGTAGGTAAGTTATGTATCTCTTTTACTATGGCTCTAAGTAGACTATAACTTAAGTTCATGGTTGCAAACCCCTGGAGAGCAAACAGAGATGGTTTAAACTCTCCAGCTTAGCTGTTGTCTGTTGGTGATACATAATATATTAACTGTTCTCACGTTCGGGGTATATTTGCGGGTTTATCTGTTGTTAAGTTCTTTTCTATACTTACATACATACATTTTGACTTGATTGCTAGGTGTAATTATAAACTGGTTCTTTTTATCTAATATATTCTGGATCTCCAACGAATAATTGATGGAGCCTTCTATAAATTAATGTCTAATCAATTACGATAATACGTCAGCAAATGTTTCTTCTTTTAAGTAACTGGAAATTGAATAATAACTTAAATACAAATAGCACTAAAAATTCAGAAGCAATTTATTTTCAATTCCTACAATAGTAGAAGTAACTTCAGTGTCCGATACCATAAATCCAATTCTATTACCAACCGAAGAAACTCGCCAACGATATTTCTTCACAAATTGTTCTTCAAAAATGGTGGAGGAGGTAACCAAAATCCAGGAATTGCCCCAACTTAGGAAATAGATCCATTTCTTTTTGTAACTTAATCACAAAGAAGTTTGCCAACTTTAAAAAGTTTGTGGAAGTTGGTCTTTGCACGCGTGAATTAAAAATAAAATCGTTTGGAGACACCGTATAAAAAAGTTTTGGACCGCAGACTACTGTTTAAATACTAGACTTATTTTTATCCGACTAGAGCAAAGTCACCAGGAACGGTTATGTTTTTAGCACGCTTTATATAGATATGTTTAGACTGCCTCCGTGATCCAGTGGATAGCGTGTGCGACTGCTGATCGGAGATCCCGGGTTCGATTCCCGGGTCGAGTAAAAGTGTTACTGGGTTTTTTCGAATTCTCAGTAGCAGTAGTACGGGTGTGGAGCAGTAGCCTTAAATAACGCGGGTGTAACCGCGGGCATCATCTGGTGTATTATAATTATATCATACATGACATTTGTTTTTGGATTGCCACTCGTTAGGCAGCAATTTTTTTAATAATTATGTATTTAGTCTGTCCTTCGTTATTAGTTTAAGTAGCTACAAAATAAGCTGTTAATAATTCTTTTTTAATTTGCAATGCAAACCATTTATTTAGCAATTCATTGTTTTGCAATGCAAATTAGAAGTTTGTCTTATTAGCAAGGGTTTACCTTAGCTGTAATTATGATACTAAAATTGAATCGTTGTAAATGAAACAACAATGGAATTTTGGTATCATAATTACCATAAAAGCTGATACTAAATTGAATGCATTATTAATTTAGCTATGCATTACTTGAAATATAATTTTGTAAATAACAATAAATTATCGTGGCTGAGTTTGTAAAACGTGTAATGTTACCGTGTTACATACCCTTGAACAACAATGGTAAAAATATAATTTATTTTATGAAGTATTCTGTAGATCACAATTTTATTAGATTTTGAATTAAAACTATTTCATGTATATTTTCAATTTAGAAAGATATTGTTACTCCTGACGTGTATAATCTTAATATATAAAATCCTTGCGTTACTGACAGACACGCTACAGCCGAAACTACGCGGCGCAAAAAGCTGAAATTTAGCATGTATGTTCCTTGGGGACCGTAGGGGTGCACTAAGACGGGATTTCCCGAAATTCCCACAATGTGTGTGCGAAGCCGCTGGCGTCGACTAGTTTTTCAAAGTACGCAATTACGCACATTGTAATATGCTCCTGCTACACTTGCGTCTTAACGCGTCAATTAGCGCGTTAATTTAGGCGCTACGTAGATGGGGCCAACATTTTAACGCGCTAAAATACTAATTTGTAATGCGAATTTTTTAACGCGTTATTGGCCATTGGCATTAACGTTAACGCGAACGCAGGTGTAGCAGTAGCATTAAAGGAACATTGATATCAACAGCTAAATTAACCGGCGCTTTGAGTTCACGATAATAAGAAAGCATTGCATAACCTATTGAGTTACCAGGCGGATGAGAGCATATCATAAACGTTTGACCTTCTATTTCATAATGAGTAAATCATAATTACATTTCTAAATTACAATTCATTAATTCACCTTAAGCGCTTGTATTATTCTTAATACGCGAATTAAAAAAATGCCGTAACATTACATAATAATATAACAATAAACAAACTATGCACGAAAATATCAAATAAGTACAAAATTAAACTTACCATCAGCATCCTTCCCCGTACACGTTAAAACACGCTTTCCACAGCAAACAGTGACGATACATGGTATTTTCAAACTTTCATGCTCCATGGCTGCTGAGTATAACGGGAAACTTCCCTCAAGCCGATTGCTATCAAAACTTCGAAATCACTAAGATTTAGATAGATTTTAAAATGCAAAGTTTGTCTTAACCGAGACGTCGTTTTTGGCGAAGTTGCGACCATCACACTACTTTTTACGATCAAATACCTAATCGAACTTTGACATTTTATATTGAACAGATTTTATAGTAAAATTTTTTGCCGTGTCTTTCACTGGTTTGTTGTTTCTAATAGTGAACCTAATATTTGTAAGAATCCTACTTACCTATTTTCAGATAAATTTACAAAGTTTTTCAATTTGACTATACGTAAATGCTACTTTTGCGGTTCCTATCTTAGACTAAAGGTTATCTTGAGGGTAGGAAGCCTTTTTTTTCCTAGGGAGCTACTGAATTCAGATTTTGTATTGATCATAAGTTTTACTCTTTATCATATTTTTATTGTACAGTCTACATAGGCATATACCTAAAAAAATTATGTAAATGAAAGGCTAACGTAAATCTTGATATAATCTAAAATAGGTACGTAGAAAGTGTACCTGCAATTCTACAAAAATCCATTAAACTTAAGTGCAATATCCACTCCATTGCCAATATGAAATACTTACATACTTACTTAGGTACTGATACGAAGATGCATTGCCCTTATACCATTTCTAGTATCTACGCCCAACATGCCGTACGTTCGTTTCTCTGTACTAAAAGTTACCTAAAAGTAATGGAGTTTAAGTAGAAATTTATATTTCACGAGACCACATTCTATCTTGTTGTACCTACCTAAAACTGACAACGAGAGAAATACATCTTCAAAGACGTAAGAAAACAGTATTCGTTCATCATTTTCGAGTTACAACAATAGAAAAACGTAAAACTACAAGAGTTTTAAATTTTGCTTAATTAAGTTCACTCTTTAACTTTACTCAGAAGCTCTATTCAGCGAGTTTCCCTGGAAACTTTCATTGCGCTTAGCTGACCTCCGCAAAATTTATGAACACAAAAAGAGCAAACCCAAAAAATACAATTCCAAATAAACGTGACGTTTCAATTATCTGGAGAAACAAAATGTATTACAAAATACCAACTTTATAAATTCAAATTCAAAAAGTAAATTGTATTTAGCAGAGTCGGGTCCGCTACTGAGCTCAGTTTACTAGGGTTAGGGCGATGCCACACGGCAGATTTACGCTGCGTTTTTGTGTAGGTAAGTGTCGCTCGTCGATGCGGCGCACTATGTCGATATGACCGTGGTCACACCGTCCTATACCACTTAATAGTTCGCTCTTTTCAGCACAAATCGTGAGTAGAGTAAGGCGTTGTCACATATCGGATTCTTCAACATAAGCTCAGCAGATTCATGACACAGAAAAACACTCAGCGATCAGTTTGACGCTGTTGCATTACCTAAGTTACAGTACAATAGGTATATATTTTACTAGAGGACGCCAGCAACTACGCCTGCATTATTTTTTAATTTACCCGTATTGGCCGATCCCGTGGGAATTTCGGGAAATCCCTTCTTAGTGCACCCCTACGGTCCCCAAGGAACATACGTGCTAAATTTCAGCCTCTTGCGCCCAATAGTTTCGGCTGTAGCGTGTCTGTCAGTCAGTCAGTAACGCAAGAATTTTATATATTAAGATTACTCTGTAATTTAGGTGTCAGTATTAAATACATATCAGTGATAGAAGATATGTGGCGAATGCCTAGTTGCTTTGCTTCTACAGCGGCCTAAAGCTATGGTATGCTTCACGATTTCTGTCCCGATAAACGTGCAATACGAAATTGACATCGCGACATACCGTGTGGCACCACCCTTCACAGAATTAAGCGGAGCGAAGAGGAATACTGCAGAGTTTAGACGAGTACAGAGCAGCGAGAGTTCGCAGCTTTGTTATGTCTAATTACACACTGTATGTGTCGACTGTCGGTTGCCGGCTTCATTTCCCCCGTGGTGAGCTTAGCTGCAGCTCAAACTTGATCTTTCACGTTTAAAAGAACTCACATTGAAACATTTGTTAGCAGGTGGCATTTTAGTAAATTAAATTTTACAAAGTTTATCCGATGGTTCATGAGAGGTCGTAGATCATTGCCCTTTTTTGACGTCAAGTTGTTTAATAAGCTGCTCTTCTTTTTCTACTGTTGTGTTATAAGTATAGTCAGGTTCAGCTGCAGTGACAAATATCAATGGAACATCACGTGAAGTCCAAGCGAAAGAAAGAAAGAAGATAACCTGTCTTAGAATCTTCAGTGAATTTGTATTTCATGGTTAGAAAATAGTAAAAATAAACTTCTCTTGTAAATGTTTCTTAAGTAAACAGCGAGTAGGTATATTGTGTATCTTTTTTACTATGGCTCTAAGTAGACTATAACTTAAGTTCATGGTTGCAAACCCCTGGAGAGCAAACAGAGATGGTTTAAACTCTCCAGCTTAGCTGTTGGCTGTTGGTGATACATAATATCGAGGGTTCACGGGCAAAATGTATTAAGCGACATTTTTTAAACTTTACAGGAGAGCGTTTTAAAGTTTCAATTTTACGAAAAAAAATCGTTATAAAAAAAGTATAAGGTTATTAACGAAAAAGTGACCGAAGTTGATTTCCATGACAAAAGCTGCATAATTGAGTATAGTTTTCATTTCTTTTAAGCTACTATTAATAGAAATAAAAGTCGCTTGATACAATATTACCCCAGTTTACTTTTATGTAGAAACAGGCTAAATGATATAAGTGCCATAAACTTCACAATACAGGTATAGGAAAAACGATTTAAGCGACATTCTGGTATTATTTTGTGTAAGGCTAAATATATGAACAACCATTGGATACTAAAATAAAATCAGGCTAATCGGTTTAAGCAATTGAAATATCATAAAGTAGTTGCAGATTAAAATGATTTATGTAGCACTTTTGTCTAAAAGTAAATTGTTTGAAATAACTATTAATTTCTATGTTTAATTAGGATTGGCGGTTAGATCAACATTAATTTGGACTATTGTTTATTTCCTACAAATGAAAAATCTAAAGAAATTTTAAAATAAAACAAATACGTGTTTAAAATCAGACAAGTGATCGTTTTTATTATAATAGTGGCACAAGGATTCACATTTTTCGCTATTTGAAAAATATTAAGCTAACAAGCTGGTGGTAACAACAAAAAAGGCTTTTCTAAAAATAATAATATTATTTTAACTACTACTAAACTATAAAATTGCGAAACATAACTGGCGAAAACTGGGTGTGTAATACACCCTTCGAGGCTAAAAGGTTCACGCTTTTTACCCCCATTAGTTATGTTCTAGCGCATCGAGTCACACAGGCTTGCTGCTTAGGGATTGCAGGACTATGTTCTAACTCCCTACCCGCCTCATGACTAACTAGCCAATTGCTTCGTTGGATTCGATAGAGCATAAATAATAACGGAAATTATTAGTGATTACAAATGATTTATCCGTCTTGATATTGGCTGCGACATGCCAAAATATCGGCGCCTCAATAGACAGATATGTAATCTTCTGACCTGCGATATCCGCCGATAAAACACCAAATGTGTTCAAGAGGTGGTCGAGCGGAACAAAGGCTCTAATGTATTCTAGAGAGATCTTTCTATCGGGCAAAGTCAGCTAACAAAGCTGAAGACGGAGGATGGCAGTGTTGTGTCATCCAGACCTCAATTCTTGGAGGAGATCGAAAGATTCTATGGAATGTTATACACGACCCCGCGACCATACGCGACCCTAGAGCTAGATTGACCCGACACCATACCGAAGACATCCCGGACGTCAGCATGCACGAGATTAGTGTGCTCCTAAAACAGCTCATAAACAACAAGGCACCGGGTGATGACAGAATTATGACAGAGCTTTTGAAAGCTGGCGGCATCCCCGCTTTGGAAATGCTTCGTAAGCTTTTTAATTCTGTCATACACGAAGGTAAAACGCCACATGCGTGGCACAGAAGTGTGGATGTGCTGTTCTTCAAAAAGTTCGACAAAACCCTTTTAAAGAATTGCAGACCTATCTCACTTCTGAGCCACGTCTATAAGCTGTTTTCAAGGTACACGACTTCCAGCGTTCTGAACAAGCCAGTTTCCGAAAAGGATAATAGTACTATGGACCACATACTGAACACATATAGTAGCCCGAGGGGTATAACGAGCCCCTATGCTTGGCGTTTGTAGAGTATGAGAAAGCCTTCGATTCGATCGAAACCTGGGCGGTGCTGCAGTCTCTCAGTCAGTGCCAGATCGACTATCGATACGTCGAAGTACTGAAGTGGTTGTACGAAAACGCCACCATGTCAGTCCGCCTCCAGAACCAAAGCTCGAATCCTATTCGACTACAGCGAGGGGTGAGGCAGGGAGATGTTATATTTCCGAAAGTATTCACCGCTGCGCTTGAAGAAGTCTTCAAGCTTCTGGACTGGGAAGGACTCGGTATCAACATCAACGGCGAGTACTGCATAACTCACCTTTGACTTCGTAGTCATGGTTGAGACCATGGTAGACTTCGACACAATGCTCGGTGGCGTCTGTAGAGTCTCCCAACCTAGTGGGTTCGACCCACTTGGGGCCGAACAAGACGAAAATCATGCATAACGTCCGTGTCGTACCAGCCCCTATAGACGTCTTCACGTCTGATATCCCGCAGTGTCTCAAGACGAAAGCCTTTGAACAGTGTGTGTTGCCAGTGTTGTCACTCAAAGGGCGATGGAGAGAGCTATGCTCGGCGTTTCCTTGTGAGATCGAATCAGAAATGAGGAGATACCCAGGCGAACCAAAGTCACCGACATGGTTCTCCGAATAGTGATGCTGAAGTGGCAGTTGCAGGGTACATAGCCAGGAGAACCGATGGCCGTTGGAGCAGAATGGTTCTGGAGCGGCGGTTACGCACCGGACGTCGTAGCAGAGCTAGGCCTCCTGCAAGGTGGACTGACAATCTTGTTGGGATCGCCCATAATTTTCCAAGTAAAATGTCCTATGTTTGTTCTTGTGTTGATTTATATTGTCATATCTCGATTTTATATTGGAAAAAAGCATATAATGTTACTTTTGTTTTTAAATACATGTGCAATGAAAAAAATTATTAACTACGTATTTTTTTTAACATACGATATGTTGTTTAAATGAAGCAAATATGTTTTTCCTTCCTCCTCTAAAGTTGTCAAAATTGAGATATTACCGGTTGCCAGTTTACAGTCGATATGTCTTACCCGACAACGGATAAACGATTTATACAAAATTTTGACTATCTTAACGAATATAGATTTCCTAATTCTAGTAGAGTAAAAATGTTTTAACTTCCACCACATAGAATACAATATGTCTGATGAGACGAGTCTTTATTAATTCAGTTCAAGAAGAAGGATTAAACCACCGAGTATAAAGAATTTTTATTAAATATGAAAATGATTTAAGCGCCTGCGTGTATCAATATCAGACGCATGGTAAATGGTTTAAGCGACATAAGGTAGCGATTTCAGCAGCAAGCTAAATGTTTTAAGCGACATCAAGTATGAATTTCAGGTGCAAGCAAAATGCTTTAAGCGACGGTATGTATATATTTTAGGTGCAGGCAAGACGATTCAAACACCTTATCTTACCAAACTTATGCCGGGGAAAATGGCTCAAGTCAAAAACACTAAATATTTCGCCTGTATGAAGTCCATTTTTTCTTAAATTGTAAAAAGAAATTGTCGCTTCAATCAAAGCTACTCCGAACTGCGCCTAAAATTACTATTGTTTTAAGCGCCAAAAAAGTGCTCAGATCAGCACGAAACCGAACAAACGACGCAGAAAAATCCGGCGATTCCGAATATGTATATAACTCAATATCGGCCAGGATGTACATTTTGCCCGTGAACCCTCGATATATTAACTGTTCTCACGTTCGGGGTATATTTGCGGGTTTATCTGTTGTTAAGTTCTTTTCTATACCTACATACATACATTTTGACTTGATTGCTAGGTGTAATTATATTCTGGTTCTTTTTATCTAATATATTCTCGATCTCCAACGAATAATTGATGGAGCCTTCTATAAATTAATGTCTAATCAATTACGATAATACGTCAGCAAATGTTTCTTCTTTTAAGTAACTGGGAAGGGAATAACAACTTAAATACAAATAGCACTAAAACTTCAGCAGCATTTTATTTTCAATTCCTACAATAGTAGAAGTAACTTCAGTGTCCGAAAGCGATACTATAAATCCAATTCTATTACCGGAAGAACAAACTCCCCAACGATATTTCTTCACAAATTGTTCTTCAAAAATGGTGGAGGAGGTAACCAAAATCCAGGAATTGCCCCAACTTAGGAAATAGATCCATTTCTTTTTGTAACTTAATCACAAAGAAGTTTGCCAACTTTAAAAAGTTTGTGGAAGTTGGTCTTTGCACGCGTGAAATAAAAATAAAATCGTTTGGAGACACCGCACCGTATGAAAAAGTTTTGGACCGCAGACTACTGTTTAAATACTAGACTTATTTTCATCCGACTAGAGCAAAGTCACCAGGAACGGTTATGTTTTTAGCACGCTTTATATAGATATGTTTAGACTGCCTCCGTGATCCAGTGGATAGCGTGTGCGACTGCTGATCGGAGGTGTTACTGGGCTTCGAATTTTCAGTAGCAGCACGGAGTCTGGTGATGTGCCGGTAACAGCAATAGGCTCGCCCGCTCGCTCGCTTACGTGGGACCTAAAATTCATGGCGAAATGTGGGTGTCATATAACATCTCTGCCTACCCCTTCGGGGATACAGGAGTGAGCTTATAAAAAAAAAATTGTTTACTTTATATAGCATTTGAAATTCGTATCACTTATCCACCCAATTCGGCTAGATGTCTTTTTTGTATGTATGTTTCGTGATTTCTCCGACGATTATTTGTTCGTTAGGTCATGTTTCAGAGGTAGTCCCATATAAATTTCTCATTATCTGTAGTTGATTTGCAACTTTTCGTATACGATTACAATTATTTAAACCACTTTTCAAGCTGTATTTATTATAGTTTTAGTAACTTCCATTGTCAATATTAAATGCTTTTAAATTATCTATGAATCTCTGAATCATCATGAATGTTTATCATACGCGTTATAAAAAATGGGTTTATTAATTGCCCTGAGCTATCTTATACTAACAGGTATATAAAGCTGAAGAGTTTGTTTGTTTGGTTGAACGCGCTAATCTCAGTAACTAATGGTCCGATTTGGAAAATTATTTCAGTGTTAGATAGATCTCGGATTTAGAGAGGGCCACCTCTAGGCCCAAACGCCGGATCCTTCCAACGACTTGTGCGACCCCAGCGGTCGCCCTTACAGCCGCCGCCCGGTACGTCTTATCACTCGCAGTGACGAGGGTGTCGTCGGCGTAACAAGTGACACCCACGCCAGGGAGGAGCGTACCGCGCGGCACCCAGTCGTAGCCGATGTTCCACAGAAGGGGGCCGAGGACCGACCCCTGTGGAACACCGCACGACATAACTCGCCGACTTTGACCGAGATGACTCGGGTACACAATTGCTCTTTCATTGAGATAATCCCCGACTATGCGGCGGAGGTATGGAGGCACTCGATGGTAAGTGAGTGCCTCCATACCTCCGCCTACTGCTCCTTAGGCGCTGTAATGTGCTCTGCATTCGGACCCGCAGAACTGAGCGTGCGGGTCGGTTTGTCAACCGACTTCGGTGTGGTGGTTTGTTTTTTAATTTTAGATTCCTTTTTAAAACCCACGAGTGCGGGAGAAATACAAAGTCCGCCCGAGCAGAGATCCCGCTATACCCGGGTAAGCCTAATACCTCAAGGGCGGCGGCTGGTGCTCTGAGGGGGCCGCACTAGATACTGACCTCCCTGTCAGCCACACATCTCCACGCCGTGCGGCAGCAACTTGAGATTAGGGGATTTGTATAGTGCTTACCTTGCACGCGGTGCGGGCGGTTAAGCCAAGACCCTCGGTCCCGTGAACAGCCGCGAGACGTGACCACAGACACTGCAAACTACGGGATTACAAGATTGGGGTGACGGTGACAACGGGGCAGGGGGGGAAGAACGAAAGAAGGAAAAAGAGAGAAAAACTAAAATTGTAAAATACAAACAAAAACAAAAGGTAAAATAAAAGGTATAAAAGTAAAAATAAAAGACAAAAAATAAAACGTAAAGTAAACAACAAAACGAAACAAAAACAAAAATTTAAAATAAAAAGGCGTCCGAAGACGGAAGAAGAAAGACAACTCCGCTGTCTGCTTGGCGGTAGGGTGAGTACACACCAAGCCCGTCAATGTCCCGTCCCGTGTCCCCTCTGATGACCAGAGGAGTACCGGGAGGGACGTGAAAGGCAGTGCCCAACAGGGACACTGCAAAGGAGCGGCGCCGTAAAAGGCGACACCGCCCGCCGACAGTCCCCACTGGTGGAGTCCCGCGGAGACAAGCAGCGCAAGCGCCACTCTTTGGTAACTTTTTAGTGAGGTTTCCTCCCTCTTAGTCCGAAGACCCGCGGGCAGGAGGCCAAAAAGCCCCCTGCTAACGCGTTGACCGGACGGTGGCCGGAGTTCGACCATGCCCGCAACCCACAAAAGGCGCAGGAAGCGAGCCCGCCCGCCCAGGTGTCCCCGCAAGACCCCAAAAGGAGCCGTACGGGAACGGGGTGGAAGTGGGGCCCCAAAGGACCCCCAATTCCGGGTGATTTTTTAGTGAGCTTGTCTTGCTCGCAGCCCGAAGACCCGCGGGCAGGAGGCCAAAAACCCCCCTGCTAATGCGTTGACCGGACGGTGGCCGGACATCGACCATGCCCGCGACCCACAAAAGGCGCAGGAAGCGAGCCCGCCCGCCCAAGTGTCCCCGCAAGACCCCAAAAGGAGCCGTACGGGAACGGGGTGGAAGCGGGGCCCCGAAGGACCCCCAATTCCGGGTGATTTTTTAGTGAGCTTGTCTTGCTCGCAGCCCGAAGACCCGCGGGCAGAAGGCCAAAAAGCCCCCTGCTAACGCGTTGGCCGAACGGTGGCCGGAGTTCGACCATGCCCGCAACCCACAAAAGGCGCAGGAAGCGAGCCCACCCGCCCAAGTGTCCCCGCAAGACCCCAAAAGGAGCCGTACGGGAACAGGTGGAAGCGGGGCCCCGAAGGACCCCCAATTCCGGGTGATTTTTTAGAGAGCTTGTCTTGCTCGCAGCCCGAAGACCCGCGGTCCCGAAAGAGTCGGGATTACGCGTTGGTAACCGGACGGTAGTCGGAGTTCGACCCACCGTCCGCCCACTGTCAGAGTTAGCCGCGAGTAGCAACTTGCTACTCACGTTGCCCGGGGTGCACCACGCGGAGGTTTCTGACACGCACCCCTCTAGTAGTGCCTGAGATTAGCGCATTCAACCAAACAAACAAACTCTTCAGCTTTATATATTAGTATTAGATTGTGTAGATCGCAATTTTATTAAATTTGGAATTAAAACTATTTCATGTATATTTTCAAATTAGAAAGATATTGTTACTCCTGACGTGTATAATACATATTATGTTATGAATCAAGTTATAAAAAGGCATTTTTCATAATACGCAAATTATAATAAAGGAATATTGATGCTAAATCAACAGCTAAGTTAACGGGCGTTTTGGGTACATGATAATAAGAAAGCATTGCATAACCTATTGAGTTACCAGGCGGATGAGAGCATATCATAAATGATTGACCTTCTTATTAATAATGAGGAAATTATAATTGCATTTCTAAATAACATAATCAATTCGCCTTAAGCAGCTTGTATTATTCTTAATACCCAAATTTGAAAAATGCCCCAACATTACATAATAATATAACAATCAACAAAGTATGTACGACAAAATCCCCTAAGTACAAAATTAAACTTACTATCAGCATCCTTCCTCGTACACGTTAAGACACGCTTTCCACAGCAATCAGTGACGATACATGGTATTTTCAAACTTTCATGCTCCATAGTTGCCGAGTATAACGGGAAACTTCCCGCAAGCCGATTGCCATCAAAACTTCGAAATCACTAAGATTTAGATGGACTTTAAAATGCAAAGTTTGTCTTAACCGAGACGACGTTTTTGGCGAAGTTGCGACCATCACACTACTTTTTACGATCAAATACCTAATCGAACTTGGACATTTTATATTGAACAGATTTTATAGTAAAGTTTTTTGCTGTGTCTTTCACTAGTTTGTTTTTTATACTTATACTGAAACTAATACTTGGAATTTACTTATTTTCAGTTTTTAATGTTACTATACGTCAATACTTCTCTTGCAGTTCCTATATTAGGCAGATTAGATTAAGGTTATCATGAGGGTACTCTGAGATCAGTCAGTAAAAAATAAACAATCGTCATCATCATCATGTCAGCCTAGAGATGTCCACTGCTGAACATAGGCCTCCCCCAAGGTTCTCCACACAGACCGATTTTGAGCCGCCCGCATCCAACCGCTTCCCTTCTTCTTCGCTTAATATTATGTGTCAAATAGCATTTCAAGATATAATAGCTTGTTCATAAACTCATCTCACCAAGACTTCTAGTAAACTACTGAATTCAGATGTTGTATTAATCATAATTTTTACTCTATCATATTTTTATTGTACAGTGTACATAGGTATATACTTACCTAATAAAATAAATTATTTATTCATATGAAAGACTAACGTAAATCTGAATAGAATCTAAATAAGTAGAAAATGTATCTCATGTTTATTCAGTTATTGAGGCATGTATCTGGTGCACCTGCAATCTCGCAGAAACATCCATTAAACCTACGTGCAACATCCAGTCAATTGCCAATATGAAAGACTTACTTATCTACTTTTATACTTAATTAGGTAAGATGCATTGCTCATTGCTCATATACTTCTCCTAGTATCTGCGCTCAACATTCCTTACCGTTCGTTTCTCTACATTAAAAGTTACCTAAAAGAAATGGAATTTGATTAGAAATTTATATTGCACCAAACCACATTCTGTCTTGTTGTGTCTGAACCTAAAACTGACAACGAGAGAAATACATCTTCAAATAGTAGCCCATCATTCGTAGAATCTCGTAACAGTAGCAATAAACGGGTACATTTGAATTTAATGTCACTGCAAAAACTCATAGGTCATTTAATTCATCAGACAAAAATATGAACGAATATCAGTGACTCAACTCTGTTGAGTTGAGTCACTGATATTAGACACACACATACTTACATAGAGTAAGTAGTACTTGATGAATTTTTCAAATTGCAGCGATGTTAAAGTTGTTACTTTAACATCGCTGCAATTTGAAAAATTCATCAAGTACTACTTACTCTATGTGCGGTTCCATTACAGTGTTTAAGGCGTGTTACGTCACTTTTAAACATTTTCTGTGCTGCACCGATACGCGTGCAATCCGTCGAGTTTGACGTCGCGACATCGCGACAAACCGTGTGGCACCACCCTTACACAGAAGTAAGCGGAGCGGAGAGGAATATTGCAGAGTATAGACGAGTACAGAGCAGCGGGAGTTCGCAGCTTTGTTATGTCTAATTACACACTGTATGTGTCGACTGACGGTTGCCGGCTTCATTTCCCCCGTGGTGAGCTTAGCTGCAGCTCAAACTTGATCTTTCACGTTTAAAAGAACTTACATTGAAACATTTGTTTGCAGGTGGCATTTTAGTAAATTAAATTTTACAAAGTTTATCCGATGGTTCATGAGAGGTCGTAGATCATTGCCCTTTTTTGACGTCAAGTTGTTTAATAAGCTGCTCTTCTTTTTCCACTGCTGTGTTATAAGTATAGCCAGGTTTAGCAGCAGTGACAATAATCGATAGAAAATCTAATTTTGACACTCGTATAGTCCCCGCGAAATAGATATAAGCTGTCTTAGAATCCGTTGCTGATTATTTCGTATTAAAAGAGTTAGTAAAAACTGCTTTTGTAAATGATTCTAAAGTTAGAAGCGAGTAGGTAAGTTATGTATCTCTTTTACTATGGCTCTAAGTAGACTATAACTTAAGTTCATGGTTGCACACCCCTGGAGAGCAAGCAGAGATAGTTTAAACTCACTAGCTTAGCTGTGGGCTGTGGGTGATACATAATATATTAACTGTTCTCACGTTCGGGGTATATTTGCGGGTTTATCTGTTGTTAAGTTCTTTTCTATACTCACATACATACATTTTGACTTGATTGCTAGGTGTAATTATATTCTGGTTCTTTTTATCTAATATATTCTCGATCTCCAACTAATAATTGATGGAGCCTTCTATAAATTAATGTCTAATCAATTACGATAATACGTCAGCAAATGTTTCTTCTTTTAAGTAACTGGCAAAGGAATAACAACTTAACCTTTCGTATGCTTAAGAGCAGATCTGCACGAGACACAATAGATTTATAATTATGTCTGGTAACCCAGCATACGAGAGGTTAAATACAAATAGCACTAAAAATTCAGAAGCAATTTATTTTCAATTCCTACAATAGTAGAAATAACTTTTTGTGTCCGAAAGCGACACCATAAATCCAATTCTATTACCAACCGAACAAACTCGCCAACGATATTTCTTCACAAATTGTTCTTCAAAAATGGTGGAGTTGGTACCAAAATCCAGGAATTTCTCCAACTTAGGAAATAGATCCATTTCTTTTTGTAACTTAATCACAAAGAAGTTTGCCAACTTTAAAAAGTTTGTGGAAGTTGGTCTTTGCACGCGTGAAATAAAAATAAAATCGTTTGGAGACACCGTATGAAAGAGTTTTGGACCGCAGACTACTGTTTAAATACTAGACTTATTTTTATCCGACTACAGCAAAGTCACCAGGAAGGGTTATGCTTTTAGCACGCTTTATTATAGATATGTTTAGACTGCCTTCGTGGTCCAGTGGATAGCGTATGCGACTGCTGATTGGAGGTCCCGGGTTCGATTCCCGGGTCGGGCAAAAGTGTTACCTACTGGGTTTTTTCGAATTCTCAGTAGCAGCACGGGGTCTGGTGATGTGCTCGGTAACGGCAATAGGCTCGCCGCCTATTACGTGGGACCTAAAAGTTCATGGCGAAATGTGTGTTATATTACACCTCTGCCTACCCCTTCGGGGATACAGGCGTGAGCCTATAAAAAATCATAAAAAAAGTCGAAAGTTATTATTACGACGTGATAAAAGCGTTCTATATTACATACTTTTACGCCAATTGTGGCATAAAAGTATGTATGCTACAAGCATCATTTGATAACTCCTTTGTCAGAGCTTCAGAACCCGGGCCTAATTTCACTATCACTGTACCTGACATTCTATTTACGCTCACAAAACTTTCAAAACTAGTATGAAAGCGCAACCCGCTGCAACTGACAATATAACTCGGGTAAGTTAACGCTACCCGAGATTACACTAGGCAGTATTAACGGAGGTGCCTCCCAAACTTGTCATGTCAAACTTTATAAAATCACTTTAGTTTCGTTTACACCTGTGTGAAGATAATGACTGTTTGAAGTCTGCTTTGTTCGTGTAGTTGAAAAGTTTCTTAAGCATATAATACTTGCAACTTTGAATATATAATTTGACTTACATCTCACCGATTTTATATCGTTCTACAGAGGTACGATACTAGTAGTGTCAGTTTTAATCCAAAATTTTTAAGGCAAAATAACAGGAAAGTATAAAACTACAAATGTTTGATATTTCCTTAATTAAGTACACTCTTTAACTTTACTCAAAAGTTCTTTTCAGCGAATTTCCCTGGAAACTTTCATTGCGCTTAGCTGACCTCCGCAAAATTTATGAACACAAAAAGAGCAAACCCAAAAAATACAATCCCAAATAAACGTGACGTTTCAATTATCTGGAGAAACAAAACGTATTACAAAATACCAACTTTATAAATTCAAATTCAAAAAGTAAATTGTATTTAGCAGAGTCGGGTCCGCTACAGAGCTCAGTTTACTAGGGTTAAGGCGATGCCACACGGCATTTTTCTGCTGCGTTTTGCCTGCAAGTATCTATCCTGTACGATGCATCGATGCTCTGGTACTACATGATTATTTCTAGTATTGCTGCATTAAATTACCAATTGATTTAATGCCACTGCAAAAACTCATAGGTAAATTAATTCATCAGACAAAAATATGAACGAATATCAGTGACTCAACTCAACAACTTTAACATCGCTGCAATTTGAAAAATTCATCAAGTACTACTTACTCTATGTGCGGTTTCATTACAGTGTTTAAGGCGTGTTACGTCACTGTTAAACATTTTCTGTGCTGCACCGATACACGTGCAATCCGTCGAGTTTGACGTCGCGACATCGCGACATACCGTGTGGCACCACCCTTACACAGAAGTAAGCGGAGCGGAGAGGAATATTACAGAGTTTAGACGAGTACAGAGCAGCGGGAGTTCGCAGCTTTGTTATGTCTAATTACACACTGTATGTGTCGACTGACGGTTGCCGGCTTCATTTCCCCCGTGGTGAGCTTAGCTGCAGCTCAAACTTGATCTTTCACGTTTAAAAGAACTCATATTGAAACATTTGTTAGCAGGTGGCATTTTAGTAAATTAAATTTTACAAAGTTTATCCGATGGTTCATGCGAGGTCGTAGATCATTGTCCTTCTTTGACGTCAAGTTGTTTAATAAGCTGCTCTTCTTTTTCTACTGCTGTGTTATAGGTATAGCCAGATTCAGCAGCAGTGACAATAATCAATAGAAAATCGAAATTTGACACTAGTATAGTCCCCGCGAAATACATATACGCTGTCTTAGAATCTATTGCTGAATAATTCGTATTAAAAAAGAGTTAGTAAAATCTGCTCTTGTAAATGTTTCTTAAGTTAGAAGCGAGTAGGTATGTTATGTATCTCTGTCACTATGGCTCTAAGTACACTATAATGTAAGTTCATGGTTGCAAACCCCTGGAGGACAAGCTGTCCTTTAGTTTGTGGCATATATTTTTCAGACTTGATTGCCAGGTATAATTACATTCTAGTTTTTTTTTGCCTAATATATTCTTGATGAAGCGTCCTATAAATCAAATACGATAATATGTCAACAGGTGTTTCTTGTTTTTTTGTAACTGGAAAAGAAATAAGTACTCAAATACAAACAGAGCTAAAAACTTTAGCAGCATTTTATTTTCAATTCCTACAATAGTAGAAATAACTTCGGTGTCCGTAAGCGACACCATAAATCCTATTCTATTACCAACCGAACAAACTCGCCAACAATATTTCTTCACAAATTGTTCTTCAAAAATGGTGGAGTAGGTAACCAAAATCCAGAAATTGCCCCAACTTAGGAAATAGATCCATTTCATTTGTAACTTAATCACAAAGAAGTTTGCCAACTTTAAAAAGTTTGTGGAAGTTGGTCTTTGCACGCGTGAAATAAAAATAAAATCGTTTGGAGACACCGTATGAAAAAGTTTTGGACCGCAGACTACTGTTTAAATACTAGACTTATTTTTATCCGCCTAGAGCAAAGTCACACCAGGAAGGGTTATGTTTTTAGCACGCTTTATATAGATATGTTTAGACTGCCTCCGTAGTCCAGTGGATAGCGTGTGCGACTGCTGATCGGAGATCCCGGGTTCGATTCCCGAGTCGGGCAAAAGTGTTACTGGGTTTTTTCGAATTCTCAGTAGCAGTAGTACGGGTGTGGAGCAGTAGCCTTAAATAACGCGTGTGCGTTACGATTGCTCCGCCAAGTTATTAAAACAAAAAAAGAATTCGCCAAAAAAATTATCGAAAATTGTTGAAATCGAAGGGAACAAACCAAAAAATTGTCGAAGTAAAAATAAAGAAGTTATAAGGGTTTGAAGTTGGCCGCGCGATCGTAACGTGGAGGATTGCGCGGCCATGGAGATCTCAGCAACTACTTAAGTTAGAGATCTAATTCTTTTCGTCAAAGTTGTCGAAAAATTGTCGAAAATTGTCGAAACAAGAATTGTGAGCTCCAGATCAATATTTTACGAAATATTCACTTTGGAAATTATGGCCGCGCAATCCTCCACTCACTGTTTCTTTACGGCCGATTATTTCTGTAAAACTTCGACTTTGTATAGTAAAACTGTTACCACAGGAAAGGTTTTAATTTGTCAATACTAACAAAAGCAATAAATACTCCTAAAGTTTAGTAAAACAGACAAAATCAGTGAAAATCTATACATCCGTGGCCGCGCAATCGTAACGTTACTTTGTGCGCTGATATCTCATTATCTATCATTGCTAGGATTTCTGTGGGAACATCCATTTATTCGACACATTAACCCCATTAGAACGACATATCGTTTTACCCACAGAACAGTTTTCAAGGAGTGAAATTTCACAAAATGTGTTAGCTCATACAATGTTCTAGTAGGGTGACCATATTTTTGATTTGATGCGAGAATGCCTCTGACTGGAGACTATTATTAAATATTGACATACAATTGAAGTGAAATCTTGTATATTTCACTAATTATAATGTCTATTTATCACAGCTTGCAGAATCTACAAAATGAAAATATTACAAAAATCAACAATTAAATAACTGAAAAATTAAAATAAATTTAGTTTACAACTTCTACAGAATCATTTATAAGAAAATTAAACATCTTTAATCATTGAAAAAGGAACACATCAAATATACATCAAAATAATGCTTGTTCAAACCTCTACTAAGCCATATGTGAGAAAATGCATGAAAACAGGGTCTTTTGTACTTATAGATAACTAGCTTTCGCCCGCGGCTTCGCGCGCGTTAAATTCTGGGTAACACATCATAATTATCTACTTTCAGTCTCAAGTTGTGTGAAGACACTCCTGATTATTCTAAAGAGTCAGAAGCTCTATAGGGTACAAAGTAACTCGGTCAGTATCCATGACAAATGTCAAAACCATGTTTCAATACATGTTCAATATACATATATCTATAAACACTTTTGCATTTATAATTTTAGTAGGTAGAGAAAATCGTTTTAGCCGTTTGAGCCGTAGTATTTAATTATATTAATTTAGATATGCGAACCTTAAAGTAAGGAGATAATATATACCTAGTCTAAGATGCGAACAATACAATCACCGTCATACAAAGGTACTCTGTGATCACCGTGCACAATATAACAATATGTATGATGTGACAGTACTGACAGATAGCACATGCGCAATCAATTATTCGCGCATGCGTTCTTACTTCCAAGAGGAAAATTTCTGCCGTACAAACTTCTAACCTCCCTACTCTCAGTTTAATTTTTGCAACTTATGGTAGTCTATGTCCGTCTCCATGGTCCAATATATCTCTATATTAAATTTCAACAAAATCGGTTCAGCCGTTTTCGCGTGAAAACGGAACATACATACACTTTAGAATGAGGGACTAGAGGATGCCTGCGGTTACACCCGCGTTATTTAAGGCTACTGCTCCGCTCCCGTCACTCACAGCGTGATGTTATATAGCCGATAGCCTTTCTCTATAAATGGGCTATCTAACACAGAAAGAATTTTTCAAATCGGACCAGTAGTTCTCGAGATTAGCGCGTTCAACCAAACATCATCCGCCTAACGTTATCGCAGTCTCAACCCGGGGTCCGCTTTCTAGTCTAACCGGATTTGGCTAAATATTAGCTTTTCCACGGAGCGACTGCCTATCTGACCTCCGCAACCCGAAGGGATAGCGATATTCCATGGTTTAAACAAGTGTCAGTTTGTTTATAGGCACTGACTGCCTATAACGACTATCAAAGATCTTCGTGACAGCCGGGACCGGCGGCTTAACGTGCTCTCCGAGGCACGGGGTAAGCGATAATTTACAATTTTTGCGTTCAACCAAACAATAATAATATTCATTTATTTGCTCAGAATGTAGGTATTTACAATATGGTGGTTACAGAAATGTTTAAAAATCCTTGTACATTCTACCACTTTGGCATGCAAACATTGATGCAGCTCATCATTAGGTATACACAAAAAAGCCCAACTAAAATGTATCAGCTAGAAAGTCCGATACGGAGTAGTAACACTTGTTCAGTAAAAGTAAAGTTACTTTCTTTTTAAAACTTGTTACTGGTTCCTCTTTTATAGAATCAGAAATGTGATTTAAAATAATAGGTGCCATACTAAAACCACTTTTCCTCAATAAAGCAGTTCTATATCTCCCAGTGCGTAACAAGTCTCCGTATTTACATCTTAAAGTTACATCTCGATGTCTGTTTTCCGATATAGATAAAAATAGGTTTCTATAATATTTAACAAAAAGAGCAATTTCTTAAATATAAAGGCAAGGAAAAGTCAATAAATTATAGTTTTCAGCTGTCAGTAACTTTTAAACCAAATATTGCTCGCAAACAGCATTTTTGGGCTTTAAAAATACTCTCACTTTCGGTACAATTTCCCCAGAAAATAATTCCAAACCTCAAAGTGGAAACAACAAGACCATGATATGCTAGTAATACTGTTTTGATATTAACTTTTTCATAAGGTTATAAAGTGCATATGCAGATGCACTGAGTTTTTTACAGATTGCTTCAGCCTGTGGCTTCCATGTCAGCTGACTGTCAATTACGATTCCTAAAAATTTTGTAACCTCTACTCTGTCTACATCTTGGCTGTTATAGTTGATGTTCAAGTCATTAATACGTAGTCTTTGATAAAAATGCATTATTTTTGTTTTAAGTATGTTAATTTGTAAGTTGTTACTATTTAGCCAATTTATTATAACTTTAATGGTGTCGTTCATATCGTTTTCGTAATTTTGATTATTGACAGAATTTAAGAGTGCTGTACTGTCGTCAGCAAAAAGTATCATGGGATGGTGGATTTGACGTGGGAGATCGTTAATGTAAATTATAAATAACAAAGGCCCAAGGACGGTTCCCTGTGGTACACTATATTTAATTTCTCTACTGGAAGACACGAACAAACCAACAAACAAACTCTTCAGCTTTATATATTAGTATAAGATTTACTTTGATTGTCATCATAGCAAAGCATTCTTACTTCCAGCATTTCTTGTAAAATGACATTTGTAGTGACCTATTACTCCAAGGATAGGAGGAATATACTCAATAGCACCCAACAATTTATAAATATTTTGTTTAAGTATGATATTTTAGGGTATGTCATTTAAAAACATCATTTGTGTGCCATTTAAATCAAATGTGACTATTTTTGACAAGGTATATGTCCACACAACTAATTCATTACACTTTCTGCATCGTGTATTCTATATAAAAATTCTAATTAATAATAATAATAATTAACTAATTTTTAATTCTATTCTGGACAGGCGTATGTGGCCCTAGATTAACATCACTTAGTGGTCTCCAAAGTGTAAAGCTAGATTGTTCTAAGCTGACAGATAAAACACCATACAATACAGACGCAATGGCGGAGATGAATAAACATTATAAATTGTGAATTTAATAGATTTTATTTCATAAAAATAAATTTGGTGGATTAGATGCTGCCAATATTTAATAACAGTGAGTACCTTTGTATGACGGTGATTGTATTGTTCGCATCTTAGACTAGGTATATATTATCTCCTTACTTTAAGGTTCGCATATCTAAATTAATATAATTAAATACTACGGCTCAAACGGCTAAAACGATTTTCTCTACCTACTAAAATTATAAATGCAAAAGTGTTTATAGATATATGTATATTGAACATGTATTGAAACATGGTTTTGACATTTGTCATGGATACTGACCGAGTTACTTTGTACCCTATAGAGCTTCTGACTCTTTAGAATAATCAGGAGTGTCTTCACACAACTTGAGACTGAAAGTAGATAATTATGATGTGTTACCCAGAATTTAACGCGCGCGAAGCCGCGGGCGAAAGCTAGTTATCTATAAGTACAAAAGACCCTGTTTTCATGCATTTTCTCACATATGGCTTAGTAGAGGTTTGAACAAGCATTATTTTGATGTATATTTGATGTGTTCCTTTTTCAATGATTAAAGATGTTTAATTTTCTTATAAATGATTCTGTAGAAGTTGTAAACTAAATTTATTTTAATTTTTCAGTTATTTAATTGTTGATTTTTGTAATATTTTCATTTTGTAGATTCTGCAAGCTGTGATAAATAGACATTATAATTAGTGAAATATACAAGATTTCATTTCAATTGTATGTCAATATTTAATAATAGTCTCCAGTCAGAGGCATTCTCGCATCAAATCAAAAATATGTTTACCCTACTAGAACATTGTATGAGCTAACACATTTTGTGAAATTTCACTCCTTGAAAACTGTTCTGTGGGTAAAACGATATGTCGTTCTAATGGGGTTAATGTGTCGAATAAATGGATGTTCCCACAGAAATCCTAGCAATGATAGATAATGAGATATCAGCGCACAAAGTAACGTTACGATTGCGCGGCCACGGATGTATAGATTTTCACTGATTTTGTCTGTTTTACTAAACTTTAGGAGTATTTATTGCTTTTGTTAGTATTGACAAATTAAAACCTTTCCTGTGGTAACAGTTTTACTATACAAAGTCGAAGTTTTACAGAAATAATCGGCCGTAAAGAAACAGTGAGTGGAGGATTGCGCGGCCATAATTTCCAAAGTGAATATTTCGTAAAATATTGATCTGGAGCTCACAATTCTTGTTTCGACAATTTTTCGACAATTTTGACGAAAAGAATTAGATCTCTAACTTAAGTAGTTGCTGAGATCTCCATGGCCGCGCAATCCTCCACGTTACGATCGCGCGGCCAACTTCAAACCCTTATAACTTCTTTATTTTTACTTCGACAATTTTTTGGTTTGTTCCCTTCGACTTCGACAATTTTCGACAATTTTTTTGGCGAATTATTTTTTTGTTTGAATAACTTGGCGGAGCAATCGTAACGCACACAAATAACGCGGGTGTAACCGCGGGCATCATCTAGTGTATTATAATTATATCATACATGACATTTGTTTTTGGATTGCCTCTCGTTAGGCAGCAATTTTTTTAATAATTATGTATTTAGTCTGTCCTTCGTTATTAGTTTAAGTAGCTACAAAATAAGCTGTTAATAATAATTCTTCTTTTTTAATTTGCAATGCAAAACCATTTATTTACCGATTCATTATTTTGCAATGCAAATTAGAAGTTTGTCTTATTAGCAAGGGTTTACCTTAGTCGTAATTATGATACTGAAATTGAATCTTTGTAAATAAAACAACAATGGAATTTTGGTATCAAAATTACCATAAAACCTGATACAAAATTGAATGAATTATTAATTAAATTTTGTAATTAACAATACATTATCGTCGCTGAGTTTGTTAAAAAATAACAACAATGGTAATAATATTATTTCTTTTATAAAGTATTCTGCTGATCGCAATTTATAAGATTTTTTTTTCAAATTGGAAAGATATTGTTACTCCTGACGTGTATACCTAATACATATTATGTTATGAATACTTATGAATCAAGTTATAAAAAAAGGCATTTTTCATAATACGCACATTATAATAAAATAATATTTATGCTAAATAAACAGCTAAGTTAAGGGGCGTTTTGGGTACATGGTAATAAGAAAGCATAGCATAACCTATTGAGCTACCAGGCGGATGAGAGCATATCATAAACGTTTGACCTTCTATTTCATAATGAGTAAATTATAATTACATTTCTAAATTACAATTAATTAATTCGCCTTAAGCAGCTTGTATTATTCTTAATTCCCAAATTTTAGAAATGCCCCAACATTACATAATAATATAACAATCAACAAACTATGTAGGGGAGCGAGGGGCTTGTTGTAACAATTTTCATAAAAACTAATATATCTTGAAATCTATTGGTTAAATTGCTACTAAATAAATATGAATGGATGCTGTAACTCTTTTTCTACCAAATCAAGTAAAAATAATACCATAACTATCGGTCATTATTTGACAATAAATTATTTTCTAGAAGAAGTGCGGTGTTACAACTTACCTCGTGCTTGGGGCAAGTTGTAACGTCTACCGGGGCAAGGAGTAACGTCAAAATAAAACGACAATAATACGTCTAATTATTTAGTCTTTGTTTATTTTGAACAAAATTAAAATCTTTCTAAAGTAGGTGGTAGCGCCATCTACCTTTCCATCGAGAACTAATCACATCAACGTCAATCGTTCCACGCTTGCTTGTCTAATGCGAGCGATGCCTTTTGTTTTCGTCCCTGTCTATCCAATTCCCTAGAAGGGGCACGCCGTTCGCGGATTGGTCGCCGCGTTCATCGACGCGAGAGACAGTCTAGAATAATCCGCGTCGCGACGAACTGTACCGCACCGCCATAATTTTACCGCTCCCGCTTTATACAAAACTCAACAAAACCGCCCGCGAGTGAAAAAGATTTGTGTAGTGGAGTGATTCAAACAGCTTCAGGATTCTCGAAGACACCAGGAGGCTGCCATTTGCAAGGAAAGAGGACTGACGTACAAGGTAGGTGTGCCCTCATCCTTCAGCATCCTTAGAGGCTCCTATCTACACCATACTTTCTCTCCCTCTCCAATCCTAGGCGATCAGAACTCGCCATCCTTTAAATACAGTCCATTTTTCCCAAATCGCCTAGGAACCTTCGGTTTCGGTGTAACGCCGAACCAGTAGGTATTATATAATTCGTATCAAAAATCAACTCAATTACACTTTTTGAAAAATAATCAACACCTAAAAATTAAGTAATTAACCATACCACTACCACAACATAAAATCTTTTTTTAGCTTTGTCCACTCTTTTTTACCTTTGCCCTTCCCCTTTCTTTTGCCTTTTCCTTTGATTTTGTTATTTTTTTCTGTTTTCTCTTCGTCTTTTCCTCATATTCCTTTTGCAAAGCTTCTTTTTCAGGAGCTTCTTTTCCAAAATATATTTCAGGGCACTAGAGTAGGTAGGAAGCCATCTTACCTTCTTCTTCTGCAGTAAATACTTGTCTAGGCTTAACATAACCAACTCTTAAAATTTCATTATTCTTGTGTTTCTTTATAGGTATATCTATAAAGAGAGACGTGACATAATTGGATAATCTGACTAGCTTCCCGAATACAATTTTTTTTTATAAAACTTCACTTGCCGCTAACTCGTACACTTCTTGGCTTTGTGTTGCCCACTCTGACTTTCTTTTATACAGCCTCTTTCTAGAAGAAAGGAAAATAAAAAATAAGTAGTTAGGTATGATGTAAATTATAACTATGTTGTAACACGTTACAACAAGCCCCGGTATTTTGTTACAACTAGCCCCATATGATTTTTAACATTTATCAAGATAATTATTTAAACAATTTAGCAATCTTATAAACTGTTACAAATTATCATAGATAGATAAATTTGGATGTAATTAATATATAGAAATTTTGAAATTAGTCGATAATAATAACGCAAACAAAAATTTTACGACTGTAAATTTTTTTATTACCTGGCAAAAATGAAGCGCGTGCACACATCCGCTCACTGCGCCGGCCGGCGGAATCCTGGCTATGGCAAGATGGTGCGGCACAGTTTATAGGTCAAATCGAGTCAAAAAATACGTTAATAAAGTTTAAGATCCTAGTGAAAAAAGCCTGTTAATACTTACCCCTGTTACAACAAGCCCCTAGCTCCCCTACGAAAAAATCCCATAAGTACAAAATTAAACTTACCATCAGCATCCTTCCTCGCACACGTTAAAACACTCTTTCTACGGCAAACAGTGACGATACATGGTATTTTCAAACTTTCATGCTTCATGGCTGCTGAGTATAACGGGAAACTTCCCTCAAGCCGATTGCTATCAAAACTTCGAAATCACTAAGATTTAGATGGACTTTAAAATGCAAAGTTTGTCTTAACCGAAACGTCGTTTTTGGCGAAGTTGCGACCATCACACTACTTTTTACGATCAAATACCTAATCGAACTTGGACATTTTGTATTGAACAGATTTTATAGTAAAGTTTTTTGCTGTGTCTTTCACTGGTTTGTTTTCTACTTATAGTGAAACCAATATTTGTAAGAATTTTACTTACCTACCTATTTTCAGATGAATTTACAAAGTTTTTCAATTTTACTATACGTAAATGCTACATTGCTACTTTAGTAGTTACCTGTAGTTTACTGGGGCAGCGATAGCTGAGTGGAGAGACCGACAGACTGCTACGCAGAGGGTCTCGGGTTCGAATCCACGGCACGCACCAATGACTTTTTGGAGTTAAGTGCGTATTAAATTGTTAATTATCGCTTGCTAATCGGTGAAGGAAAACATCGTAAGGAAACCCGCATGTCTGAGTGCTTGGCCATAGTAGCGCGGGCAGCCCGCGCGCGGGCCGCGCGCGTCTCCGCGCTCGTCTTCATGTGTCCGTAGTGGCGCGTTTGCGGGTGCGGTGTACAGTGTTTGTCAAATTTAGGATCACGGCTAGATTAATAAGAATTTTCAGTTAGATGACGTTAACACTCACCATAGCACTACACACTATGTCAATTGTTCACCAAATTCGCAACTAATTGATAACAAGGCTGTAGCCGTGCGGATAATAAGTACAACCGCCTCACAGTCTGAGGGCGTGGGTTCAAATCACATTCATAACTTTTATAATAATTTTGGTTTTTATGATATTTGGAAGATATTTGGCAAATATTAAAAATAAAAATAATATTTTGAATAAACATTGGAAAATTCTAACAACTTCAGGAACGACTGGAAGGGTTAAAAAGAGATATGTGGTTAATGTAAATAAATAAAACAAATTAGAATTTATATAGATACTTTGCATTTTTAAGTTCAACATTATATAATACTAGCTTTTGCCCGCGGCTTCGCGCGCGTTGAAGTCGGGGTAACATTAATTTACTTGCAGTCTCAAGTTGTGTGAGACTCCTGATTAGTCTAAAGAGTTCAGAAACTCTATAGAGTACAAAGTAATTCGGTCAGTATCCATGACATTATCTACCATTATATATACCGTATATACGAGTATATCTATAAACACTTTCGCATTTACAATATTATTAGAGTATTTCTGAAAATTGCCTGATATGTAAATAACCTATCTTTAGGATTCCCTAGCCAAAGGCTAGGAGGCTTAAAACTGAACCCCTGATAGATTCGCCATGTCTGTCTATGTATCCGATTCTATGTCACAGCCACTTTATGCCGAAACTATTAAGACTACAAATTTCAAAATTGGTAAGTAGATGTATTCTGTGAGCCGCTTTATAATTTATATACAAAAAAAATATCTGTTCTATACTATGGAGATCTTTAAATTTAAATTTTGCTTCCCAAAACCCTCTAATGTGTTATGTAATTAATTAACATTATAAAGTTTAATTCAAAGCAATTTACATTTCAATTGGTATCTTTAACAAGTGTATTTTAACAGAAATTGTTTGACTGCTCGCATTATGTAATTTTAAGCGTAATTTTTGCATGCCGATTGAGAGGTGAAACATGCTGTACTAAATGACTGAACTATAACTGTACCATCTATATCTATCATGTTTCTAGCAAATAAATAATTATTCTATTCTATTCTATTGGTGCTCAATATCAATAAACAATATCGATACACAAACACTACAGAAACCAAAGTTATTTTTGCTGGCCAAAAATTGATAGCTGGGGGCTACGTTATGCTTATGTTAAGTGAATCCCTCTACTACGTTAACCTTGATGAGCGAGTTCGACTCGCACTTGATTTCATAATTACTCATAAAAGTTTGAGATCCGCACGCTCCGCATTGTTTCCCGCTTGCCGCCCGCGCATTCACTACGGACACTTGTATGAAAGTTCTATGGTTTGAGTTGCCCGCGTGCTCCCCGCGCTGCACCGCTCGCCGCCCCGCTCGCTCACTACGGACACTTCTATAGAGCTCCATATGTTTGAGTTTCCCGCGTTGCGCCCGCACCCGCGCCCGCCTTTCACTGTGGCCGAGCAGAGAGTTCTCCATAATGTTCTCGAAAGATATGTGAAGTCTGCCAACCCACACTTAGCCAACGTGGTGGACTATGACCTTACCCTTCTCATAGTGAGAAAAGGCCCGTGCCCAGCAGCGGGACAGTATAAAGAGCTGATGATGATGATGAAATGCTACTTTTGTGGTTCTTATATTAGAGAAAGGTTATCTTGAGGGTACTCTGAGATCAGTCATTAAAAAATAAACAATATTGTGTCAAATAGCATATCAAGATATAATAGCTTATTCATATATTAATCTCACCAAGACTCCTAGGAAGCTACTGCATTCAGATTTTGTATTGATAATAAGTATTACTCTTTATCATATTTTTATTGTACAGTGTACATAGGCATATACCTAAAAAAATATGTATATGAAAGGCTAAGGGCGCATAGGGTTCCCACCAAGAACTTAGGGTCCCAAGCCAACCTCACCTGCAAGTGGTGCACCTGCAGATCAATGGACGAGGCTCTGGCCAAAAAAATGTCCCAATAAGCGGCAATAGGCTCGCCACCTATTACAAGGGATCAAAACACTGGCGAAAAGTGGGCGTTTAATATGCCTCTGCCTACCCCTTCGGGGAAACAGGCGTGAGTCTATGTATGTATGAAAGGCTAACGTAAATCTTGATAAAATCTAAAATACGTAGAAAGTGTACCTGCAATCTCGCACAAACATCCATTAAACTTAAGTGCAATATCCACTCCATTGCCAATATGAAATACTTACATACCGCTCATCTAGTATCTACGCCCAACATGGCGCACGTTCGTTTCTCTGTAGATAAGTACCAAAAGTTACCTAAAACTCCTAAAAGTAATGGAATTTAAGTAGAAATTTATATTTCACGAGACCACATTCTATCTTGTTGTACTACCTAAAACTGACAACGAGAGAAATACATCTTCAAATAGTAGCCCATCATTCGTAGAATCTCGTAACAGTAGCAATAAACGGGTACATTTGAATCGCCATAAAGCGGGTAGTTTGTTAATATTTGAGCGCGAGCGTGTCGCGTTGCACCGCCGGGATCATTTATCGCTCGGCCACCGCAGTGAACGGACGTCTTGCGGTGCTCCCAGACGTTTATTGCTATGAAATAAGATGTTACGCTTGAGGTGAATCGCTTGTAATGGATGTTTAACAGCTCAGATTGGTACTGCTTCATGATTTATAAGATGCTTATGTCGGTCTATTTATAGTGTAATAAAATGCGTAAGTAAATGGTTTTTACCTCTAAATACGATTTTTACACTTCTAGGGTATATCCGTGCTTTTTATCTTGGATTTAAACAGATTTATTGCTCTGTTGGTATGTCTAGTTTAATCTGTAGGTACTTAACCAAAGGTATATTTTCAATCTTCTTGCTTAAAGAAGCCAAATAGATTGTGCTATATTGCATTAACTTTCTGTCAATCCTTAAGATTGTATAGCTCCCCTGTTCAACGTTGGGCACGAATTTAATTTCTGTTGCTAATGCCCACAAGCTATGTCAACCACTCAGTATCGGTTGGATTGTCATTTTATCCACTACATTAAAAATACACTATTGTCTCGGCCTGCGATAGAATATCCATAGATTTTTCTTACTCCGTAGATGTACAAGATAATGTAGAATTTATATAAATCATTAGTATCTGTTGTGTTTTACAATAATTCAATCAATGGAGACGAAGCATATCCAAATTCGCAGAAATGATTTCTGGATTACACAAAGTGTTGTCTCGTGTGGGGACTGAACTCACAAATCTAAAGTGTGCGACGCAATTTTTTTTTAATTTGATTCTACACTTTTCTTTTACCTTTCAAGCAGACTAAACCTAGTACTAGCTTACCTCAGTCTATTAATTAATCCATACAATACGAATGATTATGTCTAGTACCTCAGACACTCAAAGCACCGAAGAGGTTTCGCCATAGACAGTAATTAGACGCCCTGGCCGTATGATTGATGGATACAGCCTTCATTGTACTGCCGATAATCACTTTATTAGTGGCCTGATACATCGCTGTGTTAGATTTGATTCAACCAATCAGATTTTAGTAATGTTAATGATAGGTTTCATCTGGGAATTATGTGTTTATTTCAATTTGTTGGTAAGGGAATTGAGTGTGATTTAAATGTTTTTATATGGCAGTATTTCACCTGTTCCGAATAAAATGTGACATTTATTTGATTTTTTAATTATTTTTTAATGATGGCCAGTTTAAAAGACGGTTTTTTTTATTAGTCACTTTGTAAAAATTTAACTGTGTCGCAGCGACATGGTAATTACTCTCTCAATGATATATGCTGCTTAGTTGTATGGGATTTAGTATATCTATTGGTCAAGGTCATTTTATTTGCTTACATGATCTATGTTATAATTTGACAGCAGTAGGTATGTAAAGATACTGATCTGAATTGCCCTGACACAACTAAAACCTTTTCTCGTAAATAAATCTTCTTTTTTCTTCGGCTTAGCTGCCAAAAACTAGTAGACTTAACAGCCTAACTATCTAGGTAGGACGTTCACGATCGCTGTCCAATGATTTTAGTTTCTCAACAGATTAGCCCACTCTGGAAGACAAAAACTTCTCAAGATCGCTACTTTTGTGTAGGCTTTTAATATAAATCGTTGTTGTTTAAGCTTTCAGTATAAGATTGAAAACACTTGGATACTTTTTGTTTCTCGATTTATGAGTGTCTTTATCACTTTTGGGAAAAATAAACGCTTTAGTACTGAGCACTGCTTTTATGTTACCCTTTTGTGAAAACCATTGGTATGGCGCTGATGGGGAAAGGAAACATGCGAAAAAATAAAACAGAAATTTTGAGAGCATGACTGTGGTACTCTGTATAATATGTCGACATTCCCTTTAAAGCTTCTAGAAAATTCTCTATAACAAACATTCAAAAGACAGTCATGTTCTCCGAAATTAAAGTTTTACTTTTAAGGTACTGACAAGTATTAGGTACTTATTTAATTATCTTAATATATCAAAAATCCTTGCGTTACTGACTGACTGACAGACACGCTACAGCCGAAACTATTGGGCGCAGGAAGCTGAAATTTGGCATGTATGTTCCTTGGGGACCGTAGGGTGCACTAAGAAGGGATTTCCCGAAATTCTCACGGGATCGGCCAAAACGGGTAAATTTAAAAAAAAATGCAGGCGTACCTGCTGGCGTCCTCTAGTTTAATATACATATTATACATACTTATATTTCACGGCGGAGAAAATGTAATTGGCTTGTCCCAAACCCATAAACTCATGTGACAAATCTGTATTTCCAAACTGCTGCACTGCATCAAAGAGCCAAGCCCGTTGGGTAGTTCCACTACACAGTTGAAATCTTCACTAAGTGTCGCGATGCAGAAAATTGCTATTGCTGTTCACTGAATGGACTTTAGTTTTACTGCGACCAGGACTTGAAATGAAAGAGAGTTACAATGGAACGGAAGAAATGCTAGTGTTTAAATGTTGATGACAATTTCAAATTTCAAACAAATTCGTGCTCTTTGAAGCGTGGTAAGATTGTTTGCAACGACAGTGTTGCTCTAAATAAAATTTGCTTCGTCGGGTGGACTTGTGCTATCTATTATTTTGTAAAAGCTTGTTTATATTATATACACTTATTTCATTACTGTCCAGTATTTTACGTGGTTTTGTGATCAAGGCTACACTAAGGTTAGAATTCACATCAAATATATTATATTTATCGTATTCATTCACTTCCTACGCATATTTTAACTTTCAAGTTAATATTGAAATTACTGCTTATCTGTCTTTCTGTAATTGCGTGTTAAGTGAAAGATCTATGTAGAATAGCTCTTCATTCGTATAAGCATAAGACAATTCAGTATTTCAAATTCATTTTATGCCATATAACGAAACATCATCAACCATACAAACTATTTATAAATCTCTTCCACCATCATAGTACATCGATGTCAAACTCCCTGAACTGAACAATTTCAAACATCTTATTACGAGCGCTCATAATTCCATCGGAGACATCACTTTGATTTGATGCATCAACGAGTTCTGTTCGCTATTGGATGTCGATGCTCGTAAGTTTGCACTCAACTTCCTTTGAAGGTTGTGAAGCAAGAAATTGGCCGCGCGGACCGATATGATGTCTGCTAGTGTATGAAATAGGAATATGATCCTTGTTTTCGGTTGACGGACCTTTGGGTGGACCGTGTTCATTTGCAGTTGGTTTCACTTGGTTTGTTGCACTTTTTTAGTAAATCAAAATATCGTATTTATTGTAAAATTTTGCTGTTTACTTTAGTAGTTATTAGTTCTTTTTGTATATTTTTTATAAGTTATTTTGTGTTCTGTCAAGAAGAAAAAAGAAATGAAATGTTAGTTTTTCAAAATCAGTTACCTAGTATTTAGACCCCCCTGTTTTCGTTTTAACAAGATATTTGTCGATTTTATTTAAATTTTTTTTATAGACTCACGCCTGTGTCTCCGAAGGGTTAGGCAGAGGTGTAAGATTACACCCACATTTCGCCATGAATTTTTAGGTCCCACGTAATAGGGGGCGAACCTATTGCCGTTACCGGGCACATCACCGGAAAAACCCAGTAACACTTTTGCCCGACCTGGGAATCGAACCTGGACTGGAACCTCCGGTCAGCCGTCGCATACGCTATCCACTGGACCACTGTTAATAGAAATAAATCTGATTTTTTTTATTTCAAAAGATACAATAAATCAATGGTCAGAAAAAAATACAGATAATTCTTAATACCACATATTTAATAATTACTAAATATTACGAATATAATAGGTATATTACCATTATACATACATACATACATAGACTCACGCCTGTTTCCGCCATTTGCAACGATCCTGATATTACCATTATAAGGGTAAGTTATGCAATACCGAGCAAATAGAATGCATAAATAATTGCTTCAAATCTAAATCAAACTTCACGAAGTCCGATGACTCATAAACTCAACAAAATCAATTAATCCCTAAACCTTTGCCCTCGTAAACCAACATTCGTCTATCAGAGAACATTTCCACAAGATATGAAGACGTACCCAAAACTCAAAACTCATATAAACACTCCATTATTCCTTGATACGGAGCATACGTCAATAAAATTGACATTACTCCGCAAGAGGACTTGTCTAGAGCTCTGACCCAAATGTGTCATATTATTGAGCAATAAATACACATTGTCCAAATTAACAAGAGCTTCGGAACTGTTCGTGGGCTTAAATATCAAGGGTCAAGTGGAGTGGTCTTTGCAAGCGTGGTACACCATTACCTCGATTTAGTAGTGATATGTGACCCGGGCACTGTCACGTGCTATACTTGTGTAGTTAGAAGTCATAAACATCGGGCTGATGGAAAAGGACCGTATTGACACAGTTTGTACCGTAATCTCGGCGAATGTTTAATATAGGAGCGATTTCGGTAATACGCAGAACGTTGCCTTAACTTTCAAATTATTGCGACAAACATTTTTCAACTTGATAATAATTTAAATGATTTTCGGTGATGACTTCTATCTAGAATTGCATTGACAAAGAAATTTCATTAGATTTTATATTTTTTCATTAGACGCCAGCAGCTACGCCTGCAGTTTTTTTTAAATTAACCCGTTTTGGCCGATCCCGTGGGAATTTCGGGAAATTCCTTCTTATTGCACCCCTACGGTCCCCAAGGAACATACATGCCAAATTTCAGCTTCCTGCGCCCAATAGTTTCGGCTGTAGCGTGTCTGTCAGTCAGTCAGTAACGCAAGGATTTTATATATTAAGATTTTGCTTTGCATCCAAAGATTGGCTGGCAAAGAATTGCTCTCAAGACTCAGAACTAAGGTTGAGGCATGCTGATTACAGTAGTACTTAATATTTTTTACTTTCCATCACGTCTATGATTCAAACCCTAAGTGCTTGGCCATAGTAGCGCGGGCAGCCCGCGCGCGGGCCGCGCGCGTCTTCATGTGTCCGTAGTGGCGCGTTTGCGGGTGCGGTGTACAGTGTTTGTCAAATTTAGTATTGTGACGGATCGCGGCTAGATTAATATGAGTTTTCAGTTAGATGACGTTAGCACTCACCATAGTAACACTCTGTCAATTGTTCGCCAAATTCGCAACTATATGATAACTATGCTATAGCCGTGCGGATAATACAACCGTCTCACGGTCTGAGGGCGTGGGTTAAAATCACATTTATAACTGCTATGAAGAATTTTGATTTTTTTGAAAATTTGGAAAATGTTTATGAAAATTTGCAAAAATTAAAAAAATATATATATTTTGGATAAAATTTGGAAAATTCTAGTAACTTCAGGAATGAATGGAAGGGTTAAAAAGAGATGTGGTAATGTAAATAAATAAAACAAATTAGAATTAATATAGATACTTTGCATTTTTAAGTTCATCATTATATAATACCAGCTTTTGCCCGCGGTTTCGCGCGCGTTGAAGTCGGGTTAACATAAATTTACTTGCAGTCTCAGGCTGTGTGTGACTCCTGATTAGTCTAAAGAGTTCAGAAATTCGGTCAGTATCCATGACATTATCTACCATTATATATACCGAATATATAGGTATCTATAAACACTTTCGCATTTTAAGCGTAGTCTATAATTATTAGTTTATATGCGCGAATAATATAATCACCGTGCACGATATGACAATATGTATAATGTGACAGTACTGACAGATATACTATATATACATAGATAGCACATGCGCAGCACTCAACTTACAGCGCCTGTCTGTCAATCCGTTTCTATGTCACAGCCACTAGACTAAAAATTTCAAAATTGATAAGTAGATGTATTCTGTGAACCGCTTCACGATTTATATGTATACAAAAAAAATATAAATAAAAATTATATGGAGATTTTTAAATTAAAATTTTGCTTCCCAAAACTCTTGGTGCTCAATATCAATAAACAATATCGATATAGAAATACTAAGGAAAGCAAAGTTATTTTTGCTGGCCAAAAATTGATAGTGATATTAGACTAGAGGGCTATGTGATGCTTATGTTAAGTGAATCCCTCTACTACGTTAACCTTGATGAGCGAGTTCGACTCGCACTTGATTTAATAATTACTCATAATATCATTGCTCATAAAAGTTTGAGATCCGCACGCTCCGCATTGTTTCCCGCTTGCCGCCCGCGCCTTCACTACGGACACTTGTATGAAAGTCCTATGGTTTGAGTTGCCCGCGTGCTCCCCGCGCTGCACAGCTCGCGCCGCTAGCCGCGCCCGCCTTCCCACTACGGACACTCCTTAAGCGTCTAACCTAAATCCCTGTTACAAAGACCTTCGCAAACATAAACCGAAACGCACAAAAATAATGACAAAATTGTATTTTGTACCTAATATCTTCAATTTCCGACTACAATATGTTACTAGATATAAAGGTCTGCTCTCATCAGATAAATATTAATTATTAGGTTCTATCTAGGGATAGGTGCTTAATCTAAATGAGCGTTGTTATCTCGGATAGGTCGTCTAGTGTCTGCTTGGATTAGTCCCGATGTTAGACCTAATCCGACCGAATGGCTAACAAGATAATTATAGGTATGTTTATCCTTGAATATGTCGAGTTCTTGTGTGTATTAACTGTATGTTGTTTCGTTGGTTCGTTCATGGACTCGAGACTGTAGATACTAGACTCGAGAGTGTGATAGAAAAGGTAGGCAGAAGGGTAGGAGTGAATTTCAGTCATATTTTTAGCAGTTGAGTGTACTCGTAAGTTCTGAGATGTTAAGAATACGTAGAAATATTAATTACAGCAACAACATTAAGAAATCCGCCTAAAAAGCTACTCCCTACTATTGTATATACCTCATTACAATATAAATAGTTAAATACATAGTTATTTATATAAAACTAGCTTTTGCCCGTGGCTTCGCTCAGGTAAATTTGGGGTTCTCTAGTTATAGTATATCATCGATGTTCGGGGTAACACAAATGTTCTTTATTGGGCGGATACTATATAACTGTAAAAAGTATTTACACATACAAACTACTTAGTACTAAGACTTAGTAGTACTCAAAATGTTATCCGGTATCTGTGACGTTTCGCGAGAGTGGCCAATATGGCAACTGTGATTTGTCTATCAGAACCATTAGAATTTAACAAAATACTCGACAATCCGAATTTTGCGAATATATGTTGTCGACTCAAAATCTTTATTTTTTTAAATGTTTTATTATTCAGGTAAGGTTTCGATGTACTCCTTGACGAAATTATTAATATAAGATATGACACTGCGATAGCAGCGCAGTCCGTCGGTTCCAATGTGAAACATACCGAAATCCACAACTACTTACAAATTAAAAATTAAGTAAAAAACATTTTACAGTGGACTAAATTGTGAATCTAAACCATTCTCAGGTTCCCTTGAACACACACAAAAAAAATCATGAAGATCGGTCCAGTCGTTTAGGAGGAGTTCAGTGACATACACACGCACACAAGAAATATATATATTAAGATAACAACATAACATAACTTCACGCCTTTTATCCCTGAAGGGGGAGACAGAGGTGTATTACACACCCACTTTTCGCCAGTTATGCGAGCCTATTGCCATCTACCGGGCACATTATTAAGCGAGCGATAATTAACATACATATTTATAATACACACGTAACACACATAACTTTGAGAAGTCACAGGTGTGTGCCCGGGGTATCTGGGGATCGAACCCGAGACCTTCGTCTCGGCAGTCCGTTACATACACCACTAGGGTATCGCCGCTTTTAATATATAAAATATCGAAAAAAAAAATCTCTACAGTTCAACATGGAAATAAAATTACACTCAGACGCAAATATTAGCACAAACTCGTGTAAATGGACGAAAGAGGACGTAAAAAAGTAAAATAGATCATCTATCTCTATGCGTGATTGGAAACATGGGCACAAATACCTACAAAATGAGGATGTACAGTTCTATATTTTCTATTCGGACATATACCTATAAAGGGTGCCACCGAGCCGAAGACTACTCGTACTGCACATCATGCCAAGTCATTCATACTAAGCAAACTGGGAAAAACTATTACGCACATTTGAAATGAAATGAAATATTATTTATTTATCATACACACTTAACACAAATTATGACAAGCAATATTATCCAAAAAAATATAAAGTGAAAAAGATTTATATAATAATAAAAAGAAAACCAAAAGAAAAAAAACATTACATGTTAATTATATAAACAAAAAATAACAAACAAAACAAGGAAAAATAAAATAAAATTTAAAGAAAGAGCAGTATTAAAGGCATTAAAGTGTGAAGTAAAAACAGGACCTAAATTCGGCATTTGCCTTCAATTAGGCCCTCTAGTGACTCACGCATGTGATATCAAGAAAGATAAAAAATATACAAAGAAAGTATATACAAAAAAAGTATACAAAGAAATACAAATAGACCTACGTAGATAAATATTTATTATCTACGTAGGTCTTATATTATTTATTGTATTTCATAAGCCGCAGTGTAAAGTGCGCGCGTGCAATGCTCGAGTTACCTACCTAACCTATCCATGGGTACATAGGACATCTATAGAACAAATTGGCGCGAAAAATGCATCGGTTTTGCACCTAATTAGAAAATTTGTATGGAGACTTGCAGCCTCAATATCGCCTGAACCAGTAATTTCCCAGGTATGACGCCGAAGAAAAAAATATTTGTAGTGATTGGTACAATATGGGATTTCAATATACATATATCGTTAAGGGTCCTTTTACACCCCGTATAGTCAGGGCTATTCAACAAAATATATTTTAATTGCTTCGGTAAAGGATTACCGTGTGTAACTCGAGCGTTACATTCAGTCAATGAACTAAGCCGATTAAAAGATTACGTACGTCTGTGCTCACTTGTCACCACTATTCACATCGACGCGCGACGGCTAATACTTTAAGCTTCACTAATATAAAGGACGTATTGCAGTTTTGTTTGTGGTGTAACTTATTGGAGAAGAGAGAGTTTTAGAGAAGTAAAGTCCAGTTGTTTTAAGCTTGAAGGTGTTGGTTTGACTAGGCAAGGAGACAGTACACTTTGCAGGATATCTGATTTATAATAACAGTGTTTGTGCTGGTGAATTTCGTTCGGTGAGTGAGAGCGATGAATTACTTTTTACTGCCCAGTCACTTTCTGTTACCTTTTCATTGTACTCCTTATTCATCGTACCTACTCCATTCTTCGGTGGTAAATATTTCTGTAATGCGTAACAATAAGTGCAGCCATACGTTTCTTAGTCACGTTAACTGCTACTACTACCAGGTGAAAACAGAGATTTTTTTTCGTGAGATGTATGTAGAATGTTTCTTACAGATTTTGAAAATTATATAACAAATAGAACATAATTTTTTTGTGTTAGTTGTAAATCTCAAAGCTTATAAGTATTTGTACTCAAGAAATGTTAGTTATAAATTGTAAAACTCTGCTTGGTTTATCTATAGCGATAAAAATGTTGCAAAGACGCATCGAGAGTTTAAAATTACGGTAGTTTGAGCAAAGTACACTTTCGCAGTCAAATTAACAGAACTAGCTACATCGAATCAAATAACCTTTATTTCTATGTCTAACTTTATATAAACAAAAATATTGGTAACGAAGAGACAAACAAAAATATGTGTGTATGTCTGCAACGAGATTGCGAACCGCCGTCAAAGGAATACTCGGAGAATATGCAATAAATCATTTATTCGAACCAAGCTTTTAGCTCTCTAAAGGAAATATTGCTACCGTGTTATTCTGTTTTGAAAAATAACATTTTTTCGTATTAACTTTACTTGGGGTATAATGAGGAATGTTGAATTTATGAGCATGTATTTGTACTTACTCGTTTTTGTTCCCGTAGTCGGAGACGATCGAACTCTATGTAAGAAAATCAAAGACGGAGAAAAGCTTGTTATAAGTACGTTTATATTGTGAAAGGGGTTGTTTTGCTTGTTGCTATGTAGTCGTACATGAAAGGGGAAAAGGATAACGACTCATTATAATGATGTTTTTATATATACCTACTAGCAAATTCTTTGCAAAATATTAGCTTCTTGGCAATATGGAGGCATCGACAGCCTAGTGGAGGTATCAGACTAGGCTTACTACTAAAAATTTTACTAGTTGTCGATGTCTACAATGTGAATCAGTCGCAGCTCCTTACAAAAACAAAATTTACATCCATTATATTTGATTGAAAAGAGTGGCCATGAGTTTTATTGCCCGTTCTTTCTCGTGGTTCTACCTATTGCATTGCGAACGTGGCAGTAAATGTAGAATCAATAAGTAATTAACTTAAATTTTAACGTTCATAAGCGTCACTTTGTGGCCTAGATGAATAAATGATTTTGACTTTGACTTTGGCAGCGGAGCGGCAAGGGTATTTATCCAATCGGTATAACGGTAGGACGACATTTTGTTAAGCAACTAATCATCAGGCGAAATGCTTGTCTTAGAAAACTTCAGTAATTATGACCATGTTCTGTGCGCGCTAATAATATTGACATGAACCATATGTCCTGTGTGATGCGTGGCAATATTAAAGTGTAAAATAGCTTCTAATTTTATTTTGTGCTGTACACTCTTGTTTTTAAGCGGCAGCTATAGTTTAGTGGAGTGACCCACAAACTGCTACGCAGAGGGTCTGAGCCAGACTGGGGTTCGAATCTACGGCGCGCTCCAATGACTTTTTAAGTAATGTTCAGATTAAATTATGAATGAACGCTTCCAAATGTCTGAGAGTTCTCCATAACGTTTTCGAAAGACACGTAAACTTGGCCAGCGTGGCGAACTTTACCCACAGAACAGTTAAAAGAGTTCTTTTATCTGTTCTTTGACTTTACCCTTCTCACAGGGAGAAGAGGCCCATGGCCAGCAATGGGACAGGTTATATACAGGGCTGATGATTATGATAATGATGAGGCAGTGGTAGCCTAGTTGAGATACCAACAGAGTGCCATGCAGAGGATATCGGGTTCTAACCCATCACGTACACTACCTAGTGACTTTTTGAAGTTGTCGGCGTTATCTCTGTTGCGTCCAAGATTTGACAGAATATTAGTTTTCCCTCTAAACCACCGCGATCCAAAGAAATAACGATGTTCATGCTAAGACCAGCCAGAGTCAATACCTATATTCAAGGTAACTGACAACCTTCAGGAAAGCTGGGTCAATGAATACAGATTTACATAGAAGCGCATTTCTTAAGGATTTCGTGTGCCGATTCCAAGTGGGGACTGTCTCCAGTTTAGTCCATAGTTGGCGCCGTTGGCGGCGCTGGCGTCGTTCTCCGTCTCTTTTGCTCTCGTAGTTAACTACGAGAGCAAAAGATATATACACAGGAGGAACGTTCGTCTCTCTTGCTCTCGTAGTTAGGATATACAGGAGGAACGTTCGTCTCTCTTGCTCTCGTAGACACAGCTGCCACAGCGCGACTGACACCGGGCAAGTGGCAATTTGGGTCACAGAAAGTTTGTCATTAGAGCGCCCATAGGAAATGCGCCTCTATGTAAATATCTGAGCTCTTTGGCTGGGTGCAGTGACTTAATAACGTGCCCTTTTAGGCACGGAACCAGCGATAGTCGTCAGTTGAAGCATACCGATCTTAGCATTCGATTCAACTAAGATGGAGTTTTGTCCTCTACAGCCCTTAGTCTTAGCTTTCCACTAACTGTCATTCACTCTTAATTTCTTATCTTTAAATTTAAATGTTGCCATCAAAACCTCATTGAAAAGTAATATTTAAATGTAAACAACCGATCTAGTTGTAGCAGGTCAACGCAAGTATTCCGATTACTGAGGTAAACCTAGATATTGTGCATATGGAATTACATCTAGTGACTTAACTACGCATAATTATAACTTGAACTATTTAGCACAACAATTTTATTAGGTATTTATTTTATTTTTATTTTATTTTTTATTTTTTTTTAGTCAAGCTGTCATATTTTTTGTCCAGCTGTGCGAGATGCTGACTCAGGCGTGACTGCTCAGAACGAACAGCAACAATTTCGTTTTTCATTTCTGTAGTCACTTGGGTAATAGCCGCCAATTCATCTTTGATGTTAATGACATTTTCAGACATAGAGGTAATGCGCATTACCAGTTCCTCACGCAGCTCGTTCAGGCTGTTTTTGAATTCCAAAGTTATCGTATTCATCGCCTGACTCAGTTCATTCTCTTGTTTATTTCGTCTACCTCGTACAGGAACATTTTGCTCTCCTCTAGATGTTGACGCTTTACTCACATCCTTGACTAAATCGCCTTCTGGTTGTGACATTTTGTAGTCGTCTTAGTTGTGGATGTTTCTAATAGTTGAAATGTGTATGCAACCGCTTGTATAAACAATTCTAAACGTATCAAATTCAACTGTTTATGATGTGTATATGCGAAAGTCCCATTCACAAACACATTCAACCTAAAAACCGTAGCAAGGCGTCACCAAGACTCGAACCCGAACTGCTCGTAGTACTACTTTAAAACCGTTCTAGTTTATTCGCCCTGTGTTATTATGAATTTAACTCTTCAGCTTTATATGTTAGTACTAGAAGAGCCCGCGGTTACACCCGCGTTATTTAAGGCTACTGCTCCGCTCCCGTGGCTTGTAGCGTGATGTTACGTAGCCTATAGCTTTCATCGATAAATGGGCTATCTAACGCTGAAGGATTTTTTTAAATTGGACCAGTAGTGCCCGACATTAGCGCGTTCAAGCAAACAAACAAACAAACTCTTCACTTTTATATATTAGTATTAGATGACCTGTTCGTAGTCCACTGCTGGACTAAAGCCTCTCCAAATTTGCTTCACTCATGCACTGTGAGTCGGTTGCAGGATATGATCTACTATACGACACTGGCCAGACTGGTTTATGTTGGGTAATCCGTCTCTTCGTAAAGATACTATTTTTGTCGACCAAATTAGGGACGTCTTGAAAATCGGAAAAGTCCGAAGCACCCGGAACCGGCAAGCATGTATGAAAAGAGTAATGAATGTAGAGGAAGCGCGTGAGGTTTGTAAGGATAGAAGCAAGTGGCGTTCTGTTGTCTCTGCCTACCCCGACGGGAAAAAGGCGTGAGCATATGTATGTATGTATGTACTATTTGCTACGTTTATTTTTCAAACCTGCCTCATACGACACCTACGGCATTCAATGGGGTAGTAACATTCTATATTCTTAATCCGTTACATTGACTGCACGGTTGGCTTAGTGGTTTAAGCGGCCGCCTCGCCGCTTGACACTGCGCCGAGAGTTGTGGGTTCGATCCCCACACGAGACAACACTTTGTGGGATTCATACATTGTTGTTTCGAGTCTGAGTGTTCATTGTGTCCGTTAGTTGTATGTTTGTAAAGTCCCCCGCGACACCGGATTCAGTCCTAGTGCGGGAGTAGTCTATAAAAAAAATAACTTACTTACCTGTTAACATTAATTTCGGCTGTAAAGTTCATTATCATCATCAGCCTTCAACAGTCCACTGCTGGACTAGGCCTCTCCTTTGAAAGGAGGAATTGGCCTACTATACCACGCTGGCCAAACGGGTTGGTATAGGGTTTATATCAAGTTTGCCTTCTCTTACAGTGCTGTTCTATGCATAATATGCTCCCCCTGTCGGCTCTTACGACACCCATTGGATGATATAATAATCCGTCACCACACGGACATAAGTTTATTAGTTGCTGTAAAATTAAGTCCTAAAGCGAAAATTACTTAAGTACCACTACTAAGCAAAAGTTACATGACAGCTGTCACTTTGACAACTCTTAAATAAGCCTTGACTATAGAATTCCGGAACTGTGGTATTAATGCAGGAGGGCTCCCCTTCCTCCTTCCAATACTCGCATAACGCATAACAGCGGTCAGCTCCAAATTTTCGTAACTACATCCTAGTCAAAATTTGTTGCAAGGCTGTTTTGCTATAGTTACATGGCCAATTTATTAGTCAACTGTGTATTTATACTGGGTGTAGGGGACGGTGTACCGAAAACTGATACCAGTGATTCAGTACATTATACTGAGATCCTTGGTGGTCGAATTTTCCGGAAAAATCGAAGACCTCGACAATTTCCAAAAAAGTGCGATGTAAATAGGAACACGAAAACTCGCACTATCAGCTGTTACGGCCCTACAGCAGCGGGTGATAGCGGCAGTGATTACGATGTACTGGTGCGCTTACTGTGTTTACTCACATCATTAGAGTAAAGGCGCCATGTAGGGTGTTTAATTCTTAGCATTTTACAAAAACATTAATGCGGATCGACTATAGTTACTATTTCATTACATTATATGACAAAAAATGCAAAAGAAAAATCGGAAAATACATGCAAAATTTTCCGGAAAATTCGACCACTAGCCTCAATATCATGTATTGAATCACTGGTATCGGTTTTCGGTACACCGTCCCTTACACCCTGTATTTCTCTGTTAAACAAAAGTCCTTGTATTAAGTAACGAAACTGCCGATCCTTACATTTTGAATATTTTGATCAAGTAGTAGAGCTTGTGAAGTAAGGGCTTAAAGATTTTGAAGCTTAGCTCTACATGTGATTTAATTACTTTCTGATAGTGAAAGCCATAGGTCTCGTTAAAGCAACATTTTACATGAAGATGTTTTTGGTGGTGTAGGTAGGTACCTACCTAAGATAATTATAATATCAGTAGGTATTACCACAGATTACTAAATAGTGGTATTACTAATTACTGTTAGGCGCATATTGTCTCTCCGCTTTTGTAAATGCTATGTAGATAAAGTGAAAAATATGTGTCCGGAATGCCCTATATTTGTTTATCTATTTTTTGTAGATGACTGACGAACAAAACCAAGCTATTTAACGAATAAAATTTAAATTAATAAGTACCTAGTATTAAATAAATTATTGAAAGTATTATTATGATTAGGATTAGATTAATGAACCTTACTCCAAAATAAGCTATCGGCCACCATGGTATTATCTATCAGACACGTTCCAAATAGTGTCACAAAAACATGTATCACTGCTATAACATTTTGCAAGTAGTATATGTATACACCCTTTCGCGAAGCGATTCGCCGCCCCGTGCCTCGCAAACCGCACGAATACACGCTCTTACATAACAATAATACCTTTTCTACAACCACCCTGATAAATAGCTGGATATATGGACTTTAGTTATATTTTGTAACCCACCACGTGGTTCAATAAAATACGCGTAGTGCACTAACGCCATCTAACGGGTGGTGCTCGAACTGCTTGGCGAACGAGCTTCGTAAACCAGTTCATGGTTCGTACAACGTACTCCCTTGACGATATGGAGCTAGTGTTTGAGATTTCTCTCAAAAGATGGCGGTACATGTTCCATTTCTAGGCTCGTAGGAAGTTGTACTTATTTTTCTTTTCATGTAGATTTACTTATGTTTTTTATTTGTTTCAGCTCTCGGAGCTCGAGCAGAGGGTCCTGGAAGCTGAGGGCAGAGCTGAGGAAGCGGAAGACAAGGTATTTTTTTTAATTATTATCATCTAAGTATATACCTACTTTGTAATTGTTATCTAGCTAGATACTTGGTTACTTGAACAACCACCTATTATACATTAAGCATTTGTCACCGATATAATATGTAGCTACATAATAGGCAGGCAAATACACACTGTTATTATCATTGAAAACAGTTTTGAAACTCAATCGGTAGATAGGTACCTAATCAATTAACTACGGAATTCAATATTCGAACTATAGATAGATCTGTAGATTCTATGTGTAGATTTTAGATTCGTTTTTGACAGCTTTTGACATAAGCTCCATACAAAATATGTCAAACACGAATCTAAAATCACCAGATCTATCCATAGTTCGAATATTGGATATGGCCGTAAATCATCGGATTTTAATCCAAAAGTAATATGAACAGGCACATCGTATAGTATTATATTATCTGTGACATCGTTGATACACCTAACAGATAAAATCTCAGCAAACCACGCTTCATTCAATCACGTATAAATAGAAAATCCTTTTAAACTCCTAGAAGCGTTGTGTTCCAATAAAAACCGGTTCTTTTTCACAAATAGATTCTCCCCTACATTGAGATGTGCAAGTCAGTAGGGTCAGCAAAAACGTTCCATTAATTTCCTCAGTGTTGTGTTGGCAGCTTTTGTTTGACGGGGACCTTCGTCACTGAGGTTCAGATACCTCCTTGCGTAGATATAGAAAGCTATAGAGTCGGCTATGATTTATTTATATAGGACAAGCGGGTTTCGCACGCTAATAGAAGAAACCATTCAGAACTTTGAAAATATCTACGACTTTTGTGACGCTTTTACGCACGACTTCTAATGCTGATAAAAACAATATCTAAGAAATAAATATGGAACACATCTTAATTGTAGAAAAAACTTTAAAAAATACATAGTCAAAATCATTTATTCATCTAGGTCACAAGGTGACACTTATGAACGTTAATTTTAAAATTAAATTACTTAATGCTTCTACATTCCTATATAGTTTCGTCGCCGGCAGTAACTTTCACTCTCTATCCCAACGCCTTCAAGTTAAATTTTCTCCACCAAAGGTAGCCTATGTCCGATTCCAAGGTCTTTAGGTATGCATATTATAAATATCATCAAATTTAGTTCGACCGTTTTAAGGTGAAAACGTAACATGCTATTGGCGAGGCAAAGATTATCCGCGCGCCTCTAGCGGCGAATTTGGAAGTTGTCCGGGTACGACAGTTTTGACAGCTTTGAATACCACTGCTTCGAGGTTATAGTGGGGGGGCACAACTTCCAAATTCGCCGCTAGAGGCGCTAGTTAGAATCTTAGCATCGCCAGTATAATACGAAGGAGGTGTGTTTACCCCATCTTTATTCTATGGTTTACCCGCCATTTAGATCTAATTATCCATGTATATAGGTTACGTGATAGATTAGGCTAATGCCGTCGGTCGAGACAATTCGTAGGTACCTACCTACTGGTATATGTTGAATTATTTATTATCCCGATACTGAAATTAACTATTAGGTCACCAGCTAAATTTGAATATCAATACTTTCAATCGGTTTGCCACTGATATTAAGTAAGTAGATTAAGTAATTTTGCTTTAATAAAAGTAATATAGAAAGACGCTCACTGACTTTCGACCTTAAGCGCGAATTAAATTATTAATTATCGCTTAAGTCTTAACACCGAGAGGACTTCTGCCTTTCTTAGAATTCTCCCTAATGATCTCGAAAGACATGTCTGACCCGTGGCATCGGTGGTCATAATTTCACAGTCGGCATAACAAAAACATGTTCTTATCACACACAGGTACCTAAGAGTCAGTTTATACAGTACCTTCACATATACATCCACCACAAAGGCGAATTAATGTATTACTCTCTTTAAACTCCAACGTACCTAATTACATTCGACTTTAACGGCTATCCGATCAAGTAAATCGATATCAAAATGGCTTCCCAATAAAACGTTGGAAGAATTAATTAAACGAAGCTGGTACTCAATAAATTAATTAATATTGTACGGAGAGCAGACATGTTGCGTATACAGGATGTAATTACTGGTGTGGTCGCCAAATATAACGGTCTAACGCAAATAAGGGGAATTTTCTCCTCAATTACGTAGGAATTTTATAAAATTTTGTTTATAAAATTCCTACGTAAAAAACCCAGTAACACTTTGTCCACCCCGGGAATCGAACCCGAGACCTCCCAATCCCACGCGCACATTTATGCCGCGAGACCAACGAGGCAGTACCTAATAGGACCTAATCATCTTATTCGTTTACAACCAACTTATTTCACTTAGGCTTCAAAATCTAATTTTACTTCCATACAATATCATCAACATAACTGCTATTAACTTAATATAATTCGATGAACTTCAACTTAATCACATTAATCGCTGCAATTTAAGCCAATAGATAAAATAACTGACCATAAATGTCATCTATTTCCCAGCACAACCATTTAACAATAATCTTGACCACGCATTTTTCTATCACCCAATAAAACGCGAAAAGCCCGTGATATTTTTACAGTTGCAGTTCCTTTTCCCTGAGGCCCATACGAAATGCTTAAATCGAGTCATTTGAACGACCGCATCATAAAAGTGTAGGGTCTATCGGAGACATTTGTCGGTATAAGCGCTGACAGAGAAATACGGTCGGAATGACAGGGGGGAATTGTACTGAGGACATAACAGTTGCAGTAATGTTTTTATTTGGTGGTGAATGTGGGCGAAATTGTTTTATGGGTAGTGAAGTTAGACTGATATGGGTGATACTGGATTACGATGGGTTACGGTCGAGTCAGATTTAAGGGATTTGTAGCAAGACTGTACTGCAATTGGTCAACTGGACCTGCGGACTGCTACGCCAAAGGTCTTTGGTCTACATCCATGGCAACAATTTGGTTACCATTTATTGTGAAGTAACCCTAGCTGCTTAGTGATAGGTCGTGGAGCTTCATTCAAGATATGAATTTATGAATTTGATGACGATTTAGCGTCATCCATTATTGCAGATATTCTTACTTTGTTAAAAACCATAGATGTACTCTTGGACATCCATAATACTTCAGCGACAATACATTAATGTTTGGCTAGAACTAAAACTAAGACAAAAAAATGCCACAATAAAACCTTGTGACACAACATCCCACTGAATTCCTTGCACACAGAAATAAAAACAAAAAGACTAACCGCAATAAAATGAATGCATCATATTTTCTGGCGCTTTTCCCAACGGTACTGCATTGTGAGAGCCGTACAGTACACAGAATATACCTACATACACACTGTACACCGTACACAGTACTACAGTACATACGGGAGTACACAGCTCTACGCGGGGGATGCCCACTATTGATTTTCACAATCGCCATTATGACTCACTCGACGCCCCGTTTGTTATTAATTTATACGAGATGCAATTTGCGTTACGCTTATGGATAACGTTTCATCAATTTCGGATTAGGCTGAATGATTGGATGTCTGTTACATTTGTTTGCTTTGTCTTTTTTTGACAGCTGTCATATAATGAAATCGGATAGAATGGGAAATGGGATTCGAAATTCGAAATTAATTACGATTAAACTTGATGTGGTTTATTATTTGTCTGAATTAGTTATACCTATCATGTATTTTAATTTTGACACGATTTGCTAAAATATTCATATCATCCATAAACTAATTAGCATTAGGAAGTATTTTTCTATTTGCAGGAGAGACTCATTTGTTCTGTTCTTATATATGGGTTTCATTTAATAAAGAAACGTTTATAAAATTCTAAAATTTGATTTTACTTAATCTTAAAATTGACGATCAATCTTACCGATTAATACTGCTCATTAAAATAATGACCAACATTATGTACCTAGGTATCAGCAAAAGAGAAAGACAAAATATAACACCTTCCTATTTCAAACGTAAAATCAGAACCGCTATCAAAAATAGCATCAAACATTCATTGGTACCGTAAAAACAAGTGGAGTGTTTGCGGCAAAGCATATTAACAATTGAAGCTTAGTACCAGCACGTGATCAAAATCCCAACAGTGGTACGCTGAGTGAACAGTCGCCTGGGACGCGCATTTCGAGTTAGATGCGACATTTTATCGCTACAACGCTATAACATTATATTGCAAACCACTAGTGTTTCATTTCCATCCCCCTTTGACTTAAAACTTTAGACGTAAATCTGGATTTTTCTCCTATGTCGCGTGCGCTTCTGTAGTAGCTACCTATAAGATAGTGTAGGATTTATTAGACATGTGTTCTCGAAGTCCTTTGTTACCCTGTGCTAATGAAGAACTTCGGAAACACATGTCTCGGTTAATGCTTCTCAGTTGTGCAAAGATGTGATGAATACTGGAGGATATATTTTGTTGAGCTTTGGAAAAGTAAGGTGGGATTGAAAACTTGAAGTTTTTATTAGATTCAAATATGGTCTAGATTTCATATTATTGTCGTGCGATGAAACTTTTCATATCATATTTTTACGCGCTTTTTAATACGTCAATTTTACACCTATGCTTTCTTCAGGAATCACACTACCTATCTGTTGTTGAAACCATGCAAAAACGCATGTAGTAGTTTTTTAATTTACCGCATCCATACAAACAGACAGGACGGCCGATCGCCTTCATTTTGACGACCGGTTGGCGCAGTGGGAGTGTAAGCGACTGCTACGCCGAAGGTTGCAGGTTCGATTCCCGCTCAAGTCAAACATTTGTGTGCATGAACATGGATGTTTGTCTTGGTCTGGGTGTTTTTATTTAAAAAAATATTAAAAAAAGTATATATGTATGTTTATCCATTATCTAGTACCCATAGTACAAGTTCTGCTTAGTTTGAGACTAGATGGTGATGTATGTTTTTTTTTTTTGTTTTTTTTTTCCAGATTCACACAACACCATCTAGCCTCAAACTAAGCAGAGCTTGTACTATGTGTATGTGGTAGAATATTATTATTTTATAAAAGGAGAGATGTCAATAATTTTGCACCACGATCCTTAATAAGATGATTATGTCATAGTTTTAGATCCCGTACAATCGGTAGGTAACAAGAGTATACATTTGGGATACAACATTTAAAAAATATTTACCTAAATAACTTTCACCATTTTTCATTTGAGCATAAGAAAGAATATGTTTTCCTCGACAACTCCCACATGAATTATTATACAACCTATATCTTTTTATCTTTCTTTTCTTTAAAGGGTAAGATAAAATTAATATTCATGTCAGAAAATATAAGTTCAATTCTATATTTCCTGTAAGACGGCAGTTTTGTACGTGACAAAATATGAGTGAACATTTTACACCTACTTATTTCCTCTTCTCTGTAAATCGTATTGAATTGCTTTACGATAACCTTTTTGAAATCGTGTCTTCCTTTAATGCAGGTGTAAGGTGTTATTTTCTATCATATATGCTTATTTGTTTTTACTTATCAACATGAAAAGTTAAATATGGGAGCTTACAAAGCGAGTAACAACTTTTATTTCCACAATTTACGACTGTAGAACAATGTATAATAATAGTCTGATCATTAATCAATTATGTTAAGATACTATAAAGCAGTAATAAATCTGAAAATCAGTCTAAACATCATCATCATCATCAGCCTTTACCAGTCCACTGCTGGACTAGGCCTCTCCTTTGAAAGGAGGAATTGGCCTACTATACCACGCTGGCCAAACGGATTGGTATAGGGTTTGTATCAAGGTTTCCTTCTCTTACAGTGCTGTTCTCTGCATAATATGCTCCCTCTGTCGGCTCTTACGACACCCATGAGATGATATGGGGTGGTGACATTCCGTATTCTTAATCCGTCACCACACGGACAAAGTCTAAACATATTAATCTGAGAACCTGACATAATATATCTGAGATTTTATTATAAGAAATATTATGTTCAGGTTTAGGTTTAGGTTCCCTTGCGAGGCTTGAGGACCTGCAAATAAGTCAGAATGTTAACAGAAGTCAAGCATACCATGAATTAATTTAAACAACCACACTGTGTCTGAAAATAGTATACGTTATTTCTTGTTTTGCAATAAGTCTGCCTAAGAGAAGTCCTACACTTTCTAATGCTATGAAAGCATTTTCTTGAGCTCTTGATTTATACAAATAAGTAACATATACCATCTCGAACAAATACTTGTGGGTCACAAGTGCACCTGTCAGGATCGAACTAAATACAGGACTAAATGCGGTAACTGTGACGAGATGATCACTTATACCACTTTGCCATGTATTCTGATGAAATTTAAACATTTTCCACTCTCTAATAAGTCAGATTTACCAAATTGTATTTGCTTATATAGCTGCAATTTTTTTGGCACATCTTTTTAAGTACTCCACGCAATCTATACACATAAATAAAATTGGAGTGTCTGTTTGTAATATTAAAATAACCGCTTTTTACTTAATGCATAATATGGATGTATACACGGTACATAATTATACCGAAATGATTATTTTTACAATTTTTGTGTGTCTGTCTATCTGTCTGTCTGTCTGTTTGTTCTCGCTAATCTCTGGAACGGCTGGACCGATTTTGACGGGACTGTAACTGGCGGCTAGAAGATGTACCATAGAGTAACTTAGGCTATAAATTAATTGGGTACGCGAAGTAGTTCCCTCAGGACGCGGGTGAAACTGCGGGAAACAGCTAGTTCAACTATAAATTACTACCAAAAACAAGACAAGAGGAAATTACAAGTAGGACCGAAAATATGGAGTGGTAGAGTCAAGCTGCTGCCTCTATGAATAGACCAGATCCGGAGTTTTATGGAATTTGACGCTAAAATTCTTTGAATAGGTAATGTTCACATAATAGTGTCACAAAGGAACACTACCTATTGGTAATATTGAGTTCCGTTCAGTAAGGAAAGGCGACGGATGCTCTGCTTTTTAGGCTCCCGTACCTAAAAGGTAAAAATCGGAACCCTATTACTAAGCCTCCGCTGTCTGTCCGTCTGTCTGTCTGTCTGTCACCAGGCTGTATCTCATAAACCGTGATAGCTAAAAAGCTGAAATTTTCACAAATTATGAATTTTGGTTGCCGCTATAGCAACAAATACAAAAAAAATGGAAATATTAAGGGAGGTTCCGATAGAAAAAACGTGTTCTTTTTCGTATTTTTTGCTCAAAAAAACTAACTGTAACAGGTAGACGCTTTTAATTTTCTCAGAATATGTAGTTGTATATTACCTTTCAAAATAAATAATTAAATTTTAAAAAAGTAAATAATAAAGAGGGGCTCCCATACAACTAATGTAATTTTTAAGCAATTTGTTACTCGATCTAAATAAACAGGTAGAAACTTAAAAAGTATTTAAGTATGGATACAACAAACGTGATTTTCTTTTATAGATGATGGTACGGAACCCTTCGTGCGCGAGTCCGACTCGCACTTGCCCAATTTTATTTGTTATAGCAAGCAGCGGTGAAGACAGGATTCCTTAGTTTTGCTTCTTTAAACCTGCGCTTGTGGTTCAGGACCGGTTCATGTGGAGAGCCTTGGGAGAGGCTTATGTCCAGTATTGGACGTCTTTCGGCTGATATGATGATGATGATGATAAAACCTGTGCTTACGGCACATATGAAACTTGACTGCACGTGTGGCATAGTGGTTAAGCAGCCGCCTCGCTGCTTGCACACTGCGTCAAGGGTTTTTTTTTTTTTTAATGGTAATAGGCGGCAAACGAGCGGACGGATTGCCTGATGGTAAGCAATTACCGCCGCCCATGGACACAAGCAACATCACAGGAGTCACAAGTGCGTTGCCGCCCATTTGGGTTGGGAAAAGGGATAGGATGAGGAGTGGGATGAGGGAGAAGGAATAGTGGAAAGGGCCTCCGGCACTCTCACTCACCGAACGAAACGCAACAGTTTAGGTACTGTTACTTTACGTTGATTTTCTGTGAGAGGGTAGTACTTCCCCGGTCGAGCCGGCCCATTCATGCTGAAATCCGCAAGACTCTACTACCTTCTAAAGAGTGGGTTCGATACCCGCATGAGACAACACTGTGTGTTCCATAAATTGTTGTTTCGGGTCTGAGTGTTCTTTATGGACGTTGGTTGGTTGTGTGTTGATTCAATCGTAGTGCGCAAATTGTTATTTAAAAACAAATGCCCACTATACCTATAGGTAGGTACTGAGACCAACTCGTTGTTGGACCGCTATCAGATAGTTTAGAACCCGGAGCAGCAGAAAGCCTAACGTAAACAAACAATGAACGTATTTTTGAAATGTTTCGTCTAGCAAAACAAGGCACATAACAAAAGCTTACTAGCCGTTTGTATTACTTCGGACGCAGCGTCAAATATTCAAAATCATGACATGGACATGCTTAAAGCTGTTCTTGTAATCATAACATTTAGGTGAAAAATTGTCAACATCCTACCTACACAATTCTAGGGCACCTCAAGTTCGGTCTGTGCGAAGAACCTTGGGGAAGGCCTTGTCCAGCAGTGAACACAATTTTGCTAACTAAAAATCTGGTTCAAATGGGCTGTCAATAAAAATTGCCACGCTGGGAAGTAATCAGCCATCTATACAGGGTGTCACAAGACCCATCACCAAGCCGAAGTCTACTCGTTTAGGACATCATGCCAAGTCGTACTAAGCAAAAATTATACCCGGGAAACGATTTTCTTTTAATGTAGACACATTTTTCAAACTGAAAATAAAACTGTGCGCGTGCAATTACCGAAACACCTTTCTTATCCATGGGTGCATAGGACATCTATAGAACAAATTGGCGGGGTAATTGCATCGATTTTGTACCTAATTAGAAAAATTGCATAGTGACTTTGAGCCTCAATATGTCCTGAACCAGTAATTTCCCAGGCATAATCCCTAAGTAAAAAATGTTCGTAATTATTGGTACAATACGTGATTTCAGTTTTTAAGGCGCTGTTATACCTCAGAAGCCGTGAAACACCTAATTTTTCGTCGCGCATCTAGCCATAACGGTACATATTACAAACTAGCAAAAATTAGAGCTTAAAGTCAAAAGTCTGAACAAAAGACTTTTGAAAAAATTTTTCATGTACGTAAAATAGAATCACGGTAAAAAAAACACAAAATCGAGGCAGAAAATAATCTTTCGTCTCACTGTTTGCAATATTTTGATCGTAAGCTGTCATATTTTTTTTGATAATATTGTAGGAAATCTAATGAACTAAAGAATTACCCTATTTATTTTCATATTATACGTGTATATTTTGTAGAATTAAATAAAATCTGCCAAACGTCTATGATTTTGACGCTCGGTAGATCCCATCAATATCAAACGCTTCAGCAATTTAAACCTTATTAGCATAAGCGGTGTACTGAGTGTCAGTTGCTAGTTTACGCCCCGCCCAGACCTCATCATTCGGCTATGAGCCCTGTGAGAGATAGGTCATGTCGCTTGCGTCTCCGCTGCACGAAATTTTACGTAAACCTGTTTGTTGTTATAATACGCCGATTTGAGTTCGTAATTTCATGTTTTATGTTATAGACTGAATACTTTGAATCAAATAGGCTTTTCATGTAACTATGGGCACATATAATTAGGACCTAAGTTTATACTCTTGTTGCGTTTAATGTGTTATTGTTTCTGTGCTTATAAATATATAATTAGAAGAATAAAATATGGACAATTAGAGAAATGAAGTTCTACGAAGGATTTGTACAAGAAAGCGTCGTAATAAAATAGAAATTCATCCATGGCCAAGTGATTATGAAATATGTAACATTTTTACACAAATTATTTTCATAAGAGTCTTTTATGACTAACTATGTTACTTATATATTATCGATTATGCATAATATAATTATAAAAATTATTCTCACAATACATAGCTGCCACAGTTTTCAATTTTTGAAAGAGTAATAACATAAAATTGAATCATTTTATGTACCTATATTTCAAATTCATTAGCTTGTCAGAGCGCCTGGAGCGCTAAGATGCCGCCACGGCGAACAATAATGATGACAGCGCTAATATGGCGCTCCGCACTCCGCACACAAGCGGTAACGAATGTTGTATTATTGTGTTTTGAACATAAACCTTTTTAGGTACTATCGGGTAAAACTTTGATTATTCATAAACTATTAGGTATGTCTCAGTACATCTAATATCTTTTTAATTTATAAAATCAATCATTTATAAGTAAGAAGGTGACTTCTCTGTTTGCTATAACACAAGATATAGTATTTTTTTAATAATAAAGTACGTAACTAATTATCATTATTGTAATTACAGTGAAGTTAAAGATAACAGGTCTGCAACGTCTTACACACATTTTGACTTCAGTCATTCCTAACACGATCTGTTCAAGAGCTAGCCAAGAAATGCAAAACAATTTTTTAAGAAATTTGACTCAAATTCCGTAGTGATAAGCAAAAATTACAAGAGGGATAGCAGTGACTGGTTCGAATTGCGTAAGAATATGTTGACAGATTGAAATTTTTGTATAGTGGTAAAAAGAAGATATAACAGCAGTAAAGCCAACTTAGTTAAAAATATTTTGTACAAATAAAATATTTGCAATGTAAAATCAGTTGCGCATGGAATCTAAAATGAACAACTGGCTTTGCAACAACTGGCGAAGCAAGAAAATGTAACAATCGAGCCTTGTGGATTATTCGATTATTGGTGCCACGCCAGATGGATTAATAGGTCCAAACACGATTGTGGAAATTTAATGTTCTAAAGTTGCCTATAAGAATGGCCTGGAGAATAGTATAAGAGCAAATAAAATACAAATATGGAAACATGATAAAAAAGTGAACTGACTAGTCTAAACAAATATTGTAATTGTTATTACCAAATTCAGGGGCAACGCCACGTTACACGCAAACAAAAGTGTTTATTTGCTGTGTGGAGTGGCGAAAGTATACCACTAAAAATAGAAATTATAGAAAGAGATGATGTTTTCTGGGAGAAGCTTGTGGCGTTTTATATGAATTGGCAGTTGCCTGAAATTGTTGATTCTTGTCAAGCTCAAGGGATGGCATTGCGAGATCACGGAGAGGAAAATGTTTCATCAGTGCTTGAAATTTCTACAATACCAAGCCGTAAAAGGAAAGTAAATGAAACTGTGCCTCGTGAACAACAGCAAATAAGTAGTGAAGCCTTATCACCTCACACAGTGCCTTTAACATTCGATGAGAATAAAGAAAACCTGCTGGGTTGTAGCAGACAGCTAAATTTTGATGAGCTGTAAACTCTGTATTTCGTTAATAAATTATAAATGAATATAAATAAATATCTTTTAATATTAATTTTCTTTGAAACAACACATATTTGAAGCGAAAGATTTTTTTTATATTTTTCCATACAAACATGTATGACGAGAGCTAACGAAAAAGCAGTAACTCAAATTCTAATTCTATAATTTTCTAAGCGACATAGCAGTATCTCATGAATAAGGTATATCCACATATATTTTTGATGTTTCATCTATTTTAAAAAATAATAATGGGTTGGGTTTCGAAACGAGTCGCCTGAATTTGAGGCTATTGGTAGTGTAGGGGGCTTAAGGTAGTTTGTTTTAATCCCCTAAAAGTAATTTTGCCTGCCGGAGTTGCGTCTAAATATTTTTAAACAATTTCCAAAATTTCATAAATACTTGGGCAATTATGCAAAACGGAACATAGTTTTTATAATTTAGTACAGTTTTACAAATGTAATTTTTAGGTTTTATGTGAAAAACGTAAAACGAAACGCAAAACTGCCATCTTGGAATGATCATATTGACAGCTAATGTTAAATTTGTGCGTCATTGCTTTCGAGTGCAAAGTCAAAGTCAAAGTCAAAATCATTTATTCATCTAAGTCACAAGGTGACGCTTATGAACGTCAATTTTAAAATTAAATTACTTAATGCTTCTACATTTACATTTACTGCCTCGTTCGCAAAGCAATAGGTAAAGCCACGAGAAAGAACGGGCAATAAAACTTGAGGCCACTCTTTTAAATCGCCAATATTATGGTACATATTTTTATTTTTGTAAGGAGCTGCAACTGTTACACATTGTACTAAATTACTTGTAAATAGTAATAGTTACAGACGTAATACTTAAGTAATTAATGCAGTTACTAAATTATGTGTTTTAGTTAGCCTTCCAATGCGAACAGCGAATATTGTGTAACAAGAGCATCCACTTACGACTTATAATGTATACAACTCGTGACCATGTTCAGGACTATGGTGGAAATGTATGTTACAGAAGTGACGATATATGAATACACAAAATCACAAAAACGTTAGTTCACAGACCATGATAACGTGTTATCTACATCTTACAGTACAGTAAATTGTAATAAAATTAGTGGAACAACAATGCAAATGTAAATGTAGTAAGTGGAGTGACCTAATTATAATAAACGAATAATAATTTAAAAGAACTAGAAATGTTATATAATAATAAACTGAAAAATGCTAAGTATCTATATAAATTCTAAATAAGTAGTAGATCATGAGTTGTCTAGTGTAAGTGACCATCTATCCTTATCACTAAAATAATCATTAACAGTATAATAACCTTTCCTAATAAGGCAGTCTTTTATTTTACTTTTAAACGTATTAAATGGTAAGTGCCTTGGGTTAGGTGCGACTGTAATAAGTAAATAAATAGGTTATGTTAGGTTCTCTTTTGACAATTAATCCGAAAATAGGAGCAGCGCTCCGACAACCTTAGTTTATTAAACTAGTGTGATGTATGTGGAAGTTGGCAGTGCCATACACACCGATGTTTGGCGATTTTTCAGAGGAAACCAAGTATTTCCGGCAAGTGAAAATGGTGAGGGGGGTTTCAAGACTTCCCCTGCTCCCTCTCCAATCACTCACAACCCCTAAAAACGGCGACCTATTTCGAAACCTTTGCCATAATAATTATACCTATAATAACAATAAACATCCATAAATAAATAAAAGAAATCAACTTTTACTAAACTTCAATTATCTCGTAACTCGCTTTAGTTGAGATACGGCTTTTGCGCTTAGTAAAACAGTATTGTGTTTTTTAGGGTACCGTAGCCAAAAATTGTAAAAACGGAACCCTTATAGATTCGAAATGTCTGTCTGTCTGTCCGCCCGTATGTCACAGCCAATTTATTGCAAAACAGATTTGAAAACTGGCAGGAATGGAATTAGATGTAGGTATTCTATGAACTGCTTCACTATTTTTATACAAAAACAAAACAAACATAATAATGGCCTCTCCATACATGGAACTGACTTAATTATTTTTATCATCTTACGGCACGTAGGTATTTACCTACTTTCGTCAACATTTAATACCTATAACGTCTAATGTAAACCACTTTTGCTCATGGCTGCACTGAGAACAAAAATTGCGCTATGCCTATATTGTACAAACAGATTGATGTATGTAATATAAATTTTAATATCAGTATCTCAATTCAATATGCTAAAACGTTTTGCTTGCGATTTTGAAATATTGGAATACAGATGTCGCCAGAATACGGCCGCACGCGACAAGAATGAAGGGGGGCGCCCCGCAGTAGACGGAGCTAAGCTCCCTTCACCTCCCCTGCTTCACCCCCTCATTTACCAAAACAGTCGCTTAGGACAGCGCCTTAGGGTATTTTTACATTCTGTATAAAGTTCAAGAGTTTGATGGTTTGGTTGAACGCGTTAACCTTAGGAACTACAGGTTCGATCTGAATGATTATTTTTGTATTGGAGGACCCACCTATCGAGGAAGCAAATACCATCACACTTTAAACTACGGGTACAGGCGAGAGCGAGCTCTAAATAACGCGGGTGCACCCGCGAGCTCCACTAGTTACATATCAATGCAATATTATGAGCATATGTACACAATAAATATGTCGCTAGAATATTACCCAACGCAGCGAATGCGGAATCACGGACAAGCCAGCAATAATGTTTGATTATAATCTCACATTACTTGCATAGCGCATACGGAATTGCGGCATTAAACAACATTCCATATGACGAAACTGAAGATAGAGATAGCTTAGGTAACTCTACTAAATTATTATAATTACTTATTCTTAACATCTTGAAATATATTAAGTACTTACTGACCCTGCTGTTATGCGTTACTGAACAGTGGCTCATAGCGTAATGTTAGTTGAAACTTCCTCGTTGAATGGGCTTTCCAATAAAAATATTTTTTTCATATTGAACAAGTCATTTCTGAGATCAGCGCGTTCAGCCAAACAAGCATACAAACAAAAAACTCTTTAGTTTTATAATATTAGTATACATATTAAAAGCTTGCATCGTTAGAATTCTCCTCTTTCTCAAGATGAGATAATCCCTCACTAATGAGGAGCGTGTCTGCAACGTAAATGTAACGTTTCATGGCTATGATTATAAAGGTTTTTGAACACCTGATCATTTTCGAAAGCTTTGTCGTCACTGTCGTTTGCCTTCCACTCTGTGTTGAAAATGACTAAAGTGACTGAATTTGACTGACTGTCATTTACGGTCAAATTGGTCAAAAACAGTCAAAAAAGGTCATTAACTGTAAAAAATGGTCAATTTCGGTCATTTTGATTTCACTAATATTTTAGTACTTTTTTAAGTATTTTCTAAGTTTTTGTGATTAATATAAGTGTACAGAATTCTTAATTGAAAAAGAAGTGGTTTATAATTATTTATTGTAGTATTAAACATTTTACAATGTAGGTTTCTTTAAAAAAAATAGAATCATAGTGTTAATCATTTTACTAATTGTTTTCTAATTCTAATTAAAGTATTAAGGGATCATTTTCCTCATCATCATGACCAATGATGTCTTGTGCGTGGTTCGTGGCGTCTATGAATGCAATGTTTTCATATTCCTCTTCTTCCGAGTCTGAGTTCAAATTACACATTGCAGGAGCACGTTTATTTTCCGCAAAAAAACGGAGGTTTGACCTGACGAAAACAAGTTTTTCCATCCTTTGCTTCTGCATGCGATTGCGTCGCAAAGAATGTGTGAAACTGAATATGCTCCAGTTGCGCTCACTTGCAGCTGAAGATGGTGGAACGCTTAGGATTCGGGTAGCGATCGGTTGTCTGCCACCATATATGTATATACCTATATTATATTTTGTGGAGTTTGGCAACGGCTCTAACAATTTGAATGAAATTTTGTATTCAGATAGAGTTTGGCTTGGTAAGTTTGTCTTCTTTATAGTTAGATTTCCTGGGAAAACGTCACAAAAAAAAATCGCTGAGTGAAATTGGATACCTAAATAAATAAATTATTTGGTGGTAGTGAGAATAGACATAAATTATTATTTCAGTCAAATTGACTGAATTTGACAGTAAATGACCGGTCATTTTAGGTTTATGACAATTGTGACTGGTCATATTCAGTCATTTTACATCAACCACTATCATCAGTCCTTGTATATAACTGTCCCACTGCTGGGACTTCTTTTGTTCTTCTCACTTGGATAGGGGTGAGGCCATAGTCGACCACGCTGACAAAGTGCGGGTTGGCAGACTTCACATGTCTTTTTGAGAACATTACGGAGAACTCTCAGACATGCAGGTTTCCTCAAGATGTTTTCCTTCACCGTATAGCAAGCGATAATTAACAATTTAATACGCACTTAACTTCGAAAAGTCATTGGTGCGTGCCGTGGATTCCAACCCGAGACCCTCTGCGTAGCAGTCTGTCGGTCTCTCCATTAGGCTATCACTGCTACCAACGAATATAGAGACTTTTATATTCTGTGAGTGGGTTTGTCAATAATCGATTTTAAACTTTCGCGATTTGTATACATCATACAAAATAAATTAGCGGGTCTTAATCGCGTCCAATTAACTTATTTAAGGTATGAATACCTATTTGTTTCCGACGTTTCGCTCGTCTTGCACCGAGCGTGGTCGCGGAGAGACTGAGTCAGTCTCCATAAGTACCTAAGTTAATTAGACGCGATTAAGACCCGCTAATTTATTTTGTATGGGTTTGTTAACTAAGCAATTCTTAGTAGGAAAATTGAGCCACCAAACATAACAATAAGTAGTACAAATAATACAAGTGCGTAGGCTTCAAAAAGGCTTTTACTCGTACTTTTTACAAAGCCACGTTGATTAGAGACTAAGAGGGAAATAAACTGAGCTGACAAGTTTTCTTGATTATATCCTTTTTATGATTGCACATGGACACGAAATTATTGATCCATATATTGCTATCGATATCTAAAGATTCGAACTGCAGACTTTAAGTTCGAGGGATAAATGAATATAGACTTACAACGCCACATCAAAGACTCTAACATATACCTAGAGTCTCCCAACCACTAGTGATATTCCAGTAGCGAATACCTCTAATATGTACCTCTAGTCTAAACCATGGAATATCGCTATCCCTTCGGGTTGTGGAGATCAGACAGGCATTCGCTCTGTGGAAAAGCTAATATTCAGCCAAATCCGGTTAGACTAGTAAGCGGACCCCAGATTCAAACTGGAATAACGCTAGGAGGGTGATGATGAATACCTCTAATATACGAACGTTATCATCGTGGAACTTTGACAAGTTTCCTCAATTATTATCTATTATTTATCTGGAATATTTTAAGCTTTCCCAGCTGAGTAGGTATTTATCTGTACAACCTTAAAACTACATCAAATTTCGTTCATTCCTTGTCTAAGTTATCGTGTTACATACTAACAACATTTTAAGTCATATTAGGTATACCTAGAAATATAAAAATAGAAACTTCATGCGGTATCTCAACAACGACCAATATCATACCCAGATAACCGTTTTACTAAGAAACAGAATGTTATTAAACTTCTTTAATTTAAGACATACCTAGTTGGCGTTAGTACCAACGTTTCACACATTCTTCACAGTATATTTAGTATTATGCAATTTATAACGGTCGATCCATCAAAAGCTTATCGGCAGCATTATCAAATGTATTTGATACAAATCTCTATACTACACAAAACAAGCTATGACATAATAACCCTACCGATATCTACCCCATGCGGCCCGCACCCCAATAACACCGTGCCTTAAACAAACAAATAAAATTAAACTTTATAACCTTGTAATAAAATACATATTGATATGAAACATATATCGCAGGTCTATACAACTTTTTTTATATCAAAAGTCTGGCTATGGCAACAATAGAAAAGTCTTCAATGGCGACCCTATCGCGCATGCGTAGTATCAGCAACCAACTTCACTACAATACACCAAGCCACGGTACTCTACAACTTCGTCCCGATACCTGTATATACATAACAATTTCTCCTTATTATTTCAACAGTTTAATATTATACTAAACGTAAATTAAATCCGTCTTTTTATCGCGACTAACAAGTCGACGTTGTGTTTATAAAACAAAACGATAGCTGTACAGCAACGCGTGCGTTAACGTTACGTTTGCGTATATAGAAAATACTTTTGATCAATAGGAGCTCTTTATTAATTTATTTGTGTTCTATATAAGAAAGCATCGCTTTTCGCCGCTAAAATGTGTTCTGCCGTGTCGTATTAATTGTGATATAGTACATATTGAAGCCTAAGTGTTACAACGAACGTATTCGACAAGCTTAATGTGTGTATTTTAAATAAAAGTGTTTATTTTTCAAATTCACGCGTCAATTTTAATACTCGGTGTTTTGCGGGTTAGTGATAGTGTTAATATGTCGAAACCAAATACCTTGAAGGCACACAGACTGAGCGCAGAGTTCGCTGAGAAACGTGGACAATCTATGAAGAAAACAGATCCATCTAATTCATAGCAACCACCCGTAAGTACTAAAGTTCTTGTCATTTCCATATACTAATCTTCAAGCATGACATCTCTAAGCAAATACACTAACCATTACTACTTTTGCCAATAATAACATTTATATTAAAAAAAATACTGGCATCTTCTTTATTCTCTGAGTTACATACGATAATGATTAAAAAAACATGCTAAACGTAAGGTTTGTTGTAGGTACATCACTAGCTTCTTTTTTCCTTGTTAATCCCTAAATGTGTGGTGCTTACTAATGCCTATAGACGCCACTTAAATAAATTAGAAATCGGTAATCGATTGTCCATCTATTTATAATGAGGTAAAGCTTTAACTACATTTAGGCAATTAGGGGAGCTTAGTATAGTATTAACATTATGAGTATGTGCATTTTGAGATTGTTTAATTTCAGCAACATCTTATAATGCATCATCTTAAGAAGTAAGAGTCCAAAAGCATTTTCTCCGTTTACATTACCAACATAATCAGTGAAACATTCCTCTTAGACTTAAAAGCATAATAAAATATTGCTTGTGTATATTGTACTATAAGGGCTGTAAAAAACGTAAAATAAAAAGGTCGGTTGTAAGAGTAAAGCACATGAGTGTACAATCCAACATGGCTGCTCTCTCAGCTGTTTGGTACGCGTGCGCGGTAAGTTTCGCGCCATCTTTGAACTTCACCCTACTGTTACTAGCTATAGGAAAAGACTGCTTGAGGAATTCCTAATAAAAATGTTCCGGATTTCATAGCAGTTCGAAGAGAAGTAAAGCAGTAAGAATGGACTGCTTGAGGCGCTATTTCTTTTCAGATATGTTTTTGTGGTCAATTTTGTCTACTAGGTATATAATACCTAATATAGGTACTTATTGCAAAACAGCGAGTTTCAAAACACTTTAGGGTAAGTAATGTATATCAAAACATTCATTGTTTTTCTGAATCTTAAAATTAACTATACATCTTATACCTACCTACTTATAACAAAACCATTGAAGTTTTATTTTTTAAATATTTTCTTTTACCTATCGTAACAAGAACTGTGTCAAGCAGCTTATAAATAGCGTCAACAGATCAAAACATTTTGGTTTACCTCGCCTGTCTGGGTTCCACTGAGTAGATATGCTAATTATTCCGTAAAACACGCAAAATTTTCGTCACGCAATGTCAAACAAATTGAAAATTCTGCAGGAACCTTTTCTGTAATACAAAAACTGTTTAGGCAATTAGTTTATAAACATGATTTCGGTCTGGTTAACAGACTATAAATATTTCGGGTATACTAATTACAGCAAATTATAATTGTCTATGCTTAAACACTGTAATTGTTTTTACTATAAGCTTTGCATGGAAATAAGAGATAAATCAAATATTTTGGTTCTCTATTTCTGTCGATCATGATCAATATTTTTTTTATTTTGTGCATATCTGATTATAAAATGAAAACGCACTGATGGGGTTTACCGATTTCAGAGAAAACAATCAAAATTCCCTTTATTTCTTAATGAAACTAAACTCGATACCACAAAAGCAAAGCAGTATAACTTTATATAATATTTTAAATATGATGTCTGTGTCAGCAGCAGATTAATCCGATAAAAAACAAATTTGAAATTTGCCTAAAAGCCAATTTTACGCACAGTATAAGTACACACATTTATTTTGGCGGTGTGCTCGTATAAAAAAGCGGAAAATGTATGAAGAGTAATGGCTGGCTGGAATGATAGCCAATCCATCTATGCCAAGCCGTCTATTGTTAAAAACAATGCGTCTACATGCCACGTAACGAAAGTGATATTGGAAATACTCGAATGCGGATACAGGGACGCACTTAGTCACTAACCTTTTTGTTACATTAAAATTGCTGGCTTGGATGAAAAAGAATGCAGCTTTTTCCAACTGAAGAGACTATTCAAGGGATTTTTCTAAGTAAAGACAAATATTTTATGAATAACGGGGCTTCGGAGAGCACGTTAAGCCGTTGGTCCCGGTTGTCATGAATATCTTTGACAGTCGTTATAGGGCGTCAGTACATTCTAAATAGACTGACACTAGTCTAAACCATGGAATATGGCTATCACTTCGGGTTGCGGAGGTTAGACAGGCAGTCACTCTGTAAAAAAGCTAATATTCAGCCAAATCCTGGGGGCAGCCAATCCGGCGGACCCCAGGTTGAAACTGGGATGACGCTAGGCGAATGAATGAATTAATATTCTGAAAAAGACTCCCTTTCTAGCTTTGCAGATTAAAAATTAAGTTTAATCTGCTGAGCTAGAAAGTGAGGATTTGTTTAGGATGGTGCGAAACGAATTTTCCTAATCTTAGATGCATAATGCAGCTTTAAGTGTCTTAAGTGTAAGTGTTCGTGTAAGAGTCACCCTGTCACCATTTGTTATGCGCGGAAACGGACAGATAGAAATATTTTTAACATGCTTTTATTGGATCGACTTTCAACTATGAAATAAAATTCAAGAAATGTAGTTTTCTTAACTTCTAGTTCTAGTATCATCATTGGATTAGGTGACAATGCCATAATATTATTATGCTAGGTACCGCTGATGGCAGGAAAAGAAACACTGGAATAACTTCCTCTGCACGGTTGGCGCAGTGGCTTAAGCAGCCGTCTCGCCGCTTGACACTGCGTCGAGTGTTGTGGGTTCGATTCCCACACAAAGTGTTGTCTCGACACTTTGTGTAATTTACAAATTGTTGTGTCGAGTCTGGGTGTTCATTGTGTCCGTTATTGTATGTTTGTGAAGAGCCCGCGACACAGGATTTAGTCCTAATGCGGGAGTTGTCTTTTAAGAGGAAGAAAGAAGTTGTCTTTATAAAAGAAAGAAACTAGGTACTGGTAAATTCATCGAGTTCGGGCTCGTTAGGTAAATTATTCGCCTTTATATATACCGCGGATTTTATTGAAACAAATACCAAAAAGACACGGAGTACCTACCTACTTTTTAAACTGTTTTCCTTTATTTTTTTACGTTCCAAATCAAATGTGCGTCAGGTACGTAATAGGAACAATGTTCAATATTGCTGAGGAAAAGGAAAAAAGAAAACCAGAAAAGTTTCTGGTAACGATCTAAACGTTGTTTGACATTCATAGGAGTATGAGGTGACCTAAATTGTACTCGAAATGGGTCTTGGACGGCCATATGATGCAGTCGATTCTCACGAGTTCTCCGTAGTTTTAGGTCAATTGCTTCCAGTTACATATGTCTCTACATAATCAAAATAATTTTACTATTTGAGACAAACATCTGCTTGCTGCTTTACTTATGTTATTGCATAACTTATTACATTCTATAGCCTTTTATTTTTATGCATACTTAGTATCACGTTATGGTTGTTATTATATTCTAACTTATTTAACTTGTCAACAATAAGGTATTAAATAACCTTGTGACGTTAATTTGACATGGTAAGCAGTGGTCACGAGATGGGGTTTAGATTTGAAAACGGTGCATCTCTTCAAAGACATGAATCAGCAAGTAAAGCACTACAACACACACTGACTGAGTAAATAGCAGTTATAGGTTCTAGCTGAGCAAGTTCACTCGTAAACTCACGACCAACTCATATACGCGAAATAGTATTCATGCAGTTCGTAGTAGAAGCAAACGATCATGACTCACTGAGTGCAATAACCTCTACCAGACGGATGGCATTGCCGACCAGTCGCTGGATTAGTCTAGCGATTTCCAGCTCAACCAATCTGCTGGTCGGACGATACTACCCTTTTTCTCTTGTATAAACCTCACAAATCTAATTGAAGCCTTGATTTTATAGAGGTATTAAACGATCGGAGAAGAAATGGCTCTCGAAAGGAAAAAGGTTCGTATTCTCGCTACGAGTTGCTGAAGTTAGATTTGTTTGCGGTTCGAAACCTTCCTTAAGTATTTGTTTTGTTTAAATTAGATTAACTAAAGCAATTCGAGTAAGGGTTGTTTCTGTTTTCTTTAAAAGTTTAAATGGTTTTGCGAAATTTTGGAATGTTCCGTTTTATGTCTATAAAAGGGTTCTGCTGGAAATTTTCTTTTACAGACTTTTCATATTTATCGCATTTGATAAGACTGTCAACATTTTATTGTTTTATGACAATGATCATTCAATGTCGTAATATAATGCTTTAGATAAATATTATCCAATTATTTTAATTAAGGCATTTTCCATTTTAACAATGTCGATAATCAGAATTGAAAACGACAGCGGGCTTCTTGGACCCATTATCTTTTAAATAACGTATTGCCTAAATGGGACACCATGATGCAAAATATCTGAATGTTTAATTGAAATCCCTATAATATTCTGCCGACAGTTCTTTGATTGCGTTAGATTAAGCCTTTCTTCGCATAGCTCTTTTCGAATGTTTCAACATGACTTGAGAATTTACACACGACGTTAACTAAACTAATGTCAATTTCTTAGTATAGGTGAAAAAGTAACAAAACATTAACATTATTTTTCTGGCAACATAAACTGTTAGTAAGCTCAAGGTTTCTAGCAAGTGGTCCCCTGTGTCTTAACATACCTCAACGCGGTAAGCCTTTAAGGTAGTCCTCTGAGGAAACGTGCGAGGTCAGTGGGACATGTCATATAATTGAGCCTCCTTCAGTAGAATGTTCTACTTTATTGGTCTGTCTGGCAAATTTACTGCGGAGAAAGATGTAGTAACATTACTGATAAATGTAGATGAATAGGTTTATTTTAAACTAGCCATTTCCCGCGGTTTCACACGCGTCCTGAGGGAACTACTTCGCGTACCCGAAAAACCCAAATATCTTACGGACCCCTTTTTTTTCTAAAATAAAATATAGCCTATGTTACTCGCAGATAATGTAGCTTTCTAATGGTGAAAGAATTTTAAAAATTGTTCTAGCAGTTTTAAGTTTATCCATTACAAACAAACAAAAATACAAATTTTTCCTCTTTATAATATTAGTGTAGATAACTAGAATTTTTGTAGGTGACAGAAGGGTGTATGACTTAGTAAATAATTATTGTCAGAATAGGCACTTTGCTTGAATAATCTCATTTGGATGGACGTCATCTGTAAGTTCGTTTATACCTAGTTGCTTACTAAAATCTCATGTAGAAGAGCAGTACTCGCACGCACTCAGTACACTTATTAGTTAAGATACTTCTTTATATTGTTTATATTAGGTAAATACATTGTGGGCGTAGTTTACGTAAAGAAATTAAATCAGCATTAATTAATTCAATGGCCAAAATTACTAGCAGCTATATTCTCCAAATTGGTTACTACAATATACGATAATCGTAAAACGTATATACGATACTCGAAATTCTTAATAGTTACTCTATCTTTTTTTTTTTATTTATAGTCTCACGCCTGTATCCCCGAAGGGGTAGGCAGAGGTGTAAATATTACATCCACATTTCGCCATGAATTTTTAGGTCCCACGTAATAGGGGGCGAGCCTATTGCCGTTACCGCGCACATCACCAGACGCCGGACAGCTACTGAGTATTTGGAAAAAGCCAGTAACACTTTCGCCCGACCCGGGAATCGAACCCGGGACCTCCGATCAGCAGTAGCATACGCTATCCACTCGACCACTCTATATGGGTCAAATAATAGCCTTACTATTGATTTCTAGTACGTCTGACTATAAAAGCATTCAATACTGTTAATGTCTGAAATCTAAATATTTAAAATGCTTTACCAAGCCCTTCTAGACAAATATTAAGATTACATTCATCGCCTGCAACTCCATTTAGGTTGCGAAGCTTACAAAACACTACTTTATAATACATAGCGCCCTAGAAGGTAGTGCAACTTCGCTTAAATCTTCTAAGACGTAAGATCTACTCTATTTCAGTACCGTACCTCATCCAAACTGTAGCATTATTCACAGTTTCGCTTTTATCTACCGTTTTGCCAGCTTTGCAGCTTGCATAAGCGCTTCAGCTGAGCTAAAGTAAGGATGGATTATAAATACTTGGATGTATATTGTGTTTTACTATGTAAACTTTCTTTAGGAGAATAATGTCTCTGACGCTGACATATTTGAGTAATGTAGGGGCATCTCAACTAAAAATGAATTAGTTTGTGTAAATTCAATATAGCGTAGGTATACGAATTTAAATCAAAGTAAAATATACTGACGTACTAATATTTGTGTGACGGTTCTCTATCAAGTCAAAAATATGGTGGCCCATAACATAGGGTTTAGGTACAACGGATGGTATTACCCATGCTAAAACGACAGGACAAATGCTCGTCAAAATACACTACTGGAAAAAATTAAGGGATCAAAAAAAAATCCAAATATTTAGGCAATTTTCAACAGGCCGTAACTTCGGGAGAAAATGTCGTACAGGAAATCAAAAAAAGCAAATTGTAGCTCCAAGTGTCTAGTTTTTGGATTAGAACTTAAAAATTTTGTAACCTCCGCGATTTTTGAGTAATCGTAGATAAACCATCGACAAATTTTTTTGTTTTGGTCTACGGGCGCGGAAAATTTTTTTTTAGCTTAACCACTATAAGGATCGGATACTTTGTTCATCATCATCATGAAAAGTTTTTTGTTGCTGGTTTTTCTACGATTACTCAAAAACCGCGGAGGTTACAAAATGTTAAACTTATAATCCAAAAAGAAGACACTTGGAACTACAATTTCCTTTTTTTTATTACCTGTACGACCATTTCTCTCGACGGCCTGTTGAAAATTGCCCAAAAATTTTGAATGCTTTTTTGATCCCTTAATTTTTTCGTTTAGTATATTTTGCTTTCATTTTCGAAAAATTAATTGACACCTGTTACATGATTAATGGCAGGATTGGCAGGTATATGTAATATGTATAAATCGCAAAAGTCTGAAAGCATGTTACTGACGTTTATTTACTGTGATGGATTTCTTGGAATTTTAAACAGCCCTTATATTATATAGGTTAAGTTATGCGTGGGATGTTCATTTCGAGATCATTGTGTCAGTGGTTATGTGGGTCAAAAGCGGTTGCCAAAACCTTTGACCCGTTTTCTATTTCTTGGTCGAGGCAATTGAGCGATAGCACACGTATCATAGTTTGGCACATAAGAACGTTACTTATCGGCAAGATCTAGGTCACGAAGAGAGTATTCAACTTTCAGGTCTTTATTAGTTTCTACAGTGTGTCTTACTTAGGTGGTTATCTTGTAGGTAACTAACTATGCATGAATCGGGCTCTTCACAGTTCCAATCTCTTTTTTTCACGCTTCATCATCATCAGCCCTTCACTGTCCCACTGCTGGACACGGGCCTCTTCTCAGTATGAGAAGGGTAAGGCCATAGTCCACCACGCTGGCCAAGTGCGTGTTGGCAGACTTCACATGTCTTTCGAGAACATTATGGAGAACTTGCAGACATATAGGTTTCCTCACGATGTTTTCCTTCATGTTTTTCACGCTTATTAAATTTTAAATTGCTCTATTTATAACAAGCATGTTTCTTGATCATATGTCATGACATTTTGAGAAGAACCTGACAGAAAGATATTACTAACTCTAAACAACTTCAAACCACAATAAAAAATAAATGCGTTATTATACATTAGATCATCTATTTTCTTGCTGTATTCATAAATGTTCAAGCGGTTTTATATCATAATTCAAAGCCTGAAAGCCAATAAATACTACAAGGAAGCAAATATTACACATAGATATTACAGTACCTACTAGAAAACCTAAAAGGTCGTAATGTAGGAGGTGGCTCGTGGTACATAACAAAGCTCGTAAATCAAGCTAGGTAAATATAAACAACCTTTACCATAAACCTACTAGAAGTGAGCACAAAGGCGTCTGTAATATCGTCTAGAGTCGATAGGGTTGTCCACATAAATAACTAGAACATAAAACCTTCGGGGACATCGGTGCTGAGCTAGGGACCTTTTGTGTACGAAACATATGGTCCCGAGCACCGTGTGTGGCAATAAAGGAAAAGAGTCGAGATGTTTTGTTTAGATTTCCAGGTGTCTGATTGAATGTTAGCGGTCTTGTTGGTTTGTAGGGTCTTTGTTGTGACTGATAAGGTCATGGGAGTAAAAGGCCTTTTTTGGAGATCGTCCCACTTGATATTTTGTTGGAAGTGCGCTAGGAGCAACTAGTTTTAGTCTCAGTCCCTCCAAAAGTAACTTTGAAGTTTTTCAAATTTACCCTTGGCGATAGGTAGCAAAAGGCTTTTATATGTGTTGCACCAAGTTTTCGGAGTTATTACTCCCAAGAAATAAGCATTTTGCACCTCATATGTGAAATGCTTGTCTAACAAAGTTCAGCGAAGACACACTACTACTAGAGTAGTTAGTGAAAACAGTATAGACAGATCAGAATAGAGATTCAGGCATGACTTCCTTCTTGTAGTTGTTCTTAATTGAAAAAACAAAAGATCTTAGGTAAACCAACTTTACCATGAACGTAATTAACTTACAACGGGTTATAAGCCGGTCGAACCGACGCAGAAAATCAACAGTGTTTAATATTTTTAATTAGTTAACGCGATTAAGACCCATTAAGTACCTACTCGTAACCTCTATGAACTATTTTGCTTCTTTTATTTTATTTACCTAAGAATTATTGTCGTTATTTAGAATCGGACGGTTTTGTTTTAGCCTTCACCACACACAGTGATCTCGGTCATTCACAGCGTTTCTACTTTGATAAAGTGGTTTGATAAGCTATAGTACGTTTCGTACGCTTTTTACCAAAACTACGAACATAAAATATTCGTAATGGATTCAATAATTATATTTTCATCGCCGCCTCGCTTTGTGAATGTGAAAATTGATACAGTGAGGGTATCAGCAGCCCCGAGGTGGATATCTCCATAATTCATGAGTGAGTGTGCGCATCGTATGACGCATTGCGCATTTACATATATTTCCGAACATCGGCAATCGACAACAGCTGCCGTCCTAATACATTTTTTATTATTTGCCCTCTCATTCAAAATAGTTCTTTTTTTCACATTAAAGTGCTCAAATCTTTATTGTAGATAGCGGAATATTTGAAAATGGTGTTATCTATTTGTGAAATGGCTACGCTATCAATGGAAAGTAGGATTGAATTTATTTTGAAATTCAAAGCAGGCTTAGAAAAAGACAATTTAGCAGCTTTCAAAAATACGTAATGCTGCTAAAATAGTTTCGCATTGCCAAAGTAATAAAGTACTTTAAATTTACAATGCATCATTTTTAGGAAAATCATGCGATACACAAATTAAGAGAATTCTGAATTATTTTCATGTCTACAAAAATTAGAATTGCAAAGATTGCATACATGTATATTTGACAAGTAACTACTTTAAGGCCTTCCTCACATTGTTCATGAGCGTTCCTCGAGACTTGTACTACAGAGTGAACGCCGAGCGCACGCCGGGCGTACGCTCGAGGAACACTGTCGCCCAATGTGAGGTCGGCCTAAAGAAATTCTAAATATCAAAACCTATCTAAACTTAGTATAAAGCGCAAGCATTTCATTAGCACTAGTTATGACGTTTCCTGGTTGTTTGACTACCCTCACTTTTGCGCTATATTCGTCTGCATCTGTCAGATTCAGTTGGCATAATTGTTTCAGTGTTCTTGACAAGGGTATAACTGGCGATGATAGCTTGACTGGTCGAAACAAATACATAATAATATGTGATTTTGAATATATGTATACATTAGGGTGCAAAATATCTCCTACAAGTATGAAGCAGAAATGTTTGAATTGATTTTGATGTCCGGGTTATGTGCCATCATGTTCATCATGGACTGTATCAGTCCGATGGCGTAGAGATTTGATCACAAAACTAAGGAAATAATAAAGAAACCACGACATACTATTTCTGAAATGAATGCAAAATACCATTTAAACCCGTCGTTTCGGCGCAGGTGTTGCACAAAGCGTTGTGTTCAATGGCAATCTCTAAGCCAACTGTGCAGTCCTCTTTTTTTATAGTCTCACGCTTGTATCCCCAAAGTGGTAGGCAGAGGTGTAAATATTACACCCACATTTCGCCATGAATTTTTAGGTCACACGTAATAGGGGTGAGCCTATTGCCGTTACCGGGCACATCACCAGACTCCGGGCTGCTCCTGAGTATTCGGAAAAACCCAGTAACACTATTGCCCGACCCGGGAATCGAACCCGGGACCTCCGATCAGCAGTCGCATACGCTATCCACTGGACCACGGAGGCAGTCCTGTATAGACCAATATCACTGTAGCGTACGTTAATATTAACATCTCATAAATCCATTACCAACCAACGTTCCTAACTAAAAGTAACGTGAAGCAGGAAATCACGTCCTAAAATGTCAGAGGAAACGTGTCGTACGTTTTCTATATAGTGGCAACATATTTTATATTCTAACCCCGTCTGTCACTTGTACACGCTAATAGACGACCACTTGGCGTGGCCAAACAGAGCATCGAACAGCTTGAACGAGGTTTCGACACGTGATGAGGACGCCTATTTGGTGATGTATGAATAAAATATTGGATAGTTTTAATTAATAATAATAATAATAATAACCCTCTGGGGCAGCCGTTATCTCATCATGAGACTAACGCAATCTCAGAGGGCAGAGTAACAGCTTTCAAACATTACCTTCATCGTGTAATATAAACAAAAAATGTATTACAAGATGAAAAGAAAGCTTACAACCGCAGGGCAGCTTTGTGGCGAGCTGAATGTGTGTGGCGACACTGCGGTCCCGAATGCTTCGGAGAGTCGGTCAGGGCCTCGTCTCCGGCTTGCCTTTATTGGCTGGCCGGAGTGGATTTCCAAGAGTGCCAGCAGGACTCTCAACTCTGGCTTGCCTTGGTCGGCCGGCCAGAGGGAAGCCGCAAGAGCTATTAGCTCGGGGGTTGAAGTGTCATTCTCAAGGGCGTAACTACGGGGAAACCCGCTCCGGGCCTCCGTTGTCACGAGGCCCGCGATGGCGAAACCGGTGCCGCACCGCTCGACACCCCTAGCCACTCGCACCGGTGTTGCCCTCTGGCTGCCTTTATGGCAGAGTTTGTTTGCTTTGGGCGGCTGTTTAGAGAGGGCCCATCTAGTGAGTTGGCGAGTCACCACCTGCCACGCGGACGGATGCTATAGGAGTATCACTGGCAGGTGCCGTTTGTTATCCATAGTATCATTATTACCAGTCGATTTAACACCCATCCCCATAAACTAGTAAATTAGACTCCACATCATTGCAATAGCCCTACATTTGCTGCGGCTAGTCCATAGCTGTACTCAGTAGTGCAGTTGTGGAGGCTGCGCGGCATGTGTCCCATCCCATTTTAGATTAAAGTTCTCTACGGGCCTCTGCACGTTGGATCCATATCCCCGTGTAAGCCTCCCAAAGGACCGGTTACTCTTCTAACACCATGTTAAAAGAATAGCCGTGAAAAAGAGACACATAATAATAATAATATTACACCACATTCACACAACACCATCTAGTCCCAAACTAAGCAGAGCTTGTACTATGGGTACTAGACAATGGATAAACATACTTATATACTTTTTTTTTGTAAATACATACATATTATACATAGAAACACCCAGACCAAGACAAACATCCATGTTCATGCACACAAATGTTTGCCTTGAGCGGGAATCGAACCCGCGACCTTCGGCGTAGCAGTCGCTTACACTCCCGCGGCGCCAATCGGTCGTCAAATTAGACTACATACATACATACATAGACTCACGCCTGTTTCCCCGAAGGGGTAGGCAGAGGCATATTAATTAGACTAACCCATATATAAAGCCTGTACTATGTGCACGATAGCAACTGACCTTTTAGCTCAGTTTTATTTTACCAGCAATGGTCATGCAATATCTAAATTGACTGCACGGTTGGCGTAGTGATTTGAGCGGTCGCCTCGCCGCTGGACACTGCACCGAGTGTTGTGGGTTCGATTTCCACACGAGACAACACTTTGTGTGATCCATAAATTGTTGCTTCGAGGCTGGGTGTTTCATTGTGCCCGTTGGTTGTATGTTTGTAAAGTCCCCCGCAACACAGGATTTATTCCAAGTGCGGGAGTTATCTTTATCTTTTTTTTTTATAAAAAAAATATGTGACGATTTCCACGTAGTGCTAATTACAACATATAGGTACCCTAAATTCATCTTTAAAATTGTATTTAAGTATTATTATATTCATCATCTTTAGTAGTTAGACATAAATGCTTGCAACTTCTTTACACCGATGTTTAGTAATAATAGATTTTTTTCTTTTTATTTATGAGGAAGCAAGATTAACTTCCTATAAGCTATGTTATCACCATATCACACTGTATCAAAAATAAGGCTTAGATACCTACCTAGTAACTTAGGAACTATACAATAAGAGATGTTTTGTTTGAACTGAATACGTGATTATCCTTACTGGTCCGCTTGTAAATAATATATGAATGGGCAGGATTAGTCGCCGACCAGTAAAGGTCAAAGTAAATGATAGCTGACACTGATTTGTAGTAAGTAATGAATCGATACTCTTATTATAAATTTATACAAGTAGTTTAGTGAAGGGCGACAGCCTAGTGGAGACACCGACAGACTGCTACGCAGAGGGTCTCGGGTTCGAATCTACGGCGCGCACCAATGACTTTTCGAGGTTATGTGCGTATTAAATTGTTAATTATCGCTTGCTTAACGGTGAAGGAAAACATCGTGAGAAAACCTGCATGTCTGAGCGTTCTCCATAATGTTCTCGAAAGACATGTGAAGTCTGCAAACCCGCACTAGTCCAGCGTGGTGGACTATGGCCTCACCCTTCTCATAGTGAGAAGAGGCCCGTGCCCAGCAGTGGGACAGTTTATATACAGGGCCAATGATGATGATGAGTATATTGAAGATTAAGTAGTGGGTAGCGATAGCCCAGTGGTGTACGTAACGGACTGCTGAGACGATGGTCCCGGGTTCGATCCCCGGTCACCGCGGGCACCTCTGACTTGTCGAAGTTACGTGGGTATTTAAAATGTTAATTATCGCTCGCTTAACAATGTGCCCGGTAGATGGCAATAGCCTCGCCCCCTCTTTCATTGGCACCGAAACATAACTGGCGAAGTGAGGTGTGTAATGCACCTCTGCCTACCCCTTCGGGGATTAAAGGCGTGAAGTTATGTATGTAGTAGTTTAGTGAAGATTTACTATTGGGTGGATCCTAGTTAGAAATTCATAGTAGTGGTATTTTATTAATACGAAAGGATTCTAATAAATTGTGTTACAAAGATAGTTCATAGTCCGATATAAGGGACTTTACATTAAATATCGTACCTGAAAGCTAAAGAGTAAAAATCTAAATCTACACTTTATAAAGAGGAAAAAAATGTTTTTTTGTTTGTTTGTAATGGATAAAGTAAAAAAGTAGTGGACCGATTTTGAAAAATTCTTTCACCATTAGAAAGCTACATTATCTGCGAGTAACATAGGCTATATTTTATTTTCGATATTTTCGAAAAAATAGGGGTCCCTCAGATGGGTCGCGGCAGTTATACAAACGTAGTTCCCGTGACCCTGCCATTCAATGGGATCGGATAGAGGAACACCATGGTGGTTTTAGTGGGTAGTCCCGGCGCTTCTCGTCGGGGAGTCACCACACTCTCCCTGGACTGAGCCCCTTTAGGGGCCCAGCCTAGGGGGGTAAGCCCGTAAATTGTTTGGTTTCAAAAAAAAAAAAAAAGGGGTCCCTCAGATATTAGGGTTTTTCGGGTACGCGAAGTAGTTCCCTCAGGACGCGGGTGAAACCGCGGGAATCGGCTAGTACGAAATAAAAGTAAAGATATTTTCTCATCAGGTATTTATGCAATTTGGAAGTCTAAATAGGCATATTAACCAAACGAGCTATAGCACCAGAAGCTTTGTTAATTATAATTATTAATTTTAATTAGGTTGGGCTCTAAATAAGTCCAACGGCACGAGCAAATTATTTAGTTATATGTTTAAACTTCAAAGAAAACGTCTGTTTTCTATTTCCTACTGAAATATAGTAGTAATTTGTCAAAGCAACTAATTTCAAGGGAAATAAAGCAAACGCTTTATATGAATGAAGTGAGAAATTCCATTTTCCCGTAAACCTTTCATCCCTTTGACTAATGAGGTGACGCGTCATTCGAGAATTTTGGCTGTTATTGGCGTTCCAGAAACCTTTAAAATGGTAACACTTCTGGTTTTCTCACTCAAGGCTTGTATAATTTTAACGATAATTCGTGCGCTTTGAGAAACAAGCCAGCAAATATCTGTAGTGGCTTTTCTCTTGTTATGCTGAAGTTTTTTTTTATAGTAATAGGTGGCAAACGATCAGACGGATCGCCTGATGGTATGCAATTACCGCCGCCCATGGACACAAGCAACACCACAGGACAGGAGTCACAAGTGCGTTGCCGCCCCTTGAGATTGGGAAAAGTGAAAGGATGAGAAGTGGAATAAGGGAGAAGGAATAGGGGATAGGGCCTCCGGAACTTTCACTCACCGAACGAAACGCACCAGTTTAGGTACTGTTACTTTACGTCGATTTTCTGTGAGAGGGTAGTACTTTCACGATCGAGCCGGCCCATTCATTCTGAAATCGGCTCTTACTACCTGTAAATATAAGGAATATAATAAAATTGTGGGACTGTGCATGAATTCTCGTTTCGTATTTTTTGCTGAACTTCCTCTAAAGTAGGTCTTAGGTAAAAGTTTGGACACAGTGGATCGAGGGTGCACGGGGCCCTACCAAGTTCTTCAGGCCCAAGCCAACCTCCCCTGCGAGTCGGTGCACCTGCTGAATGACGGACGAGGCTCTGGCGCAAGCCTTCCCTAGGGGTTGGGAGGTCAGACGGCAGTCGCTCCCGTAAAGGCAAAACAGTCAAATCAAATGGAATGGAAAGCAACAGGATTGGTAACAGTGTTTCGTGTAGGGCACCGCCGCAAAACGGTGCGCAGGAGCCTCGCCCGACTCTTGTGGCAAGTGGGCAAGGGCTACCGTGTCGGGGGTGGACACGGCCAAAGAAGTTAGCCCGGAACCCGGAAGATCCGCTTCGCATCTTGGAACATTGGCATGCTAACCGGACGCGTGAGAGAGCTGGCCGATGTACTTTTCAGGCGGAGGGTGACCGTAGCGTTCCTGCAGAAGACTCGGTGGAAAAGCAGCAGATCCCGGTCCATTGGGAGTGGCTACAAGCTGATCTACACGGGTGGAACTGGCGGGGAGAGTGGGGTAGCGGTTGTGCTCGCCGCGGAGTTTCAGGACGGGATCTTGGAGGTAAAGCGTTACAGCGACCGGCTTATGGCTGTGGAGGTGCTTATTGAAGGGGTTGTGACCCATTTGATAAGCGCCTATGCACCACAGGCATGTTGCAGCGACGCCGTCAAGATGTCGTTCTGGGATCAACTCGGCGAAGTTCTTCGTGAAATCCCGCTCTCACAGGGAATCATTCTGGGTGTTGACCTGAACGGTCATGTGGGTGAGGGGTGTGAGGAATTTGAGCGTGTTCACGGTGGCTTTGGCTACGGTGGCCGTAATGAGGGAGGGGAGTGTATCTTCCGAACTTGTGCGGCTGCCGACCTTGCCATTGTGAACACGTACTTCAAAAAGAAAGCCGAACACCTTGTCACCTACATGAGCGGGAGGCACGCGACCCAGATTGATTTCCTACTTACCAGGAGACACCATATCAGCAAAGTAGCCAACTGCAAGGTCATACCCGGTGAGAGTCTCACGGCACAACACCGCCTCCTTGTCATGGACCTCCGCGTGAAGCCCAAAGGCAAGCACGCCGACCGCTGTCAACGTCAAATTTGGTGGTGGCTGCTCAAGGATGCCAAATCCCTGGAGTTTGCCTCAGCTATCGGTGATAAGTGCGCTGCTACTGAAGGCGAACCAACTCAGAGCCAGTGGGATAGAATCCAGGCGGTCATCACTGGAGCGGCGAAGGCAGTGCTGGGCATGTCTAAGGGCGGACGCAAGTGTGACAAGGAGACTTGGTGGTGGAACGACACAGTCCAGAGGGAGACAAGGGTGAAGAAAGCCCTCTTTATAGCGTGGCAAGCGTCCAAATCTCCTGAAGACCGCGACGCATACAGGGCTGCCAAACGTGCCACTAAGAGGGCTGTAGCCAGAGCCAGACGAGACCACTTGGAACCGCTTTATACCAAGCTGGAATCGTCTGAGGGGCAGAAGCTTTTATACAAGTTGGCACGCTCCAGGGTTAAAGCGGCACAGGACATTACTAAGTGTCACTGTGTTAAAGACCCTGAGGGCAACCTATTATGCGCGTCAAGCGCGGTGAAGGAGAGATGGCGCTCGTACTTCCACGAGCTGCTTAACAAGCAGCATAAACAGGTGCAGCCACCGGATCCCTCCGAACCAAGGACTAGTGCCACTGGTATCGCCTGAAGAAGTCCAGAGGGCCCTTCGCCACATGAAGAATCGGAAAGCTGTCGGAACTGATGAAGTCCCCATTGAGGCCTGGAAGGCAATGGGCCTGCGGGGTGTGGGTACCCTTACTAATCTATTTAACCGCATACTCCTAACCGGAAAAATCCCGAACCAATGGAGACTGAGTATCATCACTCCAGTCTTCAAAGGCAAGGGACCGGTACAGGAGTGCAGTAGCTATCGCGGTATTAAGGTGATGTCCCATACCCTAAACTCTTTGAGCGAATCATCGACTCCCGGATCCGACAGGAGACCACAGTCTCGAAGTGTCAATATGGGTTTCGCCCTGGTCACGGCACCATGAACCCAAGTTTCGCCCTCAGGATCGTCATGGAGCGGTACAGGTCGAAGAACACGCCTCTGCATCTTCTATTTCTAGACATGCAGAAGGCCTTCGACTGTGTGCCGAGACAGATGATCTGGTGGGCGCTAAGATCCAAAGGTGTACCAGAAGCATATATTGACATCATCCGAGACATGTACTCCAATTCCGATTCCGTAGTTCGGACTGCTGTTGGCGACACAAGAACCTTTCCCATCACCGTCGGAGTCCACCAGGGTTCCGTCCTTAGTCCGTATCTATTCAGTGTCATATTAGACGTACTGTCGGATAGCATCAGAGACTCACATGAGCAGCCCCCGTGGCTGCTCATGTATGCTGATGATATCGCGCTGGCGGATGCGGACAGGGGACGCTTGGTGCGGCGTGTGAATGCGTGGAAGGAGTCGCTTGAGATCGGCGGTCTGAAAATAAACGTGGCGAAGACCGAGTACTTGGTCTGCAACAGTACTGATCCCGTGTCAATTCGTATAGGCGGAGACATTGCCCAGCGAAAGGACCTGGTCAAGTACCTGGGATCAGTTCTGCACGCGTCTGGTGACATCGATTGCGACGTCAAGGCACGCATTTCGGCAGCCTGGGCCAAATGGCGTGAGGTGAGCGGTGTCATTTGTGACCTCAAAGTGCCGGTTAAGCTCAAAGGACAGGTCTATAAATCCATCATTAGACCTGTGCTGTTATATGGCAGTGAGACGTGGCCTGTGCTTGAGCGACACAAGCAGAGTCTGCGTGTCACGGAGATGAACATGCTGCGCTGGATGTGTGGTGTCACGCGGAAGGACCGCATTAGGAACTCCCGCATCCGGGGTAGCCTTCATGTACGTGACATTGCTGTCAAACTGCAAGAGTGTCGTCTACGCTGGTATGGCCACGTCTTACGTCAACCGGCATCTTACGTGGGTAACAAATGTCTTGCCATGCTACCTCCACCGGGCCCCGGTAAACGGGGAAGGCCAAAGAAATGCTGGCTTGACGTCGTAAGGGATGATATGCGTGCCAACCAACTAACCACCAGGGATGCTGAAGACCGTGCGAAGTGGAGGAGACATAGCCGGAAAGCGGACCCCGGGCTCCAAGGCGTGGGTTTTGGAGCGCAACCGGGATAGCGCTAGGATAATGATGATGATGACAGTGGATCACATCTATAATGCCTCATTCTATTTTATAGCGCTGGTCCTGACGCGTAGGTACCTACGCTTACATATTTGCTGAATGTACTCTTAAAACTGTTTGTAGTATGTTTACATCATAATATACTTTACATAAATCGTTTTGCTCTGCCAGAGCATAATGAAGGTAGTTAAAGAATAGTGAAAGAATGTATACTGCCAAGAGCAATAGCGTTCGTTGCTAAGTCAAAAGACCATTCATTGATTTTTCTGTGAAATGTCTATTTATTTTGGTATAATTCACATTTGGTATGAATGGAATTGTGCATTGTTTAAGTACATTCTGCAATAAGTAAGCTAAAGACTTGAGTCTAAAATCGCAAAAGCATTTTAATCATAAACTTATAAGTTTACCACATAGTCACTTATATTCTAATACTAATTCTATGTTTATGCTATAACTAATAAGATAAAATTATAATATATGTTACCTAATGATTAATACCTATTTTGAAATGTATATATCCATTCCTTATTTCATTAATTTTATATAATCTTCAATTAATTGTACTACGGACTACCTCTACAACTATTAACTGTACCTATATAACAATGTTTCCTACTGACTTATCTTATAATTGCTAGTCAGCTCTCAATATTGCTATGCTTGAAAAAGGCGCTAAGTCTTAAACACATACCATTGTATACCATCACTATGTACACTTGGTTTTGCAATAAATGATTTGATTTGATTTGATTAATTCTGGATGGCGTGTGTCAATTATTTTCAGCATCATAATTCATAATTTAGTATATTTATTTTAGTTATACCTATTTATAAATGTTCTATAATTATATTATGACGTATGCATGTTTTGCACCGTATTACATCATAAGGCGTCATTCGTCGCCTCTCACGCGTAATATTATGTCTCGAGTCTCGACCTATCATCACATCACAATGCATCTCATCGCATTAGGTACTCAGCATCTCTTGCGTAACCATTGCGCGTAACACAAAGCGTCAAAAATGAAGAGCATTCCATATACGAATGACTAAACAAATACATATTTATAAGTTATTTCGCTGTATGGTGACAAGAGCCAGGGTCCAGTATAACCTGATCTGTCGTTATTCAGTAAGACTGCACTACGTCAAGTCATCTTATAACGGCATACCTTGGTCTCTTCTCTGTATTGTTTTGTTTCACTGCCTTTATAAGCACAACAGAGAGTTTTCCTTCGCATGTTTATTAAACAATAAACAACAATAGTCCCTATTCATCTACAGACAAAATCTATTGTCTGTGTACGTAATATACGTGATGCATTCTAGAACCTTCGATCGACAGTCTTGTATTATTCACTCAATGTGGTCTACGATTATTGACACCGTCAAGAGAATTTTCCTGAAAAGTCATCAAATTGTGGCTACTTTTGAACTAGTGAATTATGTTTTAAAGATGATATATCTAGCGTTTTATGTGTTGTGTCTCAAGAAACAGGTGAGTTGCAACCGTTCAATGAATATGTTTACGGTTTAATCGTTTGTCTCTTTTATGGACTCTGCGGTCATGTCATTGCAAGCCAAATAAATAAACAGCTATGCTGTTAAATAAAACATCTCTTTAGTTTACTGTCACGTTTACAAAGATTTATAGAAACATCACAAGAAATACTAAATCTAGAAAATGACAGATAGTTTTTTAGCCGTACTGCGGCCACATAAAAGTTTCAAAATAAAAAAGATCCGTTGCTGGTATAAACATTTCCGTTGCTGGTATAAAAATTTTCCTAATGCGGGAGTTACCGATTAAAAAATAACATAAACGAACTGGTACTAGCTGAACACTTAAAGTAGGTACGGTACTTTAAGTCGTATAGAACATAACAACAGACCCAAACAGCATTCAAAGTCGTACCGCTTCGCATCCAATCTTTGCGAGGATCTTCAGTCCAAAATTTTATATATAGTAGAGCCTTGCTGATTTCAGCATGAATCGGCTCGACCGAGGAAGTACTACCCTCTCATAGAAAATTGACGTAAGTAACAGTACCTAAACTGTTGCGTTTCGTTCGGCGAGTGAGAGTTCCGGAGGCCCTACCCGTATTCCTTCTCCCTCATCCCATTCTTCATTCTATCCCTTTTCCCAATCCCAAGAGGCGGCAACGCGCTTGTGACTCCTGTGGTGTTGCTTGTGTCCATGGGCGGCGGTAATTGCTTATCATCAGGCGATCCGTCTGCTCGTTTGCCGCCTATTACTATAAAAAAATAACAACATTTGACTATCACAATGTTCAAAACACTTCACTTTATGCAATCTCTCCTAATATATTTCTAACTATCTCCATCAGATCCGATTAAACAATTAAGCTCAAATACAAACATACGTCGACCAGTATCAGCTTGTAAACTAAGCCTGTATTTGGACTATCGCCAGACCGTGACACCCGGTGTCCTTTTTGCTCGTTTAATATGCGTGTACACTGTTAGTATTATACTTACGCTTTTTAGTCTATACTAAAAAGCGTAAGTATAATACTAACAGATATAATACTAACACGTACCTATGTACGTGTACTATTTGTGACACAGGTTTGCGTTTCATAAAGCTAATTTTATGATTATTGGTATCGAATAAATGGATTGAAATAAGGGAAAAGTAAGCGTTGGCAAATATCGAACATTTTTAAAGATAAAAGCTTGGTACAAGATAAAAATAATAAATAATAAAATTGAGCAAATATTTTATTTTGTGAATAAAAAGGTCCAAAGATCATCAGTGAAGAACGCGTTCCGCTAGTTTGTTAGATGTTTTTTTTTGCAATGATATACGCAGCAAAACGTGGTGACAAAAAAATATGGTGATATGGCATTGACCCTATCTCACACTAGCTTACACATGTTTTCATAGACTTTAGTATTTTTATCCATTCGCAACGTGCGTCTTTATGAATCATCATATCACCGTTCTGTTTTCGCCAGCACGACTTCCTATCCTGACTCTTGTCATTAAATATAGTGTCTTATACAGTTGACGTATGTTTATAGTAGTTTTATTGGTCACCGTTGCTGACTCCAGTCATTACAGTTCAGTTAACGAGCTACGCGGCTGTCTGCCACATTATACGTACAGATTTTATTTTATTTTATGGTTAGAACCGACTGTTATGGACTTGTTATGGACGTCCGCTACTTTTATTAATACAAGCTTTAAAGTTGAACCTAAAATAAAGCGTGTTGTGGACTTCGGGGTTAAAGTTTCACTGTGGCTATAACTTGCATTTATGTTTGTTTGCAAGCATTTTACTGTATACGGCAAAGCACCGCACGTTTGGTGTAGTAACAATTTTTGTATGTTTGTTTAACCTGCTGACGTTGTGAGGATTGGCTTAAATGTCTTAGAATAGTACACTGAAAAACACGTAGTCTATTCTCTGCTTTTAGCAGAGTTTCTTACCTGTTCGTTTCAGAACCAAGTCGTTATTCGAACTTTGCCCATTTACTTTGGATGAACCTAGTTCTACCACCCAATGTCTCAATGCAATTCACTTATACCCTAAAGCTCAACTTTGCAGTCTCACAATTATGGGAGTGCGTAAAACAAGTATTAAAAAGCTTAACACTTATCTGAAGGTGCATAAACCAATCAAGATTAAACAAAAAATCCGCAGAACCTAAAATACTAAAAGTATTTAGGTGTTCAATATTGTTCAGTCAAGTAATCGTAAGCAGCCTAATTTCATCTAGACTCTTTCACGTACCAAGCAAAAGTGGTAAACAGACAAAGTTAGGATAAGTTTAGAAACAAGTACAGCACAGTGCCTGAGTTGGCATTACTTCAGTGCTTATTAGTTGGAACAAGTTTTGGGATTGCGCTGACTTTGTTGGACCGCCACTTGCTTTGCTCAAGTGATTTATGATGTTACACTCGTGTATAGGAGTTGTGAAATGAAGGGGTAATGTGGAAGAAGTTTGCTTAGATGGAATAGGTAGATAAGATACAGTTTATAATTTGTTTGGTTCTTATAAAGCTGTCTGACTAGTTTTTGAGCAAAATGTTTATTTGAAATTGGATTATTGAGCAGACGATGTTAGTCAACCACTTTAGCATAGCTAGTACTACTATATCCAACGCTTAGATTTCAAGAAAAAAGAAACTCTAAGCTTAGATTTCAAGAAGAAAGAATTTCTAAGTCTTGTCAGAAGATTAACTCATCAACTAAGATGTGAACACAATCGAATGAGTCTGCACTTTAAATCAAATTATTTCTTTATTTTGTCAAGTAATCGTGTCGGGCATTTTGCAAAATTCCTTTATAAAAATAACTCGACATGTGTTTTGCCTCTACATGAGGCATTCTCGGAACGACTTCGCAAACGATTAAGCTTTCAAGTTAATAAACATTTTCGTTAGTCTAACCATCTGAGAGGATTCATGTTTTCTTTTTCCTTTTCTCATTAATTTAAAGCTTCATTGAACGAATAACACAATAGGCTAGTTGACGAAAAAATTTTTATAAGACCGTCCTTTAGATTATTCAAAAATAAGCGATACGTATTTTTTTATTTGTAAATTAAACCAAAAATGACCAAGATATAGCTCTCAAAGACTAAATAAATGTAATTATTTTGACCCTGGAAACTACCCTATTATTGTCTGCTTATTTTTACTTTTATATGACTTTCCTAAACTTCGGCTTCGAATGAAATGTGGTTCTACGTTCTATCAACTTACTAGGTACTCTACTGTCCTTCACGCCAGCTGTTCTTTCTCAAGAATTATTGTAGTGTACACCGTCCAAATTGCTATGTTACAATGAAGCATCAAACGGTTTATGAATTCAAAGTACTATCGATTCTCAAATGCAATTACTTGGGCACAGCTTTTTTGTCAAGTTTTACGACAGCAAATTTCACGTTGTGGATAGCTAAGCTGTCATTGCGCGAACTGCTGATCAATAATTTCTTGTCATTCCAAAAGCCATGCTTGAAACTATCAATTCATTTCTTAAAATAACTCTATTTTATCATTCTCACAAGTTACAATTTATACTCTTATGAATTAAGATATAAAACGCAAGACCTAAGGTATCAACATATTCCATATTTATGTAAAAACCATCTACTTGGTTATACGATATAGAAGTTTCTTAGAGAATGTTATAACTTATAGACCCATTAGGGCTTAATAGCCAAATAAAGCAATCGACGTCAATAAGAGCAGTAACAAAAGTAAAAGAAAAATAAAACTTTGGCTCTTAGCCAGTGTTTAAGTCAAATATATGCCTGATACTTGTAAAAATAAAGTACTTGTTCGTGTAAAAACAAAGGTTCTACGTTTTGAAATATAAAATATGTTTAAAGTACTATTTAAGGTTAATGTTCAGTATATTAGCAGGCGCTTGGGCGATATCGTTTTATAGGTTTAATTTAAATGCTTCTAATTGCTACATCTTTCGTTTTGATTGGTAGAGACATTTTTATTAAATTGTACTGTTCATGATATTATATTTACATATTTGTCCACCTATTGAAATATTCACAATTATGGTAAATATAGATAAGGTAAATAATTCCCTACTATCAAAAATAAAATTATAGATTACGATATACTGTAAACTAAAATAGCGTAAAATACCTTGATTTCAACAAGTTCCACAAACGCCCCATATATTCTGCACCAATGTGAAATTGTTTAGGTACGTGTTTGCAATTTAGACGCTACATGCTTTACTGAAGATAATAAACAACAAAAAGTTTCGAAACAATCGAAACATCGCGTTAAGCCTTGTATTCATTAGGCAACATTTGTTGATAAACTGTTTATGACGTGTTTATCATCATGTTTACCGTAAACACTGTTTCTGAAACATGGCCGTCCACACTTATCAGTTGTTTTTAGGATGTCGCCCGAGGAGGTAGTGATGCTCGGTGCTGCTTGTGCGTACATAATAATTCATAAGAGTGCTACTAATGGATTCGGAATTATCTCTTAAATAAAAAAATACGTACTTCATGACCTTCGTGAATTTGATGGTACACAAGTGCAAGTCTTTTTGATTTGGTATACAAGTACAAGTCTTTTTGATGACCTAAGCTTTTTCTTTTCACGGGAAAATTGTGAGCGTAGAGTATGCATCTTCGTTTCCATTTCTTTTTGCGACATATTCAATTCTGCAGCAATATCGTCTCAAGTATCATTGTTTTTAAATTTTTCGTTATAATCTCTATTTGAAGAGTCTCAAAGTAGGTACATGATGTACATGATAAAGCTCTATGAGCATCGAAACTTGGTTGTTGGACCACACTACTTCTATGTTAATAAACTCGCGCAACACACGTCCACACCTGTTGACTTTTGCTAATAAACAAAATGTTTCGGCTTGTTCTCCGTTTGATTGGGGAACAATGTTTCAGAAACAATGTTTCATCACATTTGTTTATGAAATGTTTATAAACTGTATCCAGAGATGAAGAAACACTGCTTATAAACTGTTTATTAACAGTGTTTATCAACAAATGTTGCCTAATGAATACAAGGCTTTAGATACCAACAAAAAATAAAAACAAAACTAACGAAGCAGGATATCCTTAAAGGTAATTAAAACTCCGTTTTATTCCGCGCAAAATATCGATAACCAAACAGAAAAAGTCAAAATAAACGACGCAAGGGAACTACGAAAGTCCTCAGCATTGAAACTTAGTCCGGCGATAAATATAGAGCCATATCGTTGTTAGAACTTCTGTTATGTTCGTTTTGTCTAGCGCTGCAGGCAGACTGACTTTTAGTGGTTTAAGCCTAGACTCAGTTTCAAACCCTTGTTAAATCGAGTGCGTTTCATTTTTCAGAGTCCTTTTATTGGTCGGTTTTTAACTGAAGTAGATTCAACCGATATTTATTTAACTTGAAAATACTTTTTTACTATGCTAACCTCGGCTGGACATTATTAAGATCCAGTGTGGTGTAGAAACCATTTGAGAGTGAATCGTAATTCGCCAATTATTTTTACGTTTTATATTTTAGGGATATATGGCATAATGCAGAAATGGGTTCCAGGAAAATACTTGACGTGCAGTATCCCGCTCTATGCGCCGACTATGCTTCGACACGTGTTTCGCCTCTCCACGAGGCATCCTCAAGACCGATGGGCAACGACTTGGCTCAGTCCTTATCCTTTGTCTTTAGCGGAGTTTGGTATTGTCAACCTTTTTCTATTGCAATAGTTGGGGTGGGCAATCCGAGGGTGCGTGGTGGGTTTCTCTTTCCTTCCATTAGGTTAAGATTTTCGAAACTGTAAAAGAATATATGCGATGTGCGCTTTCAGATTTAGTGCTTTGCCTAGAGAGGAATATGGTCGTTTTGTCATCAGTTAGATAAATACCTATTCTAAGAGAAAACAGAGGGATACATGTTAGTATGGTAAACTGATAAGCCGACAGTCTAACTGCTGAATTCAATATTCGATCCAATCATTTTTTTAGATACATATTTGACATAACCATTCCATTCAAAATATGTCAAACATGTAATCGAATCTCCAAATCCATGGATAAATCGAATATTGAAACCGGCCGTTAGACATTGGTAAGATGGTTTGGACACATGAAGAGGATGGATGACGAAAGACTGACCAAGAAGTTATATAAGGCAAGTGTGAATGGGACAAGAGGAAGGGGAAGACCTAGACGGACGTTCTCTGACCAGAATGGAGACATCCTAAAAATGACAGTTTAGAAGTAGGTACCTTAACCGGAGAGCATGCATGAGAAATTTGATGGAGGTGAATGAAGCTAGAGAGATATGTCAGGATCGTTGCAAATGGCGTTCCGTAGTCTCTGCCTACCCTTCCGGGAAACAGGCGTGAGTCTATGTATGTATGTACGTTAGATTAGACATTGGTAAATGCTCCGTTAGTTTAGGTACTACTTGTAGTATCTAGTAACATACACCTCTACCAATGTCAGGTTTATCCGTGATATAAATCGCGTGAGTAAAAAAACGTTATTTCAACGAATCGTGCATCAATAAATTTTAATGTTAAGTTTATGGCCACACTGCACCAATGAAACAATGTTTTTCACGGCGGCAGTGTTATAATGCCACTATTTACAAAGGTTATAACGTAGTTCTGCAATGTTGTTTATTCGCAATTTTAGCCATTGAAAGATAGAAGCCGGTTCGTTATGCATTTTTTCTTCTCTTCATAAGTTCACAACACGACATTTAAGTGACGAACAAACTAGTACATAGATAACTTACTAAGATATATTTAAATTCTTAGTTTACTTTAAGTTATTATTTATCTATACTTAAATAATAATCTGAATCTCAGAAACGGCTCAAGCGCTACGTAAATTTTCTTGAAATTCAGTTTGCAGTGGGTTTCGGGAATAACCAATCGATCAAGCTAGGATTCATTTTTAGAAACCACGATTTACCAAAAAAGAAATACCGAGCTAAGCTCGGTCATGCAGGTTTACACTGACACCAATTGTATTCAGCCGGAGTCAGTGAAGTGCGATATAGTATTGGTTCGATCAAAGCTTATATTTGTTTAAAAATTGGGTTAGTGCGAGTCGGACTCGTGCACGAAGGGTTCCGTACCATCATCTATAAAAGAAAATCACGTTCGTTGTTTTTTAAGTTTCTACCTGTTTATTAAGATCGAGTAACAAATTGCTTAAAAATTACGTTTGTTGTATGGGAGCCCCCCTTTATTATTTACTCATTTTTTATTTAATTATTTATTTCGAAAGGTAATATACAACTACAAATTCTGTGAAAAATTAAAGCGTCTACCTGTTACAGTTTTGAGCAAAAAAATAAGGAAAAATACACGTTTTTTTTTGGGACCCTCCTTAATATTTTCATTTTTTTATTTTTAGTATTTGTTGTTATAGCGGCAACCGAAATACATAATTTGTGAAAATTTCAGCTTTCTAACTATCACGGCTTATGAGACAGACAGCGGAGGCTTAGTAATAGGGTCCCGTTTTTTACCTTTTAGGTACGGAACCCTAAAAATGGATTGACTTTTTCCCACGTCAATAGAGTTAGATGCGTACAACGGTACCTATTCATATACTAGTTAGTTACATAAACATCCTTATACAAGTCTAAAGTACTGCTTTAGACTTGTATAAGGATGTTTAACTAAACTTAGGCTTCGTTCACACGGCATTGTACTGCACGTTTTTTTGCACTATACGTCTTAACGTATAAATAGTGGCACATACATTCTCTATAGAACCATTCACATGACGCTTGTACTGCAAAAAATCGTACACCGTTTATACGTTTAAACGAATACTCAACGGACTTGTCAAGCAAATCGAATGAACTTTAACGTATTCGGCATGCAGTGGCACATAGTATAGTTCTGCTTCGTTCACACGGCACGATGTTCATACGGTTTTTTATCGATTTAGTATGTTTTCAAAACTTTCAATAGACATCATACAAAATAAATTAGCGGGTCTTAATCGCGTACAATTAATTTATTTAAGGTATAAATAGCTATTTGTTTCCGACGTTTCGCTCGTCTTGCACCGAGCGTGGTCGCGGAGAGACTGATGAGAGCTCTCAACAGTGTGTAGACGTCATTAGTCTAGTGTGTCGGAGTACCGACAGTGCGAACTTAAATAAAGACCAAGTGAGGGTAAGTGCCGAAACCCGCACTTCCACAAGACGGCGCTGAGCTCTCATCAGTCTCTCTGCGACCACGCTCGGTGCAAGATGAGCGAAACGTCGGAAACAAATAGGTATTTATACCTTAAATAAATTAATTGTACGCGATTAAGACCCGCTAATTTATTTTGTATGATGTATACAAATCGCGAAAGTTTAAAATCGAGTATTTCAATAGACATCCTAAAGTAATTAAAAAACTTCTTTTCATCGTTTCTAAGTCTATCGTACTTATAACTTTTCAAATAGTTTAGTACGCCCTGTTTCTTAATTTTTAGGATGTACCCAAAACCTTCTGCTCTGTCGGCGGCGAAACCGTTTGCGCCTTCGATTGTACCAATATAAAAGAACAACCAAGCGTGGTTCCATCACTGACGTCTATTCACAATCACAAGTCTGTGAAGACTGCGGCTATTCGTTTTTTACACGAAGGAAAATCTACCGTGTGAACACCCGGGTGATTCTACGTTAAAAAAACGAATACAAAGAAAACATGCAGGATAATGTCGTGTGAACGAAGCCTTAGGGCAGCGTGTTAATACGTTTGTTAACGTTTGTTATCCAGGCGCGTACATTATTTATGTGTAGACCGCCGTCGACTCCTCGGCGAATAATATTAGAACATGCTTCATACAGTCATGCCTGACTCTGTGCTAATCAAATAAATAAATGCTCAAAGGAATATGAGTTATGTTGTGAACAAACACTATTTACAGTCATGTTTATTGCATGTTTGAAATGAATGAGCTGGAAACTTACGGTACCTCTTTGGAAAGAGGAAGCGAATAATTTTGTTATTTTGATTTGGATATGAAGCTTGCGTTTTCGGCAAATTCTGGATAGCGTTTAGGAAAGCAAATATATTTGTGTTTTATGTGATGAGTAAGGTGAATATAAACTCGTTTACACTGCTATTGTGTATATCGCTATAGTCACTTTTCTATTAAGAACTACCTACCTACTACATAATCACAATTCGTGTGATGTTCGAAATCTAAAATCAAATCTTTAAATAAACTGTTCCGCAATCGGATACTATATTTTTATCTCTCACGCTACGGCCACACTACCGAGATATGCCAATAATTATTGCCATAATTTCAACAAAGCCTAGGTGTAACCACGATTTATGGCCATAATTTTACAATGCCAATCAATATGACATATTATGGCGGTAGGCAATAGCTCCGGCGGCAGTCTTTTTTCGCACATCAAAGAAGATTACCGCAGTAATTAATGCGTTTGTGGCCACACTATCGTTTGTTCAGTGTGCAACACGAGTTCGACGACGACGCAGGTATCTACCGATATGGAGTGGTCCAATGAAAAAGCGCTCGAATTTTTGGAATTATTCCAATCCGAACCGTCTCTTTGGGATACCCGACAGAAAGCTAAAAATTTAAAAGATTCATGTTAAAATAATTGGCACTCATAAAATACCAAACAGCTGCAGCTTCAACCGCCATCTTGAAAAATGATATTTTTACCGCCTAGTTTATTGACATATCTCGGTAAACTCTAGTGTAACCACGACTTCAGTAATTTAAATGGTAATTTATTGCCATAATTATGGCGGTAACAGCCCGGTTGACGGTAAGGTAGTGTGGCCGTAACATTAGTGTGTGATTCCTTGTTTTGTCAAGATTAAAACCTCAGTTAGCCATTTAGCAGCAACATTGCCAAGCTCTACGCTCACCATATAACACACTTTTTCTGAAAGAAAATGAAGTGGGTTAGCTAATGGCCCTTTAGACGTTATACCTAAATGAAGTACTTAAATAATATTTTGATCATTACACACTGCATCAAACAAACAATAAAATAATCAAAGCATCCGTATCGATCGCAAAGAACAATCGAAGTGACATTGTCAATTGTACTGTCATATTATGTCACGCTCCGATTGTCACTCGTGTGACACGGGACATTGACACTGCCATCTTGTTGATTTGTTTTAAGATTAATATCCAAAGCCGTCCACTGCATGTTGTACAGTATGTCGCGGTGCGTGAAGTATCTGCTTGGTATTAAGTTTCAGTAGGTAGGTACACAATTTTTATAGAACCTATATGCTATAGTGTTTAGCCTCTGAAAAATTTACGTTTTTGCAGTCACTTACTTTTACTTCAGATTAGGAAGCTCAAGCTCCGCTAAAAGCACATATTTCTATCCAGATGATTTTAAAAAAATCCTCGAAATAATTAACCTTGGTTTACTACTACTAAAAACCCGGCGTGGACGATTGTAATAGCGAATCGCCCTAGTGTTCCTCCTGTGAACCAAAGTTCATGCAACACGCTTGATATTCTGTTATCTTATTTCACATACATTAAGTGGCATATATTTTACAAATGCTCGTAATGTTTACCACCAATATATGACGAAACTTGGGTGAAATTAAACAACTGCCCTGTGCCCTCGTCAAAGTTCAAAGTTAATGTTTAAACGAGAGAGGCAAGCCGTCGCATCGATTATTACAACTTAAAATTTAATACTGTGATATTTAACACCCGAAAAGCGTTACAGACCTCATAACCTAAAAGTTATTGAGGCATTTTCAAGCGTCATTAAAGAGTAAAGAAAATATGATCCAATATTTCACAGCCCTGAATTTTCAAGAAACTTTGCTCGAGCTTTTGCTTGTGTAATACGAGATGTGTGAACTGAGCGAAGCGGGAAAACATTGACCTTTATCTACTAGGTACTGATATCCAATACCGTCTTTGTCGTACCTACAGGTACCTGTAATGGACACGTCTAGGGCTTCTAAATGGGGCCTCGGAGAGCTCCAATAATTAGGTATATTAAGTTAAATACAATAAATATGTTAATAATAGAATAATAAAGTTATCTGATTTATGTTTATGTTGATAAACATTTTATTTATTTTCATTAACTATATATCAACATTCTGTAATAAATAGGTACCAGATTATAGCGAAAACTGTTTTTCACTCACGTTCACAACTTTTCACAAAACCGAATAAAAACGGACCTGCTGATATCAGACCTTTTCTCCTAGCTTTGCTCTGCTCAAGTGTTACTAATGTTGGCTATTATTTTTCTCGCACACCCAGTCCATCTATATTGAAAATACAGCTTAATCGCTTGCTAGAAACATTAAACTTAGATCGTTATAGGACGACTGTGGGATGGTGTAATTGAGCTCGAAGCGAGCAGCGTGACACTAAGCACTTGGTCTAATATTAACAGCGTGTTCGCCTAGGTGGCGCCGCTGTCGTGTCACGTGGGTGAGGGGACGCTTTATATCTTCGCGAACGTCGTCCGTGCGTTCAACTAGGGCTCCCACTCTTTCAGTTTTAGTAAAAAATATAATAGGTGCATTAATAGCAAGTTACTTTGAAGGAGATTATTCAGCAACTGTTTGTACAATATTCTTCCAAATAAAATTAGGTATTTGATTATTTTGACTAGAATATCGCTAGAAAAGAAAAGAATCGATACCCACTTACTTATATAATTGCAGCCTTTGCAGGAGAATAAAGTGCATTAGGCAAATACAGGATGTTGATATGCATTTGCTAAATATTTTCAGAGGTAAATATACTACTATCTATAACTGAATACAAATACATGAAAAAATCACTCACTATTTTCAAAATCTTGCATTTAAAAAATCAACTAGATGTATCGACCGCCGCCGTCGTTCAGCTGATCGCCGCGAGCTCGCATTGCAGTTACTAACACATACAAGCATACGTACCTACTGAGCAGTCTTATTCTGCACTTTTCAACAGTTTATTCTGATTTACTATCGAAGTAACATGTAATGAAAATAGGGCCTTATATTATCGCACACTGTTTAAAATAATTTTAGATGAATAAGTAGTATAATGTGTATATTGTATTACCAAAATATTTTGGTGAAGACCTAGGCGGGCGTTCTCTGACCAGATTGGAGACATCCTAAAAACAGGACAGGTTAGAAGTACCCTGAACTGAAGAGCATGCATGAGGAATCTGATGGGAGTGACTGAAGCAAGAGAGATATGTCAGGATCGTTGCAAATGGCGTTCCGTAGTATCTGCCTACTACTAAACAGGCGTGAGTCTATGTATGTATGTATGTAAAATATTTTGCAAATGCAGATCAACACATTGTATAAGCAACAAATTATTCCACGCAACTAACAAAAAAACCTAACTAGTTTAGGTGTTTCAAACAAGGGCGTCGCCAAGGGGGGGCGGAGGGGGGCTGCTGCCCACTCCCCCTCTAGAGATATAAAATACCCTACAATTCATGTTTCTCTATACTTTTCTCATTTTCCATATCAACTTGCCCCCCCCCCCCTCTAGGCCATCGGCTGGCGACCTTGCATCTTCCCCTCCTAGGGAATCGGCTGGCGACACCCTTGGTTTCAAACAGTTATCTGTATATATAAAAGTCTTGCGTTACTGATTGACTCACTACGCACAGCCAAACCTATTGGGCGCCAGAAGCTGAAATTTCGGAAGTATATTTTTTGGGGAGGGGTACACGAAGACAGAATTTATTAAAATGCAATAAAAATACTAGCAGGCGTAGCTACGCGCACCTTGTAATGAAAATTTAAAGTTCTTTTTGGAAATTTAAAGTGCCAACCCTGTTCGTCAGTTGGTGGGCGGCGCCACACAGTAGTTTGTCTTAATACGGCTCTTTTGAGTTTCAACTCAAGATTGTGTTGATTAGACGCGTATGAATATGAAAGGAAGATGTTTTTTATTGTCAATTTTATTACTCACGTCTCTCCTTGGGAGTCCGTTGTACTAAAACTGTGAACGGATATATCATTACGAATATAGAGTTGGCAATTAAGTTCAATTAAGTTACCACTAGTTTATAATTAGTGATGGTAATGAGAAAAATCTAGCGTAAATATTGGCTGTGTGGGTGTAATATTATACCTCTACCTACCCCTTCGGGGATACAGGCAATTCATTGTTGAGTTCGAAATCATAACAGTTGGCGCAGCGCAGGCAAGAGCAGTGTGATGACTTTAACCACTACACTATTCGGTACGACAAATGAACCTATGGTTTTTAACTTACAATGTCATTGGTGCAAGATATTATATTTTAAATACCTTTCAGGTACTTCAAAAAGCTTTAGTGAACATGTATTAGGTATCTAGACTATCACATGTTATAACGATTCATCTCAAAATTATAACCATTGTACTTTTTGCTAGAATGCCAGCAGTTCTTTGAAGTCAGAAGTAGTTTATCAGCAGCGCCGACTATAATCCCGAGTATTTTATTTTTCCCAATACTGATCCATCTAATGACTGAACGAGTATTACAGCTCAACTGATGAAGATCGGTTCCCGTAGGTCACTAATAGACTACTAGGGCGATGCTATTGCAGACATTGTGGACACAACAGATCTCGAGATAAGACAGAGTATACCACCATCTCATCCAAAGATACTTTCAAAAGAAATCGTCATATCTACACGGAGTCAAGTTAAACGGTAGTAACGTCACGTAGCCATATTTGTTGAGCCACTACCCGGTCCCTTGACCCTTACACACAAAATGGCGTATTCTCATACATATTTTATTAACACGTGACCGTTTCGCACGATGTCTCATATCGTACGTACCTAAATATTCTACCGATATTTTGTTGAGGAGCGACAAGTTTATATGATTGTCCTGCTGGCTTGTGAGTAAAAGAACAAAAGTATGGAGTTTAATTGCACTTGTGGAGGATAAAGGTGTGATGTTCCTCCAACTAGAGGGAGGAGCCTCTAACCAAGCTGGGTGGTCGTGCTTGGTGGCCTGCAGGCCGACGGACATACTTTGGAAGTTGTATATATGCCGCTTGGCTCGCGAAAGTTGATATCGCGGTTCAGGATTGTTTGAATTCTTCCCGCCTTGTTAGTAGCAGTAGTATTAGTGTTGTCTTAGTAGTTCCGTCGTTATTGGGTAGATGGCGCTGTGCGGGTGTTATGTAGCTGGCCGCTACATCACTCCCCCCCAAGACCGGAGGTCGTTCTTGAAGCTGATGGGGTCATTTGTCGAGTGCCAGTGGAGTCTGTAGTCGCTTGCCGCAGTGTGCTTCGCAAGTCCCACGGTGAGTCGGGGAGAGGTTGCGAAGGTGATGTGCAGTCGGTGATGAGCAGTAGGCGATGAGCAGTGAGCTATGAGCAGTGAGTGTCCCGCAGTGAGTCGGGGAGTTGCTGCGTAGTGGCTGCGTCGTGGCTGCGTAGTGGCTGCGTAGCGGTTGCGTAGTGGCACTGCTGCGTGTACGGGAGCGATGGGCGCTGCTTAGGAGGACCGTGTGTGCAGTGAGGTGTGCCGTGGCGCTGGAGAGGCTGCAGGGAAGACCAGGCATGCAAGTCTGCATGGCCTACGGATGAACCCTGGCCGAAGATGCTGGCTGGCGGCGACTTGATAGCTGACCATCAGGTGAAGTGCGGAGTGAGGCGTGGTGGAGATGACGACGCTATTGCTGGATCTGCCCGGTGAAGGCTTCAGATCACGTCGGGAGGCTGCTGGTAATCTGACCGGTGAAAGTTGCTTCAGATCACGTCGGGAGCTGCTGGTAATCTGACCGGTGAAGGTTGCTTCAGATCACGTCGGGAGGCTGCTGGTAATCTGACCGGTGAAGGTTGCTTCAGATCACGTCGGGAGGCTGCTGGTAATCTGACCGGTGAAGGTTTCTTCAGATCACGTCGGGGTCACCAATGTGGAGGATAAAGGTGTGGTGTTCCTCCAACTAGAGGGAGGAGCCTCTAACCAAGCTGGGTGGTCGTGCTTGGTGGCCTGCAGGCCGACGGACATACTTTGGAAGTTGTATATATGCCGCTTGGCTCGCGAAAGTTGATATCGCGGTTCAGGATTGTTTGAATTCTTCCCGCCTTGTTAGTAGCAGTAGTATTAGTGTTGTCTTAGTAGTTCCGTCGTTATTGGGTAGATGGCGCTGTGCGGGTGTTATGTAGCTGGCCGCTACACACTTAATTCAACATCATCCTCATCCTATCCAAGAGCTTCGACTTGGAGCCCAATCAAATTACTGGACGTAATCAAATGTACAATACGCAAGAATAGGTACAGACAACAAACAAAGATGTACCTACTGTCACAAGAATATGTATCTGTGTCCATGCTGGTTGTCCCACATATACGCTTCATTACAGCAAAGTTTCTTCAAAAACTCTTTTGAGTTACAAACATCCATTTATCTTCACTAATTTTTGCGTCTATAATAATAGGATTCTTCTTCCACAAAATCAGGCACCATAGATTAATAATCAATCCCCCTTAATTTCAAAATATGAAATACTTACAGGTACAATTATTATTTTTCCGAGCTTACCCCACCCTATTTCTTAATAGGTACTTGTAATGAAATTGAGTGTCCTTTAGGACCAGTCTTGTAAACCACTCTTCTTCCATAAGTCTGTTGAGAAGCCTAACACTTACATCGTAGTAATCAGCGATGCACACGACACTTAACACGGATAAGGAACGTGAAACCTAATTATCCGTTGACCTATGTCAAAGTAAACAGGCAGGATTCTAGATTAATCAGGTAGCAGTATCCGTGACACGGGCTTTGAAGCCAGCGGACTGTTTTACTCGCTGTGATCGTAGACTGCATATTCTAGCTGTTTGTGGCTTGAGGATTATTTAAGAAAGTTCTAGAAATTCCTGGTACGACATTTGAACATTGAAGCTCTGCATAGTCTTGCGGTTTACTTATAACTTTATAGATAAGGTTTTGGAAAACTCGAAATACTACTCTTTCTAACTTATAATTAATGTATTTCTGAATTAAGCAATTGAGATAGTTGCAAAACCATAATCCAAAGATTGGCTTATTCAGCAACACTATTTAACATGTTAATATCACAGTTTATGTTTCAAAACCGAATAGAAAAAACGCTACTACCTAACACAGTAACTTTTGTAGAAACGACGGAAACTTTTATCCTTTTTGTCGTTTAAAATAAAATGAACTGAGTATGTTCTGATCAAAAGTTTGCATGGCTTGTTCTAATCGAAATAGGAAATGCGAATCGAATATGTGGATTTCTTTTTTCGCCAACGTTCTACAAATATTTTTCTTGTCTGTAAATCAAGTACTGGAAATTATCGGTAGATATTTGGTTTATATAAACTAGAAAACAGTAATTATGTGGAGTAAGTGTGATACCAGTTATTGATTTTATCCGCAGGGGAAATCAAACTTCAATGGCACAGTTATGTTGTCTTTCATAGAAAACAAAGACGAACTATCACAAAAGGAACATAATAATTTAACCTTTGACCATAAGCAATAAAATCTAGTAGAACTTCACTTTAATCCGCGTAGTGTTCGCGCAATCACAGACAAATCTAAACAATATGTGAAGCAGGATTTGTCTCACATAAAACCGCATGTTTCACAGCCACAAGTTAACACGTACGATGCGCATGGCTCTGAGGGAGGTAGTTTTAATTAAATTTCTCAGCTGCCTTCCTCCTGTTTACTGAACGTTGCGTAAACTCTTTACGAGGAGTAACTTGACCAGGCATACGCTCTACCTATGTGGATGTCTAATAGATATACCTACGCCATCTATTTGCCGATATTGAAAAAATGGTAGAGTCTAGATGGTATTAGGTGATGTTGATTTGTAGTAGCATTGATATTAATTCTCTTGTTGGAATCACTAAACTTAAATTATTCTAGTGCTGTATTTTACAAAGATAAGGTGGGAGAAAAAGCAAGGATGATTTTTTCACATCAAACTAAATATATGTGTATAGTGGAGATACCAACAGACTGCCATGCAGAGGGTATCAGGTTCGAATCCATGGCGCGCACCAATGACTTTTGGGAGTTACGTGCGTATTGAATTGTTAATTATAGCTTGTACCGTGCCTCGGAGAGCACGTTAAGCCGTCGATCCCGGTTGTCATGAAGATCTTTGACAATCGTTACAGGGCGTCAGTACCTTCTAAAATAAACTGACACTAGTCTAAACCATGGAATATCGCTATCCCTTCGGGTTGCGGCGGTCAGACAGGCAGTCGTTCCGTGGAAAAACCTAATATTCAGCCAAATCCGGTTAGACAAGTAAGCGGACCCCAGATTGAAACTGGGATAACGCTAAGAGGATGAGGATAATGAGACTAAATAATGTATGTATCTACCTATTCGGCATAGAGGTCTGTCTTAGTTGAGAAGTCTCCATCCCAGCATGTTATTTAAACACAGAATTGAATTATACCAGAAGGAGCGATCGCTTGTCAAAGTGAAGCCAAACGACTCTGCTCAAAATGAGCGTACCGGGCGTTACGTCATTCAAAACATCACATTACGCTTACATACTTTTAATTTTATTAAGCCATCGTGTAAATTTTATAAATGTAAAATTCTGCCAAATATAACCATATTAAAAAAAGATTCGATCACATTTTATGTGTAAATAGAATATTCAATAATTGATTAATAAAATATTTCATAATTAATGTCAAAAATATCATAACATTGCTCCGCCATTTTGTGAGTGTTGACAGTGTGTTCTCGAACGATTACCCCATAATGAGTATGGATCATAAAAAACGTTACCTATTTTATTTCATATATTATTCTCGTCATTATATTGTGCGATTTGGGTAATTTAATTTAATTATATTAGTAGTAGCGTAATTTATATCTATCCCAAATACCTTCATATGTACCTAACATATATATATAATTTGTTCCTGTTGATTAATTAATTCGGATGTGATATCATTTAAATATTTGAAGCGCATTCCGTGAACGCACTCTCGACGCGGGCGTTCATGGCACGCGCGCCAGGAGTGCATAATGGATCATAGAGATATAAAGGATAGAGTGGCAGAACAGTACCTAACTCAATACTGTGTCGTGTCCGTCGGTGCGAGAGAGAACGCAACATTAAAGGCCCCTGCATCTCTCTCTAAAAATACATGCACAACATCAACATTACGCAGTGACGTGCTACCTGTAACTATTATTTATATCAGTTTATCAGTAATCAATAGTTTAAAAATATATAAACTTTTTTGTCTCTTCAAAATATCTTCGTGTATCAATAAAAACAACTTTTAAACTATTGATTACTAATAAACTGATTTAAATAATAGTTACAGGTAGCACGCCACTGCGTAATGTTAATGTTTTGCATGTATTGTTAGAGAGAGATGCAGGGGGCCTTTAATGTTGCGTACTCTCTCCCACCGGCGGACACGAATAGGCCCCACTCTGCCACTCTATTCTTAATATCTCTATGGTTAAAGGCCCCCTGCATCTCTCTCTAACAGTATATGCACAACATCAACATTGCGCAATGGCGTGCTACCTGTAACTATTATTTATATCAGTTTATCAGTAATCAATAGTTTAAAAATATATAAACTTTTTTGTCACTTCAAACTATCTTCGTGTATCAATAAAAACGACTTTTAAACTATTGATTATTAATAAACTTATTTAAATAATAGTTACAGGTAGCACGCCACTGCGTAATGTTGATGTTGTGCATGTATTGTTAGAGAGAGATGCAGGGGGCCTCAACTGTTCCGTTCTCTCTCCCACCGGCGGACACGAATAGGCCCCACTCTGCCACTCTATTCTTAATATCTCTATGTAATGGATACGCAGCTTTAGATGTAGCTATAATTCATATGGTTGCAGCCGGCATTTTTTGTATAAAAATTACCTTTTGATGTTATTGACTAAGCCTGAACTAAATTAATATTATTGTAAAATAGGCAAGTGTCTTAAAATATCACAGATATATCGATCTATTTTTTTCTGGAGGCATCGATGCCGATATTGATATTTTAATTAATCGATACAACGAAAGGAGAAATACCAAATACGGCCTGTTGCAGCCAGAAAGTTGTGAATCGTTGAAATTAAACATATAATTTTTTAAATGTATACATCGTTTTCGTTTCTTAATAGAGCTTCGGTGAAAGATTTTAGTTTTTAAAGATTATTGTTTTGAATAGGCTATGGTAATAGCGGATGAATGTCTTATGTTGCCAGCATTATAAATAAAATGAAGTATGGTAGGCAGAAATTGTTTAAAGGGAATAATATTTTTATTATTATATTAGAAAACAATATCTCTTATTTACTTTATAAATATATTCGTAAAATGAATCAAGAAAAATATAATTTATTTTATATTTCATAATTATTAATCGGTAAAAATCGTTTTGTTTTTTAATCCATAGTAGAAATATTTTTTCAAACCATTGCAACACATTTTTTATTTGTTATGTCATTCGTGTTGCTTCTACCCATAATATACTTATCTATAGTTGATGAATGAATGTAATGCTCTGTATTATTGGTGTTTTCGTGCGGGTTTAATTGTAATGTAGTTGAATATAAGTTCAATAATAATAATCACTACCTTCTACCCATGCTAAGAATATGCAGCGGTGTTCGTGATTGTGGTCAGTTTTTTTGGACGAGTATAGTACGAGGTTCCCTAGTACACAGGTGATAGTTCATTATATTATTGGCCTCTCTTTATGTAGTTTTTGTTCTATATGACACCAAGACATACCTTTATTTACGCCTAGGTTTTATATTTATGTTAAAATTCAATTTTAAGGTATATTTAGTTGTGGAATAATTTCCATTTCAAATATCTCGTATCTTATTTCCACCAAAAGTTATTTAAAAACAAATTATACAGTGTAATAGAGTAGTCATTTATCTTCAAAACACACATGGTTTCGTGTTTGTCCTTGCCAGGCCCATAATGTATGGCCAAATGGTACATCTCCTTTAATATAGATATTTTTGTTCACTTCCGAGCTCCGACATCCCTAATGACTAAGACTCTTAAAACTACCGAGCGTTACGTCATTCAACGTCTATAAAATTATACAAAGGTACTTAGTGCAAATTACGTTTACAAACATACTTTAAGTAAATATTTAAATCAGATATGATATAATCACCAACCTGTGTGACAAGTATGTATTATACTTGTCAAAATAAATTATTCATTATCTATTCCATTCTGTGATTCAAAAAATAAACAATAGCTTAATAGGGTAACACGCTTTACGTTTCATAATTTTCCCACAAAGCAGGTGAACTGTTCTTGAGGTGACAACACTGGCGAGTGTGAGGAAGTGACGTCTGCATACCCAATGACATTTGACCGGCTACACTCCGCGTCGAACAAGTATGACAGATCACTCCATCTGGATAATTCAGTAATCTGTGTATTTAAACTAAGCAGAAAATAAAATGAAACTACATTTACAAAGCCTATTTGTTGCTTGCTCTTTCTAGTAGGTATTATTATATAACAAATGAGATATACGGCCGGTTTCTGAATTGAGAATTTCGCGTTGAGGACAATTTAAACACTAATTATATACTACTTAATCAATTTTCTGTTTCACAAAAATTGTTTTGACACATTTTGAGTATTTGTGCTTGTAAAATCTAAACTTTGACACAACATATGATCAACTCATGATCAACTCCATATCAACTCTATATTCGCGTTTCTGAAAACATTTGACATTTGTCAAACCTCACTTAGCACTGATAAATTGAGAAAAAAATAATTATACAACTTTGGTCTTTTAACCCGTGATCACGAGTAATATGACAGCCAGTATGTCAAAATATCCACACTACGGTTGCTAAGCAGCGGTTACGTCATACTGACGTCTACACAACAAGAAGGTCGTTAAACAGAATTTATAGAAAAAAGGTTCAAAGACTATTCAATATTTGGAAAAAATAGATTACAACATTATTAGGAACAAATCGAAGGGTTCGAAAATATAAATAAGAGATTTCCGTGTTAAATCAATCCAAATAATTACGCTGTGGCCTCCATGGAGGTATAATTCTATATACCTCAAATATACCTGGCCACAAATATTTTATATTAAAAATAAAACAAAATGACTTTGACATAACATACACGTTCCGTTTTCACTAAGATACCGAATTGAACAAATTCAACAAACTGTTCATTAAAATAATATAATCGTTGAAATCATTTTAAATACAACTTTATTTCGACTTTTTATTTGTTTCCGTATAAAAATAATTAACTGACAAGTGTGCTTCTTTGTAAAATGTTAATTAATACGAATTTATGGTTAGTACCGGTTTTTTTACTTGTATTGGAACGTACTAGTATTGTTCGGTTTAAGTTATTCATGATTTGAAGAAAACTCAGTTGAAAGTGCTTTTAAAAAATATCACTCTGACCTGTGAAACAGAAAAAACTTAAGTTGACTTCAACTAGTTCAGAATTTTTCAACTGATGATAACTGAAATTCTCAATTCAGAAACCGGCCGATAGACTACAGTTTTATCAGTCCTACATATGTTTACCTAGTAACGTGAGTGTAACGATTTGAATAATATAGACATTTCTCGGACCATGGTATTCGGAAAAGTGCCCTATGACTAAGTTTTACCTATTACCTGGAAACAAAAGCCTTGCTAGCAAGAAGTGGGTGTGATGTTCGGGATATACAGACATGACTACTCGTAGTTCTGTGTATCCACAGTTACACGTCAAGCTCGATATTTTGACCTCTGTACCGTATCAAAATTGTACTGTAACTATTTAGCTTGACTTGCCGCTGTGGCTACAAGTATAAGCATAAGTAAGTACTTAATTAGTAAACAGCATGTTATATTTCATCGTGATCAAAATTCAATTCAATTGACTGCCTCTGTGGTCCAGTGGATAGCGTATGCGACTGCTGATCGGAGGTCCCGGGTTCAATTCCCGGGTCGGGCAAAATTGTTACCGGGTTTTGCCGAATTCTCAGTAGCAGCACGGAGTCTGGTGATGTGCCCGGTAACGGCAATAGGCTCGCCCCCTATTACGTGGGACCTAAAAATACATGGCAAAATGTGGGTGTAATATTACACCTCTGCCTACCCCTTCGGGGATACAGGCGTGAGTCTACATAAAAATTTTATGACACGGATAAGGAATTCATCTCAAACTCATTATTCAGGCGTGCCGTATAAATTTTATCTATCTATAGTAAAATCGTTAATTAGCGAAGGAACCCTAGCAGAAACAGCGGAATATTTCATTTCATCAAGCTAATGGGCAAATATTTGAGCTTTACGTCCTTAATAAAAAAGAAACTGCACATGATACATAGATATACACACTCTTAATGTAACTACATAAAGTTCAAAATGGCATATCACTATTTAATCCTAAATAAGATCCCTTTGTGTGAGTCACCGTAGCATAGGGTGCATACCCTACCCTACTTTTAAGGGTTGACTTTGACTCACTAATCGATATTTTTGCCCCAAATATTGTAATGAAATACATTATTATATGGGTCGGGGACAAAAACTAGCTCGGTGTTATAACATTTTGGATATTATCCAGGGCGACCCTGACCTCTGTTGTCTCAATGTTGGCAAACTTTCGCAGAATAAGATAGCTTTCTATATCGAAGACTAGGAAATCAGTTTTTGTGGTAATGTTCCAGATATCCGGAGCAAAGTCTTTTTTATGGGCAGTTTGTAGTGATATATTTTTGCTACAGATATTTTTGCTCCAAATTTGTAGTTCTTTCCAAAAATATTTGTTTGTTATGTGTTGCCACTGCGGTCCACCGTGACCGCTGTAGATTCCGCCTTTGAACTTCGAACGAGGATAAAAATAATAAAACCGTCATCAGTGAAATCTCTATATTATAGGTACATACAGTAGCACTATGGTTCGTCTAGAACAAGCTAGCTAGACAAAATTATTTTATTTGATTTTTATGTCTAGATGCGGTTAATAAGCAAAGATATAAGGTTTTTGGTACTTTTTTCAAGGCAGTTTGTCATTTGAGCTGGTATCATGAAAAAAAAAACATTTATCGGGCATATGTGTATAATATATTTTTTGAACATTTTATAAAGTGATTTATCCCTCGACGTCGCTATAAAATCTAATAACAGATGCATAAAATATCTAAGAACTAAATCTATTACTCATTATCATCACTATCATCAGATAAATCATCCATTGAATAGTCATGATCGTGAGGGGCAGAACTATGAAAAGTAGAAATCATATTAACATTTTGTTCCTTACAGCTAGGTGGGACAATTAAATCTAATACTTCAGTTGGAAGCGTACCTATTTTCTTCCGAGGAACTTCTCGTAAACCGTTTATTACAGGGTCAGATGTTATCAATAACATATTAAGTAAATCTCTATTCGTAGCCTCCCGTGATCGCTTTCGTGTGTTGTGCTCACGAAATCTTCTGCAGTCCTTATTCCGAGCATCCTGTGCTTCCTCGGAAAGCTGGCCTATAGGTAGAAGGGACGATCTAATTACTTCGCCACTGTGCAAAAGTATTTTGTGGACAGTAGCGGGCATGTAATACCATGAATAGAGATTTACATAAAGTTGTCTAGTTTCTTGAGCTAAGTTAACGAATTTTTCAATATTTATATCATATCCCGATGATAAAGTGCGAAGTAGTATGCCAAATTTTTGTATTAGTGAAACATCTAACCCTGTAATATCGGCACTAGCCTCGGGATTTCCAAAAAATCTTCGCGCGGTGTTCCCGTCATTAGTGTTACCGAACCCTGGTTTTGGTTTGTCTACAATCAAGCCCATTTCGCTTTTAAATCGTTTTTTAATGTCATCTGAACGTTGTTTCACACTAGCTTTGTCTTCGGCTGTTCTTAACTGCCATTTTTTTATATTTAGTCGATAGCTAATGTGAAGCAAGCATTCAAAGCACCTTATCCAAGCGTGCAACGTAGACAAACCAAAACCAAGATTATCTTTGTCCGCAGCAAACTCTTTTGACAGATCATTCATCATTGTTGGAGTTGCCCCACAAATAAAACATTTTTGTGAGGAAGAAGTTTCGGTCAGAGCATTGCAAACTTTTCCGTCAATCATTGTTAAAAGCATAACATGTGTGACAGATACTTCGGTCTCCATCACCTTGCAGGTTGTCGGCAATAAAGCGTTTATCTCTTCTAAAACCTTATTGGTTTCCGAAATCGTAAAATCTTTCGTTTCCTTAGAAAAGATAAACTTTATTGGCCGACAATACATTGTAGAACAGGGCCGAGGATTCTGCCACACAATATTACCACTTTCATCTTTCAATTGAAGAGGAACGAAAGAAAATACAAATAAAAACTCGTCACTATCGTCACAATTAGTGAATTTTTGTTTGTACATACTATGACCGGAACTTCCATCACAACCCCATTTACTGATTAATGTGAATGACGTGCAAGGTAACAGACTATGAACAACTTCTTGTTGTGCTGAAACTAAACGTTCGGCAGTCTTATCAAGAATTGCCTGAACTTTGATTTCAGCATGCGTTTCATTGACTGTAATTTGTTCACCTGACGGGTAGCAGGCTATTTTAGCCTTTCTAACACTGTACATTGACGGAAACACCTTATGTCCAGCTTTAATACTCCACTTCCGAGTCTGCTTATAGCTATGGCTACTTGATTTACTATCAACGTAGTACGCTAAAGCTTCCTCACTTGTTAAACTCCTGGGGGCACTTTCTTCACTCGTGGTCTTGGTTATTGAAGGATCACTAGTCACATCTTTAATTTGACGTGCTACACTTCTCTGACCCGAGATTCGAGCTGACACTTCAGCGGCGTAAATTAATTCACTAGCACTTCTGGACTGTAATAGATCGTCTACACGTCGTCTCTTCGTTTTGAGACTAGAATGTTCAAATCTTTAGTAGGTCTTCCGGGTCCCGGTTCTCCAGATGTAGTTGGCAGAGATAAATAAACGGACACATCGAAAGATATGTCAAGACCCTCCAGCCACGTCGAATACTTTTGTAGGAATCGCTCTCGATTTCTTCCACAGCTGCTCCACTTTTCAGCAAATTTCGTTGAATATCTTGAGATTAGTACTTTAATATCTCGCAGAGACTGCTCCGTAACACCATCAAAATTATATCTCAAAGATATAAACCGAAAGAGCTCCTCATTCCGCGTTTCCTTCGGGTGTTTCAGCCATTCTTCGAAAAAATCCATTCTTGAGACGGTAAAAACTGTTGAAAGAAAAAAATAAATAAAAATTAGTTGTGCAAATATATCGCAATGAATTTTTTTACGTATAACTACTAGACACTTATGAGAATCGTATATGATAGGTTCTACGGTGGGGACAAGTGGGGACATGTTATTATTTGACCGATGAATTTGAAAAAATGAGTAAAAAAGTGGGTGAAAATTCAAACATTTCATTTTATAAGACTAAAGAATGAAGTTCCCATGTTGAAAATGAAATAAAATATAACTACTTACCCTTACGTATACAATCCATCACAAAAACACTTTCACAAATTTCTTTTAGTGACATAAACAATGCTATCAAATATGATGTAAAAATGCAAATGAATGCCCTTTAAATAGTCAACATCTTATAAACATACCTTAATGACGCTCTTAATGAGGGTAGTATTGATAATTAATAGGTGTAATCCTCAATGTATAGGGGTAATGAGTTCGTAATAGTAATTAACTTCCAGGAATTTAAGAGTTGTTTTTGTCTAGCTAGCTTGTTCTAGACGAACCATAGTGAGTAGGTATAAAATCTTTGTAGACCACCGCAAAATACAATCATAAAGAATCTGTAACGTAAAAATCAAAAGCTCATTTTACACTGAACGAAATCTGCTAGAAATCCAATGGCATTTTCTCAAACAGATGACGACCTTTATCAACCAAACTGAAATAAAAATGAATTGTATATTTCTAAACGCGGGTAATTTCTCAAACACGCCACAAATTAATTCGGCGGTATCGATTTCCACCAAAATAAAACATTGAAAACGAAAAAGCAATGCTTAATGAGAGTGACCCATTTTTAATTCGTTGTACAAATAAAATCTTATTCGTTCATTTGGAAATGTTCCTTTGAAATATTTGTTCAGTCGACTGTAACCCGTCGCGAGGTTCGCTGTTCCGTGATGGAAATGAACTCCGACAGTCAAGCTTGGTAAAGTGTGCTACAGAGAAGGAACACGTAAATAATGATAGTGAGTTTCTTAAGTAACTTCTACACTTAGGTATTCTCATCTGTCACGTATATCCGTAGGTGTGTGGTAAGATAAATTTGTTTAATAAAACTGAGCGAAATCTATGTGAATTATAAAACAAATATGTATAGACATGTACCTGACTCTACAGAAAAATGGTTTAATTTTCTTAATACTCAAGTGCTACTTTTGGCGAGAAATTTTAGGCTCAGGCGCAAAATAAAGTAAAATTTCTATTTTCAAAACAAAATGACGTCTTGGTGACGCCCATGGGTCCGACTGTAATTCCAGTAACTACATAGGCCACATTCTTCACACTAGTTTAATTAACTGAAGTTGACGGAGCCCTGCTTCGCAGGGCTCTAATTTTCGGATTGAGGGTCAAAAGAGAACCTAACATAACGTATTTATTTAGTACGTCGCACCTAACCACACAGCTCGGAAATAATGAATGAGATACACTTAATTTTACTCTAAGTCCCTGGCGCGACATTTTGCGAAAGAGACATTCTGCGAAAGAGACATTCTGCGAAAGAGACATTTTGCGCCTGAGTCAAATTTTATGCACACCATGCTCTTTTCATATAACTACAATCACTATCAAATCAACTAACAATCTAAAACCTAATTTATGACGCGATCTTTTCTGCCAAAATCGTAGATACATCCCAACATTAGATTCCACTTCTATCCAAGCTTCGAGTAAAAGGATAAAAACTGTATAGACAGACTCCCATAGACAAGTATTGCATGCAACTAGTCCTACCCATTCTGTCGCTCCGTTGCGTCACTGTCCATGCATAATGTCCATCCATTCGGACTAATACCACAGAGTGTATGTTCATTTTACTACACAAAGTACTGTGAATATTGATTGGGAAGGGTATCGGTGCATAAATGTAGCTTTCAATTATGCTGCGCTCACAATTTCGAACATCTGAACAATGATTTTTGTCAAATTCTCTTCAGGAATTAATCATAGCAGTAAAATAAAGTCTATCTGAAATCTCTTTTCACTAAGATTTCGTGTACATGAAACCGTACAACTTATCTACAATCTAAAATATGAACGATATTGTAGAGAGGCTGAAGTCAGTACTAGGTAAATCCTATACATGTTCTCTATGTCACTTGTCACGGAAAAAAGGACAATTGACAGAAAATACTTAATAAATCTGCATAATGAACACTATTATAGTAAGTAATTTGACGAAATAATTACCTTAAAATTGGTACCTATTACGAAAATGAGTTGACCTACATTGCTGAAAGGTTTTCATATTCTTATTATCTCAACTTTGCTTGATCATAAGTGCCACGATACGAAGTCGTTTGCCTCGGGATATCACCTTTTTATCCTTTTCCACTTTTTTACAGATTCAAATTAGATTAGTTTGTAACTTTGTACCTACCAACGAGATGCCTTGTGAGATAAAAATGCAGAGCAGATATACGCCGCTAGAGGCGCCACTAGCGCTATAAGTTTAAAGTCACAAGTTTTAACGACACTTTTTTATTACTCTATGGTCCGTACATATCTCTGTTTATTTCCTCAGTCTTTATTATCACTATTTTTAAATAGTTCTTGTTTATTCTTGTTTCGGTGTCGCGGGGGACAACGCAAGCTCTTAAACATAAAAGAACACACGTAGGTAAATTTTTTTAGTGGTTAATATAGTACTTATTGTGTAAAAATGTTGCTCACGCCCAGGATGTGGCCGCTGTGAAAACTAAGTAAATACATACTTTTTTCAGCTATGCTTGGGTTTACTTTCAGCGAGCACTCTTGCCACTATAATATTTAAAAGATATAAGGTATCCAAAATTACCTATTTCTGTTACCTGGCGTTTTAAGACTAGAAATATCAAAATTCGACTATTCGTAGCCGCCCGATACATAATTGCGAAACAGAGATTCCTGCAGAGGATTAAAGGAAATTATTTACACAATGAAGCATGTCAGGATCGTTTCAAATGGTGTTCCGTAGCTCTACCTACCCCACCGGGAACCAGGCGTGAGTCTAGGTATGTATGTACACATTTATATTATTAATATCGTTCGATTAGATACCGTTGCTTCTTTACAGTTGTTTCCCCACGTAATCATTCATTGACATCAAATGTATTGACTTAGGTAGTAACCGTAGCAATACACCTTGAACAATAAAACAATGGAATATTTTTTCTCGCACATCTAAAAAAGCAATGCTTTCACGTCACCGATACGATTAATACACGAGCATTACCATAACGGAGTACCGCATGCTATTTGTTATTCAAAGCAAGGTATTTACTGCCAACTGCCATTGGAACTTACCTACGGCATTCCATTTCATTCCATGGTCTAGCAGTGCATCGAAAGAAAAACCATCTGATTGCCGACGTGCACTAGATTATCAACCCTGGAAAGTTTCCAACGAGATATTGATACTTTACCGGCTAAAACATTTTATATGGATTTTCTTTAATCTAGCATCATGTTTGCTTGTTGAGCAGTTTTGTATTGCACGAAGTTAGGACGTCGATAAGGTCGTCTTGTAGGTGGATGTCGGTTTATTCAGTTTTTATCACTTCTCTAGAGATTTTGTTATGAAATAAAATAGACTATGATCTTAATATATAAAATCCTTGCGTTACTGACTGACTGAATGACACGCTACAGCCGAAACTATTGGGCGCAGGAAGCTGAAATTTGGCATGTATGTTCCTTGGGGACCGTAGGGGTGCACTAAGAAAGGATTTCCCGAAATTCCCACGGGATCGGCCAAAACAGATAAATTTAAAAATATTGCAGGCGTAGCTGCTGGCGTCCTCTAGTTTTGAATAAGACATGTATTTCGGCATGAAATCATCGGTGAAATCATCTAAAGTCGTTACCATAAAGAATCAGCTCAATATTTGAGTTTTTCTTTCTGGCGAAATTTCTCGGCTAATGGTTTCAGAACGAAGTTGGATGTTCAGAAAGCTATGAATCTAGATTATGTACAAGAACGACGATTTCATTGTCTGGCCAACATCCGTAAAATCAGCAATCCCAACTTACGACAAAGATACTTCACCGAACAAGATCGCAAAACGACAAATGCCGCTTCCCAATTCCGTCTTTGGCACGAAATGCTATCGGTCCATGTTTTCAAGAAGTACATAGCCTTGAAGTCTTGTCTTAGATATCTGGATCACTTCCAAGATTCGTCATGATATTCCATATAACCTAAGTCGTACCTAGTATTTATATTTGTAGTTGTTGTCGCGACGTCATGCAATAAAACCCTAGCGCTTCTTTTTCCTACCATTCTTATATCCTAGTTTTAATCTCATTTGATTTATGCTTGCGTTAGAACGTTTATTGGTTGCATTTTATGGCGGCCATGACAGTTTTGTCGTTCTTAAAATTAAATATCTTTTTGCCTTTATTGTGTCTGTGTTCGGACGTTGCGTAGTGATCCCAAATACGGAAGCCATAAAGACTATAAGATTGTTCATCGGCGAGCACGTAAAAGCGATCAAGAATAGTTGGAAGGCTTTAGCTTAACTGCGGTCTTCTTCAACTGCTTTTCAAATATTATGTGCTGGCTTACAGTCTGTCAGTATATAAAGATAAGATATTTTCACGTTATTCTTAAGGTTATATCAATAGGTGCAAAAATTCTAAACTGAAGGTACCAACAAGACCCTTTTCCTTTACTTTCGCTGTCCATCCGACCGTCTGTCTATCCCATGAACCATAATTGCGCATAAAGGTTGTTGAAATACTTACAGATTGCGTATTTCCATTTCTCCTAGAAGAAAATATGCACATGAAAATACGTTGATTTATGTTGTACTATGATAAGACACTTTTCATGTGTGATTCTACATCGCACTTGACCGGGTTTTATCGTATCCCGTTTACTTATTTTTTTGCAACTCTTTTATCATGCTTGTTGGCTTAGATGACTGAGATATTATATGCGTTGACGTGGCCTTTATCCTGACCTCCGATCTTTGTTAGAATATATTTGCATAGCTCACACGTTACGATCGTTCAATCTCATTTCTTTAGAATTATTTTCCTGTATTTTCTTGCTATGACAGCCTGACATAGGGTCGCCTTGAATTTTGGTATATAATAATATTAATATTCTACCACATTCACACTACATCATCTAGTCCCAAACTAAGCAGAGCTTGTACTATGGGTACTAGATAATGGATAAACATGCATATATACTTTTTTGTTAATACATACATATTATACATAGAAACACCCAGACCAAGACAAACATCCCATGTACATTTACACAAATGTTTGACTTGAGCGGGAATCGAACCCACGACCTTCGATATGCGCCGGAATGCTTCGTATTTTAAGGCTCTGCTAGGTTTTTCTTATTTGGACGTGGCTTTTTAACGAACTGAAATAAAAGGATAATTAAAATGAAATAAGTAACAATTTGTTTTACTCTTTCCGACACACACGTTTGGTGCTCTGTGAGTATTAATCATTATCCCAAATATCACTTTGTCAGTCGCAATCTGTAATTCACATAACAAGCTGCAATTGTCATCATTGCAACTTTAAATCGGTAATTTAACTGCGAAATCCGACGTCGGGTATCGAGTTTGAACCATGAACATAGAGAAAATTATGGACTGCGCAAGAACTATGCGAAATCGACCACTTTGTAAAAAAATGACAAAGCGAGTAATTGGGCATACTGTTTCTTTTTGTCCTATAGCTTCAGCCTTCAGCCTCAGAATGCCGAAAAGAGAGAGCAGTACCAATTTATCAGGGTATCACTTTCACACAGTTTTGGGTCATAATTATTTTCCAAATTTCAAGAAAATGCTTAAACCAGCTCTGAAGTAATAGTGAGATTTTCTAGAAATGCACTCTGAAAAGGATGCCATTGCAATAGGAACAATCTCAACCACTGCATGTTTCCATATTTATTCACCCATTATTCTCAAGAGGAACACACCGTTAACAACTTAACATACGTAATTAGGTATTTACACAAAGGAGGAGCGTCTTTGCGAACAAGCTTTCGCCGTGTAATTTACGACGTCATTAACGATGATAAAATAATAACGCTTTGTTTATGGTAATAAGCTGACGGTATCGGGTAGCATGTGTTTGTGTACCTACGCGTAAGTCAGACAAGGTTCTAGGCGTTTGTCAACGCATGATTAGAGATATGTCACGCTAGATATTCGTGTTACGAAATGGAATTGAGGTTAGTTAAATGAAGTTTACTAGCTTTCATCCACGGTTTCGCGGATGAAAGGTTTCATGAAGAATAAAGGCCAAAGTATCTCGCTGATGAATGCATAGTGCTACCGTAAGGCAACTTATCGCTATAAGTACATCATAATATGAATTATATGGTGGATGAAGATAGACAGCTCTATACTGTGCTCTACTATGATTGATATAAAAGGTTACTCTCGGAACTCAATTTTAAAATATCAATATTTTCTGGACACGTTAAATGATATACGTTAATAGTACCTAAAATGATTCATATAAAATTTAACAGGGTTATAATTATTGAGCTTTTGAAAAAGCGCCTGTTCAGGGCTTTCATGAGATGAATAGCAGACAATATAGAATTAGCCTTTCGTAACTCGCCTAAGGCTTTTCTCATAAAGCTCTAAGCGGTAATCCATCGCGCTATCCAAGCACTGATTGGCAGCTTTCGACCATACTGGAAAACGATCTAAAAAGTTTTAGACGTCAAAGCTTTGATTAGACCCGATATAGTACATAGTACCTCTCTTTTACGATATTTTATTATTAAGGGTCGTATGGCATCTATAAAAACATGTCCCTACTGACAAATCATTGCAGAGCCTAAACTAGGTACTGAAGATAGAATTCTTCAAGGCATCAACTGAGAAAATAAAAATGTCATCCTTAAACTGGTAAAAAAAAATTGAAAATTTGTTAAGAAAGCCACTGATATTAAAGCTATCGCAGCAAAGTGGGCAACGGTTAGTAGTCTTTATTATTAATATTTGATGTCCTCACTGTGATATCCAATTCAGTCCTCATCGATAACGTTTGAACTCAATTGTCTGGGGTTAACCTTACAAAACCAATTTCACTAATTGTTCGAATGTCAGCCAATCAGGATGATTGCTACCAATTACTTGATATAGTAATTTCTTTAATTTGTTCTAAGAAGCGTTGTCTTATACCAATTTTTGCTTTTTAATCGATGTTTTCCGACCTAAATGTACCTAGGTAAAAATATTTCTCGAATGAAGATAAAAAAGGAAGGTTTGCTAGTAACGTTGCATAGCTTTCTTTATTTTTGATCACCCTGAAAGCTCAAATTTATGCATCAAAAGCAAATAGTCTATACCTAATGGTAGCGCAACATTGAACTGACGAAATGTTGGTGTATGAATGGTAAGATACCCTGTGGAGAATATAGTCCGCTTTAAAGCCAAGAATTATTATACAGTTTGACAGGCACATTTTATATTAGTTAGTAGGTACCAACTACCGAGTTAAGTGGCAAAGTGTACTCTAGTAGAGCCATAAGTACATGATTTTTCATGAAGGAGCTTAATGTTTCATAAAGGCTTTTTTTAAATAAGTTTAAGTGCGTCGCTGCCAAATTATTCATTATTTAAAAATTTGACAATACGGCGCCGACTTAAATGAGTCATTCGCATTCGTTCATAAACCATAAATAAATTCTGATCGCATGCAAATGGTTTAAACATAAAATATTCCATTTATTAATCCGATTTACATGCGTTGATATGAATCAATTAATATTTTACATAGCATTCGCCCGATACACTATTTCGACGCGTTACATGGAATAATATTTGATATTAGAAATTCATGGAGCGCGGATTACAATCCCCGTTCGGAAACTATTGGTATGCGAGTTGAGCGCTCCGACTAAGTTTGGAACTCTTTGACGAGGTAATACACTTGATTCACTCGGTGATATTTATGTATGGAGTAAAAATAGACGGGCTTACAGGCGACATATTCGACACTCTGAGGATCATGTAAACAATAGGGTGTTTGGAACACGCGAGCTTTCACAGTTGTGGACTGAAAAACTTGCTTGTTGTTGTATTTTTTTAATATCCGGCCGTAGATCTTTGTCTTAAAACTGTTCACATAGAACCCTTTAAAAATTTTGAAGCTTGGAAAATATTCAAGCGCTTTAGATATTTTTTATTCATGTTTTAACAATTAATCGACTAATATTTTTAATGTCAATTTCTTCCATAATAGAGATGCTACATAAGCGTCACTTGCCATCATCGACAACGATACTTCTACGGTTAAGAATTTAATAACTTTGCATACATTAAAACATTAAACCGGATACACAATACACCCACCAATTAGTATACAAATAACAACAAACATTTGAATATTAAAAAGCACTATGTAAATATCGATTCTCATAAAGTAAACGCAGCACGTCCTGTAGGATATCCTCGGTTCCTCGCGGCGGTTAGTTCGCTTCCGCGCCGCTCCGAGCGTACACGTCGCGCTCGCATTCCAATTAAGTAAACCGTAAATGAGCATTCCTTTGGGAATTACTCCGTACAGTGTGAACCCGCTGAATGATAACTTCTATTGTGTGTATGTGTGAGTGAGCGTGATTTTTTTTTAAACCATAGTGTAGTTCATGAAGATGAAATATTTTATTGGAATGCTGTTTGACGTTACATTAATCATGGCTCTAGGTGGGTACTTCAAAGGATAACTTAATTTTAGCTTTACGTTTTATATGTGAAATAAAATTTAAAATTTTAATTGTACCTAAGGATTAAATTTTTTCTAGCTGCCTTAGAAAAGGTTTATTATTGTTGTTTGTAGTATTACCTACTATGCATATTTGTCTCTGAATAACATATGTGGGTAGTCAAGGACACAATGTGTCGTTTTATAGTAAAAATATTCGTAGTCCTAAGCTCCTGTAGGAATCTAAAGTACCTAGATTAATTTGTAACTACCTCATACATAACTTTATTATAGGTCTCTCTCAACACACTCTAAAAATATTCCTTGTCTCGGTCAGGACATTAAGTTGAAAATAACTGACTGGCACAGGTGGACTTAGGCAAACTGACATTTAACCATTTTTACAAGCGCGTCGAACTGGAAGTTATCGCTCAACTATAGCGCCATACCTGCCAACACTGTTAAATGGTTGTACTTCGAAGGTGTACTTACTACATTCTCTTAGACCTCGTATGCTAATATGCACCCACGCCTCTGCCCACCCCTTAACGGTGCTGATGCAATTATCTCCTTACTAACTGGAAGCTGTATCGACTATCGACAGCTTTATCACAAGGAAATCCCACTCTATTTATATAGCTGACCGGAATAGGCTGAATATCTAATTATCCTTACGTCAACTATCGCTGTTAGGGTGTAGATACCTTGTCTTTACATTTTTTTGTGTTGTGTTCCAAATTTGAAATTATGCATATTGCATTGTGATTCTTGAAGGCCAGTAAGGCATAATAGGCATAACTGGTCGAAACTATTAATATTGGTCGGTTACCAAACATATTCATTCGATCATGTTGAATAAATTATTAAGCCTAAGTACACAAGTAAAAGGAAAAAATAATGTAGTATCACAGCTAGCATAGGTACTTGCGTATAACAAAGTCACGTACAAATCGGAACATTTTTAGAATCACATTCCGTTATCAAAGGAAGGAGAATTTTACAGAGCTGCAAAGAATGTTTCAATAAGACATTCTATTGGGAGACATTCTATAGAGAAAATGACTGCATTAAATTTATATTTGTTTTGATTCAACTTAATAGTTCCTAGAATAATAAGGTACCTACATTTTAAATAGAGTGACGATTTTTATGTTAAATTATGTGGTCGATAACACAGCGGCTGAAAAGAAGCCACATAAAAAGTGATAGAGCTTCAATTTTGAATAATAAATCGAACAAGGAGTATCGATGACAACGGGATACCCATGACAACAGGCAACCCACTTGCTTATAACGCGTGCGTAACTGTCATCTGGAGTAGGCAAAGAGGTTGGACGTTTAGTAGGTTATATTTCTTTGGGAGTAGGTATGTAGATGACAGCTACACATTCATTTCGAGTTCCGAGTGCCGTTAATTTAATATTTTGTGGTAGTTAATCTATATTAGTTAGTACTTGCCTAAACTGTTAACAAAGGGAAATGGGTATGAGAAAGATAGGTACTACGCGTATTTAATTTAGAATAACAATAATTCAAATCTTTTTAAACCTGAATTCAGAAGCTAATGAAACTAATGAGATGTTATTCTCGTTTTTCTTCTTTCCAGCCATCTTTTTATGCGAGCTTTTTTGTTCGATTATTACTACAAGTCCCTTTTAAGACTGATTTAAGTTGTGAAAAACCTAAGATCTTAATGTAACAATAAAAAAGACTGTAAAATATTCAAAAGAACTAACAAGACGTGAGCGTCTTTAGCGAGCTAAAGGTAACCCATCCCCGTACACTCTACACATAATATTAGCTATACCTACCTAATTGTAAGACCTCCTTAGTGTTCAAGTTTCTAATGCAAAATCCTTGTCATAGGGTAAGATTTACGACGGTTTCATAGCAAACAATTTATTATAGGTAAGTCTGCAGTGCAGTGTCGCAATGGGACGCCACCCACGCCCGTATGTGTGGCTAATTACTACTCCAGATGCATACACTGCAGTATTCTACTTGCAAATACTTGCCACGCAAAATTTTCAAGTTTACGATGTGAATTTTCATACGAAGAAGTTTGGTAATGTTGCTCGTTAAATAGTTGCAACGTCTGCTATTTGTGTTATATATTTTGACAGTCCGTCGTGATAATTTGCAACTACTAAAACTAAGTTCAGATTTCGTACATTTAAGATAGATTTTGTATTATTATTGTTGAGGCATCCAATTATGCATTGATTTTTAATACTGCAATATTATTATTATCTATTCTACTACCCAAAAGAGGTAATTGAATGTTCTTGACGATCACGACGAATGTATAAATTGACAGTATTGATCATTAGGTAACTACATATTTGGGATTCAATATGCGTATTTACCGTTACATTACGTAGTATACTTACATTTGAAACTACAGTTCAGTGGTACTCGTGTTTGACCTTTCGTTTAATTCAGAACTTAAGAGAACCAACTGAGAAGTTTCAGTTTGATACTTCTTGACATCGATCATTCTTTTGGACTCTACTAACAGCGAATACTGTTATAAATACAGCAATCAAACAAGATTCTTAGGCCAAGTCTCATCACCTCTGGATAGGCATTTGAAATCTTTTATTTATATTCAAAATTAGAACTAAATTAGCATAGTAATGACTGCCACATTATGTCAATGTCAACCAAAACTCATTCAGTCTTATTAATAAACTAGGATTAGCGTCAGAACAACTTTACTCCAAGACTTAAGCCAAGATTAGGCAATTATGGTATTAATAAACTAGGAGTAAGGACAGAGTTAACTATTCATAATTTACTCCGGGAATAAAAGTTACTCCGCGGAGACCCATGGTTTAACGCTGAAGTAAGCAAGGAGTAAGCATCTATTTGTCACGGGGTACGGTAGACTAGATCGAAACTTTACTTGAATACTAAAACATAAAAAATAAAGATTTCGAGTCGACAACATATATCCGCAAAATTCGGATTGTCGAGTATTTTGTTAATTTCTAATGCTTCTGACAGAATTAGCAATTATAATAATAAAAAAAGACAGAAAAGTCACTGTCACCGAATAACAGTCATGTTGAGTACCTACTAGGTATGTAGTTTGTATACCATGTGTACCACTTCTTGCAGTTATATTTCTTATCGGTAGAAACAGTTTGTTTAAACGACAATGATTATTAAAGTATCCGTCTATTATGAGAGAATTGTGTTACTTCTAATTTACGCGAGCGAAATCGCGGGCAAAAGCTCGTAGATTTATATTGTATTTCCAACTTTCTTTGAGGTTTATATACATAACACAAATATATTTTCACATTTGTTTGGTGTTCGTTAGAGTACTTACATCTGATTTTGTAATGGTTAAGGTTTCGAAATACGTCGCCGTTTTTAGGCGTTGTGAGTGATTAGAGGGGGAGGAGGGGAGGTCTTGAAACCCTCCTTCACCATTTTCACTTGCCGGAAATACTTGTTTTCCTCTGAAAAAAAATATCTCCAAACATCGGTGTGTATGGCACTGCCAACTTCCACATTCTTCACACTAATAATTTCACTAATTTCACCAGTTTAATAAACTAAGGTTGACGGAGCCCTGCTTCGCAGGGCTCCTATTTTAGGCTAGAAGTTTTTTCTGCACAAATTTACCTCTTGGAAGTAATAACGCATGCGCTATGATAATTGAGTGCGCTGTGTGTATATCTGTCAGTACTGACACATCTGAATACAATATAATGTCATATTGTGCACGGTGATTACATTATTCACATATATAAACTAATATTATTTAAGTACTACGCTTAAACGGCTGAAACAATTTTCTCTACTAATATTATAAACGCGAAAGTGTTTATAGATATATTATATTGGACATGTATTGGAACATGGCTTTGACATTTGACTGTATGCAAGGCGATGTTATTATATAGATATAATACTAGGTATATAGTGTCATGAATACCTACTGACCGAGCTACTTTGTACCTTATAGAGTTTCTGAAGTCTTTAGAATAATCAGGAGTGTCTTCCCACAACTTGAGACTGAAAGAAAGAAAGATTTGTGTTAGCCCGAATTTAACGCGCGCGAAACCGCGGGCAAAAGCTAGTTGTCAAATAAAAGTGTTTAATAAAAAGTTTTTATTCGACCAGGTCATTTTGTTCATTCTTTTTACTTTTAATATCAGTGGGTTGCCATAACGTATACCTTAATCTCAGTGTATGATTAGTATTGTTACTCCGAACTTACTTCGTATTTATTAATACCGTTATTAACACGTAGCTATTCCATAACTAATCTAGAATAAACTACTCCCGGTGTTACTTTGGAGTTGGAGTAAGAGAAGAATAAGCATTTTTTATTAATAAGACCGATTAGGTCGGCCCGATCATAAAGAATTAAAGATCATTTAAAAAAATATAGCTATATTCAAAATTCACAGATATGCTGCGAATTCCGGTAGAATCACGAATTCAAATGTCATTCTGAAAGTAGGTATGACTTTAGAATAGGTAGGTAGAGCTTTCGCTGAACTAAGTTTGAAAGTGGAATCTGCTGAAAATCTACTGTTCTAATTCCGAACTGCTCTGCTCAACTCAACTTATTCGAATATGCATATTGGGTTCATTGAACCTAAGGTCATATGAGTATGACCAAATTGACTAATATTTCTCTAAAAAGCTATTTGCTTAGTTTCTCTGTACAGTAAGTATTGAAAAAAAAAAAAACAATTCAACGTCGTCACCGGATGAGGACATGTTTCATCATAGACCGTGTAATCAGATGTAGGTTTTACTGCACTGTTGTAATTTTCCTCATCATAAATGGTGTTCGATATTAAATTATTTATTTATTTATTTATTTGGATCACCAACAAGAAATAACACATACATTTTATTAACATTGAACAATCACAAAACCTGGTGCATTCTCAATTACAGGTGACCACATCATGCATATTATTATTATAATGTCATAAAATAGTTATAGTTAAAACGTACATTATATAAAATTGAAATAACGAAATTAAAATATTACAATACAATAAAATAAAATAGGTATATCAATTGGAAATACATTTGAAAATAATTAAAGATATATTTATAATTTAACACGACACCTTAAAAATACAGTATTCTTCTTCTTCCTTAAAAATACAGTCATATAATAATATTTAATTCCATTAAATTGAGTATTTAAAATAAATAAATTATTGATGATAAGCATACATTATTGAATAGATTTATCCATAATTAGGGGAGGAGGAAAGTCCGATGTGCTATTTCAAGAATATAACCTCACTCAACGAATGTTGTTTTCTAATTTGTTTCCTTTTTTATTATTTTGTATGTAAGAGTTTCAACTTCAATATTTTAGATAGGTATACTAATTCCAAACATTGTTCCGAGAAAGATTGTTCGAATCAAGTGATTGAAGAGGGGCGGAAACAATTGCACGGTTCACAAATCTTAATATTATGAAATCACTGTTGTGCTCCACACGGCACACTGAGGTCCGCTTACAAATACGAAGTGTCTGCCGTATGTCTCGCATACTCTGTGCTATTGAATTTGAAATGAGAACAGAAAATAAAAAAGAAATAAATTGAATAGGCAAGCCTATAACAAGCCTCTGTGGTGATCCCTCTATGGCTCACACTTAAACGTTTGTTTTTTTATTCGTCTAACGATTCTTTATCCATTGTAACTCGATGTATTATGGCTTGGTTATGGTGAAATGAATTAAGTAATACTTGAAACATCTGCTGTATATGAGGAATTTAACCCTCGGCATGCCTGGTAGTTAAAAGTTACAAGCTATGCCTGGTGGGTCCCTTGGACCCAGATTTTCAGTTGGATATTTTTCATTATTTTATATATTTTTTTTATTTGTTAGGCATCCTAAGGCCTTGTCATAGGATAAACAATATATAATAATGGAATAAAAACCATATCAACCAAATTATCTTTATTGAAGGTTCATTTAAACAATACTATAATTTTCATCAAAAATAGACTTAAAATCTTTGATAACATGGTATTTGTTAATTATATGAGATCACAAATTAGACTTTATGGCACGTAGGGCACTGACATATTCTTATAAATAATAATAAAATAATCAGTCTTCTTCACGGCAATCAACATTTTCTTGGGATTTAGTTTCGAAGCATTTTGCACACAGAAAAATTTAACGATAGTTTACACGTGTCCTTTTACGTCAAACGCTTGCTGCGGACCGGGGAAGAGGGCGGAGGATACGGACGAGTTCATAATAGCCAGCTAATGAGAGCGGTAGCGCGCAAAATTAAAATTTAAGTGTACAACAATAATTTATATGCCGCTGTGGGTCTGACGGACCCTACCAGGCATGCCGAGGGAAGCAAACTTCGGTGCTCAAACTGAATTTCGATATACTGTTCAAAACGCTTTTTGCTACGAATATTAACATAACTTAACCGGGCATACAATATGGACCTTTTATAATAATCAAAATGTAATATTTTATACCTACTTAATAATAAAAAATCCTCTGCCACGTGAGATCATAAAAAAATAAATCATAAAATTCACATGCATATTTTGGTGAGCGCATCATTTCCCTTACACTTTCCCAAAAACGCGGTAGGTAAGTAAGTATAAATAACTGAAACTCGGATGAGTGTCAGAAAATTTTTCCATTGAATTTTCAACCGAAATTCGAAGACTGTATTCGGTAGAATTCACATTCGGCCCAATAATAATTATCACTCTGAGGAAATTGCGTCAGTATAAACAAAAGGAACATCGCCTAAACACGCCTCAAATCGTCCATACACTCATCTAAAGAAGAAAAACACAGTACCAAATCTGAGAATCCAACACTAACGTATAAAACGGTACTAAACGAGCCACCCACTTAGTTCCTAGTGAGTGGTTCTAAAAATCTACCAAATTCTATGAACTCCGGATGTCTCGTATCCGAGTCACGGACTTACGTCGTACCGATCATGATACGTCTCAGTAACGACTTTTGATCTATTCCCGGCAGCAAATGGAACGCGTCGAGAGCAATTGATTGCGATGCCGTTAAACTAACAAACTTGTGATTATCGTCGTCGGCTGCCACTTGAAAAGAGTTGGAGCAGCTCAGATATATTGCAATGTTAATGCGTTGTTGTGCCGTCATAGGAATTTGTTGGTAATGTTGTTACTGATAACCGAAACGAGATGTGCTTGGCATAAATATCTTCTCATAAATAAATATGAATGTTTGTGCTGATGTCGTCATCGTCCTATCGATAATCCAGTTTTGATCCAAGACCCTCACCTTTAAACCCAAGATCCGCTAAACCCGGTGTAGGCCTGTATAAAGAATATAACCATATTCATAATATTCTGTTAATACCTAAGTAGGTAAAAACATTGCCTCACTTCAAATTTCGTTAGGTAGCAGTCAGTAGCTAGTCAGGAAAGGATACCATAATCACTTTCGAAAAGGCAGACATAATTTTGTCATGATTTATGAACAGCCTGTGTGCCAAGTTTCATTCCAATCTCTTCAGCCGCTGTTTTGTTTCTGACTATATCTTCAACAACACAAGATCATTCAACTGAATATATTATTTTTCCTATAGTTCTCATAGTATCCAAGAGTTTTTGATGAGATTAGAAATAATAACAGTATCATTCCTGTAATGTTTATTTACGGATTCACTATTTTCTCCAGAGCCGACATTTTTGGCTCAAATCTATCTTGGAAGTCAAAGCAGTTACTTTATCTGTAACTACGTAGTTACCGTTAAGTGTAGGCCGAGGTTTACTGTGAATTGGCCATCAAATAAGCTGTAACAATTTAGTGCTGAAAGTAGGGTCCCCTTTTGTAGTCAACCTTAGGGGTCGCAAACCGGGATCCCGAATTTCGAAAATACCGGGATACCGGGCCAAATGTTGGTCTTATTAATACCGGTTTTAATTTCTCAAAAACCGGGATATTCGGTATTTTTGGTATTAGAAAAATAAATAAAACACAAATAGAAACAGAACCATCTAAATAGAAATTAACAGATTATTTTACAAGTAACTTTCAGTTGTTTTCTTACTTCAAATGACCAAAGACATCTGGAGCAATCTGGCCAGAAATTGTCTACAACATCAAATTCGATTAAAATATTGTGAAGAAGCACGGTGAAATTGTAAAATTATCTTTAATAAACCAACTTCAAAAACTAAATAATAACGGAGTTAAGGTCTCGGTGACTCTAGATGGACTAGTTCAAGTAATCGACGTTTTATGAATGTCGATGTGCATCGTTCGCCAATTTTGACAATCTCTGCCTTGTAAGAGTTATTGGGAGTATGCCAGCCAGAACTTGCTTGATGGAGAAAAGATTGTTAGCATTCGAATTATCCCTGAGACACGACGTAAGTTGTACCACAACTGACGGTGGTTCTGTAATGGTAGCCTTTGGCCGTGATGCATAGATTCTCCATCAACAGTACCTTGCCATACTAGATGTCTTGTACAAAATAAAGAAAATTGCCAATCTCGGATAATTGAAGTCGATGAGAATAATGACACCTTTGCTTCCGATGATGATTATGAAGATGATAATTATGGTTTTCTTGTAACTGAAGAACGAGAATTGTTGTAGGTAATTGTAATTGTAGAACTAATCAAAACAACGAATTAAATTTCAAAGAATTAATAGAAAAAGTCCAAAAAAAAGTGAAATTTTTAGAAAGTTGTCAACAAAAAAATATGTAAACGAGGAAATGAATAGTGAAATTAATTTGATTTACGAAATATAATCATTTACTGACTATTTCTCTGGAAACGTACTTTATTAAACTAAATGCACCAACTTTATCTTAATCTCAGAAATATCGGTAATACCGGAATACCGGTATTTGTCGGGGGCGAGTACCGAAAATACCGGTTTTGCTTAAATGATTCGGTATTGCGACCCCTAGTCAACCTAGTGTTTTTTCTGTACCGTAAGTTTTTTTTTTTTTTTTTTTTTTTTTTATTGCTGCTAGTGGCAGACGAGCGAACGGCCCATCTGATGGTAAACGGTAACCGCTGCTCATGGACTTCGCTAATGTCAGGGTATACACAGCAAAGCCGCTGCCTACCGTGAAAGTAATGCTCTCTTTAAACCTCGTTTGAAGAAGGACAAGTCATAGTGCTCGGGAAACACCGCAGCAGGTAGTTCATTCCAGAGCCTACACGTACGTGGTAGAAAAGATCGCTGGAAGCGCACCGTACTAGATGAGAACGCTTCCAGGTAGTACGGGTGAACTCTACTGCGTCGGCGAGTGGTACGTTGGTAGAAGGGTGACCCTGGTACCAAATTAAACAATTCTTCGGAGCACTCCCCGTGAAAGAGTCGGTAAAATACGCAGAGAGAACCAAAGTCTCTCCGCTGCTCCAGCGACTCTAGTCTAGCCGTGAGATCGGGATCGTCGACGATTCGAACAGCTCGTCTCTGTAGGGAGTCAAGTGGATCAAGCTGATATTTTGGCGCTCCAGCCCAGAGATGTGAGCAGCAGAGTGAGATGTAAGTTGCTTATAGTGTCTAAATGGGGCAAATTACCGATTCGTATTTGCTTCGTTTTCATTTTTATATCAGGAATGCTTCATGCCATTTGTGTTTTATTTATAACTAGCTTTTGCCCGTGGCGTTTCTGAACGATAATGGATGTATTTACCTAATTTACCTACTGAACCCAATAAATTAAATATTAATCTTCCTCTTGAATAATTCTGTCTATCGATGAAGCACAATAAAAGGCTGTTACATTGCTTGTTTTAAGGTACAGGCGTAGATACCTATAGATGACAGAAAGCTTCTTTGGTTTTTACTTCGCAGAAATTCAATCATATCATGCTAGTAATATACATATTTCAAAACTAAACTAATCCATTGGAAACTTCTCTGTGATAATCCTATTGATTAACAGCTGAATTATTGGGAGACGCGTGATAGTATTTTATTCGGTGGTATTACCAGTTAAACCAACAAACACCTAGTACGGAAGGAGTAGCCGAATTTAATTAAATCTCTAATCCTTGTTTATCCAAAACATGCCATCAATGGAAAGCTAAGCCGCTGTATAAAGTAGGATTGGTTAGAGAATAAGTCTTACAACTTGTTGCGATGCTGGCACACCTATTCTACGTGTTTCGTTTTGGTTTAGGAAGATTTATTTTTTACCTAGCTTCGCTGCTCGTGCTTGGTATCTTTCTAGTCTAGATAATCTTAATATATAAAATCCTTGCGTTACTGACTGACTGACAGACACGCTACAGCCGAAACTATTGGGCGCAGGAAGCTGAAATTTGGCATGTATGTTCCTTGGGGACCGTAGGGGCGCACTAAGAAGGGATTTCCCGAAATTCCCACGGGATCGGCCAAAACGAGTAAATTTAAAAAAAATGCAGGCGTAGCTGCTGGCGTCCTCTAGAATAAAATTCTTGCGTTACTGGCAGACAAAGTACAGCCAAAACTACTGGACTCAAGAACTTTGACATGAATGTTCCTTGGGGACCATAGAGGTGCATGTGCACGGGATCGAGCAGAAACAGTTAAATTAAAAAATATGCGCGAGAGTAGCTGCGGACATCCTCTAGCCTTCGATCAACCTCTAGCTGCTAATAAAACAGTAGGTAAAAATATATTTTAAATAACAGAAATACAGGTATAAAATACTTCGCAAATGAATATGCCAAGGTACAGAAACTACAGAACTTCTCTCATATCGGAACGGAGACATGACTAACTTGCGCAAATTATGGATATTGGATTTAATCGTAGAATTAATGAACATGCCTTCCCTTTAGATCTAATCGATAGCAACGTCTATCACAGTTTACTATCAGCAGTAAGCTACCATATATGTAACCATGTACCATATATGTAAAGATATATACGAAACAAGAATATATTATAATAAAGATGTTCAAATGGGATTTTGGTTTCACACTCCGATAAGTTTTCGTTAAATTACATGACTGTTACAGCCGTATTCACCGTTTTCTGGTAAGATCTTTTTAAATGAATATGTCAGATAACTCATACAAATTAAGTTCCAACTTTGAATTTATCTGAAAGATAAGGTGTATTCAGATGTGGTGAAACCAATGTAAATGATAATTCCAATCAATAGACGGTGAACTTGGGCCTGATTCTAAAGTTAGCTAGCAGGTTTGCCAGGAGGGGAAGATCTGTTTAATCTTATAAAAGTACTAGAGGACGCCAGCAGCTACGCCTGCATTTTTTTTAATTGACCCGGGATCGGGATCCCGTGGGAATTTCGGGAAATCCGTTCTTAGGGCGTTTTTAGTGTCATGCGGATTTGCTCACGCACGCGGGATTGGCCCGCCTGCGTAAACCCGCGTAATGCGTGCAATATGCACGCGGGCCACGCGTCCGCGCGTAATTTTTATTTTTTCAATTCACTCCGCGACCACGCTCGGTGCAAGACGAGCGAAACGTCGGAAACAAATAGGTATTTATACTTACCTTAAATAAATTAATTGTACGCGATTAAGACCCGCAAATTTATTTTGTAAGAAGACAATATCTCTGCTTACAGATAATTTAAATTACCTTTATCAAAATATATGACTGAAACACCATTTAGCTCGCAATTACGCTCTACCATACCTACTACTTACAAGCTATGGCCACAGCTATGGCAAACACCGAAACAACGGGATAAAATAAAAAATATTTCTACATTTGGAAAATTCTAGTTAAACTCTTAAACTTTTACCTCGCTTTTAAATACAGAAGAAAATGGAAACGAGAGAAAAAGGCATTTATTCAACGAGTCAGTTTATTTCTTTTGTATTTTTTATTTTTATTGCTTCAGCTGCTACTTTTTTACATTCATTGGCGAGTATCGTTTTAGTTAGGATATGCGTTAATTTATCAAGATGTAAAACACGATTTACGATAAGTAGGTAGGTTTATTTTATTCACTCTGTGTGTAAATCGTAAAAGCGCATTAATTAGGTAGGTATTGGAGCTCCGTAAATACCAAAATTTTTAAAACCTTATTACATACCTACTTGCTACCTGATGTCTTCGCTAGGTATCCATTCACGTATCAGCAGGCTGGCTCGTGAAACAATATAAACTTTTCGTCCTGTCGGCTGTCTTAATAAAAATATTACGAAAACGTCTTAATAAACTTTGCAGCGTTTTCACAAACAGGAGTGATTCCTGAGGAAGTTTTAGATGCACATATATTTCACGCAGGCGAAGCCGCGGCTGAAGTCTACTATAATATAAATGTTAGATAATTTTAAAATCTTCAAACTAAAACATGTTATTTATGAATACAATTTTCTTGTAAAAATAAAAAGAAAGGAAACGATCGAAGCTCATCCGGCGGCGCTTACCGATGCGTTCAGTAGAGAGTTATTTTCAAATCATAAATTACAAGACGCTCGACCAATTTTAACCCTGCAAAATTTTACACTGCCTAGGTATATTTCTTTTATGCTACTTTTAGAGTATCTTAATTTATCAGTGACAACAACATCGCAATTTTAAAATAGTATTAATCCGATTATTTAAAATTCACGAACTTCGCTCTTCTAACTGTACCTATACCTACATAAGACATTGCACCTTAATGTGTGTTTTTTTTCTTCATGCATTTCTAAGATTTATATGCGTGTCGATTAGTTTATTTATGTGAACGAGTATTGCCCATTCCAATTAACACTAATTCAACACCTCGCCTTTATTGCTTGTTTCCTAACAAAGTCATTACGAAATTAACTACTGGTTGAGACTGAATAAACAAGGAAGTTTGTTACTGTACGATTCATTGCTGCTAAGTTTAATTACTCTGACAGCGTAGTGATCAACGAGTTGTTTGTTTACATCTACTTAGTGGTCACAGTTGGCTGCAAATTTAATTTGTGGAAAGGCAAAAATCGCAGATGTTTCTTGCGTTTACATTACAGCATTGCGGTAGAAACTTGTAGAAATTAGAAAATCTAGTTTTGTTTTTAATAATACCCATTCAGGCATTTACCGAAATATTCATAAAAATAAAAACAGTTTATGATGTTATTGTAAATTAAAGAATAGAAGATACTATGGAGTTCATTTGATTGAATACGCATAAGCAGCAATCGTCTTTATTACATCTCAGACATTGCTTTATATTTCTCCTCACAAGTGCTAACTGTTGCTTATTTTTCATCGTTCTCGCAGTCTGAGTGTTACCCCATTTAGAAAGTTCCCGATATTCGTAGCGTCCCCTCTTGTCGTGAGTCAGGCAAATTATAGCGTTTGTGATTAATGCGAGCTATTCCTGGGCGTATCCTTCACCCGACGATTCACCTTTCTTTGTTCTTCAATAGCCTATTGTAATACTAGGCGGGGCATTACCGACCATGCATTAAAAGTTTTATTCAAAACAATGCTATAGAAACACCGAAGTTGCCAAATCCTTTTAACTCCTTAAGTGCTGATATACATTTTGGGGGAGCAATAAGATTTCGGCTAAGAAAATCAGGGTCAAAGAACTTATTTAGTGGGTTGTAAAAAGCATCTTGCGTGTTTTATAACAGCGGAAACGGTGTAGCTACGTCGGCGTATGTAGGTAATAAGGATTATGGACTGTAAACTGTACTCGCCTCGATGATTCAACTTCGAAATATTGAGATGCGAAGCCATTGGAACGCAGTTCACTAATAGGTACATACATACCTGCTTCAGTTTCAGCTATATTATTTTAAACATACCTATAGTTATTTCATGTATTGGTTGTATAATGGAATTTAGGTACAATCTTATTTTCGTCTCGAAATTGCGATAGGTACATAAATAATATTGTCTAAATATAATGAAAATCTGCGTTTCTAGGCACATTTTAGGTAATTTTAGAATTAAGTAGGTAGTTACTTATTTCGAAATTCGTAAGTAGGTTAGGTACTACATCGTACTTCGTTGGATATGGAAAATCTGTTTCTTATTACCTTACCTATCTACTGTTTGTTAAACATTTTGTGTTTTTATTTTGGTATTTCGATGAAACAGGTGCATACATACATACTTACATAGTCTCACGCCTATCAAAACAGGTGCATTCGACCAATAGGTAAACTTGCATGTTGGCACCCAAACTTACTTAATCAATATCAGTAGCGAGTTAAATAGGGGAGAGGTGTTGATAATCCTGACCGTATCGGATAACCGTTGTTTCAATTCGAAGTAATCCCAGTTAATCCCAACTTCGTGATTGGATTAATATTTACAATGAAACAGAACGCACGTGCTTTTCATCTAGACTTATTTGACAACAACAAACTGGGTTTTGAATTTTATCAGCCCCATATCAATATTATTTTGTTTAAGTTTTATTTGAATGTCAACATAAATATTCATTATAAATTTCCTTCATTCATTTTAGCTTAGCATCACCTAAATATAAATAGCCAATATATATTGGAGATTGCAATGTTATACGTACATTTATGCCTAGCATATCGGACATTTTGCGGTTAGCCGTGCTATAAAGCTTGTCACCACAATGCTTTGATACTTATCTGAGCGAGCATAGTTGCAACATGCCCGACTTGGTTTTAAATCCCGTGGTTTTGTAGTTGCGGCATACTGCGGATAATATTTGTTCGCTACAGTATATTTGTAGTGTTAAAATTGTTTTCAATACGATATTGAAACTTAGTTACTGTAATGAAATTGTACTGGCTTGTGATGTTGTATTATTTCATTAATAGATTTTGTTTGTTACTGAGCTAAGATTCTAGAAGAGTGTCGAATACCTACTATTAGAAAAATGAAACGACGACAGATCTTGCTAGTTGCCGCTTCTATAAATAAACAATATATTACTCACCATTGCGACTGATCTATTAAAAGTTTTTTATAAATACTAAGAGCGTCTACAATCATATAGTCACACAGGACAAGGTGTGAGAAAAGGGTAGTAGAGCCTTGGTGATTTCAGCATGAATGGGCTGGCTCGACCGGGGAAGTACTACCCTCTCACAGAAAATCGACGTAAAGTAACAGTAGGTACCTAAACTGTTGCGTTTCGTTCGGTAAGTGAGAGTGCCGGAGGCCCTATCCCCTATTCCTTCTCCCTCATCCCACTCCTCATCCTATCCCTTTTCCCAATCCCAAGGGACGGCAACGCACTTGTGACTCCTGTGGTGTTGCTTGTGTCCATGGGCGGCGGTAATTGTTTACCATCAGGCAATCCGTCTGTTCGTTTGCCGCCTATAACCATAAACAAACCCTCTCACAGAAAATCGACTAAAAGTAACAGTACTGAAACTGTTGCGTTTCGTTAGGTGAGTGAGAGTGCCGGAGGCCCTATCCCCTATTTCTTCCCCCCCATCCCACTCCTCATCATATCCCTCTTCCCATCCCCAAGGGGCGGCGACGCACTTGTGACTCCTTTGGCGTTGCTTGTGTCCATGGGCGGCGGTAATTGCTTACCATCAGGCGATCCGTCTGCTCTTTTTCCGCCTATTAAGTACCTACTATAAAATAAAATAAAAAAAGACATACAACTATAAATTCACAAGTAATCAAGTAGTTACTAGTCGACCAAGCCAACTAGACGAATGTCAACGTGACAAAATTCAACATAATTCAACAATTATAATCCAGAAATTATTTATCGTAACGTGTGAACGCGGCGTGTGAACGTACAATGCGCCTGCAATCGGTACTAGGAATTTCTGGATTATAATTATTGAATTATGTTGAATTTTGTCACGTTGACATTCGTCTAGTTGGCTTGGTCGACTAGTACATTAGATATCTATATCTACTTTTATGTTACTTATAGGTATAGCTTTATATAAATGCTTTTCGTTGCTTTGTTCTAGGTCCGCGCCATGGAGCAGCGGCTGTGCGAATGGCCAGCGGGCACTGAAGGTGCCCCTAGAGCCATCTCGCGGCTGGAGGGCCAGATTGAAGAACAGGTAAAGAATTGTATTTTATTTTCACACCGAAAATACCCCTGCTCGATTTAAAATTAATATAATTTCTCAAACAAGAAAATAATAAGTTTTAGTATTTGTCTTTTTTATTTTTACTTTTTCTAAATGTTAATTTTTGATGTTTTCTCTACCATATTACTACTAATATTGAACACCATTTGTTTATGAAACATTTTAACCATAACATAATGTTGATTTTATCTTTATAGCATGTAAGAAAGAAGTTTGAAAGTGATCGGAATAATGTGAGTAATGTAACCTTATTTTTGACCGTAGATAAACAAGAACGCAACATTTCGATATGTCGTCACAACCGGTTTCCGAACTTGAACATGAACCATAGACTTTTATGTTATGCTTTTATGGATCTTGAACTTGGAAATTCGTCAAAATGTCTTAAATGTCATTATGACGTAGAACAGTAAAGTAAACAATAGTAAATGTATTATTGTTTTTATAAATTTCATCACATTCATGAATGAAATTGAATAATTTTATTAAATCATGGCTCTGATTATCGGTTATCTTGTAAAAAATAATGTCGCTGCACGAAAATTAAGATAGAAAAGTGACCTAATAACTTAGTACCTACCTATACGAAATTAGAAAGTTGTAACTTTTATGAATATGCAGGTAATATGAATATTTTATTAGATTTTAGTATAAGAATTATTGTGTATTGATTACCCTCTATATGAGTCTATATCATTGCCCTGAATATAAATATAATAAGCAATTATTGAGCTAGTTATCGTAAACTTATATTTCCGCAAATATTCAATTAATTTAGTTTATTTCCATTTCCCGTTACATTTCTCATTAACTACCTATAAATCACATAAATATTTTATTGCGTTATTTTTCATAATATCTTATTAATTCAAAGCATAAGTTAAAAAAAAAAGTATAAGGTAAGAGTCAGTCATTCAAACATTATAATTAGTTACACAATTCTAGTAAGAATATTAATTACCTACATTGTGTTTTGAATATACTTCTCTGACACCGGAATGTTTGACAGAAGCAGCTAAGACTCCAAGACGCGAAGCAGGTGGAAGCAAAAGCGGCCCGCATTAAAGAGTGGGTTACCAACAAGCTACGGGAACTGGAGCAACAGAACCAACTGCTGCGGGAACAAAACGACCGGTGTAACCAACAGCTGGAGTTGTTGCGGAATCATATTGCTGCTCAAGGCAGTAGAAACTCCACTGTAAGTTCCATTACAAATACTTCATAGACATTGCCACCAATAATTTAAAAAAAAATACATTGTTACTATCAGCTTGAAGTTTCTTGAAGGTTCTTGTCTCCATATTTATTTACATATTACAAATACTACATAGGCATTTAATAAAAATACTATTAGCTTGCAGTAAAGCTTTTAAAGTAAAGTTCTTTGTCACAACATTAATAATTAGAAGCAGACTATGAGTTTGTTGGCAAGAAAATTGTTAATTCTCAATTAATATTTTAACCCGTCTTGCTCTTCTAATTATATGATTAATTCAATAACATAACTTCATGGCTGTAAATAAAAAGTACAAGTAAACAATGGGGTCTATGAAATTGAATGAGCTACATTTTCATAGTGGTATTTTATCACTTAAGTTTTTTATTAAATGTCCAATGATTATATCAATCAAGGCTTACAGATGAATTGAGAGAATGGCATTTTTTTGCATCACTCAACAATAATGAATCATAAAATATTTTGATATATGTACTTAGGTGAATGAGCATAACACTGTCTCCAATAGTTTTTTATTTTCTTAAATAACAATAAATTATAAAGATACATACTTAATAAAGTAAAACTTAAAACAAGTATTTACTAACAATAAACTTAAATTTAAAGGAATAATATTTACAAAACAAAAAAAAATTGTCATTTAATGTTGCATATTCTGTCAGTTTTCGTGCATATTTCAAGCATTTTTCATGCATATTTCAAGCTTTTTATGTTGCATATAATCCGGTTTCTACTTATTACCAATTACTGAATTTTCAAATAAATTATTAATTAGTCTTTAAAGACTTCTTATAACTTTAACCACAGAGTCAAACCTTTAAATACCCAAGTAGACCATTCTCTCAGTTCAAATCCATGCCCTCATCTCAGCAGCCCCATTTATTCAACATTCCATCCTCAGTTCCTACCGACTCGCGCAAGCCTTTCACTCGAAGTCAGGACGGATGACGGCTCCCCACGAGCCGCATCAAGTCTCTTGACTAACAACCGAAGACGATCTGAAAGCCTAGAAGGGCCCCAGGTAGAATGCCATGCCTTTAGGGCTAGATGTTGCTACATCAATGTTTTTGCAAATCTTTCTTTAGCACAGCACTATTTCATTTTCTTATCAGACATTGTACGATGTATGTTCACAAGTTTCAGGGCTATCTGAAAACCTAGAAGGGCCCAAGGTAGAATGCCTAACATGCCTTTAGGGCTAGATGTCGCCACATCAAAGTTTTTGCAAATCTTTTCTTAGCACAGCACAATTTTATTTTCTTATCAGGCATTTTAGATGCTTATTCACAAGTTTCAGCTCTATCTGAAAGCCTAGAATGGCCCCAGGTAGAACGCCTAACATGCCTTTAGGGCTAGATGTCGCCACATCAATGTTTTTGCAAATCTTTTCTTAGCACAGCACAATTTTATTTTCTTATCAGGCATTTTAGATGCTTATTCACAAGTTTCAGCTCTATCTGAAAGCCTAGAATGGCCCCAGGTAGAACGCCTAACATGCCTTTAGGGCTAGATGTCGCCACATCAATGTTTTTGCAAATCTTTTCTTAGCACAGCACAATTTTATTTTCTTATCAGGCATTTTAGATGCTTATTCACAAGTTTCAGCTCTATCTGAAAGCCTAGAATGGCCCCAGGTAGAACGCCTAACATGCCTTTAGGGCTAGATGTCGCCACATCAATGTTTTTGCAAATATTTCTTTAGCACAGCACTATTTTATTATTTTCTTGTCAGGCATTTAGGATGCCTGTGCACAAGTTTTAGGGCTATTTGAAAGCGTAGAAAAGAAGGGCCGCAGGTAGAACGCCTAACATGCCTTTAGGGCTCGATGTTGCTACATCAATGTTTTCTCAAATCTTTTCTTAGCACAGCACAATTTTATTTTCATATCAGGCATTTTAGATGCCTATTCACAAGTTTCAGGTCTATCTGAAACTTGTGAATGTGTGTCAGGCATTTAGGATGCCTGTGCACAAGTTTTAGGGCTATCTGAAAGCGTAGAAAAAAAGGGCCGCATGTAGAATGCCTAACATGCCTTTAGGGCTAGATTTCGCCATATCAATGTTTTTGCAAATCTTTTCTTAGCACAGCACAATTTTATTTTCTTATCAGGCATTTTAGATGCCGGTTCACAAGTTTCAGGTCTATCTGAAAGCCTAGAATGGCCCCAGGTAGAACGCCTAACATGCCTTTAGGGCTAGATGTCGCCACATCAATGTTTTTGCAAATCTTTTCTTAGCACAGCACAATTTTATTTTCATATCAGGCATTTTAGATGCCTGTTTACAAGTTTCAGGTCTATCTGAAAGCCTAGAATGGCCCTAGGTATAACGCCTAACATGCTTTTAGGGCTAGATGTCGCCACATCAATGTTTTTGCAAATCTTTCTTTGGCACAGCACAATTTTATTTTCTTATCAGGCGTCATAGATGCCTGTTCACATTTCAGGGCTATTCATGTCTCCACATCACTGTCGATAATTTGCACAGCTATTTTATTTCTATTATTTTAGGCGTCATTGAAGCCTGTACTTATTATGTTAACTTTTCATGTCTACTGTCTACATATTTCACTGTCAACCTGTAAAACTGTTTTAGCATAGCATAATCAATTTTATAATTTATTTATTAGATTTATTATTTCACTAGTTTCATGGCTTTACATGTCTGCACAGTCTTATCATTGTCGATAATTAGCAAACTTTTGGCACAGCACTATTACTAGATGTTTTTAGCATCATAGAAAGCTATCACACACGTCACTGTCAGTAATATCATTTGCAAAGCTAATTATTAGAGCACAAGTACACATATGAATGTGTATAAGTTGCAAATTTTGCTTTACTGCCAAAGGGATCTTAGGATATTTAAGAACACATAAATAACAAATATATCTCAATTATTTAAGAACACATAAATAACAAATATATCTCAATTCAGTATTTAAAGTTGTACAGTTCTCACCTAAGCAATTAATGTGCAAAATTATTTCTAAATTATTTTATCTACATAGGTATATGTTTATTGTACTGTATTTTGCTATTTTAGTATTCACGTTTTCACAAAAAGAACATTACAAATCGACCTTTCTACACCATGTAAATTGCAATTTTGTTAATTTAGATTTTTGTTAGAGTTGTAATAATAAATATTTAAAAATACTCCATTGGCATACATTTCTATGTGCCAGAAGAGTGGCGATCTAGGAGGTCACCTCGCCAGTTTCCCCTGCGCAAAGTATAGTCGGTTCAATCCATACGTGATACAAAACATTACGCCAGCTATTTTTTGTTAAAAATTTTCCTTCTTTTCCACAGACACTGTCAATAATTTATATTTTTATATACATAAAACACCTAAAATACAATACCCTAACTTCATAATTTTTTTCCCACCAGCTACCCATAAACTCTTCCGAACCGCACTACAGTACACCAGTGCGTCACAGACGGAACTTGTCGATCGGTGCTACCAACATAGCGAACAACGTGAACCCTGCCAACCCTCCCGGACTGACCACGATGAACAGAACCATGGATGAGCGGACCACTGCCAGCTTACTGGCGGATGATTTAGCTGTAAGTATTATTAATATTATTGGTATTATTGCGTCGTCGTGACAAGAATTAAGAAAGGAATGCTGAAATGGTTTGGGCACGTGGAGCGAATGAGTGAAGAAAGAATGACGCACCAAATATATGAGGCTAACGTGTTTGGGCAAGCCGGTCGCAGCTGACCTCGTAGGACGTTCGTCGACCAAATTGGTGACGTTCTGAAAACGGAAAGCTCCGAAGCACCCGGAACCGGCGAGCATGTATGAACAGAGTAATGAATGTAAAGGAAGCGCGTGAGGTTTGTAAGGACAGATGCAAGTGGCATTCCGTTGTCTCTGCCTACCCCGACGGGAAAAAGGCGTGAGTATATTGCGGTTAGATGCGTGCGGCTCAACCTTGTGGTGTTCTGAACCTTGAGGGAGCCCCATGTCGAGCAGTGGACTTCTCTCGCCACGCATCGGACGTCGTGGCAGAGGTAGTACGTCTACCGTGGATCTACCACTGATCTTGTTGGGTCCCCGGCCAGCGGATGGATGCGGGATGCTCAAAATCGGTCCATGTGGAGAGCATTGCGGGAGGCCTATAACCAGCAGTGGACGCCTTTCGGCTGATATGATGATTTTGATCACAAAATATGGCATTTTACTGGTCTGTTGGTCAATGACCCTGATTGCTAAACGTAATTCCTACCCCAAGGTGGGCTGGGACAACAGAATGCCAGTTGCTTCTATTCTTACAAACTTGACGCGCTTTCTTGACATTTATTTTTCTGGAGAATCCCCTCCTCCCTGCAGATAGACTGCAGGGTATATCTTATCGTCAATACTTCATAAGTAATTAAAAATATATGTGTTAAGTTTGTTGATAAGTTGTCTGTTTATCATTTAGGCGATAGCCTAACAGACTTCATACATGTCTTATTAAATTGGTTTTAATATTGCTCCTACTAGTTCGCAAAATTTTAGCAATTATTCTATGAAAAGGTATAAAATATTTTCCTTCCGTGTTTCAGGCTGCCGTAGAAAACTTAGTGGTGTTGCCAACGACACCAGCTACTTCAACAGACGGTGATACAACACACGATTACGCTGAAATTTATACTCCGAGCAGAGGTATGTTGTCATTACATTATTAAAAAAATTGGGCAAGGGCGAGTCGGACTCGCGCACGAAGGGTTCTGTACCATCATCTATAAAAGAAAATCACGTTTGTTGTATGTATACTTAAATACTTTTTTAAGTTTCTACCTGTTTATTAAGATCGAGTAACAAATTGCTTAAAAATTACGTTTGTTGTATAGGAGCCTCCCTTTATTATTTACTTCTTAAAAATTTAATTATTTATTTTGAAAGGTAATATACAACTACATATTCTGTGAAAATTAAAAGCGTCTACCTGTTACGGTTAGTAATTTTGAGCAAAAAATACGAAAAAAAACACGTTTTTTGTATGGGACCCCCCTTAATATTTTTTTTTTTTTTATTTTTAGTATTTGTTGTTATAGCGGCAACCAAAATACATAATTTGTGAAAATTTCAACTTTCTAGCTATCACGGTTTATGAGATACAGCCTGGTGACAGACAGACAGACGGACAGCGGAGGCTTAGTCGTAAGTCGGTTCACGAAAGTTGACCACAAATGGCGGCCGTCGTGCATATGTACATTCGTGCACCAATGGCGTGGCTCCATTCTTGACGCATTTAGGGAATGCGTCAAGAACGGAGCCACGCCATTGGCACTCCACCCGCGCCTCACCCCGCACCTATAACGGGACCTAAAAAATGATTTCTGCGCAGTGGTCATCTTTCGTGAACCGACCTATACCTGGTGGACTACAAAATAAAAATATTATTTTGTATTAAAAATAATTTATTAGTATCAAGCAATCCAAGCAATCCAATTCTTTATATCAGCAAACTGCTTAGACTCATCTCTACACATAGGGATGTGTGATTGGGATCACAATCTGCTCCTACTAATTTCTCTGAGTAAGGCCTTTCTTGCATCTAGCGGTTAAAACACGGTTATATCTTTACCATTTGGCTACCGTTTTCTCTGAGTGCATAATATTTGGTGAAGCTGTGTTTCACAGCTTGAACACTCAAAAATGAGGATGGTGGAGGTGGAATTCACTAATACACCACGGTATGCTGTGAAAATTCGCATACATTAGCACAATGAGTAGCCCACTAGGTCTTAAACTGTATTTTCTTGTGTACAGAGCGCACGCCAGCGTGGCAGGGCGCGGTGAACGTGATAGTGCAGGGGAACAGTCGCGGCGGCTCCTCCACAGGCGACAGCTCCACGTCGGAGCAACAGCCGCGCCCGCCCACGCCGCCGCTGCACAGGTTCCCTAGCTGGGAGGCTAAGATCTATCAGGTAATATCAGACTATCAGTTTTATTATTAACTAGCTGACCCGCTGCCATATATTTCAAACATTTAGTTCTCTTTTTAAATTTAAAGTGTTTTGTTTAAAAATCGTAGGTATTAATATTACTTTCACATTCCCTTAATATGTGAACGTTATGAATTGATATACTCCTTGATGTAAATTTCATAAAGGATGGCAGATATGGCAGATTTTTGAATTGTCACATCTGAATTTTAATTTATTCATGGTTTTGACGAAATCCTTTATTTAGTTTCAAGTACTATTGTATCTACACACTGATCTTAGAGCGTGCTGGCACAATAAACATTATTTATTTTCTTTTTCATTCATAGATAATAGGTAAGATAGATATCATCAACAATATTATTTAGCACATAATCCAAATGTAACACTCATATAATTATGTTCTTCAATATACTTATAGGTAGCAGATGACGGCCTCCAACAATCTGTAGAAGAGGAACTAAGTCCTCCGCCGTGTCCCCGACCCATGCACGAATCCACCAGCTACCAGGATATATCCGTCCCAGTATACGCCACTGTCAAAGGGGTGAGTACATACATATAACTCCTAAAAAATACAAATTATTAATAATAAAAAAATACAAATAAAAAAAAATACAAATACATTTTTTTAAATACAAATACATTAAAGACACATCAAATAGTCTTAAAAAGAGTCTTGAAATGATCTTAAAAGGTACATTGAAATACTATAAACAGATATCTTAGGATACCTAAGGATACATTGCTGTGTCAAGCATTTATGCTTAATACCACCATAATGGTGATGTGGACACCGAACCAAGTCGAGACCTCTGCCCGGGTGGTTTTACTTTGCATGACACACAACAAGTCAAGATATGCTATGGGCGGTATACTAAGTATGTTACTCACAATAGGCTTGTGTCCCAAAATGTACTTAGCGATTGATTCGTTCCTTTATTAGATGTTAAACTGAAATACCTGATTTTTTTTCAAAAATCGATCAGCAACATTACTAATTACGGCTTTTTGAAAACCTTTTTGAATTTGACACGAAAACGCTGTTAACCATCGATATATATGTACTAAAGTACTAGATGTAGCATTCAGAACATTTACTTTGTTCAAATGCTTTGCATGAACATACCGGCAAATCAATCTAGTGTCACTTTGACTTTCCTGCGGTGTGGGTCTGCTTCGTTTATTGACTGTGTGGCGACGATATATCGATTAATTTGAATCAGAACTTGTATCGGTAGTAGCGTTAGTCAATATTTTTAATTATTTATGTAAATAAAAGAGTAAAATGTATCATAATACCACATTAAAATGTATTTCTTTATTTTTATGTGACGTCATTTACGATCATAGACTAACTACTATGCAGACATACATTGCAAGTGATTGTAGGTAAAATATATGACCAAGACCAGACTTCGTGAAGGTATTGGTTTTAAGAGTTTTTTTAGTTTTATTAATGTTATAAAACTAATTTGACATTGTATAACACTAATTCTGTGTTCTTTTTATCTTTTGGTAAGTTGATCGTAATGACCGTATAAACGAATATTTCAACACTTCATCATAGTAGGTACACATTTGCAGTTATAGAAAAATACGCAAAAATAATATTGAACCATGAGACCAAAACAGATCCTGATTTCCATTATCCGACCAGTGTTTGGTGGCAATTGAATAGTTATTAAAATATATTTTTGAGCATTTCTTGCTAGAGTAAATTTAACTGAAATTCAAAATATTTTTTTTAGACAGGAATTCAACCCGCGACCATGACGAACCGTGTCGTATCGACACGGTTCGTACCGACTAAGCTACTCAGGCCACAAAGTCATAGATTTTTTTTTAATAGTTGGTTTCCTTATGGTAGCACATAGTGCCATCTGCCATATGTGTAGGTTTAGAACTCTGTGGTCAGCAAGGGCATCTTTACAGAATGACAAACAATCCTGCCTTATATATTAGGTATATATGCTTAAGCCATTCTCATAGTAAGATAAATATAAAGTTTAAAAATTAGAACTATTCGTGAAGCAACTAAGGCAAGTCTTGAACTTACGCCCACGAATACATTTTTCTATTTTGTAATAAAAACATCTGAATATGTTTATAGATTTCATTTTTTTACTTAAATAAACCCCCAGCAATTAATTCCTTTTATTTTCATAAATAAACTGTTCTTATTATGTTGATGAAATATTGTAGGCAGAAAACATCTCTTCTGTGAAGTAAATAATCTTTGCAAATCGCAATAAGCAGCCAGTAGCGTTAGAGAACTATTGGATACTCATTGGTAAGATGCCAGGACTTGTTGTTGTTGATTGGCTATAATAATAACTAGACACTGTAAGTCATTGGCGCTGCTTGCGCCTGCGTGTTGCGCTAGTACGATTAGACGTCATACATTAGACAATTTGAACAAAATATTTATAGGGAATGCTCCGTCTATCGTTAGAGTATATGTCAATGCTGTTAACCATCATGGCGGTTGAGTGATATCACAAAGTCCAAAACAAAACAAACCGTGAATGATGTCTGGTTCCATGTACCCACTTTTATTTTGTTATATTCAATTTGAAAGGTAGATAGTTTGACGTTTTAGTTGTATTTACTAATAAAACGTCAACAACATGAATGACGGGCGTACTGTTTGACGTAATGCTCCCTGATTGGTGTTCACTGTCTCAAGAATAAATACATTATTTTTAGATATAGAATCCTAAAAATAACATTAATCTTACCTTTTTATAATAAATAATAAACTTAATTGACATCTTAAAATCATAATGAATCTATAGATACTACAATCAAACCGATTTATTCTTAGTGGACACGAGCCTATTCTATGTTTTTTATGTCTTTCGCTTGCAACGAGTCTTGTTTGACCATCTCAGTACGTGAATCGTGGCCATGTCGAAAGACATTTTGGCTGCCTGTAAACTCAGACAGCAGAGCTAGCTATACAAAAAACAAGAATAAATGTAATAATAATATGTTATTATTTATTCGTTGCAGCGCGCCAGTCAGATCAGGTCGATGCCGTTCACGGGCGACTCTTCAGACGACAGTTCTGACGGCGAGGAGTCTATGGGCGTCACCGTACATAATACTCCACATCATCAACTCGTCAACCCTGTGTTTGGTAAGTTATGAGATATACCTATTACATTGAAAAGGTGTTTTTGGTGGGTCTCCCTTGTTTGAGCGAAAGGAATTTGACAAATTTTCACTTCCCAAAAAATTATTCGCATAATTTCATTTGCCAAATTATTACTAAGCAAAAAATTTATTCACAAAAAATTGTAACACAAACCTAAAGTTTTGGAAGTTAACGTTTAAACTATAACTTGTTTACCAATTAGTACTTTTAACATTTTTTATTTAGTCAAATACTTCAGTTGGAATAACAGTTTTTACGCAAAATCAATAATTATCCTAATCTGAATAGTTCAGTTCCGGGTAACCTACTAAAAACAATCTCTTTTTCTATTAACCCCTTGTATGCCGGAACGCAGATCTCAACGAGACACAATAGCTTTTTAATTGTGTCTGGTATTCCGGCATACAAGAGGTTAATGCTACTCGTTTCTGTCACTCGCCGGCCGCTGCCGCGGCACCGCTCGCTACGCTCGCTCGGCTCGTGCGTAGGAGCTCACAGTTCTCACCTAACCTAACCATTTTTTTTAATAATTAACCTACTCTTCTTCCATAAATAACCTAATATCACCAAACGTTGATTGTCTGAAGATTGTTTGCTGTAATAACTCATTTGATTAAAGACCAAATGCCATGATGACATTAAGACATAAAATAGACATAAAAGACATACTTGGTTATATTTTGCCAAGTAAAAATTTGACCAAATAAAAATATGCGTACTAAAATCATTCGAAATATTGCAATGGTATAAAAAAGGTTGCTAAAATTTGTTTAGGTAATGCAATTTTGTCAAAATCTTTTCGGCAAAACGGCAGGATCCCGTTTTTGGTAGTACCCGCCGTAATCCTGATAGTAGTTAAACCATAGCGTAATGTATTACTCTTTTGTTTTGCGGAGTTTGGATAGCCGTGTTGTTGACGGCATAAAATACAAGTGTCACTATCTTCCCGTGGGTGTCGTAAGAGGCAACTAAGGGATAACACGATGCAAATACCATCTTTGCGTAGAGACGGAAAACTCGACATCAAACCCTATACGACTGCCTCGTTGGTCTCGCGGCATAAATGTGCGCGTGGGTCCCGGTCCCGGGTTCGATTCCTGGGTCGGGCAGTGTTATTGGGTTTTTCTGTCACGAAATTCTCAGTAGCAGCACGGAGTCTGGAAATGTGCCCGGTACGGCAATAGGCTCGCCCCTTATTACGTGGGACTAAAGTATATCTGGCGAAAAGTGGGTGTAGAAATACACCTCTGCCTACCTCTTCAGGGTTATAGGCGTGAGACTATGTATGTATGTATGTAGTTCAGATGGAAGTTATACTATTCAAAAGCTTATATACTTCCTTATCTAGCTAGACTAAAAGTGCATACCAGTGGATTAAAATGGCATTCTAATTTAAAGACTGGTATGTACATTTCCTGTTTGAGTCGCAACCGCGATAATACACGATTTGGATCCCTAAAAATCTTCATCATTCTTAAATGATTGTAAAGGCTCCACATGCCATTGCACACCCATAAAAAATCTTCATCTTTGCCAGCCTTTAACAGTCCACTGCTGGACTAGGCCTCTCTTTCGAAAGGAGGAATTGGCCTACTATACCACGCTGGCCAAACGGGTTGGTATAGGGTTTGTATAAAGTTTTCCTTCTCTTACAGTGCTGTTCTCTGCATATTATGCTCCCTCTGTCGGCTCTTACGACACCCATGGGATGATATGGGGTGGTGACAATCCGTATTCTTAATCCGTTACCACACGGACACGTATTCTTAATCCATCACCACATGGATAAAAATCTAATATGATTTAATTAATTATGAAATACCTTAAGTAATTCGAAATTTCTCAATCCCTTTATTATTCGAAGATAAATGCCATACCTGGCATTTATTTTCGGAAAAACATAAGGTATTCCTTATGTTTTCCCTGAAGTTCCAACAAGAATTACACCAGTAATGATCTATTGATTACTTTATGCGATAACTGACTCATATTTCTTCCCACAGGTGGCCAAACTTCAAACCAGATGCCAATAAACAACGTCAACCTAACCAGCGTACTACCGGCCTCTATACAACAGACATCTAACGGCTTAGTGCTAACAAACAGTGCGAATGGACAGTGCAGTTCTTCGGACACAAGCCTTAGTGCCAGCAGTCCTTCTAAGAGTGTCAAGACTAGTTCTAGCCTGTCGCCTGCTAAACGATCCAGCAGTGGATCGCCTAGTAAACAGAGCAAAACTAGAGGTTAGTATGACTCTTCCGTTTATTTTTACCCCTAAAATTAGGTAGTCAAGTCTAAAAGAACTACCACCAAAGGTAGTTTTCTGGGAGCCTACTATTACTGACTATAAAGTGAATGGACAGTGTAGCTCTTCAGACACAAGTCTTAGTGCCAGAAGTTCTTCAAAGAGTGTGAAAACTAACTCTAGCCTGTCGCCTGCGAAACGATCAAGTAGTGGATCGCCTAGTAAACAGAGCAAGACTAGAGGTGAGTGGTAGTTACTACAAAACTTTTATCGCGATCGTCTAAAGGTACAGTATTCATCCTCAGAGCAGTGGGCAGTCACTAAAATATCTGTAATGTATGCGGCGTCAGATCAAGGCGGTCAGAGTGATTTTGTGAACGAAAGTGAACGTGGAACGCAGAACTAATGACTGGCCGCTCAGTGTGTCCGGTACCTTAGTGCCAAAAGGACCCTCTGGTACTTACCAGAGCGTCCTTTTGGCACTAAGGTGCAAGTATAAGGTATAAGATACTTCTCATGGTGTTACTTAGCAACCGTTGGATAATATTTGCATAGTGTCTTATGTCTCTGACTAGCTCGTTGCCGTTGCCAGAGGCTTTATTCATCCTACTTTCCTATCAAATGTCAGGTGTTCAACGTTGCAACTAATAAATTGAATAACTGTTTGAGGTAAATATTTGTGAGTAAATGTGCCGTTGTTTATAATAACAGTGCCCTAAGTGGCTAAGTTACATGTCATTATCTTTTACTTTTAAGATGTTCAAAATAGCTTTTAAAATTCATAAACAGTAACGTATTAACATTTTTATTTCGAACAACAGATACTACAAGTACTACTAAAAATACTCAAAAACAATTACATCCTTTATTACACTCACTACGGCACTACTTCGATGTGTCTAGCATATTTATAAGTTTACATTAAAGACATTGGATCAGCAAGCTTTCTTTACAATTTTAACTCAAAATTACTTAATTTACTTATTATATATTCAATGCAAATTAGAGACAATAGCAATGAATTTAATCTGCAGCAGACATCTTGCAAGACAGCCCATATTTTCTACATATGACATCAAAGCATTTAAGCAAACTTTACCAAATCAATATGTACCATCTACTTCAAAACCACGCCATTATCAACAATATAATCCACACCGGTAATACTACTAGCCTTATCACTTGCCAAAAACAGCACCAGATTTCCAATGTCCTCCGGTTCACCTACCTTCCCTAAAGGTGCAGCAGAATTAAAGGATTCCCAAGAAGTTTCATCACCAGCATTTATCAAAACATCAGTCTTCACTGGTCCAGGACTGATATTATTCACTCTGACACCATACTTCGCTAGTTCTAAGGCAGCCCCTTTAGTAAAATTGTCAACACCAGCTTTCGTAATACCGTATGCAGCTAGTTTCGGCACAGCAACGGTTTTCCCAGCAATGCTTGATATATTCACAATGTTTCCTTTAGTTTCGATAAGATGCGGAGCAGCTAGACGCGTGAGATTGAATAACGCGCGGAGATTCGTATTCATCAGCTCGTCGAATACTTCTAGAACATTCTCGTCTAAAATGCTTTCGTATCTTACAATACCAGCGTTGTTGACCAAAACGTCCAATTTGCCAAAAGTGCTGATAGTTTCGTCAATGATTCTCTTCGCGTCTTCTTCGTCAGAAATGTCAGCTTTTATGATGAGTGGGTCGTGGCATTCTGAAGCGACTTGACTAAGTTTCGTCCCGTTTCTTCCGACTAAGACTACGTTGGCTCCTTCTTGGGAGAAGAGTTTTGCTGTAGCCGCTCCTATACCAGAACTTGAGCCGGTCACAATAACCACTTTATTGGAAAAGCTCATCTTTGTAGAATATTTCCTTCTTTCTTTTCTGGTGAGACAGTTCTTTTTTTAATCTGAATGTGTGTCACTTGCAAATGTCTGGGGATTATTGAAGTATTGCTCCTTTTTTCGGCTCTTATATATGTAGTTCTGACCTCTAAAATCTAATGATAAGTTTTGGAAGGTTTGTTCGAATTCCCATGTTTATTATAAATGTCCCTTTGACGTGGCATTTATCATTATGCGTAAAAAGATCGTGAAGATATAATTCTCAATGTGACTTTTCACGCCCCTAAGTGAATAGCTGACACTTACTCAAGGACAGTATGAGGTGACCCTTGAATAGAACATTTGATATTTGATTAGCATGCTTGAATATAATAATATGTATTTCTCTTGAGGATTCATTGCTTTGGCTTGTTATCCGATGTAATTTCGAAGTTCAGTTGCTAAAGTGAAATATTTTTTATGCGCATAATTTATTGTACTACAGTTGTTGACATTTTTCTTGGGTTGTCCTTAGGTATTATTGCTTATGTCTTTAAACAACAATAAATTATATACCATGTTAACTGGGTGTTTCTCATAATGTAAGCCTTTATGAAGAAGACAATCTGACGGTACATTTTAACATTATCTGCAGCTAGATTTTTAACATACAATCGTTCATATAGATACGCGTTGGGTGAAAATTGTAGAATAGCACTTGCACACATTTTCTGAACGTCAATCGACCTCTATCTGAAATGAACCAAATCGGACTCTTATGTTACCAATATTCAAATTATCAAAAATAAATTAAGTGCTGAAGTGTTTGTACGAAAACGCCACCATGTCAGTCCGCCTCCGCGACCAGAGCTCGAAACCTATTCAACTACAGCGAGGGATGAGACAGGGAGATGTTATATATCCGAAACTGTTCACTGATGTGCCGGAAGACGTTTTCAACCTTCCGAACTGGAAAGCTCGGCATCAACATTAACGGCGAGTAAATCGATTTACTGACGATATCGTAGTCATGGCTGGAATCATGGAAGACCTCAGCACAATGCTCGATGGCCTCTGTAGAGTCTTCCAACAAGTAGATCTTAAGATGAACATGGACAAGACGAAAATCATGTCTAATGTCCATGACGTACCTGCTCATATTCAGGTTGGGAACTCTACACTCGAAGTTTTCGACAAATACGTTTACTTGGGACAAATCATCCAAGGTCATTCGTCGAATCCAACTCGGTTGGGCGGTGTTCGGGAAGTTACGGGATATCTTCACGTCCGGTATCCCGCAGTGTCTCAAGACGAAAGTCTTTGACCAGTGTGTTGCCAGTGTGATGATCTATGGAACCGAGGCGTGGCTATCGGCTAACTATGGGCCTTATCCGAAAGCTCAAGGTCACTTAGAGGGCGATGGAAAGAGCTATGCTCGGTGTTTCCTTGAGAGATCGAATCAGAAATGAGGAGATCCGCAGGCGAACCGAAGTCACCGACATAGCTCTCCGAATAGACAGGCTGAAGTGGAAATGGGCAGGGCTCAAAGCTCAAAGAACCGATGGCCGTTGAGACAGGAGGGTTCTGGAGGGCTCTAGAGTGGCCACGACCACGTACTAGACGACGCAGCAGGGGTAGGCCTCCCACAAAGTGGACCGGTGATCTATGTATATATAAGATAAGATTGCGGGAAGCGGTTACATGCGTGTAGCCCAAGATCGGCCTGTATGGAGAACCTTAGGAGAAGCCTATGTCCAGCCGTGAAGGTCTCTAGGTTGATATGATGATTCAAATAATCACTAAGTGACGCTTTTACATGGTAATCAGCCCTGTATGCATATAAACCCTCTCTTACCGCTGAGCAGGAGCCTGGTAAGGCGATAGTCCATTGCGCTGACTAACTGCGGGTTAGCAGCAAAGGCATATAACTTCGAAAAGTCAGTGTGCATTGTGGGTTTAGACGCGAGACGAGACTCGAGAGGTCTGCGTCGCAGTCTGTGGGTATTATCAGTACCTACTAGCCTATTACTGCCTAGCATATACTTTTCTTCTTCGTCGCTACCCTCTTGGAAAAGTGTTCGGCGTCATTAATATCACTTTTCCTTTCTTGCATTAGTATAATTCTCGTGCTAGTGTGTTCTTCGTGTCTTGCTTTGTATGTAACATATGCACTTATATACATCGCACTACGGACTTCGCAGAATACGTAGGCCTCCGCAAGGTGGGCCGGCGACCGTATTGGGATCGCGGGCAGCGGATGGCTGCAGGCTAGATCGTCTATGTAGAGAGCCCTGGGGTAGGCCAATGGTTGGACGTGACGTATCGGTTGACATGATGATGATGACATATACTTAAGTTCTTCAAATCTCTGAATGGTGTGCGTTTATCCACAGACACGTCATTCGAGTCGGGCATGTCGGACGACTACGCGATCCCGCCGGACGCGGTGTCGGCGGCGTCGTGCGACAGCGCCTGCGCGTCACTGTCGCTGTGTCGTGCGCCGCCCGCCGACTCGCCGCGACGACACGACGCGCTGGAGAAGAGCGGACACCTCGCCAAGCTGGGGGGCAAGCTCAAGACTTGGCGCAAGAGATGGTGAGTGTAACTAGTAGCTATGTGGGAGCACGAGTGTCGCGGTCACTCTGTCGCTGTGTCGCGCGCCGCCCGCCGACTCGCCGCGACGACACGACGCGCTGGAGAAGAGCGGACACCTCGCCAAGCTGGGGGGCAAGCTCAAGACTTGGCGCAAGAGATGGTGAGTGTAACTAGTAGCTATGTGGGAGCACGAGTGTCGCGGTCACTCTGTCGCTGTGTCGCGCGCCGCCCGCCGACTCGCCGCAACGACACGACGCGCTGGAGAAGAGCGGACACCTCGCCAAGCTGGGGGGCAAGCTCAAGACTTGGCGCAAGAGATGGTGAGTGTAACTAGTAGCTATGTGGGAGCACGAGTGTCGCGGTCACTCTGTCGCTGTGTCGCGCGCCGCCCGCCGACTCGCCGCGACGACACGACGCGCTGGAGAAGAGCGGACACCTCGCCAAGCTGGGGGGCAAGCTCAAGACTTGGCGCAAGAGATGGTGAGTGTAACTAGTAGCTATGTGGGAGCACGAGTGTCGCGGTCACTCTGTCGCTGTGTCGCGCGCCGCCCGCCGACTCGCCGCAACGACACGACGCGCTGGAGAAGAGCGGACACCTCGCCAAGCTGGGGGGCAAGCTCAAGACTTGGCGCAAGAGATGGTGAGTGTAACTAGTAGCTATGTGGGAGCACGAGTGTCGCGGTCACTCTGTCGCTGTGTCGCGCGCCGCCCGCCGACTCGCCGCGACGACACGACGCGCTGGAGAAGAGCGGACACCTCGCCAAGCTGGGGGGCAAGCTCAAGACTTGGCGCAAGAGATGGTGAGTGTAACTAGTAGCTATGTGGGAGCACGAGTGTCGCGGTCACTCTGTCGCTGTGTCGCGCGCCGCCCGCCGACTCGCCGCGACGACACGACGCGCTGGAGAAGAGCGGACACCTCGCCAAGCTGGGGGGCAAGCTCAAGACTTGGCGCAAGAGATGGTGAGTGTAACTAGTAGCTATGTGGGAGCACGAGTGTCGCGGTCACTCTGTCGCTGTGTCGCGCGCCGCCCGCCGACTCGCCGCGACGACACGACGCGCTGGAGAAGAGCGGACACCTCGCCAAGCTGGGGGGCAAGCTCAAGACTTGGCGCAAGAGATGGTGAGTGTAACTAGTAGCTATGTGGGAGCACGAGTGTCGCGGTCACTCTGTCGCTGTGTCGCGCGCCGCCCGCCGACTCGCCGCAACGACACGACGCGCTGGAGAAGAGCGGACACCTCGCCAAGCTGGGGGGCAAGCTCAAGACTTGGCGCAAGAGATGGTGAGTGTAACTAGTAGCTATGTGGGAGCACGAGTGTCGCGGTCACTCTGTCGCTGTGTCGCGCGCCGCCCGCCGACTCGCCGCGACGACACGACGCGCTGGAGAAGAGCGGACACCTCGCCAAGCTGGGGGGCAAGCTCAAGACTTGGCGCAAGAGATGGTGAGTGTAACTAGTAGCTATGTGGGAGCACGAGTGTCGCGGTCACTCTGTCGCTGTGTCGCGCGCCGCCCGCCGACTCGCCGCGACGACACGACGCGCTGGAGAAGAGCGGACACCTCGCCAAGCTGGGGGGCAAGCTCAAGACTTGGCGCAAGAGATGGTGAGTGTAACTAGTAGCTATGTGGGAGCACGAGTGTCGCGGTCACTCTGTCGCTGTGTCGCGCGCCGCCCGCCGACTCGCCGCGACGACACGACGCGCTGGAGAAGAGCGGACACCTCGCCAAGCTGGGGGGCAAGCTCAAGACTTGGCGCAAGAGATGGTGAGTGTAACTAGTAGCTATGTGGGAGCACGAGTGTCGCGGTCACTCTGTCGCTGTGTCGCGCGCCGCCCGCCGACTCGCCGCGACGACACGACGCGCTGGAGAAGAGCGGACACCTCGCCAAGCTGGGGGGCAAGCTCAAGACTTGGCGCAAGAGATGGTGAGTGTAACTAGTAGCTATGTGGGAGCACGAGTGTCGCGGTCACTCTGTCGCTGTGTCGCGCGCCGCCCGCCGACTCGCCGCGACGACACGACGCGCTGGAGAAGAGCGGACACCTCGCCAAGCTGGGGGGCAAGCTCAAGACTTGGCGCAAGAGATGGTGAGTGTAACTAGTAGCTATGTGGGAGCACGAGTGTCGCGGTCACTCTGTCGCTGTGTCGCGCGCCGCCCGCCGACTCGCCGCGACGACACGACGCGCTGGAGAAGAGCGGACACCTCGCCAAGCTGGGGGGCAAGCTCAAGACTTGGCGCAAGAGATGGTGAGTGTAACTAGTAGCTATGTGGGAGCACGAGTGTCGCGGTCACTCTGTCGCTGTGTCGCGCGCCGCCCGCCGACTCGCCGCGACGACACGACGCGCTGGAGAAGAGCGGACACCTCGCCAAGCTGGGGGGCAAGCTCAAGACTTGGCGCAAGAGATGGTGAGTGTAACTAGTAGCTATGTGGGAGCACGAGTGTCGCGGTCACTCTGTCGCTGTGTCGCGCGCCGCCCGCCGACTCGCCGCAACGACACGACGCGCTGGAGAAGAGCGGACACCTCGCCAAGCTGGGGGGCAAGCTCAAGACTTGGCGCAAGAGATGGTGAGTGTAACTAGTAGCTATGTGGGAGCACGAGTGTCGCGGTCACTCTGTCGCTGTGTCGCGCGCCGCCCGCCGACTCGCCGCGACGACACGACGCGCTGGAGAAGAGCGGACACCTCGCCAAGCTGGGGGGCAAGCTCAAGACTTGGCGCAAGAGATGGTGAGTGTAACTAGTAGCTATGTGGGAGCACGAGTGTCGCGGTCACTCTGTCGCTGTGTCGCGCGCCGCCCGCCGACTCGCCGCGACGACACGACGCGCTGGAGAAGAGCGGACACCTCGCCAAGCTGGGGGGCAAGCTCAAGACTTGGCGCAAGAGATGGTGAGTGTAACTAGTAGCTATGTGGGAGCACGAGTGTCGCGGTCACTCTGTCGCTGTGTCGCGCGCCGCCCGCCGACTCGCCGCGACGACACGACGCGCTGGAGAAGAGCGGACACCTCGCCAAGCTGGGGGGCAAGCTCAAGACTTGGCGCAAGAGATGGTGAGTGTAACTAGTAGCTATGTGGGAGCACGAGTGTCGCGGTCACTCTGTCGCTGTGTCGCGCGCCGCCCGCCGACTCGCCGCGACGACACGACGCGCTGGAGAAGAGCGGACACCTCGCCAAGCTGGGGGGCAAGCTCAAGACTTGGCGCAAGAGATGGTGAGTGTAACTAGTAGCTATGTGGGAGCACGAGTGTCGCGGTCACTCTGTCGCTGTGTCGCGCGCCGCCCGCCGACTCGCCGCGACGACACGACGCGCTGGAGAAGAGCGGACACCTCGCCAAGCTGGGGGGCAAGCTCAAGACTTGGCGCAAGAGATGGTGAGTGTAACTAGTAGCTATGTGGGAGCACGAGTGTCGCGGTCACTCTGTCGCTGTGTCGCGCGCCGCCCGCCGACTCGCCGCGACGACACGACGCGCTGGAGAAGAGCGGACACCTCGCCAAGCTGGGGGGCAAGCTCAAGACTTGGCGCAAGAGATGGTGAGTGTAACTAGTAGCTATGTGGGAGCACGAGTGTCGCGGTCACTCTGTCGCTGTGTCGCGCGCCGCCCGCCGACTCGCCGCGACGACACGACGCGCTGGAGAAGAGCGGACACCTCGCCAAGCTGGGGGGCAAGCTCAAGACTTGGCGCAAGAGATGGTGAGTGTAACTAGTAGCTATGTGGGAGCACGAGTGTCGCGGTCACTCTGTCGCTGTGTCGCGCGCCGCCCGCCGACTCGCCGCGACGACACGACGCGCTGGAGAAGAGCGGACACCTCGCCAAGCTGGGGGGCAAGCTCAAGACTTGGCGCAAGAGATGGTGAGTGTAACTAGTAGCTATGTGGGAGCACGAGTGTCGCGGTCACTCTGTCGCTGTGTCGCGCGCCGCCCGCCGACTCGCCGCGACGACACGACGCGCTGGAGAAGAGCGGACACCTCGCCAAGCTGGGGGGCAAGCTCAAGACTTGGCGCAAGAGATGGTGAGTGTAACTAGTAGCTATGTGGGAGCACGAGTGTCGCGGTCACTCTGTCGCTGTGTCGCGCGCCGCCCGCCGACTCGCCGCGACGACACGACGCGCTGGAGAAGAGCGGACACCTCGCCAAGCTGGGGGGCAAGCTCAAGACTTGGCGCAAGAGATGGTGAGTGTAACTAGTAGCTATGTGGGAGCACGAGTGTCGCGGTCACTCTGTCGCTGTGTCGCGCGCCGCCCGCCGACTCGCCGCGACGACACGACGCGCTGGAGAAGAGCGGACACCTCGCCAAGCTGGGGGGCAAGCTCAAGACTTGGCGCAAGAGATGGTGAGTGTAACTAGTAGCTATGTGGGAGCACGAGTGTCGCGGTCACTCTGTCGCTGTGTCGCGCGCCGCCCGCCGACTCGCCGCAACGACACGACGCGCTGGAGAAGAGCGGACACCTCGCCAAGCTGGGGGGCAAGCTCAAGACTTGGCGCAAGAGATGGTGAGTGTAACTAGTAGCTATGTGGGAGCACGAGTGTCGCGGTCACTCTGTCGCTGTGTCGCGCGCCGCCCGCCGACTCGCCGCGACGACACGACGCGCTGGAGAAGAGCGGACACCTCGCCAAGCTGGGGGGCAAGCTCAAGACTTGGCGCAAGAGATGGTGAGTGTAACTAGTAGCTATGTGGGAGCACGAGTGTCGCGGTCACTCTGTCGCTGTGTCGCGCGCCGCCCGCCGACTCGCCGCGACGACACGACGCGCTGGAGAAGAGCGGACACCTCGCCAAGCTGGGGGGCAAGCTCAAGACTTGGCGCAAGAGATGGTGAGTGTAACTAGTAGCTATGTGGGAGCACGAGTGTCGCGGTCACTCTGTCGCTGTGTCGCGCCCCACTCCCCAGTATGAGCTGGTCACCACTGGCTCGTATATCAAATGATAGCAATAACAAAAAAAGCAACCGGCATGGTTACTCGGCCAGGTCAGGGATTGCCCTTTTACCAATTTGAGGGTTGTGCTGGATGAGAGTTGCTTTGGTTGGAGCAACAAAACAATCATTGCAAAAATGTGGCGAGTGAGCTATGGAGGCGCTATTTCTTATATGTTGAAATATATTTTTATGATTTTGAACTTTGATTGAAACTTTCTTTGAAATATTTAACCATAAAAATCTATTTCGGATTGTTTCTAGATATAAGCACGATGTACATTCCAGAAAGACAATTTTACATCAAAGTATCAAACAAAGTTTTGTGTGTCTGATACTACATTACTGCTGACGTCATGATTTCAGCAGTACATAGAATTTAATAGCTAACAGTAGCTGCAGAAGCGACCCTTTCTAATACTTTTTGGTTTTACCAGGTTCGTGTTGAAAAACGGCACCTTATCATACTGGAAGTCGCAATCCGAAGTGAATCGCAAGCCTCAAGGTCAGATCGGATTGGGAGAGGCGTGCAAGATATCTAGGAACGAAGGGGCGGCCACGTTTGAGATCTTCACTGGCAGTAGGACTTATTATCTGACGGCTGATAGTATTGCTACTATGGAGGACTGGATTAGAGTTTTACAGGTAAATTTCGAATGTTTTCCTTTCTTATTCTTTTGCGGGATGCAAAAATTATTTTGTGGTGTGCCAGTCAGGGTCCATATTAAGTCAATTTCTATAATACGTACACATTTTTTTAAAAATGCATCGTCCGTAAGTGGTCCATTTAAAACCAAAGTCCAGTGTAGGTACTATACATTTTTAAAGTAAACTTTTCCTTGCAATATATTTTTGTCCGTGTGGTGACGGAATATGAATACAAAATGATATACTACTCCATTAAATTCCGTGGGTGTCGTAAGTAGCTACAAAGGAATACTTAAAATACACGATGCAAATAGTATCTTTGCGAAAACACAGAAAACTCAACATCATTCCCTATACCTACCCGTTTGACTAGCTTGGTAGTTAGTAGGTCACATCCCAGATAACAATGCAAACTTGCCAAACTTGCAGCAAGTTTAAATCAAACTTGCTAGTTTCACTGTGACAAACTTGCATGAAGTTGGTATTTCAAAGGATTTGGATGACGACGAGCACAGGTTGGTGGTCGGTCGACCTCCTAGATACAGCAGGAGGTGCTCGACGACCAGCTGTTGTCGTACCACCAACCTGTGCCTTGTACCTGTGCAACCTTTGAAAAAGCAAACTTCATGCAAGTTTGATGCAAGTTTGATGCAAGTTTGTCACAGTGAAACTAGCAAGTTTGATTTAAACTTGCTGCAAGTTTGTTGCTATCTGGGATCGTCCTATTGATTCAAAGTGCTACTGTGAAGTAAATGGGAGAGGCTTGAGTTCAGCAGTGAATTGAAAGACTAAAAATATTTTTGTAGCTTTTATACTTGAATACAAATTGTCACTAAAACAACATTTTATTATTTACATAAACTTTGTTATTCTACCTTCCAGAACGTACAAAGGCGGAATGCGACCAAGCTACTCCTTAGCAAAGAAGACAATAAGCCCACGATTCAGGGCTGGCTCACAAAGGTGAAGAATGGACACGCCAAAAAGAGCTGGTGTGTGCTTATTGGGAAAATGTTCTTGTACTTCAAGTCGCCTGGAGACCAAGTAAGTATTACTCCGTTGTTGGACTTAATGAATGGATGGCTGTGTGGATGGATGTATACATAGATGGGTGTTTGGATTCTGCTGAACGGATTTCGATGAAACTTTACAGTAATGTTGCAATGTAATGTTATTTATGTTTTGTAATACCAACGACAACCCAGCCTACTAGACACCTAATGTTTTCATTTCTACAAACAAACAATTCTGTCAAAGCGGTGAGGTATGCGGGGCGAAAGGGGGCTACAAAAATGTATTCTAATTGGCCGGTTCAAATTTGCGGAACGTCATAATTCATATATATAGTTGGGATTGGTCTTATGTAAGACGTATAAGTCTAACATGTTGTCAGAAAGTGTTCGCCTTACGTCTGCCGTCTAGTAGGTTGGGTTGTCGTTGTGTAATACATACAAAAATAGCTCTTAGTGTAAGTTCAGTTCCTATACGAGACAATACTTTTTGTGATCCATAAGTTGTTGATTCGAGTCTCGGTTAAAAATGTTTGCAAAACATCAACAAACTATAAAACTTATTTTTATAACCAATCCCTTTGCTTAGAACCCAACCGGCCAGATTAACATGCGGGACGCTCGCGTAGAAGACGTCGAACACGTATCAGACTCTGACTCGGAAGAGAAAAACGATGACACCAGGAATCATCTGACGGTGGCCATCTACCCTCAGCACCAGGTAACTGGGGTCAGTGATGAACAGATTACTAACTTACTGTCTTGTGAATGTGATTGCACCATAGAACCTTCTAGATACACGGGTATATAAGTTGGCCTTTTTATATGTATAATAAATAAATCTCTCTTTAAATAGCTGACCAACATCATTTAGCCACATAAATTGGCAGAACGGTGAAAATGGAGTGTTTTTGACGACAAATCATAAAAAATGCAAAAAATAATTTTGTTCTAAAATTACAAGAAAATCTGATGAGGATCTCTTTTATCATCTAGGACATTTTATTAAAATAATAGTCAACTTTCTATTCTTGGATCTACCAAATATGTCTACGCAGAAAAATATAAAAATTTTGTTCGAGCCGTTTCGCAGTGTATAGATGAGTACTATATAAAGAATAAAACTCGTAAAGAATATAAGTACACTGTAAATTGGCTGCATTTAAGATACGAAACATTTTGATAGGTACATAGTTTTAAATTTCACAAAATTTTTACATGTAGAAGCTGAAAGCTATGTCTCTGAAAAAGAGATTGTGTATCTCAGGATTTTCTTAGATCAGTTAGTTAAAGATACCTGTAGAATTAAGAGTAGCATACAAAATGCGAGCCTAGCGGTAATTCTGAATATAATAATTGAATAAGCATGTTAACATACACCAAGCATGGAAATACTTATAGGTATAATATATAATCTCTATTCAAATTATATTTTCTTCTTTATTTAGTTAATAGCTTTAGATATCATAAGGTTCATGTGTTGTGCGTAACGTATACGGTATTGTGCACGTATAATAGGGAAGTTTCCTGCAAGTGAAATAAATGATATAAGTATTTTTATCTAGTGAAACATTATGTCAAAATAATAGTTGTTTTATTCATCAATTAATGTTAAAACTTTATTTAACATTTTTTATCGTATTTTTTTTTATAATAACTATTCTACTTGACAGCAAAAAACTATGACGTCATTAGGTCTTATTTCATAGAAAAGCCGTAGCAAAGATCGTTTTTGACATTTCATTAAAAGTGCTTGATTTGACTAGTTGAAAAAAACCCTATTATGGCACGTAACCTGTTGCATGAACTCATGTATATAAAGTGATTCTTTGTATAGTGCAAACATTTTAAAGGGCGATTCCACTAGTTTCAAAGAGCAACGTTTCGCGATTTTTGGCATGTTCCGAAACAAAATAACGTGTGCAATCACTCTTAAGATATTTGTTCTAGTACTTAGAAAAACCTTCTATATTGCTCGTCTGGCGCAATGGCTTGAGCGGTCGGTACTCCGTTAAGCCCACACGAAAAACCACTTTGTGTGATCCACGAATTGTTTCAAGTCTAAGAGTTCTATTTGTCCGTTGATTGAATGTTTGTAGAGTTCCTCGCTATACAGGATTTATTCCTACTTACTTATTGTGTCGATGACGACAACACGTTAAATAGATTTGGCCCCAAAATCAAATAAAAATGTTCCTTTTATTTCACAAATATATAATTAACTCAATTATTCCTGTTTTAAAGAAGGAGACGGCTTCCGATTTTTTTTATATTTGTTATCGTTGAACTCCGTCATTTATCAATCGATTTTGTAAATACTTGTCGTCGTGTAGACTGAAAACGTTTTCTATATATTTCAATTCTCAATTTAAAGCACCATAATGAGGTAGTGTACTGCAACATTCCAGGGTCCAACGTACCTGCTGTTCGAGAGCAAAGCTGACAAAGACTCGTGGCTGTACCACCTGACGGTCGTGAGCGGCGGAGGACTCAGCCAGGGCACGCACTTCGAACAACTCGTGCAGAAACTCATGGAGACCGATGGAGACCCTAGTGAGTATTGTTGAAGTAATTAAAATTAAACCTTGAGTGCTATAGAATATGATTGACAATGCGACGCGGTCTACCCACTCACAGATAAACGTCTGCTGTTGTCTCTTTCAAGTTGTATAGATCAACTGAGTACAATTCAGTCACGGAACGGAAATCAGTGCCACCTTTAAGCAAGTGTGCGCAAGTAAACAGTTTCGAATTATATACGAAAATAACATCTATTTCAATGGAAAAGTGATAACAATAAAACTACATTGGATTACCAATTAATAAAAATAAAATTATATTGTAATTGTAATAATGGAATTCGTTTTCTAATAGTGCCATACTTTCAATTGCAGATTGTGTTCTATGGCGGCACCCAACGCTCCTGTATTCCAAAGAAAACCTGACATCACCGCTCACGTCACTCAATTCGGAGGCTCTGCAAGCCGAAGCACTCAAACTTTTTAAGGTGAGTAATCTTTATCGACAAAAATAATAATATTCTACCACATAAAAACAACACCACTTAGTCCTATACTAAGCATGGCTTGTACTTTGGCTACTAAACATGTACATATTATACATAGAAACACCCAGACCAAGACAAACATCCATGTTAATGCAAACAAATGTTTGATTCGAGCGGGAATCGAACGCGCCCGCTACGCCACCGGGTCGCCAAAATGTTTGGTTCTTGTTTCTTTATTTATGGGTGGGATAAACGAATAAGACAAATGGAGCTGCACAAATCACACATTTATAATATCACCGTCATACTGCAAGGAGGTGGAGTATAACTGTTTCGTTTGTACCTTGGAAAAATTTGGTGGACGCATTCATAAATCATGAACTGGATTAATAGGGTGTGGGTATTCTTCCAACTAGCGGGAGGTTCCACTGACCAGGGTATGTGATCGCGCCTGGCAGCTTACCGTCTGACGGAAGTATTTGCAAATTTGTATATTATTATATGTATAGTAATCACGAGCGAGACCTTTAGTAGCGCGATGTAGGTACTAGTAGGTACCATAGCGTCTGTTAGATATCGCCATTTTTGGTTGTCATGCCATTGCCATGCCATTGTACATACTGTATACAGTGTGTTGATATGCATTTGCAAAATATTTTCAATCGTGTATATACACTATAACTGATTGCAAATACATGAATAAATAACTCACTAAAACTTTAAAATATGTTTTCGGAATCAAGCATTTTAAAAATCAGCTCGGTGTTTTGACCGCCACCGCCGCTCAGCTGATCGCCGCCAACTCGAGTTTCAGGTGCCTAACACACACAAACACACATACCTACCGTGCAATCTTATTCTGCACCAGTCGACAGTTTAATTTGATTTACTATCTAAGTAACATTTAATGAAAATAGGGTCTTATGTCATCGCACACTGTTTGAAGTAACTATACTGTCTATATTGTGGTATTAAAATATTTTGCAAATGCCGATCAACATATTGTATGGCCTTAGTTATGTATAGCACTAAAATGGAACTTTGTCCGTGTGGTGACGGATTAAGAATACGGATTGTCACCACCCCATATCATCCCATGGGTGTCGTAAGAGCCGACAGTGGGAGCATATTATGCAGAGAACAGCACTGTAAGAGAAGGAAAACTTGATACAAACCCTATACCAACTCGTTTGGCCAGCGTGGTGTAGTTGGCCAATTCCTCCTTTCAAAGGAGAGGCCTAGTCCAGCATAGTGATGTGCCGAGTCGGCTATTTTTGGTATTCGAATGTTTTGGTATTCGTTAAGAAAAGAATCGAATTAGAATTCGAGTCGGAGTACTCGAAGAGGTATTCGAATACCTGCTTCAGATACTCGAATACTCTTTGAACCCAACTTTGTAGTTTGTTTTTTACGACAAATCCTAGTATTTCCTCACAAATCATGTATGTTCGTAGGTTCCCTAAGAAAGTATATTAGGCATGTAAATAATAACAGATGTATATATATTTAATGAATAAATTGTTTAATCAAGTGGTAATACATACAACTTTGTCAAAAAAAATCCACTCATCTTGAAGTACATGGCGTATTAAAGCCGCTATGTTTTCTGATGTATGTGACTTGTTTGTCTCTTTTGTTGCAATTACTCGAGATTCTGCCGCGCCTTGATATATGTAATGTGCGGTTAGGGTTAAATAACACTTACTGCTATCCGATGAACCGAATCTAATGACTCCGTATCAGAAGCAGAACCAGGTCCTAAGCTTTCACCTTCATTTTCATTTTTTTCCATACACGATGTATAAATCAGAGGATGTATTTTTTTCAAATGTTTTAATAAATTTGTTGTGTTTCCAAAATGAACAAATGTCTTTTTACACTCTTTGCACTCCACTTTTTTATTGTCTAATATATTGTAAAACTTCCATACTTCTGACTTTTTCTTCGGAGCCATCCTATCCCAAAGTAATTGAATAGAAACACTAAAACACACTAAATGCCACAAACCGACAGTTCGACACATTAAAATAATAACTTTCAAGAGAAACAAGTCACTACATCTATAATAATATCTTAACAACATTTAAATATCTAACTGACCGTCCGGGTAGGAAATGTAAACACGTTCGAACTTGCAACGATACAACACTTCGTGTCGTGCATAACTTACTTGTGGCCATTCAAAATTCGACTGTACGCTTGAAGCTATAAGGTTGCTATTAGAATCCACGGCTTAGTATTCGAATACTTAAAGTACTCGAAATCTGTATTCGAGTGCTGGGGATCCGAATACTGTATTTGGTATACTCGAGTACACGAATACTTGCTAGGTATTCGAGTCAGTACTCGAGTCAGCCTGACTCGGCACATCTCTAGTCCAGCAGTGGACTGTTAAAGGCTGATGATGTAAAATGGAACTAGAAATGTTAAACAACTTTATATCTGTGAATTTCTCGTTCCAGTGCGTGCAACTATTCATGTCAGTAGCCGTAGAGCAGGCCGGCATCGATTACCACGTGGTGCTCGCACAGAACGCCCTCCAACAATGTCTGGAAGTGGGCGAGTTACAGGACGAACTGGCGTCAGTTCTGGCGAAGCAGGTCACGCCGCACACACACTCCAAGCTCGGCGTGCAGGTAACCAACACTCCGGTCAATCGACACGCTAAGCTAAACGTTAAGGCCGCCAAGCTTAAGAATGTAAGTTTATGCGATTATATTTTGTGTTTGTTTTTTGATTTTTTTATGTTTTGTGGTCGTCCGTTTGGTGGTTGTATATTTGTGTAAAGTTACTTGGTATATTGGACAAGGTTGGTTTCAGTATGAATTGAGCTTTGCAGTCATTGAATGGACGGAGTACACCTATATTAGAAAATGATAGTAGTATCCTATATCATAAAAGAAAAGAAAGGAATAAAAAATTATACATTCGTAGTTACTAAAATTAATTTGAAATTGAATTGAGGTATAAGTACTTTATTGCTTTGTATTCTATGCCAAACTATCGAATCCTAGAAACAAAGGTAAATCAAGTATAAAAAGCTATCGGTACGTAACTTAAAAGGAAAATATAAAATTAATCCTAATTTCAATACATATAACAATAAATATTATATTCTCTGCTGAAAAGAATCATTCGTCATATCGTAAACACAAAAGACGCCTAGCATATCGATATTATTGTCGTATAATTATCCAACATTTTAAATTATCATTTGCAATTGATCTAACTTTTTCTACTAATTAATTGAGTTTCAATAAAAGTCAATTACCACGCGAACATACATTATTAAAATATACCAACAATTGGAGACACGTTAAAATACACTTCCTACGTCATCATAATCATATCAATAAATTAACTAACAAGGTTAACCTCGAAAGAGTAATCATTCGCCTTCCGCATCGGCCAATACCGTCAATGATATAATTTGTCTAACTAAGGTCGCCTTTTCAAGGTGAAGGGCAACTCACGGCCACTCCTCACGGTCGAGGTCACGTCGAAGGTTCTGACATTGGTTCTAAGGCCGAGCTTTTCAAGGCGAGGTCGTTTTTGGAGGACTTTGTAGCGATTTAGAGGCGAAATATTGAAGACCAAAATTTAACCTCCCAAATTTGTTATATCAAACGGGAGGTTGCTAAAATTTCAGCATTGAGAGCCGACCTTTAGTCAAAGTATTATCGAATACTTTGCAACCCTGAATCGCAATGTCAAATTTCAGTTTTCAAAGTCGAGGTAACGACATTGCTAAAATACTTCGGTTTCAATGAAAAATTTTGTTTTCATGGTAAAGAATTTTTTATGATAAACTGAAAATAAAAACTTGCGTTCAATGTCAAAATGATTGTATCTAATCGCAAAGCCGCGTCAATTTGTAGTTTTAACTGATTTCGAATTTTGTGTACTGCTAAGGTGACTTTTGTCATACGCCAATGTCATTGTAAAGTTCAATGTCAAGAACAAATGGGTATCATTAACTAAACTGCCGACCACGAAAAGGGTGCAAAGGGTGAATTTAGAACAGAATCACATATGTTTTACATGCGTATTCGTCTGTATAAATTCACTTATTTCTTTGAGGATGACAATTGATAAAAATGATCTGGTATTTTTTTTTTTTGGAATCTGGTAACTTTATCTAACCTTGAAATTCATTTAAGTGTTTTTTTTGTGTGTTTTTAATTGATTTATTTTATCAATTGTCATTCTTTTGTATAAAACGATATGATCTACTAATTGCATTCTATAATAGCTTTTTATGTGAATAGTTTATTTTATAAGTTGAATGCAAATAGTATGTCATATATTATTGTTTTCTTTGCTGTTCACAATTACTTCCTGTTATTAAGCAGATGGTATTGATTATTTATAAGATATGGCATGGCTTTTGATGTGACGACAACGAAATAACGGAAATACCCGAATTTTATTGATGAAATAGTCTATTGGATATAAAGCCTGGTTGGTATACATTTTGACATACTTATTAGTTTCTTTGAAATGCTATACAGAAATATTTTAGATAGATAACATCTAAGAAATATTAATTATCGTATAAATTCAGTATGGGTACCCAAATAAGAATTACATTGATGACCGTAATTGAAAAGTACATTGACTTTTTATTTAATGTGTGAATTCTAATAAAGTTGTGATGGCTGACGATATCACTTCTATGTGATTATGCTATGTATGATATTATAATATGAATAAGTATAACTAAAAACTATAGATTTACTAAGTAGTCACACCGTATGATGGTTTCATAATAATTGAATAATTACTCGATTGATACTCGTTACATAAATATTATACAATATTATTTAGCGGGTCTTAGTCGCGATAATTTACTTATCGCGTATAAGTAAATTATCGCGGCTAAGACCCGCTAAATAATATTGTATGATGTATACAAATCGCGAAAGTTTAAAATCGATTACATAAATATTAGTTAAAATTATAATTGTATGTAATTTTTGTTATTTTTACTATGGTAAATATATGTATGTCAAAACGTATTCCAACCCAAATATATAATAATATCAGCTTTATACTCGCAAGGCAAAGCTTTCGGGCGTTCGCTTCGATGCTATTCTCATATGTCATTATTATATTATCGACTCCATACGATATCGATATTTTATCTGCATTAGACGTAGATTTAGAATATTGTGCTCTAAGGTGTAGATTGAGGGTTTAAAATGGTGTGACACTATCTAATGCACCAACGCACTGATTTTAGCTTTCATGTCGACATTTGATGGGTATACTTACGATGATTCCGAAGTATTTTTTATACGTTTTAATTAAAGTGAACAGATTTTAGTATGAAACACGAACTAGTTAATATATATTAGTAAATATAGGTAGTTAGTTTTTATCTGTTTTAGTTTCATAGAAAGTAGTAACTTCTATTTATTAGACAGAAAAAACTTACCCCTCAATATCGACAAAATAATTGAGTAACAAAATATAATAAAATGAGCACAATATATAATTATAATAACGCTTCAAAAACTAATATTTATTTGCGTTAAAACTGTAAATATACACTAACAAACCATTGTTATAGTATAAGCTTTGTGTGTCGCTGTAACAGCTTCGTGTCTTTGTCGATCAATTTGGAATTGCGTATTGTGGATACAATTATATTGGCTTCATTGGAATATATGCGAATATACAAAATTTATAAAACACGGAATCAAAAAAGAGTATTTTATTCCAATTTGATCCGTACAGTTCTGGCAACATGCAATTATCTAGCAAGCAGTTTGCATATGCGTTCGATTTTTGAAATACAAAAGAATGTTGCCACAACGAAATATTGTTACGTTGCAAAATTTCAAATGGAATGTTGGTGTAAATTTTTCCACGATTTATTTTTTTCTTCCGAGAATGTTTGTCCCCGGTCCCATAGATTTAGGGAATGATTTTTTTATTTCGTTTATCTGTCATTCATATCTATCATAGCTAGTGTTCCTTCGCACTGTTGAATCTCCTTTGTATTGAAAGGTTGATGTTGCAAGTTTTTAGACTGTTACCCATATATTTATTATATCAATATAGTTTATCTACTATTCATGGTAAGTATGTAGGAGTAATTAGGATTAAGTTATGATGTGACTGTGTGATATGTCGAAATATGCATACTTAATATTTTTTTAAATACAGACATGTATTCTAAATAATCTTAAAATCATTTCTCAAAGTTCACAAAATAATATAACGAAATGAAAGTAAATAAAAAAAGTTTAAATTATATTTTTGATCGTGCTTTTGTTTGCACTAAAATTAAGACCAAAATATTTATTTAGTATTTTTATCTAAAAGCGACATATAAAACAGTCCACCAGAAATAAACACACTGTACATTTAATCACATAACTGTATATACAGGATGTCACAAGACCCATCACCAAGCCGAAGTCTACTCGTTTTGAACATTATACCAAGTCATACTAACCAAAAATAAAACTTGGGAAACGACCTTTTTTTAAGCATACACTTTTTTATTCCGCAATTAAAAGTGTGCGCAAGCAATGTTCGAAATACCTACTAATCCATGGGTGCATAGGACATCTATAGAACAAATTGGGTAAATGGGTCGATTTTGTACCTCATTAGAAAATTTTTATGGTGACTTCGAGCCTCAATATCTCAGGAACCAGTAATTTCCCAGGTATGGTGCCGAAGTAAAAAATGTTCGTAGTGATCGGTACAATGTGGGGTTTCAGTTTTCGTGAAGGGTCATTTAACAACCTGTATATTTATATTAGGACACTGGCCACTTTACACATGTATAAATAGATTTTGGGTTAAAGTGACACTTACACATGGGTATTTTTGCACTAGCACTAAATAATATGGATATCTTAAAGTCCTCGTAACGAGAAGCTATACATTTTGTAAGTAAAGAACTTCTACTTAGTGACATGCAAACAAATCATTCGACAACAAGTTATCCCACGTACAATGAACTCAAAGTAACACACGTCTAATATGAAACTAATGAGCAATTTCAATTGGTCGGGTTATATTTTTGCGATATAAGACACTGCCATCTTATGTTTTGTGGTACTGGAATACGTCCAACTCCTAAAACACATGGCCGTAATTTTGAAGTATATTCACTTTGAAGTTATCATTTGAAATAAAATCGTTACGTACAAAAGTTTTTTTTTCTTTTTTCATCCAAAATTTGCGAATACCCAACTTGTGTTAACAAAATGTATGGCTTCTCGTGACCTTGACTTGAGTTAGCATTTTTCTGGGAGGATGTATTTAATATAATTTGGGGTTTGATTATTCAAATCTGGCAACACATAATATGGACCAGGGGCCCAATTCCGCTAAATAAATATAGTCGCGATATGATGTCAGTGTCATACTTACGTCACAAAAAGCGTATTCTTCTAAATTATATAATATTTGAATGAAATTGTAACGAGATCGTATGTGTCAACGACGAACTGTTTATTTTAAATTATACGATAATGACATAAGGTTATCAGGATACCGCTTTTAAATCCATTCAAAATATGATATCAATGTCATATAAAAATAGCAGAATTGGCCCCAAGGTCACATATATATTTTGTTTAAGATTTGTTTTTCCCAGTTTCAGTTTGATTAAAAGGTGTTGGTTTGATTCAATATTGGACTCGATTTACAATGCATTTTATATTTTAACATAATAATATATAGCGTGTAACAGAAAGGTGCCTTATTAATTACAAGTTTTCTTCGAAAGAATTTCTGAGTCTATCTCCAAAACATGAGACTTTTCGGTATTTTAAATGAGTCGATCATTCAAGACGCAAAAATGTTATTATTAAGAACCTTTAGGCACGCAGAAGCCAATTGTTTAAACTGCAGTCTGCGAAATTGTTAGTGTTTATTCGAACAACCACTTTTTTATAACACATCCGAAGGTTTTTTTAAAGACAACTTCCGTTCAGACATTTAGGAATAAATCCTGTGACAACGGACACAATGGATTTGAAGAATAGAAATAGTCCTTTCTTCGCAGATAATGAGTAAGTTGCTGTGCTTTATTTTTGGCTCGAAAAGAAGATTTTGGGTAACCTTTATTATATTGACTGCCTCCGTGGTCCAGTGGATAGCGTATGTGACTGCTGATCGGAGGTCCCGGGTTCGATTCCCGGGTCGGGCAAAAGTGTTACTGGGTTTTTCCGAATACTCTGTGCTGTGCCCTGTAACGGCAATAGGCTCGCCCCCTATTACGTGGGACCTAAAAATTCATGGCGAAATGTGGGCGTAATATTTACACCTCTGCCTACCCCTTCGGGGATACAAGCGTGAGACTTTATTATAGATATCCAAATTCTGGAAAATTCCTTTTTTCAAAACTCTCTTGACATAAAATCTACATAAAGTAAGAGAACACATAGTGCATATTCTTTCGGCCGGCAAACGACGGCAGATCAATAAGGTATTTGACTATTTTTATGTTCATGTCATAATATGATATAGCTTAGCCTTTGACAAGATTGGCGACGATCTTATAGCGATCGCGGGTCGAACCGAAACTACATAGATAACACAAGATCGAGGGAAATGACAAGAACAAAGAGAGTCAAAGGGATAATGAAAACATGTTATTTTTTTCATATTAGTTACGAGCATTTTAATATTTAATAATTAGTCAAGGAGATCGTACTAGCATATTATCGCGTCGTCTAAAAACTAGTATCTGCATACTAATTGGCAGCTACTCCGAACAAGTAATAAGCTTGCGAGAAAAGAATAAGACATGCGTCTTCTATTAACTTCATTAGATTGTAACTTTTTTACTCGTTATTTCTTTTAAGCTTCAAACATTTAATAGCAAAACTATATGAGTAATGATACAATATTTGGTGATAGTCAAATACGAAGGTGCAGGCGGTCTTTGCTTATAATAACCTCTTAAAGGTCTACACAGTCATAACTGAATGAAAAACCAAGAATGGCAACGAAATATATTTTTGGCAAGATATAAAGGATATTTACAAGTTCAGTTTCAAGCAGTTTCTGGATATTCGAGAGTCTGGATATTCGAACCTAAAAATTGAAATTTATTAGCCTTGAAAAAAATATGCTTGTTGCTTTAAGTACAGCTGAACCTTTCAGTTACACGACTATATAATACATTTTCAAAATATAACTAAAGAAAGAGCCACCACGCCATACCACACCTCTCATTAAACGTAATATTTTGGAACATTTGGTTAACTTTTTTACGCAATAATGCTTATGGGGCAGGGCGGAGAGCATATGTATGCACAAAAGCTGAATAAATTTTTCGTATATTTCATAAATATGTTATTTTTATGATATGGTTAAAATAATATGCATTTATGTATCGTATATTTATGAAAAACATTTTATATTTAACAATGTAATTTAAATTAAATTACACTATTAATAAAATATATCATTATGTACTTTATAAGATACTGTATTATTGTGTATGTATTTAAATTCATAACTTATACACACACACACACACACGCAGGACAGCAAACAATCATAATTTTGTACTTTAAGTAAAATTTTAACGTAAATAATGGTATCTGACCGTTATCACACTTCCTGTATAAACTGTACAATACAAACATAATATTATAAGTAACTTTATTATATAAGTACATTATAAGACACTAACACCCACACACACGGATCTCCATTCAAAACAGTATTGTAATATGTCGATAACATTCCCTCGTATATAATCGTCATTGCATCCCTTATTACGTTCTGGTACATTATACGAGCACACACACATACTCAAGAACTTATACACACACAGACACACTTTAACGCTCAAACACATACACACAAACGCACTCACACATGGGACAACAACAACCATACTTTATCTTAAATCTCAGTAATCCCCAAGTAAACTACAGCAACTGTATCCCCTACCATTAGTCGGTAACAGTAGCATCCCCTACCAACATTTCATTTGTACAGCAACTACTACTGTGCGCGACTCAGTCGCTGTTCACTTGCGACACGGGCGCGTCGTCTGTGGGCGGCGACAACAAGAGCGGCGACGCACCGGCGCACGCCGCGGGCTCGCCTAGCTCGATACAGGTAAATGTCGCCACGAACACAACGCTATACCACGCCACCACAATTAAGCAGATGTGTAGCCACCTTTATCAAAGCAACTCCCACACTCGTGCTACAGTGCCATGAGTAAATAAGAATGTCATCATAGCAATGTGTAGCCATCAGTTTTTCAAGCGTCGCTACACATATTCCCAGGTACCACCGCAGGGAAAATGACATAACATTTACGTACAGTTGTGTAGCCACCTTTATCTAAAGCAACTACCGAAAACCACCTCACTGGTGTCATAGGAAGTGCCATCACACCAATGAGTAGCCATTTTTTTCAAGCCTCGCTACTCTAACTTTTAAGCACCAGCTTGTGGCATAAGTAATGCCACCATCGTTACGTAGCCGCATTTTTTTTAAAGCATCGCATCATTTGACATACGAAATGCCATCACAGAAAGGTGTAACCACCTTTTCTTCAAGTATTGCTTATTGGGTTACAAACTGGTATCACTTAGTGCCATAGAAAATGCTACTACAGTTACGGAGATATGTTGCCACCTATATTTACTTCAGAATACCTTCGCACTGGTAACATAGAAAATACCACCACAGTAATGTGAAGGCTAAACATTACTGTTGTGACATTTTCTATTTGAAGTATAGCTACACGAACTCCCAAATAACACTGCGAAGAAAATGTATAGTACCCTTATTGAAGGCATTGCAACTTTAGAATACCACCCACTGGTGCCGCAACTAAGTCATAAGGACACACTGTAGCTGTGTTTTGTTTTAGCGAGCTCCAATTAGCAAAATTTCACTTCAGGCCAATTTTAACATCTAGAAAGTGTATCCCTTACCACTGCGTAAAGTGACGTAAGAACGTAGCTAGCATATTCCTGAAGCCAGTAATAATGTACACAATACTGTATTGTCTATATCTTCATAAGAAACCGTCATATGAGAAAAGCAAGAAGGAGCACCGATAACGACAACTTAAAAAAATGTTACCTTCTTATTATTTTATCTATGAGAGCTGATAAAATAACAATTGTATACGCAGTTAGCAGAGTATACATCGGCACGGATTTTAAAGATGATTGATTTCGTTAATATTAAATTAAATTATTAAGAGCTGATCCACTGCATTGTCGAAAATTTAGCTTGTTACACCAAATTGAGTACACGTTAGTTTCATTATTAACATAACTTTTACTGTAATCAATACTAATTAAATAACAAAGAACGATCCTATGCAATACCATCCGAATATTTAAAATGCTTAAATACTTAGTCACACTTTAACTATGATAGAAATATAATTAGAGTATAGCATACATGCAACAAAACCGTATATTTGTGTAGGTATGTATTTATCATAGGTATTTATCAACTCTCGTAGAATGAATAAACTTCTCGAAATATTATCTCAACATTTTCGAAGTCCCTAAAATAATAAGGGGTCGAAGATACTATCAGATTACTTAATCAACTATAAAGTAATGTATTTTCTTTCATAACAAGATGATGTGGCTCTCTACACAAGCTTAAATAATGTTTCTCCCCTCCAGTATAATCAATCAACTATATAATTATTTATTTTAAATTCATTACTAGATTGCTCAGAAATCCCTTAAAACTGGAGCAGGTATTTCGAGAAGACTCCAAAAAGACGCCAATTCGCCCAACATTTGACCAAACGTTGGTCGCCACTACCAAAAATTTACTAGCTTAAACCTACAAGGTCGTTGGCTCCAACATTTGTGTTATTTACCAACACAGCCGTGTTTCCAGGCGCCGCTGCTCTCGGTGGACTGCAAGAGTAACCCGCCAACGTACAGCTTCGTGCAAGGTTGGCAACTGCTGGCTCTAGCCGTCAGTTTGTTCGTCCCGAGGAACAATAGGCTGCTGTGGTATCTGAAGTTGCATTTGAGCAGGCATGCTGATTCTAAGTGAGTATTTTAAGTATACATTTGACTGCATTGACTACTGAAGAATTAGGCACTTTAGTAATCAAATGCTTGTAATTCAAATAACTTTTAATTTAGGAGGGCTTCTGGACGACATTTTGTTAAGTTATGAAAAGAAAATTGATTATAATCGATATCGGATATGATCTTAACATATTCGACTCTACTGAAGGTTTTCAGGAAAATCTTAGCTTTTGCAGAAAACATACCTTAAAAACTGACCTAATCATTTTTGGTTGTAGTTAACATTTGTACCGTATAAACAAGCAATATTAATTTATTGTTTTAAGTAATAATTTCCAAACCGTGCAATACCTATATCAACCATATCAATTTCAGAACGGAATGCGGTAAATACGCGGCGTACTGTGCACGAGCCTTAGAACGAACAATACGCAACGGCGGCCGCGAAGACAAACCCTCCAGAATGGAAGTACTATCCATTCTGCTAAAGAACCCCTACCATCACTGCTTACCTCATGCGATACCGGTGCACATGCTCAATAATACCTACCAGGTAATTGTTCAAATCTTATAATTATACAAGGAAATATCGGACCACAAAATAATGTACTTCATTCATCATCATCATCAGCGTCCTAGCGTTATCCCGGTTGCATCCAAGACTACACGCCTTGAAGGCCAGAGTCCGCTTATTAGTCTGACCGGCAGGCCGATTCTGAATGTCACGACAAGTAATCGTACGATATGTCAAATTATTGTCCTCGTCTTTTAGCCGCCTATCAGAGATATTTTGTACAAATATTCACTGAATTCGGTTTATTTATAAATTTACTTCATACTGAATGCATAAAATTGATGGAAAATGCGGTAGTTTTGCCAAAAAATGAGGTAGCCCGTTCGACAATTAACGAAATCGAATGTCAAATGAGATATCGAAAGATTCTGAATCGCCCCCATGATTTGACTAAATATTAGCTTTTACGCGACTGCCTGTCATCCGCAACCAAAAGGGATAGCAATTCAGACTCTAACTTAACTAGCAATCTAGACTTCAAACTATTGTCAGATTATTCAGGGATACTGACTCCCAATAACGACTGACAAATGTCTTCATGACAACTGGGAACCATTTCTTTTACTTCTATACCTAACTTTCATTCCAAGGGGGAGGATAAGGGGCGACTAACGAAAATACACTATTATTATGTTATGGAAGAGACGGCAAACTCGACATCAACAATAACGGCCATTTTCAATATTCGATCCATACATGGATTTTGAAATTCGAGATTCGTGTTTGACATATTTTGTATGGAACTTATGTCAAAGACGAATCTAAAATCTGCAGATCTATCTATAGATCGAATATTGAATTCCGTAGTTAACCAACCTGTCTGGATAGCATGGTATAGTAGGCCAAATCTTCATACTGATACAGGTATAATGATATAAATATGACTCAATGTTATTCTGACGTTAAATAAGGGAGGTCCATGTCCAGCAGTGGACTGCAAAAAGCTACAAATGACCAATGATATTACATACAAGAAAAAGGTAGATACGTTACCTACGTAGTAATCAAACCGTAGAAACGCTACACTAACGCACACATCGATAACTCCATATTTTATTGACAGATGTGTCAGTTTCACTTTGACGCCGGCTCGCGATGTCACACACACATATGTCAGACTTGCCAAATGGCTTATGTTTAGCGTCCTGCTTTTGGTACGCCTACAACATATCTACTTCTTTTTACTTTTATAACATCATTGATAATGATCGCTATGTTATCTTTCTTATCGCTAACAAATCTAATAATATTCTATTCCCCAGGTAATAAGTTTCGACGGCTCAACAACAGTGGAGGAGTTCCTATCGACGTTGAGCACAGAGCTCGGCTGTAGGGAGTCCGCGGCGTCTGGCTTTGCGTTGTTCAGTGACGACCCTATTGAGAAGGACTTAGAGCTCAATATTAAACCTGATAAGAAGGTGAGTTACATGAAGTACGAAAAGTTTAAGGCCCAATTTCACCGCCTCTGGCCTTATCTTCCAAATAAATACAAAATTGAAACGATATTTGCATGTGTTATATGACATATCATTTTACCAGAAGCTTACCAGACAGTGGTGAAATTGGCTCTAAATATATTCATTAGTGCTAGTTTTGAAGGGACGTAGGTATCTACTATACACCTATTGCACGATAATATATAGCACCAAAGTAATTGTTAAATAAATTTGGCATTGAGAAAATAATATTATTCTTTATTTATATATAGGTATTTTAATTTAGTTATAAAGTGTTTTAAATTATCAAGATCTGATTTCAAATATCATTTGTATAAATTAAGAAATGCATCTTACGCGTACACTTTGACATATTATCTAGATTTTCTCAAACAATAAGCAGCAATTTAAGAGAGGGTTAAGGGAATTTAAAATAAAATGTACTTTATTTGACTTGAGTCTTATATGTGTTTCTTCAATCTCGTATTACATTTCATAAAAGTAAATTTAAATTATTTGTGTGTAAATATAATAACATAAACTATTTGTTCTCAGCTATGCGACGTAATATCAAAATGGGAGACGGCGCTAAGAGAGAAAGGTTCTGGAAAGTTCGAGAACTCTCGAGTGATAAGACTCACGTACAGAAATAGGTTATATTTTAAGAACTCCGTCAGGACTGAGACGGATAAGGAACGATTACTGCTGTGCTACCAAGTTAATCAACAAGGTATGTTTCATATGTGTTTAATTAGTAAGTACTTTACACATTAGAAGTAAATCATTCTCAAATGCAATATTCGTACAGTATGCACTTGAGTCATTGCGAAATCTCGAAAATAATCACTTTTGTTACTTAGTTCTAAAAATTACAAAAGGTGTCCTTATCGATTACAAGCAACTCTGAAGTTATACTCTGGTATTAAAAGTTTAGATTTTAGAAAATCACGATTATATTCGAATTTACGGCCTATCCAGCTTCATGGCAAACTGAGTAATCGGTATCAGTTCAACCGTTATCTTCGAATCTACCTTTCATCTCTTATACTTAAATAACAAACAGAAAAGGGTAATTTCTAGTTATGGTATGAACAGTAAATTGAACAATTCCTTTATTTAGTGTTAATGTGATCGGTTTATAAAACCTTGTCGATATAAATAAATATATAAAATAAATTAATAAAGTCTGCATCACGATAGTATTAACTCACGCGCCATTACACGGAGGACATCCCTGATGTCAACCAGGGCGAGCCTCTTTAATTCCGTTATCCACCAAGGCCTAACACCTCAGGCGTGGAGTGGAAGTGCGGTGGTTCTGTCGGTTCTGTCTTTTTTTTTCAAAAAAGGTACCAAAGCCTTGCTGGAAACTATAGACCCATTTTACTCCTGAGCCACGTCTACAAGTTATTCTCGAGAGTCCTAACAAACCGCCTCGCCAGAAAACTCGACAATTTCCAGCCACCGGAACACTGTAGACCACATCCATACTGTTCGGCAGATTGTACCGAAGACCAATAAGTACAATCAGCCGCTGGGTATGGCTTTCGTGGACTACCAGAAAGCCTTCGACTCCATCGAAACCTGGGCGGTTCAGGATGCTCTGAAGCGGTGGCGCATCGATTGGCGCTACATCGAGGTGATGAGATGTTTGTATGATATGGCCACTATGACCGTCCAGCTCCAGGACAGTAAAACCAGCCCCATCGAGTTGCGAAGAGGGGTGAGGCAGAGGGATGTAATATCCCCTAAGCGTCTTCGAGTGCGTTGGTGAAGACACCAACGCAGTCGAAGACGTCTTTAAGATGCTGGACTGGACTGAACGGGGCATAAACATTAATGGCGAGTACATATCCCACCTTCGGTTTGCCGACGCTATCGACATCGTGGCAGAGAGCCTGGAAGAGCTGAGCGAGATGCTGCACAGCCTAAATGGACCCTCTCGACGGGTCGGTCTCGGCATGAACTTGGATAAAACCAAGATTATGTTCAACGTACACATTGTGCCGGGACCGGTTTATGTCGACGGATCGATGCTCGAAGTTGTTCAAGAGTATGTCTACCTTGGGCAAGTAGTCCAGTAGTAACAATTAGTAGAAACAACAAGTAAGTAGAAAAAATTTCGAGAAAGAAATCGACCACAGGATCCAGTTGGGTTGGGCAGCGTTTGGCAAGCTACGTCGAGTTTTCTCTTCACCCCTACCGCAATGCCTGAAGACCAAAGTCTACAACCAATGCGTGCTACCTGTTATGACGTACGGTGCCGAGACGTGGACACTCACAGTTGGACTAGTCCAGAAACTTAAAGTCACGCAGCGAGCTATGGAACGGGCTATGCTTGGCGTCTCTTTGAAGGATAAAATCCGAAACGAAGTTATCCAACAAAGAACCAAAATTACCGACATAGCCCACAGAATTAGTAAGCTCAAGTGGCAGTGGGCTGGCCATATTTGTAGAAGAACTAATGGCCCATGGAGCAAGCGTGTCCTAGAGTGGAGACCGTGACTCGGTAAGCGTAAGGTAGGGCGGCCCCCGGCTAGGTGGACCGACGACGTAAAAAGGGTGGCTGGGACAGACTGGATGCGGAAGGCTGAGGGCCGTGTACTGTGGCGCGTGTTGGGAGAGGCCTATGTCCAGCAGTGGACCGCGATAGGCCGATTGATTTAAATTAATAAAGTGATATAAAGTAACCATATACAAGGTGTTTCAATTGTAATTTTTCTCCCACAGTGGTAGCAGGTCGTTTCCCAGTAACCCGAGAGCTAGCAGCAGAGCTAGGAGCCCTAATGGCTCAACTCGACATGGGGGACTACGGTGGCGCGCACGCACATCACAACCAGCCGCTCGCGCACCGCTTCTACCCGTATAGGTACCGCGCCGCACTCAGCAACGATGAACTTAGGTATGTACACAACCAGCCGCTCGCGCACCGCTTCTACCCGTATAGGTACCGCGCCGCACTCAGCAACGATGAACTTAGGTATGTACACAACCAGCCGCTCGCGCACCGCTTCTACCCGTATAGGTACCGCGCCGCACTCAGCAACGATGAACTTAGGTATGTACACAACCAGCCGCTCGCGCACCGCTTCTACCCGTATAGGTACCGCGCCGCACTCAGCAACGATGAACTTAGGTATGTACACAACCAGCCGCTCGCGCACCGCTTCTACCCGTATAGGTACCGCGCCGCACTCAGCAACGATGAACTTAGGTATGTACACAACCAGCCGCTCGCGCACCGCTTCTACCCGTATAGGTACCGCGCCGCACTCAGCAACGATGAACTTAGGTATGTACACAACCAGCCGCTCGCGCACCGCTTCTACCCGTATAGGTACCGCGCCGCACTCAGCAACGATGAACTTAGGTATGTACACAACCAGCCGCTCGCGCACCGCTTCTACCCGTATAGGTACCGCGCCGCACTCAGCAACGATGAACTTAGGTATGTACACAACCAGCCGCTCGCGCACCGCTTCTACCCGTATAGGTACCGCGCCGCACTCAGCAACGATGAACTTAGGTATGTACACAACCAGCCGCTCGCGCACCGCTTCTACCCGTATAGGTACCGCGCCGCACTCAGCAACGATGAACTTAGGTATGTACACAACCAGCCGCTCGCGCACCGCTTCTACCCGTATAGGTACCGCGCCGCACTCAGCAACGATGAACTTAGGTATGTACACAACCAGCCGCTCGCGCACCGCTTCTACCCGTATAGGTACCGCGCCGCACTCAGCAACGATGAACTTAGGTATGTACACAACCAGCCGCTCGCGCACCGCTTCTACCCGTATAGGTACCGCGCCGCACTCAGCAACGATGAACTTAGGTATGTACACAACCAGCCGCTCGCGCACCGCTTCTACCCGTATAGGTACCGCGCCGCACTCAGCAACGATGAACTTAGGTATGTACACAACCAGCCGCTCGCGCACCGCTTCTACCCGTATAGGTACCGCGCCGCACTCAGCAACGATGAACTTAGGTATGTACACAACCAGCCGCTCGCGCACCGCTTCTACCCGTATAGGTACCGCGCCGCACTCAGCAACGATGAACTTAGGTATGTACACAACCAGCCGCTCGCGCACCGCTTCTACCCGTATAGGTACCGCGCCGCACTCAGCAACGATGAACTTAGGTATGTACACAACCAGCCGCTCGCGCACCGCTTCTACCCGTATAGGTACCGCGCCGCACTCAGCAACGATGAACTTAGGTATGTACACAACCAGCCGCTCGCGCACCGCTTCTACCCGTATAGGTACCGCGCCGCACTCAGCAACGATGAACTTAGGTATGTACACAACCAGCCGCTCGCGCACCGCTTCTACCCGTATAGGTACCGCGCCGCACTCAGCAACGATGAACTTAGGTATGTACACAACCAGCCGCTCGCTCACCGCTTCTACCCGTATAGGTACCGCGCCGCACTCAGCAACGATGAACTTAGGTATGTACACAACCAGCCGCTCGCGCACCGCTTCTACCCGTATAGGTACCGCGCCGCACTCAGCAACGATGAACTTAGGTATGTACACAACCAGCCGCTCGCGCACCGCTTCTACCCGTATAGGTACCGCGCCGCACTCAGCAACGATGAACTTAGGTATGTACACAACCAGCCGCTCGCGCACCGCTTCTACCCGTATAGGTACCGCGCCGCACTCAGCAACGATGAACTTAGGTATGTACACAACCAGCCGCTCGCGCACCGCTTCTACCCGTATAGGTACCGCGCCGCACTCAGCAACGATGAACTTAGGTATGTACACAACCAGCCGCTCGCGCACCGCTTCTACCCGTATAGGTACCGCGCCGCACTCAGCAACGATGAACTTAGGTATGTACACAACCAGCCGCTCGCGCACCGCTTCTACCCGTATAGGTACCGCGCCGCACTCAGCAACGATGAACTTAGGTATGTACACAACCAGCCGCTCGCGCACCGCTTCTACCCGTATAGGTACCGCGCCGCACTCAGCAACGATGAACTTAGGTATGTACACAACCAGCCGCTCGCGCACCGCTTCTACCCGTATAGGTACCGCGCCGCACTCAGCAACGATGAACTTAGGTATGTACACAACCAGCCGCTCGCGCACCGCTTCTACCCGTATAGGTACCGCGCCGCACTCAGCAACGATGAACTTAGGTATGTACACAACCAGCCGCTCGCGCACCGCTTCTACCCGTATAGGTACCGCGCCGCACTCAGCAACGATGAACTTAGGTATGTACACAACCAGCCGCTCGCGCACCGCTTCTACCCGTATAGGTACCGCGCCGCACTCAGCAACGATGAACTTAGGTATGTACACAACCAGCCGCTCGCGCACCGCTTCTACCCGTATAGGTACCGCGCCGCACTCAGCAACGATGAACTTAGGTATGTACACAACCAGCCGCTCGCGCACCGCTTCTACCCGTATAGGTACCGCGCCGCACTCAGCAACGATGAACTTAGGTATGTACACAACCAGCCGCTCGCGCACCGCTTCTACCCGTATAGGTACCGCGCCGCACTCAGCAACGATGAACTTAGGTATGTACACAACCAGCCGCTCGCGCACCGCTTCTACCCGTATAGGTACCGCGCCGCACTCAGCAACGATGAACTTAGGTATGTACACAACCAGCCGCTCGCGCACCGCTTCTACCCGTATAGGTACCGCGCCGCACTCAGCAACGATGAACTTAGGTATGTACACAACCAGCCGCTCGCGCACCGCTTCTACCCGTATAGGTACCGCGCCGCACTCAGCAACGATGAACTTAGGTATGTACACAACCAGCCGCTCGCGCACCGCTTCTACCCGTATAGGTACCGCGCCGCACTCAGCAACGATGAACTTAGGTATGTACACAACCAGCCGCTCGCGCACCGCTTCTACCCGTATAGGTACCGCGCCGCACTCAGCAACGATGAACTTAGGTATGTACACAACCAGCCGCTCGCGCACCGCTTCTACCCGTATAGGTACCGCGCCGCACTCAGCAACGATGAACTTAGGTATGTACACAACCAGCCGCTCGCGCACCGCTTCTACCCGTATAGGTACCGCGCCGCACTCAGCAACGATGAACTTAGGTATGTACACAACCAGCCGCTCGCGCACCGCTTCTACCCGTATAGGTACCGCGCCGCACTCAGCAACGATGAACAGGCTCGAAACAACGCTTTATGAATCACACAAAGTATTGCCTCGTGTGTCCGCTTACTAGTTATAGTTTTAGATTTGGCTGAATATTAACTTTTCACAAAGTGACTGTCCATCTGACCTCCGCAACCCAAAGGGATATATATTATATATTCCATAGTTTAGACCAGTGACAGTTTATAGATAGGTACTCCCTGTAACGACTGCCAAAGATCTTCATGACGACCGCGACCGACGGCTTTACGTACTCGCCAAGGCACGAGGCAAGCGATAGGTAATTTACTATTCGATATGCACATAACTCCGGAAAGTCATTGGATTTGAACCAGATAACTTCTGCATGGCAGTCTGTTGGTATCTGTACTAGGCTATCGCTGCCTTCGTAACTAGCCTTTTATATAGCAGCCTTGAAATCATATGCCTATACGAAGTTTGGAAAAAAAATTATATCACGTAGGTGTTCACTAAGGATTTTTTTATATTGCGTTCCAGAGGGTGTAAAATTCAGTACGAATATTTAGAACAGGCAAGTGAGTTTGTTAAAATTAAAGCCATGTCAGTACGCGGGTACCTACCGCGTCCTGACATGGGATGTCAATAAAAAAGCATACAAACACAGTTGTCGAAATATAGGTACCTACCAACCACCATCCACAACCAACCATATTTATTTTATAACTTATCCAAATTTCCTCTACAGGGACGTGGAAGAGAAGCTGCGATCTAAATGGATGGCGCTAAAGGGTCGCAGTACGGCGGACTGCGTGCGGATATACCTCAACTGTACCAGGAAGTGGCCTTTCTTTGGTGCTACCTTGTTCCAAGCTAGGGTAAGCAGCTTACTTATATGATATCAGCTTTGCAGTGGCGGATTTAGAATTTCGGTTTGGAGGTGATTATTATGGTTTCACTAGTATGCAGACGTATTTGCAGACGCTTCAGCCTCTTAGACCCGCTCTCCTTGGACCTCTGCCACTTGTTAAATAATTTATTTATTTATTTATTCATAATCTTCACTTACAACTATTATTACAGGTAGATATCTTAACCTAATGCAATAGTGAAGGCAGAAATGTACAATTTATAGTTCGTAACAAACGACATGTAAGGTTATTTTACTAAAATCAGTCAGTGCACAAGTAAAAATATCAGTCTCCTCCGCTACAAGATTGAGAGTGCGAAGTGCGTGAGTCAGTGGCGCCTCACTCAACAAATTAGTGCGTGCGCGCGGCATAGCCAGCAACTGGGGCTTGCGTCGTCGCCATATAAATCTGTCTGGTACATTGAAGCACACTAGACCTAATATATCAGCATGATATATCTTACCTCTAATTAATTTAAATAAATATAAAACTAATGTAATTTCCCGTCTAACTCTCAGCTCATTAAATCCAACCATACCTAATATATACAGAGTCGGATACATGAGTGGGTAAAACGGATATACACCGTACAACCTGAGATATAAAAATCTAGTAAATTTGTTTTGAATTCGCTCCAGCATGAGACTATATTTAGTCTCATGTGGGGACCAGATAACTGCGTTACATTCTAATTGGCTTCTGACCAATGCGTTATATATGACTATGATTGCTGTTATATTGGTAAAACCACGAACTGTGCGCATCATAAAACCTAAATTTCTATAAGCCTTTTTACAGCACTTGACGATGTGATCGCGAAATGTGAGCTTTGTATTAATGCACAATAATGTATAAACTGTACCAATATTTAGCACGGGCCTTTTAGAGGCCAACTATAAGAAAGATTATTCTGATTCATCACGCTGACATAGCGCAAGATTGCATTTTACATGTTGTGATTCATCGTCATTGCATGTCGATTTGAGACTAACTTGCGCTATTGGCTAATATTATTGTAATATTACTATATTTTGTTGTAGATAAAACAGCCAGACTTATCAATGGTGTGGCTGGCTGTGTCTGAGGAGGGAGTGACGGTGTTGGAGTTAGCGTCCATGTCCGTCATAGGACGGTACGCGCTCAACTCTATTGGACTGTTCGGTGGATTGCAGGTAACTTGCAACTACACTTTATATGAAACGATTGTAATCTTTTCGATCAATATACATGTCAATTATTGTTTGTGTACGTACGTGCGTGCGTGTTGCACACTGCACACATAGTTGTATTAATTAATGTTGGATATAATTCAAAATGGGGTGCATAGAGTTCTCACCAAGAACTTAGGATCGGGCACCAACCTCACCTGCAAGTGGTGCACCTGCCGATTAACGGACGAGGCGACGGCTAACAAAATATCCCGATAAGCGGCAATAGGTGAGCCACCTATTACGTGGGATCAAAACACTGGCGAAAAGTGGGCGTTTAATATGCCTCTGCCTACCCCTTCGGGGAGACAGTGAGTCTATGTATGTATGTATGTATAATTCAAAATGGCGATAATGGTCCGACAGTGAAAATGGTCTCTGCTTCGTAGTCAAATAACCCTGGCATTTTTTCCATTATACTTACACATATTTGTAATTAACTGCCCCGGTTTAACCCGCGGGGAAACCATTCAAAGAAGGGAAAACCGATCAAACGTAATTTGCACATGGTTGGTACACAGTTTTATATTATTCCAAATACTTTTGTAAAATTTTGAAATTTTCCGTCTTTGTTTTTTTCTTCGTGTGCAAAATCCAAAAATACCCTAATTGTAGTTTTAACTATTATATTATTCCATCAAAACCGATTCAGTAGATAACCATAAAAGTGTCAAGCAGACGGACAAAGTTACTTACAGACTTATTAAAATAATAATAAATAGGTTATGTAATAAATGTATTGTTCCAGGACGATCTAATGATGTTGATCGACGCGGAGGACGCCACGAGTCCCGTGCACAAGATGCTGATTAGTCTCAGTAAGCCTAAGGTAAGTTGGACATACACATTTATTTAGCATTAACCTAAGTAGAAGTTTATTAATAATCAGGCAATAGTTATCTCTAAAAAAATACAACAATGCCAATTTATTGTATTTTAGCTAATATGTACTAGTTTTCTTTACAATTTGAGCTTATTTGTCGAAGTAGTTTTGATTTGTACACAGAAACTTTCTTTTTTTAAATGCGACACCCGCAATACGTTTTACTCCTGTGTCGCGGATGACTTTACAAACATTCAATCAACGGACAAAAAAGTACACCCTTACTCGAAACAGGAGATCAAACCCACAACACTGGGTCAGATGGCCGCTTAAACCACTACGCCTGACGTGCATTCTGTTCTATGACCAAATCATATACATATGTCTACAACCGTCTTTACTTTACAGTAACTCGTCTACTTCCTTTCAGATGGCGGAGCTAACCCATCTAATAGCGGACTACAAGAACGCTCTCCTCCGTCCCGGCGGCCCCGGCACGCCGCAAATGAACTCCCTCACCAGGAACGGCAGCCACCGATCCATCAGGAAGCCAACCTCAACCTTACCCCACTCTAGCCCTTCCACCTTACCCCACACACACCAATTATCCCAATCACACCACACTCATCACACTACAGGACACAACACACTCAACTCACACGCCACTACAATGACACTAGGCTCAGACAGAAATGCCACTTTAACACTAAGCTCCCACACTTCCACTTTCAACCAACATGTGGAGGCCAGAGTTCTTTCTCACGGACAACCCGACATATTAAAGTCGACGCCCGATCACCACAGAAATGAGAAGAAAAGAAGTCATACGCAAGATAGTGGGGTTGCGTGATTGTGAATGTTTAGTAAAGACTAGATATGGATTGTATAGTGAAAGTGTTCTTTGAGTGGACGACCGGTTTGCAAATTTTCAACTCAGGTATTCATTTTGACTACATATTTGACGCATTTCTTTGTTAAATCTGCTACGCTTTACAAGTGATCAAAGGAAGGTAGATCTTATGTTTTACGCAATAGAGTTGAGCTTATAGTAATCACAGTTATGGTTTTACAGGCAGAAGTATTTATATACTAAATCGTTCACCAAGTCTCTTATAGATTGGTAATACTCTTAACGTTAACATAACGTGTATATTTGCGTTAGTAACTTGCGCGTTAACGTTTACATAAGACCCAAAAATTCAAGAAAATAATTCTGAAAACGTTTTTGTTTAAGCAAGTTAGACAAACTGAAATTTCTAGTAATTTTGTTTGAGTGTGAATTTTTAAATCGGTCAGATATATAGTGGAAAGAAAGACAAGGCCCCGAATGAAGTGATAGCATTCCACCAAATATATAGGACGATGAAAAATAAACGAAATTATAATATACCTCATATTTTGTAGCGAACGATTCAGCCTAATTTAATTGGCTTTTTAAATGATAGATTTTAATGGTATAGTTTATAATTTATTTTTTCAGCGTATTATTTTTAATGGTTGCTATATTTAGTGAATTTTTGGCTTAAAAGTATATTATACAACTTTGTGTGTTTCGTATGGATGTATCAATGTTTGTATGCAGTCTAAATGCCAATTTTATACATGTAGCTATGTATATAGTGTATAGGGAGTGATAAATGTATTGTATATATAGTTACTGTATACTTTATTAATATAATTATGTTTATTTTGTACTAAGTCTACCTTACAAGCACAAATATTTTACTTTGATCACGTGGCTTTGATTATTAAATATAAAAACAATGCGCAGAAACAGGGTAATAGAGGCGATAGTTCAATGGCCTGCTTGCCTTCTTGATTTGGCGTCGTAAGTTCGAACTCCGCTACTGCATAATAAAAGCCATTTAATTCGGTGAAGTAGTACAAAATTCTGACATAGGCCATTTATTACAGTGTTGCAAAATCTGCTTACAAGCAATCTCACATCATTACTAGTTAGTCTAGCCCCTTCTAGGGGAAACTGCTCCACCAGAATTCGAGGCTTCTATTCCCTACCAGAACAAATAATTGTGTGATGAGCACGAATATTCTTTTTTACACAGTTTTCTGGTTGTTATAGAGACAACATAGCTTGGGATCAAAAAACGTGTCAGTTGCCCCAAGCAATGAATACAGATTTACATAATAGAAGCGCATTTCTTAAGGATTTCGTATGCCGATTCCAATTGGCGTGTTGGCGGGTGTCCTCAGTTCGTCTCTCTTGCACTCATAGAGACAGCTGTCACAGCGCGACTGCCACTCCGCCCATCGGCAATTTGGGTCACAGAAAGTTTGTCTACAGAGCGCCCATAAGAAATGCGCCTCTATATAAATATTATGCTCTATGCCTCAAGGTAATTTTTGACAGTTTTATAGCCACGTGATAATTTCTATATATTATATAGTTCCTTCTTAGACCAATATCAGTATATCGTAACTATGTACTTATATAATACATTTATCTTGCCCCGTACTGAGTTATAGGGAAGTCCATTTAGCATAATAAAGCGGGTGCACGCCCATAAGATTCTAATGTTTTATACTTATTCTAGTGCGAGTAGATCTGTCTTACAAACGACTGATGTTGGGGTGTGGGTACACTCGCGTTTTACGGACATTAAAAATAGGAGCTTTCATTTTCATCTATTAATATACATTAATTTAATAACTTTCTTATTAACGTTTTTATATGGCTGAGAACTCTGATCAACTTAGAGACTTAACTTAGCCTTTTCAAAATAAATGTTGCTATAACTGTTAGACAGGTGGCTAACAAGTCTTATAATCGATAAAGATTCTGGAAAATTCGATAGTATTGATTGCTTTTAAATTGGACTCTATATGTTGTCATTTAGTTCCCATAGGACACACTATTGTACACGGAGAAAAAGATATTTTATTTTATACATATTTCTCCCATTATAATAGCCAATCGCTATAATGAGATAGGACTCAATTATTACTCAGATTTTAATTTACGGATATTTTGAAAATTGGTGCAGAACGCAGTGTATCCTCGTCTCAAAATGTAATGTGACACGTAATGCGTTAGTATGAATCTCACTTTAGAATAGATCGAACGCACGTGTAACAGCCTATTTTTACGTGTATTGTTTATTCTCCATTCTCAATAAAAAGGTTCAATAAAGTGCCAATGTGTTCCATCAGAATTCTTCATTTAAAATCGGATTTAATTTTTACTCTATTCAGTAGTGCAGTTCAATTTTAATATGAAATCTCTGAATGTCTTTAAGGGTGATAAAACTAATGGACTGAATTATATTTAAGATCGTCAACGAATCTAAACACATTTATTAATAAAAATAGTACACTGCAATAGAATCTCGTATGGTTATTTGGCTGTTTGGTGCCAACATTAAGTAAACTCATGTTCTTTTTTACATGTTTGAATGTAGAATATCGTTTCTTTTTATTTTCAAAATGGCTGCAGTGAACTGTTATTATTAATAAAAATAACAGTATGTGTTCTATCATCGTGCTAATAAAATAATATTACACTGTCATCGTAAGATCGTACCTTAGAAATTTGTATCATAATATAATTTACATGTCAATATATTTTGCAGTTTTTCATCGTGTAAAGTGATATGTGACAGTGTAATATTTGTTGGGTGTAATACCTATTCTGTACATGTAGTTACATTACGGGCATTTTAATACACTACTGTAATATACATAGGATATTGTTTGTATATTATTTGGCCTCTATTAGTTCAGAGTTTCGTGACCATAATATTTTGTTGAGCAGTTTGTAAAAAATAAAAATATAAAACATCCATAATCATACACCAATATATTTGACCTATCGTAAAAGAAATATTTTATTTCTTAGGTTTAAAATGATAGATATCCTTTGAGTAGAATAATTGATTTTATTTTTTAAAAATGATTATAAGTACCAAGAGTTTCATTGAAAGAGTAAAACAATTTTCATTATTGTTCTTAGAGATTTTTAAATATGGCTGTTTTAATTCCATCGTCACGAAGCTCTGACCTAAAATTATATAATTTTATACACGATTAGCTTTGATAGATTTCTACCATTTTTATATTAATGTTTCAAAGATTTCTGTTACCAGCTTATTATTGTATTTGCAGTGTTTATGCAATAAAGAACAATCTAAACCAACACTTGAATTACCAAGTTATACCTACTTGGCAATTTAAGTGTAAAGCCAGACCAATGGGCCAAAGATATTTGAGCTTTCTTTTTTGTCTTATTTATTGCGTGAACACTAAATATAGACGGGCTAATTGTAAAACAGCTACAACAAACGGCAACTAAATAGAGGTAGTTTTATAAATCGTAGACTTAAAAACCATAGAAGCTAATGAAGAAACGGTAAACTTTGTAATTTTGACCAATTCGCTTCCATGGCCAATCTATCCGTGCGGACGAAACCAGGCCTTGGCCTAGAAAATATCGGCCTTTTATCGGTCGCAATGAGGCCTGTGAAAGCACAAAGTTGTCCTGATTTATGCGATGTGTAGGCCGTTCTACGCCACGGATTGGTGTACGCGATTATAGCCCTTATCAGACCTGAGAATATACATAAAATAATGCATAATATGGGCATCAATAAAGGCTAAAGTCGCGTGTCCCTTAGACAGATGTTTAGTAATAAAATTATAAATAAAGTACCATCATTTTCAATTGCACTTTTTGCATAACACTTACCTGTTGACATAATTATGTATAGACTATTATAATGTATATTTTACATTAGAACAGAAAATTTAGGTTTTACTATTAAGGAATTAATTTAATTTATTTTGTAAGTATTTATTGTATTTTACGATTGGTTGTTTATTTTATTTTTACGAATTATTTTTGACGAGTCCATTTTTTGTTGTCATGGCCTAAATCGAGCTAACCATTTTGAGGCCTAAATTGGGTAATTTATGTATCATATATTTTGTATTTAGACGATATTTTGTTTGATGATGCGAGAATAAACTTGTATTACTGAATTTATTTATTTTATTGTATACCTTAACTTATTCTTATTCATATCCTTTTGATCCTGAATCAAGGACGTCGCCAGCCGATTGTCTAGGGGGGGGGAGAGGGGCAAGGACGCCAGGCGATAGCCTAGGGGAGGGCAAGTTGATATGGAAAATGAGAAAAGTATTGAGAAAAGAATAAATAGGGTATTTTGAATCTCTAGGGGGACAGCTGAACCCTCCCCCCCTTCGCCTCCTCTTGCCGACGCCCATGTCCTGAATGTATTACTTACATCACAGCACTCCTCAACGGTTAAAATAATTGTTTTTTTTTTAAGTTATTGCTCTTTAGCAATAAAAGACACATAACACACCATACATCCTGGCTATATAAGGGCCCTTTTCCCTAGTCGAACTATCATCGACACTTTCTTCATTCACTAATGACTAAAATCGATTAACACAATAAAATGCCTAAGCTCATTGAAATGATGAACAATGCGATTTCGAGAATTCCTAAGCGCATCAAAGTTGTGTGAAGTGAAGCGCATTCGCGTCGCATGTCTGTGCTGCGGTTCGCTATAGGTACTTAAGTCATAGAGCATAATCTGTATTCATTGCTTAGTGCTTAGGTACCTCACTATTTTTAAGGGGTGGGAAGACAAAATGTTTGAAGAATTTAAAAACAAAAGCATTTATGAAGGTTTTAATGTGTTGTCTTAAGAATTAAAAAGATACAAATGTAATAATAAAAACAAAGAAATAAAAAAGGTATTAATTATAACAAATGTAAAAGCTACTTGGTTAACAGAAACTCTTCTGGTTTTACGTTCAGCGCCTTCAATATCACTTCGGTCTCGTATGGTACAGCTGTAAAAGAGAAATAGCTGTCGGGTTATTCAGTAAAGTCCGAAGCACCCGTAACCGGCGAGCATGTATGAAAAGAATAATGAAAGTAGAATTGTACAGGAAGCGCGTGTGGTTTGTAAGGATAGAAGCAAGTAGCGTTCTGTTGTCTCTGCCTACCCCGACGGAAAAAGGCGTGAGCATATTATTCAGTATGTTACAGACAATTAGGTTTTGACACAGAGTGAATTTCTTAATAGGGTCAATTTGACAAAAACACACCAATTTGTAAAAAGTTTGAACCGTTTTCCTTGTGAGAATTAAAGCTTAGGCAAAAAAAGGTATTCCATCATAATTATTTATTCAAAGAACCTTGTAAAAGTGGGCGTGTCTGATTAATAAAGAAATTTGTGGGTAAGCCAAAACAATGATCTACTTTTCTATAGCCTGCAATGGTAGGCTCTACAATCGTACGGTAGAAGAATAGGCTAGTTGACTAAAAAAAATGCGCGATAGGGATAGGTAAGTAGAACATCGTCTTTGACTGACTTTAAATAATCTTAATATATAAACTCCTTGCGTTACTGAGTGACTGACAGACACGCTACAGCCGAAACTATTGGGCGCAGGAAGCTGAAATTTGGCATGTATGTTCCTTGGGGACCGTACGGGTGCACTAAGAAGGGATTTCCCGAAATTCCCACGGGATCGGCCAAAACGGGTAAATTTAAAAAATTGTAGGCGTAGCTGCTGGCGTCCTCTAGTAATATAATATTATAATCACTACATAGTATAAAACAAAGTCTATCTTCTGTCTGTCTGTCCCTATGTATGCTTAAATCTTTAAAACTGCTTAACGGATTTTAATGTGTTTTTTTTTAATAAATAGAATGATTCAAGAGGAAGGTTTATATGTATAATACATATATAGTGGTACGAATTTCGCCGGGTCAGCTAGTATAATATATAAATATATTCTACCACATTCCCACAACACCATCTAGTCCCAAACTAAGCAGAGCTTGTACTATGGGTACTAGATAATGGATAAACATACATATATAGTTTTTTTTTGTAATTACATACATAGCCTATACCTGCATAGAAACACCCAGACCAATGTTAGTACATTGTTAAATCGTGTATTTATTGTAATTAAAAAATAGTGTATTTGTCTATTGTGCAATACCGAGATGGCCAACAAAGACGCAGAGCGGGTTTCCCCGTAATTACGCCATTAAAAATAACTCTTCCAGCCCTGAGCAAATAGCTCTTGCGAGTTCCCTCTTGCCGACCAAGGCAAGCAGAGTTGAGAGTCCTAAGGGCGCTCTTGGAAATCCACTCTAACCAGCCAATAAAGGCAGGCCGGAGACGAGGCCCTGACCGACTCCCTGAAGTTTTCGGGACCGCAGTGTCGTCACACACATTCAGCTCGCCAAAAATTTACTCATTTCATAGATTAGCGTACATTTGTTCGAAATATTGTACTCACGAATATAAAGCCACTCGGTGGTGTCGTACCCGGAGTCCTTCCTGGACTCCATGATGCACGACCTTAGCGCGTGTGTGATGCCATGCGCTGAACAGATGCCCATCTCACCGCAAGCTGACATGAAACAACACAATGGTAACAGTCACCGTCACACGTGATTGCAAATGGCAGATATATATTTAAAGCCATACAAACGCCCCAAGAAGATTTTTATTACAAACATATAGAGATATGGCCAAGCGACTCTGGCTTGACTTCGGTAGTTGCAACGTTCCAATGTAAAACACAGGTACGTACGATTGCTCATGCAGCCTGTCTTATATGATAGCTTCTTAAAGGAAGCGATCTGATTTATTTAAACTAAGGAATGCATTCATAAACCGACCCGTCCGTTGCAAATGTAGGTACATATGGCAGAATTGAGAATGTGTTCTACAAGTGCAAAGTTGATAAAGAATATTATCATTGCAATATTTATTGTAAATACGCACACTTAGATCCAAGCACTCCATGAGGATTCTTGTAGTTGTACCTCAGTTTGACGTTGTACTCGATAGGTATATCGAGGGCTAGAGGTACGTGGTAGTTCAGGGACCGGTTTGAGAGGAGCTTGCCGGTTGTCTTGTCATAGACCAGCTTCTCGCACGTGTAGTAGCCGATGCCCTGTATGTAGGCTCCTTCCACCTTAAAATATAATATAAACCTCATCTTAAAGAGTCACCAAATACATATAGCGTTAGCAGCGTTTGACTCTACTCTCAGCAATCTTCCATGGCGCAGTGATCCATTCACAATGGGTCCTAAAAGGAATTACTTTTCATTAATGAGGTGACCGTTTAACCCGTTTTCATCATCATCATCATATCAGCCAAATGACGTCCACTGCTGGACATAGGCCTCCCCAAGGCTCTCCACATAGACCGATCCTGTGCCACCCGCATCCATCCGCTGCCCGCGATCCCAACAGGATCGTCAGTCCACGTTGCGATCTTCTGGCGATGTGCCCTGTCCACTGCCACTTCAGCCTACTATTCGGAGAGCTATGTCGGTAACTTTGGTTCGCCTGCGGATCTCCATATTTCTGATTCGATCTCGCATTGAAACAACGAGCATAGCTCTCTCCATCGCCCTCTGAGTGACACTGAGCGTCCGGATAAGGCCCATAGTTAGCGACCACCCATAGTGAGTCTTCTTCTTTTCTTCGCCTTATCCCATTATCTGGGGTCGGCTCTCCTTGTCTGACCACCCATAGTGAGTAACCCGTTTTATTAGTATGTAATTTTATCGAAGTTAATTTAGCGGTAAAACCGAGTCACGGGCTGACTGACAAATAATTTTGTAAGTAATAACATTTTACATTATATAATAACTTACCTGACCAACATCTAATTTGGGATTAACACTGACGCCGACATCTTCCAAAATATCAGCTCTTAATATTTGGAATCTGCCGCTTAATATATCCAATTGAGCTTCCACCATAGACACAGCAAACGCAGTGTATCCCTTCAGAGCTGGATCAGTATCCTTCATCATGTACATCGAAGTTAGCTCAGCTTGCTCGTCACCCGCTTTCATAACAAGTTGTTGCCAAGAAGCATCGGGATTAGATCGTTTAACTGTATTTAGTATCGCCTTGAGAGGCTCACAAGCTTTAATGATAGCGTAGCAAACACTATCAGCTGTTATACTTGAACCAGAAAACACGTTATTTGCAGCTACAAACGAATAATTTGGGATCACCTGCACATATTCTACAGGTACGCCAAGCTCAGAAGCGCACACTTGAGCTACTTTAGTGTTGACGCCTTGTCCCATCTCAATGCCACCAGAAGTGACAGTCACAGTGCCGTCTCCTCTGTAGATAGACACGAGTACGGAATAGTTTCCGTAGAAGATGACGGGGAATGACATCACATAATATGCAATATGCTTATAGAAATGTTTTTTTTGTTATTTACACTAGGAATAAATCCGGTGTCGCGAGGGACTTAACAAATATACAACTAACGGACACGATACACACCCAGACTCGAAACGAATTTATGGATCACACAAAGTGTTGGCTCGTATGGGGTTCGAACGCACAATACTCGGCGTAGTACCAAGCGGCGAGGCGGCCGCTTAAACTACTACGCCAACCGTGCAGTCAAAATAATTCGAAATTGTAATTTAGTAGTGATATTTAATAAACCAAACCTGCTGCAGTTAAACAACTGTAGCAGGTTTGGTTGGTGGGTATAAAACTATAGAAGCAGTAGATTACCTACGTAGATAGTAGAGAAAGTTAAGATAAAGAGCACATATGTTCACCTGGAGACCTAGCGTAGGAGTTAGACGGTAGATCAGTAAGCACGTTGGCGGTCTTCACCGTCCAGGTGTCAGTGTTGTAGCAATTCGGGAAGCCGTCGATGGTGAACTCCAACACGTCCTCGTTGCTCGAACAGCCCTGGTCTTCAATTATATTCGCATCCAGATACTGGATTTTACCATCATCGTCGACACCTACCTGCAATAATAACCGTTAGGTCATTTGTCAATTTGTTGAGCTCATATTTTTTAATAACACTTTTAAGAATAGACTCGACAAAATCTCCAAGTCTCAAAACACACACGCATAAGCTTAATAAGCTGCTAGTGTGGTTCAAGTATACCTAATAATAATAATATCCCTTAGGCATATAGTGTCCGGTTGTTCGAGTCTTGCCAAATTTTAAAGCTTTTAGGGCCCGATGTAAATTTTAAAGATTCTATGTCCTGGCTGCGATTCGGTGATCTCTTTGGAGAAACCGAAGTTGTTGTCTTTGCAATTATGGACGAAGTTGTCATGACAAATAACTACCGGAAGTATATTCTGAGGGATGGGACGGTTGACATATGTCGGGCGTGTCACCAACCTGGAGAATCACTCAGGCATATAGTGTCCGGTTGTTCGAGTCTTGCCAACGGTCAGTATTTGCACAGACACAACCAAGTGGCCAGGATAATCCATCAGCAACTAACCCCTAAATATAATCTCGTTGGTTCAGAGGTACCGTACTACAGATATGTGCCCGACCCAGTTCTCGAGAATGGTCGTGCATTGTTGTACTGGGATCGGTCTATCATTACAGACAGGACTATTGTAGCCAATAAGCCTGATATTGTAGTGCTAGACCGAGCAGAGTGACTCGCAATGATAATCGATATCACCATACCGCATGACGGCAATCTCGTGAAGGCAGAAAAAGAGAAGGAGATTAAATATTTGGACCTAGCTCACGAGATTGTTGACATGTGGGATGTGGATTCGGCGATCATTGTGCCGACAGTCATGTCGGTAAATGGGCTTATCGCCAAGAGCCTCGACCAACACCTAAAGAGGCTCACCCTGGGCAGCTGGATCAAGTCCTTGATGCAGAAGGTAGTTCCTCTCGACACGGCACGCATCGTGAGGAAGTTCCTGTCTCTGAGGCCCTAACCACCGGTGGCTAGGTCCCTGTACCCGACACCGGTGGGTCTCCGTGGTCCCTTTTATATTTTTAAACCTTTTTAGGGTTCCGTACCTCACAAGGTAAAAAAGGAACCCTTATAAGATCACTTTCTTGTCCGTCTGTCTGTCTGTCTGTCTGTCCGTGTGTCACCACCGATTTTCTCAGGAACGGGTAGACCTAGCAAATTTAAATTTATACCAGATACTGAGGTCTATGGTTCCTATTAGGTGTGTAAAAATCAGGGTCCTGGGTCGACCCGATAAAAAGATATGGTCAAAATTAGATTTTTGCGAAAACTTGTAAGTACCAAAATTAACCTTAATTTTCAATTTTTTTTAATTTTCGGAATTTTTCCTTTACTTGTGCTGTAAGACCTTGGTTTTGACAAAAATTGACAATTCTAGGTCAACCGTAAGTACCCTATAGGTTTTGGGTCGAAAACCTATATGGTAGTTCCCGTTGAACTAGAATCACGAAATTTGGCCAAAAGCAGGGTCCTACAGCACAAATAAAGGAAAAATTCTGAAAATTTTAAAAAGTTAAAAATTAAGGTTAATTTTCGTACTTGTTAAAGTGCCCCAAATGGAGAGAAGCGATCGATAGAGACCGCTAGGGGGCGCATTTAGAAAATGTATGGAAATTGTTCCCGTCGTCTAGGCTATCGTCCACCGTGACGATTGAGTGTAAACTGGTACTAGACCCTCAGATTTAGAAGACTAGCGTAATTAGCACCAACCTTAAATAAGGTAAAATGCGTACGGAACCCTCGGTGCGCGAGTCAGACTCGCACTTGCCCGATTTTTTAATTTTTTAAATGGTGTTTATTAATATAAAATTAACTATGTGGAGTATAAATAAAGTGAATAATAATTATGTCCAGTCAACTAGAATCGAAATAATCCTATACATTATTTTTATCCGCGTAAGGATCACACCTTCAGCGCATCGCATACTCGATGGAGTTCAGGTAAAGTGACGACGCTTGCACAACAGCCATTTGGAATTGAAGGTCCCTACAGCTATTTTTCACGTTTGACATTTGTCTTATTCCTTTACCTCATATTCACACTGACATGGCAGCCTCTTGCCCATAGCACTGAGTGCCGTTTGCAGTGGAAGTATGAACCGACACGGAACGTTCAGTTTCTTGGCCACCAGCGCACATGCAGTCGTGGTCTGCACTTGACGACTGATCTTCCCACCGAAACCTCCGCCAACGCGGCGAATTTTTACAATCACACTGAGAAACAAAATTAAAAATATACACACAAACAAATATAACACAACATACAAATATAAAAGTGTTCCGTCAAAGGCACGCATAATTTAACTATGGCGGTTGACATGAGAATTTCAAACACACACCTAGTACGACAACTTATCGGTAAACCTTTAAATTGAAGAAAATGGACTCCAAACAAACGTATACAATCCTGAGTAAATTGCAGTGTGCTGTAAATATGTGTGTTCTATTCATATTTGCTCTCCCTTTTTTATGCCAAACAACGTCGTCAGAACTTGCGCATATAGGTTCTACTACTTGGTAACCACCGGCTGGTCCGAAGCTTACAAACGTATATTAAATCAGGCTTGAAGGCAACTTGGAAAATTAAAAGTTATATAAGCAAATACTGAATGAAGAAATCCTACAGAATAAGAGTAAAAAGCGGTTATAACTTACGAGCTTTCACTAATCCCCAAAGATCGCGCAATAGCAACCTGCGACAAATCCATCCATTGCGACGAATCATACACTTCTAGAGTCTTATCAACTGGTACCACTACACAACTGTAAGGTTCTAAGAAATAATGGTACTGTCCTTCTTGTTCGTAAGCGCCTTTTATTATTTTCGTCACGTTATTCCCTCGAGTTGTTGGTGATATCGAGAAATTTCCTGCTATGTACCTCTTACTATCCTTCCTCGCTTCATCAATAGTCAAAACAGGAGCTACCGTGCTTACATTTTTATATGTAACTTTGACTTTTTTAGCCGCATCTGCAGCAAGTTTCTCTGTTTTTGCAACAAGTATAGCGATTGGTTGTCCGTAATATTTGATCTTAGTAGCAAGAATTTCTTCATCTACAGTTTGTAGCTGGACTTCAGGGTGGGTGAAAGAGTTGACACCAGGTATGTCTTTGGCAGTAAATAGGTCGACTACGCCATCAATTGCCTAAAAATAAAGCCATAATAACAAAAAATGACATGAGAGGCTCAGGAAATTAGCAAGATGCCACCGATGTTATAAGGATGATGAAAAAGACCAATACATTAAATTATTAAATTACACATTATCTAAACAAAAGGTAGGCAATGATGAGGAATGAGTAATTAATGCCGTAACCCAATTCTATCACGGTTAAAGCTATACCTACAGGGTGTCCCAGAAATCAACGTCAAGCATGAAAATTATGTTTTTCTAAAACTGAGGCATTTTTGTATCAAGTTTAGATTACAATTAATAAAACGGTTATTCAGGGACCCGTTACATAAAAAATCAAAGCATTGTCAAGATTCGTCGTCACAAAGCTTGAAAGACTGTCACAGAATGTCAATTTCTCGATTTTTTTATATAAATATTTTTTTCTTATTTTTCTGATATCATCATTGTATTGTCCTGGTCCCAATTTATTTGGGGTCGGCGCAGTATGTCCTTCTCTTCCATACTTCTCTGTCACCAATCATCCGATCATTTACCCTTTTCTCTTTCATATCCATCCTCAGACAGTACATCCATCTTTTCCTTGGCCGTCCTCTCCCTTTTCGCCCTTCTACATGCATATTCATAACTTTTTTACCTACATACATCTTATCTCTCCGCATAACATGTCCATACCAGGCCAATCGACTCCCTTTTACGTTTTTCCACCAATGGGCGCCACTTTCATACTACCTCTAACGTAATCATTCCTAATTCTATCCATTCTTGTCACTCCACACATCCATCGTAACATTCTCATCTCTGCCATATGCAATCGTTTCTCATCCATCTTCTTTGTAGCCCAACACTCAGCTCCATACAGTACGACAGGCCTTATAACCGCCTTATACATGCGACTCTTTAATTTCACAGGCATTTTGTGGTCGCATGTTGTGCCTGAGACCTAGGCTGTCGCTATTTCATCCATCCAGCGTTGATTCTTTGCCTAACATCCCGATCAATTTCGCCGTCAACATATTTTTCTGATAACCATCATTAATTGGCCTATCGCCCATTGCCGGCTTGACGTTGATTTCTGGGACACCCTGCATATTATAGTATAAATTACTAACAGAACTATTACCTAACCCATAAGTGTCGAAACACACTATGCCGAACTTACGCGACCGAAGTTCGGCACGATTACGCCTGTAATGATATTTGAATTACTGACTAAATAACGCGTTATAGCGTACAGCGTAACTTCGGTCGGGCGTTACCGCATAAGTTCGGCGACAACTTTTCTAGTAGTAGAACACACATTATACGCGACCGAAGTTCGGTTCGATTGCCGACGAAGATACAAAGCTGCGCAATGGAATTTCGGCCGCGTAAGTTCGGCACTTATGGTGTGTCATATACTCATATCAGCCGAATATGTCGGAACGTAACTTCGGCCGCTTAACTTCGGTCGCGTAAGTTCGGCATAGTGTGTTTAGACACTAAGACAGTGCTTACCATAATGTCATCTACATCAATGGTATCAACTTCGCCGCCATGTACAGTTGACAGCACGAACGCGCCGAACACTTCCCTGGGCTGTGGAGGCAAGTCGTTCGCGTACCTCGCCTCTCCAGCTGCTTGGATCTCAGCTTCCAACTTAACTATAGGCTTGTTCACAGGGTACAGAGACGGGTGTGTCTGGTAGTCCTGCTTGCCTTTAGAGACTCCCCGAGTTACGAGTTGACCTCCAGATACATACTTGCATAAGGCTACACCAGTTGGGCAGATGCTCAGAATGAACTGTCAAAAATTCATAATAAATATTATTGGTAACGCATTTGAAGCTAAAGCATAGTTATCCTATCCAAACACCTTCTTACCTTATAAAACAAACCAAGACTCATCTTCTTCCTGCATTCTATGGATTGTTCACCAGGTAATTCAACAGGATTTATTTCCGAAATCAATACTTTTATTGCTCCTTGTAAAGTTTCATCGGTAAACAAATTCTTTCCAACTAAATACTTCTCGGTTTCAGCCGCGTGGACAAAGTCAGGACGGATGTTTCCGTAGCAAATACTGGCGCTCTCCACAACATTGTCACTGTTCACTTTGACCATGAATGCTGCATTCACGATAGCTAATGCGTTTTGATTGCGTGGCATGATCTAAAATTTGACAATATGTCTATGAATTTAATGATATACAAGAACATGGTGGATACACCCAAGTGAATTGACATCCAATAGATGAATACGAAATTGCAACGGATGACTGATTTTCACGTAGGTAGGTACTACTAATATTATATTAATGTTCTTAAGATCATCTATAATGTCGGTAGCAAATCATGCATCAGTTCAGAGATTTTCCATTTTGGAGTTGATTTATCCCAGTTAAGATATACGTGTCTACCCAGCCAGTTGCATTTAAAAGGAGAATTAGTTGCCCAAAAATCGCATGCGGAAAACAATGAATTAAATGAATCGGTTGAGATCTTACGCAAGTGGGATGCAGGAAACTGACACCGACTCAGTTTCTTTAACAAATGTTTGTAGAAGTGATCTGCAGTACCCAAACTGGCCCTTCAGGATGCCTTTCCATACATCGCAACCTGTAGCTCATGCGACGCAACCACTTCATGCGATGAAGGTTTCCGTAGTAGGATAGCCGTTGGATGCCACATACCTTATAACTTCTGTAAAGGTATCCATTCCGGGGTGGCAGTTCAACGTTTAGAATCAGCATACCCTTCTTCAAATCGCACTTGAGGTAATCCAGTAACGTCATCGTTGTGACTTTGCCGCTGCAACTACCTTGAAACAAATAGACTTTTAGGTTTAAAAAACTGCTCTATTTTATGAGCGTCAGCGTACTATGTTAAGCAATGCGACGCAATGAAACTTGAATCACCGAATATTATGTAATTGTGTTCTACATAAATGAATACCATCTATTCATTTCAGGTTTACCAATTTGTACCTACATTTTTTCGGTGGGTCAATTTGAATTTACTTACGAAGTGTGATGTAAGCCCCAACGCATTCAAACATGAGGAACAGATCAGACTGATAGGTGGGTACAGCCCATTTGTATGCCAGATTGCCAGCTACTGAGCCTATCTGTAAACGATACAAATCAACAGGAGAAAAGTAAGTAAAGATACCTACAATTAAGTCATTTTAAACAGTGAATGGACCATTATAGAAAGTATGAACGAACGAAAATGACAAACCAACCTTTCTAACAGGAACGTTAGCCACAACTTCTATATGTTCGGCAATTTCTGCCAAATATGCGAATTCAGGTTTGTTTTTTGCAATCCCCTTGAATAAGTCATGAGCATCTTCAATCGATATGTTGGCACCTAATATCAGGTTTTGGTCACACTTGTAAGTTTTTAAGGATCGCACGTCGCATATGTCTATTAGAACGCAGGGATATTCGAAGTTTTCGAGAATTCCTGAAAATAATTATATTAATTAAATTTGTCGGAAAAAAATCACAAATAAAATTCACGGAACATAAAATATGCTTCTTATTACACTACCGATATCTAATTGAGTTACTTCTATTTCCTACCATTGGCTAAGATTTCATCTTCAACCAAACAGTTTAGTTTAAGATGACGATAGTAATTACGACGATTAAAAGAATATAAGTTACCTACTTGAATGCTCTGTTGTTGGCGGAAACATTAGTTCAAGAACAAAATAGTATGCTGTACTTATAGCTTTAACCATTCCTTAAATAGCAACATCAAAAGACCGGTTACATTTCTAATAACATATAGGTAATTGTTGGTAATTTAGATATTAGCTTCTTCAAAAAGATTATCACAAAACAAACTGTTTAAAAAGAACTCACCTTTACCAGTATTGCCGTCTACAAACATATACGAGTCAACACCGTGAGTGTTCAAAATATCACTTATCTCATCTACGTCGAACACTTTAAAGAACTTGTACTTTCCAAAATCCAAAGCAAAGGTTTTGTTTTTTACTTCCTCAACAACACTCCAGTCGCTACAGTCAGTTCCTGTTGAACATGTTCGTTCGCAGCATTTACTCTTCCTGTTCTCGCTAATGCTAAGTTGTTCAATGTCTCTGATTCTTTGACATAATTCTGGAGAAGCGTCCACACCGAAAGACTGGATGGCGTCTAGGATAGGTCTGAATCCGGTGCATCTGCAGGTGTTACTGGCGAAGGACTTTTCTAGCTCCGCCATCGTTTTATTTTTATCCAACAAGCTGTGAAAAAGATATTAGATTTACTGCCTCCTCAAGACTCAAATTGAAGAGGCATCTTTATCTTTTTCTTTCTTTTCTTTTTTTTGAAGACAATGTCCAGTAGTGGATCACAACAGGCTGCTGATGAATATGAGAACTAAATCCAGCATTAAGCTTTTGGCCACAGTCCGCTGATGGGCTAAATCCAACATGTAGCAGAGGACCATGATGCACGTTAATAGTCTTCATATTTTGTAATTTGAAGACTATTGTGTTTGTTTGCAATCAGGTTTCATATTTTGTAAGTCATGGTCTAGCCCCAGCAGTCGTATTAGTAGTAGCATAAGAGACTCCAAGTTCCCTACCAGAGCAGATAAGTAGGACTACAGGGTTGGGTGTTAAAATGATTAATCAAATAAAAGTTATTGCATTAACTAATCTAACGATATTCTCAGACTAGTCAAACGGTAAATTGCCAACTCACTAAATGAGCTCTTTGAACAGCCGTCTTTTACATACGTAATTCGCCAAAAAGTCGTAAAGGCACAATCAATTTTCAATCCAACAAAATTGCAAATGTATCAGCATTGCTAAGAGACCTCTGATTTTGTAATTTATGACAGTTTGGTTGACCTATAGATACCTGCGGCTAATGTACTTCTGACTGATGTATGTAATGACTCAGCGCTTTCTTCTTTTTATTTTGTGCATTGTCATTTCACGTTGTTTGACTATATTTATTGATATAGTTGTACACGATTTAAATCCAACTTATAAAATGGTAATTAATGTAATTATATTATTCATCATATTAAACGTATGTATACATAGGTATTTCTGCAAAAAGACATGGTATCCAGGAATGTCTTTTGAAGTGAGGATAGCAAACAATACATTTCGTGGAGAGAGGAAAAATTTTTCCAAACAGGTTTGTCTGTACCACTAGAATTATTCTCCAATAAACAAAATAGCGGAAAGGGTTTGAACATACGCCTACCATAATAATTATGGAGAGATACCATAATAAACGCATATTATGCATCTAGAGAAAAGTGTTACCTGGTCAAGAGCATCACCCATCCAGGTGTGCAGTATCCACACTGTGTACCGTTGAACTGCACTATTCGCTTCTGTACTTCGCTGTAGCCGTCTTTGCGGTTGCCCACGCCTTCTATAGTTGTGATGTCCCAGCCGTGACAGGAGAACACTAACACCAGGCACTGGAGAAAATAATTATATTATTATTGTTACGAGCTGGGGTTCGACGATAAATTATAGCTCACTATGCCACTTAAATTGAACTTTATTCTCTAACACAATAACACTAGATACACACACTTAATTTTCCAACACTAATAAAACACACTTTTCACACCACTAGAACAACACTAAACACTTCCGACTTATTTCTTCGCTTCTTGTTGATCGCTTTCCGTATTCAATTGAACTATCCGTTCCGTTCGCTCGCGCTCTATTTATACTGGCCGGAATCATCACTAGGCTTTTCGAGACGACTCACGATATTTCTGGAAACGTGTAAGGTGTTTCTAGAATTGCGTAAATGTTCTATTTACACCTACGCCATCTATTAGAGGATAGATGAAACAGCCTTAAACAACCGATACATCTAATCTCATATAGTTCTCCCATTCACTGATAGATGGCGTTATTTTCAATTCGTAACACGGCCTCCCTCTTAAACGTGTTCGTCTCGAACATCGTTGGACCCATGGTAACGAGCCAACCGGTCCACATGAACTATCTTCGGTGCACCTTGCGACCCCTTCTGGATTCGATAGGTGACGTCGTTCATCCTGGTAATTATGCGATATGGCCCGTCCCATCTGCCTTGTAACTTAGGCGATTTGCCTTTGCTTCGTACTGGGTTATGAAGCCACACCAATGATCCCTCATCGAAGCCTTTGTTGTTTGCCTTCCGGTCGTAGCGAGTCTTCATCTTCTCAGACATCTGTTGTCCAGATTCCCCTGGAGCTCCTACATTGTACACCTTTAATGCACCTCTGCTACGAGTGTGTGGCCCCTTCACAGCCGCACAACTTGTGCATTTGCGGCACCAATCCTCGACGTCATCCCGACAGTGGAGCCAATAAAACCGCTCTCGGATCTTAGTAAGCGTCTTCTTAACTCCCATGTGACTTCCCGAAGCACCATTGTGATAGAGCTGCAAGACTTCCGGCACCTTAGTTTTGGGCACTACCATTTGCAAATGGCACTGGTTACCTCGAGCGTTTTCCCATTTGCGGCACAGAACTCCATCCTGGACAACCAAGCTTTCCCACTGTGCCCAATAACCTTTGGTGGCAGGACTCATTGCTGCGATATCACTCCATTTGGGCCTAGGAGCGCCTGATTTCTTCCATTCGAGAATCGGCTGTACGTCCTTGTCTTCTTGCTGAGCACTCTGCAAAGCTTCTTTCCATCCGTCGCTCAGATCCGTCTTCAACATTCTCACTAGCGCTGCCGGCTTCGCTTCCTGTCTTGCACAGTGTTTGCGTTGGTCGGGGTAAGCCCTACCTGTCAGAGCATCTGCGCTACGTTGCTCTTGTCGCCAGACAGGTACGTCAGGTGACCCCTTTGGTGGAGACAGGGTACCAACGTGCCGCTTACTCTTTGGGCAGCTCAAGCGGATATGGCCTCTTTCCCCGCAGTTGTAGCACCGTGGTGAAGAAACAACTTCCCTGATACGGTAAGGTCGATCCTCGTGACGCGCTGCTTCCACCTCCAGAGCGTAGGCCAAGGCTGCCTTCAGGGACTTGAAGTGCCCAAGTCTTACCGCTGCTCTAACTTCCAGGTCCCGGATCCCATCCGTAAACGCTTGTACGAGGTTCCCGTCAATGAGCGCAGGCGACGACTGGTATGCCTTCCTGACCTGCCTTTCCACCTCTAGAGCCCACTGCTGCAGAGTTTCTCCGGTGCGTTGTGTCCTGTCCTTCAGCTGAGCACGATACACATGTTCAAGGTGCGCGTCTCCGTACCTCGCCTCCAACGCCTCCAGAAGCTTCTCGTAGGTCACGTCTTGCCCGAGTGCCTCCAACACCGTCAAGGCCTGATCACGAAGGCCCAAGGTTAGGGCGGTGAAGGCCTGTTGTTTGTCCCACCCATTCGCTCGCATTACGGCCTCAAACTGAACCTTGTATGCAACCCACGATGACGAGCCATCAAAGGGTGGAACCTTAAACCAACGAGGCGAGGGCGCCACAGCTGCAGGTGTAACGTCGTTGGTTTCAAGCCCACGCAATTTCTTCTCTAATCTGGCAATACGGGTCTCGAGCTGGTCGTGTACACGCTTCTCAATGTCGCTGATACGGGCCTCGTGCTGCTGGAGTTCCTCCTTGACCGCCTTCAAGTCCTTCCCCACTGCGGCGCTGAGGTCTTTCATGAGCACCAGCTGTTCCTCCAGACGGTGGGCGTGCTCCTCCTTGTCGCGCGGCAGCTACTCCTCTAGGCGGCGCGCGTGCTCCTCTTGACGGCGAGCCTGCTCCTGTTGACGGCGGTCCTGCTCCTCCTTGTCGCGCTGTAGCTGTTCCTCCAGGCGGCGAGCCTGCTCCTCCTGACGGCGGGCCTGCTCCTCCTGACGGCGGGCCTGCTCCTCTTGACGGCGAGCCCGCTCCTCCTTGTTGCGCTGTAGCTGTTCCTCCATGCGGCGCGCGTGCTCCTCTTGACGGCGAGCCCGCTCCTCCTTGTTGCGCTGTAGCTGTTCCTCCATGCGGCGCGCGTGCTCCTCTTGACGGCGAGCCTGCTCCTCCTTGTCGCGCTGTAGCTGTTCCTCCATGCGGCGCGCGTGCTCCTCTTGACGGCGGGCCTGCTCCTGCATGAACGCCATCAGAGCCGCGATGTCGGGCACCGCCACGGAGTGTGCGCTTGCAGGCTCCACTGCAGCCGCGGAGTCGCCTGATCCACCAGACGATGGAGAAGGAACGTCTCCGAAGCGTCTCTGGTCCAGGTCTTGCTGGCGCTGGTTCCTGGTACGCACTCCGTCAGTTTCTTCCTTCGGCATAACCGGCATAATTTATCCCTTTCTTCTGACACCAATTTGTTACGAGCTGGGGTTCGTGATAAATTATATACACTATGCCACTGAAACTGAACTTTATTTATACACAAACACTACACTTAATTTTCCAACACTAATAAAACACACTTTTCACACCACTAGAACAACACTAAACACTTCCGACTTATTTCTTCGCTTCTTGTTGATCGCTTTCCGTATTCAATTGAACTGTCCGTTCCGTTCGCTCGCGCTCTATTTATACTGGCCGGAATCATCACTAGGCTTTTCGAGACGACTCACGATATTTCTGGAAACGTGTAAGGTGTTTCTAGAATTGCGTAAATGTTCTATTTACACCTACGCCATCTATTAGAGGATAGATGAAACAGCCTTAAACAACCGATACATCTAATCTCATGTAGTTCTCCCATTCACTGATAGATGGCGTTATTTTCAATTCGTAACATTATCATCATCTTCACAGGTCAGTCGCGGTCTCGGTGATCCAAGATCTTCCTGATTCCTGACTCTTAAGGCGGATGGTCTAACGGGGAAATCAGTTATTGCCTTTGATCTTTGAATCCATAGCTTGATATTCAAATAAATACATAATAAGTTCTTTGTCAATAAAGGAACTTTGTACGATCAGCATGGTAACATAACTGCAAATTCAAATTTATTAACATTTTAGGACTATAAACGTGTCTATGATTACTAGATTCCACATGCCAAATTAGGGCTCTGTCTTATTTGGCAGCAGTTCGCCGTATATGAGATATTCCAAGACATTACTTACTGAGTTAACGGCGAAAGTCTCGACCTTGCCGCTGGGGTAGCGCACAGCTCGCACCATGACGATGCAGGAACCACATCCTCCCTCGTGACACATAGACTTGGTGCCCGGCAGAGCCAACGTGTAGCGGAGGTACGCGTTTAAACTCGTGTACCGGGGCAGACTGTTGTCCACTGTGTACGAAGTTAATGGCTTTAGAAGATTCTAGTGGAGAAACAGTGCGTTTTACATTATTGCTATCTCAGAAGAGGCCTGAAGGCGCGTCATTGCTGTCTGAAGCTGAAGATGTCAAAACCGTGCAGTGGCGGATTCAGAATACTAGTTTACGGCCTTGCTCATGTTGTCGGCAGGTTTTTTTAGGGGTTACATTAAAAAGTCGTTTTGCAGACATAGATGCCTCAGACCGAACATACACCGATCCCTGAATCATCTTCTCAGGTGTTACAAACAAGCAGAAAAAATGGACATTGAATTGCCCCGATACAAAAAAAACTTAGACATGAATTTGAAACTCAAAACCTCAACCGTTTATTAAACAGCAAACAGCGAGATTCTTTTAAATAGTTGTTGTAGGTGAAAAGGCAGTGACAGCCAAGTACAGAGAACAACAGACTGCCATACAGAGGGTAGGGGTCATCGGCTTCAAATCCACGACGAGATCCACTGACTTTCGAAGTTATGTTCGTATCAGATTGGTATCGTTTGTCGCGTGCCTCGGAGAACACGTTAAACCACTGGTCCTGGTGGTTATGAACATGTGACAATCGTGGCGAGGAATTAGTAACCCTGAATAAACTGAACTAGTCTAAACCATGGAATATCGCTATCCCTTTTGGTTGTAGTCAAAAAAGACAAAAGTCAAAATCATTTATTCATCTAGGTTATATTACTTAATGCTTCTACATTTACATTTACTGCCTCGTTCGCAAAGCAATAGATAGAACCACGAGAAAGAACGGGCAATAAAACTCGTGGCCACATTTGTAAATCGCCAATATTATGGTACATTTTTTTATTTTTGTAAGGAGCTGCAACTGTTTCACATTGTACTTAATTACTTGTAAATAGTAATTAGTTACAGACATAATATTTAAGCAATTAATGCAGTTACTAAATTAAGTGCTTTATTAGTTAGCCTTCCAATGTGAATATTGTGTAATAGGAGCGGAGCACCCACTTACGTCTTATATGTAGACAACTTATGACCATGTTCAGAACTATGGTGGAAATGTAAGTTACAGAAGTGACGGTATATGTATACACAAAATTACAAAAACGTTAGTTTACAGCCCATGATCACGAGTTATCTTCATCTTACAGTAAAATAAAATTAGTGAAACAACAATGCAAATGTAAATGTAGTAAGTGGAATTATCTAATAATACATGAATAGTTATTTAAATGAACTATAGATATTATGTATAAAAAGAGAACTGAAAAGCAAGGTATCTCAAGGGTTGCGGAGGTCAGACGGCAGTCGTTTTATGAAAAGACTAGTATTCCGTTAAATCTAGTTAGACTAGTGAGCGGATCCCGGCCTCTAGGGTGAAGAGTCTTGGATGCAAGTAGGATAGCGCTAGGACGATGTAGAAGGAAAGACCAGCTATCTTTGGTGATAGTCTGGCTTGCAGCCAGTCAGACAAACCATTGTTGGGAAAATTGAAATTTGCACGGCCACCTATGGATCGAATGGTATGGTTTCTTTCACATAAAAGACAAAAGTTTGAGACATCTAAATACAAGCGAGTTTGTCTGTAGGTATCACATCGTTTATTGATCATATCTGACTTCCAATGCATCGATTGCTTTGAACAGCGTGCTCTAACTTATCGCGAAATTAAATACTAACACACAAATCATTATTATTTAGCAACTGTGACATGGTTGTACTGTAAAATACTAACTAAAAATCTATATACACACATCAACAAAGTCTAGGGATATTTTATATTTCATCAAATATCTAAAAATCTATGAAGAATTTTCTGATACAGTAAATAGAAGAATCATAGATTATTTTAAGGTCTTTAATAAAAATAAAAAACATTTCGTGTTTTTTTTTGTTTTAAATAAAAAAAAAAATTTTTTAATCATCATGGAAAATTAGTATGATAACAACAAACATTTCTTCTTAAAAAACTATTAATTTTAATAAAAATGGAAAAAATCTTGTAAAATCTAATCATTAATAATCAGTGTTGCCACCTCTTACATTGATTACACATCGACATCGATTGTTAATACTTAAAATTAAATTGTCAATGTCTTGCTGCGGTATGAGGTCCCATGTCCTTTGCAAGTGTTCGTAAAGTTGTTGTTCAGTCGTCAAATTTGGTGGAAAATCTCTCAAAGCTTTTCGTTGTAACATGTCCCAGGCATGCTCGATAGGATTTAAGTCGGGCGACTGTGCAGGCCAATCCAAAACTTGAATATCGTGCTCTCGGAGAGCGGTCGATACCAGCCGCGCCGTATGGCAAGGAGCATTATCGTGCATGAGTAGAAATTCATGGCCTATTTGAGTTCTGTGTGGGACAATAACGGGCTCTACTACCTCCTCGTGGTATTTTTGTGCAGTCATGCTGCCTTGGATCCAAACGAGTTGGGTTCGTCCGCCAAGACGAATTCCTGCCCACACCATGATTGTCCCGCCTTGGTATGGGTGGACCTCCTGAGGGTGCCGTAGACGGCTAACTCTCCCTGGAGCTCTCCAAACGCGTGTTCTTCGTGAATCCGGGTGAAACCCAAACCGGGACTCATCGGTGAACAGCACCAAAGACCATTGTTCGTCACTCCATGGTAAATGCTCCCGAGCCCACGAAAGCCGCCGACCGCGATTGCCACGTCGCAATGCTGGAACACGCAATGGTCTTCGAGCATGAAGATCAACTTCATGTAACCTTCTTCGCACGGTTTGGTCGCTTACCAGCAGCTGGTGGTCCTCCTGGAGCCTTTGCACTAGTTGCAGCGCTGTGATATTGGGTTGTCTTCTGGCGGTCATTTGGAGAAATCGATCCTGTCTCTGCGTAGTAACACGATATCTACCTGTGTGCTGTTCGGCCACATCTCCAGTACTGCGATAACGTGACCACAACCTTGATATCACATTTTGACTGGTATGTAGGGCCTCAGCAACGACGCGTTGAATTGCACCATTTTCTAACATGCCCACGGCTCGTAACATTTCATCTCGACTCAAATGACGACGTGACATGACTTTTAAAGTTCGTACGTCACGTTAAATTAAAAAAGAAAAACAATTAAAAACCCTTTTCATTAATATTTATAATAAAACAGTTTTAACTTTCTTTAATGTAACGAATTACTAGCAAATTTGCCGCCATATTTTGTTTATTATTTTGTTTTTTTTCTTTCCATGTTCAAATTTTGAAAATAGAATAAAAGAGGTTTTAATCTGTATATAAACTTTTTGTGGAAACTAACAAGGTTCTAAACTATAAACTCGTAAATAATTTAGGATTAAGATATCCCTAGACTTTGTTGATGTGTGTACATAGATTAGTAGGCGGACTCCGGGCTCAAAGGCGGAAACTCTTGGATGCAACTGGAATAACATTAGGATAACGATGATGATCAAAATATATATCCTACGAACGCCTTCAAAACTGTATAATTATCTTACCCTTGCACTTGACCCCGTTAACAGTAAACTCTATGGTAGAGTTCGCCATGACTGACACTTCACTACACTTGGACAGTAGCAGTAACACTGAGCCTCGTCCACGGCACTGCTCCGTTATTTAAGCTATGTCTGAATACCTAATTATGACTGTTCTGTTCGTCGAGACGAGTAAGGTCGCGTTTACAGTAACTCATATAGTCTCATTACATCGAAGCGCTCATGGGGTGACTTGCGATGCTGCTCGTAATAGGTGGGCAAAGTTAAGCAACGCTTGCACAGGTTTGCCTTCGCCAAGACTTAGAAGGACATCGGAGAAGTCTTGAGCACGTGCATTGCCACCGAGCCGAGCTCTCATATTAGGATCATTCTTCTAGACACGATTTTTAGATCAAGCATCACCTTAAAAAAATAGAAATCGAAAAGTTAGCAAGCCACTTTTTTTTTTCGGGCAAACCTTTAATCCTCTTTTATCTGGGTTATTGATTATTATTCAATTATCTATATATTTAATATCATAAAAAAATAAAACGTCCCCATTCTTCGATTTTCGTGGAGTGTCCCAAACCCCGATCTAGTCACTTAGTAAATTATATATTTTTAACTAACCAGTACATGCTTACCAAAAAAAAAACTTTAAGTCCTAAGAAGTTGACAATGCTATGAAAAATTAGATCATAGTTCTAAATGAATTACATTAACTAAAAAAATAAAAATGTAACTGTCCCGGGGTAGTTACTGATTTGCGTGGATCATTGTAAATTCACTTGCACATCCTTAACTTCGCGGCCCAATGTTCGCACTCCGACAGCCGGGCAGAGTGCTTTTGTGATGACGCGGCAGGTTTCCGAAAAATTAAGGTAAGAACTTCGTTTCGTGGGTATGGTTTCTCAAAAGTTTGATTTGCATGGTTAAATTTTCTCCAGTGTCTGTGAGTTTGTTTATTGAATAAAATATTGTAGCAGACAAATATAAGGCAACGCAACTCTATATTCAAAACATTGTATATTTGCTTAAAGGGTTTTCAATATTTTTAGAATAAAGGATTTATTTTGATTTACGTGGTCGTGATTTACGTGGTTTACGTGGTAGTTTTGACCCACGCAAATCAATTATTGGCCATGCAAATTAATAACTTTGAGTTTTGTTTGTATCTGTATGATACTATTGTATTGTATGATAATATTTTTTATTACTTTCGTTAAATGTAAATTCGTTTAAATCAAACTTAAAATGATTTTATAAGTACCTAATAATAATAAAAATTGTGTCAGATTAGCTAAAATTGTAATGAATTATTTTTTGGACCAAAATGCCATTAACAAGAGTAGAAAAATTAGAAAGAAATAAGTTACCTGAAAGAAGAGGAAGAGAGAGGCTTAAAAATCATAAAGAGTTCAAGTTCCAAAAACCGAGCAAGATAATATAAAAGAAAAGCTGATGGAAAAATACTAAGCATTCACGACTTAAACCGCCGCGAACAAAAACCTAGACGAGAGAAAAGTCGAATAAGTTCCCAGAAATATAACATGAAGAAAAAAAACAAGCTCAACCTTGTCTTCATGAAAAACTTATACAAGAAGCGAAAATTCAAAATAAATAATGTTGACTGATTCTACTATAAATAAAATACATACATAGATTCACGCCTGTTTCCCGGAGAGGTAGGCAGAGACTACGGAACGCCATTTGCAACGATTCTGATATACTTCTCTTGCTTCATTCACTCCCAAGTTCTTCATTCTTACCATCTCCTGTAAGCAACGTACCTAAGTATCCAAACTCATTCACTTGCTACACTCGTTGTCCATCGATTAAAATATTACAAGCCATAACGCATTCCTTCTTTTTCAAATACCATAGCTAACGTTTTACTTACATTCACTTTCATTCCTTTCCTCTTAAACGCACTTTGCATGACTGTTACCATCTCCTACAACTCCTCCGCTGAAGACGCAAGTGTTACCTGATCTTCAGCACATTCATCCTTAATCCGCACTATGTTTTAGATCTTGCAAACAACTGTCCATAAAGAGGTTAAACAGCCATGGCGACGCTACACATCCCTGTCTAAAACCTGTTTCGATGGTAAACCAGTCAGTGTATGCCCCGTTTATCCTCACACAAGCTCTAGAATCCTCATAAAGGGATTTCAGAGCTCGAATGAAGCTGCTGTTCACTCCCTTCATTGACAGCACCGACCACATTTCATTCCTCACCACTTTATCGTAAGCCTTTCCAAATCCACGAATGCGCAATAGACCTTTTGACCTTTGGCAAAAAACTTTTCGACTATGTTTCGCAAGGAAAAAACCTGATCCAAACATCCCATACCCTTTCGGAATCCCGCTTGTACATCCCATATTTTCTTGCCGGCTACTTTCATAACTCTTTCCATCAGTACCTTTGCATACAATTTGCCAACAATGCTGAGAAGGCTAATGCCTCTATAGCTTTTGGAGTCTTGTTGCGAGCCTTTTCTTCTTTATAAATAAAAGCTTTTAAAAAAACTATTTCTGTGTTAGTTACTTTCTTATTCTTTTACCTGATAATTCAATAAGTAATTTGAGAAAGTTAAATTTAAAATAAATCATTTTCGTGGGGTGTTTTGTAATGTTCGTGGCCTCCAATTTTTTAACCTCGATTATCTCTGTAAGTATATCACTCTCTGAGGTGCCTCTTCTATAAAAAATATTACTTTTACGTATATTTTAAGAAACACATGTCGATTAAAAAAATATATTAGATTTAAAAATTGGCACGCAAATCACCAAATAATGCCTAGCTCGAAGAATCACCCATTAATGGTCAAGCGCAGCGTACGAACTCGTGACCACAACGAAGATCGTTACAACGAAGCGTTCACCTCGTCAGCCCTCGATCCCCGCGTCACCACGGGAAGTGTTTGGAGGAAATCGCCACTAAACAGAACTGTGACACCACGCATCAAAATGTTCGTTCCTGTGGATTCTGTCCACGGCCTCAACTGCCTTCCTATTGGCCATCGTACACTCATCCCATACGATCAGATATCAATCCTTGAGCACGTGTCCCTTATCAATGTTACGTATGTCTTATGTTTAAGATATGGCATGCTTAATTTTTAAACGACTTAAAAAAAGGAGGTTCTCAGTTTGACCTGTATGTATATTTGTCCGCGATTTGTCCACTTTCTTCGTTATTTAGCTCAAATTGCTTACAGCAATATCGTGCCGTTTTCGAGTATAAATTTTGTTATAAATCTATGCAGTTATTTTTGAGTTCTGTTTGTTAGTACATACAAACAAACTCTACGAATTTTATAAGATATAGATGAAGCAGCTTAAAACTTATATAAACACATTTTTTTATTGTCTTGCCCGTCTCAAACGAATTAACGATACAATTTTTAAAAAGAAAATGCACAACTCCATCTATGACTTTTAAAAACAACTATTAACCTGGCCAATGCAACGTGATCAAATTTAAATTATTTATATCCAAAAAGGGTTTACACAGTCATGTAATTCGACTTGATGCTTTTCAAATCTCATAGATTTGAAAAATGCTTTAAAATTGCCTTGATACTACTTATATTCATTTAATTAATTTAATTATGTTTATCGGCCTAAGTTACTTGTGATGTCTACGCACGTTGCGTCGCACCCCAAAGGCCTTCCCATTTTTCATGGCAACAATGACATACCGTCAGTCTCTTCCCAGTCTTCTCTCTCTTCATCTCAGTTTAAAATCGATTTTCACCTCGTTGTCAAAAAAATCGAATTAAGAAAAACCTTTCACTTCATGGCCGTAAATGGTTACGTTTTGTTAACTAATAATTAAACTAAAGAAATTTTAGTTATAAGGTTTCTGATAACTGAAATTAATTTACTAAAATAAATACTGTTCTACACTTAACGTACAAATTAATTAAAATCATCATGGTTCATTGCCTTTTGTGCAGGAAAGTAGGCTGCGATGGCCACGTAAAAAGGAGGCCACCGGAATACGTAGGAAACTTGGCATTACAACTCTCGATCCCCGGTCAAAGATCCAGAGGCCGACCTAAAAAGAGATGGAGAGATCTAGTGTCAAGAGATATGAAGGAGTGCCAGATATCCGAGTAACATGTCGAGGACCGAGCGAAGTGGAGGAGATTGACAGGGAAGGCTGACCCCACCACCATATGGGATTAATATCCAGGACGAGAGAGAGAGAGAGGTTCATTGCCTTTTGAAAATGGTACAAATATAGTCCAGTTTTTTAAGAGTGGCAAAATAATAGCCAGTATCTTTAAAAAATAATAGACAGAACAACATTTCTTATAATAAAACTATAGATTTTTATCATTGTATAATTTTTGTACTATTGAATTTTCTGTATTATCTTGCCTTTAAACGGAGGATTGAGAGGCAAAACTCTGAATCCTCCTAAAGGCTGTGAGGCTTTGGTCTACTTTAACACGTTGGCCAGACGGTACAGGATTTTATGTCGAGTTTTCCGTCTATTGACAGGAATAATAATTGCTTTGTGTATTTTATTTTAGAGTCTGTGCGGAAAGAGAACAGACTTTTGATTTGAGGGCGCAACAATACGTAATTACCGTATTTCTCATGTTGGCAACATTGTTAATTTACTATAGTGCGACTAAAAATCTTGATCTGTTGAGCCTGTGTTACTCAGACAGACAGAAGGGTTTCCAATCGTACGTACATAAGTTAAAAATTACTAAAGGTAATTTTTAACTTTAAGACGAGATCTCTAAAAAGTGCGCGATCACTTTTTAGAGATCTCGCAAAGAGACTTATAGACGCCTCGCGTGACCAGAGGGCTGGCACGTATTTGGCTCAAAAAATAAGTATAGCCATCCAACGAGGCAATGCTGCCAGTCTTCTGGGCACGCTTCCAATTGACTGCGATGCGGATGAGTTTCATGACGCCTTCTAAATTTTAATTTTTAATTTTTTGAATTTTTCCTTGTATATATTAATTCGTTTTTTTTATTATTTTTAGATTTAATTTAATTATATTGTTAATTGTAAACAAATATTATAATATTTTAAGACTGTTATGGAAGATGCTATTAATAAAACTAAAGGTACAAATCTTAATGTTAGTTCCAATTTTCGCCACGCCCATTCTCTTTCCGCACATACTTTATTTGCATCTTACGACACCCACGGAATGGGGTGGTGACTTTTTGTATTCTTAATCCGTCAGCGACGTTATATTATAAATATATTGCGGTCGCAAAGCTATTTAGCATAATTATAGTTATGAAGCGTTATTGCAACAATGACTTGCATTTAAAACACAATGTATCGATAGTGATGCCATACACTAATTAATTTGTTGACAGTACACGTCACTATTTATTATCTTGCCCAGACACTAAGTATTATTTAAGGAAATGTTTTCATCTTTTTGATATTGCACAATATTTGTGTAATATTTTAATTTAAAATTAATATTATGTTATCTACTTTTAAACATACCAGCTGTATTTGTTATGGGTACCTATATAGTTACTAGTTATAAGCAATTGCACCAAGTAATAAATATGCGCAGTTGCCTTAATGCTCGCACATTATGATAAAAAAAAAGAATCGGGTGAAAACCAAAAAGCCCGAGTACTAAAATTATGCAACTATAATGTTTTCACAAGTCCATAATTATATATGTAATAGGTACCTAAGTTCATCACGTTTTTTAGGGTTCCGTAGTCCACAAGGAACCCTTATAGTTTCGTCATGTCCGTCCGTCTGTCCGTCCGCAGCCTAGCTCAAAGACGCCTGGTGCTAGAAAGCTGATATTTGACATGAATATAGACATACAATATTGCAACAAAACTGCAGAATAAAATTGAGGAAAATATTTTTTTTAGGGTGTCTCCCCTACATATTATATAGTGGAGTTGAATTTTTTTTTGGTTGAGTACCCCATTGTGTGGGGTATCATTGGATAGGTTTTAAAAAAGTATTATTAGTTTGCTCAAATCATTTTTCGATCAAGTGATTGGTTTGTCAAATATCAAGCTTTGAAGTGAAAAAAATTGTTAGACTCAAGAGGGGGGGCTCTGCCGCCTAAACAATAATTTGGAAGAGGTGAAAAAATCACAAATGTAGTACATATAACGAATTTAAAAGGAAAACTATCACGGCTATGTAGACATCACTAGTTTACGAGTAATCGTCGGTTAACTTACAAATACCTATTTCTGTGAGTTTACTTGGGAGCGCTGGCTTAATCTTAAAGATGCCCGTTTTTAGTCCCATGTGAAACAGAAGTTATCATCAATAATGGCCATTATGGGCAACTACAGAACCCTACATTGCGCGTGGCCCGACACGCACTTGGCCGGTTTTTTAATTTAAGAACTGAGCTTTTGTCTTTGGAGCCTCTTCCATGTACTTAGTTCTATCTTAAGCCAGCACTTTGACCTCTTGATACGATGTTACTTTACTATTTCACTTGGTCTATATGCGTCCTTCTGGGTCTACCGCGTCCTCCTTCCCTCGATTTTTCCTTCTAAGACGTTATTTTTTATAAAAGTGTCAATAGTGTCATGTCGTATCAGGTGCGTAACATGTTTCCTCTTATATTTTATATAGTTTCCAAAATGTGCCTTATCTCTTTTACTGTAGTATTTATGACTTACTATTTATAAGTTAGGAATTAACGTTTAACGAACCTAAACACTGTATTTACTTTTTTCAGATAAGGTTTCACCTTATGCCCTAGGAATATGCCTGTCGTGGTGGACTTTTCATCATCATCAAAACCCGTAACAACAATTTATGGATCACACAAAGCGTCATCCCGTGTGGGAAGCGAACTCACGACACTCGTATCCGGGCACGGCGGTGAAGCAGCTGCTCATGCGACTAAGCCATCCCCAATTTGATGGAGGAAAATGGCTGTCCGCCAAATTGTGAAGACCTGAAGGGAGATGTGTAAGACCCATCTACAGGCTGTTGTGCCTACTCACGAAATCACCGCGGTATTTCTCTAACAAGCCATTATAGATAGCGAGGTTACGACGACTCTAGGTTTTATTAGATATCGGCAACCCGCCTGAGACAGTAAATAATAAACGAGATACAAAGTGGACGTTTACTTTATCACATCCAAATTATGTACCCTCACCTAAGTACCTACTACATAATTAGGAACTACACCTCCTTGCCTGGTGATTCTGGCGAACCTGGTGCATCTCACTTGTTGGGTAAAAGCAAGATGGACCAGATATTTTCTCTCATACATCACACTCTAATTTTCATCATTCATAATATCCAATGCAGAAAACGACATCTACATCATGTGAAAAACATGTTCTTTAATTACTTCCTAAAATGTATTTGCACAGCTATTATTAAGAGTGTATTATGTGTGCGTATTGGTCTTATTACCATATTAGTGTCGGACCGAAATAGATATTATTAGCCGAAACCAAAAATTAAACTTCTGCAAAGTACAGAGGTATAGCATACTACTACCTATCTAGGGTAAGCACTTTTTTATTTGAAAGCTAGCTTTTTAAAAGTGTCGTTAAGTATTTTTTCATATCTTCACGCCTCCTCTATTCCCTAAGGGATACGCAGAGGCAGAGGTGTAATATTACACCCACATTTCGCCATATGAATTTTTTAGGTCCCACGTAATAGGCGGCGACCTATTGCCGTTACCGGGCACATTCCCAGACTGGGACCCGATCAGCAGACGCATATCCTATCCACTGCATATTTACTTAAAACTAATTAAATTTATTTGAATAATAATAAGTGCCAAAGCTTATACTTTTGGTAGTATACAATAGATAAACTCACATAGATATACTTTTTTTGTAAATACATACATAAGTTACATATGTAAAGAAACACCCAGACCACAGACTAGACCAAATATTCACGCATACAAATGTATTTTTAAACGGTAGGTATATGCGCATGACCCACCTTTAAGGTAGGGACTCCCTAATGACGATTGTCGAAGATCTTCATCACAGCCGGGACTACGTCCGTATAACTATGTGCCTGAACAGCTGCTCGCTTAGCACATTGGTAGTTGTTTTTAAATGTTTCTTAATCTACAATCTTAATATATAAAATCCTTGCGTTACTGACTGACTGACAGACAAGCTACAGCCAAAACTATTGGGCGCAGGAAGCTGAATTTTGGCATGTATGTTCCTTGGGGACCGTAGAGGTGCACTAAGAAGGGATTTCCCGAAATACCCACGGGATCGGTCAAATATGATAAATTTAAAAAAATGTGCATGCGTAGCTGCTGGCGTCCTCTAGTACTTTAATAAGTTCTACATATGAAATGTCATTAAAAAAACTACTTAATCATCACTATCGTAAAAAGTCAACTCGATACAATAGTGATAGTGCCCGACCTCCTCTAACGGCATTGCGACTATATGCTTCGCATTTACCCGAAACGCGCACGAAGTGACAAGATCACCTAGTTTTGAGAACGAACCGGCTTATATTGACCAAAACCAAAACTGAGGCCAAAACTAGATTTTTAGCCGAAACTGAAATCAATCTTTCGGCCGGTCTCAATAATATTTACACAAGTGGGAATTGTTTCAATGTTCATATTATTATGTAAAATGAATGAATTGTTGAAATGAATGTAATGATGACTCACATTTTCTCTCACAATAATATGTTCATTTATTCAATTTTACGATTATATATTTTCTACATAATATGTATTTCGATTTCCCTGTAATTTGTGAACCAATTTAAAAGGTTTTTTTCAGTAATAGAGAAAGTCGTAATAAAGAAATCTTTATACCATTGTTAGTAATGTTTGAGTATGGTGACGGAATTAATACAAAATTTCACCATCCTATTTAATTCTGTGAGTGAAGTCTTCGAGGCGACTAAGAAAAATACACGAAGGATTGTATCTTGCTGTAGAGATGGAAAACTCGGCATCAAACCTTTACCAACCCGTTTGGTCAGCGTAGTATAGTCGATCAAATCCTTTTTGTCTCAAGGTGCTATTGTGACCCAAATTAGGAAAGGCTTATGGCCTGAATTGTATGGTGATGATAGTAATGGTTGAAAAACTTCCATATTCCGACAGTTACTTCGTATCATCTGTCCGAATAGTAGGAGAGCTGGCAGCCAGGTCTACGGTTCCGTGATGGGGTATATTAGGAGAGGCATGAGACAAGTTTTCAGCTTGCCTCAAATACCTACCCAAAATTGATGCAAGCTCTCGGACTAGAACTCTACTATCTGAGTTTACTTATGAAAACAACGCCAATAAGATCCGCCGTAATAAGGTTTATCTAATCATAATAAAAACACAAAACAGTACAAATAGTAACATAATTATTATTTATATTTATTAAAATAACTAGCTGTGCCCGCGACTCCGTTCGCGCGGAATTTGTCTTTTCATTAGGCTACAGAATTGATACCCAAAATGTTTTAAGTTGCATATAATACCTATATTGAATAGTGTAGATGTAGATGTCCTGAAATTAGCTCAAATGTCTTTCACTTGTTCGTGCGAGTCCACACCGCAAAGTTACCAATCGCGAGTTAAAGATCAGAAAATTCCTGTGTATGTTCGTTGCCTCATAATCGCGCTAGCATATTTAATGTCAAATGCATAGCGATAATACAATCCCATAGTTATGAACTCTTTAGAGAGGCTCTAATTTCATCAGCTCTTGTCTCATATTGTATGGTGGTATAACAGACAGACTCTAACGGAAATCGCCACGAAAAAGTACTGTTATTCCGCCTATGGGTAGGTCATTTTCCTTGATTTCCCTTGGTTTGCGATCTACATGCTTACACCGCTTCACGGTTTGCCATCGTATATTCATCTCATATGATAAGTTGACAATAACGTTAAATCTTAGCTTTGTCACTGCTTTTAGAGGTATAACATGGTCCAGGTCGATCGGAATTTTAAACATTATAGGCACTTTTTAGGATTCTTTATCCAAAAATTGCAAAATTCGGAACCCTGATAAATTCGCCATATCTGTCTATCTGTCTGTACTTCCGTATGTCACAGCCATCTTATACAGAAACCATTAAGACTACATCATTGAACATTTTTAGAAAGATGTATTCTGTGAACCGCTGCCCAACTTTTATACATAAAAAAGGAATGACAATTAAGGGGTCCTCTCCATACATGGAGCTGACGTGAAAATATTTTTAAAATGCGGCATGTCTAGGTATTTAAAAGTAATTTTAGGGTACCTGAAATTATCAATTTCTCATAGTCAATCGTTTGAAAGATAGACGCTTCCAAAGTGGTTAAATGAGTATCGTTCCCCTGCCCCTCCGTCCTCAAACTTTTGAAGTAAGAGAGTGACAAATCTAAAAAAAATATATGCTTATATGCTATGTAAGTAATAAAAACTTCCAATGAAAACTGGTTTGATCGATATGTGGTCAGCAGCCTTTACATTCAAAAACCGCAAATATAACTTGGTCGTTAATACAAACATTATGAAAAACAAAGTTATTTGTACCGGTGAAAAAGTGATAGTGGTTTAAGGTTAGGTGAAGATAATGGGTATGTTTAGTGTATACCTCTAGCACAGAGCACTTCATGGGCGAGTCCGACTCGCTCTTGATTTAATTATTCATCCTTGCAACAATGTGGCTGTTTCCTGTCTGTATATATTAAATCATTGCGTTACTGATTGACTGACCGGCAATGTGCAGCCAAAACTACCTATTGGTTGCAAGAGGACAACATTTCTTATTTTTAAAATTTTAAGTTGACATATATTTTGCTTGGCGACCAGCCGCTTGTACTATGAAAGGATTTCTCAAAATTTCCAAGGAATCGGTAAGAAATTGTAAAATTAATCAAATGAGCGGGTTAGCTCCGCTGCAGCTAGAGGGTGATTCTCTAGTTCCCGATGAAGCAACAGCAAGCGCAATCTTACTTTAGCTTCGTACCTTTGCCGAAATCACCTTGGTAGGTAAAGTCTTACCGTGCCACCCGGAGCATCTACAAATAGTATTTTTCCCAAATCACTATCCACGCTACGACACACCCGATTATAATTATATTAAACGCTGTTCTTCAGTAGGTCTCGAGACATAATTTTTTATTTTTTATTTAGGTAGTATGTGGCGTAATCTTTATTCATACATACACCAGCAAATGATGGTTCGGGCGGGCCATATTGAGTAATAGGATAGATATGTCTACTGTCAAGCAACGGTTTATTAGATTGTTGTGGGAACCCAAAAATATCCTCGGCCAATTTGTCTTCATATTTATGCCATAACTATGCAGCATCTCAAACCCATGGCGTAATCGATGAGGACTTTTACTTATACTTGCTTCAGATAATGTCATCCCAGTGTTTATGCCCATCCAGTAAAATGAAATGACTCGCCACTCTGCGAGCTGTTTACATGTACGTGTGCGAATTTCCAGCCTAAGCTGAACCCTATTTAATATAATTAATCATATAGATTTAAGCTCAATTTAAATTGGGCGATTTAAACAAAAATCAACCGTATAGCCGTATCCATACTGGCGCGGCGAGATTTCTATATATTTTTTTAAAAAATACATATTAAAGTGTACTTTTTGAATATGGGAGTTTGATAAAGATATATCTATGTGAAATACAATATATCTCTCCAGCGACTGGACACGCCACACCGTTGTGGCGGTAAGTCCCAATTTAGAAGAGTGACAGGAGAGGCGTCATGTCGCCTTAAGCTTCCGGCTTACAGAGATTTTGATGGGCCATGCTTGTTTTGGCCGGTTTCCTTGCTGTTGCAGACTTTGGCGGGATGACTAGTTTGGGCATAGCAGCGCCGTGACCTAGTCGCGGCAGCTGGTTAGGATGTGATTTCGTTCCCGGACGTGATTCTGTTCATGGTCCGTAACGAGAGCTCTTGAAACGCCACTTTTTCCTTCATTCAGTCCATTGTGAGGCAGACATGCTGATCAAGAACATGGCGGAGCGGGAGAGGGAGCTTGCACGACCTCACCCCAACCGCAGATCCGGGCGACGAACACACCGAACTCGCGACGATCTTCAACCACCATAAATTGTGAGTCTGCGGGCGGTGAGCCCAGGAGCCGCTTATCGCCCGGCGCTAGGCCGAGGAGGCGGCGCTGTGCCTTTTTGCGCCACCATAAATATGCTATGAGTTAAAACGGGCCACACCGTGGCGAGGACGCGATACAGTATGCTAACTGCGAATCACATGGCTCCGCCATTAAGGGCAGGCCTCTCTGGGAAAGCCAGAAGAGAGCCCCACACACCTCCTCCACCAGCCTTCAACACGGTCGTTTAAACTGACACATGCGGGTTTCGGAAACGAAACGGCTCACGATGAAAGCTTCACTCAACAAAAAAAGTTGAAGCTGACTCCAGGTTGCAGCTGGGATAACGCAGAAGAAGAATGAGAGAGCTCTTTTTCCCAACTGACTTCGTTAAAATAATTAATTATAAAAGTCCATGCAAACTGAGTAAAGGAAATTGAATACTTTTAAACACATTTTTATTCAGGCGCTTTTGTACTAACATGCATACATAGGTATGTAAAGTAAAATAAGAAATTTATATTTAAACGCTTCTTTATAAAACCACAATTCCAACTAATGAAGTCCCTAAAGATATTATTTAAATAGGAAGAGAGAAAATTGAATATGTTGATGAATACGTATACTTAGGGCAGCTAGTAACATTTAAGCAGAGCACAAAAAAAGATATACAACGTAGGATAACTTTAGCCCGGAGAAAGTATTGCGGATTAAAAAAAATATTGAAAAACTACGCTATCAGTATAAACGTTAAAAACACCTATATAAGTTAGCTATACTACCATGTCCTACATTGGTTGCCATACATTGACATTAGGAAAACAGGATGAGAAAAAACTTGCTATCTGCCAACGTAAAATGAAAAAAGTATGCTTGGATTTTAACTATCAGATAAAATTAATAGATGTACGCAAAATAATCAAGCTACTCAATTGGTACTAGGCAGGACATATTTGCAGAATGAGCAATAGTAGATGGACCAAGCCCCTGGCGGAATGGATGCCAAGAGACAAGAAAAGGAGAAAAGGGAGACCATATAGACGATGGAGGGATACTTTTAGGCACAGAATAGGACCACAGGACAGAAATTTTTGGAAGGGTCATCAGCACCAGCCTGCCGTAGTCCACTGCTGGATATAGGCCTTTCCAATGGCACGCAACTGAGCCCGATTTTTGGCTCTTCGTGTCCAGCCGCTGCCAGCCACTTTGCTTATATCGTCACTCCATCTAGCCGAAGGGCGTCCTACACTACGTTTGCCAAGGCGCGGTCTCCACTCTAGAACACGACTACTCCAACGGTTATCGGTTCTGCGACAGATGTGACCAGCCCACTGCCACTTCAGCTTGCTAATTCTCTAAGCTATGTCCATTACCTCCATTACCTTGTACGGCGGTGTTGTGTTGGAAGGATCAAATGTAGTGTAGGTATATTATTATTATTATTAAACGGTTTTATTTTTATTATTAAACGGTATTATTAAGCTTGACTTCTTTATTTTTTATTTATTTGTTTGTTTGGGTCAAATTTAGTAATTGGAATTTTACCCCCTTCCTGATGACAGATTGATCTAATATTTGGTACACACTCTTAATCTTGATGACAATACAACATAATATATTCCTTATGATTGCAAGTAAATCCAGGATGGCCGCCAATATAAAATGGCGGATCACATCTTCACAACAGCCTCAATATGGGTATCAAATGAAAGGGCTTGATTGTTAAAATAGAGCTCACTATAAAAAATCCAAGATGGCCGCCGATACAAAATGGCGGATGACATATTTCTTCACAAATACCTCAATATGGGTATCAAATGAAAGGGCTTGATTGGTAGAATAGAGCTCACTATGAAAAAGCCAAGATGGCTGCCGCCACAAAATGGCGGATTACACATTTTTCACAAATACCTCAATATGGTTATCGAATGAAAGGGCTTGATTGGTAGAAAAGGGCTCACTATGAACTAACAACAAAACCAATATCCAAAAACACACCGCAATAGCACCATTTACCACCATGTAGAGTCCAAGCTAAGGGAGGGTGATATCAGGGGAGCATCCAGAATCTTATTCAGTAGCGATGTGGTGGCGCCTTGCTCTGCCGACACACTCGCGAGTCTGCAGAGCAAGCATCCAGCGCCAGGAGATAACCTCTCCTTTTCTGACCCACCTGACACTAACTCAGATTGCCTCAGGATTACAGCCAAGGACGTGCTGACTGCCGTTGGCTCCTTCCAAAGCGGGTCTGCTGGTGGCCTCGATGTCTTAACACCCCAACACTTAAAAGATCTTGTGTGTTCAAGCGCTGGGGCGGCCGGGGACGCGCTTTTGGGGGAGCTAACGCCCTTAGTTAACCTTATGCTCTCCGGCAATGTGAACGATGCCATCGTTGACATTTTGTATGGCGCAAATCTATGCGCTTTGCGAAAGCGAGACGGTGGTATTCGTCCCATTGCCGTTGGGTGTGCGTACAGGCGTATGGCGGCCAAGATTTGCTGTCGGCATTATAACTCCATGTTAGGCAGCAAATTACAGCCACTACAACTTGGATTTGGCTCTAAGGGTGGCTGTGAGGCCGCCATACATGCCCTGTCAACGTACCTTGGCTGTAATGGGGGTGATGTTATCTTGAAGATTGACTTAAAGAATGCTTTTAACTCAGTGAACAGGGACACCTTGTTGACGCAAGTTAAATTAGAAACCCCCCAAATTTACAACTTCCTTTGGCAGTGCTACAGGCATCCATCAAAATTAACCCATATATGCCCAAGAGCACAAAAACGACCCAACGGTACATGTTCAGTAGCAAAGCGTCATAAATAAAAACCGTATATTATTTTCATAGTTTAACGCTATCTACGAATTGTCGGAAGAACTACGTACGTGTGAGTAAGTTACATTATGCAAAACTGAATCAATAACAGTTGAAAATTAGGAGAAAAGTAGGAACACGTTTTTTTCGTCGAAAATTGAAGACCTTCGCTGACAAAAATGTAACTACTTATTTATTTACTTGAAATCTTGCAAGTATTGTTAATTAATTAATAAAATGAATATATTTAGTATGTGGGTAACATATCAAATCTGTACAGGACTATTTATTTTTGCTAATTTTGGAAGAAATGTTTGTTAGGGTCGAAATCGACCCCTTGGGCAAAAATGATACAGAGTGTACTTCTTTTTCGCTTGAAATATATAAAGACACAATAATATAAAGACAACAATATCCAAAATTAATTAAAATTGGTGATCTAAATATTTCTGGGCATATATGGGTTAATATACAAGGAAAATCTTTTGGAGTCTGCCGTTGGCTGTCAACAAGGCGACCCTCTTGGACCACTCATTTTTAGTTTAGCCATTCATCCAGTTATTAGCCAGCTAAATTCTAAATTTAACATCTGGTACCTAGATGACGGAACCCTAGAAGGCGACGTAGCCACTGTCTATCAGGACCTGGCACTCCTGAAGACAAAATTTTCATCTATCGGCCTAGACCTTAATCCAAGTAAGTGCGAAATTTTTATCAACGATACTTTAGACCATTCCGCAATTCTTTCCAAATTTCAAACCCTCGCACCCAGTATAACCCATATTCAAAAAAATTCTCTTCGCCTTCTTGGGTCCCCAATACTAGACGAAGGTTTTGATTCTTTTATTCAAGAAAAAATTCAAAATTTTAGTGAAATTTCGGACCGCCTGCTACAAATTAATATACATTCGGCTTTCACTATTATTCGATACTGTCTTTTTGTGCCTAAGTTCACACACGCTTTACGTTCTTCGCCTTTTTGGAAAAACCCAAGCCCACTAGTCAATATTGACAAAATTTTACAAAACACCCTAAGCAACATTTTAAATGTGGCTCTGAACGACCGAGCATGGCTACAGGCGACATTACCTGTTCGCCTGGGTGGACTTGGCATACGCAAAATTTCCGACGTGAGCTTACCAGCATTTCTGTCATCGGTCCACAGCACTGCAGAATTAACCAGGAAAATCTTAGCACCCACACTAGTCGATTCTGAGGTGCCGTATAAGATCGATGCCATTAATGCTTGGAAAATGGCTTGTCCAAGCACTGAGTTGCCCCGCAATTTATCCTCTCAGAGGCAGTGGGACGGGCCGCTTTGCAGCGCAGTACGAGAAAATTTCCTCCGTACATCGTAGGTACAATGCTGCAGAGCGTGCTCGTTTGCTGGCTGTGGGAGAGTGGGAGTCGGGGCTCTGGCTTCAAGCACTGCCATCGTCCAACATAGGTACCATGTTGGACGACACGACCTTTCGCATCGCTTCTTGCCTCCGGTTAGGTGCGCCATGTGTCGCTCCACATCGTTGTCACTGTCGGGAGGCTGTCGACAGCCTTGTTCACTATGGCCTATCATGCAGCAGGAGCGCAGGTCGCATTTCACGACACAGCAACCTGAATGACATTCTCCGTCGGGCTCTTGTCACCGCTGGCGTTCCAGCCCAACTTGAACCTCAGGGTTTGGCACGCAACGATGGTAAAAGACCAGATGGAATGTCTCTACTGCCTTGGAAGTTGGGTAGGCCGTTTTTTTTTTTGTATTGTACCTATATTTTAATATTTTAATTTAATTTTAGTAGTATGTAGTAAATAATTAGTTATAATTGTTTTATGTTAAAATTAATTTAATTTTGTGGTCGTTAATAAATATAACAACAAAACTAAAAACTTAAAAATAAAATAAAATAAAAAACATTTTTATGTTAAACGGTTTTATTCGCGCGTGAAATATCAAAATGTTTGCTCTGGATACGCTAAGCCCAACGATTTTATATTTGTCTGATCAATACCCCAGATTGATGAGAAGATTGGAGCGATCTGGTAGCCAGGACTTACCGAATTATTTTTATTGCTTTTAGTACATAACCTAGGTACTTATTTTTTTATTGTAATAAAACCGTTTAACATAAAAATGTTTTTTATTTTAATAATAATACATAGGTACGAAGGTCAAACTGAAAGTTCTTAGAAAATCAAAAACTGATTACATTAGCCAGTTATTAGTTTTATTATATCTTTTCAAAATATTGTCCATTGACGTCAATACACCGCTGCATGCGATGGAACCACTGGGAAAAGCACTTTGCCCACTCGTCCTTAGGGGTCTCTTCAATGGCATCGCGATACGCAGCCACCGCTTCTTCAGCATTCATAAACCGCTTTCCTTTAAGTTTTTCTTTAATTTTTGGAAATAAATAAAAATCACAAGGCGCGAGGTCGGGGCTATACGGCGGGTGACCCAGTAATTCAACGTTTGATGTCGCCAAATAGTCGATCGTTCGCTTGGCGGTGTGCGACGAGGCGTTGTCGTGGTGAAGGAGGATCCTACTGCGAGGTCGTTTCTCTCGAACTTTTTCCAAGACAAGTGGCAAACAATTGGTAGTGTACCATTCTGCAAAAACTGTTTTTTGATCCTCTAACACAATTGTTGCGAAATGACCTATCCTTCCAAAGAACGAGGCCACCATTTTTTTTCCCGCACTTCGATCTCTCTTCACTTTAGTTGGCAACTCCTCGAAAGGAAACACCCACTGAGCAGATTGTCTTTTGGTTTCAGGATCATAACAGTAAATCCAGCTTTCGTCACCTGTTAGTATGTCGAACACAGCATTTGAGTCACCTCCGTTAAATCTTTCAATCATTTTACGGCACCAATCCACACGATGGAGTTTTTGAGCCTTAGTCAAATTATGAGGTATCCACCGGGCGCAAAGCTTCCTGACCGCTAAATGTTCGTGGAGGATTTTGTGCACTTGACTCATACCGATGCCTAAGCTTGTCCGAATCTGCTGATAGGTCACTCTTTTGTCAGTCTCTATCATACGCCGCACAACACAGATGTTATTTTCAGTCGTCGCCGTAGAAGGCCGTCCCTCACGTACATCATCAGTGAGATTAGTGCGACCACGTTTAAACTCATTAAACCAGTTGTAAACAGTCGCACGAGATGGGGCTTCATCGTGAAAGGCCAATCGTAGTCTATCATAACTTTCTTGTTGACTTAAATGACATCGAAAGTCATAAAAAATCATTGCACGAAAATTTTCTCGTGTTAAATTCATGTTGACGTGACACAGACAATTTTCAATTTGCCGCCAAATCGTAAAACAAATGACAAATGAATGAAATATATACTCAGTAATATTGGCAAAGAGTTCTATTTTCAAATTTTAGAATATTTTTTTTATTATATTGTTTATAAGTGGCCAGTTCTAAGAACTTTCAGTTTGACCCTCGTATATTATATTTTAGGTCATATGTAGTTTTGTATTATAAGTTTACTATCACTACATAGTATAAAACAAAGTCTGTCTATTTTTTAATTTAAGCCAACGTTTTTTTTAATAGATAGAATGATTCAAGAGGAAGGTTTATAATTATGTATAACTAGCTGACCCGGCAAACGTTGTTTTGCAAAAAATTTTTTTTTTTTTGAAAAATGGATGTTGGCCGATTCTCATAGATACCGGATAAGCACAAAAAATTTCATCAAAATCGGTCAAGCCGTTTCGGAGGAGTATGGGAACGAAAACTGTGACACGATAATTTTATATATTAGATTAACGCGAGCAGCCGCTGCGACGCGACGTCTAGTTGGTAATAATAAACAAATCGTTAAAAGTCTGCATGATACCTAATAAGCAATAGGAAATAAAATTATTTATAATATCATAATATTATTATGAACAGGCATCAGTACATTTACATTATGTTTTTATCTTTCAAGTAACACGTATGTTTTTTAATTATTTCAGTACATGCATTGTAGTAATTGAAATACGTAAATGCTTATAAGTATACTGGTAATTTTAGTCGTATTCTATCATGTTTTTAAAACAATGTAAGCTTGAAATAAGTACCAGTTCTTCGAATTATCAGATCTGCGTATCGGATCGAGACTCGATTGTGAACTTATACTTACAACGTGATCTTAATTCTTTATACCTGTACTATTCACGAAATAATATCAATGTTAATATTTCGAAATTCCAAAGCATTAGTTTTACTCGTCGCAAAAAGCCAATTAACTATATCTATAGATTTGACAATAAAATTATTGGAAAGAATCGATGTAGTCAGGGACACTCTGGGATCTTGGTATAATGCTAGACTCCAAATTATTGTTTTCTCAACATATCGATAGCATAGTTAATAAAGCTTCTCGTAATCTTGGATTTGTAATGCGCACCTGTAAACCATTAAGAAACCTCCACTGTCTTAAGATTGTATACTGTGCCTATGTCCGAGATTGGACTACAGTACTCAAGACTGTAATCCAGTCTGGTCAATATAAGATTTATATTTATAGATTAGAAAATATGCAGAATAGATTTTTTAAATTCTTAAACTTTAAAAGCCACAAGCGTCATTCTTCTTATCTCGCTGATTGTGGACACTATCACTTGCTTCCACTCGATGATAGAAGAAAAATGTTGGATATGCTTCTCTTTTGTCGTGCATAGAATTTTGCACACAAAGGTCTCGCACAACACCCACGCGCTTACTTAGTGTACCTTCTCACGGTTCCATAATTATGGGCAAAATGCTGTTAGGACTCACATTTATATAGACCAATTTGAAAGCCTGGATATACATATTTCATCTATCTAAGGTATCCTATCGCAAATTACTTGTGAAGATACTCACCAATAAATAATAAATAACCAATAATAATTTGCCAGATTATTAGATATGCTTCTTTATGTTTTAGTATTCTTTTTTATTTAGCTACCCTTTTTCGTCACTTTATGGTTTGTATAATGCATGCTGTGAAGCTCTGTAATAGGCTTTAGAATCTCATGTCACATTGTATGATGTACTTTGTAAACGAGCTGTTGTTTCCTATCAATAAATAAATAAATATGTATGTACATAGTAGTATTAGTAGGCTAATTTTATTTTTAAAATCTATCAGGAATGTTTATAATAATAATATGTAATATTCGTTTTATACAGTCCACAACTGTAGGCACATAGACTAAACGGTGTCCTTGCTTGTTTTCATATCCCATTTTGATTTCAAGAAAAGAAAATAAAATGCAGTGAAATAAATTTTACGCATTTAACAAAGAGCTATGGCAGATTTTTAGTTCACTTCACAGCGTCTTAAAAACTCATTACAACCAAAATTCATGAAATATTTTTATACGCTTTTCCATATTTTAGTCGAATTTAGATCAGGGATGTTAAGGATATCCATATCCGTAACCGAAACTATCGGATATCCGAAATAAAAAAATATCCGTATCCGTAACCGAATCCGAAATAAATCATTCGGATAATTTCGGATAGGGGCGGGGTCTAAATGGGACACGTTACGATAACTTATTTTTGATCGGCCCAGTGACACGCCGCGTGCGTCCTTTGGATTGATTGTTTTCTTTTGTTGTTCAAGTCATAACTATACTATTTGCGCTGTAGCATGGTGCGGGTGGCAGTTTCAGTAACGTTTCATTTCACTCTTGAAAGTTGCCGCGATTTACAAATTATGACTTAGTATTTCAGCAGTACCACATTCTTAATAAATTGAATCATTTATTACTGTAGTAAATTAAAGTACCTATAGCCAACCAGATATTCTAGTCTACAAATAAAATCTAATGGATATAACGTATAACATAACGCCATAGACGTATTTAGTGATAGGATGTACTGCTACGATGCATAGTCGATGTTTTTTTATAAAAAAAGTATATTTGGCATGGTTCAATTATTATTGTAAAAAGTCTACAGTTATAGTAATAAAATAATAGAACATATACAAAATGATTTTATTCGTCTAAACTGATATCAGAGTCAGGAACATACATAATGTCCCTTTTTGTTTTATTCACAACCTTCGACCAGTCTTCAGGCTGAACATTGTTGATGGCCTCCTTTAATAGGACCAACATCTATTTGCCGTAAATGGCGGCGAAGTATTATTTCTTGTGGCGTGACCTTTTATTTGGGTCAAAATCAGCTCAATAGCGTTATACTGGCAATGGTAGGATTTTAGTCGAAGGACCTGGTGGCCTTTTTCTTTTGCCATTTCATCCAGAGCATAGGTAGGTTGGTGTTGGTTGGTGGCTTATGACGCCGTACTAAGGCAATAAGCTCTGCCTTTAACATTTTTATATTTGCTGTAACTCCATTTTCATTCAGCCACTTCACCAACTCGCTTTTTTTCACACTATTAATGAGAACTATATTTACGCTGCGAGTATCGTTAGATCGATAAAAATCAATTGCTTAACGTCACATCCCTAGTCATGTGGTACTGACAGATGTCAACGTCATTTAGGCAACTATCATCCGCACCATGCTACAGCGCAAATAGTAGTCAGCAATTAATTACATTACGAAATTACGAATACCTACTTAGTTCGATAAACTGAAAAATAAGTGTTGTGAAAGTAAGTGTTTTATTATGTATTTGTGTGTTACTTTTGATATTCCTTAAAAATCTAATATCCGTAACCGAAACTATCCGAAACTACCGGATAATCCGAAATAATTTCATATCCGTATCCGAAACCGAAACCGATATAATTTTTTTCCAATATCCGTATCCGTATCCATATCCGAAATTCCATATCCGTAACATCCCTGATTTAGATAAGGCTAGATAATAAGATTAAAATTAAAAATAGCTATTATGTTAATTGATTTCCGGATTTTCGTAATGGCTATTTAATTGGTTTTTCAGAAAGCCACAAGGTTACCAGAGTAAATAATTATCTTTCCAAGATAGAATCATGAATGTTTTTTATAGATTAAGAGATTTAAATTGTTCATTAATATTACTAATACTATTTTTTGCTTGTTACGTCTATTTTTATGTGGATTTTAAATAAAGTACATTATTAAAAACTCCTTTCGACATTTAAAGTAGGACTGGGCGCTGACTAAAAGACTGCCATTCAGAGCTATAAAAAATACAACATGACATTTGACAAGCATTTGACATTTCGATTTTATTCACAACCACAGATCACTACCTACTACACAACTCGCTATATGGGTTGATTACACCTAACGAGTACAGTGGCGAGTCAGTATCTTCAGCCGAGTACTCGGTTGGTATAAACACTTTAACGAGTGCTCGGCCGTGTGCTCGGCCGAGCAAAGAGGCGAGAGAGTCACTAGAATCCCAATCTGTTTACTAGGCCGAGTACCCACCTCCCCGCATCATTTTTCTACCCCCGCAGCGACTCGGTATACCGCTCGGCACATATGAACACGCTCTCGATTGTCACTCGGCCACTCGCCACTCGTTCGTTCGTTATGATTGTTTATGTTTTTGTTTTCAAATTATCCTAATCTCAATCAAAATGACCGTTAATAACAAATGGAGCATGGAAACAACAATAAAATTCATTCAGTGTTACAAATACATGAATGTTTGTGGAATTTTTCTACAGTCATTCTCAAAAGTGCCTTGAATTCTTTGGGATCTTCTGACTGCAATTCATTAAAAAGGCAATTTGTTGCTCCAAGGGCATTTCGCCTTAACATCCATGTTCTAGTCCAAATTCTTCAGTCTTCATCTTCTAATAAATCCCACAATTCGTTATTATAATGTCTGGTAACAGCTGGATAAAAACTTTTTTAAATTCTTTTTTTTTTTTGCGATCCATTGCAGACGTAAGCGTGATCAAAACTAAACTGTCTCGCCACTATAGTAAATACGTGTGACCACCTACTCGGTTCGGCGACTCTCTCGGCCGAGAGCGCATTTACTGACTCGCCACTGTACTCGTTAGGTGTAATCAACTCAATAGCGCCGTCGCGCTTGTTTGTTTGTGTTCTGTGGTGTTCTGAGTGTTTTCGTTGCTTTTCCCCAGTTTTCTGTATACTTTTTGACCTGGACTGCTCAAAGACTCTGTTTTCGGGGGCTAGACACCAAGAAAATATCTTTGCACCAGCTGCCTTTTTAAATGATGTGCTAGTTATAGAGGATGATGAAGAATAAAGTATTGTAAAATGAAATCTTGTGTTTTTACTATCCACCCTACATTTTTTCATACACATTAGGGAATCTGAAACATATTTTTATCCTTGGTAATCCTATGTTAGAAACCGTCCTCAGCTCATGATTTACTACTATTTTATACGACTGCCCAAAAAGGTAGCGTTTTTTTGTTGTATAATCTTAAATCATTTTTCCTTTATTCATGCACCATAAAATAAAGAATAGATACGGTTATAATAAATAATAATAATAAATCATTTTATTTCGCGTGGCATAGACGCATAGATAAATAACTTACAGTCTAACATACATACAATGGTTGTTAGTATAAATATACTTATAAACTATGTTAGTATTGCTTCACTTGCACGTTGTTGTTGTGCGTTCGTGTAGCACTTGTCCGTGGAAGCGACGGAACATCACACCCTTCGGCCAAAAGTCCTCCTTCATAATAGCATGCAGATAGCACGTCGGGACCCGCACCACAAACGCCTTAAAGTTGACGTTGCGTCGCGACTCCAACAGCTGCACTCTCGGCATGTACTTGGACGTCTGGCGCACGTGCTCCGCGATGTCCTCCGCCTTAGTGGTGTAGTGCAGGCGAGAGACATAGACGGGTGTGTTCGAGCCGTACCGCAGCAGTTCTTATTGGTTTTCTGACGACGCTTCTTCCTCTGCACCGTCATAAAACCATCATCTGCGTCCTTGTCGCGGTTCCTTGCCGTCTCCGGCATGGACTTCAGCGTGGAAGCAACGGGGGTGCTTGCAGTTACCTGCTGAGCCTCTATTCGCTTAGGTCGCGCGGCGATACACGGGGGCGCCGCGGGGCCGGGGGCAGGGCTGCGGGGCGCTTGTGTAGCGCACTCAGCAGTCACAACATTCCGCGGCGACAAAACTGCTGACGCGAAACTTGCGACCGATGTGTCGACGCATGCACCTCGGCGCGTGTTGACGTTACTACGCGCCGGTGACCCAGTTAAATTGACAATCTTGTGTAGGTCGTCCACCTCCGTGCGCAAGAGTGCAACGGTGTCTTGGGATGCCTGTAGCTTCTTATGCACATCCGCTAAACTTGCCTTCAGAAACACAATGTCCTTCAAAAGGCTTGTGACATCGACGTGATCGAAAGTGACGGGAGGCAACTTGTTCAAGTCCCTCGCCACAAACGTCGGCACGTCGTCAGGATCGGTCTCCTTCAGCAGCGTGATAATATCCTGCAAACTTTTCTTTGTCCCGTCACGTCTGCGGGACACCATCTGGTCGCATTTGTTTTGCGACCTGTACAGAAGCAGCTTGGCAGCCGCTATGTCCTCCTCGCCGAAGTTGCTGGAACAGATCTGGATAGCCGACACCTCGTCCATGACATCCAGCTTCTGCTGCAGAAATGCCAGCAGCTCGTTCGCCACAAGTTTGTCACTCATGGTGATAAAAATTGCGAGCGTCGGCTTGCGCCGCGCTAAACAATAAAATTAAAATATATTTACGCGTTACACGTCCGCCTTAGAGCGCTGTCGGCGAATATAATGTTATCCGCTAAAGGCTTCGTCAAAATGTCACAGAGAATTATCAGCAACATGCTTCATCAAGTGGGTTTAGAGTTCATGTATGCGAGTTTCTTTATGGCGCCTTAACTTCTAAATGGCTGAACCGATTTCGATGAATGGACTGTTGTTAGAATCCTCACGTGACATAGGCTATATATTTTTTGGGAAAGCAGTCGTGTTTTATGTTTCTTTGAAAAACGTTAAGTATGTAAATAAATAGTCAATATTGATAGCAGATGTTTAAAGCTGCATAAGAGCATCTGATTTTAACGACATATCTATGTATTGTCATGATAACAGACTTGTCTCTCTATGCACAGAGGAGCTTATGATATTTTGTGGTCACAAATCCAAGAAGTGTCCACACCCGGGGTTGCTTAACTTGCGTAATCGGTAATATTGTTTACTAGTGGGCATATATAGTATTATGCCATCGAGCTCCTTCAGTTTTATTTACCACTAAATTATTATTTGATGCAGCAATATAGATACTAAATAGATGGTTAATAATGGCATAACCTATAAAACTTCTAAGCATAATAACTCAAAAACCTGGCCTCCTATAGTTACGATTTTTTTACCCTTAGAATCAGCAATATATATTCTATCAAACAAGGTATATTTCATTTATAGATGCTAACTTTGGTGATTAACTAAAATGATGTATGGGAAGTCGGGGTGGTATTTTTATTACCTACAACTTTACCATTTACCCTTTTCTGTGGGACTTGTAGTTTTGCCGGCAATCTAGATAAACCCCTTTTACCCTTAAAAATCCCTCCCATCCATCCTCAGATCGAGGTATTCCTAAAAGCGCAACTATTTTTGAGCGCAACTAAAAAAGCGCAACTACTTTATTCCACAAAGCGCAACCATTAGTTGCGCTCATAAATTCAAAATACGGCACCCTAAAAAATAAAGATGTTTTTATTCCACTAAGCGCAACTAAATATCAAGGTGCAATTAGTGCTGGTTAATAACTAACGGAAAATATCGATAGTTGATAAGACATGACATTTTAGTATACTTTACGACATTTGATGGATATAAAATAATACGATGCAGCGGGGAGTAGGGTGCGGTGCGCGGAGCAGTGACCACAGGACAGAGCTGTTGCTGTGCACCTGAGTTTTACCTTGCAGTACCTTATTTCTGATTCATGACTAAAACCAGGTTTTTTAGGGTTCCGTAGTCCACAAGGAACCCTTATAGTTTCGTCATGTCCGTCCGTCTGTCCGTCCGCAGCCTAGCTCAAAGATGCCTGGTGCTAGAAAGCCGATATTCGACATGAATATAGACGTAAGATGTTGCAACAAAACTGTAGAATAAAATTTAGGAAAAAAATTTTTTTAAGGGTATCCCCTACATATATAGTGGGGTTGAATTTTTTTTTGGTTGAGTACCACATCATGTGGGGTATCATTGGATAGGTTTTAAAAAAATATCATTAGTTTGCTCAAATCATTTTTCGATCAAGTGATTGGTTTGTCAAATATCAAGCTTTAAAGTGAAAAAAATTGTTAGATTCAAGTGTCCCCACCCCTCTGCCGGCTAAACTATCAATTTGGAAGAGGTGAAGGAAATCACAAATGTAGTACATAATTATAACGAATTTAAAAGGAAAACTATCACGGCTGAGTAGATATCACTAGCTTACGAGTAATCGTCGGTTAACTTATAAATACCTATTTCTGTGAGTTTACATTGGGCGCGCTGGCTTAATCTTAAAGATATACGTGTTTTGGTATGTAATGTACTACGGTACTACGTATGTATCTTCTTTCTCTTAGCGTTATCCCAGTTTCAATCTGGGGTCCGCTTTCTAGTCTAACCGGATTTGACTGAATATTAGCTTTTCCACGGAGCGACTGCCTGTCTGACCTCCGCAACCCGAAGGGATAGCGATATTCCATGGTTTAGACTAGTGTCAGTTTTATTTAGAAGGTACTGACGCCCTGTAACGATTGTCAAAGATCTTCATGACAACCGGGACCGACGGCTTAACGTGCTCTCCGAGGCACGGGACAAGCGATAATTAACAATTCAATACGCACATAACTCCGAAAAGTCATTGGTGCGCGCCGTGGATTCGAACCCGATACCCTCTGCATGGCAGTCTGTTGGTATACCCACTCGGCTATCGCCGCCACATACTACGTATGTATAGTAGTAGTATATCTTGGAAACAACATAACAGGTACACAACAACACAAAGTAGTTGCGCTTTTTTAGTTGCGCTCAAAAATAGTTGCGCTTTTAGGAATACCTCGATCTGAGGATGGATGGGAGGGATTTTTAAGGGTTAAAGGGGTTTATCTAGATTGCCGGCAAAACTACAAGTCCCACAGAAAAAGGTAAATGGTAAAGTTGTAGGTAATAAAAAGACCACCCCGACTTCCCATACATCATTTTAGTTAATCACCAAAGTTAGCATCTATAAATGAAATATGTTTACAATACGTAACTGGATACATACCTAGTATTTTTCTAAGCAAAACTTAGGTTCTTATAATAGTGTTATTAAAATTATTTTTTCAGCAAAATAAACAGTCGGATTTGTTGTACATTAATACCCTTTGCAGCAAGTCATTATGGGCAACTACGGAACCCTACATTGCGCGTGGCCCGACACGCACTTGGCCGGTTTTTATTAGGCTACTAACTTCTGTTCATTTATGTTACCCTGGTACTTTTCAAAACATTTTACTGATTGATATATAACTATGTTACCAGATATAAACACTTCTAACCTCTGTTCATTTCTGTTATCCTGGTACTTTTGAAAACGATCGCCATAATAAAATAAATAAAAAATGGACAGATGATTTAAAAATTCTATCGATAATAAAATCTTTTATGAATCTATGTATTATGTCCTTCACTATTTTTCGACGTGGTTGCGCTTATTGGAATAAAAAATACTTTATTTTTTACCCGACTTCGGCAAAGCCAAAAAAAGGTGGGGTTATGTTTTTGGCAGTCTATGTATGTTTTGAATTTATGAGCGCAACTAATGGTTGCGCTTTGTGGAATAAAGTAGTTGCGCTTTTTTAGTTGCGCTTTTAGAAATACCTCCTCAGATCGCCCGTAATTAATTTTTCCTTTATTACTGTTATATTTTCTTCCTTTTGCAATGGGTTTAATCCTACTATAATTTTATTTGTTTTCAAAAATTATCGACACTGGTCTAATAACTTAAATAAGGTGTAAAGTGTTTTTTATCTATCGATGTATTTAGCTAAGCTTTGGTCAAAACCCGTCCACTACTATTTGTGTGAAAAAAAGGCAAGCAAACACACTCTCTCATTTTTAGTATGGATTATGAGTCGACTTCATAAAGTGTGGTATCCGTACCAGTTACACCTGAATGCGTCAAATTCGTCATAATCATCGTCCTAGCGATATCCCGGTTGCATCCAAGACTTGGACCGCTTACACGCCTTGGAGCCTGAGGTCCGCTTACTAGTGTAACCAAATATGACAGAATATCAACTTTTCCACAGAGCAACTGTCGTCTGAACTCTGCAACCAAAAGGGATAGCCATATTCCATGGCTTAGACCGTTATCAGTTTATTTGAGGGTACTGACTCCCCGTAACGACAACTAGACAGACTAAAACGGTCCCGGTTGTCATGACAACGGTTTAACGTTCTCTGCGAGGCACGGGGCAAGTGATATTTAACAATTGCTTCAGATTATTAATAAAGACATAAAGACAGAAAGACATATTTCTGCATTTTGGTTGTTTACAACACTTAGTCAAAACCCTATTCTAGATGATGCCGGCTTTTCCGAAACAAACTCAGAGTCAATATGTAAATATTAACTTACTTATCCCCGACAATTTATTTATTTAGCCTAAATATTTGTTTCGTGTTATCTTAATATATAAAATCCTTGTGTTGCTGACTGACTGACAGACACACTACAGGCGAAACTATCGGGCGCAGGCAGCTGAAATTTAGCATGTATGTTCCTTGGGGACCGTAGGGGTGCACTAAGACGGGATTTCCCGAAATTCCCACGGGATCGGCCAAAACGGGTAAATAAAAAACAATGCAGGCGTAGCTGCTGGCGTCCTCTAGTTGATTATATAATAGTCACCTAATCGTAAATAAACTAGCTGCCATTGACGTTAGACATATTATGCTGTTGATATCAATTCAAAATGTTATTTACATAGATATGATACGAATGTACGGTACTTTTCTATAGAATAATAGAACGGTTTACTATTGTTTAACAAAAAACGTATGACAAAAGATCATTTTACAAACAACGTTTGAAAAACTAATCATTTGACAAACTTTCATTTCGCAAACATATTAGGTACTTTAAAAACAATCATTTGACATAATACAGGTTTCACAAATGTTTTACTTAGAAAATAATTAAAATTTTAAATAATTATTTTAAAAATAATAATTTGACTAAATAATTCGTTTGCCAAATTGGTGATTGTACAAAAAGTTAGAAGATAAATTATTAGTTTTTAAAAATAATTGAAAAATAACTAATTTCTAACCAATACTTACGCGAAATTTTGAAAATATTTAATTGCATGGTTGCAATTTTCATCTCGGACAGATTATTTATAGGCAAGTAATAATTTTGTATTAATACTAATTCCATATAAACTTAAGTCTTTTAAAAAAATACACACTGCCTGAATTAAGTGAAATAAGTAGAATTCGGTTGTGGTCGCAGTTCTAACCTAACCTAACCAGCTATTGTTTCAGTTGACCCTACACAAAGATTGTTGTATTAACGTAGATTTTGGTTAATAAAATATTTGTATTTACCAAGCAATGCATTTTGTCAAATGTTACTAATGCTTTACGTTGTTTTGCCAAATAACATGTTTATTTATTTATTTATTTAAGGACAGCCAACAAAGCATACACACAAACATAGAAATGACACAAACAAACGGGTACATGAGATAGTGCTGCCTTAATTATAGGCTGCCACGACATGCGTTAGATACTAAATCAATCAAGATATATAACTTATATAAGACTAAGAAAGTCTATTTATATAATCTTAATATATAAAATCCTTGCGTTACTGACTGACTGACAGACACGCTGCAGCCGAAACTATTGGGTGCAGGAAGCTGAAATTTGGCATGTATGTTCCTTGGGGACCGTAGGGGTGCACTAAGAAGGGATTTCCCGAAATTCCCACGGGATCGACCAAAACGGGTTATTTAAAAAATATGCAGGCGTAGCTGCTGGCGTCCTCTAGTAAATTGATAAACCTAATAGTGAAAGATAAAACACAAATACACAAATATAAAACACAAATACATGAACTTGCCCATAATAGGCGTAATAAAGTCACAGGTTTATTTACAGAGCGCAGCAGACCTTTACCTGCATGCTTTCGTTCAAAATAGATTTGAATCTGAAAAGGTTGTAAGACATATCAATGTCAACACCTGGTGAGCGCGACAGGCGACTATAGGTACTGGACTTGCAATCTGTTAATGGTTGAGAAATGTCCTAAATTAGTTTTAGAGGTCTATACTGGACTTGCAATCTGTTAATGGTTGAGAAATGTCCTAAATTAGTTTTAGACGTCTTAGCGCACTATGTTTAAAAAAATAATCAATTTGTAAATTAAGGTTTTAGCATAATAACTTTTTTATAGTAAATATATTGTCTAATGAGTAGTTTATTATACAATAGTTTGTAAAATAATTTTATCAGGTATAATTTTGTCAAATGTTATTTGTCAAATGAAAATATTTCATTTGTTTTTTGTCAAATGATCGGACACCTAATAGAACACATACGCCTATGGCAATCTATTACCGAAACAAGCAGAGGCCATGCATACTAAGGCTGCCATACAACGGGAAACATGTATACATATTACCTGCGGTTTCTCCCGCGGTATTTCTTATTTTCGGTATCTTGGCAAAACCGGCACTTTTTTAGCATATACCTAGGCCTACAAAGTCCTCTATCTTTCAGAGAAAGTCCCATGAAAATCTAAATAAGGTTTAAATATTCCCGAGGTTAACCCGGCAAGAGAAAGATCCCATAAACAGAGACACGCAGACAAAAATGTTAAAAAGTAAGTTTTGAAAATACGCCGATAATTTAAAATCAGACACAAACCGTTCAAATTTTTATTATCTATACTTAGATGTATAGAAAACAAATCTACTGCAGATAAATACACTTTACGCACGACAAATAAACGTGCTTACTAAACAAAGATTTGTCTTCAGGGACAATTGAATTCATGCATGATTCTCTTGTAAAATGGTAATTGTTTTGTTTACACAAAGAATATATATAGATACATATATTACGGACGGTGTAACAGGATTGAAAGGAAAACAGCAAGTAGGGCTAATGACTCTTTATTCAGCAAAATCGCAGCATAGACTTACACAATGCGTCCTCCGATGTTCGACGCGGATGTTGCTATGCACCGCACTATCGGTATCGACAGCTACTTCTTGCTCACGCAGCCACTTTTAGGCTTTTACTTTGTCGGGTTTACTCCACTACTACTAACTTCTTCCTTTTACTTCTTCACTGTATCGATGCCTTAACTTAGTCTTGCGTTCCGCGCATCTACTACGGCTTTTACACAATTAGGAATGTTGTAGATCCACTAATTTCGATAGCCTTTTCGTTCGTCTTTTATTCACATTTCCTGTCTCTTCCATTCGTTCCTGAATTTTCTAATGTCAGTTCCAAATATTGAAATAGTATTCAAACCTTTTTGCTAAATATTCTCTTTGATGACCTGGCAGCTTGTCTTAGAGACGTCAATATGACATACGCGCTCCTTGACGACCGTAGTGTGGGCAGTTTGAGATACTGGCCGTCACGATATAATACTTCATCATCAGCCTGCCGTAGTCCACTGCTGGATATAGGCCTCTCCAATGGCACGCCACTGAGCCCGATTTTCAGCACTTCGTGTCCAGCCGCTGCCAGCCACTTTGCGTATATCGCCACTCCACCTAGCCGGAGGGCGTCCTACACTACGTTTGCCAAGGCGCGGTCTCCACTCTACACGGCTACTCCAACGGTTATCGGTTCTGCGACAGATGTGACTAGCCCACTGCCTCTTCAACGTGCTAATTCTCTGAGCTATGTCGATTACCTTGGTTCTCGGTCGGATCACTTCATTACGAATTCAATCCTTCAGAGAAACTCCGAGCATAGCCCTCTCCATAGCTCGCTGAGCGACCTTAAATTGGTGGACTAGTCGCACCGTCAGTGTCCACGTCTCAGCACCGTAAGTCATAACGGGTAGGACGCACTCGTTGAAGACTTTTATCTTGAGGCTTTGTGGTAGGGATGACGAAAAGACTCGACGGAGTTTCCTATATGCTGCCCAGCCGAGCTGTATTCTTCTGCAAGCCTCCCTCTCGAAGTTGTTTCTACCCAACTGCAAGGTTTGCCCAAGGTAGACGTACTCCTGAACAACTTCGAGAGGGACCGCATTTAGGATAATTGGTTCCGGAGAGACATGTTCATTGAACATTATCTTGGTTTTATCCAAGTTCATCCGGAGACCGATGCGAGCAGAAGAATCAGGCAGGCTGCTCAGCATATACTGCAAGTCTTGCACGGTTTCAGCCACGATAACGATATCGTCTGCAAATCTTAAGTGTGAGAGGTACTCGCCGTTTATGTTAGTACCACGTCCTTTCCAGTGCACATATCCTCCATTGCATTTGTGAACAATTAGGGGGAGATAACATCTCACGCCTCGATGCAGGTGGATAGGTTCATACTGCTGGTTCTGTACTTGGACGGTCATAGTCGTGGCGTTATACAGACTTCTCAGCACTTGGACGTATCGCCAATCGATTTGGCACCGTTGCAAAGACTCCAGAACAGCCAACCAGGTTTCAATGGAGTCAAAGGCCTTCTCATAGTCCACAAACGCTAAGCACAGGGGCTGATTATACTCCTCTGTCTTCTGTATAATCTGCTGCACTGTGTGCATGTGGTCTATGGTGCCATAACCTCCTCGAAAACCGGCCTGTTCGGGCGGCTGAAACTCGTTGAGTCTACGCTCGAGATGGTTCGTGATGACCCTGGAAAACAGCTTATAGACGTGGCTCAAGAGCGAGATAGGTCGATAGTTCTTTAAAAGAGTTTTGTCTCCCTTTTTGAAGAACAAAACGACCATGCTCTTGCTCCACGCCCTTGGAGTTCTCCCCGAGAACTGGACAGAATTAAATATGCGTTTGACCTGCACCAGTATAGGTTTCCCACCTACCTTTAGCAGCTCCGTCGTAATTCCATCTTCCCCGGAGGCTTTTCCATTTTTAAGCTGCCTCAGGGCCACCACGATTTCGTCTTGGTTGACATCTGGCAACTCTTTCGTGAAGTGGCGGGTTAAAGTGGCTTTTGGATCGTCGGAATCGGGTTGGGGACGGGACGCTTTCAAGGTGTAGAAGTTGCCGATCTAATACCTAACCTAGGACAACATACACAAGGTCACCTGATACCGAGCAGAATTTGTACTTTGGCAATCAGGTAGCTGATAAACATACTTACATATTTTTAAAAACATACGTCATCATCCTCTTAGTCCATCCTCATCCATCCTATTGATGAATTATCATATTTCGTTATAAACTTTTATTCTATAATCAAAGGCAGAATCAAAGGAAGAACGAATTATGATGGTCGTGAAAAGCAATTAAACGATAAGGTGGCGATCTCCACCTTGTCGTAGTGGGGGGCTCAGTACACGTGGTTAGGTCACCCACGGTGAAGATACCGGTGCGTTGCGATACAGCGATGCGTCCAAAGGTGCGGGTGCGAGGGACAGTTCTTCTGTCCCTCGCAGTCGGGCGCAGTCGCGGGAGGAGAGGCGTGTCGATGTTGCGTTGCCGCGCGCCCTATCTCCCGCGACCAAATGGGGGCGCACCATCGTTGCGTCACGGTGGAGCCGCAGAGGAAGAGGAGATGCGGTGTTGCGTTGCCGTCCTCCCTATCCTCTGCGGCCTCTGGGTGTTTTGGCGGCGGAGCCCAACACCTTCATCCGCCGCCAAGGGGGTTTTGTTCGGGGCCCGCCTGACCATCTGGCGGGCCAATACCCGTCGGGGGTTCACGAGGAATGCTTCGGCGATACCAGACCCTCCGACACACGAGTACATGTGATGAAGTGAAAAAAAAAGGTAATAAAAAGATCAACAACTATTGTATTTACACTTTATTCACATAACGTCAATATTTAAGGTTTTGGATTTTATTTTACACTAGAGGACGCCAGCAGCTACGCCTGCATTTTTTTTAAATTTACCCGTTTTGGCCGATCCCGTGGGAATTTCGGGAAATTCCTTCTTAGTGCACCCCTACGGTCCCCAAAGAACATGCATGCCAAAGAAGAATGGCCATTTTTGACCTAAACATGTATAGAGATAAAACTTATTTTAAAATTAAGGTTATTTTTTAGTGTAATGATTTCACTAACAATTATATTTTATAGAAGTCTAGTTAAAAAGAAAAGTTTTGGGTTGTAAAGATGTTCTAGAACTCGTGAACGCATCCTGATCAAAATATTTTTTATTCGCTGCATTGTTATATTATCTGTGCCCGAAAATACTTCCTTCTTGTTTAGCTTGGTTTTGTCAAAACCTCGAGAAAACTTAATTTTATATATAAATTGAATGAAGTTGTTTAAAGCTGATCATAAATGAATGTATTTTTTTATGTTAAAGATATAAAAAGATAAATATACATTTATTTCTGCCGTTGAAAACATTGGATAAGGATGCAATGGAACGTTTTTGACGTAAAGACGCCGCCGGTGACATTGGACATGAGAGAATCTGTCAAATTAATACGAACTAATTTCGGTATAATATGTAATTCCTAGACCTTTATATGAAAAACTGTCTTTACAGTATAATTTCTTGATCATAGAGCTACTTGTTTTCGTACATTTTATCTATATACGCAATAATTCATTATCAGGTCATTCAATGTATGAGAAGTGGCCATTGTTCTTTCAGCTTCCTGCGCCCAATAGTTTCGGCTGTAGCGTGTCTGTCAGTCAGTCAGTAACGCAAGGATTTTATATATTAAGATTTTACAATAGATTTTTATTTTTCACGAATGTTAGTGAGAATTTACCTTTTTATGTTCCTAACGTAGTCTATAAATGTCTTTTATTTAGTATTTAAATCAATGCTTTTATTAAAAAAATACATCTTATTTTGACTTAATTTAGAAAAATAAACTTAACCCTTAACTGCATGATTTTTTATTTTGAGCCTAGAAAAATCCTAGGTGTCCTAAATGAGGTGTACATCACAGGAAAAATAATGAAAAAAATCAAACTACAGTTCTTTGTGAAAAAAAATAGTTTTATTTATTGATGTAATATTACATCATCATGCAAAATCGTCTTAAATTATCATACTAAGGAGTAATATGAAAATCTGTGAAACAGTTCTTAGTTCTATTAAAACATAGAGGGATATAGCATTTTGAGCATGCCCGTTGCTACATTGAGGAAGTTTACAACGTAAACGCTTTGAAAATGTGGGCCAGTGCGCAATACCATCTGAACGCACATCCTTACAAGGAAGCGGATGAGCTGGTCCTCTTTGTTTCTTGGCTTTTTCTTCTACGAAGCTGTTGCTTGGCCGACCTCTTTTGTTGCTGTTGCTTGTTCCCACATTGCACAGGGCATCTGCTAATTCATTTTGGAACAAATCAATCTTCCACATTATCCGAGATCAAGTCCTGTACGAGTTGCTGCGAATTGGCATATAAGTTCTCTTCATCGTCATCCTCATCCTCATCTTCTAAGCCATCTTCTGAGACGTTACCGTCTTCCAACTCCTTCAATAACCTTTCAATGTCGTCATTAGTCGCCTGGCTTCGTGACATTGTGCTAAAACATAATACATGCATGAAAATAGAACCACTAGGTACAACCTAGTGTGAAACGTTTCGCAACAGCTTCATTCCATAGAAATTCTGTTTAGATACTGAAAAACTAGCCGTAATAAACAATAAAAGGTACATAATACATTAATTACAGTTATATTACAGCAAAATGGTCGAAAAAAGGTCAGCAAAGAAAATTCGTACTTATTCCATACTAATAATATTTTATGCCAATTCCCATGATGATGTAGTACTACATCATAAACAAAAATAATTGTTTTCAGGAAGTTACAATGCTATTTACAAAATGCTAATACAATACCATTTCTACGTACCTGTGTCCTGTCGGAAACTATTTTTGTTTATTATAATTCAGATTTTTTGACAAAAAAAACATTCACTGCAACTGTGTCTAAAACCGAGAATTGCAATTTGGCGCCAAAAAACTTTTCACGTCACTATTTTGTAAAAAAATAAGTTTTCTATGGCGATAAGCTGCGTTCATACGTGTCGGTTAGACCTTTGACAATACCTAAAAAATAAAGCAGTAGCTAGATAAAAATATATTCGAGGAAAAGTAAACTGATGTAATATTACATCATTATGCAGTTAAGGGTTAATTTTCAATCGAAAAGTCTCACGTCAAAATATAAGCTTTTTTTAAAAAGTCGGTCGGCGTTTTGTTCATTGAAATCTCTACTTTCTGATGGTGTAAATAAAATATACATTACTACGGTAAATGTTCTCAGAAAATGCAAAGAAACGAAAAAATCTCGAGACCGCATATTTTATCATCATGCATGTATGTACAATTTTTAGATTTTAGATACAGAGATTATAGAAGATTCCATGCTACATTGATTAACACGTTGGCTGCGGTAAGTAAAATCATAAACCTTCATCTGGTGCGGCGGCAGGTCGAAATGTGCCCCCCAACGATTTTTCTGCAAGTGCGTGGCAGGTCTTTTTCGACCTACCAGCACTAGGGTAGCTTAAAATGCTATAACTTTGCGAAAACATGGTGTATACATTTTTTTTTATTCTGTTAGAATAACCTTGAACCCAGCTTCCTTAGGTTTGATTCGCCCCGGAATCTACCAAATAGGAAATGAGATATAAACCAGGAAAAGTGGCAGGCCGATATCGACCTGAACCGCACTAGAAGGTATTTTTAGCAGTGATGGGACATACCAAAATAAAGGAATATCGAAAAAAAACACGGTACATAACAGAAATGAAGATTTTTATTTAATTGTGGCTGTTTTGAAAACATGACACGCAATGCCTGCAATATTTTTTAATTCTTTTTTACTCTTTTTTTTGCTTTGTCGCTACTGAAGGTTCGCCGCAATCTCTCATAGCACCCTGCACAATTTCATACGATTGAAAAGAAACAAAATTATTAAAAACGGGATTTTACATTTAATTGATATGTTTTTATTACATAGTAAATTCCATAAAAATGTTATAAAATTCTTCATCATCATCATCAGCATCGTGAACATTTGAAATGGGTACGTCACACTGCTAGCGCGGTCGTGAAGCGTCTGAGAGTAGGTAAGCTGTGCTAAAAATTGTAATTAAGCACAGTTTGATTGGTGCCGTTTTTCGAGCCGCGATCGTGCATCTATTATATATTTGATCGAAGCTTTAAAATCACGTTTCGAGCAAAAAAAACTAGATCGAAATCGTTTTAGCACCGCTGTGTTTGCGTCGAGGGTTAAAAGCGAATATCACTGCACTTTCGCAGGTAACCGTATATTTCCAAATATTATAAGTACTACTATAAATATACGTGTAGGTAGTAAGTAAAACTTACCGCTTTTACTTGGTTTTCCATGATGTTTTGTTCCTAAATACTTTTTATTTTTCTTAATTGGAAATATTTTATCACTACTGTCACTATCAGTTATAATTGCAGGGCGAATAAAAATCTTTCAAAATTTGTATTATTCTTTTATTGTTTGGCATCGTCAGTTTTATCGACAGAACACAACACTAACTGGCGGCGCGTGCGTTCTGTGCGGTATCAGGTCGCCGGCGGCCTGTTGGGTTGGCGGGCTGAAAAAGACCCACTGCCGCACTGAGCGGATATATTTCACCGCTAGTGCGTGGTAGGTCGAAAAAGGCCTGCCGTGATGTTTTTATGGGGAATACCTACAATTTGACTACAGGCCGAAATATATATTAAAATTTGTCTCTGTCAAAAACTTAAAAACACCTAAAATAATCGTTCCGCACCAGCGAGAGGGACATAGTTTTCTTCGTCCGCACCAGCTGTACGTACAGCGGCAGGCCGAAATCGGCCTGTTCCGCAGTGAACGTGAAAGAATATGGCAGTCGAAATATACTACTATAATTATCAACCAAATAAGACATCTATAATATTTTGAGAAAGTAAAATAATTAGTCCATTAAAATGTTAAATTTTTTTGGGCTTAGCGTGCATTTGTCAGAGGACGCAATTTTATTTTATAGACGTCAAGAGGGGGTTAGTGTGAAATTAACTCCAAGTTTGTGGGGTCGCAGCCCTTGTCCTGCGGCCGCTATCTTGAAAAGAGCGGGACAAATATGTTATCTAGTTTATCTGGCAAACTGTTGGTCGTACAGAAAAAAAAGCAAATTACGTTTGGTTGCAAATTAAATTCACTACAACTTTGGTTCTGTAGCATTTTGTCGTAAAATGAAAAAAAAACAAATTTACAACCGAAAATCAAATGGAATTTGCAACAAATTTTAATTTAATGTGTTATCATTTTTCGTCGCCTTACTTAAAAATAAATTGGGATTTACTTCTTTCAAAAAAAGACCCAGTCTTCAAACTCGAGCCTCTGCAGCACCATGACATCCAAATTTCACTTACTACTTACAACACACACATAAACACCTTAAAAACTGGAGTTGAAAAAAAAAAGACAATGTATATCCCTTGTCATCAGAAATTGATAGTCTGCTAAGCCAGAGGATATTGCTATTTATTCTGCAGTGCCAAAATTTTCTGGGGACACCTGCAGGAAAATTATTGAAGATAGCAAAATTCATTGGGAAAAATGATGCATTACCGACAAAAATGCGACTTACCACAAAAGTTCTTCACCAAAAATGTAATACCGGCGCTTGATTAGATCCTGCGCCAAAGCCTAGCTCATTTAAAAAACTGAGGACACAGTTGTTGTCGTGTCGTAAAGCCAAAAACTTTTATTTTTGGTTTTACGACAAAAGTTTCAGAAGCAAAGTTATAGAGAATTTAGTTTTCTACAAAACATTTTTTTTTTGCGGTCCATAGTTTAGCAGATAATCAAGAAAAACTATCTGCACCTGCACTTCGAAGATTGCGGCCGACAAGAGGTACGACCCCACAAATTTGGATCAAGCTTTACACCAGCCCTCTCTAACCATTTGTTAAATAAAATTGCGTCCTTTATAAATACAACCCAAATGTCAATGGACTATAGTATAGAATCTTCTTTTCAATTATAGCGTAGATTCCCATTTATTACTTTTTTAAGATAATATGTTTCCTCCAACTTATCACTTATTACTTTTTTATTAAGTTATTTGTGAAACATATGTAGGTAGGTATGTTTAGTTACGTATATTGTATCACATTTGCTATTATAGTATTTTTGCTGTATAATGATATGCATGACAGTTCATGACTGACAATTATAGTGATGTAACCTAAGGAAACTTAAGCGATTATTTATAAATATCGAATTAATTGACAAACGACATGGAATTGTACGTAGTTACCGATTTTACATCTTCGAAATAAAATTCATTTTAAAAGTGTTTTGGCAAATATATTCACAAATAAAACGCAGTAATTTTTAATTTTTTTTTTATTATTAGTCACTGTCACTCGAACTAGTAGGTTCTCTTTTGACCCTTAATCCGATAATAGGAGCCCTGCGAAGCAGGGCACCGTCAACCTTAGTTTATTAAACAAGTGTGAATAATGTGGCAGTTCGCAGTGCCATACACACCGATGTTTGGAGATATTTTTTTTAGAGGAAACCAAGTATTTCCGGCAAGTGAAAATGGTAAGGGGGGTTGCGAGACCTACCCCCTCCCAATCACTCACAACCCCTAAAAACGGCGACGTATTTCGAAACCTTTACCATATTGTCGATTGTGTTATTTCTACGACTGATTAATTTTATCAATGTAGGGATTTCGTATTGCCACCACATCGGAACTTTCTATGTCAGTTATTGAAGCTTTACGCTCACGTTTCTTCGGAGTGGACAGCTTCTTGTCTTCAAAACTAGTTTCTCCAAATTTTTCATTGGATATTTGAGAAACTGAAGCTCTGCTCTGGACATCGGCAAGATGTCCAGAGCAGAGCTACCGTAACTCTGTAATCAACGCTGTCATCGGTATTACCGGGCCCCCGTTTGCACGCTCTCGTTCAAAGAAGGTCCTCAAACGAAGCACTAACTCAAGGCTTTGAGAGTTTAAAACTATCTTTTTTGTTATTTTTGGCATTGTACCTACCAAATAAAACACAACAAAAAAATAAAAAATAACACGCCAAACAGGCAGAATCACAAACCGCATACAAGGTGCTCGTACTGACGTATTCGATCACAATATGGCCCCTCCTATTCATCGATTTCATGCCGATTCAATGGTGTCAATCTCTACTGACAGAGGGTTCGTTTCATGCATCTGACATTTTGAGGATTATATTTTATTATATTTAAATAATTTATTTACAGTTAATAATAATTATAAAAATAGAGAGTGACATACTAGTATCAATTTACTTTGTAATTTTTAATAGATATTTTTTTTAATAATTGTTTTCTTTTGCCAATTTATTTTCATAAGTTGAGAGTAGTATGCGTGATACGTAAAATGATAACCTTCATGCATATCATCATACAGCGAAAATACTATAGGTATGTAGAAGATTGTAATGCATCATGACAGACATTAAATTTATTACGTCACTAGAGGACGCCAGCAGCTACGCCTACAATTTTTTTTAAATTACCCGTTTTGGCCGATCCCGTGGGAATTTCGGAAAATCCTTTCTTAGTGCACCCCTACGGTCCCCAAGGAACACACATGCCAAATTTCAGCTTCCTGCGCCCAATAGTTTCGGCTGTAGCGTGTCTGTCAGTCAGTAAGTAACGCAACGATTTTATATATTAAGATTAGAAATGAGACAAAATTGCATCTGTATTATTTAAAAATATTACTAACGTCGATTTCTTATAAATTGAAATGAATTGAAATTTAAGTATAACAGCTGTGCAAATAAAAGTTTGCAAGGAAAAACACAAAAGCAGCTGTGCAAATGAAACGTCGAGGTTTGGTGTTCCATCAAATAAATGGAGTAATTAGTAGCGAGATACAGTAGTACCCACGCCGCCAAGGCAAGCTTAACAGGTGCTGTACAAATTTGACAGTTATTTCCTACAGCATAAGAATGGTACAAAGGTCAAAGTATGTAGATTGACGAATAGCCGTATGTACGTCAGTTCCTTAACAGCAAAAAAATACTCAATCACATCCAGAATTGGATTTGGCAGTAAAGCCCAGGTAGCTCCCCCTAAACTCAGGCTCTTTTAGGTAACAAGGACTGAGACCCACCTGGCACGAGCCGTTATCATCACAAGACATAGCGCCATGGGAGGAAGACTGGACAGCTCCTATACCCTGTCGTCTCCCCGTAGGGCTTGTTTGGTCGGCAGTCGGGTAGTTATAAGTGAAAACACCACATACTCCGGCTCCAGTAGCGTAGCTACCTTGATGGTGTCACCCCATCGCGGGTGGATTCTAGCGAGCACAGCAGGTAGGCCTACGGGTTCATTGCCCTCTCCAAAGCATCTGAACCTATCTAGGTGCTCTCTACTACACTTCGGCTCTCAATTTCCCAAAAGCCGGAAATCCTAAGGGATTTTCTACATAGTAACAAAAAAGGCCCCGTGAAGGGCCTGCACGAGCCCTTGTAGCCCAGCCCCCGTTCACTGGTGGTCTCGCGTTCAATTCCATCAGCGTTCTCGTGCACTGGTCTGCTCGCTTTGAATATCCTTCAGCGATTTGACCTGCGTTAGAATAACAGTCGTCTCGTCCATAAAAACTTTAAATTAGTATAATTTTAAAACCAGTTGCGAGCGGCAAAATATTGATTTCACATAATGAGTGTGGTTTCACGCTACTTTAAATACTATAAGTTGTACTGGTAGTGTTGCAAGTTGGCTTTCAACTACAAACTGTGTAGATATAATATAGGAATTTAAACTTTCGGGTTAGTGTAAACTAATTTTAAATTGTCTTTCGGGATATATAACACGTACCTTTGTTGGTGTAGCCGATATTTCGGCTCTGTAAGCGCCATGTTCACGGATGTACATCAAAACAAAGGTAACGTGGTATATATCCCGTAAGACGATTTAAAATGAGTTGTTATAGTTTTATATTTTTTTTTTGTGTTTTGGTAAGTCGTAGGCAATTTTTTATGCCTACTTTATACCTAATTATGATAGAACAATCTTTGCCAACTTAATCGCTTGCAATTAACTTATTTAAGGTATAAATGCCTATTTGGTTCCAACGTTTCGCTCGTCTTGCACCGATCGTGGTCGCGGAGAGACTGATGAGAGCTCAGCGCCGTCTTGTGGAAGTGCGGGTTTCGGCACCTACCCTCACTTGGTCTTTATTTAAGTTCGCAATTTCGGTACTCCGACACACTACACTAATGACGTCTACACACTGTTGAGATTTATCACTGCGGCGGTGTCTACACTTGCTGATGACTGGATTCCAAGTAGCCTATAATCTATATCCATCCTCCCGGTTGAAATTGTTATGTTTCTTCATTTCTACCGCTTCACGTACTATCCTGGAGTAATAGTGACGATCGGTGGATAAGATTTGTGGTTGATGCAGTTCTATCCAGTGGTTTGGTCCAGACTCCAACAAACCACTGGATAGAACTGCATCAACCACAAGTCTTATCCACCGATCGTCACACTCACGTCAGTGTAGACACCGCCGCAGTGATAAATCTCAACAGTGTGTAGACGTCATTAGTGTAGTGTGTCGGAGTACCGGCATTGCGAACTTAAATAAAGACCAAGTGAGGGTAGGTGCCGAAACCCGCACTTCCACAAGACGGCGCTGAGCTCTCATCAGTCTCTCCGCGACCACGCTCGGTGCAAGACGAGCGAAACGTCGGAACCAAATAGGTATTTATACCTTAAATAAGTTAATTGTACGCGATTAAGACCCGCTAATTTATTTTGTATGATATATACAAATCGCGAAGTCAGCTAGCCATCATCATCGTCCTGGCGTTGTCTCTGTTGCTTAAAAGACACTTACCTATGCCTCGGAGCAGAGATAACACTATTCCTGAGGGTTGTGGTCAATGATATTACAAGAAAGGTAGATACGTTACTTATGTAGAAATCAATCCGTAGAAACGGTACACTAACCAAACATCGATAACTCCATATTTCATTTTATTTTCGGTTGACAAGATGTGTCAGTTTCACTTTGACGCCGACTCGCGACTTCACACACACGTGTCAGACTTGCCAACTGGCTTATGTTAAGCGTGCTGCTTTTGGTACGCCTATAACATATCTACTTCTTTTTACTTTTGTAACATCATTGGTTGCGGTGGTCAGACGGCAGTCGCTCTGTGGCAAAGCCGATTTCTGAAATTAAGGTGCCTTTATGTTACAGGTGCCTAAGGGCCGGCGTACAAGCGAAACACAGCGTAGAGCATTTTTCACTATCACACCATTATCGTCATGGCATCGATTTCGAAAACGAAACTCTAATTAATTTTGAACTTTATTAAACATTAGAAGCGCTCATAGCTAGCCGGTCGTAATAGATCGGGAAAGTTAAGCAACCCTTGCCTTGGTCGCCACTTGGATGGGTGACCGCGTGAGGCATTTATATCAGAGCGCAACCGTGCTTCGGAGAGGCCGTAAAGCTGTCGGTCCCGGTTCTTGTCTCAGGATAAGAATCGTAAGGCCATGTCGGAGGCCTTCGGGCGGTCTGAAAACTCTGACACTAGAGTTGGCCAGACACGAAAAATAAAACAAAAAACAAACATTGAATAGGTTTGTAACCTAGTAAGATAACTTTAAAATGTTACCTACGTCATTTAATAGTTCTTATTTTATCATAGTCAATTAATGTTAAAAACCAAAAATTTAAAACTAAATTGTGGTATTGCCGCATGTTAAGTAAATTGGCTCTCATTATTAAAGGCCTTGCCACACGGCACAATTTTACCACTGATCAAATTTTCAATCGAATTGGCTTTGCCCATCTACACGACACAATCAAATCACTGATTTTCATTCCGTCCACCCGATTGGTTAAAATCTGGTGGTACCGCCCACCCGATGAACTTGAATTGGACGACTGGCGTCTACACGTCACGATTTCATCAAGTGATTTAGTCAAGTTGGACGTAAAATTGTGCTGTGTGGCAAGGCCTTAAGGCTTGCGCAGACGAGTCATTTTGTCCGCGAGGCACATAAATGCACACGTACCTACTAAACAACGAGAGCCTCTTCTCACTATGAGGTAAGGCTTTATTCCACCACGCTGGACAAGTGCAGTCTCTTATACCACGCTGAAGAAGTGTGAGGCAATAATAAAACAAATTGTGGTTGGCAGACTACGGCAAGCTAATCAAGCGATAACTAACAGTGAAATACACAATTAACTTTGAAAAGGTTGTGGTGCACGACGATGATTTGAACTCGAGTAGGTACTGCGTACCCGTCTCTCTAGTAAGCTATCAAAGCCTTTTTGCGCAAACAGCAGCGTCAACGCAGCGGCACCTCGGCGTCGACGCCGCGCCGCCGGCCGCTGCGTTGACGCTGACGCCAATGTGAGGGCGGCCTAAATATAACAGATACACAGACGTACAACGAAGTGAGCCTACTCGAAATAGGGACGTTTTACCTTACAATAAAACGTTTATTAAACATACTTACCTTCTTCCAAACCTAATTAAACATGAGAGTAGCGCACTTGACTTCCGGTCGGTTAAACATGATTTCCTTCCGTATTGCCTGACATTTTGACTCCTAGGTACGCCACGTCCTCTTTCCAATGGTGGGGAGCATACTTGTGCTGTGATTTGAACGAAGCACCAGGGATCATTGGATCGAATGTTTAATATCACCAGGCAGAGTTAAGAATTATTAGGTTTGGAAGAAGGTAAGTATGTTTAATAAACGTTTTCACCACAGCAGCTCAAACAAGCCGTTTTTGCTGCGAGATAACAGTGAACAAAACGCGATTTTGATTCGAGCGTGGGTCAAAGTAGCTTTTTAATTTTTCAATCTTCAGTGTTACGAATTGACATTGTTCAGCCATAAATTTGAAACATTCGAATTTTACTGTGCTCTGTCTCTTTCACATGCATATAAACCAAACCCCTTCGAATTCGAAATTCGATTTTGGAATTCGACCTCAAAAAAGGACCTTCGGAAACGCAAATAAAAAAAATATTTGTAATAAGGAAATTACTTTTTTTATATGTTATTTATAAATGTTTAATTGATTATTGGATTTTAATAAAAATAAGTCTAATTAATAGTAAGTATAAAAATAGTATTTAACCAATACATTTTTATTTGGAATTACAACAATGATACATTTGAAAAATAGACATCAGGGACGCGGTATTAAAACGCGATTTAAAAAAGTAGCGGGAATTATAATGTCGCTGATGCTGATACAAGCTGATACAGTACAGCGTAACGTGTTAAATTATATTAATATATAAAATAATCTAAAAAGATAAGTGAAACTAGCGATGATGACTGTACTTTAACACCAGAAGAGTTAAATCAACAAGTGATTAATGCAGAATTCAATCTATTCCTGTTCATTTCTATGTCTCCTAAGTAATATGTGTTCTCACTGCTGTGGTGAAAAGTTATGTGTGCTACACGAGAGCAAAGCTTTTTGTATTTCGTGCTGTTGAGTCCCTCACTACGCTCAGGATTCTAACTTTGATTCCCTCGCTACGCTCGTGAATCAATCATAGAATGCTTCGCTTGCTCGGGATTCAAAATCAGCACTCGAAACAAAAAACAACTTTGCTCTCTTTTTGCACAAATAACTATTTATTGTAAGGTAAAACGTCCCTATTAAACTAACTTGACCGTTCTTCCAAACCTAATTAAACATGAGAGATTTGTTTGGTTTCGCCTGAATATGCGCCTTTGGTTTCGAATATGTTTATTTCTTTCCTCTTTGAATCATGAGCAAATTTGTATAATATGTACATTATACAAAGCATATAAGTCTTCTTTCTCTTAGCGTTATCCCAGTTTCAATCTGGGGTCCGCTTACTAGTCTAACCGGATTTGGCTGAATATTAGCTTTTCCACGGAGCGACTGCCTGTCTGACCTCCGCAACCCGAAGGGATAGCGATATTCCATGGTTTAGACTAGTGTCAGTTTAATTAGAAGGTACTGACGCCCTGTAACGACTGTCAAAGATCTTCATGACAACCGGGACCGACGGCTTAACGTGCTCTCCGAGGCACGGGACAAGCGATAATTAACAATTCAATACGCACTTAACTCCGAAAAGTCATTGGTGCGCGCCGTGGATTCGAACCCGATACCCTCTGCATGGCAGTCTGTTGGTATATCCACTCGGCTATCGCTGCCTCATATAAGTGGCAAATATAAATAGACTAGAGGACGCCAGCAGCTACGCCTGCATTTTTTTTTAATTTACCCGTTTTGGCCGATCCCGTGGGAATTTCGGGAAATCCCTTCTTAGTGCACCCCTACGGTCCCCAAGGAACATACGTGCCAAATTTCAGCTTCCTGTGCCCAGCAGTTTCGGCTGTAGCGTGTCTGTCAGTCAGTCAGTAACGCAAGGATTTTATATATTAAGATTAATTAACAAACACGATAGTTATTAATCAGCTGGTGTGAAGTACCGGGTGATCAATGGCCTTTCGATATCGGATGAATCAGCGATATCACATTGATAAAATTTCGCAAATCTATTGGCCGACTTCCAGTTGCCTCTGGATAAGATTTCAGTGAGGGGGACATTTTCAAACTAATTTTTGGAAGCCACGGCAGATCGACAGCTTCCAGGAGATGCATCAATTTTAGCTTCCTTCAGCATGCGTTTTACCCAGCCTGAGATGATAGCTCTTGATGCGGCCTTAGGTTTGCCTGCTGTTGTAAGGAAGAGACTATCATCCTTTGCTTCAAGTCTTCTCTGTTGAGATAGCTTTGTAAGCTTCTGAATCCAGTATACTGGATCTAAAACCTTGTCAGGGTTTCTTGTCAGTTTCCACCCTGACTGCTGATATGTTGCGCAATCGGTTTTTGAACCATAACTAGGTTTGGGAATTACAAATTCATCCGTTACGATAAATTGATCCGGGGATATATTCAGTAAGGTTAAATCATGTACCCGACGCCCAGAACAAAGGAGAAGGATAGTTGCTGTTTGACATGAAGCTTCGTAAAGACTTTGTGTATCAGGGTTCTTGGTTCCTAGATAGTCAACCAGCTTATTTATATCCCAGATGGGTGGCTTTTTAGTTACGGGCTTGCTCAAGGCTATGGCTTTCAAAATCTGCTTGACAAGTGGGTGTGAGCTCAATTTATACCGGTTGTTTGAGTCACAAAAGGTAGAAACTACCGATTTGTGAACTAAGATTGTATTAAGGGCAAACTTTTCGTTTTGGTGTAGATCCGTTAAAAATCTTGCTAAGTCAGCACCCGACGGGGCGTGTCTGTTGACGTGGTTGCTTTGAGCCCAATTGGTTCACCTTTTCCATGCAGGGCGATAAGTATTTAGGGTTGACTCTCGCCAGCTAGATGTGAGTAGGGTTTTTTGTTCGTCAGTCCAATCAGTTAAGTACCTCTCCCACCCCCACAACGCCACACTTCGAGGGTCATTGTTGACACTTTGGGTGGAGGGAGACTTGTTGATGTGTCCACTAGTACTCGGTCGAGGTTCTTCACTGTGAACGGTGCTGACAGGGAGCGGCTCTTTAGATCCGGCCGCCAATATACCTTCTCCCACCGTGGTGCTACTACAAGGTAAGTCCCTTGTGCTTGGTTCAGGTGGCCGAGTACTCTTGGTATTAAGTATGGGGGTGGGAAGACCCAGGCTAAGGGATAATCCCAGGTTACGCTCAGTGCGTCGTAAACACACGCTTTTCCGTCTCTCCTCTTCAGTGTCCCACATGATTCGACTACGTGGGCTTGACTCGGGGCGAAAAGATCTATCACTGGTGTTCCCCATTTCGCAAACACAACCTCGGTGAATGATGGTAGTAGGTGCCATTCTGATGGTTTTTGGTTTCGTGACAGTCTGTCTGCCTGATAGTTGTACTGGCCTGGGATGTGGTATATATTGACATGTATGTTGTGCTGATCGAGTAAGGTGAATATTTCCCGTGTTAGTTCCCTCAAGGGCTGCGATTGGGTACCTCCTTCGTTTCTGATGTATGAGACCACTGTCCGGTTGTCGCATTGAATGTGAAGTGCTGTTGAGGCCAGGTTCTGACCTTGATCGTTGAGGACATTGCGGATTGCCATCATTTCTTTTATATTGGAATGAAGGTGTTGTTCGTTTGGAGACCAGGTCCCAACAAGACTGTCGTTGTTCAGTTTTGCACCCCATCCATGGTTGCTGGCGTCTGTTACTAAATGATGTACAGGAGCATGGATGTGTATCTTGCTGCGTTTTTAGTTGTGCTGCCACCATTCGAGATCTCTTATAGCACCAATTGTTAGGGGTAGCGTCTTTTGTTGAGCCACCTGCCGAGTGTTGTTTAGTTGTTCTTGAAGATGACAATAGTTCAGGCGTCCCCTCTGAACAACAAAACTGGCAAAATTGAGGATACCGATTACTCTCTGCAGTTCTGTTAAGTTTGCTTCTCCCGACTGAAGCGTTTTGGTGATCTGGTCTTTCAGCTTTTTTTCAGATTTTCCAGGAAGGTATTTCTCGTTTTGCCAGGGGTCCCAGACAACTCCCAAGAATTCTATAACCTTGCTTGGTTTGGTTACAGACTTTTTTAGGTTCAATACCCAGCCCAGGTATTTCAGGGTACTGACAGCGAGTTGGATATGATCCATGAGCAGCTGCTGACTTTGGTTCACTAAAACAAAGTCGTCCAGGTATACCAGAAGACGTACTCCTCTCTTCCGTAAGTATTCGGCGACAAAGTTTGTCAGACTCGCGAAAGTCTTTGGCGCTGAGCTTAGACCGAATGGTAGGCAGGTCATTTGCATCAATTTTCCTTTGTACAGCAGTCGGAGGAATTTTCTGTGACCTGCCGCTACAGGTAAATGAAAGTAAGCTTGGTGAATGTCCAACTTTGCCATGTAATCCTGGGGTTGTACAAAATCTGGTACTCGATGTACATTTATCAGTCGGAATTTGTCGACCTGTACATACTTGTTCAGGTGCTGCAAATTGAACATTGGTCGTCAGGTTCCGTCTGTCTTTGGTCTCAAAAATATAGGGGAGATGTAGCTCGGTGAGAACGATACGGTTTCCAGAACTCCCTGTTCCAACATTTCTTGTATGACTTGGTCCATTTTCAATGATGTAAGAGTTATTCTGCTTAGTTTGCCTAGCAGGCGAAGGAGGCGGTTTGGCAATGAATGGTATGTGATATCCGTTTATTATTTTTAGTATGTATGGCGGCGCTCCCAAGTGTTCCCATTTTTTGTAGTATGAGAGGAGGCGTCCCGCACAGAATGTGCTTGGGTTTTCAAAAGCCTCGTCGCTGCTGACCCCTCCGATCTCGTTGAGATACGGGAGAGTGTGCCCTTCTTTCATACCGTCGGTTTCGGGTGTGTTTACATGGAGGAAATGATCCCCGATTTGATGGACCTCGCGGGGCGTTGCCCCTGGTAGGACGAGGTCGAGTGGGTATTTTCCTTTTGTCCTTGCAGTAGGGTTCCAATGTGGATGGGCCAGCGTTGGACTCGTTCTGCGGACGAAATTTACGATCCTTATGGTTAGACCAAAACACATTTTTCAACTCACCAGATCTTTCGAGCACGCTGCTAAATTTGTCAGCGTCGAAAAGGTTGATGTTCGACGGCGGTATCTTGCGAAGCGTGCTTTTGTGATAAGAGTCTTTTACAGACGCCAAAATAGTTTCTCTTCTGCGCTGTATGATTTCTGCTCTGTGACCACAAACCATTTGAAGCGTATCATTGTACACCTTACAATATTCACCGGCGCGGTGGCGAAAATATTGTAAATTTTTTCATGTACTGTGCTATATGATAATGATCCTTGTTGTTCTTGAGCCCACGTTAAAAAATTTGTGAAGTCGTTTTGCAAGGTGTTACGTTGTTTGAGCAGTGCATACGTAAGGGTAGCGAAAGCTTTTTCCAAACTATAGTCCATCCGTGACGGTTCATAACGCTTCACCTCGTCATTAGCCTGTAAAGAAACGAAGCCCGGCGAGCGTAGGTACTGTTTCTGTACCTCCGAGTAACGAACACTATTCCATTCTTCCATATCAAATCTTTGTATGTTTATCAACTGCTGTATGTACTCAAGGCTAGCCGCAGGAACCGAAGATTCCTGAGCTTTTGTGCCTAAAGCTAAAGTGAATTCGACAGGTTTCTCCGTTGGAGGTGTACCCGTTTCGTCATACAGTTCATTACTTGCATTAAGGTTAACGTAATCAGAATAAGTGTCGTCACTCTGTTCACGTGGGTAGTCGTATGCACTTTGGTTTTGGTAATAGGAATGATTAGTACTAGCCAAATGCTTTTTGATTTCTTTAAATTCTTTTAATAAAGTATCAAACTTACGGTTGCGCCGTTTCCTTTTAGCCTTTGACTTGCGCCTCTGTTTGATGTCGGGAGCACTTGAGCTAGAGCACGATGACGCGCTGTCAGAGTCCGTACTGTTCGAGTCATCCTTGATCTTCCTCTTCCGTTCTGTTCTTGTAGCTTGTGCAGGCAACACGTTCTCATTGGCGGTAGTTTCCATATTAAACTATCAAAAATCACTAAAAACGAATGGTAACACCATTTATTTAAAACTCAACATTTACTCGATAAATAATTTTAAATTGCAAGATTTGATCCCGCCAATAGTTTAGAGTTAGAGAATTTTAGAAGCACTTACTAGGGAATATGCACTTATTTAAAATAATTAAATCTGTAACTGCCGCCAATAAATACCAATCGATGAGTATTTTATATGTAGAATTAATATATTTCGTAGGTTCGTGAGGCTAACAGTTATTAAGCTCACGACCGTTCCGACCGAAATTCAAAACGCCAATGATCCCTAGTGCTTCGTTCAAATCACAGCACAAGTATGCTCCCCACCATTGGAAAGAGGACGTGACGTACCTAGAAGTCAAAATGTCAAGCAATACGGAAGGAAATCATGTTTAACCGACCGGAAGTCAAGTGCGCTACTCTCATGTTTAATTAGGTTTGGAAGAACGGTCAAGTTAGTTTAATAAAAAGACTTTTACTGTAATATGACTCACAGACGCACAATGCGCTCTAAAACACAAATCGCAGATTTGTCCCAAAAAGCAGGCAAATTAAAATATGACTGGGCCGGTCATGTCTGTCATATGTGTGACGATCTTTGGGTTAAAACTACCACTTTGTGGGTCCCAGATCGAAAGAGGCCTCCGGCAGACCAAAGATTAGGTGGCAAAACGATTTTACACTATTTAATATAGAGTGGGTAACAACTGCTCTCGATAGGGAAAGGTGGAAAGAGGGTTGGGAGGCCTTTGCCCTCCAGTGGGCCAAGTTAGGCAGCAAATAATAATAATAATCATGACTCACAGTCAGTCAGTCCACTTTATCCACTAAATTTAGCACCACGAGATACATGGCAGAAAATAAACCATTTTGACACCAATTCTGAGCTACGCATATATAGCAGCCAAACGCTCTTCCGAAAGAGGCCTTCCAGAAATGCTTCCAACCATGAATCTACGCTGAGATAAGTGTATCGCTAGCCAAGAAGGGTACTTTGATGGCGATTCGCTAACATTTTATGTAAACTACATACTTTGTAATAAAATGATTCACCGTTTTTTATTACACCATGTACAAGAGCTACAAAACTTAAGAAAGATTCATACTTTCTCCTCCTTCTTGACCATTCAACAAAATGTCGTAATAGGTATAGGTACCTAATACCTCGTTTTCTGACAATTATATCTTAATAGAAATCAACCAGCAGCAGTTTCAGCCCTCGAAAATCAGATTATGAGTGTCAGTATATACACGATCTTACTCAACTCGACACACAGAGCAGTCAACATCATTTACATTCGCAGCTTAAATATCGCAGCAGTGCCGTAGACGAGGCTCAGTATAACTGCTACTGTCCAAGTGTAGTGAAGTGTCAAACATGGCGAACTCTACCATAGAGTTTACTGTTAACGGGGTCAAGTGCAAGGGTGAGATGTTTACAGTTTGAAGACATTCATTTATTATATTTTGATCCAAGTAATATCCTAAAACAAAACATTACAGCCATGTAAAAGGTACTAATTAAGGTACTAAATTATATATACCATTCAAAGACGCATAGGGAACCGGTTATATTTTTTGCTGTAATTAATTTCTTATCATACTTTTTTCGGTGTTAGTTTTTCGATAGTTAAATTCAAAGTATATGAAGCAATCGATGTGGCACATTGGATGGAACATTCTTATTCAACGATTAAAATAACAGACTCACAAGTGTTTGAGGATTATGCAAACTCTTAGTCTTGTATGGAAGAGAACCCACAGCATTCGCCGCACTGGTGGTAGCGAGACGAATACATCAACGCAATCCCAATTGAGTAAACAGTGGTCTGTTGTTTCATTTTTATTTAATGAATAAGTTTAACGCAGTTTCACCAAAACCAATGAATGTACCATCTTCCTCGAAGGCACCAAGAGTAATTGAAAATAATGTCTCTTTTTGGGATCTCTTGTCTCTTCCGACTCACCGTGTGTGCGAAGAAGCTAAGGTTAATATAATTGAAGTGTTTCTTTTAAGAACATCTTGCGTCTGGAACGTGTCTAAAAAGTACATCGGTTCAGATTTTGAACCCTCCGTAATTCTTTTCTACCACCTTGAATTGTGGTCATTTAATGTTTATCATTTGCCTCACTCCAACCATCTGAGAACATTACAACAATTTATTTCCATAATGCTCCCAGTGTCGCGTGTATGCCATAACAACCAACGTCACATTATTATGGTAAAATAACGACTTAATGAGTAGTTGTTTTCTTGAGTACCTAGCTGATAGTTTGCTGGTGAACTGAATGTTATGCAACATAATGATATGTAATGTAAATGAAAATAACTATTATCTTGGCCAGTTGTGCCAGCATAGGGAACGGCTTTGACAATTTTTACTTCAAGATTTGATAATGCTCTCTCTCTCTCTCTCTCTCTCTCTCTCTCTCTCTCTCTCTCTCTCTCTCTCTCTGTAGGGTAGAAGTACTGTTGCTACAGATTTAAGAATATTTTATGTATTTGTGGGATATTATCATGAGATAAGGTCTATTTCGATTTGAAAATGAGGAAGATAATCTATGATGTAAAGACTCAGCTACGATCCGTGGGTTAACGGATCAAGAATACAAATTGTCCTCACCCCATTACATTCCATGGGTGTCTTAAGAGGCGACTAAAGAAAATGCACAAGGCAAGTACTATCTTTGGGAAGATACGAAAACTCGTTATCAAACCCTAGACCAACACGTCAGGCCAACGTGGTAGAGGAGGCCAAATCATCTTATATACACTTTCTTGCTATTATGACGCTAATTATGAGAGGCCTTTTTCCAGTTGTGGACTGGGAAAGGCCTTTTGATGATGTCTCTTCTACAACATTTCTGGTACACACAGACTGATCACTGATGCACGACCGCAATATCCTACTACAGGATTCATATCAAAACTGTAGAAGCTTTTCTGTCTCTACTCAGTTACCATCCAGCTATGTATAATGGTATAGTCGTTTTGCCAGTGTGTAGTCGCTTGTCATCTTCTCAGTGTTCACTAACATTGGACAATCCGAATTCTACTCCTAGTATACTTTAAAAGGTGGTTTCCAAGTGCTGATCGCTTTTAACCTGAAACTGTCAAACCAAACGGTACAAGCCATTAGGATGCCTAACCACATCACCAACTATGTCAAAGAAATTGATTCTCTTCTAGGCATTTTGTTTACCTAGTTAATCTATTGTTAATATTCTTATGCAGTGGACAACTGTCTGCCCCGGTACACGACTTTAAACGCGTACCTCCGCTACACGCTGGCTCTGCCGGGCACCAAGTCGATGTGTCACGAGGGAGGATGTGGTTCCTGCATCGTCATGGTGCGAGCTGTGCGCTACCCCAGCGGCAAGCTCGAGACTTTCGCCGTTAACTCAGTAAGTAATGCAACTTGATAACAGATAATAAATGTACATTAAAGTCAAATACCACCCATCATCCACACCAAGTATCGTTTAAGCGTGAAATTATTAATATTTTAATATCTTTCTTCTTCTTCAGCCTGGCAATTATTAATCCCGGTCTATACCCGGGTCCCCCTTCCTGCTCAATTCTCTCCATTTTGCCAGATCTTTTACGTCCTCCAAAGTCAATCCGTTGGCACTCATGTCGCGTCCCAAATAATATTTTAATATGTTTATGACATCTTAAAGCCTAGGTGGTCACACTGTGCACTTCTACTTGGCAATAAATACTCTTCTTTGGACCATAAAGAACACAATTAGTCAGGAATCCACGTCTTGAAAGTCGGCGTAAAGATGTTATAGGTAAATTTATTTTCTTCAGTGTTTGGTGTTGGTGTTCTCCTGCCACGGCTGGGACATCACGACTATAGAAGGCGTGGGCAACCGCAAAGACGGCTACAGCGAAGTGCAGAAGCGAATAGTGCAGTTCAACGGTACACAGTGTGGATACTGCACACCTGGATGGGTGATGCTCTTAACCAGGTAACTTTTTTCCATTATAGAAACGGCTAAGCAGGTAGGATACTGTCTTTAAACACTACTCTGCAGCAGATCAGATAATATCAGGTTCTGGAGATAGGAAAATGTTTTAAGGAACATAAAACTTTTTCCTCCTCGGAATGTTTGATGCTGTGAACGCTGGACTTGGAAAACAATAGGTTCATAGTCTCTCTTTCGTAAGAATATGGAACGTAAACTTAACACATTTAGTAAATAAAAAGAAATAGTTAGACAGATTTGTTTATTTTTCTACAAAAAGAATAATCCTTTGAGTTCGTAAAAATCATTAATATTATGTTATATCGAAAAAATACGATAATTCATTAAATCTATTTTCTGTGAGCAGTTATTTTAAGAATAATATATATCTACTCCCATAGTAAATATTTCTGCGGGCAATTCGTGGCTCTACTAAATAAGAAGAAGTGATGGGCTCCTCAGGAGTTACTGCCTCAGATTTTAGATTCAAAATCTCTACAGGCCTTAGAACGTCGGACACTCGGTCTCATGTCAACTCGGAATGTATTGCAAATAGTGGTCAGATTCAGAGACAGTAAAATTCCTTGGCTTACCATAATGGGTAACGACTTGTTGGATTTACACAAAAAATGTTATTAATCAGGCATATCTTCAGAGGCTTTTTGTGGAGGTGATGTATCTCCAAATAGATGCAGGATCCTCTAACCAAGTTTGTGGTTTGTTTCAGTTTACTAGATAAAAATAAAACGATGGCAGAGCTAGAAAAGTCCTTCGCCAGTAACACCTGCAGATGCACTGGGTTCAGACCCATTCTAGATACCATTCAGTCTTTCGGTGTGGACGCTTCTCCAGAATTATGTCAAAGAATCAGAGATATTGAAGAACTTAGCATTAGCGAGAATAGGAAAAGCAAGTGCTGCGAAAGAAAATGTTCTACAACAAGTGATTGCAGTGACTGGTGTGTTATCGAGGATGTTAAAGGAAACAAAACCTTTGCTTTGGACTTCGGAAAATACAAATTCTTTAAAGTGTTTGACGAAGATGAGATAAGTGAAGTTTTGAAAACTCATGGTGTGGATTCATATATGTTTGTAGATGGCAATACTGGTAAAGGTAAGTTTTTAAACATCTGTTTTATGATTGTTATTTAAATTACCCTAACCACGCGCAAATATAGCGAAGCGTCACGCATCGCATTTTTCACTATCATACTATTATCGACATTGACCTGTAGTCGACAGTGTCTCTCAATGAATGTACAAAACCAAATAAAACGCAATGTTTACAAAATTCACTTACAAACAACAATTATGATGACGCGAGCAATGATGTTGGTATATAGAGGTACATTACATATTTCGCTGTTAAAGATGACCATTTCAAATATAGTTAGTCAGTTTCCATTTTTATAGTTTTAATTTGATACAAGAATAGTTGGTGTACCTATCTAATATTATTTTGTAAAGCCATAGTCTTTAGTATGATGAAAATCAATGCATGAATATAATGAACGACTACGTTTTTCTGAATTACCATCAGGTACTATTATTTTCAGGTATTGTTGAAAATTTCGAATATCCCCGTGTTCTGATAGATATATGCGACGTGCGATCGTTAAAAAGCTGCCTGTTCGACCAAAACATGATATGCGGTGGCAACATATCACTTGAAGATGCTCATGACTTATTCAAGGAAACTGCTAAAACCAAACCTGAATTTGCATATTTGGCTGGAATTGCAGAACATATAGAAGTCGTGGCTAATGTTCCTGTTAGAAAGGTTGGTTAAACGTAACAGTCGTTCAATCGCACACTTACTCATAATATTGCTTTGCAAATAATTTTAGGGAAAACTTTTGATCTCTTTCGTTTACAGATTGGCTCAATAGCTGGTAATCTGGCATACAAACGGGCTATCCCCACTTATCAGTCTGATATATTCCTCATGTTCGAATGCGTTGGGGCTTACATCACAGTTCGTAAGTAATATTATATCTGTTCCAAAAGTTATTTTGTTAATAGAATAATTATATTGTATGTCAGACAGATATTCTTTTTACTTTTAGGTTTGCCAAACCTGAAACTAACATAAGATTTAACTAACAAAATCCTATGACTGTCCTCTGTGACCGAGTGACGAGTGCGACGCGATGGGATGCATCGCAAACAAACTCTCAATTTTGGCTATTACTGTCGACGCTCTGGTGGTTCACACAGCTCACTGTAGAGCAACAATAGCAAAGTTGACAGTTTGTTCGAGTCGCAATTCATTGCGTCGTATGCCATCGTATACTAACACTTGCGTAGTACCATCGTAGTATCCTAGTGTGAATGCTGGTAATTTTTTCCGAAGGTCATTACAGCGGCAAAGTCAAAACGATGAAGCTAATAGATTTTCTCAAGTTCGATATGAAGGGTGTGCTGATTGTCAACGTGGAACTGCCTCCCCGGAATGGATACTTTTACAAGAGTTATAAGGTAAATATATTAACGGTTATTATTATTGTAAGGAGGCGTTATACGACTGGCACTGGCATGACCAACTGTCAAGATATAAAACAGTCGGAGTCTACTTGCCTCAAAAGTATGAATGTTGTGAACCCCATTCAAACAGATACTTCTCTGAACTGGTTTACATGCCTGTTATAAATTTTCCTACGTCAACTTTTAGCTCGTCGGCCCGACAGCTGCAGTAGTTTAATATAATTCTTGTGCATAAATATCAGTCATTATGCCAATGCATCAGATGTCGCCTTGCATATACATTTTGTCAAATTCCAGATTATGCCACGCAATCAAAATGCCTTAGCAATCGTGAATGCAGCCTTCATGGTAAAAGTGAACAAGCACAATGTAGTAGAATGCGCTAGTATTTGCTTCGGAAACATCCGTCCTGACTTTGTCCACGCCACTAAGACCGAGAAGTATTTAGTTGGAAAGAATCTGTTCACTGATGAAACTTTACAAGGAGCAATTAAAGTACTGATTTCTGAGCTGAAGCCTATTGAACTAGCTGGTGAACAGTCTAAAGAATGCAGACAAAAGTTAAGTCTTGGTCTATTTTACAAGGTAAGATATTTGGTTGGATAAGCAGCAAATGCTATAGCTTCATATAAATAAATTGGCATTAAAATGAATTATGTATTTTTGACAGTTCATTCTGAGCATCTGCCCAACTGGTGTCGCCTTATGCAAGTATGTATCTGGAGGTCAACTCGTAACTCGGGGAGTCTCTAAAGGCAAGCAGGACTACCAAACAGACCCGTCTTTGTACCCTGTGAACAAGCCTATAGTGAAACTGGAAGCTGAGATCCAAGCAGCTGGAGAGGCGAGGTACGCGAACGATTTGCCTCCACAGCCCAGGGAAGTGTTCGGCGCGTTCGTGCTGTCAACTGTACATGGTGGCGAAGTTGATACCATTGATGTAGATGATATTATGGTAAGAACATTTTTATTTTATTGTTCTATTGATAAATTACTTTCCGCCTATACGCTATACGCCTTATAGCTAACAAAAGACAGCCTTAACTATGGTGGAATTGAATTAAGTTATCAATTAAAACATGTCAACGTAAGTATCAATGCTTACTGCTGAAATAATGTGATTGATACCTCTACCCGAATTTAATTTATTTATTTATTTAGGACAACCAGTAGTTGTTACATTGTAATAAATGATAAAAAACAGAATTTATGAGATAAAAACTAAATGTACAACATTCTAAGGTGTCACAGCAAGCACCAAAAGGTAACAAATTAATAAAAAGTAAGCAGGCTATTACCAACAACAGTGTGAGATTTCAGTTTTGATAATGTGCTGTTTCTTGTTATCCTCATTATGTATATGCTAGCTGCCTAAGTCTGTCATTTCACTACAAGTTATTCTGAATTTATGTTTAGGCAATTGATGGCGTAGTCAACCTGTTCACCGCCAAAGATATACCTGGTGTAAATTCGTTCACCTACCCTGGCATCCAATTACAAACAGAAGATGAAGAAATTCTTGCTACTAAGATCAAATATTACGGACAACCAATCGCTATACTTGTTGCTAAAACAGAGAAACTGGCTGCAGACGCGGCTAAAAAAGTCAAAGTTACATATAAAAATGTAAGCACGGTAGCTCCTGTTCTGACTATCGATGAAGCGAAGAAGGATAGTAAGAGGTACATAGCAGGAGATTACTCTATATCACCAACAACTCGAGGGAGTAATGTGAAAAAAGTTATAAAAGGAGTTTATGAACAAGAAGGACAGTTCCATTATTTCTTGGAGCCTTTCAGCTGTGTAGTGGTACCAGTTGATAAGACTCTAGAGGTATATGATTCGTCGCAATGGATGGATTTGTCACAGATTGCTATTGCGCGATCTTTGGGCATTAGTGAAAGCTCGTAAGTAACAACAGTTTTTTTACTCATGATCTTAGTCTACATCTGTAGGGTTTTTTCACTGAGTACCTCGTCATAAAGCTTTACGGTTCAGTTGTCATCAATCCTGATGTCGAATACTTTTATAGGCCGCTTACCAACTAGTGATAATTCTATAGTACAAACTTCATAATATACATGTATACACACAGCCATTCGGCTTTCAAAGAGATAGGTCACGTTCATTCATTTAGGATCGAAAGTGTGCAGAAAAGATTCATCAGCCTCTTAGCGTTATCCCAGTTTTAATCTGGGGTCCGCTTTCTAGTCTAACCTGATTTGGCTGAATATTAGCTTTCCACGGAGCGACTGCCTGGCTGACCTCCGCAACCCGAAGGGATAGCGATATTCCATGGTTTAGGCTAATGTCAGTTTATTTAGAAGGTACTGACACTGACGCCCTGTAACGACTATCAAAGATCTTCATGACAACCGGGACCGACGGCTTAACGTGCTCTCCGAGGCACGGGACAAGCGATAATTAATTATCGATTTTAAACTTTCGCGATTTGTATACATCATACAATTTAATTTAAACGGGTCTTATTCGCGATATATTTAATTAATTTAAGGTATAAATACCTATGTTTTACCGACGTTTCGGCCGTCTTACAACAGCCTTGGTCGCGGCAGGACTGATGTCATCTCAGCGTCGTCCTTGTGAAGCGCGGGTTTCGGCAGCTACCCTCTATAATAATAAATAATAATAATAAAGCTTTATTTCATTCCAAACAGATTAGAGTTGACAGTACATATAATAATATATAAACATTATTCTAATTTAATTAATTATAATAATAAGCATGCACCATTCAAAAAACATTATTAATTATTTAATTATCATACGCATGTATCGCCTTCTTTTTTCAAAAGTAAGTTACTTATATAATTAAAATACTGTCTATTAAAATTTTATATTATTAATTAATTTTAATTATTTATATCTGTATGGACCCCGTTTGGGTAAAAGCCTCCCCCAAAGAGTGCCACGCTTCTCTATCCTTAGCTTTGTCCATCCAACTTCCGCCTGCTGTCGCTACTATTTCATCTGCCCATCTGGCTCTTGGTCGACCTCTAGTTCTGGTGCCTCTTGGCCCTGCCCACTTTACTGACCTTTGGGTCCATCTGTCGTCCTTGTAACGAGCTAAGTGACCCGCCCACTTCCATTTTCCCTTCAGTGAAAAAGTTAAGGCGTCGCATACTTTAGTCTTTTTTCTGATGTCAACGTTCTTTACCTTATCTTTTAATTTTATACCTAGGCAACTTCTTTCCATTCTTCTCTGGGTAGTCTGAATTTTATTCCTGGTTTTGAGATCAAAGGTCCAAGTTTGGCATCCATAAGTGAGACATGGTAGTATTGCTGTGTCCATGACTGTTTTCTTAGTAGGCAGCGAAAATTTTGATTTAAATATTTCTCTATGATGCCAGAACTTGTTCCAGGTAATCGCCACTCTTCGGTTTATTTCTTCAATGTTTCTTTCGTTACTAAAAGATATCTGTTTGCCTAGGTATATGTATTTTTTCACAAACTCGAGAGGGGTGTTATTTACTAGGATGGGCGTTTCGGTACGGTTAGTCATAATTTTCGTTTTCTCGAGGTTCATTTCCAATCCTACTTTTGTACTAGCCTGGTTTAAGTCATTTACCATTTTGTTTAATTGCTGAGGGGTTTCCGAAAACAAAATTATGTCATCGGCAAATCTGAGATGACTTAAGAAGTTCCCATTTATATTAATACCTCTATTGGACCATGGTAATTTTTCCATTACGTGTTGTAGGACAGTTATAAACAGTTTTGGTGAAATTGGATCTCCTTGTCGCACTCCTCTCTTTATGTTGATTGTATCGCCTACTCTATCTAGCTTGACTCTACTTGTGCTGTTATTGTAAATGTTTTTTAGGATATTAATATATTTTTCGTTTGTGTTTATTGCTTTCAGTGATTCCCAGATGCTTTCGTGTGAGATAGAGTCAAAAGCTTTTTTGTAGTCTATGAAAGCTAAGTATAGAGGTTTATTAAATTCCAAGTATTTCTCTATCACCTGGTCTACTACTTGGATATGATCCATTGTATTAAAACCGCTTCTGAATCCGGCTTGTTCGATCGGTTGGTGTGTATCGATGTCTGGGCCTATTCTTTCAAGTAGACAGGAGCTAAATAGTTTGTAAAAACAAGGCATGAGGCTTATGGGACGGTAGTTGCCTATGTCAGCTGGGTCTCCTTTTTTATAAAGTAGAATAATTTCAGATTCCATCCATTGGCGTGGCACAGTTTCTTCTTTGAGTATTTTATTGCAGAGGATAGTAATTGGTGTCAGTAGCAAAGTCTTCGCAACCTTGATACATTCGTTTGTGATTCCGTCTGGTCCTGGGCTTTTTTCTGTCTTTAGTCTAGTTAGTTGTTTAAAGATTTCTTTTTCTGTAAACTGTTGTGTTTGTGAGGTATTTATAGAGCTGTAAATAGCCATATTTTGCTTTGGTGTGTTTGTTTTACTGTATAAATTAGCGTAAAAGTCAGTAGCGGCTTCAATGATTTTTGTGCGAGACTTGTATTTGTTATTGCTAGACTGGAGAGAGAGAACCCATGTTTTGGCTTGATTTAGTTCTTTATAAGCTTTTTTAGCAGATCTAGAGTTATCGAGGTGTCTTTGTATTGTTGTTAATCTGTACGTATCGTAGCATCTTTTAATTTCTTTGTTAGTAAGTTTATACAAGGCTTTTAGATCTTCTTTGTCAGTTTTGCTTAATTTAGGCTTATTTTGTAGTGCGCTTCTTTTTTTCATGAGTTCTAGCGCTTTCTCCGATAAAATTTTGTTCTTCTGTGTTCTTTTTATATTTTTAAGGCTTAAGTTGATATAGTGAATGATTTGTTGGTAGTATTCCTCAGCATTCAAGTTATTTTGAATTTTTATAAGATCTGGCATAAAACTGTTGAGGTTTGTAAGGTACATTTCCTGTTCCGCTGGCGTTTTCAGTTTGTTGGATGTATTAGAGAAATGACGTCTACTTTTCTTTGATAGTTTAAGGTTTATTGTTGCTCTTATTAGTCTGTGGTCCGATCCAAAGGAGAAAGATGGCAGTACTTCATATTTAGAGATCAAGTGGCGCTTCGTGGTCATAATATAATCGATTTCGTTTTTTGTTTTCCTATCTGGAGATATCCATGTCCAACGGTTTTTAGGTTTTATCTTGAACATTGTATTTATAATTTTGAGGTTGTATTCTTGTGCATATTGAATTAGTCTCGTGCCTCGAGGACTTCTGGCACCATAGCCATACTCGCCTGTAGCGGAACGTTCGTACTTCTCGGGAATTCCAATTTGAGCATTAAAGTCACCCATTGATAATATGTACTCTGTAGATGTGGTATCGTGAGCTTTGGCTAAGTCCTCGTAAAAGCTATCTATTTCTGCCTGTGATGAATTTTCAGTGGGTGCATACGCTTGAATTAATGTAAAACATAGATTTTCGAGCTTGATTTCTAGTATGCACACTCTTTCAGATATTCCTGTGAATGCTATGATGTTATCTTTGTATTTCTTTCTAACTAGAAAGCCTACTCCATATAATCCTTTTGTTTGACCTATGTAGTAGAAGATGTATTCGTCGTCTTCGATTATCTTTTCTCCTAGGCGGCGAACTTCGCACAGACCTATTATATCATGGTTAATGTCTTGTAGTGCTGCTTTGAACTCAATAAATTTTTGATCAGAAGATAGAGTTCTTGTGTTAAAGGTACAAATATAGAAGGTATTTTCCTTTCCAATGTTTACTTCTGGGGGGTTTTGGTCATACTCTCCCGCGGTGACCGGCCGTACAGGGAGATTAGGGGTTGGGAGAGGGTCCGATTTTAATTGCTATTCTGTGTTGTGCTGTGATGTCTTCGGTTGGCGTTGAGTTGTTTCAGACTGAGTCAGGATTAGTTTAGGTTTTTGTATTATATAACTCTTCATGTCCCCTTTATTTTTCTTAGGTGGTTGCTTAGTATGCTGAACATTTTGGCTGTCAAGGTGAAGTGTCTCCGGGGATTCAGATATGTTTCTTTTGTTTGACTGTTTGTGTGGGGATTGTTTGTTGTTCAGTACAATAAGTTTGTCGTATTTTATAAAAGCGGTGTTGCCTGCATCTTGTTCTTTCTGTAGTTGGGTTTGCAGTTCTTTACGCTTAATTAAAATTTCTCTTGGGTAATCTTCTTTTAAGTAGTAGGATGTATTCTTGAAATAATGTTTATTTTTTTGTATTTTTATTTTCAAGCCCAATGTGTTGAATGTTATTACTATCGGTCTAACTTTCTCGCCCTTTTTCCCCAATCTTCTAACAGCTTCAATGTTGCTAGTATCACATGACACTTTTGTGTATGTATTTATTATGTTTACTACCAGACTTTCGAGTTCATCGTATGATTTCTCGCTCTCTTCTACGCCAAACAAGATTAAATTTTTGCGCCTAAACTGTCTTTCTAAATTGCTTATTTTATTTGTTTGTTCTTCAAGTTTTTTCTCCAACAGCTCGTTTTTTAGTTCTAAGTTATTGAACTTCTCTTTTAGGCTGTTAACTATTGTGCATTTTATGTCTTCTTTCATCTCTAGCATATCTTGTTTTTGCTGCTTTATATCTTGCTGCATGTTAAGTAACATATTTTTTAATTCCTCCATATCTGGTTGTGATCCTCTTAGTGCCCTCTATGAGAAAGGGTACGCACTTCTTACCTTATCGTCGATCAAGTATCGAAGCGTATTAAGTGGTGTCGCTACTTGGTGCTAGATGGCGGAGTGTGGATTTACCTAGGGCCTGGCTGGTAAGTTCTGATGTTTTATAATAGATGGCGCTATTCGGTACTTTTAATCGATGATTTAGAAATAACGATAGTGATTTTGCACTTTTGAGGTTGTAATTTTTTATGGTTTTGAATCACTCACTGTTTTAATGCAGTTCAAGTTCTGACTTTATCATACGCACGCCACTTTAGTATTTTTCACTTTAATAACGTTATGTTTTTCGTATTTTGACGAATTTCGAGAGTCTCTTGACAATTCGTTTTTATGCACTTTTTTTGTAATTTTATTGTCTGCGCACTATGTTTTTTATATTGTTCGAAGTTGTTTATGCACTGGTTTTATGTTTTATTTGTTTCGCTTTGTTTTAGAGCACTTAACAATTATTAAAAAAATATTTACTAGCGAGAACAATGTTGACAGTCAGCTACCCTCACTTGTTTTTTATTTTTATTTTTATCCGAACTGTCGGTACGTCGACACACAACACTTATGACGTCTACACACTGATGAGCTGTGTTACTGCGGCGGGGTTTACATTTGTTGATTACTGGATTCCAAGTTGTAGACAGTCTGTATCCATCTTCCCGGTTGAAATTTTTATGTTTTTTGATTTCAACCGCTTCACGTACTATCCTGGAGTAATAGTGACGATCGGTAGATAAGACCTTGGGTTGATGTAATTCGATCCAGTGGTTTGTTCCAGACTCCAACAAATGCTCAGCTATGGCAGACTTGTTAATTTGTCGGTTTTTTACAGCTGCGATATGTTCCTTGACCCTTTCAGCGATGGTTCGTTTGGTCTGTCCGATATAGGAACTACCACAACTGCAGTCGACCTTGTAGACGCCAGGTGTTTGTAGAGGAATGACATCCTTCGGGGTGCGCAGATTGTGTGCTACCTTGGAGAGCGGACTATATACAGTCTTTATGGAGTATTTCTGTAGTACTGTTCCAACTTTGTCCGTCACTCCCTTTATGTAAGGCATGTAAGCCGGTACTCTGCTTACTTCTGGTTTACGGTCCTTCCTCTTCAGACGTTGTATCTTCTTGTTGAATCCGTTGCACCTAAGTACCTCCTGGACATGTGACAGCTCACTGTTCAAATGTTCAGGGTCACAGAGGTCATATGCTCTGTTTACTAGTGAAGCAAGGTACCGTTTTCCCTCACTGTCACTTTTACGTCGAGAAAGGGTAACGACCCGTCTGCCTCCATTTCAAATGTAAACCTAATATTAGGGTGTATGGAGTTTAAGCTATTTGCGAACTGTTCTACATCTTGCTTGTCGCCCTTCATGATACAGAATACATCGTCGACATACCTCTTCCATAGCTTTACATTTGATGCCTGCATGTCTATGGATTTTTCGAAGTGCTCCATCCAGATATTGGCCATTACCGGTGCTACTGGGCTACCCATGGCCACTCCGTCGATCTTGAGGTAATGTTGTCCACGGTATAGGAAGTAGTTTGCTTCCAAACAATTTTGAAGTAGAACAGAATATTTGTCAGACAGACCGTTTGCCCTTAGTTTTCTCTCAACGACCTCAAGGCAATCCTGAACTGGAACATTGGTGAAGAGTGACTCCACGTCGAAACTCACCATCACTTCGTCTGGTTCCTTTTTCACGCTCTTGATAATGTCAATAAAGTGCCGAGAGTCCTTCACGAAAGATGCCGTCTTACCTACCAACGGTTGCAGTACCTTGCTGATGTGTTTCGCCAAACCATATGTGGGTGAGTTTATTTGACTCACTATCGGTCGCAATGGTACGTTAGTCTTGTGGACCTACAAACTACACGCCACGTACGCGTAATTCCGCTAGGAACGATGAGTTTCTTGGAACGTCGGCAGTTGCTTACTTTATTACTTTACGTACGAAGACGTAGAAGACAAAAATAATTTTGGGTTCATCCCCTTATAAGTGAAGGGTACCTGACAGGGTCATTTTACATCATCATCATTCTCTTAGCGCTATCCCAGTTTCAAGCTGGGGTCCGCTGCCTAGTCTAACCGGATTTGGCTGAATATTAGCTTTTCCACAGAGCGACTGCCTGTCTGACCTCTGCAACCCGAAGGGATAGCGACATTCCATGGTTTAGACTAGTGTCAGTTTATTTAGAAGGTACTGACGCCTTGTAACGACTGTCAAAGATCTTCATGACAACCGGTACCGACGGCTTAACGTGCTCTCCGAAGCACGGGACAAGGATAATTAACAATTCAATACGCACATAACTCCGAAAAGTCATTGGTGCGCGCCGTGGATTCGAACCCTGCATGGCAGTCTGTTGGTCTCTCCAGTAGGCTATCGCTGCCTTCACAGGGTCATTTTACATAAACCACAATAAATTGAGGCAAGACGAAAAAATATTTTTCAACTACTATCGGATGTCTACAACTACTTATGATTTTTTGCTATACCGCCGGCCCGGAATGGGGAAAAGTGAAATATCGGACGGTAAAATTACGTATACTCACAGAATAAATATTACTTACGTAGTATAGTGCACAAACCATACCCCTTAATGTATGGCCCGCCATATCGGACCGCAAAAAATCGTACTGCCGGACAGTAAAATTCCGTGTAGTGCACAAGCGCCCTAAGGCTTAATCGCACTTGTCGAGTTCACGTGGCACACTGGTGTAGGTTTAGTTCACGTTGATATATCGTTCATTGTTCACCGTGGTGCTACAATTATTTTTTACGCAGGCGTTCCGTCTAAAATATGTTAAATGTTCCCTTTCAGAGTGATCGTAAAAGTGCGTCGCGTCGGTGGAGGTTTCGGAGCAAAGATCAGTCGTCAAGTACAGGCCTCGGCTGCATGTGCCCTCGTAGCCAAGAAGATGGACGTCCCGTGTCGGTTCATAGTTCCGCTACAGACTGCACTCACCGCTATGGGCAAGAGACTCCCATGTCAGTGCGAATATGAGGTATATTAATTAAAAGAATGTAAAAAGTACAAAACAGCTATATAGACCGAAAGGTTTTTATTAATTAAGCCACTGTATAATGTTAAAACTTGAAGAGTTTTATCCAATGCGTGGGCATTGGATAATCCTTGCTGTTATTATTATAGGTACAAGCATTGAAATTGCGCAATAGTTAATAGCCATTTCACATTACGAGAGGCAACGTCGCAATTTTGTGTATATTACACCAATACAATTATATGATGAATTATATGCATAGGGGTCCCACCAAGAACTTAGGGTACCAAGCCAACCTCAAGCGGTGCACCTGCCGATCAACTTACGAGGCTCTGGCAAACAAAATATCCCGATACCTAAGCGGCAATAGGCTCGCCACCTATTACGTGGGGTCAAAGCACTGGCGAAAAGTGGGCGTCCTTTGACGTACGGCAAGTACGCTGGGTGTCGTTCAACCTTGAAGTCCAGGTGTTTCTTAGTATGTCTGGGTGGTCTGATTCTCCTACTGTACCCGTTCTTGTGTAGAACGTCGCTTATATGTGAAAGTTCCTTATCTCAATGTTCCTCGTCACACAAGCTGTATGCCCGGTCGGTAAGCGACGTTATAACGGAATTCAGTTGACGTGGGTGATGATGTGAGTCGGCGTGTAGATAGCGATCTGTGTGCGTTGGTTTCCTGTATACGGAGTGGCTCAGGGAACCGTCATCTCGTACGCCAATTATAACGTCGAGGAACGCCATTCTTCTATCCTTTTCGATTTCATAAGATGACACCCAGCGTAGGTACTTGCCGTACGTCAAAGGAGTGACAGATAAGGTCGCCAATATCCTTAAGAAGGTCTCAGTTAAAACTATCTTCACTCCCTTTAAGAAACTGTCGCAATATATAAGATCGCTGAAAGACAGTCTTCCCTTAAAAAAGCCAGGTGTTTACAAAATTGACTGCAGTTGTGGGAATTCCTATATAGGACAGACTAAACGCACCATCTCTTGCCGGATAAAGGAACACATAAGGGCAGTCAAAAATAATGAACCACACAAGTCAGCCATAGCTCAACATCTCTTAGACTCGGGTACCTACCACTGGATGGAGTTACACAACCCTCAGGTGCTTTCGACAGAACGCCACTACATACCCCGAATGGTTAGGGAAGCTATTGAAATTAAAAAGTTCAGAAATTTCAATAGACAGGATGGGTTTCAACTGCCGAGTATCTGGCATCCAGTGGTACGTCTAGGTAAAACCCGTGAAAATAAAAAAGTCAAACCGCGAGCTGACGTAGTGAGTGTAGAATGTCGTGATCGGGTACAGTGCGATAGTGAAGCGGGTAGACCGTTATACTTGCTCGTAACATTCATCCACCCGCAATACCCTCAGTACATCCGTGAACATGGCGCTTGCAACACTGCCGAAATATCGGTTACTCCAAACAAAGGTACGTGGTATAAATCCCGAAAGACAATTTAAAATAAGTTTAAATGACCACGTAAGTTTAAATTCCTATAAAGTGGGCGTTTAATATGCCTCTGCCTACCCCTTCGGGGAAACAGGCGTCAGTCTATGTATGTATGTAATTATATGATACTTAGGTTAATTGAATATCTATGTATTTTTGAAATATCGCAATGAATTTGTGCTATTGTGAAAAGAAAACAAAACACTCGTCTGTTGTGGCGTCGAAAATTCACAAATTACTCGTTATAATTTCAGGTAGGTGTGGACGATGACGGTAAAATCCAGTATCTGGATGCGACGTTAATTGAAGACCAGGGCTGTTCGAGCAACGAGGACATCTTGTCGTTCACGATCGGCGGCTTCCCGAACTGCTACAACACTGACACCTGGACAGTGAAGACCGCCAACGTGCTTACTGACCTACCGTCGAATAGCTTCGCTAGGGCCCCAGGTAAACATAACATTTGACTAACTTTATTTTTTAACTTGGTCTACGTTACGTACTTCTACAGTCAAGTAACTAAGGAAGTTATATTTATTTCTTCGGAATGCAAGTTAGATTTAGAAATAAATGTCTAAATAAATTTTAACGTACTGTTTTCGAAGATTGTATAAAATGGATCAAAACCTTAAAATCGAAGATAGACTAAAAGCAACCCCAGGCGTCTCTGTCGATGCAAAAAACGCTTTCAACACCAGGTACTTTGATAAAAAAATATGGCAGGCATTGGTATAACTGGATCTGCATATGAAATCCTAAAGTCTTATTACAATTATCTTTGTCAGATAGTAAAAAAAATAATTTACCAGTATAGCCTCAACCTCTTAACTAGCGGTGTACCACAAGGTCCTATTCTTGGGCCACGACTTTTCTCGAAATATACTAACCTACGACTAAGAATAATGACACTGATTTAATTCATATTTCTCATGTCAGTGACGAATTGGCTTACAAGTAACCATAATTAGACCCAAAAAGTCAAGTTGTCAAACGTTATCTTTCCAGGGACCTGTGAAGGCATTACCAGCATAGAACACATAATGGCACACATAGCGTTCGCTGTTGGCAAAGATCCAACTGAAGTGCGGCAGATAAACATGAGAACCGAAGATAACGACCTCCCAGAGCTCATCGAAACTTTGAAGAAGGACACTAACCACGCAAGCAGACTAAAAGAGGTTGAGAACTTCAACAAAAACAACCGATGGATGAAGAGAGCTATCTCTGTCAATGTGATGTGTTTCCCCGTCGTCTTCTACGGTAACTATTCCGTCCTCGTGAGTATCTACAGAGGAGACGGCACTGTGACCATCACTACTGGTGGTATTGAGATGGGACAAGGTGTGAACACCAAAGTAGCTCAAGTGTGCGCTTCTGAGCTTGGCGTACCAGTAGAATATGTGCAAGTAATTCCACATTATTCGTTCGTAGCTGCAAATAACGTGTTTTCTGGTTCAAGTATTACATCTGATAGTGTTTGTTACTCTACTATTAAAGCTTGTGAGCCGCTTAAGGCGATACTAAATACAGTTAAACGATCTAATCCCGATGCTTCTTGGCAACAACTTGTTATGAAAGCGGGTGACGAGCAAGCTGAGCTAACTTCGTTGTACATGATGAAGGATACTGACCCAGCTCTGAAGGGCTACAGTGCTTTTGCTGTGTCTATTGTGGAATGTCAACTGGATGTGTTAAGCGGCAGATTCCAAATCTTAAGGGCTGATGTTTTGGAAGATGTCGGCGTCAGTGTTAATCCCAAATTGGATGTTGGTCAGGTAAGTCATTAATCATTTAGTTATTAATTACTTACTTGATAGTTATATTATATTCTGCCTCGTTGGTCTCGCGGCATACCCGAGAACTCCCAATCCCACGCGCACATTGTGCGTGGGATTGGGAGTTCTCGGGTTCGATTCCCGGGTCGGGCAAAGTGTAAAGACATAAAGACATATTTATTTCTGCATTTTGGTTGTTTACAACACTTATACATGTCAAAATCCTATTCTAGATGATGCCGGCTTTTCCTAGCTAAATGACTTCTTAAGAAGAAAGGCCGAAACAAACTCAAGGTCATTGTTTTTTTTGTCACTTCAATTTCTTTAGTATTTTCTTGATCTTTTAAAGTCCAGGCAAAAAAAGGGTTTAGTATGCAAGTACAATGCAGGAAATCATCTGACGCTTTTGACTGACTCGGCCCACTGATGGCCCGCATTCAACAGCAATCGTACGGCTCAACCTTGATTGAGGGAGCCAGCACGATCTGTATCACTATGCCTCTACGCCATCAGAAGGTGTATGCATAAGCATGTCAGCCTAAGCCATCAGACAGGTTGCCACAACTATTTGTTTATATGTTTAATAATGCCCACATCGTACTCACAACTTTACATGCTAATACATAGTAAAATACATGTTGTAAACAATATGTAAAAATAATAAAAAAATATACAATAAAATGTCATATATTTAAATGTCAGAAAATATTATTGAATGTCAATTTAAGAATGTCTAAAAAATAAAATAATAATATATTAGGTACTTAAGTAATGTTAAATGTCAAAAGAAAAAAAACAATGTCAAAACAAAATAAATAGAATTACAAATGTCAAATCAAAAATGTCAGAATGTAAAGATATAAGTACTACAAATGTAAATAAAAATATTATGTCACTAATTTCAAAATGTCAAAATTCATAATGTCAATTCATAATTTTTAAACTCAATTCCAGGCGTTTTTGTTTGCTAAATAATCTTTAACTGTGTAATAAACTTTTGAACACAAGCTCTGTTTAATAAATACTTTGAATTTATTAATACTTAGTTCCTGAATATTGCCTGGAATTTTGTTGTAAAAACGTATGCTTTGACACTTGTATGAGTTACTTATTTGTAGTCCAGTTGAAGGTAGAACAAGTTTGTTTTTGTTTCGTGTATTTAATTTATGAATGTCGCTGAATTTAAAAAACATATTTATATTTTTCCTGACATATAACAAGTTCCCATAAATGTATTGAGATGCGACAGTCATTATCTTAATTTCTTTAAATTTTTCCCTCAGTGAATGCCTTGAACCAAGACTGTAGATTGCATGAATAGCCCGCTTCTGCAGCACAAACACAGTTTGAATGTCAGCTGCGTTGCCCCATAATAAAATGCCATATGACATTAGGCTGTGGAAATAACTAAGTGTTATTTACATCGTCATTATTTGATTGTTCTCGTCTAAGTTTAAAAATAAGTGATGTATCATCAGCAAATAACACTATCTCTTCATTATTTTGCATAATATATGGCAAATCATTAATATATACAAGGAAAAGGAATGGACCAAGAATTGAACCTTGCGGCACTCCCATTGTGACCACTGAACCCATAGAACTTTTCCATTTACCTCAACTCTCTGTATCCTATTACTCAAATATGATGTTAGGAGATCCAAAGCAGTGTTCTTAACTCCATAGTAATGTAATTTCCTGATCAATGTTTCATGAAAAACGCAATCAAAAGCCTTAGATAAGTCACAAAAGACTCCTAAAGCATCATGCGACTCCTGCCAGGCATAAAAAATACTATCTAAAAGCTCAACTCCAGCATCGGTAGTTGAGCGACCCCTAGTAAAACCAAATTGTTTTTCATGTAACAGCTTATTGTTATAAAATGAGTTTGAAGCTGGCCTAGAATTAATTTTTCAAAAATTTTACTAAACGTGGGTAGCACAGATATTGGCCTATAATTTGTGGGGTCAGATGTGCTACCTGATTTAAATAACGGAATTACTTTACTACTTTTCATTTGATCAGGAAACACACCAGTCCAATCATTGCCAGTTCAGGTGCTACTGTGTTGATTATGGATTTCGTAATCACAACAGAATTGCCCCAAACATCACTAATCTTCTTCAAATTGTTGTGTTATTGGGTTTTTCCGTAAGGAAATTCTCAGTAGCAGCACGGAGTCTGGTAATGTGAACGGTACGGCAATAGGGTCGCCCCCTATTACGTGGGACCTAAAAATTCATGGCGAAATGTGGGTGTAATATTACACCTCTGCCTGCCCCTTCGGGGATACAGGCGTGAGTATATATAAAAAAAATATGTATATATATTCTATAGGTTTAAATGTTTTGTTCTGCGAAAGTAACTACATATGTATTATGAGAGAGTTGCTAGCCGGGTCGTAACAGTGTTTTACGGCTAAATGAACTTTGATGGAAGAAATTATATTTCGTTAAAACGGGCTCAGGCTGTCACGTAAAACAAAATAATACTTTGGGAAACTAAACTAACACTGCTGATACCATAGATGATGCGAGAGCGGCGTCATTCAACTTGAAAATTTGTATTTTAAGATAAGTTTTTTATTTTTAAGGTGGAAGGAGCCTACATACAGGGTATCGGCTACTTCACGTGCGAGAAGCTGGTCTATGACAAGACAACCGGCAAGCTCCTCTCAAACCGGTCCCTGAACTACCACGTACCTCTAGCCCTCGATATACCTATCGAGTACAACGTCAAACTGAGGTACAACTACAAGAATCCTTATGGAGTACTTGGATCTAAGAGTGAGTATTAAATGATAAATAAAAAATATGCGTATGACATGAGCATCGATAGCCGAGTGGAGAGACCTACAGACTGCTACACCGGTCTCGGGTTCGAATCCACGGCACGCACCAATGACATTTCGGAGTTATGTGCGTATTAAATTGTTAATTATCGCTTGCTAATCGGTGAAGGAAAACATATGTTGAGGAAACCTGCATGTCTGAGAGTTCTACATAATGTTCTCGAAAGACATGTGAAGTCTGCCAACCCGTACTTGGCCAGCGTGATGGCCTTACCCTTCTCATAGTGAGGAGAGGCCTGTGCCCAGTTGTGGGACAGTATAAAGGGCTGATGATGATGATGCGTATGATATAATACAGTTGATGATACTTTATCAATATTGACACTACCTAGCCTGTCACAATTCTGCCAATGTTTGTATGGGACAATGATCGTCTTTACCTTCGTAAGACCAAATTTTCGCCGCTTTCATTGAGAGATTCCAAACTCTCATCTTGCAATTCGAAGGAGGCACCACATTTGAATGACCTTCAAATAAATTTATTCTACTGAATGAAATGCTTGGCACACAGTAGCGGATCTAAGAGTTTTTCGAACTGGTGCAAAATCTTGAGAATGGCGCCCCCTCAGAGTAAACCAAATACTATTAACCCTTTATCTAATGAATTTATTATTCGTTGCGTCTACTACTTCATTTTCGTCAACTTCGGTTACTAACTCTTTAAACAGGGAAAGATCTTGGCAATATCTAACTGAATTCAAGTCTTTGAATATTTTAGAGCTAAATCAGTTACATTTTGCTACATTTTATACATTAGTGGACATATTATTTTGAAGAGTGTTGGTCACTGAGAAAGCCAAAATTTTGGTACACTCTTTACATACTTTCTACTCTGGTTTCAATTTCTACTTGAATTATGTCGAATACTACATTAATAACATCTTTAGGAAACAACTTAATTAGATCTAGCATTCGTGATTCGTTTTCGTCGGTTGCCTTTTTTTAGGACCTCGGTAGTTCTTAAGGCACTACTTGATATGTCTTATATACATGCAGCTCTTAAAATGCCTTTTTGCATTTATTATAAATATCTCGAATAAGATTATTAAGTTAAGGATGTTTTCAAAATTATTTGTCTAATTTAGCAAATTATTTGCGTCAAATTAAGATACCGTGACTACAGAGCATTCTTCAGTTACTGCTAGAGATTGTGACAGCAATTTGTCCCATCCTCCTAGCGTTATCTAATTTAACCCAGGGGGTCCACTTAATAGTCGAACCGGATTTAGCTGAATATCAGCTTTACCACAGAGTGACTGCCTGTCTGTCCTCCACAACCCGAAGGGATAGCAATATTCCATGGTTTAGACTTGCGTCAGTTAGTATCTCCACTAGGCTATCGCTGCCTTTTACCAATTACAAGTAAGTACAATATTTATTTATAAAATGTGTTTTTGTGGACTTCTGAATCATTGACTGCGTGTCGGATCTAAAGGCTCCTACACACATTGCCGGCGGTATACAAAGCCGCCGGCTTTGCCGCACGAAAGAGCCGCCGGCATGGCCGCCCGGATAGGCCGGCGGGCCATGCGGGTTGCAACTTGCTACTTGTATGTGGTCGTTCTTATCAACTGGAATGATGCTCGGCGGTTTTCTGCAGGCAATGCCGGTGGCACCATGTCTAGCAGCCTTAGAAAACACTTTTTTGCACAATTCCAAAGAAGCTAATTTACGGACTGAAATTAGTTGTGAACCGATAAGATATAGAGGTTGTGCTAGATATGCCATTTAGCGCCCATCCAAGGTCTGTGCCTCATGCCTGGGCACCACTACCACATCCTTAGTTACGGCACCGGCTACGACTCTAAACAATGTCAGTAACTTTGGTCTTCTTAATCTCGTCCCTTCTCTGGAGGTCAGTCCCTCAGCCGAGATCCCTAGAATTGACTTTGTCATAGATTTCTGAGTGAAAGGTAGTCGGTGGACTAGCTTCGCCGTCATATTCCACGTTTCTGCTTCGTACGTGATAACATTGTGGCACAGACTTATAGATGGGATACAACTTCCCAAATGCCGCCCTGCACCTAGCGGCAACTTTTGCGTCAACTAATACGTTTAGATGGAACGGGAGGATACGAATTGTTTCGGTAATCGTGTTCATTAAACATGAACTTGGTCTTTTCCATATTAGAAGCGACCGAGCTTTTAAAATTAAGAAAAACTTTGAACAGTTTCAAGATAACCGCATGTAAAGCATGTCTCCTTTTTTTGTCTTAGAGTGATGTTATGGCTCTTAGTCCGTGTGGTGAAGGATTAAGAATACGGGATGTCACCACCCCATATCATCCCATGGGTGTCGTAAGAGCCGAGAGAGGGAGCATAAAATTGCAATCACTTCCGATGGTGAATGATACCATTGTATTGTTTCATGTCAGCTTGCGGTGAGATGGGCATCTGTACAGCGCACGGGATCACACATGCGCTAAGATCATGCATCATGGAGTCCAGGAAGAACTCCGGGTACGACACCACCGAGTGGCTTTATATTCGTGAGTACTACATTTGTTTATTTATTTATTCATTAGGCACAACTACAGACAACAAATTATAATATTCAACAATATAATAAGTAGGTGGTAATAAAAAGTGTGAATTTGCAGTCCGATAATGGCTGCGCACAGCATTGGATCATTTGAAGAGTGATCATTCGGATTAAAAATCATTAGGAAGAACAATTTCGGGTAAAGAACTTTGGGTGAGCCAATATGGACCCCAAAAGAAGATATGAAAATAAGAATAATAATATTATTATACTTTAATTATGGTATTACAACGGTAAACAGGACGAGGCTGCTGATTTTTTTAGAAATAACCAAATATCTAAAGCACTTACTACTCTCATGAGGTTCTATTTCACACCATTACAGTTATAGGGAAGACACTTATCATTAAGTCGGCTTTTTCATGTCAGCCTAGAGACGTCCAGTGCTGGACATAGGCCTCCCCAAGCCCCAAGGTTCTCCACACATACCGATTTTGAGCCCCCCGCATCCCACCGGACACCGCCAGATTGACGGTCCACCTTACCTAATGCGGCCAAATACCTATACAGGCTTATACCTAGATAGGCGTATATATACCTTGCTCAATCAAACTTAAATCGTCTCCGTAATGGCTTTTTGTCCAAATGATAATAGATCCCTTTTGCTGGCGAACAGTTCTTTTCCAACTTTCCCAGGTAGAATAGAGCAATACTCCACTATGTTTGCTAATTAATAACAGATAATTTTAATCACAGATGAGCGAAGTATCAGATGGAACACGCGGCACAGTTGCGTGCGGCCACTAAAGCAAATACAAAATTGAAAAGCGAATACAAACTTGTCTCAGTGCGCTACGAACTACGAAGCATCGTACCTACAGTTCACGCGTCACGATCACTTCAACTTTTAAATTCTCAAAATGCCGTCTTGTGTTCTTAAACACTGTAAAAGTTGTTCCTAAAAACAAAAACAGGAAAATGGAATATCTTTTCACAGATAACTATTGATAATTTGACTGTTTCCTAATTTAATTTCGATAAAATTCGTATTTGTGCAAGAAATATGTAAGTGTTGCCAGTTTTTGTCGACGCCGTTCTGCCTGAATTAGGGAAAATGCACTTGTCAATTGATTATGTGATAATGATTGTCATGTTAATGAAAAATACATTACCGTATTATAAAAGTATATTGTAGATATATCTTCTTTCTCATAAATATAGTAATAGAATTTCAATTTCCATTAGTATATACGTTACATAATATTGTTTTGAGTTCGATCCCCAAACGATCCAAATATTCGTGTACAGCCTGCTACTCGTCAAGCTTATACACTTTGACCTTTGCACCGTTCTTATGGCGTAAAGAATAAGTATCAAAATCGTACAGCAAATATTTAGCTTGACTTGGCGTCGTGTGTACATACATACTTATGGCGTAGGGAATAAGTATCAAAATTGTACAGCAACTGTTTAGCTTGACTTGGCGCCGTGTGTACATACATACTTATGGCGTAGGGAATAAGTATCAAAATCGTACAGCAACTGTTTAGCTTGACTTGGTGCCATGTGTACATACATACTATTTATTTCTCAACTAATCGACGCCAGCGGCTTCGCACGCACATATTTTCGTATTACTCGTTTTGCCCGATCCCGTGGGAATTTCGAGAAATCCCGTCTAAGTGCACCCCTACGGTTCCCAAGAAACATACATGCTAAATTTCAGCTTCATGCGCCGCGTAGTTTCGGCTGTAGCTTGTCTGTCAGTCAGTCAGTAACGCAAGGATTTTATATATACAGATTTACGAAGTAGTTAAAACTTAACTCGGTACCTACATTTAAGAAATGTATTTATAAAAGCATTAATTAAATCCATGGTAAATTCTTCAAAACCGCAAATGAATATAAGAATATTACATAACTATATGCAAAATACTGGGAGATTATTCATAATCTGGCAACTTTACACACACATAGACGCGCGTGTCCGTACAGTGCACGTCGCCAAAGGTCACGCACACATAGCTGTTAACGTGCCACACTTAGTTGGACGAATGCGCTATATCTGATACTTCTCTCATCTGTGATTTTAATAAAAGCAATACCCACTTTGCCAAAAAAGGGGTCTTTATTCTTTAGCCCTCGCATTAGAAACACATCAAACCTGTTTACGCGTCAAGGTTCCTTGTCAAATTAAACCCGATGGAAAAATTATACCGTGATAAAAAACGTTTTGTCTGTAAGTAAAGGATGGTTCTTGTTACACCGTGCCGGGGCCGGTCAACTCAACTCAACTCAAAATCATTTATTCATTTAGGCCACAGAGTGACGCTTATGAACGTCAAAAGTCAAAGTTAATTACTAGATGATTCTACATTTACATTTACTGCCACGTTCGCAATGCAATAGGTAGAACCACGAGAAAGAACGGGCAATAAAACTCGTGGCCACTCTTTTTAACTGCCAGTATAATGGTTTTACATGTTATATTTGTAAGGAGCTGCAACTGTTTCACATTCTGAGTTATCTACTATTGCAAAAGTTAATAGTTATTGATATCATACTCAAGCAATAAATTATGTTCATTTATTAAGCCTCCCAAAGTGAATATGGTGAAACAGGAGCATCCACTTACGTCTTTTGATGTAAGCAACTCGCGAACATGATTGTTCTGATCTATGGTGGAGTATGTTCCGAAAAGTAATGCAGCAATTTACAATCTATTAGTTAGCAGTTCATGACCACGAGTTACCCTCACCTTACAAATCCAATAAATTATAATAAAAAGAGTAGAACAAGAATGCAAATGTAGCATAAAAAGAGAATACGGTAATTAACTACACTATAAAATTGCCTATTGACCTAATAATAAAAATAAATTGACCTAATAAAAGAATATTTATTTCCAAGCGTACTTGTCGTCAAAAAACTCATTTAAACTATAATATGCCTTTAGTAAAAGATTATTTTTAACAATTGTCTGAAACGACCTTAAAGGCAAGTCTAAAATATTACTAGGTATTTTATTATAGATTCTTATACTAAGCCCAATAAAAGAGCTATGCGTTTTGTGTAAACGGAAATATGGTACACTTAATTTGTGCCTGTTCCTAGTATTAATATTGTGTATGTCACTATTCATTTTGTAAGAATTTATATGTAGTCGTACATGCATAACACTGGCATAAATATATTGTGATGCTACAGTAAGAATACCAATAGTTTTAAATTTTTCTTTAAGTGAGGCTCTTGTCTTTAACTGGTAAATGGCCCTAACTGCTCGTTTTTGTAATATAAAAATATTTTCGATGTCAGCGGCCCTACCCCATAATAATATGCCATATGACATAACACTATGAAAATAGCTAAAATAAACCAATCTAGCCGTATCGACATCAGTCAACCTACGAACCTTCTTAATGGCATAAGCAGCTGAGCTAAGTTTTCCTGAGAGATATGTAACGTGCGCACCCCACTGTAATTTCGAATCAAGTGTTATTCCTAGAAATAATGTAGATTCAGATGTTTCGAGAACATCGTCATTTAGAGCTATACTAGGACCAAGGTTTCTGACATTAGGCAGAGCAAACTTAATACATTTTGTTTTTTTGGCGTTCAGTACCAGATTGTTTACATTAAACCATTTAGTTACTTGAATGAGCGCACTGTTTATTTCGTTAAAATGTTCCTTATTTCTATCTACTTTGAATATCAAAGAAGTATCGTCAGCAAACAGTACAACGTCACAAATGTTTTTCAAGTAAAAAGGTAAATCGTTTATGTAAACAAGAAACAGGAAAGGCCCTAGGATGCTGCCTTGCGGCACTCCCAAATCAACAGGTAAGCCACTGGATTTTGAGCCGTTTATTTCAACACATTGGATTCTGTCACTTAAGTATGACTTAATGACTTCCAATGCTTTAGCCTGTACGCCGTAATGTCTAAGTTTGCATAAGAGCGTTTCATGGCAGACACAATCGAATGCTTTCGAAAGGTCGCAAAACACACCAATAGCATTTTGGGCACTCTCCCATGCACTGAATATGTGTTTAAGTAACGCTACTCCTGCATCTGTTGTCGAGTGACCCTTGGTAAATCCATATTGCTCACTATGAAGGAGGCTGTTTAGATTAAAATGTCTAAGTAATTGCTTGAGTATGATCTTTTCAAAAATCTTACTAAAGGCAGGTAGTATCGATATTGGCCTATAATTACTAGGATCAGTCTTACTGCCGGATTTGAAAAGAGGTATTATCCTACTCTGTTTCATAAGATCGGGAAAAACACCTGATTCAATACACTTATTAAATAAGTTGCTTAAATAAGGAGCTACTACATCAATTATACTTTTTAAAACCTTAACAGAAATGCCCCAGAGATCACCTGTATTCTTAGACTCTAGAGATTGAAAAGTACTTATAATGTCGGTAGAATTAATACAATCAAACTTAAATAATACATCACATTTTCCTACACTAGATTCTAATAGGTTTTCTGCGACTATAGCTGATGATTTTAATTCTCTAGTAGTCGTAATCGGTATGCTAGCAAAGAATTTATTAAATGTGTGTGCGACTTCTTTGTCATTATCAATAAATTTGTCACTATCAAATAAACTAAAACTATTACCTCTAAGTGTTGTCTTACCTGTTGCTTCATTAATAGCTCGCCAGGTTGCCTTAATTTTATTCGAGGATTGTTCAATTTTGTTCCTAACGAATAATGCCTTAGCTGTATTGCACACTCTTTTAAATATCTTGGAATAATTCCTAACATACTCAGTGAAGTTCGAATCAGAATTGTATCTCTTCATACCGTACAACTCGTACATCTTTGCTCCGGGCCGGGACACGGTTAGGATGATTCACGTTACACCGTGCCGTGCCCCGGCCGGGGCCCGGCCCGGACACGGCCCGGTGTAACGTGAATCATCCTTTAAATGTCAAGACGGGTAATATTTTTTATAATGCTCTTTTCTTTTACAGCTGTACCGTACGAGACAGAAGTGATATTGAAGGCGCTGAATGTAAAACCAGAAGAGTTTTTATTAACCAAGTAGATTTTAGGTTCATTATTTGTTTGTTGTTACATTTGTTTTTAATTTATTAAATACAGCACATTAAGACCATAGTAAATACCTAGTTCTTTTAATATTTGATTGCCTGAAAAACCATGAATCAGATTGCGCAAGTAGTAGGTAGTTTTTTTTATAGTACCTAATAAGCGGCAAACGAGCAGACGAATCGCCTGATTGTAAGCAATTAGACACCGCCGCCCTTGGGCACAAGCAACACCACAGGAGTCACAAGTGCGTTGCCGCCTCTTGGGGATGGGAAAAGGGATAGGATGAGGAGTGGAATGAGGGAGAAGGAATAGGGGATTGGGCCTCTGGCACCGAACAAAACGCAACAGTTTAAGTACTGTTACTTTACGACGATTTTCTGTGAGAGGGTAGTACTTCCCCGGTCGAGCCGGCCCATTCATGCTGAAATCAGCAAGGCTCTACTACCTAACACTAGATCTTTGTATGTACCTTTGTTATGGCGTTGAAAATAAAGATTGGAATCGTGCTGCAAAAGTTTAGCTTGACTTTTTGCTGTGTGTACTATTAGTTATTCTGTGCAAGTAGGTAAGACGAGCAGGGACCGAAATATGTACGCTCGGCAAAATCGCATCACATCTTAAATATTAAGAACTTAAGAATAACAATAGTTATTTGTGCAACAAGAGAGCAAAGTTGTTTTTTGTTTCAAGTGCTGATTTTGAGTCCCGAGCAAGCGAAGGATTCTATGATTGATTCACGAGCGTAGCGAGTGAATCAAAGTTAGAATCCTGAGCGTGGTGAGGGACTCAACAGCACGAGATACAAAAAACTTTGCTCTCGTGTAGCACACATAACTTTTCACCACAGCAGTGAGAACACATATTACTTAGGAGACATAGAAATGAACAGGAATAGATTGAATTCTACATAAATAACTTGTTGATTTAACTCTTCTGGTGTTAAAGTACAGTCACCATCGCTAGTTTCAGTCATGGTTTTGGATTATTTAATATATTAATATAATTTAACACGTTACGCTATACCTACTGTATCAGCATCAGCGAAATTTTTATTCCCGCTACTTTTTTAAATCGCGTTTTAATACCGAATCCCTGATGTTTATTTTTCAAATGTGTCATTGTTGTAATTCTAAATAAAAATGTATTGGTTAAATACTAATTTTATACTATTAATTAGACTTATTTTTATTAACATCCAATAATAAATTAAACATGTAAACAATAACATATAAAAAAGTAATATCTTTATTACAAATATCTTTTTTTTTTTGCGTTGCCGTAGGTGTTTTCTTTGAGGTCGAATTCCAAAATCAAATTTCGAATTCGAAGGAGTTTGTTTTTTCACTCACTTTTTATATGCATGTGAAAGAGACAGAGCACAGTAAAATTCGAATGTTTGAAATTTATGGCTGAATAATGTCAATTCGTGGCACTGAAGATTGAAAAATTAAAAAGCTACTTTGCCTCACGCTCGAAATGCGCTCGAATCAAAATGGCGTTTTGTTCACTGTTGTCTCGCAGCAAAAGCGGCATTTTTGAGCTGCTGTGGTGAAAAGGTTCTTTACGAATAACAAAGGTATTTTTCACGAGTTAACGAGTTTTTGTTTATTATTTTTATCACGATTCATTTTATATAGCTCGAAAAAATAATGGTCACAGGTATAGTATAAGCCTCGTTTATTTTACTCCTGAGTTCGTAAAGATAATTTAATAAACTGCATGCAAACTTCGCAAGAATAAGTAGGTAATTATTATGCCGACAATTTTATTGACTCGCTTTTTTATTAAAGTCGCACGACGTATTGTCGTAAGCCTTTGAGAGCTGGCACTGCACGGCTGATATGATGGTTATAACTTGGACCCAAAGCTCTCCACTCAGATCGATCTTGAGCCACCGGCATCCATGTGCTGCCCGCGATCCGTACAAGATCTTCGGTCCACGGTGGGGGCTGCCACTCCAGTACCTTGCTGTTCAAACAACCATCGGTTCTTCTGGCTTAGTGCCCTGCTCACTGCCTCTTCATCTTTCTGTTTGGATCTCGCAGGTAAACTCCGAGCATAGCTGACGTCACGAATGTCAAACTAGTGGATTGACCTTTGTTGTTGTTAACATAAATAAAATTAAAAACAGTTTAAAAAGGTGATTTTTTATTGAAGCAAGGCTTATAAACTAAGTAGTTACAACATATATTGTGCGAAGGAGTTTACGTGGAGTGTAAGGACAAAAACAATAACGATAAATACTTTGACCTTTTGGAGCAGTGATATCTACCCTTACCTTAGTGAATGTGAAGTGATTTTACAAATATAAAACGTCTTATTGGCAGTGAATTATTTCCAGTGTGTGCGCCCCCTTAGACCACCTAGTGCGTATATGCCCGGCGCTAGTGTCATTGTTTACTACCTAAAATCTAACTATTATCAATTTTACCGTTACAGCGCCATCTAGCGCTTCACCACTGTATCACCTACACCTGCAGTCAGGCTAACTCCGCTACAGTATGTCGAAGTGTGGTGGTTGCGGTCGATTCATATCTCCGGCAGACGCCGCGAGATGTCACCGATGTAGCGCCATGTATCATCGTCGTTGTGTGGCTTTACCAGCATCTGGCCTGATAGCTCAGACATGGCAATGCCCCGAGTGTAAAAAAACCAGGCCAACGGACAACAAAGCTGAAACTCCGGTTAGGGGCAGCGGTTCGTATCAGGCTGTAAGCCGGAGCCCTGCAGATCGAGCGGGTGACGCAACGGAATTGCCTACCACAGCTGACTCTGGTGATCCACGTCTATCGGCCAGCGTTGCCACGACAGAGACCGTAGAAACAGCACAGTCTTTGAATGAAGACATCAAGTCAGAGCTGCGTATTTTTCGTGATAATATGCGCAGCATAAATAAAGAACTGCTGCTGTTTCGGGAAGAGATGGCAGAAATAAGAGCTTCAGTCACGGCATGTCAGAAGAATCTGGAGAAATTAGATGAGCGTGTTATCACTCTGGAAAAACAAATACCAGTACGGGACCAATCAGATATGCATAGCGTAGTAGCTCAACTAAAACGTGATATCAATGACCGGGACCAGGAGTTACTGTCGTTTGATGTGGAGATTTCGAACCTACCCGAGGTCAACGGCGAGAATGCGGTTCACACAGCTTTGCAGATAGCCGCAAAGCTAGGCGTTAAGTTGGAACAGCGAGATATTTCTTGTGCTGAGCGCGTTGGTCCTCGCCACATCGTTTCAACGGACGCCACCGGCCCAGAGCGTAGGCCCCGCCCCCTCACTGTGCGCCTGGCTTGTCGCAATCTGCGCGACGAGTTGCTGTCGAGCGCGCGTGTGCGCCGAGGTGCGACGTCCGCCGACTTGGATATTCCCGGTCCTGCACGGCGCTTTTATGTCAACGAGCGCCTTACGAAAAAAAACCGGGATTTGTTTCGTAAGGCGCGGGATGTCGCCCGTAACCACGGGTGGAACTACGTCTGGTGCCGACGGGGACGCATTTATGTGCGCAAGATTCAGGGAGACAAGGCGTATTGTGTTAAGGAAGACACTGACCTTGATATTGCTTTTGGTACAAACCAGTAATACGATAACTGGTTTCATGATGCGTTTTATCCTATTTCTATTGTCATTGGCCACTTGTTTACATTGGTATATTAAATTTGTAAATTATCTAAACTATATCACTGAAATGTCATGGGTGTCGAAGTGTCGTGTCAGCTACTTTAATAACTTTGATAGGTATATCGTGTATTTGTGTATACATAAACTTTTACTATGCTTTAATGTTAGTACTATTCTCACTAGAACAAGTTTATTTTGTTGTTTGTATTTTGAACAGATACGAATGATACGATCAGATATATTACACTTTTTCGTATGCGATAATGGTTGCATATACATTGATACGTAATGGTGGAGAAATTTTTTAAAATCGGTTTTATTAACATAGGTTCTTTGGGCACTAACCATGACGATTTTATCGCTATGATGCAACGAAACCAATTAGACATTATAGCCATTAACGAGACGTGGTTGCGTCCGGGCGAGGACGGGCGAGCTCCTACGGTGCCCGGTTATTATCTCCGTCATTTACCACGGCCAGCCAATGTTCGCTCGGGCCGAGGTGGAGGGGTCGGGTTCTATATCAGGCGTGGTCTCAACGTACGCATACTTACTATAGCGGTCGATCCTAGATTCGAGTCAATAGAACAGATGTGGCTTACTGTCACTCTCAATGGGCAAAGGGTTACTATTGGGACCGCGTACCGGCCGCCTTGGCTCGATTTAAGCCTTTTCCTGGATGCTATGACCGACACAGTGGCATCACTTACTAACTCCGACTACTGCGTTTTATTAGGGGATTTCAATGTCAATCTGCTCAATGGGACGGACTCCAGAGCTAAGGCGATTGAGGAGTTTTTGAACAGCCTTAGCCTATCACAAGTTGTTACCGTTCCAACACATTTCACAGAGTCGAGTGAATCCCTAATAGACCTAGTTTGCACTAATCTTCGAGCTAAAAAAATTTCAACCGAATCCTTTGGAAATATATGTGGACACTCGCTGATTTTATGTGAATTTAGTATACGAAGGGAGCGGCTTAAACCATATAAAGTACATTACAGACCACTAAAACACATCAATTTACAATGTTTACGAGATAGTCTCTCTCGCGTGAATTGGAACAATATTTTGCATCTGGATACAGTAAACGAGATGGTTGACACTTTTAATGCCTACATTATTGGAGTATTTGATGCCTACGCGCCAGTCAAGACGGCTCTTATCAGAGAACGATCGTATCCGTGGGTTACAGACACTATAAAATTTATGATGAAACTGAGGGATAACGCATTAAAAGCATATCGTAATTGTAAATCAGAAAGCAAAAAAGCATATTATAAGCAGCTGAAATCACTTGTTTCGTCGTCTTTATACAATGAAAGAGTAGCGTATTTTAAATTTAATATTAATAGTAAAATTAAAGACCCGAAAACATTATGGAAAAATATAAAAACCACCTTATTGCCAAATAAAAAAGATATTGACCTTCCGTCTCACCTTTCTGACCCGAATTTAATAAATAACCATTTTTTAAACGTGCCTGGTAATCCAGTAGTCAAATTTTCGGATATGACATTCTTTGAATTTAATATACATAGCGATGCCGTCTTTTCCATATTACCTGTAAGCTCTGAACTTATTAATAAATATCTATCGGTACTAAAATCTAATGCAGAGGGTTTTGACGGTGTTAGCTTAGAGATGTTGATGCTATCTCAGCCTTATTCGCTATCAGCAATTACTCATATTATTAATTCCTCAATACAGACGGCAACTTTCCCTGACACCTGGAAATTGGCTATAGTGAGGCCACTGCCAAAAAATCATAATCCTAATGATGTTCAAGACCTTAGGCCTATAAGTATTCTTCCTTGCTTGTCCAAGGTAATTGAGAAAGTAGTAAGTGGGCAACTCTCTCAATACTTGGAAGATAATAATATATTACCGACGCTTCAATCGGGCTTTAGGAAGGGCCGGGGTACCGCCACCGCGTTGCTTGACGTGACAGATAACATTCTTGCTGCACAGGATCAGAGTATGTGCACCTTACTAGTTCTTCTGGACTTTTCACGTGCTTTTGAAAGCATAAACATTTCATTGCTTCTTTCCAAATTAAAATACTATGGCTGTGACAACAGAACGGTCAATTGGTTCAACAGTTATCTGTCACACCGCGGGCAAGCGGTGGAAGTGCGTCTGTCTGATGGGGAAAGGGTGGTGTCTGATTTCAGTCCGGTCGTGAGAGGAGTCCCACAGGGATCAATCCTGGGACCTTTACTCTTTATCCTGTACTGTGCTGACATTACTAACTGTATAATTAATTCGCAGTATCACATCTACGCTGATGACATTCAAGTGTATGTGTCATTTAAGCCTAATGAGTATGCTATGGCTATAGAGAGTTTGGAGCAGGATCTCGATAGAATTGTGAAGTGGGCTGAAAGTAACTCCCTGGTACTGAACCCAAAAAAAACTAAATATATGGTGTTTGGTACACAAAACCAACTTCGTTCATTAGCAAACTTTAACATTACGCTCATGGGAGAGGTAGTGGAGAGGGTGAGCGAAGCACGTAACCTAGGTCTGAATATTGACTCGAATCTAAGGTATGAGAAACATGTCGCTGAATTAGTGCGTAACTGTTTTTACAGGTTACGTATCCTTTACAAAATGCGACCATATTTATCCGAAGAATTGCGAATACGACTGGTGGAATCTTTAGTTCTCTCCAAACTGAACTACGCGGACACTGTGTATGGACCACGTCTGCTAGCTCGTACGGATCGGTTGATCCAGAGAGTCCAGAATGCCGCCGCTCGTTATTGCTTCACAATAGGCCGTAGAAGTCACGTTACACCTTTTTTTAATGATAGGTTGATACTGAAAATGAAATCACGGCGCAAGCTACACTTGGCATCCCTTATGTTTGGTGTTGTTAATTGCCAGCAGCCAGTGTATCTTTTTAACAAGATCAGCTGGGTTACTAGTAGACGCGACTGTGCTAGCAGACAGTGTTCGCAACAACTTTCTATATTACCTCATAAAACAGCGGCATTTAGAGGTAGCTTCCGTTATGCCGCTGCGAAAATATGGAATAATTTACCCCCACCTATACGTTCCCTAAAAACAATTAGCACCTTCAAAATTCATCTGCGAAGGTATCTTATTAATGCACAACGGAAGCTAGGTATGGTAAATTTGAACACGTCACTTATATAGTCGCGTCGCGCGTCGATGCGTCGTATATAAGTACTGCTTGTGTCTACATGTGTGTGTGTGTATGGTGTATGTGTGTGTGTGTGTGTGTGTGTGTTGCGCAAGCGAGGCAGTTCGATTGATTATGTCCTTACCACTCAGAAACAAAAAAATAAATAAAAATATTACTACTAAATAGCATTGCGCCGCTGATGTATGATGATGGCTGGTTGTCGGACGTCCGTGGTGTTCGTGTGGCTGTGCTGACTGACCTATTTCTTCTTTACTGGGAGCGTTGGTTACTTTTCCCATCACAATGCAGGCGGGCGGGGTGACCTGTAAGTATAACAAATATGTACATTCGTTTTCGGTATGGATAGGTGTAATAGTAGTAGTTAGTTCATAAATGTTAAATGTTTCACTTATTTTTTAAGGAAATTTTTGTAACTGTCACGATATTTATTTATAATTATTTTCTCTCTATTCTAATGTTATTTGGTATAATTTTGTAGTTACTGTAAACTTTTATAAACACTTACCAATGGAGTGCGGCCATCATGCTCTGTGTCGAGTGCGTATTCCCTTGTATATTTGTTATAGGTACTAACTAAACTTGTCATACTTGATTACTACGCCGCGCACCGGTCGAAAGTGCTAGTCAACGAGATAAGACGACTGAGGTGACATTAGCTTCAAGACGATAGTGTACCACGTTATTTATCAGTAATGCTGTTACAAATACGTAACTGTCGCACTATCAGTAACGTAATGTACTTAATATTGCACTACTATGTCGTGAGTTTGCAGCGCAGTGCGTGTGCGCGCTGTGCGTGCGGTGAGCGTTCTGTTCGGTTGTCTGATGTCTCTTTCTTGTTGTCGGTTGACGCGATGAAGACTCCGCCCATTCCGCCAGCGCCGCCCGCACCCGTGCTATGTGTATTGTTGTTGTTTGTTTTACTATCAGTTATCACTAGGTAGGTAACTGGTAAACATGTTTAATATAATTATTGATGTTTGGCTTGTGTTTTGTACCCACTGTTTTGTACCTTCGTGATTCACTAGTAGGGCCCCGTAGAATATCAGTGCCAGCAAGTCTGGTATTATGCTGAACGGGGTCCTATTACTGCCACGACCTGGTCTTACCATGTATTGTATAGATATATATGTATATTTTATTTTATTTTTGTTAATGTTCTTACCTTCTTTTATTTTAATATGTATATACTTGGGTCTGGGTGTGGCAGCAATAAATCATTTTTCATTTCATTTCATTTTTCATTTCATTTCATTTCATTCATTTCATTTCATTTCATTTCATAGCTCACTCCATCTCCCTCTGAGTGACCTTGCGTCTTCTGATGAAGCTCAGAGCAAGCGACCAAGTCTTAGATCCGTATGATGACACTGGACACACACACTTTCGTCTTGATACTTCGGGATATCGGACTATATGCTACGATATGCCGTAGTGTCTGGAACGGTGCCCAACCGAGTTGGATTCGACGATAGATTTCTTTCTAAAAGTAAGATCTCACGTGTACATAATAATAGCACTCACATGTATATAATATCTACAATAGTTTACATACTAAGAGACCGACAAAGAAAGAAATCGTTCGTGAATCATATGCACAGCTATCTTAGAATAATAAGGATAAGAATTCATTATATTGGTAGTTCATATTGGTAGTTTTGTAAATATAACTTCATGTTAGCTAAATATTCTGAATCTGTAGAAACTAAGTAAAAAAATATGTACCAAATAACTTGCTGAGCAATTAGGTACTTAGGTACCTACCTAATTCTAGGTAACAAACTTCTTGATTTGTTACATATCGAAATAATAAGATCATAAGTATCATAACAGATCACCGGGTCTAATCGCAGGCACTAATTGTAGGCATTATACTACAAGACCTTTACTCATAAAACAAACACAACGCTCATGGCGTTTAGTGTTTCATGTACCTATTAGGGCTTGTAATTCGAATATTCGAATGTTCGAATAACACGAATATTCGTTCATTTTTACTATTCGAATATTGAGTGGTGTTAAATTCGAATATTCGAATGATTTATAGTTACGTTTTTTTAGATCGCATTACCAAAGTTTACATCAGTCTCACGAATGATTATTGAAATTGCGATGTGATTTATGATCTCTCATTAAACTTTATTTAATTAAAACTTATAATTGCATACTATTTCAGCATTCTTCTCAGCATTGTTAGCAAATTGTATGCAAAGGTACTGTGAAATACTAGTCGACCAAGCCAACTAGACGAATGTCAACGTGACAAAATTCAACATAATTCAATAATTATAATCCAGAAATTCCTAGTACCGATTGCAGGCGCATTGTACGTTCACACGCCGCGTTCGCACGTTACTATAAATAATTTCTAGATTATAATTGTTGAATTATGTTAAATTTTGTCACGTTGACATTCGTCTAGTTGGCTTGGTCGACTAGTATGGGATGTACAAACGGGATTCAGAAAGGGCCCGGGTGTACGGATATCACGGTTTTTCTTGCGAAGCATAGCCGAAAAGTTTTTGGCCAAAGGTTAAAAGGTCTATTGCGCATTCGTGGATTGTGAAAAGGCTTACGATAAAGTGACGAGAAATGAAATGTGGTCAGTATTGTCGATGTATGGGATGAACAGCAGCCTCATACTAGCTCTGAAATCTCTTTATGAGGATTCTAGAGCTTGTGTGAGGATAAACGGGGCATACACTGACTGCTTTACCATCGAGACAGGGGTTAGACAGGGATGTGTAGCGTCGCCAATGCCGTTTAACCTCTTCATCCATGGACACTTTTTTGCAAGATCTAAAGTATAGTGACTGCGGATTAAGGATGAATGAGATACTTGTCAAATGACTCCTCTTTGCTGATGATTAGGTACCTAATATTTGCATCTTCAGCGGAGGAGTTGCAGGAGATGGTAACAATCATGAATATTGCTTTAGAGAAAATGGGAATGTAAGTAAAATGTAAGTTATGGATTTTGAAACCGTTACGGCTTGTAATGTTATGATTTATGATGGATGGATAACGAGTGGAGCGAGTTAATGAGTTTGTGTACTTAGGTACGCTATTTACAAGAGATGGTAAGAATGAACAAGATACTGAAAATAAGGGTTAATGTAGGTAATAGAGTGAATGAAGCTCTGAAGGCAAAAAGTTGGGGATAGTTGGGTATGGCAGAAGAGACTAGAAAGTAGAATATACATGTGCTGTAGAAATGAGCACTGAGAAGTGTTTGTGGTTTTAGTCGACTGAGTTAAGAGTTGTGTGATAAAAGAGTGTTCTAGGGAAATGGAGAGGATGGATGGCGAAAGACTGACAAAGAAGATATTTAAGGCAAGTGTGCATGGGACAGGACGAAGGGAAAGACTTAGGCGGACGTTCAGATAGATTGGCGACATCCTTCAACCTACAAAAGGAAGATAAGAAGATTTGAATTTATTTTTATTTTAAATATTTTTGTTTAGTTTTGTTTTGAATACAGTTCATTGCTTTTTGTTTAATTAGAATGCCAAAGTATGTATGTTACTGAAAGGTGATTCAATTTTATATAACAAATAAAAATATTCAACTGTCACTTGTGTGTATGCATGGTTTGGAAACAGCTGATATTCGAATAATATTCGAATAATTCGAATACTTCTTGTAAAAATATCGAATATTCGAATTTCTAAAAATATCGAATAATTACAAGCCCTAGTACCTATACAATTCGTTGAGTCGGGCGATCTTGCTTGCGTCCTCCATACCAACGTTGCCAAAATCTGCAGAATTTAATATGTTAGGCGAGAGCGGGGCTGGAGAAGAAAGTCCACATACCAGCCCTGTAACCACCGACAAACATGTCATGGCATAGCAGCCAGGAACTCCTTCCAGTGTCGTAACTAGGAAGGTGCATTACCGTGTCCAGGCGTAGGGCACACACGCTGGAGGGACTGACTGTGGACGAGCACAGATTTAGGAAGGGCGTCAAAACTACTAGACCAGGACCGTAAACAAAGCCTTTTATGCTGTGTGACAAGAGTCCGAGGTCGTTCTCCGTACGCCAGTAGCCCGAGGAGGCGGCGGCGTCGTGTCCACGCGCGCTGCCCAAAGCAGCTTCGAAAGATGATTTATGTTTGTGTTAAGCATTAAGTTTTTCGTCAGATGTTTGCGAGGACAGAAATATGACCGCCAACACCAAACACCGTTGGTTCGAATCCCGAGCGGGATCGCGGAAAAGTATCCTATTCACGAATCGCTTATCCCCGCCACACAACCGTAGTGGACACCACGGTGGTTTTAGTGGGTGTGCCCCTAACGCCTTTAGAGGTGAGCCTGACACACCTCCTCAACTCAGTCGATCACACTTTACGACAGAGCGGCGGAGTCGAGAAGGCTCTTAAAGAAAGTTCCCACCGTATCAAAAAGAAAATGTAAAAAAGTGCTGCGTAGGTGAAGGTGAATACTTCTTTTAAAAACGTTACACCAAATAAGGATTTACTGTTTTGATTGTGTTGGTACATAGACTCACGCCTGTTTCCCCGATGGGGTAGGCAGAGGCATATTAAACGCCCACTTTTCGCCAGTGTTTTGATCCCACGTAATAGGTGGCGAGCCTATTGCCGCTTATCGGGATATTTTGTTTGGCAGAGCCACGTCCGTTGATCGGCAGGTGCGCCACTTGCAGGTGAGGTTGGCTTAGGACCCTAAGTTCTTGGTGGGAACCCTATGCACCCTTTGTGTTGATCATCATCATCATCATCATCAGCCTTTAACAGTCCACTGCTGGACTAGGCCTCTCCTTTGAAAGGAGGAATTGGCCTACTATACCACGCTGGCCAAACGGGTTGGTATAGGGTTTGTATCAAGTTTTCCTTCTCTTACAGTGTAGTTCTCTGCATAATATGCTCCCTCTGTCGACTCTTACGACACCCATGAGTTGATATGGGGTGGTGACATTCCGTATTCTTAATCCGTCACCACACGGACGATCCGATATTTTGTATATTTAATTTGTGTTGATATTGTAAGTAAATTCTTTGGATTTAGGTGCTATTTATAAAACCGCTCCAAATATGGTGCCAATAAGTACCACAGATACTCAGTAGCGGCTTTAAGGGGGACCGACCGGGGAGGTCGCCCGGGGCGCCAGGATCCAGGGGCGCCCGGGCCTAGTCAAGTTCGGTGTTAAAGGGTACACTAAATTTGTCCGTTTATAAGATTTTTAAAGATATCTAGAGGGTTGTAGTAAAATGCTATGAAAAAGTAGATATAGCTACTATGAATCGCGGGGTATGGTAAAGTGAGTGAAAGAATCGCAATGGGCGCTAGGTTGATCATCGGAAATAAAAGAATTAAGTAAAGAATTTATCTCCTTGACAAACGGGTATCTTTTTAATTAAATCTAAAGTTATAGACGATTTTTTCATGTAGATAAAATGTTTTAAGTGATTATGTTATATTATTGGTCGGCAAGGCTTAGAATAACAACACCATATTCCCTTCCGTTGATGAGGCGACTAACGAATTGTCAGCGGAAAAGGTGCAGCAGCGTTCCTTTGTGCAGGTAATGATCTTACTGTGGTTGCTAACCTACATAATATTCCGTGGTGTTTATGGGCAAAGCCTACCATGAAAAGTAGCCAAAAAAGACGGTGCCTAGTCCATAGCCATATTATGCCTGCGTGGGCAGGTATAATATGGCTATGGCATACCCGGCTTTAGATAGCTGCCAACATCGATTGCTACAGACAAGGAACGCAGTTGACGGCTGGAAAAGAGTGGAAAGTCACGATAACCCTTGTATCGGGCGGGCTGCCTATTTTACTTCAGGCATGTAAGCTAACGACCCTTATCTCGACATAAAACAACTGTCTGTGACAACGGGACTGAGATCTGCAACGTCTGGACCCAGGTAGAGTACCTTGCACTGAATTAGGGTTATCGCGTGGAGAATCATGTTTGGGACCGCATAAAGCGCATAATTTTGGAAACATAAGAAAAGCGGAGGCAAATGAGTTCAAGCAGGAGATGATCTACATGAAGATGAGCTTGGACGCTGGATGTAGATCTGAAAGCGCCCCGACAGTGACACAAATAAGGAGATTTATGTACGAACGTAACACCCTTGAGTAACACTAGCCCGCGGTTACATCCGCGTTATTTAGGGCTATGAGTAGCATCACGCTGATATTACATACCCGTATAACATGATGATATACACAAAAGGAATTATTCCAATGACACCATTGCAGTTACTCCTGAGGTTAGCATGTTCAACATTGTGACGGATAGATACCTAGATGAGGGCTTAAGCGTATGTACGATGTGTAGTACAGTACATCAACTAGAAATAAGGCACATTAGCAAAATATGATTTGTTGGGAAATCGAAACATTCAAATGATCTTCTGGAACTAATGCGACAGGAAACACCAGAGGCAGCCTTGTTAAACCCTTATTCACCGTATAGAGATCTGGGGCTCGGCGAAACTGAGAGATATAACTCATAGGAGGCGATTGTGCAAAATCCGTGGTCAAATAAGTCTTCGCGAAAGTACTGGAAAAGACTCATCTGACAAAGATGACTACCTCGAGTAGTGATACCATAGGTGCTTGCTGTTTAATACTTCTGCGAATATCTGTATGCTGCGCATGCACCGACGCCTCCACCACTAGCCAACCGGAGCCCTACTTACTAGCTATTTAATAGTTGAAGATTTCCCGGACCATAGATAAATATAATACTTTACAGTACAGATCCCGCAAGTCGTCCATAAAAATTGGCCACGTTAGATCCTTAATATTAGACCTTTATTTTTATAAGTACTTGTTAATACCGTAAATAATACAACAGATGGCGCTAGCGACGAAAAAATGGGAGTCGATGGTAGCGACATCTTACGTATCATTTTGTAAGCGATGTTATTTTAAATTAAAAAGAAGAGATGGCGCTATAATAAAAAAGCATTCTGTCTAAAATGTAGAAATATTATGATATTTCACCTTGTCACCCAAGTGTGCCTCATTTCAAGGTTATAACACGATCAACCGATCTAGCAGGTACCTATTTTACGTATAGTACCGGTGGCGTTAAAACATCTAGCGATATTTTTATGACTTCGTGTCTTTCCGTTCAAAATTTGGAATGCACTTTGTACACTGTTCCATAAAGTTGATATTTGACATACTTACGTAAGTTTGGTGGCTATGTTACGGTAACATTGAAATGGTGCAGCGATGAATGACCTTGTGAATGCACCTTGGTCTGATGATGAAGCCGGGAAGATGGTTACAGGAACTTCTAAACTACATATTATGATAAACTACTCGTGTTTGGGCTCGTTTGAATTGACTTGACAAAACCTATGACCTTGTGAGGTTGCCTTGGTCTGATGATGAAGCCGGAAGATGGTCACAGGAACTCCTAAACTACACGTGATAAACTAGTAGTGTTTGGGCTCGTTTGAATAGACTTGACAAAACCTATGACCTTGTGAGGTTGCCTTGGTCTAATGATGAAGCCGGAAGGTGGTCACAGGAACTCCTAAACTACACATGATAAACTAGTAGTGTTTGGGCTCGTTTGAATAGATTTGACAAAACCTATGACCTTGTGAGGCTGCCTTGGTCTGATGATGAAGCCGGAAGGTGGTCACAGGAACTCCTAAACTACACATGATAAACTAGTCGTGTTTGGGCTCGTTTGACAAGAATTGATAAAACCGACAAAACCTATGACCTTGTGAGGTTGCCTTGGTCTGATGATGAAGCCGGAAGGTGGTCACAGAAACTCCTAAACTACAAATGATAAACTATTAGTGTTTGGGCTCGTTTGAATAGATTTGACAAAATTTATGGACCTTGTGAGGTTGCCTTTGTCTGATGATGAAGCCGGCAGGTGGTCACTGAAACTCCTAAACTACACATGAGAAACTAGTAGTGTTTGGGCTAGTTTGAATAGACTTGCCAAAACCTATGACCTTGTGAGGTTGCCTTGGTCTGATGGTCGGTGGTCCCAGGGTCTGTGGTGCATGCTACAGATAATATAATAGGTACATTACTATACTAGGTGGTGCTTTCCTTTGAGTTCTGCTTCGTGAAAATTGTTATTCTTTATTTGTATTATTATATTCTTAATTAAATTGGTATTCAGGCGAAATTAATGTAACCTAAATGGCGAACCCCTGGCGAAGCGAACGTCGAGATTGCAAAAGGGGAATAGGTAGGTAACTATTAAAATGTAGAAATGAAACAACAGTTCATTTTATTTTTTTATTTATGAAACCATGATACCTCGTCAACTAACAAAAAATCTTGCAAAAACGTTGGAATTTTTTCTCTTCAACTTTCACGGGAACGAAGTCGCGCGCAAAGGCTAGTCATTGGTTTATTAATTCGGCCTTACAAGCAAGTTATGCAAACGTGCAAGTTAGTTATTTAGATAATTAACTCAAATCCAGATGTTGGCAAATTAATATTTTTAAATTGATAAATTAGGTCGTTTTTTATTCCTCCATTAAAGTGGATAAACAGAATTAGATAAAAATCTAAATTTAACTATTATAAAATCATTTATTTTGTAGGATTCGTAATTTTGAAGCTGATTGTAACGATTTTTTTTAAATACTTGCAACACTTTCAAAGTATTTCTTACTTGAATTAAACGTACGCGATCGCGTCTCGCGTTTTGCCGATACACGATCGTAACGGAGTACTTTTACTTTCATGGGATATTATTCCTTACCGCCATACATTTACGGAACTTTGTCGCGCAAAACACTAAAATATTTGCAACACTTTCAAAGTATTTTTTACTTGAACGTACGCGAACACGTTTCGCGTATTACCGACTCCCTACCGTAACGTAGTAGGGTAAATACGCTAAATGTCGGCATCCTTACGGTTTTTCTGTTTTGGAATCGGTCTGGCACCATCAATTTGCAACGAAAGGATAGCTTCCGATGCGGTTTTGGATAGTTTGATAAATCTATTTCATGTTTATGGGCATAAGGTTGACATTTCTACTACAAGGAAAAAGTACTAAGGTTTATATGCGTCGAGAACGAAAAATCCCTAAAGTCGGCCATTCACGGGCCATGGTCGGTCGCGTTTTTTCCAAATATCGGGCGGGTATACATAGGATGTTTTAAATTAAGATTTTTCAAAAATAATTCATACCATTTTTGGCCCAGAGTATCATTATTGAATATATTTATATTTTTAAGCTACGTAATTAACATGGGTTAAGGTAGCAAGTTCCAAAGAGCAATTAATATCTTATATTTCCATACCATAATCTATACATATAAATAAAATTGAAGTGTCTGTCTGTGATTTCAAAATAACTATGTTTTTTCAAGTGCATATAGTTAGTTACACGATTCCAAGTCCAAAACAACCCTCTTAAACATTTTTGTCTGTCTGTCTGTCCGTCTGTCTGTCTGTCTGTCTTTCTGTTTGTCCGGGGTAATCTCTGGAACGGCTGAACCGATTCAAATGAGACTTTCACTGCAAGGAAGAGGACTTTATAGCGCTACATATAGGCTACAATTTGACCCGGTAGTTGGCTCTGTTGTCACGATAACAAGTCTTTACTTCTTAGACTCATCTATACATCTATACATATTCTATACATATAAATAAAATTGAAGTGTCTGTCTGTGATTTCAAAATAACTATGTTTTTTCAAGTGCATATAGTTAGTTACACGATTCCAAGTCCAAAACAACCCTCTTAAACATTTTTGTCTGTCTGTCTGTCTGTCTGTCTGTCTTTCTGTTTGTCCGGGGTAATCTCTGGAACGGCTGAACCGATTCAAATGAGACTTTCACTGCAAGGAAGAGGACTTTATAGCGCTACATATAGGCTACAATTTGACCCGGTAGTTGGCTCTGTTGTCACGATAACAAGTCTTTACTTCTTCGACTCATCTATACATCTATACATATAAATAAAATTGAAGTGTCTGTCTGTGATTTCAAAATAACTATGTTTTTTCAAGTGCATATAGTTAGTTACACGATTCCAAGTCCAAAACAACCCTCTTTAACATTTTTGTCTGTCTGTCTGTCCGTCTGTCTGTCTGTCTGTCTTTCTGTTTGTCCGGGGTAATCTCTGGAACGGCTGAACCGATTCAAATGAGACTTGCACTGCAAGGTTGAGGCCTTTATAGCGCTTTATATAGGCTACAACCTGACCCGGTAGTTAGCACTGTTGTCGCGATAACAAGTCTTTACTTCTTCTTCTTATCTATACATATCTATACATATAAATAAAATTGAAGTGTCTGTCTGTGATTTCAAAATAACTATGTTTTTTCAAGTGCATATAGTTAGTTACACGATTCCAAGTCCAAAACAACCCTCTTTAACATTTTTGTCTGTCTGTCTGTCCGTCTGTCTGTCTGTCTGTCTTTCTGTTTGTCCGGGGTAATCTCTGGAACGGCTGAACCGATTCAAATGAGACTTGCACTGCAAGGTTGAGGACTTTATAGCGCTTTATATAGGCTACAACCTGACCCGGTAGTTAGCGCTGTTGTCGCGATAACAAGTCTTTACTTCTTCTTCTTATCTATACATATAAATAAAATTGCAGTGTCTGACTGTGATTTCAAAATTAGTATGTTTTTTCCAGTGCATATAGTTAGTTACACAATTCTAAGTTCAAAACAACCCTTTTTGTCATTTTTGTCCGTCTGTCTGTCTGTCTGTCTTTCTGTTTGTCCGGGGTAATCTCTGGAACGGCTGAACCGATGAGACTTTTACTGCAAGATAGAGGACTTTATAGCGCTACATATAGGCTCAATTTGACCCGGTAGTTTGCGCTGTTGTAACGATACCAATTCTAAGTATTATGTATACCTATATGTGTATATTTTCGCTGAGACGTAGTTTATTTATTTTAGGCGTCCGCTAGGAACGAATTTTACGAAAGGGCTTGATTGAGGAGGTTGTAGGGTTCGCGCAAAGTATGAAAGTTTAAATAAAATATTATTACTTTCCGCGTGCGAAGCCGCGGGTACCAGCTAGTAAGCTAATATAAATGTTTTCAATAATATCAACTCCTACATTTAAACTTAACTCTTTATATTATAAATAAATAAACGTATAATAAATATTTAATTTTGAGAAAATAAGAAATGTAATCAGCCTGTATAGTTGGGCTCGAATTCGAGGCTGGTCGACATTACGATCTTTAATGTTTCTAAAGCCAGCCTCTATTTTGTGTACATTATTTCTCGAGATTCAACTAATATCACCCCGGCCGGTATTTAACGATTAAACGTAAAATAGATTTATTTGCCTATATGCGTTGCAAATTCTCTTATTAAGGCAATGGAATTAGTACAATTGGAAATTATAAAACAGACTGCATTTACTTTTAGTCGGCCACGGCCGAGAATCCGGTTTTAATTCAAAATTGGTATTCTATTGGCGGCCTCCTATTTTCCCTTAAAACAATACGTTAAACATTGAAAAATCTATCTCAAAATATAGTAAAAATCACTAATTACTCATAATAATGCTTAAAACAATAAAAAAGGAATGTCTGACCGTTCTAATATCAATCCCCGAAGTGTGGGTATTCACAGCAAGTAAGGTACTTTAAATATGAAATTGACGCTTCGACGGCGCAATCACTACTGACGCTCAGTGTGCGAAGAGTGTGTAACGTAATCGGAAAGTAACGGTTGTACATATAGATTATGAACTAAGATTGTAATTCGAGTGGCAAATTTGTAACTTCAATACGTTTTAAATGAACGCAAGCCGAAAATGTGCAGACGGCCGAAGTTTGGGGAGGGGCCGACGTATGGCGTATTTACCCTACAGATACTTTTATGAAATAATATTCCTTACTGCCATACATTTACGGAACTTTATCGCACAAAACACTAAAATACTTGAAAGTATTTTGAGTACTCAGGAATATAAAAATTGCAAGGTTTTGCGCGACAAAGTTCCTTAAATATATGGTAGTAAGGAATAAATTTCCATGAAAGTATTTAGAAAAGTCCATTACTAAATTTTGCGATAAACATCCTTACTCATATTAAGATAAGGTTTATTTTTCAATACAAACTTGCATTACCAGGGCGTCACACGAAGTTTTCTATACTCGAGTGCCCAAAAACTTGCAAGTATATTGATACCTGGTTTTCGACCCTGGTATTTTCATAGAGACGCACTTGGTGTATTTGGTACGCGATTTTGCAATTGTGTGACTCATGAAGTCATGACTATCGGCATAGATAAATTTAATACTATACCTATCGGGAACCAAGCGAATGAGTTCTAGACTTCTAGAGAAGTCGGCTATCAAAGTTTAAAAATGCGTTTTGTTTTTTTCATTAGCTTGATTTACAACATACTCAACATCAACTGTTTATTAGTTGCTATTGTCTGTTCAAGATACCTACGAAAAAAATAAAAGGTAAAAAATATACAGTATCATTTATGAATTGAAGGGACAGGCGTATTTTTGTAAAACTAACTGCATCTTTCGCTTGGAGTATTTAACTTAAATCTACTTTTGTTGCGAAGGCGACATTAAAAGAACCATTTTATGGTTTGTTTACATTTTATTTTTTCGTATCTTGAACAGACTATAGGTAGGTAGGTACCTATAAATGTAAGACGCATATTGATTAACATAATTTATGAAAATGTATTATATAATACTACTACAAACACAGTAAGTTTTTATTATGTATAAAATTTAAATTACACTACTTTTACGTACTTAAATGTAAAAACAAAACGCAATCGCTCGACTAGGTACCTATACAGGTACTTTTTAAAATAAATGCTCATGGCCGTTCATTGGTTAACATAATATCTTACTTTTTCAAATATTTGATGTTTATTTAATAAATATTTATTTATTTTACCATCTACAGATTAATACCAAATTAAATAAAAATAAATATATACATACGTAAAAGCGCCATCTATGAATGCCGAGTGAAAGTTAACTCATTGTAACGTTTTACTACAAGCTAGTACGTATTTTGGTCACCAGAGCAACGAAGTGCACATCATATTTTTCAAAAATATTCATATTCAATTAAATGTTTCATTTTTTTATTTAATCGTAATAAAGGGATTTTTTAATTAATAAATATCATATTTTAGAACTTTATTTTCTTATTTATCATTTATGCATGAAAGTCATTAATAACAATCGATACTAGTAAAGCCATCTGTTGAGAGAGTTAAGAATGACGGAAAACGTTCTAAGGAATGAGACCCCATGCCCGGACGTAGATGTCGAGTAAATCAGTGCGCCTCTCAGGCAGCTTAGTAAAGGCTCCCGGGGAAGACGGTGTAGCCGCTTGGTTCTTGTGGACTACGAGAACCCTTTGATTCCATCGAAACTTTATTTTTATATAGCTTCACGCCTGTATACCGGAGGGTTAGGCAGGGGTGTAGAATTGAACCCCCATTTCGCCACACGTAAGAAGGGGCGAGCCTATTGCCGTTACGCTGGATCATGAAGCTTTTCACAGAATACATCTACCTACTAATTTTCAAATGTCAATAAAGTGGTTGAGACATATGGACGGACAGACAGACATGGCGAATTCATAAGGGTTCCGTTTTTTGCCATTTTGGCCACGGAACTCTAAATAGGGGGGCGCCAAATTAATGGCTCGCCCGGGGCACCTGGATGGCTAAAGCCGGCCCTGCAGATACTTATAGTTTATTGTCCAGGCAATTGACATAATTATATCTGACTGACTGTCTGTCTGACTGACTGTGACTGAGTAACAAAACTATGACGAAATAGTAGTCATGTATGTATTGAACGACGTGAGCAATAGGTAAGTAAGTAGGTACTTCTCGTTATCACGCATTTCTTTGTAAACACAAGCAAAACGCCGAAAGTCGTGCAATAGAGGAAACACACATTTTATTAGGCATTCTGAGATTATAAACGTACAAAATCGTGTCACATTTGGTTGCATAATATTTATACAACAACAGCGGATGAAATTTTATATGCATATGATAAGAATGCTGCATTTGAATAATCATTCTGAATTTTCATAAAAAATATTATAGAACATTTTAATCTTGTGGTTATTAAATAAGAAGAGAAAGTGAGAGGTTGTTACAGGGATACTTACTATCGATATAAGTTGCACTAGAAATATGGAAATAGGAATTTTCAAAAATCCCATCTATTCTTTCTTTTCTTGTTGCAGAAATTGAGAGAAAATGAGGCAGGTAAGGGGAAAAGGTATAAGGAAAAAGAGGGATGGCGGCTGGGATGGATAATCTAATAAAAATGGCAAATGATGCAAAAGCTGAACCATATATACAAGGTTTTGGTTCAGTATTTGCTCGTTTTCCAGAGGATCCATTGCTCATAATGTGCACCGTCGTGACCATGATGCCGGTTTGTCAAGCTGCTTTCAAATGCTCATCTACAACCGCTCAGGGACTTTTTACTCGACTGAGTAAGAGCATGGTTTTTCGCGAGTATCTTGTATAAATATGAATATTCCTTATCATCTTTGTGTAATCCACGGTTTGTTGTTTCGAGTCTGAATCTAGGTAAGTACTTTGTTTCCGTTGATTGAATGACTCCCCCGGGACACATGATTTACTCTTCATGCCCCTCCGGCAGACACAGTAGACGCCCGGGTAAGGTGTAGTGAATGATCCGCTGCACATAACTGTGGCAAGCTCTTGGGCCCATCCAGATAACAAACAAAGTCCAGTGTCTCCCACCAGCGAGGGAAATCGCTGAGGCAAACTGACGGTGCCTTACAACGGCATTCTCTTCATGAGCGACTTGCTCGCTATATGTAGAGACTGGTGATATTTCGAAAATTGCGACTGTTCGAGCCACAGATATTTATCTAGAACTAGGGCCCCGCACCTAGTCGTTCCTGACGGCCGGGAGGCATAGCGGGAGTATATATGTAGAAGTTTTATTTTTCACTGCCTCAAGAAACCGTACAGTTGAGTACATATGCGGTTTCTAATTCAACTAGATATCTCCACACGTTCAGAGACATACAAACAACAAAGTGATCCTAACGGTGCGCTTTGTTTAGGTACAGAACCCTAAAAAAAAGAAAGTGTGTATTGCCAGTGTGCAGTGTTGACTTACGAATCTTAGACATAATCCCTTTGTGTGGGCATTATCAGAAGGCTCAAGGTCACTCAGAGTGCGATGGAGAGATCTATGCTATGAATTTCACTGTTAGATCGAAATATGACAGAAATGAGGAGTCACCGATATAACATTAGACTAGTTTAGCTGAAGTGGTAGTGGACAGGGAATGTAGCTTTAAGAACCGATGGGTTTTGGAGCAGAAAGAGTGCACAAAGGTTCTAGAGGAGGCTGCGTGGCCCCTTAGATGGAACGACGCAATGTCGACAGCAGCTACGCCCGCACATTTTCTTAAATTTAACTGTTTCTGCCCGGTCTCTTAAACATTTTAAGAAATCCCTTAATAATGCACCCCTACCTACAGTCCATAGAAACATACATGCCAAATTTTAGTTTCTCGTGCCCTTCAGTTTTGGCTGTAGCTTGTCTGTCTGTAAAGCAAGAATTTAATATAAACAGACAAGCTGCGCGCGGTGACACCAACGGTATTTAGAGCTTCTGCTGTGCATCCGTGGCTCACGGCGTGATGCTATATAGCTAGCCTTACTCGATAGTATCCTATCCAACACAAAAAGGTATAAAGAAATTCTTAAGATTAGAGCGTTCAACCAAACAAACAAACTCTTTTATAATCTTAATATATAAAATCCTTGCGTTACTGACTGACTGACAGACACGCTACAGCCGAAACTATTGGACGCAGGAAGCTGAAATTTGGCATATAAGTTCCTTGGGGACCGTAGGGGTGCACTAAGAAGGGATTACCCGAAATTCCCACGGGATCGGCCAAAACGGGTAAATTTAAAATAAATGCAGGCGTAGCTGCTGGCGTCCTCTAGTATTAGTATAGATTTTAAAGACAACTCCCACTCTAGGAATAAATTCTGTGTCGCGGAGGACTTAACAAACATACAACCAACGGACACAACGAACACCCAGATTCGAAACAACAATTTATGGATCACACCACAAGTGTTGTCTCGTGAGGGAATCGAACCCACAGCACTCGGCGCAGTGGCTACCGCTTAATAAACCACTACGGCAACCTTGCAGCCGTCCAAGTAAGTTTAATGCTGCTATCTTTAGATTAACATATGTCCGACAAGCTACACTTGCCATGCCTTTCTGTTTATTATCTAGCATGACATTGTCAAGTACGGGGCGTCGTAGAGACTCCTATTTTCCTATGGTGTTTGATAATACACTTGTCTTGAAAATTGCCTTTAAGGGGCGGAACATATCTGACGGAAGATCCGTCGGACGTATCTTCGGTCGCGTATATTCCGTCAAATGAGTCGGTACACATCTGACGGAAAATGCGTCGAGCGTATCTGCACACATTTGCTAAAAGCGTGGCTATTATGCACACATATAAGTTTGTTCGTGCAGGGCCGTACTCAGGGCAGCTCAATATTTTACTGTCATATTCTTTTACCTAATAATTTTTCGTGTTCCCTGATGTTATGTAGTCACTGAAGTCCGGTAGTTATTTATATTGTAATTCGAGTTTGACTATTAAAAATACGAATATGTAATATAATAAACATTAACTTACGTGATTCATTTTTCTTTTTCGTGTCATATGTCTCCCACTCATCTAATAGTATTATAGCAAATTCCTCCCAAGCCCATCGCTTGGCTGATCGGTCGCTATAGCATTTTTCTTGTAAATTCCACAGACATGGTCTGTTTTGCACTTCTGTGATAAATAGTTCTGTATCAAACATTTGCAATTAAAAATACTTCGAACGGCCTGTAAACTAAACGATCTGTGCTCTTTCCAGTTAAAATATATAAGTCTATGCTGTGCTCATTGACATAAATATATCTTTTTATTGTTGCCTATGAAAATGACTACATGCCGCCTGATCTTAAGCGTACATGGAGTCCCATAGCAAAAGTCATCATGCCAATAAAATATAAATAATAATGGCATGATGGACCCTAGCTTTTAGGTATGACGTGCTTAATGTTACTAACTTTTCTTAAATTCTCAGTGCTGGTTTTTAGGTATTTTTTAGAAAATATTATTAAAATCATAAATAATTCTGCCAGACTCATTACGACGGCAGTAATTCCCGTAGCCCTTAGGACCTCATACCTAAAAATTGGCCCACGATCCAGGCTAGCAAGTATACGTACACTCATAGCACATACTAAAACTACATTATTCTACACATTTCGTTTCTGAAAAAATAAGTAAGGTCTGGCGGCCCTGGAATCTTATTCTACTACGCGTCACTCAAAACCACCGATCTGGGAATGACATGGATATGGCATGTCCAATACCTACGAATTTAACGTGCATACCTACAAAATCAGCGTGCATACCTACGAAATGTTGGGCAATTTAAAATGGCTGCCATTTGGGTTGTACTCCAGAATATAATCGATATCGATATGGAGGCGGTCAGAGGAAAATAATACATTTTTTAAGTAAATTACTTTTGTTAGTTTAAATCTTTTTGCCAGATTCGTTTATTTCATAAAGCAAATGTTGGCGAACATGGCAAAGCGAAGGACGACCCTTGTATCAAACATGTACTTAACAAAATATTCTCTGAAAGCCAATATCGATACTGTGTCGCTGAGAAAGTACCGGACATGAATGGCACCATACAAACGGTAATGAAACACACAGCCTGAAGTACTGATTCACCTGGTTTTTAGACATATTTATGCACAAAAACAAAATTATTATGTTCGATATACAACGATTTCACAGCAGATGTATCACAAACCTTGGCAAAAAATATGGCGACAGTGGCACGAATGACATTTCTAATAAAATATCGTCATGATTAACTTATTCAGTAAACTAAAGTTTTCTGACAGAGATATCCCTAAGACAAAACGAGACAACACTATGTTTGGTGGCTTTATGTCGATTTCGTATATATGTGTATAATAAAAATTATGGTGAAATGTGGGTGTAATATTACACCTCTGCGTACCCCTCCGGGGATACAGGCGTGAGTCTATAAAAATAAAAAATATAATAATATACATATGTGTATAATGTAATTTTTCTATATGTACTATTTGCCCTCTCCATGTATATTCCTTACTCAATGGTCAAAATTCACGTGGTGCGTGGTGCGCGCGACGTCGACGGATAATCCGTCAGTACGCTCGACGTACTAACGGATCTTCGGTCAGGTGTGAACGGTTGAACGTTTTTCTATACATTTGCATGTATTGGCGTTACGCGACGGATAAAACGCGACGGATCTTCCGTCAGGTATGTTCCGCCCCTTAATAGAACATTGTGCATTCGCGGTTTTTTAAATTTGGAAAACAACAACGCAAGAACCAAGCATAGAGGCAAACTTTTGCTACGAATATTTTTAAGATCTTTCCATCGCACTCTAGTCGGCAAAAAGGTCGCAGCAAATGAACTGTAATTTCTAGAATGCTTGCCAGAACGCTTGATATAATGCATGCTAAAACGCTCTCATTTGTTTTCAAGTGAGTACTCAAGTATTTCAGCACCATTATATATCATGAAAAGAAGACAATGATACCATTAAAAATACGAAACATACCTGTTCCTTTCCTCCTTTATCGTTCCCCAAACATCTTAAGTCCAGATTACAGTACTTTCGTGCCGCTATATTTAAAATCAAGTTCATGACTTTGAGAATCTAATGACATTGTTATCTTGAATTTTTGCCTATCAACAAAGAAAACAGTCAATATCATATAGTCGCAGCTTAAATATCGTCGCAGTGCCGTGGACGAATCTCAGTGTTACTGCCACTGTTCAAGTGTAGTGAAGTGTCAGACATGGCGAACTCTACCATAGAGTTTACTGTTAACGGGGTCAAGTGCAAGGGTGAGATGTTTATGTTTTATAATATATTAAGATCTACGTATAGGGTAGACCGAGGCGAATCGGATCACTTTTTATTTGAGGACATAAAAATCATACTAAAGTGTAATATATGTAACTTTATTGGCCATAACGCTAAGCCATAATTATTTAGCTACATATTAAACATTTCAAAACTAAAATAACTCATAAATTGTGCAAAATATTAATCAAAATTAAAAAAAGAGAAATATCCGAATCGCCCAAATTATTGGGGCGAATAGGATCATACATAAATTAAGGTTTTCTCAACATTATAAGATTTTGCATCAATGGCAATATTAAAATAATAAATAATCAGGACAATATTAATTACTAAAACATAAATCACATGGATACGGGCCTTCTTTCCCACCCAGACCAGCACTTATTCATGGCACCATTCTTTACGTGATGGTGGATGAATAATTTTTTTTATCTGTAAATACAAAGCCAATCTTTGTGTTTCGCATTCGATTCTTATTCAAGGTATTCTTTTATTATTCTTCGTCTTAATATTTTCTTTGGTATCAGTGTGTTTCTTCTTTTTTCACAGCTTTTTCGGCAGTTTTAAGTTTCTTCTTAGCAACTCTTTCGTCAAGATTAATCTTACACTTAGGTGGAGACAAATGCTATATTGGTTTTATTGTCTATCACGTGTCTTAATGACATCATTGGAAAGAGAAACTATTCTTTGTAAAATTGTGTGTCGAATTTTTGTAATCTCAGCAGCCCGACCCAAGATTAATTCTTAGGCCAGTACTTCACTTGGGGCTATTATTTTTTTTGGGGACCATTTTCCTGCTTGTTCTCCTTATTGTTTGTCTTTTATATGTGTGAACCATCTTTAATTGAATAAACATACTTAATTATCCTCAAAAGTAAAATAAATAATTTTAAATAAGTGATCCGATTCGCCCCCGATGACGCAATCCGATTCACCCCATCTTGAAGACTTTTGAAATAAACATTTCACATATAAACCTATAATACTGTGCTTAAAAATTAAAATGTTTCCTAAAATAGACCTATTCCCAAACCATTTAAGCTATATAACTCAAAGTTTTAACACAAATTCTTACATTAACACCAACAAATAGTAAGCATGTACTTTAGATGAGCGTGAAAATTGTAACGCACACAAAAAGTTACTCTCTGGCGAGCGGCGCTGACGCTCATGTACTGGTCGGATCTAAACGCCACCGATGGCAGGAGGTGCGGGGTGAAAATGGCTTGTGAGACGTCGGTAGCTGGTATTCCTTGTCAACGCTGTATTAAAAATATTCACAAATTTCTTATTTTGATCCGATTCACCCCCTGATCCGATACCCTACATATCTACAATAAAGATACAGCCACGTAAAAGATTATCACCATCATCGTCTTAACGTTATTCTGGCTGCACCAAGACTTGTCTTGGAACCTGGGGTCCGCTTACTGCTCCAAACAGATTTGACAGAATGTAACCTTTCAAAGGTGTCTGAAAATTCATGTGGCCTAAAACATGTCATTGTCTCAGCGGCGTTGTCCAAAAAGAACATCCCTTGAACCCCAAACTACGTTGGGACTTTCCTAGGTACTTAGGTACTTGTTAAAACAGTATATTTTGTCTGCACGGTTGGCGTAGTTCTTTAAGCGGCCGCCTCGCCGCTTGACACTGCGCCGAGTGTCGTGGGTTCGATTCCCACACGAGACAACACTTTGTGTGATTCATAAATTGTTGTTTCGAGTTTGGGTGTTCATTGTGTCCGTTGGTTGTATGTTTGTTAAGTCCCCGCGACACAGGATTTATTCCTAGTGCGGGAATTGTCTTAAAAAAAAGATTTAAAAAAAATTTGAGATAGTATCACAAAAATGCACTGTTTTAACAAGTGTTTTAACAAGGTATGACTTGAAAATCTGTCGATTTGGAAATGAGGAGGATGTTTGAGGACAACGAGTCAGGTACAAGGTGAGGCCTTTTTTTACGAGCTGGAAAATCGGATCTCCGGCTCCTAGGGAAATGAGACCCGGAGTATGTGGTGTTTCCAGTAAAAACCACCTAGGCTGCCGACCAGAGTCACCCTACGGGAAGAAGACAAGGTACAGGAGCTGTCCAGTCTTCCTCCCATTAGGTGAGGCTTAACAAGGGAACACGCGAGCGGAAATGCCTACCACAGCGTTGATATAATACAATGGAGGAGATGGCGCCTCCTGATGTTTATTCCGCCTCTTCATAGCTAGCTTCCGGATATGTAGGAGGAATGGTTTAGTAATGTTTGCCATAATTTAAAATGCCATAATTTCATATGCCATACTGGTATTTGCCATAATTTTATTAGAAATAACGCTTCAGTTGCCATAATCGTGAAATGACATAAAATGACTTTCACTAATTCCATTGGTCATAATCGATCAAGTGTCATAATAATTTAAAGCTATAAATGTATTTGCTATAATTTTCGTTTTCAATAATCTAAGAAAAAAATAGAGAATAAACTGAAGTTGAACAACTTCAATTTATTAAACTAGTGTGAAGAATGTGGACTAAGTTGACGGAGCCCTGCTTCGCAGGGCTCCTATTTTTGGGTTAAGGGTCAAAAGAGAACCCTAACCTAACCTTTTTTTTTTTTTTTTTTTTTACGAGGTGGAAAATCCCTTCGGATCTCCGACTCTTGGGGGAAATAAGAGCCGGAGTATGTGGTGTTTCCACTAAAAACCACCTCGACTTCCGCCATGTACCCGTGTGTCAGAGGGTGGGGCATCACCAAAGCACTCGTCGCCACCCTCCGACGGGTATTGGCCCGCCAGATGGTCAGGCGGGCCCCGAACAAAACCCCCTTGGCGACGGATTAAGGTGTTGGACTCCGCCGCCAAAACGCCCAGCGGCCGCAGAGGATAGGGAGGACGGCAACGCAACACCGCATCTCCTCTTCCTCTGCGGCCCCACCGCGACGCAACGATGGTGCGCCCCCATTCGGTCGCGGGAGATAGGGCGCGCGGCAACGCAACACCGACACGCCTCTCCTCCCGCGACCGCACCCGACTGCGAGGGACAGAAGAACCGTCCCTCGCACCCGCCCCCTTGGACGCATCCTGCGCAGGCCTCCGTCAAGCCCACGCGGAGCGTCCCCTCCTGGATCCCTCTTAGCTTCACCGCGGGTCATCAATCCACGGTTACTGAGCCCCCCCACCACGACAAGGTGGAGATCCCACGGGGGGGACCCTTTTTTTTTTTTTTTTTTTTTTTTTTTTTTTTTTTTTTTTTATTTTTTTTTTTTTTTTTTTTTTACGAGGTGGAAAATCCCTTCGGATCTCCGACTCTTGGGGGAAATAAGAGCCGGAGTATGTGGTGTTTCCACTAAAAACCACCTCGACTTCCGCCATGTACCCGTGTGTCGGAGGGTGGGGCATCACCAAAGCACTCGTCGCCACCCTCCGACGGGTATTGGCCCGCCAGATGGTCAGGCGGGCCCCGAACAAAACCACCTTGGCGACGGATTAAGATGTTAGACTCCGCCGCCAAAACGCCCAGCGGCCGCAGAGGATAGGGAGGACGGCAACGCAACACCGCATCTCCTCTTCCTCTGCGGCCCCACCGCGACGCATCGAATGGTGCGCCCCCATTTGGTCGCGGGAGATAGGGCGCGCGGCAACGCAACACCGACACGCCTCTCCTCCCGCGACCGCACCCGACTGCGAGGGACAGACAAAACTGTCCCCCGCACCCGCACCGTTGGACGCATCCTGCGCAGGCCCCTCCAAGCCCACGCGGAGCGTCCCCTCCTGGATCCCTCTTAGCTTCACCGCGGGTGACCAATCCACGGTTACTGAGCCCCCCCACCACGACAAGGTGGAGATCCCACGGGGGGGACCCTAACCTAACCTAACCTAACCTAACCTAACCTATCCGAGTCGGATTGCACTGAGTCGGGGTGTTAACGATAATTAATTCAACTTCAGTTTATTAAACTAGTGTGAAGAATATGGACTAAGTTGACGGTGCCCTGCTTCGCAGGGCTCCTATTTTTGGATTAAGGGTCGAAAGAGAACCCTAACCTAACCTATCCGAGTCGGATTGCACTGACGATAATTAATTTCGACCTAACAATATTATGTATTATTTTCATAAATAAATCAATTTTCATTATGTCAAGAGTCGATTATGAGATGTGTTACTTATGGAAACTAATTATTATGATATATGTTGTTATAGAAAATCATTTTATGGCAAATAAAAGTTATCACTGTTGAGTTGTTAAGGCAAACGTTATTAGTATAAATGATAATAGTGCAAGTAAATATTATGATCGGGGATGACTATGGCAAACAATATTAGTGCAAATGAATTTATGGAAAACGAGAGAATACCAGGAGGAATTGTTTCTTCTATAGGTATTATTTAATCTTGACAGACAAGACAAGCTACAGCCCAAACTATTAGACGTAGGAAGCTGATATTTGGCATGTATGTTCCTTGGGGACCGTAGGGGTGCACTAAGAAGGGATTTCCCGGAATTCGGAAGCGTAGCTGCTGGCGTCCTCTAGTCTAGTATAAACTTTCGTATGCAGTGGACAACAGTCTGCCCCGGTACACAAGTTTGAATGCCTACCTCCGCTACACGTTGGCTCTGCCGGGTACCAAGTCGATGTGTCACGAGGGAGGATGTGGCTCCTGCATCGTCATGGTGCGAGCTGTGCGCTACCCCAGCGGCAAGCTCGAGATTTTTGCCGTTAACTCAGTAAGTAATATCTTGGCATAGTTGGCATACGATGAGCTGGCATCAAATTAGGCAGTACCTATTCTACGATAAGTAAATAACTGAAGAGAACAATAAGCTTATTGTCTTAAATACATAAATTAATGTTAAAGATAGAGCACAACCAAAAATAGAACAAATAATTGTGTTCATCTTAAAAAAATGACATTGTCATCAAAACACATTTTGTCGACGAGGACCTTGTTTGGATCGTGGGAGGCCGTTGCATAGGATCGGTCTATACAAAGAGCGTTGGGGGAGGCCTATGTTCAGCAGCGGACGTCTTTCGGCTGAGATACTGAAGATGCTAGATGATTGATGATTTCGGCTGAGAAGATGTAGACTATTAAGAATTTTACGCCTACGCAACATCTAAAACCCGTAGTATCACACTTGGGATGTCTGCTTGACAAAAATTAAGTCAGATTTCCACAACACTATTAGTCAGTAATACAAAAGGTCTTGAAAGAGATGATATAACTAATATTATTTTCTCCAGTGCCTGGTGTTAGTGTTCTCCTGCCACGGCTGGGATATCACGACTATAGAAGGCGTGGGCAACCGCAAAGACGGCTACAGCGAAGTGCAGAAGCGAATAGTGCAGTTCAACGGTACACAATGTGGATACTGCACACCTGGATGGGTGATGCTGTTGACCAGGTAACACTTTTGTATACCTGCGTGTGTTTTATCAGGAGCATAATTATGATGAAATAATTTAACGCGTATTATCAGCAAATCATATGCTGCTAGTTGAATTTATTATAAAAAATCTACATACCGGGGTATATTACTAGAGGCCCTTTAAAACTAGACCGAGTGGTTGCGCCTAGCTTATCGTTTGCTATTATAGTAGGAAGGTATATGTTTTTTACAAAAAACATGCGATCTCATATCTTGTTCACAGCTTGCTGGGTAAAAATAAAACAATGGCAGAGCTAGAAAACTCTTTCGCTAGTAACACGTGCAGATGCACTGGGTGCAGACCTATCCTCGACACTATCCAGTCTTTCGGTGTAGACCCTACTCCAGAATTATGTCAAAGAATCAGAGACATTGAAGAACTAAGCATTTGCGACAACAGAAAGAACTACACTTGTATTCTATGCCGTGTGGTTGACGGCATAGAATACAAGTGTCACCACCCCCTATCTTCCCGTGGGTGTCGTAAGAGGCGACTAAGGGATAACACGATGCAAATACCATCTTTGCGTAGAGACGGAAAACTCGACATCAAACCCTATACGACTGCCTCGTTGATCTCGCGGCATAAATGGGCGCGTGGGATCGGGAGGTCCCGGGTTCGATTCCTGGGTCGGGCAGTGTTATTGGGTTTTTCTGTCACGAAATTCTCAGTAGCAGCACGGAGTCTGGAAATGTGCCCGGTACGGCAATAGGCTCGCCCCTTATTACGTGGGACTAAAGTATATCTGGCGAAAAGTGGGTGTAGAAATACACCTCTGCCTACCCCTTCGGGGATAAAAGGCGTGACGATATGTATGTATGTAGAAAGAACAAGTACTGCGAAAGAAAATGTTCTACAAGAAGTGACTGCAGTGACTGGAGTGTTGTTGAGGAAGTTAAGATAAACGAAACATTTGCTTTGGACTTTGGAAAGTATAAGTTCTATAAAGTGTTCGACGAAGATGAGATAAGTCATATTTTGAGCACTCAAGGTGTTGACTCGTATATATAGATGGCAATACTGGTAAAGGTAAATATTTTTTAAATATATTTTTTACATACATACATAGACTCACGCCTGTTTCACCGAAGGGGTAGGCAGAGGCATATTAAACGCCCACTTTTCGCCAGTGTTTTGATCCCACGTAATAGGTGGCGAGCCTATTGCCGCTTATTGGGACATTTTGTTTGCCAGAGCCTCGTCCGTTGATCGGCAGGTGCACCACTTGCAAAGTTGCAGGTGAGGTTGGCTTGGGACCCTAAGTTCTTGGTGGGAACCCTATGCACCCTATATATTTTTTACTTCAATTATTTTCATAAATCTAATAACAAAAGGACATATACACTTCTAAGTTATAAGATATTGAACCATCTTAATATATAAAATCCTTGCGTTACTGACTGACTGACAGACACGCTGCAGCCGAAACTATTGGGTGCAGGAAGCTGAAATTTGGCATGTATGTTCCTTGGGGACCGTAGGGGTGCACTAAGAAGGGATTTCCCAAATTCCCACGGGATCAGCCAAAACGGGTAAATTTAAAAAAATGCAGGCGTAGCTGCTGGCGTCCTCTAGTATATGTATAAATATTTGAAGACCTAGCTAGTTTTAAGTTCGGTTTCGATATAAAAAAATATGGGAAAATCCCGCAGTAGATCTCTACAACAACATTGAGTAGGTATGTACATTTCATATTATAAGTGTGTATAAGTTACAACTAAGTAACTAGCTTCTATGTCATTTCTGCTTCTCTAAATAAAAAAAATGTTTGGTTGAGGATGGCGATACTAAGTGATTGTTACACTTCTGTCTTTATTTTGTAACATGTATCAATAGCATATTATCGTGTAAACAATCGTTGGTAAACCAAATAATAGTAGATTAGTAGCCAAGGGCTGTAAGGCATCAATTCCAGCCCGAGATAAGTTCGAGGGTGCAATTGGTACTTACACCCGAGCTAACTATTCTGCTTTACATCTCGATTGTGAGGTAAGTAGAAAAAAACCGGCATTACAAGAATAAAATATTGTTAATTGCTGCTTCAGCTTCCATTTTCATTAAATCGGGAGTGCAGCTTATATCTTCATCACTTGAAGAACTCATCACTCATTACGTGCTAATAAGGAAAAACTAATTAGCAAGTAATTATTTAAAAAAAAACCCAAAAACAAACAATATTTTAAGTAAAAGTTTTCTGTTCCCGCCTTTTTTCATTAAAAAGAATCAAGTAAAGAACTTCATTCAATATTATTTAGCGGGTCTTAGTCGCGATAATTTATTTATTTCAAGGCATAAATACCTCTGTTATTCTCCTACGTTTCTACCGGCTTGCACGACCAAACGAACGATCGCTGAAAGGGTCAAAGAACATATCACGGCTGTTAAAAATCGACAAATTAATAAATCTGCCATAGCTGAGCATTTGCTGGAATCTGGACCAAACCACTGGATAGAATTACATCAACCACAAGTCTTATCCACCGATCGCCACTATTACTCCAGGATAGTACGTGAAGCTGTTGAAATCAAAAAACATAGAAATTTCAACCGGGAGGACGGATACAGACTATCGACCACTTGGAACCCAGTTATCAACAAATGCAAACAACGCCGCAGTAACACAACTCATCAGTGTGTAGAGGTCATAAGTGTAGTGTGTCGAAGTACCGACAGTGCGGATAGAACTAAAAATATCTAAAATACAAAACAAGTGAGGGTAGCTGCCGAAACCCGCGCTTCACAAGGACGGCGCTGAGCTGACATCAGTCCCTCCGCGACCACAACCGTTGCAAGCCGGTAGAAACGTAGGAGAATAACAGAGGTATTTATGCCTTGAAATAAATAAATTATCGCGACTAAGACCCGCTAAATAATATTGAATGAAGTTCTTTACTTGATTCTTTTTAATGAAAAAAGGCGGGAACAGAAAACTTTTACTTAAAATATTGTTTGTTTTTGGGTTTTTTTTTAAATAATTACTTGCTAATTAGTTTTTCCTTATTAGCACGTAATGAGTGATGAGTTCTTCAAGTGATGAAGATATAAGCTGCACTCCCGATTTAATGAAAATGGAAGCTGAAGCAGCAATTAACAATATTTTATTCTTGTAATGCCGGTTTTTTTCTACTTACCTCACAATCGAGATGTAAAGCAGAATAGTTAGCTCGGGTGTAAGTACCAATTGCACCCTCGAACTTATCTCGGGCTGCAATTGATGCCTTACAGCCCTTGGCTACTAATCTACTATTAATGCAATAAGAAATTTAGATAATCTCTTCACCTCACCATTATTTCTATCTCAGCTTAACCGCAAGCTTCTTAGTTATTTCTAACTTACCATTGATTTATTCATCTTTTCACATCAATAATTTTTGTATGTAAGTATACAACTTTTTTTAACATAAAGGTAGTCTCAAAAAAATATTTTCTGTATAAGTAGTAAATATAATCATTATTTTCAGGTATTGTTGAAGACTTTGAATATGCTCGCATTTTGATAGATATCAGCGATTGCACATCTCTTAAAAGTTACATGTTCGACCAAAACCTGATATTAGGTGCTAACATATCTCTTGAAGATGCTCATGATTTATTCAAGGAGATTGCAAAAACTAAGCCCGAATTCGCATATTTGGCACAATTTGCAGAACATATAGAAGTTGTGGCTAATGTTCCCGTTAGGAAGGTTAGTAGGAATAAAGCACCTATTTCATTTGTGCAAATGCAAGAACACGCTGTGTATTTCAAAAAGAGGACAGATTTTACAGAAGCTTTATATACAGGATACTGGCTCGCAGACTAAGTATAAAGTGCTAATATTCTGGGACTCGGTGGCTACCCAATATGATTGACGGACAAAATTAAATGTGATCATCCTAGATAGTGGACTGTGTATTCACATACTAATGAATATGAGAATACCTGTCTAGAATTACCGTAGCCAGGCAGGAAGGTGTATCAGAAGTGCGCAGTGGAAGATGTAATACATCTACCTGACCACGATAGACAATGATCCAGACACAATGCACTGCGTTGCGCAGCGATGAATTGAAATCAATCAATATCAATATTGTGTTTCACTTACCCGCTATCCTTGCTGATGTCAGGCTTGAGCTAAATTGACACATTCATACAAGTATATTGGCCAAAATAAATGAATGAAGTATCTTATACTTAGCTATTAAGCTTCAAACGCGACGTTTTCAGGACACGTTGGCACGTGGAAGTCGATACCAGATTCACAGTTTTCACAAATGTCAATCAATAGTTCACAATCAATTTACCGTTGCCAGCACTAGATCAGGCGGCGTTCAAAGCGGTTTACTCAATTTAATTCAATTCGCGTTAATTCAAAAGGCGATATTTTACGTACGAGACGACAACGTGGTAATTTCTCAAGGCAAGAACGGAAGTGACAGTTCAGTGTGACCATTGTCAGAAATTTTCAATAGACTAAACAAAATGTTACTCAATCGATCTAATCGATTTGACTTATAATAAAAACTAATTCTATTTCAAACATCCACCCGCCCCGGACCGGCCTACCGGTCCGCTAATCGGTTGGTAGACGTGACAATGTTGCAACCGCTCTCCTCAGAATCGAACCGTCCACCAAGACCTCAGCAAATCGGGGAACTCCATCAGCCCCAGTTACCAAACGAAGGATGCGCCCCCTGCGCCATCTGAGTGGCGGAAGGTTAGCCTCCTTGATCAAAACGAGGTCACCAATCTTGGGTGGATCGGTCTTGTCGGTCCACTTAACGCGTTGCTGGAGTATGTGCAAATATTCCAAATTCCAGCGTTTCCAAAAGCTCTGAGTAATCTGGCGTACCAATTCAAAACGCGAGAGACGACCAGGTCTCGTATCAATATAGGGGTACTCAGGCAAGGCGAGAAGTGGGCGACCAATCAAAAAATGGTCCGGCGTAAGGGCCTCCAAATCATTCGGATTTGAGGAGATCAGGCACAATGGCCGAGAGTTCAAAACGGCCTCAATCTTACAAAACACAGTTGCGAGTTCCTCAAATGTAAGGACAGATTCACCGATTGTCCTGCGCAAGTGTGTTTTGGCCGATTTTACGGCGGCCTCAAATATACCACCCCAGTGTAGACAATTTGGTGGGGAAAACAACCAATTTATCCCACGTCGGGCAAGCCACCTATCAGCTATATCAGCTTTGTTACCATCACCTATATCAGCTTTGTTGGTTTCAAGGAAATTAACAACATCATTCAAATAATTATAGGTGCCCTTGAAGTTAGTGCCGCAGTCAGAACGGATCAAGGAAGGCAGCCCTCTGCGGGATACAAATCTGTCAAATGTGGCTACAAACGCCTCGGTCGTAAGCGAGGAGACCAGTTCCAAATGTACGGCCTTTGTGGAAAGACAAACAAAAACACACAAGTAGGCCTTAACAGTCTTGCTGTTTCGAAGTGTCGACGTTTTCACCGAGAAGGGACCAGCGAAGTCCGTGCCAACACCGTCAAACGTCCTGCTCTCAGTTACGCGATCTGCCGGTAAGTCTCCCATCAAGGGCTGCATGGTAGAAGCCTTGAGCTTATAGCAAGGGATGCAGCGAAAGACTACACTCCGAATAATTCTTCGGGCAGACAAGATCCAAAACTCGCGTTGCAAAATGGCCAAGAGCGCATTACAACCAGCATGCGAATTTTTAAGGTGACGGTCAGTTACCAACAAGCGTACCAAATGACCGTCCTTAGGTAACAAAAGGGGGTGACGTGCTCCGTAAGGGAGGTTGGCGTTCTTGAGACGCCCTCCAACGCGCAAGAGACCCGTATCGTCCAAAAAGGGGTTCAATTTAGAGACAGCTCCCGACAATTTCGATCTCCCTGATTTAAGGATAGCAATCTCCTTTTCAAAATGCGCCAATTGCACAGAACGAACCCAAAAGGTAAGGGACTCCTGTCGTTCCTGTGGTGAGATAAACGGTGTCAGTCGTTTCTGTTGTGGGTGCCTAAAATTAAACACAAAACGCTTTATCCAAGCAGTAACACCTAACAACTTGTCGAGGGAGCTGTAACGATTCAACAGGAAATCGGGGTCGAAGGCGCATTCTACCTTCTCAAGAGCGAGTGTTCGTAGACCCGGCAAATTAGAAGTATTCAAAACTGGCGTTCGAACGCCAGTTTTGAATACTTCTAATTTTCAAAAAATTCAAATGGCCTCGAGGCCAATCAATTTCTGGTCGACTCAACCATTCCGGACCCCACCACAGCGAATGACCTATCAAACTAGGCGTCAAGCATCCGCGCGAGGCACAATCAGCGGGGTTGAGCTCACCTGGTACGTGTCTCCAAACAAGCTTGACTTCGGATTTCTGGATTTGGGAAACGCGATTAGCAACAAATACCTCCAAAGTGTGGACAGACGCTTTCAACCAACAAAGTACAATTTGGCTGTCTGTCCAGGCGTAGGTCCCATCAATACAAATGCTTTTACCCAAAGTACTGGACACGTGGTTCAACAAGCGTACAAGTAGGGCTGCTCCCGAGAGCTCCAATTTTGGGATGGTCAGAGATGTCCGAAGGGATGCAACCTTGCTCTTCGCCATGATCAGGGAAACTCTCACCTGACCTGAGGCACTGACTGTGTGCAAGTACACCACGGCCGTGTGACCACGTTCCTAGGCATCACAAAACCCGTGAAGGGTGGCCTTGTACTTCCCGGGAGGAAGGATGGGACGAGGCAAGGAGATCTCGTTGACGGCAGGAAGTGAGGATACAAAAGAGGTCCATTCCTCAACAAGAGTGCCGTGCAGAGGTTCGTCCCAGGTCAATCCTGCTGTCCAAAGCTTCTGCAAGAAGCATTTTGCCCAAAATATAATTGGACAGATCCAACCATTCGGATCAAAGGTTCTGGCGACAGTAGACAATACGAGACGTTTAGTCCAAGAACACGGCAATTTCAAATCTACGTTATATGTAAAGATGTCTTGGACTGGTCTGTACTGAACGCCGAGAACAGCCATCATGGCGGGGTTGTCAACAATCTCATATAGATGTGGATCCTGCTGATGATCCTCTGGCAAGCCTTCCAAAAGCGCTGGTGAGTTGGAAATCCATTTGCGCAACTCATAACCAGCGGAGGCCAAAATACCTATCAATTCGTCCCGCAGGAGGATCGCCTCGTCCGCTGTGGAGGCGCCCGAGCAAATGTCATCGACGTAAATATCGTCCTTCAAGATGGCGGAGGCTCTTGGGAAACGTAGGCCTTCGCGGTCTGCGAGCTCCCAAAGAGAACGTATTGCCAAGTAGGGGCTTGACCTTAACCCGTACGTATTAGTATTGAGCTCGTAGACGACCATGGGATCGCGAGGAGACTCTCTCCAAAGGATCAGCTGGAAGCGACGGTCATCAGGGTGGATAATAGTCTGCCTGAACATCATTTTTATGTCGGCCACAAAGACAACCTGATGTCGTCGGAAGCTGGTGATGACGTCACAAAGGTCCTTGACCAACTTCGGACCAGAATGCAAGCACTGGTTCAAGGATACGCCTGTTGAAGTCTGCGCAGAACCATCAAAAACTGTGCGCAGCTTGCCAGTCGATGGCTTCAATACCGCATGATGCGGGAGAAAGTAATGCTCCACCGAACGCCAATCCAAATTTGACACTGACATGTGTCCCAATTGTTCATATTCTCTCATGAACTCAATATACTTCTGTCTGAGCTCCGGATCACGACCCATGCGACGCTCCATAGCCAACAATCTCTTTTCGGCTAAAGGTCGTGACTCACCAAGCGGAGGCCGAACAGACAGGAAGGGTAGCCTCGTAATGAGCCGACCAGAACGGAGTCGACCAGTGTTGTTCTGGAAGAACAGCTCGCACTCCTCATGTTCTGGATTCAAACGGGCAGCTTGAGGGGGCTCCTCTACCTCCCAAAACCTCTGAACCGCATCAGAGATAGCGGAGCCTACAGCCAACAAATTATCAAGTTCGGGTGGAGGGGGGTCCTTAGATATAGGTCCCATCAAAGCAAATCCAAATATGGTCGGGATGGCAGTCAAACCATTTGGCACCAAGGCCCGTTTCCCACCAATCAAAATTCCACCGAGGACATCAGAGCCAATCAACAAGTCGATTTGTCCCGGTGTGTCAAATTTGGGGTCTGCCAGTTCCAATCCCGATGTCAAATTCACCACAGCAGCAGGTAGCTGCTTCTGTGGGTGCATACCCAAAATATTCTTCAGCACAATAGCCGAGGTTTTAATCCTCGGGTGTGAAGATTCAACAGGGCCAAACAAAACCTTAACTTGCCCTTCAACATTAGAGGCTACGTTCCCTATGCCCCGTATACAATTTGGAAATAAACCCATATTTAATTTAACCTGCCCTACTAAACAAGTGGAAACAATGCAACCCTGTGAACCTGTGTCCAATATAGCACGGACAACAACAGAGGTCCCCGTGGGTCCCCAGACCCTAACAGCAACCGTTGGTAGGATAACGGTCTCAATGGGGGAGGTTGGCGTTATAGGGCAGGGGTCAATGACCTATTGTTGCCTGGGCGGCGACCGTTGGCCAGGACCAGGCAAATCAAAATGGGGGTGCGGCTTGAAGTCCTCAAAGGCGCGATGACTCGATCCGCGCGCCATCCGTGGGGGGTCATAGTGACGCACCCGCCCAAAACGAGGTGGGCGCGAGTCAAGGCGGGGACGCTCCGCCAAAGGAGGGGAATACCTGGGGCAGCAGTCATGGTGCTGGTGACGCTGAACAGCACATTCAGGTGCGCGAGAGAGAGGAGGCGTGCGTACGCTACGGTTCTCCAAATGGGGCGAGTGGCGATCAATTGAGCGAGGCGACTCTCGGCTACGCGCCAGTGAGCCTCGGCTGCCACCTTCAAAACACCCACCCGTGCGCGGCGTCGGCTGGTTGGACAAGCGGCCAACCTCTCTGGCATTCATACAGAGAATGTCCAAATGCTGTCCTCCACAGTGAGGACAGGGGCGAGAGTTTGGGCAGTCTCGCTGGTAGTGGGACCCCAAACAAGAGAAGCAAAGGCGGCGGGCATTCGCGATGCGCCTACGAGAGGCGACATGTAGGTCCAAGAATGCCCTACAACTGGCCGTTCTGTGCCCCGTGACCTTGCAGTAGGAGCACTCCGCTGGGCTCTGCGTGACCGCAAAGCGAGGAGGGCGCCGGTCAACATTGGCTCGGGTGTGAACGCGAGCCTGCTCCTTAACCTTGGGCGGCTGCGACTTAGCCGGCGTGTCACCACCGGAGTTGTCCAAGACCCGGCACTCATCCTCCAGGAACTTCTCCAGGTCAGCAAAGGGGGGCAGATGGGTCGCGCTATCCCCACCAAAGCGCTGTTCAAAACGCGACCTCAGGTCGGCAGGCAGCTTCTTCAGCACAATGTGCACCAATAGATAGGACCATTGGTCCACGGGCAGGTCAAGGCACTTAAGTGCGTTGATGGCCACCAAGAGCGGGTTCAAAAGTTGGGTGCGCAACCCAGAGACCCGGGTGAGCGTCGGCAAACCCAAAATCTGCTCGATGTGCGTGTCGGCGAGGCCACGCTTATTATGGTACCTACGGGTGATTAGGTCCCGAGCCGTCTGGTACGCCTCGTCAGACACGGGCAGATGCTGGATGAGGCCCTTAGCCTCCCCATCCAGAACAGACATTAAATAGGCCAACTTTTGTGCCGGCCGAAGGTCAGCCCTATCATTGACTAGGCTGTCGAACAAATTAACGAAGCCCAGGTAGCTTCCTAGGCAGCCATCAAAATGGGGGAGGTCCAAGGTAGAGAGCCTACTCACCAGCCCCGGTGCTGACCTAGGAAGCTCCTGCTTCAAGCCGGGTTGCCCTTCCCTATCTGCAACTAGTTGTCTCGCACTATTGGAGACAGCATCATACAGGTCTAAGACCTGGGCATAGTCTTCGCTGACCTTATTTCGCTGGTCAGCAGTGAAATCATTGATTGACACTTCAAGACAGCAAGTGCTGAAAGTGCGGAATTGCTGTTCCACACTTGCCAGGCGATCGTCAATCCGCTCGTACCTCTGAAGTAAGGCCTGCTGGCGATCAGGCCGGTTCACTAAAGCACTGGCCGAGGCAAACCAGCGCAAATCTGATGCAATGGCACCAGCAGCCGCACGCAAGTCCTTGATAGCTGACATAATCAAAATTTCAAAAGAGCCCGGACAAGCGTTAAACAATATTAACAATCAAAACTTAATTTTTCTCAATTCTTTGAAACCAACAAAGTATTAGCCTGTTTACTGCAAGTGCAGGCAAGTGACAGGTATCTACTGTCCAACAAAATTAATAGTTTCAATATACACCGCTATTTTTTAATTAGTACAAAAACTTTAAGGACAGATTAGCGAAGATATTATTATCATATATGTGACGTAAGAATTTCATAATATCAATAAAGAGCAAAGTTATTATCATTTGTTTATTGTAGAAAATCTCACTTAAATCATAGTCATATTTTACAATCCATTCACTAATTCATTGATAATATTCCATCCTGCTCATTCGCATTCTCTCTGTCGCACTTATGATGTAGGTAGCCATAGAAAATAAAATGAAGAAAAATAATAAATGTAGGTAGTTATTTTTTAATTTTGTTAATTCTACCCTCTCCTTCATACTTCATTCGGGCGTAGGACCGGTAAAATTTATCGTTTAACAAGTAATTAAATACGGAGGTATGTAATTAGAAAGCAAACAAATATCAAAATAAAAGATGGTGTTCTGGACTAAAAGAAAAGAGTAATTTTGGCATATTTATGAAGTTAGAATCATCTGCTATTTACAAATTATTTCATCGTCATCGTGTCAGCCTAGAGACGTCCACTGTTGGACATAGGCCTTCCTCAAGGTGTGTGGAGAACACAGACCGATTTTGAGGCTTTACTTAAGTACGTATTATTTTCTAAACTTACAAGTATTTCCATTGTCCTTCGAAATGTCCACCACCGTTGTCAAAAGCATCCAATATGCACTGTTTTAATTGTTTGACACTGACCCGGTCACTTTTGTACACTCACAATACGATGTCCATGGGTACACAGCTGCACTCGCGATTTTTCCACTCAAAAAGTACGCACGAAGCATAGCTACATACTCCCGTGATATGAACTGATATGATAGGCCATCGCGTCGGGCAAACGTAGACAAACAATTAAGTTTTGCAACGAAATTAGATACGCTGACTTTCGCTAGTAATTTAGTACTGTTTTTCGCATCGTCGGGGCGTGGCGCAGGCGCAGAGGGGCGGGGGGGGGGTTAATTTATCAATGGTATGATAGTAGGTACACGGGTCGGTCATAGTATTAGTATTTCATTTACCAATTATCACGTATTTTTGTGGACAGTTTTGAGACAGTTTTGGGACTTAGTGTTTTTATTTTTCAACTACATAATTATGATCAGTTAAAGATACTTAGTGCCCTGTTAAATTTTTTGTACTAATTAAAAAATAGCGGTGTATATTGACACAAAACAAAGTCAAAGTTATCAAGGTTATAACTTATAATAAATTAATAAAGTTGAAACTTCAACTTAATTAATTAATTATTTGCAACAGACAGACTAACTGTGTTATTTATGATATACAATAGGAAGTAAGCACAGAATATGTGTTACCTAACAATATTATCTTTATATTATAACAAAACAAAGTTTATTAATGTGACCCGCCCAAGTGGCAAGGTCAAGTTGGTTGTTATGTTTATGAATATATGCAATAAACTAAATTTACTAAATTTATTGATACATACAGCTGTTATGTATCCAAACAAACTGACTTATTAATGCAACAACAAATTTAAGTTAGGTTTTTCAACAATACAAATCAACAATTACTGATTGGGGTTATGTGACAATGTGTTTCAAATTATCTAGGTCAACCTACAAACACTACAATACTGTCTACAAGGTGATAAGATACAAGCTCATACCAATCTGAGTTTATACTCAGTAATGCAACAGCGGCTAAATTTCAACTACGCTCTGCTACCAAAATTATGTCTAGAATTACCGTAGCCAGGCAGGAAGGTGTATCAGAAGTGCGCAGTGGAAGATGTAATACATCTACCTGACCACGATAGACAATGATCCAGACACAATGCACTGCGTTGCGCAGCGATGAATTAAAATCAATCAATATCAATATTGTGTTTCACTTACCCGCTATCCTTGCTGATGTCAGGCTTGAGCTAAATTAGACACATTCATACAAGTATATTGGCCAAAATAAATGAATGAAGTATCTTACACTAAGCTATTAAGCTTCAAACGCGACGTTTTCAGGACACGTTGGCACGTGGAAGTCGATACCAGATTCACAGTTTTCACAAATGTCAATCAATAGTTCATAATCAATTTACCGTTGCCAGCACTAGATCAGGCGGCGTTCAAAGCGGTTTACTCAATTTAATTCAATTCGCGTTAATTCAAAAGGCGATATTTTACGTACGAGACGACAACGTGGTAATTTCTCAAGGCAAGAACGGAAGTGACAGTTCAGTGTGACCATTGTCAGAAATTTTCAATAGACTAAACAAAATGTTACTCAATCGATCTAATCGATTTGACTTATAATAAAAACTAATTCTATTTCAAACAATACCAATTTTAAATTTTTCATACAAGTTTTCCTTAATATTCAGGCTGACAGTGTTCATAATGGTAACATTAGTGTGAAACTATTATTCGTTCTTTTGTTTTTTCATAATTCAAGATAATCAGCAGCTTAGTTTACTATTAAGTTTACAGATAGTTAAATTAAGTTTAACCGTCAAATCTTTTGGTTTTTTTTTAGTTATATTGTCTAAAAGTCAATTGAAATGTTCTGAAGTTGTGATGATGGTGATTCTGGATGATGATAATCCAGTGAATATCATCATGGCTCGACTTTTTCGACATGTGATTCGAAATCAATGACATTGTCCCGATTTCTTTTAAAATTATTTGTAGAAGAAATCTTTGACTTCGTACTTTTGTTCGTGTCTCATTCGAAAGTGTATAATTTGCAGATTGGCTCAATAGCTGGTAATCTGGCATACAAACGGGCTATTCCCACTTATCAGTCTGATATATTCCTCATGTTCGAATGCGTTGGGGCTTACATCACAGTTCGTAAGTAAAATTTTTTTATTTCATCTTCAGTTTCTTATTTTCAACATCATCACAAATTCTAATTGTTGATGAATGTTAAAATGACACGTCCTTTTCATTTATGTATATTAGTTTATTAACTCATATTACTAGATGGCACCGCAAGACTTCTACGTTCGTAATTATGTTCATTATCAGCTTTTTATAGTCTACTGCTGTATATAGGTCCCACGGTATTTGCGTCACAATATATATTATTTTTATTTTTTTAAAGACAACTCTCGCAATAGGATGAAATCCTGTGTCACGGGGGACTTTGCAAACATACAACCAACGGACACAATGTACACCCTGAATCGAAACAACACTTTATGGATCTCACAAAGTGTTGACTCGTGTGGGAATCGAACCCACAACACACGACGCACTACGCCAACCGTGCAGTCGTGAGGCTATAGGGTAGTGACACTTCCAATTCTCAATCCGTCACGTCGATTTATATAGTTTTTATTAAATTTCTGCCGTAGGTCATTACAACGGAACGGTCACTACGATGACACTACTGGACTTCCTCAAGTTCGATATGACGGATGTGCTGATTGTGAACGTGATTCTGCCGCCCCGGAATGCGTATATTTACAGGAGTTATAAGGTACCAAGTGTTTAACGGTTAATCATTATTGGCAAGTAGATCTTCAGGGAAATTCTATAATAGTGGAAGCTATAGATGCTATGAAAAAGTTAATATTCCTAATGATATTCTTTAGTAAGAAGCTTCGTGTTATTTTTTTTTTTTAAGTCAGAACTCAGAATATAAATACTGGTGAAGCTATCAAGTTTATTCATTTAATAACTGTTATTATAAATTATGCCGATGTCTAGCGATGGTTGTCAAGCAGATGTTGAGGTCATCATCTTTAATATTATAATGTGAACATCAAAGTCACTCACTATATTCTTGCAACTTCATTTTCATGTGCTGGATGTCACCTTGCATACCTTCGCTACATAGGAACAATACTTAATAGGAATATGGTAAAATCACGTATTTTTTGTCAACTTCTAGATCATGCCTCGTAATCAAAATGCCTTAGCTATCGTTAATGCGGCATTCATGGTCAAAATGAGCAGTGCTAATGTAATAGAGAGTGCCAGTATTTGCTACGGAAACATCAGTCCTGACTTTGTCCATGCCATTCAGACCGAGAAGTATTTAGTTGGGAAGAATTTGTTCACCGATGAAACTTTACAAGGAGCAATTAAAGTATTGATTTTGGAGCTAAATCCTGTTGAAATACCTGGTGAACCGTCCATAGAGTGCAGAAAGAAACTGAGTCTTGGTTTGTTTTATAAGGTAAGAGGACATTTGTTTGGATAAAATAACTATGCTTTAGCTTCAAATGCGTTACCAATAAAATTTATTATGTATTTTTGACAGTTCATTCTGAGCATCTGCCCAACTGGTGAAGCCTTAAGTAAGTATGTTTCGGGAGGTCAACTCGTTCCTCGATGAGTCTCCAAAGGCAAGCAGGACTACCAAACAGACCCGTCTTTGTATCCTCTAAACAAGCCTATAGTCAAACTGGAAGCCGAGATCCAAGCTGCTGGAGAGGCGAGGTACGCCAACGACTTGCCTCCACAGCCCAGGGAAGTGTTCGGCGCGTTCGTACTGTCAACTGTACATGGTGGCGAAGTTGATACCATTAATATAGACGAAATTTTAGTAAGTATTTACTTTACGATTCATTAAATTGTTCTGTTGATAAATTCGTTCCTAAATAAAAGCCATTACTGAACACTTGGGTGTTCTCGAACGCTGCATTGTAATTTCTCGCTATCTTCATCATATCACGTACATCTTTTCGTGAGCTCTCTTAAACAGTTCATTTTATTTTGCTGGCTTTATGTTTAGGCAATTGACGGCGTAGTCGCGCTGTTTACCGCTAAAGACATACCTGGAGTCAACTCTTTCACCAAACCTGGCATCCAAATGCAATCAGAAGATGAAGAAATTCTTGCTACTAAGATCAAATTCTACGGGCAACCAATCGCTATAGTTGTAGCAAAGACAGAGAAACTGGCCGCCGACGTGGCTAAAAAAGTCAAAGTTACTTATATAAATGTTAGCACGGTAGCTCCTGTTCTGACCATTGATGAAGCGAAGAAGGATAGTAAGAGGTATATAGCAGGGAATTACTCTATAACACCAACAACTCGCGGGAGTAACGTGACAAAAATTATAAAAGGAGTTTATGAACAAGAAGGACAGTACCATTATTTCATGGAATGTTACAGTTGCGTAGTGGTACCAGTTGATAAGACTCTAGAAGTGTATGATTCCACGCAATGGATGGATTTGTCGCAGATTGCTATTGCACGATCTTTGGGGATAAGTGAAAGCTCGTAAGTAACAACAGCGTTTTACTTGTGTTCCTTACTCAGTAGTTCCTTATGAGGTTCTGAGCGTGCAAGTTGTAGGCGTTTATAGGCTGCGGACCTAACGGAGCTAATCAAAATGCGCTGGCATCGCATCGTATAGCCTCCAAAGAATTAAGTCGCTGACAGTGCATTTACACTTTATAACTCATGAACGTCAGGATAGGGTTGCCTATGCCGGAATTCTGTCTAAAATAGGTAAGGTACTATCAATTTTTTTTTCAGAGTGATTATAAAAGTTCATCGCCTCGGCGGAGGTTTCGGTGGGAAGATCAGTCGTCAAGTGCAGACCACGACTGCATGTGCACTGGTGGCTAAGAAACTGAACGTCCCGTGTCGATTCATAGTTCCGCTACAGACTGCACTCAGTGTTATGGCACAGAATAGATAGTTCTTACGAACAGAAGCACCACTTCGCAAACTAATTTATAGAAATGGCGACTCTTGCTACTAAGCAAGAAAGTGCAATTCAGCTCGCATGAGCACTCAGTACCTAACGCGATATTGACCTAACTATTCCCGCTCTTTTCTAACACATAACGCTGTCGCTGTCTGGCGCGGAGCGGTGCGCTAGCTGTCGCGCTAGGGTTGTCGACTTGCCGCTGCTACTATAATATTTATTCATCGTCTATCTACCTACTTGACCACGTACCTAATAATAAATATTTATACTATAAGTATCCTATCCCACTATTTGAGCTCATAGAACGAAAACCACAAAAATTCTGGTGGTTTATATTTTCACTATACTAATTCTTAGTTATTTCCTAAACGCGTAGACCGATTTACATGATTCAAACAGATAAAATGGTTTTTGAACTAGATCTTTAATTTGACACCATAATCGTTGAGATATCTCAACAAATAAAAAGTACAATTTTCAAGTTGCTCTCGTAAAATAAATAAAATCAACATTTCAAGTTGCTTTCGACACACATCCGTTAAATGAGCAATACTTTGCACCAGACTTGAGATGTGAACATTTTTGTTGTTCACTATTAAAATTCACGTTATTAGCTATCCCTGCGCGCGAGCGGTGACGACGCGGCGTGGAAGCCGCGCGAAAGTGTAGGCACTTATCGCTGTAGGTACGGCCGAGTGAAGGAGGCCTGGTTATGGGCAAGAGGCTGCCAAGTCAGTGTGAATATGAGGTAAAGGAATAACAAATAATATATCAAGAATGAATCAGCTGTAGGCCCCTAACGGTGTCCTTTGAAAGTGGATGTGGAATTGTAAAACTTGCAGTCACAAGTGGTAATGTTAATCCTCGCCTATTATTTCACTACTGCCGCTATCCAATCTCTGGGACAAACACACCCAATGTCCATAGGCAAAGTAAAATAAAAAACATATCGATTCACAAACCGAAAATAAATGATTTCTACTACTCAGTCTTGAAGGAGAAATTATGTGTGTCTTCGTCAAGTTGAATATGAAAATAAAAGCATGTGAGTGCGTGGAGGTGTAGCTATAGTGCCAATATGTAATTTTAAGCAAATCTTAAAAATGAAAAATCCGGATGTATTAAAATTTCCTAAACTTCATTCTTTCGTTTTTTTCATTCCTTGTTATGTATAATTAATTCCAGGTGGGTATCAACGATGACGGCAAAATCCAGTATCTGGATGCCACGTTAATCGAAGACCAGGGCCATTCAAGTAACGAGGACGTCTTAGCATTTACTATCCGCGGCTTCCCGAACTGCTACAATACTGACACCTGGACGGTGAAGACCGCCAACGTGCTCACTGACCTACCGTCTAATTCCTTTAATAGGTCTCCAGGTAAAAACTGTATCTTTTGGCTTGCCTTCTCTGTAATACACTAAATAGTGATTGATGCCTAAATTAACGTCGATTATTAATTCACGAAATACTTTAACGCACGTAATCTACTTCTATAGAAGGTCATTAGTAAATTATCAAAAATATCAAAGTAGAAGTGTCAATTTCGGATTCATTGCGATCAATATCTTCGAGTAAATACACAAGTTATCATACTTTTAAATTCCCAGGCACCTGTGAAGGCATTTCCGGTATAGAACACATAATGGCACACATCGCCCACACTGTCGGCAAGGATCCAACCGAAGTGCGCCTGATAAACATGAGAACCGAAGACAACGACCTTCCAGAGCTCATTCAAACATTAAAGAAAGACGCTAACCACGCCAGCAGAGTAATAGAGGTGGAGAACTTCAATAAAAACAATCGATAGATGAAGCGAGCCATCTCTGTCAATGTGATGTCTTTCCCCGTAATTTTCTACGGAACCTATTCCGTCCTCGTGACTATCTACAGTGGAGACGGCACTGTAACCGTCACTACTGGTGGTATTGAGATGGGACAAGGCGTCAACACCAAAGTAGCTCAAGTGTGCGCTTCTGAGCTTGGCGTACCTGTAGAATATGTGCAAATAATCCCACATTATTCGTTCGTAGCTGGAAATAACGTACTTTCTGGTTCTAGTATTACATCTGAAAGCGTTTGTTATTCTACTATCAAAGCTTGTGAGCCGCTGAAGGCAACCATAAATAAAATTAGACTAGCTAATCCTAATGATTCTTGGCCACAGCTGATCTAACTTCGTTGTACATGATGAAAGATACTGATCCAGCTCTAAAGGGCTACAGTGCGTTTGTTGTGTCCATTGTGGAAGCCCAATTGGATATATTAAGCGGCAGGTTCCAAATTTTAAGAGATATTGGAAGATGTTGGTGTCAACTGTCAGTATTAATCCTAAATTGGATGTTGGTCAGGTAAGTTAGTTTATAAAGCAATGACGATGACTGACAGGCTGTGACACGATTATACCGCTAATTAGACTTTTATATTTAGTTATAGTCCGTGTGGTGTGATTAAGAATACGGATTGTCACCACCCCATATCATCCCATGGGTGTCGTAAGAGCCAGCAAAGGGAGCTTATTATGCAGAGAACAGCACTGTAAGAGAAGGAAAACTTGATACAAACTCTATACCAATCCGTTTGGCCAGCGTGGTATAGTAGGCCAATTTCTCCTTTCAAAGGAGAGGCCTAGTCCAGCAGTGGTCTGTTAAAGGCTGATGATGATGATTATGATGATGATTTAGTTATAAAGCAATCGCTTCTATAAGTCACCAAATATAAAGAAATAGACTTCCATAGACCAACTGATCCATTTATATTGTTGAAACCAAAATACTTGCAGAACTTTACTTTTATAATGAGATCTACTATAATTATATTCTAAGGTGGAAGGGGCCTACATACATGGAATTGGGTTATTCACGTGCGAGAAGCTCATCTATGACAAGGCAACCGGCAAACTCCTCTCAAACCGGTCTCTGAAGTACCACGTACCTCTAGCCCTCGATATTCCTATTGAGTTCAACGTCAAACTGCGGTACAACCACAAGAATCCATATGGAGTGCTTGGATCGAAGGGTACTTAAGTTTAAACATTAAATACATCAAGGACATGATATTTAGTCAATTTCGGCACTTCAACTTACAAGTTTGCTATATGTACCTATAGGGCAACGATAATCGGTTTATTGATAATAGATATTGTTGCTTCCTTTGAGTTTCTAAACTTCGGAGGAAAAAGGAAAAGGTAGGTGAGCATTCTTTCTGTTGAGTGGCAAAACTGCCACACCGAATGCAATCCATTATTGAAGTAAGGATCCAGTTCCATACGAGATCGATATTAAGGTGACAACACACCTGTACCTACCAATTTTAAAATGGGTGCTTTACAACTACCGAGGTTTAACCTAACACCTGGCCGTCTCCACCACTCCCCTATTTGACCAATTATTTAGATACTTTTGTGGTTATGTCTGAAACTTGGGTATGAAGCTACCATTAGCTGTCCCTAGTACTTACTACTGCTACTGTTTCTTGCAGCTTGTGGTGAGATGGGCATCTGTATAGCACACGGCATCACACACGCGCTAAGATCATGCATCATGGAGTCCAGGAAGAACTCCGGGTACGACACCACCGAGTGGCTTTATATTCATGAGTATAAACCTTTGTATAGAATACCTACCTGTGTTACTAAATGGCTTGTAAGTATTGCTTGTATGTATTGGTCTAGCTGAGCTCTACGCATGAAAAGCGGTGCCTGCCCCCTTCAGTTTTATAGTTTTGTCGATGTGGGCAGACGGTAACTCGCCAAATCACTCTTTCGAAAATGTAGCAAGAGGCAACACCAGTGCGCTACGAGTGTCCAATAGTGCAACCATTGCAACAGAGAGAGCGAGGTTCCCCAGTATTTGCATACGAGTACGCCTTTGACAATGACCCGAGCAAATAGGCCTTAGAGCGGTTTCAGATCAGCGTTTTATACGCGCGTATAAGCTCGTTTTTGGAAGCGCATGTAGGCGCGTACAGGCGCGCTCTTTGGCATACGCGCAACTCGTACGAGCGTTGACGCGCTTCAAAGCTCGTATATGCACGAGCCGTCGGAATCCATGTTGACACTGACAAGATGTCACTACAGTTTCGGGCGAACAAGCCGAAATATGCCCGTTCGGTTTTTTGAAGCTCGTAATATAGCGCGCGTGTAAGCGCGTATGCTGAAACGACCGTATACGCGCAAAAAAATACGCTAATCTGAAACCGCCCTTACGACTTTACTAGCCAACCACACCAAAGTAAATTAGAGTTGAATCTTCTGCGGACGCTCTTAGAAATCCACTGCGACAAGCCATTAAAGGCCAGCCGGAGACGAGGCCCTGACCAAAAGCCCTGGTTGATAAATCACCAATCTGCTAAAAGTTCTTAATAGATCTATTTTCTTTTACAGCTATACCGTACGAAACCGAAGTGATATTGAAGGCACTAAACATAAAACCAGAAGAGTTTCTGTTAACCAAATAGATTTGAAATTAATTGGATTTGTTGTGATATTTGTTTTTTATTTTTCTATTTATTGAAAACAACACATAAAGACTATTACAAATGTTTTGTACTTACTTTAAATTTCCGATCATTTTGAGCCACACCATTAGGTACAAAAAGGTCCTCACCGACGTAGGAACCGACAAAAAAATAGTTCGAAGAACATACAGTCCGCAAGACGATAGAGAAAAATGAAAGCATCAATTGACAACTTGTACCTAGTTTTAACATGAAAGTTATTACGCAAGTAGGGTGCGAATCACAGCAAGCTATTATTAGATAGGTACACACAAACACCTCATACGGTATTGTAGCAAAATTAGTGTTCCCTATGTCCTAATTTTGCTTACGAGATCAAAGATATTGCAAATAAAATAGAGACTTTTTACATATTACCGTACCAGATTCTACAGAGCTCTCCTTGCAAATACACTCGGTGCATATATAGTAGAGGAGCCCACGATGCTAAATTGGGATTTACTCGAGCGTCATAGAGACATATTGGGTTGCTTAGATGATACAAAGATAAAAATGTAAATAGGTAATGTATAATATTTCATCGGTGGAGGAGCGGCTGTAGACTTTTAAAAATTAAAACAAAAAGCTGTTGCTTTAATCCCTCCAGATAATAGTCAGATTATGAGAAAGCATGGCTAGGACATTAGGATAAAGCATATATATCTTAACCTGACGTATTTCAAAACGGCAAATTCACTCATTCACATTTGTAACTTTTTAATAATGGCCACGAGTTTGCGTGGCACCTAAATCGTGTAATCAATGAGAGCCGTTTTTTACCCGACTACGGCGAAGCCAAAAGGAAGGGTAATGTTTTTAGGTTCACTTTCTCATTCCCTTAGAAAATCTGACACGCTCGATTTGTTTTTTTTTTGCATTTTGAAATCTTACCGCCACTATGCAAACGATCTGATTTACATTCCTACTTTATTAAAAATACGCAGGACATGGATGCTATCAATATCTGACGCGCTCGAGTAAATCCCAACATCCTTTCATGATACTTCACTAATCTGAGCTTTCATGGGCTCTCCTACTATTATATTTTTGAACATTGAAATAACCTTCCATGTACCAAAATAAATAAATACTTATCGTTTTAAATTAGATTATGACGTGTTTAAGGACAGAAGTACAACAGATTTAACTTATTTTAATTCCCATTGTAATTACCCCAAATGTCGTTATTTATAATTATAAGTGTCATTGTTTACAATTTTACACATTTCTCTGTTAACTCGAACAATCGTACAATAGAAACATGCTATTCAAATTTTATTGTTATTGTATAACATCGTAAATCACAATGATATGATACGCTTCTAAAGAGACATGTCTTTAAAGTTATTAAACAAAGCCTGTGATTGTTTGAAGTGGCCGCGTAAAACAATAGATACCGCGGGAGATTGCACATCCGGTTCGGAGATTATTTCAGAGGCATTTTGGCCCTACTCCGCTAAAGCAGAAACTAGACATAATATATGTATAATAGTAATAGCATTTTAAACCTCAACCTTTTTGTTACAAATATGTTATAAATTAAAGTATGTGACATGGGAGACAGTATGGTACTGGTGCTTTGTATAATTAGATACACGGTACACCTGAGTCATTTTATTCTACCTGCTGAAACAAACTATCGTCTTGTGAGAAAAGGATAGAATATATGCCTTCTACTGGCTTTTAATGTTTTGGTTTATCTTTTAATCTTATTATCTTTCAATCGTGTAACAATTTGGTTGTTATTTCATCTATCAGCTGAAATATACGTCTGTTTTAAGTAGAATACTCATTATTTTGTATTGATAATAAGTCACCACTCTATTGTACGGAAATATTGATAGGAATAGGTTACATCACTTTAATGTTTATATACTACCAAGAGGGAAGGACCAATCACACCGTCCTGGGGGACACCGTCTGAGATCCTTTCGTCTTCACTGATGTGAGATCCCTTTTAACAGTAATTTAGCGCTTTTCAAGGTACGCCCTGAATAAGTGATGAATGGGACCCCTTATGCCAATCTTATAGAGCTTTGAAAGCAGAATGCGGACTGAGACTGTATCGAATGCTTCACTTAAGTCTAGAAACAGAGCTATGCAATTTTAATGTTGAGAGACGTTTTAGACATACAAACTCTGTCAGATCTATAACTGATTATCCAGTTGATAGTCCTTTTTAAAGCTATATCATAGCCACGAACCAGTCTTGGCAATACCTAAGGTATAAATACTTCGTTTTATTAAAATAAACTAGATTACTTTAGTTTCCTATATAAAAAAAAGAAATTGAAATTGTTAAAACTTCCAGTCTTAAAACAAGGACCGATTCAAACAAATAGAGATGATCTCAGATATCAGGTTGCCATAATTTTAATCAATTGTATGGACATCTGCTCAATTACAACTTAAAACATGCAAGTTTTGGACCAGTTATTGGCAGGCCAATCAAAAACAGAGAAGTCTACGGTTAACACTTTTCTTATGTTTTTGTAAAATAATAGTTATTCTAACTAATAACAAACTAACTATGTCATACAGGAAACAGTAACATTGATGATCTTACACTGTAAACAGTAATATTAAGTATAATTGGCTTAACACGAGCACCTAGACACAATGATGGCAATAGGCTCGCCCCCTATTAGGATAGGAAAAGTGTGGGTGTGTAAAATACCTCTGCCAACCCTTTCGAGGATAAAAGGCGTAAAGTTATGTTATATACAGGGTGTCACAGGACCCATCACCAAGCCGAAGTCTACTCGTTTTGGACATCATGCTTAGTCATGCTAAGCAAACTTAAAACCTGGGAAACGACCTTTTTTTACGTATTCACTTTTTTCAAGCCGCTATAAAAAATGCGCGTGTGAAATTTTCGAAATAGCTACTAATCCATGATGCCATAGGACATCTATAGAACAGGTTGGCGGGGTAAATGCATCGATTTTGTACCTAATTCCAAAAATTCCATCGTAACTTTGAGCCTCAATATCTCCTGAACCAATAATTTCCCAGCTATGATGTCGAAGCAAAAAAATGATCTTAATTATTGGTACAATATGGGGTTTCAGTTTTCGTTAAGGGTCTTTTTACACCCTGTAAAGATACTTTCTTTTGATTCAAAGTATTCAATCTAATACCTCTGTCCGTTTGGTGACGGATTAAGAATACGGATTGTCACCACCCCATATCATCCCACGGGTGTCGTAAGAGCTGACAGAGGAAGCATCTTATGCAGAGAACAGCACTGTAAGAGAAGGAAAACTTGATACAAACCCTATACCAACCCGTTTGGCCAGCGTGGTATAATAGGCCAATTCCTCCCTTCAAAGGAGAGGCCTAGTCCAGCAGTGGACTGTTAAAGGCCGATGATGATGAATACCTCTGCTTACAATTTTAAAACTACACAATAATTTTCAATTAACAAAAATATATTGATAAATACCCAACTAGGTATATACATAAATACTTACACAATATATTATATTACTCACATTGATAACTAACAAATTAATTACAAATTATTACTAAACACTAGACAAAGAAAAAGTATGTAAGTACATTTGCTTTCGCGGTCTTACCGAACTTAGTACTTACGTAATAACAGCATTAGGTATGCCTTCGTATAACAAATAAAATAAGTTAAAAAAATTGGAAACACTTCAATGTTAGCCCTAAAGTTACTCCATTATCTTAATTTTCGGCTTCATCAAAATGTATTCGTCTGCTAATAAGAGGATTTATGCCCAGTCCAGTAAATCCCGTGTTATCGGGGTCTTAATATACTTTAGTAAGACTGCGGCCCCTTTTGTTGGCTGAAACAGCGATTCCTTTGCCTTTGGATCAGGTGAGTTTGAAGTTATAGGAGCCATTCCTTTTATTTCTGGAACAAAGTAAGAAAAATATTCAATTATTCAATACATTCAGCTTTCTATAAAAAGTTACAATAATTAAAAAAATTAAGAGGTATTTCGGTGTTATGTTGAGATCAGGATTCATAAGAATCTAACCTCAACATTACTCTAAAATACCTAGGAGAATTTGTATACCTACTTAATTGCAATAGTAATGCGAATAACAAATATTATTACTTATTTATTTAATTAAACTGCAATGATAATTTTCAGAAATACAATGGGGAATTAATAAAATTATGTATAAAACTCTCTCACCTTCTTGAATTTCGGCTGTAGTATTGCAGTTGACGATACTTTGAAACTCAGCCGACAGATAAAACACAACTTCTTCCGTATCCATGTTATTTATCTTTTTTACGAGTTTAAGGACAATTCAGTATGCCTCGGTTTAGTCGAACTGCACTCGGTGAACGCAAAGCAAGTACTGAATTCTTAACAGGATTACGCCGCGTATTTATTTAGAATTAGCTGTTGCCCGAGGCTTAGCCCGACCTATTTTTTATGGTGGCCAATGGCGGCTTAGCTTATTCGTAAATTTGTTATTTCATATTTTTGTTCATTTTCATTTCATTGCCTATCTTATCAAACTTTATAGAGCTAACATCTAAATCAGTGGATTTTCTAATTAGATTCTATCTAGGTAATATTAGGTATATTTTACTTGACAGTTGATTTTCCTATAAAATTTATGTTCCATGTATTCTAACCAAAGCCAAACACCGTTTCATAGAGCTAGCTTCAAAATGAGCGAATTTTAAAACACACTTTTTTTAATCATCTATTTTTTTTATTTACACATATTTCAGAAACTAGATGTTCGCGTAACACATTACCTACTTCAGAATTTAGATATTTGCATAACACAAAAGGCGTTCGTTTCGCCTTCGTGACGGTAGCGAACAGCGAAGCCATACATTTTGACTGATATTTAGAGTTGGCACTCGTCTTGGCAACATTTTACATGTTATTAGGGTTCCGTACCACGAAATGAAAAAAAAACGGAACCCTTATAAGATCACTTTGTTGTCCGTCCATCTGTCAAGACCCTTTTTCTCAGAAACGCGTGAAGGTATCAAACAGATATTTATACCAAATAGTCAAATCTACTGTCCATTGAACCTATGAAAAAATCAAACTTCTAAGCCAACGCAATCGAAAGATACAGCCGTTTATGCTGCAAATTTCCGCATAATTATATTCGAAACTCAAAACCTACAGGGTACTTCCTGTGAACTCAGAATCTTGAAATTTGGTACGAAGCAATGTCTTACAGCACAAATAAAGGAAAAATTGCGATAACCGTAAATTTTTAACTACATCATATAAAAAAAAATGTATTAATTTTTAGTTACTACCCCTTTCCTCATGAACGCGTAAAGTTATTAAATTGAAATTCATATCAAATACTCGGATCTATTATACCTTTAATCTGTAACAAAATCAAACTTCTATCTCAACGCAATCTAAAGAAACAGCAATTTTACTATATTTTCAAACTCGCAACTACTGGCAAGGGAATCAAAACCTACAGGGTACTTCCCGTAAACTTAGATTCTTGAAATTTGGTACGAACCAACGTCTTATAGCACAGATAAAAGAAAAATTGCGAAAACCGTAAATTTTTAGTTACATCATATAATAAAAAAATAAAGTTACTAGCCCTTTCCTTATGAACGCATAGAGGTATTAAATTGAAATTCATATCAAATACTCAAATCTATAATATCACAGAATCAAACTTCTAAGCCAACGCAATCAAAAGATACAGCTGTATGTGCCGCAAAATCTCGCAAAATTTCAAAACTCACAAGAGAATCAAAACCTACAGGGTACTTCCCGTGAACTTAGAATATTGAAATTTGGTACAAGGCCACTAAACTTGTTATAGCACAGATCAAGGAAAATTTTCCATTCCAAAAACATTTTTAAAATTTTAAAGTTACTACCTCTTTCCTCATGAACGCGTAAAGTTATTAAATTGAAATTCATATCAAAAACTCAGGTCTATAACACCGTTAAGCTGTAATTAAATCAAACTTCTATGTCAACGCAATCAACAGAATCAGCAATTTAAACATATTTTCAAACTCGCAACTACTCGCAAGGGAATCAAAACCTATAGGGTACTTCCCGTGAACTCAGAACCTTGAAATTTGGTACGAATCAAACTCTTATTATAGCACAGATAAAGGAAAAATTGCTTAAAAAATATTAAAATACAATTATAATATTTTTAATAATTTTAAATGTTTTTCTTCATTAACCCGTAGGGGTATAAAATTTAAATTCATATCAAATGCTCAAGTCAAAACTAAAGGGTATTTCCAGTCGATCTAGAATCTTTTTTTCTTCTTCGCTGTGGAAACGCATTCACGCACGTGTGTGGGACTCGAAGGCTGGAGTGCAAGGCCGTAATACCCACTAAAATCACAGCACATACTTCAACGCCATTTTGGGGGCGCCAGGGGGTCACGTTAGCATTCTACCCTTACACCCCGGCGGATAGCCTGAAGGCCACTACCTCCTTGGCGAAAACACCCAGCGGCCGCAGAGGATAGGGAGGACGGCAACCTGACAACACCGCATCTCCTCTTCCTCTGCGGCTCCACCGCGACGCAACAATGGTGCGCCCCCATTTGGTCGCGGGAGATAGGGCGCGCGGCAACGCAACACCGACACGCCTCTCCTCCCGCGACCGCGCCCGTCTGCGAGGGACAGACAGAACTGTCCTCCGCACCCGCATCTTTGGACGCATCCTGCGCAGGCCCCCTCCAAGCCCACGCGGAGCGTCCACTCCCGGGATGGCCGGGATCTCTCTTAGCTTCACCACGGGTGTCCAAGCCACGGTTAGTAAACCTCCCCACCACGACAAGGTGGAGATCCCACGGGGATCCACGATCTAGAATCTTGAAATTTGGCATAAAGCAACGTTTTATAGCACAAAGGAAAATTTTGAAAACCCTAAATTTTTTGTTACATCACATATTTTTTTAAATAATTGTATATTACCTACATGTTTGTACGGAACCCTCGATGCGCGAGTCCGACTCGCACTTGACCGGTTTATTTTTTGTGGGATTTCATATTTATCGATATGGCAGCCAGGGCGCATCGAGCCGTGACCGCGGCGACCGACCCCGCGTTATTACTTTTGTGGCTACTGCTCCGTGCCCGTGGCTCGAAGCGTCATGCATGCTAAACCCACATAGGATTTCCTACGGACAATACAAAACGAAAAGAGTTTAATTCAAACCAGTAGTTAAACAGACATTTGTTTGTCTCTTCAGGTTTATGATACGAGGGTCAAACTGAAAGTTCTTAGAAAATCAAAAACTGATTACATTAGCCAGTTATTAGTTTTATTATATCTTTTCAAAATATTGTCCATTGACGTCAATACACCGCTGCATGCGATGGAACCACTGGGAAAAGCACTTTGCCCACACGTCCTTAGGGGTCTCTTCAATGGCATCGCGATACGCAGCCACCGCTTCTTCAGCATTCATAAACCGCTTTCCTTTAAGTTTTTCTTTAATTTTTGGAAATAAATAAAAATCACAAGGCGCGAGGTCGGGGCTATACGGCGGGTGACCCAGTAATTCAACGTTTGATGTCGCCAAATAGTCGATCGTTCGCTTGGCGGTGTGCGACGAGGCGTTGTCGTGGTGAAGGAGGATCCTACTGCGAGGTCGTTTCTCTCGAACTTTTTCCAAGACAAGTGGCAAACAATTGGTAGTGTACCATTCTGCAGAAACTGTTTTTTGATCCTCTAACACAATTGTTGCGAAATGACCTATCCTTCCAAAGAACGAGGCCACCATTTTTTTTCCCGCACTTCGATCTCTCTTCACTTTAGTTGGCAACTCCTCGAAAGGAAACACCCACTGAGCAGATTGTCTTTTGGTTTCAGGATCATAACAGTAAATCCAGCTTTCGTCACCTGTTAGTATGTCGAACACAGCATTTGAGTCACCTCCGTTAAATCTTTCAATCATTTTACGGCACCAATCCACACGATGGAGTTTTTGAGCCTTAGTCAAATTATGAGGTATCCACCGGGCGCAAAGCTTCCTGACCGCTAAATGTTCGTGGAGGATTTTGTGCACTTGACTCATACCGATGCCTAAGCTTGTCCGAATCTGCTGATAGGTCACTCTTTTGTCAGTCTCTATCATACGCCGCACAACACAGATGTTATTTTCAGTCGTCGCCGTAGAAGGCCGTCCCTCACGTACATCATCAGTGAGATTAGTGCGACCACGTTTAAACTCATTAAACCAGTTGTAAACAGTCGCACGAGATGGGGCTTCATCGTGAAAGGCCAATCGTAGTCTATCATAACTTTCTTGTTGACTTAAATGACATCGAAAGTCATAAAAAATCATTGCACGAAAATTTTCTCGTGTTAAATTCATGTTGACGTGACACAGACAATTTTCAATTTGCCGCCAAATCGTAAAACAAATGACAAATGAATGAAATATATACTCAGTAATATTGGCAAAGAGTTCTATTTTCAAATTTTAGAATATTTTTTTTATTATATTGTTTATAAGTGGCCAGTTCTAAGAACTTTCAGTTTGACCCTCGTAATAAGTAGGTATAGGTAACAGCTAATTAGCTAATCCGAATCTGCTAATCGGTTTACCCCATAATATTTTTCAAAAGTACCTATTGATCTAAGTAGGCAGGTACTGAACTTTAAAGATTTTTTGACGGATGCTAAGTACATTTTTAGTGAGGTACCTGACAATATGACTTCTAACGAGCACATTAATAGATATATGAAATTATTATGGCTTAACAGAAAATTCTCTAATCTATTGTAGTACCTACCTATTAGATTATGTATGTCTAATCCTAAAATCCGTAATTTCTAAACCGATTTAGAAAATACTTCAGTTAATTGCAAAAGTGTAGATGAACTTCACAAAGGTAGGAAATGTTTTGACACACAATTTTATTTGTATTAATGTAGTAACGTCTTGTAGGCACATAGCCACATCACCACCTACATAGGCTGCTTGTTCTTAGGGGCGCATTGAAGACAAACTTTCTGCTACTCAAATTGCCGCTTGGCAGCGTGGCAGTCGTTCTCCCAGTGTATTTTAACTACGAGAGCAAGAGACTAATGAGAGACGGAGAACGACGCCAGCGGCACCAACTACCAACTAAACTGGGGGCAGACCCCACTTGGAATCGGTACACGAAATCCAATAAAATTAGAGTGTGTTTGTAATATTAAAATAACCGCTTTTTACTAAATGCATATGAACCGATTTTGGCTGGACCGATTTTGACAGGACTTTCACTAGCGGCATAGAATATAATAAGAAGCGGTTAGCTGACGTACCAAGGAGTAACTTAGGGCCTGGTCACGAGATCGGTCTAACCGGCGAGAAGCGATGTACATGGCGCGTTTACTCTAAGGGCCTGTTCACGAGATCGGTCTAAGCGGCGCGCGTCGCGGCGGGCGGCGCGGCAGAGTGTCGTGCACGCCACGACCCTACAGCAGCGTTCCTTTTGGTATAGTTACTCTACTCTGTGCAGTAGCGGTAAACGCAGCGGCAAATGTGGACGTATTTGGGCCGACGGAGTTACCCATAAATATGGCGATAACCAAAATATCTTTGTGTAACTATACGGTATACCTACAAAATTGTCGACATTGGATCTTCATTTCTTACAAGTATTTTATATCAAAGGAATAATGCATATACCTACGCAATTAATGAGGCGTTGAATAGGTACCTACACAACGTAGATTACGTTAAGTAGGTAGGTAAATCACCTTTTAACTTTCATAGTAGCTGTGTCTGTACCTAAATATGTACATTACAAAATGTTTTGTTTGCAATTTATATTAAAACCTACCATTACATTCTGTAAAACATTGTTTCATTACATCTCGCAACGTTTTTTTAACATTTTTGTATTTATACAGCGGATGTGTTGCTATCCATACACGCGACCGTTTTAAAATTTCGACTTTAAATGTCTCCGTATTCATTACCGCCACAAAATATTTAACAAATAGTTTAACCGCCTAGTTCGTCCCTCGCGTAACTCTGTCTGTGCCGCTCGGAGTCGTGGCGTCGGACTCGGTCGCAGTACATTTGTTCCCGCCGCTCGCCGCACCGCCCGCCGCGCCGCTCGCCGCGCAGCCATTCGCGCCAAATAAACGCGCGCGTTATCGCTGTGCGCGGCGGCTCGTGGCGTGCTTCGAACGTCTTCATACACTCGATCTTACCGCTCGCCGCCCCGCGCTAAGCCGCCGCTCAGAGCGGCAAGGTCGTGACAGGGCCGTGAGGCAGGCGCGCGCCGCGTCACAGTAAATGCGCCATGACGCCATGTACATCGAAAACGCTCGCCCCTGCCGCCCGCCGCTGTAGGCCGTGACCGGGCCGTTAGGCTATAAATTAACCGGGTACGCAAAGTAGATCCCTCAGGACGCGTGTGAAACCGTGGGAAACAGCTAGTATAAAATAATTAAACCGACTTAAAACCTTTTTTAAGTCCTTAAGGTATTGGGATGGATTCGCTAGATGGCGCTGTCTGGCTAAACACAATAGTAAACGAGCTCCGTATTTATTTCATTTTAAAAATACTTTTAATCTATTATAAGACTATAAAGTGTTCTAAAAAAGTGTAACATAGTCTGATTCATAAGTGACAATGATATCAAAGTGTTTTGAATAGTCAGTGTAAAAAATAATAAGTAAATAACAAAGTGAACTTTAAACTGTGAGAACTAAAGAAACCCAACCAAATATATTAAAAACACTGAAATATTACCACTAATATGAAAATACTACCATAAAAAGTGAAACAAAGTGTCAAAAAAGTGTCAATTTTGCAGTAAAAACATAATTATTTTGATTGTCTAAAGTGTTCGGAACTTGGAAAAATTCTTGAGTAGTGAATCATAATAACCGACTTACTGATTTCAAAAACTATAGAACATTGGAAGTATACTCTAATTTCGCAATACTTAATTAACACAGTCATGGCTGAGTGTGCCTCCGTGCTCGTATACAATCTTGAGCGCATCATAAGTGCGCCGGTTCAAACCTCAGTTGGATAGGGGAAGACTTTTTGTGAGATCCTCAATTTGTTTCTTGAATATTATAACATTCTAAACAAATTGTACGTGTACGAAATATTGAATCACAATCACATTGTATACAGTCGCGAAGTTTGACAGTTTCTAAGTACTGTCAATAGAAAGCGCATACTTCAAAACAACAAACTTAAAAATAGTGAAAATATGGATATTACACACAACAATATCACATATCGCAAACCGTGCCGAACAAGCTCTTTAAATGATTTATCCAACATGACCAATGCGACTGAGAAAGCAATGTTTGATACAACTATGATGAGTATTCCGGATAGCCTTCATGATATTAGTACTGATCCAGTAAATAACTTAAACGAACATATTAAATCACTCACTATGCAACTAAAAAGCGCACATGAGGAAATAGACAATTTGCATAGTGAGAACCTGCGCCTAAAAACGGACCTCCAAAACTCATTGAAAACCATTGATACTTACAAAAGAATCGAAGAGTGCTACACCAACATCATCACGTAAAAGGACATCGCATCACGCTCATGGATCAGATACTATGAACCACAAGCAGCTTGAACGGCAAAACGAGGAAATTTATTTGACCACAAACACCAACGACAAGGAGACGCAAACGAGTCCAAAATCGAATATACCTCAGACATGTACAAAGGAAACATTAACATCGTATAATAAAAGAATAAGTGAAATTCGCGAAGAAACCGTAAAAGGCATAGAACGCAGGAATAAATTATGTATCCTGAGTACCAACAAGACGAGTGGATCTTTATCCTTAATAGAGGAAGTCTTCTCAAGTTACTTTGATTACTGTCACTACATCATACCAAACAGTAATACAAAAGAACTCACACGCGATTTACGGTTTAAACTGGAAGATTTCACCCTGAACGACTACTGCGTAATATTAATGGGAGAAAATGATGTCAAGGAGGAAAGTAGATTTATAAACCTGGTGACGGCGATAAAGACGTCACTGCGAAAGGTTACCCATACCAACAAGATTATCTGTCTCCCTACATATATTAAAGGCGCACTGATATATAACTATAAAGTTGAAATGCTTAACAACCTTCTCTATTTGGATATACTGAATGATGACTACGCATATATTTTTGACAGCAACTGCTACCTATCGCATGACATGTTTTCATACAGGACTGGAAAAATTAACAAATATGGAATAAAGCATATATACAACCAGCTATTGGATAATATGCTGATTGACTTAAATTTATTGAACCAGATTGACATATCTAATAATGACACATCTAATAATGACATATCTAATAATGACATATCTAATAATGACATATCCAATAATAATAATATGTACAGAACTTCTGACTGCTGTGAGCGAAACACAAGTCCTAAGGCGAGTTCTAAGTTTTTTCGTCTATAATAACATTTATGTCCTACACCAAAATATTGCCGGACTATTTAGTAAAAGTGACATTCTTACTGTTTGTCTGAAAGAATTGGAAAATGATGGAAAGTACCCTGATGTCTTATGCATAACGGAGCATTTTATGACACCGGAACAGGAGGAACTATTAAACATACCGAACTACAAATTAGCAGTAAGTTTTTCTAGAGGTTGCAGAAGAGGAGGAGCTTGTATTTTAACTAGAATTGGCCTTCAATACAAGGTTCTAAATTTAAGTAATTGTATCAAAAAATTAATTGAATTTTGTGTAATAGAACTAATCGAACATAACATTATTATCGTTTGTATATATAGGGTACCAAATAGTGACTTAGATGTTTTTTTTGACAAATTGAATTATATTCTACATATAATATGTATAAAATTCTCCAAAAAGGTTATTGTATGTGGAGATTTTAACATCAACACACTACTTAAAAATAGACAGACCCTAGATTTTGTATGTAACCTTTTAAATTACAATTTAAAACTACAATTCACTCAACCTACCAGGCTAAGTAGTGGGACGTGTCTAGACAATTTCGCACATAACATAAATGGCTGTAAAGGGGAAATCATCGAATTTGGGTTGTCAGATCATACTGCACAGCTTCTTAAATGTCCTGTCAAAAAAACATGCACGCTTAAGTCTTGGCGTATAAGGCGACGAAACTATTGCCAAGAAAATATAGCAAAATTTAGAAATTGTATTAAAAGCCTCACATTTTCTAACCTGTACGGTATGTCTGATCCAAACGATGCATACAATTATTTTATTGAACTTTTTAAATGTTTTTACAATCTCTGTTTCCCTATTGAAACAACTACAAAATATGTAACTCGAAAAGTAAAATGGATCTCAAATGGCATTAAGAAATGTAGTAGGAAGAAAAGACAGTTACTATGGCAATACAGAGCTAAGCGCACTACGAAGAATAAGCACAACTTCAAAAAATATTCCGCACGGTTTAAAAAAATACTGACATTAACACAAAAGTCTCAGAATAATTATTATATTAATACATCACAAAATAAATCCAGAGCGGCTTGGTCAATAATAAATAAGACGAAAGTATCTTTACCTAAAGAGCCGATAACTTGTATAAAAATTGACACAACAGAAATAACAGACCCTTTTGAAATAGCCAATTATTTTAACGACTATTACATTGACCAAGTGCCTAACCCATTTTTTAACGCATCACCAAAAGCTCCTTTGGAGAGCACAGTGAGATCCTTATTTATGGAACCAACCCTACCGCAAGACGTTTTGAACCATATAAGAAGTTTGAAGAATACATACAGTGTTGGTTATGATGGAATATGCACAAAGGTTATTAAAGAAGTATCTCAATATATAGCTCCACACCTTAGTCACATTATTAACCTTAGTATATTAAACGGAGTATTTCCTGACAAGCTGAAAACTACAATAGTCCAGCCATTATATAAACAGCAAGACAAAAAACAAATGAAAAATTATAGGCCTATTGCTTTGATACCTGTATTTTCTAAACTGTTTGAAAAAGTAATTTATAAATCACTCTATACTTATCTGGATAAATTTAATTTACTGGCGAATGAACAAAAGGGCTTCCGTAAGAACATGACTATTAATATGGCCATATACGATTTAATCAAACCAATAATATCAAATATGGACAACAGAAATGCAATATGTGCTATTTATACTGACCTTTCTAAAGCATTTGATTATGTAGATTACAAAATACTGTTAAGCAAACTTGACAGATATGGTTTTAGAGGCAATACCCTCAAACTCCTTGAATCCTATCTGAGTAACAGAAAGCAGTATGTAGAAATGGTACAGGTATGCCAACTCACTGGAAACGAAAGAAAATATCGATCTTACAGTAGAATAGTAAAATACGGAGTGCCGCAAGGTAGTGTCTTGGGACCTCTACTATTCTTACTGTATATAAACGACTTGCCTAGCCACATAAAACATCCTATGGTGCTCTTTGCCGATGACAGTACAGTAGTTATAAGATGTGACGACTATAATACATATGAAACTGAAATAAATATGACATTGAATAAAATAGTAGAATGGTTTAATAATAATAATCTGAAGATTAACTTAGACAAAACAAAAATAATGCATTTTTATCAAAGAATTCCGATTGAAAACATTGTTATCAAATACGAAGACATCAAAATAGAGACAACAACAATTAATAAATTTCTAGGCGTAATCCTAGATAGCAATTTGTCATGGAAACCCCAAATAGAAGAGACTTGTAAGAGAATTTATAAATTTGCGTACGTTCTCTACAAACTAGTAAAAATAGTTAATTTAGAATCTGTTCTTATGGCTTATCACGGCTATGTTGCGTCCATATTAAGATATGGCATTATATATTGGGGCAACTCGACAAACAAAGATTGTGTTTTTAAGGCTCAAAAAAGGTGCGTTAGAGCTATGTGTGGATTGCGCAATACAGACAGCTGTCAACCTTTATTCAAAAGTCTGAGAATCCTAACTGTTCCATCCTTATATATTTATGAAATAAATGTATTTGTTAAAACTAACATCACAATATACAATGTTGCTTTTAAAAGCCACTATAGGCAGTTGCGTGACAAAAATAAATTAGAGCTGGAAATTCCACAGGCATTAACGGCTTTAAAACGAAAAAGCTTCTTTTGTATGGCCCAAAAAATATATAATAAGTTACCTGACGCTCTAAAAGCCATAGATTTAATTAATTTTAAGAATAAACTGCGTTCTTTACTCATTGAGAAATGCTATTACAATATTAATGATTATTTGAATGACAATTTATAAAGACTCATGACATAATATTTACTCACCTACATTTAATTACCTATTTATATTTTACATGACATTACAATATCATAATGTATTAGACTCATTGCTACTATTATCTCAATCAAAATTTAAAAATGATTTTAATATATTATGCTGTTTCAGCTGCCCTGTTAAATTATGCATGCAAAATTTATAAAATTATATTAAAATCTCTGTCAGCTACAAAAGCATGTTTTAAATTGATAATATTATCGTTGAAATGTATACCTAATATTTGTACGCCGCTCGGCAAAACATAGTGATACCATCTCTTTTGTAACACCTAACATGTAATTAACCTATGTTTACAAATAAATAAATGATTATGATTATGATTATGATTATTATGTATAAGGACTCCTTATACCTTATGTAGGTACCTACCTAAGCCCCCCGCTCCCGGGCGCGATTCCGGGAGGAGACTCAGGAGAGGCGTGTCGGTGTTGCGCTGCCGCGCGCCCTACCTCCTGCGTCCAAAAGGGGTTCAAAAAACCATTTGTTACGTTGCGGTGGAGTCGCAGAAGAAGAGGAGATGCGGTGTTGTCAGGTCGCCGTCCTCCCTATCCTCTGCGGCCACTGGCTGTTTTGGCGGCGGAGCCCAATACCACATGAGTAAATCCGCCGCCAAGGAGGTTTGTGGACTTCGGTCTAAAAAGGTACATACCTACCTTACTAAGTAGGATCCTTTTATATCAAAGGTAGGATAACTATACTTAGCGCTCGCCAAGTTTTTTTTAAATATCGATTGACTTTATTTTATTTGCCAGTAACATTTTTTAAATTAAGTATTAAAGGTATACACACTCCATGCTTGTGAAAAAAACAAACAAAATAGTCGCGCCAGAATAAGAAGTTATATTTTTTAACCGACTTCAAAAAAAAGGAGGTTCTCAGTTTGACCTGTATGTATGTATGTACGTTTGTCCGCGATT